>CM037877.1:266061681-268909343 GCA_021292165.1 Shinisaurus crocodilurus | reverse complement strand
GCCAATAAGCCCCTGACCTACTTTCTATGCCAGAGCGGTTGCCAGACTCCCCCTCCCTCCCCCTTAGTGGTTCCTGCATCAACCGCCCTCTTATCCGCCCCCCCCCCCACCCCAAATAAGTCATTTTCTTGGGCCGCTGAAGGAAGTGACTCTGCCAAGACATCTACGCAGCGCGATTCTCCCAGTCACCGAGAATACCTGACCGCGCCTCCGTCATGCCCTGTGGCCTGTCCCGTGTCCATGCCTCGCCCAGCCACATCCCTGTGGCTTACGCTGGCTCAGGTTGTCTGAGCGTGGAAAGCTAAGCAGGGTCAGGCCTGGTTGTTACTTGGATGGAAGACCCCTCCTCTAGTTTCTTGCATTGAGCAGGGGGTTGGACACAATAACCTTGTAGGCTCCTTCCAACTCTATGATCTATGAAATCTATGAAAAAACTGTAAGTCATGGTGCCCTCGCTCACATCTGACCCATCCAGAAACATCTCATTTTCAGGGAACACCAAGTTCTGCTTAAGGTCCCTTCCTTCCCCAATCCGACACGCAAAAAAGAAGGAGACAAGGCTGTGGATTGAGCGGCAAGACGGAAGTAGATGGAAACACCTGGAGTGGCACAATACGCCTTCCTAATACATGCCACCGCCCCCCGACTACCCTCCCTCTTCCCATATCTCGCCTCACTAACATAGGTTGCAAGAGCCAGTGTGGTGTAGTGGTGAGAGTGTTGGACTGGGACTCAGGAGATCCGGGTTCTAGTCCCCGCTCGGCCATGAAACTCACTGGGTGACTTTGGGCCAGTCACTGACTCTCAGCCTAACCTACCCCACAGGGTTGTTGTGAGGATAAAATGGAGAGGAAGAGGAGGAGGATTATGTAAGCTGCCTTGGGTTCCTTGCAGGAAAAAAGGCAGGGTATAAATGTAATAAATAAATAAATAAAATTCTGCACCAAGATGGAATTCACTAATGGAATCCCTTGCCACAAGGTCTGGCAACAGGCACTAGCTAAATTGGCTTTTTTTTTTTTGTTAAAGGGCATATTTATGGCGAACAAGCCTATTGGAGGCTATTAACGCAACAGCTGAATGGAACCTCCATGTCTGGAAGCAGATACCCCTCTGAATGCCAGCTGCCTGGGAGACAAACTGACAGAGGAGGGCAGTTCCTGTCAATCCCGCTTGAGGAGCTTCTGTGAGACATCTGGCTGGTCAGTTTTAGAAGCAGAACAACAGGACTGAACAAAACACGTGATCTAATCAGCAGGGCGGTTCTTGTGTTCTTATTCCATACAACCACCTGGCACATTATTAATGGAGCTAGATAAATGTAAGCTGCAGTAGAATAGGCTGTTCTGGGGGGGGGGAGATCTGATGCCCCCTCTGTCTTGTCCACATTGATCCGCACCCTGACCCTAATCAGAGACACATGAGGAAGAGGTGAGGGGGGGGGACATACCCAGGTCGTGGGGCATTTAGGAAATCATACGCTGCCAACAGGCCCGTCTTCTGGCTTTTGCCCAGCGGAGGAAGGGATAAAAATAGAGCCAGCTACCAATGTCCTCCCCGCCCACACATGCATATTTGCAGCCTGTCTACTCTCTCCCCCACCACCACCAATTCCACCAACCCCGCACATTCCCATACAGCCCCCACACTCTGGCCGGCCCAAGAGATTCACTAATAACCCCCCCCCTCCTCTGAATGCAGCTGACAGCTTGGATCATGTCAGATGTTCAACCGGCGACGCTTTAAGTGTCACTGACCTGGAAGGGCGGATGGAACCAGAGAATTAACTCAATTCCAGGCCGTGGGGGTGGGGGCGGAGGGGGAGGCAGGATGGCGAGGGGGTGAGCTAGAGGCGGAGGGGCGAGGCACAGGACTCACTGGCTGAGTTTCTCCATCTCTCTGAAAGCTAGGATTTCCCCCCAATGTGCCAAACCTATGAACCCGCTCGTCACCCCTACCAAAAATCTCTCTCTCTCTCTCTCTCACACACACACACACACACCCACTCAGAGTAACAGTGCCACCACATAACCTTTCTCCCTAGCACAGCTTTGGTGTTTTCCTCAAAGCCTCATATCTCCATCACTCATGAACACGTCTCCCATCAAGCCCCAAATCCTCCAGATTAGAAAGACACATATATACAACCTTGACCCTGCATCCCCAAGGAAATACCTCAACTTGCTCTCAAGGCCTCTCGTTCTCTCTCTAGGATGGCACAATTGCTCTCTTATTACCCCCCAGCCACTGACTCGCCCACTGTCCCACCAAAAACACACCAAAGAGGCAAGGCTGATAACGGCGCAGCAATTATATAATAGTAATTCCCAACGCGTTGCGCATATCTTCCTCAGGGGATCTACAGGACATATATAACAAATACACATTTAACGGCAACAATAATTTTAAAAATCAATCACGATTTAAATCAACAGAAAAGCCTGACAGTGCTACTTGCATCCCTGTATTGATACCATTATATGTTCAGGCCCAAAGAGTTCCTAAAGGGGGGGGGGGGGAGTCTATTTCCACACAAGCAGAAAAGGGTGAAGGCTGATTATAGGTGCACTCACATCCTATTTTTCCGTTTGTCCACCAAAAAAGCAGTCACACTTTTACCGTCTTCTCTTGCCCCTGCCGATGCTCAAGGAACTTCCCTAGGGCTCTGGCTTTTATCAAGGTAGTGGGGGTGTTTCTCCCAAAGTTGACAAAAGGTGGGGGCAAGGGGGTGGATGGAAAGAAACCGGCCAGATGGGCGATTAAAAAATATAATAAATAAAATAAATAATAAAGAAACACACACACATGCTCAGAAATAGTATCCATACAGTGAGGATGCACTATGCCCCCTCCCTCTTCTCTCTTTTAGGGCTTTGTGAAGTTTTCATAGATTTCATAGATTTTATAGAGTTGGAAGGAGCCTACTACAAGGCTATGAGTCCAACCCCCTGCTCAATGCAGGAAGCTAGAGGGGGTCTCCCCCACCCAAGTAATAACCAGGCTTGACCCTGCTTAGCTTTCCACGCTCAGACAAGCTGAGCCAGTGTGAGCCATAGGCCTGTAGACACAGGACACACTTGTCAAAAGACAGACAACAGTCATCAGCTGGAGACACACAAGGCAGGGGGCTTGCCTAGTCTGGTCTCTGCAAAATTTAATTCAATTCAAAGTTTTTGCTTGGACTTTATTGGCATGGCATGGTGACACAGGCATTTCCAAGGCAAATGAAAAGGGCAAGGGAGCAGGAGAAAGGTAGGCAGTCCTAAGGCTATATATATATATATATTTCACAATTCCACCGCATGCACCTGTGAGATTGTGCAGAGAATTCAGAATCTTGAAAAACTCAACTTCACCATCACCATCAAAACAACAAAAACACATTTCTAGTCTTTAAGGCTAAGACTTTGGGCTTGAAATTGCTTGGGTAGCACCTGGTGGAATCTCAGAAGCTTAGGGAGGGAACTGAGGGTGGGGTGGACAGGGCATCAGTTCACCTTATAGCCCTTTGCTCCTCCCTATGACTAACAAAAGCAAATTAAAATATAGAAACCATTTAAATATATGGAAATGGTTTAATATGCGTAATTCCTACACACAGAATACAGCTTCGTTTAGCACAGAATTTATTTTACCATAGTGTGGGGAAATTGATTTTAGTGTATAACAATATACAATCACAGACATGTTCGAAGGGCACAGACCAGTGCTTAAATCTCATTGCTTTCCACAAAAACAGTCAAGCGCAAAGTTCTAGTGATTGGACCAAGGATACCTCAAGCTATTCTGGGTCATTGCCAAGGAAGCATCTCCAGGGGCCCAGCCCCTTCAGAGCTATTCCAGAACCCTTCCCTGGATTGTCAGCTTTCTTTTAAAAATAAGAAAAACTCTATCCCTTTCACTCCCAGAAATACAAGGAGAAAGATGAAGCCCCTGGTTTTCAAACTGCATTCCATGGAACCCTGGGGGTCCCTGTCAAGGTTCCGCTACTACAGGGACCCCTTGATCTGCCTTTGGGAGATCTCTGCCTCTCCTCAAAGCCCCTCCCGTTCCAGGAGATCAAGTCCATTTACAGCTTCCAATAGCATGGGTGTAGGCTGTAGACGTGGTGAATAAGTCACTCCAAACTCTCAGGGTAAACAACAACACTTTACTTATAATATTAGGGTATTTACTTAATAGAGTGGTTATAATTCAAAAGCAAGTATGATGAAATAAACAAACAAACAAACAATCCAATGTTCTCTAGTTTAACTTCAGACTACCTATCTCCTATGCAGCCAGTTTCTCTTTCTCTCTCTCTCTCTGCTTCTCTCTGCTGCCAGCTCTCTCTGCTTCTGCAGTCAGGCTCCCACTGCTGCTAGCTGACCACACCCCACACATATATAGCCTTCCCAGGAATGGAAGGTTATAATCATGTGACTTTGAATAGGAGATCTAATTCTTAACTTCTATTGGGTAAACTAAAACTCTCAAACTCCCCCTCCCATCCAAGTGTTTGGGCCTTCAGGCTTCAACTACTCGAGGGAAGTGTTTGGGCCTTCAGGCTTCAACAAACTCAAGCCTGAGTAGGCCTCAACAAACCCAATCCTGTGTAGGCCTCAATCCCTCACAGTCCCGCACTGAGAAGATCAGTGATAGTCAATAAGTTTCTTTGAAAGACAGCTTGCCCACCGCCATCCATCTATAAGGGTCCCATTCTCAATTTATGAGTCACATAAGTGATGCTCAATAGGCCTGGCTGTGTCCTGCACAAACTGAGTGTGTGCCACAGAATGCACCTCAAAAGCTTTGCAACACATTGGCGTTCCATGACAAGGCATGCAGATGAGCTTGTGGTGGAGAGGGTTCTCTAAAGGTATACAGTTTGAAAGCCTATGAAGAGTAAACCCATTTCTAATTTACATTAGTGTGCTCTGGATAAAAGATCATGGGATGGGGGATGACTGACAAGCATTTTGCATTATTTTTTATTTAATTTAACACCTATCTTACATTGACATGTATTTGATTGTATTTAGATTTCTGCTTTGTATTTGCTTATGATGCACTCTTCTTCTTAGGCACCCCCAACAAATATTCGGGGCCTGAAAGTATCTGGACGTGGTATATATGCCCCAATACAAACACGCAGCACTTGTGAACCCACCAGCCACCTACTTTGTTGCCTGCCTGGGACTGCCACAAAATAAAGGGGCAGGGATTGCAAATACCGTACCTGGCAGGTTTCAGTAAGCAGCTACACTTGGCTTGGCAAATCACAGGATGTACAGACCTGCTATGGAATTCAGTGGGTGGGTTGGATCCAGGCTTAGCCATATTCACTCTATGACTAAGTAGACTAATTGAAATCAATAGGACTTGTTAGTCACTTAACCCACTTAAGTCAGTGGGCTTTGCTTATGTACAAGGTCCAACCAATCACCCTATTTGGGAGAAGGGGGAATCATTGTTACCCTAGGCCAGTGCTTCTCAATTATTTTCTGTCATGCCCCCCCTAGGAAGAAGAAAACATTTCGCGCCCCCCCCCCCCCGCGCGACTGTAAAGCAGTGATGGCAAACCTTTTTGAGCCCGAGTGCCCAAACTGCAACACAAAACCAACTTATTTATTTCAAAGTGCCAACACTGCAATTAAACCTGAATACTGGGGCTTTAGTTTAGTAAAAACAACTCATACAGTTGTCTGAACTAATTAACATATTTTGTCTTAAAAGAAAAACACAGTAACAGGGCTTTCAATGATACAGTTTTTTATTGAAAAAAACATCAACTCAATTTTTTTAAATACGGTAGTACTACATTGTACACATAGCCTGAAGGTAATTTAGGGGGAAAGAGGGGGGGATTGTGAAGAAGCCAGGGAGAATGTGGGGAAAGGAGGAGAAGGTGCTGGCTAGGAGGGAATGAGGCGGCTGGGGGGCAAGAATGAGGCGGCTGCATGGGAACGCACGGCAGGGATGTAATACGAGCCTTACCTGGGCTCTTCCGATCGTTCCTGCGGCGGCCCGATCTCACTCTTCTGAGCGGCGTGGAGCATTCTCCGCGCCGCTCAAGCTGCTGCTGCCGTCCGTCGCTCTTCTGACCGGCGTGTTCTCCGCGCCGCTGAAGCCGGCTCCGCCTCTGGACCCGCCGTCGCAGCCCGTCGCATCATGCCCTGTGCGCTGGATCCCCGCGCTCTGTTTTTGGCGGCGGGGGGGGGAACCAGGGCAGCAACAGGACTTAAACAGCCCTGTTGCCCTGGTTCCACCCCGCCAAAAACAGAGCGCGGGGATCCAGCGCACAGGACATGACGTGACGGGCGGCGGATCCGGCGTGCAGGACATGATGCGACGGGCAGCAGCGGGTCCAGCGCGGCCGGCACGGAGGCAGCAGGTAGGCCCGTTGTCCCCGTCCACCGCATCACGGCCTGAGCCCTGGCGCGCAGCATGACGCTGCCTCACGCGGGCCTACCAATTGGTTTGGCCAATCAGGCGCGCCCCCCTTTACGGAGCCTCGCGCCCCCCCAGGGGGCGCGCCCCACTATTTGAGAAGCACTGCCCTAGGCCAGTGATGGCGAACCTATGGCACGGGTGCCACAGCTGGCACGCAGGGACCTCTCTGTGGGCACTCGAGCCATTGGTCACCACTCACCAGATTGCGAAAAGACTATCCCCTTCTGAAAAACACTAATGATTTTGTTCTTTCTCACAGTGTGGAACAGAATGATTTTATTTTAGAATTCCTGTTACAGAATTATTTTCTACATTGTTATCACATTTAAAAGATTTTGAAGAAAGATGCACAGAGCATGGCTTGGATGTAAAGCCCTAACAGTTGACCTGAGTGCTGCATGTGTTGCTCTCAAACTAACGGAGTATGAGCCAAGGTTTGACAAATTATCAGCAAGCATGCAATAGCAAAAATCACATTAATTGTGCAAAAGCATGCCCAATGCAAACTTTTACCTAATGCAGTGTTTGCAGTCCAAGACATAAAGTGTTTAAAATGTGTTAAGCACATTTCGTTTTCTTGTTTATCTTGTTCATCCTAGTACAGGTTGACTTTTACTTTTACTAATCCGACACCTGTAGAAGCAGGGAAAGGACCCGGGGTAAAGCTTGCCCCATACAATTTCAGTCTGGCATATACGGTAATCATATTACAAGTTGAGAATCCCTTATCCAAAAATACATGTGCCTAATTATTTAAAAAGTTTGTATAATGTAGTATTATAATAATTTTTTGAGTTGATTTTTTTTTCAACAAAAAACTATATCATTGAAAGCTCTGTTATTGTGTTTTTCTTTAAAGACAAAATATGTTAATTAGTTTGGACAACTGTATGAGTTGTTTTTCTAAAACTAAAACCTCGGTATTCAGGTTTAATTGCAGTGTTGGCACTTTGAAATAAATAAGTTGGTTTTCTGTTGCAGTTTGGGCACTCGGGCTCAAAAAGGTTCGCCATCACTGCCCTAGGCGAAATTGGCTGTGACAACTCCCCCAGTCTAGGATTGGGGGTAGGGCTTCAGACTTGTTTCACATGCTTGAATTGCCTGGAGAAATCTGTTCTGCAGGCACACTGTCAGGGTGCACAAATTTCGTTCTTGGCCTCTGCGCATGGCATCATGTGGCTTGGACCATATGGGCATAATCTCAGGGTGGGATGGAAGATCATGCCATGAAGCAGGAAGCTGGAGTGAACATCTCTGCATTTCCTTCCTTCCTTCCTCCTTCGCCCGCAACCCCACAGCCACTTCACAGCAAAGACACATATAGGCACATATAAGAGCTACAAACTCACGCCCATTTCAGTATAACCAAGTTTAACTGTCAAGACTTCCCGCAAAGAATCCTGGGAATCATACTTTGCTGAGACTGATTTTTTAACAAACAAAAATTAAGCCCTAAGATTTATAGCATGCCAACTTACTTCTCTGCAAGAGACCCATGGCCTCCCACCCTCACACAAGTTCCCAGGTTTCCCTGGAGGGAAGGAAGGATAGTTAAACCAGTTTAAGTCTGCATTGCAAATTTACCCCATAGAGGTCAATCTGACACTTGTGTTTTTCCACCCTGTAGTCTACTCAAGTTCATAAATGCTGCTGGACAGCCGCAATCAACAGAGGCTTCACACCATATATGTGTATACCTGCACGCAAGCCCTTCTGATGTGATGGATCTACAAAGTTTCCATCCTAGTTCTGATGTTATAACATGTACAGTGGCCCGCAGTTGTTGGGAGAAGCTCACATCAAAGGATGCAAATTTCAGTTGCCGAATGATTAAAGGCTTAATCAATGAATCGGTTTGCCATTAACTGATCACTTAATTAACTGGGGGGGGGGGGAATTACTACTACAAGTATTCAGTGCAGGTAATATTTCTTGCAGCTGGTTAATTAAGAATATCAGTTTTTCTGAACCGAACAACGCAAGTGAAAAAGTTCAATCTTTGGATGATACTATAAACTATAAGCTGGCTGGGGCATGCTGGGAGTTGTAGGCCAAAAACATCTGGGGACCCAAGGTTGGAGAACACTACTATAAACAAGCTGCTTGAAACCCAGAAATGTCCATAAGTTGCAAATAAGGATCTCTTTTCTTTGAGCTATTTCTGTCCTTGGAGAAACAACTGAGTTACACAGAATTCTTCATCAGGTATGATGAAATGGTTATTTTTTAAAGGTGTGTGCTGCCCTTCAATATAAGATATTCCCAAAGCAGCATACAGATCAAAAATAATTTAAAAAATTAAAAAGTAAAACAGCTACAAAAAAAATTAAAAACAGCAGTTAGAAGCAGTGTTAAAACAGCCTGAACACAATTCGTTCTATTTTGTTATATTTATACCCCGCCTTTTTCCCCTGAAAGGAACCCAAGGCGGCTTACATACCGGTAATCCTCCTCCTCCTCTCCATTTTATCCTCAAAACAACCCTGTGAGGTAGGTTAGGCTGAGAGTCAGTGACTGGCCCAAAGTCACCCAGTGAGTTTCATGGCCGAGCGGGGACTAGAACCCGGATCTCCCAAGTCCCAGTCCAACACTCTAACCACTACGCCACACTGGCTCTCAATTAAATTTCAATTAAAATTAAAACCCCTGGGAAAAGAACAAGGTCTTCACCTGACTGAAAAGACCCCCAAAGAAGACATCAAGTGAGTCTCCCAGGGGAAAGCATTCCATAAACAGGGTGCCATCACCAAGAAGCCCCTCTCCACAGTGGCCACCTTCCTCTCTTTAAACATGTACATGTCAGTGGGTGATTTCCTTCATGAGCTTTGGTTTCTTTATAGGAGCCACTTTTAAGTTATTACTTTTTGCCTCCCAACATCTGCACCTCTCTCTCATTTCAATTGTTTAAATCAGTGTTCTCCAACCTTGGGCCCTCAGATGTTTTTGGCCTACAACTCCCAGCATGCCCCAGCCATGTTGGCTGGGGCATGCTGGGAGTTGTAGGCCAAAAACATCTGGGGGCCCAAGGTTGGAGAACACTGGTTTAAACAGACTTTGAAAGCTCACCTCTTCTCTTGAGCTTTGACCTCTAATCTCTCCTCCTCTCCCCTTCCTTATGTGTCCCCTTCCCCCTCCATTGTGGTTTTTTTCTTGCCTTTGTCAAGACTGTAACTCCCAGGCAGGGTTTGTTTTTCTCCTCACTTAATTACTGTACAACACCTAGTCTCTATTTTTCTTTCACTGTGTAACTACAGATGGTATATGTCTACACACTAAGGAGTTAAGCTGCGTCATTCCCTCTCTCCACAAAACTGTTATCCTGTGATCGGAGGGATGCGGAAGAGGCTGCCTGATTAGGGATCGCTACCAGAATCCTCAGCATCCCCCACCGAACTACAATTCCCAGGATACTAGAGGAGAAACCGTGACAGTGAAATCAATCTAAAACAGATGTATTAGTCTGTACTGTGGATACACCCAAAGTCTTCCTGCTTCAGGGATTTAAGGGTGAGGGGGGGCAGGAAGGACTTTCAGCTCAGAGGTCAGTAATATTCCTTTCATCTGCAGCATCTCTTCTGCTAGGAATTAAAGACTATATATTTTAAGCAGTTTAAAAATACAGTCATGCCTTGGATTGAGAGCATAATTCGTTCCGGGAACATGCTTGTAATCCAAAACACTCTTATATCAAAACGAAATCCCCCCCAAAAAAAATTGTACAAAGATTTTTAATTTAAGCCGTACTACAGTACTTGTATTGCAAGATGTCGCTTGTATATCAAGTAAAGAATAAATAAATAAATATTTAAAAATTTGCTTGTCTTGCAAAACGCTCTCAAACCAAGTTACTTGCAATCCAAGGTATTACTGTAAAAATAAAATAAACACCATAGATTGAACCAAAAAACTGGGGGAGAGGGTGACCAGATTTTCAAATCAAAATAATGTGTTGTTTAAGTAAAAGGGCATTACAATACAAATAAAACAGGGATTGGCACTCCAGGAGAGGTTGGACAAAGGCTGTCCTCTTTTTTCCATCACCAGGTGGTAGGAAGGTACAGCCACTCCCAGAGTCTCTTTGGAAATACAGTCCCAGCAAAACTGGGGCGGAAGAGGAGAATCAAGGAAATGATACGGCAGAGATCCAGTTCCCATCACTCAGCCAAAAGGACAAAGAGAAGCAATCTCATTGGTCCTTCAACCCCCTGCCACCCTGAAATACATCTCAGAAATGGGGTTTGTTTGTTTTTAAAGATGAAGGGAACAAGGAAACTCAAGCTTAGTTCAAGACAGTCAGGGTATAAGTGGCTGCACTGGGCTGTGCAGTTTACTTCTGCAGCCAAAATAAATCATGCAGAGCAAGCTGATTGGAATATATGCATGATTGTTTTGCATACGGTAATTGATTCTGCTTCTGTTAGCAAGGGGGGCACCAAAGCCCCACCACCAGAAATTCTGCTCAGCACACTGCCAACAGGCATCACCCCCCAAAACCTTTAAACTCATCTTTACAGTCGTAAGGGATTACAAGAGAAAACCGAGGTACCACATTCACAGTTCCATGTTTGCAGTCAGGCGATCACTCGTGACCGATTAAGATTGTCTTCCAGGATAATAAAAAAAAAAAGAAAATTTACAAAAAGGAGATTTTAAAAGGAGGAAAATTCTAAAGAAAATTGTGTAGACTCTAGCGATGGGTCCGTAAGTGACTGTGGAGGCCAATTCTAGATCCACACAGCTTCCCACAGTGAGGACACAGGTTACCAGATGGAAGATGGTCTTGTAAAGGATTCATTTGAAAACGTGCTTTTCGCTTAGCACGTTTCTCCCTTTCACCTTGCACTCGAGCTTCTTCAAAGTCCATAGAACCTTTGTGAAAGGCCAACCTCCAGTTAGATCGTTCATGGGCCAGAGCTTCCCAGTTTTTGATGTTTATATTGCATTTTTTTAGATTAGCCTTAAGAACATCTTTAAACCTCTTATATTGACCACCGATATTCCGCTTTCCATCCTCGAGTTGGGAATAAAGTAACTGCTTTGGGAGACGGCAGTCAGGCATTCGAACAACATGACCGGTCCACTGAAGTTGGCGTTGAAGGATCATTTTTTCAATGCTAGTAGTCTTTGCTTCTTCCAGTACACTGACATTTGTTCGCCTATCTTCCCAAGTAATTCGCAGGATTTTCCGGAGGCAACGTTGATGAAATCTTTCAAGGAGTTGGAGGTGACGTTTATAGATTGTCCATGTTTCGCAGGCATACAATAAAGTTGGTAATACAATGGCTTCATAAACCAGTGTTTTGGTCTTCTTACAAATATCCCGATCCTCGAACACTCTATGTTTCATTCGAGAAAACGCGGCACTTGTGGAGCTCAGACGATGCTGGATTTCACTGTCGATGTTAGCTGTAACAGAAAGATAGCTGCCAAGATAGAGAAAATGATCGACATTTTCCAGTATTGTCCCGCCAAGCTGGATAGATGGCATCACCAAAGGGTTAGCTTGCACTTGCTGATGAAGCAGCACTTTGGTTTTTTTTATGTTAAGTGAGAGACCAAGTTTTCCGTATGCTTCTGCAAAAGCATTTAGGATAGTTTGAAGACCACATTATCATCAGCATACTGAAGTTCCACAATGGAGGTTGTAATTACCTTACTTTTTGCTTACAGCCTGCTGAGATTAAAAAGCTTTCCATCTGTTCGATATATAATTCCCACACCAGTGGGAAGTTTCCCCTCGACAAGATGTAAAATCATGGCGATGAAAATAGCAAATAATGTTGGGGTAATAACACATCCCTGTTTAACACCTGATCTCACTTTAAATGGAGCACCATGAGAGCCGTTGTTGTCCAAGACCGTAGCCGTCATGTTGTCATGGAGAAGTCGCAAGGTGTTCACAAATTTATTGGGGCATCCAATTTTCATAAGGATAGTCCAGAGAGCTGTTCGGTCCACAGTATCAAAGGCCTTAGCAAGATCAATAAATGCCATATAAAGGGGTTGATTTTGCTCCCGGCATTTTTCTTGGAGCTGACGTGCAGTGTGCAAGTGGAAAAGCACTTGCTAGGCTTGAAGAACCTCAGGGCAACTCAGCACCCCATCTCTACTGCTGAATCTAGCTAGCAGCAAAGTTTCAAACTCCTGAGTTCTCTTGGGAATCTCGGACAAGTACCTTCTCCGTGTCTTTCTGAGGTGATGCCAGGTGACTTGGAAGTTCTGTCTGTAGAGTTTGATCTGCGATGGCTCAATCACACAGGAAAGTCACCACTTGATGGTTGCGATCACTAGACCTATTCAGAGGATCACTGAACACCCGGGAAGCTGGGATAGTACCTCACCGGCCCCTGACCTCCCTGCATCAACGGACAGAGCCTGAGGGTAAGAACAGCAGGTACCTTCCTCAGCCACCCTCTAAATGCATTCAATGAACACCTGATTAGGGCTATTAGGGCTAGACTCCCAGCTGTCCATGGAGGCTCAGGTGGCAGCTGTGAGCCGGGCGGCGCTGTATCAACTCCACCTGATACGGCAGCTGCGCCCCTACCTTCCTAATCACCTGCTCCCATCAGTGATTCATGCCTTGGTCTCCTCTCGCCTAGACTACTGTAATGTGCTCTACGTGGGGTTACCCTGGAAGATGGTTCGGAAGCTTCAGCTGGTACAGAACGCAGCGGCTCGCCTGGTTAAAGGCAACTGCCGGCGGGATCACATCACTCCAGTGCTCAAGGAGCTACACTGGCTACCAGTTGCATGCCGAGCCAAATTCAAGGTGTTGGTTTTGACCTTTAAAACCCTATACGGCTCCGGTCCAGTTTATCTCAAGGAGCGTCTCCAGCAACACCAAGTAGGCCACTCAACAAGATCTGCCACAGATGACCTTCTCCTTCTCCCTTCAGCCAGAGCAGCTAGACTGGTGGGACGAGGAAGAGGACCTTTTCTGTGGCGGCCCCCATACTGTGGAACTCCCTCCCTAGTGACATCTGCCATGCCCCCTCTCTGTTGAGCTTCCGCCGCTCACTAAAAACATGGTTATTCAGGCGGGAATATGGGGTGGGTTAAGATTTTAAAAGTTATACTGTTTTAAATATATTTTATATCATGTATTTTAAATGTATTTTATCATAGTTTCATAGTTCATAGAGTTGGAAGGAGCCTACAAGGCCCAGAGTGACTGGTTTGCCAGCCAGATGGGCGATCCAAAAATACAACAAATACATAAATAAATAATAAATAAATACTGACTAGACCCAAGGCTCTCCAACCTTGGGTCCCCAGATGTTGCTGGACTACAGCTCCCAGAACCCCTTTGCCATTAGCCATGCTGGCTGGGTATGCTGGGAGCTGTAGGCCAGCAACATCTGGGGACCCAAGGTTGGAGAGCCCTGGACTAGAGGCTTCAGTCCCTCCTTTGGAAGTGGATCTTTCCAATACACAGGGGAATGGCTATTTCCTCATACAGTAATTAGAACTACATGTGTTAGGGTATTACACTGCACGGGCTCAGAATTCCACACTGGAATCAGAAGTTGGCAACCTCAAAACTTCAAAAGCCCCCCCCCCCTCCCAAAAGAAAGTTTCTAGCCCTCAAAGTTCTGAAAATATAAGCTTGAAAATGAATAAGCGACAGCTGGTGAAAGCCCAGCAGTGTGGGTGGGTGGGTGAGTGAGTGAAGGAGTAGGATTTCCAGGGGACAAGCTTTTCAACATCCTGCTCAGCTCTTGGCCCCTTTCCATCACTAGCAGAAGCAGCAGAATGTCTTATACAAATTAACGCAAGTGTATGCCGATGTGCAGGGTTTATACTGATTGCAGAATTTGACTTCTTGATGCAGAATATGGGTACTTTTACTGCTTAACTGTTATTTGCTTGTTTGTTTTAAGCATTAATTATACATGCCCTGCTCCTGATGCCTCATTTCACAATAGGGAGTTGTTCCCCTCGTCCCCTTGCGCCAGATAAATGGAGTAGAGGGAGAGCTTTTCAAACCACTTGCCAAGACAAGCAAAATCCAAAAGGCAGCTGCAGCCTCATCTGGCCGCAGCTGGAGTGCTTGGGGGGAGGGAGGAGGGAAGCTAATGACTAAGTGACACTAAAAACCAGAACAAGGAGGCACATCCGAGTTTCTCCAAGCAATGAGTTGCTTATCTGAAGTCCAAGAGGCAGCGCCAAACATAAACACCTCCATTTGAGAGAAAATGTTTATTAATACTACTTACTATTTACTTAGCCCTTTTTTCCCCCCAAGTGCTCAGAATACTTCACATACATTATCTCAGCAATCATTACAATAACCCTGCAAGGTAGGCCAGAATGATTACCTCCATATTACAGACATTAGGACTGAATGAATGACTCGGCTGACTCCCATCCTGTGAGCTCTTCTCGTTGAGGGGAGATTTGAGCAAGGGACCTGCCAACTCATAGTTCATGCTCGTATCCAAACGTGCTACATGGTTATGTGCAATGCATGCTTACTTTATATTCTATATTAATTCCTTTGTCAAGAGGAATAATATCCCCTGTTTCAGCTCCTGCAAACACTAGCAGAGATTAAGATCACAAATTAAGTCCCATCTTCCTATCTGTGCACGCAAATTAGTCACAGAGTGTTTAAGCCTAATCTAGTCCCTTCTTGTTCATACAATCAAGTTAGTTAAAGTGAGGTAGAAAGAAGGGTTTTCCTCCCTATATCTGCTCTCAAAAATTTGCCACAAACAAATGCTACTCCACGGAACAGGAGTAAATTTATTGATTTACACTTTTGAATTTTTTTCTTCTTCTTTTTAATAAATGGAGGAAGCGTCCAGTCTGCTCCAACCCCCGGTCCCCAATCTAAGTTCAAGCATCCGTGAGGATTATTAAAAGGCCGTTATGTCAGCTGTGGTGAGGCAGGCACTCCATCCCATGCTCCTATCAATAATTGAGGATCTTAATGAATGAATCTGAGGGAGAAGAGAGTCGCCGTCAGCCTGGAGACAGCTGGGATCATTTGCTCACCCGTCACCACTGGTGACGACGTGCTAAAAGATTTTCTCCAGGCCTACTGGAACCTCCCCCCCACTTCAGTGGGTATACAGATGGGTTACAGCCACCATCATCCACCCCAACCTGGCCAAAGGATCCTGTTCGCAAACCCAGCATTGAATATCCAGGACTTCCTAAGTGGCACATGAATATTGTATTGGCAGGTGACACTGGGCTTTGTCAGAGAAACAGCTTTCAGCATAATGAGTTTAAAGAAATTAACTCCCCCAGTATGCATCACCCTCCCCACCTCTGAAGCATGGCCCATTCTGCATTTCCATGGCTGGGCTCAGAAAGTGTCCACAGTGGCAAATGTGTAGGCATGCATACGAGGGTGCTGGGGAAATGTCAGCTGTGGAAAGGCCCCAATCCAGATCAGGACCATGGTACAGGTGGGAGGAGGAAGATAACTCCTCCTCTCCCCTCTTCCATGCGCACACATATAAAGTGCTGGCAAAGGGAACAAGAAGAAAAGCTGAGCCGACCAAAGAGGAGCCAACCATCAGTTAGCAAAAAACAATACCAACTTTCTAGACCCCCCTAGATCCAGAGAAAAGTCTGAAAATGTGCAAGTGGTTATGTGGCAAACCAATGGGAACTAGAGATGCAGAAAATCCAGAGCTAGAACATCCATCTGATATCCATCTGACACAGCAGTTGCGTCCCTACCTTCCTAATCATCTGCTCCCATCAGTGGTTCATGCCTTGGTCTCCTCTCGCCTAGACTACTGTAATGTGCTCTACATGGGGTTACCCTGGAAGACGGTTCGGAAGTTGCAGCTGGTACAGAATGCAGCAGCTCGCCTGGTTAAAGGCTGCCGCCGGCGTGATCACATCACTCCAGTGCTCAAAGAGTTGCACTGGCTACCAGTTGTTTGCCGAGCCAAATTCAAGGTGTTGGCGTTGAGCTTTAAAACCCTGTACAGCTCCGGTCCAGTTTATCTCAAAGAGCGCCTCCAGCAACATCAAGTAGGCCGCTCAACAAGATCTGCCACGGATGGCCTTCTCCCTGTCCCATCAGCCAGAGAAACCAGGCTGGTGGGGACTAGGAGGGGGGCCTTTTCTGTGGCAGCCCCCAATTTATGGAACTCTCTCCCCAGTGACCTCCGCCATGCCCCTTCCTTGATTAGCTTCCGCCGTGCATTAAAAACGTGGCTTTTCAGGGGGGAATATGGGGTGGGTTAGGATTTTTAAGTTTTGTACTGTTTTTAATTGTGTTTTATACTGTGTGTGTGTGTGTGTGTGTGTGTCCCCTTGTATTTTATTGGATTGTACATCGCTCAGAGTGGCCGGATGTCTGGCCAGATGGGTGTTTCATAAATATAATAAATAAATAAATAAACCTGAACAGATGGCTCTCCAGTCTCTGCATAAAGACCTCCAGTGCTGGCTGGGGCATGCTGGGAATTGTAGGCCCTTTTTACTGTCTAAACTTGCATAGGATTGCACCCTTAGTTACATAAAGAAGGACAAGCTTGTGTGACTAGGATAGCATTCCTGACTATCACCACAGGGTGCTGGTTTCAGTCCCTTACTGTGCCACACTACTCATTTGCCAACCTCCACGTTGCCATGATCAAATTAAAATAAATAAATAAATCAGGATCTGGGTGAGTGTATGCACATGTACACACACACTCCCCCTAAACAACAAGAACTACTGGTATCAAAAGAAGCTACTCACCCTATTTCCTAACTTGCATCCATTACAAAGGTTCCAAATTTACAGAATTTAGATTTTCTTGGCAAAACCGGGATTAATTTTCCTCTTTTTTCTTTTGCTGCATCATGTAAACTATTACTTACCTGTCACTGTTCTCCACTATTTTGATTATGGGGTTTCTTTGGTCAGTGTTGTATTATTTTACTGTGTTTTATTGCTTGTACTCCACTTTGGGATTATTTTATAATGAAAAGTGGTTAATTAACGAAATTTCTTAAAGAAATAAGAAAACAACAGTGACGGAGAACACACAGGCTGGGTGAAAGAGGAAAAGGAGAGGGCAAAGGTGGGAGCTAGGGGTTGCGGGTGCATTTACATTTGCACCCATCTTTGCACACTAACCTCTAGAACAGGGCTCTCCAACCTTGGGTCCCCCAGATGTTGCTGGACTATAGCTCCCAGAATCCCTTGCCATTAATCATGCTGGCTGGATATGCTGGGAACTGTAGGCCAGCAACATCTGGGGACCCAAGGTTGGAGAGCCCTGCTCTAGAAGCCCACCTAGGTGCCGTCTGGATTCCTGATCCTTCAGACAGCCAATGGCCTTAGGTTTTCTACCTCTCACACCCACACAGAACTATGAGGTCTGCTCACTTGCTCTTCAGGTCATGATCAAAGATGCAATTAGGGCCATGCCGGTTTTTTTTCCAGGCCTCCCAACTGTCATCAACCAAGATCCTTTTTCTTACTCTTTAGGCAGCAAAAATCCTAAGAGCCTATAGAGAACCAAGACAAGGCACCTCGGAACTTGAAATATCTTTCCCCCCAGTCCTGATGCTCTGCTCTCCCCTCCCCGAGAACACCCCAATTCAATAAGTAGCATTATCCAAATGACAGCTACTTCATAGATTAGCTTTGCATAATTTATTCTGCCCCCAAGGTTCAGGTTTTCAGATGATTTAGAATTCCTTTCTACAAGGACTGAGATGAGAGAGTAGAAGGGAAAGAAAGCAAGGGGAGCCCACACATGGGGAATCAGGGGGAACTAGGGATGTAGCAAATTATTCAGCTACAGAAGAGGGAGTGATCTTTACCCAACAGGCTTTGGGTCTGAAAGATTGTCACAATTAAAGGCCAGGAAGAAATTTCCACCCAGGTCAGATTGGCTAGTGAACCCTGTGAATTTTAAAATACAGTAATACCTTGGATTGCAAGTAACTTGGTCTGAGAGCGTTTTGCAAGACAAGCAACAAAGTTTTATAAATTTTGACTTGATAAACAAGCGACGTCTTGCAATACAAGTAGTCGTAGGGATGTAACCACTCGCCTCGAGTGGGCGTAGCAGGCCTAAATCGGCCCCGCTCACGCCCAGCCAGAGACTCGCTTTGATATAAGAGTGTTTTGGATTACAAGCACATTTCCAGAACGAATTATGCTCTCAATCCAAGGTACAGTCATGCCTTGGATTGAGAGCATAATTCGTTCCGGAAACGTGCTTGTAATCCAAAACACTCATATCAAAACGAAATTCCCCCAAAAAAATTTGTACAGAGATTTTTAATTTAAGCCGTACTACAGTACTTGTATTGCAAGACGTCGCTTGTATATCAAGTCAATTTTTAAAAAATAAATATTTAAAAATTTGCTTGTCTTGCAAAACGCTCTCAAACCAAGTTACTTGCAATCCAAGGCATTACTGTATTACTGCATATATTTTATTTTAGTATTCATTTATGTGTAGGGGTGGGGGGTGCCCTCTAACGTACTGGATCAGATCAAGGGCCCATCGATCCACCATTATGCTGGCAACAACAGCCAGGCAGATGCCCCCAGAAAGGGAACACAAGGATAACAACCTTCCTTTGTTGTTTGTTCCCGACACCTGATATGAGGTATACTGCCTCTGAACAGGGAAGCTCCTTCAGGTATGATGGCCAAGGGGGACCTGCAACAAATGTTGGGCATTTTTGTTCAGGGTTCCAGCCACTGTTTTCCATCTGACACACACACACACCCGCCGGCATTAAGTTACCATTCTGTACCTACTGACCCCATTCAGTCCACCCGGTTCAATACTTTATTGTTCAAAGCCATAGGCCGCCACAATTCAAACAAACCAAAAATAAAACAATAAAATACATAATGAATTAAAATACAAATATGAACCATTTTTTAAAAAAACAATACACTAAAATGTTATAAAGATAAGAGCCAATTTAAAAATGTTATAAAGATAAAAGCCAATTTAAAAAGGGAATATACAAATATTAAAAAAGAAATAATCAGTAATGTGATATAAATAATATGCAGTCAAATATGGTCATCTCCTTTGCAATCGATAGCTATCTCTGCAATATATTTCTTTTGACCCCGTTCAGTCTTTCCTTGGCTGCTTTGGGTTTGTATGCTTGTTTCAAGATTTATTTTTAACTTCTGCAAACACGGGTTCGTGGGTAGTACCATTTTGGCTACATAAGGACCTGTACTTGGAGAACTGGATCAGATTTTCGTATATATGATTGAGACCTATATCCTCCATGACGTAGTGGTGAGAGTGTCAGACTGGGACTCAGGAGATCCGGGTTCTAGTCCCCGCTCAGCCATGAAACTCACTGGGTGACTTTGGGCCAGTCACTGACTCTCAGCCTAACCTACCTCACAGGGTTGTTGTGAGGATAAAATGGAGGAGGATTATGTAAGCCGCCTTGGGTTTTTTGCAGGAAAAAAGACGGGGTATAAATATAATTAATTAATTAATTAAAATCCATTTTTAAAGCCATCTATGCCACTGGTCATCCGCATATCTTCCACCAGTAGACTAAGCCTTGTGTGAAGAAGCATTTCCTTCTCTATCTTGAAGCTGCTACAGTCAGTTTCATTGAGTGACCCAGAGCTAAGTGTTACAACAAAGGATGAAACATTTATCTCCCCTCTGCGTGCAGTTTGGATCACTTACTCAAGTTCAATTGGGAACAAACTAGGCATCATGATGTCAGACCCATCTCCTTAAATGCAGGCCTGCTCCTATATAAAAAGGAGGCATCACTGTAAAGAGCAGTGTTCTCCAACCTTGGGTCCCCAGATGTTTTTGGTCCTACAACTCCCAGCATGCCGGGAGTTGTAGGCCAAAAACATCTGGGGACCCAAGGTTGGAGAACATTGGTAAAGAGCATAAGAGACAGTTGCTGTTGTTTCATATTTGTTACTGTATTTTAAATATTTGCACCGCTGCTAGGTTTTATTTTTTGGTTTTTATTTTATACTGTCGTTTTAAACTTTTATATTTTATCATGTTGTATTTTATGGTTTTAATTGTTGTGAACTGCCCAGAGAGCTTCGGCTATTGGGCAGTATAGAAATAAAATTTAATAAATAAATAAACAACTAAGGGTGCAATCCTATGCGTGTTTAGACAGAAGAAAGTCCTACAACTCCCAGCATGCCCCAACCAGCCTACAACTCCCAGCATGCCCCAGCCAGCTGTACAACTTTTTTCTGTCTAAACATGCATAGGATTGCACCCTAAGTGTGCTAAACCTTCTGCTGACCAACTCTTCCCTCCCTATACCCTCTCATTCCAGATGCTTTTCTCCCAAAAGTGAGTCTGGCTGAGAAAAACAAAACACTGGGAGGTGGGATGCAAGGAAGTACGGTAAGTGGCAGATGTGGAAGGTTCAGTACACACACACACTTTTGCTTAAATTGAAATTCACCACCAGCAAGCACCAGCACCAACACTACCACTCTCCATAAGGGCAGACTCACATTTAAAGAGGCAGGGCCTGCCACAGTCATCTCCAGTTTGGCCCTGGAGCTATTTGCTCCACAGGCACCTTTGTGCAGAATAGCTGCTCCCTGTTTGTGGCACACCGAGATCAGTGGGGGGCTAGAGATCAGTGGGGGGCTAGGAGCGGGAAGGCTCTGCTTTTTCCTCTGTGTGTGTGTGTGTGTGTGAGAGAGAGAGGGGGGGGGAAGCTTTGATTCTTCATTTCCAAACAGCCAATTTACACTTGCAAGATAAGTGAGTTTGGTGCGGCAGTGGTACTTACAGTGACAAACACCATAAAGTATAAAGGGAAGAGATGTGCATCTCCAAACGGCTGGGGACAAGCAGCATGAAAATGCAGACCAACCAGGCAGCTTCCTGATGCATGTGCCTGGCTATCCGGAGATGCGAGTATCCCTTTCCATGGCAAACACAGGTGTACATGTGGCAAATATATGTGAAATCGTGCAAGCCAACTCTCATCCAAAAGAGGAGTCCATTTCCCTAAAGATCTCAATAACCCAAGTTCAGCACACTCTCTCCTCTGTCCTAGACTGCTAGACTGTGACCCTCTGGCACCAAATGCCCCATCACACCAGTCCTACTAATCTCTCACCCCACCCCTCACCCCAATTCCTTAGGTCACCCAAGGCTCCACTGTACGGGAAGGCACAGAATGGCCCGCCAGCTCCCTTGCTCATTTCCACCTCTACATTTGCTCAAAAAGCAGCAGCAGCAGCAGCCCACCCACCCCGCCATATCCTCCTCTTTCTCCCCTCCCCCCCCCACATTTTGCAGACCCTTCGCAGCGTGTTTGTGATTATCCCGGCCTCTTGTGATAAACGATGCTGTCAGGAATAAATTTAATCAGAAGCAGACAAGATTATTGTATTTATCACTTTTTACCGATCGGCGGCTTCCAGGGGCCCAGAGGCAAGAAGTCGTTGGAGGGGGGGGGGAGGGGTGCTAAGTAAGGGGGGGGGACAGTATAGGTTGAACAAAAGACACCATTAATAACCAACAAAGTCCCGGGGCATCATTGGGAGGGGATAAGAAAGAGAACATTACATTTTTTTATTTGCAGGGGTGTGTGTGTGTGTGCTGTTTTGTCTATCTCTGTCATTTGTGCAGAGCATGGAGTTTTTATCAAAGAGTTTTATCATCCCAACGTTACTTGCTCTGGGCTAAATTTATTTTACACATTGATTTAAAGGCATAATTAAGGTCTTGGGGTCTCCCCCACTCCATATACACGGCTCAGTGGCATTTCTTCTTCCTCTTCTTCTTCTTCTTCATCATCATCGTCGTCGCCTCCCCCCTCAATTTAAATAATGCAAAACAACAATAGCAGAGGAGAAATGGCCCATGTGGATTTTTCTCCCCCATCTCAGGCAGAGAAACACACACATGCATGCGTGCAAATTCTAAAATTGCCATCAGAACAGAAGCGTGCTGAGAGAAGATAAAGCAGGAGAGGAGGGGAGAAAGGAAGTACCGGTATATCAAATTATTTTAAAAAGAGGACCGAGAGACTTCATCGGTACTTTAGGGGAAGTACAAGCAAGAGAAATAAGCTCTAAGTTGGGTGGAAATAAGGGGAACACTGATTCTTGTGAACAGCCTTCCAGTATGTCAATGGCATGAGCGTCAACCTTTTCAATCACTGTTGATTTTTAGACTACTTTTTATTTGATAATCTTTAAATACTTCTTTGCCCCCACAGCAATCCTGTAAGGCAGCCCCCTCCCAACCTTTTTGGGTTGATGGGACATCGACTAGATCTAATGGGCTTAAGTTACAGGAGGGTAGATTTTGGTTGAACACTAGGATAAACCTTTTACAGTATTAGTAAGAGCACTTCGACAATGGAACCAATTCCCTAAAGGGGTGAGGAGACTCTCTCACACTGGCATTCTTCAAGAGTCTGACAGCCATTTGTTGAGGAAGCTCTTGCACTGAGCAGGGGATTGGACAAGGTGACCTACAAGGCTCCCTCCAACTCTATGAACCTATATGGGCAGTGTGCCTCTGACACATGCACAGTGCATTTCTTAGGCCCACTTCCTCCTCCCTGGGATTTAAGGCAGCCAGAGCCTGTTAAGGCCTCGTTCTCACAAATAGCCAGTTTCTGGGCTGTACTGCTTCAGACTGCAGGTAAACAGTTTCACGTGGTTAAATGATCCTGCATGCACAACAAGGAAAAAAGGGGGGAAAGCCAAACTCTATGCATAGAAAACTAGATGTCAGAAAGGAGGACTCCAGATCGCTTTTCTAGCGTAGGGAACTGTTTTGTATGGAGAGCGGATCCCTACCTGCAATCGGACGGACGTGGTACACTTGAGAAACAGGTTTACCACCCCATCTGCAGTTTGTGAGAACTAGGTCTGAGTCAGAAGTTGTGGCTTTAAGTCAGCTGAGAACCCCACCACCTCTCTTTCAGGAAAGCAAAAAAAATATTTAACAAAATACAAAATTATCACACAAATATAACATAATCAACATACAATAAATCATAAAGTGCTCCCCCCCACCCTCCAAGGGACCAATTAATATACTTCTATCCTCTTGATCAAATAAAGTCTAAATTCCAAAAATATAACATATCCTGACAAGGCATGTTACCCTTCCCCTTTATTAATACATAGTCTAGTAATTGATTCCATATCTCCATAAAATTATTCTTCTTTAGCAATCCTTTTTTGCATTTGATAATACTAGTTAGTTTATCATTTAGGGCTATGTCCCAAACTTCCTTATACCAGTCTGTTATTAGGAAAACATGTTGTACTTTCCAATTTCTCGCTATCATTAGCCTAGCCGCAGTTAACAAGTTTACAATTAACTCCTTCGTATTTTGATCACAAATAAGTTTCTCAGTTATTGATAACAATGCTAATTTTGGACAGACCTCTAAATTAGTACCAATAATTTTCGATATTTCTGTAAAAACCTCTCGCCAAAACACCAATACATTTTTACAACTCCACCACATATGAGCATATGCCCCTTTTTCCTGACATCCTCTCCAACATAATGCAGAACAATTATTATCTATTCTATTTAATCTTACTGGAGTTAAATACCATCTCCAAATTAGTTTATAAAAATTTTCCTTTATCCTAATTGACATCATTTTCACAATCCGTCTATCCCATATATTGTTCCACCCCACCTTCGAAGGTCACCTCTTCAAATTCATTATCCCATACTGCCGTAAGCTGATCCTCTTGCTCTTTTGCTTTTTGAATCAATCTATATAAATCCCTTGTTATAGCTCTTGTTGATGCATTACCTGGTAGGCCATCTCTAGACATGACCATCTTTTCAAAATTAGTTAAATCTCTCTCGTACTCAGTTTTCCTTTTCCATTTCTTCGACCACTGTTCTAACTGTACTAAGTTTAACCACGATAATCTTCTTCTCCCAACAATTTCCATTATTTGATCTCTAGTCCCCATCTTTTCCACCCAATCGGTCAATCTAATAACCCTTTCTTCTCTTAGTTTACCCTCCAGCTCTGATCTTAAGTTTTCAGGAAAATCCTTAAGAGCTACCACCGGAGCCAGTGTGGCGTAGTGGTGAGAGTGTCGGACTGGGACTCGGGAGATCCGGGTTCTAGTCCCCGCTCAGCCATGAAACTCACTGGGTGACTTTGGGCCAGTCACTGACTCTCAGCCTAACCTACCTCACAGGGTTGTTGTGAGGATAAAAAAAGGAGAGGAGGAGGATTATGTAAGCCGCCTTGAGTTCCTTGCAGGAAAAAAGGCGGGGTATAAATATAATGAATAAATAAATAATTAATTAATGGAGATATCCCTGGTATAAATATGCTCTTCATAGTACCCCAAATCATTAACAAATTTCTTAGAAAAGGGTTGTCTATATTTTTTATCAATTTATTATTATTTTTTTGGAAAAAAATATTCCCCAAAGTACTACGTAGTTCACCTGTTTCTATCTCCAACCACATTATTTCTTTAGGGCGTGCTATAATATCCACTAAATGTCGGGCCCCCAGATGTTGCTGGACTACAGCTCCCAGAATCCCTTGCCATTAGCCATGTTGGCTGGGCATGCTGGGAGCTGTAGGCCAGCAACATCTGGGGACCCAAGGTTGGAGAGCCCTGCTCTGGAACAAGTGTGTGTGTGTGTGTGTGTGTGTGTGGAGTGGGGTGGAGAGAACACAGTGGAAAATACATCAAATAACAGGCTGCAAGAAGGGGCCCCACTGGGAAGATGGAGGAGGGGAGGGGAGAGAACCAAAAGACAGCTCCAGGTCACGAAGGAGACTTGAAGGGGGGGAGAGAAAGAGGGGCTTTCGTGAAGCCAGGGATCCAGCTAATCACACGGTGGTGGTGGTGGTGGAGGAGGAGGAGGAAGAGGAAGAAGAAACCACTCTGAGGAATGTTTGTGAGGTGGGAGAAGTGACATTGAATAGGCCCCATGTGCTTTTAATCAGCTCTATGGCCCTCAAAGCTATGACCCCAGAGTTTGCATCAAAGGCCCACTCTGGTCTAGGCAGAGGGAGTGTGCATAGGGGAAGGAGCTAGTGGGGGGAGAAGAGAAGGGGGCCAGAGGAACTAGATGTAGTGATTTATAGGCGTACGGGGGGTGGGAGGGACCCTTTTGCTGTGAAACATCAGGATCCCAGCAATTGCAACAGGAGAGAATAGCTCAGCTAAAAAACCACACAACCCAAAACCTGTAAACATTTAAGCTGATTATGAGAAAGCGGTACCAGGCCCAGAAGCTTTGACATCCTCCTGTTTCTCCTCAAGACACCAGCCTCCACCCTTCTCCCACTCCCAAGAACCCATGAGCCTTGGCTTCCATTTATTCCCCCACAACCCTTTCCACTAACCATCAAACCGAGAGCCGGTGTGGCGTAGTGGTGCAAGTGTTGGACTGAGACTTGGGAGATCCGGGTTCTAGCCCCCACTCAGCCACGAAGCTCACTGGGTGACTTTGGGCCAGTCAGTGACTCTCAGCCTAACCTACCTCACAGGGTTGTTGTGAGGATAAAAATGGAGAGGACGATTATGTAAGCCACCTTGGGTTCCTTGCAGGAAAAAAGGTGAGGTATAAATATAATAAATAAATTATTAATTTATATTTATTATTTATAAATAATTAATTTATTTATAATTATTTATTTATTTATTTTGCGATGCGATGTGGCTGCAAAGAAGGCAAATGCTATTTTGGGTTGCATTAATAGAAGTATAGCTTCCAAATTGTGTGAAGTGATAATTCCCCTTTACTCAGCACTGGTTAGGCCTCATCTTGAGTACTGCGTCCAGTTCTGGGCACCACACTTTAAGAAGGACGTAGACAAACTGGAGAGGGTTCAGAGGAGGGCAACAAGGATGATAAAGGGACTGAAAACAAGGCCCTATGAGGAGAGACTGAAAGAACTGGGCATGTTTAGCCTTCAGAAGAGGAGACTGAGGGGAGATATGATCGCACTCTTCCAGTACTTGAAGGGTTGTCACACAGAGAAGGGCCAGGATCTCTTCTCGATCATCCCAGTTTGCAGGACACGGAATAATGGGCTCAAGTTACAGGAACCCAGATTCCACCTAAACATCAGGAAAAATTTCCTGACTGTCCGAGCAATAAGACAATGGAACCAACTACCTAGGAAGGTGGTGGGCTCTCCCACTCTGGAGGCATTCAAGGTGTGTCTGGACAGCCATCTGTCAGGAATGCTTTGACCTGGATTCCTGCATTGAGCAGGGGGTTGGACTCGATGGCCCTGTAGGCCCCTTCCAACTCTACTTTTCTATGATTCTATGAAATAAAATTAGAAATTCTTCCACATGTACAACCTAAATCTACCTCCCTGTAATTTAAACCCAGAGCTTCATAGACAATTCTTAGTCACGTTGGCCTTTTAGGCAAAAGGAGAAAAAAGAAAATCCGGTTCCCCTTCATGTTATACTAGTGCCAGCCCAATCGAGCAGCAGAACATCCACCCATGTGGGTCCTGAGGCCAGGTTGGGGGGTGGGAACTCTGCAAGGGGACACCTCTTCTGTTACTTTTTAAGTCAGTGTTCTCCAACCTTGGGTCCCCAGATGATTTTGGCCTACGACTCCCAGCATGTCCCAGCCCGTGCTGGAAGTTGTCGGCCAAAAATATCTGGGGACCCAAGGTTGGAGAACACTGTTTTAAGTGGACAGGGGACAATAAGTTCTGCCCTCCATTTTCTAAAAGCAATAAAAAAAAATTTTTTTAAAAAAGACAAATTAGTACAAAATTGTGTAAAAGGTTCCCACCTCACTTCTACAACCACATTATACACTCATGCTCAGGGCTGGTGCTACCATTAGGCCAACTAGGCAGCCACCTAGGGCGCAAGGCTAAAGGGGGCGCCAGAAACGCCTTGAAAAAAAATACAGTGCTCTCAAGTGGGAAGGGGGGGGCGCTAAATATCTGATCTTGCCTAGGGCACCAAACTGCCTTGCACCAGTCCTGCTCATGCTAGTGATAACATTGCCAACATTTTTCCCTGGCAGCGCTCCGGTGACTGAAGCAACAGCCTGACAAACATAAAATAAGCATCTCCTGAATGGAGGGGAAGCGAAAGAAAAAAAGCTTCTTCACCTCTCAGTTTTCTGTACATCAAGCAACTGTAAGAGGCACAAGAGGCCAAAAGAAATGTAGGTAGCCCCCGGGGCGAGGAGAAAAGGGTGTCACACACTTTCCCAGCATGCAATCTGAGTGCGATTCCCCCACAGCAAAAGGCACTTTCTCGAGGAAAGTAATTTGTATTGAACAGAGTCACAATTGCACCATGGGTCATGCGAGAAATAAAACAAAACACACACAGCTGTCTGGAAAATATCCTATGAGCGGGGGGGGGGCAATTTTCCTCCTGAGAAGCCTTGTTTTTATTAGAAAATTGTCAATGCATCAATCTTTTCTTAATAGGCCTGATCTACTCTTCCTCCTCAAAGTTGGCAGGAGAGCCCAGGTGGTTTTACGCAAGTTAGATCTAACAAATGCTCCTCCTTCCTCTCCCCCATAACTGGCGAGAAAACCCATGAGTCCTGCCGCTACACGTTACCCATTACTACAACCACCACCACCCCACACACACAGAGACATGCCTCAAAAGCAGTGTTCTCCAACCTTGGGTCCCCAGATGTTTTTGGCCTACAACTCCCACGCTGGCTGGGGCATGCTGGGAGTTGTAGGCCAAAAACATCTGGGGACCCAAGGTTGGAGAACACTGCTCAAAAGCATCCATAGTTATCTTCCCCCGGGGGGGGGGGGGATGGAATCCATGGGAAAGCCACTTTGGAAGATCTTTCTGCTCTGCTTCCCAGACGTAGTACACCGCCTCCCCCCACAGCCCACTCTCTGATCTCAACAGCTACCAATGGCTGCACCCAGCTAGACCAGACCCCCCTCCTGCCACCCCCCTTCCATTTCTACATGTTGTGCCCTATTCGCTGCTAATTGAAGCAAGGCCTACTTCACTGCTCCCCCCCCCCCCGTATTAACTGGATCCTGCCGGGCTGTTAA
This sequence comes from Shinisaurus crocodilurus, assembly GCA_021292165.1. Lineage (NCBI taxonomy): Eukaryota > Metazoa > Chordata > Lepidosauria > Squamata > Shinisauridae > Shinisaurus > Shinisaurus crocodilurus. The sequence goes on along the minus strand of CM037877.1, from coordinate 268,880,927 downwards.
TGTGGCAGACGCATAAACACTGTAATTATCAAATAAAGGCAGGCTTGGAAAAGTGGGGTGCGAGGTCTGTATCAGAGGCTTCCATTAAAATCACATCTACTTTCTCTTAAAAAAAAAAAAAAACACCCATCATTAAAGGGGGGGAAAAAACTTTCTTTCTGGACATGCCATAAACACAAGCCATGCAAGCCTAGGTCTAATGTGACACGGAATAAGGCACTCTCCTTAGATAAGTAGATATCAGGGACCATGGAAGTGTAGCAAAAAGCCAGATTAAAAAAATAATAATAACAACCTCAAAATTTAAAAAGTCAATGCCCCCTTTGTGTATGCACTCTTGCAATCTGTTCTGTTAAAAGTACTGATTCTTGATTTTAAAACTGATTTTGAGTGTCACAGGAAGAGAGTTTGCACACAACATAAAAAAATGACTTTGACAGTTAACTCTATTCCAGTATCAGCAACATCTGGATTTGCATACACTACCACTAGGAATCATTATCTGAGGCTTTTCTCTGAGTGCTCCCACCTAGTGAGGCACAGCAAGGCGGCTACGAGAGAGAAAAGGGCTTTTTCAGTAGTGCTCCTTCCGTTGTGGAATGCCCTCCCCACAGAGGCCTACCTGGCACCTACTTTAATATCTTTGTGGCATCAGGCAAAGACATTTGTGTTCTCCCAGGTCTTTAAAATTATAAACAGCTTCATGCTGTTCCGCCTCTGTGGCTTTTACTCCTCTGTCCCGTTTTAACATGCTTTGCTGCTGCAAATTTTCTTTTTGTATTGTTCTCTGTTTTAAAGTGATTTAAATCCCTGGAAGCCATCCAAAGAACTTCAGGAATCCCAAATCCACACCAGTCGTGGGGGAAGAGGAGGAGAGGCGCAGTTGGGCCATAATAGCACCTGCATTCTGTTTTCAATGCTCTGAAAGAATTGCAAACAGCGCCTCTCGAGCACGTGCAGACTGCCTTCTCCTCATCGAGTATCCCAGGCAGTTGCCGTTTCCACGGGAGAAAGTGTTAAATTTGTGGCACCTGTCATTTTGGAAAATGCAAAACAATGCCCCAGTGTATTTGCGTGTGCATCTTGCCCCCCCCCATAAGAAGCGGGCACAATGCCAAAGCAAGTCAGGGCCCAAGGCAAAAGGAACTCGTCTTGCTAGCTCTGGGGAAGCTGAGGTGGGTGAACTTTGCCCCACTGAGCAAATGCGAAAAGAATGCGCCAGACGGGGCAGGCAAGTAGGTGGAGAGAGCCAGGTCGGGAGCTGGGAGTCAGGCACAACTCCCGGACCTGGGAGGAGGGGGGGGCGAATGGCATTTGTAGGGTGAAAGGGAGCAGCTAGGAAGCAGAACTCCTGCAAATTCCAGGGGGGGGGCACGTGAACCATGGCCCTTTGTGGCGGGCTGGCCTTAATTCGGCCGCTGTTCTCCAAAGTTATGCACTGGCTTTTTGTGGGCTTTCGGGGCTGCAGCCGAATTCTCTTATTTCAGCAGCCTACAGAATTTGAGCCCTTGCCTTTCGTCAACTGTATTTCTAGGAGAACCAATTACTTTGGGACTGTATCAATGCTATGCAGTATTAATGTAAATTTTAATAATGAGAATACGGTATGTGGATTTGATTCATGATCTCCAGTGGTTCGCTTTTTGCCGCTCAGGGCTCGATTTGAAGTAGAGTACACTAGCATCAAACCCTACAACGTGTGATATAGTGGAGCAGCTCAGAGCATGTGCAGAACGCATCCTACACACAGTACTGAATAACCCAATTTCCTTCCCTAGATCTAGGGAGGAGGAGGAGGGATTTCCAGACCAGATGACACACATCCCAGGCAGCCATTATAACTCCCATATCCCCATATTTCCAGATAGCCCCGTATCTATTTAAGACTGGTCTTCCTGGGGTCCAGCCCTACAACCTACTTTGAAGACTTGTGGTGGGCTTGCAGCTTCTGCTACGAAGTCCAAAGACTTCAGCATCCCAGGGTGCTCAGCGGCAAGAAGGCAGGTCAAGAGAACCGAGAAGGGACTGGCTTTCACACCCCATGCCAGTGGGAAGGGGTTTAAATGCCAGCTGTTAACACAGACCTAGCATTTCACACATAATGTGAACCTAGCCTAGCATTTCACACCTAACAGGGAGAAAGTCAGGTTCCAGGCTGAGCACTGCTGACTGAATATAGATCCAGGATTGGCTACAGTTCATTAAGGAGAATGAACAACTGGCTAAACCTCAGTAGGTTAAGAGGCAGAGTGATTTAACGTGTTGTCTGAATGCTGCATGGTGGTTTAAAAACCACCCTAAGCCATGGTTTGCAGTAGGGTTAAGGAAACCCGAGCAGATCTAACGTGGTCTGAACCCAGGCGACAGGATAACCCACTGAGAAGCCAAAAGGGTACAGAGCCCCTTGGCAAGAGCAGCGAAAAACAGCTGCCACTCTTGCCAAGGGACTAGCAAAGGGTACTTTTTAATCCAAACATTTTTTTTTAATGTAAAAGAAATAGTTAGCAATGGGCTACTAAGTTCCAATTTGACCTGGACACTGTCCATTCAGACAAGTGTCCATGCCGAATTCTTTGTAGCCCATTGCTATTTCTTTTACATTAAAAAAAAAGGTGGGGGGAGTAGGAAAGCACCATTTGCAGCAGAATCTTTGGGGTTTCTTGGGGGGGGATCATGTGCCCCTGGGCTGCCCTCACTTTCCCAAGCATGGATAACCCAGAGGCACAATGCCCCCTAAAAAAAAAAAACAGGAACCTACAAAAAAGGGTGTTTTGGGGGACACTCCCTCAATTCCCCCCTTCCATGCAGGATCCCTGGGGTTTTTGGGGGTGCTGAGAAGCCCCAACTGTCCCCTCAATTTTGCCATTCACCCAAAGTCAATAGCACCTTGGGAAGTGGCAAAACCAGAAGGGATCCCCAGTGGTGGTGGGGATTAGTGCAAATGACAGCTTTGGGGGGTGGGGGGACTCCGTGCTCCTGCCATGTACCCTGGGATACCTGCAGGAGGACTGATGAGGGAAGAGGCCAGGGAACCCTACTGTGGCCAGGGAACCCTACTGTGCCCGGTCATTACTTGGGGGCCCAGGCAACTTTAAACCCACAGCGGTTTCAGAACCTCTGTGGGTTTAACGTGTTGTGTGAACCCAGCCAATGTGTATGAAGTGTGTGTTTAAAAACACACATCTGTGCCCATCTTTACCTTTTATACTTTCACTTTACATCTTAGGAGGCACACACCTAAACACACAGGCACACACACAAATTCATCTTTTTATTGAGTATTCCAGAGATCAGCATCACAGCCTGAAAAATACAGAATAATCTGCACCTATTAGGACCTTACGTTATAGCCCCTTAACCAATTTTGAGATTTGGCCTGATTAAGGCAGTGTACTTTCAGTTTTGTAATTTTATCACGCTTGGTCTATAATTTGCTCGAATGTATAGATTTGATAATGATGTACTGATGTCCATTTTTGTTTTAGTTCCAAAAGTTTAACTAATGGCTATTATTGTACTCATTGACTGGGTTCGCATGACATAGCAACCCATCGTGGGTAACTAGTGACGGTGGGTCGCCGTGTCGTCCGAACCCAGACCGCTTCCCACAACAAGCCACCCTAACAACCCATGGCTTGTTCTAGGGCAGTGTTCTGCAACCTTGGGTCCCCAGATGTTTTTGGCCTACAACTCCCAGCATGCCCCAGCCAGTGGGGACCCAAGGTTGCAGAACACTGTTCTAGGGGTTGTTGAACCCACGATGAGTTGGCGTACCCATGATGGGTTGGCATGTCCTCCGAACCCAGGAGACCGATCCCATTGTGGGTTGCGGGAAGCAGCGAGCGAGCCGCTTGGTAACAGTGGCAAGAACCCCCTTCTGCTCTTGGTGATCTTGCCCATGTCACCACCAGTGATAGCTGTTCCACAGATGTTCAAGCGGGGAGATTTCATGGCTGTATATTTCCCTGTCCAAAAAAGATGCTCCAATTTGCTAGATAGCTGGAAAGAAAAGAACCCTTTCTTTTGACAGCTGTCAAAAGAAAGTGCTCGCAAAAAGTGGGTGGGATGTAGATCTCCCCTTTCTGGAGTACCTAAGGGACTGGGAAAGTGTAGAAAAGGCAGGGCGGACAGAGAATAGTCAGGGCAATACTAAAAAAACTAAGAGGATCACACCCCAAAGGGAGAGATATACTCGCCACCCCCTTTCGGGGGGGGGGGAATCCTATCACCACTTAGCTGTTCAGTTGACAGCTCACCAATTGACAGCTGTCAGATGTGTGCAAAGCTACCTATATATGCAGCCTCGCTTAGTCCATGTGCATGGATGTTGCCTACTGCACTTTGGCAGCAGACACTTACCAGGCCATTGGCCAGGTAAGGCTCCACATTTCGGTCCTTTGTAGGCGCACACCTGTGAAGGAGCAGAGGGAAATATTATGCATACAATCATGCACATTTGTGCTGCCCCAGACACAAAAAAAGGGTAACAAGCCAGTGACTGTCACTCCACAGAGCCACTTGGGCATTGGTGGAGCAGCCGTCACTGGCAGTGGCACAGGGCTCCAGGAAACCCCCCCCAACTATGAACAAAAAGGGATTGCGTTCAGATCAGTGAGGAGAAGACAAGACTGGTTCTGCCTGGGGGGGGGGGGAAGGAGGGGGAGAACCACCCATGGTAAGCCTGATCCTCTGACGGGCATACAATGGGTTGTTCCGAAGGAGGGGGGGAGAAACACCCATGTAAGCCCGATCTCGACGGCATTACCAAGGGTGTTGCAGTTTCCTATCACACACACACACACACACACACACACAACCTCACCACGCCTGCAAGCTGCACCTGGTATCTTACCCCATCAGCAAATAAGACACAGAATTCAAGGGTGGAAAGAACACTCTGGACCAGAGTACAAAGAACGCAGGAGTCCTGGCTTCCTGCCTCACTCACTCTCTCTGCCCCTTGCTCTTCATAGCTGGGGATAGAACCCAGGCATCTTGAAGCTCGAGGGAGGGGGGCAGAGGTGAGTGATCAATGGAGGCTCTCACTCAATCAACGTAGTCCCCACTCAAATCCCCCCTCCCAAGTGTGCTTCCTTGGCCTCAATGTATGTCAAGAGGTTTGTTTATTCCTTTTAAACCTTTGTTTCCTGTTATTCAAGCTATTTATAAAAAGGCCCCTCTTGCCTGGAGACCGGGGAGGGGTGGAGACAGAGAAAAATAAGAGAGAAAGAAAAATAAGAGAGAGGAGAGATGATGCTCAAGCTATCTTTCAGACCTCCCTTTCCACACAACCCACCTTATGCGACAGGGAGACAGGGCACCTGGACCTCTCTTGTCACACTGGGCTTGGCAAAAGTGGAGGAGGAGAGAAGGGACCATTGGTTAAAGAAGCCGATGCAGCCATTTGCCGTCATGGAGGCAGATAGTAAAGGACCCCCCCAACAAGCAGCAAACATGGCATGTGCTCAAACACACTTCTCTTCCTGACCCTGGCATGAAGCAAGCTTGTGCTCCTGAGAATACAGACCTCCAGGGGCAAATGCTCCTGGTTGGTGTGGCTGAGCACACAAAGAAGTTAACAGTTCCCCTACAATATAATATCCACATATTAGATAATAGAGATAAAACCCATCCATCACATTCTAGCATAACTAACAAACAGAATCCAGAATGTGTATATGCAAATAGGATCAGACTTTATTCTTATTGGCTGGGGTCACCAGGGGATAGACTCCACCCTCATGATGTCCATGAGTGCTACCTTTTTATTTTCTCCTATGTACCTACGTGAATGGACGGTTGCCAAGCATTCCAACAGGGAACAGGAAAGCGTTACACTTGAGGGACGCCTGTGGCTGGAGCAAAACCTCCCTCAAACACGCTGACCAGGATCCTGCAAAGAGCTACGTGCAACGTGCGGCTGCATACAGAATACAGAAAGATTTCTTGCGCTTGCCCATGATCCTTGCACTATACAAGCCTTTCGTTGAAGGATCCTTCAACGCCAACTTCAGTGGACCGGTCATGTTGTTCGAATGTCTGACTGCCGTCTCCCAAAGCATTTACTTTATTCCCAACTCTAGGATGGAAAGCGGAATATCGGTGGTCAATATAAGACTGTTCTTAAGATGTTCTTAAGGCTAATCTAAAAAAAAAAAAAGCAATATAAACATCGAAAACAGGGAAGCTCTGGCCCATGAACCATCTAACTGGAGGTTGGCCCTTCACAAAGGTTCTATGGACTTTGAAGAAGCCCGAGTGCAAGGTGAAAGGGAGAAACGTGCTAAGCGAAAAGCACGTCAAATTTATGAATCCTTTACAGGACCATCTTCCATCTGGTAACCTGTGTCCTCACTGTGGGAAGCTGTGTGGATCTAGAATTGGCCTCCACAGTCACTTACGGACCCATCGCTAGAGTCTACACAATTTTTCTTTAGAATTTCCTCCTTTTAAAATTTCCTTTTTGTAAATTTTTATCCTGGAAGACAATCTTACTCGGTCACGAGTGATCGCCTGATGATGATGATGATGATGATGATGATGATGATGACTGACAAGCCTTTCATTACGTACTCCTAATACAAATGTGTGTGTGTGCGCACACGCACACACACACACACACACATATCTTACTTCAAATGTTCATCTCTCTTCACACATGCTACCTCGGTAATCCTTACAGCAAGCCTGTCGTGTAGGACAGTATTACCCACATATTGAAGACAGAATGGTGACTAGCATAATGCCACTAAACAAATTTGTGGCCGTGATGAATTTTGAGCGGGAGACTTTTTGGAGACTTTCATGGGTCCTGCTCTTAGCTGCTACACAACAGCAGCTCTCAACCCGCAAACACCCGATTACCTCCTGTAACAGCCAGTGTTTGGGCAAGGCTTCCTCCCGACAGACCTAGTTATTCGACAGAGAGCCGCAGCAAACAGGAGTGATTCAGACTGAATGAATGTCCATTTGCTCCAGTTAAAAGTCCCCTCCGGAAAAGAGCTTCCATGAATTGAAGTAACCGGGGGGGACGGGGACGACCGGAGCCCCATCCCCAACATTTCGGCCCTTCATCACACACACAGGTTCCCCCTTCAGACCTTCCAAACACATGAAGGATGCAGTTGGCAGGGACAGTGATGCTGGGGGCAAGGGCAGGGCCGGCGTGTGGGGCACCCTTCCTTGAGTTCTTTGAATGCACGAGGGCTAATTTCTGAAGGGGGCTAAAGTGCCTTTGGAATCTATATTGTCTAGCTCAGGGCTCTCCAACCGTGGGTCCCCAGATGTTGCTGGACTACAGCTCCCAGAACGCCTTGCCATTAGCCATGCTGGCTGGGTATGCTGGGAGCTGCTGGCCAGCAACATCTGGGGACCCACGGTTGGAGAGCCCCGGTCTAGCTATATAGACACCAAGAACTTCTTCAGAGGACCTCCTTCAGACATCTCTGCCAGCTGAAGCAACAGCGGAGAGCCCCTTTCCAGTCGAAGTGTCCCAGTTGTTGAACTCTGCCACTAAGGAGGCTCATCTGCCACTTACGTGAAAGTCTTTTAGGCACCGGGCTTTGAGGTGGGGCCACGGCGTAATGGTAGAACACATGCGTCGCACTCAGAAGGTTTCAGGCTCAATAATCCCTGGCATCTCCAGAAAGGGCTAGGAAAAACGAGCTTCCACCAGTCAGCGTAGTGACACAGCCCAGACAGATGAATGATCAGACTTAGTTTAAAGCAAAGACCCTTTTATTTTCCTACATTATTAATCGCTGATGGGTTTTTTTATTTTGCTGCAATTGTTTTTAGCACCGCCTTTTACTGTTCTCAATTGTTATATTGATTATTACTGTTTTATTGTGTTTTATTAGCCATTATAAACCACCCTGGAACATTTTAATGGAAGAACAGTGAATAAATGCTTTCAATTGATACACTCATAGATACAGTGTTGAAGTTACATGCAAGTCTGCCTCTCTCCACCCCACCCCACCCCACCCGCCAAATGGCTAATTCTGGACCTGGACAGCAGAGATTGTGGGATCTCTGATTGTGTTGATCTTCCTCAGAGATTGTAGGATGTTGGGCCTGCAACAAATCTGTGTTGGGTGCATCCGTAAGATTCCTTCACAGCCTGCAAATCAAGATTTTTACAAGAAAACCAAAAGCGCACAGTACATGCTGGCACCCCTCCAAAGGAAGCCAACTTTACGAAGGCTTGAACTTTACACTGCTTGGAAAGTTAAAGAAGCCCAGTGTCTGCGAAAACATGGAAGTTTCACTTGTAATCATCGCAGCTCTCTATGTTTCAGCTCTCCATGTTTCTAGTCCTTATGTCTGCAGAGATAGGACTGAAAAGGTTTGGGCAATCCCTGGTGATATCTTAAGGGAGAGGGAGAGGGCCTGAGCAGGATTTCCAACTTTCAGGAGGTGGAATTCCAATGTCCCACATAGCTCCTTGTTCCCATCCTATGATTAGAAGCAACAGGGAAAAAATGATGCAAAGCAAGCAAATATACAACTGTGCAGATCTGGCATAATTTATATAGGTTTCAGAATTCCCCTTGCATTTGTACAGGACTTGCATTGTTTTGTAGCTTAAAGTATTAAACAAACCTGAATATCCTTAGCGCAGAATCTGGAAGGTGCAGAATCAAGAAAAAGGTTAGGGTATGGATCATTATACGCGAAACAGAGGGACCAGCATGGGTTCATGTTCTATCTCTGTCATAAACTTGTGGTGTGGCCTTGGGCAATCCTCTTTCTTGCACTTCATGCTGAGAGGATGAACTAGGTAAGCGTAAAAGCATGCTGTTGTACTACTTTCATAGATTTTCATAGATCATAGAGTTGGAAGGAGCCTACAGGCTATTGAGTCCAACCCCCTGCTCAATGCAGGAAACTAGAGGAGGGAGTCTCCCATCCAAGTAATAACCAGGCCTGACCCTGCTTAGCTTTCCACACTCAGACAAGCTGAGCCAGCGTAAGCCACAGGCCTGTGACCTTTGTATTTCTCCGTTACTAAAACTAATAATAGGAAAGCAGGACACAATAAGATTTGGGAGCAACACATGCACAGAAGAATGGGACAACAGACTTGAAGGGGCACAAGAAATTTCAGGGAACAGCGTAGGGTGCCAAAATAAAAAAGACCCTTGCAAAAAAAATTGTTTACATTTTCTTCATTCAAAATGCTGAGAGTCAGGATTCTATGTAAACACTGATTCTAGAAGATGATTTTATAGTACTGAAAAACAAGCATCTCCACAAACTGGAAAGGCTCAACAAATGAGAGGCAGCATGGTACAGCAGTCACAGCACAGCACAGCCTGTTGGGGTAAATGTCAGCTAACTCCAGTTTCATTCAGAGGGAAGGCTCGTTACAACAAACTAAGTTTTTCTTTTTTTAAAAAAAGGGAAAAACCAAGGGTCAAGAGCAAATCTCAGGAGCTTCCCAAATGCATATCAAAAATAATGGGGGGGGGTGTCCTTCATTGCATCTTTATCCGCTGGAAAGGCAGCAGTTCACTCAACCCTTATTTTTTAATTTCCTGCCTCGTTGCAAAACGATGTTCCTTGCCCTCCGGCACTATGCTTCTCCCAGTTGCATCATCCACTGTATTAAAGAGACTTAGCTTGAGCCAAAATCAGGAGGGCTGGATGGGATTGGGGGAGGAGTCAGTGGGTACACCATCATTTTGAAAGGAAAAGTTGTTTTGTTAAAAAAAAAACAAAAACACCCACATGCTGCACAAGATACCATAATGCCACAAGTCTCCATGTCAGAAGCACGAAGAAATCTATTACCTCGTCTTTTGGACTGAAGGGAGGTCCTAATCCACTTGCTTCTGGCAAGGTTTGGAAAAAATGGTGTGACTTACAAGATATACACACTATGCGATTCCCATGGCACTTACATGAGATCTAAGCTTCTAGTCCTGATGGTTACAGAAATAAGGTGGGAAAATTTGAAAAAGAAAAAAAAGTACCTAGTTTTCTAGGAAACTACTGGAAACAATTAAGGACAGGGCAAAAATATTTTCATAATTCCAAAGTTCATTTTTCAAGAACTGACTTGAGCTTCCCATGTTCACAGATAATGATTTCAGGATTAAATTGCCAGTCTTGGATGGGTGCAAGACCAGGGGACCGTGGAAGTGTTTTTAACATTGGGGGAGGGGGGCTTGTGGCAGTCCAATATTACACTGAAAATCCCCATGCAGCAGCTATGGCAAAAGCTTGCATACCAGAACATGTGCATCCACAGCCTATGAATCAGGGCAGTTCAAAACTTCTGGATAGGGTTAATGCAGAATGCAACTCAGGAACCAGCTATTTTTAATTCAAGTGATAGTCCCTGGGAAGAATGATCTGGTGAATGGGCGTTTTCTATTTCCCATGAACAGACGCAGCCCTGACGCACATTTTTGCCCCAGAGAACATCCAGGCTCTGGTTTGGGGAGAAAAATGGTGGGCGCAGCAAGAACAAAACAGTGTTAACATTTTAAATGCACCTAATAGTCATCCAGTCTGCCCAACACAGCTGGGGAACTCTTCTCAGTAATGTGCACACACGCACACACACACACACAGACCTGAACTTAATTTACCCCAAATAACTCAAATTTCAGATCTGTATGAAAGGCAGGGAGGGGTAGGGAACCTGCAGCCCTCCAGATGTTGTTGGACTACAGCTCCCATCACCTCTGACCATTGGCCATGCAGGCTGAGGCTGATGGGAGTTTGAGTCCAACAACATCTGGAAGGTCACAGGTCTCCCACCCCTGACGCAAAGGCTATTTCAAGAAGTTTCCAAGGTCAGATTCAAGCTCACCTTTCTTGCTGTGTTTTCTCATTTCTATAGGCCTTTTAATTTGCAAAGTGCTGCGCAATCTCTGTTGGCTTTGTCCTAATACTCTATGAGGCAAGTCACCATTACTTCCATTTGAGAGAGGAACCAAGGCCGTGAGACAACAACTTGCCCAAAGTTGCTCCACAAGTCTGTGGCTAAGCCGAGAGTTCAAGTTGAGGCCTTAGGCTCCCAAATTCAGCATGGTCTCCTCTGGACCAAAATAGGCTGAATCCACTGAGCTCGTGTTCTGTATACTGGCCTGTACCAGCCTTCCTCAACCGGGTGTGTTCCAGATTTGTTGGCCTGCAAATCCCATCATACCCAGCTGGCCTGAGGAAAGCTGGCTTTCAGGATTCCGTTCAGACATGGGAACCCAAATTCAAAGCCTTCCTCACATACAAAGCTAATTGGGTGGCCTTGGGGAAAGTTATTGACTCTCAGCCTAACCTACCTCACAGGGTTGTTGTGAGTTCACAACAACTCTCCCAGCTCCTGGGAGGAAAAGTGGGATACAAAATAGAATAGATACGTATTTATGGAGTGAAGTGAGAGTGCCAAGATGTTTTGCTGTGGTGCGTGCTCACACAGATGTATACACACACACACACACACATCAATTATTGTATCTCAGCGATGAAACTTGGATGTCAGCCCAAAGAGTCTGGTTTTCAAAACTTAATAGAATAATCACACTATGAAGTCAAAATAAGAAATTCCTAAACTTGTTACAAGAGCCTGGGCATATGTCAAGTCAAGTGATTATAGACTTTATCAACAAGTTGGCAAAAGTTTGCTATGATTTAATGTTGGAATCATGGAATAATGGCTCATTAATATAATTCCAATATTTAGTTAAACACATCAAACAGAAAAAAGAGTAACACTAAAAAGAAGTTAAAGTTCTCATTTCGGCATTTAGGAAGCACATCAAGTTTAAAAAAAAAACCCAACAACAACGTGCTCACATTTTCATACCAGCTTCAGCAGAGTCAAAACAGTGTCAATCAAGATGCAGCTTCGTGGGGTCTCTGGATGAGGAGAAACACTCCTGCACACCAACCAAAAGAAATGGCACAGAAAGGGCTGGCCCATGAAGGGTAAAGGCAGACATAAGAGTGTAAGAGCAGCCACAGCAGGGTCCTGGGACTGCGGCATGAGCCCTACTTCGTCACCTGCGCTATAGGCAGATATCCCAGCCAGCTGAACACTGGCCTTGGTCTTGCTCATCTTCTAGCCTTCCCTAACCTGGTGCCCTCCAGATGTGCTGGACAAAAACCCCATCGTCCGCAACTAGCAGGGACATTGGCCTTGCGGGCTGGGGTGAAGAGAGTTGCAGGCCCGCACATCTAGAAGGCGCCAGCTTGAGGAAGACAATGCATGAGTTACTGTCCACTTTCATTTTTATTTTATTTTTACAGTTTCAAAGCAGCACACACACTTGCTCAGTTACACATCCATCCTTCAACCTTCCACCCAACCCCAAGGATCACAAACACTTTTTTGAAATGTTGCAGAAGTGCTGCAATGACTGGAGAGGGAGGGGTCCGACAGGAAGCTGCCTTATATTCGTCCGCCATCAAGCCCCAATATCGGCTATTGCAGCCTTCCCCAACTTGGCCCCCTCCAGATGTGTGGGACTACGACTCCCACCATTTATTTATTTATTTGCAGCATTTATACCCCGCTCTTCAGCCAGAAAAGGCTCCCAGAGTGGCTTACAAAGATTAATAATAAGACCGTCCCTGCCCTCAGGCTTACAATCTAAAAGACATGACACAAAAGGAAAAGGGATTGGGAGGGAGGAGGAAGAAAGCAAAACTCAGGCACTAGCTCTTAGTTACTAAAACTGCACAAAAGCCGGGTCACCACCAAATGATTGGGGGGGGGGGAAGGGGGGGACCAACTGGGAAACCTCAGAGGGCTGAGTTGGCCCCGGGTCTGAGGTTCCCAACCCCTAAGATAAACCTTTGACCCTTTTCTGTTCCCAGGAATAGGTTTTTACCCTGTGCTCTCAATAAATTATGTGCCACGTGTAGTCCAACACATCGGGGCGGGGGGGGACCAGGTTGGGGAAGGCGTGGCTATACTCTGACCACAGCAGCACTCAGGGTCACGGACAGAGGATTTACCAATTATACTCGGCCCGATTCGTTTACTGGGAGATGCAAGAGGCTGACCCCGGGGACCTTCTACACGCAAAGCAGGTGCATATGCTGGTGACCACCAAGTACACCCAAGCGCATATGCTAGGTGACAGCTTAGCCGACAGGGGCGCTGCACAGGCTTCCTTCCTCCACCTTCCCCCTCCCACACCCTCCCCAGATCAATCTGACCGCGCTGGGCCCCTTTGTTTCAAATGTGTCCGCGCGAGTGCTCTCCAAAGCTGGCTGCGCTGCTCTGGCCACGTGGGGCCACTTTCGCCCCAAGTTATGTTTCCCTGCTCACACTCCCACACACCCACCAGCCTCCGAATCCTTGAACACAGGGCACTTACTGGCTGGCGACGGCGTGCTGTACCCGCTGACCGGCAGCTGGTGTTGCATCCCCGGCAGAGCTCCCGGAGGCGACAGACCCCCAATCATGTGCGGAAAGAAGAAAGCGTAGTGAGGTACTGGGTAGCTGTTCAGATGCCCACTCCCTGGCGTGGAACAGGAGCTGCTGTTGCTCGCCATCGCTGGCACTCTCCGCGGGCCTGATCCTCGGCAAAGCGGCTCACATAGGGGCTGAATACGGAGCACTTGCCATGGAACGCCAACCCACGACCATCAAAACCGGACACAGAGTCAACGCGGCCTCCCCTTCCCTTAGGGGGGCTAGGCAGCGAGTGCGCGGTGTACGGCCACAGCCGTTCAGTCCCCTGGAAAGTTCCCCGGGGTAGGTGGAAGGCGTCCCTCAAGGTGTCGAATTATTCCAAGCAGCTCCCTCTTGGATCAGCCCCTTCGGAGAAAGCATGAACGGGAGGCAGCAAAGGTCCGCTCCACAAGGTGGTGACACGGCTGCAGAAACAGAAGGGTAGAGCGTGAGCAACGGTGTGAGGAGCGGTTGTCAACTCAAGACTACATGTGAACATCTTTGGCAGTGGTGAAGAAACGATTCTCTGGACAGGACTTTAGCCAGAGGCTTTGCGGCTCTTAGGCCAGGACTGGCGCACACACACACACACACACACCAGCTTTGTGGTAGGGGAAGACTCACCGTCTTCCCCTACCACAAAGTGTCTAAAGCAGTGTTCTCCAACCTTGGGTCCCCAGATGTTTTTGGCCTACAACTCCCAGCATGCCCCAGCCAGCTACGCTGGCTGGGGCATGCTGGGAGTTGTAGGCCAAAAACATCTGGGGACCCAAGGTTGGAGAACACTGGTCTAAAGAGAGATGCAAGTCAACCTAATTCTAAATGTCTTGAGTTGCATTTCCTTTTAGATACCTACAGTGGTTCAGACATTGTCTTGTGAGCATATTTAACACACATGCTTTAGTTAATGCAACACACATACATATACAGTCATACCTTGGATTGAGAGCATAATTCGTTCCGGAAACATGCTTGTAATCCAAAACACTCTTATATCAAAACGAAATCCCCCCAAAAAAATTTGTACAGAGATTTTTAATTTAAGCCGTACTACAGTACTTGTATTGCAAGACGTCACTTGTATATCAAGTCAAAAAAAATTAAATAAATATTTTAAATGTTGCTTGTCTTGCAAAATGCTCTCAAACCAAGTTACTTGCAATCCAAGGTATTACTGTATTTAGTTAACCGCCTTTTTAGAAAGGACGTGAGATATACATACACCAGCACAGAAAGAGATGTGCACGGAATCATTCCAGTGGGGCAGACTTTCGTCAAAGGTCAATACGCCACACATCACCCATCTTGTAGGACGATTTAGGGCAAGAGGGGGTGCATTTTATGCCGCTACATGCAAAAAAAATAAAAAGTACAAGCCCCAATCCAGATAGCTATGACTGATGTATGCTCCATCGCTCCCTTTGTGAAGACTTTGGGGGGGGGGGGCTGTCATTTTTCTGCTCTGAGGTGCTTTCACTCCAACTCTATATCCAGAACGATCCCCTCAATACATATCGTTATGACTTGCGGTGTCCTCCAACCTGAAGTAAGAGGACTGCTTTCAGATGAGCAAATGGAACCCTGCCCCACTCTGCCCCTTGATTCGACCCATGCAGACCTACAGCAGTGCCTGTGGAGAGGACGATGCCCCCACCCTATAGACATATCGGGGAGAGAAGACCCCTTCCACTCTGCCATTCCTCAACCCCATCCAACAGCAATGGCGTTAAGGGCCGCGTAGGGTGGGAAAGCAGCAGGAGGACCACAGACTTGGGCAAGACTGAAAGGGAAGCCCCAGTTTTAGAGGGCAGGGATCCTTGCACAGCAAAGATTACTTCCCTCCCTCCCTCCCTCACCCCACCCCATATCTGGACAGAATTTCTGCCCGGTCTTTGTTGCCGGCCGGCCCGGCTACCACCACCACCACAACCACCACATTCCCCCGCCCCCGCCCCCCACCATGGGTAATTACCACAGGAGACCATTTATCCCTCTTCCATTGACAGGAGGTGACAGGTAGCCCAGCCCCTCCAGACAAATGAGTCGGGGGTCGGGAGGTTTGGCTACCTGCTGCCCCTGCCTGACCATAAATCATGGAGTGGCGAAGAGAATGGAGTGCAGACCACTAAGGGAAATGCTGATTAATGAAAAACAAAATAAAAGGCCTCCCCACCGTCCCGACCCCTCCTCAAGGAAGCAGATGGAGGAAACTAATTCCTATGGAAGTCTTTGAACAGAAGGAAGGGGGGGGGGGCTCCCTGCTCTAGCTGTAGTCTACCACACACACACACACACACACACACACACACACACACACTCCATCAGGGCCAGGACATGGCCCATGATGTTCTGGTGCCTGAGGTGAAAAATATAAAATGGCCTCCTCCAGAAGAACACAAGGCAAAATCCACTAGGAAGTTTGTTTGTTAATTTATTATATTTATACCCCGCCTTTCTCCCCCCCCTGCAAGGAACCCAAGGTGGCTTACATAATCCTCCTCCTCCTCCTCTCCATTTTATCCTCACAACAACCCTGTGAGGCAGGTTAGGCTGAGAGTCAGTGATTGGCCCAAAGTTACCCAGTGAGTTTCGTGGCCGAGTGGGGACTAGAACCCGGATCTCCCGAGTCCCCAGTCCAACACTCTTCACCACTATGCCACACTGGCTCTCAGGTTCTCCTGAGGTTCTCCTCAAAACCCAACTGAAACGAACAGGAGCGCTTGCGCTGTTTCCATTCATTTCAATGGGGCTCATGAAGAAGGACATCCCAGAGGGTTGTGCCATACTGGTCAGGCTGTCCATCTCCCACTCTGCCTTTCCAAGTACGCCGCCTGTGGAGACCTCACGTTGCCTCCATGATCACTCACAAGCGCACCCGCACCACAGATTTGCCCATTCACATGAACTCTCAACCCTGAACCCAGCTTCCCCTACATATCTTCTTCCCCACACCCGAGCCACTGGCCCTATATAAGCCTAGAGCCCAATCCTGCCTTCAATATGGATTTTTTAAAAATACTCAGACAAAATGGGAGTGGGGGGGAAGAAGCTGTTAGGAACAATTTGAGTATTTGGGGTCTAATAATGGAGTACCTCTGAGCATGTCACATAGTGCAGGCCACATGCTGAAGCTAAGCAGGTATGAGCCGGGTCAGTGCTTGGATGGGTGACTGCCTGGGCTGCCCACAGCTGTTCTCCTGCATTGAGCAGGGGGGTTTGGACTCGACGGCCTTATAGGCCCCTTCCAACTCTACGATTCTATGATTCTATCTGCAGACTACCTTCTTTCTGAGTAACCTGCAACAAGCCTCCCACACATCTGGAATGTGAAGAGGGAGACAAAAACTGTGTTTCAGAGATGGGAAGACATGACTACATTCCAGGTAGGATTCAGCCCCAGCACTTTAAAAAAGCAACTAAAGTAATTAAGTATATTCAGCCATACAGCTAAAACAACTTACCGGTACATAAAAGATGGACCCTGAGAGGTTCCAACAAGGGGTGGGTAGGATTGTGCTTCCAGTTAAATAGGGATAGGGTGCATTTTCACAAGGTTGGATTGTGCATTGGAAACGTAAGGACTATTTCCTTAAGAGTAACTTTTCCCTTTCCCAGGGTGTAAAAGGTTTATATTTTGGCCTGGGGCAGAACGGTTGCTACAAGACAAGACTTTTCCTCCGCTTGGCCAAGCAGGACTCTGGGCTGGAGTATATCTTCCGCCTGGCACCAAGAAGCAGGAGTCCGGGCCAATCTGGAAAACAGGAGACGCCCCAGCTGGGGCCAAGTAACTGCAAAGACACTTTGTTGGGGGACGAGGCCATAGGAGCCCCGAGGGGGAGGGGGCTTAAGGGGAACAGACTCCCTTTCCCCAATCATGAATTCTCCTGAGACACTTCAGTATTTCTTCTCAACATGTTACACACAAACCACTCCCAAACTATTGCTCCTGGGTCATTCCATTGGATGAGAGTTGTTGATGTTGGCATGAGATTTTCCAGAGGTTGGAATAAGCATGGCCACTTTCCACACATTGGTAGCCACTTAAAAAAAATTTCCATGTGGCAGCTCAAATGGCATGGACAACCAGCCTGTAGGCAACTGGTGCTCTCCAGATATTTTGGGTTGCAAATCCCATAATTCCCAATCACTGGCCATGCTGGCTGAGGCTGATAGGAGTTGTAGTCCAAAACATCTGGAGGGCACCAAGGTGCTTCTAGACTCTCCAACCTTGGGTCCCCAGATGTTGCTGGACTATAGCTCCCAGAATCCCTTGCCATTAGCCATGCTGGCTGGGTATGCTGGGAGCTGTAGCCCAGCAACATCTGGGGACCCAAGCTTGGAGAGCCTTGTTCTAGACTGAGGGCTCCTAGCACCACCAATCAAAAGGCATTGTTTAACTGGCAGGGTGATTGTAGGACAAAAGCCTCATCTGGAAGCACCCCATGTTGCCTACACCATCGCTCCCTCCCTGACCATGCAGCAGGCCTGGCACTATTGCCACCACCACTGCTTTCTTTGGCTTCCCTGTGGTTGCAGAGTGTGGTCATACTTCTGGCTGGCTGTGTGGTTCTAGCATTCATGCAGAATGTTTTACCGACGCAAGTCCCTGTGGTAAGTGGCCATGTGATTCCACCAGTTGTTCATTTAATTTATATCCCACCTCATGATAAAGTGGACACTCAGAGTGACCAGGTTTAGGTTACTTATGCAAACCCTGCTCAGGGGTTCTCGAGTCGTGCGAACCCAGAAAGTGTGGGTTATGCGAGGGTGAAATATCCCTCACATAACCCTAAAACAGACCATGGGTTATGTGAGGGTTGTTTAGCCCTCGCATAACCCACACTCGCCAGGTTCTAACAACACAACAACCAGAGTGGGGATTGCATATTCAAAATGGCAGCCCCACGTGCCCCACGCACCACAGCCTCATCATGGGTTAAATAACACGTGGGAACTGTTCTGAATCACCCATTGTGGGCTGCCATGCGAACAGCCCCACTGACTTACATCTAAAAACAACCACTACATAATTAGTTAGAATACAAACTGCAATCAGCTCAACAAAAAGACCAACCAGGATCATTTTTCAAAGGCCTTTGCCAGCCTTCAAAATGCCATGAGAGAACTTAGGGTGAGTTTCACAGCACAAGAGCCAGCAATGAAGAGACCCTGCTCCTTGTCACCAACTTTTTCAACTCCGTATGACCAGGTACTCTGATGGGTACTCATGTGAGGATCAAAGATGTATAAAGTACTAAGTGCCCATCAAATCCAATGGCACCTTCTCCATTGTGTGTGGGGGGGTGCACACTGCCACTGGAAGCTGAAATCTCCTTTGGCAGCCAGCCATGCTTCTTTAGGGGAAGCCCACCTCACATTCCATAATCATAATCCTTGACGCATAATCCTTGAGCCAGGGTGTTTTCCGAGGAGGCTTTTGTCATGTAATCACCCCTGCATCATTCAGTGAATTTTACAGGGGATCCAGATAATGGCTGGGTTTGCACAATATGCTAAGCCACTGTGGCTATGAAACCATGGTGGCATAGCATGTTGTCCAAACCCGGGATAGTTTTCTCAGGGTGGCTTAAGTTTGGCTTTGTAGCCACCCTGCAAAGCCATGGCTTGTTCTAGAGTTTGCTTAAACCAGTGCTTCTCAAATAGTGGGGCGGGCCCCCCAGGGGGGGCGCGAGGCTCCGTAAAGGGGGGCTCGTTTGACCTCAGTTAAAAGTTTTTTTTTAATATTGTGTTCCTTTAAATCCTGTGCTCCTTTAAATCTTTTCTGCTACAGTTAATAAAGCTATTCTTTGTTGTAAATTGATCCACATTTCTTTCTTTTTTTATTCTCTTATACGTTAATAAGGATACAGTGTTATGCAGAGGTGTACTTATAACAATTTTATAGACAAATGATACTATTTACAGTCGCGCGGGGGGCGCGAAATGTTTTCTTCTTCCTAGGGGGGGCATGACAGAAAATAATTGAGAAGCACTGGCTTAAACCCACCCAATGGGTCATTGCCTTGTCCTCTCTCTCCACCACCACCACAGGACTTGCAGAATGAGGTGGGATAGGATGATGCACATAGAAGCAATTGTTACTTGGGCAACACAAGGAAAGAGCCAAGTCCAGGAGACTAAGATTCGTATCACATGGGGATGCCAACGTTCCATAGTTTCCATAGCTTGAAAATAAATAGTTACTCGCCTTTGGTGAGAATGAAATGCCTCCAGGGGAGCAGGCAGGGAAGCTTTTGTGAGATGGCTGAGAATTGTTTCTCTTTTCCCTGGCTATTTGGCTACACAGGGGCGGTCAGATGACTAAAGGTATTGTGGATGTTATCTGCAAGGCTGCTGTTGCTATTTAAAGACTCAGTTCCTTCAGTTTGTAAGCATTTTACAGAAGACTACCCACAAGTTTTCAAGTTACTCTGCACTCACTTGCAACTTACCCTTTATATAAGGGGGGGGGGCGCACCTGTCAGAGAACCAGACATTCACCATGCTCCTTTACTGTACAGGCAGTTTCAAGATGACTAAGATGACTGATATCTATACAACCACCTTCTGCAACCTGGTACCGGCCAATGGCCATGATGACTGGGAATTATGGCAGTGGTACTCCAACTTATCTGGAGGACACTGGGTTGCGGAAGGCTGCTATGCGACATTTAAGCCTTTGGACATTGCAGCAGGAAAACTGACCACCAGCCCACTACGGTTTCAGTGGGAGGCGGTGTCAAATATAAGGCCCGGGGGCTTTATTTGGTCCCTCACGGATGCCTACTATAACTAGGGATATGTGAGGAATCCGACAGGGGGTGAAAATCCAACAGATTTGCCCCCCCTGATTCTTTCCTTTGCTGGTCCTGGGAAGAGCTGAGGGCGGGGCAAGCCCCCGCCTCTCAGCTGATTCCCCGCGGAACAGCTGATATTTTTTTTAAAAAAAAATTCCTTTTTTTTTAACTTTCCTTTGCTGGTCCGGGGAAGAGCAGAGGGCTCCTGGGTGGGGCGGGGCAAGCCCCCACCTCTCAGCTGATTCCCCGCGGAACAGCTGATTTAAAAAAAAAAAATTTTTTTTTAACTTATTTTATTATTATTATTATTTTTTAAACTTTCCTTTGCTGGTCCAGGGAAGAACGGAGGGCTCCTGGGTGGGGCGGGGCGGGGCAAGCCCCCACCTCTCAGCTGATTCCCCGCGGAACAGCTGATTAAAAAAAATTTTTTTTTAACGTGCCGTACGGTAAGTGCATCTTATGGTCCGGTGCGTCTTATGGAGCGAAAAATACGGTAGATAGATATCGATATCGATACAGATATTTATGTATTGGTGTTTTAGGATTTTTACCTATGTCAAGGACTGCTTCGTATGTAATTTTTTTTATTGAGAAGTTTCTGTAGTAAGGTCTGTTGGCTGAATTAATAAATTGATTGATTGACTGATTTACAGGCAGGAATGATTGCTTGCTCCTCTGGCCTTGAGAACACATCAGGTCCACACACTTTTGTTATTTTCAAGCTCTCAAGTATTTAAGGATAGACTACAGAAAACAGCTCTTCCTCAGCCCCCAATATTGAGGAGAAATTGAAAGATTGGTGCTGAATTCAGATAGAATCAGCATTTTGTTGGGGGGGGGGGAATATATGGCTGCAGCTCTTAAGCTCCAGCAGGGTAAGGAAGTTGACATCACTGCTTTAAGGGTTCTCCATCCCCTTTAAGGATGCGAGGACGTGTTTTTGCCCTCTAGGCAGCAACAAATCCACAGGCAGCTGACAGCAAGATCAGCATGATAGGATCTGGTGCTTTTGCAGAAAAACTACAGCATAAACAAGGAAGGAAAATTACACCCCACCCCAATTGCTAACAACTCGATTGCCCAGTGCCTAGGAAGAGTTTTGCCACCCTTGTAATGGATGAGAGACTAGAAATGGGAGCAAAGCTGCAGTCAAGCATGAAGGATGCAATAATTCACTAGTGGGATTTGTGCATGCCCAAAGAGAAAGAAAAGAGAAAGGGGAGGGGAAAAGGAAAACAGTGTTTTTGTCCCCAGGTGTTCGGGAAGACAGTAAGAGGAACCAAAGTGTAGACAAAATGGCTGCTGCTTGTTCCCACTCTTACAAAGACAGACTTATAGATTTCATAGATAGAGTTGGAAGGAGCCTACAAGGTTATCGAGTCCAACCCCCTGCTCAGCGCAGGAAACTAGAGAGGAGGCGTCTCCCATCCAAGTAATAACCAGGCCTGACCCTGCTTAGCTTTCCACGCTCAGACAAGCTGAGCCAGCGTGAGCCACAGGCCTGTTACTTCATATTGCTCTCCAATTTAAGAGTGGTTTAAATCAATGATCTTTAAACTTTCAAGCAAGAGG
This sequence comes from Shinisaurus crocodilurus, assembly GCA_021292165.1. Classification (NCBI taxonomy): domain Eukaryota; kingdom Metazoa; phylum Chordata; class Lepidosauria; order Squamata; family Shinisauridae; genus Shinisaurus; species Shinisaurus crocodilurus. Next base: position 268,859,147 of record CM037877.1, on the reverse strand, counting down.
GCACAAGTGTTTAAGGAGGAGCCCCTATACCTCTACCACAGAACTGCTGTGTACTGCAAAGGATTCTGGGACACAGGCACTTCTCTTGGGCCTCAGTGTCACCCTGGGTGAACTGCAAGCATGACATAACACACCCAATGTGCCCTTACCAGTGGACATTGCCAATAACAGTAAAACAAGTGTATCTATCTATCTATCTATCTATACACAGAGAGACTTTTTCTCCTAAGGACCAAAGACTCAAAACAACATACTTCAAATTATTAGATGCCAGCACATCTCACATTTCTGGGTGCATGAATACTGAGGGATGCCTTCTCCAGCCTAGAAACAGATAGTGTCCGATCAAGGTATTTTTCATACATTTATCCAATTCTGCCTTGAACCTGGTGAGGTTCTTTGCCCTAGCAACTGTTCCAGAGAGACTACTCCAGAATGACATTCCTCTATTGATTAAAAGCCTTGTTCTGGGTCTTGCAGCCGTTTGGAAAAACTGCCACTCGCCAAGCACCATGTCAATAAGCACAATATCCTTGGAGAAAAGGATATTTCTTTCCTTTTGAGATCTGAAAAACTGGCATCCCCGAGCCAGAGCGGCTGGCAGCCCAGCACAACCGACCCATGGAATGCGCAGTGCCCCGACCCTTAGGAACGCCACCTCCTCAACCTGGGCAGCCCTCCTGCCTTGGCAACCCACCTGCTCTCTCCAGACTAAATGTGCTGGCACCTTCTAATCCTCCTGGCCAAGATAAGGCTGGGTGAGAGGCAAAGCCCGTCAATGCTGCTTTCAGTTGTAAGCTGGCAATAAAGCACAGGTCCCCTCCCACATATACAAACATGGAGTGAGTGATGGGAAGGAGGCTGGAAGCCAGGGTCTCTGTGGAATGAAAATTAAACAGCAGAACAGAAGTACAAGGCCAGGCTGGGCAGCGTGAGGGTTTCCTGGCCTGTCTAAATAGGACGAGGCGGGCGGGAGAGTGTGCTGATGAAGTCTTGGTGGAGATAGATAACATCTTCCAATTGCCTCTTGCATGAGCATTAGAATCAAGTAAGTTGGCTACAGGCTGGTCTGGTGCCTGGCACACACACACTGATAATCTGAGGTGCTCATGCTTACAGAACAGTGGCACTTGCAGTGGGCAGGAAACCGAGAAACATGTGGCAGGAGAGGAAGAGGAAGCCCACTGGGCAGGGTGTGTGCATGCATGCTTTAATAAGGGAGCCCATGTGGTTGAGGGAGGAAGTTGGTGGTACATTCATCACTGTCCAGAGAACTAAAGGAAAGGAGATGGTAGCTCAGGTGAGGACTTACGTCCTAGTATGAGTGTTTAGGATTCAGCAATAGGTGGTTAAAAAGCCGAGGCATGAATAATGAATGTTTAAATCTGGCCCATGAACATTGGGAGCATCAGTAATGAAAAATGGCAAGAGCTGTGATGAGGAAGTGTACATAGATGCTCCGTTACTGCTGTTTGGGAAGAACGGTTTGCTTCCGCTAGTGTAGTGTTCTCCAACCTTGGGTCCCCAGATGTTTTTGGCCTACAACTCCCAGCATGCCCCAGCCAGCATAGCTGGCTGGGGCATGCTGGGAGTTGTAGGCCAAAAACATCTGGGGACCCAAGGTTGGAGAACACTGCACTAGTGGGCTGTTAAAATCAATCCACAGGTCTTGCGGAGACCAACACAGTAAATTAGAGGTTTGCTACAGAGTTGCACAATGAAATCCACCACCACCACCACCACCACCATGCTCCCTGGTAAACCCAAGTGTTCCATGGCAGAGTTATCTAGTCCAGCTTCACAGCCTTGCAAATGAAAGACTCACAGCAACACCACAGGCATTGCTACATTCCACAGTGTGCATCAAATCGCGCACTAGGCCTGTGGACCCTGGAAATGGCAGCCGGACAAAGCGGCCGCCACCATCACCCACCCTGACACGCCCCAGGCACAACGCCAACCAAGGACTTCCTGTCAGTCCTGCGAACAGAGTGTGCCCACCCACAACTTCCCTGTCGTGGATTTCGATTCCTGGTGTAGCCCAGTTTCACTTCTCCTCACAAACCAAACAGAGATTTTCTCCAAGGCCTACATCCACTGTCTGTGGTCCAACAGACATCTCTTCAATAATCAACTGGACTACGGAAGGGCTGAATTAGCCAGTCCAGGTGGAGATAGGGCTGCAAGCATAGAGCAAAAGTACAACCCAGAGCCAAACAACGCCTCCCAATCTCAGCCTGAAGCCACTGGCTCACCCTTGGTATTTAAGCAATGCGGGTGTTAAGCCCAGAACCTTTTTCCAATGCCAGGGTTCAGCATTCTGGAACTTGAAATAATAGATGAACACATCAGATCTGTTTGGAGCTCCTTTTGCTCCCTGTTGAATAACCACAGCCAGGCCCCTCCCATTTAATCTGGGATTAAGAGGCAGATCTTCCAAATCAGAAAGCCTGGCAAGTGTGAGCCACAGCAACCAACCATGGCCTTTCATTGCAACCATCAACTGCAATGAACTAAGTAAGATCAGGGTTTGCTTGGTTTGTTTTGTTTTTAAAAAAGGATGTCTGAAAAACAGAAACTCCAGTTTTTGTGCATTCCTACCCCATCATCTGGTAAAGAAAAATAATAATGAATTTTTCATTCTGAAAACCTGAATACGGCTAATTTCCAAACAACGTACCTTTTAAATCTGCATACAACTGCTGTGGTTAGGCACTCCCTCAAAAGCATTCTCACTACTTCCCTTTGTTTTACACTGGAAAATGAGTTCTGATACCAACGCCAGCGACCCTGGGGACCGACGCGCTCAGGGGCTGAAGAGGCAATTTGGCAAGTGAGCGTTACTTGGTCTAATATAGCGGCAGGATAGGCATAACAGGGCAAACCATTATTATGAACGCGTTGCTATGGCAGTGCCATCCTCTCTCTACCCCCTTGCTTCCCCAGTGAGTGTGAACTGGGGACAAAGCAGGAAGTATGATGACAATCTGAGATGTGGTCACAGCTCTGCGGTTTCCCTCCTTGCTCTTGGTGCTGGGCTCACACACGCGACCGACAGCCATCAGTATCGGGAAAGCGAGGGGTGGGGGGGAGAGAGAGAAGAAAAGGAAGAGCCACAGTTCCAAGGACCCAGAAAATGGTACACACACACTCCCGGCCTCCCCCAAATGGGGCTATGGCTGGACACCCTCCCACCAAGTTTGTGCGCAAAGGATACAAATGCGCAAATAAGCATAGAAACAATGGCTCAGGAAAATGACTTCATGCTATTGCAAGTGTCCCGTGGCCCTGTAGCATTTTGAAGTTGAGTCATAGTCATGCTTCTGAAAAGGGGTGGTGGTGGTGGGGAGAGAATAGGGCATGAATCACTCCGGATTGCCCCCCCCCCCAGCAGCCGGTGAGGTCTCTGCACATAGGTAGCTCTTGCAGCTGGCACACAGCAGAGCGGAGAAGGGAAGGGAAACCTAGCTTCATTGGGTGTCCCCAGAAGGCAGAGTATGTTGGCACCTCCGTGGGAGACAGAGACACGCACTTTCGAGCAAGATGACTTGACTCCGCTTGCCCAGACTCTAGGACAGGAAAGGGGGGTGCAAGCGTCCCTCCCCCTAGTTCTATATTTTATCTAGGCATGAAATCGTCCCAAGATTGTGTGTATGGGGGGAAGTGTGTGAGACACCCAGACATACACGAGAGAGGGAGAGTCGGAGAGAGAAATATGTAATCTAATCATTTCTGAGAGAAAACATCAGGCCACCCGTCAGAACCAGAGGGGGAAACCCAAGAAATTATTTGAGAAGTAAGGACAGGTTGCTTACCTGTAACTGTAGTTCTTCGAGTGGTCATCTGTGCAGTCACACATATGGGGCTCTGCGCCTGCGCTGAGCCAGTCTCGGAAGATTCTTTAGCTGAGTCAAAATGGGCGGGAACCCCTCCCCCACGGTGCTCGCTCCTAGCACGGTTCCCGCCCATTCCCTCAGTTCCTATGAGACCGCCTATTGCGACCCCATGAACCGAGGGACCGCTGTTGGTGTCATCCTATATGTCCTTTGGGTCGTAACAGCAACGCAATTTCTCATCTTTGGGACGAGCTGGAGCGATGCACCCAATCTCCACTGGCAGGTCCATCGAAATCGATAATGACGCCGAGCGGGGATGGATGGGTGGGTTGTGTGACTGCACAGATGACCACTCGAAGAACTACAGTTACAGGTAAGCAACCTGTCCTTCTTCTTCGTGGTCTCTGTGCATCACACATATGGGCAGAGTAGCAAGCTGACTTACCGGCGGTGGGACGGCGTCACATGTCACTGCAGCACCGATGAGAGGACTGCTCTGCCAAAAGCGTTCGCTTCTCGGGCTCGGAGGTCAAGCTTATAGTGTTTGACAAACGTCGAAGGCGCAGACCAAGTGGCCGCTCTACACAGATCCTGTAGAGGAATGCCCCTTCCAAACGCCGTGGATGTTGATTGCGCCCGGGTTGAGTGCGCTCTTATCGCACCCGGCAACTGTCTGTTGCTTAACTGGTAAGCGAGCTTAATTGTCTCTACAATCCATTTGGCGAACCTTTGCCTGGACACAGGTAAGCCCTTTGAATTTTCGCCATAACAGACGAACAGCTGCGTCGATCTCCTAAACGAGGCTGTTCTGTCCTTGTAGAAAGCCAGTGCACGGCGGACGTCTAGAGCGTGCATTCTCTTTTCCAGGTCTGTTGTTGGACTCTGAAAAAAGGCTGGTAGTATTATATCCTGGCTGGTGTGGAATTCGGACACTACTTTTGGGACGAAGGAGGTGTCTGGACGGACAATCACCTTGTCTCTGTGAAAAATCATGTAAGGTGGATCCTCTCTTAGTGCACATAGCTCGCTGGATCTTCTTGCCGAGGTAATGGCGACAAGGAAGGCCGTTTTCCATGTTAGCAACCGATAATCTATGGTGGCGAGCGGTTCAAATGGCTTCTGTTGTAGTGCACGCAGTACCAATGGTAGGTCCCATCCCGGTGTCAAGTCTTTAATCGGAGGAATGGTATTCCTTAGACCTTTCAGGAACTGCTTCACTATTGGGTGAGTGAAGACTGTCCCTGTGGTGGAGTAGGGTCTATTGGCCGAGATTGCTGCCAAGTATACTTTTATAGATGAAAGCTTTAATCCTCTTAGCATTAAAGTGTGTAGATATTCCAGGACAGTTTGTATTGTGCAAGTATTTGGATCTTGCCCTTGTGTCTTGACGAATCTCGAGAATGCCAGCCATTTTCTAGCATAAGATGCTCTTGTTGCTGGTTTGCGTGCCGCTGTTAGGATGTCCTGGATTGCTATTGGTAAATTTTGCACTAGGAGTGACGTATCCTCCATGCCATGAGCGCCAAGCTCTTCAGGTCTGGGTGCCGGATCTCGCCCCGAGCCTGGGTTAATAGAGTTGGTGTGATGGGCAGTGACTTGTATTCCCCTCTGGAAAGGTGGAGAACCTGGGGGAACCACGGTTGTCTGGGCCACCATGGTGCTATCAGGATGCAGTCTGTGCAGTCGTTCCATATTTTCGAGACGACCCGTGTCAACAGAGGAAGGGGTGGAAAGATGTAGAATAGATGCCCCGACCACTGCATCATAAAGGCGTCTGTAATGGACTCTGGATCTGAAGCTGCCCTGCTGCAGAACTGGTGGCATGCTGTGTTCTCTGAGGTAGCGAAGAGGTCTATTTGAGGTTGGCCCCAGATTGAGAAGATCCAATGGAGAACGTCCGGGTCCAACTGCCATTCGTGGGACTGCAGGGAGACTCTGCTGAGGGCGTCCGCTAGGGTATTGTCCTTGCCCGCGATGTGGATCGCCACGAGAGAGATGGACCTTCGGATCGTCCAGTGGAGGATTTTGAGGGTCAGTCTTGTTAGTCTCATGGACCGCGTGCCTCCTTGTTTGTTGAGGTAGGCCACAACGGTCGTGTTGTCCGTGACTACTTGAATGTGATGGTGGTATAGCTCGGACTCCAGCGCCTTCATGGCGTTCCAAACAGCAAGTAGTTCCAGCATGTTGATATGCATCTTGCGTTGAGTGGAATTCCATGTTCCTTGCGTGGTAAGTCCTGCACAGTGTGCTCCCCAACCCAGGAGGGAGGCGTCTGTTGTTAGTATCTTTGTTGGCGTTAGTGGGTGGAAGGGAACCCCCTTGTCCAGATTCCTCCTGTCCGTCCACCATAGCAAAGTCGCTTTGACCGTTCTTGGAATGGGAAGACGAGTGGAAGGGGACTGTCTTTGCGGATTGTAGGAGCGGATGAACCAGTTCTGGAGGGTTCTCATGTGCAGGCGGGCGTAGTTCACGACCTGTATCGTTGAGGCCATGTGGCCCAGGAGGCGCTGGATTGTCTTTGCTGGTGTGGAGCGAGATTGGTACAGACTTTTTGAGAGGGTAAGTATCTTGTCCAATCTGTCTCGTGGTAGATAAGCCCGTCCTTGAACCGAGTTGAGAACCGCCCCTATGAACTGGATCTCCTTGGCCGGAGTGAGGACAGATTTCTTGGCGTTGAGACATAGTCCTAGATCTTTGAGTAGGTGCAATGTCGTGCGGATGGCCGACTCTAGACGAGATTTCGTGGAGTCCACTACCAGCCAGTCGTCGAGGTAGGGGAAGATCCGGATTCCCCTGGCCCTTAGACTTGCACAGACGACTGCCATGCATTTGGTGAACACCCTCGGTGCAGTGGAGAGGCCGAAGGGGAGGACTACGAATTGATAGGCCTCGTCCCCTATCTTGAACCGCAGGTACTTCCGACTGTCTTGGTGAATGGCAATGTGGAAGTATGCGTCCTGCAGGTCTATCGACGCGAACCAATCCGTCTTGCGAAGTAAAGGCAGTATCGACTGGATGGTGACCATTCTGAACTTCTTTGCCGTTATGAAGAAGTTGACAAGTCGGAGGTCCAAGATCGGGCGAAGTCCTCCCCCCTTCTTCAACACTGTGAAGTACCGGGAATAGAGCCCCTCCTGGAGGTGATGTGGGTGGACAGGCTGGATGGCGCCCTTCTGCAACAGAGAGTCCACCTCCTCCAGTAACGGTAGAGTGGGCTGTGTGGTAGTGATGCCGAGGAAGGGGGGGAGAACGTCGAATTCGATCTGGTACCCGTGCTGGATGATGTTGAGGACCCAGCGGTCCGTCGTAATATGGTGCCACGATGGAAGGTAAGTGGCTAGTCTGTCCGTGAATAGGGTAACTGTATTTGACGATTGTGATGGAGTTCGTTGGGTTGTCATAATCGGTGGTGTTGTCGTGTCCGGTGTTTGAGTCATGTCCAGTAAGTATGTCTCGATTCGTGTTAAGTCAAAGACGCCGTTTGCCGAAAGAGTTGCCCTTCCTTGGTCCTTGGTACTTAGGTTGGAAGGGTCTTCTTGGCCCAGAGGGTTGACGGTCTCGCCCTCGTAAGTCTTGATTTTTCTGTGCGAAGCGCGGCCGAAACGGTGCTGCAGGCTGGAACTTTGTCCACTGCTTAGTTTTGAATCTCTGCCTTGGGGCTGCGTTAAGCCCCATCTTTTGCGCTGTGACTTTCGCTTTCTGGGCTGCGTCGAGGGAGTCATCTGTTTTGGTGTTAAAGAGTCCCTCTCCGTCAAATGGCAGGTTCTCTATACGCGCTCTCGCTTCTGTGTTCAGCAACGTTGAGCGGAGCCAAGCATGTCTGCGAAGTGCCACTGAGCTGATAAGTGCCCTCGCGTGGCAATCTGTTTGGTGTCTGGCGTTGTTCATTTGAAGTGTCGCCATGCTCAGGGCTTCCGCCTGCAGCACGCGTGCCAGTTGTCTTTTTTCTTCTGACAGGTCCTCGCATAGGTTGCCTAGTTTTTCTGTCAGGAAGTGTTGGTATCTTGCCATTATTGCCTGGTAGTTTGAGACCCTTAGGCCCAAGGCGCTGGAGGAATACACGCGCCTAGCACAGGCATCCAGCTTTTTGCCCTCCTGATCCACCGGTGTGGTATGTATCTTACTCGAGGTGGACTGGGCAGACTCCACTATAATAGAATTCGGAGCTGGATGGGTAAAGAGGAATTGGGCATCCTCTTTGCGGACGCGATAAAGGGATTCCAGCCTCTTACCCGTTGGAGGGATCACTGCTGGTTTGTTCCAGGTATTTTTGACGACTTTCAGTAGCGCTGGCAGGTAAGGCACCAGTGCCGGTGATGTTTGTGTTGATTGCATCATGTTATACACTGGGTCGTCATCATCAGGCGATTCAATGACAGTCTCTATCCCCAGGGATGCTGTCATTCTCAGCACGTGGTCTGCGAAAGTCCCAAGGTCCTCTGAAGGTGATACTGCCGCCCTCGATTCGACTTGGAGATCTGGTGACGACTCGAGGGGGCCAGACAATGTGGAGTCTGAGTCTGAGTATGGTAAATCCGACGAGGATCCTGGGTCTAGATCTTTAGATGGAGCTGGTTTTTTTAGATGTTTCTTTTTACATAGGGCCTTTCTTGGGGATGCTTGGGTCGGAGGGTGACGAGATTTGGAACTCGTAGCCTGGTTTTTGTTTCGTGGGCTAGAGTCTCGTGCAGTCTGTGCGGTGCTGTGATATCGCTCGCGTGGACTCCTACTCCGTGTCGGACCTCTGCGTCCCTCGATACCGGGAGGTGAGGATCGATGTCGACTGTGTCCAACATAGGGAGATCTGCGGCGTCGTTCGGCATCGATGGGTGGTGTTCGATGTCGATAGCGATCAGCATAGGGGGAGCTGTGGCGTCGTTCGGCATCGATGGGCTTCCTTCGATGTCGATGGCGATCCCCTGGCGGCGCGCTGCCGGAGGAGGTACTTCGGCGTCGGCGGTCGATTCGGTGCCGAGGCTCGTCGGTGTCGATCGAGTGGCTCCTTGACCTGCGATGTCGACGGTCGGCATCGAGCGATCGGCTTCGATGGCGGCGACGGTCGATGTCTGGCGAAACGGCTGGGCGATTGCGGTCAGTTGAAGACCTTCGATGGCGATGATCGGAGCCGTAGGGAGGGCTGCAATCGGTGTCGGTCGAGACACTTCGGCGGCGGCGTGCGACGCGGTAGGGAGGGCTGTATCGGCGCCGTTCGACATCGATGGAGGGGCTACGGTGCCGGCGGTGCTCGACGTCGTGTCGTAGATCCCGGCGGCGAGAGCCCTCGGTGTCGACCGATGAGTGTCGATGGCGGGGGTTTCCGGTGTCGGCAGCGGTCCGTCTTGGGCTGCCAGCGTCCGCCGGTTTTTCAGCAGCGGTGCGCTGCGTACTACGTCGGGTAGCTTCATCCTCGGATGAGCTATCAGGACGAGTACTGTGAGACCCATGGTCTCTCCGGTGTCGAGGCGATCGATGCCGAGGCGATCGATGCCGAGGCGATCGATGCCGAGGCGATCGATGCCGAGGCGATCGATGCCGAGTCGCACTGTCCTCCCGCTCCTGATATATGAGGTCGTCTTTGGATCGTATAGAGGGTCTCTTGGACGCTTGCGATCCAGACCGACTGTGATGCCCAGATGGCTTCAATTGGGGCTCCTCTCCTCTCCTAGGTGAGGTGGAGTGGCGCGATCGAGCCGTTTTAGGCGGGGAGTCTAAAATTTCTCCGTCGGAGATGGACTCTGCCCGGTCTATGGCTGTGTCGAGCTCAATGATCCTCGGAGTCGATAGCTCTTTGTGCACCGATGTCGATCGTCTAGTTGAAGACGGCGATGTCACAGTTTTGGTTGCGTCTTGTTTTTTGTGAGCTACCGAGCCGATTGGCGATAGGGTCCTTGGTTTCTTTTTAGGTTTTTCTCCTGCAGGGCTCTTGTGAGACCTTTTCTTTTGAGGTTGGTCTCTCTCTTTCCCGGTGACTTTTACAGTCGAGGGGGAAGGTTTCTTTGAAGTTGTGGCGCGTGGGAGAGAAGGGCCAGCCGCCGATAGAGTTTGCTGCCACAAAGAGGTTTTGAGCTTTAAAGCCCGCTGCTTTCTAGTCACCTTAGTGAACTTTTTGCAGTGACGGCAAGTCTCTACAATGTGTTCTTGCCCCAGGCATAAAAGGCATAGGGTATGGCCATCTGCTGGGGGTAGCTTTGCGTCGCATTCGGTGCATTTTCTGAACGGGGCCTTAAGGGCCATCGTTTTAGGGGGGGGGGAAGCCAGAAGGAAGATCAACGAAGAATTTTTTTTTTTTTTTTTGAGTGAAGAAACGAAGGGGAGATAGTTGAATAGTTGAATAATTGAATAGAGATAAGAAGTAGTTAAGTATTTAAGTAGTTAAGTACTCAGCCGTTGGTAGAGGGATAAATCCCTGGAGAACCTTTCGAGAGCTGCTGGTCGCAATGGCGGTCGAAAAGGAACTGAGGGAATGGGCGGGAACCGTGCTAGGAGCGAGCACCGTGGGGGAGGGGTTCCCGCCCATTTTGACTCAGCTAAAGAATCTTCCGAGACTGGCTCAGCGCAGGCGCAGAGCCCCATATGTGTGATGCACAGAGACCACGAAGAAGAACTTTTCAGTCTCCTTCCAAACTGTGTTATAGCACCACTTTTCCTGACAAAACGTTCTGCACAACTCTCAAGCTTGCTCACCTTTTTGCTAAACACACACAGACTCCAGCGCAATAGGATGCATCCATTTGTCAGTCTCTTGACTTGCATATTCTCTATCGTCAAGAGTGGAAGCAGCGCTGTGTATTCCTGGACAGAATACTCAGACAAGCGGCTCAACCACCTTCCCCACCCCTCTTCCCATAGCATCCATAGTGTAAGAGCAAACAGGTCTCTTTTCCCCAACCTAAAAAAAAAAGGCACATAGGTTCACCTCAAGCAGCAGAAGTACCTTTAAGTACTTTCCTATTCTTTTACAGCTAATCATGCCAGGATTTGGTGCAGATAATATGGCCAGAGCGCAGTTTAACCTGTCCTGCTGCCCTAAGGTGGAAACCCCAGAACTACCCCCTAGGGAAGAGGGGCAATGTTCTTGCCAATTCTAGGTATTTTATGAAAATCATCAACAACACCCATACCTCTTATTCAAGTTTTACAAAGGCTGTCCCAACCAGTAAGCCTTGGGAAGTGCTGGATCTAAGCTTCAGTCTCCAGGCAGAAGAATCTGGTGGGAAAGGAGGAGCTTCCCTTTGTTACCTTTGTCTCAACATCTCCTTCTTTAATGTCAACATATAGACTGTAATCTCCTGAGGACAAGGATTTCTTATGTTACTCTTTAAAGCACCATTTATTTACCATCTTTGATTGGTTCGCCAGCTACGGCCTCTCCTGGACAGGGATAGCTTGGCCACAGCGATACAGGCGCTAGTAACCTCAAGACTGGATTACTGCAATGCGCTCTATGTGGGGCTGCCCTTAAGGCTGTTCTGGAAGCTGGAGCTAGTGCAGCTGTCAGGAGCTGCCCCTTTTCAGCATGCAACTCCTTTGCTGAAGGAACTGCACTGGCTACCTATTTGCTACCGGGCCAGGTTTAAGGTTCCGGTACTTGTGTACAAAACCCGAAAGAACTTGGGACCAGGTTACCTGAGAGAGTGCCTCCTCCCATACCAACCTGCCCGGTCGCTGAGGTCATCAGATGACATGCTCCTGGTGGCTCCTCATAGACCTTTGGCCCGACTGGAGTCCACCAGGAGAAGAGCCTTCAGTGTGGTGGCTCCATTTCAGTGGAACTCCCTGCTTCTGGAGGTCAGGCAGGCTCTGTCATTGTGCTGCTTTCGGCGCCTGCTGAAGACCTCCTTGTTCCGGGAAGCCTTCTCAGCTCTTCAACCACCAATATAATTTTAGTTTGTTTTTGTTTCTTTTATCTGTTTGTCTTTTTATTGTTCACTGCTCCGGAATCTATTTGATGTGGAGCGGTATACAAATACTGCAAATATTATGCGCATCAACAATATTACAACTTCAAAGGAAAAACTAGGGCTCCTGCTAACATTCTTCTCCCCATCTCACTAGTGCCTACAACACCATGCTGAAATTGGTTACTAGTTCCTTGGCTACTCTTGCCATCTGGCACCCATGCTCAGCCCTGTCTTGTGCCCAAAGGAAGTGTTGGGCTGGGCATAATTCAATTCCATCTCATACAGGACACCCCTGGAGATGGGGGCATATCATTTGGGGTGGCCCAACGCCTTTTGGGGGCTTCCTACCTCCAGCTCCTTATTTGTAATTGTCATCTGAAGTCATCATGCACTATTGTGAGTTGCACAAATATGATAGTTTTGACTGGAAACAATTATAGTTTATTTTGAAGAGGAGAGTCGGTCAATCACAGAATATATGGTACGGGGTAATCCAGAGGTTTTGGGGGGTGGGTGCCAGGGCATATAAACTTTAGGTCCTTATTCAGTTTACTGATTGAGCTCCGTTTCAAACCTTTGCACAAATAAGAATCTAGGAACGAAGAACCAACTTTAGCATCTTGCCTACAAGAAGGATTACCCCAGAAGACAGAACAACAGGTGGGAGCAAAAACTAGAAGGCCATACTATAGTGAGGGTGTATGGGTTGGTGGAAGCACAAGACAGAAGTGCAGGGTGGGGGGAATGTAGCCTTGCCTTTTCATCCTCAAACTCTTTCCTTCAGACAAAATCTTTAGGGACCATGTTAAAATTATCTTATCTTACCATACATTTGATGAATAACTTGGTTTGTTGTTGCAATTTTTAAGTGTTGGATTTTGTGTTTTTATATTGTTTAGGTACATTTTACTGTTAACTGCTTTGTACTGCAAGCTGCATGGAGGACTGGGAATGGAAGAGTGGGATATAACAATTTTAACAAAAGTAAGTAACTAAGATCTTTGCTGAATCCGACTGGTGTTCTGTTACGTTTTTCCAAATATACGGGTTGGATCCAGAATTAGTCATACTTCACAGTAGACCCACTAAAATCAATGTTAGTCATTGCTGCCCATTATTTCAATGGGCCTACTCTTAAGTATGACTAAATCTGGATCCATCCCCTAAATTAAAAGTCATAACAGATTTTAGGTTTTGCAAAAGAAAAAAAGTTTACAAAGGACAAAGAGGCAGGAAAATGAACCTGCTTTCATTGTGGTTAAGAATATTTGTTTGCTTACATGTTACAAGAATATAGAAATGTCTGATAAGAATAACAGAAGTTAGGTCTGTCATCCAATTAAAGAAATCTTACAGCTCAGAATGCACGCTTACTCAGAAGTCCCACTGAGTTCAAAAGAACTTACAATATTCCTAAATTAATAACCATAAGGAGTATAGCCTTAGTTGACTGATAAAATTATTAGATCTACATACATCAGCATTTGAATGAAACAATAGTTTTGAAGGAGAAGGCACCATTTATTTTTAGATATTGCCCACACATCACAACAGACCCCATCCTAGAGGAAACATTCCTCCTCCTCCTCCTCCTCCTCCTCCTCCTCCTCCTCCTCCTCCTCCTCCATGCAAGAGAACCTTCCACCTGCTGTTTTTAGTAAGTATTTGCATTGAAAATGGTTATTGTTGCAAAAATGGCTTCCCGGTTAATTAAAGGCAATATACTCATAAAAAAAGAGGTTAAAAAAAAATCAACTGGCCTAGTAAAAGTAGTTTATTTTTTTAATGATATTTTTATATGCTACCCAATAATACAAGTTCTCTGGGCCTTACAATAAATTATGTACACATTCTCCTTATCTTTGGGTTATGCCCACCTTCTTTGGGTTTAAGAAAGACACTGCTTAAAGGAGACATCTCACTTCCCAAGCGTACCATAGTTGTTACATTTCTAGGAAACTCTGGAGGGAGGCAAGGGCTTGGGTGCCATCATGCCACAGAAGAGGAGGCAATTCTGCTTCCCACCCACCCCCACCCACCCCCGTTTTAATATCCAGAAATGTATTGCACATCTGCCTCTGCCTCTCCACTGCACCCCACCCCAGCATGCATACAGACAGACGCGCGCTCCCCCCACCTCCCGACAACAGGCCTTTCAAACGCAAAATGAAATTCCACCTGTTAAAGCAGCTCAGCCTGAGCAGCTAAAATTACCGCCAAGAATGTGCCACTCCGGTTACCCCAGTGGAGCCCCAGACGCGCCATCCTGCCCCAGCGACAGGTGGCGGGGCCCCACCCATCCTCCCACATCTTTGGAAAAAACGCTATGGGTATTTGGAGTGGGGGGGGAGATTATAACAGCACTTATCTTAAAAACCAAGGGAGCAGCATGAAGAAAAGACTGGAGGAATTTAGGTGGGGGAGAGAACAGAGGAGAAATCAGCCCTCACAGGGGTTGTCCATTCCATTTACTTCCTCCCACTCTCCTACTACTCCCCCCCCGCCACTCCAAAAATAAATAAATCAAAGCCGGGACATATTGTGTGGCTTCCATGAGGGACGAGTCCAGGATTAGTGACTGGGTGCACGTCTACACTACAAGCTTTAACCAGTTTCAAACTGGCATGGCTATCCTTACTGAGGGAACCCCTGGGGATTGCAGCACTGGAAGGATGCCAAGAGCTCTCTCTGTTAAGATATCCTGAACCCTCCCATCATCCCCTTTCCAGGGCAGCCATTTCTAATGGTCCTTCAGAATGATGTCATGGAAGTTAAGCCACTTTTTTTTTTATCTGCTGTGTAGCTATGCCCAAGATTAGATACTGGATGCCATGTATCACCAGTTCTACAGCAACAGTGGTCCAGGGTGTATTTGTAGTGTATTTGGCTACAAAAATTGACGCTCTTATAAGCGATCCATAATTGTAAAAGGTTGGTCCCATCTGATAGTAAGGGCTTCCCAGTTATGGAAAAGTATTTCAGACAAATATGTAGTATTTACATACTTATTACATACCGGTACTACAGACAAATATGTAGTATTTACATACTTATTACATGTATTTACATACATGGCATGACATAGTGAGAAATAGCAAGAAACAGCAAATTCAGGCCCTAATGGAGGCACAAAGAGCAGGTATAGCTATACAATAGAGACCCAGACAAGTACAGCAGTGGTTATACACCACCGCCTCCTCAAAATCACAATGGTCTTCTGGCCTTTTCCACTGCAATCTCCCAGCCCTACCGGAGGAGAGACTGAAAGAACTGGGCATGTTTAGCCTTCAGAAGAGGAGACTGAGGGGAGATATGATCGCACTCTTCCAGTACTTGAAGGGTTGTCACACAGAGGAGGGCCAGGATCTCTTCTCGATCATCCCAGTTTGCAGGACACGGAATAATGGGCTCAAGTTACAGGAACCTAGATTTCCACCTAAACATCAGGAAAAACTTCCTGACTGTCAGAGCAATGAGACAATGGAACCAGCTACCTAGGGAGGTGGTGGGCTCTCCCACTCTGGAGGCATTCAAGGTGTGGCTGGACAGCCGTCTGTTGGGGATGCTTTGACCTGGATTCCTGCATTGAGCAGGGGGTTGGACTTGATGGCCTGGTAGGCCCCTTCCAACTCTACTTTTCTATGATTCTATGACTCTATATAAAATGTTCTATTGGTCAGCACTTGAACGATTTTTCTTCTCCTTACCTGTGAAGCTATGGTAACGTGTTTTTATCAAGTGTTGCCAGGGCCAAAAAGGATTGCCTTTGTGACTGCCTGTTGGCTATCCCTGGATCAAGAGCAATTACCCACTACATATCCTTGAGCAGAAGGCACTCGCTGTCAGCCTCAGTTCCTCATAAGTAATGTGGGAATAAGAGGCAAAGTACCGGTACTACACACACATGGGTTCTACAAGGACACACAGGATGGCCCAGCATTATAAAATGCTGTGCTACTGATCCAGCCTTGCAAATAATTCCACACAAATTAGCAGCTCACAAAAATGTTTCCTAGAACACCTATTTTAGCCATTCATGGGTTTAAAAGAACCAACATTTTAAAATGTCCATGATTGGTCTCCTGGGTTGATTCATCGAAACCACAGGGGACCAAAGCAAGCCTGGAAGGAAACACATTTTAATAGGGGAACAGTAGAAGCAGCTGACCCAAACAGCACCCATATGAAGTAGAGACGTTACAGCCAAGAACAGATGAATTTACCAACTGGAATAAATTATGCAAACTAATATTATATACATTTGCATAATCTGCATAATTTGTTTGCATAATCTGCATAATTTATTTTACTTCTCTTAGCCATGGAGGGGAGGGGGAAAAACAGAAAGCCTTGCCAAACCTCAGCAACACTCACTGGAAATCCTGTCTAGCCCTGTGAAAAGTCACCAGGCATTGCCTACATGTTTTCAAGCTGACCTTCATAAGCATGAAGGACTAGAACAGTGGCGGGGAAACATGTGGCCCTCCAGTTGTTTGACTCCAAGTCCCATCAGCCCCAGCCAGTATGGCCAATGGTCAGTGATGTGACAGGCTCCCCAATCCTGGGCTAGAAAATTTCTTTCAGGGGTGTCTCTGAGCCTGCACCCAGCCCCGGATGTGTACAGCGCAACTGCAGAAGGAAAGCTCACAGCCTTAATGTCCAACTGATTTTATTTGCAGCAACAGACCAGATTCAGTTGAACAGCAGCCATCTTCTCAACTCCACCCCTAATTTACTCACAGTGGGGTAGAGGCCTAAGCACAGATGAGAGAAGCGCCAGTTCTGCTTGGCAGCAGTCTCAGTTCAAACCTAGCAGGCTGGTCCCTTGCCAACTCGTACACTTCCTTCCCCACAAACACACAGATTAGATCAGTGTTCTCCAACCTTGGGTCCCCAGATGTCCCCAGCGTAGCTGGCTGGGGCATTCTGGGAGTTGTAGGCCAAAAACATCTGGGGACCCAAGGTTGGAGAACACTGGATTAGGTATACAAATTGGTGGCAACAGACCGGCTGGCACTATTAACAATCTGTCGGGGAGGGACAGGGTAGAGGAGTTAACATACCAACGCCAGCCAGCCCCCAAACTCGTAGAGCAACCTTCCCCACCCTGCTGCCCACCAGATGTTTTGAACTACAACTCCCAGAATGCCTGACTGTTAGACATGCTGGCTGAGGCTGATGGGAACTGAAGTCCAAAACATCTGTAGGGCACCAGGTGGGGAAAAGTCTGTTGCGCAGAGCTCAGTTTAGTTGAGGCTTTTCTCTTTACATAAGAGAGGTGGGGATGTATATGCCACACATGCACGCAGCCACACGGGAGGGCAAAGGGACCGGGCCAAGGCCACAGAGGAAGTCAGTCCATTTGGCCTTTTCATGTCGACTGCGCCTCTCCAAAGCATTAAAAAAACAAAAAAAAAACCCACCCCCACCCCCTTTGTTTGCCCTGCCATACAAGGGGCTTAATGAAGCTGTCCATTCACTGGCTGATCCCCATCCTCTTCCACAATGCCTGCCCCCCTTTGATATTGGGAGGAAGCCCCCTCCCCTTTCTCCATCTCCACTAAGCCACCTCCAGCCACAGGAGGCGGATTAACCCATTTTCTTTAATAACCACATTTGTCACCGTAAATGTGATTACAGTTCGCTACCCAACTGGGTGCACGGTGACCGGCTGGGGATGGGGGGGGGGAAGCGGGGAAGAGCACGTGCAGGAGAAGGGGGGGAGGTGCAACCGAGGAATGGACAGGTAATTACTCCTTCCCTCTCTGGGGACTGCCGGGGCTGCCGACGTCTCGTTAATGTGGTCACTTTATTCACTCAGTTCTCATTTACTTCAAGAGCACACCCAGAGAAAACATTCCAACGCCAAGGGCTGCAGCTGGAGAAATATAAAGATGGAGCAAGATCGATGCAACTCCCCCTGCCTCCCCACCACCACATGCACATAACACAAAGAGCAGAGACTCCACCCCCATCCCCAAACTGATAGACCAGTTAAGAGCGACTCCGTTCCATGAGACCCCCTGGCTGCTGTGAGGCTATTTGGTTATGCCCATGGAATTACAATGCTG
Source organism: Shinisaurus crocodilurus (assembly GCA_021292165.1). Classification (NCBI taxonomy): domain Eukaryota; kingdom Metazoa; phylum Chordata; class Lepidosauria; order Squamata; family Shinisauridae; genus Shinisaurus; species Shinisaurus crocodilurus. The sequence continues at coordinate 268,841,339 of CM037877.1, read as the reverse complement.
AAGGTAGAAAATCAGAAGTGACTTTCATAGGATTATTGAGAATCTCCATTCATTCATTCATTCGTGCAAGTTTCTAGTCCTCATCGCTTCAGAGAAATGCTTGGGGGGGGGAAGCAAAAGGTGTTTCTGGTTATGATACAATACCTAAAAGCAATGAAATATTGCAGGTGGTGTATTGCTTCTCTCAAATGAGGTCCCTGGTGCTCCTCATACCCTGTCCAGTTAAAGGGCTGCATGCATCCCACCTCCCTGTAGAAAAGCGCATGTAGCCTGTGTACACAGGGGAGAGGCAGTGTAGCATAATGGTTAAGTGTAGAACTTTTACTGGAGTGCACAAGTTCAAATCCCCACTCAGCCAAAAAGCTTACTAGGGCCAGTCACCGTGTCTCAGCCTAACCTACATCACAGGATTGTTGTGAGGATTGCAGGGGAAACCATGTACACCACAAGGACAGAATCGCTGTCACACATGGTGAATGCATCTGCCTATTTTGCCACATGCATGTACCAAGAAGCACCAAATGGCAGCGTCTCCCTGCCACATTTAAGATATGCATTAATCACATGCAACATATGGCCCCATTTCCCATGTGGAATTAATAGTTATGTAGGAAATTCATCTTGAGCAAAATAGCCAAGTCACCCCATTCTTTTCTTGAAAGAAGCCTAAAACACGTTCCCACCACCCCAACCAACATTTATTCAAATGGTTTAATGTACAGTAATACCTTGGAATGAGAGCATAACTCGTTCTGGAACCATGCTTGTAATCCAAAACACTCTTATATCAAAGCGAGTCTCTGGCGGGTGTGAGCAGGGCCGATTTCGGCCTGCTACGCCCGCTTGAGGCGAGCAGTTACATCCCTACGTTGTCTTGCAAGACCTTGCTCGTTTATCAAGTCAAAAATTTTAAAAAATTTTTTGCTTGTCTTGCAAAACGCTCTCAGACGAAGTTACTTGCAATCCAAGGTATTACTGTACATCTTTCTACCAGCCCTTAACCAGTAAAGCAAGGATAGAGAACATATGTCCCTCCGGTTGCTGGACTGCAATTCCCATAATCCTTCACTACTGGCTATGCTGGCCGGGGCTAATAAGGGTTGCAGTCCAACTACATGAAAATGAAATCTGGAGGGTCACACATTACCCATCCCTGTGGTAAGGCAAAATCCAAAACAGTTGGGGGTGGAAGTTCCAGAAAAGACTGTTTCTGGACAGGAGGGAGTTGGCTACTTGTGTCCACTTGTGGCAGCTATCTCTTAGCATCATTACTCATATTTCAATATTCAAATCCCATCATTTCCACTTGCACTGGTGTATTCTGCTTACTCAGACCCCAAAATTCACAGTCCCCACTTCTCAAGGTTCTGAATGCAATTCTTATCCATCAGTTCCAATTTCTGATGTGCACTTACATTTGGTGAGAACCTGTTTTGATTTTGCACATGGCACGGTTGTGAGGCATCCAATTTGGAACAATTCCATGTGGGAATTTGTAGTTTACTGAGTGTATGCATATAATGCATACATATACAGGCAGTCCCCAGGTTACAAACAAGTTCCGTTCTTAAGAATGTCTTGTAAGTCGAATTTGTATCTAAGTCGGAACAGCATAGCGTTCTCTATACGCTAAAAATCGGCATTTACGCACATTGCATAAATTACGCAAATTGCATAGTATACTACACTATGTACTCTACGTAAACGACGTAGCGCCGGGGAACCCAGAAGTCTGTTCTTAAGTATGGGTTGTCTGTAAGTTGGATGTTCTTAACTCGGGGGCTGCCTGTACACACAATATAATGCATGCATTATTATTATTTTAAAAAACCAGTCACACTGCTACTATGCGCTACAGGCCTAGAAATTTCAGCTGGTTCAAGCACAACAGCTCAGGCTACAACTAATATATTGGCTTAGAATTTTCTATTACAGTACGGGTTCAAATCCCAGCTTCGGCCTCAGATTCACTGGGTGGAATCCATGGTCATCCGTTCATGGGGCAAGGGGGGGCAATTGCCCCCCCGGATTCCAGTCACGATGCCATTCTGCGAGCAGCGGCTGCTCGTGCTGTGCCTTCCCCGTCTATCTCTACTTTCCGTTTTCAGCCACATGGGCAAGGCTTAGGATAGGACAGGTCAGTACCATAAATTGAACATGAGAGTGGGGGGGGATGCCCTCGAGTTTAGCTGGCCCCGCAGGAAAGGCAAAGAGGTAGTAGCAGGCCGGCGGCCGCACAACCAAGCTCCTCCACACCGAAGTAGCTCCATTCTGAGAGTGGCAGCAGCACCTCGTGCCGCACACGCCCGCCCTGTCTGTCTCTGCTCTCCAGCTCCCCGCAACACGGGCGGGCGAGGGCCCAGCCAGGGGAGGTCAGGACATTAAACCCGGGGTGCGGGAACTGGGCTGGGGATTCCATCAAGCTCAGCCGAGAGTGGCTGCAACGCAAATGGTAGACCGGGGCTCTCCAACCTTGGGTCCCCACAGCTCCCAGAATCCCTTGCCATGAGACGCAAGTCAACCTAATTCTAAATGTCTTGAGTTGCATTTCCTTTTAGATATCTACAGTGGTTCAGACATTGTCTTGTGAGCATATTTAACACACATGCTTTTTAGAATGTATGCTTGTGAGTATATTTAACACACATGCTACGCTGGCTGGGGCATGCTGGGAGTTGTAGGCCAACAACATCTGGGGACCCAAGGTTGGAGAACACTGGACTATGCAAATCACTGATTTCCCATCCTGTTCCACCTGGCATGGGCCATTGGCCAAGTTCACTTTAATTTAGTGAAGTGGGGGGGGACGGACACAACACAGGAACATCACCCATCTGGGAAGTGTGTGCGGGGGGGGGGGGGTTGCTTGTAAGGACAATCCCTGCCAGGGCCGGTGCAAGGCAGTTTGGTGCCCTAGGCAAGATCGGATATTTAGCGCCCCCCCCCTTCCCACTTGAGAGCGCTGTATTTTTTTTTCAAGGCGTTTCTGGCGCCCCCTTTAGCCCTGCGCCCTAGGCAGCTGCCTAGTTGGCCTAATGGTAGCACCGGCCCTGATCCCTGCCAATCTCAGAATCACAAGGGAAGATGCGCTCCTTAGGCACACTGGCTTTTTTTTTTTTAGCTTAAACCCACCCCTCTCATAAACATGCATAGGATTGGGCTGTTAATGTTGGTATGTTAAAGTTCCTTAAAATCCACAAGGGCTGGGAAAGAGCTGAAAGAGAACAGAAGGGAAATGGAGAGACGGCCAACAGTCACATTATGAGGATAGCCTTCCAAATTTCATCCATGCTCATGAGCATCCACAGGAAGGGGCAAGGAGGGGCAATTGGCCCTCTGTGGATGAGTCATAGACTTGGGTTCAGACAACCCGATAACCCACACTCAGGGGTTGAGTATGGGTTGTTGTTGAACCATGGGTTGTTGTTGAACCATGGTTTATTGTGTTGTCTGAACCCAGCTGAGATACCAAACCATGGTGAACAACCCACAGTTCAGAACCCAACAACAAACCATGGGTTCTCTTCATGGGTGAAACGATAACCCACGTTTCACCAACAACCCACACTGAACCCTTGAGTGTGGGTTATTGTGTTGTCTGAACCCAGTCACTACCTCCAGATTACCAGCTTTTTGGGGGGGGGGGAGTCTCTAGCCCTTGTGGAACCCGAGATATGAGGCAAAATGTGCAGCTGCTATTCTGCCTATTCATTTTGTGAGAAACTAGCCTGCTCCCACCTTTTAGTGCTTTTAGTCAATGAATGAAGTCACAGCAATGGTTAACATACCCACTGTCTGGGTGTGTGTTAACCCTTCTGTGTGTGTTAAGCCTTTTTGGGGTCTTCCCTGTTAGGAAGTAATTACGGCCTCATTAAAAAAAACAATCTAGAAATCCAGGAGTTTCTTGTAGCTGGGTTTGGGCAGTGGTGTGTCTACCAAAAAACAGGGAGCAGCAAAGACAGGAGTTCGTGGTCTTTCTAACTCAGGTCCTGTTAATATTTTTTTTTCTGAGTTTATAAAGATCTTAAACCTTGACAATGAGTGCAGATAAAGTTCATCATTATTACACAAATATTGCAGAAGGCAAGGCTGTGGCTGAGAAAGTGTGGGTTACACAAGTCCCGCAAAGTAACCCAGTGTTGTTATTCCCATTTTGCAGAGGGTGTGTGTGTGTTAGAGTAGTGTACAGTAATACCTTGCATTGCAAGTAACTTGGTCTGAGAGCGTTTTGCAAGACAAGCAAATTTTTAAAATAAATTTTGACTTGATAAACAAGAGACGTCTTGCAGTACAAGTAGTCACGTAGGGATGTAACCACTCGCCTCGAGCGGGCGTAGCGGGCCGTAATCGGCCCCGCTCATGCCCGCCAGAGACTCGCTTTGATATAAGAGCGTTTTGGATTACAAGCATGGTTCCGGAATGAATTATGCTTGCAATCCAAGGTATTACTGTATAACAATTCTTTAGTGAAGTCCATGTTGTTGGTGTTTTAAGGAAATGCAAATGGAGCTGTGAAATTGATTGTAGCAGCACTGCGATTTATTTTAGGGTTGTTGTAAGTGAGTGAGAGTGAGTGAGGGAGAGAGAGAGAGAGAGAGAGAGAGACTGACCACAACTTTAATAAGAGAATCTGCCATTTTTAGCTCTTGCAGGAAGCCTGAATCTATTGTGCATTGCCTGCAGAGTAGAGCCCAGCAGTGGGCTGCAAGCTGAGCAGGTCACACACACACACCCAATATTAACCACACCCTTCAACCCTGTAATTCCCTTTGGCCCAAAGGGCCATTAGATGGGTGAAGGGAGTCATGGGAAGAACTGAGGGTTTCAGCTGTGGGTGGGAAGACATTGTCTGGACACAAGGTCTACTACCCATTGAGAAACAACAGAGAGGTAGACCTGGTATACAAATTTCTCGGGCTAGATCTCCTTATCTTGGTAGACCAGGTGCCCAGGCCTTATCACTGCTCAGTCACCAGATCTACCAGAAATGGGGGAGACCTGTTCTCTGATGGTATCAGGGCTTTATTAAAATGTGCAGCCATACACAAAACGTACAGTTCAAGGAAAATTATGCCATTCCAAAAGAACATTGTCGTCGTTCAAAATTCAAGTCATGCAAAAGTTGTATGGTTGGCTGTTGTAAAAAGTGGCAGATAACCATGTGAAAATAAAGTGAGACGTCCAGGCTCCACCACAACCCTAAAACCGGATCAAGCATTCTCTTTTCTCCCTCCACTGCTAAAGACACTCCCCACAGACTTCCACTGCTACTTTATAGAGCTGCCTTCCCCAACCCTGTGTCCTCCAGATGTTTTGGACTTCAACTCCCATCAGCCCTAGCCAGCCTGGCCAATGGTCCGGAATGCTGGGGTTGCAGTCCAAAACATTTGGAGAGCACCAGGTTAGGGAAGGCAGCTCTATAAAGTAGCAGTGGAGTTCTGCTACTGAGTGTTCTGTTGAGTGTTCAGCATTGTTTCCAAGATGAAGGAAATCATTCTAGGACGAGTCTCGTGAAGTTGTCAATGTTATGATGCCATAGAATATACTATGTGATGTTCTTAAGGCAGCTTGTACTGTGTTTGTGCATTTGGCTTGTTTTTCTCTTGTTCCTAAGGGTGTGTTCCGAAGTGTGTGTTTTTATCCCTCACTCCAAATAAAGTTTTGTTGGAGTTCATGACGTTTCTTGAATATAACACTCTTCTGCATTAGTGCTGTTCAATTCCCAGGATCTTCTACTACTCTGTGCAGGCTTCCAAATGTCATGAAACGTGACGCTAAACAACAAAGAGCACACACAAGGGAAGGACACGGGTGTGTTGTAACACTGCGCACTATGCGCGCGAATTACAACCGCAAGGTGCCGTACAGCTTTGCCCCCATACAGGAAAAATTCCTGCGGATGCCCATAGTGAAATCGGTCCATGCTAGCAGCCTCTGTTCCTCCACCTGTAAAAAGAGGGAAATGGAAGGCTCCCTACATCATGCGCTCATGCGAGAGTGAATGAGTCACGGAAAGTTTGCCACTTGCCCCAGCCTTTCTAACAACGAAAGCTATAAAGCTTTCTCCCTCTTTTTTTCCTTCTTTTTTTTTTAAATCACTCACGGACAAAAGGTGTGAAAGGTATTTCCACAAACTAGTGGAAAAACTTTATAAGACTTTTTGAGTTAAAAAAAAATTAGAACTTTGTATTGGATAATAGGCGTTTCCTGTGGTGTGTGATAAAACAGTGTTCTCCAACCTTGGGTCCCCAGATGTCTTTGGCCTACAACTCCCAGCATGCATGCTGGCTGGGGCATGCTGGGAGTTGTAGGCCAAAGACATCTGGGAACCCAAGGTTGGAGAACACTGTGATAAAAGACATGAGTGAAAGGAGAAGGGGCTGCAACGAAGGACAACACCCAGCAACGGATAGATGGGTTTTACGCCAAGATCCACTAAGCCCCACTCCCCCGGCTCCCTCCCTCCCTCATCCCCATATGGCGATCCAGGAGTGCTGGCTGCCAAATCCCTTCTCTTCTCACCGCCACCCTCAAAAAATCCACTTCCCCCTCCTTACAGCTAGGGAGAGAACACCGGAGTCCTGGCACCCCGGCCACCTCTTAAATCATAGCTGACATCTCCAGCACCCGTTTGTTGTCAATGGGGTGGGGGGACTGGAAGAGAGAAAGGATAGGAATATCAGTTTTCTGGCTCCATTCCGGGCGAGGGGGGGACGGACGGACAATTTCCCATCCATAGTAGTGGTGGTGGGAAGAGAGAGAGAGAGAGAGAGAGAGAGCGAGCCTGGAAGACGCAAGGCATGCAGAGGACGGATCCACGGTGGCTCAATCTGCCTGGGAGAAAAGCAGCGACATGGCAACATAAGCAGCTTCCGGTTATAAATAGAGACGCCGCGGAGAGATGGAGAGCAGAAGGATAAAGGTCCGTAAATACCAGCGCTTGGGGCCACATAGGAAGGCGGCGGGCGGCGTGCCGCTCCAAATCCGTGCCCTTTTCAATTACGGGAACCCTTGGCACTCGGGCAAGTGTTTGCTTTCTCCCCCACCCACTCACGCCTGATTCCCCCGCCGTCGCTCCATTCCCTGCACACACACCCTCCGGCGTAGATATAAGTGTACTGAAATGCCATCTTCAAGAACAACAGGGATTTCCCCCACCACCACCACCACTCCATCCCTTTTACCGTTGGTTTTTTTCCTTACAAGGGGGGGGGGGGAAGAGACGTAAGCAAAACTGACAGCATCTCCCTTGCCTTTTCCCAGCCCCCCCCCCCCCTGGAAAAAGAGAGACAGCCTTTAAATACCTTCCCTCTCCAAAAAAATATATATACAGAAATAAAAATGGAGAATTGCATGAGAGGGTGGGGGGGTGGGAGATGAGATATGCCTTTAAATTATGATGGTGATTGAATTTCTTGCGGTTTGCCTCCGGATGTGTGAGCGAGTGGGTGGTGGGTGGGGGGAATGACCCAGTGTCCGTTAAAACTAGTGTTCTCCAACCTTGGGCCCCCAGATGTTTTTGGCCTACAACTCCCAGCATGCCCCAGCCAGCTATGCTGGCTGGGGCATGCTGGGAGTTGTAGGCCAAAAACATCTGGGGACCCAAGGTTGGAGAACACTGGTTCAAACCATGGGGTTGGATCTCTAATTTCCTCAACTCCTAAGTACATCTGCCCCAAGTCTTATACTTTGCCACCACAAATTCACTGGGTAGCCTTGGGCTAGTCATTGCCCCTCAATCCCAAGGTCAGTAACTCTGCCCCCTACACACAAACACACACACACATACCATGCACTCCTGTAAAAATGGGAAGAGTTCCCGGTTTCTTCTTCAGCAACCTGAAGCAGAGCTGGGATAAGGTTTCTGGGCACAACAGTGCTTGATCGTCATGATGATGGGAGTGGAGGTGGCTGGAAAGCACAAACCACCCACACCTGACTACACTCGGCATACTGTGGTAGTCGGCTGGGAGAAGATGGGGCACAGCTGTATCATCAGTGCCGGTTGATAGGAAAAGGAAAGAGTTCAGCTTTTGAGACCTGAACTACGTATCCAAAAGAGATAAGCAGCTCTCTTGACTAAGACTAATGGGGGTCTGCATACCCAAGTACTGTGAAATCTGTCTGACCAGCAGCGACTCCCCAGGAAGCAGTCTTGGCTCAGTCCTGCTACCGGAGATGGTGTTAACTGGAGACTCCGAGAACTGTACATGGCACCTTTTCTACACCCAAAGTGCGCACTCACTCACTGGTATATGGCCCCTGCTCCAAAGGGTCTGCCCTATGACCATTAATATTTATTGATTTAATAAATCTAGCATGCAGTTTGGGAGTTCTCTTGGAATCTGCACTAACTGGGGAAGCTCAGGCGGCAGCTTAGGTTGGTTCGCCACCTGCGACCCTATCTGGAGAGGACAGAGCTTGCTTCAGATATTCATGCTCTAATGATATCCAGGCTGGATTACTTTGATGTACTCTATGTGGGGACTGCCTTTAAAAACAGTTCAGAAACTTCAACTGGTACAGAATGCAGCCACTCAAGCACCAGTGGGCACTGGTCAGATCATGACGCCCATAATGTACCAGCTACACGCTGCCAGTGCTTTTCTGGGCCCAATTTAAAGTGCTGGCATTGGCCTTTAAAACCATAAACAGTTTGGGTCCAAGTTACTTGAAGGACTGCCTTCACCCATACCAACCAGCCACAATCCCAGATCAGCATCAGAGGCCCTGTTTGTGCATCTGCCTGGTAAAATAATTAGGCCAGTGGGCACAAGGGACAGGGCCTTCTCAGCAGTAACCCCCTGCTTGTGGAACTCTGCCAGGCCCCATCAATACAGGCAACCCTGAAGACTAATTTATTTACCATGGCCTTTAATCATGTCAAGTTTTATTGGGTACCGTATATATGGTGTTATCTGGTTTTGATTGTTAATTTTGATATTATTTTATTATTGTTTTATCGTTTTATTGTGTTTTCTGGTTTCAAATTTTGGTGAGTTTTCCTTTTAAATCTTTTAAATCAATCAGTAAAAACATGCTTTCATTTTGATGAGGGGGTGGGAGAAGAGAACCATTTGAAAGGCACAATATTTTCAAAGGAGTGTGTTTTGGGGATTTGTGAAAGAGGAGAGCTGTCTTGAAATCCAATGTATGTTTCTAAAAATTAAATCTTAGAATGATCAGGGTCTCCCACATTTTTTAATACTCACTATTAGCGAAAACATTATCAGGCAGCAATGAGACACCTTGCCAGCTGCCAAGTCATCGCTTCCGATGCTATGGAGCTTGGTTTTAGGCTTATCGGCCTACGTATACGAATAACACTTTTCAATTGTGCTTCCTAAGCCTGCAGAACTCCCTGCTACTAAACGCAACACAGAACAGCCTTAAGAGCCCAAAGGATGTTTTACTGACTGCACATTGGCAGGCATATTCGGGATGATAAATAGCAAAAAATTGACCCTATCTGACAATGCAAAAAAACAGAAACAAACAAACAAACAAAAAAGACAGGAAAGCACCCTGAGAAAGAGCAAATTTTAGAAATTTATGGGTATTGGCTCCTCTCAATATTAATAGTATCCCTCAACAACAAAACTAGGGGAGGGGAGGAAGCAAGAAGCAAAACAGAATAGTGTAGCACGAGCAAAATTTGGGAAGATCATACAGAATCTCAGGGACAGAGAGAGATCTCTCCACATGACTGAGCAAGAACTTCCCAAGGTAAACGGAGCATTTTGGGAAGGAGATGATGCGTCTGTGTCTATTTGCCTTTCCTCAAAGCACACATTTTACCCCTCTCATAGTGCATTCACATTACTAATTTGGGAGACAATAACATTTTCACCTCGCAGTTTCTCTTCTGCCCATCTATATAGTAGGATTGTCTTGCGAAACAGCTTGCATGTGATAAAAAACACATCTTGAAATAATTGGGGTGGGGGTCAGTAGGAGAAAAATAATTATTTCTCTTGTCGGAGTAACCTGTGATCTCTCTGTATAGAGAGGCCTTTCTTTCACACAAACATTTTAACATATGGAACTTGAGTGGGAAAGTTGCCAAACGTGGAAACTCTTTTTACTCTGATACAGTCATGCCTCGGATTGAGAGCATAATTCGTTCCGGAAACGTGCTTGTAATCCAAAACACTCTTATATCAAAACGAAATCCCCCCCAAAAAAAATTTGTACAGAGATTTTTAATTTAAGCCGTACTACAGTACTTGTATTGCAAGACGTCGCTTGTATATCAAGTCAAATTTTTTAAAAATAAATATTTTAAAATTTGCTTGTCTTGCAAAACGCTCTCAAACCAAGTTACTTGCAATCCATGAGTGTACTGCTCATGTGAACTGGTGGTGCCCAGTGACGAGACAGCAAACTGCCCCAGCCAAAGTCAGGGCTGGGCATGCCGTATGACAAGGCCATCTGAAATCTCCTCCATATGAAGCTGAACTTTGCAACCTCTATAGAAACTTCTCAACCAACAAAGAAATGGGCATGCATGCACCCATTTTGCATAATTCATTCCGCTTCCCCTGCTGTTTTGCATAATTCATTCCGCTTCCCCCAGTCACAAAACTATGCAACAGCAACGGCACTGAAACTCCACCCACTACTGGAAACCCCACTCGCCCCAACCAACCCTCTGACTCTGAGCTTTCACCGGGTATTTCCCCACATACTTTCAAGTATACTTTGGCATCCCTAGAAGCTAGAAACGTGCTTTTCCCCCTAACAAAGGCTTTCTCCAGGTGCTGAATTCTGTGTCCAACATCGGTTTTCCGCACAAAACAAATATGGTCCAAGAAATGGCAGCTGATCAAATATGGCAGTTCACGTCTCACCAAAATACCAGCAGCGGCAAGTTTCTTTAACACACGGGCTAAGGCTTCAACTATGCTGCAGCTCATCGCATCCTTACCCACAACCCAAAGGCTAACTTTGCTTGCTCCACACCCCCGACCTCACTGCGCTATTTGAATCCAACCAAGCGAAGCAGTGCAGATGCAAATAGAGACATCTTGCCCAGAGGCAGGAAGGAGTGATTTAAAGAGAGAGAGAGAGAGAGAGAGAAAACAGCTGGGTGGAGAAATAACTCCCCACCACCACCACCCTCAAGCCTTCAGCCCTAACTATCATTAGGTTTAAAGTCTTTATCTCCAAGCATAATCTCCCCCAGATTGGGAGATTAACGGGACACTATTTGCAACCAAGCTGATGAGGTTGGGAGTGCGTTAGAACGGTTAGTTCCGAAGATAAACGTGGAGTGGAGAAGGCACCCCAGGCAGAATATGGAGTGAGGGGGGAGGTCAGGACAGAAGAGGCCAGACAAGACATACTACTTGCAACTCAAGGATGCACGGCAGTTAACCTGGGGAAGTCGCCTTGGTGACATATGGTGCAAACCCGTCTTAATTGTAGCAGGTTGGGAAAAGGCCACCTCTCCTAACCCCAAAATACATTTGGGAATTAGCTATTATTAATTACAGAAAACACTTGACTCTTTCTCTCTCTTGGGTGCATGTGCATACACACACACACACACACACACACACACAGACACACAGGAAATACCTTCAGCCTCCTGAAACATACAAAATTAAAATAGCACCAACCCGCAAGAGGGAAATCCCAATACCACCCAGAAATCTATCAAAGGCATAGATGGATATGTGCCAGTTTACATCCTCTCTTACTTGATCCCCACCCACCCGTTTTGAAGGTATTCAAATAGATCTTAAAACAGTATTAAGTGTCAACACATATAGCTTTATAACAATAATAAAACTAGAGAACACAAATAAATACGGTACTTTGGATTTCCTTAACTTTCTGAACAAAAGTAAGAAGGAACAAAGTAAAAGCATGGACCTGTCCTGGCAATAAATAATCTGGATGATTATGTTGCCCCAAATTTTTATTAGTTATTAAGACCACTTCCCCAAATGTTAACATGTTAATACACGCCTATACCACCTTCACTTTTTTTCTACATAATCATGGTTCACATTCTGGAGAATAATGCAATAAGTATTTGACAGTTTGCCTCATGTTCTGACCAACTGCCATCATTTAGGTGGAGTCAGGAAACAATTCCTCTCTCTCCCTCCCGCTCACCCATTCATTCATTCATTCATTCATTATATTTATATCTCATCCTTTTTTCCTCTTGCAAGGAGCCCAAGAGGGCTTACATAATCCTCCTCTCCATTTTATCCTCACAACAACCCTGTGAGGTAGGTTAGGCTGAGAGTCAGTGACTGGCCCAAAGTCACCCAGTAAGCTTCGTGGCCGAGTGGGGACTAGAACCCGGATCTCCTGAGTCCCCAGTCCAACACTCTAACCACTAGGCCACACTGGCTCTCTTGTTATTCTGGTTAATCTCTACTCAGCAGCATGTCGCTTGGCTCACTTGTATAAGTTTCCTGGAGTTATCCAATCTTCAAGTTCCTTGTTCTGTACCTCCTCCCTCCACCCACCCACCCTGTCCCAGCTCTTTCCTTGTGATAAAATTACATATCTTCATGCTGACAGGGAGTAGCCTTAGAAAGTGGGGTTAGACATGATGGCCTACTGGCCCCATCCCATCCCATCCCATCCGGTCTATAAAAGGTGCAAGTCGGGTAGAACTCTTGCAACATGCCACATTGTCTTAGGCATCTCCCAGGTGCGTGAGGAGTAGAGTTTACTCCTTCCTATCTAAAGGTCACACTGGCCAAGCAATGGAAGGGGGAAGCGGGGAGAAGAGCTGCTCAGCTCCATAACCATGTCAAGCTGCATTAGGATACTGAACCTGCATCCCCTTAGGTGAGAAACAATGGCACAGAAGGGCACCTGTCTGGACTCCTCTGTGCTCCTCTCCTGCCATGCTGGGGGGCAAAAATCTGTCCAACCAGCTTGCCATATAGTACTCTTATGCTAGCACGCAACTGCTATTTTACAAGAGGAGGAAGAGACAGGGCAATATATCACTCTGAAGGCAAACAAACAAACAAACAAACAATCAAAATCAGCATTCCTTATATCCCCCAAATTACCAACCATATTCCCAAAATGCCCTGGACCGAGGATGCTTCCTTAAACTAGCATCAACAGTGATTGGATCTCTTTTAGGTTTGCCAGAATCCCCCTAACCAAAAGAGGAGCTTGTCAAAGAGTTTTGCTTCTGTTCATGAGAACCCATGTTTTAGTTCAACACCACCACACCAAGTTAGAATCCCTTTTGCTTTTCTAGCCCCACCACCCAGTTATGGTAGTGTAGCACTTCCATGCAAGTCTGGAGAAACCACCATCTTGGAATAAGAATCAGTCTAAAGTCCCTCTTGTAAAGCTATGACATTTTAGAGGAATGCAGGCTCACTGAATGAAGACAAGTAGTCCCTTGGCATCCTTTAGCCATTATATCATCATAATAATGTTAGTCCAAGAGTGGTAAAAGGGTAGAACCCTTTCTCCTAGTATTTGCAACCCTTTCTCTTAGTATTTGGATTTGGTGAAGTGGGGGATTTGAGGGTGGCCATACTTTACAAGGTAAACCTCAACCAACACTCGCAATGACTTCCTGTTCCCTTCCCCTTTAAATACAATTTCCCAAAATTCCTGTCCTACCCTTACCCATCTTATAACAAAAGAAATTAGCGGGTACCAGGGATGGGCTTTGTGTCAGATGAACTAACACTGAATCAAGGGTTTTGTGAATGTCCCCCCCCAAAAAAAATTGTTTAACTTTGTATTTTTTTTACTATTTATTATATACTCACTCAGAATTTTATTGTTTATAGCCAATGGCCATCACAATACATCACAATACATATATACATGAAGTATAAAATAAAATAAAAACAGGTTGAACATTAAATATAATGAAACAAAATGCTATAAAATAATCAAGGTTTCTATTTATTATATGTAATTTTAAATTGCTGCTGCTATTATTATTATTATTATTATTATTATTATTATTACATTAGCGACCTTGAGCTTTTTATTATGAAATGGAAAGGTAGGATACAAATCCAATAGTAATAATAATAATAATAATAGTAGTAGTAGTAGTAGTAGTAATAAGTGGCATTAAGAATAGAGAGAAAATATGTTTCCCACACCAGGGAAACAAAATGGACCCAGTAAAATGACTATGATGAGAATCCATCCAGCTCAGACTTTTTTCTACCAACAGTTGTCAACAAAGTACCAGAGAAGATCTACAGACAGCAACGCACCAACCCACCAACCGTCTTAAGTACCCCACCACTGAAAATCTTCTGGCTCTCATGGTTAGTACAGCAGATTCTAAGCCCTTGTTTTAAAATGCTAGTGAGCATCACACAGGCTCACAGCATCTTGTGTCAAAGAGTTCTACAGGTGAATGCACTGTACTTTCTTTTGCTTGGGCACACACACACTCTTAAAATTCCAGCAAATGTCAGCCCCAATCAAATATGCCACTTTATCTTGAATTTCCACCAGTCGCCGATGTGGGCAAAGCATACCATAGAAATGACCCCCACAATTTGTATGACAAATGCCTGGTTTACACACACACACACACACACACACACACACCAACAAGCCAGTAGCCCAGGGAAACTCAAGTTCCCTTTTTAAAAGAAAAAACAATCGGGTGACGAGAATCGACCATCAGTCTTGACGCAACATTTCCTGATGTCACCCACATGATGCAGTTTCATTCCAGCTAAAGAGGAACATCTATGGGCATGCTGACAGGGCAGCGAGTACAACGAGGAGAGAGAACAGAAACCCAACCTGACTGGGGTTTTTTCAAATACTTTGCCAACCCCTGCAGTAGACATGGTAAGCAGTTACCCAATAAGGGAAAAGGTGAGTACTGACAACTTACAAGAAAAGGAATTTTAAATCCAAAGTGGGTGTCAGGGTTTTATCAGTGACCCATTCACACATATCCCTCCAGCTCCTACTCAATACATTTCAGTTCTCATGTTAAACAGCTACCCCCACAGTACCAAAGATCCAAGACCACTGTGAGAAATTGGTGGAGGATCTAACCAAATACATACTGTGAGAGCTATCAGAAGCCAATATGAAACAGAAAACCATAAATACAAATAGACCGGTGCGAATGGTCTTAAAAGTGAATGGTCTCCAGAGCGGGACCTGGAATACCCCGTGAGGTTTGTGCCCTATAGCCATCATCCAATGGCTATAGCCTTGTGACTTGCCACACAACTAGTCTCACTTTGCTACAACTCCAACTGTGACCCAATTTGCACCAATCCCCATCACTCAGCTGTCAACCTATGAGCACCTATAATGTAGGCTGAAACCTTTTCAGGGCAGAAACTGCAACTATTTACATTCTATACAGAGGGTGGGGCATACTCAGGGTTGTGTGTCTTCTGTACCAAGAAATGCAAGATTCTGCAGCCAGGAAAACCAAATTCTGTTCCAAGAAAAGCTTAAATCTGGGTTCTATATAAATGCATAGATTTGCTCAATTCTGTAGTGTTTATCTGGGTTTGCTGGTCACAGGGAAGGGTGATGTGCTATGCAGGGCACTGAAACCCCATCACCAATCAGTGGAAATCTTATACAACCTTCCTTCTGACTTCTGAACAAGCATATCTTTGCAACCTTAAGGGCTAGAAACTTGCTTCGAAAAAGTAAAAGGAGAGGTTTCAGGTTGCTGGAGATCTGTGCTTATACAGTGCAATCCTAACACTGCCACTGAACCTAAATTATAAACAGGAAAAAAGCCAGCCTGTTGGGCAACAGCCACTTCCTTTTTAGTATAGCACCTTACCACACCAAAGGCTGCAGTCCTGTACACACTCATTGAACTCAATGGGGCTTACTTCTGAGCTAGATGCATAGGATTGAGGGGCCAACCATCTGCACTCCTCCACTATCACTGAAGATAACACATTAAAGCTACCAATTCCCTGTTGGGAAGAGCCTCTGAACTCTCCCATAATTCTAGCACTCAGAATCACACAAAGCCAATTGGCATTAAGTAGCTCTGGGCTGATAACATAAGACAAAGAATCCACTACAAGATGTAGCTCTGACCAGCTTCTTAAATGGCTATTAACCATTATAACTAAAAGAAACTTGCCAGGAACCACTGAATGCCTCTCAATGCCAGCTATTAGGGAACAATGGGGGAAGGCCATTGCCTCAGACTCTGCTTTCCAGTACCCCTACTGGACAAGACGGACCTTGGTCCGATCCATTAAGGCAGCCTTCCCCAACCTGGTACCTTCCAGATGTGTTGGACTGCAACACCCATCATGCACCCAGCCAGCATGGCAAATTTATTCTGGCATAGGTTTTCACGGATTATAGCCCATTTCATCAATTGCATAGAGTGCTACAACCGGTTTCAGGTTTATACAGAGTATATATTGGGGGGGGGGGGGAGTGAGGTCCGAAGAAAATGAAATACAAAGAGTATGGATGGCGACTATCAGATTATTAACCGTCTTTAATCACATTATTAAACAGTAAAGACTGTGCCACAAGACTCTTTGTTCTTTCTGCCATAGACTAACACAGCCACCCTCTGAACGTTGTTCCAAAATAGGACCGCCAATGGATCCTGATCCCACAGTCCCTCTCCAATGGATTCCTAGAGAAAAATCAATATAGCTGCATATAAGCAATCACAAACATCTGCCACAGACCTATCTGTAAAACTCCCAGGGGGAACCACAGGATGGAAAGTATATTGCACATGGTGTGTACTAATCTCCAGGCGAGACTCCTGTGCCAGGGACCAAGCAGGGGTGCCACTATGCTGGGAATACTGGAGGGAAGTCTCAGACTGGCCTGTGAACAGGCCTGTGGCTCACGCTGGCTCAGCTTGTCTGAGTGTGGAAAGCTAAGCAGGGTCAGGCCTGGTTATTACTTGGATGGGAGACCCCTCCTCTAGTTTCCTGCACTGAGCAGGGGCTTGGACTCGATGGCCTTGTAGGCCCCTTCCAACTCTATAAACTATGATATTGGAGATGGGATGGAAGAGGAGAAGAGATTCATTCTCAGAGCACAGCAAATTTGCACAGTAGCTCCCCATGCCCAATATTTTCTCTTCCCATTTGCTTTTTCCCCCTTTTCCTTTTTTTTTTAAACACAGGCAGGTAAGAGGCAGATAAGGTTTAGGAGTAAACCTTATTTGAACCAAAAAAAGAAAAGAGAAAACAAAAAACAAAAAAAAGAATAAACCAAAAAAACTTTGTGTCTCTTGATCTAGCAAAGTCGTTAGATTATTTTACTCGATAAGGTTTAGGAGTAAACCCTATCAAGTAAAATAATCTAACTACTTTCCTAAATCAAGACAGACCAAGTTTTTTTGTCCACTGTAGATTTTTGTCTCTTTTTCTTTAACACCGGATTTTGTTTTGAAATAAAGTTAAAAATACAGGCAACGAAAAAGATCACAAATAACAATACAAGGTAACTAAGTGAAAAAGGAAATTCACTGATTGCTCAGCTATTCTTTTTTTTTCTTTTAATCAAAACACTGGGCAGTCCACACAAATGAATAAATTATTATTTTTAGTAACCATTTTGAGACTTCACCTCTCCTCTCCCTGTTTGTTATTTGTGTGAATGTGAAATCTAACAAGACATATAGCACTAGGTACTTTAGCCAGGGTTATTTGAGGGCAAGCGTCTTACTTCTGTACTTATCTCACTCTCTATGTGCAGGAGAATACTCCCTTCTGTTCTCAGCCACGGCCATTACCACGGGGATTCTCAAAGTTCCTTTTTAGAACATACAGTAGAGGAGAGGGGAAGTTATCTTCTCAAGAATTGGTCAGACTGCACTTGGGGGAAGGAGTGGTGATGAACACCCTGCTCCAGGAGTAAGGAAACTTATCTGTCAGGGATGCGCCCTGCATGCAAATGGCGGGCCGAAGCAAAAAATCAATTTCTCTCTCTTTCTGTCTTTCTGGGGGTGACGGGAGTTGTAGTCCAACACATTTTAATCATGGAGACCCTTGCAATGGCACAAGTTTGTCCAGGGTACAATCTAATGAGGTATATATAACCCTATATGGCTCCGGTCCAGTTTATTTCAAGGAACGCCTCCAGCAACATCAAGTAGGCCGCTCAACAAGATCTGCCACGGACGGCCTTCTCCTTGTCCCATCAGCCAGAGCAGCCAGGCTGGTGGGGACTAGCCCAAGTTATGGAACTCCCTCCGCAGTGACCTTCGATGCCCCCTCTTTGATGAGCTTCCGCTGTGCATTAAAAACATGTTTTTTCAGGTGGGAATATGGGGTGGGTTCGGATTTTTAAAAAATCTTATACTGTTTCAATTGTGTTTTATTATTGTATTTTATTCTATTGTACATCGCCCAGGGTGGCTGGGTGGCCGGCCAGATGGGCGATTCAAAAATGTAATTAATAAATAAATATAAATATGTACGCGTACAGTATCTCCTGCTTTGCAGAGCACAGCTGGTGGCGAAAATGCGCAGCCAAAGTCCCTTGTGATGGCACAGGAGGCTCTGCAGCACTCTTAGTTCATGCATTCATAGAATCATAGAAAAGTAGAGTTGGAAGGGGCCTACAAGGCCATCGAGTCCAACCCCCTGCTCAATGCAGGAATCCAGGTCAAAGCATCCCTGACAGATGGCTGTCCAGCCGCACCTTGAATGCCTCCAGAGTGGGAGAGCCCACCACCTCCCTCGGTAGTTGGTTCCATTGTCTTATTGCTCTGACAGTCAGGAAATTTTTCCTGATGTTTAGGTGGAATCTGGGTTCCTGTCACTTGAGCCCATGATTCCATGTCCTGCAAACTGGGATGATCGAGAAGAGATCCTGGCATTCTGCTTCTCCACTATCAGCTATAGGGGCTCTCTTAGGCCAGGTTGCCCAAGTCCCCCACCACAAGCCAGAGCGAATCCACAAGGCAAATTCAGCCTGGATCTGGTTTCCAGCACACCTCCACTAGTACACAGTTGTGTGCCACAAGGCAAACCAAGGGCCACTGGGAGGCTGCACCCCCTGCCTCCCAGGAGTAACATCACAGCAAGGGGGAGACCAACCTGGCCTCATACATCAGCCAAAGAAGGAACACCTGCAGGGAGCTCGCGTCACCCCTCTCTGCCGGAAGGAACACACAGCTCCAACTGACAGTTCCCTGGGGTGGCAGACTCTGGCCTCATCCATCGGCCAGAGAACCAAGGGCCACTGGGAGGCTGCACCCCAAGCCTCCCAGGAGGAACATCACGGCAAGGGGGAGACCAGTCTGACCCCATGCATCAGCCGAAGAGGGAGCAGCTACAGGGAGCTTGTTTTGCCCTTCCCTGCCAAAAAGAAAAGAAAAAAAAAAAGAAAAACCTATAAGAACCTCGTAACTAAGAACTCGTGCCTGAGTTTTGCTTTCTTCCTCCTCCCTCCCAATCCCTTTTCCTTTTGTGTCCTGTCTTTTAGATTGCAAGCCTGAGGGCAGGGACTGTCTTATTATTAATCTCTGGGAGCCTTTTTCTGGCTGAAGGGCGGGGTATAAATGCTGCAAATAAATAATATAATATAAATTAAAGACAGGGCATGCTCCTAAACGCAAGCTCAAGGGCACGGGCAGAAGTGTCTGTTATATCAGTGCTGATGACAGGTTTTTCCTCAACACTGCCACATGCTAAAACTGGGGGCACACAACAACACTGAGCACATTAAGATAGCACTAACGGTCATGAGTTGTATTAGACCCAAAGAGCTGATAGTTGCGACCTGAAGACCTCTGAAAAGGTCTTGGGTCCCCTGAAGGGGGATTGGTAAGATGTAACAGTTAATGCTTCCTGCACACACCCCAGGGGCCCTTAAAAGTGTAGTGTATAGCAGCCTTTTAAGCTCCTGTCCTGCCCATCAGCCCTGGAAGTGCCAGACAGGTACCCAGCCAAGGGTTGGGAAAGGCCCCAATTAAAGAGAAAAAGACGTCAGGACTCTGGCTATTCTTAGCTTGCCTCTTGTGCAAAAAGCTGCAGATGCTGACCTTCAGCCCCAGTTCCCAGTGCCAGCCATTTTCCCTTGCCCAACTCCTCCCTCTTCTTAGAGTGCTTTGAGAGGGGCTCAGGCCAGGACACTCTGGATACCTCGGAAGTATTCTGGTTACAGCTCCTACTCCCAGGGACTCAGGAAAACAATGTTTTTCCCCCAACCGAAAGAGGGGGTGGGCGGGCTCCCCCATAACCGACTCCGGGGAAAAGGACGCAGGAGTCCTAGTTCCATTCAAAGGGCTCTGTAAGCCCCCACCTGCCATTCTGCTACCAACCAGGTCCCACAGTTCTCTCACTCAGATAAAGAGCATCCGAATTCACACATTACTCCTCCAGGGCCAGCTGCTAGATAGCATACCGCTTTTCAGCAAAACAACAAAAACCTTCTCCACCAACTCTCTCTCTCTCTCTCTCTCTCAGTCTCTCACATGGTTGCACAAGACAGGCCACAAAACCACAAGGTTTAGATCGCCCGGTCTTGGCCCCAGTTTACCCACTCAGAACTCGGGGTGGAGTTGAGTAGGTTGTAGAGCTGGAGACACTGAAAAGGCCACTGAAAACACTAGTGCAGTGTTCTCCAACTTTGGGTCCCCAGATGTTTTTGGCTTACAACTCCCAGCTACGCTGGCTGGGGCATGCTGGGAGTTGTAGGCCAAAAACATCTGGGGACCCAAGGTTGGAGAACACTGCACTAGTGACTGGACTAAGTGCCAGCAACTCAGCTGGGAGGCTCAGGCCATTTCTTCTTCTGCTGCTGCTGCAACCCCGTGGCCCAGGCAGACCCACTCCCAGAGGGCACACAACAATAACCCTTTTTTAAAAAAAATAAATAAATTTCGCAACCCCTCAGCAGACAGCTGCAAAAGTAATCAGTTGTTTTGTTTTGTTTTTTCAAAAAAAGGGAAGTAACCGGTTGCTTTCCATGTTGAAATGGTTAATGCAGTTCAAGACCCTCTCAAATCCCCGGTTCTGCAATAGAATCTCTAGAGAAAGCGAGTTAGGCACTTGAGGGAGAGGCATGCATGCAAGACAGGAGAAAAGCGAAGGGGTGGCAGAATTCTCAGTTTTAAAACCCCCAGCTCTGGGAGGAGACGCGGGTGGGGGAGGGCGAAGTGTGTGGTGTAGTGGTTAGAGTGTTGGACTGGGACTCGGGAGATCCGAGAGCAGGACATGAGTGCAACAGCACCATCCTGCTTGTGTTTCTCAGGAACTGGTATAGAGAGGCATATTGCCTCTGGTCCTGGAGGTAGTGTATAGCCGCCCTGAGTAGTAATGATTGAAAACCTTACCCTCCATGAATCCCCACTCGGCCATGAAACTCACTGGGTGACTTTGGGCCAGTCACTGACTCTCAGCCTAACCTACCTCACAGGGTTGTTGTGAGGATAACATGGAGAGAAGGAGGACGATTATGTAAGCCGCCTTGGGTTCCTTGCAGGAAAAAAGGCGGGGTATAAATATAATAAATAAATAAATGGCATGTCCAAATGTAGGAAGCCTAGTACAAATGATTTAAAGGACACAGGAAGTCTGGATTCTTTCCACACCTATGGGAGAGCGGTGGCACCAAAGGCCGGGTTTTTGGAATGGCTCGGACCAATCGGCTTTCACTACAAACCATGTAACACAGGTTTCCTCCTCCAGGAAAAAAACCCGCCAAGGTAACTTTGGGAGTTCTCAAGTTTTAAAACAAACACACTGAATGCATCTAGTTCTAATGTAATAATTATGGCAGGGCAACAGCACTAACGTTCATGTCGAGGGTGATGCTCAGACACTGAAAAGAGCATGTACCAGGGCATGCCAAACAGAGAGAGAGAGAACACTGCTGAGAGCAATGCAGAGATTCCTTTTAAAATAACAGACATGCATGCGTGCGCACACACAAGCGCGCACACGCACATGCGCGCACAGGAGAGGTCACCAGCAAGCCTCACTATGCAGAATGCCCACCAAGCACGCAGCATCATTGGCCAACTCCTTGGGCTAACCAAACAGAAGAATGGCCAACTCAGCTGACTTATTGGGAGCCTCCCATCCTAACCACTACTGCCCTTGCTGGCTAGGGCTGGTGGGAGTTGTAGTTCAAAGCATCTGGAGGGCCCCACGTTCCTACCCCTGCTCCACAGGAACCAAATCCAGACAGGAATGAGGGCAAATGAAAAAAATTCCCATGAGGCTGAATGCTGGGAGATTCAGGACAAAATAAAGTACTTCTTCACACAGCACATAGTTAAACTATGGAATTCGCAACCACAACATGTAGCGAGGGTGGCCAACTTGGACAGCCTTAAAAGAGGATTAGCAAATTCATGGAGGGTAAGGTTTTCAATCATTACTACTCAGGGCGGCTATACACTACCTCCAGGACCAGAGGCAATATGCCTCTCTATACCAGTTGCTGAGAAACACGAGCAGGATGGTGCTGTTGCACTCATGTCCTGCTCCTAGGTTTCCTGTGGGCAGCTGATTGGCCACTGTGGGAACAGAATGCTGGACTAGATGGGGACTCTTGATCTGATCCAACGGGGCTCTTATTTATTTTATTTATTATATTTATATCCCACCTTTTTTCCTGCAAGGAACCCAAGGCAGCTTACATAACCCTCCTCCTCCTCCTCCTCCTCCTCCTCTCCATTTTATCCTCACAACAACCCTGTGAGGTAGGTTAGGCTGAGAGTCAGTGACTGGCCCAAAATCACCCAGTGAGTTTCATGGCCGAGCGGGGACTAGAACCCGGGTCTCCCGAGTCCCAGTCCAACACTCTCACCACGACGCCACACTGGCTCTATTTATCTACTTAATTCCAAGGAGGAATGCAGAACTGAGACTTCATTCCATCAAATCCTTCAAGGTGGATTCAGACGGGCATTCCTCACCTATACCCAAAATGAAAAAAAAAGTGCACCCTTCACCAGGTGCACCCTTCACCCTTCATACTCATTATGTGGCCTTGAGCAAATCACTCCCCTCCTTGCCTCAGTTTCTTTTGTCTATAAAATGGGAACAGAGTGACCTCTGGCAGGGTTACTGGGGGTGAACACAACAAAGAGTGTGGAAGGACGCTGCAAAATGCTAACAACGTTCCTGCATTCAGAACTTGATGGCACATGCTTGTAATAGTTTTGAAACAGCGATGTTAAGTTCCAGCAGGGGAAGGGTTAGAAAAATATAAAGTACTTCCACAATATATCGCTGCCCAGTTTGTACCTTTCAGAAACAAACATAATGAATTCAAGGGATTCAAATGCTACCCTTATGCAACTGAGGACCTGTAAAGTTTGACATGTACGCTGTAGTCCAGTGTTCTCCAACCTTGGGTCCCCAGATGTTTTTTGGCCTGCAACTCCCAGCATGCCCCAGCCAGCCATGCTGGGGCATGCTGGGAGTTGCAGGCCAAAAAACATCTGGGGACCCAAGGTTGGAGAACACTGCTGTAGTCTATTAATATTTTTAACACAATAGGATATACAGAAACAAAGTGATATATACATTATGACTTTTGCAGAAAATACTGGTGAAAGTCCCTTGAATCGGTCGTTAAGACTCTTCGGACAATGGGGGCCTGCGGCACGCAGGGGTTTCCTCACACCTGAATCTGTCCGTTTGTCTTGTGCGTACTGCAGGGGTGCAGAACCTCAGGCCCGGGGACCCATCTTGGCCCTCTGGGAGTCCCCAGAAGGACACGCAGCCCTTCCCCCGGCCCGGCCCGACCCACTTCCCCCCAAGCACTGACGGTTGGCAGTTTGCTGGCTTCGGTGCAGTTCCCCCCCCCCATTCTAAACGGTCGAAATGCCTCTCCTAAGGCTTAGCTACTGGCAGGAAGAGCTTTAAGCATGAATGTGCAGGTACTTTTGGCATTTTGGGCCCGCCCCTTTTGTCTTCAGTTCCCGCCCACTGCTGGAAGATGGGCTGAAAGATGTTCTGCACCCCTAGTGTAGTGGTTGCACCCCTAGCGTACATTGTGCTGGACCCTACAGACAACTTCAGACTACTCTTATGTTACCTTGGGAACACTATCTATATCTATATCTATATCTATATAAAAGAAAGTGTCCTGACTGACTGATTTTGACTGACTCATCAAGGCCCAGCTCAAACCGTTTAATCTAGGAACAGTGAAATTTTGAAGGGACATTGCTTTTATGACATAGACACCCACTAAGGAAGGATTTTTGGAAATCTCATCCCTAAGGGGGTGAAAAAAGGGGGCAAAATCACCCCACTCTCATATCTCCTATGGGCAAAACAACAGGGGAGCAGTTACGCAAGTCGGCCTCACCTCATAATTGCTGCAGGAGCCAATAGGAGCAGTTATGCAAATAGCCCATACCACACTTTGAACACTTTGAATGTTCATATGAATTCCTGCAGGGGCCAATAGGGGTGGGTATGCAAATCTCCCCTAGGCCATTTGGAATGTTCTCTGAGGGGGTGAAAAGGAAGGGGAACTTTTTAAATGACTGAATGACTGTTGTGTGTGGGGCGTCATCACATAGGCTCCATCACGTTTTGACGGATCTACCCCAAACTTGGCACAGTCACTCTTCATCACCTGTAGACTCTCAGGATTAACCTGATTTTTCTTTAAGGTCAGATATTTCTGTCAGAAAAGTTTTCTGCTGCCAGCACCCAGCCTAAACGTTACACTTTCAGTCAGAGACACTGTATCTTTTCCACTGTACCAAATCCTAAAATCCACGCGAGCGCAGCCGCGGGCAACAGCTAGTCAATAATAAATACATTTTACACACTCAGGGAGAATTCTCCATCCGCATGAGGAACACGTCATGCAACCCTGGGAGATTGCAGAATTCAAGCTGGCAACCACAGTGAGCTCAGACATAAATTTCAGAGCCTTGAGAAACTGCAGAAGTTGCTGCCAGCCAAGACCCATAAGCTGCTGACTCAGACTCACAGCTTTACAGTTCCCCCCCCCAGGGGAGAGAGGGGAGTCCCACATAATGTGTGAATAGGGTTTCCATACAGTCCCCATTTTCATAACATGAAAAGAAGATTTCTGTAAATTGTTGGGGGAATCACATATATAGCTGCCCAAATCTATTTTGAGGGAATTGATGTCATGATGTTTCAGTTCCCCAATGTCTCACACTTTGTAAGTGGGGTGGGTGGGGGATGAACATGGTTGTGTGAATCAAGTCTTCGATCATTTCACTAAAGCTCTTCCATACTTCACCCCACCCAAAACCCTCCACAGAGACAACTAACATGCCAGGGAGAAGGGTTCAAGCCAAGCCTTCTTGATGGCTTGCTACTTTTTCTGTGCACAGGGATGCTTTTTTTCCTGAAGAAACATTCTGACACGTGGGGCATCCCGAACCTGCCGACTGAAGTAGCACAACCTAGCTGGCCTGTGGCTCACGCTGGCTCAGCTTGTCTGAGTGTGGAAAGCTAAGCAGAGTCAGGCCTGGACTTGGATGGGAGACCCCTCCTCTAGTTTCCTGCATCGAGCAGGGGGTTGGACTCGACGGCCTTGTAGGCTCCTTCCAACCCTATGATCTATGAAATCTATGAAGACCAGTGTTCTCCATCCTTGGGTCCCCAGATGTTTTTGGCCTACAACTCCCAGCATGCCCCAATGAGGCCTCAGACACTGTGTGAGAGTTTGCAACTTAGACCAGTGAGTCCTTTCTGTTATTTATTTAAAACATCTATATTTCCCTTCATCATATTTCAGGGCAATGTACAAAAATGTAAAAATGAGCAATACAATAAACACATCAGCCAAAGTACAGGCAGCAGATAAAGCTTTAAAAACAGACTAATAACAGCTTGCCTAACAAGATTAATAACGCCTGGGTAACCAAAAAAAAAACACCTTATTGCCTGGTGCCTAAAATATAACACTGTTGGCACCAGGCACACCTCTTTGGGAAGCATTCCAGCGCTGAGGCGCCACTGCCAAAAAGACCCTCCCCCTGATTGGTGCCCACCTTACCTTAGACAGGCTCATGGGAAGCTGCCTCGTAAGGACCCTGTCCAGATGGAGAAGGCCTTGGGCAGATGATACTAAGCGTTAGCAGGCTGATAAAGGGAGT
This sequence comes from Shinisaurus crocodilurus, assembly GCA_021292165.1. NCBI lineage: Eukaryota > Metazoa > Chordata > Lepidosauria > Squamata > Shinisauridae > Shinisaurus > Shinisaurus crocodilurus. The sequence continues at coordinate 268,815,292 of CM037877.1, read as the reverse complement.
AGGCACCTTCTAGATCAGCTTTCCCCAACCTAGTGCCTTCCCAATGTGGTAGACTGCAACTTACACCATCCCCGGCCAACATGGCTGGGAATGGTGGGAATTGTAGTCCACCACATCTGGAGGCGCCAGGTTGGAGAAGGCAGGTGTGGGCCTTCCCAACTCTCAAAAAGAAGAATTCCCCCTTAAACCAGCCAATTAGCTGGACACACACACATGGAGCAACCTCATCACAAATCCTTCTTTAAAGAAAAGCCTAACGCTAAGCTCCCCCCTCCCAGCAGCCCAGCCTCCTAGCTTCTTTATTATTTGTTTACAGCATTTATACCCAGCTCTTCAGCCAGAAAAGGCTCCTAGAGTGGCTTACAAAGATTATTAATAATAAGACAGTCCCTGCCCTCAGGTTTACAATCTAAAAGACATGACACAAAAGGAAAAGGGACTGGGAGGGAGGAGGAAGAAAGCAAAACGCAGGCACCAGCTCTTAGTTAAGAGGTTCTTATAGGTTTTTCTTTCTTTCTTTTTTCTTTCTCGGGCTCTCTGCCTGCTCCTTTAATGGGGACACATAAGATACCTTCGTGATCTGCAAACGGACAGGACTCTGGCAGTAGAATTCCCAAGAGACAGTATGGAACAGAGTCCACACTGAGAAGAACCAAAAGGGTTGGGTGAGTCCCATTGTCTCCGTGAGTGGTTTTTTGCCCACACAAGCAGCACTGGGATGCGAAAAAGGGGCAGATTTCTGATTGTGGAACAGTGATTCCTACAGCATATACAGGTCTGCACTTGTGTGCAGAGATGAGCAAGTTTTTCTTTTAATTAATGCAGTAAGGGCCTCATCCCTGTATTTCTGGATTCTGACACACTCTTTGGGAAGTCACAGTACGCAACAGCTTCCTAATGCATTAAAGTGGGATCAAGATAGCTCAATACACATAATACAATGTCATAATCATTCACAAAAATAAAACACACATACTCCCAACGGACCCGCACAACTACCATATTGACTGGGTGGCATGCCGCCACCTCTCCACCTAGCCTGACCTCACAGGATTGGGCTGCAAAGGATAAGAATACCACCCTGAGCTGCTTGGAGGATGGGCATGATTTTTTAAAAAGAAAAATCATTATTAAATTCAACAAATGTAAATTGGCATGAAGAAATAGCAGAAAAGAGGATGGTGGTGGAGAAAGGCTGCAAACAGAAACCTGGTAGCACATGCCTGTGGCTTACGCTGGCTCAGCTTGTCTGAGCGTGGAAAGCTAAGCAGGGTCAGGCCTGGTTCTTACTTGGATGGGAGACCCCTCCTCTAGTTTCCTGCATTAAGCAGGGGGTTGGACTCGATAGCCTTGTAGGCTCCTTCCAACTCTATGATCTATGAAATCTATGCATCCTGATTGGCCCATGGGTGCTGAAACCTGCATACATTTTTTCTCAACAGTGGCTACAGCAGCCCTGCCCAACTTGGTGCCCTCCAGGTGTGTTAGACTACAACTCCCAGCATCCCCCAGCCAGCATGGATAGCTGGGGAATGCTGAGAGTTGTAGTCCAACACATATGGAGAGCAGTAGGTCCGGGAAGGCTGGCCTGCAGGTTTTAACACTGGCTGCATCATAAGAACTACCGTAACTCATGAACACACACTGGAAGAACTCAGAGAAAAGCTGCCTTCCCTTGACTACACGTTTGCTACCCACATGAACAAGAAGGTAAAAGTTAAGCAGTTTTGGTTTTTTTACCCTTTTATACCTCTGCAGTGTTCTCCAACCTTGGGTCCCCAGATGTTTTTGGCCTACAACTCCCAGCATGCCCCAGCATGCCCCAGTTGTAGGCCAAAAACATCTGGGGACCCAAGGTTGGAGAACACTGCTCTAGGGCCATGCAAAAGCAAACCTATAAATCAGGATTGCCAAGAGCCAGTCGCCTAATCGCCCCGTAGCAAGTAAGAATCACAACTAGATGACCAGGCAAGAAAACTTTACAAATAATATTACAGAGCAGGGATCAGGAAACCCATTCCTGCGGAGCTCTGCATTCCCTGGGTTGAAATCCAGCAGTGGGTGTGGCTAGAGCCAAAAGGGGGCAGTGTTATGGATGAGGCTCTTAGCTTTGTTCAGTACACAATGGGGGGGGGGGGAAGACATTTGCATCCAGGCGTTCTCTTTCCACATCTTGTGCAGGGTTCCTTCCATCAGCTTTGCCGTTACGTAAATAAAAATAAATAACCTGGAGTGGAGCCAGTGACGAGACATGGCCTGGGTGAACGAGGGGTGGTCTGGCAGGAGTCCGAACTTGGCCTAAAGCCAGAGATTCGCCATCCTGTTGAAGAGGATTCGTCTCCATTCCCACCCCAATTAGGCCATAGATGACTAACACGGGTGTGTGCGCACAAGCAGGCTAGCAAATATATTCAAGGGCTAGGATGTTTTGTAGACCCATGGGTAAGACTGATCTAAAACATCCACTTAAGATACCAAATACCCGGCTTAAAAACTGCCAAGCCACTAGAAGCCATAATTCAGTACTTTGGTTCAATCCCTAGTATCTCCATGTATAGGATCTCAGGTAGCAGGGAGGGGAAATCCTGTGATCTTGGAGAGCTGTGGTCAGGCACAACTGTCTAGCTTGGCCTGGATGGATCACTGGTCTGTAATGTCTAGCTTACATCTAAGCTAGATGCAACATTTTATTTATTTACTTATTTATTTATACATCTAGAAGACGGTCAGGCTTTGGAGTCTGGAAGGAATTTCACTCTTGTGGAACCTCTTCCGCACCCAGAATATTCTCTGCATCCGCCTTCTCCAACCTGGTGCCCTCCAGATGTGTTGGAACTACAACTCCCAGAATCCTGGCTGGGGGATTCTGGGAGTTGTAGTCCAACACACCTGGAGGGCACCAGGTTGGGGAAGACTGCTGTACATACAATTAAAGGGATCAGACGAACAGGAAGCATTTCTTCACAGCATGTAATTAACTTACTATGGAATTGATTGCCACAAGGCATGGTGGCCATCATGCCTTGTGGCAATCAATTCCATAGTAAGTTAATTTATACAGCTTTATATAAAAAGGGGGGGGGAGAGACAAACTCATGGAAGACCACAGATCAGTGGCTATTAGTTTCCAAGATGTTTCCAACTTGGCCTCTGTCTCTTGCAGGGTCTACGCAGCCCTGTGAAATCATCGCAGCCACCGCTCTTGCCTTCTTTATGTCCCACTACTACAGCTCCCATGATAGCTGAACATGGAAACTCCACATTCAGAGGCAAAATGTAACTTCCATGTCCAGAAGCACCACACTTTTGATCAACAGGCACTGGGGGCAAACAAGCATGGCTGCCTCCATCTTGCCTTCCCTGTGCTCTTCCAGAAGTATCTGGCAGGCCACCACTGGAGGCAGATCTTTGTCCTGAATCCACAAAGCCATTTTGATGTTCTCTGCACGCACTCATGATGGCATGAATGGAGTACATAGATGGCATAACTGAGAGCATTTCACTCAACTGATCCTGCAAGGTCACAGTAGAACACAGAAGGAGCTGGTTTCTTTTACAACCTTAGAAAGGATTATGAGGAAGTAAGCCCCACTGATTCGAAAGGCGTTTCCCAATTGTGCACTGCAGCCCTGACACTCAAGGTTCCCAAATACGGACCCCTGATTTGTAGCCAGAAGGTTATACTGGGCCAGTTAATGAGCCTAAAGGTTTTCATGTGATATGCACTACAAAGCTAAGTTGTTACGTGCTTTATTATGAGACTCATTGGGCATTTTTATTTTAAAAGCAAGATATAAATGTTAAATACATAAATTCCTTCCTGCCTGGAGAAGAGATCAGTGCAATCCAGAACTTGCTTCTTTATTACTTAAATATTTAGTATTGACATTTATATACTGCCCTATCTGTTAAAAAGCCATGAAGCAATGTACAACCATTTTAAACAATCAAAACTTGATCCTACTATACCCGCATCAGATAAAAATGTTATTACCCCAAACTGTTCCAGATCCTACCAAACTGTCAGAAAAGAACTAGAGGGCTTTAAAACACCAACAACTGGGGAAAAAATATTCATTGAGCAATGGTAACAAAATGGTTAAGAACACGAGAAGTCCCTAGTTCAAACCTCTCCTCAACCATAAGCAAACTACCATTCTCACAGCCAGCCTCCCATCTGCAAAATGGGTACAACACTGAGATAATGTACTTGAAGCACTTTGAGAACTCTAAGGCAGTGTTCTCCAACCTTGGGTCCCCAGATGTTTTAGGCCAAAAACATCTGGGGACCCAAGGTTGGAGAACACTGCTCTAAGGCATTACATAAATTATTATTATTATTATTATTATTATTATTATTATTATTATTATATTATATTAATCATCATCATCATCATCATCCAAAATAAGTAAACCATGATTAAGAATGTATGGGGTTGGGTAGTAATGGGAACACCTCCTTCATGGAACTTGGGACTTCTCTACAGCCAAGGATTCATTAAAGTTGATGACCAAGTTGAACAAAGTTACAAAAGAAAACAAACCAAACAAAAAAAAAAGGCACAGACATGTACACACAACACAAATGCTTTTCCCTTTCCTCCCTGATGTTTGAAGTCAGGCCAGCTGATAATTCCTCTCAATGGATGACTGCTTCCTTCCTGAAGGATTTACCTTTTCATCAGTGACAGCTAATCACACATCCACGGTCTGGATTCTATTATTATTATTATTATTATTATTATTATTATTATTATTATTATTTTAAAGCAGCAGCCAGCAGCAGCCAAAGACTTCCACATGACCACTAACCACCTCAAGCACCATCCCACACACTGGGCTGCCCGGTCCTCTAGCCGTTCTTCATACCCACTTCCACAGCTGTCCTGAAAGCTCTTTGCGGGCTTGGGCTACGCACAATACCACGTGTCAGCATCAGACGTGCACAAGAATTACTAGCTGGACCGCTGCCAAGTCCAAAAGCAAAAGCACTAAAGGACTGGGTATCCCAGCTAGGAGAGTTGGGCACAAAAAAATGTGAGAGCTGGGGCTCCAATTTCACACCCACAAGACTGCGCTCAGACGCTGCAAAAACACAGACCAAGTTGGAAACGGTTCCCTTGAAAACGAAGCCACGGTCTTGTTTTTCCACCCACGGGTCGACCAACCGCTGGCAGTTTGGCAAGCCGGACGCCGCTGGCGCTGCCTTTTATTTTGACTCTGAGATTCCCCACAGAAGACAGATACTGCAATCTTGCTGAGGGAGGGAGTACAACCAGAGGCATTTCCACAGCATTTTTATTATTATTATTTTGTTTAAAAGGGGTAGTAAAGAATCACAAAAAGCCAACACGAGTGATGAAACTGAAAAATAATATTACAAACCCTCCACCAATAATATGAAGCTAACTACACAACTGTCTTTTAAAAGCACCAGAATCGCCAGCCACACCCACACGTGGCACAGGAAAACACATTCGCCTTTTCGTCAAAGATCTGGAGAGACAGAAAGAGATGGGGACCTGCCCATGGATAAGTGGAGAAAGAAGAAAGTGACAGGCAGTCTGAATGTTTTGTGCCCTCCCCCATGAACACTCAAGTCGGATAAACTTTGCTGCAATTTTTTTTTTACAGAGCAATATTCTGTCTGTCTACTCAAGAGGTCCCACTGAGTTCAAGAGATCTTACTCCCAGGTAAGTGTATTGGATTGCAGCTTTAATGTGCAACTTAATGATGGAGAAAGTCAGGTCAGGTCGAACCTTCAGCCTAAACCTTGGGATGCTTCTTTAACCACAAGGTAGGGGGTCTCTCACCATATTTACACACAAAAGATTTCCTACAGAAAGTATAGAAGAGAAGCGGAAATACAAAAGAGGTGTGTGTATTGGGGGGGGGGATAGGGGGCTTTGCGCAGAAGAATGTTGGGTTTTGTAGGACAAGGGGGAAACCCACCACCTTCCAGCTGGCTAGATTAACCCTTGTAGCAGACGGGGGTGGAGTGGGTGGGGGGTGGGCAGTCCCCGGTGACAGCTGGACAGGACTCCTGGAAGCAACAGTTGGGTTTTGTTAAGAAGGCTCATGGAAAGAAGGGGGGGGGGGGAGAGGTGGAATTGGAAGGAAAGAGTTCCGATTTAAAGAGTTCCCTGCCACCTACCCCCAAAAGCGGCACCCCAAATTACCACACTAATAGCCGTAATTCGCGTCCATAATTCCAAATTGAGTAAGCTACCAGGAGAATCTTGCACCAGGAGAATCTTCCTGAAATGTATCTGGGGAAACAAGCAAAGCCCCTTCGATTTCAGTGTAACTTCTGCAAGACGGGTGACAACAAGAGGATGAGAGATGTCATTTATGGGCGGGGGGGGGGCAGAGAAGGGAAAGACAGGCGATCCTCTCCAAATCAAAACACAACTTTGGAAAGGAAGGTGGTTGGGGAGGGAGAGGGAGGAGGAGGAAGAGGGAAGCGGCTGGGGTTTTGCAATGTAATCCTAGACTTAGATCGGAATCTAGTCAGAACAAAACAAGACAAAAAGGGGAGACATCGACTCTCCCCCCCCCTCCCGTAACTTAACGCGCAGAGCATGAAATAAAACACAACATAGGCCCCCCCTTTCCCGTCCACCTTCTCCCACAACACACCCAGAGCAAAGTTTGCAAAAGAAAAGAGAGGCGGGGTATCCGAGCTAGATCTCTTCTTACCTGGAACACAGGTCCCTTTGCTTTTTCTTCCTCTGGGCTTCTTAGGACGGGCACAAAACCCTACCCGGGTCCACGGAGAGACTAGAAAGCAAGCCTGTCCCCCCACGAAGACAGAGAGACACTCACTCACTCACCCTCTCTGCGCGTGGTTCCAGCTTCGCAAAGTCACACAGCGCGGCTGGCTGACCCGACCGGGACAGCGGGGAGGGGAGGAGGAGGGGAGGGGACGCGGTGCGGGCCAGAGCGCGCGCCCCGGCGCTCAGCAGCCATTAAGGCCAGTCATGTGCTTCGGTGAAACTTTACACTGGAGCGCGGAGCGTGGAGGGGAGGGGAGGGGAGGGGAGGGCCACGCCCAGTTCGCTTTCCCCAGCCAATGGCACGGCCGCGAGGGACCTGGCGGAAGAAAGGAGGAGGACGAAGGCAGAGCTGCTCTCGGGGGCTACAGAAGCGAGCCTCTGAAGCAGTGTCCTCCAACCTTGGGTCCCCCAGATGTTTTTGGCCTACAACTCCCAGCATGCCCCAGCCAGCTATGCTGGCTGGGGCATGCTGGGAGTTGTAGGCCAAAAACATCTGGGGACCCAAGGTTGGAGGACTGTACTAAGCTTATACCAGGGGTGGGGTGGGGTGGGGTGGGGTGGGGGGGCTGTCCAGATGTTGGACTCCAGTTCCCATCAGCCCCAGCCACGATGGCCGGTGATAAGGGATGATGGGAGCTGTAGTCCCCGCCTGTGCATCTTATTTATTTATTATATTATATTTATACCCCACGTTTTTTCCTGCAAGGAACCCAAGGTGGCTTATATAATCCTACACTACGCTGGCTGGGGCATACTGGGAGTTGTAGGCCAAAAACACCTGGGGACCCAAGGTTGGAGAACACTGCTCTGAAGATGTCTGGCTCCGCTGGAGTCGGGAGATGGGGGAGAGGAGCGGAACTTCCAGCCCATCCTAAGCATACTCGGAAGCAAGCCACGCCGACGGGCTTTCCACGGAACTGCCTCCTTAAGGCTGTCCATGTATGCCTACTTGAGAGCAAGCCCCATTGAAAAGCGGTGTGACTTTATTTTCTGAGTAGACGTGCAAAGGATTGCGGTGCTTACTGTTCCGACTAAATAGGCATAGATAGAATCGGGCTGTTATGTGGCAGTGTAGCACAGTCCTATAGCTTGTTGACTCGGAGCTAAACCCCACACTTACTCGCAGGTAAGCGTGCATAAGAGGAGGGCCTTTTCTGCTGTGGCACCCCCCGGTTGTGGAATGAGCTCCCCAAGGAGGCTTGCCTGGCACCTACATTGTACTCTTTCCGGCGCCAGGTGAAGACCTTCCTATTCTTCCAGGCATTTTAATCATCTTAATCATTTTAATCTTGTAGTTGTTTTTAACTCTGTTATTGTAACTGCTGCTGCTAGCTCTGCTGTTTGTTTTTAATCTGTGGTTTAAAATTTTATATTTATATTGTTTTGTATTTTATGGTTTTTACTGTTGTAAACCGCCCAGAGAGCTTCGGCTAATGGACAGTATAAAAATGTATTAAATAAATAAATAAGATTGCAGCCTTAAAGGGGGAGATGCAGTTACTTAGAAGGATGTGCAGAATTTCTAAAAAGAAAAAGGTTGATGTGGTTAAAGGCACAATCCTATGCATGTTCAGACAGGGAAAAAAGACCTACAACTCCCACATGCCCCAGCTAGCAAAGAGACTGAGCTGTGAACCAGAAAATCCCCCGTTCAAATCTCATCTCTGCCATGAACTCATTACCAAGACCAAGCCACTCTCTCAGCCTAAGTCCTGCATCTGCAGTATGGGAGATAACACAGCAACACGTTGCCTACCTTACAAGGTTAGTGTAAGGAATATTGAGGCAATGTATGTGAAGCACTTCGAACACTAACAGTGCAATGACTTTGGGCCAGTCACTGACTCTCAGCCTAAGCTACCCCTGACAGGGTTGTTGTGAGGATGAAATGGAGAGGAGGATTAGGATTATGTAAGCCGCCTTGGGTTCCTTGCAGGAAAAAAGGTGGGGTATAAATATAATAAATAAATAAATCTTATACCGGTTTCCAGACAAGGCTATATGGCACCATCTATATATTCGTGGAATTTTACAGGGGATCCAGAGGATGTTGACAACTTCTAAAATCTGTAACCCTCCCAAGTTTTCTCATCACTTCTCTGTCTTACCAGGGGGAACAAAATTCCATTGAGAGAAGGACAGAATAGGACCACAATGCCTTTTAGTTGGAAGCACCCCATGTCCACTTAGAAGTAAACCCCATTAAGTTCAATTAGACTTACAGTAATACCTTGGATTGCAAGCATAATTCATTCCAGAAACGTGCTTGTAATCCAAAGCACTTGTATATCAGAGCGAAATTCCCCATAAGAAATTTGTACACATATTTTTAATTTAAGCTGCAATAAAGAATGATAGTGTAAAGTCTTCATTTTTCTTGACCGTACTACAGTACTGTACTTGTATTGCAAGACGTCGCTTGTTTATCAAGTTAAAATTTATTTTAAAAATTTGCTTGTCTTGCAAAACACTTGCAGACCGTTACTTGCAATCCAAGGTTTTACTGTACTCTATGGCAGTGTTCTCCAACCTTGAGTCCCCAGATGTTTTTGGTCTACAACTCCCAGCATGCCCCAGCCAGCATAGCTGGCTGGGGCATGCTGGGAATTGTAGGCCAAAAACATCTGGGGACCCACGGTTGGAGAACACTGCTCTATGGCATCATGCTATGGAGAAGAGGAAAGCATGCTACTTATGCTCACAGAGGCACTTTCTTTTTGCTATGGCATTGCATGTTTCAAGACTGGCAGTGCTATCCTTTACATGTCTAACTCAAAAGTAAATCCCACTGAGTTCAATGGGACTTACTCTCAGTAAGTCCCATTGTATAGGACTGTAAAAGATTGCAGCCTGAGTGGCATTTCCCCCCCCCCACTGCTGAGACTGGCTTCAGATTAACCATGAAGAGAATATGCAATGCTGGAAATCAAGGCTATATTGTGATAGGCGTGTGTGTGTGAGGGGGAAAGTGCAAGGAATACATTTGCACTTTTTTTAATTACTAAAGAATATGCAGCACCAAGACATCCTAAAATGGGACAGTTCAAGATTATTATTTTTTAAAGTACATTTTAATTGTGGTATTAGCCACAGGTTGCAGGGGGGGGAATGAAATAAAATCCAGCGGTTAACAACCAGAACATAATACCAATCAAGAAGGACACACACATAACCAAGTAACACAACTCTGTAAATAAAAGACCCAACTTTATTGGTATCTTTGATTAAGGTAGTAACAAAAAGGAAATCTAAATGTTTGCAGTTTCTTTCTGTAAACTACCTAAATGAATTTCGAAGTCCAGCTCATGAAAGCCATATATCTACAGAACAGGTACCCGCTGCCCCGCTTGCTCACTTGCTGGTTTATTGGGAAACAACTGTAGGTTCATAATTGTGCAGGAACATGGAGAGATTTATTAAGCCCAGTTGGGGTCATGGTGCCCAGCTTAAAATTCACGTGGCTTCTTTTTCTAAGAAAATTCTGTCAGTTTGTTTTAAGCATTTCTCTGTAACCCCTAAAGTTAAGTCTCTTACACCAAAGATGGGCCAACTTTTATTATTGTCTTTGTTGTCATGTTTTTAATTATATGTTATTTTATATTATTCTTATACTGTTTTTACATTGCTTTATCCTGTTATTATATATGTACTGCGAACCACATAGATATTTTAGGATATTAAGAGATATAAAAGTAGTATAAAGTACAGGCCTGTGGCTCATGCTGGCTCAGCTTGTCTGAGTGTGGAAAGCTAAGCAGGGTCAGGCCTGGTTACTACTTGGATGGGAGACCCCCTCCTCTAGTTTCCTGCACTGAGCAGGGGGTTGGACTTGATGGCCTTGTAGGCCCCTTCCAACTCTATGATTCTATGAAATAAATAAACTTCAGTATTGTGTGATCTATTTTTTAAAAATAAAAACCTCAAGGTCCACCAATGTTTTTTTACATTTACAAAGAAATAATCAGGATAATCAGGATCTCTTCCCACTGTAGGCGTACTTAATCTGTGTTAAGTGATCCTAAATTATGCACTCATAGACTGGGTTCACACGACATGCTAAGCCACCATGGATTCAAAGCCACAGTGGCTTAGCAATGTCATCTGAACATGGCCCATGAAGCATGGGGTGGCCTCAGGGTGGCTACGAAGCCACCCCAATAAGTCATGGCTTGTTGTAGGGTTTTGCTTAACCCTCCATGGCTTGCTGTGTCGTCTGGACCCGGACGACACGGCCCACGGGAGGGCAAGCCCCACAGCAAGCGAGCCGCCCGGCAACAGCAGCAGAATCCTCACACTGCTCTTGCCAAGTGGCTCCTCCCCCCCCCCATGAGTGCGGATGACAGTTGCCTGGAAAGTGCCCAAGCAGCACTTACGGGCGGCTGTCACGAGCCTGCCTGCCACCAGGGTCCACTGTACGACACCTTCCCAAGCCTCGCATGGGGCATGAGGAGACTGTGCGCGGTGACACCTCACCCCCCCCCACTGCAACCGCAAGGCAATTGTGCGGGTAGCGGGAGAGGAGGCACTTCCCCTCAGTCCCCTCAGGAGGAGACCAAGGGGGAAGTGACACCACCACCACCCGCCCTTGCCTGGCATGCCAATCGCCCCACGGGGTGATTGGCACACTGGGCAGGGTGGAAGGAGGCGCATCCTGGGTCTACCTGGGAGTAGGCCCAAGAGAACGTCCCTTCCTCTTGCTGCGCGCCTCTGCCACTCAGCCAAGCAGCGCCTGTGCGCAGCAAGGGGAGAGGAAGACGAGCCGTGAACGACGGCCGTGTCCAGCAAGGAGAAGCTCCGACAGCTACCGGAAAGTGTTGCTTGAACACTTTGGGGCAGCCGTCAGCCACACTGCACTCCCCTCAGTGCTCCTGCGCAGTGTCCCCTGGGATACCGGTGAGAGGACTGAGTGGGGGAGAGGTGCCTTAGGATCCTTGCTGTGCCCAATTTTTAGTCAGGCACAGCGGGGGCACCCCAGGCTACTTAGCCACCCTGGGCTTAAGGCGTCATCCAAACCTGCCCATAATTAACAAACCACCCAGAACCCACGCTCTGTGGTAGGGTTGCCGGGTCGTTTTTGTCAATCACCCCAGCCGCCCAACCTCGCCAGGTTCACACGTAAGAACAAGCTGCGCCCAGCGAGGGTAATTAGGGAAATGAACCAGCAAGGGGAGGGGTGGCTAACAAGCCGCCATGGCTTATTAACCACCCTTGTGTCCTGCAGACCGGGCCACTGTCTGAGCCTCCTGTAAAATTCTGTGAACGAGGCAGTACAACCGCACAGTAAAAGCCTCATCCGGAAGTACCGGTACCCTCTGTCTCAAAGGGTACCGGTGCGCCGTAAGAGAAATGCTAGTGCAGCAGGAGAAATTAATTGATTTAATGTATTAATTAAAAAGGCTCTTGTGAGCTCAAAGCCTCCGCCCACTGAGGAGGCTGCCTGCTGCATCTGCCTCGTGTATTGCTCCAGTCTCGACGCCATTCAGTCGGACCCCCCCTGGAAACAAGCAATTCTGCCACATCCCTGTGTTGGGTTGTATCTATCAAAAGAGCCAGTGTGGCGTAGTGGTGAGGGTGTTGGACTGGGACTCGGGAGATCCGGGTTCTAGTCCCCGCTCGGCCATGAAACTCACTGGGTGACTTTGGGCCAGTCACTGACTCTCAGCCTAACCTACCTCACAGGGTTGTTGTGAGGATAAAATGGAGAGGAGGATAATGTAAGCCACCTTGGGTTCCTTGCAGGAACGGGGTATAAATATAATAAATAAATAATAAATAAATAAAAATCACTCCCAAAGGAGAGATACAACTGAGTTAGCTGCCCTCGAAGAATTGTATCTCTGTGTGAGTCACTGCTCTAGACTCGCTTCTTCCAATCAGGAGGCCCAGTCAGGTTAGTAGCTCATGGAGAAACACAGGAGGCGGGCTCCAGTGACAGTGGGTAGCTCTTATACCGGTACGCTCCAAAAGTACATAAACCTTTCAGATGTAAGGTTTGAAAATGCTGCACTTATGAGACTACCACTTCACCCGAGGCTCGGGCGGGGAGGCTCCCTGGGCAGAGCCTGGGACTGTGCACAAAGGGATGGTGTATCATAAACCAGGGGGGTGGAGACTAAGTGGATCCTGGTGGGGACAGAAGATGGTGCCTGGCAGCTCAGGGGGGAGAGCCTGATAAATGTTGGGGCAGAGCAAACATTCCCAAGCCAGGCAGAAAGCGGCCTCACTCTCAAAGGCCAGTTCTCTTTGCAGCACAAGGTTCCAGGGAAGAGTCTCTCGATGCACCGCGTGTGTGTGTGTGTGTGTGTGTGTGTGAGAGAGAGAGAATTGGGGCTAGAGGTATAGGGTCTAGAGCAGTATTCTCTAACCTTGGGTCTGGCTGGGGCATGCTGGGAGTTGTAGGCCAAAAACTTCTGGGGACCCAAGGTTGGAGAACACTGCTCTAGAGGTAAGATTCTGCAACGTGAGGATAATCCCAGGTTCAGAAGCAAGCACATCATCATCATCATCATCATCATCATCATTATTATTATTATTATTTTCTCTAAGTGCTTTTAAGTATGGGAAATCCATTTTGTTGGCTCTTCATCCCTGAAGCTATCCCAAAGCCAAGACTTAGCTTGCAGTGGGAGACTGACTTCAGGGGTGGATCTGGCTCTCCTTGCCAGAAGCAGGGAGGAATTGTCCGCACAACAAGGAGCAACTCTCCCTCCCAACCAAAACCCTAGTTGGCCAGACACACACACACGCGCGCGCGCGCGCGCACACACACTGGTGAAGGCTGCATTTCCCCTTGCCAAGCTCATAGTTGTCCATTTATATTAATCGCCCGAAAGGGACCGGAAACGGACCTGAGGGGGAGGAGAAGCGGGGGGGGGGAGGCTCCCCGCTTCAGTCCAGGCCTGATTTATGGCCTGACGTCCAGGGGGGAGTTTCTGGGCGTCAAGACAGGGTGAGGGGAGGAAAGAGAGATGAGCTGGCTGAAATGGACATCTTGCGTTTAGATGAGGAACGGGCGATACTTTTTTCAAGGCAGTTGGGGACGGGGACGGGACGTTTTGCTAGATCCATTTGGCTCCTGCTGCAGCACGCTGGAGTGACTCTGCCTGTATTAGAGTAATGGGGGAACTGAGAGCTGGAATGCCTAGTTTCTTCCCACATGTTCTGGGAAGAAATTCAGGTCTAGTGTAATGGTTTCAAAGTGCACAAGAGGAATCACCGGGGAGGCATAGATCTTTGCTAGGAAAGGCACAAAGTGTGTTTTGATGCAACTAGGAGGTAGTGAGAACCCATAAACTCCTATCCCAACGTATTTAAGGAAAGAGAGGAGGAGGCAATGCCCTCCAAACTTCGTGCTAAATGTTAGAGCTGGGTAGTTAATGGGAACAACCCTGTACTCTGTACATTTGGCTTCTCTCCATTTAGTCCACAAAGCAACGTAAAGCATACAGTGGGGTGCATGTAACCCCAATCTTTCAACTCACAGCCATGTGCTCTTTGTCTCTTCCACCCCTGCCCCATGAAGACAGCACCAACATTCACATGACTACTGCACTGCCTGAGTCGGCTGTGTTTCCTTCTCCTGCTCACATCCAACAGAGTCTCAATCACTTCCCACAAACACTGTGATTTTTTTTTAATGCCACTGCATACTCGCCAAATGCAAACTGAAAGGTGGCGTACAAGAAGGCAGTCAGTGTTTATGGTGAGCCATTCAGGCAGCCAGTTTGCCCACAAACATGGTTTGCCACAAGGGAGTCCACCAGGAGAAGGGCCTTCAGTGTGGCGGCTCCATTTCTGTGGAACTCCCTGCCTCTGGAGGTCAGGCAGGCTCTGACATTGTGCTGCTTTCAGCGCCTGCTGAAGACCTCCTCGTTCCGGGAAGCCTTCTCTGCTCTTCAATCACCAATGTAATTTTAGTTTGTTTTCAATGTATTGTTTTTGTTTCTTTTATCTGTTTTTGTCTTTTTATTGTTCACCGATCCAGAATCTACGCTGGATGGGGCATGCTGGGAGTCAGGGCCGGCGCTACCACTAGGCAGACCCAGGCGGCTGCCTAGGGCGCGTGGCGGAAGAGGGCGCAGAGTTTCTGCGCCCCTTCCTCGCCTCCGGCGCGCTCCTGCCCTGCCTGCCGCCTCCGCCGCGCCTCCCCGCCCGCTTGCCGGCCACTGCCACCGCCGCCGCTGCACCTCCCCCCCTGCGCGTGCGCCCGCCCGCCAACCACCTACCTACCTTCCCGTCGTAAAGCGCGGGGGTCCCATCGCGTCGGAGGAGGAGGCAGCAGCAGCAGCAGCAGCCAGCAGCCAGCAGCGGGGGCAGGGGGAAGGTAGGTGGTGGTGGCGGCGGCGGCGGCAGCGCGGGAGGGGGGTTGCAGAGCAAGGCTGCTTTGCTCCGGAGCCCCCCCCACGGCACGAGGGGGGGGGGCGCTAAATATAATTTGGCCTAGGGCGCCAAACAGCCCTGCACCGTTCCTGCTGGGAGTTGTAGGCCAAAAACATCTGGGGACCCAAGGTTGGAGAACACTGGATTATAGTATTATTTTTATTTAGAATTAGCAAAGAGAGGAGGGAGGAGAGACAGGTAGTTCGGTTTGGTAACCAACCGTTATAAAATGGTTGGATCACGTCAAAACAAAAAGGCTGGATCTTAAACAATCTCAAAAATCTGTGCTGTCCCGATGTTAGAGGCTGGTGGTTCCTTTGCTATTAAGGATACAGCACTCATACATTCCAAATATTATTTTTATGAACTAGGAAGTAGACTGCAGTTCAAATCATCCGTTACAACGGGGAGCAGCAGTAGTCAGGCCATCACATGCTGTACTCAAAATGTGCAAATAAATGTAAGTGAGCTTTTGCATATCTGTGTCCAGTGTGGGCCTGCAGATTCTAGGGATTCTTTATGAGATGAAGTAGTGATATAGCAGAAAAAGAGGGGAAGGGGCGGGCAGCATACATAAAAGGAAACATGGTATATAGCTAGAGCCACATGGTTCTCAGATGTTAAGTTCTCCTTCAAGAGCATTTTTGCTGATACTGCTTGCACTTTGTCACAAGGGCTAAAAGAACACCTTACAGTTCAACTCTCTTAGAGCTACAATCCTGAGGTTTATATATCCTATAACAGATTCCAGATTCTGTGTGAAATTCCACAACCAGGGAGATCACAGTAGAGAGACACCAAGGGCTTCAGCAACAATTGCTACCGCGATGCTATTAAACCATGGCTCTCTCGCTCGCCCCAGGGACAGATGCACTGGCTTATCTGACAGAGGGACATGGATGGGCAATTTTCATCTGGCCTTTTAAAAAGTCCGTTAATCATCCTCTTAGCTCTCCTCCAAATCCTTCTAAGGATGGTATCCAGTCTTAGATTGTACGGAGCAATCCCTAAAGAATCCACTCTGCCCTTAAGGCATGCTGTTGTCCCAATTCTTAATTAAACCCAGTGCATGCTCCTTGTGTCCAATACCGGCGTGTCTAGCTTTAACTTGAACCCTTTTGCTTGAGCAGTTCTGATCTTGCCCCACAAGCCACTGTCTGAGCTTTCTTGGATCCCAGCAGAGGGGACACTCTTCCCTCTGCAAATTAAAAGACCCCGCTAGACCCACCCTGGCAAGCTGGTTGTCAGTCTTGATAGAGCCCAGCCTTCAAGTTCTTTCCCCAGCAAGCCAGGGGGGAGTGGCAGATTTATCTTTTCCTACAAAGCAAGAGGCCTCCTGGACCCTTTGAAGCTGGCAGAGGGGCCCAGGCAGAGGTCAGCAGGCTGGAGAGCAGACCCTCCTGGAGCACCCTCTGTGTATCCTCCCCATCCAGATCAGAAAGAATTCCTCCTTCCAGAAAGCCCTTGTTTTTCTATTTAAAAACAAAAACTACCACCCAAACCTTGCACCAAAAACAATAAATACTGAGTAACAATTTTGTTAAAAGTTTAAACACACACACACAAACACACACACAAACACAGCAATACACTGGTGCAAAGAGAACTGCTTGCCTTCTTCATGCCCCCCAAAGACGGGAAAGAACTGTTTGGAACTTAAGAGGAAGGACCCAGGAATCCTGGCTCAAAGTCAGTCCTCCTTTCAAGAGGCATACCCGTCACCACCATGACCATCCCGTGTAACATACTGCACCTCCTGAAGCTCACTTAGCAGGTATTTGCTACCTCTTACACCCTGTAATTGCTCTCCCTCTTCCAAATCAGGGTGGTCAAAAAGTATGGTAAAAGGGCTGACATGCTGGTGCAAGTTTACGGCAGTTAATGGCAAATAAGTCCACAGAAGTTACTAGTCCACAACGTGTTGTTTGTTTTGTGTTTTGTTTTTACTAGCCTGCCTGCTCACACGTACCTGTTGGGCTGAAGGAAGAAAGGAACCAATTATCTTCTAGTTAAGTAAAATATGTCTGCTCATCTAGAACGCTTCTGCACTAGGTGCTTACTCTGAAATTGCCGCTCATTGTTCACTCACTTTTTATAGCTACATAGGATCACAGAGTTGGAAGGGGCCTGCAAGGCCATCGAGTCCAACCCCCTGCTCAATGCAGGAAACTAGAGGCGGGGTCTCCCATCCAAGTAGTAACCAGGCCTGACCCTGCTTAGCTTTCCGCGCTCAGACAAGCTGAGCCAACGTGAGCCACAGGTGTCGTCATCATATTTTTGTTCTCGCCACAGCTCTTCCATCTGTTTTGATTCCTTACAAAATCCAACTTTGTTTTAGGAAAGAACGGAACAGCAGCACAATCTCAGCAGATGTGGATGGCCTTAATGCTGCTCTTCCATCCTTTTTTTAAGGAGTCGTGCTATGACACTACAGGTGACTGAGCCCATCACCACGACCCCTTACACTTCATCACACAGTCAATATACCATTTTAGCCGTGTGTTTTTATCTATCTTTTGAATTTGTGCTAAAACACTTTTTCACTTACATTAAAAGAAATAGCACTTAAGTCAGTGTTCTCCAACCTTGGGTCCCCAGATGTTTTTGGCCTACAACTCCCAGCATGCCCCAGCCAGCATAGCTGGGAGTTGTAGGCCAAAAACATCCGGGGACCCAAGGTTGGAGAACACTGACTTAAGTGAACAGTGTTTCAGTGCAAATTTTAAAATAAACACTGATAAAATGATGTGTCGTTCTCCCGCCCAAGCACCTATCTTACACCCACTAGTTTTGGCAGTAGAACACATCAAGGATGTACACACACAAGCAGTGTCACACACAGCCCCTCTCCCACAAATGAGGGAAACTCACTCACAGTTCCCACATGAAGCTTACAGAGCAATGACTGGGTAGCACTAAAAGCCACCAGTCTGGAAGCACCCCCTCTGGCAACATGCTTACTTGCAACAGGTGACCAGGAGAGTGGCTATTTACAAGTCTGGCCTATGGATTTTGTGGATTCTGACTACAGTTACTGACTGTGAGCACAGACCCAGAGAGGGCCTGGTTTGCATCTGTATAAGTGTATGAACTTGTGTTGTTTCCATTTTGCTGGCAATGCCAATGGAGAGAATACAAGGACCCAGATTGCTGTGTTCTAAAAGAGCTCCCTTTGCAGAGAAGTGAAGGATTCTCCCTCCGTGTTGTTCTAGAACAGGCACAGGCAACCTGGTGCTTTCCAGATGTTTTGGACTATAACCCCTACCAGCCCCAGCCATTGTGATCAATGGTAATGGATTATGGGAGTTTTAGTCCAGAACCTCTGGAGGGCACCAGGTTGCCTAACCCCCCCTTTTTTTTCTAGAATGTAGACCCCTGCTGAAAAGGCCCCATTTTCTTCTGAGAGCTCAGGCATCCTACTTACCAGGTCACGGTGCTGTAAAGACACCTTACTAGACTGAAAAAGTATCCAGAAAGGAACCCGATTCCCAAGTTCCTCAAGAGATTGTACCCTTCATATTTTTGCGCTGGTTCCTGGGAAGCAAGACAGCTTGGGGGGTGGGTGGGGGGAGAAGTAGGAACCAGGGAGAACTACCCCAGAGGAACAAGCAGGCAAGCAGAGACAGACACGCTCTGTCCTGTCTACGATGCAGCCCCCTCCCCAGGCTCATCCATCCATCAACACCATGTGCTCAGCAGCCAGGAATGGTCCAAATGTTTGCCAGATGTGTGTGCTCTTTGCCCCTTCCCTGCCCCTGCCGGCAATAATCCTGGGGGCAAGCACATCGCTGCGATCTAGCTATTGGACAGAGACAGAGGGGAAGGGAAGAGTGACTTACGATTTTTTAAAAGAAAGGCTTTTCTCAGAAAATGGCAATTGTTATAAGGCAGTGTCCTCCAACCTTGGGTCCCCAGATGTTTTTGGCCTACAACTCCCAGCATGCCCCAGCCAGCATAGCTGGCTGGGGCATGCTGGGAGTTGTAGGCCAAAAACATCTGGGGACCCAAGGTTGGAGAACACTGTTATAAGGTGTCGCACACAGCGACTGTCTGGAAAGAGAGTGACCCTCACCCCTTTGCATGCTACCTTCCTGGGGTTCATTGGAAGTGGGCAGTTATGGGGTCCCAATTAACGCTCTCACCACCACCAACAACAACAACAACAGCCTTACTCCAGGAGCAGAACTCCCAAATATTTGATTAGGGATAGACATGCAGTGCTGACATTTCTAAAAAAAAAAAAAAAAAAAACCTCAAGTGGAAGGGTGACCAAGTCTCTGTAAAAGCCATGCCCTTTGATTTGGAAGCTCTTTCTCCTAACCTCAGATATGTAGGGCTGTGGCTGTGGCTACTTAGCTGCACTCTTCACACATGCTCATAAGCCCTCTTTCCCCTATGGTTACTTCCCATGCTCTGATCCTTGGCACTCAGCACATTTTCTCGGTTCGGCCCTCTCTCAAATCAAGGCCTGGGAACGCACGGCTGGCATCGTTAACCCGGAATATAGCGATTCCCCCTCAGGGAGGCGCGCAAGGGCGCAATTCTCCAATTTGCTGCAGCTCATCCTCTTCCTAGCTTCCTGATGGGAAACTGAGGCAGGCAGGGGGAGGTTCTTCTGAGGGGTACAGGGCTGCATCGACCCCCCAAAACATTATCTGGCTTCTCCTACTCCCAGCCAGCCAGCAGGGGAACATAGCCTCAGGACTTCCGCCAGCAACTGGCACTACTGGTTCCATCTGGAGCCCAAACGCGATTCATCCAGCTGGAATAGATTTGCCGGGACAAGGAGTGAACACATAAGAGAGCGGGCGAGTTGGGAGGGGGAGCGCCAGCCTCAAAGGTACTCCACGCGCCCACCCGCTGGTCCTTTTGCGGTAGAGAAGCCCTTGGCCCAGCTGGGAGTGATATGGGGAGAAACGTAAACCTCCTCTGGGTCCCCCATCTTAAGCACAGCGAACCAAACCCCGTGATGGCTGAGAAGCCGTCCGTCAAAGTGTGGAACTGGGGACTCGGTGGGCTGAAATACGCACAGCCCTGGCACGGCACGTTCGGCACCCCCTGTCCCTGACTCGCAGGCCTGTTCCGATCTGGTCCCTGTCCCGCCCCCCGCCCCCCCATTTGGGTATCACCATATCACAGGAAGAAACACAAGCACACGTATCATCTGGGAGCAAAAGAAAACCCAGACACAGCCCCCCCTCCCCGCATGGCCTGAGGAATCGGCTCCACACAGGAGAACGCTGACAGAGAGGGGTGGGGGCAAGATTCTCCTTTGTTGCAGGGGGGGGCGAGGCGGGTTACTTGGGGTCCCCATCCCCCCCCACTCCTCCAGCAGCAGCACAAGCTCAGCCGTGTGGAAAACGCTTGCTGTCAGAAGAAATCTGGGCCAAGCCGGTGACATCGCCACGTGCGGCTTATGTAAGGGGAGTGCACGGGAGGACAGGGTGGAGAGGAGGCGGCTGACACTGGCGGGAGAGTGAGGGGACACTCTGGAAATGGGGGTGGGTGGGGGAGAAGGCGGGGATTCCTCCACACGAGGCAGATGGGGCAGGGCCTTTCACGCCACGGAACACGCCACTTGTCCTGTTTTTATGTTCACACAGAAATACAGCGAGGTACGTGCAGGTTGGCTTGACGCAGACGCCATCCTGACTGCTGGACTGGGGAGTCCAGATAAGGGATTTAAGGCCTGCGGGAAGATGAGAGAGAGAGAGAGAGAGAGAGAGAGAGAGAGAGAGAGAGACTGCCTGCTGTGTGGAGGACCAATCTGCAGTGAGATGGAGACAGAATAACATGGCTTCCATCCAGGGCCCAAGTATGGGGCAGAAGGGTGCACTTTACAGGGCCTCAGAGCCCAGGCTGCAATCCCATTACCATGAGAGGGGGAAAAAACTGAGGCCAAGATCATGCTTGAGGATATCTATGGAAATGTGTCCCCCCCCCCCCCCGTATCTATGTACCTATTACTCAGAACTTGTGAGGTTTGCTGGCACCAATCAGAACCCTTGTTCTAGCACAGTGATCTCCAACCTTGGGTCCCCAGATGTTGTAGGCCAAAAACATCTGGGGACCCAAGGTTGGAGAACACTGTTCTGGCAGAACAAGAAACATTCTGAAGAGGGTGCTGCCGGCCCAGGCCCCTTGTGTTCCCCGATGCTCCATGTTTTCTCAAGATGCACCAGTCCCAGAGTTCCCTTTGCGCAGGTAGAAGAGAGGGTTAGCTGGTGGGAGGGGGAAAAGCACCATAATAATCAGGTTCCACAGAGGTAACTCTTTTCGTCTGTGGCAGTAAAACCTATAAAAAGTCTTGCGGCACCTTAAAGACTAACAAATGTATTATGGCGCAAGATTTGTGGACTCGAATCCATTTCCTCAGATGCACAGTGTAATCTTCAGGTGGCAGGGACATCACGCCGATGGATTTCTACTCTGTTCAGCTAAATCTGGCGCCGTAGACTCAAAATGTATGTGAGTAAAAGTCTAGCTTGCATATGTAAGCACACATGCATGATCACGGGTGTGCGCACACGCACACACGATACTGCCATGTTTGGGGCATTGTTGAAAAGCTTCAGTGTGTGATTTCATGGTGTAATTTCAGAAATGTAGAAAATACATGGTGTAATTTCAGAAATGCAGAAAATATAATTTCAGCGTTCAAACAGAAACTTCTCTTTTGTGATTCATGTGACTTTATGTATGGGACGGGATTGTGGTATGTGTGTGCTTCTGTCTGGCCTAGCAGCCCTTTGCTCGTGGGGGGACATTAAGCCACACAGACACCCTGTGGCTTGCCAACTACCCTTCAAGAGAACTGGAGGGCCACAGCTTATACAGTAATACCTTGGATTGCAAGTAACTTGGTCTGAGAACGTTTTGCAAGACGAGCAAAAAAAATTTAAAAATTTTGACTTGATAAACAAGCGATGTCTTGCAAGACAAGTAGTCCGTAGGGATGTAACCGCTCGCCTCAAGAGGGTGTAGTGGGCCGAAATCGGCCCCGCTCACACCCGCCGGAGACTCGCTTTGATATAAGAGTGTTTTGGATTACAAGCACGGTTCCGGAACGAATTATGCTCGCAATCCAAGGTATTACTGTACAGTACCTCGCAACCACGGCTAGAGGGAGGCAGCACCATACTGGCCTTCCAGCCATTTGACAGAGGGCGGTAGAGGGGCACAGTTTCTCTGGCGTCCAAGCAGCAGCTGCTGGAGAGGGCTTTGGTGGCAGTAGTGGCTGGATTTTTGTTTTCGCTAGGCTTAGGCCATATGACTAGAAGGGGACAGAGACTCACATTTTTTTTTAGCCCAGTGGTGATCAGCCGTTTGGCCAAGTATATGCCACATCAAATCCAGAGCATGAAATATTGACAGTCTAGTGTGCAATACAGGTACATAGGCGGCTCTCCTGGGCCTTGGCCATGGCTTTGCTTCTAGTCTTCTGAGCTGGGGAGTGGGCAGCAGCATAGCACAGAAGAGGAAGGCAGAAATCTGGGCCTGACTATGCCCACAGCCAGGCCTGTTGACAGCCCTTCCCCAGCTCCTGTTCAAGTGTGCCACGAAACCCCTGCTCCCTTTGCCACTCATGGCACTAGTACCACAGGCTGGCCACCCATGACTTAGCATCCTGCTAGAGCAGGGCTCTCCGACCTTGGGTCCCCAGATGTTGCTGGACTACAGCTCCCAGAATCCCTTGCCATTAGCCATGCTGGCTGGGTATGCTGGGAGCTGTAGGCCAGCAACATCTGGGGACCCAAGGTTGGAAAGTCCTGTGCTAGAGGATGGTAGCAGGAGTTGTTCTGTTTTGTTTTTTGCTTTGGCTAAGCCATGTGGCCCAGCAACACTCACCCGGGGGAAAGCCACCGTTGTTTTTGTTTTTGTTTTGTTTTCACAGTCCTGGCAATCACTGCTAGATGGGAGACCAAGGTCTATGGTCCTGCGACCTAGCCCATAACTACTGGGGTATAGTACCTGACGGCTTCCACGATGCCTAGCAACCTTCGCCAGAAAGGAGCAGAGCCCCTGTGATCACCGCTAGCCCCTCATTCCAGCCTTGGACGAGTCCCAAACCTTCTTGCCTTCCCTGTCCTTTTCATGACAATGTGCCCCACTTGGGGGATTGGGCCCGTGGGACAGACGACAACATCTCCCCTGCCACGCACCGAGGTCCCCCTTTTTGTTCCCCTTCCTCGGAATCAGTCCGTTCTACATTTGAGTTGGTTGGGGAGGAAGAGGAGCACGGAAGCCGCCTCGGGTTCCTTGGGGGGGGGGGGAAGGCAGGATATAAATGTAATACCGTAATCAACCAGTAAAATAAATAAAATGGAAGGTTCCTTCCAGTATGCCCCTACCTTGCGGCTTGAGACACCAACCTTGGGTCCCCAGATGTTTTTGGCCTACAACTCCCAGCATGCCCCAGCCAGCACTGGGAGTTGTAGGCCAAAAACATCTAGGGACCCAAGGTTGAAGAACACTGGGCTAAAGATATCCATCAGTTCTGCCATGGACAATCGCCCATTGTCTCAGTGCCGCTCCCTCAGTTAGGCTGAGCACACCCTACAGTTGAAACCAGCTGCCCTCCTTGCTGTCTCAGTCCTTATGCAATTGGTGGGGGCCAGGGTCTCTTTTCTGCACGGCCTGCTCCCCCTCCCCATCTGCAATCCCAACCCCCCAACCCCCACGTATCCCTCCAGGGAGCACTTGTTTATGAGCTTCTGGTGAGGGAATTGATTAACGGTTCCCGTGGGAAGTGGGGGTGGGTTCCCCCCCTCTTCTCCTCCCCCCCCCCCGCTGCCGGCGGGAGTGAATCAATTTGCGCCATCGATTTTTCACGCACTGCGGCAGAAACGGGAGCAGAGGGGATGGCGGGAAGATGAATTCCCCTGCGGTCAGCCAGCGTGTGCACCAGGCGTGGCCACAAAGAGAACCCCTCCACAAAACACAACTCCTCCACCACGTACACCGCAGCTGTGTATGCATTATCCTTTTAGATATTCCAAACAGTTTTCCAAATGTTGGGCCGTTGGGAGAGGGGGGGGGAGAGGGAGAGAGAGAGAGAGAGAGAGAGAGAGAGAGAGAGAGAGGCCTGTCCCAAATACTAATATGGGTGGGGGTTAAAAAAAAGTAAGGAAGAAATGGGTTGTGTAAACTGAATTAAAAGCCAAAACTCCTGGGGAGAGGATAGTGGGGTATAAATGGGTTATAGCTGCAAGTCAGGGATGTTCATAGATTTCATAGATCATAGAGTTGGAAGGGGCCTACAAGGCCATCGAGTCCAACCCCCTGCTCGATGCAGGAAACTAGAGGAGGGGTCTCCCATCCAAGTAATAACCAGCCTTGACCCTGCTTAGCTTTCCACGCCCAGACAAGCTGAGCCAGCGTGAGCCACAGGCCTGTATTTAGAGTTCTCTTGTCAATTCCATCAGGAGTGAGGTCTACATTTTGGGGTGGGGGGGATCCAGGGTGCCTGCTGGCTTCTATCCAGCCATCTGCTTCATATTCTGTGGGTATATAGGCCCACCTTCTTGATTTCATTTCATCTATTTTAAACTACGGATCAGCCCAGTATCCCCTGAGAGCTTGGGAGCGAGTGACCATGGAGTGCCAGGAACGCTCCTTATTGCCTGGAGAGAGCCGAACTTGGATTGAATCGCGGTCAGGGTTAGGAACAAGATATTCCTAATTTGGAACAAGGGCAAGGATCAGCCAGCCTGCGCCAACATGAAGATGACTCGGGGAGGACCATGCGTAGACCTCAGGGGCGGGGACAGAGTCGAGGGGCGGGGAGGGGTGACGAAGATATGAGGCCTGTGCCCTGGAGAGAGAAGTTGGGTGCCAGCCGGCGTGTTGAGATGGGTAAGGATCGGCAGGGCCATTGACAATCTGCACTAAAACCTCTAATCTGCTGCAGAGTCACAGGACTGCTTTGTACACATCACTACTTCTTAGTCACACTTTTCTGCTTCCTTTAAAATGGAAAATAAGGCCCACCTCACAGGCAGTTGCAAGACAGGCCTGTGGCTCACGCTGGCTAAGCTTGTCTGAGCGTGGAAAGCTACGCAGGGTCAGGCCTGGTAATTCCTTGGATGGGGAGACCCCTCCTCTAGTTGGCTGCATTGAGCAGGGGGTTGGACTCGATGGCCTTGTAGGCTCCTTCCAACTCTATGATCTATGGAAGAACCAAAGAAAGGTTAGAGAGCACTGAACATGCTCCATAAATAACCGAGGGTATGCTTTCCTGTCTACCACTGCAAAACTGGACTTGCTTGATACAGCCAGCTCTGGGATGCAAAAGTTCCATGGAAGTGCCTGAGGAGCTGAAAGCAAAGTGGGAATGAAAGCAGGTCAGGAAGGCACAGAGTGCTTTACAGCCTGATAAAGGACACCAAGAAGGGGAGAAGGACATCCAGAGAGGAGGGTGGATATGGTACCAGTAAGGGAAAGCTGTGAGAAGCGTCCCCTCTCCACAATGTCACTGTTTCTTGGTTCAGTTTTCTTTCTTATAAGTTGGCCGGCTCTTTCCTTCTTTATCCTTCCTCTTTCCACCCGATGGTCTTCAAGACATGTTATGTACCAACTCTAATAAGGCAGTTCGACATGAACAAAACAGACGCAGTTCAAAACAAACAATCTAAACAGATTAAAACTCAGCTAAAGAAGCAAGGAACAATAAAGGTCTAGCACAAGCCTAGGCCAGCAGCAGCAGCAGCAGCAGCAGCAGCAAAGGAAACAGCAGCTAAAAGAGCAGCATGCCAAATTTTACATTAACAGCTCATCGAAAGCTCAAGAGAATAAAACAGTTGAAGTGGCACCTACAAGACCAAAGAGCAAGTTCCAAGCAAATGTTTCTGGAGTACCATGGCAAAAAAGGGTCTGTCCCTGATGGCCACACCTCTGAAAGTGGATGTACCGAGAGCAGGGCCTCTGACGCGGACCTCAGCAGACGGGCAAGTTCATATGAAATCAAGAAATCCTGGTCCCAGGCTGTCAAGACCTCCATTCTTAATTACACCCAGAAACAAACTAGGAGCCAATGAAGCTATTCAAGCACTGTTCCGTCTGGCAGCCCCAGTGAACAATCTGGCTACCAATTTCTGAACCAGCTGAAGTTTCTGAACCAATGCACAACACATTGCAGCCTGAACCTTACCAAGGCACGAATGATTGTAGCAAGATTTCCTCCCCCACCCCACCCCAGTATTGCTGGGGTTTGTTTGTTTGTTTGTTTGTTTTTGTGGAGTGGAGGAATTATCAGATTATGACAACCCAAAAAAAGCTGTGGTGGGTGGGTTGGTCAACACTGCATTTGGAAATATGTGAAGCTGTCTTATAATACCAGGTAAAACCAGTATTCTCTACTACGGTAATAATTAGGTTCAGACAATGATCACCCACACTCAAGGGCTGACTACGGGTTGAGTGTGGGTTGTCATTGAACCGTGGGTTGTTGTTGAAACATGGGTTATAGTGTTGTCTGAACCCAGCTGTGTTAACAAGCTGCAGCTTGTTAACCATGAACAACCCATGAAGAGAACCCATGGTTTGTTGTGGGGTTGTGAACTGTGGGTTGTTCACCATGGCTTATTATCTTAGCTGGGTCCAGAAAACACGATAACCCACGTTTCAACGACAACCCACATTCAACCTTTGAGAGACAATCACTGAATTCAGACAACACAATAATCCACACTCAACCTTTGAGTGTGGGTTATCGTGTTATCTGAACTCCCGTGATGGTCTCTCAAAGCTCTTAGGAAGGGGCATTTTCCAGCCCCGCTAGCCGAGATCCCTGCTTAACCAGAGATGACAGGGACTAAACCTGGAACCTTGGGCATGCAAAGCATGTGCTCTGCCACTTGAACTATCCCCACACTTGAACCTGTTGGCTAAAACCAGGAAGTGGGACAGCAAAATGTGTTTGTACTCATCGACAAGGGCGCTGCAGAGCCCGCTCCCCTTCACAAGCATTGCTGATGTGGTTCGGGTTCTGAAACAACTCTTCTTATCACCCCATCTTACCGCTGGCACTCCGAGGCTTCCCCGCCAACACCACCCGTCTCCAGTTCTGCTAACTCATCTCCATGCCAGCTGTTATTCCAAATAATGGCTATGGCAGAATCTCTAGAGCAGTGTTCTCCAACCTTGGCCACTGGCTGGGGCATGCTGGGAGTTGTAGGCCAAAAACATCTGGGGACCCAAGGTTGGAGAACACTGCTCTAGACTTACCTTCCTAAGCACCTGCTCATTAAGCTGCTTTTAGATGAAAGGAAATACAGAGAACGGGGTCTCTCTCCCTCCCGCACCCCGCTCCCGTCCATTCACCGTCGTGCCCCTTCATTTCCCCCCACAGGAGGCGCAGTGCCGTCGGGGGGCCTGCCCAGGGCAGAGCTGGTCTCCATAGCAACAAATGGAAAGTGCTGGGATGTCTCAAGCAGCTGGCGCGAGCCACATTCCCCGAAGAGGCTAGAATCCTGATCTGAACCTGGCACGCAATTTCCCTTCCTCCAATGCCCGCCGCTTATGCTGCCGAGCACGTACCACACACACACACACACACACACACACACACACGAGGGACCGTGTACTATAAATAGCCCACTGGGGGATGTTATCTGCTTAGTGGTGGAGGGTGTAGAGGGAACGCGGCTCAACCTGGGAGAGAAGGGGCAGCCAGGACTCCTGGGTTCTCTCTTAGGAGCTCCGGCAGAGGGGCGAGATGGGTTATAGCAGGGGATGTGAGAGCCACGACTTTGGTGTTGTCTAAAGTAGGGTGGAACAGGTGAAAACAAGGGATCCCGGAAGCCAAAACTCCCGGGTCCTTTTGGGAATACAAGTCCATTGGGTCTGTAGAAAGGATTCTGGGAACAACCATCTCGGTTTCTTGAGGACAACTTCAGAGTCTATACAAGGACCTGCAGGAACAGTTTCGGAGAACTGAAATTTCCGGATACTAGGGGTATCTAATGGGTTACAGTAGGAGACTTGTCCTGTATCCTGTATCGGGTAGAGCAGTGTTCTCCAACCTTGGGTCCCCAGATGTTTTTGGCCTATAACTCCCAGCATAGCTGGCTGGGGCATGCTGGGAGTTGTAGGCCAAAAACATCTGGGGACCCAAGGTTGGAGAACACTGGGGTAGAGCAAAGGCCAGCTTTTCTGGAATAAGAGTGAGGTGCAAGTGGGTTAAAGACAAAATTTTCTGAAGGCCGACAAGAGTCCTGTGCACCGTGGTGACGTCGGATGACAGAGAGAGGAAGCCCCACATTTTAAATTTTTATTTATTTATTATATTTATACGCCGCCTTTTTTCCTGCAAGGAACCTGAGGTGGCTTACACAATCCTCCTCCTCCTCTCCATTTTATCCTCACAACAACCCTGTGAGGTAGGTTAGGCTGAGAGTCAGTGATTGGCCCAAAGTCACCCGGTGAGTTTCATGGCCCAGCGGGGACTAGAACCTGGATCTCCCCGAGTCCCAGTCCAACACTCTCACCACTACGCCACACTGGCTCTCTAAAAGAGGCGCTCTACCTCTAAAAGAGGTGCTCTACCGACTCCTCAGTGGTTCCATTTGGAACCACTGGCTTGATGGACAGTCATTAGTTAATTCTTGGCTGGGAATTCCCCCCCCCAGCTCTCCTCCCCCCGCCCAAATCAGGCTCCAAGCCACAACCTTCTCTCACTGCCAAGTTGGCGAAAGGTCAGCCCGACGATGGCCGCTAGCTGGCAGGGAGGGAGCGAGGGGTGCTGCTGGTGGTGCTGGGGCTGGAGGCCAGGAGAGCCGGGCCTGGCTTTCAGTCCCATATGACCGAGGAGGCCGTGGCCAGCCAGGGAATCCCAAAAGGCACTTGGGGAGCACTTGTGAGACGCACAGATACGTGTAGTTGGTGGTGCTCCACTTTCTGGCAAAAGGGGAGATTCCAGATTACAGGGATTGAGGAAATCGACAAGGGGCCTACTTAAAGTCCAGCTATTGCATCACGCGTGGGGGCTAATGGAAGCGTCAGACACACTCCCATCCTGGCTCACGCTGGCTCAGCTTGTCTGAGCGTGGAAAGCTAAGCAGAGTCAGGCCTGGTTATTCCTTGGATGGGAGACCCCTCCTCTAGTTTCCTGCATTGAGCAGGGGGTTGGACTCGATAGCCTTGTAGGCTCCTTCCAACTCTTTCTATGAATCCTTACTCACCCACCCACCCACAGCTGGGGTCCCTATCCCAATGCAGTTCTCTTTTATACTGAACAATGGTGACACCTGGTGGCCACCTTACTTAATCACAGCATCAATCAATTTCTCTCCCCCCCCCCCCTTCCTTCAAAGTCCTGTCCTCAGCACAGGCCACCTGCTGGGTTCTTTTTTATTTTATTTTGTAAGGGGCTAGGGCTAAATCCTGCTAGCACACTCCACTCCCAAGCCAGAAGTGCAGCCTAGATGTCAGATGATGCCCAAGGCCTCGGTGTGCTGGTTCAAGGGAGGAGCACTCTAGATATGCTCAGATACACTCTGTTAGCTTCTGCTTAATAGATGTTGCAGCCAATGCAGTTTTGGAGGCTCGCAGTTTCGGAGTCCGGCTTCCGGAAGAGCTTACTGGGTCACAGAATTCACTAGCGAGGCCTGGCCAAAATTAAGCACTGAAGCAGATGCCTCTAGCTGCCTAAGCAAGCCTAGGTAAGAGGGCATCTTCTTCTTCTTCTTGGCCTCGAACAACCCATAGGATAAGTAAACCTCCTTTATTTAGGTCTAATTAAAGGAGACATCTCAGAGACAGTTTCTAGCAGGAGGTAAGGAGTTCTCATGCTCAAGAAGAACCAGTGCAAAATATCCTGTGGCAGTTCACATTTTCTGGATCTTAGTTCTTGCACTGAAGCAGATTCTGTGGGTCACGTCACTGGCTCTCAGCCCCATTTTTGCTGCATCTGTAAAATAGAACACTTGCCGCAATCAGCAAGCATCAGGGCTTATTGTGAGTACTTGAAGGGATGTTACACAGAGGAGGGCCAGGATCTCTTCTCGATCATCCCAGTTTGCAGGACACGGAATCATGGGCTCAAGTGACAGGAACCCAGATTCCACCTGAACATCAGGAAAAATTTCCTGACTGTCCGAGCAATAAGACAATGGAACCAACTACCTAGGGAGGTGGTGGGCTCTCCCACTCTGGAGGCATTCAAGGTGCAGCTGGACGGCCATCTGTCAGGGATGCTTTGACCTGGATTCCTGCATTGAGCAGGGGGTTGGACTCGATGGCCTGGTAGGCCCCTTCCAACTCTACTTTTCTATGATTCTATGAGGGTTAAGCAAATGACCACTAGAAATTGTCCAACGATCGGTTGCAGCAGGGGCCTTTTTCCGGGGATAACGAGAGCTCGACCCGTAGCAGTGCTCCTGCCACATGGCTGCAACCTTGTGACCATATCCATATAGGCATTCCAGTCCGGGCTGGAGGAGCTGGGACTCCACACCACCGGGGCTGGAGGGAACAAAGTCTGCACCAGAGGATCAGCATGGGAAAAGACCACACACATCCCTGTGCTGCCACGACCACTTTTAGCATGGAAAGGGACCCACCCCACCCGACCCCTGCCACCGTGGGAAGTTCCATGGGAACTCCCAGCACCTCCAGTTGTTAGCGACAGAACACAGGGAGCTCTCATGCGGACACGGCAAATCCACAAAGTCAGGCAAAGAACAGTAGTGTCTGTGCCAAGGGAAAATCCACATCTTCGCTTTGCCCCAGCATGCACCATTAGGCAGGGTGAGGCAGCCAACTCGGGCGGCACACGCGGCGGGGGGACGAGGGTGAGGTGTTGGGAGGACAGAGCTGTGTGGGCTATGCGGCCTGCCCTGCACCCCCCGGCTAGCCTGCCGCCCCCAGGTGTGGTGGAGGTTGCTACCCTGCTGCCGGTGCCGAAGTAAGATTCAGCTGCCAGTCCAGTCGGAGTGATGGCTGTCAATTGTGTTGACAGCCTGGCCACCATTTTGCACCCTTCACCTTCTGGGATGAGGTTGGGGGGGAAATAGGGACACGACAAAAAAAATGGTGGAGAATACGTGGGAGAAAAATTCTGCAACGTGGCCTTCTTTTTCTAGGGTTGCTGGGTGAGAAGAAGAAGGGGGGGGGGGAAAGCAACTCTCACTTAATAATATTTTTAACAAGCATCCCCCAGTGGCAAAATAGAGATAAAATAGGGCAGTGGATTACCAGGAAAAGATCCCAGCAAATAGGGATTGTCCCTTGTACATAGGGACAGTTAGAGAACATAGAATCATAGAAAAGTAGAGTTGGAAGGGGCCTACCAGGCCATCGAGTCCAACCCCCTGCTCAATGCAGGAATCCAGGTCAAAGCATCCCTGACAGATGGCTGTCCAGCTGCACCTTGAATGCCTCCAGAGTGGGAGAGCCCACCACCTCCCCAGGTCGTTGGTTCCATTGTCTTATTGCTCAGACAGTCAGGAAATGTTTCCTGATGTTTAGGTGGAATCTGGGTTCCTGTAACTTGAGCCCATCATTCCATGTCCTGCAAACTGGGATGATCGAGAAGAGATCCAAGTACTGGAAGAGTGCTATCCTATCTCCCCTCAGTCTCCTCTTCTGAAGGCTAAACATGCCCAGTTCTTTCAGTCTCTCCTCATAGGGCCTTGTTTCCAGTCCCTTTATCATCCTTGTTGCCCTCCTCTGAACCCTCTCCAGTTTGTCTACGTCCTTCTGAAAGTGTGGTGCCCAGAATTGGACGCCCCTTACTAAAGATGAGGCCTAACCAGGGCTGAGTAGAGGGGAATTATCCCTTCACGCGATTTGGTTTAAAGAAAGGCAGAGCTGAACACTGTAGGAGGTGGGTTGAGAACTGGATTCCCAGTTTCTCTTTAAGCCCTAATGGAGAACAGTTTTCCAATTAAGGATCTTTGGTCCATGTGAAAAGTAAAGGGGAGGGGCCACAGTTAACGGTGGGCGGAGCAAGATGCAATCGTGGGCAGAGTTTGCAGCATTGCAGAGCTCTTTCTCTGTGCCTGCCACAGCCACCCCATCTCTTCTCTACCCCACCCCTCTTCTCTCTCTCTCTCTCTCTCTCTCTCTCTCTCTCACACACACACACACACACACACACTTTTCAGCCACTGAATGCGGAGCTGCGGGACCTTTCTGCTTCTTGTCACACCTCCTTCCCCCACCAATTGCCCATATGAGCCATTGCACTTGTGTGAGAGGAGGCACCCCTCTGGTGAGCCACTGGGACTCCCTGCCACAGGAAGCCATGATGGGCGGCGGCAGCCGCCGCCGCCAGCCTGGCTCAGAAACCACACCAAGGCTCAGCTTTGTGCATCCACTCAGCCCCTTTCCTTCAAACATCTAGCAGAGCCTTTCCCAAACTAGGGTCTCCCCGATGTTGTCAAACTATAGTTCCCACCCTCCCTAGTCAACACAGCCAATGGATGATGGGTGTCGTAGTCCAACGTAATTTTGGGGACCCTCCGTTGGGAAAGGCTGATGTAGCATCTAGAATCTAGCTCAGTGTTCTCCAACCTTGGGTCCCCAGATGTTTTTGGCCTACAACTCCCAGCATGCCCCAGCCAGCCCAAAGTTGGAGAACACTGATCTGGAATTCTTACCATCTTTAAGTCCAAGCGGGCAGCAAGCAGTCCCCCTTCGGATCAGGCTGCACCCCACGCGAACACACACACGTCCTTTCCCATCATGCTCCCCCCCCCCGCCCTCCACTGCCAGTTTCTGGCCTTAAAAGCCAACCTAGTATTTCTCAGATGTCAGATCTGATTAGCTCACACAGGCGTTCGATGGGTCGGCTGAAGCCACAGGGACACAGAAGCAGCCGGGGATGGGGGACGGAGGCATGAGGACTGGCATCCTATGGCTTCCTATCACACTTTTACCCAGACCCCTTTCCTTAGAAATCAACTACCGGTAACTCTGTCCTACTTTCTCACAGTTGAGTTGCTTTGCTATAAATTAGTGGCATACAACACAACAGAAAAGCAATCATTCAGCTTAAAACCAGCAGCAACTGAGGGTTCCATTAAAATAGATCCAACTGCAATATCATATGGTGTACAAACTAGCACTTTTAACGAAGCGTATTATTTTGCCAGTGGTTGTAAAGCCGTCGATTCATTTTCAATATGTTCAATAAATGGATGGCATTTAGCATTTAAAGATATCAGGTTCTGCTAACCCTCTTGACAGCTGGATAGGAAAAGTCAAGTTTTCCATGGTTCATTCATCCCAGGCCTTAAGTAGAAAGCAAGATAAGAGGGAGCACAAGAGGCCTGGCCTTGCAGTATTTACCTAACTCTGCCTGGGGCAGCATTTCTAGGAGGGGCTTTAGCGGGCAGAGGGGGGGTGTCCCCAACCTTCCCACAGGCATCTTCCTTGGCACCACCAGGCTGCCTGCCCCCGCCCCCCTTGCTGTGTGTGCATGTGTTTAATGTAATTACTTCCCCCCTCTTTCTTTCAGTAGGAGGCTGGAATGCTGCAAAGCAATGCGATGTGGCTGCAAAGAAGGCAAATGCTATTTTGGGCTGCATTAATAGAAGTATAGCTTCCAAATCGCATGAAGTGATAATTCCCCTTTACTCGGCACTGGTTAGGCCTCGTCTATTCTTGAGTACTGCATCCAGTTCTGGGCACCACACTTTCAGAAGGATGTAGACAAACTGGAGAGGGTTCAGAGGCGGGCAACAAGGATGATCAAGGGACTGGAAACAGGGCCCTATGAGGAGAGAATGAAAGAACTGGGCATGTTTAGCCTTCAGAAGAGGAGACTGAGGGGAGATATGATCGCACTCTTCCAGTACTTGAAGGGTTGTCGCACAGAGGAGGGCCAGGATCTCTTCTCAATCATCCCAGTTTGCAGGACACGGAATCATGGGCTCAAGTTACAGGAACCCAGATTCCACCTGAACATCAGAAAAAATTTCCTGACTGTCAGAGCAATAAGGCAATGGAACCAACTACCTAGGGAGGTGGTGGGCTCTCCCACTCTGGAGGCATTCAAGGTGTGTCTGGACAGCCATCTGTCAGGGATGCTTTGACCTGGATTCCTGCATTGAGCAGGGGGTTGGACTCGATGGCCCTGTAGGCCCCTTCCAACTCTACTCTTCTATGGTTCTATGAAAGCGATGCAGCAGCCTCCAGCGCCATCTTTATTTCCAAGAAAGCCTCTGGAGCCTACATGGGTTCCAGAGGCATTCTTAGACGATAAAAATCGTGCGCGGGGGGCAGGCTGCAGCCCAGCACTGCATCTTACAAGTGCACCTTGCTGTACGGAAAAAAAAGAAAGAAGTAGGCTGCGGGGTGGAAAGGAGCAGCCTGGGGGCTAGAGAGGGTGGTAGGAAGTAAGACCGGGTCTCTCTCTCTCCCCCCCCCTCTCTCTGTGGCCAGTTTTTGAGAGGAATGTTTCATAGATTTCATAGATCATAGAGCTGGAAGGGGCCTACAAGGCCATCGAGTCCAACCCCCTGCTCAATGCCGGAAACTAGAGGAGGGGTCTCCCATCCAAGGAATTACCAGGCCTGACCCTGCTTAGCTTTCCACGCTCAGACAAGCTGAGCAAGCGTGAGCCACAGGCCTGTTAGCTGGTTGGTTTGATTTCCTGGATTTCCGTGAGCATCACTGTACTTGGGGGCAGGTATGTGATTAGGCATTTGGGACTCAGACCCGACCTCTACCATGGACTCAGTTTATTGGCCAAGTTATTTCTCTCTGAGCCTCATCAGTTTGCCTTCTGGGAAATGAGCATCGGAGCGGGAAACCGTGAGCTCCTCCAATATCTTTGTATTTTGGAGCTCAGACCCAACCTCTGCCTTGTACTTCGGTTCTTCAGGAGATACTTTACTTTTAACCAGTTTGCATTCTGGAAAATGGGTGTTTTCTGACCGGCCACATCCACCGTGACAGCCATTTTGTGAATGGGCAAGCACCTTCCTCTTGCAGCCATGTTGTGAGAGCGCCCACGACACACTGAAAATCCCACGTGTGTCGCACCAGCCCAAATGGGTGGAGGGGCCCCTGCTTTAGCAGCTGTAACTTCCATAAAGGGGGGGAGACACAGAGCGATGCCGCACCAGATGACTCGAGGACATGCTCAGGAAACAGCACAGCACAAACTCCCTGCAGTGCACCCGACAGTGGCACACTGTTTCTGAGCTGGCAGACAGGCACCCCCTCATTCTCCTTAGTGCTGAAGGGAAGGAGTCCCCGGGGCCCCATGCAAAGACACAGAGACTGCAGAGAGGTGCCTTTCCCTTCGTTGCTGGAAAGCCTAAAGAAGGGGAAGGCGACCTTTTTGGGCCATCGGCACATGGGGCAATTTGAGAAGCTGTCATGGGCACCGCCACAAAATGGCCACCACGGGAGGCGTGACGAATCACAAAGGACGATTAACCTGTCCAAGAGACTGAGAACAAGGCAGAGGTGGGGGCTGAGCCACTCTTCTCCCTAGCCTCCTGGCTGAGATGCTCTCTTTAGCCGCCCCCCCCCCAACGCCCCGCCAAGTATACCGGACAGAAGTAACAGGAGTCCTTTTTTAAAATCCCCCCCCCCTTTTTCTTGGTGGCGGGGCGCAGTGCGGAGGGAAACAATGGTCCGCAGCCACCCACCCATCTTCATTTCCTAAGAATGTATCTGTGGCCCGCGTGCGACCTGGAGGCATTCATGGGAAATGGTGGTGGTGGCGGCAGACAGGAGGCCCCCTCACTTTGCTTGTTGGAAGCGATTCCAGCTGCCGGTAAGAAAACTTTTCTTTTTTTAATAAAAAGTGGGAGGGGTAGGGCACCTCAATGGGCACCAAGAAAGGTGTCCAGGGGCACATTGGTGTCCACCCATGGCCTAAAGCAGTGTTCTCCAACCTTGGGTCCCCAGATGTTTTTGGTCTACAATTCCCGGCATGCCCCAGCCAGCATAGCTGGCTGGGGCATGCTGGGAGTTGTAGGCCAAAAACATCTGGGGACCCAAGGTTGGAGAACACTGGCCTAAAGGATTCCTGGCGGCCCAGCTAACTCAGAAGGGGTGCCTTGCATGCAGTTGGTACCCCAAGTGATGCGACCAGCAGGCATATTCGAGGTGGCGCCTCCGAGCTGGCTATGGAGCTGGACCTGGTGGAACCAGCTGGAGTGAGAGGGGGGCTGGATGCAGCCCACTGGCTTTCAAGTTAGCCAGCTCCACCCCATGGGAGTGAGGAGGAACATACAGGAGGGGCTGCTCCCAAAATATATCGGGCCTGTTTTAAGATTCTCTTAAAACATTTTAGCATCGTCGTAACACATGCTTCAGTCTCATGCCTAGGGAATCACCTCCTAAGGCTGGGTCCGCCCAACACAGCAACCCATGTTTCAATGGCAACCCACACTCAACCCATACTTAACCTTGAGTGTGGGTTGTTGTGTTGTGTGAGCCCAGCCTAAGTGTTACCTATGAACACAGAAAGCCAGGTTCATCCCCCAGCTGTGTTGGGGGTTCACTGTGGGCAAATGGTTTCAGCTCCCCACTTGTAAAATGGGACCGCACCACACAGTGCTGTTGCAAATCTGAAATGCTTTACAGTATTGGGTGAAATTATTCCATGTTGAGGGAAATTATTCAGCTCCAAAACTAACCAACCAACAATGACGGATTCACCACACAAATACCGCTTCGATTCTAGAATGACAAACTGAGGGCAAGTAGCTGGATCAAATAAGGGCTCATCGTCCCCTGCCTACATTCACACAGGGGCATCTGAAATGTTTGCGAGGTTTTGTAGCAAGCCGACCAGAGAGAGTGCTTCAAACACACATGTTCAATCTGGTGACGATGGGCAACATCAAGTGAGGAGACATGCAAGAATGGACCACACATATGGCACAGGCAGAACCTCACATCGCCGCAAATGCTGGGCTTTCCAGCGGCATCTGTTCACCAGTCATCGAGTACTGACCGAGTAATCAAGCGATGAGAAATAAAGTGTCATATTTGAATCCAAGCTTTAATCCTCACATTTCTAAATCAGCACCTTTTTTACACCATCTGCTGCTGACAGCAGATCATCAGGAGATGATCAGTCAGTCCTTTTTCCTTCTACCGAGTTAGCACGGCACTTCCAAGTTTGTTCCATGCAAAAGTTAGTACATCATGGAACAGGTACATACTTTCTCACAGTTGGCCAGAGCGGGAGTTTGGCACTGTCCTTCTTCCCAGCCGTTCCCCCTGGCCCCCATTTCCACCCTCACCCTTATCGGAGCCTGATCGTAAAAGACTGAGTATGTATCATTGCACCCAATCATCTAGACCAGTGTTCTTCAACCTTGGGTCCCCAGATGTTTTTGGCCTACAACTCCCAGCATGCCCCAGCCAGCATAGCTGGCTGGGGCATGCTGGGAGTTGTAGGCCAAAAACATCTGGGGACCCAAGGTTGAAGAACACTGATCTAGACACACTACTAATTTTCAGCTGCTAATTCTTTTTAGCAATAGGTAAGCCCAGTAACCATCACAAGGTCCTCCCATCTTTTGGCACACTCCATCAAATTCATGAGGTATGCATGGATTCAGTTACTCTAATTAATTTTAGCGGTGTGGGGGGGAACTCTATGCCCCCAATTCC
This sequence comes from Shinisaurus crocodilurus, assembly GCA_021292165.1. Classification (NCBI taxonomy): domain Eukaryota; kingdom Metazoa; phylum Chordata; class Lepidosauria; order Squamata; family Shinisauridae; genus Shinisaurus; species Shinisaurus crocodilurus. The sequence continues at coordinate 268,777,552 of CM037877.1, read as the reverse complement.
AGGAGAAGGTAGCAGACAGAGCTTTTATGGCATTGTGGTAGCTAGGACCTACTGAACCAAGAGCCCTGGGATGGTTCTTTGAAGTCCGGCCGCCGTCATGTTGCAGTGTACAGTAATGGCGGGGAAGACATAATCACCGTCTGGTTCCGGGAGAAGGAAGCGCTTGGTTACGGAGACACAACATTTACACTGCACGCCTATGCACGTTTACTCAGAAGTAAGTCAGACAATGTTCGATAGGCCTGACTTCTAGGTTAAGTGTGCATAAGATGGATTGCAGCCTAAATGTGACAAGAGTAGTAGCCGGGTGCCAAAAGAAGTAGGCACTAAGGACGTAAGAAGAGCCGTATCCACACATCACTTACACTAGGCGTGGGGAACGTGTGGCCCTCCAGATGTTGCTGGACTACAACTCCCACCATCCCTGATTATTGGCCATGCTGGCTGGGGCTGATGGGAGCTGGGAGTCTAACAACATCCAGAGGGTCACAGGTTGCCTCCTTCTGACTTACACTATATTCCAGTGACGAAGAAGTAGGGTCTCTTCGCTTCCCCCCCACCCCACCCCATCTCCATGACCCGGATTTGCTGCTGCCAACTTGTGGCCTCCCAGGAGGACAAGGAGAAGAAGAAGAAGAAGCCGTGATGTTTGGGGCGGGGAGAATGGTTGCACGAGAGTAAACTCCCCCGCCAGGCCCGCCAGGAAAACCTTCCTTCATTTGGCAGAGAAAGGACTTGGGTACGTACAACCCATTCAGGGTCAGCAACCATTTCCATATACAGGAATACCTTGGATTGCAAGTAACTTGGTTTGAGAGCGTTTTGCAAGACAAGAAAATTTTTAAATATTTATTTATTTATTTATTTACTTGATATACAAGCGACGTCTTGCAATACCAAGTACTGCAGTACGGCTTAAATTAAAAATCTCTGTACAAATTCTTTGGGGGGGGGGATTTCGTTTTGATATACTGTAAGAGTGTTTTGGATTACAAGCACGTTTCCGGAACGAATTATGCCCTCAATCCAAGGCATGACTGTAACACAAAAAGCTGAACTGCTTAACTGACGCAGAGTGGTTGTGGCTCCTTGGAGTCTCTGCCCGCTGCCAGCTAATCACCCAGCTTGCGGGCCTCCCATTGCTCTGTGGAGAGGCAAACAAGCCAAGGGCGAGGCGTGGACGGGTAAAAGACGTTCCAATTCTTCCCTCCCGCCATCCCATTCCAGGGAGAGCGCCGGAAAGAGCAGGGTTGCAACTTTCCCCCTCAGCTGGCCTTCTGGTTCCTTCGGCGCACCCCTGGCAAGCAATGCAGTAAGGTAGGAAACGGCACCTGCTGGTCGTGTTGCTGCTGACGGCACAGGCCGGCACTGGAAATATCGCCACTAGTATAGGCTTTCAGCGGAGTCCATTCACAAACACGGCCAGTGGGGGCTGCTGACGCCAATGTCAGTGGGGCTGCATATCTGCTCCGGATTTTGCTCCGAACTTTTAAGGAGCTATCCATGGTGCCGAACCTAGCTTTGGGGATGGGGTTCAGCGCCATGGACTACATCTCCCCCTTTCAGATGTGATCCTCTAGTTTTGCAGTATTGCCCTGACAGTTCTCAGTACCCCTCCACTGTTTCCACACTTCCCCAACCCTCTAGGTCAGTGTTCTCCAACCCTGGGTCCCCAGATGTTTTTGGCCTACAACTCCCAGCATGCCCCAGCCAGCATAGCTGGCTGCGGCACGCTGGGAGTTGTAGGCCAAAAACATCTGGGGACCCAAGGTTGGAGAACACTGCTCTAGGTACTCCAGAAAAAATAAGTTCCACACACTCTCCCTTTTCACGAGCACTTTCTTTTGACAGCTTTCAAAATAAAGGGTTTTTTTGTTTTGAGCAGGGTTTTTGACAGGGCTAAACAGGGTTGTTTTGACAGATTTCATATGCAGCCATAGCAGGTCTCACTGGCTCCGAAAGAAAAGGGGGGGGCAGGGAAAAAGTGGTGGTGGCGACCGAAAAGGGGTCACAATCGGAGCAGGGAGAGGAGACAAGATGGGTTCAGCCACCAAGTCCCCTGGGATACCAGCGGGAAGACCGAGGGGGAAGGAAGTGGGGGGATACAACCCATGGTGAGCCTGATCATCTGTTAGGTTCACCATGGGTTGTTCCACAAACAACCCACACGGCGTGGCTTATTCGCAGGGTGGGTTGCCGTGTCATGTGAACTCACCCCATGGGTTCCTCAGCGGCTTTCCAAAATTTCAGGCAGGAGACTTTTCCAGCCCTACCTGGAGATGCTGGGAATTGAACCTGTGGCCTTCTGCATGCAAGGCAGGTGCTCTACCACTGAGCTACATCCCTTCCACATCTCAGTGTGATTTGCAGTAGATGAGGCAAGGGATTCTGATTCCCAGTTATTTAGACAAAAACAACAGAAAATCTTCCCCCCTCTAAATTAGCTCTGGTGAATAGAAGAAAGTTTTGTGGGGAAAGCAGGAATGGGTATTTGGGTGAGAGGACTATATGCTCAGTTCAGGTACTGAAAACAAATTCTTGGGCGGGGAATATGGCCAGAGGTGCCCTGTTCCTGATCCTGTAAGCATGAATTCTGTCCGCCCCTGCCCTATTAAGCCTCTGTTCCAAAGGCAGGCAACCTGGTGCCCTCTAAATGTTTGGGATTACAACTCCCAGAATCCGCGATTATTGGCCATGCTGGCTGGACCTTATAATAGTTGTGGTCCCAAACACTTGGGAGTGCACCAGATTGCTTACCAGTGTGTAATAATATTATCTGGGCAGTGGGGGGTGGGGAGAAGAAGAAGAATTAAATTTTGCCGCCAAATTGACCTCCTCATGAATGGTCTGGCTCTACAGTCAACTGGGTTGGCAAACTTGCTTGCGGAGACATGGCCACGGCATCATACACGAAATTCAAAAGAAGAGATGCAGCGTTCATGCAGAATACTTCTGTTTCTTTGAACTTGAGAACATATTTCCTCCTCATGGAAGATTTAAGAGTTGCCTTGCGGGATCAGATCAAGGCGCAACAAGCCCAGCATTTTGCTTCCAACAGCAGCCACCCAAATGCCCATGGGAGACTCTCCGAAGCATGGCATGATGAAGATGGTGGTCTTTCCTTGCTCTATGTCCTTCACATCAGGGCTTTGGAGGCATACTGTCCAGGTACATGGAGGGTTAATTTAGTAGTCATGGCTAACAGCCACTGGTGGACTTAGGGCACAATCCTATGCATGTTCAGACAGAAAAAAGGTATGCTGGGTGGGGCATGCTGGGAGTCCTGGCCTTTTTTCTGCCTAAACATGCTATAGAATTGTGCCTTTACCCATGCATTTGTTTTTGTTTTTGTTTTGTTTTTTTAAGGTATCTAAGTAGGTGGCCATTATCACCTCTTGCAGCAGTAGCTAGTTTTGGGAAGAAGTACTTCCTTTCAGCAACCCCAAAACTACCATCAATCAGCTTCATTAAATGAGAAAGCTCCCTTTTCCCCACACACTTTTACGAAACTACTTCATCAAGCCCATCTCCCCCACCTCTGTTATGGGTTTTGTCTGGAAGATCTCTATTGAGTAGGGCTGTCAGGGTGGGTTGCCTGAGGCAACGCTTTGTCAGCACTGAAAAGGGTGTGTTGATAGTACACTACACAATATGCAGGAGATGCATATTCATGGGAGCCAAGATGGCCCAAGATGGCTGGAGGAGCTGTTTCCTCTGGATTCCACCCCTTCCCCTGCCCTAGCCTGGAGGAAGAGAAGAGGCAAGGTGCCTGGGTGTGGAGAAGAACAAGAGATTACAGCAGAGGCAATGTTGGGGAGCGGCCCCTGAACTTGGAGCCCTGAATCTCCGGGAGGCCACGTGACCCACCACCCACCCTGCTCCCATGGGCACTTGCTGAAATAAAAATGATCTCTGTTGCATCTGATCCCCCTGGATTAGTGGGCTTTTTGCCCACAGGTGCATCACCTCCTGCTGCCTCCCTTGAATTTATGTATGTATGTATGTATGTATTTATTTATTTATTACAGTAATACCTTGGATTGCAAGTAACTTGGTCTGAGAGCGTTTTGCAAGACAAGCAAATTTTTTAAATAAATTTTGACTTGATAAACAAGCGACGTCTTGCAAGACAAGTAGCCCGGCGAGTAGCCCGGGATGTAACCGCTCACCTCGAGCGGGCGTAGTGGGCCGAAATCGGCCCCGCTCATGCCCGCCAGAGACTCGCTTTGATATAAGAGTTTTTTGGATTACAAGCACGTTTCCGGAACGAATTATGCTCTCAATCCAAGGTATTACTGTATATCTATACCCTGCCTTTTTTCCTGCAAGGAATCCAAGGCGGCTTACATAATCCTCCTCCTCCTCTACATTTTATCCTCACAACAGCCCTGTGAGGTAGGTTAGGCTGAGAGTCAGTGACTGGCCCAAAGTCACCCAGTGAGTTTCATGGCGGAGCGGGGACTAGAACCCGGATCTCCCGAGTCCCAGTCCAACACTCTCACCACTACGACACACTGGCTCTTTCTGCCTGAGCTTCCTCCCCCCACCCCAAAATCAAATGCCCTCCTCTCTCCTGTCCATATATCCCTTCTTACAAATAGGGATGTCCTTAGGAGACAGGGTCCTTTAAATACACACACACACACACACACACACACACACAGGCTTTAGAGCATATGTAAATTAGTGTATGCAAATTTGTGCTGGGGGGTTGTGGGCCTGAGCCCCAGATCTTTCGGTAGCTAGCACCACCCCTGGACTATAGTCCCTGGTGCTGCTACTAGGGCTGTTCTTCGGGGCCAAAGTCCAGGGCCCCAAAGCCGAGCCACCCCCAAGGACCACCCAGAAAGCGAGGGAAACCGCGCCTGGAGCAGCAGGAGCATATTGGGGCCCTCGAGGGTCGAGACTGATCCCTGCAACATCCTTCCTTCTTGTTTTTGGAGGAGCGGGGGACAACTGGGCATGTGCATGGCTACAGATGCTCATTGTATTATTTTTACCTTTAAAATATATTATCATTTTGTACAGCAAAGTGGTGCTTATTCCCAAAGCAATGCGTTTAGCATCAGGGCGGCAGAAGCAAACTCAATTTTATTCCTGTAGTCATGATAGTGCCATGATTTAAGTGAGTTTAAAATGTGAAACTGCAGATGTTCAGGGAATATAGACAGTATATATTTCAGGTTTGGTATACAGGGTGGTGGTTGTCATTGTCTGGGTTTTTGGTGTGTGTGTTTTTTTGCTCGAACATATCAGGAATGTAGAAGCAGTTGTAGAGCATGGAAGGATGGTGTGTGTGTGTGTGTGTGTATCTGGGGGGAATAGAATAGAAGAAATGTAAGTTGTGTTCCTTCACAACTGAAATAATTCACATGGCCTTCTGCGGGGGGGGGGCATAAGACTATTAATTAGTGGAATTTTTATGCTGTTTTTGTGTTTGACAGATTTTTTTGTTGTATACTTGTCTGTTTGTTTGATTGTTATTTTGTACGCCGCCTAGAGTAGTGGTATATAGGCGGGATATAAATTGAATAAATAATAATAATAATTGTGGAGAAAGCCCAACTGTAAACGGAACATGAACACACACAACACACAACGCACACACACATTTCCCTGCCAAGCTCTGTCTGCATAAACCTCTCCACAGGGGGTGGGAGGGGAACTGGAGGTGCTGGCTCCGCCAGACGAAACCTGCAGACCAACAAAGAAGTTCTCGGTCGGAATCCACAAAGGAGAATTGTGGACCATCAAGAAGACAGGGCAGCCACTATGAGCTGTAAAGTACACCCCGGATAAGCCCACCTGACAGGCAGGGGGCGGGAGAGTGGGAAAAGGTGGGGTAGAAAACCCCCTTGCACATCTTCTGGGAGTTGTTGGGAACACGGGTCGCTTCGGCAAGTTCATCCCCCAGTGGTGGCTGGGATAAGCTGTTCTCTTCCCCAGATCAGGCGGATCCGGAGCCAGGCATGAAACTGACCAGCGTAGAGTCTCGGGTCTAAGGTAACTGACTTCCCTCAATACGCTAGCCTGGGAACCCATTCATTGATAAAACTCGGAGATCACGTCAGGTCATGTTGACGTTGTAGTATACCTAGAAAGCTATTAGTTCCGCTCCATTTAACTTGTAGTAAATAAACGCCTTATATGGTCATACAAAGGCTATGGAGTTTCCTTTTGCTGCGCAAACCTCCTAGTCAATTTCAATCGCTTGTACGGGCTGCAGCTCAGTGCCGGTTAACCCGTTAAGCGCCGAACTCACGCAGAGGACCTGGGTGCTGGTCCTCCACATGGTGGCAGACGACGGGACAATTGGAAACTATAGTTAATGGACGGAACTAATAGGGTCTAGGGCAGGCTAGCTGATTGCGGGAAAAATAATCAGGTTAAAGTTTAAGATGGGTAGCCCCAGCCAGGAACAGCTGGAACTACTGGCCAGTCTGGTGACTCCCGGAGAAGGGAGCCATGTCTCCACGATGGAGTGGACAGTGCGGCCGAAGACCGCAATCCAGGAAAGGGAGGGAGCCCCCTCATCTTCATTGGCGGGGAATGGACCCAAGCAGTGGGGCCGCCCCAACCTAGCGAGTAGCCTCAGGAGAGACGACAGGATGGACCCGAGTCAGAAGAAGACATTGACGGAGGGGTTGCTGGTGGAGCCATGGGAGGGGGAGGTTTTGACGCCCTCTTCCCCCAGCTGAATTGGCAACAGACCAGGGAGGTGATGCGGCATCAGCAGGAGATGATCCAGCATCAACAAGCGGCGCTACAGATGCAGCTGCAGCTAGCGAGGCTGACCACGGGTGCTGGAGGGGAGGGCATCTCCACCCCAGGCTGTAAACGCTCCGACCCCTAAGTGGGACCGGAAACAATTCCCCACCTATAAACTTGGGCAGGACGTGTTGATCTTCTTCACCCTGTTCGAAGCTGCCTGCCAGGAGCAAAAGGTGCCAGACAATTTACGGATGTCTGCCTTGCAGACGCAGGTCAGCGGGGAGCTGGCCGATCTCCTGGGCATTCACACCCAAACTGCCCCCTTGGATTATGCTGCCTTCAAAGAAGCCGTGAGGGAGCGTTTTGCCCTCACGGCCGACCATTGTCGCCATAAATTCCGTTACGGGTAGCCCCCCCCCAGGGGACACTTATGCATCCTGGATGGCGCATCTGGGGCAGGTTTGGGATGCGTGGATCGGGGCCACCAGGAAGACCACCTTGGCTGAGGTGAGAGAGCTCCTGATTCAAGAGCAGTTCTGTGCCACTATCCCGGAGGACTTGTCTACTGCCGTGCGGGACCGGGACCCCCAAACTGTCGGGAAATGGGCAAGCTGGCAGATCAGATGGGGCTGTATCAGCAGCCCAAAGGGGGAAAGGGGAATAACCCCAACTATAGCGGGACAAAAGGGGGCGCAGGGAAGGGCAACCCCAAACCTCGGGAAGAAGCCCCAAGCAAGCCCAAGGAGAGTCCCAGCCCCAGCTCCAGTGGCTGCTTTTATTGTAAAGAACCAGGGCACCTCAAGAGACATTGCCCCAAACTTCTTGCCAAGAACCGCAGCTCCAAACCCGCCCCGGGCAAAGTTGGAAGGGTGATCGCTCCCGAGTCTCGCCAGCCGGAGGAGCAAGAGGAGGACCAGCAGTCGGTCTCATCCCTGGACGAAGAAGCGGAGGATGCTGCGCAGTCCCAGCAAGGCGGAGGACAGCATTCCCTTGGGGCCATCTCCCAAGCATCCCTGTTGTGGATTGCGTCCCCGGAGCAACTGCGTTGGCCAGAACAAATTCTGTGAGTCCATCTCTGTGAACAATGTTTCCCATATGGGGTATAGGGACACCGGGGCGGACATAACTGCTTTACCTCGGAGTAAAGTGAAGAGGCGCCAGCTATTGAAAGGGCGCACCTTTGCCATAAAGCCCTATAACTCCCCCAATATAGCTGTACCCCTCGCCCGGGTTTGGGTCAAGTACAGGGGATGGGAAGGAGAAGTGGATGTTATAGTGCATGGACAACAAGAGTGGGGGATCATAATTGGGAACGACATAGCGTTCTGGGCTGCCCAGGTCAAGGTGGGGGTGGTGACACGTCGTCAGGCCAGACAAGCGCCTGCCCCACAACCACCCAGTCCCCCGACTCTTGCCTCCGGTCTCGATAAAACGGCACCGGCAGCCAACCGCTCTCCGCCCCCCTCCCCAGCTCCGGTTAGGGAAAGCGACATGGGGGGATTTGCCCCAATGGCCCGGGATTTTGGGACCCAAGCGGCTTTCCAGGAAGAGCAGCGGCACGATCCGTCCCTCCAGGAATGCCGGGACAGGGCCGGTCAAACGTTGGGGTCACTAGACCAATCTGAACGGTTTTTGTGGGAGGCGGGAGCCCTTTACCGGGAGTTCATTCCAAAAACCGAGCTCAGTCTCCAGCAACGGAAGAGACAATTAGTTGTGCCCGCGAGGTACCGCCAAGCCGTACTACAGCTGGCCCATGATGTAGCTTGGGGAGGCCACTTAGGACAGAAGCGGACACTAGCCAGAGTGACCGAAGGTTTCTACTGGCCCATAGTAGCGAACGAGGTCCGGGAATACTGTCAGTCCTGCGATGTCTGCCAGCGGGTAGGACATAACCGGGACCACCCGAAAGCCCCCCTGCAGCCCCTACCCATAGTGGGCACCCCCTTTGAGAGGATAGGGTTGGACATTGTGGGACCCTTGAATCCTCCCACCAAGACGGGGAAGAAGTTCATACTGACTGTCGTTGACTTTGCCACTCGTTATGCCGAGGCTTTCGCCCTAGCCTCTATCTCTGCTACCAGCCTGGCTAAGACTGTCCTCTCTCTTTTCGCCCGCCTAGGAATGCCCCACACGGTGGTGTCGGACTGTGGCACAGGATTCGTGTCCAAATTGTTTTAAAAGATGTGGGAATTGGGTGGTGTGGAACACCTGACTTCGGTGCCATATCACCATGAGACAAATGGGCTGGTGGAGCGGTTCAATCAGACTTTGGAAAAAATGATCCGTGCATATGCGGCTAAACATCCCAGGACTTGGGATCAAGCTCTTCCTTACCTCTTGTTCGCATACCGAGACTCCCCCCAAGAGAGCCTGGGATTCTCCCCAAATGAGTTGATGTTTGGGAGGGAGCTGAGGGGACCCTTGGCTTTACTGCGGGCGGAATGGGAAGGAGTTGTGGCAGTCTCCAATGCCGGTTCAGGCATTCATGCAGCACCTACAAACTGTTCTCCGGGAGGTGCGGGAGACGGCACAGCAGCATCTCGGAGCAGCGCAACAAAGGCAGAGCGAGTGGTATAACCGGACGGCCATACCACGGACTTTTGAAGTGGGGGACCAAGTACTGGTGCTACGAACCCTAAAGACCGATAAACTGTGTTTAAAATGGGAGGGCCCCGGGACGGTGATCGGAAAGGCGGGGGAAGTGAACTATCAGGTGGCTTTTCCGGGGCAGCCGGGAAAACCAAAAGTATTTCATGTTAATATGATGAAACTGTATGTTGTGGGGTGTGTAACATACACTGCAAATGTGGGGTGTGTAAAGGAATGTACGGACCCTGAGTTTTCCGAGGGGGACCTGTTGGCGGAATGGGGGAAGGGGGGTGGGCTCGATGAGATCGAGTTGTCCCCCTCCCTGTCGGAGCAGCAGCAGCAGCAAATGACCCAGGTCCTAGAAGACTTTCAACCAATGTTTTCCGACCGCCCCGGATGCACTACCCTCGTGCAACATACCATTGCGATGGGGGATAGCCCCCCTCTGCAGTCCCTCCCATATCGAGTAGTGGGCTCCCATGCCCAAGTCATTGCGGACGAGGTCCAAGCCATGCTGGACCTTGGAGTCATTGTGCCCAGCTCTAGCCCCTGGTCCTCCCCGATAGTGCTAGTGGCCAAAAAGGATGGGGGGGTCCGGTTCTGTGTGGACTACCGGAAGATTAACAAAGTGACTGTCCCTGACCCCTACCCCATCCCGAACATGGACGTACTGCTAGAGCGGTTGGGGGGAGCGAAATACATCACGACCCTAGACTTAACTAAGGGTTACTGGCAAGTTCCATTAGATCAGGATGCCGCGTTGAAATCTGCATTTGTGACCCATCTAGGACTATTCCAATTCACCGCCTTCCCATTCGGAGTACGGAACGGTCCGGCTACCTTCCAAAGGCTGGTGAATGGGATGCTAAATGGGTTAGGGGAGTTCACGTGCGCGTACGTGGACGACATCGCCATTTTTAACTCCACCTGGGAACAACATTTACAGCATGTCTGCCAGGTATTTCAGCGGATTCAGGAGGCAGGGCTGACAGTAAAGGCAAAAAAGTGTCAGGTTGGGCGGGGGGAGGTCGAGTATCTGGGGCACAGGGTTGGGGGAGGCTCCATCAAGCCTCTGGAGGCGAAGATCGAGTCGGTTCACACCTGGCCCCAACCTAAGACTAAGAAGCAGGTCCAGGCTTTCTTAGGGCTGGCTGGCTACTATCGTAAATTTGTGCCCCATTTTAGCCAACTAGCCGCGCCACTCACGGACCTATGTAAGAAGCGGCAGCCGATTAAAGTCCAGTGGTTGGCCGCTTGTCAGGCAGCTTTTGACGGGTTAAAAGCCTGCCTCATGGCAGCTCCCATCCTGCAAGTGCCGGACTTCGAAGCTCCCTTTGTGCTACAGACAGATGCCTCGGAGGCGGGAATGGGGGCTGTTTTGCTGCAAGAAAGGCCAGGGCAAGGGTTATGTCCTGTCGCCTATTTGAGTAAAAAACTTCTGCCCCGGGAGTGAAACTTGGCCACTGTCGAGAAGGAATGCTTGGCAGTAGTATGGGCAGTGACCAAGCTTCGCCCCTACCTCTGGGGACACCGGTTTCTGTTGCAAACCGACCATTCCCCCTTGTGTTGGCTGGACCAGGTGGAGGGGTCCAACCAGAAGCTGTTACGGTGGAGCCTAGCCTTGCAGGACTTTGATTTTTCAGTGGAACACATTAAGGGCAAGGACAATATTTTGGCGGATGGGTTATCCAGGGCTTTCTCAGTAGGAGAAGATTAGATAGAAATTGGGGTGGTGGGCCCCAAAGCCATCTTTCTCCAATAGGAGGGGTGTGGAGAAAGCCCAACTGTAAACGGAACATGAACACACACAACACACAACGCACACACACATTTCCCTGCCAAGCTCTGTCTGCATAAACCTCTCCACAGGGGGTGGGAGGGGAACTGGAGGTGCTGGCTCCGCCAGACGAAACCTGCAGACCAACAAAGAAGTTCTCGGTCGGAATCCACAAAGGAGAATTGTGGACCATCAAGAAGACAGGGCAGCCACTATGAGCTGTAAAGTACACCCCGGACCAGGAGACGCCATCTTTTCCCGAGCAGGCATAAGCCCACCTGCCACACAGGGGGCAGGGATAAGCCCACCTGACAGGCAAGGGGCAGGAGAGCGGGAAAAGGTGGGGTAGAAAACCCCCTTGCACATCTTCTGGGAGTTGTTGGGAACACGGGTCGCTTTGGCAAGTTCATCCCCCAGTGGTGGCTGGGATAAGCTGTTCTCTTCCCCAGATCAGGCGGATCCGGAGCCAGGCATGAAACTGACCAGCGTAGAGTCTCGGGTCTAAGGTAACTGACTTTCCTCAATACGCTAGCCTGGGAACCCATTCACTGATAAAACTCGGAGACCACGTCAGGTCATGTTGACGTTGTAGTATTCCTAGAAAGCTATTAGTTCCGCTCCATTTAACTTGTAGTAAATAAACGCCTTATATGGTCATACAAAGGCTATGGAGTTTCCTTTTGCTGCGCAAACCTCCTAGTCAATTTCAATCGCTTGTACGGGCTGCAGCTCAGTGCCGGTTAACCCATTAAGCGCCGAACTCACGCAGAGGACCCGGGTGCTGGTCCTCCAAAATAATAATAATAATAATAATAATAATAATAATAATAATAATAGTCCAGGGTCTCAAATTGCCCGGCTGCACCACTGCAAGGGGTTAGATGACAGCCCCCTTAAGCATAATGAAGTAAGTTCACTTCTGCTTTTCTTGCAGTACTACCAAGGAAGAACTCTGCCGCTATGAGGGCCACTCCGGACCCCAGGGGATGAGTCTGATTTAGTTTGAGTCAGACAGAGAGCTGAACCTGGGGTCTGTAAGCATCTTAGGGTGCTGGAAGTCTCCCTACCCTAGAGATCTGATGTGGGAGCAGCAGTGGACTTTGGCTGTGTGCTGGAGTGTTCATCCCGCGTGCCGCTCTAAATGCTCAACCTGAATATTTGTAAATAAGCACAAATATTACGACACACCAAGAAGCCTCCAGGGACCTCCTTCCAAAGGCAAGCAGACCTGGGTAAGTGCTCCACCTCACCACTCAGAGAAATGGGGTGTCCATAACAATATCCCCCCCCCAAAAAAACATAGGAATCCCCAAATACATTAACATTTCCTTGTAAGAAAGGTGCTCCAGTCTTTTTATTAAAAATGGGCAGGGCTGGAAGGAGATAGATGACGCCGTCCGTCCGTCTCCCAGCAATATGGAGCTCACTTCTGCTTTTCTTGCAGTACTACCAAGGCAGAACTCTGCCCCTGTGAGGGCCACTCTTGATCCCAGGGGATGAATCTGAAGACCCAAACAAAGTTCTGGGGACTGCCAGGGAAACCACATGAATCGCAAAATGTGTGCACTGACACCAGGTTTAGAAAGAACACCAGGGGGGCGGGGAGCATATGATGCCTGTGTGGGGGCAGGCCTGGAGCACACGCACACCAACAACAATCAGGGCATTGTACCACTCACACCCGTCGTCTTGCATATGTCATGCGTCTAGCCTCCCAATCTCAGAGACTTAGTCACATATATAAATTGCTTTTATTGTGCAATTGCTCATTGTCTCTCTCTCTTGTGCTGCCTTTCAAAATACCTATAAAAGTGAACCCAGCCAGTCACACATGCTGCAGGCAAGGTAATGGAGTCTGACAGAGGGAACAGCACCTTGCCAAAGGCCACCCAGCCATCTAGGATTAGAGCTGGACTTGAACCCAGCTCTCTGTTCAACACTACCCAAAAGACATCTAGTGAAGTCCCAAGGGCTAGGGGCAGGGCTCTCCAACCTTGGGTCCCCAGATGTTGCTGGACTACAGCTCCCAGCATACCCAGCCAGCATGGCGAATGGCAAGGGATCCTGGGAGCTGTAGTCCAGCAACATCTGGGGACGGCGATGGCTGTGGGAAACTGTGTCCGAGACCCACCTTGGCCATGGACGCCGTGCGTGACCTTAGCCTCCAGTTCTCCATCTATAAAATGGGAGTGATCGCGTCATTTTAAACATTGATGACGCTCTGCCTTTCCTCAAAGTGCGCACAGGAGGAGATGTGCAGGAGATTGCACGCACCGTTGCAGCCTTGAGATCTGGTGGCTTGCCCCAGGCCAAGTCACCCTAATGCAGTTCCCCCCCCCCAACAACACATCTGGTGGGCACCAGGTTGGGGAAGACTGCTTTAATGAGTGAGCGGAATTTGAACCCAAGTCACCCTAAGCCCAAGTCCAACACTCTCTACTAAACCATACCACCTTGATCCTCCTATCTTTCTCAGCACCAACTACAGGAATAGTTCTATCACGGCGGCAGGGCAGAACAGAACAGCACCCCGGGGCAAACAAAGCCACGCTGTGTGAACACCAGAACTGCCGCAAGAGCAGGCTCAGGAGGTTCTTTGAAGTGGGGCATCTCCCGCCCACCCACCCCCCATCGCGTCCGCCCAACTTTGTCAGCATCCCCTGGGGCAAGGCTTCCTGGGGGAGGGTCTGCATCCCCTCCCCACTGAATTAAGAGAGAGCTCCGTGGATGGATTTCAGGCGAGCACTTCTTCACCTTTTGCACAAGAAGAAGTGGAGTGCGGCGGCCGGATCCAGATCCCCCCACCCCACACACAACTTTTCAGTGGCCCCTGTGATGCCGGCATCTGCACACTGGGAGACCAGAGGGGATGCCCTGGAGGCTGGGGGAGCGAAGATCAGACAGCGAGGAAGGAAAAGGGAAGGTGCTTTAAATATATATATATAAATGGCAAACCGTTCTCTTTCTGCAAGCCGTTTTTGCATGAATGTACAGCGAGAGGCAGAGCGGAGGGTTCTTACCTGGTCCAGGATGGGGGCTGCCCGGGGGAGCGGGGTCTCCTCAGATCCTGGGGGAAGCCCTTCTTGGTGGAAAACAGGATTCCCCCTCTGTCTAGCTCCGTGCATGGGCTGTCTGCTAACGCTGCAAGCCGAAGCAGTTCCCCCCGGGTCCTAACACCCATCCTTCGCCGGCCTCCGCTTCCCACAGCTGCGACAAAGCAGCGAAGGGCGTCGCTGGGCTCATTTTGAAACTTCCATTCAATGGCAAAGGTCACTTGGGAAGGGACGGGGACGGGGACGGGGGGAAGAGTACAAAGTTCACTGCCACAAACCAGAGTTGGAAATCAATAGCAGAAGCTGATGAAACCGTTTTGTGATATGCTTTCTTTCGGAGCACATTTTGTGTACAGTAATACCTTGGATTGCAAGTAACGGTTTGAGAGAGTTTTGCAAGACAAGCAAATTTTTAAATATTTATTTACATTTTTTTTTACTTGATATACAAGCGATGTCTTGCAATACAAGTCCTGTAGTACGGCTTAAATTAAAAATCTCTGTACAAATTTTTTTGGGGGGATTTTGTTTTTTGATATAAGAGTGTTTTGGATTACAAGCACGTTTCCGGAACGAATTATGCTCTCAATCCAAGGCATGACTGTACTTTCCTTGGGCGCAAGCTACCTGGAAAAATCTCCTGCACAAGGCCCACTGAATGAGAGCTTCTGCAGGAGAACTTCCAGGGGGCTCCTCGTGCCCCATATCTTGTAATCCCTGTGGGTTTTAATTCAGATTATTCTTATAGGGAAACAAATGCACACAAATTCGAAGTCAGGCCACATTTCAGCATTCAAATTTGGTTTCTTGAATTTCAACTGTTTTCAAAATTTGAAGTTCATATATTTAAGAGGGATTTAAAAATAACAACCACCAACTTAAATCTAGAGCTGCTACCCAATTAAAACATAATTAGTCAACTAAGATTGTCTTCATTAATACTTCATACATTTGCATACAAGTGCAAATAATAGTTTTGAAGAAAATATGTCCCTTTTTTAAGGCGATGCACATATGCATCACAGAAGGCATTAATTTAGGGGAGGCTGCCCCCCCTGTGTGTGAGAGAAGGGAGAATTTATGTTTACACCATCCTCATCATGCTCCCCAAATCATCAACTGATGGGAATATCTAAAACATTCATGATTCATTTTTTCCCCCTAAGCAAGTTTGAACTAGGAAAATATGCATTAGAGTTTCTTTGCCCAAGTTCATTTCAGCCCTAAACTCTATTTGTACTTTATGTGCTGGTAGCTTGAGCTATCGCGGTTGGTTTCATTAAATATAATGGACCTTATTGTATTTTAACCTAGTTTACAAGCCATAAGCTGCAGCATAACTGGATGGATGTTGCTCCTCACCCTCTGCATATATATAGACCCACAACCTGGGGCTGGTTCACACATGCGTGCACGCACATCATTTGATTATTGTATACTTAATCATAATACTCCGCATTTATATAGAGCTTTGGATGTTGGCTGTGCTTCATGGGCATTATCTTGTTGTAATCCTTATAAAAACCCCACAAGACAGGTCAGCATTATTCCCCTATTTCAGATGGGGGAACTGGAAGATGGAGAGAGAATGCAGCTTGCTTAAGGCTACCTACCATATGTTGGTGTTTTATCCTCTTCTCAGTTTATTATATTTTAACTGGGGTTTATTGTACTTTTATTTTGTGTTTTTTATATTAGCCATTTGGGGGGCATTTTCTAGGGTCAAAAAGCAGCAGCATTATAAGTAACATTATAAACCAGTGTTCTCCAACCTTGGGTCCCCAGATGCTTTTGGCCTACAACTCCCAGCATGCCCCAGCCAGCCAAAAACATCTGGGGACCCAAGGTTGGAGAACACTGTTATAAACAGTGAGATCATGGCAGAGGGGAGAATCAAACAAGGAACTCCATCTCTTTGTCACTAGTGAACATCAAACTCTGACAAGCTCAGGTGACATGTCTGCCCTTTAATTTATGAATTGACTTGGATGATATTGCATCCCCCGTGCTATGGAAAGTCCCTCCAGGATGGCTCCTTCTACACGTACCTTTGCTTACTCAGTGCTGTGGCTGTAAAGCAACAGATATGCCTGTGTGGAATTAGCCTTCATCTGTCCGTTTTAGGAACCTGACGTGATGATGACTGTTGCCTATTAAAGCTCCAGCCATGACGCTTCTGAAATGCATCGGAATTTTCTGCTTTTTCTTTTTCTGCTCCAACATCTCCAGTGCAGCATCTTCCCATTTATTTACTTGGATCAGTTTTAGGACTAGCCAAATATTTGAGTTACTCAAGCACTTTTCATCAGGCAAAAAAATGGCTCATTATGAATAATTTTGTACATCGATTCAACAGTACTTGAGAGAGCTAGACTGTTTCTCAAGTATTATTTTGCATAACCCAGAGTAGTGTTTTGTTTTCAAACTTTGTTCCAGGGAACGCAATGGCCCAGATGGCACGTAACAACCACTTCATGGGTGGTTTAACCCAGGAATTTCTGGTATCAAGCAGCAGTGAGTGAGCCCGCTGCTTCCCATCTGCTTAGGGGCTTCCTCTTTCAATTGACAACATAGGAATACCCCATTCCTGGGTTGTTATCTTCCAACCCGGACACTCTGGGTTGTTTAGCGATTAAGCAAACCCAGAGTTAACCCATGGTTTTTTTTGTTGGGTTAACTCTGAGTTGTTTAACTCCTAAACAACCCAGAGTTTCTGGGTTTGCATGTCGCAAAACAACCCAGAAACAGGCCATTCCTGGGATGTTAATTGGAAGCAGAAGCAATGAGCATTTGGGAAGCAGTGCGCAGCCACGATATCAGCAATTCCTAGTTAAACAACTCAGGAATTGCCATTATGTGTGAGCCAGGTCAGTAATTCCTTTGTAGCTCCTCAAAAAGAAAAATCAGTAATGGGGAATCAGCTTACCTGCAGGGTAGCTTGCCTTCTGTTACGATCTTCTGCTGCAGTGCACGGCCATAGAATGTTGGGTTTGTTCTAGAGGGCTCCACTCGGTTTATGCAGGGCAACAGTGGGGGGGGGGGACGGGGACGACAGGCTGTAGAAGTACATTCTGTTCAGGCTTCAGTGTAACAGAAAGGCCTGGAAAGGCAAGCCAGACCTTTGCTTGACCTTCCAGAAACATGCCCTGGCTTTTCAAGAACAGCCCGGAGGGCAAATCACTCATCTATTGATTGCATCTCTAAACTAGATTACTGCAATGCACTCTACGTGGGGCTGCCTTTGAAGACTGTTTGGAAGGTGCAGCTTGTGCAAAATGCGGCAGCAAGCCTTATTACAGGGACCAGAAGGACTGAACATATTATACCAGATCTGGTCCATTTTGCACTGGCTGCCAATATGCTTCCGAGCCAAATTCAAGGTGCTGGTTCTAACCTATAAAGCCCTACACGGCTTAGGACCACAATACCTGATGGAACACCTCTCCCAAATGCAATCTACCTGGACACTGCACTCAACATCTGGGGCCCTCCTCCGACTGCCACCTCCAAGAGTGGTTAGTGGCAACAAGGAGGAGGGCCTTCTCAGTGGTAGCCCCCCAATTATGGAATAAGCTCCCCGCTGAGGCCCGCCTGGCACCAGCCTTACTATCTTTTCGGCGCCAGGTTAAGACTTCCCTCTATGCCAAGGCATTCAATGGTTAAGAGCTCAAAATAGTGCATGGGGGGCGGGGGGGGGAATTGTCACCTGTAGGCTTAGTTTTATTAACTTTTGTATTGTCATTTTAAACTGTGCTTTTCAATTTGGTTTTTAATCTTTTTAACCATATTGTATGCTTTTATTGTTTTTATGTATAAATTGTGAACCGCCCAGAGAGCTTCGGCTGTGGGGCGGTATAAAAATGAAAATGAAATGAAAATGAAATGAATGCACCTAGCTTCCCCTGTATTATGCTAAAATTACTGTGAGCCATATCCCCCTTGCAAAAGACTGTACTGATTATGTAAAAGCCTTGATGGCTGTGAGATGGGCCATGTCTGACCTTTTGTCAGACCTAAGTGTTTCCTTTTGAATTGTCTCTCTGAGCCATGAACTTGTGAGTGCGCAGCATGTCTGAAGATGTAGCCGAGAGTAGCAGTTCTGGACTTTTCCCAAGTTCAGAACAGGTCGACTACCGAATGATTCCTGCACAGTTGTAAATACTTTCTTAAGCCTGCCTGTATCCAATCTGCAAGATCTGAGTGAGTAAACTCTGTTTTTAACCTTCAAAAGACTGTTTGTCTTATTGGTAGTATAAAGGGGGGGAAACCAGGTAAAGATCCAGTCAGCCCAGAAGGGCATCCTGTAATTGCCAAATGCTATTGCTGCTTTAACCAGCAGCTCCACACGCTCACGTTTTTCCGCTGTAGTTGGGGTCAGCTCTGCTGTACTTGCAAACGCAAGAGGGGAGAGATAATAACTTTTAATATCCTCTCCCAGCTCTTTTAGCAATCTCTATTGATACTATTCAGTATAAATGGAAGTGTCTCCCTTTCATTCTTGTTGGCATTCCTGACTGTGCTCAGATGCCATTCGTGAATTCACTAATAAACTTTCCTCTCTAAGAAACTCTCCAAAACACAATGCAGTAGATCATGTTTTTCCCCCCACAACAAGGCCTGGCCCGTGCTTTGGGTGAATTGTGGGATGTGCCTTAGAACACAGCCCAGAATCTTCTGCAGCATGCAAGAGATCCCGCAGCAGGTGCAGAAAGGCTTCCCTGCAGGTAGAAAGTTTGAAAACTTCTCTTCCAGAAGCCCCTGCACAAACCAGCTCCCTTTGAATAGATTCCCCAATAAACAGTACTATTTGGGACAGGTTAGAGGGAAATTAAAATGATGAGGAAGGTCAGGCATCTCCTTAATGGTTTTGTTTTTGTTTTTTTAAGTTTTGTAAAAAGATGCTGGAGGCAGGACAGGAGGATTGAGGCTTATACCAAAAGTTGAGAAGAAAATGGGCAGAGGGAAGATCACACCCCCACACCCCATCAAAACCCACATGGTAATTCACTGAAATGTATTGGTGTCAAGTTCAAACAAAAGGACGTATTTCTTTAAGCACAGTGTGATGAAACTCTGGATTGGATTCCATTGCCACAAGACATTCAAGAGCAGTTATTTGTTTGCTCTTTTAAAGTCCCGTGTGTGCACAAGAACATCCTACAACTGGTTTGGTACTTTAGTGCTACACTGGAATGATGCAAGAAGACTCCTCTAGTGCATAGTTAAACTATGGAATTCACTGCCATAAGATGTAGTGATGGCCGACAACTTGGGGCAGCTTTAAAGGGGGTTTAGACAAATTCATGGAGCAGAAGGCCATCAATGGCTACTAGTGCCGATGGCTGTGTGCTGCCTCCAGTATTGGAGGCAGTACGCTTCTCAAGTCAAGACCAGTTGTTGCAGAATGCGAGTGGGAGGGTGCTGCTGCCCTCATGTCCTGCTTGTGAGCTCCCAGAGGGATCTGGTTAGGAACAGAATGCTGGACTAGATAGACCCTTGGTCTGATCCATTCCAGCTCTCATGTTCTTACCTTTGCCAACCTTTGCACGTTTATTAGAAGAGGGATTCAGCCCATTCACCCCTCTGGGCTTTTAGTAATCAGATTTAACATGTTTTTTTTTTATGTCTAGTGGAGTCATAGATTTCATAGATCATAGAGTTGGAAGGGGCCTACACAAGGCCATTGAGTCCAACCCCCTGTTCAATGCAGGAAACTAGAGGGGTCTCCCATCCAAGTAATAACCAGGCTTGACCCTGCTTAGCTTTCCACGCTCAGACAAGCTGAGCCAGCGTAAGCCACATTTTTTTTGGATTTGAACTCCCTTTTGAAACTGGATGAGAGAGCTCCAATTTGATATCTATGGGCAAGCTCACATAGATACTCACCTCTACCCCACCTCATGAATACGCCAACATTTATTGCACTCGCTTTGTATTAACTTCTGGGATAAAATCCAAGGTTCTGCATTTCACCTATACATTTACAAGAGGATGCTGGGGCTTCAATCCTCTTCAATCCTAGAAGCCAGGAATCAGAAAGGAACACTTTTCCTAGTTCCTGATGTGCAGGGGGGGGGGAATTCTGGAGAGTAATGAGGGAAAGGCACTTCCAAGATGCTCAGAGGCACTGTATTACTTTGAAGAAGAAAGAGGTTCTGGAACGGATATTTGGCTGAGGGTTAGGATACTTTCAGATGAGCTTTAATTGTGCCATCGACCTCTCATTCGCAGATGTTTACAGGAGGTCCAGACAACATTGACTTCTACTCGCAATCGTCCTGTTTTTCCACCAATTCTTCAGACTTTTTCTTTAATATAGAAAATCTGTTAATGAGAAAAAGACCAAACAGCTGCACAGTGCCTTCTAACTGGTGGTACTAGGAGCCCTCTGTCCAGAAGCACCCTAAAGCTAAAGGGATTGAATTGGCCATGTTTACAAGATCATCCTCCACTTTGTGCATCGATCTCAAAGACTGACCAATCGCACACCATTTGAGTGTATCCATCTGTGTGTTTCAACACCAAAGGTGTCTAAGAGAGAATCTCAGGCTGTTCCGTGGCTTTGGAATTCATCCCAGGACACTGCCCCAAACTTGAACATCTTTCCAAAATATCGTAAGCCTCTCGAGTAGCCAAGTCTACAGAGCGGATGTTTGTTAGCACTGACAAAGCTATTTTAATTGGAATTTTAAAATGAAGTTGTGTCCTGCTGTATCCAAATTTTTATTTATAAATAATAAAACTTCCATACAAATTTGTAAAATGCAACATAAATATGGATGGTAAGAAAAATAAAATTTAAACCCGTACATAAAATAAGCAGGAAACAAACTCTGCAGGCAGAAGTTGTGTTATACATTTACATTTGTTTGTTGCACCCCAACTTTCTATAAAACGGGAATACAAAACAATGAGCAGAGTCTACAGCCCCTAAATCCAGCAGGTAAAGCGCACCAGTAACTCCAGTTGGAGTACACACTCATTTGTTTAGTACTGATCCATTACACTTTTAGCCCCTTGTCCTACTTGCAGAAGGGGCAATGAAAGGGTGGATCCTTCATCCTCTCCCCTCATCCCAAATTTTCCATGCACATACAAGCAGGCTGGAGAATTGAATGTAAATGACTAGTTGAGAGAAAAGGCAGTGAAAGGCTTGCATATGTGGTGTAGTTCATAGCATTTATAGATCAAGATGGGAAGAATTCAGAACCTCACTTGCCTCCACTGCTTTGTGACAAGGAGGCAACGGAGCTGCTCCAAACTCTGCACTTCAGTTCCTGAGGCTGCTGTAACGTTGGCCTCACAGCCAGCAGTATGTCTGAGCCACAGATTCTGTTTCACTGCTTCATTACCAGAGAAGACGGACCAGAGAAGACCAACGGCCTGCTCATTAGAAACTGCTGATGAGGCTGTTCTTGGGCTTGCGTGGGAACCGGCTGAGAGATCAAAGCAAGCTGGCGTGATTCAGAACCCAATTAAGGCCTTCAAAATAAAGAGGAAGATCCCAGTTCCTTCCTTGTTCCCAGGAAACTGGCAAGTAGAGGGAAGCAAGAGGGCCCCATCTAGGGCTCATGGGGGAGCCCAGCTCAAGTTTTCGCATCAATTAATTTTTAGCAAGAAAAATGTTTAGCTTGTCTCTTGATGTGGGCAGGCCCACTGCAACAGGGTTGGTTGTAATACTTCCCATAAGTGTCAATTTATGGTTATTTCATAGAAGTGCCTTGAGAGTGAAGAACCAAGTGCTGACTTTGGTGGGTTAAAGTCATGTGTTCATAGAATCATAGAAAAGTAGAGTTGGAAGGGGCCCACAAGGCCATCGAGTCCAACCCCCTGCTCAATGCAGGAATCTAGGTCAAAGCATCTCTGACAGATGTCTGTCCAGCTGCACCTTGAATGCCTCCAGAGTGGGAGAGCCCACCACCTCCCTAGGTAGTTGATTCCATTGTCTTATTGCTCTGACAGTCAGGAAATTTTTCCTGATGTTTAGGTGGAATCTAGGTTCCTGTAACTTGAGCCCATTATTCCGTGTCCTGCAAACTGGGATGACCGAGAAGAGATCCTTGCCCTCCTCTGTGTGACATCCCTTCAAATACTGGAAGAGTGCGATCATATCTCCCCTCAGTCTCCTCTTCTGAAGGCTAAACATGCCCAGTTCTTTCAGTCTCTCCTCATAGGGCCTTGTTTCCAGTCCCTTTATCATCCTTGTTGCCCTCCTCTGAACCCTCTCCAGTTTGTCTATGTCCTTCTTAAAGTGAGGTGCCCAGAACTGGACGCAGTACTCAAGATGAGGCCTAACCAGTGCCGAGTAAAGGGGAATTATCACTTCCCGCGATTTGGAAGCTATACTTCTATTAATACAGCCCAAAATTGCATTTGCCTTCTTTGCAGCCACGTCGCATTGCTGGCTCATATTCAGTTTGTGATCTACCACAATTCCAAGATCCTTCTCACTTGTAGTATTGTTGAGCCAAGTGTCCCCCATTCTGTAACTCTGCATTTGGTTTCCTCTCCCTAGGTGCAGCACTTGGCATTTATCCCTATTAAATTTCATTCTGTTATTTTCAGCCCAGCGCTCCAGCCTATCGAGGTCACTTTGAATTTTGTTTCTGTCTTCCAGAGTATTAGCTGTTCCACCCAACTTTGTGTCATCTGCAAATTTGATAAGCATTCCCTGTACCTCCTGATCCAAGTCATTAATAAAAATGTTGAAGAGCACCGGGCCCAGGACCGAGCCCTGTGGTACCCCACTCGTTACCTCTCCCCAGTTTGAGAAGGAACCATTGATAAGCACTCTTTGAGTCCGATTCTTTAGCCAATTGTGGATCCACCTGATAGTTGTTCCATCTAGCCCACTCTTAGCTAGCTTACTAATCAGGATATCATGAGGCACTTTGTCGAAAGCTTTGCTGAAGTCCAGGTATATAATGTCCACAGCATTCCCACAGTCCACAAGGGAGGTTACCCGATCAAAAAATGAGATCAGATTAGTCTGACAGGATTTGTTCTTGACAAATCCATGCTGGCTTCTAGTAATCACTGCATTGTTTTCAAGGTGCTTGCAGACTGACTTCTTTATAATCTGCTCAAAAATCTTCCCGGGGATTGATGTCAGACTGACTGGCCTATAGTTCCCAGGTTCCTCCTTCTTGCCCTTTTTGAAGATGGGAACAACATTTGCCCTCCTCCAGTCGTCTGGCACTTCACCTGTCCTCCATGATTTCTCAAAGATAATAGACAGTGGTTCTGAGAGTTCTTCTGCCAGTTCCTTTATTACTCTAGGATGCAGCTCATCAGGCCCTGGAGATTTAAACTCGTTCAGAGTAATCAGGTGCTCCTTGACCATTTGCCTATCAATCTCAAGCTGCAATTCTGCCCCTTCAGTCTGCACTTCAGGTTTGCCAGGGGGGTCATAGACCCTCTTTTGGGAGAAGACCGAGCCGAAGTAGGAATTGAACACTTCTGCCTTTTCTTTGTCTTCTGTTATCAATTTGCCATCCTCATTGCGTAGTTGAACCACCAGTTCTTTCTTCTGTCTTTTACTGTGCATGTATCTGAAGAAAGCTTTTTTGTTGCTTTTAGCATTCCTCGCTAACCTTAGCTCATTCTCAGCTTTAGCCTTCCTGACACTATTCCTGCAGTTCTGTGCTACCTGCCTGTACTCTTCCCCTGTAGCCTGTCCTTCCTTCCACTTCCTATACGTGTCCTTTTTTGTTTTCAGGTCATCTTTGAGTTTATTGTGAAGCCACATTGGCTTCTTCTGTTGCCCTCTGCCTTTTCTCCTTGTGGGAATTGTTTGCAATTGTGCCTTTAAAATTTCCTTTTTTAAAAACTCCCACCCCTCCTGGGCTCCCTTTCTCGTGAGTCACTTGCCATGGGATCTTACTTACTGTTGACGTGATCTTGTGAAATGCACACACAACCAGCAAAAAACACGCCCTGAGAATGCATTAGTGGACGAACTCCCCTCCATCTCAGATGTTGTATGGGAGTCCGCTTTCTCCAATCTGGCACCCTACAGATACTTTGGACTACAACTTCCATCATCCCTGACTGCTGGCCATACTGGCTGGGGTTGATGGAGAATTCTGGTCAAAATAATCTGGAGGCACCATGTTGGGGGATGCTGTTATAAACTGCAGTCTTAGCACAAAGTAATAATGCAATGGGAAGCCCACGTCTCTCTTCCACCTCCGAAGGGGTTGCATGAATTCACCCTTCAGTTAGATTCCAAGTGACCTTGGGATGACTCCTCTTTTTAAAAAATGCAGTCATGTGAATCAACCCCTCAAAGCCAAAAACAAAAATGGCCAGCTGACAATTGCTTTTTGCATCTCTAAAAGAACCAGGCAGATTAAGAATAGGGAAGCTTAAAAACTACCCATCATTCAAGGTAGGGAAATGCAGAACCTGTCCCAAACACACACTATTACTGTACTGGCTCCCAACAACGTAAGGACAGGAAGCCCTACCCAAGTTACCCCAAATTCACATGGCTATGAAAAGCAAGCTTCCAGTCCTCATGGGTAGCACTAAGCAAAAAAGAAAAGAAAAAGTGGGACTTCAATGCTTTTGTACCACTCCCTGCCCTGTGCTTGTTCAAGATTTTGCCAGTTTCCATATTCCCGTTTCTCCCTCCACCCCATCCCCCATAGGCTGAAAATCTGAATTCTCGAAGCAGACAAAAATATTTTACCTGCAGATTGTATTTTGTGTGAAAAGAAAAAAAAAAAAGAGCCCTAGGATGGACAATAGGGGCCCATGCTGTATTCAGTGCTAGCAGCCAGCAAAATATGATTTAAAATCCAGCTGCCCATCTGCTCTCAATCCTTCCCGAAGCCTGCTTTCTATTAGCTTTGGCTGCTCTAGGCCTTTAACTCTTTGAAAGCTGGCTTGCAGTGAGCAGCGTGCCTTATTAACATTAAGAGTCCAAAGTCTGGTTCTCTAAGCCCTGTGGGGGACTGTACAGCTATTAAAACAGGGAGAGGAAAAGTGGGAGTCTCCTAAGTTAGCATGATTAAACTTCAGTGATGAGGGGCCTGCATAGATGTCTGCTTCAGAGGTATTGCAGGGGTTAATCACCCAAGCATTAGGCTAAGAGACACAACCACAAAATATCCTTCTTTATTACTAGGCTGGGCTGGTTTCTCTTAACACTGTCACGGATTTTTAACACCCAGTGCCGTTGTGGTTTACAGGAGCCAACCATCAGGGCTGCAGATGGTCAAATCGTCCCACTCCACTATATTTGAACAAGAAGGTTGCCAAAGTTGCTCGGGCCTGCCTAAAAATGCATGTAGTCCATGTCTCCTGCCCTGGCCACTCAGCTTAAAGCAAAATTTTGTGACATGGGGCACCAGGCAATATGAAAAATTACGAGGACAGCAGGGATGAAATGGAAGATTTCTGGTTGTTCAGTAACACTATGAACTGGCTAAAATATAACATGGCAATGGCCACAAAGGGTGGATGCCCTCAAGATTTTGTATCACACATTTACCCTTCCAAACTCAGACAGAAGCAACTGTTATGGATATTAAATACATGCATAAATCTGGAACAAAGCAAGAACAGCATAAAGAATAAAGACACAATTGAGTTCTGTGGGTACTGAACCACGATCAGTGGGGCATATATGTCTCAAATATACTAATTGCACCTCTACTTTAATGGGCAAGAGATTAATAGTGGCTGGGCTCTCATTTTCTAAGGTGCCAGTGGAGAAATACTAAAGCTACATCAAAGATGGAATCCAGGATTCCTACGCAAGGGAATCTGCACCACCCCATCCCCTGGGAAAACCAGATCCAAGTTGCAAAAACGAGCAGCCAAGCTAAACAAAATACACATCAAAACCATAAGACAGACTCTTTTAATCTATAAATTAAAAAAAGGGAGTACATTAATACCCCAACTGTTAAAAACATCTGGCTGTACATATTTCAGTACATCAGATATATTATAAATTCATTGCAAGGGGGGGGGCATCCCAAAATGTTCTTCCTCTTCAGGTTTGAAGGCAATCCAGGGCGAAGAGCAATGTGGAAATACATATGGCATTTGGAATGTGAACTTGACCATTCAAATAAAAAACGGTAATATACGCATACATACATGAACACACAATGTATAATCCAACTCAGAAGTCAGCTCTGTACACTTAGTAAGAATTTTAGATTCACACAAACAAACCAACTCTTCCCCAAGCAGCGGCTCAGGAATGAAAAAGATCAGCTCTTTGCCCCAGGCCTAAACCAGCTTCAGTGCTAGGGCTGCATCCGTAGTTCATAAATGTTAAGATGCTCAGCGTGTGTGTGTGTGTGTGTCTCACTGTGTGTGTGTGTGTGTGTGTGTGTGTGTGTGTGTCTCACTAAGCCCCACTGCAGCTCCTGAGACGCTAAGCCTGAGCATGAGTGACATCTGCTTTGCGGGAACAGTCCAACTTCAAAGGAGCTCACAAGAGAAGCTGCTGCCTTCTTATTTCCTTCTGTGATGTTAATGGTTTTGTTTCTGCAAATGGGCTCTTCTTGCGGACACCCTTCATACTCTTTCATGGCTGGTGTTGAAAACAGGCAGCCCAGGAGTGGCACAGGCAGTTCCAGCATATATACAGGTGAGGGGGCAATAGAGCAGTGTCCTCCAACCTTGGGTCCCCAGATGTTTTTGGCCTACAACTCCCAGCATGCCCCAGCCAGTGTAGCTGGCTGGGGCATGCTGGGAGTTGTAGGCCAAAAACATCTGGGGACCCAAGGTTGGAGGACACTGCAATAGAGAAAAGGATAACACAGGCGGGTAGGGGAGAATGTGTCTGGGATTCAAAAAGGTGGTTGGGAAGGCAATGTGAGGGGATGGTATGGAGGCAAAGTGTGAAGTCCACCTCCTAAACGTAACCAAGACGTGGCTCTATCCACCCAAAACTTGTTTCTATCAACAGACAGGACATCTTACAGTTTAGAAACACGCCATGAAAATAAGGACAGGACATCCTTTTAACACTGATACTGTAAAAAAAAAAAAAAAAAAAGAAGAAGTCCCAATAGTCAGAATCAAACGCCCACTGGCATGGCTCAGCAAAGGCTGTTACTAAGGATAATGGCACCAGGGAAGAAATGATGCTGTTAGGAACGTTCTAGACAAGAACTGAGCCGAGCAACCATTCTAAAGTCCCATGGCCAAGATGCTTCCAACCAAAACTCTGTCCTTGAGGGCATGCTCCACATCATTCTCTTCTATTTTCAGGAAGACCTGGAAAGAAATGAGTTTATTACCCAGGGAGAAGATAAGCATCCATCATTGCCAAAAAGCAGAATCCCAAGACGATACTCTAGGCCAGGGCTCTCCAACCTTGGGTCCCCAGATGTTGCTGGACTACAGTTCCCAGAATCCCTTGCAAATTAGCCATGCTGGCTGGGTAGGCTGGGAGCTGTAGGCCAGCAACATCTGGGGACCCAAGGTTGGAGAGCCCTGCTCTAGACTGTTTAGTCTACATGGGAGAAGAGGACACAGGAACTTCTACCATGATGCCATCCAAACAGACCCACTTCCAGTCAGTACCTAAATATTACAATGACAGCCGAAATATTGTCTTGTGGAATGTCACAATGGGTGGGTTCGCACAACATGATAAACCACCCTACCCCTGAGGCGCCCATCAGATGATCGGGCACATCGTGGGTGGGGTGCCCCCTCCCTCTGGTCCTCCATGGGTATGCCAAGGGACACCGCAGAAACACTGAGGTTTCCCCCACCTCCCCTGGGACATGCTGGGACTTGTAGGCTGCCTTTTTCTTGGAAACATGCAGAACTCCCAGGGATTCCCATGTACGGGGGTAATTCTATAGGGTCTATATACCTGTATACTTTCCTGCCCCAAAATAAAATTTTAACCCCTTAGAAATCCAACCTTAAGAACAGAAGTTTGCTCTTTGACAGCTCAGCTGATCTGTCAAAGAGGAATTACCCGCGTACATGGGAATCCCAGGAGTTCTGCATGTTCCCAAGACGCTAGCATCTCAGGGACACTTGCAAAACTGAGGGGACACTTGGGACACATGATCCTGCCCCCCCCAACCCGAGGATCCTGATCCTGCTGCGAAAGGGGTGAGCGATGCCCCCCTTTCACAAGCAAGAATCACTCTGGGCTTTGTAAGCATTTGACAGGTTGGCTTCTGACACCTGTCAAATGCTTGCAAAGGGGGATTTACTTACCTGCACCCCCAGGGAGGCACTGGACAGGGGCACTGGACTTTGCCACTTTTGCCATGGGTCTCCCGATTTGTGCGGGCGGAAAAATTAAAACACTAAAGCAATTTTTTGCACACAGCTCTGTGCGCAATTTTTTAAAAAGAAAAGGCTGGACAGCCGCAGGCAGCCCCCCTAACGTGCTGTGACGGCACCTTGAAGGGACTGCTTGCAGCTGCCAAAACAGGGATCGCGAAAGATGGCTCCCCCCACAAAAAGGGAGAAAAAGCCGTGGTGAGCCCGAAAGCGCTTGCAGCGGGGAGGGGATAAGCCTCTGCCAGCCGCCCCCAAGTGCCACTTGGGTACTTTAGGGGTGGCTGGCAGTGGCGCTCACCCGGTAGCTGCTTGGCAAGAGCGGAAAAGGGATTTTGAGGCTCTGTAGCAGGCTATCTTCACCCACCATGGATCATGTCATCCGGGTTCAGACAACATGAGAACCCATTGTGGGTGAAACAACCCCTACTACAAGCCATGGTTGTCAGGGTGCATTATAAGCCAAACTTAAGCGACCTTGACAAACCCATCACGGGTGTGCACGGCACAACACCCCACCATGGCTTTGTGTGCAAGCACATTGACACAATGAACTACTGGGCAAATCTTCATTGCTCAGCATTATTTCTTCCATTATAACAGAGAGGTGGGGAGAACTGACCTCTCAAAGGATTTTATTTTATTTATTTAATTTATACCCCACCTTTTTTCCTGCAAGGAACCGAAGGCGGCTTACATAATCCTCCTCCTCTGCTCCATTTTATCCTCACAACAACCTTGTGAGGTAGGTTAGGGTGAGAGTCAGTGACTGGCCCAAAGTCACCCAGTGGGTTTCATGGCCAAGCGGGGACTAGAACCCGGATCTCCTGAGTCCCAGTCCAATACTCTCACCACTACGCCACACTGGTTGTGTTGAGGATCAATGGCATAAGGAAACATTGCACACCGAACCCTAAGGCTTAGGGACAGGGTGCACTGTTACACTAAATAGATGTAAAACCACTTTAAAAGGCAGGGAATTAATTTCAATGCTACGCATATTTAAGGCAAAGCACCCATCTTTCTCTGGGGCTTGTTTATTGCCAATCACAGAGGCATCCCAAACAGTTCGGATCTCAGTACACAGTTAATTCTGTTATGTTAACTAGTAGATCACACCAAACATATGAAACTGCCCAAACTGAGTGAAACCATGCATTCACCTAGCCCGACACTATCCATTCCAACTGGCAGCTGCTCCCCAGGGTCCCAGGCAGAGGTCTTTCCTTGCCCTGAAACCTGAGCTCCTTTTAACAGACGATGGCAGGATTAAACATGGGACCGTCGGCATGCAAAGCATGCGTTCAGCCGCCAGACTATGGGCCCTTCTGAGCGGTGGAGGGGCCTTGGATACCCTTGTTCCCATTGCCGTCCCATCCATAACAAAAGCAAGCCTGTAGTAGTACCTTCGTCAGCCGTGCTTCTTTAGCCTTCTTCAACCCCACAATACCCCTTGATTCCAAGAGGGCTGAGAGTGAGAGACATTCTGATTGGTCAATAGCTCCTATGTGCTGCTTCCGGCAAACTCTGCTGTAGGCCTCATGCAGCTAGGAGGAGGAAATGTTTATGAAAACTCACTGCTATTGAATACAAGAGACACACAGACAAGAGCTCATGACAGAACTTGCTCTCTTTGGCTTTATGCCTCAGGCTAACTCGGTCCCTTAACATGGTTTGTAACTGGATGATGTTCCTCCTGATCACGTCTCACAAAGCCCAGCCAAAGAAGTTGCTAGCAAGGAAAAACACCAGATTTGCTCCATAGCTCTGGGTTATGAGCATTGCTACTGCAACCTGCACTTCTAAAGTGTACAGAAGGGGGAGGGGGCACAATACCCCTGCAAGTGCAAAAGATTCAGAGCTTGTGTTAAATCCCACACAAGTTCACTGGATGGTCTTGGGCAAATAACTGTCCCAGCCTTAGTTTCCCCATTTGTAAATCTGGAATAAAAATAGCTTGCAGAATTGCTGTGGCGGAACCTGGGGTTCAAGATGCTAAATCTCCGCCCCTGCCACCGGTCCTTACTGCAGAAACCAGGAGCTAAAGGAAGAGCTCCTTTCTCCCCTCTACCTACCAAACCTCACCCACAAGGTCTCCAAAAAATGATAGGAGAAGGTAGGTAGGTAGATAGATTAGAGGTTTTAGGGTGCAGTTGCAGCTAGCCTGTATTGCGCCAAACATTTGGGTATGTTTCAAGAAGTCATCTTCCATTCAGTTCATACATAAAACTATCTTCTCTAAGCAAACAGGTCTCTTTCATTACCAAGTTCTTAAAAGAAAGGGCAGGGGGTATGTGACAGGATAAGAAGAGAGAGACAGATGGGCGCCAATTCAATTCCCTTGAAGGTTCTTGTACTCTAGTTCTTTGGGTCCTGCAACTCCTAAACAGCCAGGCATTTTTATTTATTTATTTGTTTGTTTGTTGTATTTCTGAATCGCCCATCTGGCCAGCAAACCAGCCACTCTGGGCGATGTACAACATGATAAAATACATTTAAAATACATGATATTTACATACATTTATTTAAATACATTTAATGTATTAATGTATTTAAATACATTTAAAATACATGATATACATTTAAAACAGAATAAAACAGTATAACTTTTAAAATCTTAACCCACCCCATATTCCCGCCTGAATAACCATGTTTTTAATGAGCGGCGGAAGCTTAACAGAGAGGGGCATGGCGGATGTCACTAGGGAGGGAGTTCCACAGTATGGGGGCCGCCACAGAAAAGGCCCTCTTCCTAGTCCCCACCAGTCTAGCTGCTCTGGCTGAAGGGACAAGGAGAAGGCCGTCTTTAAATCGGCCCATGGTAGGACCTGCTCACACTGCTTGTACACATCAGTCTTCGTACTCCTGTGGTACTCCAGTTTTAAGTAGCATACCCTAATAGGGCTCTTGTGATGTGATAATGTGCAAAGCAAAGCCCTCTGCCTAGAAAAAGTGCTACAATAGCCTAATAGCAGCATTGGGGGATCTGCACACTTACCTTTCCCAGGGTCACTTCTTTGACTTTCTGCTGCTTGGTTAAGAGCAGCAGAGAACAGACCAAGATTTTTTGTTGCAAGGGGAAGGAATCAGCACCACCACAGCTGTTACCAGCAGCCATCCGGTCACCGTACACATCGGAGATCACCCTGGATACGTGGAGCAGTCCCACCTGTTTGGGCACTGCTGAGTCTGTGGCTGGTTTAGAAAGGGATTTGCCTGAGGATGGGAGAAGTCAGAAAGACAGCTGGGATCAGCTGGGTAGAGAGACAAGAGCAATACTTGAGGCACAACCTGCCACGCACTGCCTCATTCTCACATGGTTCTTATAATCTATAAATGGCATATACATTGATTTTGCTAGATTTATACTCCACCTTTCATCTAAAGAGCTCAACACAGCATATGTAGGGTTCCCAGGCAGTCTTACATTCAGATACCGACCAAATCTAGACCTGCTTAGCATCAGCAAAGATGCTGTATCGTGCCTTCAGACCACACACACACCCAACACGTGCAATCTTTACCCCCTAATTTTGAAGGGCAGATGTCACAGGTGTGTCACTGATTTGAGTGGAGATGAGGCAAGATGGAAACAAGCTTACTGCCTCTCTACACGTACACAAGCCTTAGGTTGCATCAATTTCCAGCTCAGTTTGGGAGATGCCCACTTTTCAATCCCTGTATGTAGCTGTTTCACACCTGCATTTTCAGCGGCCAAGTTACACTTAAAGCCAGTACCAGAGAGAGAGACAAGGGAGCAGGTGTAGCCTCCCACTGCAGGGCTGTCTGCTTCACTAGTGCTGGAAGGGAAAATACTTTTTGTGCCAGCCAGCTGCACGATAATTTCTTCCCTCCAGTAAGGCCTAAACAAGTCCCTGGGAAGAAATGCTACCAATCAGGGTCAGGAAAACACATAATGAAACATGACAGCGCTGCACCGCAGCCTAGGACCTGCTTTAGGGAGAAGAGTGAGGAAAAAGCTACTTACAGGCAGGCAGCAGTTTAAGCACAGTTTGGCTCTTCACATCCGATTCCACAATTTCAATGGCCCTCCTAAGGATGAGTAACATTTTAAACC
The DNA here is from genome assembly GCA_021292165.1 of Shinisaurus crocodilurus. Classification (NCBI taxonomy): domain Eukaryota; kingdom Metazoa; phylum Chordata; class Lepidosauria; order Squamata; family Shinisauridae; genus Shinisaurus; species Shinisaurus crocodilurus. The sequence goes on along the minus strand of CM037877.1, from coordinate 268,745,073 downwards.
GAGGCATTAGTGTTTTACTGACGCTTTTATCAATTCCTAACATAGCGCTATTGGACTAGGGGTGTCAGAGAAACCCGCGACGGATTCAAATGAGTTTGGATTTCTATGAACCGACCTGTGGATTCTGCAGTGGACCAGTCTTTTCCGAGTTACACAGATTTGCAACTGTTTTTTTAAACTTGGGGGGGGGGGGATTTGCGCAACTGCACATCAACACAAGTGCATACTTGTGTAAAGATGCATTGGCAAACAGGAACGAAATGATCACGGATCCCTAAAAAAAAACAAAAACTGATCTCGTCAATGAGCCAATTATGGAACGAAAAGTGCCTGACAATCTAGGAAACAGAGACAGAACAGACCTAACAAAATCCATACATCCCTACAGTATGGACCAATCCAGATTTTCTCACATAATCAACCGTGTACAGCCCATGCTATTGTTCCTTTGGGCACATATGTAGCACCCCACCAAAAATCCAAAAGCCACATCCCCTTACGTTAGCTTGAGCACAAAAGTCACCAATTATACCACCTGTGTTGCTCATATTCCAGTTGCTTTCCCTGCCTAATGATAGTTCAGTGTAGCATTCACAGGGAAGAAGACACAAGTCCCGTTTATTTCTGCTACCAGATCAGAGCACCCACCACCCTCACTTTAATGCTGCTTCAACCTTATGGCAAACCAACACCAGAATCCCCCCAACTCCAAACCTGTTTGGCTTATAAAATCATGCTCTCTTACCCTAAAGTACGATTGGCCTTAATTAGAATAATTATAATCCAACCCACTTTCTATGGTAGGAGGAATCTTAAATAATGAGTGTTAATTAAATGCAGTATAAGAAGGGAGCCATGAGGCCCAAGGAGCAGAATTCATTAAGACTCCTTATACTGATGGGATCTAGGATATTATATCGTCATAGTGTGATGCCAATACTGTGACTTTGGAATTTTGGCAATTATGTTTTTCCTTTCTGTATATGCTTTGATTGCTTTATAAATAAAATGGCTGCACCCTTGACAGAGTGTAATCCTGTGTTCCATGTACACTTTTTCAGCCAATCTACAATGACAGTAAACAAGAGAGGAGCAGCAGCCCAACAAAGAGAGAGTCTCAAAAGGAGCTAAGCAAAAGGATAAAAGTAACATTTCAGAAGTTTACTATTAAGTCAATATTCAGACGTATTTGAATATTACATTTGCCTTCATTCAAAGCAATAGTCATTTTAGGTCTCGTGCCTGAGTTGTTTTCTCATGAAATGTTTACACACTAGAACATGAGCCCTGCTGGATAAGGGTAAGGTCCATCTAGTCCAGTGGCCAACCAGATACCTCTGGGAAGCCTATAAGCAGGATATGAGGGCAACAGCCTTCTCCCACTGCTGCCCCTCAAGGCACTGGCATTCAGGCCTGTGGCTCACGCTGGCTCAACTTGTCTGAGCATGGAAAGCTAAGCAGGGTCAGGCCTGGTTATTACTTGGATGCGAGACCCCTCCTCTAGTTTCCTGCATTGAGCAAGGGGGTTGGACTCGATGGCCTTGTAGGCCCCTTCCAACTCTCATGAAATCTATGAAATCTATAACCACCTCTGAACTTAGAGGTTCCATATAGCCATGGTCAATATTAGCCATTGATAAACATATCTTCCATGAATTTGTCTAATCCCCCTTTCCAATCAGCTACACTAGCAGCCTCCAACACTCTAGTGGCAGTGAATTCCATAAGCTAATTATGTGTGCTTTTAAGAAGTACTTCTTTATCTGTCCTGAATCTCCTGCCAATCAGTTTCACCGGATGACACCTAATATTATGAGGGAAGGAGAAAAACTGTATCTGTATCCACTTTCTCCATCCTGTGCATAATGTTATAAGCCTATATGAGGTCTCTGTTTACTCGATTTTTTTCTAAACGTGTCATGTGCATGCAAGAAAAAAAATTCATAGCACCTTCTGTGGTTCACCTCTGCTGGATTTTCAGCATAGACTACTATCACCTCCACACTCCACCTTGTTTTTGTCTTATGTGTCACAGCTCAAGCAGTACTGTTTACATTGTGAAAAAATTAGCACATCAATGTTCTCCATGGAAATAATAAGAATGAAGAATGGTGGATCTCTGAAAAGCCTTTTCATCTCCTTCAGGTGGATGAATTTACCAAACCATTAAACTGTAGAGATTGTGAACATGTCCTGTACCAATGTGGTATCTCAATTGTTCCTCAGCAATGCATTAACCACCAGGGCACACCAAACATGCATGGTTTACCCTCTACCAAATGAAGGTGGTTAGAGTTTAGGAGGGACAGACCTCCAGTTAATGCAGAAAAGAGGCAGGTAGTCAATTTTCATATTTCACACGCAACTGAAATGTGTAAACCTTCAATGCCGATTCCACAGGTGCTATGAGTGAACATTCCAAATAGCAATTTTTTTAAAAATGCAGGTGGTATAGGAGGGGGAGAAGAGAGGAAAGGCTGACAGTTTTCATTTTTTTAGGAGTGGGGACAATGATTAACCACCAGGACGAGACAAGAATTCAACTATGGTTATTAATACGGCACCAATTACTGAAAGAAGTCCCTGACTTTCAACTTTAGACAAGGAGAAAAAATAATCAGACTTTGGGGAAGGGAGAGGCAATAGTAACAACAGGTAAGTGTGAGCAAACTAAGTTACATGGGACGTAGGTTTCATTTCAGTTGCAGACCCAACAGTTAAACTAAAGGTTTCACACACAAAAACAGGTTTTGAAAAGTTTGAAAGGAGAGCAAGATAGAGGTTTCCTGAGAGGGAGTTCCAGGTGACTACAGTTAAGTGGGTTCTGGTTGAGCTGTAGAGCCACTCTTACTGTTAATAATTCTCCTCAGAAGCTACTTGGGTAGAATCTCCTTCCTATGAGGTTTACCAATAAAAGCTGGACAGACATCTGTCAAGGATCATTTTATGTCTAGAATATCTTTTTTAAGGGCTGGGGAGCTGGAGAAGATTGACTAGTTATCCAACCCTGTTTACCTTGAAGAGTTCGTTTCAACTAAGTCACATTGTCACACACCAACACCATGTGTCTTGAATATTTGGCTGGTCCAAGCAGTCCAAAACAGCAGTCTTCACACCAGGACCCACATTTAGCCTTAAATTGCTTCAACTTTTCATTTAACTAGACACAGCCATTTGTGCTTCTCTCTCCCCTTTCTACTTTCTCCTGATATCTCTTCAAAACTCCCATCTTTCTGCTCTCTCCTCTTCCCCTTTCAAAACATAGTTTTAAAAAGACAAAAGATGGGGTTTATGACCCTGTCCAATGTAACTTAGGCTGCTCCACGATCCAATTTTGGGCCCTGACCCACCAGCTGAAGACCAATGGCCTGTCATAACAAGGTGCTTAAGCCAGTCCTTACATTCTCCTACAGTGTAGTTCTTCTACTTGTATCTGCAGTTCCCTCTCTTGCCTTCTCATCCCAGTGCTCCCAAGCAGCATTCAGAAGTCACAAGGGAGAAACCAGGCAAGCACGCCATGCACACAGAGGAAGGAGACCTGGAGTGGCCTGCACGGCCCATTAATGGGAGCTCATTACTAGCTTGCCTCTTAATGAGACTAGCGCTCTATTTGTTGAGGTGGAAGTGGTGCTAGAGGCAGCCTTCGACCCAAAGCCGCAGTGCCAACTTCTGTTTAATTTGGGCACCCCGTGGGTGGTGTGAGGCAGGACTAAATCTCTGTTTAAGTTGACAATTACCCAACTAAAGCAAAATTTAAGTTACAAATCCAAACACCTATTTTAGTTATCAGAATTTGCAAAACTCTGTTGCCGCTTGTGGGAGCAAACAAACTTGCTGGGTAAGTGTAAGGATGCTGGCTAGGTTTTTTTCTTCTTCTAAATTTCTTTGGTGAAATCAAGTAACACGTTTGCAAACAAAAGGGATGATCCAGCCAAGTTCCATTCATTTTAATAAAAGAATTTAGGGAGCAATCATATGCTCCCCAGAAGAATGTCTGAGGGGGTCATAGGATGTGGCAGAAATGCTGCTATGTCAGCAGAGAGGGAGGACCGCCAGCACAAGGGCACATCTGCCGCTCAAGGTCCCTGCTGGAGGTTACTGACTTGTCAGTGGTGGGGGTCCAAATGTCATATTCCAGGGCACGTTGGGGGGGGGGCGTCGTGGACCCACAGGAACCTAAGTCCACTTGTTCCCCTTGCACAACCTCAAACAAGCCCTGAAACGACACCAGCCCTGGAGACGCAAGTTAATTCCCGAGTAGGTTGGGGGGGGGGGGAAGAAAATTGCCCCTCCCCTGCTCTGGCCATAGTGAGGCAGCAAGGCTCTGGATATAGTGGTTGCTACGCCAAGGAATCTCCCCCCCCCCACCTCCAATAGGATTGCTCTGTATTCTTGCTCTCTTTCATTGAACTCAATGGTCCCTAAAAAGTGCTTAACTTTGGTTGGATGCGCCCCAGGTATCTGTTGTTGGATTTGTTTTGTATCAGCTTTAATTAACATTTGTATTTTTCCTAATGGTTTTAAATATTACCATCTGGCCGGTCACCCGGCCACCCTGGGCGATGTACAATTAAAATACAATAAAACACAATAAAACATAATAATTAAAACAATATTAAAAATTCTCATTAAAAACCTAACCCACCCCATATTCCCGCCTGAACAGCCATGTTTTTAATGCACGGCGGAAGCTCATCACGGAGGGGGCATGGCGAAGGTCACTAGGGAGGGAGTTCCATAATGTGGGGGCCGCCACAGAGAAGGCCCTCTTCCTAGTCCCCACCAGCCTGGCTGCTCTGGCTGATGGGATAAGGAGAAGGCCGTCCGTGGCAGACCTTGTTGAGCGGCCTACTTGATGTTGCTGGAGGCGCTCCTTGAGATAAGCTGGGCCAGAGCCGTGTAGGGTTTTAAAGGTCAAAACCAACACCTTGAATTCGGCTCGGCAAGCAACTGGTAGCCAGTGCAACTCATTAAGCACTGGCGTGATGTGATCACGCCGGCGGCTGCCCTTAATCAGGCGAGCCGCCGCGTTCTGTACCAGCTGAAGCTTCCGGACCGTCTTCAAGGGTAACCCCACGTAGAGCGCATTACAGTAGTCTAGGCGAGAGGAGACCAAGGCATGAACCACTGATGGGAGCAGGTGATTAGGAAGGTAGGGGCGCAGCTGCCGTATCAGATGGAGTTGATACAGCGCCGCCCGGCTCACAGCTGCCACCTGAGCCTCCATGGACAGCTGGGAGTCTAGAATGACCCCCAAGCTGCGGACCTGGTCCTTCAGGGGTAGATGTACCCCATTCAGCACCAGGTCAACATCCCCTAACCTTCCCTTGTCCCCCACCAGAAGTACCTCGGTCTTGTCGGGGTTCAGTTTCAGCATGTTCCTTCCCATCCAGCCAGCCACTGACTCCAGGCACTTGGACAGGGTCTCAACGGCCAACCTCGGTGAGGACTTAAAACAGAGGTAGAGCTGCGTGTCATCCGCATACTGATGACACTGCACCCCAAACCTCCTGATGATAGCTCCCAGCGGCTTGAGGTAGATGTTGAATAACATCGGGAGAGGATGAACCCTGCGGCACTCCACAAGTGAGCAGCCGAGGGTCCGAAGCCTCCTCCCCGAGAACTACCCTCTGATACCTTCCAAGAGAAGGACCGGAACCACTGCAATACAGTGCCTCCCAAGCCCAACCCCTCCAGACGTCCAGGAGGATACCGTGGTCAACGGTATCAAAAGCCTGAGATCGAGGAGGACTAGAAAGGAGCATTCGCCCCTATCCAAAGCCCTCCTCATATCATCCACCAAGGCGACCAAGGCCGTCTCCGTCCCATGTCCAGACCTGAAGCCCGACTGGCACGGATCCAAATAATCGGCTTCATCCAAGTGTGCCTTCTATTATACAAAGATTACTCTGGGGTAAATTTGATTTTTTAAAAACACTGTAATTATGACTTTATTTTAATAAGTATTTTATTGTGGAATTTAGTCCTATTTGTATATGCAGACTATTTTGTATTGACTGTCTTAGCCATAGGCCATAACAATCTAAAATAAAATAAAATCCAGCAGAGACAAAGCTCTTACAAGAACCCAATATATGGAAACAACGTACCAGGAGACTAAATTATAAATGCCTGGCTGGATAAAAGTGCTTTAATCTGCCTCTTATAAGAATACAAAGGTAGGAATTTGACAGGCCTTAGCTGTGGGTGGGTAGGTGGAGAGAGAACTGTAAAACAAAAATGCCAGCGAAAGGAAAGGGGCAGCACGCAAAAGTGAAAACAGCCACAAAGCCTCAATGATGCTCAGAAAATAGAAATGTATTGTACTGTGTGATGTGCCCAGAGAACATTAGTTACTGGGCAGATCAGAAATTTGCCCAGCATGTTTCACCCAGTTTTCTTCAGGAGCAGGTATAAGACCACAGGTGCAGAAAAAGTGCTTTACTAGAGCAGTTATGCCACTAAAACATGCTCTAAGTGAACTACTGCTATTTACTTCTGTAGACAACATCCAATCAAAATGTATTCGGTGTACCACACAGTTTGAGGTTATGACTCCTACTTCCTTGGGGTTGAGAGGAAATACCCTCTCCCCATGAAGATCAGACTGGCCAGCAACACTGGGGGCTATGGCATTCCCTGTGTCTGGAGCTATCTGCTCTGCAGGGGCTTTTGGGATAGAGGGTTGGGTAGGGACACAATGACATTTTAGTCCATTTCCAATCCTATGAGTAGCTAAACTCTACCACACACAAAGAAGATCTGGGATAACAACCCTGAAAAGTGGCAGCTGTATTTTTCTCTTTGCCAGGATTTTATCTCCACCACCTCTTTATGCTAAAAGCTATAGTTTTGCTCTACTTTTGAGCCAAACACAGGGAGAGTAGGCCACTAAGCAAATGCCTGAGTGAGGTCAAGGAAGGTGGAAGGCAACTTCTATAAACCCACTTGCAAGGGAAACGAAAACACTTCCAAACACCATAAAGATGTCTGCTTGAGAACTGTTAATGAGAGCCTTTTGCAATCCAAATGTAATTAACCAATCTATAATCGCAGCAGGGAGGACCAATTCCTCTCACCCTTCATAGGTAATGGGCTGTGAACATTTCCAGACATTAACACAGCCAGGAGGCAGTGCCCTCCCTTCTCCCCACAAAGACTTGAGGGCTCTCTCTCTCTCTCTCTCATTCCCAAGCAGGGAGAGCAAATGCCATAATGAAGCTTTAAATCACATCCCACGTGCTGTAATTAGCTTGGATTTTTAGAGCGCTATATATTCTTCACCTGCAGATGTCCAGAGCTTTGCGGGCATCCCCAGAGATGGCAGAGACTTTCCGAGCACAGAACTGGATGGCAGCATTATCCAACACCTGCTCCCCTGGCACCTAAGGGATGGAGAGGAAAAAACCAGGGTGGTTACAAGAGCGATCACCCTGCAGCCTCCCTTGGGCTACATCTTTCTGGCTTCAAAGAGAAAATACCAACAGGGTTTGGGCACGTGTGTAAAGTCAGCTCCTTCACTTCAGCTCAAGAACTCTCACTTTATCCAACTCGCAATCCTCAATCCTCCCAACTCCCTTATCTTATTTGTTGCCATTGGGAAGTAGCCTTAGCTACTAGGTAGAAAAAGAGAACCTGAGACACACAAGACTACAGCTAAGGTCAGGCTCCCAGGTTTAGTATGCAATGAGGCAGGCTGGGAGGACGTAAATGCTAAGCAGCCTGTAGTAGGCAGGTACTGAGTCCTTGGCATACACCATGACTATTAGCCAGAGTAGCAGCTGGCACCCTTCAGCCTCCTAGCAATGTAATGTCACTGCAACATTATGACCAACCATGTTTTGGTAAGTAAAGTAGGTACATTCAGGTTTATGGCATACTGTGCAAAATACTAGCACCATTTCTGGAATTACTCATATTTACTCTGGTAATGGCATGTGTGTGTAGACAAACACACACATAACTTTTATCACTTGTGTCCACCTCATCTTTTCTTGCTCTAGAGATGTGCTTGTTCATATTCTTCTCACAACTGGCCAAATTACCAGCATTCTAAACCATCCTTCACCTTAGGAAGTGGCCATTGCTCTCCTCTCTTGCAGTAGGGAGAAAGTAGGTTTCTTCTTCACCACAGGGAATTTTGAAGGAGCCGCTGATGCAAGGCATAGGATGGCTTATTGAGACATCCAGACAATAATGTCTCAAGATGTCCAAAGCACATGTGGCAGTTCCTTCTGCAGGTTGCTTAGGACCTGGCCAGTAATTTTGGAACCTGACTGCTGAAATCTTACCTGCTTCAAGCGTTCCTGGAGAATGGAGGCAAGCTGGTCTTTGTTGTATGGCGGAAAGTTTAGCAGCTGTGGCCTGCACTTGGGGTGGGCCTGCAGGCGGGGCAGGATGCGATCAGTGAGATCCAAGGCATTGGCTATACCTGTCAATAAAAAGACATTTTAGCGCAGGGGTCCCCAACCCCCAGGCCGCGGACCGGTACTGGTCCGTGGCCTATTAGGAACTGGGCCGCACGCCACGAGTTCCGGGGAGCGCGCGCACACACACACACACACACACCGCCACTCATCCCTCTGCTTGCCTCCCGGCCAGCATTCCTTCGTGTTACTTCCTGGTGCTGCTCTTTTTACATAAATACCATGGAAAATACCTTAAAACGGCCGCGAATATATTGGGGCTGTTTTAAGGTACTTTGCCATGCTGTTTGCGTAAAAAGAGCAGAGCCGGAGAACCAGGAAGTGCACTGTAATCACACACCACCACCACCACCCGTGAATGGCTTTGTAAGCATCACCTGGGTATAGGTGATTAATTTACAATCTACATACTCAGCTATCTTTCTGTTACAGCTAACATCGACAGTGAATCCAGCATCGTTTGAGCTCCGCAAGTGCCGCATTTTCTCGAATGAAACATAGAGTGTTCGAGGATCGGGATATTTGTAAGAAGACCAAAACTGGTTTATGAAGCCATTGTATTACCAACTTTATTGTATGCCTGCGAAACATGGACTATCTATAAACATCACTTCCACCTCCTTGAAAGGTTTCATCAACGTTGCCTCCGGAAAATCCTGCGAATTACTTGGGAAGATAGACGAACAAATGTCAGTGTACTGGAAGAAGCAAAGACTACTAGCATTGAAAAAATGATCCTTCAACGCCAACTTCAGTGGACCGGTCATGTTGTTCGAATGCCTGACTGCCGTCTTCCAAAGCAGTTACTTTACTCCCAACTCAAGGATGGAAAGCGGAATATCGGTGGTCAATATAAGAGGTTTAAAGATGTTCATAAGGCTAATCTAAAAAAATGCAATATAAACATCGAAAACAGGGAAGCTCTGGCCCATGAACGATCTAAATGGAGGTTGGCCTTTCACAAAGGTTCCATGGACTTTGAAGAAGCCCGAGTGCAAGGTGAAAGGGAGAAACGTGCTAAGCGAAAAGCACGTCAAATGAATCCTTTACAGGACCATCTTCTATCTGGTAACCTGTGTCCTCACTGTGGGAAGCTTTGTGGCTCTAGAATTGGCCTCCACAGTCACTTACGGACCCATCGCTAGAGACTACACAATCTTCTTTTAGAATTTCCTCCTTTTATCCCGGAAGACAATCTTACTCGGTCACGAGTGATCGCCTGATGATGATGACATACTCAGGAAACTGATGAAGCTGTCTTGAACAGTAACAGAAAATAAGCGGTGGGTTGTGGGTTTTTCTTATCAGTCGGGAATATGTTTATAAAACATTAGAAAATAATGAGTTAGGACTTTTCCGTTGTTATAACAGTCGGAGGCTTTGTTTCAGAAAATTTTAAGACTACTAAATTGGGTTACATACTCTTTGAAGGGAAACTGCTTTCCTTTTTGAAGGGACTCTTGATGCCAATTAGTAACCTTCTGGCAAAAATGTCTTTGGTGTAGAAATAAGCAATATAAATGGCTTTGAATGAATTGTAACTATGTATAATAATTTTTTGGGATCTGTTAAATTTAGTAATCCAGTAAATAGGGTAACAGCGTTCTAATGTTCATTACAAAGGGGATAGGATCACTTGCTTACCTATATGCAATTTTAAAGTTGATAGAGAAATAATTTTTAAGTTGTAAGGTGTATGATTATTATTAATTAGATTACAATTGTATAATAATTTTAACATTTTATGAAATTTACTTGTTGATGGCTTTGAATGAATTGTAACTATGTATAATTTTTGGTGATCTGTAATCCAGTAAATAGGATAAAAGCGTTTTAAGATCACTTGCTTACCTGTATGCAATTTTAAAGTTTTAGTGGAATGATTTTTAAGTTGTAAGGCAGGGGTCCTCAAACTATGGCCCGCGGGACACATCCGGCCCGCCTTGTCTTTTTATCCGGCCTGGCGGCGTGGTTGCTCACGCGAAAAGGGCAAAGCCCCTCTCCGCTCAAGCCAGCTGCAAAAGGCTGGAGGCGAGGCTGCCGCCGCCGCCGCAGCCAAACAGCTGAGCGGCGGACCGCGCTGCCCGGCACAGGCGGCCACGTGGGCTCTCCCGCACTCAAGCTGGGCTGAAGAAGATGGAGGCGCGGAGCCAAGCAGCAGAGCCGTAACCGGCTCCCAGAAGCAAGGCTCCTCTCTAAAGGAGCGCGGGACTGGAGGTGGGGCAGCCGCCGAACAGCAGAGCTGTGGGACTGTGCCCGGCAGAGGCAGGCACATGCCTGCCGCAACCGCCGAACAGCCGACCGGCAGGGGCAGACACGCGCCTCCGCGCTGCTCAACAAGCGGCTGCCCTATTGGCCCATGGCCCGAACTGCCGATCTCCGCCGCAACCGCCGAACAGCTGAAGCGGCAGTCGCCCCAGGCCAGCACAACCCCGGGAGAAAAAAGGCAGGCCCGGGGAGGAAGACATGAAGTGGCAGCCTCCCCCTGCGGAGCTGGGAGGCGAAAACGGGTGAAGCGAGCGGCCGCCAAACAGCTGACCGGGGGAGCCGTGTCCTTCGCTGGTGAGTGGGGGACCCCCTCTCCAGTTTGGACCCGATCTGAAAAGAGATCCTGGGAAGTTCAGGTGTCCCGTCCCCCCCCAACACAGCTCGCCAAACACACTCAGCCCACAAACACCCGCAGTTTACCCCACACAAAGCACTCATACACACAGAGCAGCCAGACAAAAGCAAAACACTCCTATTTCTTATAATTTGTATGTAGCCTTTTATTAGAATGAAACTAGTATCTACAATACCAAATACTCACATTTGATAAATAGAACTTCTCTCCCAATGATTTTTGGTTTATGTATAAATAGGCTTTCCTCTATTTAGCAAACAATTCCATCACTGCCCAGATGAATAGGATTTTCTAGCCAATATGTATTTGTGCATTTCTTTATTCTTGGGTGAATGCTTTTAAGTGTTGGCTGGTAAATAGATATATCAGCAAAAGTTGTACTAATATTCTCTCCATTGGATTACCAGAACAGGATTTCAAGGAATAAAATTAGGCCAATTTTGGAAACTAGCAGAAATGAATTTCTTTGTATTGAATTCGTGATTTAATATCTACTACATTATTTATTATAGCATCCAAAATCAAGCCTTTCTATACCTTTTTTAAATTTAATGTATTTCAATTTTAGACAGCAAGAAAGGTAGTACATTCTTATTTTTTAAACCCACTTTTGCCATTGAAATAAAATTCCATCCTCCATTTAATCACTTATTAACATTATAATCATTAATTTATACCCACTTTTGCCATCGAAATAAAATTCCATCCTCCATTTAATCACTTATTAACATTATAATCATTAATTTATAATAACTTTCCATTAAAGAAAAAAAAAATTCACCCCTATCAAGTAAAAAAAAAAAGGACCCGGGTCCTTTTTTTTACTTGATCCATTCGTTCATATTTTTTTCAAACTATAGTCCAGCCCCCCAACAGTCTGAGGGACAATGAACTGGCCCCGTTTAAAAAGTTTGAGGACTCCTGTTGTAAGGTTTTTATAAATTAGGTTACAATTACATAACTATTTTAACATTTTATGAAATTTACATGTTGGCAATGTACTCTTGGGTAGGACAGCTCTGATTAGATTTAGCATGATTTTTAGTGTAAGAACAAGTGTCTCATAAGAAAAAGAGGGTTTGAAGGATTTACATGTGTGCATAGAGCAAACGCTTTAGTTGCAGGAAAACAAGCTCAGGGATCCCACTGATTATGCATTATGTAATAATAATAGAAATAAAGTGCACAATAAATGTAATGTGCTTGAATCATCCCGAGACCATCTCTCCCCCCCCCCCCCGGTCCGTGGAAAAACTGTCTTCCACGAAACCGGTCCCTGGTGCCAAAAAAGTTGGGGACCGCTGTTTTAGAGGGCAAGAACACACTAGTTTCTATCCTTCCCATCCACCCCTCATATAGCTTGCCTCAGAGCTGAAGGGGCCTTCCTCTTAAAACACCAAAATAAGTCTGCATCTGGAATGCCTGTCTGAAATTGAGTTCACTCTACACCCACCCCTACCTGCCCTGTCAATATCAGCAGTGCTTAAACAAATAAGTTCAGGAGGAGAAAACCTCATACCCAACACCACCTAGCTAACCAAAAGTACAATAGGGAAGCGTGGACCTCATCAAGGGGCTTAAACATTAACAGCTTTCTTGTACAGCAATCATGTTGCTGTAGGCATGCATGTTCTATTAAGTAATCTGGAGCTCCAGTGCTGCAGACTCTCCTTGGTCTATGTCAGGGCTCTTCAACCTGAGGTCCCCAGATGTTGATGGACTACAGCTCCCAGAATCCCTTGCCATTAGCCATGCTGGCTGGGTATGCTGGGAGCTGTAGGCCAGCAACACCTGGGGATCCAAGGTTGGAGAGCCCTGCTCTAGATTCTACATTGCACAGGTTGATCAGTGGGAGGCTGGTGGGTGGATGGTCCTTCAATTTGCACAGGGGGCAGCCTAGCCGTTCTTCTGGTCTCCCCTCAATTTATATATGTACCTCTATCAGATGATACATTGCAGGTGGGAGGGGTGGGGAGACATAGAAAGTTACTGAAGGTGTCAGGCATGCCAGCCCCAACTCTTGAGAGATCCTCAGGCAAAGTGTCCTCAGTGGGTAAATATTCCCCTCACTTCCTGATGCTCCTCTTGCTGCCTTCACAGACACACACACACATACACACCCCTCAGCAGGATGTAGTGAAGATGGGCATGGCCTAGCTCCAATCCCCACCTCCAATTAGTGGGGAAAAGCAAATGAGTAAGCAGGTGGTGGCTTGCTCCACTTTGCTCTTGCCTCCTCTGAGTCAGAGAGGGGACAGGCAAACAAGCAGTGATGGCAAGGAAGAGCAGCAGGGGCTAAGACACTGGGACTGACTGACACTGGATCCTCTTGGCAGGACACAGGCCGTGGCAGATGTCCAACCATGCTGACCTCCTGATGCCAGTCCTGGAGTCATGCTACCCCCCCCTTCCCTGACATTGGCTCTTGAAAAAAAAAAAGGATTAGGCTTTAGCATCTCAGACACTCACCGATGAGAATGAGCCGGGAGTTGGGGAGGGAAGGCCACTCAAACACCTTGTAGAGCACATCTTGCCCCTTGCAGTCTAGCTGGTCCATCTCATCTAACACAACCAAACTGCACAAACGAAAGACATTAGCATTTGAATATCACCCCGCCCCCTTGGGACAAGGAAAAAGTAATGTGCAGATTTGACAAATGACCTGGGACAGAGGGAAAAAACTGCTATGAGGACATCTTTTCTGCTACCGTCTGAGCATCCAAACACCCATCCACTGCAGCTAGATTGATGGGGTGCTCAGCACAGGACTGAAATAGCACAACACTTGCCTGGTACCCTATCTAGGTAGGATGGAATCAAGGATTTCAACTTGTAATCACTGGCTTCATTTTTTTAAGGAACATTTCTAGTCATGGGACCAGAGTAGGGACTGCTCCATCCCTTAGCAAAAGGATGCCACTTACTCAGCACAAGCAGGCAAACCACTTTCTCTACAGAAAGCAGAGCAGAGAACTGTAGGGTATCCTCACATGACTTTTAATAAACAAGCTCTTCCTTTGGGGCCATGAAAATGGAGAATGTTCTTCATCTTCACAAAATGTACAAGATAAAAATAACGCATAATACAAATCTGCTCCCCAGCCCCACCCCAAAAACAAACATACTTCACACCCAAAGAGCTCGTACTCACACCATGGGTGCACTTTCCGACGTTAGCCGTTTCTCCAGCTTTCTGATGACATCACCCCTGGCTGTTTTGTCTGCTCCAGCCTGGCCCAGTTGCTCAGCAATTGCTGGGAAAACAGCCTGGGAGTTCCTCAGGGTCATGCAGTTTAAGACAATGGTCTGACTCCCAGTGAGCTCAGTCTGCCAGAAAGACACGAAAGAGTCATACAGAGTAGAACCTTGCAATGGACTCCAAGTCGTGCAATGAAAATACAGCAATTCCAAAAGCAACTTGCAGGCTACCTCCGACTGGAGACAACTTTCTTGCACCCGAGGCTCAGTAACCTAACATGCAGGATGAACAAACATACACTCTTAAGTATAAACTTTCTTCCTGCTGAGCTGCTCAACCAGGCAAATCTCAGAAACACATAGCATACTTCTTCTTTCCCTGGAAAGACAGCATCCTGGAAATCTCTGGAATAGCTCTGTGTTCACATGTATTCTAAACGGACAAATGTGGCAAAACACGCACATATGCTCCTTTTACACTTGACAGGCAGCGTGTGTATTTTGTGTGTCCATTCCCAAATTTCTAAAAGGCACGTGTTTAGTTTATCCAGTGCAACAGCAGGAACAAATAGAAAATCACTATCTCTTGCGGGCATGGTCATACAGGCTCAATTCAAAACATCACACCAAACCATGATTTGTGCCAACCATATAGAACCTACATCATGGATTGAGCATCTAAACATATAAGCAAGCTATGGCTTAGAGTTGCATGTCTGCTTTTGTTTTTCTGCCTCTGAGCCACCAGCTTCACTAGTTCACTTCTATCTCCATAGTGCAGCAGCCTCTGGAGACAGAGCAACAGTTGTTACCATAGTTTGTCAATTCAGAAATCACATTAAACCATAGTTGGCACACCTCAAACCATGGTTTTGATTTGATGGCCAATTACAAACCATAGTAAAGCTTCCTTAACCATCGTTTGGCATATTAAAGGTGCAAAGAAACACAGGCAGAAACAGCAGAACAGGCTTACACAGGAATGGGTGCAAGAAGTGACACAAGAAAAGGGCTGTCACAGTCTACAGATTCCCCACGCCCAATGGGATACAAGGCAATTCTGACAGATGAGACACAAAGCACTATCATAATAATATTAAATGCCATTTCCCGTTTGCAGCTTTTAGGTATACAAAGCACAGCCCAATTCTATGCATGTCTACCCAGGATTAAGCCCCATTGCAACAGGTTTCAGGCATACAAGTGGAACTCAATGCTGTGCCTATGTTGTTCCAGCATTATGTTTCATAGGAAAGGTCTCAAGAGAGGTCAGCATCCAAATTCAGATCCGGCAGTTACCTTCAAGTCCAGTAGGGCCCTGTTGAGACAGGCTGTTTTCCCGGTGCCTGGCGCTCCAGAGACATAAAGGCTTCCAGGCTTCTCCCTACAGACATGATCCTGGAGGAATCGATGTAGGATACCTGTCTCCTTCTCCCTTGCATGCAGCTGGTCTGGAACAGCCGTGTGCAAGAGACTCTTCGCCTGCTGATAACAGGTGCCTGCATTAAAAATATGAAGACACAGAACAGGTTTGAAACAAACAAAAAATAAATGCGTACACAAATTGTACAACACTCTTCTAGCTGACATAGTAGACAAAATTTTAGCTGAGCTCAAGGGTCAATTATAATAAATGACAGATCACTTTTTTTTTTTTTAAAGGTTGTTTTATTTTTTTAAAATAAATTTTATTTATTTCCCCCAAAAAAGAATAAAACATACAACCATAACACAGTCCTTCACCATGCACAATATTGTTACATACCTTCTTGCTTAAAGAGATGAGTACACACCAGCTCTTTCCTGGGGTGGCGATGCTGCAAAGTATTAGGGGTCTCTTGGCCCTTACGGAGCGGAGAGGGAATCAAATTGCTACTCTTGATTGGAGACTTGGGGGCTGAATGCTCGCTGAAGAGTAAAGTTCGCCCCTTGGGGGAGGTGGGTGAAAAGCTGTTCTCCTTTTTACTCTGCTTAGTCGGGGAGCAAGACAACAACTGGGTAACATTGCAGAGATTGTCATCTCCTGTGGGAAACAAAGAGGCACCTAGCTTGAAGCAAATGAAGGTGGAATACAACCAAGGATCTAGATACAAAAGGCAGTCTTCCTTCTAGTCTAAACAGAATCCATTTTTATCACAGAAGATGGCTTCTTAAAACTGTTTTTTGCTCTTTCATTTAAAGCTTCTAGCTCTCATATGGATAATTTTGAAAAACTACAAGCAGGTCTTTCAAATGCCTCTGTATTCAGGGAAGAGCTGCTGTGTTCTACCTGATCCACTGCTCAGGGCCCTTTATTATGTACACTTACTCAATCAATCCTACTAGTCTTTCATCTGTTCCTCTCTTGCTATTGTAAACACACAAAACATTGGGTTCAGAATAAAAACAGAAAAACAGCTCAATGCTTGTAAATAAGCCTGTTTGTATAAATATTACTGAGCAGAGCTATTATTTCCTTTCGTGGGAAATGAATAACATGTCAATGGCAGCTTAACAGTTATAGCACTAATCTGGAAGCAACACCCTGATCCTATGCAGAGTTAGATATGATTTCATTGAGCTTAGCAGGCATGTCTAACTCTGCACAATATCAGGCTGCACAGGTATCCTAGTTCTGCCACAAACCCTGGGGGAAGAGCTGTAGCTCAGTGGCAGGGCAGGTGCTATGGTCCCCGATCCAGTCCTTGCCATCTCCAGATAGAGCTTGTCTGATACCCTGGACACTGCTACTAGTCAATAGACAATACTGAGACAGATGAGCCAGTGTTGCTAATCCTTTTGATAGCCTGGAGAAGCCTCACTTGTTGGTATCACTGCAAGGCACCATGAGTTAGGTTAGCACTAAGCGAGCCTTAGTTGTGCTATGATATTTTGGATGCATGAAGAGGAAGGCAACTCACCTAGGCGTTTGCGGGGGCTGAGAGGCAAGACCTGCTCCTGGGAGCAGAGCGGTGAGACAGACAGTGTGGTTGGGTCCAACTTTGAACCTCCCTCATTCTCTAGAGGCTTATGAAGTTTCCTGGTTGATTTCCGCTTTGGAAAGTTGATGGTGTTCTGACTCTGGGACTGAGCTCTGGTACTGGGCATGATGGACACTGGAGCCCAAAGGGAACATATAACAGATTAGTATGCAAGTTAAGCAACCCACCCAACCCACTCCCCACCCACAAATCCCTTTTACAGGTCACAAATAGACTCTAACACTTATAAATATTCTATCCTATGCTGTTACCTTTTCCCCTACATGAATAACAAAACCAAGACTGGGTTGGAGCATGGAATACTCTTCCTTACTAAGCAAGAACAGCCAAGAACTAACCATCTGGGCCAAAGGGGGCAAGACTTCCAAATGGGCTTAAGGTTATTTTATTATTATCATTATTATACCCCGCCTTTTTTCCTGCAAGGAACCCAAGGCGGCTTACATAATCCTCCTCCTCCTCCTCCTCCTCTCCATTTTATCCTCACAACAACCCTGTGAGGTAGGTTAGGCTGAGAGTCAGTGACTGGCCCAAAGTCACCCAGTTACATACCGGTATCTCTCTTTTTAGAAAGTTACCCAACATTCCCAGATCCTCTCATCCTTTAAGGTTAATTACACTCACCCCAGCACAAATTCTTTATTTCTCATCCCTTGTTCACATGTCCCTTCCCCCGCCCATTCCTATTCCCCTATGCACTTCCCTCCTACATGTCAATTATCAGAACCCAAACATTATCAGAACAGACACACCCATAGACTCTGAAGGAGTGGGAGAAAATAACACCACAAGCTTAAAGTTTGACAGCTACTAGATCTACCCACCACCAAACATAAGAATTGCCTTGCTAGATCATATCAAAGATCCATCTAACCCAGCACTGTTTCCAGTAACAGCCAAAAGATCTGGGCAGCTCGCAAGCAGAACACGCTTCTAGAATTCCGAGGTATATTGTCCCTATATGTAGAGGTTCCACCTAGCTTGTCATGGAATAAAAAGCTATCTCAGGACAAAAAGCAAACTGCACAACAACCCAGAATGTTGTCTGATTCAGTTTTTTAAAAATAATTCCCATAATCCCAACTGAACTCCGTCTCCAGGCCCCAAAGGCTTCGCTGTGGGAGCTGGGGCAGCAACCCAACTGACAGCTCTATATTCCACAAATTTGTCTAAGGGCACAATCCTATTTAAGACAGAAAAAAAGTCCTACAACTCCAGGCACTCCCTAGCCAGCCATTTAGACCTCTTTCGGTCTAGACATGCATAGGATTGTGCCCTAATTGTTTTAAGCCATTTGTGCTGCAGGCCATCAATTAATGGATAAAGTCCTGGTCAGTAACTAGTTCTCTTAGGGCATGATCCTATGCATGCTTAGGCAGAAAAAAGTCCTACAACTCCCAGCCATGTGGAATGCTGGGAGTTGTAGGACTTTTTTCTGTCTAAGCATGCATAGGAATTGCACTGTCAAGAGAACCACGTTGGGAAACAAGGCAGTGCTGGTGGGCCAGTGCCTTAACACCCATCCCTGGCTTAAAGGGATGTGGCAATAAATTCTGTTGCCACAGATGCCAGCTTTCTCCAAACCTCACCTTCCAGATTTACGAAGGGAGAGCCAGTCAGTGACCCTCAGCACAGCTGGATTTGGCCCATGGGCTTGCAGCTGCTGACCCCTAGCATATTGGGTTGGACTTGGGAAGATACCATTTCAAATCCCCACTCAGCCATGAACATTCACTGGGTGACTTTGGGTAAACCACTAATAGACACAGCAGAGATGACACAGGAGATAAAACTCACTGGGTGACCTTGGGCCAGTCACTGACTCTCAGCCTAAGCTACCTCACAGGGTTGTTGTGAGGATAAAACGGAGGAGGAGGAGGCTCATGTAAGCCGCCTTGGGTTCTTTGAAGGAAAAAAGGCGGGGTATAAATATAATAAATAAATAAATGATTAGGGGGGCAATCCTAAACTGGCTGGCTGGGGAATGCTAGGAGTTGTATGCCTTTTTTTCTGTCTAAACATGCATAGGATTGCGCCCTAGATCTCCTAACGTTAAAGAGGAAAAAACCCTTTGAAAAAAAATACACAGTTAAGTAGTTTAAGAAGTTTAAGCTGGGGGTGGGAAGGAAAGAGGGCACTTAACTCTTCCCTCCCATGCCATTTTCCCGCTCTAGACCGGCCTCCCAAAATTGCTATTACAGTAATACCTTGGATTTTTTGACTTAATAAACAAGCAAGGTCTTGCCAGACAAGTAGTGCAGGGACTCCCTGTAGCCGCTCGCCTCGAGCGGGCGTAAATCGGCCCCGCTCACGCCCGCCAGAGACTCGCTTTGATATAAGAGTGTTTTGGATTACAAGCACGGTTCCGGAACGAATTATGCTCGCAATCCAAGGCATGACTGGTACCTCGCTGTGGGTGAGAAGAACGGAGCACACACGCGCGAGTACACCACTCAGAGGGTGTACTCACTGAATTCGACAGGGAGTGTGCGCAGTCACTCAGAACTGATGTGGCACGAAGTCCCGTAAACCAAGCCAGGTAATGTCTCTCGTTACCTTCTCTTTCTATAACAAGAAAGACCCCTCCCTCCCGGCCACTTCCGTCCTCTCCACCCCACCCCCACCCCTGGCACCCGCCGCAAACCGAACCTTCCGAGCGGGACCGACCAGAGCCCGACCTCCCGTCGTTCTTCCTCCCTTCCTCGCTCGCTTGCGCGCTCGCCGAGTTCGCCTAACTGACGAACAGCATCCCCCGCGCGAGCCACCCGCTTGGATCCGTCCATTGGTTCCCCCGCGCGCGCGCCGACCCCCTCCAAGCCAATCGCCGCTCTTCGCGCCAAACCCAAATCTTGCCTCGGCCTCGCCCTCCCGCGCGATGGCTTCACTCTCCAACCAATCGCCTTCCTTTTCGTAGGGCTCATTAGAGGGACGTAGCCCCTCCCTCCCATAGAAAATTATAAGAAGTGGTGCCGACTTCGGCGGCTAATCCGGGTTGACTGCGAATGTTCACGTTGCGCTTTAGGAGGGGCAGAACTGTAAGCTCAGCCACGGGAGCGCAAGGCTGGGACTCTGCCTTCAGTGGAGCGCAGGCCTCTTCTCCTTTTCTTGACCTGGGGCCTCTCCCGGAAGAGTGGACTAAGGTCCCCATCGAACCCTGCCCTCAAAATGGAAGTGGGAGGAAGCGGTGCACGCTGGGATATGTAGTCCGAAAAGCGCGAAGTATTTACCGAGCGGGAGGGAGAGATGGGAGCCAGAAAGTTGGAATGTACTTTTTGGATTTGGGGTGTTCTATTTTAATTATCGGTAACTTTCTTATATACAAAGGCTCGTAGAAGACGGAGCTAAGACGCAGTTTTCCGACAAGGCCGGTCATGATGCATTTTAAATGCGCCCTCCCCCAACCATGAATTTGGCGGTGACCCGATTTTTACACCCGAGTCTAGCCCCCTAATGTTTACTTTGCCCTAAGAGCCTTCCAGGATCAGATCAAAGGTCCATCTAACCCAGTGTTCTCCAACCTTGGGTCCCCAGATGTTTTTGGCCTACAACTCCCAGCATGCGCTGGCTGGGGCATGCTGGGAGTTGTAGGCCAAAAACATCTGGGGAGATGTTGGAGAACATTGATAACCCAATCTGTCCTCCCGATGTTTTTGACTTTTAACTCCCATCAGCCCCAGCCAGCATGACCAATGGTCATGAATCCTGGGAGTTGTAGTCCAAAAACTTGAAAGGCATCAAGTTGGGGAAGGCTGAAAACTTTTCAAGAGGCGAGGTAGATGCTCTAGGAAGCCTACAAGCCATCCATGAATGCAATAACCCGTTCCACTCTTTGCCCTCTGAAGGTGTAATTGGTTAGTTTACAGCTCTTGAGAGACATCGACCACTAATAGTCATCTGCTTCCTTTTTAACAAGATCTCCGCAAATGGCAATCATACCTTGTGACAGTAAATTCCATACTGTGAAATACTGTCTTGTTCTGGTGGGGTGAACTGCCATTCAACTTCATAGGGTGACAATGAGTTTTACCAGTGTGGCGTAGTGGTGAAGAGTGTTGGACTGGGAACTCGGGAGATCCGGGTTCTAGTCCCCGCTCGGCCATGAAACTCACTGGGTGACTTTGGGCCAGTCACTGACTCTCAGCCTAACCTACCTCACAGGGTTGTTGTGAGGATAAAATGGAGAGGAGGATTATTATGTAAGCCGCCTTGGGTTCCTTGCAGGAAAAAAGGCGGGGTATAAATATAATAAATAAAAATATAAGGGGGATATTCCTCCTACTGGAATGTGGCCCCTAATAGCTTCTCCAAAATGAAATTGGGCCCTCAGGCTGAAAGAGGTTCTGTACCCCTGATCTAGAACATGCTAAAAGTGAAGTAGCAGGTGCTAAATGTTTAATCATGATAGCTGGCCCAGGCAGCCTTTTATTCTAAGGAACAGGACAGGCAAAAAGAAATGTCATCAATGCCATTCTCCCCTATAAGCTGCATCAAGTTCCTCTTCCCCTCACAATAGCTTTTTGAAACGAAGCACCCAGTGAGCCACAGGGGGAACTACGCAGCAAGGCCGACTGACTAGGTCCCTCCCTCCTACAGCAAGATATTTAAGGGCCAGATACCTTTAAAAAAATGGGGGAGGCCTGTGGCTCACGCTGGCTCAGCTTGTCTGGGTGTGGAAAGCTAATTAGGGTCAGGCCTGGTTATTACTTGGATGGGAGACCCCCTCCTCTAGTTTCCTGCATTGAGCAGGGGGTTGGACTCGATGGCCCTGTAGGCCCCTTCCAACTCTGATCTATGAAAATGGAATTCTAGGACCTGCTTAAAGTCTGACCACTCAAACAGGAGGTGAAGGTGTACCATGATGGAGTTGTATTATGGGGAAAAGGGGCTAACAGATGTGAGTGGGATTTTTTTTTTAATATGCACTCAGGCCACCCAAACCGAATGCTCAGCTTGTCCCCAAATGACTGACAGATATTTGTGAAGATTGAAGTAGCACACAATGGATTCCAAACAGTGGAAAAGGGTATAAATACTTCTGTGAATGTGCATAATCACACCCTTCAGAAGTGTTGTGGAATTTTCTCCTTTAGTCGGTCTGAAGGTCCACTGAAAAGGAAAAACCACTGATTGCTCTAAAGGCAATTAAACATGTATTTTTGCAGTCAGACAACAAATTATGCAAACACTATGTATATTTGATTAATTTATTAGATCATGGACACAGACTCAATTCTGCATCAGTAGATGCAGTTACAATGTAATAGAGACAACACCACTTACTGTGGGTCAGGTACAGTGTCTTGCAAAGTAGTGAAATAGCAAGAGAAGGAGGCACTATCAAACATAATATGTATGGAGTAAGAGTAAAGTCCTCCTCCTCATCTTCAACCAGCATTTCAAGAGGCTTCAGCAGATACTACCTTCACATCTCTAAGCCCTCATCTCTACAGTAACAATGAGGACTATTAATTTCCTCATTAGAAACCAAACTAGGATTCTGATTAATGTTATGGATTCAGGAAGAAAGAGGAGCTGATCTTGAAAAATCTTCCCCCTCTCGGTCAAAGCTGTACAATTGGCAGGACACTGTGATGTACTGGAAGTCTCACTTTGTGTTTTGCAACACAGCTATTCACTGACCCCTACCCCAAGGCCTCTACCAGCAGTTTTGTGAAAGAACAGCATACTTACTGCCCACTGCAAATGAGCCTTAGGGAAACTGACAGGTAATGCTCTTCAGAGCTCCGCTTAGGAAAGAACTTCAGGAAGAGAGGTGCTTAGTATAAAAACAATCATATACTTCATTCATACAAAAACACCAAAAGCATACAGGAAAACAATATGAGCTTATTGTAATAGTTCACAGTCTGTGGAATTTAGACACACAAACCATTGTGACTTAATGACAAAAATATATTTTAAAGATTAAAAAAAACAAAACTCCAAATGCCACATCAAGAGGGTTCTCACAGTTGCTTATGTAACAGGGTAACAAAACTGTAGAAGAATGTTACATGGTAGCCCCATTAAGATGCCATTTTTGTTTAACACAAGCCATATGTGTCTGCCCACAGTGAAAGATTCAAGAATCCTGGGACCCTTCAATCACAGACAGTCTCTAGAGCAGGTCTCGCCAATCTTGGGTCCCCAGATGTTGCTGACCTACAGCTCCCAGCATACCCAGCCGGCATGGCTAATGACAAGGGATTCTGGGAGCTGTAGTCCAGCAACATCTGGGGACCCAAGGTTGGAGAGACCTGCTCTAGAGGAAGCCTTTTTTCAAACCTTTACAAAGAAAAGCAAATGATGAGGGGTACACAAAGGACAGTTTTATCTTAAAGGCAAAGGGCAGATTCAAAACAAAGCAACAGTGCACGAGACCCATATTCTGGTCCTCGGAACCACAGGAAGTGGCTCTCAGTAGTGTTTCTCTAGTTAAGGGTAATGGTACTGTTAAAGAAAAGCATTAACACAAAGGATACAGAGTGCATCTAGCCTTGCAAAAGACTAAAGGTTGAGAGATATTCCTCCCTCCACTTGTAAATGCACACACAAATAAAAACCCAGTGGGAGCCACTTAAGGATAAGGCACAGTGAATTAAGCTTGGAGAACTTGCTGTTCAACAATGGACACGTTACACCCTTCCACAAGAGCCTTTGCCCTGGCACACACATGCGGTTTCACACTTCAGTTGCAGTGGAAGACTAGTATGATTACAACACTGAGAAGGGCTGGGTATAATCTGCACTAAAAAAAACCCTGA
Source organism: Shinisaurus crocodilurus (assembly GCA_021292165.1). Taxonomy (NCBI): domain Eukaryota; kingdom Metazoa; phylum Chordata; class Lepidosauria; order Squamata; family Shinisauridae; genus Shinisaurus; species Shinisaurus crocodilurus. The sequence goes on along the minus strand of CM037877.1, from coordinate 268,721,081 downwards.
GCCAGGGTAGCATAAATCCTGAACCAAGAAATGTGGATTTCTCCAACCTGTATAAGGTGTGCTAATTAGCTATTGTGCATGATTTTTCTTTTTCATTTTACTATTTTGTATCATTTAGTGAAGGGTCAAAACTTATGCCTTTCCCTGGACCACTGGAAAACCTATCTAGCCCGTCCCAGAGGTTGCATTTCCAACTATCCCTTCGTAACACAAAGGCTAAAATCTTTTTTTAAGTCAACGTTCTCAGAAATTTGGGTATCTGTACCCAGGACCACATTCTACCATTATCTCACTTGGTGGCATTGTGGCACATAGCACTGATTAAGAGCTGCTTACAGCCAGTCCTCTGAATTTATATCTCAGCGGCGACAGCAGCATGTATGTCTTTCACATCTAGAACCTTCTGAATAGCTTCATTTTGTTGCCATGTTCTGTTGACCTAGGATCCAAATCTGTAGAACAAATGTTTCAAGAAACCAGGCATATGAGACCTAAGAGTTGCATCTCAGGTTACAGTCTGAGATTATGTGTTTTCTTGTAGCTGATCCTGGAGAAAAAAAATTCAGTAGGGCCAACTAGAAAAATATCAGATACTACAAAACTGATACCTTGATCACCTTTCTTTCCTCAGCCTTTGTTCAGAGAGAGGCTCAGATACATTAATAAAAGCTTATCCTGGACTGTTCTTTAGGATGGAGAGAGAGTTGTTTCAATACTCTTATTTTAAAAACCTGCACCTAGAAGGCTAAGTTGAGTGCTCCCACTAGCAGGCTATTGGTTTTTGTTCTTTAAATGTACAGGGAGCTTTTTAATATGGGGCAGTTTGAGTAAACATGCGAGTCTCTCCATCTGCAGCCTGAAATGGTACAGTCCAGAGGAAAAGCATTAAGTGGTATATCAAGCTGAATATACTAACTGGTCCAGCGTCTCCAACCAAGTGTGGCAGTAGCCTTCAGCACAAGCTCAAATACATTTTGACAGAGTCCATCTCTGAGCTGGGAGGGCAAACTGAGGATTTTCATCGTGGTGGTGATCGTGTGAGTTTTATGTTGATGGGTTTGGTTTTAAATGCTGTAGAAACCTGCCCTGAGCTTTCAGGAAAGAGTGAGAAAGGAAAACGTTTGTAGTGCTAATTTCCCCTTGTACAAACACTCTTGGTCAGCAAGGAAAAAGCAAACATATCCCACCCACCCAGGCAATAAAACCCCAACACACCTACAGGGGGAAAGCGGGAGGAAGAAAGCACTGCTTTGGCCCAAAACATGCAAGTATAACACATGTGCCTCTTTTATTAAGTTCTCATTTGACTGCCATTTCGAGCTTAGGAAAGCCCTTCACAGTTGCTTCCCAAAGGATTTATGTACTAGAAGCCAATGTTACAGGGAAAATAACCTTTAAAAAATTAACCCGCCCCCCCCTACACACACACACACACACACACACAAATGCACAGTGCATTTAACTTCTCTTCCCAGCCAACTATGCTGGGTAAGATTTAATTTTCCTCCAGAAAAAAAAAAAAAAAAGCAATTCCTCCAACCAAGCACTAGCCCCTCAACATGAGAGACTGCCTGGTCTTAAACATAAACGCAGACGAATTTCCATCATCATAGGAAAAAAAAAGGTAAGTAGGTGAGGGAACTTTTGTAGTATATGGCCGGCAAGCCTACAAACTTTTTACAACATACAAAATAGATCAATATTTATGATTATAGCACATATTTCCCCACTCCCAAGTTATTTAAGAGTAAATATACACAATAATTATAATAAATCTGGTACCAATCACATGACTGACATAGTCTGTAAGGCAAAACCCCTAACCAGCTAGCCAGGTTTGATGTTATAACCATCTGCACAGAGTATAAATGAGAGCAGGGGGCAAGGAGGAGAAATCCATTTCTGCTCCAGGGTCAGGATCAGTGGTATTCAGCTCAGAGTGGACACTTCCACTGTTGTGAAACAGCCTAACAGTGATTTCTCAGCAGGACATGCATGGAGACAGGCATGCATTCCTACATGGAAATGTTTTCAAGTTACACAGCAAATTACTGCACTGAGAAGCATGTGTGCAATCCATTTCTGGCATTAGTGGGGGGGGGGGGGAGAAAACAACCAAGCAGGAATGCCTCTGCTCTGACCTTAAACACAAGGCCAGCACTATAAAGTCTCCCTCTGATGGCAGGCCATTTTTTCTATGCCACAACCAAGAGGCCCAGATCAGGTTGGCAGCATAGTCACAGGGGACATAGCAAGCATCCCAGCAGTCGTGTACAGAGATGTCAATCCTCTTCCTCACAACCACGCACAAGAAACAAGCATGAAGGGAGCTCTCCAGTCTCTTCCCATTCTAAGAGTTGCTTTGCTGGAGTTAATCATTATTAACTTTGTGATTAACTTTGAGTTAGAACAGCTGATTATCATTTAAGCATCTTAATTTAAAATAAAAATTAAAATCAAATACTAATTGGGGGAATTCTAGGAAGAGTATACTGCTCATAACCAGAGCTGAACACTTCTCAATTTGACCTGCTTCTCATCATCAATGCCCGCTCTGGAGTGGGCAGGCAGCCAGTGCCCATCCACCCCTTGACATAGAGGTAAGCCAAAACATGCCTGCCATCGGAGGGTGGAGTACTTCAGACAGGTCCCTCTCAAAGATATTAATAGCACAAGGAGATAAGATGGGACCGTGCCTCCATTTGTGGACACTGCAAGATGTGATCTTCTGAAGAAGAGGCAGGACAGTCAATGTCAGAGTCCCTACAAGAACAACATGGGGCCTAAAGCACACATTGTCCTGCACAGTTGAGCATCTATGCCTGTGGTTCCTCAATGTGTTGTCCATAGGCACCATCATGCTACGGCACCTCTCCCACCAGCTTGCCAAGCCTTCTCTCCCCCCCCCCCCCCGCCAAGACTTTTGCCTGCATGCCTTTCCTCTGCTGCTTTCAGTGGCTGCTACTGTCTTAGCTCAGGCCACGCCGTTTGCACATGTGGCAGTGATGGCCACCAGATGTAGTGTTTGTACATATGTGATTCTTGGACCTTTTACACTGCAAAGGAACATCATCATAAGGAGTCACAACTTGAACTGGGATGCCAGGAGTTCACACTCCTGAGAAATATAATGGCTCCACATCTGCAGGACAAGGAACACTGCAACTATATAGTGAAGTAACTGCTGTACACTCTGAATTTCTCTTGTGCTACCATGGATACTGCTACATTTGTGTAGTTTTCCCCCTTTAGAATTTGCTCCAAGGAATGCTATTTATACTCATTTTCTTCCCTCCCCTCTTCAAGTTACACAATTTAACGAGTTAGTATGTAGTGTTTGCATTCAAAAGTGGAATAGCCGTTTCAGTCCTTTCAGTGCTACCCCTCTTAAAAATCAGAACTCTGCATTTCATCCAATTCATAGGCATTTCCCTCCCCTATGCTAGGCAAGCATTTATAAAAAGTTGTTTCAACCTGACTCAGAGTTCCAAAATTGTTCTGTTTAGCTTGCTTTTCTGGGAAATATTCACTGTGCACTCATTCTTGAATAGTAGTAGTTTATGAACCAGGGTCTCTCCCTCCATGACAGAAGTGGCAGGGAAAATGAGAAACCAACTCAGATCTGCAGAAGAGGGTTCTCACCCAGGTGAAATGCATAGATGGAGATGTGTAGTGGTAGATTCATCCAGGTTCTTGCAACAGTAGTGGGGACGGGAGTGGGGACAAACAGCAGGAATATGTTTCTCATGCAGGTTTCTGAGGGATGGGAAGGGAGCGGGAAATCTGAGAAGAACACGGGTCCGTTTCTTTCGGTACTGTGCAACAATGCCCAGATGCTGTTTTTCACCTGAGGATGGGAGGCAGAGGAGGGGCCCCACGAGTAGCTGAAAAGACAACAGAGACCGTTAATGCCATGGGTTTCATGAAACAGGGATTCTCGCCCCAAAGCAAAAGAGAACATGGAAGTTTCTACATTGTTACTACCATCCCTAGAAAGCTACCATGCAGGTTTTTGAAGCTATTACAAATTTATTTATTTATTTATATCTATCTATCTATTTATCTATCTATTATATTTTTAAATCGCCCATCTGGCCAGTCACCCGGCCATCCTGGGCGATGTACAATCAGGATAAAACACCATTAAAACACAATTAACAAACAATTAAAACACAATTATAGGATTTGACTGCCATGGATATATGCACAGTTCGCAAGATGAAAGGCTTTCATGGCTCCAAATGTGTCAGGTTTTATTTGTTTATGATTACAGTTCTCTGAGCCCTTCTAAAGATAAAGTCGTAGTAGTCCTGATACTAACCATATGAAAGATCAATTCAGAAGGGAACCTAATTTTTCTTCCTTCCTGTTACTGGCAAACAAGCTAAAGTGGAGCTGTTCATGGATACATTTGTAGACTTGGAGCAGGCAGGAATGACATCTCTGCTCTATGCTGCCGCCTCGTGCCTGGGGCAGCAGCGCGGAGCACATCAGGCACCCCTCCCTCCTGCTCAAGAGGTCTACTCTCAAGCAGCAAGCAGGAATGACATCTCTGTTCTGCACCGCCGCCCAGAAAGATTCAGTAACACACCCCTCTAAACTATCCAGTTTTTATGTCTTCTATCTTTTAGATCCCTGCTTTTTCCAGCAGGACTGCTAGTGGTTGGGCGTCTGCAACTGATATAGCCTACTCCTACAAATCCTTTCTCATGAAGAACTATGAGCTCTTGTGCCAACCCACTCCCCTTGCTTCCTAGTCTGCCTCTGCCACTCGTGTGTCCCTATAGCCATCTCATGCCTTCCCTCTTCCTTGTGAAAGCACACTGAACATGGGGGAGTCTGAATCAGAATGTGTACAACCAACACTAAATGTATGTAAGACTACATCATTTGCATAATTTGAAAAAGCTGGAAATAGAACAAAGGAATAGTTGATGGCAAACATAACTTGTTTGTAGTGGTAGCAAGCCTCATTCCCAGGCATGTGGAGTGGCTTCAAATCACCCATCACAGCTTGCCAGCTTCTTGAGCATAAAGCTGGAAATTGTTTGTCTACAAATGATCAGACAGGTACTTGGAAATGACAGGAATAAGCCAGATCAGCACTCACCTCTGTTAGTTTTGCTGGGATAAATCCTCTGGAAGTGCTTGAACTCTTCTGGAGCTGGGAAGTCTTCAACGGGATGAAAGGAGTATTTGGATTCAAAGTCATCTGCAGAAAAGGAGGGAAAAAGTTAAAATGGTAGTTTTCATAACAGTGGCATGCAATATGTGGGCTGAAGACCACATTCAGTCCGAAGGGTTCCCCCACTGTCTTGCTGTTCCTATCCTTAAGGCTGTGTGTGAGAGAGGCTAGGAGTTATGGTTCAAATGAGAAGATGGACATCTGAGGTACCCCTACCATGAAGCAAGGATAGGCAGCGCACTCAGGTGACAGATTTTGGGGACCAATCCACCAGGAGGTCAGTGTCAACTGGTAATAACGGCTTCTCAAAGAGCGCAAGGAGACAGTCGTACAGATGTGGTTCACAAGATATTCCCCTCAAGGGGCAAATAGGCAAAGAATTATTGACATTCTGGAATGTGCACGAGTGAACAATTCAACATGTATATAATTACACATCATGTTTCATTGCTCTTCCAAGCAGCTATCAGTCTGGGTATTCTATACAACATGAAAATTTAAAACAAACCAGTTCTATATAAATCCCAATAGACATACAGTAATGACAGAATGTGGACAGTCAAGTTTTGTAAACAAGCTTAATTTCCTTGGAGCATGGGAATGTGGGCAACATTTTTACCACCCCTTAATTCGAATTTGGTAGGTCTGCTGTTAAGGGCAGACTAAAAAATGCTCACAGGCTTCCAGTTGGCAATTCTTGCTCTAAAATATGGATTTCTAAGCATCAGGCATACAACAAAATGCCAACAACCCAAGAGAGATCGCTCCTAATCTTGAACATAGGAGTTGGGATCCTACCACCCCAACCCCAAGTACACACACTTCTTCCTGTCACAAAATCACAGTATTTTTCACAGTCTCCATAATAGTAATTGAACTAGCCAAAGTAGCAATATTATTCAGTTTTATGTATGTATGCATTTATTTATTGCATTTCTATACCACCCAATAGCTGAAGCGCTCTGGGCGGTTCACAACAAGCCACAACTTATGGACAGGCTGTGCATCCTTACATGGCTCACAATCAGCTTAAATGCCAAACAACATGGATGGGGATCCTCTGACTCATGGAGGTTCCCGATCCGGCAAGTGGAGGCTCTCCTCCAACCCCACCCCTCGGGGGAAAGGAATCCCTGCTGTTATCTCTGATCAAAGATAAAAGTGGGCATTTGGTTTTGTACGCTGCTTGTCATCCCAATCAGGACAAACAGCGGTGTGTGAAGCTGGCAACGTGGAGGAGCAGCTCCTCCAAACACCGGCAGAGTCCTTTTCTCCATGCCTCTCTGCATGGGGAAAAAGAAAAATGGGTGGGTGGGACCCTGAAGTCACCTGACCCACCAGATCGGTTGCCGGGGGGATTCCAGTCCCCCAGACCAAGCCAATCTTGGCGCCCCTGCCATACAAGACCCATTAAGCTACCAGCAAATGGGTCACTTTTTACTCACCAAAGAAAGACCTGACAGTAGAGATGGAGTCCCGGTGTCCATTTCTCATCGGTGGGGGAGGAGGCGGTGGTCCAACTGGTGTTCTGGTGGGTGGCGGGGGTGGTTTCCCACGGCTCGTGGGATCTGAAGACCCATGCATTCTGTAGGGTGGGGGTGGTGGAGGCGCGTCTCTACCACCGTTTCGGATTATGGGGGGTGGCGGTGGTGGGGGGGCTGCAACGGAAATACCTCAGGTCAGCACCGACTCATGAACCAGCTTAGTAGTCAAGACTGGAGGGTGCAGCAGAGCTTTCTAGATAGGCAAGCCTCTACGGCATGCACAAGTGAAGCAACAGTTGGCCTCCCATCAGCATCTGACATCATTAACTCTGCATGGCTGTGACAGCCTTGCCCTGCCCCACATTTGCTATACAGGTTTATGTTTTTCTGATCTCCCCAGTTCCACTAAGGAGTTTTCTTACTTCTTGAGGAGGCCAATTCACACATTTGAACCTGAACATGGTTAGACGTAGGTTACTGAGCACTTGGCAAGCATTGTGCAGTATGCTAAGGTGACCACAAAAATGTTTTACTCTGTACTTGGATCATGACTGGTCTACGCTAACTGCCCATTCCCACTCCTTTCTGGAGGGTTTGCAGTAGTATGGGGAGCCATGATTTTGGGCAGATCGCATGACCACCTTGATGCAAGTTCAATCCTCATTATATCCCACGGAAACACACACACATTACACCACACTTAAGGGGGTCCAATTATTTCTAAGCCAATCACATAAACCTAGCTCAAACCTTCCCGCTTTTATTTGTTCTGAAGAGCATGAGACTCTGGCAAGTCCCCAGTAGCTTGCGCTTCATTATTTATTTATTTATTACATTTATACCCAGCCTTTTTTCCTGCAAGGAACTCAAGGCGGCTTACATAATCCTCCTTCTCCTCTCCCTTTTATCCTCACAACAACCCTGTGAGGTAGGTTAGGCTGAGAGTCAGTGACTGGCCCAAAGTCACCCAGTGAGTTTCATGGCCGAGCGGGGACTCGAACCCGGATGTCCCGAGTCCCAGTCCAACACTCCCACCACTACGCCATACTGGTTCATAGGACTGAGGATCTGGCCCCAAGCCCAAACCCTCCATTTTGGAATGGCAACTGTTACAGGAGCCAGACACACTCGTCTGCACAACATGGAAAAACAAAATCCAATCCCGATGTGGCTTGGTGGCACAGACCCCCCCCATAAAACGGGAGTATATCCAGTCTCCCAAGAGTCACTAGCACACTATGGTGGGAGTATCCTTCATGTGTGAGGCCCTAGGATTAGTTCCCAGGCATCAGAGTCATTTCCAAGAACTACGGTCTGCCATACAGTTGTGCTAGCACAGTGTTCTCCAACCTTGGGTCGCCGGATGTTTTTGGCCTACAACTCCCAGCATGCCCTAGCCAGCATAGCTGGCTGGGCCATGCTGGGAGTTGTAGGCCAAAAACAACCGGGGACCCAAGGTTGGAGAACACTGTGCTAGATAATACTAAGCATTTATAATGAGAATTTCAGGAGTTCAAAGGACTGCACAAAATAACTTCTGCAATTCCCACAATCACCTTGAAAGATAGGCCAGTATTAGTCCCATACTGAATATGAAGGTCCTAAAGGCGAGAAAACAGTGGCTTGTCTAGGAGCTCGCCATGAGTTTGTGGTGGAGGTGATATGTGAACAGGGAGCTTCCTAGCTTACACTGAGGTCCTTAAATTCCAGCAGTATAAATAGAGAGGCATTTTTCAGAAATACCAAATCGATCCAAATGATTGAAACTGCCCATGCTACTATTACTATTTAACACTTGAATAGCACTTTCGAATGTTCAAAGCATCCTTACGAGAACCCCGTAAGGTAAGTGAACATTACTGATCCCGTGCTGCGGATATGAGGGTGGGGGTGGCACCTCAGGCCGAGAGGGAATGGCTTGCCTAGGGCCACCTAGTGAACATGCCAGAGGGGAGAAGCTGAATTGGGAACTTCTTGGTCACTGCACTACACCACATGAAACCTGGACATTCTCCATCTTCCGTAAATCCGCCCCTATTTACACTTCCCAGATCAGGTGGTATCGCTTTCAGGCACACTTGATCCAAAGCACTTCCCTTTTTAGAGATTAACAAGAAGCCATTAACAAGAGGCCATTAACACACGTGTCAATCCCACCACCTGCCTTTCAGAGAAACGGTGGCTGGAAAAGCCTCTTACCTGCCCCACGGCTAGGAGGGTCGCGGGCAGGAGGTGGGGGGCGGTTGCTCTGTAAAGAAGGGGAAGCTGAAGGGGGCGGGGGAGGTGCCATGCCCCTCCCAGGTCCCGGCGTCTTTCTATGCAAGGAGTTGTGTCTCTGTGGAAGCTCAGGGGCAGATTCATTGGTGGGGCTGGCAGGACCATTGGGTACACCGGGGGGCTGCCGGTAAGGTGGAGGAGGGGGCGCCAAGGACTGGCCCTGACTGCTTGGTCCCGTCCGGATGTTCACTGGGGAAGGGGGCGGCTTGATGGGGGGAGGAGCTGGTGGTCCATCCCGACTCCCTGGGGGCCGCTGTCCTGGAGTTGGTGGCAACGGCTTCTCGCGGTTGTAGGAAGGTGCTTTGCTGTTGTGCATGGAAGGGGGAGCAGGAGGCGCATTGGCTCGGCGTCCCGGTGGAGGAGGTGGTGGGGCTGATGAGCTATGCTTCATGCCAGAGCTGCTGGCACTATTTGGCCGCTGAGAGGTCCGGCAAGGAAGGTCTCTGCATGCGTGGAAGCTCTGGGGGAGAAGCCCGACTATTATCAACAGTCATCTTGGGGCCGGCTACCGGTGGCAGGCACAGGGGGGTCGTGGCGCAGCTGATCTGGACCCAGGAACCTGAAGCAACTGCTTCCCAGAGGGGCTGTCTGAAACAAAAAACGGAACACAGAATTACTCATTCGAGAAGCAAAATGGGTCAAACCTTGCCTCTGGTATAATCACTCTGATTCTGGCAAAGCCATATTGCCCCTTATAAGGATGCCAAGTCGACTGCATGAAGTCCGAATTACCTGAACTGTCCTTTACTCCCACGGGTCGAAGCTTGGGGACGCCACCTTGGAAGAGACCCCCCTTCGGTGGCAGGGGAGATGTGCCAGAGCTGTAACTGCCACCGCCCTTGGATTCTGAAACAAAAAGATTCCCAGATTAGCCAATATAGCAGAATGTAGCACAAGCTGGCAGTTTACTGTTAGAACTGTTGCTGCAGATAATCTCACCAGTTGTTGGGTTTGCATGTGATCAGTGGCAATTTGGTGTTAAAATTACCACTCAAAAATCCAGCAGTCAATTTACTGCCTTGTCCCCTGGAATGCTTCAAAGAGATGTTGATGACTGTTCAGAGAGCACATGACTACTCCTGTCCTCTTGTGCTCTTCATATGTGGTCTCTTCTACATTTTATTCAACACAAGGGAATACGAGATAGCAACTACTTTTCAGCATGTGGATAAAGCAAAGATGCTGGTACTGGATTCAGCTCCAGCAGAAATAACAATGGGGACAGCAGAGAAGTAAATAATTTCTCTGTTCAAGTTAGCTGAGTGTCAGACTACTGCTGCCGGAGGAGTTAAGTATGAATCCCACGTTGCGCATTTACTTTCGCACCAGGATTCAGTGATGTTCATTTCCAGCATTTGCTGCCAAGGTTTAGGTGTCCAACTCTCAGCTGTATTTTACTGCTAACCCAAAGACTTCTGATATTTCTAGTTTTTGCACTACTGAGAGTTGTGCAGTGCAGGAGCTAGTTTATTCAGTATCGAAGCTGTCCTTCAGAAAACCAAGAACAGCATTCTAGCACCCATGGATGCAGACAGCACAGCTGCTTGTATACCAAAGATGGACCAGGCAGGAATTCCAGCTGTCAAACTATGAGGTTTCTGTGTTTTACACAGCCCATTCCTACCTCCTGCCTAGTCATAGAACAGAGCTAAACTGATTGAGTACAGAGACTTCCTCAAGAAGATCAAGCTAAAATAGGGCAGCGAGATTATTAACGGGGACTGGCTGACATGAACATATTATGCCAGTGCTTTCTCATTTGCACTGGCTGCCAGTCTGTTTCCAGGCCCAATTCAAAGTGCTGGTACTAACATTCAAAGCCCTAAATGGCTTGGGGCCAGGGTATCTGAAGGATCGTCTCCTCCCATAATATGTACCTGCCCGGACACTAAGATCTTCTTCAGTGGTTCTTCTCCGAGAGCCCCTACCAAAGGAAGTGAGGCAGGGGGCTACCAGGAGGAGGGCCTTTTCTGCTGTGGCACCCCGGTTGTGGAATGAGCTCCCCAAAGAGGCTCGCCTGGCACTTACTGGTTACTGGTACACCTAGGGGTGCCCACATCACACCAGTTTTAAAAGCACTCCACTGGCTGCCAATCAGTTTCCGGGCAAAGTATAAAGTGTTGGTTATTACCTTTAAAGCCCTACATGGTTTGGGTCCAGGCTACCTACGGGATCGCCTTCTCCCGTACAATACGCCCCGCACACTCAGGTCCTCTGTCAGTCAGCCAAAACTAGGCTGACAAGTATACCCAGAGGACCTTCTCTTCTGCTGCTCCCAGATTATGGAATGGCCTGCTAGAGGAGATTCGTCAACTTACCAGTCTCTTGGAATTTAGAAATACCGTAAAGACTGATCTCTTCCGGCAGGCCTATCCGGCGGAATTTTAGGATGCCTTTAAGATGTTTTTAAGATGTTTTAAGATGTTTTAATAGTATGTGCTGTGTTTGATTAGTTTATATATTTTATATTTTCTGCTGTTCCCTGCCTCGATCGAGACAGAGAGGCGGGTAAGAAATACATTTTTATCATCATCATCATCACCACCACCACCACCACCACCACCACCACATTGTACTCTTTTCAGCACCAGGTGAAGACCCTTCTATTCTCCCAGGCATTTTAATCATTTTAATCTTGTAGTTGTTTTTAACTCTGTTATTGTAATTTGAACTGCTGCTGCTAGCTTTGCTGTTTGCTCTTTAATCTGTGGTTTTAAATCTTATATTTAGATTATATTGTATTTCATGGTTTTAACTGTTGTAAACCGCCCAGAGAGCTTCAGCTATTGGGCGGTATAAAAATGTATTAAATAAATTAAAGCCAGTGTGGCGTAGTGGTGAGAGTGTTGGACTGGGACTCGGGAGATCTGAGTTCTAGTCCCCGCTCTGCCATGAAACTCACTGGGTGACTTTGGGCCAGTCACTGCCTCTCAGCCTAACCTACCTCACAGGGCTGTTGTGAGGATAAAATGGGGAGGAGGATTATGTAAGCCGCCTTGGGTTCCTTGCAGGAAAAAAGGCGGGGTATAAATGTAATAAATAAATAAATAAATAAAATAAAATAAAGCTAAGCAAACTAAGACTGGAGAGTGCCATGAGCTAACAGCGAGCACAACACAGAAGTTACCTGATCAGAAGTGACCCAAGCAGGGCAGGGTCCATAATAGTCTCCCGTGGCATTTTGCTAAGGAATAAGGTGGGGAGTTGAGAACAGGTCTCAGCATTCGCCAGTAAATAAGCTCCGGGTAACTCAACCGAGTGAACCCAGCCACATGCTACAGTGCATGGGGGCGGGGGGAAATTCCAGCCCTTCTCGCCTGTCTGACTTTCCCTGATTCCTAATGTGGCACAACGCCAGATCAAGCACACACCATATCAAACAGCATGTAGCCAAGTCTAAGCAAAACCCACCTCAGATTCATCCCATGGGAAGTTAAACTGGCTACAAGCCTCCCCCCACCTGCTGCCTCTATTTATAGAAGTACTAGACTGTGTCCTCCCATACGTGCTGCTCAGTTCTTTTAAATATGAATGCCCACGCTCAGTTAAAGCCTATATGACTGTCTAACAGCCTATATATTATCTCCGATAGAAGGCACAAGTGCTTCATCTGGAAACTGGGAATGTATTTAGAGGCAGGAATTCCCTTCAATTAGGCAGCAAAGGTCTTCCTACAATTGCCCCAGACCCCATACTTACTCTCAATGATGGGTGCACTCCGGTCATTGACTTTGGCCACCTTTTTCAACCTGGTCCCTTTACAGATGTCTTGCAGGAGGGCCCCCCTCCCTCGCTGCTCGTCCCTGTTCAATTTTGGAGGCTCTGTGTTTGCCTGAAGGGAGAAGATGGCACAGGTGAACAGAGAAAGTAGCCACAGAAGTAGTTTAGGGTACCCTAAGTGAATACTTTTCAGCCAATGGTCTCAAAGAATGCTTCTTGAAAATGGGAAGCTACGGTACATTCTTTCCTCCCTCCAAAAGCAAGTAGAACCTACCTTTCAACTCTGAATGGGGGGAACTATGCAGATGAGGTACACGCTGTAACCAGACCACCTCAGCCTGGAACCTTGCACTTTTGCAGCTAAAACTTTCTTCCCTCTCCTGTGCCTTTGGAAAGGGCTTCACAGAATCACTTCTTCAGCACTGAACCACCTTCACCTTACCAGCAAATCCTATCCATTTCACTATCCTAATCCATCAGACCATCAAGCCATGAGGATCTATTTATATGTCCAATGCCACCTCTCCAAGGCTGCAGGATCCCCCAGCCCAGGTACTTTATATTATTTGAACTAGAGTAGCCGGGGCTGAACCTAGACACTTCTACAAACAAGGTATATGAGCCAACACTGAGCTATGGCCTCTCTGCATGTACAAAGCTGCCTTAAAAAGAGCCAGATTACCTCTCTATCCGGCCTGGGTACTGTCTACCCTGCTCTTGCCAGTTTCAGGCACGGGTCCTCCCCAGCTATGCTACCCAAGCATGGATATGCGACAGGAATTGCACCTGGCTCTTGGTCTATGGACCTTCCCCCTAGTAGGTAGGAATGCTGACCACTTTATAGTTAACTGAGACATGGGGTGAACAGAAGGATAGGATATATGGGCAGCAGGAGGACCTACCTGATTGAAAGTTGGGGGTGGGGGTGGTCCAGGGGGAGGGGGAGGGGGAGGTGGTATTGGCATCTTTGCCCCACTCCCTGGTGGCTCCGTGTAAAGAGAACTTTTGGGTCACTCATAAACCTACAATATTAGGAATGAAAGAGAAAACGATTACAAAGGAGAAGCAACAGCAAATGCAGCAGCGGAAGATGGTGCCAGAATCCAGCGTGCATTGTTCCCACCTGAAGGTTTTGTGCACATATTGTGCCACCCTCAACCTGATTTCCACCCCACCCTCCCAAGTTGCTGTACCAAGACAGAATGGCCGAGTTGGACACTGTGGTATTCAGGTGAATTCTGCACCATCCATCATTAAAAAAAATGATCCCAGGGAATTGTACTAAACATATCATGAACACAGGAACACCACATAATAATAATAATAATAATAATAATAATTAAAATAGCAGATTGAGAAACTGAAAATGCTTAAAAGGCCTGGGAAAGCTGAGGTAGCTGCGGCACGCCTTTGCAGCTGGACACACAGGGTGTTACATAGACCAGGTTCAAGCGACTATCGGAGAACCCCATCCTCTGAAGCCACAGAAAATATATGAAAAGGATTACGGGTAACATTATCAACATTATCCACCTTAAGTGAAAAAGTGAAATTTAAGTATAAAAATCATAGCTAAAAAGGTATTATGAAGAACATTTCTACACTGTGCCACTATGTAACACTGACATTTTCAACTGCCCACCACCAACCTCTTCCGAGTTTTTTGTGGAAGCCACAGAACTAGCCAACGAAATGGAAGGAAACAGAAAAGGGAGCTGGGGTGGCACAAGGCGGCAAACCTGTTCGTACTTCTCCATGATACAAAGAATTGTAGACAATGGAGTGTCCAGTAACTCCGCAAGTAGGATTACACTGGATCAGTTTCAGTTGGTGAGTACCGAGGACGTGGACAAACTGCTTGGTCGAGTGAAGAGGACTACTTGCCCTCTCGATCCCTGTCCTTCCTGGTTGGTTGTCCAAGGAGGAGATGCAGTTGGATTACAACGTATTGTTAATGCATCTCTCCAGGGAGGGAATTTTCCATCATGTTTGAAAGAAGCGGTGGTACAGCCGCTTATAAAGAAACCTTCCCTGGATCCCTTGGACCTTAACAATTACAGACCAGTGTCAAATCTTTCATTTTTGGGCAAGGTGATCGAGAGGGCGGTTGCCTTCCAACTCCAAGCAGTTTTGGATGACACCAATTTTCTAGACCCATTTCAAACTGGCTTCAGAGCAGGATACGGAGTTGAGACTGCTATGGTCGCCTTAGCAGATGATCTACGCCTGAGTACCGACAGGGGGAGTGTGTCCCTGTTGGTGCTTTTGGACCTCTCACAGCAGCTTTCGATACCATCGACCATGGTATCCTTCTGGAACGCCTGAGGGGACTGGGAATCGGGGGCACGGTGCTTCAGTGGTTCCGGTCCTACTTCTTGGGTAGGTTCCAGATGGTGATGCTTGGGGATAGCTGCTCCTCCAAAAAGGAGCTGCTATGTGGCGTGCCACAAGGAGCTATTCTTTCCCCAATGCTATTTAATATCTACATGAAACCGCTGGGAGAGATCATCCGGGGGCATGGGGCGGGGTGCTATCAGTATGCTGATGACACCCAAATATATTTCTCTATGCCTTCGGCAACAGCGTCAGCTAAGGACAGTGTGTCTCCTCTGAATGAATGCCTGGAGGCAGTAATGGGCTGGATGGGGAAAAATAAACTGAAACTGAATCCAGACAAGAGGGAGGTGCTTGCTGTCAAAGGCCACAATCTGGGTTTGGAGGTATGTCAACCAGTTCTGGATGGGGTTACACTCCCCCTGAAAGACTGTGTTCGCAGCTTGGGGCTGCTTCTAGATCCGTCGCTCCAAATGACATCTCAGATAGATGCGACGGCTAGGAGTGCCTATTCTCAGCTTCGGCTGATACGCCAGCTGCGCCCCTTCCTAGAGTCGGAGGACCTAAAGACAGTAGTGCACGCGCTGGTAACTTCGAGGCTCGACTTCTGCAATGCGCTGTACATAGGGCTACCTTTGTACCTAGTCCGGAAACTTCAACTAGTGTATAATACAGCCAGCCTGGTCACTGGTACGCCTAGGGGTGCTCATATCACACCAGTTTTAAAAGCACTCCACTGGCTGCCAATCAGTTTCCGGGCGACGTATAAAGTGTTGGTTATTTATTACCTTTAAAGCCCTACATGGTTTGGGTCCAGGCTACCTACGGGATCGCCTTCTCCCGTACAATCCGCCCCGCACACTCGGGTCCTCTGGGAAGAATTTACTTCAGTCAGCCAAAACTAGGCTGACAGGTAATACCCAGAGGACCTTTTCTTGTATTGTGTTGCAAGACGTCGCTTGTACATCAAGTAAAAAATAAATAAATAAATATTTAAAAATTTGCTTGTCTTGCAAAATGCTCTCAAACCAAGTTACTTGCAATCCAAGGTATTACTGTACTGTAGTAAGGCTTAAACTAAAAATCTCTGTACAAATTGTTTTTTGGGAATTTCGTTTTGATATAAGAGTGTTTTGGATTACAAGCACATTTCCGGAACGAATTATGCTCTCAATCCAAGGCATGACTGTAAATTGTTCCTACACAGTTAAAGAAATAGCCTCTTGACAAGCGCCACTCTGATCACATCTATACTACAAATTTAAACAGGTTTCTTTTAAACGTGCTTAATTGCCATGGTTCCCAACCAAGGAACACTGGCCGATGTAGCTCTGTGAAGGGGCTGAAAATCTAACAGCACTGTCAATATCCTCCCAAAGCCAGAGTTCCTGTGGTTCTCTGAAGGAGTGCAATTTGCAGTGCAGATGCCCACTTTGACTCTCACAGTGGAAAGGACACACTCTCTTTCCACTGAGTCCGTGAATATTTTAGGAATACAACTCCAACCAGCAGGCTTGGACAAGCCTCAGGAGCCAGGCACCTAGACATTTGGTGGTGGTGTGCGGGAAATCGAGGAATTTGAAGTCTGGTGCCCTATAATTGGAAATAAGTGTTTGCAAGAACCCTTCCAACACTTCTAGAGCAGGACTTAACCCCATGCTATGGCCACCCTCAGAGCAGGGGGCTGTAGCTCATTGGTAGAGCACCTGCTTTGCATGCAGAAGGTCCCAGGTTCAATTCCCGGCTTCTCCTGATAGGGCTAGGAAAGAATCCAGCCTGAAACCTTGGGAGAGCCACTGCTGCCAGTCAGTGTCAACAATCCTATGCTAGATGGACCAAGGGACTCACTCAGTATAAGGCAGTTTCCTATGTACCTATTTGAAAAGCAAGCAACGTTCAGGTTTAATGTGGTGCTGCATCAGCTGGCATCCCACAGCTGACATAACCAGACATACATGGATCCCATCAGACACCACGTCACAACAGAAACATCGCAGAGGAAGCAGAGACAGGAAGAAATATGACTCATCCCTAATAGTACAGTGTTGATACCTGTCAAAACCACAAGTCCAATGACAAATTACTATTCAGAAATATTTCAAACAGGGAAGTTAATGCTACTGGAACGCATCCAGTTTCACAACCTGCCTGCCAAAACAAGGGAACAGCTCCAGGCAAAGAGATGAGATGGAATTCCAGTAAACTCCAACAAAAGAGTTGCCAAGAAAGCTGACCCTTCTGAAACTCTTATGCAAGGTGACTCATTAAAGCAGTGTTCTCCAACCTTGGGTCCCCAGATGTTTTTGGCCTACAACTCCCAGCATGCCCCAGCCAGCGTAGCGTAGCATGCTGGGAGTTGTAGGCCAAAAACATCTGGGGACCCAAGGTTGGAGAACACTGCATTAAAGGGGCACAGGAGGGCCCCCTTTAGTTAAGGTGAGTCACTCTCACACACACGTTCTGCCATTACAAAACCTGAATATTCTACTGCTTATGACACCTCTTGAGCTAATAGCTTGAAACGTGACATTTATAATCTATCTGATGAGATCTACAACTGTGCAAAATTTCAAACCAATCTGATGCAAAGTGCCACAGGTACAGAAAGTTAAAAATTGCTGAAAATTGACACATTTGTCCTTTTTATTCCAAGATGCGACTTGGCATAACATATATCTATTTCAGACATTGGTGAATGCTACCAATATACGTTATTCAGGCTTGTTGAGGGTCACTAAGAGTCACTAGCACACTATGGTGGCAGTATCCTTCATGTGTGAGGCCCTAGGATTAGTTCCCAGGCATCAGAGTCATTTCCAAGAACTACTGTCTGCCATACAGTTGTGCTAGCACAGTGTGCTCCAACCTTGGGTCCCCGGATGTTTTTGGCCTACAACTCCCAGCATGCCCCAGCCAGCATAGCATGGGGCATGCCGGGAGTTGTAGGCCAAAAACATCTGGGGACCCAAGGTTGGAGAACACTGATTCCACTAAGGCAATATAGAACCAGGACAATGTGTGGCATGTTTGTTGGTCCCAGTCACTCCAACCTCCCCATTCGAATTTGGGCCTGAAAGACAAAGGGGAAAGTCTGGGTACATGGAGGGTAAATTCTAAGCAAGCACAATTTGTGACACTGCACACAAATATCTTCGACAATCTCTACTTCGCCAGAGACATTGTGTGAAGCTTTTCAAACACTATCAAAGAGGAAGCCCAATACTGAATGGTTGAAAACTTGAAAGTCTATAACGCCAACATTTTCCTCCAACGCTCTTAAGAGTGGACAGACACTTCCCGATCATAGGCACAATCCACTAAGAATATCTTCCATGAAAGAGTAGATTAACTGAAATTCACAGAAACTGCAAGGGCACACAAATGATTACTAGTGCCCTATGTTAGATATTAGAAACTCATGGCTGCCAGGTTACATGCAACCTCCAAGATACTGGTGCATATCAGATTCCTGAGAATCCCCTTTTTCATTTTTAAAAGGAAATTACTAACCCTCATAGTTATGGAGATGGGAAAGAGAATGATAGCTATTTCCCAAGACATGGCCCCAAATATGGGTCATTCCATGTAAAATCAACCAAAAAAAGTGAAAAATTTACCTCACCATCTGCGATTTTTTTTAAAACTGGCATACTGGTAGACCAGCATGAAAAATGAACATATACCAAATTATAGGTCATTATACCTCACGGTTCAAAAGTACAGTGTGCTCAAAAAATGCCCAAAACACGATTTTTCAGCATTTGTGACTACACAAAAAGTATCATAACTTCCTTCAGAATTGACCTAGAAAGTAAACCATGGTGTCATATGAAAGCTCTCAAACTACCCTTTTATATGATATGTAACATGAAGCATGCATGTGAAATATAATATTCAAGGTCATAGTTTCTTTAATTTGACCTTGAATTCCACAAAAACCAAATGTTTTTTTTTTGCTGATTTTTTTCCTCAGATAACCCATGTTTACCTTGAGTATATGTACCGATTTCCAGAACGGGGTTCTGAACAGTTCAGAAGATGTGAATGTTCTTATACATGCACAGTACCTCCCTACAATAACTTAACTTCACCCCCTTATACACACTTAAAACAGAATTTTTTGGAGGGAAATTAAACTTAAGCCCGCCCCCTCCCTTTCGGAGCTTCCGGGGCCTTCAGGCTGAGACCAAACCAGGCATGGGTAGGCCTCAAACCTTCACAGAGATATCTCTCTTTGGATGTCTACATTCAATCAAGCTTTATTCACAGATTCTGATAAGAAAAAAAAGGCAGGCCTGAAGCCGACTCCACTTCTGCTGCAATGTGTTCATGACTTTTCAAATTGTTCAATTCTTGCACACCATTTCTACAGGTAGCGTAACTAAGATCTATAATTTCCCTGATGGTGCAGCAGCACAGTATAAAAACGGTAAAAACTTCAACAACTTAAGTAAGCATAAGTCAGATTTCGGTATCGATGCAGAATGGCACTTCTTTGCCACATCGCATGGAAAAGGGCCTTGTGATGGTTTGGGTGGCACTGTGAAAAAGTTAGCTGCTCGAGCAAGTTTGCAGCATCCGTATGAAAAACAAATCATGACCCCTCATCAGCTCTTTGATTGGGCAAAGGAGAACATCACACAGGTTGCATTTCAATACACCACAAGTAAAGATTATGAACTGGAAGAAAAGCTTCTGAAATGTCGCTTCGAGAATTCAAGACGATTCCTGGGACACAGAAAATTCATGCTGTAATTCCATTAACAAAACACACTGTTGCTACTAAAAGATATTCATTTCAATGTGAATCCAGAAAAGAGACAGTGACTATTAAAGAAGGAGAACTGGAATTGCAAGAAATATGAGGATTTGTTACATGCGTTTATATCTCACAATGGGGGTTAGGTTGTGTTTTACAAACAGATGATCAGAGAGCAGAAGTGTTAGTGAGCTTTCTTCATCCAGCTGGACCAGCAAAATCATTTATGTCTCCAGATAAACAAGATGTCCTATGGATACCATCTTCAGATGTTTTGAGAAAAGCTGATCCTTGTTGCCCAACAGGGCGCTTCTATACACTAACAGACAAAGAGTGTCAAGCAGCAACTTCAAGACTAGAAACTACTGTTATGAAAAGCTCCTTAATTTAGGACTTGTTAACAAAATGTTAGCAAGTAATATTTGAACTGCATAAAATCTGATCAGCATATATAAAAGTAAAATGGAAAATCTCATCTATGCACAATAATGGTTTTTCAAGCCTACATCTAAGTAAATCAAAAAAACTATGCTAGTAAGAGTCATTTTATTTGAAAAAAATAAAATGAACATGTTTTCCCCAAGCATACTGGTGAGTACCTTTTTAAAAGTACATATTTTAAACCTCATTCTTCTGAAAACAATAGGCCCTGCAACTTATTTTTTAATAAGCAGAACAAGTTCACCAAATCTTAAGCAATTTGCTTTCAGTTGGAAATATTCTTTGATTTCATACCAGAATAACCACCCAGAGGAAGTATCATCATTCTACACAAAATGTCAGAAGTATGCTATTGTGAAAAAGAATACCTAATTCAGAGCTGCACAATTATGACAGGGTAGCTTGTACTTGTGCACAATATTTTATTCAAAACCTAAGTGATAATGCATATTTTCTTAAGATATGTACAGTGAGATAGCAATTCATATGAACTATGACACATACACACAGAGCGCCCCAAAAGATGTAACTCAGTTTTCTGTTAAGAACCCCATTTTGAAAATTGGTACATGTATTAAGCACTGTCAGATGAAATACTAAAACAAAAATCATGGAGAATTTTTTTTTAGTTTTTGCAGAATTCAAGGTCAAATTTTACTATTTGACCTTGAATATATATTTATTCCAAAAAACCATTTATGTTACATATCAAATGAAAGAGCATTTCAAAGGCTTTCCATCAACACCATGATTAACTTTCTAGGTTCTGTAGAACTGAAATTACTGTAATTTTAATGTTGTCCGACACTCAAAAATTAACATTTTCCTTCATATTTTTGATTGCCATATCTCCAAAAGTTTTTGTCCCAGAAGTCTATTTTGGAGCAGCTTATTTTCTCAGCAGACCCAACAAGTTCACCAAGTTTTTTCAAAATCGGTGACGGTCAGGTAAATTCATTGGTTGATTTTACATAGAATGACCCATATCTAGCAATGTAAAGAGGTAAGATACCTCCAATTTCAACTTCTACCAAAGATACACACAGGCTGTGTGTGTGCATGTCTCTTAACTTCTAATTTTCTCCAGAGAAGTTTTTTTAAAAGTGGTAATAGCTTCCCCAGAGTTCCTTGTGAAGTCTGATAGGTCCTGCTCTGTAAGCTTGCTCCTTGGCACAGAAGGCCGTGGTGCTTCCTCACAAATAATCCTTGTGTTTTTCTCATGAGCAGAGCAAAGAGCAACACAGGAATATACAGGAACAATGAAGGGCCAACTGCAAAGAAACAACGCAATACAACATAGCATTCTCGTAAAAACAGCCCTAAGTTTGAAAAAGGGAAGGTTGGTCTTAAATCCCCCTTAAAAAGGGCTTGCAAATTCATCCAAGTTACTAGCCTACAACAAGTTTTATTAGCTTCCCCACACATATCCTTTCAAGTAATTTGTAGCCTAAAAGGGTGGGGTGGGGGACTTCATTAAAGCTTTTCCTGCCTGGTCTCCTGGGGGACATTCTTACTCGCCACGGGTAATCAGTCAAATGGCTATTTGCCAGCCTGCCTTAAACAGTGACAGACAAGCAGCCCAGGCAATCCAGACATCATCAGGCAGAGTTGAGATTTTCTGGAATCCAGGGAAAAGAGAGCAGCAACTGACAGGTGAAGGCACAGACAAGAATCCCTAAGGGAGGAAGGAACCCTGAACAAAGACTAGCTATCCTAGACACCCAGCCCCAAGAAAAGCTTTTTTGGGGATATTTACCATTGGGCCAATATCTCATGCCTTCCTAATGTCAAATAAAGGTGTTCCCCCCCCCCCCCACCCCAATTTCAGGTACACCCTGTTCTGGGACAAAAGCATTCTGTTTAACTCTTAAGGTGGCCTCCCAAAACCCAATTGGCTGGCAGGCCATAGTCCAATCACAATCATCTACAAGAACACACTCCACTGCTTTTCCCCCCTACCCCTCCCGCTCCCTTGTTTGTAAACTGGGTGCCTCTTCCTTTTATCCAGGGTAGATAGTAGGGCTAAAAACCTCACTAAATACACACCAATGGATTGTCAGATTTTTAGTCAATTGTTTGATCAGTTAAATGTGCATAGCAGAAGCCTTTGCCAGAATTAGCTAGTGTGAAAGAATTCTATGTTACCAAGACCAACTAGTTCTTTGCCTCATAACCTGGGGTCAATGTCCTCAACCAGTGCCAAAGGCCAGGCAGCTTCTGCCCTCCACCATCTCCCAATCTGTTCTCAGGCAGCTTCCTTTTTCTGCCTGAAATATAGATCCCCTTATTCATTCAGATCCCTGGATTTAGGAATATAACGAGCTGTACGCAAACATATTCAGACTGAAAGCAATAGAAACATTAGAAAAATATTTACACCCTAAGCTAGATATTTGCCTCCACCACTCAGGCATCCCACCACTACCTGAGACAGCATATACCGTACGTATTTTTCGCTCCATAAGACGCACCCCCCCTCCCCCCAATAGGGGGAAATGTCTGTGCGTCTTATGGAGCGAATATTGTTTTTTTGTTTTTTAAATTTACTTTCCTCTGCGCACCTCCAACTGGTCCGGGGAAGAGCGGAGGGCTCCTGGGTGGGGCGGGGCAAGCCCCCGCCTCTCAGCTGATTCCCTGCGGAACAGCTGATTTTTTAAAAATAATAATATTTTTTTTTTACTTATTATTATTTTTTTAACTTTCCTTTGCTGGTCCGGGGAAGAGCGGAGGGCTCCTGGGTGGGGCGGGGCAAGCCTCCGCCTCTCAGCTGATTCCCCGCGGAACAGCTGATTTTTTTTAAAAAAAAATTTTTTTAACGTGCCGTACGGTAAGTGCGTCTTATGGTCCGGTGTGTCTTATGGAGCGAAAAATGCGGTAATTTCTAAAATGGACTCCCACCTTAAAAAGGAGGAGGCAAAAATGTTCCATGTTCATAGCACTTTACAAGTACTAATAGATCCTCACAGCTGCTTTAAAAGGAAGGAAATTGGAGGAAAATTACAACATACCTAGCTGGGAGCTTTCAAATAAGAAGCAACAGAACCGTTCAGTCAGTTTCATCTGTTGAAGCCCAAAGTGGAGCATTCTCTCTCCCTTCCTTTCCTGCTCCCCACACTCATCCCAACATGAAGTCACACACTTGGGTTTACAAGCATGAAGACACTTGGTTCCTGAAGTGACTGCAACATTATGAGGACAGTATGACAATTTCATGGCATGATCACCTGAGGACAGGAAATGACTAGTTCAAAGGGAGCAAGCACCCATTTAATCATGCAGCCTTGAGTAATGCATGTGCCAGAAGACTTGCACCAAAGATTTCAGAAGTAGCAAAAGCTCTTCCTAGTACGAGACTAACCAGTAACATTGCCCTTTGGCTCACTTGCTGTAGAACATAGCAGTTTCTCTCTAAACTCTTCTTGAATGAGGCAAGTGTGGGGCACTCTACCTGCTTCTCCTCTCTGCTTTCAGCAGACCATTTGGATATGAATCTGTCTGCACAGTGACTGTGATGCATAGTGTGGATACCGTTGTATTTGTACACTTACGATCAATATCTGAGGCCCTCCTCCAAGGGAGGTTTGGAGGATGGCAACGAGAGGGCCTTTTTCGTGGTGGCCCCCGTTTATTTATTTGATTTGTACCCCACCTTTCTACCAAAAATGGAACTCAAAGCTTACAATCACTAATAAAACTTGACAAAATCAGTAAGCAAATACATTAAAACACACTTAAAATCACAACAGAGTAAAAACAGAATCCAGCTCAACAGATCTGCTTACACACCAAAGGCCCACTTGAATAAAGTGGTCTTTGCTTGCCTGCGGAAGGACAGCAGAGAGGGGGTGAAACTAGCCTCCCTTGGCAGGGAATTCCACAGCCAGAAAGTGGCCAATGAGAAGGCCCTCTTTCTCATTGCCACCAAACACACTTCTGAAGGCGATGGTCTCAAAACAAGAGCCTCTCCTGAAGATCTTAAGACCGAAGCCTGGTCTCAAGCCGTTTATGGAATGCTCTCCCCTGTGAGGTCTCCTAGTGCCAATATTGCCATCTTTTCTGCGCCAGGTTGAGACTTTCCTCTATTTCCTGGGATTTGATGGCATATGATGGGCTGCTTAATGCATCAGCAGAGCTGTTTACAGTTGTCACTGATGTTTTCGCTGTTTTATGAGGTAGTTGTATTTTAGTGGCTAATTGTTTTCACTGTTTAAACTTTTTTATCTTTTAATTCTGTTGTCAGTCTCCTTGAGTCTTCTTTTGAGAAGGGTGTCTAAGAAATTCAAATAATGATGATAGAAGATTCTGCCTCAAGACAAAGGGTTGGACTAGGAGATCTTCCTGACCCTTCTGGCCTTCTAGTAGTACAACACCAGAATAAGCCCTGTGGCACCCTAAAGACTAAGCGTACATATACCCCAGTGCCCCTTGTTGCATTTTGTTTGTGTGTTGCATGTCTAGGGTTTAGCCCTGGTTACAGTGGTAGACACTGGTACTTCCAGCTCCTTCACACTCCATACCACTGAGGCCACCTGAGCCTCCAGTGACAAAGATGAGAAACCCCCGCCCCCCCCAGCTGCTCCTTCAGGGGCAGTGTAACCCCACCCAGAATACACACTACATGAAGTCAGAAGAACCACCCACTAATAGCATCTCAGTCTTGTCTGGACTGCGTTTCAGTTTATTAGCCCTCATTCAGTCTATTGCCGCAGCCAGGCACCAATTTAGCACATCCAGAGCCTCACCTGGTGACAATGAAAAGGAAAAGAGAGCATACTGATGACAATGCGCTCCAAAACCCCTACATAGATGTTAAGATAGCACAGAGGACAGAACCAACCCCTGTGGAACCCCATACTGGAGAATCCACAGGGCCGAGCAATATCCCCCAAGTACCACCTTCTGCAGCCAACCATCCAAGTAGGAGTGAAACCGCTGCAATGCAATACCTCCCACACCCAACTTAGACAATTGCCTAGAAGGATACCATGGTTGATGGTATCAAAAGCTGTTAAGAGATCAAGAATCAACAGTGTCACACTCCCCCTGTCTATCTCCCAACATAGGTCATCATACAGGGTGACCAAGGTTGTCTCTGTGCCAAAACCCCACCTGAACCCTGACCTAAATGGATCCAGATAATCAGTCTAATCCAAGAGCATCTGGAGCTGGTTAGCAACCACCTGCTCAAGGATCTTGTCCAGGAAAGGAACATTTGCCACTGACCTAAAGTTGTTGGGAGGATTTCTTCAGGAATGGTTTGACCACTGCCTCTTCTGGGCAGCCTGGGGCCACCCCCTCTCACAAAGAGGCATTAATCACCTCCCTGGCTCAGCCAGCTGCCCCCTCCCTGTCTTATTACAGTAAAGTCCATAACTCTTTGGCATGGCACTAGCTTTCATACAAAGGAATTGAAAGTGGAACACTGATCAGGGAACAGGCCTCAAGATGAAAAGGAAGCTGCAGCAAATCTTTGTGGTCATATTTATGGGACCCTCACCTGAAACTGCTGGGGCAAGCAAACCAGCACTTACTGTTTAACTGAAGTGTGAGCTTTTGCAGTTGAGCACGCCTGGTTTATGAGACAACTGAGAAGGCAGTATATAATGCATACTACAGGACTGGAAAGCAACAAGTCAAGAATTGAAAAGCAACAGAAAATGGTGTAGTGTAATGTTAAATAAACAAACTGAGAAGCTATTCTCAGTTCAAAGCTCAGTCATGCCCACCAAGTGGCCTTAAGCATGCCACTCTCTTGTAGCCTCAGCCCCACCAATCCACATATGTAATAATAATGGACAG
The DNA here is from genome assembly GCA_021292165.1 of Shinisaurus crocodilurus. Classification (NCBI taxonomy): domain Eukaryota; kingdom Metazoa; phylum Chordata; class Lepidosauria; order Squamata; family Shinisauridae; genus Shinisaurus; species Shinisaurus crocodilurus. The sequence continues at coordinate 268,695,082 of CM037877.1, read as the reverse complement.
GGTTGTTATGAGATTACTGAGGCAATGGATATGAAATAGTTTTAGCATTTAGAAAAAGCACTATATAGGTACTAACAGAAACATTATATTATAATGAGCGGTAATAATTTGGATTGCAAGTAACTTGGTCTGAGAGCGTTTTGCAAGACAAGCAAATTTTTTTTAAAAAAATTGACTTGATAAACGAGCAAGGTCTTGCAAGACAAGTCAGTAGGGATGTAACCACTCGCCTCGAGCAGGCATAGCGGGCCGATATCGGCCCCGCTCATGCCTGCCAGAGACTCGCTTTGATATAAGAGTGTTTTGGATTACAAGCATGTTTCCGGAACGAATTATGCTCTCAATCCAAGGTATTACTGTATATTATTAAACACTATATTATACAGAAACATTATATATACCACAAATACAGCATCATACTGGGGTAGTTTACTTTTTGTAGCAAAACCTACCTATAACCCTTATTTGAGCTTTAATATTTACGTAGTACTTTAAAGTATTCAACGTAGTTCACATACATTCTCAGTAATCCTTACAAGATTGGGGAATGAGAGCAAGTGATTTGCCTAAAACGACCTACTGAGTTTCTGGCCAAGACTCGTACACAGCTCAGTCTCCTGACCACTCTGCTCCTGCAGCTCTCAAGACACCTGCTACCTTAGTTTTCAATGCACCTGCATATCACAGTCACCAAGTACCAAGTCTATGTCATGCCTCACAGTAAGCTAGATATCCTTGAAGGTGCCACAGATGACCACACAGATATTCCACAATGTCAAAGCCACCAGTAGCATGTTGGATCCCCCCCCCCTTTGCTGCAGGACGGCAAGAGTGGGAACATAAGTTATTTAATCGTAACAGATGCCCTGGCTCATTAACTTCCCAGAAACACAGTGAGCCAGATATAATCACCATCATTATTGCAAAAACAAAATGCTGTTCTCTCTACCCAGTGTTTTGCTGTAGACTAGAGGGAGCCCATCTCTCTTCTAGCCTTGCAAAGCTGTTAGTTCTTTAAGGCTAGGAGAGCAAGCCACATAAACAGCCTCCATAGAGCTGTACTAGCCAAAGAACAGATACGATGTTGACACTTCTAATAGGTTTACAGCTTAGCAACATCTATTATATTTTTACGTAGCCTTTAAAAAAGAAACCTCCAGAGTGAAACTAACTGGGGTTGAAATTGCAGGCAGGAGTTTAGCCCAACAGGAATTTCTTGCAAAACCATCTGGCCAAGGGACTGCACCCAGTGACCCAGCATACCAGAAGCCCATGCCTTCCTTTATGCCAGTGTTCTCCAACCTTGGATCCCCAGATGTTTTTGGCCTACAACTCCCAGCATTCCCCAGCCAGCATAGCTGGCTGGGGCATGCTGGAAGTTGTAGGCCAAAAACATCTGGGGACCCAAGGTTGGAGAACACTGCTTTATGCTATCACGATTCACCAAAAGCATCCTCTGAACACCATCTACACAACACACTTGGACAGCAGTGGCACGCAGTAAGGCCCTCTCACCTACGGTCCATGATTATAGAGCTCTTTCCAAATAGTTGGCATGGCACAAGGGACTAAGAGCTGAATGTCACGATGTTCCTGGTTAAAATCTCACCTCTTCCATTAGCTGACTAGGTGGCCTTCGGCAGCCTCTCTTGGCCTCAGTCCTCAATCTGCAATATGAACACAATACTGACTTACCTTACAGAGCTGTTGTAAGAATTACATTAAACATGATAATGTATGTGAAGTGTTTTAAACACACTGAAGAGCTATATAAATGCTTACTACTTGGAACCTGAAGAAAGCAGGGGGACATTTCTGAAGACCATCTTTAGACTGCCTTTTGATTTCATTAAAGAAGATGCAACATCCTTTGTTGATCATAGCTGTTCGTTTATTCATACATTCATTCACACTCCCCTATATTTGAGACAATTTATGAAATCCAAGGAGAGTATAAAACATCTGAGCATAAAAACTAAAAGCAGTTACAATTAGGATTGCCCACATCATCTCCATATTTCAGAGAGACACAATGACTGGGTTCACATGACATGACAACACAATGTAGGTAACTAACCACAATGGGCTGTTGTGCCATGCGAACCCAGACCACTTCCCACAGGGTGGCTTGTTTGTGGGCAACAAGCCACCCTGACAACTCACGGCTTGTACCCAAGATAGGTTGTTGTGTTGTCCGAACCCAGGCAACCGACCCCATCATGGGTCCAGGGAAGCGGTGAGCGAGCTGCTTGGCAGGAGCGGCAACAACCCCTTGCTGCTCTTGCAGAGCTCACCCGGGCCACTGCCAGTGACAGCCGCCTCACTGATGCCCAAGCGGCACAGTGGAGCGGCCATGACTGGCTCAGTGTTTCCCGCTGCCACCATCCCCCCCTTTTTAAGTGCAAGAAATTTGCACACTTGCAGGGGAAGCCTTGGCTGGGCAATGTCCTGGTAGGTTTCTGCTGTCAAAGTACAGCAGGCACCAACCATGGACAATGACCCAGAGAGGCTGAGAATAGGAGTCAATACGGTAGGTTAAAGTGCCAGTACCCAATTAAAAACAATTACAGTACAGGATTTTAACATATCACTGCCCTCCCAAAGCCTGTAGTATGAAGAGGGCTAGGAATGCAATCTGAATGGCAGAGCTGGCTCACGTTTCTTGCAACTATGCACTGTCAGTGATGCCAAGACATTTATGAGACATGGATCAGTCAACAGCAGCCTTCCAGTCAGCCTCTTGCCCTGGGCAGGTATCTATAATGCAGGCCACACGCTGAAGTTAAGCAAGTGAGCCGGGTCAGTGCTTGGATGGGTGACTGCCTGGGCTGCCCACGTCTGTTCTCCTGCATTGAGCAGGGGGTTGGACTCGATGGCCTTATAGGCCCCTTCCAACTCTACTATTCTAGGATTCTAACCGCATCCTTTGCTGAAACTACCTTGTAACATTTAGGCACAAGCAGTGGTCCATCCCTCACTTCTTTTAAAAACACGCACACAACTTATTTGCAAGACTAACCTATAGGCTGAGATATTAGAAACTTGAAGAAGATGGGCGTGCCAAGTTGTGAGACAAAGCACCCCAAGATGACTCTGCTAGGAGACAGGCCCGCAGAAGAAGCGCTCACATTAGTTTGAATATGCCAAGTAGGGCATTGCTGTGCCTTAAATTAAATCAGCTTGTGACACAAAGGGACATTGGATTGGCAGCTTTGGCATAGATTAGGGGAGCTGCCGCATGAACACACAAGGGCTCTGAAGCACAGCCTGATGAAGGTTAAATGAGGATTCTGGACACAGCAGCCAAGTACCATGCCATCTTGCCAGAAGCGCCCTAAAACAAATCTCGATGGGTAAATGTAAAAGGATAGGCATTCCAAGGAAACAGATGAGGCCCCCAGATGTGACTTTTCTCCCTCCAAATTTAGTGCTATTAACTACCTCTCTATCTCTTGCACAAAATGTCAAGGAAGAGGCAAAGAGCAAAAATGTTACCTCACAACACAATCAGTTCTAATATTTTTGCCAAATCAAGCCCCTGCAAGCAGAGGTTTCCATAATAGCAGGCATTTTTACATTAGGGGTCATGCCATGTAAAATCAACCAATGAATTTAACTGACCGTCACCGATTTTGAAAAAACTTGGTGAACTTGTTGGGTCTGCTGAGAAAATAAGCTGCTCCAAAAATTAGACTTCTGGGACAAAAACCTTTGGAGATATGGCAATCAAAAATATGAAGGAAAATGTTAATTTTTGAGTGTCGGACAACATTAAAATTACAGTAATTCCAGTTCTACAGAACCTAGAAAGTTAATCATGGTGTTGATGGAAAGCCTTTGAAATGCTCTTTCATTTGATATGTAACATAAATGGTTTTTTGGAATAAATATATATTCAAGGTCAAATAGTAAAATTTGACCTTGAATTCTGCAAAAACTAAAAAAAATTTCTCCATGATTTTTGTTTTAGTATTTCATCTGACAGTGCTTAATACATGTACCAATTTTCAAAATGGGGTTCTTAACAGAAAACGAGTTACATCTTTTGGGGCGCTCTGTGTGTATGTGTCATAGTTCATATGAACTGCTATCTCACTGTACTTATCTTAAGAAAATATGCATTATCACTTAGGTTTTGAATAAAATATTGTGCACAAGTACAAGCTACCCTGTCATAATTGTGCAGCTCTAAATTAGGTATTCTTATTCACAATAGCATACTTCTGACATTTTGTGTAGAATTATGATACTTCCTCTGGGTGGTTATTCTGGTATGAAATCAAAGAATATTTCCAACTGAAAGCAAATTGCTTAAGATTTGGTGAACTTGTTCTGCTTATTAAAAAATAAGTTGCAGGGCCTATTGTTTTCAGAAGAATGAGGTTTAAAACATGTACTTTAAAAAAACATGTTCATTTTATTTTTTTCAAATAAATATATAGAAGTTTGACTTTGAATAATGACAAAAAAAACTCCTTTTGTTTTAAATAATGTTTAAAACTGAGAGTCAGTGTGGCGTAGTGGTTAGGGTGTTGGACTGGGACGCAGGAGATCCGGGTTCTAGTCCCCGCTCGGCCATGAAACTGACTGGGTGACTTTGGGCCACACTGACTCTCAGCCTAACCTACCTCACAGGGTTGTTGTGAGGATAAAATGGAGAGGAGGAGGGTAATATAATGTAAGCCGCCTTGGGTTCCTTTCAGGAAAAAAAGGCGGGGTGTAAATATAATAAATAAATAAACATCCCTGGAAACATGTACTTGATTTCAAAATGGGACTCTTACTAGCATAGTTTTTTTTGACTTACTTAGATGTGGGCTTGAAAAACCATTATTGTGCATAGATGATTTTCCATTTTACTTTTATATATGCTAATCAGATTTTATGCAGTTCAAATATTACTTGCTAACATTTTGTTAACAAGTCCTAAATTAAGGAGCTTTTCATAACAGTAGTTTCTAGTCTTGAAGTTGCTGCTTGACACTCTTTGTCTGTTAGTGTATAGAAGCGCCCTGTTGGGCAACAAGGATCAGCTTTTGTCAAAACATCTGAAGATGGTATCCATAGGACATCTTGTTTATCTGGAGACATAAATGATTTTGCTGGTCCAGCTGGATGAAGAAAGCTCACTAACACTTCTGCTCTCTGATCATCTGTTTGTAAAACACAACCTAACCCCCATTGTGAGATATAAACGCATGTAACAAATCCTCATATTTCTTGCAATTCCAGTTCTCCTTCTTTAATAGTCACTGTCTCTTTTCTGGATTCACATTGAAATGAATATCTTTTAGTAGCAACAGTGTGTTTTGTTAATGGAATTACAGCATGAATTTTCTGTGTCCCAGGAATCGTCTTGAATTCTCGAAGCGACATTTCAGAAGCTTTTCTTCCAGTTCATAATCTTTACTTGTGGTGTATTGAAATGCAACCTGTGTGATGTTCTCCTTTGCCCAATCAAAGAGCTGATGAGGGGTCATGATTTGTTTTTCATACGGATGCTGCAAACTTGCTCGAGCAGCTAACTTTTTCACAGTGCCACCCAAACCATCACAAGGCCCTTTTCCATGCGATGTGGCAAAGAAGTGCCATTCTGCATCGATACCGAAATCTGACTTATGCTTACTTAAGTTGTTGAAGTTTTTACCGTTTTTATACTGTGCTGCTGCACCATCAGGGAAATTATAGATCTTAGTTACGCTACCTGTAGAAATGGTGTGCAAGAATTGAACAATTTGAAAAGTCATGAACACATTGCAGCAGAAGTGGAGTCGGCTTCAGGCCTGCCTTTTTTTTCTTATCAGAATCTGTGAATAAAGCTTGATTGAATGTAGACATCCAAAGAGAGATATCTCTGTGAAGGTTTGAGGCCTACCCATGCCTGGTTTGGTCTCAGCCTGAAGGCCCCGGAAGCTCCGAAAGGGAGGGGGCGGGCTTAAGTTTAATTTCCCTCCAAAAAATTCTGTTTTAAGTGTGTATAAGGGGGTGAAGTTAAGTTATTGTAGGGAGGTACTGTGCATGTATAAGAACATTCACATCTTCTGAACTGTTCAGAACCCCGTTCTGGAAATCGGTACATATACTCAAGGTAAACATGGGTTATCTGAGGAAAAAAATCAGCAAAAAAAAAACATTTGGTTTTTGTGGAATTCAAGGTCAAATTAAAGAAACTATGACCTTGAATATTATATTTCACATGCATGCTTCATGTTACATATCATATAAAAGGGTAGTTTGAGAGCTTTCATATGACACCATGGTTTACTTTCTAGGTCAATTCTGAAGGAAGTTATGATACTTTTTGTGTAGTCACAAATGCTGAAAAATCGTGTTTTGGGCATTTTTTGAGCACACTGTACTTTTGAACCGTGAGGTATAATGACCTATAATTTGGTGTATGTTCATTTCTCATGCTGGTCTACCAGTATGCCAGTTTTAAAAAAAATCGCAGATGGTGAGGTAAATTTTTCACTTTTTTTGGTTGATTTTACATGGAATGACCCTCAGGCCCCTGTCCAAGGCCTTCAAGAAATCTTCAGACAGGACAGGTTTTTCAAACATGTTCATTATCTAATCACTGTATCTTCTACACTACTTCTGCAGGGAATATTTAGGGTTATGTATATTAAATATGGCAGCCAGACTGGTTGCTGGTACACCTAGGGGTGCCCATATCACACCAGTTTTAAAAGCACTCCACTGGCTGCCAATCAATTTCCGGGCGAAGTATAAAGTGTTGGTTATTACCTTTAAAGCCCTACATGGTTTGGGTCCAGGCTACCTACGGGATCGCCTTCTCCCATACAATCCACCCCGCACACTTAGGTCCTCTGGGAAGAATCTGCTTCAGTCAGCCAAAACTAGGCTGACAAGCATTACCCAGAGGACCTTCTCTTCTGCTGCTCCCAGATTATGGAATGGCCTGCCGGAGGAAATTCGTCAACTTGTCAGTCTTTTGGAATTTAAAAAAGCCATAAAGACTAAACTCTTCCGGCAGGCCTATCCGGCGTAATTTTAGGATGTTTTAAAGATGTTTTAAGATGTTTTTAGGATGTTTTAATAGTATGTATTGTGTTGTTTTAGTTTATGTATTTTATATTTTCTGTTGTTCCCCGCCTCGATCTAGATGGAGAGGCGGGTAATAAATAAAATATTATTATTATTATTTCTGTTCACACATACTTTGCAACACCCTCTTCTGATTCCTCAGGATTGGGAAGAATACTAAACTATCCATATTAACTAAAACTGGAGAAAACACTACAGAATTCAAGATGCTCTACATAACATTAATCTATCAAGCCACACACTCTGCCAAGAAGAGAAGGGCAAAGGATTTTGTCTTGTGGCCTACTCTTCTGCCCTGCAAAACCTTACAACTTTGTGTGTGTGTGTGTGTGTGTGTGTGTGTGTGTGTGACCTTGAGGTACTCTTTCTGCCTGTGACTTAATATTTCCACAACCCAAAATGATAGACCACTACATCCAATCTAATCTATGTTGTACACAAATTTTGGTGGACCCTTCCTGAGGAACAAAACCCCAGACCGGACCATTATACAGGCTGCTCTGACAGCAAGATATGCAGAACTGCATAAAACGTTGCCCTCTGTTCTATTAAGGTAACCACAGATCTCATAAATAATCCAAATATCTTTGTTAAACAAGCTGATAAAGGAGAAGCAACAGTCATGACTGAACAAGACTGACTTCATTAATGAGGTAGGAGAGCCTCAATATTAGAAATCACTGCCCAATGATCCGCTTGAGGATTTTACCGACTGACACGAAGGACAGCATTATGACTACAACTACACGGGAACCCCTTTCTGACACCTTTTCTTTGTTAAGAAGAATTCATACGTCAGGTATTACAGGATGTCTTATTACCTCCAGAACCAGCCCTATAAAAGAGGGTAACATTAAGGAACTCCCAGAGCCAGATTAGCTGCCATGTATATGGAATCATTATAAACTAACATTCCCCATGAGGATGGAATACAGGCAATCATGAACAGCATGCCAGACACAGCCAACTGCTCATACCACTACTGAACTGTCAAGTGTTCTCCCGAAACACAACTACATTACATTCATGTGTACATTATATTTTGCATAAAGTGTTCATCAGCAGTCTACATTTACCAGACAGGGCTAGGTTTGAGGAAAAGAATAAATGAACATATATCTGATATTAATACCAAAAAGGCTGTGAGTAGATATCTTAACCTCCCAAGAGACACTGGAGACATAAGAACAGCTTTCTTCAGGAAGATAAATTCTGGTAGATGGATGGAATGTGATGTGGAAGAACAGGAATTTATTCAAATGTTACTTAGTCACAAGAACTCTGTGAAATAGATTATTTGCTTCCATTTTGGACATGGGAAACTGAGGCTAAGGAAGTGCCAATCAGGGCATAAAGCGGGAAATTATTTCTTCTCACATTATAGAAGCTAGAAAAAAAGCACTTCTGATTTTGTATCCTATATTTATTGATGCATAGTTCATTGCCCAACATTAGATGCTGATGATGACATCAAGGAAAGTTTTTATAGCCAGTTGGACACTCTCCTGTCAGAGATACCTAAGGAGGATAAAATTATCCTCCTGGGCGATTTTAACGCAAGAGTCGGGCGTGACTCTGATTTATGGCCAGAAACTATTGGAAAAGACGGAGTTGGTAATAGCAACCCGAACGGACTCTTACTTTTGTCTATATGTGCAGAGCATAATCTCACTATCACAAACACGCTCTTTCGACAAAAGAATAAGCTTAAAACATCATGGCAGCACCCACGGTCAAAGCACTGGCATCTTCTGGATTATGTAATTGTCCGTGTTAGAGATCGCCGCGACGTACTTCTTACTAGGGCCATGGTGAGTGCCGACGACTGCTGGACAGACCACCGACTAATCCGGTCCACAATGGTTATCAACATTGCTCCCCAACGTAGGCTTCAAGGAAGGAAACCAAGGCGTAAAATGAACATCCAAGTCCTTCAAGATCCTATTAAGCAAACTCTTCTTCAATCACTTCTTAAGGAACATCTACCTACGGAACCTCCTGACAACATTGAGGACCATTGGTCTAAGCTGAAAACTTCCATTACTGCAGCTTGTGAACAAACTATTGGATATGAAACTAAGAAACATCAGGATTGGTTTGATGAAAATGATAATGAGATTAAATATATAATTGACCAAAAAAGGAAAGCCTTCCAAATATGGCAAAATGATATTAACTGCGCTGCCAAGAAAAAAACCTACGCTAGCGCAAAGGCTGAGGTCCAAAGAAGAACAAGAGAACTTAAGAACGCTTGGTGGAAAAAGAAAGCTGAGGAAATTCAACAACTTGCAGAATCTCATGATGCACGGGGCTTTTTTAAGGCCACAAGGGCCATTTATGGACCAAAAACCTATGGTACAAACCCTTTACAATCAAAAGATGGCACCAAACTCTTAAAAGACAAAGAGTCTATTGCACTGCGTTGGAAAGAGCATTATTATGACCTTTTAAATCGTAAATCTAAGGTGGATAATGAGATTTTTTCGCAAATCCCACAAAAACAAATTAAAGAGGAACTTGCAATACTCCCCACTTTGGATGAAGTAAAAAAAGCCATTAATCAAATGAAGAACAACAAAGCTAGTGGACCAGATGGGATTCCTGCTGAAATCTTTAAAGAAGGGCCCCCCGAACTTGTACAACATCTTCATAAACTCATTGAAAAAATCTGGATAAGAGAAGAGATCCCAGAAGACTTCAGGGATGCCATAATTATCACCCTCTTTAAGAAGGGTGATAGAACACTGTGGAAACTATCGGGGCATTTCTCTCTTAGCAACGGCAGGTAAAATATTTGCTAGGATTCTCGCAAACCGTCTTCTATCTATTTCAGAAGAGATCCTCCCTGAAACTCAATATGGTTTCCGCCCCTCTAGAGGGACAGTAGACATGATTTTTACTGCACGTCAGCTCCAAGAAAAATGCCGGGAGCAAAATCAACCCCTTTATATGGCATTTATCGATTTGGCTAAGGCCTTTGATACTGTAGACCGTACAGCTCTCTGGACTATCCTTATGAAAATTGGATGCCCCAATAAATTTGTGAATATCTTGCGACTTCTCCATGACAACATGACGGCAACGGTTTTGGACAACAACGGCTCTCATGGTGCTCCATTTAAAGTGGGATCAGGTGTTAAACAGGGATGTGTTATCGCCCCAACATTATTTGCCATTTTCATCGCCATGGTTTTACATCTTGTCAAGGGGAAACTTCCCACTGGTGTGGGAATTATATATCGAACAGATGGAAAGCTTTTTAATCTCAGCAGGCTGAAAGCAAAAAGTAAGGTAATTACAACCTCCGTTGTGGAACTTCAGTATGCTGATGATAATGTGGTCTCCGCACATTCAGAAGATGATCTCCAAACTATCCTAAATGCTTTTGCAGAAGCATACGAAAAACTTGGTCTCTCACTTAACATCAAAAAGACCAAAGTGCTTCATCAGCAAGTGCAACCTAACCCTTTGGTGATGCCATCTATCCAGCTTGGCGGGACAATACTGGAAAATGTCGATCATTTTCTCTATCTTGGCAGCTATCTTTCTGTTACAGCTAACATCGACAGTGAAATCCAGCATCGTTTGAGCTCCGCAAGTGCCGCATTTTCTCGAATGAAACATAGAGTTTTCGAGGATCGGGATATTTGTAAGAAGACCAAAACACTGGTTTATGAAGCCATTGTATTACCAACTTTATTGTATGCCTGCGAAACATGGACTATCTATAAACGTCACTTCCACCTCCTTGAAAGGTTTCATCAACGTTGCCTCCGGAAAATCCTGCGAATTACTTGGGAAGATAGACGAACAAATGTCAGTGTACTGGAAGAAGCAAAGACTACTAGCATTGAAAAAATGATCCTTCAACGCCAACTTCAGTGGACCGGTCATGTTTTTCGAATGCCTGACTGCCGTCTCCCAAAGCAGTTACTTTACTCCCAACTCAAGGATGGAAAGCGGAATATCGGTGGTCAATATAAGAGGTTTAAAGATGTTCATAAGGCTAATCTAAAAAAATGCAATATAAACATCGAAAACTGGGAAGCTCTGGCCCATGAACGATCTAAATGGAGGTTGGCCTTTCACAAAGGTTCCATGGACTTTGAAGAAGCTCGAGTGCAAGGAGAAAGGGAGAAACGTGCTAAGCGAAAAGCACGTCAAATGAATCCTTTACAGGACCATCTTCTATCTGGTAACCTGTGTCCTCACTGTGGGAAGCTGTGTGGATCTAGAATTGGCCTCCACAGTCACTTACGGACCCATCGCTAGAGTCTACACAATCTTCTTTAGAATTTCCTCCTTTTATCCCGGAAGACAATCTTACTCGGTCACGAGTGATCGCCTGATGATGATGAACTGTTAAAGACTGAGGAAGATTGTATTTTTATACTTAATTGAGTTCTCTGACTTGCAGTCCACAATGCCACCCTACCATCTGATGAAGTAGGTAATCAGGAAATCTCATGCTCTTTCAATACAATAATTTCAGCTAGTCTTTAAAATGAATACAGACTCTTAAAAATCCTGAGGCTGGTCTTTGAATTTGTGCAAAGCTGGAGAAGATTTCTGGCAAAGTAAGATGTAGGTGCAAGAATAGTGGCACAGACAAGGGAGAGACAGTATGGAAAGAACATATGGGGGAGACACCCCTCCCTCAAAGGCAGAAAGGTGCTTGTTCATCTGATAAGTGGCACACCTGGAAGATATTATTTTATTCCATGATACTTTCAGTGTCTGTGGATGGTCACTTGCCCTGGGTAACTGGTAGCAAGGCTGGTTAAAAATCTCCCTTTCAAGGGGTTGTGAATAATATGAGGAACATGACAGCACTTACCGGTAAGTATCCTTAAAATGCTACTAGAAATGGCTGGAATAAATAATGCTACTAGCTGCTTGACCTGCGATAGGATCAGAGAGCAGCCACCATCTTCCGGGATCTGGGAATTAATACTCATATTATAGCGACATAATATTTGAACAGGGTTTTTTCCAATCCTTGTGCACCCGCCCAGACACTCCATGGAGTAGATTACTTGTTTCCATTTTGTACATGGGGAACTGAAAATAAGGGGGAGTGGCTTGCTCAAGCCACCAAGTCAGTGACCAAGCAAGGACTTAAAGGCGAATTTTCAAATTCCTGAAAGACTTAAGACATCCATAGCTGTGCAACTTTGATCCCATAAAATATGCTTAAGAGACTGAAGCCTGCCCTGAGCACTTTCCAGGAATGTTTGGGGTGGCTTTTAGTGACACAACAGGGCAAGACTTTTTTCTTTTTACTGTAACAAACTAACACAATTAGAATCTTGCAGCACCTTAAAGATTAACAAATGTTGTTGCATGAACTTTCCCAGGCGACATCCTATTGCACTGGATGAAGTATGCTCTAGCATAACTAGTTTAATGGGTATACTGTCTGGTGGCTTCACTTGCCTTTGTACAGCAGGATCGTATGAGATGAAGAGGTGGTAGGGTCAGGCACACGTTAAGTGCTGCCAGGTGGGTTGGATACTCCATGCAAACCCAGCATCCCTGTTGAGGCATTCATAAATTACAGTTCTGCTGTATGTGCACTTTTTATACAGCACATATAAATTAATCCAAGCTTATTTAATTCAGTTATTTGGGGTGGGACATTTTCTGCAGAAAAGTTTCCATTTCTAAAAAAAAAATGCACTGTTTCATAGTGGTGAGAGTGTTAGACTGGGACTTGGGAGATCCAGGTTCGAGTTCCTGCTCAGCCATGAAACTCACTGGGTGACTTTGGGCCAGTCACTGACTCTCAGCCTAGCCTACCTCACAGGGTTGTTGTGAGGATAAAATGGAGAGGAGGAGGAGGAGGAGGATTATGTAAGCCGCCTTGGGTTCCTTGCAGGAAAAAAGGTGGGGTATAAATATAATAAATAAATAAATGAACATTATGAATGGATACAATACCAGTCAAATTGGAAAGTTTAAAAGTTGTATTTAACAGTTTTCAGGCAACTACCCCGGGAAGCAAATTTATATATATTAGATATGCATGCACAGTTCAGCCAGATGGGTTTATACAATATCTTATCGTTTATCTATAATTAATATTCCTATTTTATGGACAGGGAAAATGGAGGCTGAGAGAGGCTTGCCAAAAATCACCTGGTCAGAGGTCCTCTGAACATTAGCTTTGTGTGAGATGCGCTTCCATAAGTGGCTCCCAAATGAACAAGATAATGCTTAAATGATCCAACCAGATGGGTGAAGGGCAAATGCATGGGTTTCTCCCACAGTATTGGCATTCCCTCCCAGTGGGGTGCTGGTCACCAAGGTCAGAACCCACACAATCAAGTGCTACTATCAGTTTGAGGCCCGCCTTTTCCTTTACTCTACTGCCTACTATGAACGGTGCAAGAAACAAAAAAGACCACCAGCCTCTCTGTACAGTAGGGGATTTTGGACAGTGGGATGAGGGAAGGGCAAGTCCAAGACTGCAGGAAGAGAAAGCAGCATATGGGTCAGAGACATTAGGATTACACTGCAATAAGGGAACACGTGCATGATTTCAGAACTGGCACCAAGATCAAGTATGGCTCAAGTCAGATCAAGAACAGCAATGATTTCGTAACTGGATTTTAGAATCCTAACATTGGAATCAGGACCCAACTCTATTGTAGTGGAAAGGTCCTTCTGGACAACAGGTTATCCTAAATGCATCCCTGAGAGATGGCTGTGAAGCCTTTAAAAAAAAACAAAAAACCTCCAAGGAAGGAGGTTTCACAGTCTCTAGTGATTGTACTTTGTTTTGGAATGATAGTTGGACACCGTGAGCATGCAATAGCCATACATTTAAGAGGACAAGACTGAAGCAATTTGAAAATAAAGTGCCACATAACAAAAACTACAACAGGAACATGTACAGAAACCAATAATCATATCTATTTGAAATACATGGAAGCTGAACAATCATAACCTGCCTAAAGCCTCCCAACACATTCAAAGCTGGTTTGAAACCGGATCAGTAACCATCATTTTACCCCCACCATACCATTTTGAAGAACAAGCAGAACATGATGCCCAGTAAGCCAGGATTCCAATGAAGAAAGGGTCAGAAGGAAAGTGAAGCTCAATAGAAATAGGTATAAGAAACAACATACTATTTTTCTGCTCAGTGCGGACCCACTTAACTGCAAGTATTTTTCCTTGACAAGTCATTTCACACCCTCCACTCCCAAACTATGCTGGAGTTTAAAGAACTGCACCATTTAGTGAATACGTAAATACCAAAGTCAGACAAGCACTGATAACATTCTAAGGAAAGCAACAAAGGCAAGCTTGGCCTCCACCTGCAAAGGGGTGTGTGCCCAGTTGCTTAAGGAGTCTAATATTATACCAGGACTGATCACACATACTTTTGAAGGAGGAATAAAAAGGGGGCCACACCTACAGCACTCCCAAAAGGTCACTGGTAACAGAAAGGCCCAGAAAAGATCCTAAGTATGAAGGAAGTAAAAAGGACCAGATCAGACAGCTGTGAAATTCAATAGACCTTGCTTGCGGGTATGTCAGATTTCAAGCACATGCAAACCACATACTAAAGATGCATCTCTGCTCCTCAATTTTTGCACCGCATGTGTTCAAGAATAACAGATTATGCACCAAGCTCCAAAGACACCCATACTCCTCTCATCACCTGTATCTGTAGTGTCTGAACTCCAATCCCCAGCAACCTGGAAGCCCAGAAGGAAGAAAAGGGTCAGTGTCCTCTTTAACACACCATGACCTACTCCACTGATGCACAAACAATCCTCTTTGCCATATTTTAACAGCAAAGCAAATCCTCCACATGCAGACTTCCCAGAACTCTTCAGACCACAAGAACTTTCCTCCACCCTAACTGCCTTTCACCTTTATTCCTGCTCACCTTCAGTGCACTACCCAACCTGGGCCAAAAACACCAAACACTGCCTGATCTGCTTCACCCACCCACTTCTAACTCCTTGGCTCATCCGCAAACAAAATCTCTGGTGTCACAACACATCCCTTCTTTGGAAGGCACCTGTTTGCCACCACCACTCTTAAACTGGGGTAACCAAGACCTAAAATACTCTTGATCCACTGCTTCCATAAACGTCTACACACATATACACCCCAATATCCTCACCCCATTTCATCCACCAAGGTTTTTATACAACACCCGTTTCCCTACCCAGGGCTTGAAAAACCCCAGCACGTAAATGCTTCTATATACAAAAAGATATTTCCCCCTCAATCTTTACCTCGTACCCCAGGCACCAAACCATCACCCTTTCTACTACGCTCACCCCAGTCCAAACACGATTTGTAAACCTCTTTCCCAACACAAATCTCCCCCCCCCACTTCGCTAAGACTTCATACTCGCCTTTAACAACACCCCCTCCAATGTCCACCTGCGTCCTGTAAGGTTCCCTCGCTTTAAGATCGTGCCTCCTCCGCCCCCTTCCTCTTTATCACTATTCTTTCTCCCAACCCCGCCCTTACCCCCTACTCGACCACTCCCAAGCCTCATGACCCCTGACGTCCAAAGGGACACAGGTCAAGTGTCAAGCCCCTCCGTCAATCGCTTCCCTCCCTTCCTTCCTCACAGAACAAAGATTCCTAGGAGGCCAGATATCTCCAGGCCCTCCCAGACATTCCCCTTTGAATTTCGGGGCCCTCCTCGCTTACCCACAGCCTCTCTCTCTGCTCCGGGGCCTCTAACCCGGAAACAGCCGTGTGCCCGCCCGGCGGCCACACAAAATGGCGGTGATGTGCTCTCCCTCGGCAATGCGCACGCGCAAAATGAGTCCGCTTCTGTCGCCTGAGAAGGGAAAGAAGCGGGCGCACTGAGCGCCATGATAAGGTCAAAGCGGAATCGGAAGTCGGCCATGTTGGGAAGGGCATCGCTTAGCTACAAATGTCTCGCTAGCGCAGGGGTTCTCTCAACCAGGGGGGAATTTAGGGTTTCAGAGGGGGGATTGGTGGGACCACAGACTCAAACGGTTGGAATACTGATCTTTCCTACAAATTACAATTCTACAGATTGTACATAATCCACAGGACATCACACTTTATCGTATGGCCCAGATTAAGTCAGACAATCTTGGAAAGGGGGGAATGACATTCTGACATATGGTGAAAAGGGTGCATGGGGCAAAAAAAGGCTTGAGAACCACTGCGCTAGCGGGATGAAAGCAACGGGGTGTTCTAGGAAACGATGGAGAAATCGAGGACAATCGTAGCTGTGAGCGTGAAAGAAAGAAGTATTGGGATCGTATTTTGTGGGGAAATGTAAGGGATCGTTCTTTATTTTAAACACTTAAAAATGTGTTGCAAATATAGAGACAGTCCATAAGTATTATCCCCCTACTCCAGGTTGAGACGGGTCAGCGGGGGCTGAGCGTGGCTTACAAAACTCTACAATGTAGAGAGTAGTTCACTGTTAAAATTGTAGGTTGGAAGCCGGGAGAGACGTTTATAACAATCCTAAAATCTATTATGCCATGCAGTGCAAAGTTCTTATATACTTAGGAACGCCTAATTAATACATTGCAGTAACCACTGTTTTATACAACAAAGTCGTTAAATAATACTTTTTAAAGCTCCGGGGATGTTATCTCACCAGTACTTTTACGCTTGGACCGGTCCACTTTCTGAATTTTCCAGCAAAAAACTCCATGCAAAACTTCCTGAGGGTGCAGCAAAGGTAATTCTACCTAAAATTGCCACCTTCATCGCCCCCTCAACTCCTCCCCGCAAAGCCACACCACACAATTGAATTAAAACGCCTTGTACTTCATCAACTCTCTTGCAGACGCGCTGAACTTTTACTCTTCTAATAGTATAAACCGGGCATCCCCCATCAAACAGAAAATTAGAGCGTGTGTACTACTCTTATGTATTTCTATCTCTATGGTGCAAATACTGCGGGCGGCGGCCATATTGAAAGGGGGGGGTTGGGAGGTGGCCGTAATTTGCCGGGTGATTTCTTTTTACAAGATATATTTTATAGACCTTCAGTGCCTATAACACGTTACAGTAGCGCCCCCCCGCCAGACTATCAATTACCACAGAAGACATCTAGCCAAATCCCGCCCTCCTGTTGTCATCAATTTGTGCCACTTATACAAAAGGCGCACACTATGACGTAAACACGGCAGGTCCGCGTCGTTCCGGCTGCCTCTTAAGGATCGCTGGTAATTGTAGTTCTCGAGAGAGGGCTGCAGTGTTCTCCAACCTTGGGTCCCCAGGTGTGTAGGCCAAAAACATCTGGGGACCCAAGGTTGGAGAACACTGCCTTAGAAGCTTCAAGGGAATCTCAGGGCTCCCCAGAACACACCTGTGTTCTGAAAATTACCTGTGTATATAATGCAGTTGGGCCCCCATAAGCTCCATCCACCCTCTATTTACATTCCCTATTTTCTGGTAGCTGTTCCTGGTGAATAAATACATACTGTCCCTATTTGTTGCCCTTTAGTGGTACCTTGTTAACATTTGTAAGCATGAGTTCGAGATGCCAGAGTGGTCATTCTTCAGGGTTTGGCTCCCTCGACAGGATTTCCAGAAGTGAAATCTCTGACTGGACGAGGTGGATGGGTTTTGCCTCTAATGCACATTCGTGAACACTTAAGGTGCTGTGTACTTGGGAATGGGAAATGGTACCGTATTTTTCCGTCTATAAGACGCCCCCCACTGGGCAGTTTTGCAACCGCGCGGTTCTCTCCTCTGCTTACTTCTGTGTATAAGACGACCCTCAATTTTAAGTAGCAATTTTAGGAAAAAGTATAGTCTTATACAGTACATGGAAAAATACTGTATGCATAAATGGGAAATGCAGCTTTCCATTTCACATGATGGTGAGGCTTATTTTGATCTGGTGATAGCAGATTTGTAGGATAAGCACCAGGGTTGCAATGATTTACCGGTAAATCAGAATGGTTTAGATCAATGATTAAATCAATGATAAGGAAGTTTGGGACATAGCCCTAAATGATAAACTAACTAGTAGTATCAAATGCAAAAAAGGATTGCTAAAGAAGAATAATTTTATGGAGATATGGAATCAATTACTAGATTATGTATTAATAAAGGGGAAGGGTAACATGCCTTGTCAGGATAAGTTATATTTTTGGAATTTAGAATTTATTTGATTAAGAGGATAGAAGTATATTAATTGGTCCCTTGGAGGGTGGGGAGAGCACTTCATGATTTATTGTATGTTGATTATGTTATATTTGTGTGATAATCTTGTATTTTGTTATATATATTTTTTGTTATAATTTGTTTTGAAAATAAATAAAATAATTAAAAATATATATCAATGATTAAATCATCAAAAAATTCATGATTTTTTTGCAACCCTTGTCGTGTAGGTAGCCTAGAAACTGATACTGGTAACGTTAAAAAAATGAGGAAAGTGTTTTCTGTATAATTTGGTGTTCTTAACTATTAAGTGTAGTCTATTTGTACATGTAGTTGCCTGAAACTTTGAAATTAATTTTACTTAAATTTTTGGGGGAAATTAAATAAAAAAATTGATTTAAATAAAAAAATCGTTTTTTTCAATGGGGGGGGGAATCATGATTTTTTGCAAGCACTGTCTTGACAATTAAAACAATGCAGCACAGATTGTTGCAAAGTACGGTAAATGAATGAATACAGCAGACTTCAGTTGAGTCTTCAGCAGTATGTTCAGGGTTTTGGCTAGTGATCCTTATGAGAATAGCATTACAAACATACGGTACCTGTTTGCACCTGTGAAATTTTGGAAAGTAGACTTCATAGTTTCAAGGAGAATGCCTGCCCACTGTTCGGGACTTGCTCCTACACTATGACCCCTTAGTGCTGCAGCAGCATTGCTTTTCAGCAATCAGCTGGAAGCAGAATTAAAACTGTCAGCACTTGCTGAATAATACAGTGCTGTATTATTCAGCAACATCTGTTCCCATGGCCGAGAAATCTATATTTACTCAGAAGTCCTGTTCAGCAAAGATCTCCTGCAACTTAATTAGTAGTTTCTTCCTTGCAGCTTCTGTCTTTTATTGCTTCCTGTTCACCACAATAGCAGCATTACTGATCAATGCCCTCTTAATTGTACCTAGTAGTTGTAACTAGTTCCTGTTCCCTGCAAGGGGGAGGGAGCTTTAATCACTGGTTTTGTCTCATTTTCATTTTTATTTCTAAGAATTACAAAATAGTTCTATTTTCCAGTTAAGATGGGGGAGGGAAAGGGAGGAAACCAGTAAGGTTGCTGTCATGCTGGACAAGCAGCAAGAAAGGGGCAAAAGCTGCATGGAGGAAGCTTTAAAATAAAGGCACAGTACCCCTGAAAAGTCTCAATAGTGCTTTTCCAGTCCCCACTGGACAGGCTGGCTCTGCAGGTGCATTTAATATTTTTAAAATTGCCACAAATCAGGTCTGAAAAAAGACAAGAGGACAACACAGAAAGCACCAGAATGCAGTGGGCTGGCAGCAACATTGTCTGGATTTTCTGTATAGTGAGTGAACAAAAGATGGCTGCCATGGGAGGTGTGGCTATTCTCAAAGGACAAGTAACCTGCTCAAAAGACTGAATGCAAAGCAGAGGTGGGGGCTGAGCCCCAACACACAAAAGAACTCCTTTGAACCTACAGTTTCTGCACCAACAGAAACCTTTCAAAGGAGGAAAACTCTCTCCCCCACCCCTTCTCTCTGCTGGCCAACTCATTCCCCCATCTCTCTCTCTCTCTCTCTCTCTCTCACACACACACACACACACACACACACACACACACACACAGGACAACACAAGTTCCTCCCTTCTCACTGCAAGCACATGAAAAACTACTCTTTCAGGATCCCTCCAAAATCCCCCCATCATCCCAAGCACTTCCATTCTCACATGCATACAGTCACCATTCATTCAGACATACAAATACACAATCCTCCCCCAGCTGTTCTCCTCACTGGCTTCTCCAACTCCACTGCAGGCTTCCCTGAACCCCCTGCTGGCTTCCCACTGCCCTTCCTAGAACCCCAAAAGCTCTCCCTAGTCTCCCACTGCTCTCTTTGATGTGCCCCCCCCACAACGCTTACCAGACAGCAATGACAAGGGACCCTCCCCACTTTTTTCTTGGTGGCTGGGCACACTGCAGAGGAAAGGATTGGCCTGCAGCCACCCACATTTCCTAATAATGACTCTGAGCCCCAACTGCTGCCTAGAGAAATTAAGGTGGCATTTCCCTTTGAAGCCATCCCAGCTGCAGGTAGAAAATGTGTTAATTTTAAAAAACTGGGAGGGGTAGCATGCCTCAAGAGGTGCCAGGGAAGGTGTCTAGAGGTGCATTGGGGGCCTTGAGCACCATGTTGCCTCCCCCCCCCCCCCACAAGCAGGCTTCGGGGGCCCTGAGGATTGCAGAAGTACAGAAACTCTTTAGAAAACAATCCTGCTGTTGTCCTTTAAGCAGAGAGAAGAAATCCTTCTGGTGCTGGATCTTCTCAAGTTCCATATGTATTACAACTAGGGGGGGGGGGATGCATTTTTTTAATCTCCTGGAAAGGCTCTGCATAGTGAGAGATTTGCGATGAACACTTGATCTATACAAAAGCCAGTCACCAATTTTTTCACAATTTTTTTATTTCCACCATTTGGCTTCTCACCCAAGTGCTTCTGTAGCAAAACAATAACAATAATAATCATTAATAATAACAACAGCCAGACCAAAAATAAACTGAGCTTCCCCAGAATGACACACAACACATCTTACATTCCACCTTGCGGAAGCTTGTGGGTATCTGTGTGTAGGCAAGCAGTTCCTCATTCCAACAGTAGAAAACTCACTGTACAATGGTCTGATATGATACAAGGCTCTTTTTTTAAAAAATAAATGTACAATTCAAGAGTGTCTTGTCAAAAAATATATATATACACATACATATATACACATCCTCGCATTAGGACCTGAAGCTCTCACCGGGAGAGAGAAAAAGAAATATAGACAAAAGCGAGAGACCCTGAAATGAAAAGTCCCTGAACAGAAAGCCACTAGAGGCAACCCCCGCCACACACACACACACACACCCCTTATCAAAGAGAAGGGAGAAGGTCAGCAAAGCACAAAATCAATTTGAAAAAATGACAAGAGGATTCTATTCAATATCCTGTTCTTTGATATCTATCAAAATTTTGACTGGATATTGAATCTGTTAGAAATATGGCCAGGAGAACAGTTCATTTCTAAAAAGAGAAGCACTGAGGTGCAAACCTTCCCCCTCCCCCAAACCCAAAAGCCTTGTCTCCTGTGTGGAAGTGGGCTGTGGGTTACTCATTAGTGCAGGAAATGCACTCTGGACATGCTCAGAGGCACTCCTATTATTACTTCACATTTCCAGGATTGAAACATGGCACTGAAAATAGTTTCCAGGGCTGAACACATAGACTTTGGGGCTGAGCACTGAGGCATGACTTTTCCATGCAGGCGTTCCGGGGCTGGGCAAAATCTGGAGTTCTTATGTCTTATCATAGGGGGCCTTCCTAAACAACTTTTTAGACCTTTCCAGACACAATATAGATTTTCTGCTAGTGATGTGTCGGAAGGACAGGTGGCGTTTGGCAGACAGTTCCACAGAAAGTTGGCTAAAAACCTGGGGGCAGGGGACGGCTCCACAAATCCCTATCCCAAATTAATTAATCCAGAATAATTAGTATCTCTGGTTCTGCTGCCACAATGGCCAACATGGATTAAATTCCGTACTTTTGCAAATTAGGGTCTGTTCTAAAAAAACCCCACTTGACGGCAGGGTTAAGAACCTCGTAGTAGTACACTTTAAAGCAACTTTTTATCCACATAATTGGGAGCAGAGAGCTGAAGGATAGTAAAAGAGCATCCCCTCCCAACATGCTTTTTCAATCAATGTGTATGGAAATTTCCCCTAATCCTATAATAATCTTGATACTTTATTGGAGATCAATTAATCTGGAGATAAGACGGGATTAAATCCCATCACATTCTTCTCTCCCCAGCTGCAGCACTCCCCAAAAATCACCCCCTGTGTGGCAATTAGGCTTTTAAAAAAGATTCCATTGGCACTAATGTAATCTTTTTTTAAAAGCCTAATTGCTGCATGGAGGGGGGGGGCATGGCTGAGGAGGGGGTACCGGTACTAAAGGCTGGATGGGGAGGTTCAGAGGTTCCCCACCCCCTGCTTTAAAGGCACTTTGGAGGAGAATGAAAATGGTTTTATCACTATATCACTATCAAAACTCTGAATAGCAAGGGATAATAAAATGTATCTAGTGTTCTTGTAAATGCTCCTATGATAATACAGAGAAAGAAAACCCCACCATCAATCTCCCTGACCCTCCAAGGCTCTTCAGATTTGTTGAAGCAGACACCTCAGAGCTCAAGAATGATTTTTATCCAGAATCTGGTCCAAGACAAAGGGATAATTAATTTCTTCCCCCATGCCCCAAATCCAAAAAGAAATGTATTCAACACCTATGGCCGTACAAGGCATCCAGACAGGAGCCAAAACCAGAGACTGCGTATATCAAGACTACAAGTGTATATATGGTTTATACCACAGGTGGGTAGACTTGCGGCGGGATCTACTTAGTTTATTTACTGGAACCCTGAGATCCACCAACTAGAGGCTGGTGCAAAAGACATACTGGTATTAGAATTAAATAATTCTGAGCCCAGGAATTTGTTTTGAGTACCAGAACTGAAGGGACCTCACAGTCCTTCCACACAAAAATGCACCGCTGGTTTCCTCCACCTTTCTTCATTTCAGCAGTATAATCCGGATCTACCTTCTCCCCACCTCCGGTTCATGCCACTTTAACTGTCATGGCTTCTCACAAAGAATCCTGGGAATTGTAATTCGGTGAACTGTGCCAAGGATTTTCTGTCAAGAGATCCTTAACCTTACCACCTATCACAGAAGAGCAGTCCTATGGGGACCTGTAATAAATTTTAAGGCCAGTTAAAGGCTGTAGTGTAGATACGCCCCAATAAGGAACTGCAGTAGACATAATTTTGATGTATATTTTAAATTTAAAGTCCCAGTTGTTGAAATCCCACATAATGGAAAAATCCTTGAATGCTGCCCCATCCATCACACCCAGGCGATACAGGATTTTAACAAGAAAGGCAAAAATATTTTCCCACCTCAGTTACCTGAACCAGCTGCTGCTGCTATCATCACCATCATGATGATGATGATGATGATTTTTAAGTCTGTGAGAACTGAATCCTAAGAAGACTCTACCGAGAGTCTCCTGGTAATCTTTAATAACATATATTTTTAAAAGGTTAATGCACCAAACCTTTCTAAGATGGAAATATAAATGTACATTAACACTGTAGAAATAAGAGCAGGAATAAAAGATAGAAAGTGAATACTCCTTGACATTTCTGTGCATGCTGCCTCGGGCAGCTGTAGTGTGTCCAATTCATGACATTGGAAGCTTTTTATCTGATTCAAACTCTTATGATTTTCAAGGACTTGTGATGCACCATTATGCTCATGGTGGGGAGGGAACTGCCTGAACAGGGCACTGACCTCCAGCGCAAGCTGTCCTACAAGCAAGTTGGCAAATCCAGTTTTGGCTTGACCTCCTCCACAAAACACTGTTCCCTCTCCATTGGCCATTTCCTTTTCAGTCCTAACCACTCTGTTAAAGGAGGCCACGAGGCAAGATGAGGTAGATGCCTCAGGCAGCAGACTTTGAATGCCATTAAAGGCGGCAGAGTAGGAACCCACAGTAATGGGCAATTGCAATCCATTGGGAAGTTCTCCAGCTCAAGTCCCACTCAAATGTGCTCTTGCACATCTCCCAATCATTTAAGTGAGGTGTGCAAGAGCACAGGAAACAGGCAAAAGTGCAGCACAGGAAACAGGCAAAAAATTGCAAGTAACCCAGTGTGCGAGCGTTTTGCAAGACGAGCCAAAAATTTTGACTCGATAAATGAGCGAGGTCTTGCAAAACGAGCACACCGGGTTACCCACTCGCTCGGCGCCTCGCCCTGCTGCGTGGAACCGCCCGGGAGCCGGCGCAGCAGGGCGAGGTGCTGCTCGCTTGGTCAGCAGCGCCTCACCCTGCTGTACCGGCTCCTGGGCGGCTCCACACAATGCTTTGCCGGCTCCCTGGCAGGGAGCCCCGTGGAGGCGCCGCGTGGTGCGGTCGCTCGCTCTGCGGACACCTCGTGCCGCCGTGCCGGCTCCCGGGAATTCGTTCCACAACCATTTAATCACTGCTTTGCCGGCTCCCTCCGTGGGGCTCCCTGCCAGGGAGCCGGCAAAGCAGTGATTAAATGGTTGTGGAACGAATCATCTGAGTTTCCATTATTTCTTATGGGGAAACCCGCTTTGATATACGAGTGTTTTGGATTACAAGCACGGTTCCGGAACGAATTATGCTCGTAATCCAAGGTATGACTGTACCCGTTACCATTAGACAAAAGTAGTAGTAGACACAATTGAAAGGGCAGCAACTTGTCAGTTACTAAATAGTTGTGTGTGTGTGTGTTTTAATGCAGGGATGTGGAGGGGAGGGGGCCATTTGGATTTTCCACCTTCAGCATAAAAATGTCTTGGGCAGCCCCGGCTGGAGAATTTCCTGACAGATTGTGTCTCATGTTAATTAGAAGGAAAGCAAGGTGCCTTTTTGATTTTCCACCTCAATGTCTTGGGCCATCCCTGATGTTTGGTGACTCCATGCTGTCCTCCCTGATCAGGACAAACCCTAGGAGGAACCCCTGTACATCCAAAAAGTGCTCGAGTATTCGCGCAGAGTAAACATTTTTTTTTGCCAGTGATGCCCACCAATGGGCAGTGGCCTCACTGGCTGTTTGACTCCAGCTTGTGAGAAAGCTCAAAGAGCAGGTTCTGATTGTCAATAACTTGGAACTGCCGGACATAAGCTTTCGTCTGCAGCTGCTGGGGAGACGACTCCATTTCCAGGCCTATGGGAAGAAGGAGACGGATGTCATTCAGGAAGGGACATCACATGTGCTGCCAACACAATTCCAAGCTCGACTAAATGCCACTATCTTGAGCGGACACCTTGAAGCGGCCTTCAGCAACCTAGACTGCTAAAGTATGGAATAATACAGAATATTAAGGAAATCCGCTGTTTGTCTTTAAGGGGAAAGTCCGTTACTAGCCTCAATGCTGCAAAGATAGGACTTCAAAAATATTTGGGCATCAGTGCCTGATGAAATCTCACTACAGGTTCATAGATTTCAGAGATCATAGAGTTGGAAGGAGCCTACAAGGCCATCGAGTCCAACCCGCTGCTCAATGCAGGAAACTAGAGGAGGGGTCTCCCATCGAAGTAATAACCAGGCCTGACCCTGCTTAGCTATCCACACTTAGACAAGCTGAGCCAGCGTAAGCCACAGGCCTGGTGTCTTCTCTTCATCTCTGGATTGTTTGTCTAAGGCACACTGTAAGCTTTCTGGGGCAAGGACCATATCTCTTCTATGTTTTGTAAAGAACCTAGCATGCTGTTGGTAGTGAGAACATGTCAAAAACAGTAACAGTGGCTGCATTTGCTTCCCTTTGCAGCCCCGGGGGGGGGGGGGAGGACCAATACTCACAGAGGGGCTGGCTCCGGCACTTCCTGATTGTCCGAACTTTCTCTGCTACCGAGTGCTGCAGAAGAGAGACAGGAAGAAAAGTTTCATTGCTCTCTAGACACCAAACCTTAAAATGTTTAGCTGGGAATCCCATTTTGAAAAAAAAACACCAAAGATAGCTTGATGTTACTATAGCAAACAGCTCTAATAGAAACCTACCGTATTTTCTCTGAGACCCCTTTACATCTTCCATCAAAATCCACTATCTGTTCAGTAACATCAGAGAAAGACATCAGATTTTACAGCCACAGAAACACCTAGCGTAGGAGTTGGATAGAAGGCAAAATGGACACACTCCCCTGTGATGGTAAAGGATAGAATATGGCATGGCGTGCAGAAATCATCTTACTAAGAATGTCAGCTTTCATCTATAAAAAGGGGAAGCTTTGATTCCTTAAGTTTGCAAGGCTTTGTTTGGAAGTGTAACGCCTGTAGAAAACTCCAAAACTGGAGGGGAGTCTGATTAAAATGTCTAGTTGAGGGTATGGCTTTAGGGGCCTGTGTGGGGCTCCATGTCACACACACACACACCCCATAACCAGCAAAGCCAGAATAAATTATGCAGAATAGTTTTTTTAAAATGCTAGATTATGCAAAATAAGAAAATATGCAAATTTGCAGAATTATATAGGTCACAGAATTCAACTTCCTCTCCATATGGAGAAGTGAAGACCATAAGGGGATTTTTAAATTTAATATATTGCAGGCTTTTAAAATATATTGTTTTTGGTGCCAGGTCAAAACCTAGTTGTTTGCCCAGGGATTTTAAACTGCTTTATTAAGGGCGCAATCCTACTCATGTTTAGACAGAAAAAAGTCCTACAGCTCCCAGCATCCCCCAACCAGCAATGGCCGACTGGGGAATGCTGGGACTTGTAGGACTTTTTTCTGTCTAAACATGCATAGGAGTGCGCCTTAAACTGGGCCTCATCTTCACTGAAGTGCCTTCCGACACTGAACCGGTTCAATCACGCAATTTCTTGAATTTGCATTTACTTCTCCCGCAGCACATGGTGCCAGTTATTATGGTGTAGACTTGGTATTAATCCCACTTTCACGAGGCAAACTTCTGAAACCGCATTAAGTTCGGTATATGTAGGCAGAGTCTTGTGACATGAACTGTTGTGATGACATTTGTCCTGCTCAGCTTGTCTGAGCGTGGAAAGCTAAGCAGGGTCAAGCCTGGTTGTTACTTGGATGGGGGACCCCTCCCTCTAGTTTCCTGCATTGAGCAGGGGGTTGGACTCAATAGCCTTGTAGGCTCCTTCCAACTCTATGATCTATGAAATCTATGTCACACACCAGGGTCAATGTTGGTACAACCCTTATAGCAGCATGATGAATTTTTTTAATTGGCTCTTTGCACATGCGCAGATTTGCATGTACGTTTCTAAGTAAATAAAAACCTCAAGTGATCCTGCCATTGTAGACTCCTGCGCAGGTTCATATATGCGCAGAAACGTAGTCTGACAGGTCACTTGTACCTCCAAAATGGATCTCGAGTTGATGCAGCTCATTATAGTTTGGGCATGTAACGGATTTTCCATTTATTGCGATTTCCCCATGGTTTGGGACTTGAGTGTGCCCTGTACTTCTGACACGAATTCACAGTAGAGGGCTTGCCTCCCAAAATATTTGTGTGTGTGCCCCGACATTGCAGTATTTACTATTTACTTAGCTACAAGTGGGATGGCCGTTTCTTTTTCTTCCCGCCTCTGAACTGAGCATCTGCACATGTACAAATCAAAGGTCTTTCTTGTCCCCTCCTGAACCACTCCTTTGCAGCTTTGCAAAATGGTGCTGGGAGATTCAGCGGCCAAGGGCCTTGGTGTTTCATGGAAACACCTTGAAATCCTAGATTTCGACATCTGGGGAGAACAAAAAATACAAGAGCCGCTGAGAGCTAGTCATAGGAACATCGATTCCTATGAAACAGTTGCTCAGGAAATGACCAACTGCAGTGCAGACACAAATGAACCGCAGTTGAGTGCTGCACACAGACAAAATGCATGGAGCTTGAATACCGCCAGGTGGTGAATCATGACCCAGTCTGGAAATAATGCTGTTACACGCCCATACTATAATGAGCTGCATCAACTCAAGATCCATATTGGAGGTACAAGTGGACATTTATGACCTGTCAGAGTATGCTTCTGGGCATGTATGAACTTGTGCAGGAGTCTGCAATGGTGTTCCAAAATGGGGGGAGTGTTCCATAATTTGGCCTTGCACAAGTGCGCACATTCGAAAGACCACAGCTATGAAATTTGCGTAATCTCCACTCCGCTTTACTGCTCTGCCTTGAAATTTGTGCATATTTACCGATGCCCCTCACTCCCTGCTCTGCCTTGAAATTTGCATATCTTTACCATCACTGCTCTGTAACCCATATGTATATCTGACAGCTAACAACAGAGACCAGTGGAGGGAAGCGGCCAGCACAAAGGAGTGTGGGGAGCTGAAAGCCGCTGGCAGCTGCAGGAGAAGGAGTTTTTCAGGGAAGTGTAATTACTTTGGTAGTATGTGAAGCAGCCTTTTTTTTTTTTTTTTTTTTAAGTGTTCACTAGCAAGGCAAGTGCAGAGATGGAGGATGAAATTGACAAGCACATTGACAAGAGGGGGATATCAGTATGCTGGGCTAAATGGCAGACAGGTGATCTTGTTTAAAGTTTGCAAATACTGTACATTGCCACCTTCATAAAGGCCCAGAAAATTAATTCCATTTGGCAATCTGATGGAGGGGGTGGGGAGTTTCCCTTGGTAGCTGACAACCGCAGCAGGCCAATTGAAGAAAAGGTGTTGATGTAGGGACCAAGGAAACAAGGTGTTCTGCTGCAAAGGCTCCTGGGATACATGCCGGGAGCCAGTGGGAGGGCTGAGGGGGGAAACAAGCCGCCGAGTGCCCAATCGTCTGTCGGGTTAGCAACATCCAACCTATGGTGTTTTATTCTCAAGGTGGCTTAGCATGATGTGCGAACTCACCCAGTGAGTCATTAGTTGTTAATGCCTAATTACATTATACTATGGTAGAGGTCGGCAAATAGAAGCCTGAAGGCAAAATATGGCTTCCTGAGTTGTACCAGCTGACCCCTGCTGCCAACCCAGAAGCAAGAGAAGAGGAGGCTGTGGAAACAGAGCTTGTTGGCAGTCCACTTTTAGGGATGGGGGCCTACCACCCTCTATTCCAGGGCTCTCCAACCTTGGGTCCCCAGATGTTGCTGGCCTACAGCTCCCAGCATACCCAGCCAGCATGGCTAATGGCAAGGGATTCTGGGAGCTGTAGTCCAGCAACATCTGTGGGACCCAAGGTTGGAGAGCCCTGCTCTATTCTCTCTTCGAAGTACCACTCCTGGAAAACTAGTTGCTGATGACCAATTCTAGACTCTTCATAAGGAGATACATTTTTCTCAGTGGGATACATGTCATATCCTTACAGCTTTACGCCAGTAGAGGGAGCCTTACACCATCCCATTTAAATAGTTCAGAGAAACCATCTCCGCTGGCCAAAAATGCAGGTGTTTATGCTGAACCTCCATCTACAAATTTCAAACCATTTTATGCTTGTTTGATATATTGCCCTCTTCACCACTAGATTCTAAGGGCTCCATTTCATAAGCCTGGCTTTCAGGATTTTTAAAGGATTTGTTAAGAGCGATGACAAAGAAATTTGGGTGGTTGGGTGGAGGACTAGGCCTGTCACCCTATTCAAGAGATCTTTGTCGAATTAATCCTGTGAGTGTTTGCCAATTAATTACTGGCCTGGCACGAGCCTATGGCCTCCCAACATTGTCGGGGGGGACGGGACGGGACAGGATTATTTGGAGGCCCAGCTCCAAGGTCCTGGAAGCTCAGAGCTGAGACTCCAAACACCGAGCCCCCGCCCCCCCTCGCAGCTGGCATGGAAAGAACCGCACCGGCTGCCTCCCCAAGGTTGGAAATCAGCCTCAGAGAGGAAGAAAAGGGGCATGCCAGAGGGGTGCTGGCACTTAATCTAGACGGCCAAAAACAACCATCTAGACGAAATGCGGGGTGCGAGGCGTGGCAGAGATCCGACACTGCTGCACATCGTGCCTTGTGCTGGATGCACATATGTGCGTCGAGGGCAGAGGGCATTGGATCACACCCTCCTTGACTAAAACTGCACAAATTGCACAGAAGAAAAGCAATACTTCTATAATAAAAGGAAAAATTGTTTTTAGATGATGCATGCATCTATCACACAGCAGGCATCACCTCGGAGTACCTCTTTTAAGATGGTCTGCAGTTTTTGTATTTAAAAATGTGCTGTTTTATATATACTGCCTTCAGCCAATGCACTCAAGGTCGTTGACAATTTAAAAGAATTGCACACAATCTAACACACAATACAAAAGGGGAAAGGGGTGGGGAAGGAAGAGCAAAACAAGCACATTTGGGCATCAATTCTTACATAATGTTACAGAATTATGATGATTATCTAGGTGGAATGGTGAGAGAGAAGGAGGGAGGGAGGAGGCATGCGGCATTTCCCCCAGGCAGGCTGATAAGAGTAGGCCCTGCTGACTCATTGTTGTTGTATATTGCCGTTCTTTGACCTAAATGTACGAAACTTTCAGATGTACCACCACGCATCATATAGGGTTGTCACAGGCACTATCCAGTAAGTGCTTGTGACACTTAACGCAACCACAGTCTATGTGGTACTTACAACTGTGGCTAGGCCGGGGGCGGCGGGGATGGACAACTGCATTTCTTCAGCAACGAATATTACTATTTATTGCTGATGTATTTTAATTTTCCTCTTGAGAGACGATGGCTTCCTACACGCACGCGCACACACACACATATCTCTAAACTAATTTGCGGCAGTTTTAGGTTTTAGAGGCCCAGACAGGTATTGGGGAGCGTGGGTTTGGTCATGATCTCTCCGTAGTGAAAGAGTGAGAGGCTGCAAGAGTCCAAAGTTGGTCTTCCATACTACTATATATAGTATCACATATCCATGGGTGAGCCTGGAAATCAGGTTCGAGGCTAAGTTCTCGTGAACGTCTGACATAAATGAAGCCCCACCTCTGACCAGCAAGTGCTGGGGATTACCAACGGGGTAGATATTATTTCCTTCCGGAGGCATAAGTATGTCCCATTGTCTGAAGACAATGCTGGGCATAGGTGAATTATTGGTCAGTCACAGAATAATAATTATGTTCTTATGACCCCCAGCAAATGATTGGAAACTCTAAGGCACATGTTTTTGGATTCCTGAGAGCCTGCAGTTTAAAATCATGTTTCTAGTTCTCATTGCTCAAGCTATCTGCAAGCAATCCAGGGTGTTTTTTTTTAAAGGGTGGAGTTCCATTGCGTGGTATAGCTCTGTTCTCCTCCTCCATAAACTCTCCACTCTTTCCTCCTATATAATCCAGTATTGCTTCTCACTCACTAACCTATCCTAATGCCATGACACTGTTCCTTTCCCCTGCCACAGAAACCCCTCCATCCCACCCAGATTCCATTAAAAAAAAATAAAAAAGCAAAAAGCAGGTTCAAAGCGAAAGTAGACAGATTTTCACATTTTGCAAAATAAGCACTTCTGTATAAATATCCTTGCTTGGAATACATTATATGGGGAGAGACAAATGCTCAGCATATGAATAATTCTGTATTTTGCACAGTGCACATTTAGACAAGGGTAGCTTGGGAGGGAAATGAGGGCTTAGCTGAAAATGACATCGCTTAATTTCTCTCCCCCACCATCCCCATCCTCCCCAGGGGCCAGAAAAAATCTGGGCCAACTCCAGCATAGATCTCTCTCTCTCTCTCTCTCTCTCTCTCTCACACACACACACACACACACACACACCTCTTGACAAGGAGAGCTGGAGGAGCTTCTGTGAAGCTGTTACCATGGCAACTCTACTGTCCCGCTGGGCTAGCAACCGAGCACGGAGGACCAACCGCTAGTTAATCCCCCCAGGGCAGGGGGAGGGGAGACGGCAGGGGGGACTGGGGGGGGAGAGACCACCTGAGCACTCACACCCACACAAAGTCACACTGCATATGCCGGGTGGCGCTTGATGATGCTACAGCTAACCATTCCTGCTACTCCCCAGATACGCAGAAAAATCACGCAGAAGAAGGTTCTTTGCAGCTTTCCATATACCCACACGGCATGAAATGGCGAAAGGGAGGGGGGGGCTAAGGAGGAGCAAGAATTTTAACACACACACACACACACACGCACACGCACACGCAGGTTCAGACTTCTGTAGCAGTTTCTCCTTAGGCCACAGAGTCAGGGGAAAGACCTCTAGCTGTGTAGTTAAACATTAAACCTGTATGATACCTATTTAGGGTTAAAAAAAGACAAACACCCTTCCCCCCTTCCCTACCTGCTCCACTGCTCCCTTTCAAACTTTTAAGAAACAGCAGGAGCTGCCGTCATGTCATGTATCTCCCAATATCATGTCTACTTTGGTCTTCAGAGGCTGACGGGAACAAAGCAATATTGGCCCCTGCAATCAGCAGCCTGTATGCAGTGTTCCCCAACCTTGGGTCCCCCGATGTTTTTGGCCTACAACTCCCAGCATGCCCCAGCCAGCTATGCTGGCTGGGGCATGCTGGGAGTTGTAGGCCAAAAACATCGGGGGACCCAAGGTTGGGGAACACTGCTGTATGGAGCCCCTGGACTGGCCAGGCCTGGCGTAAATACCGAGGGCCTGGCCGTCCGCCCTTGTCTAGTCAACAGAGCGGTCCCTTCTGCCCACTGCTCCAGCTCAAGCCATTGACCTTGGAGATCCTGACAGGGAGTACACCCACCCCCCTCTATGTTCAGATTTCATGTGATGCGATGCGATGTGGCTGCAAAGAAGGCAAATGCTATTTTGGGCTGCATTAATAGAAGTATAGCTTCCAAATCGCGTGAAGTGATAATTCCCCTCTACTCAGCACTGGTTAGGCCTCATCTTGAGTACTGCGTCCAGTTCTGGGCACCACACTTTAAGAAGGACATAGACAAACTGGAGAGGGTTCAGAGGAGGGCAACAAGGATGATCAAGGGACTGGAAACAAGGCCCTATGAGGAGAGACTGAAAGAGCTGGGCATGTTTAGCCTTCAGAAGAGGAGACTGAGGGGATATAGGATCGCACTCTTCCAGTACTTGAAGGGTTGTCGCACAGAGGAGGGCCAGGATCTCTTCTCGATCATCCCAGTTTGCAGGACACGGAATGATGGGCTCAAGTTACAGGAACCCAGATTCCACCTAAACATCAGAAAAAAATTCCTGACTGTCAGAGCAATAAGACAATTGAACCAACTATCTAGGGAGGTGGTGGGCTCTCCCACTCTGGAGGCATTCAAGGTGCGGCTGGACAGCCATCTGTCGGGGATGCTTTGACCTGGATTCCTGCACTGAGCAGGGAGTTGGACTCGATGGCCTTGAGGGCTCCATCCAGCTCTACTTTTCTATGATTCTATGTTCTCCAACTGTCCCTATGTACAAGGGACAATCCAGGGATCTTTTTGCAGGGATCTTTTCCTGGTAATCCACTGCCCTATTTTATCTCTATTTTGCCACTGGGGGATGCTTGTTAAAAATATTATTAAGTGAGAGTTGCTTCCCCCCCCCTTCTTCTTCTCACCCAGCCCTCTAGAAAAAGAAGGCCACGTTGCAGAATTTTTCTCCCACGTATTATCCATTTATTTATTTTTTGGTCGTGTTCCTGATTCCCCCCAACCCCATCCCAGAAGGTGAAGGATGCAAAATGGTGGCCAGGCTGTCAACACAATTGCAGCAGCAGCCAAAAAAAAAAAAAAAAAAAAACCAACACAAAACTTTGAGGAAAGAAAGAAGCTGCAGTACTGCCGCTGCCAATGGTGAGCCTCACCCCTAAGAAACTGTTTAAGATTTTCCCTCTCCTGGAGAAATTTGGTGAAACAGTGCCTCCACCAATCTCTCTGGCCACAGATCGGGTGGAGAATTTTGAGAGGACATTTGTGTACAGCTGAACCTCCTTTCTCTCCCAGAGTGTTGGACTGGAACTCGGGAGACCTGGACTGAAGACCCTACTCAGCCATGAAGCTCACTGGGTGACCTTTGGGCCAGTCACTGACTCTCAGCCTAACCTACCTCACAGCGTTGTTGTGAGGATAAAATGGAGAGGAGGAGGATTATGTAAGCCGCCTTGGATTTCTTGCAGGAAAAAAGGCGGGGTATAAATATAATAAAGAAATAAAGAAAACCACATCTCGTCTCTAATATACATACAAGAATATTCATGCAATGCAATGAATATTCAAGACACTATGGTGTATATAGCCTACCATTTCACGTGCTATAGCTGGTGATGTTCATTTTTAACTGTTGATAGCATATTATAGATTTGTATCTTTAATCTTTAATTATATATTTTACCGAAGGAACAAATACCCACCCTCTTTGTTTTTAAAGGGATGTCGGAAAGGCTACTGCAGAGTAAAGGAATACTATGTACAACAGCAGAGAAGATCTTTCAGCAATATATAATAGTGTGAGTTTCTGTGGGTGGGTGGGTGGGTGGATGCAGAAATCACACAAGTGATCCTTGGTGTGAGAAAAAAGGTGTTACAACCACATCCTGAAACTGAACCCCGACAAGACCGAGGTACTTCTGGTGGGGGACAAGGGGAGGTTAGGGAATGTTGATCTGGTGCTGAATGGGGTACATCTACCCCTGAAGGACCAGGTCCGCAGCTTGGGGGTCATTCTAGACTCCCAGCTGTCCATGGAGGCTCAGGTGGCAGCTGTGAGCCGGGCGGCGCTGTATCAATTCCATCTGATACGGCCGCTGCGCCCCTACCTTCCTAATCACCTGCTCCCATCAGTGGTTCATGCCTTGGTCTCCTCGCCTAGACTACTGTAATGCGCTCTACGTGGGGTTACCCTTGAAGACGGTTTGGAAGCTACAGCTGGTACAGAACGCGGCGGCTCGCCTGGTTAAAGGGAGCTGCCGGCGGGATCACATCACGCCAGTGCCGAAGGAGTTGCACTGGCTACCAGTTGCTTGCCGAGCCGAATTCAAGGTGTTGGTTTTGACCTTTAAAACCCTATACGGCTCCAGTCCAGTCTATCTCAAGGAGCGTCTCCAGCAACACCAAGTGGGCCGCTCAACAAGATCTGCCACGGATGGCCTTCTCCTTGTCCCTTCAGCCAGAGCAGCTAGACTGGTGTAGACGAGGAAGAGGGCCTTTTCTGTGGCGGCCCCCGTACTGTGGAACTCCCTCCCGAGTGACCTCCACCATGCCCCCTCTCTGCTGAGCTTCCGTCGCTCATTAAAAACCTGGTTGTTCAGGCGGGAATATGGGGTGGGTTAAGATTTTAAAATTTTTATATTGTTTTAAATGTATTTTATTGTTTTTATTCTGTGTACATCGCCCAGGGTGGCTGGTTGCCGGCCAGATGGGCGATAAATAAATATAAATAAATAATAATAATAATAAATAATAAAATAAATCCACTTTTTGGTATGTGAAATGTTGCAGAGTGCCCCAGATTGCAAGCGCCAAATATCTGCCTCATGACTCCCATTCATCTGCATCAGGTCCTAAAGTAAATGAGGTGGGCTTGTCCTACTGGGAGAAGGAATCAGGTTCTGACTGGAATGAGTTTTATTCCATGGTTCCTCAGATGCTGAAGGGAAAGAAAGGACCCTGGGTGACCTCCAGGTATATAGATCAGGAACAAGAAACTTCCTAGCTGAATGCTGCAGATGAGAAGATCTCCTTTGTGGCTGCACAGAAACTTTCTAGGCACGGGCTGCTTCCAGACGGTGGGCTCCTAGCACTGACAATCAAAAGGCATCCTGCAGCCGTTCCATCCTTCCTCCTTTAACAGATTTTTTTCAGGATAAGAAAAAAGACGGAAGAAGCAATGGGAAAACATGGGAGGGTTACAAGTAGAAGACTACATCATCTAGTGTGGCATAGTGGTTAGAGAGTTGGCCTGGGGCTTGGGAGATCCAGGTTCTAGTCCCCACTTGGCCATAAAGCTCACTGGGTGACTTTGGGCCAGGCACTGACTCTCTGCCTAACCTACCTCACAGGGTTGTTGTAAGGATAAAACGGAGGAGGAGGAGGAGGAGGAGGAGGAGGCTTATGTAAGCTGCCTTGGGTTCCTTGCAGGGAAAAAAGGCAGGATATAAATATTTATAAAATAAATAAATCTAGACTTCCTGTAAAAATCCATGAGTGAGGCAGGGCAATTGCACAATAAAAGTTTCATCTGGAAGCACCCTGGGCTGAGAAAAAGAAGGGCACCTACAGGGCAATGCTTTTTGGTTTAGTTTATATTTCATCTTAGGTCCAATGCATACAACATGTCCCTTAAAATTAAAGAATTAAAATTAATTCCATCTTGACCATTGCTTTGCTGCTGGTGGTGGGAAATACCCAGCAGCAAATCTAACACCAGCTGGAAACAAAAATAGATACTATAGAAATACACCCTACTTCCACATCATCATCTTCATCATGGAGGTTGTGGAGAGAAAGCCA
This sequence comes from Shinisaurus crocodilurus, assembly GCA_021292165.1. NCBI lineage: Eukaryota > Metazoa > Chordata > Lepidosauria > Squamata > Shinisauridae > Shinisaurus > Shinisaurus crocodilurus. Next base: position 268,658,895 of record CM037877.1, on the reverse strand, counting down.
GGCCAGGTACACACACACACCCAACACCGCCACCGCCACCATGGCTTCTGCCTAGGGCAGAAGCAGCTCATTTCCAAGCAGTCATTTACATCAGCCTTCATTTACATTCACCTCAATGGGACCCATCTATATACCCCCCCACCCCCCCACCCCGTGGCTTCCCCTGGCAGTCTCACAAAGAGCTGCCAAGCACTTTCAAGCACCCAGGGGCACCAAGGATCTGGCAGGAGGAACTGGTTCTTCCTGTCAACAGGAAGGGAGGGGGGGAGCAAGGGAGGAGGTAAAAGAGGAGCACCAAGCCCCGGTAGGTTGTTGAATGCCGGGCGCAGGACTGCACGGACCGTCCACGACTTCGGTCGGGACAACGAGAGGATCAACCCCGGGCAACACGCCCGGTAATGGCTAGAAATTGGCAAAGCTTCCAGTGACTCGCTTTCCCGGAACAAGGTATTTTAAGGACACTATTATATCTGCCTGCCTGCTACTCAGCTCTATGTGTATTGAGGCTTGCACACCTCATTAAGTTTTATGGACTCCCTGGGCCGGTTCGTACGACCTGGGTGGCGAGCAGGGGAGGCACCATGGGGCCGTTCGTGGGGTCCGGCGGGGCGCCACAGACGACCTGCGCCCCGTGCGCGTGGGCAGACTCCGGTGGAGCCGCCAGTCCCCGCACCGCAGAGCGGGCCTCCTGGCAATAGGGGGCGGGGGCTTGGGATGCCCAGAGGGGCCGTTTGCCCCTACAGTCCGGAGCGGCCGCAGCTCCGGCCACTCTAGGCTGCTGCCTCTGTGTGGCCCCCGCGGGACGGCCGCCTGCTGTTCGCACGGCAGGGTGGCCACACGTGGTAGGGGCTTACCCCTCTACCGCCCATGGTCACTTTGCGTGCTTCACGCACACAGCCGTCCCACAGGGGCACCCGCAGCCTGCGTTCGCATGACACGGGAACCGCGGGGGACCTCTGCCCCCCCCCACAGTTTCCGTGTCGTATGAACCGGCCCTCTGTGTTTACAGAACCGGCCCTCTTAACTGCTTGTTTTGCTACGCTTCATTAAACATACTATCAACAAGCCGCGCAGTTTGTCAATTTCATTCTCCAACACAGCGTCAATGGTAGCGGTTGTATTTTAAGGGTCCCAGAACCGCTCAGAGGGAGTTCTCTCAGCTCCGGTTAACCCGTTCACTCCTGAACTCACGCAAAGGACCAGTGGCGGTTCTTCACAGAGGTAGAGAGATCTAAGCAAGAGAGGCAGCCATTTGTACAGCACCTCCTAGCTTTGAGTGCCTTCAGCTTCTTTATGCCCCAGGCCTGGCAAAATGGCTGGAGCTGCTACCAGTGGCTGCTTGGGACAAATGTCTCATTTCTGCAGTAGACGGTTCAGCCGCGCTTCCTGCTTGCTCCCACCCGTAACTTTGCAACCATTATAATTAATACAGCACTTTTTAAAAACTTGCCAGAGGCATTACAATCTTGCTTTCTTATTTAGCCTCACAACTTGGGAGTGTATTGCCTCGCCTCAGGCACCGGACCAGACTAGATGGCCGTTGGATTCATCCCAATTCTGTGGAGTGTTACCATTCCCAGTCTACAAATTATGGAAGTGAGGACATTATGATTGCTACCAAAGAAAAGCACATGCAGGGAAGTGGGGAAGGGCAGGGTGGAATGAGGTATTTTCTTACCAGCTTCTCTACATTGACCAGTCCATCCACCAAGGTTTTGCTAGCTTCATGCAAAAATGTCAGGTCTGAGAGAGTTAGAAGGAAAAAAAAGAGGGGGAAAAGTGAACTGAGAAAGGAGGACTGGAAGCCTCGCCAAGGTTGATTTACTAATTATTTTTCAAAGGTGCCTGGTTGTAACCCTGGCCTCTCGCCTGGAAGCCAATCTCCAGGGTTGTGGGTAATCAAATGACAGAAAAAAGGAATTACATATGCTCAGCAGCACTTTCCTTTTTTAAATTATTATTATTACTACTACTAGCAAAATATCTGTTGTTATGATGGGGGCTATGTATGTGCAAGGAGGTCTTATATACTGCAAGGTCCCAAATGGTGCAGGTGGTAGTGTTTTGAAACACACTGAGCATATGCACATATACACCGCCCACCCCTGCCCAGGACCTCATCCAGTGAGTGCTGGGCCCCTGGGTATCAGGCTTGGTTTTGTCCACATCGAGACAGTGTCCCTAATTTATCTTTCCCATACAAGTGAATGGGAAGCATGCATGCAGAGGAGAAGATAAAGGATACACTGCCGGTTGCTTCTGGGAGGTGGGCCAAACCTGTTCCCTGTTCCCTGGTGGCCCCAGTCATTAGGAATCAAGCCGGGTCTTATCTTTATAGCTCTACCCCTTCATCTTTTTTTCCTTCTTTTTTTCTTTTTAGAATGCTGGACTAGAAGGACCCTTGGTCTGATCCAGCATGGCTCTTTATGTTCTGAACACATACACCCATCTACCTTATCAGAGATTCTGTTGGCTCTGGTGTGATCCATGACAAACAAGGTGTATTTTAGTGGCTTGGAAAAAGTGTGAGATAAGATCACAGATCGTGTAATATTGTACAAAAAATATTGCCTAATTATACTTCCCATTGAATTGCATCATAATAGATCCAGTCATTTATTGAATTCTGGTGGCATGAAAACATCATAGATTCTCATGAATTTTGCAATTAGTGATAAAAGTTTGTAATGCATCTGCATGTAAACTCTCCTCATCGATGACTATCAGTTCCATGGATGTATACATTTGTTTCTTATTGGCACCACAAGGTAAATCTGTAAGCTTAATGACTGGAGGAGATGCCACATCTCAGCCAATCCTGTGATTTCCCCCCCCCCCCCATAAATAACAAATACATACCACTTAGTACAATAAATTCTCCAAGCGGTTTACACATAGGGATACAGATACAGGAAGCTGCATTATACCGAGTCAGACACTTGGTCCCTCTTTGCCCAGTATCAATCAATCAATTTATTAATTAACTGTTTCTTGGACACACTAGAGCAGCCTTCCCCAATCTGGCGCCCTCCTGACGTGTTGGACTACAACTCCCATGATCACCAGCCAGCTGCTGGCTTGGGATGATGGGTGTTGTAATCCCAACACATCTGGAGGGCACCCCGGTTGGGGAATGCTGCTCTAGAGTTTTGACGAAATGCTGGGAAATGTCCTTTAGAGAGAGAGAGATGTCTTTTAGAGATTTCAGATGCCCCTAACTTACAATTAAGCCCAGATTAGGACAGCCGAGACACCTTTCCACACACCCCAGTTCAAAGAGAGCAAGGCCCCTGGCCACAGCAGGAATCGCTCACCTTTTAGGATGAGGGGCACGAAGGGGATAATGGGGGGCTTCATCCTAGAGAGGACTTCTCTGTAGCTTTTATGATTCCTGCAGGGGTCCTGCAATGCAAAAGAAAAAAAGGCACCATTATTTCTGGGGATGGCTGGGGTCATAATGTTGGGAAAAAATAAATCTGTTAGTGAACACTGTCGAGCAAGCAGACATATGAAAGCATCAGATTTTTTTTAACCTGTGTTTTATTTTATTTTTTTAAAAAGATGAAGAAAACCTGATAGGGCTCAAACTGCTCAAGGTCACCCCTGCCATCACATGCGCTAGAAACATAGGGTTTCTTTCAAGCTACAGGGCAGGAAGCTAACGGAAAAGCAGGAGGGAAAACTCAAGACTTTTATTTTTATCTGTGACCTTCAGGATGGAAAACCCATCTCCCCAATTCATTCATTCATTCATTCATTCATTCATTCATTCAGGCAGTGGTTTTCAAAACTTCCTACCATTGGAAAAACCCTTTCACACCAACTTGTCCGAGAAGTAATTTGTACAAGTTGCAAGGGATTTTTGAGGCCCATATTCATTTCATTTGAGGCCTCATTGTCCTACCTGAACTGAAAGTGCAACCTAGAACTTACCCAACACTCTCCCACAGCTGCACGCTGCAAGGGAAGATCAAACATTGTGGGCCTCTCTTTCAGGGAAGCTGTGCGTCACTACCAATCTCCTCATTGAGGAACCCCAGCAATCTTCCAAGGACCCCCCTGGCTTCTCTGGAACACCGCTTGGAATCCACTGTATTAGGAAGGGTGGTGCAGTGTTTCACACCCAAAGAGGAGCTCATCGAAGGGCAAAAGACCTATGCTTTATCCTGACTGTTGGGGGGCAGGATGAGGAGAAATGGTAATTCTCCCCCCTCCCCATGTTGTATGATTTTACTGTGTTTTATTTGATGTACCCCACTTTGAATTATTTTATAATGAGAAGCAGGTAATAAATTTCACAAATAAATAAAATAATAAAATATGACTTGTTATTTACATGTTACATAGTATGTTTCCTAATTTGCTAAAAAAAAAATGCTACACATACATTACCTCAGTGATTGCTACCACAATCCTGTAATTTAGGGTGCTTCCAGATGAGGCTTTTATCATGCAGTCGCCCTGCCCCATTCACATACTTGTATGGGGGGGGGTCCAGATGACAACGTCTTCCACTCGTAACCCTCCCAGGTTTTCCCACTAATTCCTCCATCTTTTCTTTTGTCACCAAAAAAATCCATTAAGGAAGAAAAGATGGAATCGCTGCACAAAGTCTTTGGATTGGTAACGCTAGGAGCAATCTGTCTGAAAATACCATTAGACCAGTGTTCTCCAACCTTGGGTCCCCAGATGTTTTTGGCCTACAACTCCCAGCATGCCCCAGCCAGCTCCGCTGGCTGGGGCATGCTGGGAGTTGTAGGCCAAAAACATCTGGGAACCCAAGGTTGGAGAACACTGCATTAGACATTGTTTAGACTGAGATTAAAAAAAACAGACTCTGGGCCTGTTCGCGTGCTGGTCTCATTCTGCTGCCATTTTGCATAGGCAAAATGGTGGTGGAATGCACCCAGCACGTGCCTTGCCAAACTGTGGGTTAATTAACCTAAGATTTGCCACCATTACCTGTGAACTGGGTCTCTGGCTTGCCTAAGGACAGAGGGGGAATTCATGGCTGAGATGATGTTTGAACTGGGAACTTTCTAGCTCATGGGTGCTTCCAGATGGGGTGGTCCTAGTGGTAACTATCAGAAGGCATTGTGCAGCTATTCTGTCTTTCTTTAACTATTTTTTTGTGGAAAGAAAAAAGACAGAAGAAGCAACAGGAAAACAGAGGAGAGTTGTGAGAGGAAGACCATGATGCCTGGAACCACCATAAGATCCTGTGAATGACTCATTTGGATGCACCCCATTTCTCATGTTTTTAACCACCACTTTACCCCAGTTGATTTATAGGAGAACTGTAAATGCCTTACGGTTAAGTTCTCAAATTTCCGGAACAGGTTCTTAAATTTCCCTGGAAGCTTCTGGAAAACAAAACAAAAATATTCAGAGAGAGAAAAGTTCTAAAATAACAAGAATAGGATTGAAAACCAAAACAGAGTTGTCCACTCTGCTTTGTGTACTTTATGTGGGATAATCTGGGTGGACGGGGGGCTAAACATGCAGGTGCATAACTTCCAATTATTGCGGAACCTAATCTGGGCAGGCTACAATTTATGGAGGAGGAAGGCATGTCTTCCGCCATTTCCTCTTCCAATTGCCATGACCAAAGAATAGAGACTTTTGCATGAGGGAAATGGCTAATGAGTGTCACAAGCGCCCCAGCTCATAATCCATTTATAATTTTAACCGTGCAATTGGATGTACTGGACAAAACCAAACCAAATTAAACCGTCATACTCATCCCCAGTGTCATAGAATTCATTTAAAATGCATTCTGAAACTCAACATATCCCATCCTAATTTCCAAGTCCTAGGTATAAGGAAGACAGACATTTGAAATTCCGCAAGGGGAAAATCAGCGGAGGAAGAGGCCATTTTGAGCAGGGGAAACCAAGGAAGTAGAGGATTGTGCCCCCCTTCTTCCTGCCACCTCTCCACTTACAATTCTACCTTTCAAAAGCAATTTTTCATGCCCCCCCCCTTGAGGTAACTGGGCTACCATTACATGTGTTTTGTGGCTTCCCAACCAGTTGCCTTCCAGATGTTTTGGATAACTACATTAGCCCAAGCCAACGTTTGGAGGTCTACATGTTGGGGAAGTATTTAGCATTAGGAGAGTTCCTAATACTATTTCCAAAATCACTTCAATATCTGATGCTGCAATCTTATGTACACTTACATGGGAGTATGCCCCACTGAACTCACTTTTGTGTAAACATGCACAGGATCATGCTACATGACTGCAATCATGTGCATACTTAAATGGAAGCAAATTCAATTGAACTTCATCATACTCTTGTAGGATTGAGTTGCGTATACTTAAAAATTCCCCACACATTTATAGGGGTTTTTTTCTTGAGCTGCTTTACACAAGACAATAATTCCTCTGCAGGAAATAGCATAAATCACACATGCAGTTGAACCACATGCAACAAATGTATATTTTGCTACATGCATACAGTTATGTATGCATTTGTCACATGTGATGGAACTACAGATGACCAATATTTCAAATTAAATTAATTTGATGGCCTAATACTAGTTTTAATTAAAAATGGCCTTCCATTTTTAAAAGCAGCTTGTATGACAGGGCTGATTTCAAGCCATCTCTTTGTCTGGGACTCCAGAGTTTGAAGCTACTAACTTCTGGTGCTGAGACTGGAATGTAGCCTATCAAAGCAGCCAGGACCATGGGTAATCAGGCCCCACAGCCCTCTTCAGATGCAGAAGGGAACGGAGGGGTGCAACATTGGTCCCTCCAATTGGCAGGTAACATGAAGCCTCTGAATTGGGTAATCTGGTACTAATACTAGAAGCCTGGCCATCTGTCTTGGCCCAGTCAACAGAGCAGTGCCTTCTATCCTTGGCAGTTCAGGGTTCAGCTCTGGCTCCAGTCCAAAATTCCCGTTCTAGCACCAGACAGCAGGGACCTAAGGTTGGAAAACCTGCACTCCAGGTCTAGGATTGGGTGGACAAGCTGGTTATGGCTTCAGCAGGTTAAGATAATATATGACCTAAGACTTCAGTGTATACTGTACACCTCCAAGCCTATACCAGCAGCATGTATATGAGGATGGAGTTGCATATGTGATAGAAGAGCATCTCCTACTGCCCGGTGGTAACCTCTTTGCTCGTTTTGGGATGGCTGAACCAACCCAGCAATACATGCCAAGCAGGATTTGCCTCGTGCAATGAGTCAACCTAGGTGTTGGTGTTTAGCTAACCTAACCCCATTGCACAGCTTGTTTCTGAGTGAGATCTCTCGTGCAGTTACTTGCCCAACAATAGGCACTGCCCTCGACACCCAAGGGTGCGGCAGGTTCAGTTCATGGAAAAGGAAACCCAGGACTGTTCCATCCTGAAATGTGTTTTCAACTGCTGTGAGATTCTTCAATTTAAAAACTTGTTTTTTAACACTTTACATACCGCTTCTCCACTTTAAAAAGCAGCCAAGATGGCTTACAAAAGTATAAACATATTTTCTTAAAAACACAGCATAATAGTGAAACAAATATGAGCATAATCCAGAATAATTGCCTTGCTGGATCTGATCAAGATCCAGAGTCCAGCACTGTGTATCTAACACCTCTTGAAACCTTCAACCAGGGTACGCATGTGATGGCTTCCCCTGCAGTTTGTCCCCAGAATCATTTGGTGTTCAGAGACAAAAAAATTTTTTGGTAGGACACTATACAGGTATATAGACTCTATATACCTATATATTTTCCTGCCAAAAAAAGTTTTTTTTAATCCTTTCTAAATCCCACCTGAAAAATGGAGCTTCACCTTTGACAGTTGTCAAAAGTAACTACTCCAGTAAATGGAGTGGATCACACTTTTGAATGTTGCCACGGTGATACAATCTCAGGAACAAGTGTAAAAGTAAGGACATGTCCCAACCCCCTCCCCAAAGATCTGGCTGCGAAGGGGGTGAACGAGCGACCCCCTCTTTTCACAAGCTAAGATTACTCATGCCTTTGATTATATTTGACAGCTTGCCTTTCGACAGCTGTCAGATGTAGCCAAAGAGGAAAATAAACTTACCTGCAGCCTCTGTGGGGCAATGCCCAGGGTGGGTACCTGCTAGACTTTGCCAGCAGGCACCCCCCGTGCATATTGCCCACCCAAGGCTGCCCATCCAAGGCTCCCCATTCCCGTAACTGCAAATGTCCACAGTTGCACAAGTACAGGTAATTTTTTTTAAAAAATTCGCAAATATTTGCAAAAATTAGGGGGGACAAAATATTTATTTTTTATAATGTTTGGCAACCACAGGCATCCCCTCCAAGTTGCTACTGGGGCACTTTGAAGGGACTGTCCATAGCTGTCAAAATGGGGATCACGAAACCTGGCTTGATAGCTGGCTTTCGCTATCTCAAGAAGAAAAAAAAAGTTTAAAGTGAAAAAATGCGGTGGTGAGCCTGAAGTGGCTTGTGATGCCGGTGGGAATGGGGGGAGACATCTCAGTCCTCCTGTGGTGTCCTCTGGGATACCCACAGGTGGACTGAGGGGGAAGGGAGGGGGGCCCACAACCCACAGTGAGCCCAATTGTCTGTTGGGCGCACTGTGGGTTGTTGCACCAACAACCAAACCACCGTGGCTTATCACCATTGACGCGATGTGCGGACGCATCCACAATGACCTGGTTCGCACGATCAAAACAGCCCACCGTGGGTTGTTTAAGCCACAGCCGGCTGTGGCGCGTGCCTGATGGGATTTGCATATCCAACACCCACGTGTGGTTTGTCGTGTCCTGCGAACCTGGGGACTGAAGGTTAAACAACTCTCGCACAACGCAACAAAAGAACATGGGTTATGTGAGGGTTGTTTAACCCTCCAATAACTCACAGTCCCCGGGTTCGTACAACACAACAAGCCGTGACTGGATGTTGAATATGCAAATCCCCGCCCAACACACACTGGAGCCCACCATGTCTTAAACAACTCACGGTGGACTGTTTTGATCGTGCCAACCAGTTCACTGATTCTCAGCCTAACCTACCTCAAAGGGTTGCTGTGAGGATAAAATGGAGAGAAGGAGGATCCTTCCTGTATGCCATCTTGGGTTCCTTGGAGGAGAGGTGGGATATAAATGTAAACTTTTGGCTGGAGGCTGTTTATCAAAACTATTTTAAGTCCCGCTGATTTCCATTGGGAGAGGACATGTTTAACTCTCCTACAGAAATCAAGAGACCTAAAAATGCTTAGATTAGGCTAGTTTGTGCCCTGAGAGTGTAGCACAGTGGCAGTCATAGTGAATGGAAACATCTTTCAAGCAATCTTAAGAGCTAGCTGTAGCAATACAACACCTAAGAACAATTGAAAACCTAGCAGAACAAGAATGTCTTCACTTGACACCTAAAAATTAGAGAGATTACTTGATATACCTGAATGAGGGCACCATGGAAAAGACCCTGCTCTGAATGTTAACAGATCAAGAGAAGATCCTAATTAGCAGATCCTCAACCACAGGCAGATTTGTATGGGAGAAGGCACTCCCTGAGGCATGGCAGACCAAAACCATTGAGGTCTTAAAGGCCACAATCCTAGCCACGCTTACTCAGAACTGAAATCAGTTAACCATACTTCTGAGTAAACCTACATAAAATTAGACTGGAACAGGAACAACCAGCACTTTGAACCATGCTCAAAAGCAACGTGGCTGCCAGCGCTCCTATATGCTCCTAGAGCAGTGTTCTCCAACCTTGGGTCCCCAGATGTTTTTGGCCTACAACTCCCAGCATGCCCCAGCCAGTGGCTGGGGCATGCTGGGAGTTGTAGGCCAAAAACACACTGCACCATTGGACTCAGCCCTCAAGAGAGAGACTCATGTTGCTTCCAGAAGCCTGGATGCTCCTTGTTTATCTGCCTGTTCAGTGATGGTGACCCAGTTTAAGGCAGAGATTATGCAAAATTATAGGGAGGAGCACAACAAATGAAAAAGGGCTTTCATGAAATATGTGTACCCGCAACTCCTGGTAAAACAGGAAAGATGGCTATTGCAAAAGGGCTTAAAACACAGAGTGAAGGAAGAAGTGTGGGTGGATATGAGAGAGAGGGAGAGAGAGAGAAAGAGTGTGTGTGTGGAAAGAGAGAGAAATAAAGGAGTTCTGCAAAAACTGAATCCATTGTACATACACCAACATCAGAGCTGCGACTGTTTCACATACCGTAATACCTTGGATTGCAAGTAACTTGGTCTGAGAGCGTTTTGCAAGACAAGCAAACATTTTTTTAAAAAATTAACTTGATAAACAAGCAAGGTCTTGCAAGACAAGTCGTAGGGATGTAACCACTCGCCTCGAGCGGGCGTAGCGGGCCGAAATCAGCCCCGCTCACGCCCGCCAGAGACTCGCTTTGATATAAGTGTTTTGGATTACAAGCACGGTTCCGGAATGAATTATGCTTGCAATCCAAGGTATTACTGTATTCATGTCTTGTTACTCTCCAGCATGAATTCTGGGAATCTCAATTTCTCATGTTTATTTGTTGTTAATCGGTTGATTTTTTAAAACTGATTTTCAAAGTACAAAAAGCAAGACTGGAGCCTCTTGGAGCCACTGAAGCACTGCTTTTCCACAATTAGCTGGGGGGAATTAAAACAGCGGGTCTACATAGCACTTAATACAGTACTATATTACTATATAGTAATATTACTATAGTACTATATTATCCAGCAATGCCCTTCCTCATAGCCATGAGCCTTCTACAATGTTTACTTAAAAGTAAACCTCATTCAGCAAAGGTCCCTTCCCATGCTAATTAAAAGCTGTTGTTTGTGGTTCAGCAGTTTTATTGCTTCCTGTTGAGCAGTGGCTGGGGCTTTACTGATGAATAGCCTCTCTTAATTGCCCATTACTGCCCCTGTGAGGGGGGGGGGCTTTTAATTACTTATTTCCTCCCATTATTTTTAATTTTATTTTTTTATAAAACAAAATTAAAATGGGAGGCAGTGGGTAATTGAAGCTACCACCCACATGGGAACAGAAACTGACAGTTAAGGCTGCAATCCTATGCACATTTACCTAGGAGTAAGCCGCCATTTAACGCAATGGGGCTTACTTCTGAGTAGGCATGTTAATAGGCTTGTTCTGTAAGAGGCTATACCAGTGTTCTCCAACCTTGGGTCCCCAGATGTTTTTGGCCTACAACTCCCAGCATGCCCCAGCCAGCGTAGCTGGCTGGGGCATGCTGGGAGTTATAGGCCAAAAACATCTGGGGACCCAAGGTTGGAGAACACTGGTATAGACTGTCAACAAGCTGGCTGGGGCATGCTGGGAGTTGTAGGCCAAAAACATCTGGGGACCCAAGGTTGGAGAACACTGGGCTATACAAAGGGCAATTAGGAGGTTAATCATCAGTAATTGCCTAACCAAGCTCAACTGTAAGCGATTAACCAGGCTCATCCTGTGAACAGCACCCTTTTTATTAAAGACACCCTTTCGAAATCTCAATAGGGCTTTCCCTGTACATACTGGACAAGCTGATGCTGCAATTTTGTAAAATTTATTTAAAACATGTATATATCACCCTTCATCGTATTAGATTTCAGCATGGTATACAAGCATAAAAGAACAATATAATAAAACACAAAAAAAAACAGATAAACACAGCGAATAAAACCTTAAAGTACACTGATAACTAGATTAATTAACATGAGCTAAAATGTCTAGGTAAATAAAAATGTTTCTGCCTGTTGCTTAAAGTGTTGGTGCCAGTCAAACCTCTCGGGGAGGGAGTTCCATTACCAGGGAACAACTGCATTTTGTTACCAAAAGAAAAACCGACACAAATCAGGTCTGGAAAAAAAAAAAAGACAGGGAGGCAACACTGGAATGCAACAATTTCTCAAAGGCATCACCTGGATTATTCTCCAGAAAAAAGTAATTATACCAAGGATGGCAATTCCTGAGCAATGGGTGGAAGCAACCCGTGTTCAATCATGTGGGATATCAAGATTTGCAGGGAAATCACCTGTCTCCCTCCCTCTAGCCCAGGGCTCTCCGACTTTGGATCCCCGGATGTTGCTGCCAGCATACCCAGCCAGCATGGCTAATGGCAAGGGATTCTGGGAGCTGTAGTCCAGCAACATCTGTGGGACCCAAGGTTGGAGAGCCCTGCTCTACCCCATTCCCCACTGCCCTGTGAACAGGAGAGGAAGAAGAAGCCAGCGAGGCAAACTGCCATCAAAGCCTTTCCCACTGGCTGCGGCTTTGCCAGCTGGGACTGGGCCCCTCCTCCCCTCACAGAAGCCATTAGAACCAACAACTGCTCTGTGAGCAGGAGAGGAAGCAGCAGCAAATTACCATCATTGCCACTTCTTTAAATAGCCCATTTTTACTGTCTCAATTTGTGCAGCAGCAAATGACACCACACACACACCCTCTTCTCCCTTGTCAAGGTGCAGAGCACCCAAGGCTGGTTTAGTATCTCTCCCCATCCCTGGCAATAAAAATACAGTTCTCCCAAGTATCTCTCCCCCTCCCTGGCAATAAAAAAGTACAATAATAAATGAAATAAGTAATAATTTGTTGTTCCCCTTTCATGACACCCAAAATCAGCTGCCTGAAGTAGCCACTTCACTTTGCCTCACGTCTGGGCTGGTCCTGCTTATCAGCTGAAGAGCGAGCTAAAAATGCTTTAAATAAATTATCTGAAAAGATGTGTTTGAGACTTATATGTAACCCTCTCTCCTTTCCCAACAGACCTCCCTAATATGCAAAGTGAAAACAGATAGACAAAACAAGTAGTAAAAACAGAGGAAAAGAAGGAAAAAGAAAACGGGGGGGGGGGGGAGCGGGAAGGAACCTACACTTCACATTCAGAAACCAGACTCCAAGACAATTGAGGGGGCACCAGTTTTTAGTCTCCAAAGAAGTCTGAAAAGTCACCCCAAATCTCCTGATATCTCAAGGTTTTCTTTTTTTGTATAGATCACTCACTCCTTAGCAGCTAGATCTGCTGCTGTTGGCGAGTCCCTCCTTACCCACTTCCTGCACCTACTGTTCCAATTTCTGGGTCTCAACTTCTCACTTTTTAAAAAGGGGGAATGTTTCTAGTCCATAAGAGTGCAGAGACAAACCTGGAAGCATCCCCATGCCCTTCGCCTCCCATAATTACTCTTTACCATCGTTTGCCCTGTTCTCTCAGATCGTTAAAAAAACACCCTCAAAACTATAGGCCTGTGGCTCACGCTGGCTCAGCTTGTCTGAGTTTGGAAAGCTAAGCAGGGTCAGGCCTGGTTATTACTTGGATGGGAGACCCCTCCTGTAGTTTCCTGCATTGCGCAGGGGGTTGGACTCGATGGCCTTGTAGGCCCCTTCCAACTCTATGATCTATGAAATCTATGAAAAGATGAGCGCAGGACAAAAACACTTTTAAAAATCAGCCTGTTATACAGATATGCTCAGTGTGCCTGGCCTGGCTTGCAGCCTGATCCTTAAAACAATTTACTGAGAAGCAAGTCCCATTGAATTCAATTCCTGGTACTTCAAAATCGCTGGAGGCAGCTCTGCTCTGTGTTCTATTGCCATCTAAGTGGGATGAATGGTGAGGAGGAGCAGAGCTTCTTCCGGGACCTCCCGCCCAGAGCAGCTCACCTTCCTCATTCTGGAGAGTAGGAATTGTTATGATGTGAGTTCTCTGGTCTTTTTTTTGCAGAACTGGTTTTGTTTTTACAGTGTTTTTGTATTGCTTCTAATTTGTGCATTATATTAAGCATGTTTTATATTTGTTAGCTGGGTCTATTATTGGCTAATTTGGCACAATACAATGTTAAAATAAATGAAGCCTTTGTCAGATTGTACAAGTGGTACTGCTTAGTTGCGGAATCTTGGTGGAGGAGATTACACACAGTACTACCTTCCACATGCATATACAAATAAATTAGGTTCCCCCCTTCTCTTCTTACCTCCCAGGTGAGGCGCAAACGACTGACAGGTGCATTGTTCAGGCCTATAACCACAGCATAGAACGTTAACATATCCTGGTTCTGTTTACATCTGTGGGGAGAAAAAAAAATAGGGGGGAAGCTAAGAACTAGGACAGCAAAAAGCCCAAACTTGAGAGAAGCATCCACTGATTTTACCTCTTCTGCCCTTCAGGTGAGGGCTGCAGGTGCAGCTTTCCCCACAAGATAGTTAGTGAAATTCTACTCAAAAAGGCACAGAAGTCCTACCAGAAAAAAAAGTCGCAACACGACTACTCTTTGACAGCTCCTGTTTCTTCCAGTGCTTGCCCACTGAATGTAGATTGCATACTACATTCAGCAACTGATGTAGCTGCTGAACTTACATTCCTTAATACCCACCACTTGGCCTACAGTTGCCAGTCTAGAAGTGGGTAAGGAGGGACTCGCCAACAGCTGTGGAGCCAGTGTGGCATAGTGGTGAGAGTGTTGGACTGGGACTCGGGAGATCCGGGTTCTAGTCCCCGCTCGGCCATGAAACTCACTGGGTGACTTTGGGCCAGTCACTGACTCTCAGCCTAACCTACCTCACAGGGTTGTTGTGAGGATAAAAGGGAGAGGAGGCGGATTATGTAAGCTGCCTTGGGTTCCTTTCAGGAAAAAAGGTGGGGTATAAATAGAATAAATAAATAAAATAAACAGCTCATTTTACAGGGCTGTAGCATAGCCCTGGCCCTCTTGGAAAACCAGTTGCTGACCATGGGTTTGTAGGCCCTCTCAGGCAAGGAAAGCTTCACTTCTGTGTTCAGTGTACAGCACCTAACATCCCTTGGAGAGGAAAGAAATGCTAATTAAGTTGAGCCAAATCATAGCCCGGGGGGGGGGCATTGCAAAGGGTCAGGGGCCCTTTGTCCACACTGTAGTCTGAATACTGCTGATTAGAGGTATTCAAGGCCAGAACACCTCCGGTGAAACAACAACAAGCGGAGAAAGAAGCCCAAGCAGCAATGCAGCTGTCATGGGTTATTGAAGTCAGCCTGGGTGACTCAAGGTTGTGACTTCACTTGCCATTAGTGCCGATGGAGCCAGACTGAGCATGCTGGGAAAAGGCAGAGAGGAACTACCAGTGGCTGAACAAAACAAGACCGGAGCAAAGATGGAAAGATAGAAAAAGGAGCAATTTCATTGTATAAGGCAGTGTTCTCCAACCAGCTGGGAGTTGTAGGCCCAAAACATCTGGGGACCCGAGGTTGGAGAACACTGGTATAAGGACTCATATCTGTCACAGATTTCTGGCTTCCTCAGTGCTCCTGCTTTCTCATTTTACAAAAGTGAATGTTTCAGGGTAGATTCACTTAGAAGTTGGCCAGAAGCTGACTGCAGAGTGCTATAACCGCATGGGAAGGTGAAGCTGTGTATTGCCCGTTCTCTGCAGCAGCTGAAGTTCAGGGAGGCGGGGCACTATTAACCAAGCTCCACCCACCACTTTGACAGGCACTGCCCTGAGCAGGCATGGCACACTCTGAACTTGGAGAAAGGACATAGCCAGGACTGTGCTAATCGAAACAAATGGAAACAAAAAATCTTCACCCCAAAAAAGTTGAATTCTATTACATAAATTATTTAGAGTAAGTACGTAAATTTGCATTACTTATACTGCAATTCCCCCTATTTTACAAGGCACTGAAGCCCCATTTTCATCCTCTGGAATTCCTGTTCAGCCCCACATCCCTCTGAGTACTGAGACTGCAGTTTGTTGGTAGTTTGACTCAGTAGAAAGAAGTTTCTTATAGCCACTTTGCAAATAACTGTATATCATATCGTAACAAAACATTCCCCTTGTCAGGGATCTGGAACACCTTCCTCAAGAGATCAGATTACAACTCTAGAAAACAAACCTATGCAAATATAGTTTAATCTGCATAATCAAGCACAAAAACTGCCCAGCCCTCCTTATAAACAGTTGGACCGGTTCTTCTATATTTGCACTGTCAAATGTAGGTTGCTTCCAGGCTACAACTCTTTAGCATTACTAAGATATTGCTTTTCTCAATCAGCTAGAAGCAGAATTAAAACAGTGGTTCTACATGGCATTTAATATAATCAAAGCTCACCTCCATGGCCAAGATCTTTCTATAATATTTACTCATATGTTAGGCCTTGTTCAGCAAAAAATTTCCTGTGAGTAGAATTAGAAGCTTCCTTTTTGCAGCTTCTGACTCTAACTGCTTCCAAATTAGTCAGTTCCTGTCCACCATGCAAATGGATGGGTAAATTACTATTTTCCTCTCACCCCCCTGCTTTTCTTGCAAAATAGTATTACTTTGCTATAAAAGAAACTAAAGGAAAAATATGAGAGGAAAACAGTAATTAACCCACTCTCATGGGGAACAGGAGGTGTCATTAAGGGGAAATGAAGGGGCAATTAATCAGTAATGCAGGCTGTGCTGAACAGGAAACAATAAGAGGCAGAATAAAGTATTCTTTCCAGAGGAGGAACTTTCTAATTAAAGGGACAATAACCCTGAAAAATCTCAGTTATTCTTTGCAAGTCCACCCTGGACAGGCTAGCAGTATAATTGCATTTTAAATGGGGGGGGGGGATACTAGGGCTTAAGGAAGGCAAGAGGACAACATGGAAAACACTAGAACGCAATGATATTGTCTGGATTTTCTATCAAAAGTGAATGAACAAAAGATGGCAATCCCAAGGTAACTGGCTAGTCTGGAAGCGTCCTCTTAGCTGGCAGTGGGTCTGCAGGGTTTCAGGAAGACACTTTGCCAAGCCTGGCGACAAGAAAATCTTCTAACCTGAAGACGCTAGTACATCCATATTTATAGAGACAGGAAGGAAATGCAGCCTCATCCTTACAATAATGTGGAGGGGGCAACAATTCTCACCCCCCCCACCCACCCCCACCATCTCTCCAGCAGCCCTCAATTGAAATGAGCTCACTAAATGTACAGGGGAGAAATATGCTGCCAGACAACAGCTTTCTCTGCTTGAAAATCTACTAAAAATCTGGGGGGCAGGGAGTGAATGATGGCAGCCCCTGTGTCTTTTCTTTCTTTAATTGACCAATGCTTAAAGAATTCCCCCCCCCCTTTTTTTTTCCATTTTGTTGTTCCAATTGCTACAGTGCTTATGAGATGAGTAGGGTTGACATGTTGTCGGGGGAATCTATGCTTTGAGCAGCTGTGTAATAAGCAGAAATTCAGCGAGTGAAATTTTCCCCATCACTGCATCCCCATGCTGGCAAAAGTTGCATATGTTGGATCTCTGCCTGTCAGGCAGTTCTTAAAGCCATAGGAGCCTGATAGGAAAAGGGGTGATAAGCTTGCTTATTTGGGTTTCTGTGAATGGATGTACCCTATAGTGCAGTGTTCTCCAACCTTGGGTCCCCAGATGTTTTTGGCCTACAACTCCCAGCATGCCCCAGCCAGCGTAGCTGGCTGGGGCATGCTGGGAGTTGTAGGCCAAAAACATCTGGGGACCCAAGGTTGGAGAACACTGCTATAATTGTGTGTATGTGTGTGTGTATATAAAACTTTGCTCAAAAGAACATGATCTTCCACGCCGAGGGGAAATATTTAAGCAGGCAAAGGGATGTAGTCCCGGTCACATTCAACTCAAAAGATTTTGAAACTGGAACTCCATGCAAGTAAAGCACACATTCTCTGATGGTAGATTCAATACCTGGCCTGTAGTGGCCACTTAAAAACTGCAGTGTCTCTAACTGTATCTAGCCAGCTCAGACAAGGCAACGAGGCGTCCTTTACCACAACCATCACAACCCTGCTTTCTCGGTTTTTAGAATAGCTGCCGGAGCTCAGCACAGCACCAGTTTCCCCACCGTTGGACAGAGGCAACTAATTTGTGAGGCCAAGGCGCGTGCAAGATGTGATTCTCTGTAGGAGTGCAAAAAAAGCACAGCATGTGGAAGTGGAGGCAGAATTCGGCTTTCTGAGAATGTCAGCATTCATTTTTAGGAAAGCCAGTTTCTAGTCCCTATGGTTAAGATTTGCTTTAAAATGCATGGGCAGTTCCCACTCAGAGCTCAGAAAGCAAAATGAGCAACTGAACAAGAGTGCTGGTGTCAGGGCTCCAACATTCTGTACAGCTCCTTAAGCACCCCCAAACTAGCAAAACCATAATAAACTGGGCAAATCAGTGAACACTGCAAAATACATTTTGTAAAAGAAGAGAAGCTACAGATGGCTGAATTCAGTTCACACCGCTAGAGGTGGTGATAAGTCTTTAAGCCAGGGGTGGGCAATGTGCAGCCCCTGCCACCCCCACATGGCTGAAATTCGATGGTGCAGCGGCAAAAAAAAAAAAACCCAGAGGTTTGCAGCCAAAATTAGGCAGCAAACTGCTACAAAGATTCAAAACTGCCAGATTTAGTTTGCAAGTTAAATGTGATGCATTTGAGTCTCCACAGAAGTTTGCTACCAAACTTAGATGGCAAATCACTGGTTTTTTATTTATTTTTTGCCGCTGCAGGAGGTGGAGAAGCAGAGTGTGGGCCCAAGGGTGGGCGGGTAGTCCAGGGACTGGAAATTGGTCCCCAGACCACCCAAAGTTGCCCATCCCTACTTTAAGACGTAACCAAAGGCCAAACCTTCGTATGTGTCCACCCTGACCCACAGTGGAAAGAAGGCGTGGCACTCACACGGCTGCAACCTTGATGAACTTCTTGAGCAGGTGGGCCCGCTTCCCCAGTGACTCACAGAGCAACACCTCGGTGGCCACCCAGTGCTGAACTTCGCTGCAACGCTGCAGCAGCAACTCCAGGTTGGCTGTCTCCCGTCGGCCACGTTCCCCATGGAACACGTAGTCCACGAATTCCAGCTACAAACAAGGATGTGAGCGAGAAAGTGAATATCTAGTACTCCCTCCCCAGGCCTGGAGTGAAGGCAGGGAACCCCCTCACACGACAACCGTCACACTATTCATCCCATTGAAATTAGTTCCTTTCTTTCATCAGTCTTTTCAAGGATGGAGAAGGAGGGAAGATGATATATGGACAGAAGTTAAGACGAAGGCCTAGTTCTCACTGAGTTCACAAACCTGTGTCTGTGCTCCACTACTTCAGCCTGCAGAGGGGTGAGGGGCTCCCATTTTTTCCTCCATACTAAAAATCCCTTCCACATAGAAAACTAGGTGTCAGAGAGAAGAATTCTAGACTAGCCTTCTTCCTGTTACGCTAATTTTCTAATATACAAGTGTGGAGAAAGCCTGAGCACACATGGTTGAATGAACCCTGACATAGTTTTCCCCTTTCGCTGACACCCCTCTTCCCCCATCTTTCTTGCATAATCCCCACGGGGGACGGGACGGGACAGGAGACACAGTTCTGGGCAGCTCAGTCTGTGACTGAGCTGGATTTCAACTCAGGGTCTTAAGTCCCAAGTTTAACACTCCATCCATTCCTCATCATCATCATCACCATCACCATCACCATCATCATCAGGCGATCACTCGTGACCGAGTAAGATTGTCTTCCAGGATAAAAATTTACAAAAAGGGAGATTTTAAAAGGAGGACATTCTAAAGAAAATTGTGTAGACTCTAGCGATGGGTCCGTAAGTGACTGTGGAGGCCAATTCTAGATCCACACAGCTTCCCACAGTGAGGACACAGGTTACCAGATGGAAGATGGTCCTGTAAATCGAACCTTGGGTCCCCAGATGTTGCTGGCCTACAGCTCCCAGCATACCCAGCCAGCATGGCTAATGGCAAGGGATTCTGGGAGCTGTAGGCCAGCAACATCTGGGGATGCCAAGTTGGAGAGCCCTGCATTAGGGCTTTCTTGAATCAGGGCTTGGATAAGAGCATGTGAGCTAGCTGCCAGCCACTCCTGAAGGCCACTCACATCCTTCCTAAACGTCTTGCAATTATTCTTAAATCGCAAAGCGTTCAGAGACTTCCACACCAGGTTGCTACCCCAATTCCTCACCAGCTACTGGGTGCATTAGGCTTTCTCACCTCATGGACGCAGCGAAACAATTCCCAGTGGAAAGCTGTGAGGTGATTGGCCACATCCTCCGCTTCGACCCGGTGGATCTCCGTGTCACCTGGGGACACCTGGATTTCATCTGGGAGAGGGGCCTGGAAAGAAGGTCACATTTGGGAGAGGTGGGGGAGAAATCCCAAAGTGTATTAGAACCAAGAGGCAAAGTTGGGAGATATTTATAGAGCTCACGAGAAGAGAGCTCTTTCTGGTAATTCCAACACTTTGATCCCTGGGACGCACATAACCGCAGCAGTGAACATGTAGTAGCTTACACCAACAAACTGATTTTGTAGCACTCACACTACAAAAGGCCAGGCCAGGCCTTCTCACTGCCAGCCCCAAGAGTAGCACAGAAGAGGACAGAAGAAGGGAACTCACTCACCAGTGATGGAAAAGTATCTTTAGTGCAAGCAAAGAGATGGCTGTTTATCCCCAAGGTAGTGAAAACACACTCTTCATTGGGCTGTAGCACAGATTTCTCTGGGGTTAAGGACAAAAGGAACAAGTTACTGAGTGACTTGGGAGGACATAGGAACGTTTCTCCTATCTCATGACATTTTCATTGGGGAAATTTAGTAGATGGCTTTTGGTTCATATTCAGGCAGAGACTGGGAAGACTTTCCCCCTCCAATTCAAAGTTTCCCCCTTCTTCCCTCCCCATTCCTTTTTCCTTGTGTGTCGTGTCTTTTTAGATTGTAAGCCTGCGGGCAGGGACTGTCTTGTTAATTGCTGTAAACCGCCCAGAGAGCTTTGGCTATTGGGCAGTATAAAAATGAAATAAATAAATAAATAAATAAATAAATGTGGATAGTGACTCGAGCACACGCCCTCCACACACACTTTCTGCTGCAGCACGTAGCTTGGCTCACTTGTCTGAGACACCCAGAGTTGTATTCCTGCTCACAGCACAATGCGGTCTGGATTGCATCGGAACAAATTCCAGAACAGTCGCTCATGTTATCCAAGCATCTCTGGGAGAACTAGGGTGGATCTGTGGGAAGCCTGATGGCTCGGTGGTTCAGCCTTTTGCTTTGGAGTTTAACTTCTGAGCCTTTCCAGTCTTATAATTAGCAGCACTCCTAGACACATGGACTCTCCCACCCCACCTCCAACTCCCCACCCCACCAATAACAATAACACCCCAACCAGAACAATAAGCAGAAATCCCTCTTTATGTAAACTTCCATTATTTCAAGCTCCTGCAATTCAGATTTAGTGAGTGCCCCGCGCGTGCTACATGGCTCCAATTAACGGCTGCACTCATTTATCCAGGCGTATTTTTGTCTTGCACCTAGCATAGCCTTGCCAGAACTAGGTAGGGTTACCACCTTTTTCCCTAGCCTCACTCCTGTGCCTTTAACAGCCACCTGTCACATCATGACCACTTAGCCGGTGAACCTTTCTTCCTCATTCTATCTCAAGGCCAGGAAAAGCTGTACCTGCTATATGGTGGCGTGCCAGGCTGCTGCTAAAGGCAGGGGAGCTGGGGCCAATGAAAAAGGTGGCAACCCAAGCCCCATGTTTACACCAAACTGTTATAATAACAATACTAACCAGCTGTTCTTTTCTCTCTCCCTTTAGCAACATTGAGAGGGCAAGCCTATGGAGAGCATCCCAGGGACTTTAGGATTGCTTATATAAGATCCCTCCCGAGGTCAGAGACAAGCGCTCCCACCTCAGAAGGGGAAGTCGGAGACCTGACCCCCCGACCCTGACCCCTCGCAGCCAGTGCAGAGAGAACCACGCCGGCCACCTCTCCAAGGTAGGAAAAGTAATCTTGGGAGGAGGGAAGGGGGTGTTCTGGTGGACAGGGAGGGGAGGAGACCGGAGAGGCCAGGATACAAGATATCCCAAGCCTCCTCCAGCCTCCTTCCCTCCCCTTTTGAAACATCTAGTGCAGTGTTCTCCAACCTTGGGTCCCCAGATGTTTTTGGCCCACAACTCCCAGCATGCCCCAGCCAGCATAGCTGGCTGGGGCATGCTGGGAGTTGTAGGCCAAAACCATCTGGGGACCCAAGGTTGGAGAACACTGGTCTAGTGAAAATCACCAAACACGGAGGCCGTGGAGGCAAGGATCTCCTCCACCACTCCTCCTGCCCTGGTGGCTTCAGCCCGGCAGGGCAAAGGAATCTCAGAAGCCTCTGGGTTAGGGGGGGCTTCTGAGCAGCGAGGGCGCGCAATCGATAGGATTGCGCCCCAAATATAGCGGGAGAAAATTATGTCACTTTCCCCCTCCTCTCTGACATTTCACCTTCTTAAGTTTGAAAGTTTCTGAGGCTCAAGGGCTGCAAAAAGGAGACCGGGAACAGATGGCCAGCCAGCTGTTTCACTGTTCCTCCTCTGTCCCCACCACAGCTCCCGGGAGATGGTTTACCTCCTGATGATGCTACCGCCACCAGGACGAGAGCCTCCTCCCGTGTGGGCTGTTCATCGGAATACTGGAGCTTCTCCGTCACTGAGGCGAGGATGTCCTGCACAGAGGCCGAGAGGCGGCTGCGGATGGTGACATAGGAGTGGTCGGGCATGTAGACACGACAGAAGACTAGAAGGAGACAGAGTCACAAGGCCGAAGGTTGGAATTTGTAGCTAGCAGGGAAGAGCAATCATGGTTTTAGTCCTACCCATGTCTCCCCATGCCTTGGACTATTGTTGGAGACTGAACGCAGGTGAGCCAACAAGATTAAATCTGGGAAAGACTGTTATGGCGGTGATCCTGCAACAGGAAGAGGATTGAGGCATCCAATACTGATGGAATTCAATCCCCTCTGGCCACTCATCCTCACAGCCTTGAGGTGCTTCCTGGATTCATCACTTAACCTGGAGATCCTGGCTGTGGGCAGGAGTATTTTCGACTACCGGTAGCTCCATTTGGTGAGAAGGCATTATTCATGCCATCATAACTTTGAGGCTAGACTACCATGATGTGCTTTAGGTAGGGCTGCTCTTGATGATCGTTCCGAAGCTTCAACAGGTGCAAAATGCTGCAGCCCATTGCAATGGGTTCTTGAGAGTACAGAACACCAGTGCAGTGTCTTATTATTGTCTTCCAAGCCCAATTCTGATTGGGTGTGTGTGTGTGTGTGTGTGTGTGTGTGTGTGTGTGTGTGTGTGACTTATAAAGCCCTACACAGCCTAGGAACAGCATACCTAAGCAACTATCTCCATCCCAAAGTTCCATGAAGATCAGTCAAGAATGCAGCACACACCAAATCAGGTCTACAAGGGCATGCCAAGAAGCATTCTCAGTGGCTGCCCCTCGGCTCTGGAATTCTCTTTACTGGGAGACCAGCCAACTTGCACACATTCCAAAAGTAGTATAAGATGTTTTTATTCAAATCAGCTGTTGGCAACCAGAGATCAGGTATAATTATTAACATACTGTTATCTGCTCTAGACCCTCGGGATGGGGTGGGCATAGGTCTTAACTAAATGGTTAGCTAAATAATGAATCATTATTTGGTGCTGAAGCTCAAATGAAATTTGGCTTTTTTCTTTTCTTTCAAATTTCAACATTATATCCTGAGGTTTGAGCAAATTAAAATTTCTCTTTTGGAATTTGGTTCCAAGGATTCTTTTAAAGCCGCTTAAATCTTAAGTCTTGCATGGGTGAATTTCAAGGCAATAATGCAAAGCATCAGCTTACCAAATGTGTTTGCATATATGCAGGGAAGCCTGTCTCCAGAGGTTAAGCTGAAGTCTCCAAAGATTAGCCAGTTTTCAGTGTCTCTGAGCATGGGCAGAGCACATAACTTCGTAATACAGACCCTGGATAAGCGAGGAGGAAGGGCTCCAACACTTCTCTTTTTATGAATTAACAACCTCACACTTTGAGAACCCTTAATACGTCTGTTATTCCTTAATACTCAAACTCATTCCCTCCTGCGGGGGTACCAACTCCCATCCTCCCCTGTGTAGGGGCATGGCCATTGCTCAGTGGTAGTGCACATGCGTTGTATGCAAAAGGGTCCCAGATCCAATCTATGGCCTCTTCAGCTGGGGCTGGGAAAGACTCTTGCCTGAAACTCTAAGGCAGTGTTCTCCAACCTTGGGTCCCCAGATGTTTTTGGCCTACAACTCCCAGCATGCCCCAGCCAGCGCAAGGTTGGAGAACACTGCCCTAAGGAGCCACTGCTAGTAAAAGTAGGCAATACAACATAAGGCAGCTTCATACGTTCACATGCTTTTATCTAAAGATAAGCATTTGTGGATGAAATTGTAGTAAAATAAACACATCCACTTATCAGATCTTTATTTATTTTATTTATTAATTACATTTATACCCCGCCTTTTTTCCTGCAAGGAACCCAAGGCAGCTTACATAATCCTCCTCCTCTCCATTTGATCCTCACAACAACCCTGTGAGGTAGGTTAGGCTGAGAGTCAATGACTGGCCCAAAGTCACCCAGTGAGTTTCATGGCGGAGCGGGGACTAGAACCCGGATCTCCAGAGTCCCAGTCCAACACTCTCACCACTACGCCACACTGGCTCTCCAAGACAATCTTTCTCAAGACAATCCAAGTGGGAACACCGCCGCCAACAAATAATTTCTTTCATACTCACTTTCATCTGACCCACGGAAAGCGACCCGCGTCTGGAGGCATGAATCTATGCGCCGAAAATGCCTGAACAGGGGTTTGACTTGTTTGCTGGGGGGATGGCTTTCTTCAGTCACCCTGTAGCCAGAAGGCAAGATTTAGAAGGCAGAAGAGGGGCAAGCAACTTCCCTGGCCACAATGTAGATCATTTTCAGAGGGGCAGGAAATTAATGTTGTTCCAAGAGTAGGTAACAATTTCTTAATTCAGTTTTTATGGAGCACTGAGGGATTCAAAGGCAGTTTTGTACAGGAAGGTGGTCATGACAACAAGTCACAGAAGCCCACTACAAGAGGATTCACAACCACTAGTACATTTTGAAACATGTATCAACCTTTTAGCCACCAGTGCGACGAGAGAGGCTGTCCCCACTGTGCCACTTGTCCCGTTTCTTGCCAGGACTCATTGCCCTTCCACCCTCCGCCTGTCTGCTGTGGGGCAACATTAATATCCCCTTAGCAGACAGGGAAATAAAGAGAGTAACAGAACTCGGGGGGGGGGGAGCAGGAAGTCCAGCACTGGCAACTGATTTGTTTATTTTTATTTGATTTATACCCCGCCTTTCCACAAAGGAAATGGTGCTCAAGGTGGCTGACAATAATCACTTCTCCTGGTTAATACCATTGGTTTAATACCATTAAAGGTCCAGGGAGATTGTTTGGACTGCAAGGTGGCAATCCCACACCTACCTCAGCTTTCTGGTAGAAGCATGTAGCATAGTGGTGCAGAGCATGAGCTATGGCCTGGAAGAGGCTAGTTCTAATCTTGGCTTTGCACTGAACTTGCTGGGTAGCTTTAGGTGAGCCACTACTTTCTCAACTCCAGCCCCCTGATCTAATATGGGGCTAATAATATCAGCCTACTTTACAGGGTTGTTGGAAGAATTACTGAGGCGATGCGCATGATGTGCTAAAATAGAATGACTATTGTTTACATTTTTAAAGGCTGAGCCTCATCTAAGCCTACCCAATGAAGCCCAAGCTAGATGTGCCACACAGTTGCATTTATTTATTTATTTATTATATATTGTTAATCGCCCATCTGGCTGGTCACCCAGTTGTAGGCCAAAAACATCTGGGGACCCAAGGTTGGAGAACACTGGCCTAATCAATGGATTGCCGCTTTAGCATCTGTATCTGATCTCAGGTTACGTCTTATTCAGCAAAAACTCTTGTTCCATGTCTATTGGATGCCACAACGGTCTCTTTAGTAAGGGTTTGTCTAAGTCAGCTAATTGCTGTTGGTGTAACACTGCAAATGCTTCTATTAACCATATGTTTGGCAATGCCCAATAGTTGCCCCTTTGGGGGAGGAGGTTATTATATACACATAAACCTCTAATATTTACATGTCCTCTTAAATTATCTACCTGCTTCCTGGAAGTTAACATACAGTCAGCGCAAATGGATTCTCCACACCCTTTGGACAGCTAAAAGACTGATATTACATTACAGGCCTGTGGCTCACGCTGGCTCAGCTTGTCTGAGCGTGGAAAGCTACGTAAGCAGGGTCAGGCCTGGTTATTACTTGGATGGGAGACCCCTCCTCTAGTTGGCTGCATTGAGCAGGGGGTTGGACTCGATGGCCTTGTAGGCTCCTTCCAACTCTATGATCTATAAACATTGGAAGGATAAACACTCACCTCCTATAATGCAATGGATTGAGGACCTAATGCTTTCAACATTTGAGCAGGTGGTATACAGACTCCACTTGTGAATGTATACTTATCTGGATATCTGGTCTGCTTTACTTGAAGTTTTATGTACGGTATAATTCTTAGAAAGCTGTATATATGAAATTGATATATTCAAATCCATGTAGCTACATTTTTTTTTCTTTTCCTCTTTATTGTTTGGTTTTGCTGAAATTTTACAATAAAAATCAATTTAAAGAGTCGGTGTTAATTTGATGTTTTTACCTAGCTGTTTTTGTTTTTTTATTTTGCATTTTATTGCTGGTTTATTTTATTGTATTTATATTATTACTCCTAGCTGCCCTTGAGCACCATTTGGTGGAAAGATGGATACAAATTTAACAAACGAACAAACATACATTTTATTTTTCTTAACTAATTGTGGGTTTGGGAGACTGCAGGCTTAAGCAGAGAAATGCTGGGAGGTGGGGGAGGATAGAGGGGCTGATTAATGTTTTTCACAGTGGCTATCTTTTTGCTCAAAATTGCACATCCCTTCAAGCTACTGCTGTACTCACAAGGGAAAAGATAAACATACCCATGAGGGGGGGAAAGCAGCTGGAGGGGCATTTTGAATGGGAAAATGCCCTAGAGCAGGAGTCCCCAACCCCCGGACCGGTACTGGTCCATGGCCTGTTAGGAACTGGGCCAGGCCGCCTGGCCACCGCGCCAGCCAGGACGTACCGTGAGCACCCAACCTGGCTCTCGGGGTGCTCATGAGCTCCAGCAAGCACCCCCCTCTGCTCGCCCCTCTGCTCGCCTCCCGGCGAGCATTTTAGGAAAACCTAAATCGCGGCCGTTTTAAGGTACTTTACCATGGTATTTACGTAAAAAGAGCAGCGCCGGAGAACCAGGAAGTGACGTGACGGGGACCTTGTAGATTCTTTCCCCGGCGTGTTTGGGTCGAGCGGCGTGTTTGGGTCGTTGAGAGTCTCGGGGGGCGGTCGAGTGGGGCGAGTTCGACTCGCTTCAGCCCCCTCGAGACTCTTGGATATATCCCCACGGCCACAAAGCAGGAGGTGAGTGGTGGGCGACACCCCCCCTCGGTCTGTGGAAAAATTGTCTTCCACGGAACCGGTCCCTGGTGCCAAAAGGTTTGGGGACCGCTGCCCTAGAGGCAAAAGGGTTAAGCAGCCCTTCACCCACTGTTCCTTCCTACACTCAAATTCACAGGCACCCAAGGTGGTTTTTGTTTTTTAAATGGACAGGGAAGGGGGGGAGATTCATGCACCTGTGCATCACATCTAGTATCGCCTGAGTTCATGGCTAAGCTGGGATTTTTAACCCATTTCTGCCCTGCCAGACAAAACAATTTATCCACCGGACATACTGAGTCTCAGTTGGAAAAGTAAACATTTTACCTGATTACTTTGTCCAAAGAAACGAAATCTTACATAGGTTACCTGGTGGATGCAATCAATGCATCTTCGACACCATGAAGCCAGCCAAAGCAGCACTAGAGGGTTTGCTGGGGCAGCTGAAATTCTACAGTCCATAGGTCCCACTCTTTACTTACTTGAGCTCAACTGTCTCCACGAGCTGATGCAGCTTCAGAATTTCATCTTCCAGTTTGTGGTAGAGGGATGAGTCCTTCATGATCAGCAGATACAGATCCTAGGAGGAAAGAGGAGGTAGCTGATGCCAGAGCAGAGGGTCACCTTCTGCTCACACCCACTTGTACCCATCCTGGTATAAAGACCTGCCACCTTAGACAAGACAAATCTTTTAGGAAAACGGTAACTGGAATAATACCTCGCAATCTGGCAGTATCTATTTCTTAACAACAAGTTTCTAGGTCTCATGAGAGTAGGATTACAATGGCCATCACGTACCTTGATCACTTTGCCTGCTTTCTCCTCCTCCTGCAAGATCCCCTTGTATGTTTCAAGGAAGTGCAGCAAAATGACCAAAGCCGCTCGCTTCCGGTGCATGGCCTCGCCTTCCTTCCAACATGGTGCTGATGGGATTGTCGATGCTGTCATGAAGGTGGCCGCAGCAAGGTCAAGGGCAAATCACAGGGTCAGGCTTCAGAAGGAAGTGATTGGAAGAGAGAAAGGCAACCCAAGTGGCAAGAGTGGGGTGAATCTGGGCCCAGTGAGCAACAAGGGAAGTGCAGACTGCAGAATGATAGAATTGCAAAGGGCACTAGTGGGCCATCAGTCCCAATCTCTTGGACTAGGCACATTTTATGTATTCCCTAACTATCCATACAACCATGGACTTTAGTATCTGGTACAGAATCCAATATACTGAGAATTCCATTTCATGTCAGTGGTGTAGTGGTTTAAGTGTCAAACATGGACCAGGAGACCTGGGTTCAAAACCCCACTCAAGTAATCCTGCTCACTGGCTGACCTTGGGCTAGTAATTTTCTCGGAGCCTAACCTACTTCACAGTGAGCATAAAAAGGAGACAAGGAAAATGACCTTGTTGGAGGGAGGGAGGGGATAACGATGTCAGTTTTATGTATTTATTTATTTATTATATTTATACCCCGCCTTTTTTCCTGCAAGGAACTCAAGGCAGCTTACATAATCCTCCTCCTCCTCCTCCTCTCCATGTTATCCTCACAACAACCCTGTGAGGTAGGTTAGGCTGAGAGGCAGCGACTGGCCCAAAGTCACCCAGTGAGTTTCATGGCCGAGCGGGGACTAGAACCCGGATCTCCTGAGTCCCAGTCCAACACTCTCACCACTACGCCACACTGGCTCTTAAAACAGTAAGTGTCTCCACAAGCTGTGTGTGTCCTGAGAATCCCAGTTTACTTAAGTCCAGCTGATTCCACAAGGGGGAAAGACGGTTTCTAGATTTTGTAGGTGCAGAAATTGCGAGTGAAAAAAAGGGTAGCTTATATGAATAGACAAGATGTCCTGTGCAATCTACCCCTAGGAAAATGCAGTTAAGTAGGGCTGACTTCTTAGTAAGAGTGTGTGTGTGTGTGTGTGTGTGTGCGCGTGCGTGCGTGCGTTGTCTTCATCTCTGGGAACTCACAGAACCAGGGAAGGTAAACATCTACATATATACACACGCCCTTCCATCTATCAATACCCATATTTGTGGCAGTGGGGGCTGTTAATAGGGAGGGCCAGCTTAATTGCTGTTGGCTGAAATTAACAAATTCCACCCAGGCTTTGATTTTGCAGAGGTACATTATATGTTTGCCAGAGCAAGACAAGATCTGTCTCCAGAGAAATTCACTAAAGAGGCCAAAAGAGAGATTATGGGTGCAATCCTATAGCATGTTTAGACAGAAAACAGTCCTACAACCAGAACTGCTGGGAGCTGTAGGGCATTTTTCTGTTTATACATGCATAGGATTGCACCTTTAGACTGCAATCCTAAACACACTTACCAGGGAGTAAGCCCCATTGAACAAAGTGGAACTTAATTCTGAGTAAAGATGCATAGGGATTGCACTCTAAATTCCCCAGTATAGGAGACGAGGCTGAGATCTGTCTAGGAAAATTAACCAGGATTCAGCAAATTTCGTGGCATAGTGGTTAGAGTGTTGGACTGGGACTCGGGAGTTCCGGGTTCTAGTCCCCATTCGGCCATGAAGCTCCCTGGGTGACCTTAGGCCAGTCACAGTCTCTCAGCCTAACCTACTTCACAGGGTTGTTGTGAGGATAAAATAGAGAGGAGGAGGAGGAGGAGGAAGATTATGTAAGCCACCTTAAGGAGGCATACATCAGGAGATAACTAATTCTGTCCTCACAGCAACCCTATAAGGTATTTATTCATTTATTTTTATTCCTTTCCTATACTGCCCAATAGCCGAAGCTCTCTGAGAAATAGGTCTAGGCTGAAGCCCAAAGTACAAGTTACAGGGGGACATGTGGACATCTTCAGCATGCATCTCCCCAAATATGTGTAACTGGAAAAAAAACACGTGATGTGACATCACTGCGTAAGCATGTTCCAATAAAATGGTGCAGAGAGTGGGAAAATCAGATTTTGTTTCAACTACACATTACCAGGGAGATACCAGAAAAGACGTGAGTGGGTGGTCCCCCACACATCTTGCTATGGTAACATGTTGTTTGGAACTGGGAGAGTGATTCTGTCCCAGATCCCTCAGTGAGCTTCCAAGATGATCCGCGCTATGTGGCAATCATGTTCGTCTCATATACTTATAAAGCATGAAGGGGACATGTGGGTCTCCAAACATTCGGGAACGCAAGATAGATGCCCACCGGAGAGCCATGAGTAGCCACTATTTGGAGACAGAACAAGACTGCCCCATTTAAGCATGAATCAGCTTTGAGGGGGGGGGTGCAGACACACACAAGTGTGACTCACTCACACGGCAGTACCAGCGCTGATAGGATATTTTCTCCTCAGCCAAAAAGCAGAACATTGATACACAAGCAGCCAAAGGAAACGAATATCCAAAATTCAGGAGGTGACGTTTATGTAATAGTAGCTGGCACTCGACCACAGAGCAAGCCAAATCACTCAGGGGACAGATAGCCTGTTGAACGGGGGTAATTCTTTTACTCCTCTATATGAACCAGGCTTGGCTTGGCTTTGGGGAAGACCTGTAACGGCACTCAGGACTGGAAAATGAGGCAAGCCACACATGCGTAGGGTTGTGGGAATCCCCCTCTTCACACATTTTAAACAATCCTTTGACTGCGGGGTTGCGGCAGCCACCGCCGCAGCCAGGAACATACCTATGTTTGGAGAATGCAAGCTAAAAGAACAAATTAACGATTAGTTGCCCTATACACCAAGTCAGACTATCGGTCCAACTAGTGCAGTGTTCTCCAGCCTTGGGTCCCCAGAGGTTTTTGGCCTACAACTCCCAGCATGCCCCAGCCAGCTACGCTGGCTGGGGCATGCTGGGAGTTGTAGGCCAAAAACCTCTGGGGACCCAAGGCTGGAGAACACTGATCTCGTGGAAGTGATTTCTGGTCTGTCTGGCAGCCTTCCAAAGTCTAGGCTACTCAAGATCTTTTTGACGGGAAACGTCGGGGACTGAACCGGAGATCTCATACAGGCAAAGCACCTGCTCTACCACTGAGTTATGGGACCTCCCATAAAGGGCTCACCCATCTTGAATGAGAACTAGGTCAGTGGTTCTCTCTCTCTCTCTCTCTCTTGCCAATGAATCACATCCTCCCTCTGGAAGCTGGGCATCCAAATGGAATAAGCTAATAATGTAAAGGTGACCAAAGATACAAGGTGGGTTGAATAGGATTTTGTCTAGAATCGAGGAGTACCAGAATTAAATCCGAGAGGGAATCTTCCCTGTATGAGCCACAAGCAGCCTAATACTCGTTTTCCTTCTGTCTGCTCATTTAGCATAACATGTTCAGTTTCTTCTAGCCCTAGAGGAGGTCAAGGAGCACTGAAACCTAAGAGTCCGAAGTGCTGGAGGCCCCCTACCACTTTGGCTTCTGAGATTACACCTAGCATTAGTTAATCACACACTTTCAAGACGTAAGGGCCAGAAACTTGCTTTAAAAAGAAGAAGAATGCAAGCTGGATTCTCAGGGGGCTAAATCTGACTGTCCAGAAACAAATTATGTGCACTAGCACAGGGTATGTGTGTGGAAAATCCACAGAGCTCTATGCAACAAGAATGTGGAATATATGAATGGGTGAGATGGGCAGAGTTTCTCCTGCAGTTAAATGTGCCAGAATGACATACGTACCTCTCCCACCCACCTCCCTCAATGCCACCATTCTCAGAGGGACTTTCCCAACATTATATGGGAAGGATATTGCTGGTGCAGCTGATGCAGGAACTGCTCCGTGGGCAGGAACAACGAGTGCGTGAGGACAATGTCGTCTAGGAGCAGATCTAAGAGAAGACAGGAAAGGAGGGGAAGAGAGAGAGAGAGAGAGAGAGAGAGAGAGATGATACTGCTGTTCCCACCCAGAGAGTGCAAGGCAACACCAACGACAAGGAATCTGGATCACCCTTCTGTTGGGCCACAAGGAGGTTGAAACAAGCCCAGATCAAACTGGTTTCAAAGGCCCCACCTCCTGCATTCTTGCACTGGGGACAGAAAATGCTTTTGGGGCAGGCAGAGCTGCCAACTCTCATATCTAATACAGGGGAAAGAAATATAAACTCTTACTACGAATCTATCATCTCTTTTCCTCACACCATCAAAGCTAGGACCTAAATCTGAGTCAGGGTGCACTGAGGACCCAGGCCCAGGAACTATTGCTAATGTCCTGGCTCCGATCTGGAACATGAAAAGTTTTTTTTTAAGGTGTCTCTGAGCATGTGCAGATGTCTATGTAATGCCCTTAATACAGCCCCTACATATCTCCCATGAGAAAGAAAAGCATATGGGGCAAAGGGAGGCATGAGCCATAGCATCTCTTACCTTAAATCAGTGTTCTCCAACCTTGGGTCCCCAGATGTTTTTGGCCTACAACTCCCAGCATGCCCCAGCCAGTGTAGGCCAAAAACATCTGGGGACCCAAGGCTGGAGAACACTGCCTTAAATTGTATCCCAGTCACAACACTAAATCTACCAAGCTTTCTTCTTTATGTCTTCTCCTTGATCACATCTGTTGCCTTTTCATTTGTTTACATTTTAGTGTATTGATGATATTATATATAATAATATAATATGACAATAATGATATTAATAAGTCAAAGCTCAATAGGTTTATAAATTACACTGTACTCTAAAACCAGAGTACCCACACCAATCTTGCTCCAGAAGGCATGTGGGTCATGCTCTCTTCTGGGTGCGCCCACCTGCTGAGGTGAGGTGGGTGCTGACCAAAGAAAGACCCTTTTCTCTTCTGGCCAGTCCTACCATTAGGGAGAGTGAGGCAATTGCCTCAGGCAGCAGTTGCTGGGGGACAGCAGTGGTAGCCCCTGGCAGTTCCCATCTCTTGGAGGACAGACCTGTGTATGCCACACAGCCTGTCATGGGCCCCCCTAAACTAGCCTGGTGCTTCAGGTTTGGGGGAGGATGCTATTCCACCACTAGTGCTCCCAGACTGTGGAATGGCCTGTCGGAGGAGACTCGTCAACTAGACAGTCTTTTGGCCTTTAAAAGGCCATAAAGACTGACCTCTTCCGACAGGCCTACCCAGTGGAATTTTAAGCGTTTTAAAGAATTTTTAGGATACTTTTAAAGGTTTTAAAGAATATTTTAATAATATTTGTTGTGTTTTTAACTACTTATGTATTTTATGTTTGGTTGTTCCCCGCCTCGATCTGAGTGGAGAGGCGGGTAAGAAATAAAATTTTATTATTGTTGTTGTTGTTGTTGTTAAAAGTAAGGTTCAACTGCCAGTTCTGTTGGCTTGTGCATGTGGCATGCGGAGGGGGCACCATCTTGTCTTCTGCCTCAGGCAGCAAAATGTCTTGGGCCAGCCCTGGTTATGGTGCCCCCATCTTTGGAATCCTTTCCCCAGGGAGGCTTGCCTGGCACCTATTCTATCCTCTTCCCTCCCCATCCCTTTTTCCTTGTGTGTCATTTATTTTAGATTGTAAGAGGGGGAAGGGACTGTTTTACTACAGATATTTGTTAGCCACTCTGGCTCTGGATGTCTTTTTGGCTAAAGAGTGGTCAAATAAACAGATAAATATGTGGGTTTCGTATTGTTTTTTGGAAAAAAATTTTTATTATGGACCATCCTGGGAGCATATGTACTGAATAAATCTAATGATTAAATAAATGCATAATTGCTGCAGAACAGCTACAGTCAAAATCATTGCAGCACCCTGCAACAGAGCTCACCTGGTTCATTGCGCAATGCACATAGCCAATGCACAACTGCCCACTGACATGTCGCAGGTTGGTTGTGCCCTCTGGTGGACATGTCTGACCTCTGGACTTGTACTCACACATGTACAACCTAACGCAGCCTCATCCAACCTGGTACCCACCAGTCGCGTTGGACTACAACTCCCATCATGCCCAGCCAGCTTGGCCAACACATCTGGAGGGTACCAAGTTAGGGAAAGCTGACCGTGTGTGTGTGTGTGTGTGTGTGTGTGTGTAGCAATTATAACAAAAAGAAAGAAAAAAGGGATAAAAAACAAAATCAGCAACAGAAAATAGAGAAAGAACACGACCAAAAAAAATCAATTTAGAATAGCTGTTCACAACAACGCTAATTTAAAAAAATAGAAGAGAAAAAAAGGATTCAACAGTTCTATTTCAAATATATACATTAATAAAAGCAGTCCATATATCTAAATAAGCATCCAGATCAAATGGAAGACGGTAGGATAATGTATTCAAATGTAGCAAGAGCAGTAAGGCTCCCTTTTACAACATATAGATGGGGGGGGGGATATGATAGTGGGGCAGAGACAGCCTTACACACAATTATGAGCCCGTGGAGAGAACACCTAAAAGGGTTCTTGGGAGGGGGCAAGTAGCATCAGAGAAGGGGCATTGGGGGGGGGGAGTGCTTAACTCTTCCCTTGCCAGTCACTTTCCTCCCGAAACCCCCTCATCTCCAGCTGCTTTTACCCTGTGAAATTCCCATGCGTTGGCATGCGTCCCAGGCCAGCGCGACAGACCTGTCTGTATGAATTTGTCCAACTTCTTTCGACCAAAACACACGTGACAATAATAGCGAAATAGTAACTGCACTGGGGTTTTTTTTTAAAAGCAAACAAATAGCAACTGTGGGCCAACTGTGGGTGATCTGGATCAGGACCATGGAGCAAGGGGGAGGGAGTTTAACCCTTTGCCTCCACTATGGTCCTGATCCTGTTCCCCCACCCCCACCCCGGTTGCTATTTGTATCAAGCGGAAAGCTCCCACTGGCACTGATGGGAACTTCCCCCTCCATGCAAGTAGCAGCCACGGGGCGGGAGGGGGGGGCTCGGATCCAGATCAAAATTATATCGGGGGCAAAGGATTAAATCCCCTCCCTCCATCACAGTCAGTACATAGAACACCACCCTGCCCCCACCGGTTTACTTTTTAAAAACGAATCCCGCAATTACAAATGGCTAAATTACTTCCATCTAAGCTAGTGGCGACCACCACACCTTGTGGCAGCGAGTTCTATCACATGTTGTACAAAGAAGAACTTGCTTTTGTCTGGCCCGACTCTAGTGCAGAACAACCTCACTGGGTGGCCTCAAATTCTAGTATTATATGAAGGGGAGGGGGAGAGATTTCTCAATCCACTGTCTTCATGCCATTCATAATTTTAGAAACCCCACTCATCCCACACTTGGCCTTTTTCCTAAACTTGCGCATGCCTTTTCTGACATTACAAAGATGCATGATTTCAGCAATCTTCTGGCTGCTGCCCTATATGCAAGTAGTGCCATGTAGCATCAGAAATGGTCCTACAGTGGAACCAGGGTCCTAATCTGAGGGCCGACATCCCCAAATAAACCCTTAAACGCACACAGGGTGCTATATATCAAGAGCAGAATGTCTGGGGGGGGCAGGGGGCGGCTGGATTAATCATTGTGCTAAGTAAGTCACAAAACTCGCACATCCTGCTATGGCCTAATTATCAACAGAGTGTGTCCATCTTTGACCCTGTTTGGGTCTCCTTCAGAGCGTCCGGAAGCCCAGCACTTCAGCGGCCGCCCCTCGTCACACAAGACAAGGACTGAATTCCATTTTTTTTGCAAAAAAAATGAAAAAAATGATTTTTAAAATTTAAATCAATGATTTTTTTTAATTTAATCAATTTTTCCCCAATTTTTTTTTTAGTAAAATTAATTTCAAAGTTTCAGGCAACCACATGTACAAATAGCCTACACTTAATAGTTAAGAACACCAAATTATACAGAAAACACTTTCCTCATTTTTTTAAACGTTACCAGTATTATCAGTTACTAGGCTACCTACACGACAGGGTTGCAAGAAATCATGATATATTTTTTTGCAAAAAATCAAAAAAATCTACGGTATTTTTATTGAGGATTTAATCAATGATTTAAAAATCATTCTGATTTAAATCACTGCAACCCTGAGTGGAACACAGATTTAAATCCATTTTTCCTGGATCTGACTTCATCATTTTATCCCGGCTACCTCACATCCTTTCAACGAACGTCCATATACACACAAGATTTCATTACAATACCACATCCACTTAGTTCAATCCAAAGGTACTTAATTGGCAGGATGAGATGATGACAACTGTTTCCAAATGATGCGGAAGAAGCACAGATCCTTCCTTAGAGAGTCTGCCAGGGAGTGAGAAAAGAGGAACCACACCCAGGGTGCACCCACATCACAGGTCTAATATGTTTGTTTTTATGGTTTGCAACCTTCCATTCCATAAAGGCAGCTCTGCCATTAATATATATATATATATATATATATATATATATATTTATATTATTATTTGGAACAAGTGGGACCTACAACAAATGTTGCAGTGTCAAGTGCTATTGCTTAGGGTTTCAGTCAGCCAGCCATGTCCTCTCCTAAGGTACTCCATTCCATTCTCTCTCCCCGCCCACATTTTTCCACCCCAATCATCAGCCAGCATTCTGTAGCCACTGAGAATGTTCACCCAATCCTGTTTTGGGTGTGTGTCCCCAGGGGTGGGTTCTATTTTTTATATTTTTTTTGGTACTTCTATAAACTTTGGGGTTCCCCCAAGCCTGTTGTTACTTCCCTCTTCTGTGTAGAATTTGCCATTTTGACTACATTTTTGCCACATAACTATTAAGAGTGTGTGTGTGTGTGTGTGTGTGTGTACACACACACACACACACACATATATATATATACAAACACCATATACAGGCCTGTGGCTCAAGCTGGCTCAGCTTGTCTGAGCGTGGAAAGCTAAGCAGGGTCAGGCCTGGTTATTACTTGGATGGGAGACCCCTCCTCTAGTTTCCTGCATTGAGCAGGGGGTTGGACTCGATGAAGTAGATGTGACGCCTGCGACACATAGAGCATCTCTCAGTAGAGCAGGCAAAGCCAGATTGAGATGATGTCATCATGTCATGGATTTTGTTTCTCTACACAGTATCAGGTGAAAGAGGAGGAAGAGACGTGGGGTTGCCGTTTTTGGTGGCAGTATTTTATTTTATTCATTTAAAATTAGTTTTAGGCTGTCTTTAGGGTTAAAACCCTCTGAAGACAGCAAACAGGATTAAAAACCATACAAAAGTATACAGACACATACATACACAATGAAACACTATAAAAATAGGTTACACTAATAAAACCAGCAGCCCACATTTTACGGGAAGGCCAGCGAAAACAGGTGGGTCTTCAGAGCCTTCCCGAAGACACGCAAAGAAGGGGCCTGACAAACCCCTGATGGAAGCTTATTCCAGAGGTGTGGGGCCACGACTGAAAAGGCCCTCTCCACTGGACTCACCAGCCTAACTGCCCTTGGCGGTGGGCGAGTGACAAGGGCCCTCTGTCTTGCGACTTTTGCATCTATCTCATTACGGTCCCATGTCTGTTTCTCTGCCCTCCTCCTTTTTACTGGAGGAGGCAGAGACTGAAATTACTGTGTAAAGCGTGTGCTCTGCCATTAAGCCATGAGATGGCTTAAAAAAAGAAAGGAAAAATAGGTTCCAGCCAGGGACACTTGACGGGGTGAGTGGGTGTCCATGCTTGATCCTCCCTGTTCTACAACTTGCAGTTGGGGCGGGGGGAAGGGAACCATGCCAGCTAGTACATGAACTGTTTTTGTCCATATCCCTCCCGCCTCTCCTCTGCACTGTGCCACACACTAGAAGGGGGGGGGGGGGAAAGGCTGTGTGAACTTCTTGTCCCTTCCTGACAAATTTATCACAGCCCTTGTGAGCAAGAAAATCCTACTTCGGTATATTGGGGGTAGGGAAGAGAAAGGAGGCCAGCATGTTAATCCCTGGCATCAGCCAGACATCAAAAGACAGCGGGATCCTCAGAACCAGGCTCCCAGACAATCAAATCTCTCTAACTGGGCGGGGAGCGGGGCGGGAGGAAGAACAAGAGGAAGTTAATTAGCCACTTTTGTATTATGCCTTTCTGAGCAACAAGGTCCTAATCTGAGGGCCGACATCCCCAAATAAACCCTTAAACGCACACAGGGTGCTATATATCAAGAGCAGAATGTCTGGGGGGGCAGGGGGCAGCTGGATTAATCATTGTGCTAAGTAAGTCACAAAACTCGCACATCCTGCTATGGCCTAATTATCAACAGAGTGTGTCCATCTTTGACCCTGTTTGGGTCTCCTTCAGAGCGTCCGGAAGCCCAGCACTTCAGCGGCCGCCCCTCGTCACACAAGACAAGCAGCAGCAGCAGCAGCAGCAGCAAAAATGTGCGGTGGAGTTCGCGAGGGTGTGCACTGTGGGGCAGAGGCAAGTTTCAGGATGAACAAAGGATGAAAACGACGTAAAACACTCACTACGGCCCTGATCCAACTCTTGACAAATGTACTCACGAGTAATGGCCTGGAATGGAGACGCGCACCCCCATCCTCATCATCAGAAGATGTGCCCAGCTAGCTCAGTATGAGCTATGCGCTGATGATGCACATCGGCTGCACACGCAGAAGCCTGTTTCCCCATGGCCTCAAGATTTCCCTTAAACCAGGGGTGCAAAACCTCAGGCTCAGAAGCTAAATCCGGCCCTCTGCATTTCCCAGAGGGCCGGATGCCCCTTCTTCCCAATCACCAACTGTTTGGTGTCTTCCTGGCTTTTGTGGTTACTGGCAGTAAGAGCTTTAAGCTAAAAGATGCTGGTACTTTTGGCCACACACCCTTGCGGTCCCCGAGAGTTCCTCCGAAATGGAATTCAGTCCTTGGGCGGAAGGAAGTTCAGCACCCTTGCCTTACACTTACCGGACTGGGAGACTGATGTGTGTTTGGTCGGTATGTGTTTATAGTACACATCTGCCAATCAGTACGCCTGTAACCCAGGAGATGACAAACTTATTCGTGGCAATTTAGACCAGGGGTGGGAAACCTTTTTCTTATGAGGGGCCACTGACCCACAAGAAAAGTCAGCCGAGGGCCAGAGCTGGTGGAGCCAGAACCCAAAGTTTGGAAGAGTTTGCTGAGAGCTTCGGCTATTGGGCGGTATAAAAATGTATTAAACAAACAAACAAACAAACAAATGCAGGAATACATAGCTCTTTCTTTTTCTGTGCCACCTGGCGAGCAAGAGTGCGCCTGCAGTGTCTGGAGAACAGTATGATGCTGAGGGCCATGTGGAATTTGACCAAGGGCCACAGATCCCCCACCCCTTGTTTGGACTTTAGATATTGTTACTATTCCTTTTACAGCAGTTTGTTCAGAGTGTTAGAGAGTGGAGGATTACCTTTTAGTCCTGCCGCTCTCATAAACCTAATATATTAAAAACACTTTGCAATGCTGAGAAGCACTATGAAAATGAAAGATAATATTCATTTTGCAGCTTATTAACCTGGTGGTGGTGGGTGAATGTGCACGCTTACTGTAGATCAGTGTTCTCCAACCTTGGGTCCCCCGATGTTTTTGGCCTACAACTCCCAGCATGCCCCAGCCAGCTATGCTGGCTGGGGTATGCTGGGAGTTGTAGGCCAAAAACATCGGGGGACCCAAGGCTGGAGAACACTGCTGTAGATTAATAAAAAGGATGTAATCTTGTGAACATACACTGCGTGGAAGCATCTTTTAGGTCGGAGATGGAGCCGCCATATCACTATCCTAAGGAATCATTTTGCCACCGATCTCGCCAGCACTGGGAGGGATGCAGCATCTTCCCCGGGAAGGCCTCAGGCAGGCGCCGGCCACGGCTAAACACCATTCATTTCACGGAGTTCATCACGAACTCTGCAAGCCGCATGCTTGCCAAGCTGGCTCCCTGCCTGCTACTGAGCTAAGCCTTAATTAATTGGAAAGGGAAAACAATCCGCGGCCAGTGACACTGGGTAAGAGATCTCTCTCCCTCATTGTGCCAGACAGGCACCCCTGAAAGAAAGAGAAACGCCTGAGCGAGGCAGGAATCCAGGCCAAGTTGGCTCGGGTGCAGATTAGCAACAGAGAAGAGAATGCCCAGCCACTGATGTCCACTTCAGTCCAGTCAGCTCCAGCTAAATACCAGCTTAGCAGCCATACTGACTTAATGACGGGGAGGAGGACCTCATTCTTAGCGGCAACCTCGGGTAGCTGAGGCATACTTTCTTTCTGAATGATGATTGGAGAGATACACTTCCCCTCTTGTCTCCCAGCAGCCTTTTTTTTTGCCAGGTGAAAGAGTAAGAATGACTAGTCCCAAGAAACGTCTTCTGCATGAGTCACTGTTCTGGCTGGGTCTCCTCTGGGAGCAGGTCATTCTGCTGCAATCTCGGCACTGGGAATGACTGAATGAGAACGGATCACATCTGAGACAGAGATGGGGAAGAATTAACCAACTGCAGCAGAGGAAAGGATCAGGTCCAAAGCAGTAAATCATGCAGTGCTACACCTGTGGCTCACGCTGGCTCAGCTTGTCTGAGCGTGGAAAGCTAAGCAGGGTTAGGTCTGGTTATGACTGGGATGGGAGACCCCCTCCTCTAGTTTCCTGCATTGAGCAGGGGGTTGGACTCGATGGCCTTGTAGGCTCCTTCCAACTCTATGATCTATGAAATATTTCTCCTGGCCCAGTAGCCATTCTCTTGCAGCACACTGTTTGGGAATTGCTAACCTAGTGGTAGGGATATGCTTCAGGAAAGAGGCAGCCAGCTGTCGCCTAGGCATGCAGTTCCTCTTCTATGAACAGTCTGTCTTGGAGAAACAAAGGGTTTAGGAGGATCTCATAGATCATAGAGTTGGAAGGGGCCTACAAGCCCAACGAGTTCAACCCCCTGCTCAATGCAGGAAACTATAGAGGAGGGGTCTCCCATCCAAGTAATAACCAGGCCTGACCCTGCTTAGCTTTCCACGCTCAGACAAGCTGAGCCAGCATGAGGGTTTGCTAAGAAACACATGGTCATTGCCAGTGGTGCCATCAGGGAAGGGCTTTGGGGCATAGATTCAGGGACCCCCGCTCCGCAGAATGAGCAGGACAGACCCCAAACACTCTGGGGTTGGCTTACCGTATTTTGAAGTAATACACTTTACCAGCTAGGAGGGTGGGGCATAAGACCACTACAGCTAGAATCTAACAGTGCCTAACTGCACCACTGGTCACTGCTACTTTGCTCAGTCTGATTCATGGAGCGTTCCCCCACCAAACACTCTGCCGCAGCAAGGGGAAGGGGGCAGCAACAGCCATTTCTTTCCTCTGTGGTGTGATCTTGCATCTTCCCCGGGGGGAGGATGCAAAACTTGCCTCTCCCAAAAGGACAACAGCTGTTGAGCAAACATGTAGGACTGCTGCTCTAGAATGCACTGTTTCTCGCAATTATTGTTTAAACATCGGGGGACCCAAGGTTGGAGAACACTCGTTTAAACTGTATTTTTTTAATTGGTACTGTTCTATTGTTTTTCTCCCTCTCTCACAATACTAGAACCCAGGCTTATGAAGCTGATTGGGGGGAGATTCAGGACAGACAAAAGGAAGTACCTTTTCACACAGTGCACAGGTAAACCATGGAATTGGCTACACAAGATGTAGCAATGGCCACCAACTTGGACGGTTTTAAAAGCGGATTAGTCCAGCCTACCAGAATCTGGTGCCCTCTACATATTCATATTGTAGACTCCCATCGCCTCAGCCACCGTGGCCAATGGTCAGGATGGTGGTGTAGTCCAAAACGTCTGGAGGGTATCAGGCTGGATAAGTCAAATTCATGGAAGATAAGGCTGTCAATGGCTACTAGTCACGACGGCTATATATTTTCTCCAGCATCAGGGGCCATAAACCTCTGTATGCCAGTTGCTGGGGAACATGAGTGGGAGGGTGCCGTTGTCCTCATATCCTGCTTGTGGGCTTCCCGGAGGCATCTAGCTGGCCACTGTGGCAACAGAATGCTGCACTAGAGAGGCCTTTGGCTTGATCCAGCAGGGCTCTTCTTATATTCTTATTGTTTATTTGCTGGAAACCACCCTGAGCCTTGGCTATGAGGCGGTATACAAGTGGTTTGAATAAAATACGTAAATAAATCTCATCCACCAGCTGCAAGACTCTTTCAGTGGGCTCTTTAATCCCATGGGAATCCCATGGGAATCCTCACTCTATACCAGGGCTCTCCGACCTTGGGTCCCCAGATGTTGCTGGCCTACAGCTGCCAGCATACCCAGCCAGCATGGCTAATGGCAAAGGGATTCTGGGAGCTGTAGGCCAGCAACATCTGGGGACCCAAGGTCGGAGAGCCCTGCTCTATACAGATCTTCTGCAGATTTATTATTCTCTATATATCTACTAATTTGCTACCATTTCCTCACCCTAAGGTTCTCATGGCAGGAAGGGGTTGGGAAGGCAGATAAAAGGAGGCGGGGGGGGGGGTTTACATTGCAGGAGGAGAGTTTTAAAAACAGTGCCCAAAATCTTGAGAGAAAATCTTCCTATCTGTTGCAACCAACAACAGGGCAATACCAGGAAACAAACCGAGAGGTTTTCCAAAATGGTGGCCTTACGACATAGAACTAGGGACATAGATTTATCGACATGTTACTGTCAGGAGGA
This sequence comes from Shinisaurus crocodilurus, assembly GCA_021292165.1. Lineage (NCBI taxonomy): Eukaryota > Metazoa > Chordata > Lepidosauria > Squamata > Shinisauridae > Shinisaurus > Shinisaurus crocodilurus. Next base: position 268,616,182 of record CM037877.1, on the reverse strand, counting down.
TTGCGAGAGGCAAGGCAGGGCAGGCAAGATTTCTTTTAACGGGATGGCATCTCCGCCTTTAAGGAAGCAAATAAACCCATAAACACACCTACACAAAGCTCAAGTGATGCTACACACCCAGAGCTGGCCCAAGACATTTTGCTGCGGCTGCCTGAGCCAGATGGACGAGATGGCACCCGCTCCCTATTCCATGTACACAAGCCAGCTGGAATGGCAGTTTAGACTTACTTCAATACTGGCAATGGGATAGTGTCCTCGAGTGTTCTCCAACCTTGGGTCCCCAGATGTTTTTGGCCTACAACTCCCAGCATGCCCCAGCCATGGGGCATGCTGGGAGTTGTAGGCCAAAAACATCTGGGGACCCAAGGTTGGAGAACACTACTCCACTACACCTGAGGCACCAGGCTAGTTCAGGGTGGTAGCCAAGGGGCCCAACAGAAAGAGCTGAGAGGCTGCCCCCACAGCAACTGCTGCCTGAGTCGATTGTTTCCCTTTGTCTAATGGTAGGGCCAGTCCAGCACAAACCTCACAGTACCCCAATTCTGTAACAAAGTCAGCCTTCCTTCTGTGCCAGCCCCTATGCCCCTCCAGGAGTAGAGTGGCCAGATGTAAGAGAGGACAGGGGCTGCCACATCTTGAATAGCTCCCTAGAAGAGAGTATTTCGGCAGGTGTAGCCACTTGCAGTGCAGTCCAGGGCACATCCCCACTGAGTTCCATGGGCTTAGTTCCAACTTTCAAGTAAGTGTGCATGCATGGGCTTGTAGCCTTAGTGTTCAAGCATGTACATTTGCCAGTGTATGCATTAGGGCCAAAATGCATCCACTCCAAACTCAAATTTGCCTCCTTCAATCTGGCACCTTCCAGATGTGTTGGGACTACAGTTCCCATCACCTCCAGTCAGCATGGCCATGAACAATGAAAACTTTACTACCAATTTGCACCAACCATGCAATCTTATGCATGTCTACACAGAAGTAAGTCCCACTGAATTTAATGAGGCCTTCTCTTAGGTAAGGATTGCAGCCCAAAGGACATTTTAAAGCAGGGCTCTCCAATCTTGGGTCCCCAGATGTTGCTGGACTACAGCTCCCAGAATCCCTTGCCATTAGCCATGCTGGCTGGGCATGCTAGGAGCTGTAGGCCAGCAACATCTGGGGACCCAAGGTTAGAGAGCCCCGTTTTAAAGAGATACTGGAAATGTCTGCAGCAGGCCAATTTGGACAATGATTTCTAGAGACAGAACCAGAAAAACTGGGGCTGTCCCTGGTACGTAGAGGTCATTGGAGCATATGGGGTCCTGACAAAGTAGCTATTTCATTTTCTTCCCCCCCTATTGGGGTTTGCAAAGAAGTCACATCCAATGGGATTTATTGCATGATCATCTCAAATGGGGGGGGGCACTCAAAGTATTATGCTAGCTTTGCCTGCTATTTAGAATGAACACAGAAACCTCCAGCTGAGCTTCCCACAGATAAAATCTGGTAAATAACCAAATAACTTTTAAGTAATTCAATAGATAAACGTAAGATTTCCAGGGCAGAAGCCGCTCAACTTCCAGGCAAGCTTGGCCCCTCCTCATTTCAGATACAGTCATGCCTCGGATTGAGAGCATAATCCGTTCCGGAAACGTGCTTGTAATCCAAAACACTCTTATATCAAAACGAAATCCCACCCCCCCCAAAAAAAAATTGTACAGAGATTTTTAATTGAAGCCTTAACTACAGAACTTGTATTGCAAGACGTCGCTTGTATATCAAGTTTTAAAAAAAATTACCGGTAAATAAATATTTAAAAATTTGCTTGTCTTGCAAAACACTCTCAAACCAAGTTACTTGCAATGCAAAGGTATTACTGTATTGCCTGCTTAAATCAAGGAGGTAATGTAACCACTAGTTAGAGTGGGAGGAAAGGGTTAATTGAGCAATCCCCAGGGTGCATGTTTTGTAACCCCTCCTCCCGACTTCCTGCCTCTCTGTGGCCAGCTCTCTCTCCCTCCAACATGATGGAAACACCCATATGAATAAACAGACTGTAAGTAAAACTAATACATGTCTTTATTAGTTTTAAACCTTGTTTGGACAATCCATTTCCTCTTAAGAGCCTTTTTAGCCAGGTTTAACAACCCACGTGGTGATAACCAGTTTCAATAACCAGGCTGTGCATAAGGGGGGGAAACTCTGCTTCCACCTAACCAGTATAGGACCGACTCCTTTCCATATCCTCCCAACAGAAATTCCCTCTTCTACGCAGCTATTAAAGGTGCAGGAGCCCTGTCCTCTTGCATCTGGCCACTGTAACCCTTAGCAATCTGTACAATAGTGCCAGGTGTGCACACTGCACACTCATACAGTGAGCCCTGGAGCACTTCCAGACTAGGCTTTTCTGGCACCATCACCTCACCTCATTTACAGAATTTTACAGGAGTTCCAGTCAGACAATGACTTCTTCTTGTAACCCTCCCGTGTTTTCCCACTGCTTCTTTTGTTTTTATTTTTCTTACCGTGGAAAATCCATTAAGGGCTTTTCTACACGAGATATTTATTGTGTGCTTGTCATTCCCTACTCATGGTTGTTTACAGGGTTCTTTAGATGACATTGTGACCTCCAGTTTCACTTCTGTGTCTAATGAGCACTTTCAGCAAGTTTTTTTTAGAGCGGGGAAAATGCAGTATTTATTGTAAAAGTGAAAGAAAATGCTTTTTTCACTTGTGTATTTGTGCTGTTCTGCTATACCACAGTGCCACCTAGAGGTTATGGAGCAGAAAAGCAGGAAAGGAAACACTTCATGCAGTGCTCGGATCTCAATTCTGCGATGAAACCGAATGTTGATACAGACGATTGACAGCCTCATGTAGAAAAACTCTTAAGTAAAAATTTAAAAAAAGACGGAATAGCTGCACAATGCCTTCTAGCTGTTAGCAGTAGGACCAGGGCTTTTTTTCTGGTGGAACTCACCAGAACTGAGTTCCAGCACCTTTTCTTCTATTAATTGCATTACAATTTAATCGCCATCTACTCCCGAGGAAATGTAATCCAAGAGTTCCGGTACCTTTTTCTCCAGAAAAAAAGCACTGAGTAGGACCCTTCCATCTGGAAGCATCCCTGTTGTGAGAGTAGCAATGATGCAAGTAGAGTTGCGGTCCCTATTTTCATCTTTGAAATGTTGGAGGAATTGTGTACCAAGAAATGTTCACCCCGTGATGTAGGACTCGAGATTTTGCCTTGCTAGGTCAGACTGGAGGTCCATCTAGTCCAGCACTCTGCCTCCATCAATGGCTACTCAGATACTCCTAGGAAGCATAACAGTGTGACAGAGACAACCCTTGGCTGTGTGTGTTCTCCAGTATCTAGTCGCCAGAGGAATCCAGGATCTGGACATGAGACAGCCAGTGTAGTGGTTAAAACATTGGGACTAGAATGGGAGACACCCAGATTCAAATCCCCACTTGGCTATGAAGCTCACTGGGTGACCTTGGGTCAATCCTCACCTCTCAGCCCAACCTACCTCACAACAGTACTGTGAGGATAAAATGGCGGGAATTATGTATGCCACCTTGAATTCCTGGGAGAAAAGGTGAGGGATAAATGCAATTTATTTATTTATTTATTATATTTATACCCTGCCTTTTTTCCTGCAAGGAACCCAAGGCGGCTTATCCTCACAACAACCCTGTGAGGTAGGTTAGGCTGAGAGTCAGTGACTGGCCCAAAGTCACCCAGTGAGTTTCATGGCCGAGCGGGGACTAGAACCTGGATCTCCCGAGTCCCCAGTCCAACACTCAATAAATTTAAAGAACAATAATGCTCATTAGGCAAATCTATCCCCCCCCCACACACACACACGATTACAGCCTCTCATGTATAGCTTGCAGATATTAGAATTTATGCAAAAAAATCAGAGGAAACCTAGAGGAACATCTAGGGGGCCTTCCCCTTTGCTCTAGGCCTCCCTATGTCTATGGCAGCCTTGCCCAACTTGGCACCCTCCAGATGTGCACCAGTTCAGAGAGGGCTGATTTACAGCATCCCTGGCAGATGCCTGCTCCAACTTCCCTTGAAACAAATCCAAAAGAAAAACTGGGAGTTTTTTTGCAGGTGTCGCTTGCATGGTGCCTGCTGAAATACCCTATTCTACACAAGGGGCGGGTTCACACCCACCCAGGCAATAAGCCACTGTGGGCTGGTTGTTTCGCAAACAAACCACTGTGTGCCTGACAGACGACTGGGCTCACTGTGGGTTGTTTTCTTTCTCAGTCCTCCAGACCAGTGTTCTCCAACCTTGGGTCCCCAGATGTTTTTGGCCTACAACTCCCAGCATGCCCCAGCCAGCTCTGCTGGCTGGGGCATGCTGGGAGTTGTAGGCCAAAAACATCTGGGGACCCAAGGTTGGAGAACACTGCTCCAGACAGTATCCCATGGCACACTGTGGCAGGACCGACTTGTTTCCCCGTCCCATATTTTGTCCCTGACCAAAACCCAAACAAACCCATTGTCCTATCAAAACCCTGTTTTAAAGGGGACCCAGAGTTTTGACACCTGTCAAATCTTTTTTTCCTGAAAAGAGGGTCGGGCTCGGGGATGCACATTTGCACTTTCCCATGCAGCTCGAGTCTCAGGGAAAAGTGCAAAAGTGTATCGTCCCGAGTACTATCAGGGCAAAAAAGAAAAACATGAGGATCTCACCACGAAAGGGGTGTAAAACTCGCCACCCCTTTTTCACAAGCTAAGATCCCTCACGCCTTTGCTTTCCCTTGACAGTTTGCCTTTTGTTAGCTGAAGGAAGGGGCTGCCTAGGCATACCCTGTAATATTGCCCATGGGGAAAGGATTAAGTATGATTTATTTATTTATTTATTTAATACATTTTTATACCGCCCAATAGCCGAAGCTCTCTGGGCGGTTTACAACAGTTAAAACCATAAAATACAATATAATATAAATATAAGATTTAAAACCACAGATTAAAAAACAAACAGCAAAGCTGAATGATCAAATTCAGAACCCCTTGCGGCTGCATTAAAGTACTAATAAAAACAGTTGGGAGACATTTCATGTGTCACCCAAGTAATGTTCTATCTAGCTTGGCCCTTAAGGTCTTTATGATATACCGGTACTTCTGATACCTGGGATGATTCCAGATGAGGTTGTTATTGCGCTATTACCCTGCCTCATTCACAGAATTTTACGGTTGGAGGGACACACACACACAATGTCTTCCACTCAAAACCCTCCAGTGTTTTTCCACGGTGACTTCTGTCTTTATTTCACGGTAGGAAATCTGTTAAGGAGAGAAAGACGGAACAGCTGCACAATGCCTTCTAATTGGTAATGATAGGAGACCTCAGTCTGGAAGCACTCCTGGAGTACAACATACACCCACCTTATGCATCATTGTGCATGCACAAGGGAGAAGGTTTTCCTGTCCAAATACTTGCAAACAGGAAGCAAGAAAGAGTTGGTGCCCCACTCCCAGTTGGGAATATTTTAAATGGAAAAGCTGCATACTGTATTATACATATGTGAGCCCTTTATTATTACTTGACATACTGGACATTAGCATTTTGTACTCTGGTATGAGAACCTAAGTACAAATGCTGTTACAAACATCAACCCAGTATTTGATCTATTGGGCCCCACTGGTCACTGGAATCAGGGCGGCCTTGGGCTTTAGCTTGCATCAGATTTGGGGGTTTAAATTTTAACCACAGGAACTGGAAGCGAACTAAAACAAGATATTTTCCCTTTTATCCTGCTGCTGGAACTTTTAAGTGAAAATGATTGCAATGCAACAAACAGTACTAATAATAATACTCAGTATTTAAAAAGTGCTTTAGAGTATACAAAACAGATTATATCAGTATGCCATACAACGGCCCTGTAAAGTAGGCCAGTACTATTATCTCCAAGCAACAGATGGGCTTAGTGGTGAGAGTATGGCGTAGTGGTGAGCATGTTGGCATGGGACTTGGGAGATCCGGGTTCTAGTCCCTGCCATGAAACTCACTGGGTGACTTTGGGCCAGTCACTGACTCTCAGCCTAACCTACTGCACAGGGTTGTTGTGAGGATAAAATGGAGAGGAGGAGGAGGAGGAGGATTATGTAAGCCGTCTTGGGTTCCTTGCAGGAAAAAAGGCGGGGTATAAATATAACAAATAAATAAATAAATAAATAAAATAGGTTGCCTAGATGAGAGATTTCAACCAGGTGCTTCTAAGTTCACAGTTTGGCCTCTTAGCGATCCCACTACACTGGCTCTATGCATCAGTATAACCTAGGTAGCAGCGAGTTTTTCAAGTTTTTCAGCCTGGAAAAAAAATGTGTAAGTTTCGGAATAATTTATTCCAGCAACAGAATCGGAGAACTTTGGATGGAACACTGGGTGGTATCTGCGAATCCCAGGCAAGATGGGAAGGAGGACGGCCGATGAGAAAGGGATGGCCAATGCGATGGGGGAGAGAGAATGAGCAGAAAAGAGGGCATACTGTGAGTTGACAAGAGCAACAGCAAGCCTGGCACGGCTCTGTGTGCAAACCACACCCCGTGGAGGGGGGCAAGTCTGCCTTCTTCGCTCAGCAGTGTAGCTCCAGTGTGATTATTAACAGCAAAAGGACACCCAAACCGGCCCACCAGCTCTGCCAGGAAAATTTACTCAGAGATGGGGAAACCAGCCAACTGGCTCCCGAGACGACGGCTGGCTGTGCAGGAAGGGATTAGCAGAAGAAAAAGTGTCACAGGGTTACCCTTCACTGTAAAGGGTGATGCGCTGCCATGCCCCTGAGGCGCAGAACCCCACACACAAAAGCTGAGCACCTATCTGGCTCAGAGCCTAAGGAGAAACAAAGAAAAGGAGAAACAAAGAAAGGCAGTACTGGCTAGATGACAGTGTTCTCCAACCTTGGGTCCCCAGATGTTTTTGGCCTACAACTCCCAGCATGCCCCAGCCAGCTATGCTGGCTGGGGCATGCTGGGAGTTGTAGGCCACAAACATCTGGGGACCCAAGGTTGGAGAACACTGGGCTGGAATAACAGTCAGGAGGCCGCCCAGAGAAAAGCGGGGGCCCTTCTATCATTCCTGCAAACAGTTGTTTGGCCCCAAAAGAGTGCTAGGCAGGGATGTTGAAGAGACCTTGGTCTCGAGTCACGAGTCGAGTCACGAGTCTTTGGACCCGAGTCTCGAGTCCGAGTCCAAGTCCTTGGTCCAAAATGGTGACTCACGAGTCCCGAGTCCCGAGTCACTCCCAAAGCTGACTCCACGAGTCCCTATTAAAATCAATGGGGTTTTTCCCCAACAAAATAAGGGTACTTCAGATGTGTGGCTTAAATAAATTCTAGGCACAAGTGTGCCTTTTTATCTCAAAACTCTGCCACTGATTTTGACAAGAACAGACCAGGCAGACAAACCCAAAATAACCAGGCAGGCAGAGGAGGCGGGGAACCCCAAAGCAGGCAGGCAGAGGCATTTGTCTTGGACAATTCAAACTGTGGAACTGGTTAAGAAGAGACCAGGCAGGCAGAGGAGGCTGGGAACCCCAAACAGGCAGGCAGAGGCAGCCAAACCCAAAATGTCTGAAAGGTTGCATTAGGAAAATGATTTTAAAAAATACAGTCATGCCTTGGATTGAGAGCATAATTTGTTCCGGAAACGTGCTTGTAATCCAAAACACTCTTATATCAAAACGAAATCCCCCCAAAAAAATTTGTACAGAGATTTTTAATTTAAGCCGTACTACAGTACTTGTATTGCAAGACGTCGCTTTTATATCAAGTTAAATAAATAAATAAATAAATAAATATTTAAAAATTTGCTTGTCTTGCAAAACGCTCTCAAACCAAGTTACTTGCAATCCAAGGTATTACTGTAAACTTGGATTGTTACTGCAACTGGGTCCAGGCAGCACCTGCAGGTGGCATCAAGCAGGGATGTTGACGAGTCCTTGGTCTCGAGTCCCGAGTCGAGTCTCGAGTCCCATTAAAAATATTGGGACTCGAGTCCGAGTCGAGTCAGAGGGGGGACTCAGTCCGACTCACGAGTCGAGTCCTCGAGTCCGAGTCCCCATCCCTGGTGGTAGGTGCTGTACAGGTCAAAGAAATGATGTTCACAGAGGGCCTGCGATCTATAAGTGAGTCGGACAAGACAGCGATGGGGCGGGGAGTGGGCGGGGCCCCGCGTCATAGAAGGGCAAACGTGTCCTGAGACCAGGCAGGTGACAGCACAGGTGCAAGTCAGGTGACGCTCAGGTCATTCAGGAAACGTCCTGCTCTAGGAAAGGCCCTCAAAGAAGGAGTTGACAGAAGAGAGGGAAGCAGCTTGATGAATGGCGGAGGCGAGGTGAGCTGTAAGGAACAACGGGGGGATGGACGGACAGGCAGACATTTGGGGAAAGGGAGCAGCTGAATTGAGAGTGTCGGAAGGGATGTAAGGCAGGCTTGTAAACAGCTCCTTGCCTGGTGGTGACCTGTGGCAAGTGAGAATTGCCTCTAGGCAGGAAACCTTACAAAAACTGGGCTTTGTTTTTGAGTCACAAATAGGCACCGGTTGGGAACTTTGGGCATTGGGCAGGAGAGCCGGTCCAGAGCTTTGTGAGCTAGTCAAAGCTTTGTGACCCCTTGGATTCTCAAAGCTATACTCTATCCAAGTCCAACCTCTGCCACATTTGACATAGTGTACAGCATAGTGTCAGGCAGTGGTTGTGAGGATAGTTATCGTAAAACACTTTGTACACTTAAAAAACAAACTCCAGAGAAATTATTACAATACAGTAATAACTTGGATTGCAAGTAACTTGGTTTGAGAGCGTTTTGCAAGACAAGCAAATTTTTAAATATATATATATATATATATTTACTTGATATACAAGTGACGTCTTGCAATACAAGTACTGTAGTACGGCTTAAATTAAAAATCTCTGTACAATTTTTTTTGGGGGGGATTTCGTTTTGATATAAGAGTGTTTTGGATTACAAGCATGTTTCCGGAACGAATTATGCTCTCAATCCAAGGCATGACTGTAACTTGGCTGGACTTAACTTGCAAAGAAAGTTGGGGGTAAGAGGTGATGCAGAGGAGGGAAGAGGCACAATCAGGAGCAGAGGAGGGAGAGTTTGGAAAAACAATGAGGACTAGATGCTTATGTGGAGAGTCAACAGAGCAGTGTCTTAAAAGGAGAGGGGAAGAACCACAATAGCAAAGAATGGAACGTACAAGTCTGGAGGCCCGGAGGCCTCCCATTAACAGACCCTGGAGACAACGTCAAAGGACTACCATCTCCATTGTGCCCAGTTTGTGAGAGCCTCCGAAGCAACTGGTTGGCCAGAGTGCTGCTGGACTAGACGGACCTTTGGCCTGATCCACCAAAGCAACTGCCACCTTCCCTTTCTGTTCAAGGGAGGGAGGGGAAAGCTACCATCTTACTTCCTTATGCAAGTTGCCAACCAGTGGGAGGAAAAGAAGCAGTGAAGTCTGGGAAATCCTCCCTCCAGAGGGGAGAGAGATAGGCAGGGACATCAAGCTCAGATCAAAGCGATCTTAGTCTGCGTGGGGAGGAGGGAATTCTGCACAAGTGGCAGCGGCAGCAGTGGAGGTGCTGGGGAGAGGGGGGGGATTAAGGAAATCCTTGGCACAATGGGGAACCGTGCTCTGCGGCTGGGGTGGTCCTGCAATTAGCGATGCACAACAATAAAGGAAGAAAAAAAACAAGCCTCATTTTTTTCCCAGGCGCGGCAGGCCTGTGCAAACATTTCAGCCAGCCCTCAACATCCTACGGGCCTTGCATTTCTTTTCTTTTGGGGGGGGGGAGGACATATAATTATATCCTATGGGGGAAAGCGACATAAAAGGAGTTTGTGTCTCCAGCGGTTAGAGTGGGAAGCTGGGAGCTAGGATGACTGGAGTCTAATCAGTTGACAGCAAAAGGTCTTGGAGCCCGGAGTTTGCACAGCCCCTGACAAAGGACGAGAAATGCTGGCCACCACCCACGGCACTGGGTTGGGGGAGGAGAAGGGGGGGAAGAAGAAAGGGGAGAATCTCTCTGGTGGAAAGGATGCAATTATAGCTAGTCTTGATGGTGCCACAAGACACTCTTTTGTTTTTTTCCTCAAAAGATGGCTGCTTGGGCAAAAGCTGCCTGGAAACCACACACCACATGCCTCAACCTGGAAGCCCAGGCCACTTCCTAATTCAAAATGCAGTTATTACAGGCTCTGGTTTACTCGGTGTTGATTGGAAAGGCACTCTGCCCAAGCTCAGAGGAATTCTTCTCTCCCCCCCCCCAAACCAACCTTGCTATAAGAGAATTGCTGCCAGTTGTATCCATTCCCCACTAGCTACCCGCATCACCTTTCATTGAACATGCGCGCACTTGACAGTCAGAACTTGCTGAGGTGCAAGAATACAGTACACTGCAAGCTGTCCTCAAGAGTCTCTTGACTGTCGTTTTACAAGCCTTGTGGCTTTTGTAAGGCGCCCTTAGACAAGCGGCTCTTAGATCATAGAGTTGGAAGGGGCCTACACACACAAGGCCATCGAGTCCAACCCCCTGCTCAATGCAGGAAATTAGAGGGGGGGGTCTCCCATCCAAGTAATAACCAGGCCTGAGCCTGCTTAGCTTTCCACGCTCACACAAGCTGAGCCAGCATAAGCCACAGGCTTGTGGAAAGGCACAATACAGGTGTTTTAATGAATAACAATAGAAACATGTAGGGGTTCAGCATGAAGCCCCCGCTTCCTTTCATCAGGCTACCTCTAGAAGCCAGGTGTGCTACAGTGGAAGTCTAACCTCTAGCTCAGTGTTCTCCAACCTTGGGTCCCCAGATGTTTTTGGTGTACAACTCCCAGCATGCCCCAGCCAGCATAGCTGGCTGGGGCATGCTGGGAGTTGTAGGCCAAAAACATCTGGGGACCCAAGGTTGGAGAACACTGCTCTAGCTTCTCCACTTGGAAGGCCCAGGGTAGCTGGGTTGGGAAAGAATTCTGCTCATTACCTTGCAGAGCTGGGATTCAGATTCGGTACCAACAATTCCAGTATAGGCCTAGAAAACCCATCGGACTGAGTCAACACATAAAATAGTTCTTCATGTCCACAACGACCGCAATTTGAGAGCCCCAGGCTGGGGTGGAGGTTTAGTATAATTTCCCCACAGGATTCAACCCCTAGGAGCCACGCTCTAGTTAGTTAATTGCCAGTTGGCTTTCCATCACACAATCTGCTGCATATTGCAGAGCCCTGTGGATCTCAGCTTTTATTGCTTTTATTATTTGCTACTAAAACGAACATGTTTCTAGCCCTCATGGTAGCTGAGAAAATTATTTTAAAACAAGCATTAACAGTGTCTGCTCATATATATTTTCAATAATTCTGCCTCTTCTCGTGAACCCGAGTCCCTGTCTCCATATGCGCTTGAGGTGAATCTACATCAGGGGTGCACAACCTTTTCGGTCTCGAGGGCCACACTGGGTATCTGCTGGGGTAGCGCATGTTCTCAAGCCATTCACACACACATTCATTCATATATACAGGCACTCACACTCCCCCCAGCAGCAGCATATCTTGGTCTTACAGCAACAGCATCTGGTCCAGGTCACAGTATCAAGGTGTTGGAAGCCCCCACTCCACTCGCCAAAAAATAAAAGGAAAAACGCTCTAGGAATGGGCTCTATGGTCTCTGTCATAAAAGCCTCATTCCTAAAGCATCCTCAGAGCATCCTAGGAAGCAGGCAGGAACCTTCAAGCATTCATTCTAGGAATGAGGCTTCTATGGCAGGAACCATAGAGCCTGTTCCTTGAGTGGGTTTTTTTCCCCCTCCTCTTCCCCCCACTTTTGGGGGGGGTAGTGGCAGATGCTGAGGGTGTGGGGGGCCAAAAACAGCCAGCAAAGAAAACAAGACTGGGTTTTTGCACTTGGCTTCAGGCTGCAAGGGTTTGCAGTTTGCTTTGGGGGGGGGGAACTGATACCGCTTTAAAGACTAGCAATTTCTGCTGCAGTGCTTGCTTGCACACTCTCAAGCTATGAACTTGCGGGTGGGGGACACCTGATTTGTCACGGTCGGGCTGGGGCTGTGGATGACACAGAAGCATGTCAGGGGGATAAGAGAGCATCGGTGGAGTTAGAGGCAACAAGAGTACAGGTTGTAGCTGGCATGACAATCTGAGGTGTAGGTAGAATGTGGCAAGCGACAAAGGGGAATCCGAATAAGCAAAGCAGGGCTGGGCATGGGGCAGGTCATATTCATAGTTATAGTCCCTTGTATACCTCTTTTCAGTAAATGTTACACTGTAGGTAAGGATCTAAGGCAGTGTTCTCCAACCTTGGGTCCCCAGATGTTTTTGGCCTACAACTCCCAGCATGCCCCAGCCAGCTATGCTGGCTGGGGCATGCTGGGAGTTGTAGGCCAAAAACATCTGGGGACCCAAGGTTGGAGAACACTGATCTAAGGAGAGCTGGAACTCCTGCACAAGACTAGAAAGCAGCCAAAAATGCTGCTCTGCTGCTGCTGATCAGGCAAGGACCACACACACAACTTTCATTCCTGATACCTGGTTTGGCCAATCTGAAGGCAGGAGCAACTCCAGAAAAAAATAGCTTGGGGGAGCAAAGGGGTGGCGAACACAATTATTTGGAGAGTAAGGTTTTAATCCATACTATATGGGCAAATTCTGGGGGTCGGGGGCTGCATTACAACACACACACACCCGAACCCACTGGGGGCTGTACCCCACCCCCACAGAATTTGCTGCTGAATTCACTGTGTTGGCAAAAATCGCACTGATTTAGGAAGGAAACAAGGCTTGTGGGGGGGAACTCACTTCGTTTCTCAGCAGAAATGTACTTCTGTGGGAAACAAGGTGTGTGCTCCCCATGCGGGGGGGGGGGGGAGGAAGATGGGAAAATGTGTCTTTACTGGGCTGTTGATAGCTGGTGGCTACTAGCAAGTGGAACATTTACTACCCAGCAAGTGGAACATTTACTACCCAGCGGGGGAGCTCAGACCAGTTCTGTCTGTCCATTTGGGAGCAGGGCTTGAGAGAAACAGTTTGGGAGTTGGACTGTAGTCAGTGAAGAAAACAGAAGTCTGAATTTCTGCAGCTGGCTAGGGGGCTCCAGGGGTACACTGTTTGCTTTTGGGGAGACTGATGCTGCTTTAAAGACTATCAGTTTCTGCCGGGATGCTCACCTGTTCTTAAACTCAGCTTGTATATTTGTAAATAAACTTCCCTCCTTCCTCTCTCTTTCACACACACCACCACAGATCTCCAATAATATCTCCTTATAAAGGAAACTGGCCATGTAAAAACCCTCCTGAAATTTCCTACACCTCGGGGAAGTTGGGAGCACGAAACAGTTCCAGTGTTGTTTAACTCCATCTGATGCAAAGTAAATAATAAAATTATAAGTTTCTTTTTCTCTGTCAGGTTATGCCCAGAGAAGAACACAATAGTACAAAAGTGTCCAGCAACAATTGTTTTGTTCTGAGCCCCACGCCATATTTAGGCAGGGTGATAACCTCGGTATCACCAAGCCTCCTACGGTACTCATAATTCAAGAAAGGCCAGCTTCCAAAAACCTAGCAGAGCACTAGGAAGGGCTGTGTATCAGGCTCTGCAAGAGCTAGAATCTGCCAACAGGTGGAGGATCAGCAGCACACAAGAGGGACCTCTGCTTTGCATCCTAAGCATCCTTCCCCAGACAGAGCATTTATTTTATTTATTTATTTATTTATTTATTATATTTATACCCCGCCTTTTTTCCTGCAAGGAACCCAAGGTGGCTTACATAATCCTCCTCCTCCTCCTCCTCCTCCACCTCCTCTCCATTTTATCCTGGACTGCTTCTGATTGCTTCCTGCCTTTTTCTTCCTATCCAAGCTAGATTTAGCACTGGAGTGATGTTAAAAATTAACGAAGAGGTTCAGGAACTCGGGGGCCTATGCAATCTGTTTTACATACCACGCAAGTCTCTCAACCAAAGTCCGGCCCACGTTCGTTCGTCTGGCTTGATGCCTGTTTTTGTGCACCACCACCCCCAGTACCTGAAGGAATTATGTAGCCAGGCCATGCCCCAATTCCTTTGATTTCTACTACCCTAGTGGCCAGTTTAAACCAGGATGGATTGCAAGTTCCCAACTGAATTTGAAACACACGGACTAATTTCTAGGAGAGGGAGAGATGGCTTAAAGTTGCCTGGAAATGCCACCTTCTGGCCTGAAAACTCTGCCTCCTATTCTCGGGTGCATATGATTGACTCTAGCTCCTGACTGTCAACACAAAAGCACTTTGCACATGCTTACAGACATCTAAGTATTTTTATTTATTTATTTATTTATTTATTTATTCTTTCATTAATTTTTGCACCAAATGTTCTGGAGTGGTCCTACTGTGGAAAACCGGTGCAAAATCCACCCATAAAATTGTAGATATTCAACATACATACATCAAAAAATCAAAGGTGGATAGAAAGTCTGGTTCTCCATAAGAAAAGAGAATTGCCCCCATATCCTGGAGCTTACTATTATCATCCTTTAGGGAAGGGGTATGCAAACTTCAAGATTGTGGGGTCTGTTTTGTTTTTTTACTAGAACCCCAAGATTCTCAAACTAATGGGGGGGCGGGGGCGGAGTCAATGACCTATTAACCCCATGAGACATACACTGTATATACAAATACAGTTCTACATCTCACCCCTACTTTGCAACGATTACCTGGGAGATCTGACCAGTTTTATACAGATTATCTATTGGCCGGTCAGAATTTTCAGGTAACTTCTGGCGTGGCTAGATTTTGCGCAGCTGCAATCACTTGTCAACGAGGGATGATGTTGACTGTTTGAGAATGTTTTAATTTGTTAAAATCTTGATTTTTATGAGTGGGACACATGCCAGTTTTAATCACTTATGTATTTTAACTAATTTTTATCATTTTTTATATTATTGTATTCACTGTGTATTCTGTCTTGTTGGTCTTCTGAATATTATTGTTTTATTTTACTTGATAGTCTTCCGACCGTAATAAATTGAATTGGGGGGGAAAATAGTTCTACATCTGAGATTCTATAGATCACAGATTGTAAAACAAAAGTCTCCAAGCAGCCAGCAGAGCTGCACAAAGACTTGGTCAAAAGTACGGTAAGCAATTAATATTTCCATTGTCCAGGTGAGAAACGCTGAGGGTGGAATATAAGTGATGAGCACAAGGCCAGCCATGTACTCGTGTTCCCCAGCAACTGGTATTGAGAGGCGTACTGCCTCCCATATGGGAGGATATATATATATATATATATATATATATATATATATATATCTAGCCATGGATCCTCATGAATGTGTCTAATCCCCTTTTAAAGCCATCCAAGTTGGCAGCCGTCACTACATCTTGTGGTTGCGAGTTCTAAAGTTTAACTATGTCAGGGGTGCAGAACCTTTGGCCCACGGGGCACCCCAATCCAGCCCTCACTGCCCCTCGGGGGTTTCCTCCAAAAGGTGGAGGGCTTGGAGCTTAAGCCCCACCCCCTGGAGGAATCCCCTCAGAGGGCATCTCCCCCCCACACACACACTATCTCCAATCTGAGAACAGAGATAACAGTGGGGATTCTCCTGCTGCCCTGTATGGGGGGGATGTGGGGCGGCGGCACTAGGACTCACCTGCACTGGGGCAAGTGGCCCCTCTCCCCACACGCATGTGAGTCCCCTTCTGCTTAGCCCACTCCGCCACCTTCCCCCATTGCGGGAAGGAGGCAGGGTGTGCAAAGCGGCCGAGTCCCCTATTCCTATTCCACCAGAGAAGCAAAGGGGACTCAGACACTTCCCCCATTGTAGGAGCACACAAAGATGGAATAGAGCTGAGCTAGTCCCAGGCCCAAGTGCTGGACCCAAGCGGTGCCTGGGAGCAAATGATGTCATGTGGGTCGCCAAGGAGGTAGTGGAGTTGCAACTCGATTCATCTGGATGATACTGATTATCTGGATCCATTTCAGTTGGGCTTTTGCACGGGATATGGAACTGAGACTGCTTCAGTTGCCTTAGAGCAGGGCTCTCCAACCTTGGGTCCCACAGATGTTGCTGCACTACAGCTCCCAGAATCCCTTGCCATTAGCCATGCTGGCTGGGTATGCTGGGAGCTGTAGGCCAGCAGCATTTGGGGACCCAAGGTTGGAGAGCCCTGCCTTAGAGGATGACTTATGCTGGGAACTGGATGGGGGGAATGCAACCCTGTTACTTGTCCTGGACTTCTCAGCAGCCTTGGAGACCACTGACCATGGTATCCTTCTGGACTGCCTGGAGGGGGTGGGCCTTGCGGGTGCTGTTTTGCAGTAGTTTCAGTCCCTTCTGTTGGGTCCTTTCCAGAAGATGGCGTTGGGGGGATTACTGTTTGACTTCACAGCCATTGGCCTATGGTGCCCCACAGGGTTCTATCTGGTCCCCCATGTTATTTACATGAAACCGCTGGGCTGGGAGAGTTCACTTGGAGAACTTTGGAGTAATGTGGCACTAACAGGCTGATGAGACCCAGCTCATGCTCTTTGTCACCTAAGGAAGCAGTTGAAACCCTTGAACAGCGTGGCGTAGTGGTGAGAGTGTTGGACTGGGACACAGGAGATCCGGGTTCTAGTCCCCGCTCGGCCATGAAGCTCACTGGGTGATTTGGGCCAGTCACGGACTCTCAGCCTAACCTACCTCACAGGGTTGTTGTGAGGATAAAATGGAGAGGAGGAGGAAGGTTATGTAAGCCGCCTTGGGTTCCTTGCAGGAAATAAGGCGAGATATAAATATAATAAACAAACAAACAAACAAACATTGCCTGGGTTCAGTAGTGAGCTGGGTGAGGGTAAACAAGGTAAGGTTAAAACCCAGACAAGATGGTGTTGTTGGTCAGTAGAAAGCTGGACTTGGGGATCGTGATTCAACCTGTTCTAATAAGGGTTACACTCCCCCTGAAGGATCCAGTGTGTAGCTGGGGATCCTGTGCTGATCCTGCACTGTCCCTGGATCTTCAGGTTGTAGAGGTGGCACGGAGAACATTTGCACAATTATGCTTAGTGCACCAGCTGCAATCCTGCTTGACTTGGCAACAGTTATCCAAGCCTTGGTTACATCACAGTTAGATTACTGCAATGCATTCTACCTGGGACTATCCTTGAAGAGCACCCAGAAGACACAACTAGTGTGAAATGCAGCAGTTAGGCTGTTAGCCAGTGAACAATATCAGGATCGTATTACATCTGTCTTGAAAAACCTGCACTGGTGGCCAATTGCTTTCTGGGTACAATTCAAGGCGTTGGTTTTAACCTTTAAACCCCTGAGTGCAATCCTGTGCATCTTTAAGCAGAAAAAAGTCCTACTACAACTCCCAGCATTCCCCAGCCAGCCTGTCTAAATATACATAGGATTGCACCCTAAATGGCTTAGGATTTGGCTATCAAGGGACTGCCTGTCTTGTTATGAACCTGCCCGGGGAATTAAGATTTGCAGAAGAGGCCCTCTTGAGGACACAATTACCCACAGAAGCCCATTTGTCAGACACACATGAAAGGGCTTTCTCCTGTGTCGCTCCCAAATTGTAGAATACGCTCCCTCAGGATGGTTGGCCCCCACTTGCTTGGCTTTTAGAAAGGGTGTGAATATACATCTTTTAAATTTAGCCTTTTAAATTATGTAGTAGTTTTAATGTTCTAACGTTTTACTATTTTTAATGTTCTCATTGTGTTAAGATTTTATTGTTTTTAATCGCTGTGCACCGCCTTAGTGGCTTTTTAACAGATAAGACAGTAGACACGTAAATGTTAATAAGTAATGGGGATGGGGATGATGTTAAAATTGGTATAAAAATAATCATATAAAGATTTGGTTTTTATTCACATATGACGATATACTTAACTTTTGGTAACCTTACAGACAAGTAAGGAAGATGAAACGTTGCATTTTAATATATGGCTTTAATTTATGAGTTTCACCTCAGTCAATATAACTTTAGGAGATTTAATCTTCCTAACATTGGAGGTAATCCCCCCCCCCAAAATGTGGAGATAAAAAGTGTATTGCATTTTCATCAAAATGTATGGTGTGAATGTCTCAGCACCACAGACACACACACACACACACACACACACCCCAAGACTGAACCCCTTGGATTCTCAAAGCCATACTCTATCCAAGTCCAACCTCTGCCACATTTGACATAGTGTACAGCATAGTGACAGGCAGTGGTTGTGAGGATAGTTACCGTAAAACACTTTGTACACTTAAAAAACAAACTCCAGAGAAATTATTACAATACAGTAATACCTTGGATTGCAAGTAACTTGGTTTGAGAGCGTTTTGAAAGACAAGCAAATTTTTAAATATTTATTTAATTTTTTTTTACTTGATATACAAGCGACGTCTTGCAATATAAGTTCTGTAGTACGGCTTAAATTAAAAATCTCTGTACAATTTTTTTGGGGGGGATTTCGTTTTGATATAAGAGTGTTTTGGATTACAAGCACGTTTCTGGAACGAATTATGCTCTCAATCCAAGGCATGACTGTATTTAGTATGCATACAGCGATTTTGCGAAAGGGTTCAAAGTCCTTCCCATCCATCCCTTCAGAAATCTTTACAACACCACTGCAAGGCAGGCCAGTGGATCACTGCCCCTATCCCTAGAGACACGGAGGCTGAAGCTGAAGCAGAGGCTCGCTTGAGGCCACTCGATTATTTCATAGTTAAGCTAAGATTTGAACTGGGCACTTTCTGGCTCAGAGTTCTTACCCCACTCGCACTCGCACTAAGCTTTTGAGAAGTTCCTCGCCTCCTTGACCCAGCCTTAGATCTCCTCCTTGCTCCTTTTTTGACCCCAGTCCTCCTTTCCCAAAGCCCTGTCATATAACGCTCACCTTCAACTGGAAACTTCACCTTGATACCTTAGGTGAGAATGAAGAGCAGACGCTTTTGCTTCCTTTCCCATCTGTTAAATCTCCCAAAGATTGATCTTGTCTCATCCCCCCTCATAGCCCCCACCAGGCGACGCCAGGAGCCATCAAACTCCCAAGCCCCAACAATGTGATTATGATTCCAGTCCCCAGTACAAGTACGTACACACACACACGCACACACATGCCACATATACAGACTCACACACACACACACCCCATCTGAAGCGTTCTTACTGGTCTCAGGAGGTCCTGTGCCCCTCCCATGTGCCACCATCCCTTAAATGTGGGCAATCACCAGGGCAAAGGAGAGATTCCTCCCCTCAACTTTTTTTGCCTCACCTCCTTTTCTGCCCCCCCCCCCCCACCGCCAAAAGCTCTTCCTCCATGCTGGGCCTATTTCTCCGGATCACTGCTCCCAATCTGAAGTGAATATACAGTAATACCTTGGATTGCAAGTAACTTGGCCTGAGAGCGTTTTGCAAGACAAGCAATTTTTTAAAATAAAATTTGACTTGATAAACAAGCGACGTCTTGCAAGACAAGTAGGGATGTAACCGCTCGCCTCGAGCGGGCATAGCGGGCCGAAATCGGCCCCACTCACGCCCGCCAGAGACTCGCTTTGATATAAGAGTGTTTTGGATTACAAGCACAGTTCCGGAACGAATTATGCTCTCAATCCAAGGTATTACTGTACCAGCTAAGGCGTAAAGATATGTGTCCAGTCACCGCATGGACAACAAGCAGGCTTACCCATATTTCCAGCCTGGTTCTCCTACCCAAAGATTAGGCCCAGTGGATCCTCTCTCCGAAAATATCGGGGGGGGGGGAGGGGAGTTTCCAGAGCTCATGTTTGCACGGGAATGGATATGGCCACCCCTGTGCTCAGTTTTGATCAGATATGGAGTAGAAGGAAAGGGGGAGGGGAGATACTTTGCACATACTCAGAGACACTCTTTTTGTTTCAGTATGAAGTCACATGTTCTGGGACTGATGATCCCTTGCACTCTAAATAGGCTCCAACTTCCAGGGCTCAAATTAAGACATGCCTGTCTGTCTGTCTGTCTGTCTAATCCTACTGTCTGTCACCAGACCCCAGATCTATCCCTATTCTTTGTAACATTCGACACTAGGATCCCCAAACATGACCGCTGTCTATTTGGCTCTCGCTTCCCTCTCCCACCAGCCCCTGCCCACAGCTCTTGCCCCAGGGTCCCAACTAGGCGCCCTACCTGAACCACAGCCATGCCCGTGGGGGCCTGTCGGGTCCCCTCCTAGCCTCTCCAGCAGTCTCCCCAGCAAGCGATCGGGGCTCTCGGGTTCTGCCAGCGGTGCCCAGCAGCAGGTGGGCACCGAGTCAGGGCTGAGCTGGGTCTCGCCACCGCCGCCGCCACCCCCCGGGGACAGCTCCTCCGACGAGAAGGACGTTGGGGAGCGCAGAGCGGAATCGGGGGGCCGCAGCTCCAGCCAGCGCCCGTCGCCAGAGGTTTCCATGCCCCCTTCGGGCAGCTCTTCGGGGGGCTCCTTGAGGAATCCAGGCAGCAGGATCTTGGAGACGCTTTGCCTGCGGGTCAGCTGCCCACCCCCGGCCCCAGGGCCAGCCCGTGCGGCCAAGTGGGAGCCCTGCTTCTTTAGGAATTTCTCCAAAGGCTTCATCCCGCCAGCCACGGCGGGGGCACTCAGGGGCGCGGCAGGGCCCCAGGACGAGGGGTGATCCAACGTGCCCTGCTCAGCCTTGGCCAAAATTGGGGATCCGGGGGCGGACCGCTTCGTGTGCTGGAGGTGGGGGCGTGGAGAGAGGCGCGCGATCAGAGAGCCATGGCGATGCCAGACGTCGGGGCGAGGGTCGGGGCGAAGAGAGCTGGGCACCAAGGAGGTGGCGGCACGGAGGGAGCTGCCTCCGGGGACGGGGGAAGGCGAGGGGAGGCGGGGGAAGCGCAGCAGCTTTGGCCAAGTCTTACTGAGCGTGGGAAGGAATCAGGGGGCGGGGTGAGTGGGGGGGATGTCTTCCTCCACTCTCACCCAGCCGCGGCGCGAGCGATGAGAGGCGCCCCCGATGGCGCTGCGTTCCGGCTGACCCGTGCAGCGATGAGTGATGATGCGGGGGGGACACACAGAAAGGCCGGCTGCTGTCTAGTCTTCTCCTCTTTGGCCACCACAGACGCGTGGCGATGGCAAATCCCCTTTGGGGAGATCCGCCGCCGCCGCCGCCGCCGCCGCCGCCTCCCTCTGCAGAGCCAGGCGCGCGCCCTCGGCCCCGGCAGGGCTTTCCCGGAGTCGATGAGGGGGGCCCGCTTGCCAGCCGGATCTCGCTGCCGCCGCCACCACCGCCACGCAGCCTCTGCCTCGTCTCCTTCGCCTTTGCCACTCACTCCGCGCGCTCTCTATTCGCCGGGCTGCTGCTGCGAGCGGGACCCTCCTTTATAGATGCTCATGAAAGCGGGGGAGGCAGCTACTGGCGGCAGCAGGAGCGGGGGCTGAAACCTGCTTTTCTCTGCAGGGGGAGTTTGCATGCCCCCCCCTCTGCTCGACACCCCCTCTTCCTGCAGGAAGCCCCCTTCTTCTTCGTGCTTCCCGGCCTGGGAAGAAGCAGGAGTCGCGAATCGGCAGGCTTCGTCCACAAGCGGCCAGGCGCTTTCCCTCTACCTCTCTAGATCGCCGCCCGCCTCCTTCCCGGGAGAGTAGCCAGCGCCAAGCCCCGCCCCCATCTCTTCTCCCCTTAGCCCCTCCCCCTTCTCTACACCCCCCCCTCCTTTTTTTCTTTTTTGCCCGCACTTGTTGCATGGAGCAATGAAGCCAAAATACACACCTTGATCTTGGGACTATTACTGGGATTAAAAACGAAACAAAACATAATGGAAAATCAGGTTGGTTGGGCAATGTTGCAAGTTTATAATTGTGGTTTATTTGCGTCGTGATGTAGACATTGCCCTCAGTTGCTTGGAGTGAAATAGGCAATACATTTTGGGTGGTGTAAATTGCCTGAATGAGTAGAGTTTATTATCTTCAACACTCGCTCACCCCCCTATTATTTAAGGCGTGCGTGTGTGTGTTATAGCTTCAGACTGAAGTATGAACTTTTCAAGTCCACGTCTTTAAAGAAACCACGATCTGATATTTTCAAGCAGACTGCATGCATTAATGCAGTTGATTCTTGCCTACAAAAAGCTCATGCCACAATAGATGTTAGTCTTTAGGGGACCATCAGACTCTGTTATTTTGGACGTATGTTAAAAAAATCTTTGCTTTCCTCAGATGTTAAATATTTGTTGTACTGATAATTGCATGATAATTCATTACTAAGTTTTTTTTAAGTGTGTGGGGGGGGCGGAATCAACTTTATGTAACAGTGTGATCCTACACATATTTATTCAGCACTAAGTCCCATTGAGTATCTGGCCACTTCCCCCCCCCATCAAATACAGTCATGCCTTGGATTGAGAGCATAATTTGTTCCAGAAACGTGCTTGTAATCCAAAACACTCTTATATCAAAATGAAATCCCCCCAAAAAAAATTTGTACAGAGATTTTTAATTTAAGCCGTACTACACTACTTGTATTGCAAGACGCTGCTTGCATATCAAGTAAAAAATAAATAAATAAATATTTAAAAATTTGCTTGTCTTGCCAAACCCCCTCTAACCAAGTTACCGTACTTGCAATCCAAGGTATTACTGTATATAAACACCTGAATGCCAGTACAGCTGGACACGCCCACCTGCACTACACACACACACACACAGAGTTCCCCCCAATTCTCTTATATTTATATATGCATTATATTTATAGGCCTCTGTTATTAACACATGAGTGAACAAACAAACATGAAGCTTTTACAGGAAGGATTATACGAAGATCCCTTATACATAGTCAGACCACCCATTGCTCGCATCATTCCCAGGGCTGGCCCTACCATTAGACAGTGAGGCAGCTGCCTCGGGCAGCAGATTCTTGGGGTGGGTGGGGGAGAGGGTGCAAGGTATTAGAGGGAAGAGCTGCATGTGTACCACACCGCCTGCCCGAACCGCCCAAGCTACCCTTCTGACCTCAGGTGCAGCAGAGGCATCCAAGAAAGATTTAGCAACTTGTTTAGTCAGCTTCTGCACATCTTGTCCTTTACCTCGGGCAGTGACACGCCTTCAGCCGCCCCTGATCATCCCCAGCCTAGCACAGCCAATTTGGGAGACGTGAGCTTGTGGAAGGCTGCTACAGGCTCGGCACTGACTGGTTTCAAACAGGAGACTTTCCCAGCCCTATCAGTGGAGAGGCCGGAGATTGAAACTGGGACCCTTCTGCATGCAAAGTGTGTGCTCTGTCAGTGAGCTACAGCCCCTCTCCACTGGTCCATCTAGCCCAGTGTTCTCCAACCTTGGGTCCCCAGATGTTTTTGGCCTACAACTCCCAGCATGCCCCAGCCAGAACACTGATCTAGCCTGGTATTGCCCACTCTCTGGCAGCGTCTCTTCAGAGTGTCAAGCATAGGTCTTTCCCAGCCCTGCCACCACCAGCCATCCTTTTAATGAGAGATGCCACAGATTGGACGTGGGACTTTGTGCGCACAAAACATGTGGTCTGCCACTGAGCTTATCTCTGGTGCTCCACTGAGAGGCACCACCAACGAGCTATATGCCCATCTTCATTTTTTTTTAGAAATGCTTAAGAGTTACATACAAAATCGACAGCACTACCATAAAACAATATCAAGAATAACATTTATGCCTTTATTTATTTATTATATTTATACCCCGCCTTTTTTTTCTGCAAGGAACCCCAAAGCGGCTTACATAATCCTCCTCCTCCGCTCCATTTTATCCTGACAACAGCCCTGTGAGGTAGGTTAGGCTGAGGGTCAGTGACTGGCCCAATGTCACCCAGTGAGTTTCATGGCCGAGCAGGGACTTGAACCCGGATCTCCCGAGTCCCAGTCCAACCTGTTACTGTATTTATTTTACAGTAATTTGTTTAAAAAAAAAAAAAACCAGACACAATTTACATTTTAATTGGTAATAATTTTAGGTTTATGAAGCGTTTATTTTTCTGCTTCTTCTCATTTTAATGTTTCAGTATTAACTAACTCATTTTATTCTGAAATAACTCTGCTGGACCAAAAGGTGGTATATAAATCTCTTTTTAAAATATGTATGTTATACACAGAAAGAAAAAGAGAGAGGTATGAAAAATATTCAAGCTTTCAAGATCTCCAGATCCGTTCATCAGGCAAGATGTTACAAAAAGCAGGTGGGTGGGGAGGCTGCTGACCATCTTGAAGTCAAGGTGTCTGCACGGTGAGAGTTGCAAGATGAAATGGGGGAGGATGGGCTGAATCCAGTGTTAGTCCTACATAGAGTAGACCCATTGAAATGAATGGGACAACTTAGACTAACATTGGATACAACCCAGGGTTTGCATTTTGGAGGTCCGCAATTTGAATGGCTGCAGCGTATGCCTTTAATGTACTGTTGTGAGTGGTAAGAAGTTCCAGAGACAGTTTGTTTGTTTGTTTGTTTGCTCTGGGGAAGAGAGCAGTGCACTGGAGAGTTACAGCATCTTTATAATATTTTCTTTAATTACAAATATACAAGCAGAGCATAAGTGGAGGCAAACAGCATGCAAATTCTTACCAGGCAGCAGATCCAGATCTGCTACTTCACATCAGATCTCGAAAGAGAGAAACACCCTGCAGCACCCCAAGGCACTTAACCCTCAGCTCTCACTTTGATTCATTCTGCCTCTGTTCCAACAGAGCTTCTTTTGTACACACACACTTGCATCAGCCCCCTCTCCTTATTGGGGGGGGGGGGAGTCGCATTCCCCCCAAGCTCGGATGGCTCTCCCACTCAAAACTCTCAAGAGAGATCTCCAACTGTTTCCTAACCATTAAGGAAAGTGAGCTCTCTACTGTTTGTCTTTGCTATGAAGCGATATCCATCACCTAATAAAAATATAGAATTTTGGAGTTCCAGGGCTGGGCCATGCATGCCCTTCACACAGGTTAGCCATCCCAAATAATAACGAGGGGGAGCCAACACTTAAGAGCTCATGATCTCCAAGTATTGTGTCCTTCCTTACAAAATAGGAAAACATTCCATTAATAGGAGTGACAGAAAAGTAGCTGGCCAGATTAACCCGAGGAACTCCCTGCAACAGGATACAGGCAAAGCCAAGACTGTAGTGTGATTCAAACAGTAATAAATGCATCCCTAACGGTGATAAGAACTATTCTGAGATGGAAGAATGAGGGTGACCCAGTGTCTGCAGAAAAGAGGGTCCTTTCACTTGTCCCAGTTTGCACACTGGAAACATTTGAGAATCTCTGCAGGTCCGTAAGAACTGTTGTTGGCATGGCCCAAAGTGTATCGTTTGAAAGAGGGGCAAGCCAAGTGTCCTTTTGCTTGGTGCAAAAATATGCATAGAAAGAAACCTTTTGTTGACCCTGATACTCTGCCATCATGGTGTGGGCAGAGCCTTAAGTACTCCCCTTTCCTGTTCCTTGCTGCTTTTGTCCATTCAACACAACGTCCTCTGTTGTCTCCCACATGTACACACACATGTGCACTGTCTGTATTTACACTGCAACCTCCTTGGGCAGGGCCCTGTATTTTTGCATATGATACTCTGTAAAACTACACTGATGACAGTATAAAAACATTACAACAACACCACATCGCCTGTATTTTCACCAGCAATGAGCAATGTAGTTCTTCCATGTCCCATGGGCCATGCTGCTGTTTTGTCTACCTTTTCAGGGCCTTCCTCACTTTTTGAAGCATTCAAGGCTGAGGGATCTCCTGCTGTATTATTCAAGAGCTGGACTGCTCCCCTAACTCTTTTTTTTGTAAGGGGCAGGAGAACCGAAAAAGTGTCTCCCTCCTCCTCCCCTTCATGCATGATCCCGCCATTTCACAGACATCCTCTTATTAATAATTTTCAGAAGTCTGTATGCTCCCCCTTTTCCTTTCCAGTGTCTCCCTGCACACATCCCCCGAGTATTCTAAAATTTAAAAATACTAGTCATCTGCACTCTGCATGTTTAATAGGAAGTGAAACTGACAAGGCTGCTCAGCAAGGTATTTCCTCCTCCTTAAAAGAACTGCTTTGTGGGATCAAACCACAAGGTCCATCTAGCATTCTGTTTCTATCAGCAATCGGCCAAATGCCTCTGGGAAACTTGCAAACGGCACAAAAGCAACAGCATTCTCCTAATATTCGTTGCCAGCATATAGTCGTCTTCGGAGATGGAGATAGAATACTGTCTCTGAATAGAGAGGATCTATTTAGCTATCATGGATTATAGCCATGACCTAATCTTTCTAATAGCTTTTAGAGCAGCCTTTCCCAATCCTGGGTCCCCAGATATTCTTATACTACAATTTCCATCACCCCTGACCATTGGGCATGCTTCCTGGGCATGATGGGAATTGTAGTACAGCAAAATCTGGGGACCCAAAGGTTGGGAAAGGCTGAACTAATGTTGTGCAGGACCTGCAGCAGGATACGCAGAGAGAAGAAAACATTCAGCTTGGATTCACTTTACAGGTTCATGAGAATCATTCTATTCTATGATTCTATGAACCCCCAGTTATCCCCAAAGTAGATCATAGTATGTGGCACATGGGAAGTGCCTTGGGGAGGAGCAAGCACCTTTGTCTACAATACACCCCTGCAGAGTTACTACAGAGAGGCAGCTGCCTGGGCAGCGCACTGGTACTAGACCAGTCACAGTCACCCATGGGAACCGAGAAGGCCCTGCCAGGACTCCAGGTGCCACAAATGCTAAACAATGTCCTGCACTAGCATGCTGTCAGCTGCCAATTTCCTGAGTTTAATAAATGAAAACTAATAATTAACTAATAAAAAATAAACACACTCTGATTGGGCTAATACACACATTGCATAGCACCAAAGCTATGTTTGCCATGAAGTGTACACTCATGAGAGCCACAGCCAGTCCTGGCTTCTTGAGTATGTAACTGTATAATACACACTTGTTCAACACAATCACGAGCTACAGTTTTAGCTGTTCCCTTAAAACAGGGATGGGGAACCTCCACCCGCAAGCTGCATGTGGCCCACATAGGTTCCCTATCTGGCCCGCAGAGGTTTCCCTCCCAAGCCCCTCCCCTTCTCCATAGGGGAGGAATTCCCAGTGTTACTTCCAATCACTGATCAGATATAATGCCAGGGATTCCTCCTCACACCTTGAGTGGAATCTCAAGGAGGCGCCTGACTCGGCCAGTGCCTAGAGGAGCTGCTCCTCAAAGCGCCGGCCAAGTCCCTTTCTCTATACAGAGAGAATCATGGAGCATGGAGAGGGGCAAAACAGGTGGGTTGGGGTTGATAACATCAGTGGGGCGGGGCTTCGGGGCGGGCCCCCATCTCCTGATGTCATCCGGCCTGTTGGATTGGTCTGGGAGTGCAATCTGGCCCCCGGGCCAATAAAGGTTACTCATCCCTGCTTTAAAACATTTTAGCTATATGAATAAAAATATAATGGCCTCAATCCACCCAGAAGTAATCCATGCGCAATCCTCACTGAAATTACTGGTAGTAGTACAGGGGCATGGCAGTTGCTCTTGAACAGTTCCTATTTGTTTGTTTTTCAATGGGGGCCTCCACAAGTAAAATTTCTGGATGGGTTGCAGCAACCAGTGTGCAAACAGCCCTCAGTGTTAATTAATATAATAAGAGACCATTACCGTTTGCAATTTCAGGAACACCATCTGAGATGTTTTTGCCTTTCGCTTCTTTAAGCCTTCTTGGTAATGTTTTCCAAATGGCATCCATAAGAAAAGGAAAACCAGAATGTGAATCACGTCAAAACCAGACAAAACAGACAGAGAGGGGATGGGGAAAGGCAGGCAGAATTGTACTGTTCCACCCCTAAAATCTCTCTTGATTTCAGAACATGTTAACAAAGAACATGTTTTTGCAACAGGCCCACACCTGCAAAGGGAACGGGGTGCGCACACCCAGTATTAAAATTCATGCTAACCCAGGTAGTCCACTTTTCTGAACAGCACTGTCCACGGGATACTAGAATCAGGATGCAACACATTCCCCAAGAGTCTCTCCTCCCCCCGCACCCTTCCCAGCCCAATTCATACATCCAGGTATGTAAGTTTTTCTGGGGTAACATGTCCCGGCAGCGTCACAGTGTGCAAACTACTGCTATACCCCGTCTTCCCTCCCCATTCCTTTTTCCTTGTGTGTCGTCTCTTTTTAGATTGTAAGCCTGCGGGCAGGGACTGACTTGTTAATTGCTGTAAACTGCCCAGAGAGCTTCGGCTATTGGGCGGTATAAAAATGGAAATGAAATTAAATAAATCAATATAGACTGAATATATAGCCTTAAGCAAAGAATCCACCTGTCCGTCCGTCCGTCCGTCCGTCCGTCCAAGAGCCAGTTTCCGGCACTTTGTCACACTCTGGCAAACATGACCAAGAAACAGCACTCAGGATGGGGCTATGTGGCTAGAAGCATGTTTGATTCTGATTGACTGGGGTCACCAGTGCTATAGAGCAACTTCACACCCAAATCTATGATGTCCTTAAGTGCACCCCTTTATTTTTATTTATTTATTTATTTATTTATTATATTTATACCCCGCCTTTTTTCCTGCAAGGAACCCAAGGCGGCTTACATAGTCCTCCTCCTCCTCTCCGTTTTATCCTCACAACAACCCTGTGAGGTAGGTTAGGCTGAGAGTCAGTGACTGGCCCAAAGTCACCCAGTGAGTTTCATGGCCGAGCGGGGACTAGAACCCGAATCTCCTGAGTCCCCAGTCCAACACTTTCACCACTACGCGCGCCCCCCTTAAGTTGTGAATGGCAACCATTCAGTTATATCGGAGAAATTAAAGGGGCACAACTTGGGAACAGTGTTGCAATGAGGGGGAAAAGTGCCCGTTCTAGATTCTGCAGGGCCCACAGACAGGCAAAATGTTGTTCTTGCTATCTGAATGCCCCCCCTTCTCCTTGCCATTGTCACTGTTGCCTGTTCAACTGCCCTCTCCCTCTGGAACCGATCCTTATGTCTGTCCAGAAGGAGAGGGGAAGACACCTTACTCCTTTCTTTTGCTCAAAGAGAGCAAGTGAACGGGAAGAAAACATCAAGGAGTCAGGGAAGCAGAGCTAGAGGGTTGGCATAGGGCCCCCTGCAGGGTCTGGGCCTCGAAAGGTGCCCAATGATGCTGACCACTGATGCCAGCCCTGCACCTATTCCGCATACTTGTAGGACTCCCTGTGCATGTACAAAAAAAGAAAGAAAGAAAAGAATTAATGAATAAATTTTGTAAGATAAAAGAAACAGGCCTGTGGCTTATGCTGGCTCAGCTTGTCTGAGCGTGGAAAGCTAAGCAGGGTCAGGCCTGGTTATCACTTGGATGGGAGACCCCTCCTCTAGTTTCCTTCATTGAGCAGGGGGTTGGACTCGATGGCCTTGCAGGCTCCTTCCAACTCTATGATCTATGAAATCTATGAAACTCCAAAACAGTGTGATGTGGGTTGAGCCGAGCATACTCATTACTGGATCTATTAAATGTTAAGGGCATCGGTTGAAAAGAAGAAAAACAAACTAAAAGAAAACAGTGCGAGTGTTGTGCACGGCGCACGCACTGGTGGTCGAGAAATCGGTCTGACAGAGCGGCTAACAGCTTATAGTACCATGGAGGGGGGATTAGGGTCTTTCCCTCTGATCCTAAATTAATTCCCCTCTGGACTCTTTCAGTGTCGTCAAAGAGGTCAGAGACCTTAAAAGCTTGTATCACCCGACCTTGATCCACCTTTTTGCCAGTCCAGGTGCTGGGTTTTAAAAGGCCATCGCTGACACATCAGGAATTCATAATGTAAAGATTCTGATTCACTGAGTAAGACCTGGAGACACACTTGAGCCCCAGCACCTCTCTGTATAAATTAACCAGTGGTGGGGGAATTCTGCACCACAGGGTGGAGCCGTAATTATTTTCTTAAGCAGTGTTTGTTGGTTTGCTTTGCTGTTTTGTTTTGCTCTGCCTGAATAAAGTGTTCTGTGCAACACAGAGGTTTGCTACCTTGCCCTAACGAACAGAGCTTGCCACATACCAGTATTGTTCTATTATATTGTATTTTAGAGTTAGATTTATAGGCTGCAATTCAAACATAAGGGCTCTCACAGCAGCTTAGGATAAAATAATATGAAACATAAAATAGTTCATAAAACAGAACACAAATATACAAGCAGTGATAACAGCTCATGTTAAAAGATGAAACAATAGTATTTTTCAGAAAGTCTGGCAGTGAAAAAGTGCTTTTACAGATTTCCTAAAGAACATAATGGGGTGAGCGAGCCTGGCAAATTTATTGGGCAGGAAATCCCACAGTGTGGGCACCTCAGTTTCTAGTATTTTGAATCCTTTTTACTATAAACACACCTGAGCTGGAGGGGGATTATCCCTTCTGCAGCTAGATGCCCATGTGCTGCCAGCTCTCCTCCCACAGCCACTGTTTCTTTGGCCATTCCACAGCATCTATATCTCCCAACAAAGAGCAGGTCTGGGCAGTTCCTCTCCCCGCCCCAACCTCCCTCGTTGGCTTCTGGGCTTTCCTCTCTTACAAGATGAACGGGAGACAAACAGAACAGGTGGTTGCGTGCCCCCATGGGGCAGGGCATGGGGGTGGGAACTGGAATGTCAAGCTGGATGAGTCACGGGGCCAGCAAGCCCCAGCAAGCCCCACAAGTGAGCTGTGCTAGGCCAGGTTAGTGGCAAGGGTGGCAGCACCAGGCAGAGCACAGAAGTGAAGGCACTTGGTGGCAGGCAAAGCAAGTGCGGGCCTGTTGGTGGAGCTTTGGGCTAGGATACGGTGCAGAAGAACTTACCACCTCTGCCGTGGGTTCACTGGGCAACCTTGGTTGGGCAAGTCCTCCCCCCCCCCGCACCCCCATGTATACAGGTATGCCTACACTATACAAACGTATAGATTTACGCTACTAGTTTAACTGCCACTACTTCTCCCAAAGAATCCTGGGAACTGTAGTTTGGTGATGGATGCAGTCAACTCTTAAGAAATAACAGTAGCATCGTATCTCTGTTAGAACTAATTAGAAAAAGTCACAGAATAGTAAGCATGCTACTTTGAGATGTTTAGTTAGTTCTAGTAAAGGTATTATGAACGAGGAATTATTACACTACAATTAACAGTCGGGGGGGGGGGGTGTATCACAGCTACCTGCCAGTTTTGAGAATTCTAAGTTAGAGATCCCCAAGACAGGCCTGTGGCTTATGCTGGCTCAGCTTGTCTGAGTGTGGGAAGCTAAGCAGGGTCAGGCCTGGTTATTACTTGGATGGGAGACCCCTCCTCTAGTTTCCTGCACTGAGCAGGGGGTTGGACTCGATGGCCTTGTTGTAGGCCCCTTCCAACTTTATGATCCTATGAAATCTATGAAACTGACCCTCTGGCTCAGAGCTCTCCAACCTTGGGTCCCCAGATGTTGCTGGACTACAGCTCCCAGAATCCCTTGCCATTAGCCATGCTGGCTGGGTATGCTGGGAGCTGTAGGCCAGCAACATCTGGGGACCCGTAGCTGAACAAACCTACACACCAATTATGCTTGGGGGGTGGGTGGGGTAGGGTGGGTCAATGCAGTGGCTGCTGAATCTATACTACAGGTAAGGAGGAGGAAACATAAAACACAGAAAACCGCAAAGGCTTCTATGCCCCGGGCACCCATGGAAACATTGCAAATGTCCAGCAATCCGGGGGCGTGGTGGTGGTGGTGGTGATGCCAATGGAAGGAACACCACGACACACACAGTGATGCCACCACAGCACCCACACCCTGCGAGCTCCAACGGCACAGGCGGCAATGACCCTGCTGCTGCAAGTCCCCAGGCCTCCCTACAGGAAGGGGCCTGAACCCCGTCCCCATTCCCCCTTATGCCACACAGCGCTCACTAGCACAAAGGCAAGAAAGGCGAGGCCACAGAACACAGCAGCACCCAAATACATCCCTCCGCAGAGAGGGCACACCGCCTCCCTCCCACTGAGGGAGGAAAATACTTTTGCCAAGCAGTGAAAGGGAACGGGGGACGGACGGACATGCAACCACAGACACACAATGTGCAACACGTCAGGCCCCCCCCCCTACGGGTAAATTAACCTACCGTGGGCTGTGGTGTTGTGTGAACTAGCCCAACGACAGCAGCAACCTCCAGTGGCTCACCAACCAGGGCTCTGGGTTGGGAAACTGGAGATGCGAGCCTGAGCCCCACCAGATAGAAGGGAGGGCGGAACAGCCCAATTCACCTTTTGCACGCCCGGCCCAAAACAATCACCTGTCGCATCACTGTCTGTCATGGAGCTTGCAAGGGTCCAGGAGTCTGTCTGGATC
The DNA here is from genome assembly GCA_021292165.1 of Shinisaurus crocodilurus. Lineage (NCBI taxonomy): Eukaryota > Metazoa > Chordata > Lepidosauria > Squamata > Shinisauridae > Shinisaurus > Shinisaurus crocodilurus. The sequence continues at coordinate 268,583,914 of CM037877.1, read as the reverse complement.
AAGCAGGTGAGCAACCCCACAGAGGAACAGCCTGGAGTGTCCTGGTCAGTGCTGCTGGTCATGGCCCAGGCCTCCCTCATGGCCTGCGTGGATCAGGGCGTGGGAAAAGGTCCAGTGCCTGTGGGAGAATAATGGGCGACGCCAAGAGTGTCACCAGCAAGAGAGAGCAGCTGGTACACATGGTCCCTGAATCTGGTGGCGGAGCAGGCGCTTCCGAGGAACGAGAGAGAGGGGGGTGCCACCGGAGTGCTCTGCCAGCGCTCATGCTCCACCCCCACCACCAGCCCCCGGCCGCCAAGCAGGACACTACAGTGATGAAGCCATACTTTCCTGTTCCCTTTGGGGTTGCAGTGGGTGGAACTCTGTGTGTGCAGGAATAGCTCGTTCTGCTCTATGCATCTGGGCTGCAATCCCACACGGCAAAAGTACTCATGAGAGCATGGCTGGCGGCAGTGGCAATGATTGGAGTGGAGTGACTGGCCTTGGCCAACAGACAGCTTACCTGCATGTGGGTTTCCTTTTGTGGGGGAAGGCTGCTCCTTGCTGTGGGGGGCGGGTGGGGGGAAGTGCGCTACAGCAGCATGGTCCAAGCAAGAGACAATATCTGCATATCTGTTCCAAATCACGTGAAGGGATAATTCCCCTTTACTCGGCACTGGTTAGGCCTCTTCTTGAGTACTGCGTCCAGTTCTGGGCACCACACTTTAAGAAGGATGTAGACAAACTGGAGAGGGTTCAGAGGAGGGCAACAAGGATGATAAAGGGACTGGAAACAAGGCCCTATGAGGAGAGAGAGACTGAAAGAGCTGGGCATGTTCAGCCTTCAGAAGAGGAGACTGAGGGGAAATATGATAGCACTCTTCCAGTACTTGAAGGGTTGACACACAGGAGGGCCAGGATCTCTTCTTGATCATCCCAGTTTGCAGGACACGGAATGATGGGCTCAAGTGACAGGAACCCAGATTCCACCTAAACATCAGGAAAAATTTCCTGACTGTCAGAGCAATAAGACAATGGAACCAACTACCTAGGGAGGTGGTGGGCTCTCCCACTCTGGAGGCATTCAAGGTGCGGCCAGACGGCCATCTGTCGGGGATGCTTTGACCTGGGTTCCTGCATTGAGCAGGGGGTTGGACTCGATGGCCTTGTAGGCCCCTTCCAACTCTACTTTTCTATGATTCTATGATTCCCCAAGGGGTTGGAGGAGACATGGGAGAAAGTCGCAGCAGTTATACCTTGTAGCATGGTGGATCTCTTCCCTGGCTTACTTATGTGGGGTGCTCTCTCCTGGCACCCCTATTTGTTGGACTGGAGTAGGAGTTACTCTTGGGTGTTTGTGTGTCCAGCTCCAGGTGTTGGAGGGCCTCTTGGGCCAGACACCCTCAATGGGTCCCCTCCCTCAGTGAGTCTACCTTCTCACTGCCATGGTCACCAGCTGCTCTTGTTCCTCCTTCTCTTTCTCATCATTGCTACTACCACTTGCCTGTTTGCAAGGCAGAAAGCCAAGTGAGCAAGCAGGCCGTGGCATCTTCTTCTGCTCCTCCTCATCACCAACACCGTTGTCTGGGCCAGAGCGAGAAGCAGGTGAACAAGCAGGCTGCAGTGGTGAAGAACAGCAACTCCAGGGGGTTCTTGCCAGTAGGGCTCTGCTGGGCTGTGGGCCCTTGACAGGTGCCCAGCTATGCCTTCCCTTGACACCAGCCCTGGTCTGCAGTCCCAGGACGGGAGCACCTGTAAGAGTTCTAGGAAGAGAAGTGTTAGCAGTGCGCTCGCGTTTCTATGAGTATTCCGGAAATAAGCTGTTTTGCGCAGTGCTCCTTGAATTGTCCTTGCTCCGTAGTTCCCCTCACCAGAGTTCTCCTTTGTGTGCTCTACGTGTGCATGACATCAGGCCACAGAGATAGGGACTTTTTTTAACCCATAAACAACTCCAAGTTCCTTGAACGGGGCATTTGAGGGTTGTTACTAGAAACAGGAAGGGGCTTGCATGCAGCTCGCACACATCCCGACATTTGTGGGATTAATTAACCCACAAATTGGCTGCCAGATGCCACTGTTACGTCTGAAAAGGGCCAATGGGCAGGCCATCGATGTGGTAAATAAATGATTAAAATTGTCGACTGTTTTCATCAAAGGATTCTGAGACCACTGAACTGAATGGCAGCTAAAAAGGTTTCATAATATTAACATAGATGAGGGGGTTGCTTCACATAATTGCTTACAGAGTTCAGAATTCTGATTCTAAACTCTCAAAAGCCCTAAACTCTAAGACTTATAAGTGCTAAACTGCCCCAGGTCAGCTCTGGAAAGCTTCTGTATAGCAGCAGAGCAGGTAAACCAATGGCAGTTGGGGCTGTGGCAAACTGCATGGCTAGGGTCTCTGACCAGAACAGATCAACCATTGAAAGAAATGAAGAGTGGGTCAGAAGCAGAGACCCAAAGAATTCTGGGTGGAGATGTTCAACAATGCTCAGTGTGCCCATTTTAGTCCCTGAATAAAAATTTCACAGAATGTGTTACTTGAGTGAAGAATTCAGCTGCTGAAGAACTCGGGCGTCCTGGGGTGAGTGTGCTGGGGGGGAGGCCTTTTGTAGTTTCTGGGCCTCCTGGCTGTGAAGATACAGTCATGCCTTGGATTGAGAGCATAATTCGTTCCGGAAACGTGCTTGTAATCCAAAACACTCTTATATCAAAATGAAATCCCCCCCCCAAAAAAATGTGTACAGAGATTTTTAATTTAAGCCGTACTACAGTACTTGTATTGCAAGACGTCGCTTGTATATCAAGTAAAAAATAATAATTAAATAAATATTTAAAAATTTGCTTGTCTTGCAAAATGCTCTCAAACCAAGTTACAATCCAATTCTTGCAATCCAAGGTATTACTGTATGCTTAAAACGGGGATAGGCAAGATGGCGCCCGCAGGCAGCAGTGTGCCCCTGGACACCTTTCTTGGTGCCCAGCAAGATGCACTACCCCTCTCACTTTAAAAAAAAGTAATTGTGACCGGCAGCTGAGATCATGTCAAACCAAAGTGAGGGCCTCCATTTGCTGCCATCTTCATTTCCCGTGAATGCCTCTGAGACACATATGGGGCTCGGAGACATCCTTAAGAAATGAAGATAGAGGGCAGGGCTGGTGCTACCATTAGGTCAACTAGGCAGCCGCCTAGGGCGCAGGGCCAAAGAGGGCGCCAGAAAAGCCTTGGGGGGAAAAAATACAGCGCTCTCAAGTGGGAAGGGGGGCGCGCTAAGTATCTGATCTTGCCTAAGGCACCAAACTGCCTTGCGCCGGTCGTGATAGAGGGTGACTGCAGGCCAGTGCTTTCCGTCTGCAGTTATGCACAGCCACCAAGAAAAAGAAAGGGACAACTAAAGAGATCCTAGTGGGGGGGGGGAGCTATGAAGAACAGAGGGAGGATGGGAGACCCCTCCTCTAGTTTCCTGCATTGAGCAGGGGGGTTGGACTCGATGGCCTTGTAGGCCCCTCCCCTCCCAACTCTATGATCTCGGAAATATATGAAATCTAAGACAGACAGTAGTAAACCAGCTGGGAGGGGGCAGGAGGAGCAGAGCCAGCCAGGGGAGCCAGCTGGGAGCAAGGCGGGGGTTGGGGGGTTGGGGGGTTGGGGGCGGGTTGGGAGGGAACCTGAAAAAGTGTGAGTGTGGTTTTTCCGTGTGCTTGCAGGGAGGAGAAGGGAGGGATGTGTATGTATGCATGCATATATGCCTGTATGTATGCATGACAGGTGTGCGTGTGCGTGTGCGTGCGTGAGAGAGAGAGAGAGGGTAGTGATCCAGAGAGAAAGAGAAAAAGAAGGGGGGAATGAGTTGGCTGACAGGGAGTGTGTGGTTTTACATGTGCTTGCAATGAGAAGGGAGGGGCGTCTCTGTGTGCGCGTGCATGTGTGTGAATGAGTGCATGGATGGGTGGATGGCGGAGACTGGTTGGGGGGTGTGTGGTGTGTGTGTGTCAGTGCGCACATGTCCATGGGTCGTGAGCTAGGGTAAGAGAGAGAAAATCTGTATGCGTGGTAATTCAGAGAAAGCGGGGGGGGGGGGATGAGCTGGCTGACAGTGGCGGGGGGGGGGAGAGAGAAAAAAGAGTTTGCCTTCTATGAAAGCTAAGCAGGGTCAGGCCTGGTGATTACTTGGATGGGAGACCCCTCCTCTAGTTTCCTGCATTGAGCAGGGGGTTGGACTCGATGGCCTTGTAGGCCCCTTCCAACTCTATGATCTATGAAATCTATAATCTATGAAATAGCTTTCTGTTGGCGCTGAAACTTGTGGGTTCAAAGAAGGTGGTTTTTTTTAGTGTGTTTGGGCCCAGACCCCACTTCTGCCTTTTGGGCGGGTCACTTGTCCTTTGTGACTAGCAGCCACACCTCCCATGACAACCATTTTGTGGTGGTGCCCAGGGCATTTCATAGATTTCATAGATCATAGAGCTGGAAGGGGCCTACGAGGCCATCGAGTCCAACCCCCTGCTCAATGCAGGAAACTAGAGGAGGGGGTCTCCCATCCAAGTAATAACCAGGCTTGACCCTGCTTAGCTTTCCACGCTCAGACAAGCTGAGCCAGCGTGAGTCACAGGCCTGTATAGGCAAATTCTCAAATTCCCAAATGTGCCCACAGGGCCAAAAAGATTGGCCAGCCCTGGCTTAAAAACCCGTCCGTGGGCAATGCCTGATGATACCCGCAAAAGCCAGAGGGAATGGCTGAACAACATTTCCAGAGATTAGGGGTGAGACTCCAGTGCCCCTCTTTGCTCCTTCCTGGTATGATAGAGATTCCCCTAAGAACAGGCACAGCATCTTAGGAATTAACTGAAGCTATTTATTGTTTAGTATAAAACACAATCGAGGCCTAGAGCCTCGAACTACTATCAGCCATTTTACCAGTAACAGCCAACAGCTACAGGGGGTTCTTCTCTCCCCCCCCCCCCTGCCCCAGGCTGCTGCTGGTTCCGCCTACAGCTATTAACTCTTCACCACAGTCTGTTTCATGCGCTTTACCACACTTTCCAGCAATACCCAAATCAGCATACATTATGCAAAATATGACAAATTATGCAAATCTGCTCAATGTGCAGAAGGTTTCAGAATCCAGCTTTTCTTGGTGCAGAATTTTAATCTTTTAGCACAAAGTTCGCACAGCCCAGCTCATACACTGATGAGACTAGAGGCAGGTAACCAGCATGAGCTGTTCTTGTCTAACCTTAAGCTGTTGCATTTTTCTCTATCCTGATCAATACTATCAGGAGGAGTCCAAATATTAATGGAAATCAAGTACAGAAAGTTAGAAGCCAAAATAATGTTACAGAACACTTACCTGATTACTGCACGATCATTTCTGATGTTCCTTCCTTTTGTCATTGCAAGATCTGTTGCAGAACTATATTTTCTAAACCTGTTGAATAATAAAAGCAATGTAAAAATATATATCTTTTGCAAAGATTGTTTTGACATTTCTCATCATTTGTGTTTTTGCAACGTGTTTCTGCGACATGCGGTCAGCCAAGTGGGTACCTCTCCCCACATGCTGCAGCCATGGAAACAAAGCGTCTGTTTCAGTGTTTTAGCCAAAAGTCTTCAACGCAAGTTGAACTAAATCAACAGCCCTTGAGCGACACAAGAGAAATAACACACTGGGCGATGTTTCATCGGATTAAAATACACTTTTAAAAAATGGAGGCTGCTAAGCTGCACAAAGCTTACACGTCCGTGCAGGAGGTTGTGTTCGCATGAACCAGGGCAAAATCCATTACCGGTAGGTCTTCCTATACACCATATGGGCTATGCAGGAAGGATCTCCTAGGCCAGTGGTTCTCAACCTTTTTTGCCCCATGCACCCTCTTCACCATATGTCAGAATGTCATTCCCCCCTTTCCAAGATTGTCTGACTTAATCTGTGCCATACAATAATGTGTGATGTTCTGTAGATTATGTACAATCTGTAGAATTGTAATTTGTAGAAACGTCAGTATGCCAACATTCTGAGTTTGTGGTTCCAATTCTCCCCTGAAACCCTAAAATTCCCCCCGGGGGGGATTTTCCCCTGGTTGAGAACCCCTGTCCTAGGTCAACTTCTCATGAACAGCAGCTGGGGCGATAAATAAATATTTTAAATAAACAAACAAACAAATAAATAACTAAATATATAATACTGCAGGTGGGGGCTCACATGGCTGACTGAAACAAAATAATTCCCTGCACATAGAAAAGTCAAGGATAACTATTCCAGCTGAACTTTATCCCTAATGTTCCCATTTTCCATCAGTTTAAAATAATAAATATTGGAAGTCACTCATTTGAATTTCCTGCTAAGGGTGAGGTTTTTGTCTTATTTCATTTCATTGCTTTGCATATGACTTAATTTGGTAATATCTTAAAAACTAGTGTATTATTCATATATTTTGTATATGGTCACAACATAAGAAATAAGCATAACATATATAAATATTTAGTTTTCATTATAGCCAACTCATTCTTGTTTCACCTGTGAATTAAGATTGCACTCACAAGATATAGAGCCCACTATATAGTGGTTTAAATGAAGAAATAACACCTGCAATGAAGATACAACCAGTATAATAAATTAAAATATAATTTATTGGCTGATGAAGCAATGAAACAAGATCTGTAACCGGTACACTTGTCTGTCTTTTGGTTCTCATGGTATACTTTGTGAGTAATGTGCTATGTGTCATTTGTTATGGTTTGATTTTGTTTATGGTTATAATTTGTGATATAACGTGTATTATTGTTTGGTCTGTATCTTTGCATATTCTCCTTTCATCATCATCATCATCATCATCATCATCATCATCATCATCATCAGGCGATCACTCCTGACCGAGTAAGATTGTGAGGCCGACCACCTGCTTGCTTGACCCTTGCCCATCCTGGCTCATCATGAGCTGCAGGGAGAGACTGGGTGAGGGGATCAAGGCGGTGGTGAATGCCTCCCTCGAGGAGGGAGTGATGCCATCAGCCCTCAAGGAGGCAGTAATAAGACCGCTTCTAAAGAAGCCCTCCTTGGATCCCCAGGATTTAAACAACTTTCGCCCAGTCTCCAATTTACCATTTCTGGGCAAGGTGATCGAGCGGGTGGTGGGTGCTCAGTTGAAGGCACACCTGGATGAAGCCGATTATTTGGATCCGTGCCAGTCGGGCTTCAGGTCTGGACATGGGACAGAGACGGCCTTGGTCGCCTTGGTGGATGATATGAGGAGGGCTTTGGATAGGGGCGAATGCTCCTTTCTAGTCCTCCTCGATCTCTCAGCGGCTTTTGATACCGTTGACCACGGTATCCTCCTGGACCGTCTGGAGGGGTTGGGCTTGGGAGGCACTGTATTGCAGTGGTTCCGGTCCTTCCTCTCTGGAAGGTATCAGAGGGTAGTTCTCGGGGAGGAGGCTTCGGACCCTCGGCTGCTCACTTGTGGAGTGCCGCAGGGTTCCATCCTCTCCCCAATGTTATTCAACATCTACCTCAAGCCGCTGGGAGCTATCATCAGGAGGTTTGGGGTGCAGTGTCATCAGTATGCGGATGACACGCAGCTCTACCTCTGTTTTAAGTCCTCACCGAGGTTGGTCGTTGAGACCCTGTCCAAGTGCCTGGAGTCAGTGGCTGGCTGGATGGGAAGGAACATGCTGAAACTGAACCCCGACAAGACCGAGGTACTTCTGGTGGGGGACAAGGGAAGCTTAGGGGATGTTGACCTGGTGCTGAATGGGGTACATCTACCCCTGAAGGACCAGGTCCGCAGCTTGGGGGTCATTCTAGACTCCCAGCTGTCCATGGAGGCTCAGGTGGCAGCTGTGAGCCGGGCGGCGCTGTATCAACTCCATCTGATACGGCAGCTGCGCCCCTACCTTCCTAATCACCTGCTCCCATCAGTGGTTCATGCCTTGGTCTCCTCTCGCCTAGACTACTGTAATGCGCTCTACGTGGGGTTACCCTTGAAGACGGTCCGGAAGCTTCAGCTGGTACAGAACGCGGCGGCTCGCCTGATTAAGGGCAGCCGCCGGCGTGATCACATCACGCCAGTGCTTAATGAGTTGCACTGGCTACCAGTTGCTTGCCGAGCCGAATTCAAGGTGTTGGTTTTGACCTTTAAAACCCTACACGGCTCCGGCCCAGCTTATCTCAAGGAGCGCCTCCAGCAACATCAAGTAGGCCGCTCAACAAGGTCTGCCACGGACGGCCTTCTCCTTATCCCATCAGCCAGAGCAGCCAGGCTGGTGGGGACTAGGAAGAGGGCCTTCTCTGTGGCGGCCCCCACATTATGGAACTCCCTCCCTAGTGACCTTCGCCATGCCCCCTCCGTGATGAGCTTCCGCCGTGCATTAAAAACATGGCTGTTCAGGCGGGAATATGGGGTGGGTTAGGTTTTTAATGAGAATTTTTTATATTGTTTTAATTATTATATTTTATTGTGTTTTATTGTATTTTAATTGTACATCGCCCAGGGTGGCCGGGTGACCGGCCAGATGGGCGATTGATAAATATAATAAATAAATAAATAAATAAATAAATAAAAGATTGTCTTCCAGGATAAAAATTTACAAAAAGGAAATTTTAAAAGGAGGAAATTCTAAAGAAAAATTGTGTAGACTCTAGCGATGGGTCCGTAAGTGACTGTGGAGGCCAATTCTAGAGCCACACAGCTTCCCACAGTGAGGACACAGGTTACCAGATGGAATATGGTCCTGTAAAGGATTCGTTTGACGTGCTTTTCGCTTAGCACGTTTCTCCCTTTCACCTTGCACTCAGGCTTCTTCAAAGTCCATAGAACCTTTGTGAAAGGCCAACCTCCAGTTAGATCGTTCATGGGCCAGAGCTTCCCAGTTTTCGATGCTTACGGTATATTGCATTTTTTTAGATTAGCCTTAAGAACATCTTTAAACCTCTTATATTGACCACCGATATTCCGCTGGGAATAAAGTAACTGCTTTGGGAGACAGCAGTCAGGCATTCGAACAACATGACCGGTCCACTGAAGTTGGCGTTGAAGGATCATTTTTTCAACGCTAGTAGTCTTTGCTTCTTCCAGTACACTGACATTTGTTCGCCTATCTTCCCAAGTAATTCGCAGGATTTTCCGGAGGCAACGTTGATGAAATCTTTCAAGGAGGTGGAGGTGACGTTTATTCTCCTTTAGTACTATATTCATAAATATACAAGCTCCTGTGCTATTTGTGAAGTATAATTTCTTAACATATAATTTCCTCTTGTGTGTGACCGTTTATTTCCTGGGCTCCTGTGCCTTGAGCATTCTCCTGTTAGCTTGTTTTGGAGCTCCCGTCCCCTTTTTTCTTCCTCTGGAACTTCTCACCACTTGGAGAAGAGGAAAATTTGTAACAATACAATCTGACAGGGATGTCCCAGGATCCTCTCTAGTGTATGGTAAGGGATCCTAAAGTACACTGCTCAGATATATATATATATTAATTTAATTTTAAATTTCACCCTTCCTCCAAGGAGCTCAAGGGCAGCACAACAACCCTGTGAGGTGAGCTAGGCTAAGAGACTGGAATTGGCTCATGGTCACGCACGTTCTTCATAGCCAAGTATGGATTTGAATGCCGGCTTCCACAGTTAACATCCAACACCCTGGACACGGATCACACTACAGGCAGTCCCCAGGTTACGAACGCGAGTTCCATTCTTAAGAATGTCTTTAAGTCAAATTTGTATGTAAGTCGGAATAGCATAGTGTTCTATACGTTAAAATTGGCATTTATGCAAATTGCATAGTATACTACGCTATGTACTCTATGTAAATGACATAGCGCTGGGGAACCCAGAAGTCCGTTCTTATGTATGGGTTGTCTGTAAGTCAGACGTTCTTAACTCGGGGACTGCCTGTAGTTTTGCAGATATGGGGCATTGCTCCACCCTAGCGTGAGGGAAGATAGAATTTGCGCTAACAGCCACAAGTAAGGGGCTAAATTATCTTCCAGATTCCACTACTAAACCAATGCACCACAATAGGAAAATAGGCAACATGGGATTGTATCCAGTGTGAGTCCTACTTAGAGTAGACCCATTGAAATGAATTTATTTATTATATTTATACCCCACCTTTTTTCCTGCAAGGAACCCTAGAGGCGGCTTACATAATCCTCCTCCTCTCCATTTTATCCTCAGCCTAACAACCCCGTGAGGTAGGTTAGGCTGAGAGTTAGTGACTGGCCCAAAGTCACCCAGTGAGTTTCATGGCAGAGCGGGGACTAGAACCCGGATCTCCCGAGTCCCAGACCAACACTCTCACCACTACACCACACTGGCTAAGTTAGACTTACGTTGGGTGCAAGCCATTGGATACAACCCTATGTCTGTTAAACTAGTACAGCTGATGGGTTTAAGTAGCCCATCAGAAAAAAGAAAAAGCAGTCTTGTATGAAATGTGATGATTGTAAAGCTACACCTTATAGAAGAATGGCAAGAACGGATGTGTTGGGGGCCCAGCAGGATGGCTCTGTGTATTCTTTATGTATCCATGTGTGTGAGGCACAAATTTGGGATTTGCTGTTCAATACAAAACTTATTTATTTATTTAAAATACTTCTTGGCCACCTTTCAGGGCAGGAGCCCTCCCAAGGCAGTGTACAACAATAAAACACATAATTAAAAACCAATGTGGTATTAAAAACACTAAAAGCACAATAGAAACAGTAAATACACAATAAAGACAGCAACAGCAGCAAACTTGCTAAAAAAAGAAAACCCAGCATATGAGAGGTCCTGAAACATCCAGGGAGATAGTAATCAGGTTTCTAGTCCTCAGGTTGCTTAGAGAGGGGAGAAATTGAAAATGTTTGCAGACTCACCCTCTCTATCCATTCCCCTCTGTCAGACCTATCCCATGCAAGAATAAAAAATAAAATGAATCAAACCAATTTTAAATTCTAGATCACATTAAATGCATGCCAATCTATTTCATTTACTTGATTTACACTGTTCTCCAAAATTGGATTTTCTGGTAATAGCTGTTGTTTGGATGGCGTAGGGGAATTGGTGCAGCAATGCCTTGGATTGCCCTCAAATCCCAGATGAGTTTGGGATGGGTTGGCTGTTGTGAGGCACACTCTTCACATACTCAAAGATATTCTAGTAGTTCATCACTTGTTCCAGAACAGAGCGTTGACACTGAAAATAGGTTCTGAGGCTGAGCCTATGTACAGCAGTGTTGCATAGTGGTGAGAGTGTTGGACTGGGACTCTGGAGATCCGGGTTCTAGTCCCCGCTCGGCCATGAAACCCACTGGGTGACTTTGGGCCACTCACTGACTCTCAGTCTAACCTACCCCACAGGGTTGTTGTGAGGATAAAATGGAGAGGAGGAGGATTGTGTAAGCCACCTTGGGTTCCTTGCAGGAAAAAAGGCGGGGTATAAATATAATAAATGAATGAATGAATGAAACACTGAGCACTGCTTTTGTTGGTTTCTATTAACAGAATGGGTGCTTGTGGAATCTGCAGGTCTGGGTGTTTGTTATCAAGAGGCAGCAACAGTTAGGATGAAGGAAACGAAATAGTTAAAAAGGAAAAACTTAGCCAAGCATGTAGACAGATTGCCAGGGTAATGACTGTGGCAATGACTGACAATGGCTATGTTGATTCAAAAGGGTTGAGGTGTTTTGCTGTCTCACCCTGCCTACGTGACCAAGATCAGATAATACCTACCAGCTGCTTGATTGTAAGATCATCCTCCTGTCTCCTTGTAAGGAAATCCCCCTCCCATAATAAAGCCCCCCCCTTTTGTCTTGACCTTGCTGACCAATGTAAAGAATTGTTGCCAAATGACCAGACTTATGTATCCTATAAAAGTGGTTGTAAAAGCCCCGCCCGGGGTTCTGCTTTGCGACACAGTCCGCAGGACCTATTGTGCACAATAAACCTTTTTCCAATAACCCGAGTTGGTCCTCGTTGTCCTTGTCTGAGGTAAAAGGTGACCACTTCATCTGGCGAACCACGAAGGGACAGCAAGGAAGCTTTGCAGCTTGCTAGGGGCACAGCCCACCTCTGCCCCCTAAGGAGAGGCCTTGCGGAGCTCCCAGCGCGCATCACAGCACTTGGCTGTGAGGGAATCTGAACAGGGGGCCTGACGGGGCAGTGGTCGGACGGTGACTCCAAGAACCAACAAAACTCGGTGCGGAACTAGGACCAAGGGGGCCGGACCGGCGGAACAGGCGAGTATACTCTAGGGTTCCTACAGGAGAGAATAGGAACAAGGGGAGGAAGATTTGGCCATCCTCCGGGGATTGGACCTACGAGGCAGCTGAAAAAGGCTGAACTGGTTTTTTTTCCCTTTTGGGTAAAGGAATAAAGGATTGGGCCTACGAGGCAGCTGAAAAAGGCTGAACTGGCCTCCCTTTTGGTAAAGGAATATAAGAGATCTCGGGAGGGAATGTGTTGGTATGTGTGGTGAAGTGTGAATGCCGCTGCAGTTCCCGTAGGTGACCGTGGAACGTCCGGGGCCGCGGGTCAGCGGAGCGTGTGTGTGAAATCCCTTAACGTCTAACAGGAGAGACCCCTTACTCTCCTGTCTGTACCCCACCCTTCTGTTTCTGTCTTTGTTGTTGGTCTCAGAATTAGGAATTAGGAAAATGGGGGGGGGAAGCAGCGTCCCACGGACACAGCTTCAATGTATGGAGAAGAATTTCAAAGCAGGGTTCGGGAGAGACTATGGGCGAAAACTCAAACGCCAAACTCTCCGAACCCTATGCGAGGTAGAGTGGCCATCCATGGGAGTGGGGTGGCCAGCACAAGGCTCCTTCGACCTCAATATCATTGAGCGAGTACACCAAAAGGTGACTCAGACTCCAGGAGGACACCCAGACCAATTTCCCTACATCGACCAGTGGCAACAAAACGTTATGGAACAGCCCCCATGGCTGAAAAGATATGCAGGCGAAAGGGCATTGGCAGTTTTCCAGAGACAAAGAGCAGGAAGATCTAATGTCTTGCCATCAGATCCTGATGCATATGTCCCTCTTCGACCCCCTCCATACGTGCCACCCAGGGAGCGGCCACAGCCGCGGGCACCCACTCCCCCTCCCCATTTAGAGAGTAGTAGTGAAGAGTCAGAAGAGGAGGAAAGGACTCCCTCAGCACCCGGGAAAGATCAAGATGAAAAAGGGGAGGTGGGAAGCCCAGTGGCAGACCACACTAGAACAAAGAAAAAGAAAATAAAAGACAAGAAACCTGTCCTCACTGCACCGCTTAGGCAAGTGGACCAAATGGTGGAAGGGCCACAAGGGCTGGAAAGGCAGACCCTGTTTCAGCATGTCCCATTCACCTCTTCTGACCTCTTGAATTGGAAGAAACAATATGGGCCATTTGCAGAGAAACCAAGTGAAATGACAGAGTTAGTGAGCACTATCATGACTACCCATAACCCAACGTGGCATGATATCCAGCAACTGGTGGGGACTCTTTTGAACCCCGAAGAGAGGGAAAGACTGAAAGCAGCAGCCACCGAAGTGCTAAAGCCAACGTGTCCACAAGGGACGCGGGTAGAAGACCATGTAGAAGAATTCTTCCCCTCAAGAGACCCAAGGTGGGATCCCTACGACCAAGGACAAAGTGCGCTACTGCGCATGTATCGAAATAGAGTAGTAGAGGCCATGAGGAAAGCGGGGAGGCCAGCTGTAAACATGTCCAAACCGTCCCTTGTGATCCAGGGCCCAACAGAAGCACCTGAAGCATTTTATTCTAGACTCATAGAAACCTACCGAACCTACACCCCCATTGACCCCACTGCCCCAGAAAATGTGAGAATGCTGGCACTGGCGTTCATATCCCAAAGCGCCCCTGACATAAAGAGGAAGTTGCAAGCAAAAGATGATGCGCTGGGAATGTCCATGTCCCAGTTGATGGAGACAGCAAGAAAGGTGTATGTAAACAGAGAGACAGAAGAAGAAAAGAAGAAAGAAGAAAGGATGCAGAAGAAGGCAGAACTGTTAGCGGCGGCCCTTGTCACTCAACAAAGGAGACGTGGCCGAGGGCGAGGAAGGGGCCGAGGAGGAAGAGGGGGTGGAGGCACCAGGCCCCTGGGAAGGAGCGAGTGCGCCATCTGTCGACGGGATGGTCACTGGAAAAATGAATGCCCGAATAGAGAAAGGGGAGGAGCCACCCATGGAACGTGGCGTGGAAAAGGAAGAGGAGGCCAGGGGAGAACACCAACAGCACAAGAGGAGAGAGAAGAAGGGGCCATGGGAATGGCCGCTGTAGAAGGATGGGGAGCTGAAGAAAAATGAGGGTCACCTGGCTCGAAAAATCTTGGCCCCCACGAGCCGGTGGTTACAATGGAAGTAGGGGGCCAACTAATGGACTTTCTTGTGGATACGGGGGCCACCCGATCCGTTGTCACCCAGCCTGTTAACAAAAAATCAGGGACAAAAGTAAAAATTCAGGGAGCCACAGGGTCTCCAAGGCCTTATGATTTGTTAAATCCAGTCACGTGTAATTTAGCCCAAAAAACAGTGACACATCAATTTATCTGGCTTCCTGAATGTCCCATCCCACTTCTGGGACGGGACCTCCTAAGTAAACTAAGGGCCCACATATATTTTGATGAGGGCAAAAACATGAGACTGGAAGTCTCAGAGACCCCACGCCTACAATTACAACATCCCCAGGAGGAGGTGTGGCGGCTAATGGTGGCCAGAGAAAAACACAGAGAAAGCCTAGACTGGGAAGAGTTTGGAGTGCCTGGGGTCTGGGCAGAAGACAATCCACCTGGACATGCAGCACACCACCCACCCTTATTGGTCACCCTGCAGCCACATGCACAGCCATACCGCCAGAGGCAAAGGCCATACCCCAGGCCAATTATGAAGGAAATACAAAATACCATTAATAAGTTTGTAAAACATGGCATCGTCAGAATAGCCACCTCCTCCTGGAACACGCCGATTCTGCCAATCCCCAAACCCGGGGGAAAGTATCGCCCTGTCCAAGACCTGAGGAGAGTTAATGAGGCTACAGTAACCCTACACCCAGTGGTCCCAAATCCGTATGTCCTTCTGAGCCTGCTCCCCGCATCGGCTGAGTGGTTCTCAGTAATTGATCTGAAGGACGCATTCTTCTGCATCCCCTTGCACCCAAAAAGCCAAGAACTGTTTGCCTTTGAGTGGGAAGATCCTGAAACTGGAAAAAAGGCCCAGTATGTGTGGACAAGATTGCCCCAGGGGTTCAAAAACTCACCGACCCTATTTGGCACTGCGTTAGGAAAAGATTTGGAAGAATACTACCCATGTCACCGCGATGAAATTTTGCTGCAGTATGTAGACGACCTGCTAGTGACAGGAAGGACAAAAGACACGTGTTGGGAAAATACAAGGCATCTTCTGCAGCTCCTAGAAAAAAGAGGGTACCGGGCATCAAGAGAAAAGGCCCAGCTTGTAAAGAAAAATGTCAAATATTTAGGCTATGAGGTGGCACAAGGACAGCGATCCCTAAGACATGAAAAAAAAGAGGCAGTATGCCAACTGCCCACCCCAAAGACAAGAAAAGAGTTAAGGGGATTCCTTGGAGCTGCAGGATTCTGCAGGATCTGGATCCCAAATTTCAGCCTGATAGCTCAACCCTTGTACGAAGCCACCCGAGGAAGAGAACACGACCCGTTCCTCTGGCAAGAAAAAGAAGAGAAAGCATTCAAACAGCTTAAAGAAGCCCTGATGCAAGCCCCAAGCCTGGGACTGCCAGACTTGGAGAAGCCATTCAGCCTCTACGTGGATACTAGGTGCAACATTGCAATTGGAGTCCTGACTCAGAAGTTAGGGTCATGGCAGAGGCCAGTGGCGTATCTCTCCAAACAGTTAGACAACGTAGCAAAAGGATGGCCGGCATGCTTGAAAGCAGTGGCAGGAACTGCTTTGCTCGTCCAAGAAGCAGCCAAGTTGACTTTTGAACAAGAGCTCATAGTGTGGACCCCACACTCACTCCGAGCTGTCTTAGATGCAAAGGGGCATCTCTGGCTCACCAACACTAAGATGCTCAAATATCAAACCATGATAACACACAACCCGCATGTGATCCTCAAACAATCATACACCCTCAACCCAGCTACCCTGCTCCCTGAAAGCCCATCAGAAACACACTGCCACCACGATTGCATTGAAGTCATAGAACAGACTTATGCATCCAGACCAGATCTAAAAGACACTCCGCTCCCTGACGGAGTAATGGAAGTATTCACAGATGGGTCTAGTTACATAGAAAATGGAGAAAGATTGGCAGGATATGCTGTGGTGAGTGAAGAAAAAGTACTGGAGAGTGGAGCATTGCCCAAGGGAACAAGTGCCCAACTAGCTGAGTTACACGCAGTTATTCGGGCTCTCCAACTTGGAGAAAATAAGAAACTGACCATATGGACCGATTCTAAGTATGCTTTTCTCACCGCACATGTGCATGGAGCCCTGTATAAAGAGAGAGGATTGATCACTTCAGGGGGCAAGCCTATAAAGCACATGACCGTCATCCAAGAACTACTAATCAGTGTATAGAAACCCATGAAGTTAGCCATAGTTCATTGTGAAGGCCACGCCAAGGGACAAGGAAAAGTGGCACGAGGAAACAGGAAGGCAGATTTGGCAGCCAAAGCAGCAGCCAGAGGAGATCCTCCCGAAAATACTGAAGCATGCTATCCACTGTGGGACTGCCCAGGCATGCAAGAACAAGCATATTATACTCCTGAAGAAGAGAAAAAGGGGTATGAAGATTTACTTGCCACAAAACTGAATGGGTGGATGGTTCTCCCGGACAAAAGAGTTTGGATTCCAGCATCACTAAGCAAAGAAGTGGTGCAAGCTGCCCATGAAAGAACTCACATGGGATATGGTGCCCTAGCCCAAGCATTAAACAGAGAAGTCCTCATTGACAAACTGTACACCCTAACCAGATGGGCTGCTGAAAAGTGCGTAATATGTGCAAAGAACAACCCCGCGTAGGCCCCAGCCTACCACCGGGAAAACAACCAGAGGGAGACTTTCCCTTCAGTTCAGCCATGATAGATTTCACAGACATGCCAAAGGAAAAAGGCTATACCGCCATGTTGGTGATAGTCTGCAATTACACTGGGTGGCCAGAATGTTTTCCAACCAGGACTAAACAGACCCAAGAAGTGTCAAGAGCCCTCCTAAGAGACATTGTTCCCAGATATGGAATACCCTCCTATCTCTCTTCTGACAACGGCCCAGAATTTACCAATAAAGTAATCAGAGAAGTGGTAGGAGCGCTAAAAATAGACTGGAGATTACATTGTGCCTACCATCCTCAGTCAAGTGGCAGAGTGGAACGGATGAACCGGACTCTGAAAAACAAACTAGCAAAAATTTGCCAAGAAACCCAGTTGAAATGGCCAGATGCGCTGCCCATGGCCCTGCTGGCAATTCGGTGCGCACCCCGGCGAAATCTGAATCTCTCCCCTTTTGAGCTTATGTTTAGACGACCACCCCAACTAGTAAGACCCATAACAGCCAATGAGGGAGAGCTGGGAAAAACTCAAGTCTTAAAACAGGTGCAAGGATTAGGAAAAACAATTGAAGACCTGCAAGATTATGTTATTTCACAAAGAAAGCCTTTGTTTTCCAGCTCCACCCATGGCTTTCACCCCGGGGACCAAGTCTGGGTGAAAGATTAGAAGGCCGAACCATTAAAGGCTCGGTGGAGGGGTCCGTATACAGTCATCCTTTGCTATCCCTTAGCCGTGAAAGTTGCTGAAGTCAAACCGTGGATCCACTGGACCCGAGTCAAGCCAGCAGCCCAGTTTGCTTCTACTTGGAAGGTGGTTCCAGGTCCAACCAAAGACCGTGGCCTCAGAGTCACCCTCAAAAGAGTGCAACAGAGGCCATAATAAAGCCTCCACCTCGGGGTGCAAGTGCTAGTAACCTCTCCCCCGCCAAAAGAACCAGTGTTACCCAGATCTACAGGCCCTAGCAGGCGTCACACCCGGAAGCTGACGTCCGTCGCTCGGGAGAAGCCTGAGGATCACGCCTCGCCATGTGGAAACAGATATTGTTACTAGCATGGGTGGGAAAAGTTGTAATTGCTTGTGCCAATAATTGTACAGCTTGTCAGAAAATAGTGTTAGAAGGACAAACCCTAACCACTACCCTGGTGTACCACACACACTATAGATGCACATCCGAAAACATAACTAAGTGTTGCTATAAAAATACCTGGTACTCCCTATGTGTAAATACAGGCCATTGTTTTGATCCTAAGGTAGATCCAGCCCAGACATGGTTGGTAGCCCGGGCACAAGGGTCTACCAAAGGACATGTGATAGCCCAAACACAATTAAAGTCAAAGTCTAGTCCAGGATCCCTCATCTTTGACCTATGCAGAATCGCGTATTGGCCTACCTCATGTGGCACAGACATTAACTGGCACAGAGCTTACGCCCTCAGTGAAATATATGTGTGCCCCCAGAGAGCCCCCCAACCACACAACCCACAGTGTGACAATGTTGAAGAACGATACTGCCCCTACTGGGGATGTGCACTCTGGGCCACTTACCACCAGAACAAGGGCCAAGGACAGAAGTTAGCCGTCTCCAGGATACATAAAAAACCAGACTGCACATTATACAATTGCAACAATGTAAATTTAACTATCTCTGATCCACAGGGATTCATAGATAAGTATGGAAGTGGTTTAGGCATCCGGTTATACTCCTCCGGTGTAGACCCTGGAGGTATTTTCCTACTTCAGATTGAAACCAGGTACCACCCCACGCAGAATTACACCCGGCATTTCTCTGAATTTTGGGAAGAAACAGCCATTGAGTTTAAACCAACTCAAGAGGCAAAAAATTTGTTTTTAGAACTTGCTAGTAACATTGCCAATTCCTTAAATGTGTCAAACTGTTATGTGTGTAGGGGTACCCAAAGAGGAGACCAGTGGCCGTGGGATGCCCAAGAGTACAATTACACCCAACCTTATGACATCTCCTCCATGCCCAAGCATGTGAGAAGAGGGGCCACGTGGATCTTAAGACAGGCCATAGTGGCTGATTGGTGCCTAAGTCGTCCCTGGGCAGAAGAGAGAATAGCAGTTGGAAACACGCCTTGCCTAAATTCCCAAACCTGGAATGAGACAACCAATCAGTGGGACCTTTGGCCCAATTCCACCCTACAGTGGCCCAACCTCTCCTTAGAAGACAGCACGCGTGCCACCAGAGCTCCTCCTAGAGTGTATTGGATTTGTGGGAGATTAGCCCTGACAGATCTCCCCACCAATTGGACAGGTAGTTGTACACTGGGTCATATAAATCCGGCATTTTTCCTGTTGCCCATAGAAACTCCCACAAAAACCAAGCAAAAAAGGGCAATAAAAATTGGCCAGTGGGATGATGCAGATTGGCCACCTGAAAGAATAATCCAATATTATGACCCAGCCTCATGGGCACAAGACGGCTCCTATGGGTACCGCACCCCAATTTATATGTTAAATCGTATTATAAGATTACAAGCTGTGGTAGAAATAATTGCTAATGAAACCTCACAGGCACTCAAAGTGATAGCTCAACAGCAAACAAAGTTCCGAGATGCCATATACCAGAATCGCTTAGCCCTTGACTACTTGCTAGCAGCTGAAGGTGGAGTATGTGGAAAGTTTAATATAAGCAACTGTTGCCTGCAAATTGATGACAAAGGTGAAATCATTGAAGGAATAGCTAACCGCATAGAAAAGGTGGCTCATGTTCCAGTCCAGACCTGGAAGGGGCTCGATCTGGGAGAAGCTTTCTCTGGATGGTTCCCCAAGTTACCAGGGTTGCAAGCAATAGTAGCTCTCATCGGGCTAATCGCGATGGGTTGCATCCTGCTCCCTTGTGTCCTCCCTATTGTGGTCCGGACAATCCAAAATAGCCTGAGCCTATTAGCAGAAAAAAGGGCGGCTGCCCAGGTCCTGGCTATGTGGGAATATCGCCCCATCCCCCAGGTTGAAACTCCAGATGGGTGTTGAAGTTTCAAAAGGGAGGAGTGAAGGAAACGAAATAGTTAAAAAGGAAAAACTTAGCCAAGCATGTAGACAGATTGCCAGGGTAATGACTGTGGCAATGACTGACAATGGCTATGTTGATTCAAAAGGGTTGAGGTGTTTTGCTGTCTCACCCTGCCTACGTGACCAAGATCAGATAATACCTACCAGCTGCTTGATTGTAAGATCATCCTCCTGTCTCCTTGTAAGGAAATCCCCCTCCCATAATAAAGCCCCCCCCTTTTGTCTTGACCTTGCTGACCAATGTAAAGAATTGTTGCCAAATGACCAGACTTATGTATCCTATAAAAGTGGTTGTAAAAGCCCCGCCCGGGGTTCTGCTTTGCGACACAGTCCGCAGGACCTATTGTGCACAATAAACCTTTTTCCAATAACCCGAGTTGGTCCTCGTTGTCCTTGTCTGAGGTAAAAGGTGACCACTTCAAGGAAGGAGCAATTTCTCAGGTGTGTTTGGTGGTGTAGGGCTTGCATGGGTTGTTTTAAAGCTGTCCACAGCTCGTCACTGGCGGCTGGCTCATAAAATGTCTCTCTGCATGACTGAGCGAGAGCATCCATGCAGATGGAAAGAGCTGCCAGCAAAAGGGGGGGACGGGGGGGACGGACACAGACAGAAATGGTGTCACACACACACAAGTGACAGGCACGCAAGTCCACAAGGAAATGCCCTGGATTCTCTAGGGGAAGAGTAGAGTTTAACCATTAGAATTCGTGTGTGTCGTGTGTAATCTTCTCAAGGCTATCACTCAGCTGGGTAGAATCAGGGATGGGGATTCGGACTCCAGGACTTGACTCGTGAGTCGGACTGAGTCCCCCCTCTGACTCGAGTCCCGCTCGAGTCCCAATATTTTTAATGGGACTCGAGACTCGACTCGAGACCAAGGACTCTTCAACATCCCTGGGCTGTGCCAGAAGGAGTGGAGAGAAGTGCGATGGTCAGCGAAGATTTTATTTTTTAAACTCATTTTCCTAAAATGCAACTTGTGGAGAAAGCCTGACACGAGTACACACACACACACACACACACACCAGTCTCCTTCCAAGGGAGGGGGGCGAGGAAGAGAGATTGAGTTACAGGGAAGCAGCCAGACGGACCAGCATCCCAACAATGGAGAGTCTCGGTTGAATTCCACAAAACCCAGGAAAGGACCATCAAGACCATCAAACTATCAGGGCAGTCTCAAAGAGCTGTAAAGTACCCAACACGTCACCTTCTTCCCGGGCAGGAATAAGCCCACCTGACACGAAGGGGCAGGCATAAGCCCCCACCTGACCGCGAGGGCGGGGAGAGCGGGAACCCAGGGGTAGAAAACCCCTCTCCCCTCCTTTTGGGGGTGTTTGGGAACATGGGGTACTTTGATCAAGATTCGTCCTCCAGCGGCGGCTGGAGTAAGCTGTTCTCTTCCCCTGATCGGACAGACCCGGAGTCAGGCTGAAATTGACTAGCATAAAGTCTTTAGTCTAAGGTAACTGACTAATCCCAAGGCGCTAGCCTGGGAGCCTGTTCATTGATAAACTTGGGGATCACGTCAGGTCATGTTGACGTTATAGTATTCCTAGAAAGCTGTTAGTTCCGCTCCGTATATTGTGTAAGTAAATAAAGCCTTATTTGGTCATACAAAGGGCTGGAGTTTCCTCTTGTGTGCGCAAACCTCCTAGTCGGTTTCACCTGCTTGTACGGGCTGTACTCAGTGCCGGTTAACCTGTTAAGCGCCGAACTCACGCATAGGACCCGGGTGCTGGTCCTTCACACAACTTTTCAGACATTTTAGGTTTGGCTGCCTCTGCCTGCCTGTCTGGGGTTCCCAGCCTCCTCTGCCTGCCTGGTCTCTTCTTAACCAGTTCCACAGTTTGAATTGTCCAAGACAAAGGCCTCTGTCTGCCTGCTTTGGGGTTCCCTGCCTCCTCTGCCTGCCTGGTTATTTTGGGGTTGTCTGCCTGGTCTGTTCTTGTCAAAATCAGTGGCAGAATTTTGAAATAAAAAGGCACACTTGTGCCTAGAATTTATTTAAGCCACACATCTGAAGTAGCCTTATTTTGTTGGGAAAACCCCCCATTGATTTTAATAGGGACTCATGGAGTCAGCTTTGGGAGGGACTCGTGACTCACCATTTTGGATCAAGGACTCAGACTTGGACTCGGGTCCAAAGACTCAGGACTTGACTCGTGACTTGAAACCAAGGACTCTTCAACATCCCTGGTAGAGATTTGAACCCAGGACTCCAAACTGGGCGAGATATATCTACTACAATGCTTAGCGGCCCCTAGCAGAGGCTTCTCTGGGGCATCTTGTCACTTAGCATGGGGGTGCCTGCTGCCAGGTTCTTCAGTCTGAGGGGAAAACACGCATTCACAGGGTGGCCGCATGGTGCCCTGACTTGTGGAAGGTCTCTGGCCCTGAAGCAAAGGCTCTAGTCCCCAAAACTCAAGAGGGAGTTGGACCTTCCTGCACGGACACCACCCTGTTTTCTCGGAAGACCTGCTTCCACTTCTGAAGCCGCTATAGCCCATCTCGTCACCCTTGTTTTGTCCCCGCCCCCATCTGCGCCCACAAGCTGGCTGGAGAGGTGAGTACCTCTAAAACAGTGTCCTCCAACCTTGGGCCCCCAGATGTTTTTGGCCTACAACTCCCAGCATGCCCCAGCCAGCTACGTGGAGGACACTGCTCTAAAACATGGGCGGAGTGACCTACTATACCTAGGAAGAGACAACACCTTTCTTCCCCAGTATGCCTCCATGGCCACACCTCCTATGCTTCTAGGGTCAAAAGGGCAAGCAACGTAAAAGCCACTTTTTTTGTTTTGTTTTTGCCTTATTTGGGGGGCTAAGCAATTAAATTTTGAGCAAAGGACAATCCTGCTTTCTTCCTCAGCCCTGGGAAGCTCAGGGTTAAAAGCTGGCAGACACAGCCCACCCACCCCACGTGCTTTTGTGGCAGATCTGCCTCATGGGCGTCTGACAGCAGGTGACCTTCCCATGAACAGCTGAGCTTCAATCTGCAGCTCCAGAACCCGACAAGCCAACAAATTAGGGACAAAGCAAGAGAGGAGACTTGTAAATGTCCTTTTGCTTCTCTGAAATGTTTCTGGTTTTGTTCCGTTTATTTTTTTTTGCATGCTCGCCGTGTATGAAATCCAATTCTTTTAAGCACCATTTCAGAATGTTTTCCTCCAGGCTTTTGTTAATAGCTAGAAATGCTTTCTCAATGGGCACCAATGGCCTGACGATTTCATAGATTTCCTAGACCTGATAGAGTTGGAAGGAGCCTACAAGGCTATCGAGTCCACCCCCCCTGCTCAATGCAGGAAACTAGAGGAGGGCTCTCCCATCCAAATAATAACCAGGCCTGACCCTGCTTAGCTTTCCACACTCAGACAAGCTGAGCCAGCGTGAGCCACAGGCCTGTTTGGTCAATAGCTTTTGAGGGCTGGTGGCTACTAGCTACTGTTCCCACACCACCTGCATTGCTGAGAGAAACAGTTTGACAGTGGGAACATAGCCCCCGAAAGAAAGAAGTCAGCAATCTTGGGGGCTCCAAGCATATACTGTTTGTTTTAGGGGGAACTGATGCTGCTGTATGATGGAAATTGTAATATTGCCTGCTTAAATCGACAAGGTAATGTAACCACTAGTTAGAGTGGGAGGAAAGGGTTAATTGAGCAGTCCCCAGGGTGCAGGTTTTGTAACCCCTCCTCCCGACTTCCTGCCTCTCTGTGGCCAGCTCTCTCTCCCTCCAACATGATGGAAACACCCACATGAATTAATAGATTGTAAGTAAAACGAATAAATGTCTTTATTAGTTTTAAACCTTGTTTGGACAATCCATTTCCTTTTAAGAGCCTTTTTAGCTGGGTTTAACAACCCACGTGGTGATAAGCAGTTTCAATAACCAGGCTGTGCATAAGGGGGGGAAACTCTGCTTCGGCCTAACCAGTATAGGACCGATTCCTTTCCATATCCTCCCAACACTTCAGTCTGTCCAAAATGCCTACCTGCTCTCTCATGTGCAATCTGAATACAGTAATACCTTGGATTGCAAGTAACTTGGTCTGAAAGCATTTTGCAAGACAAGCAAAAAAATTTAATTTTTTTTAAGGTCTTGCAAGACAAGTAGTCGGTAGGGATGTAACTGCTCGCCTCGAGCGGGCGTAGCGGGCCGAAATCGGCCCCGCTCACGCCCGCCAGAGACTCGCTTTGATATAAGAGTGTTTTGGATTACAAGCACGGTTCCGGAACAAATTATGCTTGCAATCCAAGATATTACTGTACGTGTAAATAAACAGATATTATAGTGCAGTGTTCTCCAACCTTGGGTCCCCAGATGTTTTTGGCCTACAACTCCCAGCATGCCCCAGCCAGCTATGCTGGCTGGGGCATGCTGGGAGTTGTAGGCCAAAAACATCTGGGGACCCAAGGTTGGAGAACACTGTTATAGTGGAAGAAAAACATAAATATACATCATTCTCCCTGGACAAGAAAACAGGCCATGTAGAAGGCTGACTCCTCCCCCACCTTTCTACCACTTATGGTGAAGTGAACATTGCAATAAATGGTTGCTGCTAAATAGCTGCTTTCAAACAAAAGCAAGCAGCACTTTTGGTGGGGCAAATAACAGCTACATTGGAGGTGATTCTTGGCAAGAAACTGAGGAGGGGCCCTGATCTGGATTGGAAGCACATTCCACACCAAGGCCCCATGGCTGCTCTTTCTTCCAAATGAAAAGTGGCCAATTTCAGTACAGGTAGTCTCCAATTGCCCCCAAAATGCCGGGGACCCTCAGGAAAACCCTTAAGCCATCATGGCTTCTCACTTTGTCATGCAGAGTCCCGGATTCCCCTGCCTCCCACAACTGCAAGCTACTTTAAGGTGCTCTTAAAGGGGCCATGGGCAAAATTGCAGCTTAGCTTGCAGTTTTAGCTTAGCTGCAATTTTGCCCATGGCCCCTTTAAGAGTAGCTCTCTGCTTAGGCTTGAACGGCAGTAAGCAGCAGGGATGGGGACTCGGACTTGGGGACTCGACTCGTGAGTCCGACTGAGTCCCCCCTCTGACTCGAGTCCCACTCGAGTCCCAATAATTTATGTGGGACTCGAGACTTGACTCGGGACTCGAGCCCAAGGACTCCGCTGCTGCCGCCGCCCTCACCTCACCTCCTCCGCCGCCGCCGCCCTCACCTCCACCTCCTCCTCCGCCGCCGCCGTCGACCTTGTCATCGCACACAGCACGACCTTGCCATCGCACACAGCACGCCGCGTCACACCGCCAGCGCCGTCGCTCTGTTTTTGGCGGGGTTGCTGTGGTTCCTCCCGCCAAAAACAGAGCGCCGTCACTAGCGGCGTGACGCGGCATGCCACATCACGCCACCAGCGCCGTCGCTCTGTTTTTGGCGGGAGGAACCACAGCAACCCCGCCAAAACAGAGTGACGGTGCTGGCGGCGTGACGCGGCGTGACGCGGCGTGCTGTGTACGATGGCGATGGCGATGGTGATGAGGTCGACGGTGCTGGCGGCGGAGGAGGAGGAGGAGGAGGAGGAGGAGGAGGAGCTGAGGGTGGCGGCGGCAGCGGCGGCGATGATGGCAGAGGCGAGGGCGGCGGCAGCGGCGGAGGTGAGGGCAGAGGCGGCGAGGTGAGGGCGGCGGCGGCGGCGGAGGTGAGGTGAGGTGAGGGCGGCGGAGGTGGAGGTGAGGGCGGCGGCGGTGAGGTGAGGGCGGCAGCGGGGCGGTGGCGAGGTGAGGCGTTGAGGCAGCAGCGACTCAAGCGGCGCAGAGAATGCTTCGCGCCGCTCAGAAGAGCGAGGTTGGGCCGCTCCGCCGCGGAGAACTATGAGCCCAGGGAGGGCTCGTAACACATCCCTGCCCCCGGCGGCGGCAGGAGTAAGGACGAGGGAAGGATGGTGAGTGGCGGCGGCGGCGGCAGCGGCCCATGGAGGGAGCAGGAGGGTCTCCGCGGGAGGAAGGGCAGCTCTTCTTCCTCTCACGGAGACCCTCCCGCTCCCTCCATGGGCCGCCGCTTTGGGAGTGACTCGGGACTCGACTCGAGTCACCATTTTGGACCTCGGACTCTAGACTCGACTCTAGACTCAGGTCCAAAGACTTGGGACTCGACTTGGGACTCGGGACCAAGGACTCTTCAACATCCCTGGTAAGCAGGGAGGGAACAGACACTGATAAGCTGGGAGGGCCAGGCGAGGATGTGCGCGCACGCATGCTCTACCTGCTGCCTCTGCTGCACGTTGCTGTGGGAACGGGATTAGCTGGGTGAAAAGAAAAGGAGGTGGAGGCTGTACCTGCTTTCCTGGACTGATGGAGAGGTGAATGAGGGAATTTATCACATGATTCTTATATTTACATTGCCAAAGATTTTATTTCCTAACAGAGCTGACTCTGTGCCTGTAACAGGTGAGTTTACAGTGTCAGAAGAAAATGCAAGAAACTTCCCATTCTCTCTGAAGCGCCATGCTTGGGGGTGTGGGGTGGGTGGGTAAGCTTTACTTGTTGAATTTGTGCTAATCCTGACAATTTTAAAACAAAAAGAAAGAGATTGCCCTGCAAGCAGTTCTGTTTGTTCATGCACTTTTCTCTGTGCCAAATATGGTCAATATTTGGTTTACATAAAACTGGTGGTAATTGTGTGGCCCTCCAGATGTTGTTGGACTGCAACTCCCAGCATTCCTCACCATTGGCTCTGCTGGTGAGGGCAGCTGGGAGTTGCAGTCCAACAACATCTGGAGGGCTGCACAGTTCTCACCCCTGCCATAAAAGGTACAAGTTTGCTTTGAGGTTATCTTTTTCCTGCTCTTTCCAAACCCACAGCTGGTGCACTATGTAACTTTGACTTTTGTTTCTAAATGTTGCAGAGTGCTTTCCTTTTATATAAAACATGAAACAGGCTCCCTGGAGATACTGAAACTAAGTGGCAGTAACTCCTTTGCTTGTGTTGTGTTGTTCCGGTTTGAGTTTTATGGAAAGGACTTCTGCACTTTAGGATGTAATCCTATACAGTACACACTTTCCTGTGAGTAAGTCCCATTGAATGTAATAGGACTTACTTCTGAGTACACATGCATAGGATTGCAGTGTTGTTTTGTTTTCAGAGCAGTGCTAAATTTTACTTGGCTCTACCTGTGTACCTCATGTGAAAGTCTTTTTCTAACACATGCGTAAGTGCAATGGAGAAAGCTCTCTACAGTAATTATTAGGATTATTCTGCAAGGATTTTGGATTGGTTTTTTTTTAATGCATTAGAAGGGAGTTAGCAGAAAACACACCCTCCTCAAGAGAAAGAAAGAAAAAATCCCAAATACCTCAAATAGCAGCAACAAACATCATCATTGCATTTTGGGGATTATTGTTCAATCACAGTGTTGTTCTTGTTTTTTTTTTTTTAAATAAAGTACAATACAGCCCACATGATTTTTTTTCTGAGTGGAGAAAATAGGAGCTTGCAGAGTAGGCCTATGAACCACTTTGCACACTCAGAGGTATCTAAATGTTAAATATTATAAATTCAAAGATTTCTGTGCTTAAAATACTGCAGTTTTGTGTGTTTCCTCTAATAACTTTTGTACCTGGCCATGCCCTTTGGTTGCTTGGACATACCCTTGGCCACGCCCTCATGTTGCCTGGCCACACCCTCTTGATCACACCTTCATGTTGCTTAACCATATCTCTTACAAATTCACATGCGTGTCCCTATTTTCATCTGTGAAATGTTGGAGGGTATGCCCCAGCATAGCTGGCGGGGACATGCCGAGAGTTGTAGGCCTTTTTTTCTGTCTAAACTTGCATAGGATTGCACCCTTATGCATCCTAAAATGTCTCTCCATAGAGTTACATGTGTGGCTGGAGATTTCAATCCTGGTCTGTTTTTGTTTGTACGTTCAAGAAATGGACGCCAAATTTCAGTAAAATTGCCAATTGTCACTTGGTTGGATCCAGAGTTAGAGTAGACTCATTGAAATCAATGGGACTTAAGTTAGTCATGCTCTAAGTATGACTAAATCTGGATCCAACCCCAGGTATTTTTAAAATCTCAAATTGGCATGCTGAGAATGAGCCCAACACACTCCTAAGGCCACGTTGTGGGGGAAGAGCTGGTAATGGCAGACAACTTGCCTTATCAGAGATGCTTCTCATGCATTCATTCTTTTTGTTGCAGAACCCCTTATAATTGTATGTGGAATCAGAAGATTCCTAGGAACACAGTTTGAAAACCATTGTATAACAGACTGCTACAGAAAGGTAATAATAAAACAACATTTTATTTAATGTATACTATTTTCTGAATTATTTTGATGTAATACTGTCCTATTCTCCTTATTTGTTGTGTTCTGTTTAAATATACGTGTGAAGAAAAGTGTCAGAGTCTCCTGCACCACACCCACATCCACACCCACAGGTAAACAAGTGTAATCCCAGCTAGAGGTTGGGGGGCCTCATGATGCAAATGTACTAGGTGTCAGAGTCTCTTGCCAAATGTGCATAGTTTCCCTTTGATGTCCCTGTGCCCAAGTATTCACATACAAATGCAGCCCAAGCACTCTAGTCATATTCAAGGAGCCACCTCTCCCCTGCCTAGCCCAGATGAAGTTCATCCTGATTGGCCAAAGACAGCAGGCGTGCTGAAAGGAGTGGGGGGGAATCTATACTGCAAGCTGTGGCTTTTGGGTGTTGTTGTCTGGACGCGAAGGAGCGCGGAGTAGGGCTTTTTGCTGAGGCAAGCCCTAAGAAGACCAACCCCCAGGCAAGGAGTAAGTGCCTGTGTATTTATATAGTAAGGGACTCGTTTTGTTGTTTTGTAGCTCTGCTTGTGTATACCAAAGTGTCTCCCCACCTTTTTCCCCTTCCCTCATTCCCCACCTTTTATTGTAATCTGTTTACCTTGAATAAACTTTCCTGGTTTTACCCCACACGGAGTATGTGGTTCCTCTGTGGTTCAGTGCTAAATCCAGTGTACAGACCCAGGGCAAGGCTCCGAGAGAATCAGGTCAAGACGGCAGAGCTAAGGCTGGCAGTTTTGCACCTTTGATCTCTCGTCTTGAAGAAAGGACCGGTTGGCAGTCCTTCACAATAAGTAATATTAAAATGGTGGGGTGGGGGAGAGAACACCCCAGGTTTTTTTTTAAAAAAGTTATACTAACATGGGAGGGAGGGAATTTTACATCATTCATGAGAAGGCAAGTGTCAATAGAGGCTTTTGACCCTCAAACAACTACATTCCTCTGGCAGTCACTATAGTGACTGTTATCTAGGAGAAGAACGGCATTCCCCCCAAACACTGCTCTCTGAATGCTCAGAAAATTCCATTCCCTTGCAACAGTTTTTTTTTTTTAGTTTGAAGGAAGATACTTGGCTTCCAAATATAACTATAATTTATTGCATGGGGGTAACAAGGGAATTGTTTGAACTAGACACTTCACACAGAAGCCTCGGGCTGTGTTCACATGTCACCGGTAAGGCGCCCTGCGAATAAGCTACGCAATGTGGGTTGTTCACAGAACCCGCAGTACACCTGACAGACGAGCAGGCTTACCATGGCTTGTTCTCCCCCCTAGTCCTCCAACCCAAAGGGGGCACGGGCGAAATCATGAAGAGGGTTTTTGCCACTCTTGCTGAGCAGTTCTGTAGCTGACCTCAGCAACCCACAATAAAATTGCTCTCCGGGGTTCGGGATGACATGACAACCCATTGTGGGTATGATTAACTCCTAGAACAAACCATGGGTTGTCAGGGTGGCTTGTTCCCCAAAATTAAGCCACCCTGCGGAAACCACTCCGGGTTCAGATGACACAGCTACCCATCGTGTCTAGCTGCCCATGATGGGTTGTCGTGTTGAGCAAACCCCAGCCTGTGTGTGTGGAGGCCCCGTTCATCTAATCCAGCGTTCTCCAACCTTGGGTCCCCAGATGTTTTTGGCCTACAACTCCCAGCATGCCCCAGCCAGCATAGCTGGCTGGGGCATGCTGGGAGTTGTAGGCCAAAAACATCTGGGGACCCAAGGTTGGAGAACGCTGATCTAATCCTTAACCACTGTTATTCAAGGTGTGCAGATGTGTGTATGTGGGCGGGGGGGGGAATACCTTGAATCAAGCCTACATGTCCCCTAGGCCCACATGTGGGGCGCACCCATGCATCCTCCCAATGGAATGACAATCCCCAGCTGGGTGAGTTTTAAGAACCAGCTCACGGTTTCTCAGCCTCAGCTCCTTGTTTGTAAAGTGGAAATTAACAGTTGTTTCCCCCACAGGTTTGGTGCAAGGGGGCAAACACGACAAGACTCTCTGCAGATTGAGTGCTCTTAGACAGAAGCTGTCAGAAGGTATAGAGAGAACATGGCTCTTTCCTCCAGCTTTTTCCTTGGAGATGTTCACTGGAGCTCCGTTTCTAACAACTGAAAGGGAAGAGTGACGGGGAGTCCTCCGATGTGGGAAAAGAAATGCGCTTTGACATGTCAAGACAGAGGATGGGGCCTACATCAGCTCCTGGCGCCTTTTATGTGCGTTGCCATGTTAAAGCTAGTTGCCTGGCAACCTGTTCTCTGGGTAAAAATTGGGATGGCCATGACTGTAGGGGGAAAGCAAGATGCTACTTTTGCCACTCTTCTTACTACACTCAGTGATGGAAAGTGGGGGAGAGAAGTCACAGGAGCAACGACACCCATTCTGAAAGAGCAACGTTGCTGCCTCTGCCCCCCGCCCCCCCGTACTGGATTCCCTTCCAGATTCAGCAAGTAGCAAGCCCTGCATTGTTCTCTGGGTTCTCGAGCTAGGAGGGTGGCCTCTCTATGGAGGTTCAGGCAGTTGCTAAGCAACACATATGCCCCCCCCTTAGCACCCCCTTCCAAGTTCTTTGGTAAGGGCTGTAAATTCATCTCTTCACCTGCTCAGAGGTGCTCTCATTATGAATCAAAAGCAGCTGCCAGGGTTCAATCCTGGTAAGCTCTGGCTCAAAGTATGTTCCACAGCAGGGGCAGCTCTAGATGTACAGTCATGCCTTGGATTGAGAGCATAATTCGTTCCGGAAACGTGCTTGTAATCCAAAACACTCTTATATCAAAACGAAATGCCCCCCAAAAAAATTTGTACAGAGATTTTTAATTTAAGCCGTACTACAGTACTTGTATTGCAAGACGTCGCTTGTAGATCAAGTAAAAAATAAAATAAAATAAATATTTAAAAATTTGCTTGTCTTGCAAAACGCTCTCAAACCAAGTTACTTGCAATCCAAGGTATTACTGTACTGTGGGAGCCTGCAAATGGCGAGGCAAGGCTTGCACTGTCTGGAGGTACAAGCAGCTCCTACCAAGATTGCCATCTGGACACGCCCTTCGATTGGAACTAGATTGGTAGCCGTCCAATTATGGAATAAGCTCTCCACTGAATGGTAGCCCCCCCCCCCAATTATGGAATAAGCTACAATCAGTGGTAGCCCCCCAATTATGGAATAAGCCCCCCCCCCGAGGCCTGCCTGGCGCCAACCTTACTATCTTTTTTCGGTGCCAGGTTAAAACTTCCCTCTATGCCAAGGCATTCAATATTTAACTGTTCAAAATAGCACATGGGGGAGTGGGCGGGGGATTGTCACCCGTAGTAGGCTTAGTTTTATTAACTTTTTGTATTGTCATTTTAAACTGCGCTTTTAAATTTGGTTTCAATCTTTTTAGCTATATTGATATGTTTTTATTGTTGGTTTTTATGTAGATTTTATTGTATCAATTGTTGTGAACTGTCCAGAGAGCTTCAGCTGTGGGGTGGTATATTAATTAATTAATTAATTAATTGCATTTATACCCCACCTTTTTTCCTTCAAGGAACCCAAGGCGGCTTACATAATCCTCCTCCTCTCCATTTTATCCTGTGAGGTAGGTGAGGCTGATAGTCAGTCCCAGGCCCAAAGTCACCCAGGGAGTTTCATGGCCGAGCGCGGGGACTAGAATGCAGATCTCCCGAGTCCCAGTCCAGCACTCTCACCACGACGCCACACTGGAATAAATAAATAATAATAATAACTAGATGTCACAAGGAAAATACCAGGTACCTAATCCAATGTTTCTCTCATAATGCTGACGGTGGTGCTGGTGCTGGGGTGGCTCTTGCAAGGCAAGCAGAATTTAACCTACCTCACAGGGTTGTTGTGAGGATAACATGGAGAGGAGGAAGATTATGTAAGCCGCCTTGGGTTCCTTGCAGGAAAAAAGGCGGGGTATAAATATAATAAATAAACAAATAATAATGCCATATAACCAGAATAAAGCAGGGGTGTGTGTGCGTGCGCGCGCTTGCTCACGCATGTTGCCTTTGCGCCCCTTGCCAGGCTACACCTCAGGCAAATATACAACTTGTGTACTGGGCTCTATCCCTGCCTCTGTCCCCCCAAAAATGCTGGGCTCCGCGCCCCTGTTCCACTTTGGCTTCTCTCCCAAGTCCCGCCTGGCTACCGGCCTCAAATGTTTAGAAGCCAGAATCGTATTTTCAATCATCAAACTGGCACGAATCTGAAGTAAAACATACCGTACCATATTTAAAATCTCTTGAGTACCATCCATGCAGGACCGTGTGCTTGCTTGCAGATACCTTCTTAACAATAGCATTTATACTATACAATAGCATTTATACACAGGCTGGGTGATATTGAGTGATTATAGTGTTTCCACATATTAATTTTGTTCGGACGACACAAAAGCCCATCATGGGTTAATTAACTCTTGAGGTGCTGCGGTGTGTGCCGGCTGGTGGCCATTGTGGATATACAACCCCCAACTGGGGGTTGTCATGTTGTGCGAACCCAGCTGGCGGGGGTTATTTTGAGGACTAAACAACCCTTGCAGAACCCTACAGCAGACTGTGGGTAATCCATACAATGACATCATAGAGTAGACCTGTACTGAAAATGACGGGGGGCGGGGGGAGCTGCGGTGGGCGGCTGAGCCTGAGAGATACTAGCTGGGCTCGCACGATCGCCGGGGGGGGGGGGAGCAATGGTGGCTTCTCTTCCCCGCCCCCGTGTGTGCTGGTTGCATGCTGCATGATTTGCCTAATTACCCTTGTGATGTAAGGGTTGCCCCAACAAGCCATGGGTTCTGGGGTGGTTTGGAAGTCTCCCCTGCTGCGCACCTCACTGGGTTTGGATGGCACGGCAACCTGTGCGCGGCAAGGGTAACTAGGCAAATGGTGCAGCGCACAACCGGGATGCGCAGGGGCAGGGAAGAGAAGCCACCGTGGCTTCTTCCCCCCAGTGAGTGATTGTGCAAACCCAGCCAGTGGCTTGAGTTCATGGCCACAATGGGATTTGAATCTTCAGAAATTTCTAGATTCATAGCTTGTACTCCTAGCTACTTTTTTACAATTAGTATATGACTTTACTCACTTTAGGACTGAGCCTGGACGTTGAAAACAGGCTTGGGGGCTGAACCTGTCACTCCGATTAAGCCCCATCTAATGTTAGTCCTAGATCTGCCTCTCTATTAGCAGTACACGAGTAGTAAGAGATGATTAGAGGCCAGCCCATAGGCATCACCCCATCCTCTCTTGGCCAGATGGCTTGGCACAAAAAGAGATGAAACCACATGGCCAGGCGGCGGCAGCAGCAGAAGAAAGCAGCACCCTGGAGGGGAGCCTGGGGGATCCAGCATCTTGCTGAGCTCTGCTCACAACAATCCACCTTTTGTTCTCATCCGGCCTCCGCAGCCAAATTCCCTGGGCCTTCTGAAAGCCAGATGGGGCAGCGCTGGGAAGATTGGCTGGGCAGGTCTGAGTTTACTGATTAACATCATTGCAATATGTTGGATTTGTCTGGATTCCGCTGCGGATCATTTGGCCCCATCCAGACCTTTGCTGTGGTTGAACTTCAATAACTGAATGCAAGGACTAGCAGATTCAGATGACAAAGAAAAAACGAATGTATATTGAGGACAATTTGCTTTATATTTCATGTGGTTCCATCGAGCAGCCACATAGTCTTGGAAGATCCCAAGGAGGTGACTAACATCTTGTGGTCTGCAGTATCACATGTTACTGGGGGATCTAGCAGGATCAACAGAGCACAATGCCCACTATCAGTTTTGGGGTGTACATCGTCAACCAAGGCTGCAACCAATTGAGAAAGTAGATTGGCATGGGCCCAGAAACCCAAACATTGCCCAGGTAGATCTGAAGCTGCAAAGCAACAATCCACTCCAGTGCCATTTTAGGTTGATATGCATAATTACAAATGTGCATCTTTTGAAAGGAGCACAAATGAAGTAGGATGATGATGATGATATTTGTACAGGAGAGAATTGCCACAGGTGCAGCTTGATATGTAGGGCTGAAACGAAGTGGACTTGTCAAAATGTCCTCTTCTGTACAACTATTAAAAGGTTAAGGAACTTGTCCTCCTTTCCATATTAAACTAGAGGGAGCCCTTAAAGTGGTCGAGCTCTTCTTTCTGTTTTGCGACACAAGGACGGAAGTTTTTAAAATCTGCCCATCATTATCTTTCCAAAGTTTCCGATTTCCAACAAATGTTTCCTGCTTGTCTGGACAGATCTAGCAGCTGGATCAGGTGGGATCCACAAACCATCAGTCTGCACAAGAAGTTGCTCAGACAGAAGAGCCAGAGTCAGCAGCTTGGTAAGACCAGGTTGAACCTGGTGGTACCACATGCAGCAAAGAGCAAGCAGCAGCTCCCACCTCTAGTGAACTACCTTGGTAGTGCAGTAAGACACTTGGGTCCTTTTTCTTTTTTTTATTTGTTTATTTGAATTTTAACATATACAGAACAACGGAACATCAAACAAAACATCCAATCCATTACAGAAACTGTATTAGTACTTGGGTCCTTTTGACAGAGTCCTTGGCATCTGCAGGTAGGACCAAACAAAGAGTGCAATGCCTTCAGGGCCTTTCCACGTTGTCTATTTTAGTGCATTAAATTCACCATTGCTTTTGCTATCCATTCATTGTGCACACAATCACCTTCCCACAAGGTTGCACATTTACTTGGCCAAGCAAAATAAGGCCTTTGGCTTGATCCACCTGTTCAGTATTCTCTGGAGGTTTTTGTATATGCATGTTTATAAAACATTAACACGCTTAGCTATCAAGACATGGAAATGGACCTAGGCAAGCACATTCAGGAGATATTCTACATTTCAGGTTCAAACTGGACTCAAGCCTCCAACCTAGACTCAAGCTTTCTACTCACTTTTGCAGCTGATTGTAGCAGTAGGGAAGGGTCTAAATCTTGCCAAAAATTTTGTACTCGTGTCTTCAGATTGTAAGCAGTTGGGACCCAAGTGACAGCTTGGCAGGCAGGTGGTACAAGGGAGGATGGGAAGGATTCCCAGTACGGTTGTAGTCTAGTGGGAACCAAAGTTGTAAGAGCCTCACTCTCTGTCTTTTACCCAAGGGAAAAAATATGCTTACATATGACTATTGGTCTCTCTGTGTGTGGTGGTTGTGGGAAGTTAAATCTCAATGGCTCTTAAAACCTACAGGTTTGAGCGTAAGGCAGACAAGGTCTTGTTTATCATAGAACTGTCCCTCACCTGAATAAAAACACTCATTCTGAGCTGCAATAATTATCTTCATGCCAATGTTTAAACTGCTTAATTCAGAGCAACTCCCCATATTAACAATCCCTAATTATCAACAATCAATTATATATGAGAAACTACATAATTATTACCGTAGCTATTAATGCTACCAGTTACCCTGGCATTTAAACTGATATCTATGCAATTATTAAAAATTATTTTCACCCTCACTACATGCCTACAATGCATTGGGGGTGTGTCACTATTTCCCCTATTTTATAGGTGGAGCACTGAGACTGAGTGACTTGACCAAGGCCAGACAATTACTATGCAATCCTATGTGTGTCTACTCAGAAGTAAGTTCTAGTATGTTTAATTGGACATACACCCAGGTAAATGTGTATGAAGTCTATAGCTTGAATTCAGATATCACAGCTCTATCACAGTAATGAGGCTTGAACTATGTACAGCTCTATCATTTATCCCAGTTCTACGAAATTTGTCTGACTGGGATTGTGTATAACATGGCTTTGCACTGTAGAATTTTGGGAACTCTTTCATTATTCTGAGTCTCACAGCTTTCCCTTTTAAGGTTCCTAGTCCTTATTGTGGCAGAAAATAATGATGATGAAATGATGCAGGCAGTGTTTTCCAAAGTCTCAGAAATGAAACAGAGGACATTACCAGAAATCAAGGTTAGGATTTACGCTCTCCTAAATTACTAATTTAGTAGACCCATTACCTCCCAAGAATGCCAAAAATAAAACGTGTGGAAACAGAACATCCAGTGTTTAATATACAAAGAATATAGTGCTAAGGATCAGGTTATTCTGGAAGACATACCCTCTGATCTCAAAGCATGTGTATGGATTGGCAGTGCCTACTCAGTGGTAAGGAAACAACCTGGACTGCACATGCTCAGAGGCATTGTTATTATTTCACATGTTCCTAGCTCATTAAGGTCTTTAAACATCTCAGCTTCACAGGTCCTCAGATAACAGAAAATGGGCATACGCATGTTCCCTTCCACCATAGAATAGGCACTTTCAAAATTCTACTTTTCTGTAAATGTCTATTAATACCTAGCATTACATGAACATCTTTTTTGAGTTCTCTTCAACTAGCAGCCACTGTAGGTCAAATGAAGGCCCGATGCAGACATAATGCTTAACCATGCTTTATTTTCCTTAAGTGCTATGTCTGAATACCTAACCCATGGGTAGGGATTTATTGAAAATTAGGAATGTGAAACCACGGTTTGAGTCGGGTTTGCAAACCATAGCTTGTGTTAACCATACTGAAACATTGCTTCTGCATCAGGCAAACTGTAGTTAAGGCAATTCCCTAAGCTTCCAAACCTCTCAGTTTGTTAAATGACAAGGAGAGATTAAAAAAAACAAAACAAAAAAAACAAAAAAAAGGGCTCCCCACCCCCAAACCTAGTGCATATTGAACAGGTATCTGGAGAGTTCTCAATCTTCCCCTCCTCATTCATTTTCATTTCATTGCTATTTTATTAGAAAGGAATTTTCAGTTCTCCTTCTGGCAGCCTCAGCAGCCGGGTGCCACGTGTAAAACCTTGGCGATCTCGTTGCCAAACAGACCATGTGTGTGGGAGGGACAAATTACATGGCATTCAGAGAAGGATGGAAATAAAATTCCTTTTGAGAAAGAGAGCGCATGGGGGGTGGGGGTGGCAAGCAAGCGCATGTCTGTGTCTAGGGATATGTGCGAGTATTAGCCCATTTCCACACGAGAGCTTCATATACTCCAATGATCTCCATTTGCCAGGGACAGCCCTGACACCCCGTTGTCCATATATTGCCTTTTGGACAATTTTCTGGGATGCCATTTAAGGACCTTGTCAGTCAGTGTGAGCTGCCATTTAAGGACCTTGTCAGTCAGTGTGAGCGGCCATTAAGTTTCAGCCCCTCCCAGAGTCAGTGTGAGCTGCCATTAAGTTTCAGCCCCTCCCAGTATCACATTTCTAGAACTCTTGTAGGCTGCAATCCTATGGTCCCTGGGAGGGCGTGTGTGTGTGGGGGGAGATAGGATTCATCATAGGATCTCCCCCTCCAAGGGCAGAGAGATCCATCCTGAAACGAAGTGATTCGACCCTGTGGCTCACGCTGGCTCAGCTTGTCTGAGCGTAGAAAGCTAAGCAGGGTCAGGCCTGGTAATTCCTTGGATGGGGAGACCCCTCCTCTAGTTTCCTGCATTGAGCAGGGGGTTGGACTCGATAGCCTTGTAGGCTCCTTCCAGCTCTATGATCTATGAAATCTATGACCCGAGATGCCCCAACTAGCCGCCAGGGAAATGTCCACAGCGGTTCTTTTCCAAGGGTGAGAACTCTGATGTTGGAATGAGGGCAAGGGTGGTGTGCTGGGAAAGGCCGCGGATCCACAGGATCTCCAGGTGTCCAGGCCCCCCAGACACACCCACTGGGTTAGTGATCTACAGCCACCCTGGAGCTGGTATATAGATCAATTCCCTTCCCATTGGTTTCATCTTACCTCTAGTGCACCTGCATGTAAATGCCTGCACAGGAATACTGTGTAGCGTACAGCTTGCCATTTTCACATTCTGCAGCCGATGAGGTTCACGTTGATAACAAAAGATAGGACAATTATGTTTTCCTAGCCTATCTTTAACTGAAAGAACAAACAGTCTCTGTGCTTTTAAATTAGCGCAGCACAGATTACTGCAGAGTAAATGAGTATAGCACGCACAGATGGAGAAGAGCCTGCAGCGTCTCACAGAGATGGTGGTGTGTATGTATGTGTGTGTGTACACACACACACACACACACACACGCGTGCACACACACACGCGCACTCAGGCAGTGAAGCTTGGGTGTGAGAACGATGTTATTAGCACATAAGAATATTCCTATTTTCATCTGTGAAATTCTGGAGGGTGCGATAAGATGGGGAGGGAGGCTGTGTGGGAGAAGGAACCAAAAGTGTTTGTTTAAAGAAAAGATGGTGGGGTTCAAGCTTATGTCAGTCCAACCCCTAATCCCAGATAAATGGGTTATAGCAGTCTCTCAATGTCAAAGGAAAGCCGTTTTGCATACACTCAGAAACACCGTCACTGCTTAATGGGTTCCGGACCTGAATCCTGGATTTACCTTCGCTCAAGTTCAGCTCTGACCAGTATGGCATCTTGCACCCAAAAGCTGCAGTCAAGCACAATTCTTTCCACCCTGGCTCCTCCTCTTGGCAGTACTGCCTGATTTATTCATATCCGTAGTCAGCCTCCTTTTAAGATCACAGGCAAGGTAGCAACATTCTCCTATCTCACTCATTTTTGCAACAGGCATGGAACTTGTTACCATATTATCCCCATTTTCTAGATCAGAGGAACAAAGGCTTACAGGCAGGCAGTGAATTCCGCCCCATTGGCCAGATCGATCTTCAGCACGGGTGCCTGAAGTGGCCGCCTCACCTGGCCTCGCACACGAAGCCACCTCTGCAAACAAAGCCTGCAACACGTACTCCACATTCACTTACTCTGTGGGCCGTCCCACAGTTCATAACATTACAAATGCCAGTTGCTCCTTGTGGGTTTTATCAATTTTTGCCTTTATGCCACGCTTCTCTAAGTACTCTGGGTGGGTAGCAATCATTTAAGATATATGAAAAAAGCAATATAACTGAACCAATTTAAAGGTACGTTACATCAACACTCAAGAACCTCTAGGGAAGGGCTGCACAATTTATGACCATCCATCCATCTACGTTGGCGTTCCAGGTGTTTGACTATACTCCCACCCCCATTTCTGCAGGCAGCCTAAGCAGGCGGTTTATAGCTGGCAGTCTGCATTCAGCTTGGAACATAGAAATCCATCTTATACCAGACCAGACCATTGGTCTATCTAGTGCAGAACTGTCTACACTGCCAGTCGGCTCTCCCAGATTTCAGCCAGGGGATCTTTCCCAGCCCTTACTGGAGATAGATCTTTTGCATGCAAAGCATGCGTTCTACCATTGAGTTAAGGCCTGTCTCCACTTGGTGGGTCAGCAATTGTGCAAGCCAGCCTGTGAAATTTCACAGCTGTGATGCAGCCCCTGAAAATGCCACTGTATTATCCATGCCTTCGCTGTTTGAACTTAAGAGCCATGGATGCATGGTACTGGCAAGAAAGCTCTGCGGGATAATTTTAAATTTTGCAATGAAACAAAGGAAGGTGGTCTCTGAGAAATGCGCCCCCCCCCGACATTCTCTTTCAAGGAAGCACTTACGCATCTATATGAGTTTATATTCTCCCGGCCCTCAGAATATAGCACTGCTGGCAAAGTGAGATTTTGCTGCTAGAGGGGCCTGCAGAGTTTGGAGCACTGAATAGAATGTTGCTGTATGTCACAGGCACCGACTGGGTGGATCTCTTAATGTTCCTGCTGATGAGCAACTAGTCATGCCTTGGATTGAGAACATAATTCCGGAAACGTGCTTGTAATCCAAAACACTCTTATATCAAAACGAAATCCCCCCCCAAAAAGGACCTGAAAGAAACTGCCTAGGTTGTAGTAAGACATACTTACTGAGCTGTGCGGGATCTACTTTGTCACAGCCCTGTTTTATGCTCCTGTGAGGCACACATGAATACTGCAACCACATTGGAAGGGTCAAGTGGATGGGTCCCTTTTCTTTGTAAGGAGAGTGCCAACTGAGTGGTGGGAAAGACAGACACAATCACCCTGTCCAGGTGATCGCAGT
Source organism: Shinisaurus crocodilurus (assembly GCA_021292165.1). NCBI lineage: Eukaryota > Metazoa > Chordata > Lepidosauria > Squamata > Shinisauridae > Shinisaurus > Shinisaurus crocodilurus. The sequence goes on along the minus strand of CM037877.1, from coordinate 268,543,673 downwards.
ATTCACACATACCACAGCCACAGGGGATAAAACCACAGAATTTCCGTATGGGTGATTGTTAGATGGGGGCCCTAGAGTCAAGGCAAAGTATGGCAAAGCCTCTTGTGAGTTTCACACCTAGCATCGGTCTTCATCCCTGGTCTTGAGTGCGGACTGGTTGCTAGATTTTGCTTTGAGGTTAGCCAGAGTTTCAGCTCCTACGCAAGTCCACTTTTTGCAGCTGAAGCAAGTTTAAAAAACAACATACAAATCATATGGGTAACAGACCTGCCTGAGTATCATGCCAGCCATAAGATCAGCCACCCTTCAAAAGCTCCACAAGCGTAGGCTTTAGGTAGGGCCAGGGTCAAATAAGGAATTTTTAAAAGGTGGGATTCGTGGGCAAGGAAAAAGTCCAAACCTGGCTACTGGGCTTAAGCCATTGGTCAGATTAGGTAATTGCCTAATTAGGTAAATGCCAGTGTGGTAATTGGGTTGCCACCCTGAGGCCCTATAGAGGCTACCAAGAGTTAAGACCGTGGCATGTTAAGCACAGAAATCTAGGCAAGCACCCCCATGCAGCGAGGGGGGGGGGGGAAGCAGCACAACCATCATTTCCTCAGAACCCATTATATAACGCACAGGCCCACTTTGAACTAGGATCTAGGTAAGATCCTGCAAAACCTGAGCAGCTTCAAACTCCAGAGATTTTTCTTAATCAAGTATTTAGCTATCCTCCCCCCCCCCCCAGCCCCCATGTAGAAAGAGTGGCATTTCTGGTCATTGCCACAGACCACAGCAAGTTTAGCAGCTGCATTTATTCTTCACTTCTTGGTGTGCAGGTTGCTCAGGGATTATTTTGCTCACCCATCTACTTCTGTGGGCTGTAGGCAGTGGTGGCAAATGTATCCACCTCTCAGTATACAGACCTAAATCTATTGTTGCTCTTGTGAACTCCATCCCACATAAAAATAGGTCATTAGTATTATGTATCGCTTACCGTATATAGGATTTGGCAAGTGCTTAATCTTTCCCCTGGATTTGCCTCAACAACTAAGGTCAACATTAGATCTCTTTTATGGATAGGCAACTGAGGCTAAGGGAACAGACTCGCCCAGAAACAAGCTCAAGTACTGTTTCAAGGAAGGTTCAAGCTTTTATTCATAGATCATAGAGTTGGAAGGGGCCTACAAGGCTATCGAGTCCAACCCCCTGCTCAATGCAGGAAACTAGAGGAGGGGTCTCCCATCCAAGTAATAACAAGGCTTGACCCTGCTTAGCTTTCCACGCTCAGACAAGCTGAGCCAGCATGAGCCAGCATGAGCCACAGGCTTTTAAACCCCAAAAAACTTTGACTCCAACATTCCCTAACCTGGTGCCCTCCAGATGTGTTGGACTACACATGAATTAAATGATGGGAATTAGGAACACAGGAAGCGGTCTTCTACCAAGACAGACTCTAGCCCAGTATCGTCTACACTGACTGGCAACAGCTCACCACCGTTTCAGGTAGGATTCTTTTCCAGCCCTATCTGGAGATTGGACCTAGAACCTTCTGAGTGCATTGCATTTGCTCAACCACTGAGCTATGCCCCCTTCCCCAAAGATTTGAGTTGTAGTCCAACACATATGGAGGGTATCATGTTGGGGTCGGCTGCTCTACCCCCAAGACTACATTAATCCCACCCTCCTGCCACACCATGTTCTCCCCCCTCATTCCAGATGCCTCCACTTCCCAATAAAGCAAGGAAGAAAAGAGGATAAGATAGGCTTCTCGAATATAGGAAAGGGAGTCATTGCCAAGAGAGGGGCCTCTATCGCTTTAGCCTTTGTCAGTTCTCCCAACACCACTTTTAACTACCTGACAGTAGAAAAGAGTTACTCACACTTTTCACTCGGGCAAGAATACCAAAAGCAGGGGCGGGTGGAGTAGAGGGTAGCCTCCTTAGGCCAGCACCTTAAATAAGCATTTGACTATTGTTGAATCTGTGGAGAAGAACTTCCCACATCTATCTGCATAGGATCTGAGAAAATCCCAATTTCTCAGGAAACAGGGAGGGGAGATAAGTGAACTTTGAAGTTCCTTTTCATTATTTATTACACTGATAGGCCATTTATTCCAGAGAGCAGTTTATGTATGGCCCTTAACTCCCAATAGCTCATACAAGGGCTTGGTATGAACTATGCTGCCCTCTACTGGCTTGGTTGCTAATCAGTCCAAATGACCAACATACCCAAAATATTTGCCTGAACGACATTTTGAGAACTCATTCTACTGTACTGTACTGTACATAGTTGCCCAAGTCCAAACCAAGAACCATCAGGATGGACAGATGAATAGAATGCATGAAACTCTTCTCTTTCTCCCATCCCCACACCATGCACACACATCCTGGATGTATATTTTTTGAAGATAGAAAGTTCCTTTGCATTCATTTTGGAGAAACGTGTGCAGAAGTGTGAGTAATCCCAAAAGAAGGCCCAGAAAGCAGAGGGGAGTGAGGTCGGCTTTTCAAACAGCAAGAGGAGCACTTTGAGGTCCAGCACAGCATCAGAGATACACTTCCTCATAGCATTCACTTACCCTACTACCAAATGTTCTACATGATTGCCCCCAAATCTCCATTCCCTCTTCGCCACTCTTGGCTCTTGCCAACTTCTTAACAGAGCTGAGCTTTGGAAGCCAAATTACATCAGGCAAAACTCATGAAAATATTTCATAATTCTGTTAATTTCTCATGTCCTTTTCAGGTTACAGATACCATATGCAATCCTAGCTATATAAGTTTGGTTTAAGACACATGAAGCAAAATATTACCACCAAATAATTCCTACCATCTATTGCATCTCCTACATCAAGTAGTTATGATATTGTTAAGAAAAGGCACCATGAGAAGAACGGGAACAAAAAAGTTTATTAACAAAAATGAGCTATCACAGTGTCATTAGGTCTAAGATTTCAAGACTGATATGTTAAAAGGATACATTTCAAACGTTAAGGCAGAGAAAAAACAAATACATTTAGACCATAAAGGGCTTTTTCTTCAAATGCCAGCTGTACTTGTTAAAAAAAATTAAATTAAAAGGGTTATCAAATTAAAAAAACAGGCCATGGTACTTCACGTAGGAAGCTATACATGCATGGAAAAAGCAGACAGGCTTGGGATGGCTCCCAGAAACCTTGTGCCAAAGTCAGTCCAGCGCAAGTGGCTGCAGGTGGACCACTTCCTAGTGTGGTTTTATAGGTGAATTAAAAATACATACAAAGTGCAGGGGAGGGCTGGTGGAAGCCATGCGGCCTGGCAGGCAAAATCTAAGATGCAAAGTGCAGGCAAGCAGGCTGACAGCCTGCAGGGCATCACTTAATGACTTCTGAAGGGTCAGTGCTATTTCAAGGGGCAGATGAATGGCCCTCCTACCTTCTAAACGACATAACGGGCTGATCAGATCATGAAACTTCCATGTTTACAGGTTACTGCAAGCTAAAACCACACAAATGTGTCTGTTGGTTACCCTAGCACAGTGTTCTCCAACCTTGGGTCCCCGGATGTTTGTGGCCTACAACTCCCAGCATGCCCCAGCCTGGGAGTTGTAGGCCAAAAACATCTGGGGACCCAAGGTTGGAGAACATTGCCCTAGCACACTTAAAGGTTATTTTCCTCAGGGTGGTAGTGGTCCAGGGAGGGCGTGCGCAGAACAGCTTGTGGTTAAAAGGGCCAAGTAGACAGCTGCCACTGGGGCTCAATCTAAATTAAGGGTCCTTTTCCAGCGGGGGTGGGGGGTGGGAAGAAAAGTGGCAACTGAAAAGACATCTACTACTTTCAGACAGGGTGCCCCTTCCTCAAACTCCTCTATTAATTTCTATCCAAGAAACTAATGAGCTTGTACAAGTAGGACTCATTTTTAAAATCATGTTATTGAAAAAAGTCAGCCAAGGAAAACAATTTCACACAACTCAAGTAAAGTTAACGAGACCAGTTAAACAGAAAAGAAATAAAGCAATGCCATGTTCCTCAAATGGGAAGTTAACATAAGGAAGAGCTGGGCAGTTTTAGTTAGACAACTAAAAACAGTCACACCTAGAAAGGAATAGAATGAAAATTACTTCTCTCTTAAGATAAGATAAATCTTACATCCAATAATGTTTGTACAGTCTCTTTGCCCTAGGATATGTGCGCGCGCACGTGGTGTGTGTGTGTGTGTGTGTGTGTGTGTGTGAGAGAGAGAGAGAGAGAGAGAGAGAGACTGCAAAGATATGCGATTCCAATTATGCCCTGCTGATGGGCAATCTGTCCCCAGTCACAATATTGACATGGTATGACATAGCAGAAGTGTCTGTATCCATGCGCATTGCCTATTACCAAGGGAAAGGAGAGGAGAGACTCCACACAGAAGAGTGTCTTCTGCCTGCCACAGGTGCCAGCTCTGGTACTCTACTGAAACCAGCAAAATGTGGAGTCCTTAAGTGTTGCTCCTTTCTTTGGATTTTTCATTTCTGCTGTCCTAGATAGAAAACAAAGGGGGAAAGAAAGCAGAGGCCTAGCATTAACACAGCTTGAGACCTGGCAGTACCAGGGTTTATTTATTTATTTATATTTATACCCCGCCTTTTTTTCCTGCAAGGAACCCAAGGCGGCTTACATAATTCTCCCCCTCCTCTCCATTTTATCCTCACAACAACCCTGTGAGGTAGATTAGGCTAAGAGTCAGTGACTGGCCCAAAGTCACCCAGTGAGTTTCATGGCCGAGCGGGGACTAGAACCCGGATCTCCCAAATCCAAATAAAGCTGGGTTGACCAGCTTTAGACTTTGGCAGGGCAAATAAGAGTTCTATACAGTAAACCCACCCCTATGCCTGTTCCATTTGCCTCTAGTTTGCCAATTTTTACCATGGGGTTGCTGTTCATTTGGAAGCTAAAACTATGGTCTAAACCAGGGGTGGGCAACTTCTTGGAGTTGGAGGGTTCCATTGGCATCCATGGAACCCTTCATGGGTCACACATTTTCCCTGCTGAAATTGTCACTGTCAACAAAGGTGCTGCCAAAATCCAAGCAACTGTGCCTGGATCGGTGCACAGAGGCGCACACAGCCTTGTTTCCCAGCCTTTCCAAATAGCTGATTCTGCTGGAAAACAGGACATCCAGGGAGCAGTGTTTCACAGAATCCCTTGGATTTTGGCAGCAACTGTGGCAGTGTGTGTGTGTCTATGATTAGTGCAAGCTATGGTTTGCTGTGACCTGGCTCGAACCAATGTCTTGATCATACCCCGATCATCTCCTCCTACTGGAACAGTATCCTTTCTAAACACACACAAGTCTTTGCACTGCTATTTATACAACCTTATGACTTCTGTTGTCCTTTATAATGATTCAGCTGTTTACCAACAGGCCAATGGATCAGAATAGAGGGCCCAGGGGATCCTTTCTAAACTTGTTATTTCAAGCAAACCACGACACTATAAGGAGTTCACACTGAGGAAGTTTACCCTGAGAATAAGCAGTTTTAGAGTGTGTGTGTGTTTTCTTAAATTAGCTGTAGCTCCTTGCTGACCATCTTGGGTAATTCACAATGCAATGCAGCCTTGTTCTTACTAGGGTGGTAAATCTTTTCTGGGCTGTACCACTTCAGAGTGCAGGTGGTGAGGTTCACATGATAGGATGCTCTGCAGCAGAAACCATAGTATTCCTGCACATAGAAAAGTAGCACCATGGAGAATGGCTCTAGCTCAGCTTTCTCCCTGATATAGTTGTCTATATGGAGGGAATGTTTTTGTGTGATGGGCCTTTTCATTACTGAGCCTCCACCCGAAGTGGTACAGCACAGTCATAGGCTTATCCTTTCAGCAAGAGTTAGGCCTGTGGGGTTTTTCTAGAGAACAGTTAACTTCACCAGCCAGAAGTTAACTAGCTACCATTAACATGCTGGGAAAAGTGAGTGTTAAGCAGATGAGCCCTTAACCTTGCCAGCAGTTGCTCTTTCAATTCACCCCCTAAACATGAAGTAAGCAAAGGTCTGAATTGAGTCAAGAGACTGGTATCTGGGGGGGTAGATGGATTATGAAGCAGACTTCATGTGAGAAAGCAAGGTAGGAAGAGTCAGAAATGGCCCCTGTTGTCTGCAGAGTATTTTCGGAGCTTATAATCTAGATCTGTGAGCCACAAAATGGGAGAGGCATGAGGTTTCTGTGAAGGTACATTCCTAGGAGATACTATCTCACCACCACATTTGAGAAGGGAGTGCTCGGTTTTGCCTAATTTTTTGCAATTTGCTAATTTTTTTAGCATAGTATTTTTGTGGTGGTGAAATGATAAAAGGAGCATTTTCATGAGAACCAGAAAACACACTCAAAATAAATAGGAAATTAAGAGGAGGAAACAAAGCTTTGTTCCAAATCAAGTAAATAATGACATAGTTTCTTTTCTTTTCTTTTTTTTACACTTAATAAAAAATGCAACCAACTTTACTGTAAAGAAATCTGTCATATAGCAAAATTGCAATTAGCAACATGGGAAACTTTAGTGGGGTGGGGTTTGTTTTGTTTAGTTAAACAGGGTCTAAATATCAACTTTGTTCTTAACTTCTAAGCTCACCTTCAAAAGCGTTTAGAAATGTTAACTGGAGCCCTGTTTACAACCTGCAACGAGAATCTAGAGTTTGCAACATATCAAAACAACAGGTAGTGATTTTTCACACTTTCAAACCAATTTTGTGGGTAGAGGAGGGCCTTGTGAATAGTGAGCTCCCGCTCATGGAAGCACACCTGATCACAAAACAGAGGGAGATAGGGGAGGGTAAGTGACAGATACCTCAGGGGGTGGCGGCTTGATAGTGACTGGCTGGGATGTTCTTCGTGGTGGCGAAGGTTTTGGCTGCACTTGCTGCTGGACTGTGTTGTAATAGGTGACCCCTCCATACACCTGAGACTGGGCCTGCAAATCCAAGAGAAAACTATTGATTTGCTCCAAAGTGTTTAATTATACAATTTTTTAACTGAAATACAAAATAAATATCAACACAACAATACACATGTAAATCAAAATAGAAACACACTTAAAGTTAAAAAGAGAACATCAATATATAGCAGATTGTCAAATTATAGAACACAGGCTTGCATGTTAATAAATCATTGAACTGTCTGCTTAAAAACAAATGTAAGAATTATACCAGTGCTAAGTCTTGCAGATTCAGGTTTTCTGGAGGATGCTGTTATTCCAAAAAGTAGTACATTTCCCCCATTCATTAGCAAGTTTAGGGATTGCTGTAAAATTTCCTTGCTTAATCTTAATTCAAACTGAGACCTTTACTCATCAACATAATACAGGCCTGTGGCTTACGCTGGCTCAGCTTGCCTGAGTGTGGAAAGCTAAGCAGGGTCAAGCCTGGTTATTACTTGGATGGGAGACCCCTCCTCTAGTTTCCTGCATTGAGCAGGGGGTTGGACTCGATAGCCTTGTAGGCTCCTTCCAACTCTATGAATCTATGACACCTACCAGACTTCCATGCTTCATTCTTCTATATAGGGTGGATTGTAGCACATCTCCACATTGGTCTATGGCATGGTTCGAGAGCACACAATTCAGTTACCTTGCTAAAGGTCTGGTGGATGGGATACCACTTGGGAACTCCATATATACCCCCTTGAATTTCATAATGGAACAAAGGCAGGAGATAAATGTACTACAATAAATCAGTCTCTAATACTTTGCTAGCAACATTTTGGCAGGATCTCAGATACACATTTTTGAAGAAGACTTTTGTACAAATTATTTGACGGCAACAGAACTTCAAAGTCTGTCCATCTGCATGCTATGTAATGTGTATGAGCTACCTTTTCTTAGCTATGTAGTGCCTAACCTGAAAATACTGAAACCAGGTCACAGTTTGCTGAATATCCTTGGCAGACTGTTCTGTGTAACTCAAAATTTTTACACTTAACTACAAACTGCCATTGTACCCAATTCTGGGTTTCTGATCCAAAATATCAGTGCTACTTGATACCTATAAATGGCTTGGCACCTTGTGGCTTGAGGGACCGTCTTCTACCACATGAGCCCGCCCAAAGCATATGAGGCCCGGCAGGTCCCTTTGCTGCCTGAGATTAGACAGGTCATGATGGGCGAGAGGGCCTACTTGGTTGTGGTGCTTATGCCCTCCCCAGTGCAGCTCACCTGGCAGCAACTTTTTTGCCTAGAAATTCCAGCATGTTGAATAGCTGATTTTAATTACTGCTTTATGTTTGGCCTGGTTTATTAAATGAATACTACTGCTTCTCTATTGTTTTAGTACTGAATTTTATCATATACCGTACTTTTATTCTTTTAATTGCATGCCACTCCAGGAGTTTTGGTGAAGAGCAACTCACACATTTTCTACAGTGAAATAATTATTGCTCTACTAAGCCCTAAAAGCTGAAGTGCCTCTATCCCCAGGATTGAGATCTGCCCCTCCGTCAGCAGGAGAGCACTGCACATTTGCTACTTCAACCCTTCAAGCCCTCTGCCTGTAGATCTCCTACATTCCAGGACAGCCACTGGGTAGGGTGAATTAGGGACTGTGCTGGGTCCAGCTTTAATATCAAGATGAAAGTTGTCCACCTTTCAGGGATGGGAGAAAGAGATAAACAAATACTGGACCAGCTGCTTTGCAAACACACAAAATCTCTACCCACCACTATGTCGCGGTGCTTCAGGGTGCTGATCACTTCCACAGACTGGATTTTCCCTGCTTACAACAAGTACAGAGAGGGACTCAACAGGGGCAGTTACATCTATGGGCTCTTGCCCCACATCAGAGATGGCTGATCAAAAGCAAGGAGGCTAATTGTGTCTCCGATACTTCATTTTGTGTCATTTTTGTATTTTGTTACATTTTGCTTGAAAAAATTAAATAAAAATTTAAAAAAGAGAGCCACAGGACAAAAGCTCGGCCTGACAGTAGGCAGTAGACTGTGTGCGCCAGTACTTTGCTTCTTTGCCACCTGCCACTTTGGGTTTCAGTGTTCAAAAACCAAACCAGAACAAACTTACTTGAGTGTTGGGATAAAGATGGGGAGGTGGGGGTGGCGGAAGTGCTCCTGGAGGGTAGGGGTAACTGGGACTGCCGAAATTCATCACTCCGGGAGGAGGGGAGAAGTAGGTTGGTGCCAGCAGCTGTTGTGGTGGTGGCGGCGGCGGTTGTCCAGGGGGCATGGAGACCGGAGGAGGATACAAACCAGGGTTAGCCAAAGGTGCAGGTGTCTGGTGTGGATGTAATCCTGGTAGAGACAGATACAGTAATCAAATAATTGCTTCTGAGATCAAAATGCCACAGAAATAGGGGGCTGAACTACATTATGGTTTTGACGATCTCTGTTCCATTAACAGAAGAGCTTTGCTGGAAGAATTCACCTGCCTGCCCCCTGCAGGGAGCAAATAACCTGGAGGATCTTTGTGCAATGTACCCTGCATGCCCTGCTCTGTGCTTGTGAAGGTTGATCCTGAAGGGTCAATCCCTGTGACTGGGAGAAGGGTCAGAAAATCCCTCTCCTTCATTCCAATAATGTTTAAAAGTTCATATTTTTTTTTGTTTTGCTTGCCCAGAAGGAAACTTCTAATAGGGCCTCTTTGCCCTACAAGTGTATGTGCAACCACAAGAGATCTGCAACATTTCAGATGAGGGAGCCTATTAAAATACTACCCCACGTTAGCCAAATTCCAGGCTTGGCTTTATATTCACTGCTGTGAATACAAGGGTTCACAATTTCAGCTAAAAGCTGCCCAGCTGGCAAAATTGATGACTTCCACCATTCTGGGCCCACCATCTGCAGAGGGAATAGCAAAACACCTACAATGAGCCAACTCACTCCCCCCCCCCCCCCAGCAGACAAGGTATTTGTCCAAAATGCCCAACTCAAAAGAGTGATGCTATATGCTATACAGGGAGGTATCTTCATGTCAAGTATGGTCGTAAAAATAAATGTGAGCAGGTTAGAGAAAAATGAGGGGATGAGAGAAGCTGTGAAAAGGTCTATACCTGGATGAGGGAGATGCATTTCTGGCTGAACGATCACCCCTTGGGGAGGCAACGGGGCAGGATTCTCGCTGTGGGTGTAGATGGGTCCCTGGAACTGTACTGCAACAAACCATTCAATACAATCTTTACTCCATGGACACTGACAGCAGTAACACACCATCTAGAGTTGGTGCATGGTACAGACTGGTGAGACCTGGGTACAAATCCCCAATCAACCATGATTCATTAGGTAGGACTGGATCAGTTGCTATCTCTCCATGTGATCTACCTCACAGGGCTGTTGCAAAGAAAACCAAACAGGACCCCAACCTTGTCAGAGGAAGGGTATAAAACAGGTAAAATACATCTTTAAAAACCTAAGCTTGGGCATTTTTCTATAGCAGGAGTGCACAGCTTTTTTGGTCCCGAGAGTCGCATCCAGTGCTGGTAGAAGACGTGGGGCCATGCATACATGTGAACACACGCATAAGACTGCTGGAGTGGGGAGAGGCTGCTTTAGGGTTGCTGAGGGAGGGGGAGGCTAAAGCCTCTCCCCCCAGTGACATCGCTGCTTCCATGTCACCATTAGTGGCGTGAAACAGCGATGCCAGCTGCTGCAGGGTGGCTGGGGGAGCCTCTAGCCCTCTCCCTGTTAGTGACCCTGTGCAGCATTGCTATTTTCATGTTGCCATTACTGGCACGGAAGCAGCAATGCCAATCAGTGGGGGGTGGATTCACTAGCGGGGAGCCTGGGGGCTGCACACCACACATCCCAGGGCCACGTATGTCCCATAGGCTGTGCACCTCTGTTCTATACGAGGATACAGGCCTGTGGCTTACGCTGGCTCAGCTTGTCTGAGCGTGGAAAGCTAAGCAGGGTCAGGCCTGGCTATTACTTGGATGGGAGACCCCTCCTCTAGTTTCCTGCATTGAGCAGGGGGTTGGACTCGATGGCCTTGTCGGCTCCTTCCAACTCTATGATCTATGAAATCTATGACCAGTTTTGCAAGCTTTGCGAGCGTGGAAGAGTAAATACCAGGCATCCACAAATCCATTTGCCAGTTCACCGGAGGCAAGTGCCCCTGACCTTTTGGCAACAGAGCCTGTTCAATACCTCACTGAGAGATCCTTCTTCTCTTTTTCAATTAAGTCTGGAACACATGGATCTGCTTTCCTTGAGTGAGCACTTCAGACATACTACACAGAATTCAATAAATGGGTTTGTAGCCCCTCCAACTCTTCAGTACTACAAAACACTGTCAAGGCTTATAAAGATCGTCAGCAGCAATGTGCACTTACGTGTGTCATAGTAATGCCCTTCCATTATGCTTATGTGCACTGGCGGAGCAGGCTCTGGGACAGGCCTCTGACGTTGTGACGAGTAACGCTTTGCACGGCCCCCCTGAACTCCCTGAAAAAGCACAACAGTATTTGAGTTCATAGAATAAGAGCGAAACACCCTCTTCCGGCCCAGCAAGCTTTGCTGGTTGCAAAGTCAAAGTCTTCCCATTTTTAAGGCCCACTAATATCTTATATCTACTGAAAGAGTAGCTTCTGCAGAATCCCAAGAACCTAAGCTCTCACTTTAGGCTTCTAATAAGCAGCACAAGCTGCCCAGGCACTTTTCATTTAATTCTTAACCTGATGATTTCTGGAGACTCAGGGTGGTGGTAATCCTAAGAGAAACCACAACAAAATGTTTAGGAAACGGGAGGAGGAAAGGAGAGGTAGGAGGCTTGGGTGAAACTTTCAGCTGCAAGGGGGTTGTGGCGTTCCTTGCCCAGTGCATTCAAGTTCCACGTCTGCCACACAGGCATGTAGGGAGCCAGAAAGAAGCCATTACGTGCCAGGAAAAGGATCAGAGCAATTCAAAACTGAGTCAGAATTAACCCACCACAAAGGCAACTGCTCAACTAGACTCAAGTTGAATAGTTTATCCCAACTCCTTGATGTAGGTTCTCTCATTACAGAATACGTGGACTCGCCATGGGAAATTCTAGAACTGTTGCCTTCCCTCTGGTTGCCAATCAGACCCACCATTTGAGAAGCAGGAAAGAGACATGGGACTTTACCATCTCTTCCATCCTATTGAACTGAGGTGGGGCTGCTCCAATGTGCATCTGATTAGGAATACCTGTTGGGAAAGGGAATGAAAAGGGGGGAAAAAATGATCAGTCCTCAAGTTTGCACTAGTACTAGGAATCTATGAATCCAGGGACAGACAGCAAGTTCAGGAAGTTCCTGGGTAAAGATGAAAATGAGGAGAAATGTTACTTACTACGCTGGGGAGAGGAAGGCAGGAAGATGAGTTTATGATGGTATGCAGGGACGCCCAAGACTTGTACTGTGTTGAGGAAGTAATACCTGACCTGGCCTAATGCAATAACCCTACTGTCTGAAGATGCAAACCACCTGCACCAGGAGCTCCCTGCACAATGAATGAATCTGACAACTAAGGAAACAAAAAGTTTACGACTCTTAAGGTTGCCAGTTTATTTCCTTTGGGATGGGCTGATTTGTTGCTAAAGTTGAGTTCGTGTTGCCCGAGACGCACAGAATGGCCTGAAGGCACTTGATACACTTCAACTACTGAAGCTAAAGGGTGTGTGTGTCTAGCAGCAGCATCTAGATGAGACATTGAGCTTCTTAAAGAAATGCATGGGGGGGGAGAGAATAAATCTGACAAGTTAACTTAAGTAAACAATATATGGTCAGCAAGATCAAATTATACTCCAACTATTTTCCAACTTTACTTTCCCCTGTTTAAGGGCTTCATACCAACGGCAAACATACTGAAAGTGTTTCTGGGATGCAGCACCTAAGATTGTACTTGTGAGGTGATATGACTGAATGCTCTTCCATATAAAAGATTCCCACACATAGAAATCAAGGTGTGTGTGTGTGTGTGTGTGTGCGAGAGAGAGAGAGAACACTAACTAGATGTGTCTCTGATATGCTAAACTTGTATCCACAGGGAAGCTTTTTTTTTTTTTTTAATGAGTATCAAATCATGTGAACTTCCACCTGAAATACGCACATCCCAGGAACAGTTTTGGACTAGCATTTCATCTACTATGTGTGAACGAGATCTACGTTTCAAGCTTTATTGGGCTAGTTTAGGTAGGTGAGGAGAAAGAATCCAGTCTTAGCAAACAAGAACTAGCATAAATCCTGCTACATCAATACAACTCTTTTTCAATCTTGATATTTCACTCTAGCCTCAGTCTGGCTGCCAAACTCTTTTTAAGCCTCAGGGGTTTTTTTAGACCTATTTCCGAGGCAGAGTAAGGAAGACAAGGGCATGTCTAAATGTACAACTTGTTCTTGAGATGTGATTATTTTATCTTCGGCATCCTTCCAGTCCATCATAACTACTTCGAAGTACAAGCCAATGACACAAACACACACAGTAGCTAACATAACTAAAGGGGATCTCTGTTCAGAGGAGGGAGGTGCAGGTGTCAGGCCTCCCCTCTGCCCCTTCCCTTGAGCAGCCCAGCACCTCTGCGAGCGCTTCAAAAATCAACACTCGCTTTGCTCCTCCGCTGCCACCAACCCCTTCAGGGTAACTTATTCAGACCACCCCTTTCATGTTTTGAAAATGAAACAAGTTTATTTAATTACAATTAAGGGTAGGGAAATAGAGAATGTTAAGAGATTCTAAATGTTGAAAGCCCTCCCTCTCCTCTCTCTCTCTGACTGCATTCACCAAAAACCCCTCTCGCCCCCTCGGACTCCCTTCAGACTTCCCTCTCTCCTCCTGAACAGCACCGCCCACTGTTTATATAACACAGGCTTCTTTATTTATATTTATTTAACACATTTTTATACCGCCCAATAGCTGAAGCTCTCTGGGCGGTTCACAACAGTTAAAACCATAAATTACAATAAAATATAAATATAGGATTTAAAACTATAGATTAAAACAGTGTTCTCCAACCTTGGGTCCCTAGATGTTTTTGGCCTACAACTCCCAGCATGCCCCAGCCAGCGTAGCTGGCTGGGGCATACTGGGAGTTGTAGGCCAAAAACATCTGGGGACCCAAGGTTGGAGAACATTGCCCTAGACGCCCTCCCAGGGACCATAGGATTGCTCTCAAAGTGACTTGCCTCCTCCCCAGCTAAAAGTTGGTTGAGCCTGCTGGAGATACATCCCCTTAGACTGTCTGGTGAACCCCAACTTTCCTCCCTCCTAAACAATTCTGCATTCCAGTACAGAGCACTTTACATATTATACAGCTGTGCATGTTCCATGACTGCTCATACCACCCCAACCCTACCCACACACACCTACACAGAGCTTGGTTTTGAGAACTCTAGATATTTGTTGTCTTTTAAAGCAACAGTCGTAATCTTCATGGTTAAAAAGATGCATTTTAAAAGTGCGGGCAGAGTGTTCAGCGACAGCAATTATTGTGGGACACATTTGACATACAGGGTCTTCACCACCCTGGGCCCTGCAGACCTGGGACTGCTTTTTCTTCTTCGCCCTACTGTGGTTTCTCAGATAAACTTAAGACTATCATCTGTGGAACAAGAATAAAGTCACACAGAGAGCAGTTTTTGCTCCATTTTCGGCCATGGAACTCATCTTGCTCCTGGGCACTCTCAGACATTTCGGTTTAGGCAAACATTTAGCAACTAGAGATAAACAAAGGGGATTTTACCATACTTTAAATTTGTATTGTAATTAAGTTAGGTATTCTGTGATGATGTTGAATCTTCAGGCATCAAGTGAACAAGATGTCTTTATGTCACAGATATACAGGGTGGGTAGAAGGGTGTCTGCCCATCACTGGCCAAGCTGTTTTTAATCTGAAGGGATTCTAGTTGCCACTGGCTGAGCCAATCAGATTCTAGACAAAAGCATGGCAGACACAAGGGCCTAAGCAAAGAAGGGGGAGCAGCAGCATGGGCCTAGGAAAACAAGAGCCAAAGACTTGAGAAGGTAGGAGACCAAATGAAGACAGCAAGGGGGCAGGTGAAGGTTGGGGCTTGAGAAGGTGAGGTCAGAAGAGAAGGGTAGAGGCATTCTCTGGAAAATATAAGCAGAAGGGAGTTATATTCTGATCAGAAACTAGTATTTGGCTACAGACCCCTAGCATGTTTTATGATTGGTCAGGATTTGGTTTTTTACTACCCTTCTGGAACTTTTTACTATTCTTCCTGAACTGCTTTGTATAGGTTGATTATAAGACTAAATTAAGTGTCTGCTTGAGCTCATCACCCAGCCACTTACCCTGAGGTTGTATGAACTGGGGCTGCCCTTGGTTCCAGTTCTGTTCCGTTATATTCAGTTGGGTCATGTCTTGCTCAAGACTATCTAGACTGGCTTCAACAGGCACCTCCCAGTTACCAGTCTTTGTTGGCGACGGGGTTGGTATAACCTCTGCAGTTTTCAGTGGTGTGGGTGTCAACCCCGATGGAGGCGGGACTTCATCAGCCAACTTCCCTGTCTCACCCGCTTTGGTCCGACTCCTCCTTGCCCGGGAATAGGACTTCTTTTCCACGGGCCTATCTGGTGGTGGCTGCAGAACATCAGTAGGAGTTGTTTGGCTTTCCGAAACCACCTCTTCCTTTTTAACAGGGCTGTTGTGCGTATGTGGAATCTCTGCCTCTGGAGAAGGCTCTCGTGGTGGAACAGGCTCTGAGCGCCTGACCCGGTAACTGTTCTCATGCTTCGACTGCTCACTGAAGCGAGGTGCATGCTGACTGCTCACATCCACAGCACGATAGCTTGGGCGGGTCTCTTTGTAGCCACTGGGTCTTGTGAATGTCCTTGGTGGAGGCATCCGTCCTGTCCCCGCTGAGTTTCGGTTGATGAATGTCCGGGGTGGCACAGGAGTACTGTCTAGACTGTGGTGTCGTGGTGGCTTACTTGGCCATTCATTGGACCAGTTTGTCTCTCTTTGTGGTGGACTGCCAAATCTGAATGGAGATGAGATGCTATAGGTCAGAAGTTAATTCCCTGAGCTACCTAAGGTGGAGTATTTAGCTCCCCATCACTAACGTTCCTCCTCCACCACCGAAGGCAGGAAGCAACCTAGGCCCTCAAGACCCGCAAAGTAAAATCCCATAACAAATATATGCCCACAGCCCGTTCCTGCTAGCTCACCTTGGCTTGCGCACCCTCCTGGGCTTGATGTCATCAGGGTTGTGTGATGAGCGGATATCATATCCATAAAGAGCAATCAGTTCCTGCCTTGATTTTGGTGCTTGCTCATCTTCCCGGAACTTGTCATGCTCCCACCGCCCTTCATCTTTCCACAGCTTACGCTGGCGACCCTTAGGCCTTGTACATCAAGAGGGAAAGTACCAGTGAATTAATTAATTTCTACCTCATCTCTAGGGTAACACAGGGAACCCAAGGGGCTCAAAATCATAGATTAAAAGATAGAATGCAACAGAACACTAACAAGAATTAAAACCAGTGTCATACTTAAAAAACAACAACCTCAAACGAGGGGAGGGGGGGAAGAACTCAAATCAAACCAAAAGCTTGGCAAAACAAAAAGGTCGACACGGTTCACCAAAAAGACACTAAAGCAGGGCTCTCCAAGCTTGGGTCCCCAGATGTTGCTGGCCTACAGCTCCCAGCATACCCAGCCAGCATGGCTAATGGCAAGGGATTCTGGGAGCTGTAGTCCAGCCACATCTGGGGATCCAAGGTTGGAGAGCCCTGCACTAAAGGGAGAGTCAATCAGGCCTCTTCAGGGAGAAATACCACAACTGAGAAGGCCTTGCCCAAAGAGACTCAGAGGAAACAATCTAGTGATTTCTATAAAGAATGCTTTTCCTGAGCTCTACTCTCCTGCTGATGGCTGCTCAAAGCCCTTCAAGGTTCCTGCAGTCATTAAAACAATGAGAACCGGTCCCACACATTCCTACAACTTCATTATTTGATCATATAATCTGCACTATCACAGGCTTGATACACCACAATACAGTCTTCTGTATTGGGTTGTACTCCTTTATGTATGAGTAGCCAGTTCTTTAACCCTATCCAATTGTTAAAGCAAAGTTACATACCCAATCAACATATCCTACTCCATAGTCTCGTGACCTAGAGCCCCCACCCCACCCCCATATCTCTCGTTTGCTGCTCATGTCACCTACCGGACTTCCTCTTCCTGGGTCTGTCCACGAAGGTCATGCTCAAAGAAAAGACCTTTGCGAGGTATGTATGCGGGGTTCTTCCGGTCCTCATCATCATCCAGGTGCTTAGGAAGTTTTTTCCCAACCTTGTTCTCAACTGCCTCAGTGCTTTCCTACAAAGAAGAAGGAAACATAGCACCCTTTGACCTTTCCACTACCGAAACCCATCATAAGTGTTAGGGTATCCACATTCCTTATCAAGTTTGTTTCAGTCAAATGCTATCACAACAGAAGGGGGGGGGGGGAAACTGCTAACAAATATAGACCAGTTACTAGGAATAAAAATGACACACTCCCCACAAAACATGGAGGAAGTAAGGAAAATAATCAAGAACCAGCAAAATCAACAATTTTGCATAAATAACTACTTTTTAAAGCAAAAGTAGCAATTAAGTCTACTCTTTTTCAAAATTTTATCAAAATATGACAACTTGAGCAAGCACATGCATTTATGGGGACACAGGCTCAAAACATGGGAAGCAATATACCTATGCACGTGTATCAATATCTTTGGACAACTTTGTTGTGACATGTAACAAAACAACAGCTGTGGCACAATTGTTTTCATTTGGAAAGGTACAGAAAGGCTGGAAAAGAAGTCATGTTATGTCTGCCACTTCCTGTCCTGTTCTCATGGGAAAAGTAGGTGTGAAAGAAATACGAGCTGATCACATGGTTTGTACTTTCTGATGACGTTGTATGATTTGTTAGGTTTCGTTCTGTAGCCATTTTAGTAGAGAGATGGATTGCTTCTTCTTCTCTCTGATGCTCTGACTATTGCTTGCTGGTTTTGCAATCATGTAACGTCAAATGCTGAGGTGGACTTGCTCCACTGGACTAATGCTCATAATGCATTGTACTCTGCAATATGGACTGTAATGTAGGAGATTGTATACTCTGTAGTAAATACTTGATGTAGTAATAAACAGGTAGAGAAAAGAAACCTGTTGAAGTCTTTCAGAGTTATTTCCTTATTACTGAAAGCTGCAAGAGGAGGCTGCGAGCTGGCTGTAATCCGAGACGCTTGGAATGCTGCGAGGAGGGAGAGACAGGTCTGGAGTTCTGTATGTAACCTCATGGGCCATTGCACACAGAACAGGATCTTAAATCTTCCATCTCACACTCTGCTTTTCCACAAGGCCGGCGGGCCTACAGGGTGGATTGGTTGAAAGCCTTCAGGGCTGTGTCATCGCCCTTTCAAACTTTGCATATGGATATTAGAGAGAACTGTTACAAAATATGGTTGAAATGTACAAAATACTCCCTTAATTATAAGCAAAAATATGAGTTACACCATGAACTGCTGAAAGTACCAAAGAGGAGATTTCTATCATTTCGAGAGGAAATGTCCGCTAGCTGAAAAGCAGTGGGAAAAGATAAAAATAATGGAGAGACAATAACAAGAGCTATAGAATATATAGACAAAATGTGGGAATATGCTTCAAATGGCAAAAGATACCGTGTGTAAGACAAAAAAAGACTACTTTGATGCCTTAAAGTTGTAGGAATTTGTTTTAAAATGTTATAATATATATTGATTTCTTCAGAAATATAGATATCCAAGATGACATTTTAGTTTTGTTAGTACCTATACTCAACATTCAGCAAGACTTACCTGTCCATCCCCGCTCTGCCTCTCGCCTGCCACAGTGCCTTTGGATTCTGGCTTTTCATCCCCTTTGTCTGCTTTTGTTGTCAACTCGGTATCATTACTGTCCCGTTTCAGGTCCACTTTGGATGTTTCCTCCTCACTGTATTCCCCCTCCTCAGCCTGAAACAAACATCCAATCCAATTCACTGGGGGGGGGGGGGGTAGGGAAGCAACCATTACAGTGCACAGATTTGTCTGCATGGACTTACCTTATACCATGTGGAATCTAATGGCTTTCCCAATGTCTGCAGAAACTCAGCATGCTCTCAAAGCACAAGTTTCTAGGCCTTACACACGCAATACAATCCTCAAATATGGGAAGGTGGACAAACACCTACTAAAATGTCAGAACACAAGAGCTGAGCTGCTTTTCAAGACAAGGGAGGTAAAGATTTTATGCCCCAATTCATCCATGTCCTCAGTCCATCAGTGATCTGAGCCCAGGGATCCACATGTACCTAGCAAGTTCCACCAGGTCCTTGAAGGGTGTGTGTCCCCCATTTTTAAATCACCAAGCTAGTTTGTGTGTTAAGTTCATGCACAAGATAAAATAGCAACAGGCATATTTATAATTGTCAGTAAAACCTCAACCCACCTCAGAGTCCTCAGCACTTTCATAGTCGGAGAGAACAGCTAAAAATAAGGAAGAGTTGTTTGAAATTAGATACATCCTTTCAAACTCAGTATGTCCAAGACCAAATTCTCATCTTTTCTCCCAAGTCCTTCTCTCCTCATATACTCTGAATCCTCTGACAATTGCACCATCCACCCTACTGATGAGGCACAAAGCCTAGCTTTATTTTTGATTCTTCCCTTTCCTTTGCTTCCAATATTTCATCTGCCACCAAGTCATATTGCTCCTTCCTGTAAAACAGTGCTCTCTCCCTCTCGTGTCGTTTTTTCCCACTCTCTTGGCAAAAAGCTCTGGTTCACACTCATGCCATTTCTCACCACAACTTCTTCAGTCTCCTGATGCAAGAGGGCTGAGGAGTGACCTCCATCCAGAATTTTAAACTCTCTCTCATCGTGGAACCCCTTCTCAAATCCCTACAATGGTTCCCTGCCTGTTCCTGGAGGTCCATTAACTCCTTGTCATGGTCTTCGAAGCCCTCAGTGGCCTTGCCCCTCATCATCCTTTGCCATCATATTGCAGTATGCCTTAGCTCCTCCATATCCACCATCATCAGTCATCCATTGGCCTCCTGCTCCCTCAAATGATTCACCTTTTCTGCCTTGCTGCCCCTTTTGCCACCAATTCCTCAGAAAACAATACTGCCGCTCTCGCTGCCTTTCAACCCTTCCTCAAAACTCACCTTTTCTATGATGCCTTTGGCCCAATACCTTGGGTCCTTTCTTGCAGTATCTGAATATTAATTTTAAGAACATCCACTGGTCAAGTCCATTCTTTTGTATCACCATTCCCAAACACTCAAACTAAAAGGACCATAACTTACCATCTCCTTCTATGCCATCTTCACTTTCCTGTTTTAAGAGAGAGAGAAATGTTACCTTAAAGAGAAATGCATTCATATTCAAAGGAAAAATAGCTTTTGCCTCCCTAAAAATACAAATAATTATATTTATAATAAATATATTTAAGAAATCCTGGCGGTGGAACACAGCTGAAAGACTTTGAGATTTACCCCACAACCAGCCAAATTTCAAATACTCAACCATACGAACAAATAGCAAGAATCATTTTACACAGGGAGATCATTTTAGGTTAATCATTTTCCTCTTCTACACCTTTTATTCACCCTTTGACTAGGCTTCCCTTAACAACTACCTGAGGTTCCTTAGGGTATGCTTGCACCAGTTATTTTCCTGGCATGTCTCCTGGGAAAAACTGGTGCTCTTCACATCAACTTCCTAATTGAGTCACTGACTGGGTTCGCACAACACACTGTGGCTTAGTGTGTCGTGCAAACCTGGACCCCTTCCCCCAGGGTGGCTTATTTTTAGGTTATAAGTCACCCTGACAAGTGATGGCTTGTTCTAGGGGTTGTTTTACCCATGATGGATTGGCTTGTTGCCCGAACCCAGGCAACTATTCCCATCATGGGTGAAGGGAAGGCGCGAACGAGCCACTTGGCAAGAGCAGCAAGAAAACCTTGCCGCACTTGCCTGGGCACCCATCAGTGACAGCTGCCCCACAAGTGCCCTAGCAGCACTTGGGGGCAGCAGTCACTGGCTTGCTGTCCTCTCCATAGAGATTGCAAGCTGTTTTCGGCTTGCTGTGGCTTTTTTCCCCCTTTACTTTTTCAGAGATCACAATCTCCAGCTTGACAGCCAGCTTTCACAATCCCTGTTTTGACAGCCACTGACAGCCCCTTCAAAAGTGCCCAAGTGGCACGTTGGAGGGGCTGTCCACTGTTGCCAACCTATATTTTAAATTATTTTTTGGACCCCCTAACATGCACCAATATCTGTGCACATTTTAAAAAATATTTTTTTCGTTCTTTCGCAAATGCGCACTTACGAAGGTCTGAAAATGGGCAGCCTCTCCTGGGCAATGTTCAGGGAGGTATCAATTGGCAAAGTGCAGCAGGGACCCAGGGAGGCTCCAAATAGCCTTTTCTCCCCTTCAGTTTAGTTTGAAGCTGTTAAGAGGCAAGCTGTCAAGCCAAACCAAAGGCACGAGTGATCTGTGCTTGTGAAAAGGAGGTGGTGGGATTTATACCCCCTTCAGAGCAAGATCCTCATCTTGGGGGGGGGGGGGCTCGACTGTCCTAAGGGTGCTCTCACTTTTCCACTTGTTCCCAAGACTCTAGGTGCTTGGTGACATTGAAAAGTGTGAGCCACCCCCTTTTAAAAGGAACTGGAGTTTTGACAGCTAGCTGTCAAACAGGTTGGCAACCATGGACAGCCCCCCCAAGGTACCACTCGAACACTCTGAAGGGGCTGTCAGTAGCTGTCAAAACGGGGATCATGAAAGTTGGCTCTCAAGCCGAAGATCGAGATCTCCGAAAAAATAAAAAGGGGGGGGGAAGCAGCCGCAGGCAGAAAATGCCTCCCAATCATGATGGGGAGGGGGAGACAAGTCGGTACTGTAGTGTTCTCGCATGGGATACCCACAGGAGGACCAAGGGGGAGGGAGGGGGCGAACAACTCACAATGAGCCTGATCATCTGTCATGCATACAGACGGCAAACCTACTGAGAGGAGCAGCAGGATGTTCCAGGAGGAGGACAGACAACTTTCCCCTCCTCCTCCAGGAAAACAATTGCCTGTTTCAAACACACCTTTAGAGAACAAAGATAGCCTGCCTTCTGTAATGAGGTTGTCAACAACTTCCTAAGGAAAAAGAAAAGAAAAAGACTGCAATGAAGGGCTGCTAATGTTTGAAACAAGTTGGAACCTACAACTGCTGCTTACTAAAATCTATTTTTATACCCCTTCATATCTTTTTGGCTGTATTGTGTTTTGTGATGCTGTCCTCTGCAATTGTGCCTTATTTCTTGTCAGCACTTGCCTCCACCCAGAATTATTTTCAGAGTGGGCTAAGATTATATCAATCTGGATCAGTATATTATTGTTTTCATAGACTTCAAAATGTCACAATAAAATCTGCTGTTGACATATAAAACACTGTTGGCATTCACTGTGCAAAAACATCACATCCCACTGCCACTTTATATGTAATAAGGCAGAGGCCCCACAGGTCTAAGAAACAAAATGCTTTAAAAAATATTATCTACTAGAGACCTAAGGAAGATTCTATACATTCTCAGAGACACTTATCAATACAAAAGGCAGTTTTAAATTTCTAAAGCAAAAACAAGAGGTAACAGGGCTAAGGCTTGCCTGAACACCTCATAGATTTCATAGATCATAGAGTTGGAAGGAGCCTACAAGGCTATCGAGTCCAACCCCCTGCTCAGTGCAGGAAACTAGAGGAGGGGTCTCCCATCCAAGTAATAACCAGGCCTGACCCTGCTTAGCTTTCCACGCTCAGACAAGCTGAGCCAGCATGAGCCACAGGCCTCAGAATTCTTGATACCAAATCCCAGGTACCTGAGAACAAGTTTTGGTTATTAAGTGATTAATCAGTCTGCATATGCTCAGAGGCACTCGTATTAGCACAGCAGGCACTTCTTTCATTTCTAGGGGGACCCCCCCCCCCAAAAAAAAACGAGAGTGAAGTGCTGGGAGCTCAGGTTTTCCCAAAAGCCACATCCTTTGAGTCAGGAACAACTGGACCCAGCGGTAATAGTAAAAAAAATAAAAAAATATGCACATCCTCAGGACCCACTCTCTTGTTTTAATTTCGCGGGAACCGCCAAGGGTGAGGCCTGAGTTCCAATTAAGCCCCGATGAGAGCAAGGTACAGCCAGAGGAGTCAGTTGATCAAGGAGCTTTCCCTCTTCCCCGCCCAGCTTTCTCCACTCACACACTCCGAGTCGGCCGGGCTACCTCCCACGGGCACCGCCACCTCCACACTTTCAGTACCGGCAGTACCAGTACAACCAGTACCACCAGTACCACCGCCGCCGCCGCCGCCGCTGACCCCCGCCCCAGCCAGGCCAAGACGATGGGTGCCGCGCGGGGAAGGGGCTGCGCTTGCAGGCGGCGAATCAGACTCATCCTCGCTGCTGTCTTGTGAGGCGCGCTGCCTCCGACGATCCGCCATCTTGACAAAACCCAACAGTAGAAACAAGAAGCGAAACGGTTATGAGGCGGAGGCGGCGCAAGGAGGACGACGGGTAAGGACGGCAGGCGCAGGGCCGCGAAAGAACTGCGGTTCCCGGCAAGCAGCGCGGGCTCGTTTTGATCTCCGCCTCCCGACCCACCCAGAATCCTTTGCGATCGACCGCCGAAGAGGCGAAGGGAAGTAGAGTCCGTGGAGGAAGAGGGCTTGGGAAAAGAAGAAAATTCGCGCCCAATCACGGCGCCCCAGATAGCTGACGTCACGAGTGAGCGGCTCTCTATTTCAATGGGCGGGGGAGAAAGAAAACGCCCTGGCAACAGTGTCATGTGCCCGGGGACTGCTGCATGAAGGAGGGAGGTGCGTAACCTGCGAGAAATCTCGCTGAGTCCGCCGTGACGTTTTCCCATTGCGACGGTGACGTCATCCCAGCTTATCCTGCAGCGCTAAGGCGGTTGCGGCTGGTTGCTGTACGGGCTCCTTATTCAGGAAGAACTGGTGCAACAGCAGTTAAAGTGGGGTTAGAGTTACCAGCTCTTGAAACCTCAGTGCCGACTCTGTCCTCTTCATTACTCAGGCAACTCCGTTACAGGACCAAACAACATCAGTGGAAGCGCATTCATCTCCACATCCTCTGACAATATAGCATCAGCTGCCAACAGTGCCCCTTCTGCTGAGTGACAAACAGGTCACTCTGCACAACAGAATAAGCGAAGGCAAATCTCATTAAAACGATTATGTTCAGAAACCAATGGGATAATATTGAACGTGCCCATACCTGGTCATTTGGAGGATCAGAGCATAAGAGCAGCCCTGGATTAGACCGAAGGCCTTCGCTAGTTAGCATTCTGTTCCCACAGTGGCCAACCAGCCACCTATGGGAAGACCACAATAGGAAATAAGGGCAATAGCCGCCTGCTGTTGTTTCCCAACAACTGGTATGCAGAGGTATGTTGCCTCTGCTTCTGGGAGTAGCATATAGCCATCATGACTGGTAGCCTTGTCCTGGTCCTCCATAAATTTGCATAATCCCATTTAAAGCCACCTAAATTGGTGTCCATCACATCTTGTGGTAGAGAATTCCATAGTTGTAACTGCACTGTGAAGTACTTCCTTTTGTCAGTCCTGAAATCTGTACCATGCCTAATTGTATGCACCTGTCATCATCAGGCGATCACTCGTGACCGAGTAAAATTGTCTTCCGGGATAAAAGGAGGAAATTCTAAAGAAGATTGTGTAGACTCTAGCGATGGGTCCATAAGTGACTATGGAGGCCAATTCTAGATCCACACAGCTTCCCACAGTGAGGACACAGGTTACCAGATGGAAGATGGTCCTGTAAAGGATTCATAAATTTGACGTGCTTTTCGCTTAGCACGTTTCTCCCTTTCACCTTGCACTCAGGCTTCTTCAAAGTCCATGGAACCTTTGTGAAAGGCCAACCTCCATTTAGATCGTTCATGGGCCAGAGCTTCCCAGTTTTCGATGTTTATATTGCATTTTTTAAGATTAGCCTTATGAACATCTTTAAACCTCTTATATTTGCTAGGATGCACCTGTCATGCCCCCCCCAACACACTTTTTCTAAACTGAAAGCCCCAAACGTTGTAATGCTTCCACATATAGAAAGTTGCTCCAGAGTCTGATAATTTTAATTGCCCTTTCCCCCCCACTTCCAGCTCTACAGTATCTTTTTTGAGGTGCAGCAACCAGAACTGTACATATTCCAAGTGTAGTTGCAGATTTTTTTTATCCCTAACATGGAATTTGCCTTTTTCTCAGCTTTCACAAGTGGCTACAGCTGAGAGGGCTTTGGAACACCTTCCCCAGAGAAGCTCACCTGAAGCAAACTCATCTTTTTGGCACAAGATGACCTTTTTATTTTTACAGTCCTTGTAATCCATTTTCACTGGTTGCTGTTTTGCTTGATTTTAGTTGTTTTATGCTTTGTTAGCAAGTTCAATTCTATTCAGTTTGGAGTAATTTGTGATTGGGGGTATTTTTCCCACTGTGGAAGTAATTGTTCTTCAGGTGTTCAAACATGCACAGCATGAAATCTAGTATTGTTCCCAGAGGCTGCTGTTGGAAAGGGCTCACGATCTTGTATATATATTTTGGTACCATATAGAAATGTGGCAGGCTTACTGCTACTCTTTGCATTTCATGGCCTTTTGGGCCCACTATTCAAATTTCTCTGTGCCCATTGCCTGCTGACCAAGGTTACCATTTTCATGCATCTAACAAAGTGCGCTTAAGTCATGAAGTTCAAAGGTTGAGTGCCATTTTTGGTAGAAAGGCAGGGTACAAACCAAATAAATAAATGTTACTTTATACAGTCAGACTGGTCATAGAATCAATCATAGAGTTGGAAGGGGCCTATAAGGCCATCGAGTCCAACCCCCTGCTCAATGCAGAACAGATGTGGGCAGCCCAGGCATTCACCAATCCAAGCACTGACCCGGCTCATACCTGCTTAGCCTCAGCATGTGGCCTGCATTATCTGCTCTCAACACCACCTGCAGGTCCATCTAGCCCAATATAATTTTTAGCCCCCAAACACCTGAGGCAGAGTTTTTCCACAACCCTCTTTACCCGAGAACTTTTGCATACAGAGCATGTGCTTTACCGTGGAAAGCTTTAGCAAATACTCCAGGAGACTGCAGTCTTCATATTGAAGAGTGAGCTGGAACAGAACTAGGAATTTCATCAATAAGGCCACAATCCTACACACATGCACACTTGGGAGTCTCATTGAAAACAATGGGACTTATTTCCAACTAAATGTGCACAGGTTTGGGCTGCACACATCATTGTATGGTATCTAGAAGCAAAAAGGGATCAAGAGAAAATTAAAGTTGCCATACCCTTTCCATTTGAAGGATGACAGAGACTGATTCCGGTCCTCAAAATTGTATTCAAAGGAGGTACAACACGTGACAAAACCATTAATACTCTTCATTTTATTGTAAAAAAATGATTTGTTTCAATTTTGTTTAAACATACAAGCAGAATCTCTTTTAATACTCCCTGTTAACACTGTTAAATCTAAATGAACTGAAGCAAAAAAATTTTTTAACGAAAACATTAACAGCCACAAATTTGGTATTTACAAACTTTTCCTTTATAGGATATTTACAAGACAACTGATTTTACATATTTAAAATGGTATCAAAAAGGATGCATTTGCAGACAACCACATGTCAAAGGTCAGAAAAACAAAGTGGGGGTGGGTGGGTGAGGAATTAAACACTTTTTTTTAGAACTACCATAAAATTGGTTAAAGTAATGTTTTGTTTTAAACCAAAGATCTGATCTAATTTGCAAGGGCTTTTCTTCAATGCAAAATTCACAGTGCTGTACCCCCTACAGGGAGAAAGACTATTTCTTTTAGCCCACTCCCAGCTAACATCCACTGCAAACTCTTTGTACAACCCCTACCACCTACTTCCACACATCTACCCATCCTGTTAGATATAAGTTGCATGTGTTAGTATTAAATTGAATTCTTGAAAACCAGCATTCTGTTGATGGGGTTGAGAGAATTTTGCTGTTGTATTTCAGGAACAGAGACTGGCATTTCTGGTAATAGATATGCTTTGCGCTAAGCAGAAACTTTCTCCTCCCCACAAAATGGGATCTGGACTCAAGACTAATCTTTCAAACTCCTTGTGCTTACTTTAGAGCAGGAAGTAGGCTTAAGTGTTAGTACGGTCAAGCTCAAATTGATGCCGCCTTCCAAAAGCCTCGACTTAAGGCTTGTTTTATACATCCAGGCTTGCAACTGCAAGGGACAGAAAACACTTAAGGATGCATGCTGGCATGCTAAGAAGCAAAAGATCCAAATACAGCCCTATTTAAAATAAAATTAGGCAAGTGTTGTGCACTACCTCAACTATACAGGCTACTTGGCAAAAGAGAGACTCTGTTCTTCCTATTTCAAACTTTAAGTCATACTTATGACCTTATAATGACGTTCACATTGAGTGTACTACCTTCTGTGGGGAAAAAAGTATCCTTTTGAATTCCCAGGGAATATAACCCAGAAATGGAGCAGAAACTATTGGAAGTATCTGGAGGTTGGCAGGGAAAAACAAATTTGTTGGGAAAGCATCTGCCTTACATGACATTTTTAGAATTTAGAAACAGTGGACATCATCCTGCACTGGGATTTCCATCAATCCAGGAAAGTATAACCTAGTCCTTTTTTCCCCAAGTTTCACTCAATGCAAAAATGTGAAGCTTCACTGCTCCTGTAAGTCTGCACATACACATGCACACACAACAGGCAGCTTCCTACAAATTGTATGGAGCAGGCAGATGAGCATGTATTACAAAGGAATTCCGTTCCCAGAGGATAAAGGTAGATCTAGGATCTACTTAAAAATGCCAGCCAAGCTTCAGAAATACAAATCAAGGTTTCAATGTTACTCTGGTTTAGTTCAATGTAAACAAAAGTGGGTATGGCAGGAGGCTGGTTCCCACCATGGGAATCACTTCTTGTAGCTAAGTGTATCAGCATAATTTCACCTCTCACCAGAAGGTATATACAAACTGTTGCAATGGAATTCATGCAGAGGGCAGAAACACAATACTTTGCAAGAGGATCCTTGCACTTTGGGTGAAAGGATGCCTTTCACCTTTTTACCTTTTACCTCTTTCATTGCTGGCCTTCCCTCTAGGTTGCTTTGTTTGATCTGGGGAAGGAAGCACATGGTGGCTACCAGGCAACTAAGTTCTTCTATCCTATAGTAGGCAAGCCTGGGGCCTTTGGTGTAACAGGAAGGCCTGTTTTTGAGATGTCATTTGTGCCTCTTGGCAACGCCAGGAGTATCTACTCAAGTTGTCCAAGCCTCAAATGCCAGCAAATCTGGCAGTGCTTTCACTCAACATTTCCATTAAGAAACTAGGATTGTGTAAAGTTTACTTTTAAAAAAAAACTCAACAATTTAGCCCTCACTGTACTTGACAGAGGAAAACTGAGAAGTAAACCGCTTGCTGGTAAAACCAACCAGGAAAAATCTGAAGAGAGGCTGGCATTGCATTGCATTGCACTGCTAACCCAGGGTTCTGCCAAGTGTGACACAGTTGTCAAGGCATGCAGCCCTTTGCTAGCAGTACTATGAAGTCAAGACTTAATGACTCATTCATTGTCCTTTAATCAGAAGCAGAAGGCATGAAAAAGGTAAGTTACACCCATAAAAAAATTAAAGAGCCACAGCAGCATATGAAGAACAAAATGAGGCAGAAGGAAATATATGGATCCAGATGTGGATGCTTTTTAGAACAGCAGGTCAAATGGTAATGTCTGTTTGCCCAATGTACTTTGATGGGTAACCCCTCCACCCCCATTTCAAGGCCCTTAACTAGCAGGCTAAATATTTTTTAAAAATAATTTGTTTTTAAAAGCAGAGGTGGGCTTCATGTGCGTGAGAACTTACAAATGAGAACAGTTTTATTATATTTTTATGCTTGTTCATCTTTCATAGTCTTTAAATCAGCCTTCCCAAACCTGGCGTCCTCCAGATATGTTGGACTACAACTCCCAGAATCCCCCAGGCTGACTGGGGAATGCTGGGACTTGTAGTCTAACACATCTTGAGGACACCAGGTTTGGGAAGGCTTCTCTAAACGGACTGTGCTGGTTACAGCTGTCCAGTACAGCGCAACTGAAATGCACCATAAGTTGCCAATCTTGTCCTAACACAAACCTCCAGTATTTTCTATCCAGAAAAGGAACAAATGGAAAACAGGTGGAAGAGTTTTGAGGGGGAAGCATATGTAAGCATAAAAAAATATTTATAGTGAACAAGAATGTACATCGGGGGGGGGGGGGGGAGACTGACATGACAGAACATATACGGTTCTCTGCCATTTGCTGCAAATAGGACAGGACAACAATTGTGGCAGAGATTTCTCCTAGTTGGACGCTCCTATTTCCTGCATGTCCGATGAGGCGTCTGTTTCTTCTGCATCTCCAACCGGCAACGGCTTCGCTCATCCAGCCATGGCAGTTCAAAGTTCCTGTCAGACAAAAGGTGGCCCGTGGGAAACGGTTAGTGATGAAGGATGAGAGGACATCTGGCAGCTGAAGTTTCTAGATTTTTAAAGAAGAGTTGGTAAAAAGACCACATATCTGGCACTGAGGAACGCACTGGAGATACAGCATAAGCCATAGGGCTATAATCAACTGCATAGTAATTTAAAGAATATAAAGATGAAATTGTTACTATCAAACATGGAAAGAAGTAAAGCAGCCTTGAGGAGAAACTGAGAATGGGAACTAGAAATCACAGTAACTGAAAAAAAAAATACCATAAAGATAAGCTTCCCTACGCCATCTAATCATTTGCACATTATTTTATCAACACGTTTTCAGTACTTTACCTGCCTTCTTACAAAGCCATGGTTCTAAAGTTCCAAACAAAAACACAGAAGTGTGACATGTATTATATTCATATTTAGCCTAAGGACTGGAGAGTCCCAGCACCAAGATTTCAGAGTTGGAGTGGAGCATTAAAAAAAAAAAAAAATCCAAGATTGCCACCTCTAATATGGAAACCAACTACACTAGCCTTCCGCAATCTAGATTTCATTACCTCCATGACAACCATGGGACTGTCCCAACATGTAATCAGCCCATCACATGTAGCAGGGCACACTCTAGACCTGGTTTTTACAGCTGGGTGATCTGAAGGTGGGGGACTTTGATTCAGTCCCTTTGTCATGGCAGATCATCGACTGCTGAGGTTTAGACTGACGGCAGCTTTCGCCCTCTGCAAGGGTGGGGGACCTATATTAAGATGGTCTGCCCCTGGAGGCTAATGGACAGATGGTTTCCAAAGGGCTCTAGGGGTTTTTCCAGCTGATATGGCTGGTGCTCCTTTTGAAACCCTGGTTGATCTGCGGAACACAGAAATGACCCAGACAGTTGACATCTTTGCTCCTCAGCAATCTGTAGTAGAGCTCGTACAACTCTGTGGTATACCTCGGAGCTGAGAGTGATGAAACAAAATAGGAGACGGCTTGAATGCAGATGGAGAAAAATTCCTAGTGGATGCAATTGAACTCTGGTATGTGCCTACTGTATAGTCAGGTATACTTTGGGGCAGTGAGGGCGGCAAAGGAACAACATCGGCTATTGGGCGGTATAGAAATGAAATCAATCTCGCTGCCTCTATTCAATCCTTTATCTGCCACCCAGTGGAGCTTTTTAGGGTCATCCGAGGCCTATTACTTGCTGGCTCTAAGGACATAGTAGACCCGTCCAAGGTTTGTTGTAACGTATTTGCTAGGCACTTCCAGGATAAAATGTCTTGCATCTGCCGGGACTTAGACTCCAGTGTTATAGCAGTTGAATCAGGTGAGGTATCCAGAGCACAGCCTGGTCCAGTTTTCTTGGATGAGTTTCAGTTGGTGCAACTCGAGAATGTTGACAAGGTGCTTGGACAGGTTCATGCAACCATTTCCATACTGGATCCTTGCCCCCCCCCCCCCTTGGCTTATAAAAACTAGCAGGGAGGGAACAGCCAGCTGGGCCAGGAAGGTGATTAATGCCTCCTTGCAAGCGAGTGGTCCCATGCCATCTGAAAGAGGCTGTGGTGAGACCACTCCTGAAGAAATCCTCTCTGGACTTGGAAGATCTTAACTTTAGGCCAGTGGCAAATGTTCTTTTCCTGAGCAAGGTCTTTGAGCGGGTGGTGGGGAACCAGCTCCAGGCATTTTTGGATGAGACTGATTATCTGGATCCATCTCGACCAGGATTTTGGCACGGAAACAGCTTTGGTCTTCCTGTATGATGGCCTATGTCGGGAGAGACAGGGAGTGTGACCCTGTTGATACCCCTGGATCTTGGTGGCTTTTGAGACCATTAACCATGGTATCCTTCTGGGGCAACTATCTGAGCTGGGGTGTGTTTTTTTTTTACTGCATTGCAGTGGTCTCACTCCTACTTGGATTGCAGGCACCAGAATGTGGTGCTTGGGGAATATCGCTCGACCCCATGGATTCTCCAGTATCAGGTTCCCCGGGGTCAGTTTTGTCCCCTATGCTATTCAACATCTACATGAAATTGCTGAGTAGGGTCATCTGGAGCTTTGAAGTATGTTGCCATCAGTAATGCTGATGACACGCAGCTCTCCTCCTTCTCACCTCCATCAGGTGAGGCTGTGGATGTACGAAATCAGTGCCTGGCTGCGACAGTAGACTGGTTGAGGGCTAATAAGCTGAAGCTCAATGCAGACAAGACTAAGATGCTGTTAGTGGGGGGTTCTTCTGACTGGATGGAGGGTGCTCAACCTGTTCTGGATGGGGTTGCACGCCCCTTAAAGGAGCAGGTTCACAGCTTGGGGTCCTCCTGG
The DNA here is from genome assembly GCA_021292165.1 of Shinisaurus crocodilurus. Classification (NCBI taxonomy): domain Eukaryota; kingdom Metazoa; phylum Chordata; class Lepidosauria; order Squamata; family Shinisauridae; genus Shinisaurus; species Shinisaurus crocodilurus. The sequence continues at coordinate 268,511,895 of CM037877.1, read as the reverse complement.
AGCCATCTCTGTCACTTGAGGCTCAGGTAGTCTCAGTGGCACGGAGTGCCTTCTATCAACTTTGGTTGCTGGCCCAACTATCTGGACAGGGATAACCTGGTTTAAGTAACCTATGCGCTGGTAACCTACAAATTAGATTACCGCAATGCACTGTATGTAGGGCTGCCCTTGAAGACTGTTCTGAGGCTGTAGCTTGTGCAAAATATGGCAGCCAGACTAATAACTGGGACCAGCAGGTCTGAACATATAACACCAATTCTGCCCCACTTGCATTGGCTGCCTGTATGCTTCCAAGCCCAATTGAAGGTGTTAGTTTTAATTTATAAAGCCTTACACAGCTTGGGACTGCAACACCTGACAGAGCTCCTTTCCCAACCTGAATGTACCCAGACATGACGATCAACATCCGAGGTCTTCCTCCAAGTGCCACTTCCAAGGGAGGTTCAGAGGGTGGCAACAAGGGAGAGAGCCTTCTCAGTGGTGCCCCCCTGGATTATAGAATGCTCTCCCCGCTGAGGCCCACCTGGCACCAACTCTGTCATCTTTTTGCACCAGGTTAAGGCTGCCCTCTTCTCCCAGGTATTTAATGGCATTTAAGGGTTTTTAATGGCATGGTGGGGGCATTTACGTCAGCTGTTTTTAACAGGTCTAGTTTGTACTGAAATTGTTTTAGCTATTAAATTGTTTTTAAATTTTGTAAATTGGAAATTTTTTATGCTGTATTTTATTGCATTTGTAGTCTGTGGTTTTGTAAATTGTTGTGAACCACCCGGAGACCTTCAGCTATTGTGCAGTATAGAAATGAAATAAATAATAGTACCTTCCAAATGTATTGGACTACAACTCCCATCATGTGTTACATCATGTGTTGAACACTTCTGGAGTGCAGCAGGTTGAGGAAGACTGAACTATACCATCACTGCCTTTATAGTCCTAACACTGTATTTTCTACTGAAAATAGAACTGCCACTATCATTATGCGCTTATACAATTTGATGGTGCAACTACACTTGAAATATAGTATACAGATTCTGGCTTAAAAAGGATGTTGTAGAGCTAGAAAAGGTGCAGAAAAGGGCAACCAAAACGATAAAGGGGCTGGAGCAACTCCCCTATGAGGAAAGGTTACATCTGTGGGGTTTTAGTGTAGAAAAATGGTGAATAAGGGCCAAACTAAATGTTCTTCTAATCATGCATATTGAAGCTATGCGTAATTGGTTTGTTTACTCCAGTGTAACTGTGTGCAGCCCCAATTCAGATCAGGACCACAGCACTCTGGGAGGAGGGGTTAAAGCTCCCCCATCAGTTTTTGTCCTGAAATTCCACCCCTTGAAATTGGGGGTGGGGAGAAGGCTTGAAAAAAGGGGAAAAGTCTGAATTGAAGTCATTGGGAGACTTTTTTCTTTCCTTTTTAAATACCACACATGCATAGGGAGTGGAATTTCAGGACAAAAAGAGGTGGGGAGAAGGTTTAATACCCCTCCAAAGTACTACAGTCCCAATCTGAATAGGGGCCATGCACACTTACACTGGAGTAAATAATCTTATCACACATAGTGAAGCTATGTGTGATTAGAAGGCTTAGTTTGTCCCTGAGTGGAGACATGATAGAGGTTTACAAAATTATGTATGGGGTGGAGAAAGCAGATAGGGAGAAGTCAGATTCCTTCACTTCTTTGGCCTCCCTCCTACAGCCTGGATGTACAGTCCCCTGACCCACAATGAGTCCCATCTCCTGCGTGCCCCTTCCTATTGCAATGGTAAAGGACTTGTTGCTGCTTGATGTTTCCTACCATGCTGGAGCTAGGAGCAATTGTCCTAGACTTTTAAAAAAATTTATCATCAAGCTAACAAAAGTGTGAAGGACAGACACTTAAAAGTAAAACATTTTACCAACGCAGCTGGCCACATTTGTACGACACAGTAGGACAGAACTCTAAACATTCTGGATTATTGTGAACCGGTTAGTGCTCTTGATCGCTCCTGCTTGGCTCCTTTTGGAAGTGGGAGTGGCTAAACAAACTATGGGCTTTCCGTCCATGATTTGTTTATTCTGATAAGTGAACTGGGAACTCTGACTTGTCTCTTCCCAGACAAGCCAGAGTTCCCAGTTTGTACATCACAATAAGGAAAAAAAAAACCCAGAAGGTTTTGTTTTTTTAATACTCCTGATTGTAGCTGGAGCAATCGGACAGCATGCACCAGCACACTGGCTCATTCACAATAAGCTAGAATTCTTTATAATTCTGGCTTATGGTGACATGCAAACATGGCTAATACAACTCTTATCTTTCAATACTGACAAGCTTTCCAGATGCATTCTTTCCATGGGAAATCTATTCCAAAATACTGCAAATTGCTTCCACTGCTTCTTATACAGTGACAGCACTGTCCTGGCCTGCCTCTTATCTTTGAACTTGCAAATTTTTTTTGTCATGATTACTTAATTTTCTAATTCCCCCCCCCCATATTTAGTGATTAGCTTTCAAGCTCTAGCTAAGAGTTTCCTCAACAATAGTGTATTATCGTGCCTGAGTTTCAAGAATATTTACCACCACCACCACCACCACCCGTGGAATCTAGGAGATCGCTAAATGTTTGAACTGGCCTACAGCACCACCACTGGGATGTGACAACGCGAATGTTCGTTTGATATGGTGATGCAGTTTTTGTGTTTGTTGTAGTGTATAATACCACTGATACAGTGCTTTTTTTTTTTTTTAACTAAAATTGCAGCCCCACCCATAAAGATTTATCTTCACTGAGGCATAGCAATATGAATCTTCAGATCTTTCCCCCCAAAGCATTCAGCCTTTGTTTTCCATAGGCAAACGGCCCATCAGTAATTTAGACTTCTTGCCAAAAGCCTTTGTATGGTTTCCAGGGTTGCCAGCAAGGTTTCAGAGGAAGTCAGTGGCAAATTATCACCTTATTATTCTGTGTTCTTTTAATTGGGCTCTGGGTTTGAAAATATTGCAGCCATGTTGGACGGTAGTCTAACATAACAGTCCTTAAATTCCATACACGATAGGACTTTCTATGATAAATGGATTGTGAATCCTAGTCCTCTTAGGTCTGACTCAATTGGAAAAGTGAAGTCTCGCTTGCAACTGTGAAATCTAAGTTCGTCTGGAAGAGAGCAGAGTAAATAATGCATTGTGTAAGCAGGAACAAGATGACCCCCTCAAACAAAAGGCCCACAAGTCAAGCCCCCTTGCTTTTGTAAAGCACGTCTTCCTTTAATGTAGGTACACTGGCGTACTTACTGTGGAGTTAATTTTGGTAACGGTCGGCCAAATGCTACAACAGGCAAGTAAGGGGTGATCAGCAAGCTTTCAACTAGAAACAGAAAGAATACAGGAAAATGTTACATATCTAGTTGCAATGTACACTCACGTGTGTTACATATTTGGATAATGTAAATAAATAATGTCTATTTTTTCAACAAGGTTCCCCCAGTCCTGCCCAGTCCGAGCTTTTGCAGGGATGAGACCCTACAATAGCACATTTAAAGGCACTCACCATCATCTGACTCTGGGAAAAATGAGGTAACTTCAGGCTCAGATTCCTGAATTCCTTTCTTTTTATACATTCTGAGCTGCAGTCGCTGCAAAATCCTTTGCTCCCGGATCCGCTGAATATCCCACCTTGGGGAGGGAGGGAGAAAAAACAATTGGTTTTAAACTTTACTTGAAGTCATCTACACTGCAGCTAGTACTTACTGTCCTCCACTATTCTAGTTGTTTTAAAAAGCTGTTACAACATACTGTGGCCAGGAGTGCCACAGGTTAATTACAACTCGTGTGAAAAAGTATTTCTTCAGTGTATTAAACTGACTGCCTTCCAGTTTCAATGGGTTATCATGAGTCCTTGTATTATAACAGGATCACGAAACCTCTGCTTGCTTATCCCTTCCAAGACTTAACTGCTATCCCATGCTTTCCTCATCTAACCATCCACACGGCCCCTCCCCCATTCCCCCAAATGCTGTAACAGCTGTAGGCAAACACAGATGACTCAGATCTAGAAGATACGATTTAATAGTTGCACAAAGCCTTTAGTATTATTTCATGCCCCATTCTTCACCACTGTTTGCAATGGATACAATCCTAGTCAGGACAGGTTTCCAATGCTGCAGTTAGTGGTGGAATGTTCAGAGAACAGTGGCTGCCCATGGCTGCTGCATGCAGACAGCTGCATTCCCCATACCTTTTCCTCCTCTTCTCATCCAATTCCAACTTTGCATGCCGTTTGGAGAAGACACTGTCATCTAAGTTCTGTGAAAAGTTTTACAAAAGGACATTAAAAAAAACACAAAAAAACAGCACCTACAGCTAACATTATCTATTATACCTTTTGGGGCACCTGATTCTCCATCATCTATTGAGAATCACTCTCCTTTTCATTTCCTGGTGATGGGCATTTAAATCACCCTTGCTATTAGTCACTTGTCCATGGTAAGAGGACCCAATCTTCCTTTTACCATACCATCTGTCTTTGGGGGGAGAGGGGAGAGGGAATAGAAGGTATTCAGGGTTGCTAGTTTTTCTTCTGGCAGGGTTCACACTCCTTTAATAACTTTGCAACACTGACGGGGAAAAGCCTTGCTTTCTAAACAACTACTTCTTGTACCACTTAAAAGACACAGAGCACTGCCAGAAAAAAAAAGCTGGCAACCTGAAAGATGCTGGATCAGGGAGAAGAATTCTACAAGTCAGAGAGAGAGCAACCTGGCAGATAACTGAGTTAGGAAGGATCAGCAAAGTATTGGTTTGTCTATCGTGGTGAAAACTAGGTAAGAAAAAGGAAATTAAGCAGTAGCTATTATACAAACAGCTATTACAACTGACTGACTTTGCAGGATCAGTCTTTAATTGGCAGATTTTTGGGGCTTTGAATAGAATATATATCACAGCCTGCCCTAAGCTCTCACTATATATAATGAAAGACCTCACAGGCAAACAGCTTACAGAACCACCACTTAAGCTGCCCTGAAGCACAACAGTATAAATGTGAGTGGGCAGGGTTGTGATATTTTTTGCTACTGTTTTTGTTCTTGCTTAGTGAGCCAGTTTAAGAACAAGAAGTTATAAAATATAATGAAAGCATAGATTTGACAACTGCAACCAAGGCCCATGTAATCACACCTCATCATAAACTCCAATTATCTACAAGTTTGATCTGCAGAGTTTATCTTTATTTAACAGAAAATTCAAAATAAAGATTGCCTGATCCAATAGCATGCCAGGGAATGTCAACAGCCCACTAAAATCCTCCTGAAACACCTCCCCAAGAAAACAAGCAGACTGAAGGTCAGGCTTTGAAAATATAACATTGAACCAAGACAAAATAGCTGTTTATTAGTCTCGCATACACAAATCCCACAACAAAACATTATTCAAATTAACAGGCCACCGGTCTTATACAAAGGGCTAGGCATACTCTGCAGACTCACCAAGAAAATGTACCAAGCTGAAGATCTGACCAGTTGGTTTACCTAGAGGCAGGCAGCATGGGTTGTCTTACTTGGGGCGCAGGTAAAATAGAATACTTGTGCTACCTCATCACAAAAATCTTTCAAATACTTGGCTGCTCAGGTTAAATCTGTCGAGGATGAATACTGCTAGTTACAACTCAGATTTCAAAAGATGTTTTCCCTCATAGTTACAGAGAACAACTGGTAAACATGGGGACAGTATCTGGTGAAAGTTCATAAACGGTAGCATGGCCGTTCAGCTTACAATGGCCAAAGATGTGGATTTGTACAGCTCCTCTCCTTCTTCCATAGTTATTTCCTTATCTTCCTATTCCCAGTCACAGCTATGCTTCTCACTTCTTGCTTTAATGTTATTTATTCACTGACATACCTCCAAAAGTTCCGAAGGATTCAGGTCTCTCAGAGGTTCTACCGTGTGGTCCCTGCATGATGGAACTGGAAAGGGAAGAAAAGTGTCAAAACTGCTAACTCTAAAGAGAAGAAACCAACATCTGACAATGTAGCAATCCCACTGCTATGACGTTAAACTGAGTTCCGGCATTTCAGTAGCATCAATTGCTTGCCTACATTTTTCCCCCAGTTTCACCATTCCACATGCATATAGGGTTCAATTATAATCCTGGTCCTTAGAAGTCTTACAATTTTCCAATGTCATTCACATCTTTTAAAAGATTTCTGTTCCACCCTAGTGCTCAGGATAGGTTACTTATCATCATTCCATTTTATTCTCAAATACCTGTTTAGGCCGAGATGATTTGCTTGAGACCTCCCAGTGAGCTTTGTGGCTTAGCAAGGCTTTGAATCTAGGCCTGTGTTCAAATTCTGCACTCCAGTCTGAGCATTGTGGGGTCACAGTTATTCAGTGGTGAGAAACCACTGGTTTTCATAACTTTTTAAATACCTTGGGGTAAGCCATTAAATACTATATGGTAAGAATACCAAGTAGTACATGAACAGCATCATAAGAATCAAGCCTCTATTTACAATATCCCAGAATGCCAACTATCAAGAGCTGAATTACAAGGATCTTCCCTTTTGGCAGTTGATACACTTTGATGCTAGAATCAGACAAGCCCATTGCTTTTTTCTGTGACCAAGTTCCAGACAAGGTCTCCCTCAGAACAGCGTTATCAACCATGCATATCGGAGGTCTTCTTTTTAACACCTACCGTATTAAAAGTATCTGTGAACAATTGACTATAGCCAGTCTTGCAAATGGAGTCCGTAAACCACGGGGTAGGTTAATTTGTGGCCCTCCAGGTGTTTTAGCCTACAACTCCCATCATCCCTCACCATTGGCTATGTTGACTAGGGCTGATGGAAGGGCCACAAGTTGCCCACCCCTGCCATAAATGTAACTAGCCCATAAAGGTCCATTTGCCCACACGTAGCTGTTAGCCATAATGTGGTATATCTATGGCCTGAAAGAATAAGTGTCAATCTGCTTCCAATTTACAAAAACGTCCCTGTCTAGTCACCTAGAGCTGATCCTTATTTACCACAAATGACTGGGTGGGTGGCTATTTTACAAATTTGCTTTAATCCTCTGCCAGCTACTTTCTAAATCAGCATCACATTTTCCACCAGCAAACTAGCATCTTAAAAGATATCTACTTTCAAGGCTGTCCTGCTGACCATTTATCAGTTTATGCAAGCCACTCAAGCCAATGGCTGATTTGTAACAGATGCCTTCCAAGCCCAGTCTATCCAGTGAACCACACCAACTCTTCTGAGTTTAAATCCCCCCTAGTTAAACCTGAAGGACTGCTGAGAAGCTTCTGATTAGGCAGATTCATGTAGAATGATCATTTGTTACCCATAATACCCAAGAGGGAAACATCCCTGTTCGGAAGCACTAGACTTGATTTGAGGCACATAACAGGGAGTGGCTATTTTCATCATGCCTGGCTTGTGAGTTTTTCAGGATAAACAGGCTGACTGCAGTTGGAGGCAGGCGGTGGACTAGGTAGACCTTTGAACAGATCCGGAAATGCAACTTTAAAGATTGCAGACACTTATCTTAATATGAATTGGTCCCATAAAAAGCATTCTTCAAATCCCCCCATTCCTAGTACAAGATAGCAGGAACAGGTCAAGCAGACAAGATCAAGGCACGGGAAAGGCATGGAGGGCAGATTAGGCCTCCAGATTCTCTGTTTGTTCTATTGTGCACATGCCAATTAGATGTTAAGAAAGAGTTTGAAAGAGGAAGAAGTTTCCACAATTTGCTGTAAAGAAAAAAAGCGACCTCTTTCTCAATCTTCAGAAGGAAATTGCTTCACAGCTTCTCTAAGAAATGTGCCTTGTTTGCCATTACATAAAAAACACAAGAAAAACAGAACTTCAAGGTAATTCAGTTCAGCCTAGGTTCAAGCTGGTGGAACAGGGGGAATTTTATCAGAAACTTGACATCAAACAAGAGATCTAGACACTTCACTTACAAGTCTTCAGTTCTTGGGAGGAACTGGGAACCTTCACAGCTGTATTTGGGGAGCTTTTAAGAAGAAGCCCTACTTCAACACAGGAATGGAGGTGTGTGAAGATCTCCACCTCAATTAGTACAGAGGGGAAGCTTTCCCTAACTGAAAGAACCCTGTTCCAGCAGCACTTCCCCCAAAGGGCAGAAGTAATATTGAACTCTGCCTGGCAAGACAGTCTGTGGAAAAAAGCTGGCTACTTGTTGAGAAAAAATGAAGAAAATAAAGCCGCATGTTAGGCCTTTTCCTTGAATGATATCTGCACCATGCTCTTTTCCAGGACTCCACACCATATAATGGAGTTTAGCAGATATGGGGAATTCCACCTTTGTGAAGGAACAACCCCAGGCCTAACAACAAAAGGGGGGAAAAAAGTGCTACTGTCAAAGATATCCCATTCTCTCCAATTCAAAGTAATCTTGCTCTAAGAACCCCACCTACTGAAGAACGTAAGAAAAATGATACCTGAGCAAAATGGCTACTCTCTACGGGGAAAGTGAGTGGGGAAAACCAGTCCATGCATTAAATGTTTTGCCACAGGCTCTCTTCCTAGTTCGCTTAAGGCATGTGAGGAAGAAGAGCTGTATGCTTAAAAAGTGACTGAAGAAAGATTGCCATCAATCATATTTGCCTTCACTCTCCCCCCCCCCCTTCTAAATCTCTGAAGCTGTAAACCACATAGAGAAGTTGTTAACCATGGAAGGAATCCGCAATTTGCCGAGGAGAGTGTATCAGCAATTAAAGCAGCAAATTAGGAAAATAAATAATTACTACACAAACATACAACAGCCCAAGGGCCAAAGATTCTTGCTATCTGCCAGTGTTCTCCAACCTTGGATCCCCAGATGTTTTTGGCCTACAAATCCCAGCATGCCCCAGCCAGTTGATACACTGGCTGGGGCATGCTGGGAGTTGTAAGCCAAAAACATCTGGGGACCCAAGGTTGGAGAACACTGCAGGAAGGTGCAGGAATTCCTTTCTTTTCAACTGGGGACGCATCCATCAAGCTGCTCTTCTGGTGGCGCTTCGCCCACTGATAAATTGTTTTCAGCCTTCATGGTTAGAGAGTTGAAATTATGCCAACACTAGGTTTAAAGGCTCAGACATCAGACTACAAGATTTTTTTTTTTGGTTGTCTACACTATAAAGGCAAACCAACTTAACGGTCATGGCTTCTCTCTAGGAAACCTGGGGAACTGTTATTCTACTAGGAGTTTATGAATTTCTAAAAGGAATTCCAGCACATTCAGAAGACTGGAATCTCCAAGTCTTAACACCAAGTCCCTTTTTCTTTTGATCCTCCACTTCCCCAAGGTTTCTTGCCCATGATTTTGTCAGCCACATGTCTCTCCTTGCTAGACAGGGTGAAAGACTCATTGCAACCGTTACGCAAATTACATAAACAAATGCAAGTCAACATTTACTGCACAATTTTGCATAAGAGATTCTGAGTGCCAGATTTGGGATACCTTGATGGAGAACTTATTTTATTGATGCAGAGTTTATACATAGATTTGGTAGTTTGCTGTCTTTGTGCACTTGCAGGATTTTGAATGGTACATTAAAGGTCCTGACAGCTGGGGATACAGCTTGCCAAAGGTGTTCAGATGGTAGAGCTTGTGCACCCTGTATGGCTGAATGGCCATTATTCATGGCCTCCAGTCACCTAGCCATAGAAACACCCTATTGCTCATCCCTTACCTGTTCTTCTTCCACCACCAGAACTGCTTTGTGTAAAAAAAAACCCCAAAAAAACCTCAAAATGGTATAAAAACGTCAAGTTTTGATATTTTTTAAATCATGCAAAATGAGAATATAAACACGAAAATTTGCACCTATACTATTTGCATAACTGAATATGAGTGCAGTGCGTGTTCTCCGCTTCAATGCAAGAGATGATTTTAAAAGGTTGACTGCGCTGTGCTTTCTTTTAACAATCTGCACTATACATAGTCTTGATGTCAAATGTGACATTAGTAAAAGTGTCATAAAGCATATATCATGTGACTTTTTAGCCTATTGTTAGTGCAGAATTTAGGCAATTCATCTTCTTAATCCTTAACTATACATGACACTATAATCATGTTTCCTGATGTACCTCTCCTAGTCCAATTGCTTTTTAGGCCCAACCTTTAAAACAGGGATGGACAACTTGTTCCCCTCAAGATGTTGTTGGACTCCAACTCCCAACCTATGCTGGCAAGGGTTGATGGGAGTTGGAGTCCATTATTATCTGGCAGGCCATGCATTCACCCACCCCAGGTTTAGACCCAACCTGAGGCCCATTTTTTTTGTTTTTAATCATATATGTCTTTCCCCTGCTCCTCCCTGGTCTCCTATTATCTACTACTCTTTCTTTTTTAAAAAGGTGACAGTGCTGCTGATGCAACCCACCTCAGGTCAGAGTGCAACCCTATTATGGATCCTAACCCCAGGTTAAGACCAAGGTCCTGATTAACAAGGTAAGCTGATTTCATAACTGAACAGCAGCTTCTCTCAGATTTTGAATGCTGCAGTAACAAAAATTACTGTGAAAACTTCAACTCTATATGTGGATCTCTTAATTGTATGTAAAATAGCTCCTTGAAATACAGCCCAAGTGGTTTATAAGCCAGCTGTTGCCTGGAGCAGAAACGAAGACAGAGGCCTAAATTATTATTCCAGCAGACTCCAGCAGTACCAGATCTTTTGGTCACTTCAGCAAGCGCACATCTCCCAGCACAGCACTGTCTTGTGTTGCTTTTCCTGAACTACGTCAGACAGCGAGTCGACTAATACACTTCCTATCATTTCCACACAGCCCACCCCCCAAGACATCATGAAGGGGAGCAGTTTGCAGACAAATATGGACAGTTATGGCATACACTGTAGCATAGTCAGCCACAAATTTCATGGTTATTTAGAAATGTCACCATAGATCACTAGACAGGGTGGCTGATCTTCTTCATACACTGCTCACACCCGGTCTAGAGTGGTGTGAGTTTCAGAGGTCTCCGTACTCCAACCAGAGGTCTAGAACCTGCAACAGTATCACTCAGAAATGGAATGTTGCCCTCCAGCTGTCTTCGAGTGTTGGAAAGACTCTTAAGCAGATCCCCACATGAATGAGTTCCACACTCCCTCCAACCCACATCAGGCCAACCACCACAAAGGCACAAGCAAGCCTCTTACTTGCTACAGTCTCCTCCTTCTTGGGAGAAGGTTCTCGCAATGGCGAAGGAGGCGGCTGGTGCCACCGGCACAAGTACATTTCAGTGGTGGAAAGGTATGGCAAATCTTCTATTTCACTGCAGGAACCCTTGTCCTTTGAATGACATCCAGGTCCTTTCAAAGAGGCCGAAGATTTCAGCGGCACGTCCCCCAATGACCGGGTCTTCTCAGGAGTCTCCTGACTTCGCAGCTCACGCCGGCTAATTGATTCAGTTAAAGAACTGCTGGGTTCCTCTTTCAATGGAGAAGCCTTTGGCGTTTTACACTTGACTTTTGAGAATTCAGCCACCAGTTTCTTCACTGGAGTTTTCCTCTCGGCACTCCCAAAGACAGACTTTCTGCAAAAAGAGAGAGAACAAGTTTGCCAAGGGACTACCACCAGGTCTTATTGTCAAGCACCTTAGAAATTAGAAACCATGTTAAAATTCACCAAAATTCCCATGGTTTTTAAGAGAATTATACATGGACTTAAGAAGAGCTCCCCAGCTGTATCGCCAAGTAAGTTCAACATGACCATCAGGGCCTCACCACTTGGGATTATGACAAACTGCAGTTAAGTGCTACCCTGCAGCTCCTGCCAAACTGCAGATATGATGGCATCACAGTACTACATCTACTATGAAAAGCCTGGACTGAAACTTTTAATCAACAGTTTAAAATAAAGACACCCCTGGCTGAAATCTCACCTCAGCTATCCCTACGTGGCTAGCTCCACCATCTGCAGAATGGGGATAATAATACTGACCTGCCTTATGGAGATGTTGTAAGGATTACTGAGAATATATGTAAAGCATTTTGGACAGTTCAAAAGCACTATAAAATGCTAACTGTTATTATTGATCCATCTAGGTGATCACTGGGCGGGTTCGGACGACACGAGAAGCAAACCACGGTAACAGACAACCGTTGCTTGTCGTATCATCCAAACCCAGTTGTTGCATGTCACAATTGCCTGTTTTGTCCTCAGAAACAATGGTTTGTGCTAGGGTTTGTTTGTACCACGATTGCTTGTCATGTCATCTGAACCAGGGAGAGCCCACTCATCATGGTTGCCTCAGAAAAACCACAAAGTCGCCTGGCAAGAGAGGGAAAATCCACGGCCGCTCTAGCCCCCAGGTCTCTATCTCCCGAAGTCTATCTAGCAACACACGTGTCAGTGCTAGCCTCGCTGCTACAGGCTACCGCCCCATCCCAGCCCGCTCCAAGTTTTTTCCACCCTCAGACAGCAACCTGTTGACTCCTTGTTATGTTTTCTTGCCCCGTGCAGTTAACTGTGACCTTGGAGCTTGCAGTTGCCGACTGTGCCTCACTCCAACGTGAGCGCCAAGTACCCGTTTGTTTGCCTCTTTTCGCTCACAGAAGAGGGAGGCCAGACCTGTAACGCACAGATTCTGCCACCACCACCCCTACACACTCAAGGTGCACCTATGATGAATCCATCTCCCAGCCCATGGGGCACAGTTTAGTCTAAGCCAGTCCCCCATGCTGTAAACACCACAGGGAGCGTTCTCGCTTCAGCGTGGGAGTCATCTCTTGTAAATACTGCCCGGAGTTCCCACAAGGGCCAGCTATCAGAAGCCAGTCACTTGGACATTGGACGGCTGCCCGCTCGCAGCTTCCCCTCAAACTTCGCCACGGACACTGGTGAGGAAGCCGACATCGATTCCCCACCACCCCAGCTCACTCAAAGCACTGCTGCCTTGCCGGGCACCTCCCAGCAAGAGGCTGACTCTGATAGTGGAGATGCCAGGGAGGGCCAGGCAGCTGTCCAAGCAGAGACAGCAGGGCGCAGTTCTGGTCTGAAGAAGAGATTCAGCTGTTCCATTGACCTGTGGTCCAGCCTGGAGGCACAGGCCCACCTGAGAAGCCCCAGGCACGACAACCTCTTCCCATGGTTCACACAGGAGCTGGCGCAGAGGCTACTCGCACACTGCCTCGCAATGCAAGGACAAGCTCCATGCCCTCAAGAAGAAGTACAAGGAGGTGTCCACACAGAACATGCGCTTCAGGTTCGAGCCCAGGACCATGCCATTCTACGACAGACTGGTAAGCATCCTATTGGATAGCAGGGATGTAACACCAGGCTACACCGCAGGGAGTGGGATGCCCAGGTTCAGTTTTGACCCATGAAGGGATACCAGTCCCCAAGGAGGAAGTCACCCTCCCCCGGCGACACAGCCTCCAGATGGGCTGAGTCATATCCTGCACGGGGAAGTGCCTCCGCGCTACCACACAGGCGCAGTGCGCCCTCTGCCACCATCTCCAGACCACCAGATGCATCCCCTGCGATGACGACATCCTGCCTCGGCCCCTCAGGACCCAGGTTCCCTCACACTGGGCCAGCCATGCCTCCAGAGCAAGCCACATGCACCGCCTCTGGCACCAGCTCTCCTGGCACCTACTCTTCCAGCACCAGCAGCCCCACCTCGGTGCCTCCCACGGCACAAACCCTGACAATCTGGCCAGGACCATCCTGCACAGTGTGAGGGGGGCTCCTGCACAGTCCTTGTCTGTGGAAGCAGCCGCCCGTGAAGCCGTATGGACAACCTTCCCATCGAGGGAGATGGGGGCGGAGCTGGACCTTCCAGTCAGGGGAATGGATATGGGGCCACAGGTGACCGCGCAGCTGCACCCCGTCTCTCCCAGGCACCTGTCCCTGGGGAAAGAGGAGCAGCGGGTGCATCACACCATCACGGACCTGGACCAGCTGGTGCTGCATAGCATCATCAATACCAGACAGCCGCCAACAGACGTCACAGCTGATGTCCAGAGGAGCCTGATACCCCAGTTCTCACCCACCAGGAGTCCCCAGAATTCAACATTGATATTGAGGGGCTGTTGGGCACAGAGGGCACGGGCACCCTTGGCCTGCTCCCTGAAGGAGAAGGTGCCGAAGAAGGAGCATGGCGGGGGCGGGGCCTTGAGACCGAGCAACCCGGCCAATCGGCAGGAAAAGCTGAGGAGGTGAGGGAAGAGCCCGCCCCAGAGACGCCCCCGCTCACAAACGCCCAACACGACTACGCAACAAGCACAAGCCAAAGTGCAACTGGCCAGGGATCTCGTCTCAGCCACAGAGACGTCTAGGGAAGGCAGCATCGAGCTATTCATGAGCATGGACGAGCAGGAGACCAGGAGATGTTCCGTGGACCGTCTCGTCACATTCTGGATGAGCAACAATATACGTGGAGGGATGTGATCTGCGGCGGAGGTCATACGGCAAGGTATGGCCGACTCAGATGCCATGGACGGGCAGGTGGTGGCGGCCAGAACCGCCACGATTAACCGGCAGATGGATGCCATCCAGATGCTTGTGGTGGTCATGTGGCCCGTCCGTGGCGGTGCTGCCGCTCCAGCCTCAGTTCCAGGTATATCTGTACGGAGGGCCCCAGCAGTTCCTCCCCACCCCACTGGCTCCACCACCGATGCCACCGCCACCACCCCTGCAGAGGCACCCCTCATTGCTCCCACCGCAAGCGGGGAGGCCAGGGTCCCCCTCCGACACCTTTTCTGCCCACGCGACCAGCCTTCCCAATGCAGTCCGTCCCTGCAGCCCCTGTCGAGGCACCCTACCCGAGGGCCAGCAGACTGAGCCCGCAGTGCGCAAGGAGCTGGAGGAGCCCCCACCGAGACAAGCCTGCAGGGGGAGGCCACCAAACACCTGGCCATCGTCCCACTCTCGAAAGGAGGGCGACGGCCCCCGCAAGCAAGGCTCCGCTGCCCGCCGAGAAATGTTTCCTCCCTCACCCTTTTACCTCCCCGCCACTAGCACCACCTGCACTCTGTACGCTCCCCATGGCTCCAGTGTAGAATAGCTGCACACGGCGGAGGAATCTACCTTCTCCATACAAGGCCACCGTGTCCAGTGAAGTTGCAACAATGTTGACCGCTCGGGAGAGCGGGGATGTGACTTTGATGCGGGGAGCCTCCATTTCCAATTCTCCTCGCCGGCCATGGAGGCACACCTCCGTAGAGGTGCCCTGTCCCGCCTCAAGGGTAGAATTAGACAACTTGAAGGCAAACTTAAGGCACAGCAGGAGGAGAGGCAGCTACCTGCATTCTAATCCTTGGACGGTTGACACCTGCCTTATGGGCTCCGTGCTCTCTAACACAGTGTTCTCCGACCTTGGGTCCCCAGATGTTTTTGGCCTACAACTCCCAGCATGCCCCAGCCAGCTACGGCTGGCTGGGGCATGCTGGGAGTTGTAGGCCAAAAACATCTGGGGACCCAAGGTCGGAGAACACTGCTCTAACAGATCTCTCTCCCTTTTCTCTTTCTCCTCCCTCCAACGAACCAGCAGCTTGCCGCCTGTGAGACAGATGCCTTCGGCTGTACAGGTCTCTGTAGCTCAGAGTGAGACGGCAATGGGGAGGGGGATTCTCGCCGCCATTAATGTTCTACGCCAGGTGGAGACCTTCCTGTTCCACAGGCAGCCATGTCATGCCACGCTCGCCCAATTACTTGCCCCCCTCGGTGCAGGTGTGGGCGCACCTCACACGGAGCAACCTCTCGCCTTATAGTTAGGAGCAAGGAAGCCGTAGATGTGAGCCCCAGCCTAACCTTGAACTGCAAAGGGGGAGACCGTGCCCCTGCTTATGCACGCCCCCTCGCCGCGCATGCACTAACCAAGCCCAGCGACACCCCCCTTTCCAGGAGCATTCCCCTGCCTCCTTCCCCCTCCCTTTCCAGCTGCGGCCTTGCGAGAGCACATCCGTGATCCCGCCTCCAGAGATGGCCGCCGTGGGATGCCCTGTGGCGGCAGCCCAGGCTGTGATGGAGGCGACAGCAAACAACCAGGACGATTATGAGGAACGTCCCATGGGATGCCAGTTGATTCTGGACACGGGAGGCCTGCTTCTGATGCTCTCCAAGCAGCCTGTAGGGGTGAAGGGGAGCAAAGCAGCCACTTTGGGACTCTCCCCCTCAGGGCCCCCCCACCTCTTCTCCACACAGATACCGCTCCTGATGTCCCTGTCTTCGAACAGACAACGTGCTGTCTCTCTAGCCCAGTGTTCTCCAACCTTGGGTCTCCATATGTTTTTGGCCTACAACTCCCAGTATGCCCCAGCCAGCTACTGCCTAGCCACAGCTGTGGCGGAGCAGCTCACCAGCGACCGTGCGGTGGTGTACAAGTGGACTCTTCCTCACGAGGAGGCAGTATAGAGCTCGATGCTGGACGTGGAGGCCTGGGATGATAAAAGGTTCAGGGCCACGTTCCACATGTTCAGGAACACCTTTGACACGATCGTCTCAGAGGTCGCGTCTGTCATCCAGCGCACTGACACCAATATGAGGCAGGCGATTTCCGCAAACAAAAGACTGGCAATCACTCTATAGCAGCTGGCCTTCAACATCGGATATTTGCCCCTGGCCACCACCTTTGAAGTGGGGAAATCCACCTGCTGTGAGATCTTCTGAGAGACAGTGTGCGTAATCAACGAGCTCTATCTGCCGGACGTCATAAAGGTGGGGGATGAACAGAGAAACATACAGGGGTTCAGGAGGCTGGGGTTCCCTGAACTCCATGCATGTGTGGATCCTGGCACCCCCAGGAAGGGGGGGATGAATTCTACAACCAGAAGCGTTACTACAGCATGGCGATGCAGGTGTTGGTGGACTCCAGGGGGAGATTTCTGGATATCTTCGCAGGTGTGAGTGGGAGATCCCATGACACAGCCATCTTCTGGAACTCCCCCTTGGCCGACCAGCTAGACGGGGGGGGGGGGTCTTCTTCACGGGGGCCCCATCCTGGTCAATGGCAACTTGGCAAGCCAATCAAGCCACTCATTTTGGGGGACCAGGCGTTCGAGCTGCAGTCATGGCTCATGGCTCCATACTGCACTCCAAGAACTCCCCAGCAGAAAAACTTCAACTACTACCACAAACTGCCCGTGGTATATGCATTCGGGCGCCTAAAGGCATGCTGGAGATCCCTGTACACGCTCCTGAACATGGAGGACATCGTCCCGGATGTCATGGTCACCTGCTGCATCCGGCACAACATCTGCGAGACAAGGGGGGATCTCCTCCTTGAGGAGAATCCTGAGCTTCCTGTCCTGGGGGCAGAGGAGGATGCCGTGCTGGTGGATCATTGTCTGAATCAGCCCCCCCCAATCTTCCTGCTGAGACTGCGGTGCAGGATGAGGCGCATGCTGTCCATGTGTGCATCTCTCAGTGGATTTGGGAGAACTATCCACGCAGGTACGCTGCACAGAGGATGCACCACCATTCCTCGGCACGGGCCACACGGAGGGTTGCCAACTGTAGGGTGTTCCAGATCAGATGGACATGAGCGCGGACCCCTAGGAGGGGTTGCCTTGCCTGGATCGAGAGCTGTGAAACCTGGCTTGTGGGGTGGGGTGTGCATGCCCAGACACGGAGTTCGCTGGGTGATGCGTGCCCCTGGGGCTCCTGCAGGTGACGCACACGGGGTGGGGGGTGAGGATGGTGGTAGGATTGCAGGGGAGAGCTCTGCCAGCTACATATGATCCTATATTCCCTGGCGCAGATGCATATAGGCTATACTGCAGCAAGCAATCAGAGTCGCATATCACAACCATGGTTTATTTTTTCTATGATGCCTGCAGTCTTGTTTATCTAGGGCTAAAAGTGATATAGGGCTCTGCACATGTCCCTTCTTTACTGTGTAAATGCAATAAAGTCTTTTTCGGGAAAGCAAATGGTGTTTCTCATTGCAGGGACTGGCAAGCGGGACAGCATCTCTCTCCTCCACAGCTGCGGGTGGGGCAGGCAGTGGGGCTTGTTGGCCAGGTGCTTCAGAGAGGGCGACAGGAGTGGGCTCCATTCCTCACCGCAGGGGAAGGGATGAGGGGGGTGCCCGGGAAGGGGTAGGCAGTGACCGGGGCTCCTTGGCTGTGAGCACCTGGCCGCAAGGGCGGGGGGAAAGGGGGTGCCAGAAACGCCTTGAAAAAAAATACAGCGCTCTCAAGTGGGAAGGGGGGCGCTAAATATCTGATCTTGCCTAGGGCACCAAACTGCCTTGCACCGGTCCTGGGAGGTGGGAAGGAGACGGGTTGGCTGGCAGGTACAAAGTGTTATTTGCCTTCATTCACACCAGTTGCCTAGGAAGCGGCAAGCAGAGAGTTACACTTCGCATCAGGGGGAGGGAGAGGGAAGGCCCACCCCGTGATCCCGGCGGACCAATAGGGAAGGAGCAGCTGCCGGTGCGGAGGCATGGGGGATCCTGGGACGCGGACTGGCTCGCAAAGGCCCCTGGGATACATGGCATGCACGGGAGGAGGAATGGGGCACTGGGCAGAACCACGCTAGCTGCAAGTGAAACCACGCTAGCGTGGCAAGGCGTGATCATCTGTTGTGCCCATTGTGGTGCCATACCACGATTGCTTGTTGTGTCATGTGAACCCAGTCACTGTATAACCTGGCTAGCAGCTGCTCTCCAAGGCTTTCAGCTGACTTGGTTCCCAGTTTTGATACTCAAGATTCTTGTGTGGAGACACTAAGGATTGAACTGGAGACCTTTTATAGACAAACCACAGGCTGCACCACAGAGCTATGCCCTCTTTCCCTCCTCATCAAAAATGATAAACAAGTCACTGCAAGCTAACATCTGGGCCCAGGTACTATTTTACACATACAGAGGCCTACTCATAGAAACATTTCTTGTGAGTCACTCTGCATAAAGAATAATAATAACAACTGAGGGCATTATTACATTACAAATGTGGATAGGCTTGAAGCCAGGTTTAACCATGGAGGTTTCCTCCAAATAATGCTGGAAATTGTCAAAACTTCTTTGTCAGAAATCCTTAGCCCCTTCACAGAACAACAGTTTTCAAGGTGCCACGGGTGGGAACCTTGACAGAATATATTTGTAAACATACAACAGCAGTGGCTCTGGCTTTACCGTTTGTGACCCTTCCCATTCCGTCCATATGGAAAGTGTTTCAAAGGCAGGGGCTGGGATGTCTCCAGGAGCTCTTGTGGTGGGCATTCTACAGGCAGCTTCTCTGGTCCTTCAGCATCGACCTTCTCCTCTGTTTCATACCCTTGAAATATCTTGTGTTTCTCACGTTCGTTGTCCTTCTTCACCAGCTGCATCCTCCTTTCCATACGCTCAATTCGAGCAAGGAGCTGAGAACACAACATTGCAATTTGGATCTTAAAGGTGGTATTCCATCAACTCAATATAATGTTCCCAGTTACTAAAACTCACCCTACTGTGGCACTTGATGGAAACAAACTGGTACGTTCTATGCAAGTTCCAGTCTTTGCATACAATTAATCTTGCAATACTTATGAGTGAGTACTGATCTTTGCTTCTAAACACAAGTCTTAACATGCCTGGGCCCTATTTAGACATGCTTATTCCCCATGATATTGTTTTCTGAAGTGGTATTGCAACCCCCCCTCCCATTTTCCGCTAATGACTAGGGCTAGTACTCCGTTTTACTAATAAATATGCACCCTACAATTGAACAGTTGTGTGACAATATTATCTAGACTAGCAAACACTATACCTCTTTGCCAGGATGCATCTGTTGACCACAGAGAGAATATCTACTTCTGCTTTATGAGGGAACGCTATGGTAGCTGCTTCCATTGCATGGATGGATGTAGTCAGTGAGAATTTACATGGGAAAATATAGCAGAGGACAGTTTGGGGGTATCCTTTTCAGGTCACTAGAAAGTTCCTTTTTGCGAGGAAGAGGTGCTCCAGTAAAAAAAGGAGAGGTTGGACAGCAGAGGAGTAATCATGAATAACCCTTGCAGCTACACCTTATGTTGTTTTCCTTTGTTAATGTGAACACAACTTCCTGCATATGCATTCCACCTTGCATGATATACACGGGATGTATATTCATGATTTCAAAGCCATAGGGCACCTGGCTGGGGAAAACTAAACTATAAAGTAAGCACATGTGCTACCTTACTTCCTTGAGAACCACATTTCCTTGTTAAAAACACAAAATAATGTTTCATGTTTACTACTACTTCCCAGCTTATATTCATTAGGTAGCACTGGGAACAAATCCTGTCCCATGGTTCATAAACCACATACTCTGAACCAATCCCAAAGGGGTGAGAACAACACTTGTACATCTGCATCTCAAGTTCTGCATCCAAGAAGGGTAGGTTAATTCCTAAAATATACAGCCATTCATGACAGCAGATATAACATTGTTTGAAGACTTGGACTCAAAATTCAACTTAGCCATAAACTCAGCACAAGATGTTTGGCAAGTCACTCTCTTTAGCTTCCGCTCCCCATCTATAAAATGGAAGCTAATAGTGGTCTATATCAGAAGGCTACCAACTATCATTCTCTTGGGTCCTTGCTATCAAAGCCCTGACTTCTCCATTTCTCTTTGTCCCCTTTCCCTCACACAGGTGACATCATTTTATTCTCTACAGCCCCAGGCACACTGCAGCCACAAAATAAATCTTTAATACTAAGAGTTGCATGAGGGTGACTGAAGGCTGCAAAGAATTAGAACTGAAACATTCATTTTTTAGCAAGGGGACAAAGAAAGAAACTAAAGTGTAACAGAAATGTAAAGTGATGTTTTGCCAGAGTCTCTCAGCTTTACGGTAAGACTTACAAAAGTCCTTCTAAATAATCTAAAAGCATTTTCTACAAAGCCTCCATTTTAGACTCCAATGCTGCACACAGCACGTAAGAAACCGAGAAGACCACTTTGGAAGTATTTGTACAAGTGAAACCAAAATGCTGAGTTGAAGCTCTAATACTTTGGGCACCTCCTCGTAAGAGGAGAGGGTGGCACGTGGGGGCAAGGGAGAGAACTGCTGCAGTTACTTTGTAAACCTGCAGTCAGCAGATGCAACACCAACCAACCTAGCCGTTCTAGTACTGGCCTGACTCACAAATGTTGCATTTATCTGTGCTGTGTGTATTCTGGTTCCTCAGGGTGTTTGGTTTTTATTTTGTTTTTTAAAGCCTTTGCAGGAGGATGCAAAGTACTCAGTCTGCCATCATCACATCCTTAACTGCAAAACGGCAGCTGGCACCTCCATATTGCTTAATTTTACACAGGCCTGATGGGAGATGGATTATTATTATTTATTATTATTATTATTATTATTATTTACACTATCTGCGTTGGATCACATCTTCCTGCTACAGACAGTAAAATATTAAACTGCAGCCACTTCCTGCAACCAGAAGCTAATGCTGCTACCACCTCACCTCACACACCATTCAAACACAGACCCTGAAGATCATGCCTAAAGGGGGAGGAGGGATAAATACTTTCCTTGATAATACTGGGTGCAGCAGCTGCAGAAACTGGGAAGAGGGGGCTATTTTTAGGCTGCAGACGTGCCATGCATACAGGCCAGGATTACAAGCTCTTTGTGGCAATTTGGGGATGAGAATGGGGGGGCAGGAAAAAAGACATACCAAATGGCTATTTCGGGGACTACAATTTAGACATATACATCATGCACTAAACCACCTTTGCTGCAGATAGTAGTTGTCTTTAAAAAAAAGAAACAAACCTTCATTTGCAGGTGATCCAGAGGGTCTCCCCTAATCTTCACCCTGTGCCCCATTCAGCTCTTATGGTGACACATAAAGGAAGTTTGGAGTATTCACCTCCCACACCGTAAACATACATAGGAGCAAAATTCTCCATTAGCACAGCTCTTATGTTGCATGGGTCAGGGGCTTTGAACAGTTGGGTTTGTCACTACCCTGCCAGACGACGGGTAGTCAAGCTAGAGGTGCACCATGCCAGGGCTAAAGTGGAGAGGAACACCTTGCAGGAGTACAACATAAAAACCATTTTGTAATAGTCATAATAAAAAAAAAGTGGGCTGGTGCTTCTGTGAAAAGGGAGAGGAAAGAAAGCATCTACAGAAGGGGATGTGAAAGGAGATACTAAACCTACAACGGTTCCTTTAAAAATGCACCAGTTAAAGGGTCTTCCTCTCCTGTCCACATGGCACACACTGCAGTTGACTGTTTTGTTTAAGCTGCTCTCCTCTCCCCACACCATGCTGTCGCAGCCCCAAGCCAGAGCCCCTTTAAATTAACCCTATTTGTATCACATACCTCCCAACAACACATGCCTGCTGCTTTAAGTTAACCCTGCTGTTGCCACAGTACTCTTCCAGCCTTGCCCCTATAAAGGGCCCTCCCTCGCCTGGCTAGCTGCTGATTAACTCCTTGATAACTACAACCCTTCCCAGATCCACTCCCACCACCCACCATGTGCCTGGCCTGTGCCAGT
This sequence comes from Shinisaurus crocodilurus, assembly GCA_021292165.1. Classification (NCBI taxonomy): domain Eukaryota; kingdom Metazoa; phylum Chordata; class Lepidosauria; order Squamata; family Shinisauridae; genus Shinisaurus; species Shinisaurus crocodilurus. The sequence continues at coordinate 268,489,482 of CM037877.1, read as the reverse complement.
GCCCTTAACTCCACCTATCAGCCTAGCAAACTCAAGCAGGTTCCTTAGCTTAACCCTCAGGTTGTCAACCCCTTCCTAGTTGCTTGTTTTTTTGTAGAGGGCCATGGGCTTCTTAATACTTTAGCTGCTGTGGGCTTTCTAGCCCCGTTAATTGCTAAGCCTTCAACTGTCCTTGAATTTTAACTCTTTAATTATACCTTTAAGTGTTGGGATAGCTTGTACTACAGTTCCGCTATTAGTCCTATGAACAGAAAGACCCCATTTTGAAATGTTATTCAGCCTTCATTTGCTTGCCACCTTTAATTGCTATCATGCTAGGTTGCCTTATGTCACCTCAATTTCAGACCCCACTTCCCAACAACAAATCCCTCGATTAACCACTCTGCCACCTATGCACCTTCACCCATTAATCCTCTACTTGCAAGCACTCGGTGACCTTATGACCACTCCTTCCCACATTAACCCTTACATTGGCACAGGTTTCCCAAGGCCCCATCCGGATTGTGTGGAGGGGGGAATGACCTATGAGGGATGTTGCAGAATGGAGACTAGATGAAGTGGCCTTTTGGTCACCTGCTGCAGCTACATAATTAGGCCTAACTCCCCACAGTTATTTGTCTTGATTAACCGCCTCTCCCTGCCTCCTCCCCATTGCATACATCTACCTTACATACACGACCCTGTGCATACCTAAATTGCCAGCGGCAGTTAACCCTACTCCAAACCCACTCTGAATGTGCACCTGTGCCCCCACTTGATTCAACCCCCATGCGCCTCCGGGATGATTTACATTAACCCCTCCCACTGTTAACACCAGGATCCCAAAGCATGCAGGCACTGAGGCACACTCCCAGTTCGCTCTTAGACCAGGGTGCGCCCAACCCATCGCTTACCCATTAACCCTTGAATTGCCATTTCCCCCTTCAAAGCCCGGCCAATTCCTCCCAACCTGATGAGCGTTAACCCTTGCTGCCCCGTTTCCCAGCATCCAACTCACTGTGTCCCTCTCGGCCTTGAGTTCCTCGATCTCCTTCTCCTTGGCCTGCAACTGTTGCTGCTGCTGCTCGATAAGGTCCAGCTGGAGCAGCAGGATCTGCTTGAGGCAGGCCGCCTGGCTGGAGGCACCCCCGCCGGCCCCCATGGGGCTCTTCCGAAGGCTGCTCCCGCCGCCGCCGCCACCAGTGCTGCTGCTGCTGCCGCTTTTCCACTTGCCGCTGGGCTCCGAAGAGGCCGGAGATCCCCCCGCCGCTGCCGCTGGGGGTGGAGGGGGCTGTCCAGGTTCAGCCGTGGCGGAAGCCGACGACGGTAGCGGCGGAGGAGGGGGAGAAAGAGCCGCTGGAGCGCCTCCAGGTCCGGCGTGGGGCCCGACCCGCTTGCCGTCCTTGGCGCCGGTTGCGGCGGCAGCGGTGTGTCCGGGCAGCACCGCCTGGTACTTGGAGGGGCGGGAGCTGCCGGCGGCATCGCCCACGCCCGCCTGCCGAGTGCTGCCTGCCGGGCACGGCGAGGGCACCAGGCCGCCCCAGCAGCAGCCGACGCCACCTTCCTGCTGCTGTTGCCCAGGGGCGGCGGCGGCGGCTGCAGCCGCCGGGACGATGGCCCGGCCCTTGGGGCCCGCCGCTGCAGCAGCCACTGGGGCCGGCACGGGGATCTGGTTCTGCGGGGGAGGCGGAGGCTGGCGGAGATGCGGCGGCGGCTCCTCCTCTTCCTCCGGGCCAGGCTCCAGCAAGCCCGGCCCCGTCGTCGTCGTTGTTGTCGCCGCCGCGGTTGCTTTGTACACGGTGGATCTCATGGCGACGCAGCACCTTCAGGCTCCAGATTCTGCGGCGGCGGCGGCGGCGCCTCCTCCTCCTCCTCTCCGCGCTCGGTCCGAATCCCCCACCTGGACCCCTCGGGGGGCGCCGCCGTGGTCGTCGCCCGCCCCACCAAGACCCATCGCCCCCCCTTTTTTCCCACACCACCTTCCCCTGGCCGGTCTCACCGACTCACCAACCCGCTCCTCTCCTCGCTGCTGCAAGAACCATCCACATATTTACTTCTCTTCCCCAAGCCCCAAACTATAGGCGGGGGAAAGGGAAAATGGGTTCTACAACGCTGCTGCAGGAAGAGGGAAACGGGGACCTCCTCTACTCCCCAGGAAGTGGAGGAATAACTAACAAAACGAAGCAAAATTCTTGGTTTCCTTACGTTATTGGATCCCCCACAGCTAATGTTGGGGCTCACCTGTTGGGACTGCGTTTTCCCCCATCCCCGACAACAAAGGGTAGTCGGGGTAAAAGCGCAGTCGGTCTACCTAGGCCTGCCTTGGGTTCAATTACAAGGAATGAGGGTGCTTTTAGCTCCCCACCACTGATATAAAGAGAATGACACCCTTCTCCCAAAATGCCCGCTTGGAAAGAGGGAGATGGGTGCGTGATCCAGGATGTTTCTTTCCTTCTGATGGCCTCTGTAGTGCTCAGCGGGAAAGTTTTTGGGATCCACACACGCAAATATCGGGGGGGGGGGATGTTATGATCCCCAAGACCAGTTTCCACCCTCCCACGAAGAATGGTAGGAGGGAGGCGTGTGGCGTGATCACCCCAGTTCCCAAACAGGTATCATCAAAAGAGGAGTGGGTTATCGACTCGATTCTAATTGGCTGAAATTGCGCCTGGTCCTTTTATCTCACGGTGAAGGGGATCCCCAAAACTAGCTGAGGAGTATTATAGGCTTCCTGCTATTCGAAATATCCTGGGGCTTCTCCTGTACTGGAAATTGGAAACTAACGGGTTTCCTCCCAAATAATCTCTCTCGCCCACAAGTTTCTCCTCAATACCCTCTGGGGATGAGGTGCCCCCCCATAAATTCAGATGCCCCTTTTAGTGATGCATATGGGTTTCTTAAAAGGGTTCCTCCCACCCCTCTCCTTGCTGCAGGGGATCAAGGGAATAAAGGTTAATGAGGTGGGGAGACAACCTTTGATTTGCAAGACTGGACCTTCGTTCAATGCTAATTAGAGTGGGCTAAGATAAAAAAAAAAGGGGCGGGTTCCTTTCTGCTCAGGGCAGGGGAATAGTATGACTCCCCCACCTCCTCATAGGCTAAGCAGGGAGTCTTTCTCAGTCCCTCCAAGTTATGGGGGGGGGGGGTTTGGAGATGTGGGGCCTGAACCACATAGGGCAGGCGCGGGAATTCTAGGGCTTCCCCCACCCCTCCTTCCTCTTTTCCTCCGCCTCCTCCCTTAGGGCCTAATCCTGAGTCTCGTCACACTCAAGAGATACGGCGGAGCGTGAGAGGGGGAAACGAGGGAGGGGGGCCCTTCGGTGCAAAAAAAAATATCCGCCGCTCCGGTTCTGCTCAATCGGTTACCTTTAAACGGCCGCCATGGCCTGGGCCGCCTCCCGCCAGTGCGCATGCGCCAACCGCCATTGGGATGGAAGAGGAGAGGCACCTTGGAGGGGGGAGGGGCAAACATCTGATTATGAGGGGATGAGTGAAAAAAAAGGGGGGGAATTGAGATAAAGGCGGGATGGAGGCTGCACCCCCCACCCCAAGTAATGCAGCGTTGGAAGCAGCCCCGGGGTAACTTCTCCCGCTGCCTAAAGGTAAGAGGAAGGGGTTTGGGGGCGCGGCGCGTGTGGGCTGCCCTGCCCAAACACTGCATGGTTTACGTACTTAAAAGTGAGAATACAGTAATACCTTGGATTGCAAGTAACTTGGTTTGAGAGCATTTTGCAAGACCAGCAAATGTTTAAATATTTATTTAATTTTTTTTTACTTGATATACAAGCGACGTCTTGCAATACAAGTACTGTAGTACGGCTTAAATTAAAAATCTCTTGTACAAATTTTTTTGGGGTGGAATTTCGTTTTGATATGAGTGTTTTGGATAAGAGTGTTTTGGATTACAAGCACGTTTCCGGAACGAATTATGCTCTCAAACCAAAAGCGTAAAGATAGATCCAGGAGGATAGAAAAAAAACCCCTCCACTCTCCAAACACGAGTTAACATGATATAAAGTATTTATGTTATTAAACAACTATCTTTTGTATATTTTGAAACTGATAATACAATACAAAGTCTATAATTCCATTAAGTAATAATAAATGAATCCCCTAGAATTCTTTACATTATCTCTTCAGCAATAAATCCAGAGTTCAGTGCTTCACCTGCTGTTAAATTTGATGCACTTAGGGCGCAATCCTATTTTAGACAGGGGGGGAAATCCCACAACTCCCAGCATGACCCGGACAGTTGTAGGAGTTTTTTTTCCTTTCTGTCTAAACATGCATAAGATTGTGGTCTTAGCACAGTGTTCTCCAACCTTGGGTCCACAGGTGTTTTTGGCCTACAACTCCCAGCATGCCCCAGCCAGCTGGCTGGGGCATGCTGGGAGTTGCAGGCCAAAAACATCTGGGGACCCAAGGTTGGAGAACACTGCCTTAGCAACTCAACATTAACTTCATAATTCCATGACTGGCGAAAAGCTGGTGCTGTTCAAAGGCTCAACATGAGCTGTAGAGTTCCATCTTCACAACTGAATAATCTTTACTGGAGGGCTGCCCACTAATGTCTAAGGAATTTTAAAGATTCGTTCATTTTTTCAGTCAGTCAGGCGATCACTTGTGACCAAGTAAGATTGTCTTCCAGGATAATTTTTTTTTTTTTTTACAAAAAGGAGATTTTAAAAGGAGGAAAATTCTAAAGAAAATTGTGTAGACTCTAGCGATGGGTCCGTAAGACTGTGGAGGCCAATTCTAGTTCCACACGGCTTCCCACAGTGAGGACACAGGTTACCAGGTGGAAGATGGTCCTGTAAAGCAGTGATGGCGAACCTATGGCACGGGTGCCACAGCTGGCACGCAGGGACCTCTCTGTGGGCACTCGAGCCATTGGTCGCCAGATCGCGAAAAGACCGTCCCCTTCTGCATTCAGCGTCGGGTTTCCATAGTAACTCCTCTCCACTCATTCCTCGCTGGCCTCCACAGGCAGGCACACACTCCAGCATCTCCACCCCCAGAAGCGGACTGCGCAGGCACCCAGCCCTCCTCCTGACTGAACAGGCAGCTCAGAAGCACAGCACGCGCACGCACGCCCGAATCTTTGCGCGCCCGGTGAAGAGCCATGCCCTGAGACAGGGAGGGGCGCGCGATTAGCTAGTGCCCCCTCCTCCTTCCTGCCACATTTAAGGCATGTTGAAATAAATAAGTTGGTGTTGTGTTGCAGTTTGGGCACTCGGGCTCAAAAAGGTTCGCCATCACTGCTGTAAAGGATTCATTTGACGAGCTTTTTGCTTAGCATGTTTCTCCCTTTCACCTTGCACTCTGGCTTCTTCAAAGTCCATGGAACCTTTGTGAAAGGCCAACCTCCAGTTAGATCGTTCATGGGCCAGAGCTTCCCAGTTTTTGATGTTTATATTGCATTTTTTAAGATTAGCCTTAAGAACATCTTTAAACCTCTTATATTGACCACCGATATTCCGCTTTCCATCCTTGAGTTGGGAATAAAGTAACTGCTTTGGGAGACGGCAGTCAGGCATTCGAACAACATGACCGGTCCACTGAAGTTGGCGTTGAAGGATCATTTTTTCAATGCTAGTAGTCTTTGCTTCTTCCAGTACACTGACATTTGTTCGCCTATCTTCCCAAGTAATTCGCAGGATTTTCCAGAGGCAATGTTGATGAAATCTTTCAAGGAGTTGGAGGTGACGTTTATAGATAGTCCATGTGTCACAGGCATACAATAAAGTTGGTAATACAATGGCTTCATAAACCAGTGTTTTGGTCTTCTTACAAATATCCCGATCCTCGAACACTCTATGTTTCATTCGAGAAAATGCGGCACTTGCGGAGCTCAGACGATGCTGGATTTCACTGTCGATGTTAGCTGTAACAGAAAGATAGCTGCCAAGATAGAGAAAATGATCGACATTTTCCAGTATTGTCCCGCCAAGCTGGATAGATGGCATCACCAAAGGGTTGGCTTGCACTTGCTGATGAAGCACTTTGGTTTTTTTGATGTTAAGTGAGAGACCAAGTTTTTCGTATGCTTCTGCAAAAGCATTTAGGATAGTTTGGAGATCGTCCTCTGAATGTGCGGAGACCACATTATCATCAGCATACTGAAGTTCCACAACGGAGGTTGTAATTACCTTACTTTTTGCTTTCAGCCTGCTGAGATTAAAAAGCTTTCCATCTGTTCGATATATAATTCCCACACCAGTGGGAAGTTTCCCCTCGACAAGATGTGAAATCATGGCGATGAAAATAGCAAATAATAGCAAATAATGTTGGGGCAATAACACCAATAACACTGGCTGGGGCATGCTGGGAGTTGTAGGCCAAAAACATCTGGGGACCCAAGGTTGGAGAACACTGCTTTAAATGGTATAATTATTGTATAGAAGTGTTGAGATAACTTGAAATGATAAATACAAAAGGCTTTTATCAGCCTTCTCAGTTTAGTTTGTCTCAGTATGGCATAAAAGATAGAAACCAGAGTTAAGACAAAGAAGGAAGGCTCATGCTGGCTCAGCTTGTCTGAGTATGGAAAGCAAAGTAGGGTCAGTCCTGGTTATTATTTGGATGGGAGACCCCTCCTCTAGTTTCCTGCATTGAGCAGGGGGTTGGACTCGATGGCCTTGTAGGCTCCTTCCAACTCTATGATCTATGTGTTAAAGTACAAAGGTGAGGGGCCTAAGTGAAGAAAATGTAAGGAAAGCAGTCAGGGAGGTATTCTATTCATCATACCATGCACAAGAGGGAGGTATGAGCAGGCTTGCCGAAACCCCAAGGTTAGCAGAAGAATAAAGAAAATGGGGGGACACCTATGTGGGGAATTCCAGAAACAGCCCAATGAGGACTGAACATTCCCAAATACCCATGGAACGCTAACTGAGGTGTAGGGTGGAATGGAGTAAGATAAGGACTGAAACACTGAACTGGAATACAGGCAGTCCCCGGGTTACGAACGAGATCCGTTCAACACCCCTCCACTTTGAAGATAAATTATACCCCTGGCCTTTGTTTTGGTTTGTCTGAATGTTAAAGGAGTAGGGCTCATTCTTCCCCTTCCCACATACCTTTATCTAAGAAGCTACAAAGGACACTCAAAATTGGGAGGATATTTGAGATTTCATAGATCATAGAGTTGGAAGGGGCCTACGAGGCCATCGAGTCCAACCCCCTGCTCAATGCAGGACACTAGAGGAGGGGGTCTCCCATCCAAGGAATCACCAGGCCTGACCCTGCTTAGCTTTCCACGCTCAGACAAGCTGAGCCAGCGTGAGCCACAGGCCTGCATATACAAAGTATCACGCGGGGGAAATGAACTAAGATGTGTGGGTAAGATGTAAATGGAGTTAAAGGAGTAAGTGGAGTAAAGAGCAATATACCTGAGGTAAAATTAACTACTTTTAGGGTGCAATCCTATGCACATTTAGACAGAAAAAGGCCTACTACAGAGCTGGCTGGGGCATGCCGTGAGTTGTAGGCTTTTTTCTGTCTAAAGCGTGCATAGGATTGCACCTTTAATGTGCTGTGTTTTCTAAAACTATGAGGTAGTACTCCCAGGGTTGGCCACAGGACACCTACCGTGCTGGTCATGGGTATAGGGATTCCCTGGTCTACTGCTGCTGGAGGTCACCCAGTCTCTCTCTCACATTGTGGGAACTCCTATTAAACTTTAGCAACAAGTAACCTGTGTTGAGTTTTGAAACTACAATGGAATAGAAACTCCTAACAGTAAAACTGGTGTTTAAAAAGGCCTGAAAGCACTGGTGTGTAGGCTTTCTATCTTCAAAGAGCTTATAAGGGCACACTCCTATGCATGTTTAGACAGAAAAAAGCCCAACAATTTTCAGCATTGCTGGGAGTTGTAGGATTTTTTTCTGTCTAAGCATGCATAGGACTGTGCCCTAAATGTGGGAAAGAACTAAAAATGTGACCTCCCCAACCAGTCTTAAGTGCTGCAGTCCTTTCTACTACCTCATTCTGCTGCATGTGTAAATTGATAGACCATGACATTCTGGCTTCATGCAAGTGACTGAGAACAACATAGGCCTCGTCTACACATGCAGCAGAATGAGGTGGTGGGATCTTGAGGTGGTAGAATGGGCTGTATCTCTTCATATTGAAGATGGAAACTACTGTTTGTTAGTACTCTCCCATGGGGGAAGAATCCATGCAAGAAGAGAATTAGCACATCTGGGAGAAAAGTTCTAATTCTTGTGCTAATTTTCTGCCCGCAGGATGGTGTTTAAAAAAAACAAAAACAAAAAAACATAGGGGAGCATTTAAAAATGTGATCACCCACCTGTCTAAAGTAGTACAGTCCACTCTCATCTCAGAACTTTTCTACCACATCCCCCATCCCATATTAATCATGCAAAGGGAGCCCATCCATTGAAATACCTGGAAATAGTGGTGGTATACCTTTGGTTCTTTGAGGTTGCTCTGCCTTCCTCATGCCCCATAGAGATTTGTTCACTCCGTAGAGAAAGAACAAACGCTGTGCTTGTATGTGCACATCCTAGTTAGTACTGCAGATGCCTCTGTGGGCTTTTCTTATTTTTATTTTTATCTTTTGCCATTCAAAAAACCCCTTTTGGGTTCCTTAAATATCATAGGCCTGGATTGAATCATACGTAATTTCTCCCTCTTCCTTGCATGCACACAATCCTTAGTTAAGAATAAAAGTGATTGCTTTTTATATGCTGCAGTTACATGTGCATCACCTATGTTTTGCCCTTCCCTGCCAAAGAAAAAGAAAAAGAAACAAAGACAGACCTATAAGAACCTTTTAAACTAAGAACTGGTGCCTGAGTTTGGCATTCTTCCTCCTCCTTCCCAATCCCTTTTCCTTTTGTGTCATGTCTTTTAGATTGTGAGCCTGAGGGCAGGGACTGTCTTATTATTAATCTGTGTAAGCCGCTCTAAGAGCCTTTTCTGGCTGAAGAGTGGGGTATAAATGCAATAAATAAATAAATAAATATTTTATTTCCCTTGTCTTGGGACAATTACTATGAAAGAGACTCTCAGCTGCTCTAGATTCCGATGGGGTAGACTAGAGCTTGAATCCTTGCTCCACCATCGCCCCTCTTAGGTGAGTAAAAATGTCTGTCTTGTCCTATGTGAAGGGCTTAAAGTAGATGATGATTCAATAAATGTATATACAAGTTACCATATATTTTTTTTAAATCTGTGAACGGTTTACAAAGGGAATAGATTAAAATAAAACTTTTATAAGAACATTAAAACCAAGTACTCACAGTACCATGATTAACAAACAGACTGGGCAGCGCAATCAATCAGGGAAGGCTTGGCTAAAGAGATGGGTCTTCAGTTGGCACCTAAAGCATGCCACAGTTGCTGCCTCCCAAATGCCAGGGGTTGGGAGGGCACTTCATAAGGTGGGCACCAGCGTGGAGAAGGCCTCCTTCTGGGTTGCAGCAAGATGGCAGTCTGCAGGTTGTGGTACAACCAACAAGGCCTCCTCTGATGATGATGATTGCACAGATTATAATATGTCCTTGACATTTTTGCCCTCTCAGCATCTCATAGAGACCTTTGAAACACTCTGTGGAGCAGCAAGGCAGCTCGGATAATAGTTTTCTCAGCCTCTCTTCCATACACACTATTAAAAGGTTCAGAAGCTGCGGGCTTCCCATAGACATCTGCTTGGCCACTGCGGGAACAGAATGCTGGACTAGAGAGAGGCCTTTGATCTGATCCAGCACAGCTCTTTTTATGCTCTTATGAAACCATAGGAGGAGAGCAGAAATGAACAAGATGGTACCTTGGTAGAAGTATCTAAACAATTAAATAATGGCATTAGTAAAAACAATACATACGGGTAAAGAAAGTGAGCTAGCTCAGTGTTCTCCAACCTTGGGTCCCCAGATGTTTTTGGCCTACAACTCCCAGCATGCCCCAGCCAGCTACGCTACGCTGGCTGGGGCATGCTGGGAGTTGTAGGCCAAAAACATCTGGGGACCCAAGGTTGGAGAACACTGAGCTAGACCACATACTATAGAGGAAAGAAACCTCTACCTCTTGCCTGCTGGGTTTACTAGCCTAGGCTGACCCTGGGATAAAATTCCTTCCTCACCTAAAATGTGGCAACCAGTTTGATTTAGAGCCTAAAGCAAAGCCTCATCTACTTAGCTTCTGTGTGTACACACACACACACACACACACACACACACACACACACACTCTTTGTCTTGGTGGTCCTCCTGTGCAAAGCAGTTCAGCTCACCTGAAGTCCTGTCTCCTTCATACAGTTATGGCAACCCATAGGATGTAACTGAGGCATGATTGTGACTATGTGGCCGTCAGTGACTGGGCATCACCTCCACCATCTCTGTTACTTGATGTAAGTCACTGTGGCCATTCTAATGGCACAGAGGCAAGGGAATTTTTTATGGAATACAAACATGATTAGGGCAGTTGACATGATTGCTCCTTAAGTGTCCTCTCCCCAAATTCAGAACTTACCAGAGAGCTTGGAGCAATGGAGCAGATTGGGAGATAGCTAGAACACAGCTGGCAGAAAACTCACAGTGACTATGACCAAACACAAGTGAGACCCCAGGTACTAGTAGATAGTTCTTGGATCCACAGTTTGGAGTTTCTTCTAGATTCTCCAGCTTTGTCACTAGAGACCTAGGTAGCCTTGGTCTCTAGTGCCTTTTGACAGCTTGAGCTGGTTTGCCAGGTGTAACTATTTCTGGAAATGGGTAGTCTGGCCACAGTGATCCATGCTCTGGTAACCTCCTAGTTGGATTACTGCATTACGTTATACGTTGGGGGGTGGGGGGGCTGCCCTTGAAGATGACTTGAAGCATCTTGACTTGAAGCAGAATATAGCCGCCAGCATTTTTACTGGTAGGGCCAGGTTCATGTACCTTATGCCAACTTTGAAATAACTTGATTGGCTGCCTTTCTCAGTAGTGGCACCCTGGCTGTGGAATGCCCTCCCTAAAAAAGCTTGCCTGGCACCTACATTGCAATATTTTCAGTGCCAGACAAAAACATTCTTATTCACCCAGGCATTTTTATTTGTTGCAAACTTTTTAATTGTTAAGGGTTTTATCTGGTGTTTTATTGTTTTCTGATATAATTAATTGTAAACCACCCTGAAATGATCAGGCCTACTCTGTGGTGGTGATGGTGGCAAAGAAACTGTACTTTTCTGCCACTACTGCATCCTCAAAGAACTGCCAGCAGAGCTTTTTCAAGTGGTTAGGCACCTACTCTGTTATGGTCTGCAGGATTTAGTATAAGAAGCCTTGAATGCACGCTGTGATAAGTCTGCTAAACATTTTGAGGATAAAGTCACTCAGATCCACTCCAACTTAGACACTACAGTTGGAACAGTTTGATCAGTAGATAAATCCAGAGCAACACCTATTTGCAGGGATCTTATCAGAGCATAACTTTGGGGGGGGGGGGGTATTACCGCTTTAAGCCATTACAAACAGTATGGGGTCCCACAAGGTTCCATCGTGTCCCCCATGCTTTTAAACATCTATATGAAGTTTCATAGATTTCATAGATCATAGAGTTCGAAGGAGCCTACAAGGCTATCGAGTCCAACCCCCTGCTCAATGCAGGAAACTAGAGGAGGGGTCTCCCATCCAAGTAATAACCAGGCTTGACCCTGCTTAGCTTTCCATGCTCAGACAAGCTGAGCCAGCGTAAGCCACAGGCCTGTAGTTGCTATGAGAGGTCATCCAGGGATCTTGAGTTTTGCTCCTTGTCATCTGAATCAGGTGGGGTGGAAGAAGAGCTGAACTGAACTGGTGTCTGAACTCAAGCATAGGCAGGATGAGGGTTAATAAACTGAAACTCAATTCTAATAAGACAAAGGTCCTGTGGGTGGACGGTTCCCTACTCTGGAGAAAGGGGATTCAGCCTATTTTGGATGGGGTTGCACCTCCCTCTGAAATATCAGATCCACAGCACTCCTTGATCCAGCTTTGTCACTAGAGTATCCTCAGTTGCATAGAGCACATTTCATCAGCTTAAGACTGATACATGAACAGTGACCTTTGTTGGACAGGGATTGTTTGGCAATGGTGATCCATGCTCTGGTAACATCTTGGTTAAACTACTGTAATGTGTTGTACATAGGGGTCGCCTTTGAAGACGGTTTTGAAGCTGCGACTGGTTCAAGATCATTTGGGATTTTAATAAGGATGGCTCACTGGGAACATAACTTACCAGTTCTGGAGAAATCTTCACTAGTTGCTGGTTTGCATCTGAGTCCAATTCAGTCGGCTGGCTTTGACCTTTAAAGCCCTGCATGGCTTGGGACCTATTCTTGTATCAACCTGCCTGAATGTTAAGGTCTTCCACTGAGGCCTTCCACAGAGTGCCTGAGCCATTAGAAAGAAGGTGGGTGATGACAAAGGAAAGTGGGGGGGAGCTTACCTGTAGCACTCCAGTTGTCAAATGCCCTCCCCAAAGAATTGTGTATGTCACCTACTTTATTATCTTTGACACCATTGAGCATGGTATCCTTCTAGACTCGCTATGTAATTGGAATCCAGAGGGGGTTTCTTCAACAAAGGCCTAACTACAGCCATTGTAAGGCACCAATGTCCAATGCACCCCTAGGCACCTTCTTTGGTGCCTGCCAAAGTGCCCTACCCCTGCTTCTCTCTTTTTTAATTTAACAAATTTTCTTACCAGCAGCTGAGATTGCTTCAAAGCTAAGTGTGGGTCTCCAGCTGCTGCTGCCATCTGCATTTCCCATGAATGCCTCTGGGGCCATTTGTGGGACTCAGAGACATTCTTGAGAAATGAAGATGGTGGGCAGCTGCAGCCCGACACTTTCTTCTACAGCAGTGTTCTCCAACCTTGGGTCCCCAGATGTTTTTGGCCTACAACTTTTGGCTACGCTGGCTGGGGCATGCTGGGAGTTGTAGGCCAAAAAACATCTGGGGACCCAAGGTTGGAGAACACTATTCTACAGCCACCAAGAAAAACTAGGGGGAAAGGAAAAATGGATCCCTTGTCGCTACTGTCTGGTAAGCTGAGAGGGGCCAAAAAGAGCGGGGTTGTGGTTAGGGATTTATTTATTTATTTATTTATTTAATACAATATTTTCTACCGCCCAATAGCCGAAGCTCTCTGGGCAGTTTACAACAGTTAAAACCATAAAATACAATATAAAACAAATATAAAATTTAAAACCACAGATTAAAAACAAACAGCAGAGCTAGCAGCAGCAGTTACAATAACAGAGTTAAAAACAACTACAAGATTAAAATGATTAAGATGATGAAAAGTGATTAAAATGCCTGGGAGAATAGAAAGGTCTTCACCTGGCGCCGGAAAGAGTACAATGTAGGTGCCAGGCGAGCCTCTTTGGGGAGCTCATTCCACAACCGGGGTGCCACAGCAGAAAAGGCCCTCCTCCTGGTAGCCACCTGCCTCACTTCTTTTCGCAGGGGCTCTCGGAGAAGGACCCGCTGATGAAGATCTTAGTGTCTGGGCAGGTACATATTATGGGAGGAGACGATCCTTCAGATACCCTGGCCCTAAGCCGTTTAGGGCTTTGAATGTTAGTACCAGCACTTTGAATCGGACCTGGAAACAGACTGGCAGCCAGTGCAGATGGGAAAGCACTGGCATAATATGTTCACGTCGGCCAGTTTCCGTTAACAATCTCGCTGCCCTATTTTGGAAATCAATGGCAGGGCCATGAAGGGCAGCGGTAAGCCAGCAGGAGGATCAGAGAAGCCCACAGGAAGCCAACCGGGTGGGGGCTAGGAAGAGCACTGCGGGAGCCAGCTGGGAGCAACCTGGAAGGGATTGGGGAGGGTTGTGTCCTTGAATGGCTGAATGGATAGGGGCAAGAGAACAAGACAGAGAGAGGGGGTTTAGGGGTGAGAGAAGGAGAAATGGTTTAGGGATGATCCAGATAAATTTAGGGGGTATGGGGATTTTGGAGGAATCCTGAAAGGGAGTGAGTCTAGTTTTTCATGTGTTTACAGTGAGAAGAAAAGGGAGGTGTGTGTGTGTGTGTGTGTGTGTGCGCGCGCGTGCGTGCGTGCGTGCGTGCGTGCATGTGCGTGTGTGTATGATGGTATATGGGATGTTTGCTGTGTATGTGTATGGATGCATGGGGGTGGTGTGTGTGTGTGTGTGAGAGAGAGTGAATTTGTGTATGAATGATGAGCTGGGGTGAGAGAGAAAGAGATGGAAGAATGAGTTGGCTGGGGGTGGGTGGGAAAGAGTTTGCCCTTCTGTGGAATAGGTTTCCGTTAGCGCAGAAAATAGTGGGTTCAAATTTGTTGTTTTGTGTATCGGGGCTCAGATCCCACCTCTGCCTTGTACTCAGTCATTGGGGCAGGTTACTTGTCCTTTGTGAGTAGCGGGGCCATCCTTCCCATGAGGCGGGGTGAATCATCTGCCTCAGGTGGTAGAGTGCAAGAAATGGCAAATTGCGTACTTCCACCCACCCCTACCGGGAGGGCCTACCACCACCTCCTCCTCCTCCAGCAGGTGCTCTGGAGAGCCCCACCCGGGGCATTTGCTTTAGTGGGGGAGTCTGGCTGGCAGGTTTCCCCAGAGCAGCTGCCCGCTTGGTGATGCTAACAGGTGCTCCGGAGAGCCCCGCTGGCCCTACTCTCTCACTGTAGCAAATGTTCCAGAGCAGTAACCCATCCTCTTCTTTTGCTCTGAGCAAAACAAGATGGAGGGTTGCTCTCAGAATCCTCTCAGCGCGAACCAGAGGGTGGGCAGGCTCTCTGGAGAGCTGCATTGGCCGGAGGAAGCAGACAACGCAGCTCTTCAGAGACCCGGCCAAAACACCTGGCTCTGAGTGGGTCCTTCCTCAGAGCCAGGCATTGTAGGAGGGGTGTCCCAGGAGATTGTCTCAAGGTGGCAAGCAACACAGTGGTAAGTGGGTGGGACTGATGACGACAATGCGGCAGTGTGTGTACTCTCCCGCCTCAGGCGGCAGGAGAGCTTGCGCTGGTGACTAGCCATGTTTCTCATGGTGGCCATTTCTGGTAATGGCCAGGACAGTTTCTCAAATTGCCAAATGTGCCCATGTGTCCAAAAATATTAGACACCCCTAAGGAGGCATCAATGTCTGCCCCTAATTTGCTCAGCCAGGTACCCTCTGGCTATCTTGGTAAGACAGAAAGGGCAAGAGTCAAGCATACAGGTGGTGAACCTCACACTTCCAAGGAGCATGTCCACATTATTGGGCTCTTTAGGGTCTGAGGAGAGCAAGAATCAGATATTTTAAAATGTTGCTTTGTTTGGGTGTGGAGGAACTGCTTCTGCCCTTCAAGCACAGAGGGTTGTTGTTGTTTTTTACATTAAACGTTCAGAGATTCCAAACCTCAGATTTGCCTTCCCTTCAACCCCAGGGTACAGAGGCCCATGAAACCACCCTGAGGTATAGTTACATTAGCAGTTTAACTGTAATATCTTTCTCTTTAAATAAATGCTGGGAACTGATGTGTTAGGAATGCTGAGAGTTCTATTTGAAATCCCCAGTCTCTTGTACAACTACAGTTCCCTGGATTTCTTGGAGCAAAGCAATAGCAAGTAAACCTTTTAAAATGTCAACCTTGTCTTACTAAGCCCAGAATCTGGTTGGGTCCTCTGCTTTGCATCACAGATATACTCTAAGCTAGGCTCGTAGAGCGGTCAGATATCCCACTGTGGGAACAAGAAACTTGTGGCATCTTAAAGGTCTACAGATCTATTGGGGCATAAACTTTCATGGATTAGCGTTCTAGTCCCTGAAACGTATGCCACAATAAATCTCTTGGTCATAACAGGCAAACAAAGCTCTGGAATGTGTTGCCATAGGACTCACTGCGAAAAACTCTGTTCAACTGTAATTATTTATCCATATAACATTTTCAATTTGCAGAATGCGCTTACAATGATTAGATTTATTCTCTGGCCTACAGACATTACAACCTCTGACCACTAGGTGGCTCCTGAAGTCAGCTTGGTGCAGCTGCAGCAGTCCAGCCAATATTCTCCCTTGCATGGGCGGTGCCTGCCTGGTTACCTCTTCCCTTATGTCAACGCAACTCCCATTTTCATCCCAGTCAAGGTGATGGAGGCGCACATCAGGCACTGCTCTAGCCCCACTGTGCTGCTGCCGCCCGCCTTCACCTTCTTGCCATGATTCCCACACCCGCACATTTGAACCACCTCCTCTAAGAATTAATTGTGGTCGTCTGCTGGGTGAGCATAGCAAAGGAACCCACTAATTATCAAAACCATGGACCTGTTTGGAACCATGGAACTAGGGGTGTTTCTTAAGTCAGTGGACAGGACTCAAGGGCAGAAGTAGAACTCCTCTCTATTAATAGTAATACCATTTATATGGTGCTTTCAAGCATTCAAAGAGTTTCACATATGTTATTTATTTATTTATTTATAACATTTATATACTGCTCCACATCTAAACAGATTCCAGAGCAGTGAACAATAAAAGATAAAAGGAATAAAACACCATATTAAAAGTTTTTTTTTAAAAAAAACAATACCAATAAAAACTGGCTGGTCAATCGAGGAAATAAAGATGTCTTCAGCAGGCACTGAAAACAACACAATGTTGGTGCCTGCCTGACCTCCAGAGGCAGGGAGTTCCACAGAAAGGGAGCTACCACACTGAAGGCTCTACTCTGGGTGGACTCCAGCCAGGCCATAGGTCCATGTGGAACCACCGGGAGCATGCCATCTGACAAACTCAGTGACCGGGCAGATTGATAAGGGAGAAGGTGCTCTCTCATGTAGCCCAGCGATTTTTACAATCCTGTAAAATAGGTCATTATCCCCATGTTTTAACCCCACTGTACAGCGTTACACTCATACTGGAGACAGTGGGCCAGGGCTGGGAGATAGTAGCTTGCCTAAGGCCACCTTGTCAATTCATGGCAGAGGTGAGATTTTAAGACTTCCAAACTCATCGCTTAGTCTCTTAGCCACACTACACTAGCTCTTCCCTAACCAGACACTTCCCTTAACTCCCCTTTGGTTTGGATCTGTCCTACCAGAGCCACAGCACCAACGCTCCCTTGTTCAACCGCTCCACCTACCCTCCGGCCAAGCCATAGACTACCCAAGAGATTATCACAACCCTCTCACTCCTGTCTTCTTCGGCATTTTACTCTGGCCTGTCCATGACAAGCAAAGACCTGTCAGGTTTCAAATCTGGATGTCTAACTATAATAGAATGGAATATAAAACTCACGCCCCTGCCAGTTTGAGGTCGGGTGGGGTAATGGTGATGGTGGGGGCCATTACCAACAGAATACAGAAATAAGCTGGGGAAGGTGGTTTTCAGGGTTCAAACTCTCACCCACATAGGGCTTCATAGCTATTAACATACACTTGTGTGTAAAATGACTTTCACTTCAGGTTTTTCTGTTGTTCACCAGCTGAAGATTTTTTGCTTATTTATTTATAATATTTTTAATTCGCCCATCTGGCCGGCCACCCGGCCACCTTGGGTGATGTACAACAGAATAAAATACAATAAAATGCTTAATGAGCAGTGATGATTTTTGATGCCTGTCTCTTAACCTACTTGGGTTGGGGTTGAAGGAAACAGCTTGATAGTTTGAATGTAGCCAAGAGAAAGATGGAGGTTGAATTTTTGCAACTGGCTGGCAAGGAGGAGCCTTGGGGTATACATTGCTATGAGGGAACTGACACTGTCTGGGTGTCTGCCCATTTCCCTTTGCTGAGGTATAAAAAATACTTTATATTTTAGGAAATATATTATAGGAAATGGACCATGTAAAAGCCTGCCTCAGGAACTTCCTACCTCTTTGGAAAAATGGAAAACATGAAAAATAAAAGTTGTCCAAGGCTTGTTCAAGTCAAAGGAGGTACCGGTAACTTTCAGCAGGATCAGCCCTTGAAGGAAGCAATGGCTCCCCCCCCCCGCCCCGGCTTGTGTGAATGAATACTACAGTAGTTTTATTAACCTTGTTGTTTCCTGTGTGGTTTATAAACAGGGTGATTCTGTAACAACTTGTCAGTTCCAACTGTCTATGACATTCATAATTGTCTTCTTTTTGGCCCCAGAAAACAATACAAGATAAAGGTTACATAGTGATAGGACCAATTTCATCTTGCCCCACAGATAAGCAGCCTTTTGATATACACTTGGTTGTGCCTCACAGTCCTGTGTGCATTAAAAACATATGCTGGCCCAAATTGGTTCTGCAAAAGATAATGGCCTTGCCTGTTTTGTGTGCATCTACCACTTATTGTTGGCAGTGAAATGCAACATCATTGATTTCAGAATAAAATATAAAGCCATCCTGGGTGGATCAGAACTTGAGTTCAAGTGATGTAAATAAAGCAGACCCCCATCCCTGTCACAGACTGAAATAGTTCACCTACATATTTTGGGTAGCTGGATAAAAAAACATGCTTGGACGCTGATACCTCTGTTTCCTCTCCCATTTAAAAATAATCAAACCTGGGAAACAGTGCTGGGTTGCATTTAAGCACTCATTGGTCCAAATTAAGGTTTAACTTCTCTTGCTCTGTGTACCGTGGAGCAAGAACACTTGTCTTCTCCCACCCGATGCATTTTGTTGCTTTTCTCACTAAACACAGAAAGGGCCTTAAAGCCCACTGCAGAGGTAAACATCCCACATTTAGCTGTACTGCAGTTCCTCTGCATTGAGGTCTTCCCTAGCCAAACTCTCACCTCCCTTTTCCTTTTAATATCCACTAGGGGGATACTGAAATATTCATAATAGTAGAAAGCAGATCTCTTTGGTTTGGGGTGGGTGATCTGCTCCCAGCCTTCTCCCACAACAAGGTTGAGAGACAGCCCTTATTTAGCAAAAAACAAAACAAAACCCCACAAAACAAAACCCAAAGCCACCCTCCTCCCACTTCCAGCCTGCAAAATAAAACATGCCTTGCTTTGTAACAGGAATTTCCTGTAGCCAGATTACACACACACAGATCCTGCTCGTACACGTGCGGTGTCTCCGCCTCTTGGCTTTGCACGTGTCACTGCAGCAGAGATGTCTAGTGAAGAAGTTGTTGTGGCTAAAAATGGAACATGCCTCACATGGCCTGAGCATGTGACCGCGAGAGGCAAGGCTTTTTAAACAAACAGCCCTTCTCAGATGGATCGGGCTTTTGAAAACACAAGGAGCAAGAGGAGAGTAACTCACATGGAATGGCTGGCAAAAGGCAGGCCTCCAGCTGGTCGGAGGCAACACCCTGAATAGGCACATGGCAGCCGACTTTGCCAAGCAGGATGGAGACCCTGTTTGACTCTGCCCTGATCCAATAAGGCAGATTTTAAAAGGAAAACAACACGACAGCAACAAAAGCCAAATGACCTCCCTAAAACAAAAACTAAACCTAAAGCAACTCTCTTGTCAAACCATCTGGCTGGTTTGTAATTTCCAGCTAACTCAGGCTGCTTTTGAGTGGGTTTCATGTAAAACATCCCCCCAAATAGGGTCATTACATATCTCACTGGATGTACCCCTATATACTTTGGTGTGTTCTGAAGGTATGGACTGGACCCCTCAAGTTCTTCCCCAAAGCTGTTTTTCTTACGTGAACCAACCTGAGAGTCTTAAGTGAGCTAGTAAAAATTGTAGTCTTCAGTTGCAATGTAATAAATTTGTAATCTTATATAATTTGGATCTTTATACACTGGCTACGGAGATGCTCAAGAAAGGAGAGAATGTGCATGTCCATAAAGATATAGCTGAATGGACAGATGCTAGTTCCAATTTCCCTTCTGTTTCTAGTTGGCTTTACCCTGTTTTTCTTTCCCACGAGCCCTACTTCTGGTACTTCCTAGGTTACCTGCTTTGTCTAAAAATATTCCATTTCACTTTCTGGGCGTAACGGCTTCATCCCAAGATGCCGTTTAATGTTGCCTGTAAAATCTGTCTCATGTTAACTGTTGCCGGGCAGGTGGCTATCTTATAGCAGCACACTGGCCTAACAGTGCAATCCTATATATGTCTACACAGAAGTAAGCCTTACTGAGATCAGTGGGGCTTACGCCCAGGAGTGTGTGTTTAGAATTGCAGTATTAGACTCCCAAATGACTAAACTGACATTCAGGCCATCTAGTTGCCAGTGGTACTTCGGCGTTAAATCCAGTTCAATGACCACTGGAAAAAAAACAGTCATTCAGGCTGTTAAATTAAGGCACAGTGGTTGAGGTTTTCAATGAACTGCTTCTTTCCTCCAGGACAGAAATATGAAAGCCTTTATCAAAGATAGAATTTATCAAAGACAGATTCTTCCTAACTCTCTGCGTAAGCACGGGGGAGAGGTGGTCATGTGGCAGCAGCCTCCGACACTGCATTTTTGATGCCATTAAGAGTGGAATAAAAGACAGTCTTGACCCATAGGGCACAATCCACCAGAAAGTTTTCCTGTGAAAGCCCCACTGAAACTGATGGGAATTGTGCAACAGTGTTGGGTCCCCCATCCCCCCACTCAGGCCTCAAAATGTTTTTGTCTCTGGTGTGGGATAGCCATTTCTAGAATGAAATGTGGGAAGGCGGCAGAAACTGGCCCCCAAATACGTAAGTGACCAAAGGATGAAAGTGTAGTCATTACCATGGCATATGACCAAAAGCAATTAATAATTCTTAGCATTTATATAGCATATTTCAAATGTTCAAAACATTCCACATATCATCTCAGTATTCCTTCATTGCAACAACCCTGTAAAGTCGAACAGTATTATTATCCTCATATTTAAGATGGAAGCAGGGGTGACTGAGTGAACAGTGGGTTGCCTCAGCCCACTAATTAAGTTTCTGGCCGAGGTGACATTTGAAGCTGAAAAATATCCCAGCTCACATTCTTTTTAGCCTCAAGGGGACTATGTGAAAGAACAAATTACTACTATTACTATTACTATTTTAAATCCCACTTTTCTGTTTCAGCCCAAAATACCTAAGATGGCTAGCTAGCATCAAAATGTAAAAACTATACATTTTAAAACAAGACACAAAACACAGACAGGGAGAGTACGGTAAATAAAATCAGTGACAAAAGACAAAGGACCAGAGGGCAAAAAGGCTTCAGCCAGCATTGAAAAACCACCAAGGAGGGAGCCTTGGTGGTTGGGGCATGCTAGGAGTTGTAGGCCAAAAACATCTGGGGACCCAAGGTTGGAGAACACTGGACTAGGCACTGTAGCAGACGAGGCTTCCACTCATTGCCACCAACCATATCTCAGGTGCTGGGGCAGAAAATATGCAGCAGGGCTTCCCTAGTTGATCTAAGTGTTTGTTTACCTACAGCCTGCTGGGATGTAACTGCAAGAAACTCCCCCTACTTGTGTACAATCCAGTTCCTTGTGGGTAAGTGATCCCATTAACATGTGGGCAGGGGAGGGGGGATGAAGCCAAGTACCCCACACTCAGTTGCATCATGACTTAGTTGCTAGTGAACAACAGCTCACAACCCTGCATTTGCTCCTCTCATCTATCACCCTCCCTTGTACAAAGGTCTCCTCCTCCCTCAGAAGTCTCGCCCCTTCTTCCTTGCTGCCCTGCATGGTTGGAACTGTCTCCTGGAACATGTGCATGAAGCCACTTCTCTTATTTCCTTGAAATCCCTTCTCAAAACCCACGTTTTCCTTGAAGACTTTGGCTCAACACCCTAGTTTCCATACTCTGCATCTCAGCCTGTAATCAAGCCTAAGCATGTGTAACTGAAACAATCGCGTATTTGTTGCCTGTTTACCACTGCCTCCATATCCCTTCCCTTTTTCTGTTTCCTGTGTCGATTTTTAGATTGTAAGCTCCTTGGGGCAGCAACCTGTCCTCTGTAAAGCACCATGTGTACACTGACGGTACTATTTAAATAAAATAATGTAGAGTTGCCAACTGACCAAAAAAGTCCTGGCCTGCTTTTGTGCGCTTCAGTTTGATGTGCAGAAATCAGCCAGTAAACTTTTTCATAGCATGGAGTTGGCTTCTAACATCTGCACTTCGAGCTGCTGTTAATAAAGGCACAATTACAGTGGCCAGTTGAGAAGCTGGCATCCTAGAGGTGTTTAACAAAACATAGTGAATCATCTACTCAACTAGTGGAGTATCCCAGCTCCAGCTAATTGATTCTAGGTTGTTAAAACGGCTGCCAAACAGGTTCCTTCAAGCCAGCATGCCTGTGGGCACGGAAACCACCAGTTGCACAGTG
Source organism: Shinisaurus crocodilurus (assembly GCA_021292165.1). Lineage (NCBI taxonomy): Eukaryota > Metazoa > Chordata > Lepidosauria > Squamata > Shinisauridae > Shinisaurus > Shinisaurus crocodilurus. The sequence continues at coordinate 268,467,309 of CM037877.1, read as the reverse complement.
CCCTGTACAAGTGTTTCCCTATACGTGCAAGATACCTGTGAGAGCAGCAGGCCCTGGTGAACTGGTCTGGGATAGATAAGTAAAGTGCCCCACTGCAACTGTTTGTATAGGAGATGACCTTGCATAAACTTCCTTGGGGAAAACAAAACATGAACAACTTTGCAGTAAAGTAGCTGAAATGTGGAATTGTGCCCAAGTCAAGGAAATATACTAGATTAGGAGGGACAGCTAGCAAAACTGAAACCGGACCTACAAAGTTCACCTCACTCAAAAACTTCTGCAGTGCTTTGATACAAAAAAAAAAAAAAAAAAAAAATCCAGGCAAAGAGGCTGGGTGAATGCCCTAGACACTTTGATGGGTATTTTGTATTCTGCAGCTGTTCTGTGCCTACGTGTGTGGCTGCAACTGCAGACCAATCCAACTGCACCAAAAAGCGTAAGAGGGGGGAGCAGATCCCTTGGCTTTCTCTAGGAAGAAGGGTCATAAATCTCTCTGCAGGGAAAACTGCAGTGCTGTGCATAGGTTTTTTGTTTTAAATAAGGGAATACAGCCTTGTTGTTACTACCTCAGTTTCACAAACAGCTAAAATAATACCACACCCCATGCAGTTCCACCTTCCTACCCAAAGCTTCATAACACACACACACACCCCACTACTTCACTCCAAAGCATTTTCTAGAAGAGTCACAACTACTTCCTCACAACATAAGGCCCATCACCCGCTCCATAGTTCCTGCTCCCCACAAACTGTCCCTTTTAAAAGCAAAAAAAACAAAACACTTCTAAGCTCCATATAGCTCCCCCCAGAACAACCAGTATTGTCCAGTACCTTCTGGAACAGACACCCTCCCCCATTCAGAAATAGCCCCCAATTCCTGAACTCACCACCACATATTCTCTCAGCTCCATTCAGCCAACATTACCCAAACTTCAGCAAGCCCCCTCTGGAATATCTCCTCTTCAGACCCACTTCCCTAGAGATTTCCCAGTTCCAGACTTCCCACCCTACACTTCAGCCAGTGTGGTGTAGTGGTTAGAGTGTTGGACTTTGGCTGGTGAGATCAGAATTCCGATCCCGGCTCAGTCATGAAGCTCCTCGGGTGACCTTGAGCTAGTCACCCTCCCTCAGCCTAACTTATCTCACAGGATGGTTGTGAGGATGAAGTGCGATAACCCTTATCCATATATGCCACTCAGAGCTCCTTGGAGCAGGGCTCTCCAACCTTGGGTCCCCAGATGTTGCTGGACTACAGCTCCCAGGATCCCTTGCCATTAGCCATGATGGCTGGGTATGCTGGGAGCTGTAGTCAAAAACATCTGGGGACCCAAGGTTGGAGAGCCCTGCCTTGGAGGAAGCATGGTATACAAATATAATTAATAATAAAAAGAATTAAGAATGTCATCCTTTTCATAGAGCCCTCCCCCTGAACAAGTATTTTACTTTTATTTAAAAATGTATACCCTGCTTTTCTTTATAAAATAATTTCAAAGAGGCTTACAAAGAGTTTATAAAACACAGCAAATAAAACAGTCCAAGTTAGTAAAATAAATTTCATACAATAAAAAACAAGAGCAGGATAAAACAATCCAGCATAAAAGGGAGACAAAATTTTAACCCACATTAAACGCTCTGCAAAATAAAATGGTCTTAGCAGCTTGCCTGAAGTGTAAAAAAAAAGAGAGCATACACATCCCTCACCCTTTAGAACAAAAGTGGATCTCCAATTCTAAAATTCAGTAGACAGAACAGATCCTTGCCCCCTTGGCTCCATTATTGCCCCCACAGAAAAATCCCGCCAGAGGTTCCATTGACTGTGCTCACAGAATCACCTCCCCCACCACTATAAATCCTGCTTCTTCCTGGCTCAGCTTGCAAAAGGAAGGCATAAGTAGGTGTGCAAGGGGAAGGTGACTGTGCAAAACTCTGGGAATTGGGAAAGTTAAGCAAGTACTTTAATCTGTGGTTAACTTGGGTTAGATCATTATCTAATTTAGTCCTAGTTCCCACAGCAACACTGAACCTGTGTCTGGATTTTAACACTTCAGATGGCAGGTGGCAGCTCATAGAATGCTCCTTTAGACAAACATCCTTGTGCAGAAGAGAACTAGTATATGGGCACATTCAGTCATGAATTTTTTTATTTATTATATTTATACCCTGCCTTTTTTCCTGCAAGGAACCCCAGGCGGCTTACATAATCCTCCTCCTTCTCTCCATTTTATCCTCACAACAACCCTGTGAGGTAGGTTAGGCTGAGAGTCAGTGACTGGCCCAAAGTCACCCAGTGAGTTTCATGGCCGAGCAGGGACCTGCAGTCAGAAGTGGTACAGCTGAATTGACCACCTCAGTGAGAAGAACTAGGCCAAAACTGGGCTTGCAACATGGTGGGAACAAAACAAAACGAAGACAAGAGTGTGTGTTGACTGTAGTTTATTACTGACACTCTGCTTTTCTATCAAGACAATCCTCTCCCGCCTGGTTACGTAAGCCCCATCCTTGCTTGTGGGCGGGCGGCGGCGGCGGCGGCGGCCTTTGCACGCGGCCAGGCCGGCTCCTTCCCTCTCTCGTCGCGGCCCGCTGCGGTCGCAGTCCGGCGAGCTCCAGGCTCGGCTCACGAGGGGCGGCCATGAGCTCTCTGGGCGGTCTGCTCCACTTCCACGCTCGCCGCCCATTAGGGCGGCAGCCTGCCATGACCCGGCCCCGGGGAAGCGCGCGAGGGAGGGAGGGAGCGAGGGAACCCGGAGGGTGTGCGCGTGCCCGCCTGCGTGTGTTTCTTCTTCTTTCTTCTTCCCTCTCTCCTCCTTCCCCCGCTTCGCGCTCCCGCTGCCGGGGGAGTCTCCCTCTGGGTGCCAAAAGCGCACCAGAGAAGCAGAAGAAGCTGGCTGGGGAGAGAACGACGGCGCTGCGCTGCGCCCCGGCCCGCCTCCCTGCCCCGGTTTCCCCCACCACAGGCAAAGCGATCGGGTCGTCTCGTGGTTGCTGGGGCAAAGAGAGCTACTTTGGCCGCGATCCGAGATCCCTGGCGAGGCTGGTCGCGAACTCCTTCGATCCCTTCCCTCCCCCGCCTCCCCCCCTTTCTTGAGGCAGAATTGGGGTTGGCGCATTGGCACGCAAGAAGCGCCTTTCACACAAGGGGCTGGGCCCGCTAGATGCCGGGCTGGGGGAGAGAAGCGAGGCGCCTAAGTATATCAGGATCCCAAAAATGGCAGGTGGAATATTTGTTAAAATATTTGAAGGGGCAGTTTTGAGACCTGAACTTTTGAGACCAAGTGAGAGACGCAATAGTTCGTCACTGTAAAGTTGGACACTGCAGGGTGGGAACCTTGCTATGGAATTTTGAGTACTGCATTGCGGGGGGGGGGGGGGGGACGGGGATGGTAAGGATTTGGCCCCTGCACTGCAGAAAACACATTGTTTTACTTTAATTTGGGCAGTACTATATTATGAAAAATAAAGTTTTGTTCTGGTTTGGAACAGTGTATCACAACTACAGTGATTACTCCCCCCCCCCCCCCGATGATCACTGCATTGCAGTGACCATGTTTTTGGTAGACTGTATGTAGGGTATATATACACACGCGCACACGCTATATTTGAGCAGAGCATTGTGGCAATCGGAATTTAAAATTAACGTGTTGCAGAATAATTGGGTTTTGTTTTTTTTAGATTGCAGGAAATAATTTTTTGCTGTAGATTAGCTGTTGCATTGTTGAAAATCAGGTGCTGATATAAACTTTGGCAGTATGTTACAGATAGGCATTTGGGCACCAGGTTGTATAGAAAGATGATAGTTTTTATACTATGCTATTTAAAATTAGCTCCTTTGAGAACACTATATTGCAGAAAAAAGAATAATTTGCTGTTGATTTATCAGTGCAATTCTACACACAGTTTCTCAGAAGTCTCTCTAAATTCAATAGTACTTACTCTCTGGTTAGTGCATTTAGGATTACATCCTATACACTTACTTGAGAGTAAGCCCCATTTAGCTCAATGGGATTTAATTCTGAGTAGATATGCATAGGATTGCACTGTTGGTGAGTTACATGCCATATTTCGATTTTGTCTACTGCATAAAATAAAATTCTGGAGTACAGCTAGCATTGGATATAACATTGCAGAAAATAAATTGGTATATGTTATTGGTATTGCAAAAAAGCAGTAGTTGTATTTCCCCCCCCACACACACACACACATTGTTTAAGGTGTTTTGTTTAAATAGCTCTGTAGTTCTGATTTTTTTTTTGTTTGTTTTTTAAAGAAAAACATTGACTAGAATGTAAGTAAAACAGATTTTAAAATTACTCGTTTCTATTTTCTGGCATGCATTAACAATGTTCATTCTTGTTCACAAACAGCAGGAAAGAGGTTAGTGATGGTTTTAGTTAGTGCCATGTGTGAAGATGGTCAAAGATAGGGAAAGACAACTCTTAAGTTGTGCTAGATATTTACAAGTTTTTGCACAGTTCCCACGTCATAAGAAAAAAATGGCTTTGTTCAAAATTCATCCCTGTGTTTGTATCAGCTGATATACGAAAATAGTGTGAAATGCCATCTTAGTAATAGTTTAGTTATTTTTCAGTTGCAAATGTCAAGATGTTCAGAAGACCAAGGACATGCAAGAAATAGGCCTCTCATGTTCTTGCAGATGGCATCCAAAATGTTTCTCATTTCAACAGTGTTGGTAGAGTAGTCACCTCCAGAGTTGCACAGAATTCTTCTTCAAGCAGGGAATTTATTTTTTTTAAGGATACAACAGTAAAACCATGAACATGGAGACTGCACTGAATTTTTAAAGAAAATAATTTCTGGATTAAGGATATGGCTCACGTTTTCCCCCCACCCTGATGTAGTCTGCCAGAATATCATCAGAAAAAGGTAGAAATTAACTTGTCCATTTGTAATGCTGAATTGACCGTGTAACTTTCCCCATTTAAAAATGGCTTTAATATACCAATGTATTTTAAGCATTCCCATGTACACTTACTTTTGCAGTATATTACTTTATCTTATTTCTGAAGGACTGCTTTAAGGCTGCAATACTATATTCACTTTCCTGGGAGTAGAATCATAGAAAAGTAGAGTTGGAAGGGGCCTACAAGGCCATCGAGTCCAACCCCCTGCTCAATGCAGGAATCCAGGTCAAAGCATCCCTGACAGATGGCCGTCCAGCTTCACCTTGAATGCCTCCAGAGTGGAAGAGCTCACCATGAGTAAGCTGCATTGAACTTAATGGGACTTATTTTTGAGTAGACATGTATAGGATAGCACTGTAAATCTCTCCCTCCTTTCCCCTCCAGCCTCCTTTGTATGATCCTCCTCATGCAACCCCATAGCATAGGACTTTCTAGGAATGGTTGACAGAATGAGGGACACTTCTGCCTGCCCCACAATCCTGTAGTCCCACCCACAGAAACTCTTTTGCTGGCTTTGCTCCTCCCCCAGCCCCATCTTGGATAGAATGTGGGACTTGGCCCTAAGTGACCTGGATTCAAGTTTCTCCTCTGCCAGTGACTCACTGTGTGTCCTTCAGCAAGGCGCTGTTTCTCAGCCATAATTAATCTGTAAAATGTAAAAACCTCACAGAGTCACTACAAAATAAAGATTAAAATCATACTAATGACTCCACCACTTCAAAGCCAACTGCACTCACACAACCTTCACTGAAATGTGACTGGCTCATGCTGACAGCTGAATTCAAAAGCAGTAAGGCCCCCAGATCACTGTGTTGTTCATTAGATAGTCTATCTCTGAGGTTTTACTCTGCTAGAATAGTCCTGTGTCTTTGAATAATCCTATGATTGTCTTAATCAGTCTTGTGATTTTGTGGGATCAGCTCAAAACACACACAGGCCCTAGGAAGCATACACAGAAAAAGCAAAGAATGTGGTACTGACCACAGAATATAGCTTTCTGAAAATCTCAGCTTTCATTTAAAGGTGGGGAGGGGGCAAGGTTTTAGCCTTGTTTAGCTCAAAAGGGTGTGGGCCATGCTAGGTGAATTTCAGAAGCCAAATGGTTTGCTGAATAAACTTTCCAGTTGTGGAAGAAGGGGGGAATGCTTTAGTGCCCTGCAAAGCTCCCAGCCCATCCCCACCTGAAGCATAATCAATGTATGCAAAGTAGTAAACATTGCAGAATAAATTACACAAAGCTAATGAGAAAAGTCACTTTTTTTGCATTTTTTATATTGGTTGGAGAGTCATTCTTTCCATGGTGCGGAATTTTGATTTATTTAGCATAAAGTAAAACACAGCCTTAAGATATAATTGTACTGATCTAAACCAGTGGGAGGGAGAAACATAAGACTTATTTTTTATTTTAAAATAATATTTATTTTGTTTTAAAGGTAAAATAAATTGTGGACTTTCTCAGTTTGCAGAATCCGAGCATGTGGGCACATCCAGATAAATTAAGCACCCGTTTCCTTCCAGAATTCATCCTGGGGCTGTATCCTGGTTACTCACAACAGAGCTAACTCTGGGGTGAAGATCTCAAAAATCTTGATTCTTGTCATATAAAACATTTCCGCACATACTCCTTTCTCCTGTCAGAAAGCACACTAGGCTCATATTGCCAAGGGACTGCAGAACTGAAGGGAATAACATTTTAGCTCCATCCATTGGCCAGGGTGCTAAGGTGGGTGTCTCTGTGTTATTACAATCTACTGTTGTAAGCCAGCTTGAGGATCATTTGGCTGAAAAGCAGAATATAAATCATTTTAAAAATTTAATAAGACTGAGTTAAAACTGGATTTATTTTATTCATTTATTATTCCACTCTTCATTGTAAAATGATCCCAGAGCAGTCACAATATACAATATATTATTATAAAATACACAAAAGTCAGTCAGTGTCCAATTCAATATACATCATCCTTCACTATCCTGCTTTGATCCATAAATGCAAATACAGTAATACCTTGGATTGCAAGTAACTTGGTTTGAGAGCGTTTTGCAAGACAAGCAAATTTTTAAATATTTAATTTTTTTTTACTTGATATACAAGCGACGTCTTGCAATACAAGTACTGTAGTACGGCTTAAATTAAAAATCTCTGTACAAATTTTTTTGGGGGGATTTCATTTTGATATAAGAGTGTTTTGGATTACAAGCACATTTCCGGAACGAATTATGCTCTCAATCCAAGGCATGACTGTATTAATAAAAAGGCCTGTAAAAAAAAAAATTAGTTTCCACCTGCCGCTGGAATCTAACCAATGTTGGCACCACAGCTGGGGTGCCACCACTGAGAAGGCCTTATTAAGTTCCAGAAGTCCAGGCTTAGTTGGGTAACGGAATAACCAAAAGCGCCTTCCCAGCAGATCTCAAGTCATAGGCAGGATGATAGAGAAGTACTCCTTTAGGTAGCCAGATCCTAAGCCATTTAGGGATTTATATATCAAAACCAGCACCTTGAATAGGGCTCAGTGACAAACATGTAGCCAGTGCAACCAGTGCAACTCTTCAAGAACCAGTGTTATATGGTCCTGTGCTGCTGAGCCAGCCAACATGGCTGCATTTTGCACAAGCTGCAATCTCTGAACAGTCTTCAAGGGCAACCCCATGTAGAGCACATTATAATAGTCTAACTGGAAGGTTACCAGGGCATGGATTACAGTGGCCAGGCTATCCCTGTCCAGGAACAGCTACAGCTGGTGTGAGCTATTCTAAGCAGCATAAAGGTTTTGAGCTGTGTTTTGTGTGTTTTTAAATAAATGCTTGGCCTTGTTTCAGGGCTCAATAAAAAGACTGGTGTGGGTGGGGAGACTTGTATTGAACCATCCGGCATGATACTTTGAAGTTAGGAAATGTACAGTTGCACTACAGAATTATTCAAAGAATTCCCATAGCTAGATTATTACAGAATACAACCTTTTATATATTTAGGCAAATTATATTCTGCCTGTTTTAATAAAAGCATTCAGTGTGGTTTCCAGTATATACTAAAGCAAAACAATATTTATAAAAAGACAGGCAGCAGAAGCCTAAAGACATGGCGTTGGATCCAAACGAGTCACGGTTTAGTTCCATCAAATTCAATGGGACTTAAGTTAGGCATGACTAACATCCCATTGATTTCAAAGGGGCTAAAGCATAGTCTGGGTCTAACTCGTTACCAACAATTTCAGGAAGCCAACAAACACTAACAAACTTGTGAGAATAAAAAGTTCTTTGCAAGCCAGCAAAAGTCCACTGGAAAGGCCAAGGCCGGACTTCTGCCGAGGAGGGCCCTGGTCCGAGGCCACAGCATCAGCGCAGTCACAGAAAAGGTCCCTTGTGTCCCAACTAGTTGCCTGAGGTACTTGAGAGCTTTTCCAACCAAGACGGCTCCCTTCCTGAATCTCATTCCTCAGTTTGGAGGAGGGAATGCCAAGCCAAGCCCTCCCCGCATCCAAATCGGCCTGTTGGCAAATTCTGTTGTCACAGCAGCTGCTTTCTCCTCCTTCCATCACTTCTTGTCTCTGCGATGGTAGCTAGGGCGTGAAGTGGCATTCCATGGAAGGCCCAATTTGGTTCAGATGGCACTAGTTTCTGACCCATTTTTATGTTTTATTAAAAGTATTTTTAAACTGTTCTTCATCGTAAGAAGCCCGTATGGTAAACAAAAAGACAGAAGAAAGCAATGCTACTTCTCCAGATGAATTGCGTTTGCTGGATCTTAGATGCAAGTACATCATTCCTTCAACGTGATTCACAGCATTTTACCTAACCCCACAAAATCAGCATAGAGTGGGCACTCCTCTTTGGATGCCCCCTGCACCCACTGCTAGCTCCTTCAGGGTTCATTTCCTGGATGCAAGTTAGATCTGGAGCACTGCCCATCTGAGAGCCTATTTAAATCCTTTGTGTTAACCAGGTGACATGATGAAAACCAGTGTGAACTGCTCAAGGTGACAGCAGCAGGAACGTAGGTTGTTCCAGGTTAGGCAATAGCCTCCCTCCTCCCATCGCTGCTGCTAGTGTCCCCTGTATACTAGGATCAGCTTCACTCACTGGTCTGCTCAGCACTCATGCTCTGTGCCCCTGGAGCTGCTGACATCTGCATGTTATGCAGCAGTGGAGAGCTGGCTATTGCAAATCTGGGATCCTGCATTTCAAAGGATCCCCTCAAACTGTTCGGTCACTTTAATCCAGGCGTGCACAACCTTTTTCGGCTTTGAAGGCCAGATGTGATGCTAGGTCAGGGGCTGTATGCACACACAATCGCGTGCACAGACATATATACATACGGTATACACGATTCCAGCAATCCTGATACAGATCATGCTGTTCAAACTGCAAGGAGCAGCAAGAAAAGAGCCTTCTGGGGGAAGGGGTGGAGAGCTCTCTCTCCACTCCATCCCTAATGATTCTCATACAGATCATCAATCTGTATGAGGATTTCTGTGGGAGGAAATTTGGCAATAGTGGTAGGGGGGTCAGGGCATCCTTGGGAGCCACAGTTAGGGCTGTATGTGGTCCCCGGGTCACAAATCGTGCACCCCTGCTTTAATATGTCTTTGAACATGGCCCCATTCTTTCCTGCATCTCATGCATTTCATCAGGGCAGGTGCTACCATTAGGCCAACTAGGCAGCTGCCTAGGGCGCAGGGCTAAAGAGGGCGCCAGAAACGCCTTGAAAAAAAAATACAAAGCTCTCAAGTGGGAAGGGGGGGGCGCTAAATATCTGATCTTGCCTAGGGCACCAAACTGCCTTGCACTGGACCTGCATTTCATTCAATCAGGCGAGGAACCAAAGAGGCAGGTTGTCCAGCTCACTACAGGTTAGGAATTTCCATGTACCAATCCCCATCATCGGCCTCCACCAGCTTTCCTATCTACTGTGTTGTATGCGCCTCACTTCCTCTAGTGCAGGGCTCTCCAACCTTGGGTCCCCAGATGTTGCTGGACTACAGCTCCCAGAATCCTTTGCCATTAGCCCATGCTGGCTGGGTATGCTGGGAGCTGTAGGCCAGCAACATCTGGGGGACCCAAGGTTGGAGAGCCCTGTTCTAGTGGGATTCCGTTTCCTTGGGATAAAAGAGCACTGGGGATTTAGAGTAGCTTTGTGAGACTTGCTTTACTGCTCATACAAGCAGAGTCTACGTAGGGGCAAACAGGCATTCCTCCAGCAGGCAGCAGATCCCAAAACAGCAACTTCTGTTGCCCCCCACAAGGCAACATCCCCAATTTCAGCTAATTCAGTTTCATAGTAGAAACTCTCAGCCCTCAATCCCTCTGCCTCTGCCCATTCAAACTGTGGCTTGTTTCTCCCTTACACTCTGCACAACACTAGTCTCAGACCCCACCCTCCAAATGAATTGCTGGCACAGAGGCAATGCAGTCATTAAGTAACATTAACATTGTTTCTGCAAGGCCCTAACCACCCATTTACAGCGCTCAAGCCAGCCAAACTCACAATAATATATGGTTTCTCTGATGGGGTTGGCCATTATCATTCCCAGTTAGCAAATGAGGAACTGAGGCACAGCTGAAGATTATTTCCCCAAGGCCAACCCTTGAGTTCATGGCTGGAGAAGGATTTGAATCCAGGGACTCAATTAGAGGGGAAAACAGTTGTACCTAAGGAGTAAAACAATCCTAGTGGACACACATGAAGTATGTGGGAATCGCTATGGGGTTTTGCAGGCATCTCGATGTACAGTCATGCCTTGGATTGAGAGCATAATTCGTTCCGGAAACGTGCTTGTAATCCAAAACACTCTTATATCAAAACGAAATCCCCCCAAAAAAAATTGTACAGAGATTTTTAATTTAAGCCGTACTACAGTACTTGTATTGCAAGACGTCGCTTGTATATCAAGTAATAAATAAATAAATATTTAAAAATTTGCTTGTCTTGCAAAACGCTCTCAAACCAAGTTACTTGCAATCCAACTGTATATAGTTTTGCATGCACTACTGGAGGTGGTATTTATCCCTCCCCCTATTAGTTGGCTTCTGCACACCTGACACAGCAGATCTGCCTGTGGACTGGAGACTTGTTTCTTAGCATAAATTGTGTTTGCTGGATTGGGGCACAGATCCAAGTACACTGTTCCATCAACCAGATGCATTGCACTTTATCCAGCTGCACAAAATCTCTCCCTTATTCTTCACTGCATTCAATCTAATCCATCCAATCCATTTTTCTAGTCCCCACAGTTTATGTAGCCCAAAGGGTTACCCACCTTTAGTGCTGTGTAGTTTTTACTCCATTTCGAAAATAAAAAAGTAGAGGTGGTAGATAGTATATAGAATGAGATGAAGAAAATAATCAACCCTCCACAAAAATAAAATGAAATTATAAGATACTTGACCTAAAAATGAGAGGCGGCTACGGGGGTGCATATAGTCCAAATATTACATGCAAAATGTGTAACAAAACAACCACCCAAGAATGCCATGCACCTTAGGAAAATAAGCTTTTGGAAAGGGTAGTTTTGAATGGGGAAGCAGCTAGGAAGAAAGGGATCATTAATCCTTTCCCTGTGCACCATTTTCTGCTGCACCCCCCTCCAATGACTGCTATCCCCCCCCCCAAGGTTCAGGTGTGTATTTGCCCTTATGGAATATGGCATATGGAAATCATCAGTGGGTGGTGAGATCAATGGGTGGCAACTGTTTTTTCCCCTTTAACAAAATACAAATACCTTAAGGAAGCTGACTGGAGAACCAAAAACACTGTTTCAATTAGAGAACACCACTGACTAAGGAATTCACTGCTGCAGGGTCTACTGATAGCCAATAGTCAAAAAATAAAAATAGCAGTAGAATATACACAGCATGCATCAGCAGCTGTTTTAATCAACATGGTAAGAACCTACATCCTTTTGCCAAAAGGGTGTCCCCATACTGTAACCAGTTAGAAGCCAATGGCAGGGAATGCCTCAACCCATTATTGCTCTGTTTCCTGTACTCTCCATGGCTAATTGTTCTGATTCAGCAAGGTCCTGCTAAAGTGCCTAAGGGTGCCCCCCCCCCCCCCAGTGATTCAGCAAATGCTGGTTTAAGCTCATACCAACTTGGGGTGACCCTGCAAATGAGCATCCACACTTTAATTTTTTTACGTAATTTATCTAGTATTTCTTCTGTATTTACCATTTCTATACCACTTTTCCGCTTCCGGAACTGTAGTCACAACTGTAAACACTTGGTAATGTGTTTACAGGGCTTCTCAGCAGACATTTGTCTTCAGAAACAGATCATCTGTGATCATCTGGCAGAATACTGAAAGATAACATATAGGTGAAACAACTTATTATAGCTGGAGTCACCTCATTTAAAAGTTAAGCAATATTTCAATCTATATTTTTCTTTTTCAGGCTTGCAACTCTTATAAACAGCTACATAGGACCAGTTCAGACAGGGAAAGTCTGAATTGATGCAACTGCCCAACTGTCGCCCAGGTGCATTTGCTTAAAGAACGTAACATGTGACCCAGGACTTCCAAGGACGGCTACTTGCATTATTGTGGCAGCTTAATTTTTTCAGCTGCTGCAATCATAGGAATCATTTGCATGTATGAACCAGGCCTGCCTGCATGCACATAATTTCATTTCTTTACCCCTGGACTGCATTCGTATGCACATTTACCTGGGAGTAAGTCCCATTGAACTCAATGGGAGTAAGCCCCATTGAACTCAATGGGACTTACTTCTGAGGGAGACATATATAGGACTCCACTGTTACTTAATGTACACTTGATGACTGGTAGTTGAATGTGCAACTCCATTGAAAAGCATTGTATTTCTGGCAATGCAGTATTAAACTTCTATCTGTAGTGGCCCATTCACACATGCAAGTCATCAAAGGATCAATGGGACTGCGAAAAGGCTTCTTGGATGAAGCGGTCTTTGCCATTTTATTCAACATAATGTTTTTAATAAATATGTTCTTAAAGGCTCACAAAAAGAGAACACTTCATCTCTCTATTTTACTGAAGCTACAGCTGGCAAACACTTTAAACTTCAGTATTTGGGTGTAAGCTGATTTAGACTCATTTCACTGTGGCTCACCCACCTCCCTAAAGAATGTATGCCGACATATAAAATGTAGATAGTTTTTTTGCGCTTCTATAGCACCCTTTTCTCAGCAACTCCAGGCAGATAAGATGTTATTAGAAATATGACACACCTGTAAGGGGGGGGGGGAAGTGTGCAGAATGAGATGTGTGTGTCCGAATGTACAGGCATATGCACAAAAACATCATTGCGGCTAGTTAACAAAGGCCACATAAGGGCAACATGGGGAATGGAAGGATGGCGCTCTCTCTCACCCATATTTCAATCTAGCTCAAGGAAGCCTTGCCCCATAGCCAATTTTCCTCCTGATTCTGATAGGCAGCTCTCCAGGCCACACCCATAACCATTTGCTGTTCCACCACACCTTCATACTCAAAAGTATGTCCTGGTACCTGAATTGATCTTCACTCCCAAGCAGCCTATAGTCTGCACTCTCAGATGAGGGGACTGTTTCTTCGGGTAACAGTGTTGGTGGCATTGTTGCTCCCTTCCTCTCAGTTTGGCCACTAGAACAGTGTTCTCCAACCTTGGGTCCCCAGATGTTTTTATCCTACAACTCCCAGCATGCCCCAGCCAGCGTAGCTGGCTGGGGCATGCTGGGAGTTGTAGGATAAAAACATCTGGGGACCCAAGGTTGGAGAACACTGCACTAGAAGACATCAACACCACCTGTTGCCTCTGCTGTTGTTTTGCCCTTCAATGCCACCATCTTTCCTCATCCCCCCCCCCACATGGACCCTGCTCCTTTGTCCTCGGTGCATTGGGGAACCCGCTATCACCTCATATAATGAGGGCGTTATATATTTAGTGGGTTGATCCAGGCTCTCTGCCTTCTGTTGACAGAAGGGCTCTGCTCCCGGAAGGTGCCTCTGCCTGATTTTGTGCCTCGCCTCCCCCCACCAGCTCATCCCATTCAGCAGCCCCCCTGACCCTCTGTGTAGCATTTTCAGGGGGCTGCCATGGGGAGGAGGGGGAGGCGAAGTCTGCTTCTACCAATCCAGTTGCGCACACACACACACACACCTAAATCTGGATCCAACCTGGTAAATTTAAACACCACCTCCTCCTGCTTTACAGAACCACTCACTTGTATAACCTTGCAAGGTCTATACATGTCTGTTCAGAAGTAAGTCCCATTGAGTTCAACAGGGCTTATTACTCCTAGGTGAGCATAGGGTGGCAGTCGGAAGCCTGTCTCCAAACTCCTGGTTCAACCGTATGGACGGAGGCGGCTTCCTGTTTGTGCTCAGGGTGGAACCAGATTTGATGAGAAGTTGAAAGGCCCATGTGCCCCCTTGTAACGCTAAGACAGGGGTTGGGTAGGCACCAGGGCAGGGTCAGTGAGAAGGAGGGATGCTGCACTTGTCCTTGCCCCCTAGACATTTCAATATAGTTTCCCCCACCCAGGTTCTGAAATGTATTATTTTATTGTGTGTGTGTGTGTGTGTGTGTGTGTGTGAAGTTAAAACCTCTCTGAGCAGCTAACAAAATTAAGTAGAATAAAAACACAACAGTGATATACAGTCATGCCTTGGATTGAGAGCATAATTCGTTCCGGAAACGTGCTTGTAATCCAAAACACTCTTATATCAAAATGAAATCCCCCCCAAAAAATTGTACAGAGATTTTTAATTTAAGCCGTACTACAGTACTTGTATTGCAAGACGACGTCACTTGTATATCAAGTAAAAAGATGTTTTAAATAAATATTTAAAAATTTGCTTGCCTTGCAAAACGCTCTCAAACCAAGTTACTTGCAATCCAAGGTATTTCTGTACTGTTCAAACAACATAATATTCCATGTCTTAAAAGGTCTGAGCAAATTAAAAGATCTTCACCTGCCATGTAAAAAACACCAGGATTGCCACTAGCCTCCCTGGGGAGAGCATGTGGGGGGGGGGGAGATTAAAAAGGCCCTGCCTTGGGTCATCACCTGCATTACTTCAGTAGGTAGCTCCCCCCCCCAAATGTTAATAATCAGGCAGACATTACTTAAGACAACCGGGTCCCAAGCCATAGAAGGCTTTAAAGGTCAAAACTGACACCTTGAATTGGGCCAGGAAACGGACTAGGTGCCAGTGTAGCTACTGTAACCTAGTTAGTAACCTACCAGCTATATTTTGTACTCGCTATAGTTTCCAAACTGCCTAAAACCTTTCCTTTTGCCCACCAATCCTCTGTAAGTGCCCTGCTCAGGCCCGCATTCCCATTAGGTATCCTAGATAACCCCTTGGGAACACACATTTGAGATTGTATCTAGTTCTGCCACTAGACCCTTGGCAAACCTCCGGGGAAAGGGAGTTCCTTCAACTCACAGGCAGTTTAGTTAACAGGCACTTGATCAATACCATTCCTGTCATATCAGAAGAATGTTCCTGTAATTATATGATATCACCATGGTTTATGCAAATGGAATCTCACCTTGACATGTACATGTGTACACACGTCAACATAGAATCATAGAAAAGTAGAGTTGGAAGGGGCCTACAAGGCCACCGGGTCCAACCCCCTGCTCAATGCAGGAATCCAGCTCTTTCCAAAAATGTATGTGATCTCTAGACTTACTTCCAGAGTGTTACTCGGTAGATCAGGGTGCCTAGGGTTCTGCACTCCTGTCTATATGTGGTGTAGTAGCAGCATAGTTGCTTAGAAAGTGATCTGGTCTGAGAGAAGTCTCTGGTTCAAATCTCATCTCAGCCAGAAATTCACCAGATAGCTTTAGGCCAGCTACCACTTGTTCAGCCTCAGCCTCCCACCTGCAATATGGGCCTGTGGCTCACGCTGGCTCAGCTTGTCTGAGCGTGGAAAGCTAAGCAGGGTCAAGCCTGGTTATTACTTGGATGGGAGACCCCTCCTCTAGTTTCCTGCATTGAGCAGGGGCTGTTGGACTCGATGGCCTTGTAGGCTCCTTCCAACTCTATCAGATCTATGAAATCTATAAAAACAGTGGTCTGCCCTACAGGGCTGTTGTACAGGGTTACTGAAAGAATGTGACCAGCCAGATGGGCGATTAATAAATATAAGAAATAAATAAAATGTGTGGGAAGTTCTATGAATATTTGAAATATGCTAAATAAATAATAAACATGATGATGTATTTTTTTGAGACAAGAGCTGTGAACTGTGTTACCTTCCACAAGTCACACTTTCATAGCAGGTGCTGTTTGAAGCACCTCTTAAGATTTTTTTTAAAAAAGTATGTTTATCTAGTTTAACTGGTTTGTTTAGGAATCCAGAGGATGAAGACATCAGAAGGCTACTGGCTTCCCTAGCCTTAAATGGCATGCATTATTCTTAGCCATATTCACAGCAGGTGGAGCTTCCCTTGCTGCACACAATCAATGACTTGTTCTTCAGCCACTGGCTTCTCTTACTCAGCAACTGTTCCAGACTGTCCCACAGAGGTGAGCAACATCCCGCATCACGGAAGAGCTGTTTGCACTACGTGACCTAAATATGAGTCGCTGCTGCAGTCCTGCCTCCTTGCTGCACATGGGGACATAATATAACTCTTGGACAGGACACGTGAGCCTCACTACAGCAGGCCAGGGGTTACAAAATAGCCCCCTCCCCCGTCTCAGAGAGAAAGAGAGAAATCCAGCTTTTCCAAACCTGGTGACCTCCAGAACTGTTGCAGTATAATTCCCAGCATTCCCAGCCAGCATGACCCATGCTGGTAGGTAATGATGCGAGTTGCACTCCCACACATCTGAGGACACCAGGTTAGGGAAGGCTGCTATAATGCACTTTAAGGGTAATAGTCAGAAATAATACAGATTGAAACCTCACTTACAAAAATTATATTTTTTTGTTGCTGAGTTGGCACATTCAGACAATTTAACTGATTGTCTCTAAGACTAGACACCCCTCACACAAAGGGTCCCTTACAGTCACCTCAGATGGCCATTAAGGAAGAGAGAAGAGTTCTCTTGCCCAAGTCCAACCGCAAACGCTTGCACAATTCCCATTCATTTCAATGGGGCTTGCAGAGAAGAACTTATCTGATTGGTTTTACACCTCAGATGTCACATTGTCTCCGTCTCACAGCATCTCCCTGTTTTCCACCTGGGAGAGGGGGTACCTAACCTTTAGAAGCAAGAAGCATGCGTGAACATGCTCCGAAATCAATTCGAGCTTGCATGTGAAACATGCAATATCATCAGGAGGTTTGGGGTGCAGTGTCATCAGTATGCGGATGACACGCAGCTCTACCTCTGTTTTAAGTCCTCACCGAGGTTGGCCGTTGAGACCCTGTCCAAGTGCCTGGAGTCAGTGGCTGGCTGGATGGGAAGGAACATGCTGAAACTGAACCCCGACAAGACCGAGGTACTTCTGGTGGGGGACAAGGGAAGGTTAGGGGATGTTGACCTGGTGCTGAATGGGGTACATCTACCCCTGAAGGACCAGGTCCGCAGCTTGGGGGTCATTCTAGACTCCCAGCTGTCCATGGAGGCTCAGGTGGCAGCTGTGAGCCGGGCGGCGCTGTATCAACTCCATCTGATACGGCAGCTGCGCCCCTACCTTCCTAATCACCTGCTCCCATCAGTGGTTCATGCCTTGGTCTCCTCTCGCCTAGACTACTGTAATGCGCTCTACGTGGGGTTACCCTTGAAGACGGTCCGGAAGCTTCAGCTGGTACAGAACGCGGCGGCTCACCTGATTAAGGGCAGCCGCCGGCGTGATCACATCACGCCAGTGCTTAATGAGTTGCACTGGCTACCAGTTGCTTGCCGAGCCGAATTCAAGGTGTTGGTTTTGACCTTTAAAACCCTACACGGCTCCGGCCCAGCTTATCTCAAGGAGCGCCTCCAGCAACATCAAGTAGGCCGCTCAACAAGGTCTGCCACGGACGGCCTTCTCCTTATCCCATCAGCCAGAGCAGCCAGGCTGGTGGGGACTAGGAAGAGGGCCTTCTCTGTGGCGGCCCCCACATTATGGAACTCCCTCCCTAGTGACCTTCGCCATGCCCCCTCCGTGATTAGCTTCCGCCGTGCATTAAAAACATGGCTGTTCAGGCGGGAATATGGGGTGGGTTAGGTTTTTAATAAGAATTTTTTATATTGTTTTAATCATTATATTTTATTGTGTTTTACTGTATTTTAATTGTACATCGCCCAGGGTGGCCGGGTGACCGGCCAGATGGGCGATTGATAAATATAATAATAAATAATAATAAATAAATAATTTTCCTTTCCTCCCTGCACCAGCATGTTTATAAAAAGATAAGAGTGGCCAAAGATCAGGGAGTCCCTTCAGAGTAGACTCAAAGGTTATTCTCCCCCCTACCTGCTGGGATGTCCTCCTATAGGGTTTTAGAAAAGAAGCCGGTGGGGATAGCTGCTACTATAGGGTTGAAATGCTGAAGTTTCTGGCCAGTCCAAATGTGTGTTGGTGCACAGAAGATCTGCATGCAAAATGGGGTTCTCCCAGTGGTTCCCTACCCCTGTCCAACTCCATGGACTTTAAAGAACAGGGAGGCCCTCAGCTCCAGGAGTTGCTGCGGAGGAAAAGGGTGAAAGAATCCCAGGCGCACTTGGGTGAGGCACCTATGTGGCTCCTGCCCTCAGCCTTTTTAGACAGACACATAAATGCCTACAAAAGATCACACTTTCCCCTTTCAGACTAATTAATCCGACATAACTCCCCATCACCTGGTTTGGTATCCATGATCAAAAAGGCCATTTAGAATCTCCATTCCATCCCACTGAAAAAGCCTGATATAGTGGAGATGGGTGGGGGTGAGGGGGGCTGTCCCACAACCCCTTTTGATCATTCCTTACCTACAATTTGCCTTCAGTTCAAAAGAGGTTAACGTGCATTAAGGACTACCTAGCCAGCGCGAAGAGTGATTTCGAAACATTTACACAGGGAATGATTTCCAAAGCAGGTTGGGGGCTGGAAGCGGCGGGGGAAGTTTGGGAAGAAAAGTGAGGAAGCATTAGCTGCCCTAGAAAAAAACTTACTCTTATTTTGAAAGGCATTGGTGTGTCCCGTCCCCCCCACCCCCGTCGTCCCTGCATGATCCTTCGCCAAGCTCAAAATTGGCAACCAGCTGTGGTCGAAAGGAGACTAGGTTCTTTCCACACATCACGTTAAAGCATCACGTTTTTCAGGGATATTTCCTCCACCACCCCTCGCCCCTTTCTGCGTGTGCGTGTGTTTTAAGCCTCAACCTCTTTTGATCTCTGAGAGAGAGAGAGAGAGAGAGAGAGCTAGGGGGAGAGCAAGGAATAATAAGCAAAGTCACTCCCTAGGAATGCAGCACCCACACGCACGCGCAAAAAAGGGGGGGAAAGGCGCTGTCCAGGGAAACTACAACTCCCTGCAACCCTTGCGCCCAAACGAGAAAGCCCAGTGCAATGTGCCTGCTGTTGCTGCAGCAGCATCAGAAAGTATGTCACTGGGGCACGAGGCTCTCCCTAGGAGTCACATGGTGGATGCTCCAGTGCCGCGTGCTGGCGTTTGCGCAGCTGCAGGCACAGAGGAGACGGCAGTGAGTGAGTGAACCCTGGCAGAGTAACATTTTGCAGGCGAAGGGAGAGGCAGCAGCACAGTCAAGCTCCACGCGGGTGAGAGATACCTTGCCTGCTCGGCCAACTTTGCGCTCCTTCCTCTCTGCACTCTGGGTCTCGGTGCGAAAACAATTCTCCCCCCCCTCCAAACGGCAGATTTCCACCAGCATTCACTGCAAGCTGACTGGTTTTTGCTTTGCTTCATAACTTTGGGGGGACAAGAAGAAGAACGAGGAGGAGAAGGGGGCAGCCGCTTGCTTCCCCTCCCTCCCTCCTCGCCGACTGAATCTCAGCTCGCACGGTCGCTAGACATGAATGACAGCTGTCAGCTGAACAGGATGGCGACTTTGGATACGAACAACAACGCCCCAGGTAAGCCCCTGCCTTTCGCGCTTGGATTATATTTCCTGCATTGGGGAAACGGGACCATGTCGCCCTCCTCTCCCTCACACTTCCTCTATATCTCTCCCTTCATGGTGACCTCCTCTCTCTCCTGCATGTATGCTGACATGAGCAGCGCTGTGCTCCCCAACCCCTCTGCTGCTGGTGGGGAGAGAATGTGGCAAGGCTTCCCAAGAAGCAGGGTGTCCCACCACCTCCCCGAAGAGCTGATCCAGAGACGTGAAGTTTCCTTTTTACAACGTTAGGAGCGCGGATCCTTTCTGAACTCCCCTCCCGCGAAGACGAGTGTCGGGTTTTGGAATTGGGAGGGGAGCCAGAGCGGTGTCCCTACTATGCCTTCACTTTCCCTATCCCGTTTCCCTCTTCCATGCCCGGTCCAGTTAAGAAAGGTTCGTTTCTCATCCGTCTGTTGTAGTAGTTTCCCCATGGGGGGCTGGAGATCGGGGACAGAAGTACAGGTGTTCTTTTCAGGAAAAGAGGTCAACCTTCGTTCTCCTTGTTGTGCGGGGAGGGAGTGGAGTCGAGCGTCTGGGCCATTAGTCGCCGCGGGCGACGCCTTTGTCCTTTGAGTCGGAGGTGGATTAGGGCAATTGTGGCGGGGAGAGGAGGGGGCTGCCTTGCTTCCACGGTGAGCCTCGATTATTTGATGTTTCCTCTCTGAAAATCTCTTTGGGGAAGAGATCTCATTCAGATGTTGCTCCCTACTATATATTGCGGCACTCCTGCTGGGTTCCCTTCCTGGGATCTTGCTCCCACTCCTTGATTGCCGGTCTCAGGGATCTCTCTTGTCATCCCCGGCCCCCGTTTAGAGTCGCCTTGCCGCCTCCTTTGGGATCCCCACCCTTCTTCCCGGGATTCCCCATCGAGCTTCCCCCCATTGAGCCTCTCACGTGTCCTCCTGCCCGGCTCAGCCACGTGCAAAGTTTGTTTTCCCTACCGGCCCCGCCCGTCGCCTCCCATTGGTCGGCTCGCCCCCATTACATCATGGGGCACGCCTCCTCCGAGGAACGTCACCATCCGGGAAGCACGGACGGTCTGAGTCTTCCCTACGGTGGGCGGGGCCGTGGGATGGAACATGTCTGGCAAGGGCGGGGGGAACTGGAACCAATCGGTAGGCGAGGGGCGGGGCAAAGCGTGAGGGGCGGTGCTGGGGAAGGAGGGGGCCCCATGTGCAAATAGGACACGTGGACGTGAGCCGGCCGAGTATCTCTCGCTTCCGAGTCACTGATATGCGGGCAGGGAGCGGCGCCAGGTCTTTTGGGGGTGTGACAATCTTGGGCGGGTAACTCACTCACGGGGCTTGAGTGCCAGCTGCGTGAGTGCGTAACTGCCCTGGCTCGCCGGCCTCCGCACCCTGGGATGTGCCTGCCTTGATCCGAGAATTAAGAAACCCAGGAGTTCCTAGCGCCTGGACCTCTTCCATTCTCTTCCGGCTTTATAATTTCATTCGTCATTCGACTGCTCTCCGCCCTACCACTTCTCTACCGCTTGGCAGGCGCCTTGGGAACAAGGTTGCGACCTTTTCTGGGGCGAAAATTCTGGGACCGTGTTTCCAGTACCTCTGAGCATTGTGCACAATGTATTTCATCCAAGAAGAGTAAAAGTGTACAATTCGGTGGATTAGAAAAAGTTGTAAGGGCAATGTTCCTTTGAATATATGCAAGGTGCCTTTTGTTTGGGGCCCAAACCATAGCCCAGCAATGCAATGCCTCTGAGCATGTGCAGATGCCTGTCCCTCTGCTGGAAAGAACTTACTGTCTCTGAGCATGTGCAGAGTAAACCACCTCATGCTACTATTACTTGAGAGAGCGCCTCCTCCCATACCAACCTGCCCAGTTGCTGAGGTCATCAGATGGCATGCTCCTGGTCGTTCCTCATGGACCTTTGGCCTGATTGGAGTTCACCAGGAGAAGGGCCTTCAGTGTGGTGGCTCCATTTCTGTGGAACTCCCTGCCTCTGGAGGTCAGGCAGGCTCTGACATTGTGCTGCTTTCCGCGCCTGCTGAAGACCTCCTTGTTCTGGGAAGCCTTCTCTGCTCTCCAGCCACCACTGTAATTGTTACTTTGTTTTCAATGTGTTGTTTTTGTTTCTTTTATCTGTTTTTGTCTTTTTATTGTTCACCGCTCCGGAATCTGCATGATGTGGAGTGGTATACAGATTCTCTTAATACTAATAAGAATATAGAATATAGGGAACTAACAAAAATATCAAACACATTTTTATTTTCAGTGACTAGTGTTTAAGTGCTGGAAACAAGTTTTCTAGTTATGCAGGAAGTCATTCCTGCCACAGGAAGAATGCTGTGGGACCCAACAGTTTCATTCCAGCATTTTAAGAACTAGATGACCCAAATATTGGTTCCTCTGCTCCATGTTTCTCTATATATGATTTTATATATCTGTTACTATGTATTTCTATTAGATCAGTGTTCTCCGTCCTTGGGTCCCCAGATGTTTTTGGCCTACAACTCCCAGCATGTTGGGAGTTGTAGGCCAAAAACATCTGGGGACCCAAGGTTGGAGAACACTGTATTAGATGGTGCTTAATTTGTATAGGTATTGACAAGATACCTATACAATAAAATACCATCCTTACAACCTAAGCAAATTGTATCTGTCTACTCCAAGGGTAGCAAGAAATTAGTGATGATGATAAATCAGGACAGAGGTAGGGTTCCTTTGAAGGGGAAAGTGTCTGGGAATGGAGAAAGTGGAAAGGGAGATACAGTCCACGTTTGATTTGGAATAGCAGATCTCTTTGCAGTTCTCTGGTTTGGGGAGTTTTTACAAATGGGAGTTGAGTTTTTACCAGAGCAGCCCGATTCAAGGTTGCCCACCAGGAGCAAGGCCTGCTGCCGAGCTCAGGATGGCATACTCCCCCAAATGGCTGTGCATAAGATTGTAGTGTGTTTGTGTGTATATGAGGTTTTAAAATATATATATATCTCATGGCCTGAGCTGCCTTGTGTATGTCAGTGAGTACATTTGGCTTGTTAGTTTAGTTTTCAACCCATGACTGGGTTAGGAATCCAGTGAGGCCTGTAGCAGTCCAAACATCTTGGTTCAAGGGTCTGGGTGATAAGAGATCCCCTTTTCTGCCTGTTGACATTGTTACTGTTGCAGCGGATGGGCCGAGCCTGCTCTCAGCTGTGAAGGCCCTTCTTCTCCTTTGGAGATCACTGTTGGCTTAATGTTTGCTCCACCCCATAGAAGGGGACCCTTCCCCCCCCATCCTAAACTCCTGAATACATGTTACCTCTTCTTTAGCTCCCATGGAGTTCCCCTTGCGTTACCTGTGTCCCTGTGGGGTGAGCAAATGAGCAACGGGTGACCTTGTATCAAAGACTGCGTGTGGTAAGAGACTCCACGTGCATCTGCTCTCTTGGAGACTGAGGGCTGGCGGCACACATCACAAACAGACATGACACACACTTTTGCCTTTTTCACACCCATTTGGCAGATCTCCGATTTGGTCTGCACATAACTTCCACCCTCGCTTGTGCCTTCCAGCAAGTTTTTATTTATTCTCAGTGACCCACTTTGGATAATCATCTTCCCAACGCAGTCTATATTTAATAATGCGTGCAAGGTTGGAGACTCTGAACTGGGTGGGAAGACTGCAAAATGGACATACCTTCCTCTCTACCAGGATTCCCTGCACCACCCTTTGCAGCTAGACGTGCCAGATTTCCATACTCTGCTGCTGGCCTGTTAAAAAAGAAAAGAAAATGGGAGGGTTGTGAAGTAGTTTTTCAGGAGATGCCATGGGCAAAAAACCCAACATTGGTGCCAAAGGAATTACTAACAAGATCACGTGCACGGGCCACATTCAGAATCCAGACAGGATGATCATGCCTGCCTTAACAAGCCAGGTACTTGGCTGGTTCCCAGGCCCCTGCAGCCCAAGAAGCTCTTGGTTCAAATCAAGGTGGAGCATGCCTGAAATATCTGCACCCAATTATCTGCGTGCTTGATCATTCTCCTGGACACATTTGTCCAGTGGGAGAAAGGGCAACCTGCCTTTGATAAAGTTGCAGACTGCTGTGCTGCTGTGTGGCATTTGAAATCTGTTGGGAGATGTGCCCCACCACAAGCGTGGACTGTATGGGATTAGGATAGGGGCAGTGGGATTGCTTCTGGCACATTCATTGTCCTTGGAGCTGGAGACCCTTCCCTGGCAAGAGGCTCAGTTGGACACTGGCCCTGGATGCGTGAGACTTACATCATGCCTTGTAGCCAACTCCCTGTGGGAGCTTGAGGAAAGCTCTAGATTTTGCTGTGACCCCAATCCCATGAAGGCTCTGCCACTGAATTCTAGATTAACCCTAATTTGTGCAGAACTGCAAAGAGCCTCTGATGTACGGGAGCGGGGTGGAAGTTCTGATCGCTAGGAGGGTAGGTTTATCTACCCCGCAAGCACATGATCTAAGTGTGTTGTCAGACTTTGAACTACACTTAAGACCTCTTCTGCCGCTGTTTCATTCTCTGCAGCTGTAGGAGCTAGGGACAGAAAGAGCAAAGCCTCCCCTCACTTCCGTATTTACCCTAGTTCAAACCCTGACTGCGCTGAACCCTGGGAGAGAACTAGTGTGCAAGCAGACTGCTTCTGTCTAATACAATGTGCAGAGTAGGAAGCTGACTCCTATCAAGTAGAGATTGTGTGATACAGGTCTGTGGCTCATACTGGCTCAGCTTGCCTGAGCGTGGAAAGCTAAGCAGGGTCAGGCCTGGTTATTACTTGGATGGGAGACCCCTCCTCTAGTTTCCTGCATCGAGCAGGGGGTTGGACTCGATAGCCTTGTAGGCTCCTTCCAACTATGATCTATGAAATCTATGATCTGCCAAACGAACTAGGAGAGACTGAGGCCGGTTCAAACCCAGGAAAACGGGGAGCCTGGAGGCTGCGATGCAGCAAGCAGTTTTTTCACTGCACTATTCTGAATGCAACAAACGAGGATCCTTGGAGATCAAGGATCCATGAGTAGTGCTCATCACGAAAGTAGAGTGGTGCAAGGGATGAGAATCCCCAGCTGCAGGAGTCCTGCTTCGGCTGGGGGGTGTCGGGGCCTCCCCTTTTCTGAGTCAGGATGAGAGGCCCACCGTGGGCAGCAGAGTCTGGGTGCCAGTGTGATTTCTATCCTTTTTACTGGCCAGGGGTGGAGGACTATTTGCCTCAGGTGCCAAAACGACTTGGGCTAGCCAGGGGGGAGCTGTTCCTCATGGGTGTTTGATAAAAGGGAGATGGCGGCATTGTCTAGCAATCCCTGTGCTTATTTTCTTTAGCGCCTGCTAAGCAAGCAATCCCAGGTGCTCTGGCCACACACAAGGAAAGTCACTAGCTGGTGGTAACCAGCCAGTGGAGATAAGGGCTCGTGGGAGATAAGGGCTCGTGAGCAACAGCCAAGGCTCTGCTTGTTGTTAAAGGCCCATCTGGGCACTGAACGTGGCTCTCACACGTGACCTTGTTTATAATCCCTCTGGCACTGATGGCTTTGTTTTTACTTTGCTCAAGGCCTCTCCCGCAATACTTGGCCCCTTGGCAAGTGGCCCAGCTGCAAAGCATCAAGTGTGTGTGTGTGTTTTATCTCCAGGATCCCAGCTTAATCACCCCCCCCCCCAACTTTGGGGATGTGATGCTTTTTTGGCTTCCACCTCTTTTTCAAGGATCTCTTGGCCACCTGCCACGCTCTCTTCACTCACTGGCTCACTCTGTCATTCACTGGGTGTTTTTTCCCCCTTTTGCAGCGCTGAGATGTAGGTCAGCAACTGAAAGCAGAGAGAGAGAGAGTTGGATTGCAAGAGAAGAATTTTGGCAAGACGAGTTCAGAGCTTGCAACTATGGCCAATTAAATGGGCTTGGACTTTGCAAGCCTTTCTCAGGTGTGTGCTGGGGAGAGAACCCCCCCCCCCCTCCACATAGTTCCCATGGACTTGGCTGCCTTGTTTTCATTCTCTTGCCTATAGTTTTGCTCACAAGTCAGTTTATCTCAATCTCTCCCCCACTCCGGTTTCTGCACATGTCCCAGGAGGCATTTCCTGTGTGTGCCCGTTTCTCTCCTTTTATCTCATGTGACTCTGAAAACTCACATGTTCACAGTGCGAATTGAACTGTTAATTACCACTTCTTGTGTGTGTGTGTGAGAGAGAGAGAGAGAGAGAGAGAGAGACAGAAAAGGAGGGACGAACTGGTTGTTTACAGAACAAGGGAACAGAATCATAGGATTTTCAAGGTGGAAGGGACCTTGGAGATCAACTAGTCCAGCCCCCTGTTCGGCGTAGGAGTCTTGTGACCTCATATACATTCCTGACCGATGGCTGTCGCCTCCAGGCTCTGCACATGAGTTCTTGGGGGTGGGTGTCTTTGCCTGGCCATGGCTGGAGATCGAACTCAGGACTAGAGTAGATGTCCCTTTGTCTGATCCAGCAAAACAGTTCTGATGTTCTTGTGTTTGTCTGATTATGACTCCGTGGATGTGGTTCCGTTCCTGCTCAAAGAGATTTGGGGCAGGGAAGGAATTTTGACCCCAGCTCAGTTGCCTGATGGATGTGTGTGTGCGCGAGAGAGAGTTTGCTTTGCTGATGCTCTCAGCAGCACAGACCTTGGCTCACTTGCCTGGGTCAATCTTGAGCTATTTTCCTTGTACCAAGTGCTTCTTGCACCATACCTGCTAGCATTGTGGGGGAGAATCCTCCTTTTCTTCCCCCCTTCATAATTTTATAAAGCAATAGCATCATTCATGCCCCATTTTAGTAGCCGTGTTTTCTAAGCCTGGGCTCTCCAACCTTGGGTCCCCCAGATGTTTTTGGCCTACAACTCCCAGCATGCCCCAGCCAGCAAATGGCTGGGGCATGCT
This sequence comes from Shinisaurus crocodilurus, assembly GCA_021292165.1. Lineage (NCBI taxonomy): Eukaryota > Metazoa > Chordata > Lepidosauria > Squamata > Shinisauridae > Shinisaurus > Shinisaurus crocodilurus. The sequence goes on along the minus strand of CM037877.1, from coordinate 268,440,534 downwards.
GGGAGTTGTAGGCCAAAAACATCTGGGGGACCCAAGGTTGGAGAGCCCTGTTCGAAGCTAAAAAGGTGCCCCCCAACCCTAATTCAGTCCATCCGTTCGTCCCCTCGTTTCTCTTATTTCCTCCAAGACTTTAACCTATTTCCCCCAACCTGGTGTCCTCCAGATGTGTTTGACTACAATGCCCTTCATCCCCAGCCAAGTTGACGAGGGCTGCTTTGAACTCTGATCCCTGCCTCTTCTCTTTCTCCTCCCACTTCCCTTCTTTCTTCATAATGGTCTTGTTTTTCCCTTGGAACATAAGCCTGCAGGCAGCGTCTCTTCTTTTTAATGTAATTACAGCGCCTAGAAGTTGAGGCCCTTTAAAACGAATGTTACCATATTACCTTTTCTAGTCCTATGGTTCCCTTTCGAGATGGGGCAACCAAAACTGTACCCAGCACCCTAAATGTTATCGTAAGCCACCCTCGAAATAGTTATATTGAAGGGGCAGGGCATAAATCAATCAATAAATGGTGAGCGCGTCATAGATCAATATTCATATTATACCTGACATTTCATTTTCATTCCCTTTATAAATAAACCCCAGTGTTGAGTTTGCACAGTGGCTTATTGTGGTCTGGATTATGTATGGGGCGTGTGTCTGACTAGGGCTACTTCAGCCTTTAAGGGTGCCGTCCTACACGTTTAGATGGAAAAAAAGTGCTACAACGCCCTGGGGAGTGCTGGGAGTTGTAGCACTTTTTCCCCCTGTCTAAACATGTGTAGGATTGCGCCTTAAGGTGCTTTCCAGCTGTATGTGGACTGCTCTACGGCCTCCCAGTTTAAAAATGGCTAACTGAGTGGCAACGTTCGGGAGTGGTGGTGGTGGGTCTCTTGCCTGCTTCTCCCCCCTCCCGCAGTGTCCTCAAAATCACCTGCTTCTCTGACTGCAGGAAAATCCACACGTGGCCATATGCTTCTACCTTGTTTGCATTTGGAAATGCCACTTCAGAGTTGGATGCACGTTGTCAGGATATGAACTGTAATGGTGAGGGCTAGAAACTTACCCTGCTTTAAGACAGTGGAGACTTTCTGGATTCGAACATGCCATCGTAGAAGAACTTCAGACTGCCTAACGCAAGCAGGCAGCTGGGCACCCGCACAACCGTACTCACGCTTCTGCGGTTCGACAGATTCTCATGGGTCTTTTTTCTTTTTTTTTTTGCTCTCTGCAGGTGGTGTGATCAGCTACATTGGCTCCAACGGGTCTTCTCCGAGCCGCACCAGCCCCGTCTCTCTCTGTGGCAGCGACAGTTCCAACGGCAGCTGCCAGCTGTCCTCACAGCCCGGCTTCCCCAGCTACTTTCCACCGTCGCCCACTGGATCTCTGGTGCAAGACTCTGGACGCCCATATGGGGGTAGTTCAGCTGGGCTACGGGATGACGCCTCCCCTTCCTCCTCCTCTTCATCGTCAGTCGTCCTCCTCTTCCTACAGTTCTGGAGGCTCCCCGTTGGGGCTGCAAGTGGCCTTGGATGACGGGAGGCGCGTCTCTCCTGCCAAAAGCACCACCAGCAGCATCACCAGTGAGTGAAGGGCTGGGAGCATAGATTGGGGATGCTGAGGTGGGCACAGCCTATAGGGGTTGCTGGGGGGGGGGGTTACAGTTCCACCAGCTCCCCTGGCAGATTATCTCAGGCTTCGGATCCAGCCGGGCCCGTGTCTCTCCCCAGTTCAGTTTGCCTTTCTGGCAGCTGTAATGCCTCCCCGCTTCATCGAAGCCAGCTGTGCACCTGTACTGTTTTCAAAGCCCTCAGGTGGGAGGCCTGGGGACAACAGAGCTACAGACCCAGTCTTTGGGCTGGGAGTCTCATAACCTCTCTCTCTCTCTCTCTCTCCCTCTCCCCTCTCCTTCTCAGAACTCAATGGGATGGTTCTCCTGTGTAAAGTCTGCGGGGACGTCGCATCTGGGTTCCATTATGGTGTCCATGCATGTGAAGGTTGCAAGGTGAGCTCTCTCTCTCTGCTGAAGAATTGTGGGACTTAGATATTTTGTCGACATAAGCCAACCTTCGCCCACCCGGTGCCTTCCAGATGGGTTGGGCTGCAACGCCCATGCCACGCTAGCTGGGAACGATTGGGAGTTGCAGTCCAACCCATCTGGAAGGCACCAGGTTGGCGAAGGCTGACATGAGCCGCGGGTAGGGGATGGAGCCAGGCCTCGGGAAGAAAGTCCCAAATGGTACCCCTTCTCCACACTAACAGACACGGGGGGGGGGCACAGTCCACCAGGATTTTCCCTCTACAAGCCATGGATGTGAATGGGAGCTGCACAAGAGCACGCAAGAACGTCCTGGTGGACCGGGCCCCATGGGTTACATCCGTCTGTCTGCTTCCTGCTCTGCCACTCCTTACTGGCACCGAAAAATCTGCTCACCTTGTGGCAGAGCAGCTGCCTCTAGGCCAGTGTTCTCCAACCTTGGGCCCCCAGATGTTTTTGGCCTACAACTCCCAGCATGCCCCAGCCAGCGTAGCTGGCTGGGGCATGCTGGGAGTTGTAGGCCAAAAACATCTGGGGACCCAAGGTTGGAGAACACTGCTCTAGGCTGACCACTTAGGCCTAATAGCTGTTTTGCGTGTGCTGATTTGCAGCGAGGCAGGGCGGGGGGAGATTCCTTCCTTCCCTTGCAGCTGAGCGAAAGTGAGGTCTGGCCGGTGGAGATTTAAGCCCTTGACCTAGAACTGTTGTGCAGAAGGGAACGCTCTCTCAAGCACTTTGCAAATCCAAAGCACCCAAGTCCGCTCCCGCTCACAGTCTCGGGGGAACTGGCTTGAAGAGCAGGCACACTCCGAGGGATTCAGGCACGGTCTGCTCACCATCCAGGCCTCAGAGGAGCTAACTCGCCCTTTCCCACCCCCCCACCCCCTCCATTCCAGGGTTTCTTCCGGCGCAGCATTCAGCAAAACATCCAGTACAAAAAGTGCCTCAAGAACGAGACCTGCAACATCGTCCGGATCAACCGGAATCGCTGCCAGCAGTGTCGCTTCAAGAAGTGTCTGGGGGTCGGCATGTCCCGTGATGGTGAGTTCCTGCCACACGAGGAGCTGGGGGCAGACAGTTTTAGTGGGCTGGGCTGGTAGGGGAGAGCAGGGCCCTTGCTCATAATTCTCCACTGGCGTGCCTACTTGAGGGGTCAGGATCATGCCCTGGAGTGCTGAGAGGTGCTTTGGGGTGGTTTTTTTGGCGGCGGGGGGAGGGGGAGGGGAATAGCAGCAAACCCATCACCAGTCTTCCACGATTCGTTTTAACACAGTCTTCAGGCACTCCTCCCCAGTTAAGCAAATCCTTCCTTCCTTCCTAATCTGCCCTGCCTTGTCTACTAGTTCTTGCTGCTTTGTCCTCCTCCCAGCAACGTCCATCCCATCATCCCCCCAATCCTATCCCAGCCCCTCTCGGCCTCCATCAAGCGGTCTTTCCTGCGCGTCCCCTCTGCCCTTTTGAAAGGGCACGAGAGGAACGTGGGGCGGCGGGGGCACAAGGGAACAGGGCCGTGGTGACAATGGAACACCTTGCCAAAGGAAGTCTGCCGGGGCCCATCGGTGCTTGCCTTTTGGCCAAGGAAAGCCAAGACCTTGCTTTTTCAGCTGGCTTTTTCAGACACTGTTTTATGAAATTTGATCCTGGACTGCTATGCCAACACTTCACATGGCCTTCTCCTTTTCTGTCCTCCCCTACAGCGGTCCGCTTTGGGCGCATCCCCAAGCGTGAGAAGCAACGGATGCTGGCCGAGATGCAGAGCGCCATGAACAACATGGCCAACAACCAACTGAGTGCACAGTGCCCGCCCGAGAGCTTACCCACGGGACACCCACAGACCACCAACCCACTGCTGTGCCACCAGCCCCAGCTGGCACCCTGCTCCCCGCCACCCCACACAGCCTCGCCACCCCAGGCATCTCCTTGCTTCTCCCAGTTCTCTCAGCAGCTGACGCCCCCGCGCTCCCCAAGCCCCGGCGATGTCATGGAAGACGTCATTTCGCAAGTGGCCAAGGCCCACAAGGAGATTTTTGTTTATGCCCATGACAAATTGGCCACGGGGCCTCCGCCGCCACCCATGGGGAGTGACAACAACTCTCTCAGTTGGGAGAACAACTGGCTGACCAATGGCTACCACCGCAATGGGCTCTGTCATCAAAATGACAACTGGAACACTGGCAGTGCCCCCAACAATACTTGTCACCAGAACAACATCAATGGACATCGGTTTTGCCCCTCTGCCTATTCCTCTGGGGCGACGGATCCCTCCATTGGACAAGGCTGCCCACGGCAAAGCAAGCCCAGAGACATACTCTTGGTAAGCGTCGCATCCCCAAGGCCCTTCCCAGACACACACTCACTTGCCTGCCAGGGTTTGTTCAGCGTCCAGACATGCCTAATTGCCTCCTCTCTTGGTAAGAGGACCCCACCGTAGCCGGTTTGTTTTAACGTCCTGGGAGGAAAATCAATGGCTTGCTTGAAAAAGAGGCGAGATTAGAACTAGAGACTTTATGATTCATAGCTCAGCCACTCTGTTACCAGTCCAACCTCTGAGTTGTTTTTTTTCTTCTTCTCAGCTACTTTGTATTTTTACACACACACCCCTTATTTACACACATCTTGATTTCCTGGACCTGCATGAGGAGGGTTTTTACTCCACCTTTTGTTCTTAGCAGTCATTTCATTCTGTTGCTGTGTTTAATTATGTACACTGTCTCTTGGGCCCTTCAGTGAAAAGCAGTTATTTCTTACATTAAAAAATGGCCACCCGTGCAAACAAACCAAGCTGCAATCCTGAGGAGGAACTCAAAGTAAATTTTCCCTGACCTCAGTGGGAGTTGGTTAATTTCCAAGCAGACAGGTTTAGGAGTGGGGTGTGCACATTCAATTATATCTCAACATCAACTATGCTAATTTAAAAAGAGTAGCTTAGCAGTTTGGTGATCCACAAGCTGAGGATCTCCCACTGTGTGTCCTGTGTGTGTGTGTGTGTGTGAGAGAGAGAGAGAGAGAGAGGGTGAGGACCACAGAATTCACCAGTTCCTCAGCCCTCTTTTGTACAAACTTGCGTAAGGAGCAGGTGGAGAAGAGGCAGGAACTGATGTGTCTCATTCTTGTGGGAAATCCCTCCCTCCTAGCCCCCACCCCGCAAAAGGCCAGAGAATCTGCCACAATGATAAGCCTTCCGTTGACAGTGGTGATGGGGCTTGATCCACACATGTATCCTTAAGGAACATTGGTGCAGACTGGAGAACACTGGTGGAGCTTGGCCACTGAAACGGGTGCGCATACAACATGCTCAACGTTTCACTGCAGTTGCACTGATGCCTTTACATGAGTTGGCATTCATTTGTTAACGAATTTAAGAAAGCAAACAGTTAGTGGGGAGTTAAAGCTTGGTAAAAAATAAGTTACTACTTGTACATTAAGAATAATACTTGTTTAGTCAGTGTAGTGTTGAACTCGACCATGGTTCCACTTCACAATTGGGCTGTTTTGCAGTTGGGAGTGCTATCATGTACCACAAGTGGGTTATGGAGGTTAGTGCAATAGTGCATGAAGCATGGTCTTACCAGCACTTCAGTGAATTGTCAGGGTGGAAGTCGACAGTGGCTCAATTTGGTCATTCATTGGGTGGAAATATGGAAAACTTCCTTTCTTATGGTTGGGGATGTTGGTCAGGGAACAAATGCACAAGAGCAGCAAAAGACGGGAGTTCAGAAGGCTCTACTCTGCAGGTCTGCATAGTCACTGACCAGATCCGGCAGCTCTCACCCCCCGGCTCACTGTTTTTCCATCCCAACAGGCATGTCCTATGAATTGCCATCCGCATGGTCGCAGTGGCCGCACAGTCCAGGAGATTTGGGAGGATTTCTCGCTGAGCTTCACTCCCGCTGTACGAGAGGTCGTGGAATTTGCAAAGCACATCCCTGGTTTCCAGGCGCTGTCGCAGCACGACCAGGTCTCTCTACTCAAAGCTGGCACATTTGAGGTAGGGTGATTTCCAGCTGCCATTTTAGATCCTTACTAATTAATAAGCTACCAACCTTTCCTATGTGGGAAGGGGGAGAGAAAATTGTCTGTATATATTCGTGTAAACTGATGAAAATAATGGGAGACAACCTTGTTTGGGAATTCTAAAGCGCAGTATACAACTTTATTTTTTCAAACATTTTTTGCAGCGTAATGAAAATGTGTTGAAAGGACATGGTTTGCTGGCTTCTCTTGAAAAACAAAGTAATTAGGAGTAATTAATCAGAGGCTGGATGCCAGCCGCACCTAGAGCAAAGCAAGTGCTCCAAAAGGGAGGAGGGGATTTTGTTCTGAGATCTTCTTAAGTTTATTCGTTTTGCTTCTGAAGAAGAAAATCAACCACTTTGCAGTCTGATGCGATGCATATTTACCTGGAATGAAGTCTCACTGAGTTCAGTGGGATTTCCTCCCCAAGTGAGTGTGCATGGGATTGTAGCCTGCCTTGAAAGATTAGAGGTATTGTTAAAATTACATTTTGCAAATCAAATTTAGGGGAAAGTGTCATCCCCACCCCCCGAATGGAAGGTTTTTTAAACACCAAGTCCTCAGTCCCAAGAACCTGAGGAGCAGGGCTCCCTGCACATATGAAAAGTGTAAGCACAATCCCCCGAGACATTCTTTGGCACCAGCTGCATTGAAACAGATGGGAGCTACACAAGAGCATCATTGGGAGAACTTCCCGGGGAATTGTCGGGGTGCATGCATGGAAACACTTGGGACACGTGTGCAAAGCTGTTGCAATCTTGATCGTTTGGAGTGTAATCCTCTATTCCTGTTCTTGTTCAAACATCGACTGAAATCAGGGGATTTTTATTTGTCTAAGTGGGCAAAGGACTGCAGCACAACCAGCTATAAAAATTGCTGCATCAGGTGCTTAAAACCGTATCGGACCCTGAGAATACATAGATTTCATAGAGTTGGAAGGGGCCTACACAAGGCCATCGAGTCCAACCCCCTGCTCAATGCAGGAAACTAGAGGAGGGGTCTCCCATCCAAGGAATAACCAGGCCTGACCCTGCTTAGCTTTCCACGCTCAGACAAGCTGAGCCAGCGTGAGCCACAGCATGAAGGGCACAACCCCCCCCCTCTACTTTTAGGTGGGGAGGGGAAACGGAATAGATGGTTGCATTAGTCCTTTCTAGACTGGAATGTCGTCTCAAAACATGCTAATGGTTCTAACGTTGTGTGAGCCCCCTTGACCTGAAAGCCAACGTAGAAGGCATTTGACTGGGTTTTGTGGGTACAGCACATCCTGTGTCCTGACAGGCACCTCTCTTTCTCTCCTCCCTCCTTCCCAGGTGCTGATGGTTCGATTTGCCTCCCTCTTCAATGTCAAGGAGCAGACGGTGACGTTCATGAGTCGTACCAAGTATAGCCTTGAGGAGCTGTGGGGGATGGGCATGGGCGACCTACTCACATCCATGTTCGAGTTCAGCGAGAAGCTCGGTTCCTTGGCGCTCTCCGAAGAAGAGCTGGGCCTCTTCACAGCGGTGGTGCTGATCTCTGCAGGTGGGTGCCTTTCAGCGTGGACTGGTGGGGATCTCAGTCATGAACCACAAACCCTTTGGCCGTACTCTTTCGAAGCTCTCTGCCCATCCTGTTTTGTTGCCCTTATTTTCTAGTTATATCTTTGCCCACGATGGCCTTCATGCTGCCTCCAGCTCTACCGCCCTTACCTACCTAGGCACCTCCTTACTCCCTTACACAACTCTTCCCCCCCCTCCCCGCAAACCTTTCCTTTTCCTTGAAGCTTTTGCTCAATACCATAATCCATGCACCCCGACTGCGACAAACTGCAATTCCCCACATTTCTCCCAATAGTTTCACCTCTCCTGTTCCCATCCCCACCCCGCTTGTCTCTCCCACTGGTGAAAACCGAGTGTTAGCTCCTTGGGGCAGGGACTTGTTGTCTTTTGTTTGTGTTAACTCTGTGAAGGGGTTACGTACAGTGATGGAGCTTTGGAAATCATAATCCAGGATTCCAAGGGATTCGGATCCTGTAGATCAGGCTGTGCCATGTTCTTATTTTAGGATTGGGCGATCTGTGACTTTGTGGGAGGGAGGGACTGTGTGATATATCGGAGACCTAGAGCCCATAGGGGGCTGCTTCCGTGCGCTGCCGTTTCACCATACTTACTTGCCTGTTCCCATTCTGTGCAGATCGTTCCGGCATTGAGAATCCAGCATCTGTGGAGCAGCTACAGGAGACGCTGATCCGGGCCCTGCGGGCTCTGATCCTCAAGAACCACCCGCAGGAAACGTCCCGCTTCACCAAGCTGCTGCTCAAGCTGCCTGACCTACGCACCCTCAACAACATGCACTCTGAGAAACTGCTCTCCTTCCGCATCGATGCCCAGTAGAAGAGGGCATGCAGACTACTGGCCCACCCACCTGTCCTGCCCTTCCCTGCATCCTTGCACTAACCAGACTGCTCTCTGGGCCTGGACTCAACTATTTATACTGGCGCATAGCAGCTGCTGCCCCAACCTGCTCAGAAGCAAGCGGCACAGCCGTCTTTGTAAATATATCTTGTGTATATTGGAGTTGTGTGAATAGAACGGCACTCTTCCCTGCCGTGGCACCGGCCACATGGGAATAATATATTGAAAGCAAAATGCCTGGATGGTCTTCTTCCCGAGTTGTTCACCTCTTCTTTTTTAAAATGCTTTCTCAAGGCGGAGGTATGGCGGAGAAGTGGGACTGAACCTGAATTGATCCTTTGCTCCTGCTAGGAGGGTAGAAATGATTGAAACCCCATACACACACGCGTCCTTCACCTTGCAAGGGGCTACAGCCCTCACCCTAGAGAAAATGAATTGTGCCCAAATCCAATGGGGCTTAAATGGTGAACTACTTTGTCCCATTGATTTTGTGGGTCTGAAGAGTATGTTGAAGGCTGGAGATAGACAATATTGTTAAAATATGCAAATTTCTCAAGGAAGAAACACACTTATTTTTGGCCTATTGTTTCCGCTGTTCAAACCTGGTTTTGAAACAATACAAGCCCCTCGCGCGTGTCCCCCCCCCCCCGTTACTAGAGGTGAAAGGGGGATGGTGTTCATGCTATTAGAAACTGCTCCCCACTCTTTCAAATCTTTTCCCTAGCTCTGGGGATTATCAACTGACCCTAGCCTAATTTTCAGTTGTGAGGCCACTGATGTGCGTCTTCCCTGATTCTCCTCATCCCTTAAAAACCAGGGAATGTGTGTGTGTTGTGTGTGTGAGAGAGAGAGGAAGCAGGGTTCTGTTCACCTTTTGATAGGGGCTTTAATGAGTAAAAGGGCAAGAAGGAAGGGGAAGCAACATTGGCAGCCAAGGGCTCCTAGAATTCTTGCATGTAAAAACTGATTTCCAGCCGAGATGCCCCTGCCCTGTTCCCGTAGTTCAAGAGGAGGACTTTTGCCCACGACCAACCACTCAACAGAAATGAGACACCAAAAGCCAGTTGGGGCTGTGAGGGTTGGGTTTTTTTGTCTTTTTTTTTTTAAGGGTAGGTTTGTTTTTTTTTAATCATATATTTATTACATAAATATATAGTAAAATAGACCAGCAACAATTACCATAAAAATATCTTTCTTTAAAATCCTGACCAAAAACACAAAAAAAGGGTTATTCCCCCCCCCTTGCCCCAGACTTTTCAGGGTCCCGTTCCCCCCAAATCGCACGTCACAGACAAATTGTGATTGTCGTATTTTTACATCAGCAGCTTCCTGCTTCCCAGACACAAAAAGAAGAAAAGAAGAAAAGAAGAAGGGGAGGGGAGGGGAGAGAAGGATGAGGTGGAAGGAGACGGTTTCCCCACCTGGTTTTTCCTCCCTCTGATCCCCCAACCCGTCACTCCTTCTGAAAACCCCCCCGTGTCCCAAACATACATTCACAAACTCCCTGCTCAGTTTCTTTCCCTGCTCTGGACTGCGAGGGGGGGGGGGAAACCACAATGCATAGTATATGGGGTTTATGGGGTTGCCCCCTTATTGGAAACTCCCATCTCTCCCCGATGTATTTGAGAACAGCTCCCCCCCAAACCCCATTCTTGATCCAGAATTGTAACCCCTTGAATAATAGTCTTGCAGAGCGAAGGTCAGCTGGGGGGGGGGGGCAGAAAAGATCTGTTGGGTACCATCTGCAGGAACTGTATGAGGTATGTACTTGGCAAAGGAATACTGAAATGTGGCGCAGAAACAGTGGTCCTTCCTCCCCTCGCCCCCCACAAATAGGCCTCTGGTGTGGGAAGAACTAGCGCCCACCCACGAATTGTCACAGTGCCCCATGCAGAGGGGGAGGGAGGGATGGTGGGGCATCCTGCCCCTGAAGAGCAAGGCCTCCTGCTACTGGTGGTGGCGAAGGCCTTGTGCTTCTCCATCCAGGTTGGATGCCAACCCAGTGGAGATATGGCTTGGGTACCCACAAGGAGTGGGGGCACCCATCTGCTTGCTGTTTTCCTTATCCTGGACTGTAGCCCCCCAAGGGCAAAAATATGAGAGAATTGGCATGATGGTGGGAGTGACACCTGAAGTGGCAGGGCTTCATGGGAGGGATTCACCCTGAGATCTTCCCCTCTCTCTAACGATGGGTTGAGGTACAGGTCACAGTACACATGTCCCGGTCCTGCCCCAGCAGTCATTGCAAGATGATTCACAGTGCCCTCTATCGGCAAGCTGGGGCACGGCCGTAACTTCTGAGAATTCGGTTCCTTTATAGCTCTCCCTGGTGCAGGGCTCTCCAACCTTGGGTCCCATCCCACCCCCTCCGATGAGCCCTGCCCCAGAGGGAGTGCCTTGCATAGATCCCTGGCACAAACTCAACACACACAGATCCCACCCCTCCCCTTTTGAAGCACATAGGCCAAAGCTATCTAGTTCCCCATCAGAGGCATGGTGTATGTGTGGGCGGGAGAGGGAAAGAAGGGTCACAACTGAGAACAACACGGGGTTGGTCCTACAAAGAGGCATTTGCCCCTTTGAAAGTCCGAGAGGAGGGGAAGTGAGTTCACCCAGAGTTTGACCTACATAGCTGGCGCAGAGGAAAATGCCCAGGGTGGAAAGCTTTTCTTTGGCGAAGATGCCACAACCTCAGAACCTGAGTAACCCGTGTTAGGGAACCAGCGTGTTCCTGCCCCTTCTCGTCTCCCTTCAGGGGCACCATCGGATGCATTGAATGTTTTAAGGGCTGTCAATTCACACAACCGTGGATATCGCTTAGTCCCTCTCCATCAACGGTGTGGGCTGACTCCAGAGAAAGTTTGAAGTGATACTGAGTGGTATGAGAGTTTTAGCTGTAGTGATAATCTGATATAGCTTATTCATATGCAATCCCTCACTCTAGCACTGCTGCCTAATTGGTGTGTGTGTGTGTGTGTGTGTGAGTGAGAGAGAGAGAGAGAGAGAGGCAAAAAGCTTCCTGCTCTGAAAAGGTGGCGGTAAGTCACTTCCCTTGGAGCCTCCTCTCCTTAAGAGACTGAAAGCAGGTAGGACAAGGTTGTTAAGTTATTCAAGGGGAGGAAGCTTGTTGACAGTCTACCAGTGTTCTCCAACCTTTGGTCCCCAGATGTTTTTGGCCTACAACTCCCAGCATGCCCCACACTGGGCTAGCCAAATGATTCCAGGCTACAGGGCAGATAAAACCAACAACAGCAAGGTCAACCCTACACTTACAACACTGAGGGCTAAGCTGAAGTCACACATGTCTGTTTCCAATGGTGCAGGACTATCTCACCCACCTTTTGGAGCCTCATAAGGATAGAGAATCCCATCAACTGAAGAAAAGGAGAAAGTATTCAGAGAGTCCAGTAAGCTATAAAATAGATGGCTGTTGTCTCCCCCCCCCCCCACACACAATATTTGGGAGGGATTTCGGGCAGCAGGTTGTGCGTGTGTGTGATGAGGTCGTGCAAAGTGCACAGGGGGTTTACACTTTGTATGCATAGGGAATCTGTGCATGTTTAATGACACACACAGTTGGTAGAGCTACTTTTATATATACAAAGGCTACAGGTGCAATCAAGCAGGAAGTTCTCCTGCACCAGCTCCACTGAAATTAAGAGGGTCCCATTCATTTCAATGGAACTTGTGCAGGAGAAACTTTCACTCAAGTTGTAACACACGCACGCACTGGGATTTCACTCCCAAGATGGAACTGATTGTGACAATTTCTCAGGTGTTAAAACCCACCTCATCCTCAATGTGGGGTTTCCCAATCGCTGCATTTGGATATGCATGGGAAGTGAGCAGAGGAGACCAAATAGTATTTTGCAAGGAGACGTCATTATTTGGTATAAGGCAATGTGGAATTAATACCCTGCCCCTCTCCTTTCCTAATAATCAGAGTTGCAAGCGTGTTAACGTAAGAGCAAACACGCTCCCAATCATGCCTCCCTAGACAGTTCTTTGCCGACACTGTCTTGGCTATATACAAAATATTTACACCAGTTACAAATACAGAATAGTCTGTGCTCACTGCTTGATGTATGAAACTGCACCCCTGCAGGCTGGTTTAGGAATTGCGTTAAGGCCTCCAGAAAGAAGGAGTGTGGTGGGAGGGGTCAAGGTCAAGATGGGACACCGCCGGAGGAGCGTGAACGGCAAAATGCTTCAGCTCCTCTGTCGAAGTGGTGAACAAGCGGGATCAGAGAGGGCAGGAGAGAATGACGGGGAGTGTTTTCGGTGGAAACGGAGAGTAATGCTAAATGTGGGGTGTGTGGTGGTGGGTGGGGTGGGGTGGGATGGGAGAAGCAAAGCCCACAAACCAAACGCCACAGACATGGACTCAACTCATGAAGGCAGCCACACCCGTATTTGAGCACACTCAAATATGCACAGCTCGGTTCTGCGACGAATCAGAAAACGGACCCAAAGGCTTAGCCCAAGAGTTCCAAGCATACAGTCAGAACAGGCGGGCCCCGGTCCCAGCCCCAGCACTTGCAACGCCCCACCCCCAGGTGCATTCACAGTCAATACGAGTAGCAAGCATGAGGGGGCCCAAGTTACGGGAGCAGACACTCCGGTCCCAAAGGTGAAGAGGACAGAAAGCACAGCCACATCAGGGCAGATGTGCAGTTGGAAGCACAGAAATGCACATGTATCCACATACGGTATATGTCTGTCCACACATGCACGCACACACTGACACATGCATACATACATTCATACACACAGGTATGGAACCAATTTCCACAACGGGTAAATTGATACTAGACGTGTTCACACACCAATGGAAAATTAAAATATATATGGAGAGACGGCCTGCTCACTAAAAACACAAAAATGTGATGCACACACACCTGAGTCGATCCACACAGCATACACACAACACTCCCAAGCTTGGATATTTACATGAATGCCGTGACAAATACACGTTCGGGCACCTGGCCAACACCTAAGTATGGACACATGTTGGGTGAAAGATGCAAGTTTGTGCACGTGGCTGTTGGGCATTCAGAGGCTGCTTAAAACCGGTGATCGCTGTAGAGCTCCTGGGCACCACAATGCCAATTCTACTGCCTTGTTTGGTGGTGCCCTGGTCATGGTGGGGAGACAGCCTTTGGCCTCATCTGTAGCACTTCTATGAGGAGTGCGCAACTGACCTGAGTATGTCTGTGACATTAATCTTTGCTGTGCCCATCAAACTGAAGGGGAACTAGTGGGGAGTCACGGACCTGCAACATACCAGAACCAAAGGGGGGGTTCTCACCAGCAGAAAGGAGAGCAGACAAGAAAACTTCAGGCCACAGTGGGTGGAACTAAGGTGGTGGAGGAAGGATTTTTTTTTCTGGATGAAGGAGGAGGTAGGTTGCAGACAAGTTGATGAAAGAAGGGCTACTTGTCACTTGCTCTTCTGTATATATTGAGGGTTTAGGCTTGGCTATAGAAAATCAGCTGAAGATCACCGAATGCAGGTTATTTACCCCTGAACATCCTTTCAGATTGACAGGGTGGTTAAAGAATGGCAGACTGCAGACAAATCCGGTCCTTCAATGCATGCTTTTGGGCAGTTTCCATTTGTATGTCAAAGGTAAGGCTGAGTGTGTGGTGTGTGTGTGTGTGTGTGGTGTGTGGGTTTGTTTGTCTGTCTGAGTGATCACTCTAGCTAACATAAGAAAAAATATAAGAAGAGAGCCTCTGACTCTTAAAATACTGTAAATGGTTTTTTTTCTAAAGCCCCAGTTTCTGGAGTCCTGTAATTTTGTTTTTAAAAAGCAAACACACACAACAACATCAACAAAGCTTGCATTACATTTAAAATGTAATGCAAGTGTAGACAAGTGGAACATACTCCTGCTTCTCTCCAGATCTTGAGAAACCAATGTTGGAGATGGTCAGAGATACCTTTACCAGAGTGTTGAAGGTGATTTGAAAGAGGGATTGTTGGTTGGGGTGTGTACAAACTGCTAGGGCTGCAACCTAACTAACGAAATGGTAATCCATCATATGAGTTTTAGTTAATTAATCTGTCCCATTAAATTTGCATTTCTTAGGAGGACAAGGGAGGGAACATAAAGTTGAGGAAAAGGCTGAAGAAAAACAGTGAGGGACAGAAGTTCTTACATCACTGCTGCTAAGGTGCCGGTTGAAAAGTAACGGAGGAAAAAAGGCATCCTTCCCACGCTCAAGCAGCACTGGTGCATGGGGTTTCCTCGCCTAAGTGTAGTGTGTAGAATGCTACAGAAAGTTCTAGAAATTTTCAAAATGCTGCTCCACGCAGGCACAGATTTCCTATGTGTGACTGCACAGTGACCACAAAGAACAGTATTTCTGAAGAAAGAAACATACTTCATTTTAGGGATACTACACGTGTCATAGCAGGCACCATCTTAGAACAGATATTTCCTCCTATGTGTGAGAAAAAAGGGGGTGCTTCTAAGATGGAGCTTGCCATATGCAAATATTTTTAGTAGTATTAAAAATATGTTTTGTTTTGTTTTTAAAAAACTGCTGCCTGATTACCTGGGGCCAGCTTTAGAGTTGCTTAAGTTTTAAATTGATTAATTAAACATTGCAGCACATACATTTCTGCCTCAGGTTAAATATGTTTGCATATTATTTCAAAAACATGTTAATCAATGCTGAGATTAGGGTGTGTGTGTGTGTGTGTGTGTGTGTGTGTGTGTGTTACCCCATAAGAAGCAAAATCTCCCTCAAACCCCTTCCAACTCTCTTAAAACCTACATTCATCCCCAGCCCAAAGACTGTTTTACACGCGCATAATGATCACTTGATGACCAATTGATAAACGGGTCAACTCAGTAAAATGCCTCATTGCAGGGAACATTAAAATGCAACCTGCTGGCAGCCCATTCACAAAAGTAAGCCATCACTTGATGCTGCAGTCATCAACTGATGAGTATGCATGAGGCCCAGAAACAACATACAGTACTTTCCCCAAGGCCTGGGAAAAGCATCTTTTGTTTTCCTAGGAATATCACCACCATTTTCAAAATGGGCTGAAGCAGGGGTGGGGAATAGTAGCCAGCTTTATCAGTGTGTTGCAGATAAGCTAGTGAAAGTTGTAGCTCTCTTAGGCTCTCCCCCTGCCCGCTCCCAATTAGAACAGCACTACTGCAGTCTTACTGAGGTATCTATGGTGCATTAAAATCCTTTAAGGTTGAAATGGAACCTCAAACAGGATTTGCCAATCAATGTGCCCCCTTCCTCTCTTCCAAAGGAGATGAGAGTCCATTCAATGCTCCAGGCCAAACCTCCGAGAGACACATGTGGGAATTTCTGGAGCAGTCCTTAGGGTTTGGGGCTGAAATATTGACCACCACAGTAAGACAGATTCATTAAAAAATAAATCAAATTAAAGGTTGTATTGGGGAGGGACCATAGCTCAGATCCCCAGCAACTTCAGTGGAAGGCTCTCAGTTAACAAAAGACTCCTGCACAGAGAGCCACTGCCAGGCAGAGTAGTCAGTACTTGGCTAAATGGTCCAATGGTCTGACTTCGTATAAGGCAGCTTCATATGTTCATAGACAAACATTATAAGGTGGAAGGAAATGGCAGAAGATACAAGTGGGTGGGAATCACCGGGGGATTCAGGGGTGCAATTCATGGACTGGTGCTCCAGCTTATAAACAGAGATCCAATTCATTGGAAACTGCTGTTAAGTGTTGCAGTCCATTCCTGACCAGAGAGCTGGCTCTTCTTGCCACCCCATCCATCCTTTTCTTCTGCAGGATTCTGATTAAGGGGAGAAAAGCATGGCCCCATCTGGAACGGTCACTGGTGGAGTGGGGGACAGGCAGGGAGAAAGGCGGCAGGAGCACAGCGGGGGTGGGAGTGGGGAGAGCGTCCAGAGCGATCTAATCCTGTCTGGGGGTGCGTGCTCTTGCATAGTAGAAAAGCGGCAGAACAAGAGGAGTAATGCAGGAATACTTGTTTGCGTGAAAGAATCTAAGCATCAAGGAGGGAGGGAGCTGGGTTTGTTTGTGTATCTCCGTGTGTGTGTGTGTGTGTGTGTGTGTGCATAAGTGTTGGATGCATGTGTGTGAACATTGGGTACCCTTTAAAACCCTGCTAAAGAAACACACTTAAAGCAGCTGATGGCTCCATTTTGGAACTGCAAAAGGTTCTCTTGTAGGGAGGAGGGGCTACAGTTCGGCCGCAGAACACATGCCTTGCTTGAGTAAGGAAAGTCCCAGGTTACATGACTGGCATCTCTAGTAACAGGATATCCTATTAAAGGACTCTGTATCTTATTCCTTCTGGGTGAGAAGGCGTGGCACGGAATTTCAATTAGAAATATGGCCCCTGCCCCTGCTGCTTTGATCAGTAAAAAAACAAACAAACCCAAACAGCTAGGAGACTTTTCACTGGTCTGCTGCATCACATTTCATTTGGTCCTCAGGGAGCAGGGCTGCGAAAGACCTATACCTGAGGCCTGGTGGTGGTGGTGGTGGTGGTGGGGGGGTGGCTGCCAGCCAGAGTAGACAATGCTGAACTAGATGGTCTGGCACCATCTAAGGCAGCCTCATGTTTCCAAGACGAGCCCTCGGCTCCTGAGATCTTATGTCCTCCTCCAAAGCCTTTGAGAGATACACAGATCGATCCTCCGTTGCATGTTTATGTAGAAGAAGGTCCCACTGGTTTCAGTGGGACTTTCTCCTTGGCACAGGACTTGCATAAAAGGTCGAGGAAGGTTGGATCCAGATTTATGCTGGATCAACTGTGCTGGTGGAAGTGGAATTCCCCACCCCCTCCTTCCTACGGCAGCCCCTCCAGCCCCCTGAAAAAGCTACACACAGAGCCAGGAGACCCTGCCGAATGGGGTGAGCTGTGATGTGGGGGGGGAGGGGATCCCCCAAAACCAGGCGGAGGAACCTTCTGTGGGTGGAGGAACCTTCGGGAAGCAGATCTCAAGGCAAATCCAGGATCCAACCCAGGTTTTGGGACGGACACACACATGCAAATGGTTCTTAGTTCATTGCACAAGACGTGTTTTAACACAAGCAGGGAAGTGTTTAAATGTGAAAAGACTTCTGTAATGCTTGCTTACAAAAGTCTTGCAGGATTGGTTTGGCTGGGGCAGAATAGCTTTTTAAAATGAAGGATTGGAATCAGGGAAGAGCAGAGCAACTGGGCCTGCAACAAGAAAGGGCTGAGTCAAAGTGATCCATGTGAGCGGGTTGCTTGCTTCTCTGTGTCTTTTCTGGAAAAAGTGAGATTCAGCACAAAGGAACCGAAGCTTCTATTTATAGGAAGAGCCTCTGTGTATGTGCGCACGTGTGTACAGGAAATGTATGTTACAATTTAAGTACAAGGAGAAAATGCCAGGCTAAAACATTGGCCAACCGGGCTGTGAAGTCCCTCATCTTTGGATGCTTTTCAAATTATTATTGCATGGACATTAGGCTTTGCGGGTGGCTCAGGCAAGACCCAGCCTCTATATCAGGGCTCTCCAACCTTGTGTCCCCAGATGTTGCTGGCCTACAGCTCCCAGAATCCCTTGCCATTAGCCATGCTGGCTGGGTATGCTGGAAGCTGTAGGCCAGCAACATCTGGGGACCCAAGTTTGGAGAGCCCTGCTCTATATGGAGCTAGAAGGTGTTTTGATCCCCAAGAAAGCCTTGCCCCACATTTCAATAGATTAGCTCGCAACTTCTAAGCAAGAAATCTGGAAGTGCATGCCCCCAAGATAAACAATCTCAGTGGACAATGGCTGCAGTTCCTTGGGGAGACACGGCTCATGGGAATACAACTAGGGCTGTGTATACTCTGCACTTTCAAAACAAACATCTAAATCCCAGATCAAGAAAGGCTGAATGCTGTGTTAAGAAAAGCTGAATAATTAAGCAAAATTGCATATGTGTGCTTATTTTGCATAATGTATTCTACTTCTGCATGGGAGACTTTGCGCTCCCCCTCCACTAGAAATCCTACTTAGCACCTGCTCTGAGATTTCGCCAGGCTTTCAAGCCTATCTTCACAGCCATGAGAGCTAGAAACTTGCTCTCTTTTTTTTAAAAATGAGACTCTCAAGACCTGTACCCAGCACCAAATTCTATGCTTGCATGGAACAGCGGACCAGGCACAGCCCTGTTTATAACCAATCATGCTGTGCTGGCATTTGTGACTCCAGGTTCTAGACAATACCAGCTCAGCTATCACACCCCCCCAGGAACCCCCACATTGTTTAAAGGTGACTAAAAACAAAAAAACAAAAAACACTACTTTTTTTTTCTTCCAACCCCAATTTCGTTTGCTTGATTTTTCTTTTCTTTTTTTCTTTTTTGTGAACAGACCCGTACAAAGATTTTTTCTTCTTAATTAAAAAAAAATTATACATACTTATATATATATTTCTGTATATTAGCTTAAATTGGAGCTGTGTTCTCCATGCGCCGGCCCCTGAACCTTCAAATGGTACATCTGACATGCACCCAACCCATCCCATAACGTTTCCCACGGCGTCTTGAATGAGGTAAGAGGTAAAGGGTTTTTCTCAACGGAAACCAAGTGACAGTGGAGAGAAAGAAAAGGAAGGGAAGGGGGGGGAGTAAAGAAAAAAAAAATCACCCCACTCCCCTAACAATATTACATTACAGTTGCAAAAGAAGTCTGGCTAACAGATTGACAAAAAGATGGATCTATCACAGAAGAAGCGGCTCAGGCAAGAGGTCTGACCCATTAACAGCGTTAAGTGCCAAAATACTTGCATTAAGGTGATCACAGTCTTGTTTGCATTAAGGGTGAAACAGTCAGAAGAAAGTGGGAAGCTGGTGGTCTTTCCCGCCACCCCCGCAAATCTTTAGAGTGGGGATCAGCAACTGAAGGTTCCAGTGCCAAATCTGGCCCCCTAGGCAGCAACTGCCAATATCCCCACGCACCGCCCCCCTTTGCCAACCCAGAGGCAAGAGTGCTGTGTGAAAGGCAGGCCCGGAGGCTGTGGCAACGGGGGACTCGCAGGCAGTCCACTTCCGGGAAGGAGAGGAAGGCCTGGCCTATCACCATTCTCAATTCCCCTCCTCAGAGTGGTGATCTCATGAAACTAGTTGCTGGCCAGAGCTTCAGAGGTCCTGCCTGTTTTCCAAACAATCAGGAACAAACAGATAAGCAGAAAGCTAAAATGAAAAATGTGACACCAAATGACAGCTAATCCAAGTTTGGAAACCTGGGAATCTGGGGTGCTTCTCTCTCTCTCTCGACAGCTTGGCTGATTCTGTTTTCCAAATGTGGGTTTGCCCACCCCAAATCTCCAACTGGATTTCCTCCCAACTAGTTTGTGCAACCTGAGGCTAAGGGTTTGGTTCTGCCATGGCATTAAGGGTGGGCAGAGATGACTACAATGGGTGAGGAAGTGCACTAGAACATGATTTCCTTGATCCAGTGCCCCTCCAAAAGAGATAACTAGATTGGATCAGGCAGGGATGACCTTTAGAAACAGTGTTCTTTCCCCATTCCTGGTCCCTGCTACAGAGGAGCCAGTTAAACAGAGGCCTTTGTACTTGTGCCCCATGGGCACAAGTACAACTGGTGCTACAATAGGGCCGAAGGTTTACGGATGTATGGGACACGGGATACTGTAGGAGAAAGGTTTTTAAGCAGAGAGCAAAATGCTTGGCACCTTCCCCAATTAGGTTACGCAGTGCTAGTCATGCCCTGCTCGCTGCTAGGAAGTCTGCAGATCTCTGGTTGTGGGAGGGATGCTGCCACCTCCCTGTGAATTTTATCATTTTCCTCTTTTTCTATACTGATAAGTGCCATTTGCAAAACCAACAAAAAAGAAAAAAAAAGGATTCGACCCTTACTTGGTTCTCTTGGAGCACTGAAGAGTCAGGGTTTCTGCTTCCCCAGAGAGAAGAACATGGGAGGGCGGGCAGGGCAGGGAAGAATACTAGTGCAGCAAGAAGTGTACCGCCACGTGGCGTGGGAAAGCGTGTGCAAAGAACTAGCAAGGGCCCTTTAAAAGCCCAGTGGGAACATTGCATGCGGCGGCCTTTAACCAGGAGGGGGGAGAGGGGAGACAGCTGTGAGAGTGGATGATGGGCACACGTTGAACCTGCCCACCTTGCCCAACATGGAGGTAGATTGGCTGAAGCCTCAGGGAAGGGAGGGGGTTTCAGGGGCAGGGAAGAAGGTTGTTCATTATACCCTTCAGCACTGGAACAAAAAAGCAGGCACCCCTTAGGTTCACGCCCTGCAGTGCGGTTCAAAGCAAAATAAAATAGATTTCTTATTCAATCACCTGTTTCTCCACCAGGAGAGGAGTGGAGAGGGGGGAGTCTTTGTCTATTTGAAAGTGCATCTGTCCACACTCGGACGGCTTGAGCCTCAATTTGCGTATTTTATTTATTATTATTTTTTTGCCAAACCACCTGTGACTTTCTTCCCCCATTGCCTGCCCCCACTCCTCAATAATTTAATAGGATCTCTCTCTTCCTCTCTCGGTTCCCTTTCTTTCTTTCTTTCTTTCTTTTAAAAATCTTCCTTTCTTTTACAAAAAAAAGTGCATTTTATATTTTAGCCTCCCAGGGAGGGTAACTAAATGCTAAAAGTTCTAAAAGGAAATGAAAACAAGAATAAAACAACCAAACACACTCTGACGTTTCCTGGGACTGTTATGTGCAAAAGAAACATATATATATATATATTTATATATATTGGTAATCAAGTCCATTTAAACGAGAGAGGTTTGATCAGGGCTAAAGCAGAGGGGTGCCAACTGTTTCCAGTGCTGTGGGGGCAGAGAAACTCTTTCTTAATGGGGACAAGGGCAAAGGTTGTTTTGGGGGGGGGGCACACATGTGGATTAGTTTCCGTCTCTTAACATTATAGCAAAATTTAAGATGGATGTCTTACCCTGGAAAGATAACTTTGGGACAAAAGGGGATTGGAGGAAGTAAGCTACATGGGGGAAGGTGGGAATTGTATTGCCCACTTAATTTTTTTAAAGTCTGCCTAGACAAAGAAGTGTTGGCTACTGCACAAGTCTACCTCATAACAAAGGTTTCGTATAGATCCGACCTTTTTTTGGTGGCCCAACCCCTGTCAAGGATGCCCCCGCCTCCCCGTCCACGTGATTCACTGATGCTGACGTGCAATATTTAGAAAAACAAAACGAAACAAAAAATGAAAAGAAAAATGAAAACAACAAAACAGAACCAAAAAAAAAAAAAAAGAAACTCTGTTGTGTCCGAGGTGATGAGGTGGGGCCCCTTGTGGCCCAAGTCCAGACATCGCCCCAATCCCAAATTGCCCCACATCCCCAATTCTCCCACACCACCCTGTTTGCCCCCTCCGTCCCCACGCCCTAGACTTCCTGATCCTCGAAGACCTCGAGGAAGAGCGGGGGAAAGAGCTCCGTGGGGCATTCCACCTTCATGTGCAGGAAGCGGCTGGCGTGGCAAGCCCCTATCATGCGCAGGTCGGTCACCTTCATGAGGAGCTTGGGCCAGAAGTGGGGAATGTTGTGTTTGCGATAGTTGATGTAGTGTTCAAACGCCAGCAGGTAGGTCTCTTGGCATTTCTCAATTTTGTCAATGCAGATGAGCCCACTACGGTCTGCAAGGTGAACAGAAAGGAGGATGCATGTCAGATGGACAGAAGCTGTGGGGCTGCAGGGGGGTCCTCCCCCTCTGCCTTGGCAACCAACCAATCACTTTTATCCCCACCAAAACAAGTCACCTAAGAAGGACTCTGGGCATCTGACCTCATGGTCTGAGGCTGGGATTAGCTGAGTGGAGTGCCCTGGGGATGCAGTGTGCTCAGGACTCAAGAGCCTGAGGAGTGTGCGATGTTGTAAGGGTGTATAAAGCCTCTGGATTGGCCAGGCCTGATAGAAACCCTAGGACCGTGGCACTTTGCCCTAATCTGGTAGAAGAGAAGCAGTACTTTCTGCCTGCTACACTACCTGCTACTCTAGCACAGGGCTCTCCAACTTTGGGTCCCCAGATGTTGCTGGCCTACAGCTCCCAGCATTCCCAGCCAGCATGGCTAATGGCAAGGGATTCTGGGAGCTGTAGTCCAGCAGCATCTGGGGAGCCAAGGTTGGAGAGCCCTGCTCTAGCAGGCCCTTCGAGGCCTAGATTTGGCTATGGCTTCCCACAGCCCTGGCCTTGCACCTGACAGTGTGTCATGGCTGGACCAGGCTTCACCATCACTGCTTCTGCTGATCTGCCAGCTAATGCAACAGGAGCTGTTAGGCATCTTTGCACTTGTGCTGACTGACAGTTTGGGGGTCGGGCTGTCAGGCTGCAGAGCTGGACCTGAGGTTTTAGCCTTCTTACGAGCACAGGAAGATACCGAGTCAGACCATTGGTCCATCTAGCTCAGTACTGTCTGCACTGACTGGCAGCAGCCATCGAGAGTTTCAGACAGGAATCTTTCCCAGCCCTGTGTCAAGATGCAGCCTGGGATTGAACCTGGGACCTTTTCCATGCAAAGCTTGTGCTTTACCACTGAGCTACACCTTCCTCCTTGGCGTCTTCGGGGAAAGGAATACAAATTGAAGTTGAAGGCCCAAATCCAGAGGGAGAAGCTTTTTTTTGTTTGTTTGTTTGCGAGGTCTTAGGAACATGGTCCTAGTGAGTCAGACTACTGGCCCATCTAGCAACGGCTCTCCACCACTGAGATGTGGCTACTTTCTGTCACTTCTCTATCATCTCTGCCACCTGTTACACTTTCTGTCACCTTCATCTCTACCGTATGATCATCTTTCCTGCCCCTTCATGCCGGCACTGACCATGCCCAGTATCCCAACATATCCCACACGTGCCACGCTGTAGTTAGTGGCTCAGGGGTCTCTGGAACAAATCAGCCCAACATTAATCTGTGTAAGCCGCTCTGAAGAGTGGGGTAAAAATACTGTAAATAAATAAAATAAAAATACACCCTTTAAGGGAAGGGCCTTAGATTTGCATGTATAGGTCCCAGGTTCAGTCCCAGGCACCCCCCAGGTAGAGCTGGGAAAGACCCCAGTCTGATACCAGTCAGCATAAAGAAGACTGAGCTATATAGACCCATGGTGTGACTCAGTATAAGGCAGCTTTCTAAGTCCCAATGGGACAATCACGGGATAGAGGGGGAAGAATAGATAAATTCTATTTATTCTATAAATATTTATAGAATAAATAGAATTTATAAATAAATAAATAGACAGGCCTGAGGCTCACGCTGGCTCAGCTTATCTGAGCGTGGAGAGCTAAGCAGGGTTAGGCCTGGTTCTTACTTGGATGGGAGACCCCCCTCCTCTAGTTTCCTGCATTGAGCAGGGGGTTGGACTCGATGGCCCTGCAGGCCCCTTCCAACTCTATAATCTATGAAATCTATGAATATAGAGTGCGTAATCAATCAGCTGCCCGTACCTGAGGACATGAGCAGCACAGCCTGGAGCAGCGCCACTTCCGTGTCGTCCAGGTTGAAGGCAGAGAGGGACTTGCCCAGATCAAAGATGGCATCTGACACCACGCCCAAGCCGCCATTCTTCAGCTGCTCCCGCTTGACAGCCATCTCACCGCTCAGTGTCAGCGTCTCACTTTCAGGGTCATAGCGCACAGCTGCCCTCAGTGACATGATCTCCATGCAGCAGCCCTTCAGAAGGATGATCTGGTCCTCACAAGGCAGCTGAAAGCAGGGAGAGGCATGGTCAGTGCTGGCCTCAGCACAGGTGGTTAACTAGGATCTTGTTTTTGCAGTAGCAGATGGTCTTACTCCATGCTGCATGGAATTTGCAGGTTTCTGCTGCCCAGGACAGAACAGCAAAGCAAGGATGGAAGCCCCAGTATAACCGGGAGGCAAGGAATGGCTGGACTATAAGGTGGGGTCCCAGAAGCAGAACAGCCAGAAAGTTTGGGTGTGAATGAAAGCTGAGTGAAGAGCAGCAGGATATTAAGAAGCAGAGTTCACTCAGGAGAGAACAAATCAGGAGGCAAGATGCGGTGGGAAACTTGGCGCTTCTCTTGAAAAGTCACTTGGTCTGCAGGAGATGCTGCTCTTCCAGTCGAGTCACCGGTTGAGCTCACTAGGAAGCTGACTGGACCTTGCTGGCTCCAGGACAGCTACAAATACTCCCAGGACAGCTACCAGGTCATGTCTGAGTAGCAGGTTCTTGCCGGATCACGCTGATGCATTCTCTGCTTCCTTCACTGCTCCCTTCCTCCTGCACCACAGGACTGATCTCCCCTGGTTCTTGACCTCAGCTTCCTTACTTATTCATATCCATCCTTTCCACTGAACAGGCACACAAGGCGGCTTGCAATCATAAAATAACTGATCTAAAGCCATCCTATATGAAACACTAAATGTTCAAATTACTAAAATGCACTAAAAAGATTCACATATCCCTGAACTAAACATAACAGCGGAGAAAAAATAGAAAAGTATCCTCCGAAGGCCTGACAAGTGAGGTGCCACTGCTGGGAAAAAAACTTGCCCTTAGTAGAAACCAACCTGTCATCAGTTGGGGGGAGGCATCCAGAGCAGGGCCTCACTGGACAATCAAAATTCATGAGGAAATTCATAACTCTGGATTTTCTTCTACTACTCTTCCCTTCGATAGGCTGCATGAACATTCACCCATTTTGGTTTGGAGAGCCAAAGTAGTGCTTATATGGCCACTGAAATGTTTTCAAAGATAAACTCCTACCCCTGAATGTTCAGTGTTTTTAATGCCTCTTTACGGCCATTGTTTGCCCAATCTGCTGCTGCTTCAGTGCCACTTTTTTCTTTGTTGGGGCTTTCTGCTTCGTAGAGTGATCCCAGCTCATCAGGAATCACAGCATGGGCGCATTCGCACGTCACACCAACCCACCCTGGCAATAAGCCACAGTGGGTTGGTTGTTCCGTGAACAACCCACAGAGCACCCAACAGGCAATCGGGGTCACTGTGGGGCTGTTTACCCCCCTCCCTCCCCCTTGGTCCTCCTGCAGGCATCTAGGGGGACCCGCAGCAGGACTGACTTGTCTCCCCTTCCCCGCCAGGATCGCAAGCTGTTTTTGGCTCTCTGCGGCTTTCCCCCCCTTTACCTTCCGCCCCGCCCCCACCCCCGGAGATTGCAATATCTGGCTTGACAGCCAGCTTTTGCGATCTCTGTTTTGACAGCCACTGATAGCCCCTTCAAAGTGCCCAAGTGGCACCTTGGAGGGGCTGTCTGTGGTTGCAAATTGTTTTGTTT
This sequence comes from Shinisaurus crocodilurus, assembly GCA_021292165.1. NCBI lineage: Eukaryota > Metazoa > Chordata > Lepidosauria > Squamata > Shinisauridae > Shinisaurus > Shinisaurus crocodilurus. Next base: position 268,414,880 of record CM037877.1, on the reverse strand, counting down.
TTTTTTAAATTATTCTTTTGGACCCCCCTAATGTGCACCAGTATTTGTGCTCCTCCTCCTCATCTTCGGTCTTTCGCAAGTGTGTACCTGTGCACGTACAGAGGTCTGAAAATGGGCAGCCTCGCCTGGGCAATGTCCAGGGAGGTTCCTTCTGGCAAAGTGCAGCAGGTACCAACCCTAGACATTGACCCACTGGGACTTCAAATAGCCTTCCCCCCCCCTTTGGTTTGGTTTGGTTTGGTCTGACAGCTGTCAAAAGGTGAACTATCAAGCCAAACCAAAGGTGTGAGTGATCTGTGCTTACAAAAAGGGGGTGGTGGGATTTACATCCCCTTCACGGCAAGATCCTATTTCTGTGGGGGAACTTGACTGCCCTAAGGGTGCTCTCACTTTTCCACTTGTTCCCAAAACTCTAGGTGCTTGGGAACATGGAAAAGTGCATACCACCCCCTTTTAAAAGGAACTGGCCTTTTGACAGCTAGCTAGCTAGCTGTCACAATGCCAGTTCCTTTTAAAAGGTTTTTTTCAACAGGGCTCCCCATGGTTTCTTGACAGGGACTTATGCATTCATGGGACATGTGCATTCAATCTCCGGTGGAAAAAAGGTTAAAGGGACAAAAAAAGCCACAGCCAGCCAAAGGGACTTGCAATCACGGCGGGGGAAACCAGCCAGTGCCAGTCACCCCAAAGTGCTGCGTGGGCACTTGTGGGGAGGCTGGCACTGGCGGTGGTCTGGGCAAGCTTGGTAAGTGCGGCAATCAATCAATCAATCAATCAATTATGATCATGGACCAGCAAGAGCTGCAAGGGGTTTTTGCTGCTCTTGCCAAGCAGCTCACCGGACGGTTCCTGGTACCCACGATTGGGTCAGTTGCCCAGGTCCGAATGACAGGACAACTCATTGCGGGTACAACAACCCCTAGAACAAGCGATGGGTTGTCAGGGTGGCTTGTTGTCCTGAAACAAGCCACCGTGCGGGAAATGGTCCAGGTTCACACAACAGGACAACTCACCGTCTGGGTTGTCATGTCGTGCAAATCCAGTCAATTATGATGACATTACGATGCTACACAACCATACTGATAGGAACGGGGCCTGGTGAAGATCCAGAACCCTCCAGTTGTCCTTTCTGAGTTCTTTTATTTACAAAGAGCTTCACAACTTATCTCCCATTTATTTGTTGGCATAAATGTAGGAAAGAGGAGGTGAAGAGAGATACAGGACCAAGGCAGAGCGGGTGGGAAGTGGCAGCTGGGACCAAAATCTCTGGGGCCAGAGTCTGGGGGATGACATGAGGACGTACTGTATTGTTTTTATATTTCTTGCTGACAGCCAGCCCTGAAGACTGTACTGCTGGGGGAGGGTGAAAGGCTGACTCCTTACTCGTGGCCATTCTCCTTACCAACCAATGTAAGGAGGCAGCCCACACTTGTGATCTCTGAGTGTGCAAGGAATCACAACCAAACTTCTTTCCCCCTTCTCACCCTCTGGTACCATCCACCCATTGCTTACCTCTGAAAACAAGGGCAGTTTTTTGGCAAAATCCACCACACGTGTGATGGCAGGGGTGATAATCTTCGTAAACTCACTGAATGCCTCCAAGTCCACTTTGTCCCCATCGGGCATGGAGGCCATTGGTGACTGACCAATATCTTCAGGCTGAGAGTGGGATAAGAAGACAGGCAGAATTAAGCCTCTGTAGAAAGGTCGTTTTTGATCCCCCACTCCATCCACAGGAAAACCACTTTCCAGTTTCAGGACTGGAAATAAAAGTTCTAGCTTTCAGTATTTCCTGCCTCCCCAACCCCCACTAGGCAAAGCTCTTTATATTATTCTTCTATCACACTATGCAAATTCACTTGTTAAGGACCCTGAGAATCCCCACTCTCTTCTTTAATGCAAGTTTCTAGCCCTTGCAGCTGCAAAGATCAGGGGTCCACAATTCCCCTTGCCATGCTCGCTATGACAATCATGTCATCGCCCGCAGGCAGGCATGACAAGCCTCAGCCTTCCTCCCAACCATAGAGCTGGGAAGGTGGGAGGGATCATCCCTGGAGTTATGCAGCACTCGAGAGTTTGGAAGTGCAGGCAGCACAGCATGTTTGGGGTCTATTCTCCACCTCTTCTCCAATTCAACATTTGGGAGGAATGTTTTGCCACTCCACTTCCAAGGCACTTGGGAATACTTCAAAAGCTGAATGCCTGAAACAAGCTGCAGTGGAGCACCACAACAAGCACCGTAGATCAGTCAATGAAATGCTGGTACAGCCATCAGCCTTGCCCCTTCCCCCAAGCTTCAAATGGACTGGCTGCCTTAAAAAAAATAAAAAATAAAAGCACTACATATATGTTTATGTGTTCTATTCTTCACCTTACTTTTTTTCAAACTGAGCCATTTTAAAAACGGTTGCAAAACTGCTCTGGGAATGTGTATGGGGGAGAGGGTTCCTTGATTCCACAGGTGCCAGCCAAGAGGTGCCCCTCCGCAGGCAGATCTTCCCCTTTCAAGCTCTCCTACATTAAAAACCACTCAAGCATTTTTGGTGTGCTTACTTATTTTTTAAAAATGAAGAGCTCAGAAGTAATATGTTTGTCACAAAGCAGCAAAACTGCCCCTTTCAGAGCAGTACATTTGTATGCACTGTAAAATGAATTTTGGCTGCTCAGCAGTATGTCCCCCTGCTCCTTCTTTCCCTCAATGTTGGGATTTGATCCTGCTTTTAAAAGCTGTCTTTCATGGCCAATTGCAACAGCCACCATGCACACATTTGGATTCTTCGGTTACCACATAACTCTTTGTCAAGGAGCTACTGGGGATCAGAGTGCTGCCCCCACTCTAACAGCGGAACAGATTCAGACATGCCTAACCATCGGCTTCTTTCTAAGGAGTACAGGATCATTCAGCAGCTTCCCTTGTTTTGGAACATTCCATTCCGGTTCTATAGGATACACAACCTTGGCAACATAAAACCCTACAAAATAGGCTGCAGCTGCTATGGACTCTGCTAAAGGCAACCCACATCTTGCACCTAAACCCACAGTTCTCCACAAAGTTATTGCTATATTTTAAGGGTAACCTTGATGCCCTCACTGAGCCAGTGCAGATGTAACTTTGGGGCTCAGTTAACTGCATTGACTCAGACAAATTCCCTAAACTGTTAAAATTCAGCTTTGCTGCATGGTGGTGGAGCTGTAAGAATGTTTTGGAATTTTGGCAGAAAGTCTTTGCAGAAATATCGGAAATAACTGGAACGGAATTAGAGGTCTGCCCAAAATTGGCATTGTTATCAATAACAGAAAATGTAGTTTGTTTAAAAAATACTAAGGAATTGATTGTGAATTTATTAACAGCGGCAAAATTAATGATAGCTAGGAAATGGAAAGAACAACATGTCTTCTTAATTACTGAGTGGTATAAAGAGGTATGGGATATCGCGTTAAATGATAAATTAACTTGCAGTATCAAATGTCAAAAAGGACAATTGGCGAAAAACACTTTTGTGAGCATTTGGGGTAAATTTTTGGATTACGTGTTGGTGAGGGGGAAGGGGAACGAACCTTGTCAATTTCACAGAATCAATTTCATAGATCATAGAGTTGGAAGGAGCCTGCAAGGCCATAGAGTCCAACCCCCTGCTCAATGCAGGAAACTAGAGGAGGGGGGTCTCCCATCCAAGCAATAACCAGGCCTGACCCTGCTTAGCTTTCCACGCTCAGACAAGCTGAGCCAGCGTGAGCCACAGGCCTGTATCAAGATTTGTTATATTTTTGGAACAGAGAATAATATTTGATATCCTTTGGGAAATATAAGCATGATCCCTAGAGTATGGGGGGTGCACAATATTAATGTTGTATTGTTATTATTATTTTATTATTATTGTCAGTATTTGTTATTTTCTTTGTTTGGATTGAAAAACTTAATAAACATTTACATTTTTTTAAAAAAACAGCTTTGCTCTCCCTGCTCTGCATAATAACCTAAGAAGAGCCATGCTGGATCAGACAAAGGGCTCATCTAGTCCAGCATTCTGTTCACACAGTGGCCAACCCACTGCTCACGGGAAACCCACAATCAGGACATGAGTGCAAGAGCATCTTCCCACCCAAGTTCCCCAGCAACCGGTATACATAGGCATACTGCCTCTGATACTGGAGGTGGCACACAGCCATCAGAACTGGTAGCCCTTGATAGCCTTATCCTCCATGAATTTGTCCAGTCCCCTTTTAAAACCATCCAAATGGGTGGCCATCACTACATCTTGTGGAAGTGAATTCCATAGTTTAACTATGCACTGTGTGAAGAGATACTTCCTTTTATCTGTCCTGAATCTCCCACCAATCAGTTTCATGGGATGACCCCAGATTCTAGTATTATGAGAGAGGGAGAAAAAATGTCTCCCTATCTGATTTCTCCACACCATGCATAATTTTGTACACCTCTATCATGTCTCCCCTTAACTCGCCTTTTTTCTAAGCTAAACAATCCCAGATGTTGTAACCTTTCCTCATAGGGGAGTTGCTCCAGCCCCTTGATAATTTTAGTTGCCCTTTTCTGCACTTTTTCCAACTCTACAATATCCATTTTTAGGTGCGGTAACCAAAACTGTACACACCATAGATTTGTATAAGGGGAGTATGATACTGACAGATTTATTTTCAATTAGTTTCCTAATTATGCCTAACAAAGAGTTTGCCTTTTTCACAACAGCTGCACACTGGGTTGACATTTTCATTGAGCTGCCCACCACAACCCAAGATCTGGTGTGTGTGTGTGTGTGTGTGTGTGTGTGTGTATGTGATAATGGTTTCTTCTTCAAGGGGACAACAGGGATAAGGCTGGGGAACAATTGTGTTTTGGCCCATAAGGATTTCCTCAATTGCAGCCCCTTTGGTCTGTTGTCATACAAGTAAATGTATACTTTCACTCTCTGCACTTGTATGGAGTGAGGGAGAAAGGTATGCAATCAGGAAAGCAGGAGGGAGACATACCGTAATTTTTCCTACAGCTTAGACCTGATCCCCCAACCTGGTTCCCGCCAGATGTTTTGGACTTCCAACTCCCATCAGCCTCAGCTAGCATGGGCAATGGTTAGGAATGCTGCAATCCAAAACATCTGGAAGGCACCAGGATGGGGAAGGCTGCCTTAGATCCTGTTGCCACAAGGCTCTGGAACCTGAGGGCAGGATTTTATTTCCTCTTGAAGGATTCTCCAATTAGCCTAGAGCCCCTGGAATTTTGCCACCCTTGCTATTGTGTTGGTCTAGCACCACACACATGGCATTTCTGGCGCAAACTCTCCTCCTGTGTCTTAAGTATAGACATGAATCATGGTGAAGGTAAACCCTGATTGAGGATCATGGTTAAGTGGGGAACCTTGGCACTCCTACGTGTTATACAAAGGCGGAGGTAGGAATGCTTCCCTTAGAGCACTCTATCTGGAAGACTGTGTTCTTCTATTTCCTTAAAATAAAACTTTCAATAAATAAACTAGTTATTCTATGCGTAAATGAGCAGAGATCTACCCCCTCATATTCTATGCGTAAATGAGCAGAGATCTACCCCCTCAAGAAACAACTGGATACACCGATGTGAATCTAATATGAGACACTCCGGTTTAGACTCCAGTGCAATGCCAGGTGGGGATATACATCAACAACGTGAGGTGATAAGACGAACATTGCAGAATTATTTCTGCAAGATAGATATTGATACAATTAAAGCCTCCAGATTCTCTAACAGTTTCCCTCTTATAAAACCAACTCATAAGGAAGAAAAATATTTAACAGAAATAACCACCCCAGGTCTTCATAAAGCTCTTGCTAGTCTGTGTTTCCAGACGATGCTGTCCAATTTCAAAGAAGGAAGATATACAAACATGCCAAGAGAACAAAGATTATGTATTTGTGGAGACCAAGCAGTGGAGGATACAGTTCACTATGTCCTACACTGCAAACTATATGAGAACCCTAGGAAAAGATACTTAGACAGGATCCAATTATTTATTGTACAGACCTGGATAAAATTTGTTACCTCTTTACAGCTACAGCGAAATCTATCTCACTGAATCTAGCCTTTTTTGCAGTGAAAGCAGCGAATATCAGGAAAGCCTTGGTGAGTGCAGAGGATAGTATATAAGGCGATCCATCAGAATGTTGTAATGTATCCTTATAAGGCATTGTACTGTTGTTTTTGTTGTATTTGATATTGTATTTGATATTGTAAATGGCTAAAATCCAAGTTGGGTTGCCATAATAATAAATATATATATATAAGTGGGGAACCTAGTTAATGTCTGTGCTATCATATCCCTTAAGTGCAGTTGAGAGGGTAGAAGCTATCGGGAGGGGCTGTGGTGAGGGTGTGAGAGATCCTGTGGCCCACTCACCATCTCTTATGTGTGGCTGATTATTTCTGTACATTGTTCCTGCTGTACGTCGTTTCAGCTCAAATTGTGTGTCAAAATGCACACTTACATCCTGCTCTTCCTTCACAGAACTCAATGTGGTTTTCACTTGGTTCTCCCATCCAGGCAGCTTAGCTTCAGCATCAGAACTGCACCACAATGCTTTCAGACCATTCTCTGGCCTGAATTTCAAAAGACAGTTTGCCCAGTTAGTGCATGACTCTCCCACATGTAGGAGGGATTCTGTCCTGTATTCTAAAGCACTGGATTGGGGTGGATGGGGTGGCGGCACAAGAGTGAGATGCTTCTCCATGAACCACCCAGACTGTTGGCCTCCCAATTTCCTCTCCCCACTCCCAAACCCCACTTCCCATGACCTCCATGTCCTGACCTGCCCTGGCACAGGCTGACTATGGCCAGCAGAGGGCACCCCAAACCAGCAATCCCTGCCCTGCTAAGAACGTGGGGGAAGGGAGGGGGTTTCCGGCCTATCTGCCCTTGGATGAAGCAGAGAGGTCACAGCTGTGTCCCTTTGCTCAATCAATTTAACCCTTCAAGGGCTTCTCTGCAGGTCTGAAGCATTTGATAAGATGTTGTAGGGGGAGAAATTTTTATTTAATTAAAACTATCATCTCTTGGATTTATTACCATGTATGTTGACTTCTGAGCTTGCCACTGCTCCGAAGTCTAAAGATGAGTTGCATTTTTCCCACATTAAAAAAAAAAGTGCAATCTAATGTATACAGTAGTCTACATTTTAAATAGCATTGGGCATAACGAATGTTAAAGCGCTTTTAAATGCAACTGATTTCAATTAGAGGGTTAAGCCTCTCTACCACTGAAGCAACAGAGACTTAAACGTTGACTGGATTGTGTCCTATGTTATATGCAGATATAATACAGTAAGTAACATAGTGCTTAAACAGGCCGCCTATTAAAGGGCAATAACCGTACGCACCCAAAAAAAAATAGTTCAAATCAATACAGCCTTTAAAACAGTTTCAGAGAGATTTAAAATTAAAAGAAAACATGTGCAAAGGTATTTAAATTGCTTTTTAAATAAGGTATAAGCTAGGGGTGACCAACATTAGAAAGTTAATGTTTCAGGGCCTGCTATTCGAACACCAAGAATGCGGTGCTATATAAAAGTGAGAACACACGGCAACTGCGACCTTATAGATCGAGTTCAGCAGTGAAAGGGAGGACAGAAATCTGTCCCTTTCCCCACTCTTTGAATACCCCATGAGCAGGATCACGCTCTGCATTAATTCATCTGTAACGACTGCTGCTACACTGGTCCCATACTCACAAACCAATCAGGGGTTGAAACACACACACACACACACACACACTTTATCTCTAAGCATTACACCAAAAAGAGCAGTGGGGGAAACCTGCCTGCTCGCAACTCCTTAACCATTTGACTGAAACATGTTGGCCTGGATGAAAGGGGTGGCTGGCTTAAGTAATTAATTAATAGGAGATTAAGCATGCTTGGAGAATTAGTGTGCACAGCTGGGAGTCACACTACACACAACCCCAGTCCTGGCTTCCAAACAGGGCATGAGGGGAGGTTCCATTCTGTGAGGCAGTTGGAGATCTCTTTCAAACACCACTCAGCACCCTCACAAAACGGCAGTTCCTAAGATTTCTTTGGGGGCAGCCAGGACAGTGGAACTGGTTTCAGAAGTGTAGTATAGAAGAGCACATGGTGACTGCAGCCCCTTGTCAAACACAAATATTGGAAGAGCTGAGGCAAGTGGGGTGGGCTTCCCCCCCCCCACTTTTCCCCCAACACTTTTCAGACAGCTTGATGAGTAGGTAGTTAAAGGGTTTTAAGGGGCAAATTCTTCTCATTATATCAACAATATACAATATTACACCAAGGGCTGCGTGGACGTTGTGATTTTGTGGGAGTGCAGAATTCAACGTTTTCTTGGCTGAATTTTAATTACGTTAAATAGACTGGGACAAAGTACACACAGACCCAGGTTTTGCCCAACCTTCTTCCCTTGTATCCTTGAAATGAGAGTGGCAGAACAGCTAGAAAACAGCCAGAGATGTGTGTCATTGATCTGGTTTGCATGTAACGGCGGCAAATCATGTGGTTTGTGAGTATGGGACCAGTGTAGCAGCAGTCGTTACAGATGAATTAGTGCAGAACGTGATCCTGCTCATGGGGTATTCAAAGAGTGGGGAAAGGGACAGATTTCTGTCCTCCCTTTCACTACTGAACTTGATCTATAAGGTCACAGTTGCTGTGTGTTCTCTCTTTTATATAGCACCGCATTCTTGGGGTTCTAATAGCAGGCCCTGAAACACCAATTTTCTAAGAAAAAAAATCACATTCCATACAGTCTTTAGGGTTAGAGATCCCCTCCTCCCAAAAGCTACCCTCATGGCTTCATAAAAGCATTTCCTGCATACTACAATGGAAACATTTTCTAGTGGGGTGGGGAGATACAGGCAGTGCCCCGTAACTGAGATAGCTGGCTTCTCAATTTTCAAGGGCCACTCTGTTTTTCAGGCAATAGTTTGGGAGCTGGAGTATCTGTCACCTCACACAGTTGATGATGTTCTATTAGCAAAGTTGGTATTACCTTGCAGAAATAACTTCTCTAGGATGGAGCACATATTTGGATGAGGGGGGAGGAAAAATGAACGCATTTCCTGAACGGTTCCCGAAAGAGACAGATTGGCTTTTGCCTTTCCAGAATGCTCAGGAGTCAGCAATACAATAAAGCGTATACACTATGGCTCCAACACAGCAACAAACCATGGAGAGAAAGATGTGGACAATTGGAAAGAAGAGGAGAGCTAAGAAATATTCTCCAAAAAGAAAGCAAAGGATGAAAAGCAGTGATCATCAGGATGTGGATTTGTGCATCTAATAAATACTGACCGATGTGCGCAATGCCTAGTCGAGTTCTACCCTACCCACTGCCACCACTCACCAGGAATTTCCGCTTCTGTTTCCAGTGGCTGCCTTGGGCATTAGTGCTGCGGTGTGCCTCTGTGGCGATCTGGATCAGATCCCACTCCTCTGTAGTTGGCTCTGGCCGGTGCTGAAGGGATTTCATCATCTCTTCTTTGCGCCGCCTCTCCCGGTTCTCTTCAATCAGCTTCCGCTTGGCTACCCTCTTGGAGTCATCCAGCACCACTAGGGGGTGGCGAAGAATGGAAAGATGTGAGTGGAGGGTGGGGCCTCACAAAGAGCCGATCAGAACTCTGCAGGACACCTGTTGCATCCTGTGGCCCATTTGGCCACTACCAATGTGCCAAATGGCCTTATGAAAAGCATTCTGATTGGCTGGATCCTATGACACCCTATGGAATTCTGGGATAGCTACTATTAAGCTTGGAGCCCTCACGCCACATCAAGGGCTCGATATGTAGGGATTCAAAGATGAAACCATACAACTCTATGCACCAAGCAACACACCTCCCAGTCCTGGTCCCCCAAACATGTGTCCATTCTTGGCCACATTCCTTTCCATGAGGTCCCTGACAGGAGGCTGCAATCACTTTCTTCCCCATCTCCCCAACCCCCATATCCCTCCACAGTGGGCGCAATGCCCTTACAGTCCATGGCCATGCCAACGGCAATGCACTTCTTGAATCGGCAAAGCTGGCACTGGTTGCGGGTGATCTTGTCAATGATGCAGGAGCCATCATACTTGCAGGAGTATGTTGGGTGCAGGTTCTTCTGGATCGTCCGTCGGAAAAAGCCCTGTAGAGAGGAGAATGCAATCAGAACCAGGCAACCCTTGGGAGGCAGGCTCCCTGCCCTTCCATTACTAAACAAAAGTCCACCCACCAACTCACCCGCCTATCAGTTCCTTTATTCTAACTAAATGAATACCGTCTCACTGCAGTCCTACTGGCACCTCCATTACTAAATTGAATTTTTTGCTGTTCTAATCCCCAATGCGAGGCCTATATAGTGCTTTCACCATAGAGACAGACTGACACCATTCCTGTATCTATAGAGAAGTACAGATGGCTACTTCAGTGGTGGCTTACAATGCTAATACTGGAAATTCAGGCTGTGTGCGCCCCTATTTTCTTTTTCTATTGTTCTAATCCAAGATGATTAGTCAGGGCCACCCCAAGACATTTTGGTGCCATGGTGGAAGGTCCAAATGGCTCCCCTTGGCCTCCCATTAATGAACATTACTGAACCTTCTCAGCTATGAAACTCACTGTTTGGTCTTGGGCAAGTCACTATCTTTCAGACTAACCATGTGAAGATAAAACCAGATAACCCCATGCATGCCCCACTACAGGTTCCTTGGAGGAAGAGCAAGATACAGATGTGATCAATAAGTAGTAGTATTTGCAGAATTTGGGGAGGCTGACGGATATGGTAATTGTGAGGCAGAAGAGAGTTCATAAATTAAGAAATGTAACTTGGGGCCATGAACAATATTAGTTCTCCTAACTTCCACCACCACCAAAACCTGGCTTCATCCATTCCAGATAGCTTTGGAGCTTGTTGAGATACATCATAATACTTCACTCTTCTGTTTTCTCAGCTTTTATTTATTTATTTATTTATTTATTTATTTAATATACCGCCCAGTAGCAGAAGCTCTCTGGGCAGTTTACAACAATTCACATAAACCCTGGCTTCCCTGTGGCCCTGCCTCCCGCATCCCTTCATCTCCCAGGGTTGGGGGGGGGGCAGACCAGCTGGAGCAGGCCCCGATGTTCCCTCTGCCTGCTCCTGCCTCCTTCACCCCTCCCAAACCTTCTGGACTCCTCACGTGCTCCACAGGCTCTCCCTCCCTTTTCCCCCTGTTGCAAAAGGGCCAAATGCCTCCCATCATTCCCAGTAGCAAATGCACTGCCCCCAGTGCAGCCCCACCCTAGGCTGCTATCTGGGACTATCCAGTTAGTATCACCAACTGCAGAGGCAATGTCCAAAGAGAAAGTCTCTCTCTCTCTCGTGAGCCTCTCTAGTGTGGGATACTCTGACCAGGATGCCCCTTCCCAAGCAATTATTACCTTGCAGCCTTCACAGGTAATACATCGGTAGTGGTATCCTGTGGCCTTGTCTCCACATACAACACACTGCTCATCTTTGTCCAAGTAGCTAGGGATGTACCCTGCAGGAGGAAATAGAGCAAAGTGGTCAGAACTGGGAAGGGGAAACCCTCGCTGCAAGAAGGCAAGAACGGCGGAGTCAGAGCTAGGATCCACCTTGCCCAGTTCTCTGTCTCCGTGAGGCCACATGGAGAAGCAGGGCAAGGTAGGGTCAACTACATCCTTGTTGCTGGTCACCAAGATCTGCTGATCAGACACATGCGGCCACTTGACGTGTAGGTTCTATTTCACTATCATTTTATGTATTTAAACTTTCTATTTTTAAACATCACTTTACTTGTCAGTCCAGGCTCCCTGCGGCCTGCATTCTATATAATAGACACAACAAAACAGCATAAAGCCCAGAATACACCCAACCTGCTGACAGGGGCAAACATCAGTGCACTAAAAAATCCTTCTTAAAGTCCCTCCAGCAACTCCCCCAAGCCCTATTAAATAGGAAGGTTTTAACAAGACCTTCTGAGGATTTGGATGGGAGGGAACCAACCAAGCAGGCCTCCCAAGGGAAGAAATTCCAAGAGAGGAATCTGTCTCTACAGAGGAGGCCTGAGATGGCACCATGCTGGGCTGGGAGCACCAGTACAGCAATCCTGAAGCAAACTGGGACTGCTGCTGCTTCCCCACCGCTAATGGTGGTGGTGGTGGTGGTGGAACAGCAGTCCTGATTAGGACCGATGGGGGGAAGAGGAGGCTTTAGCGCCCCCCTCCCTCGGTGACCCTGAAGCAGCTGGGATTGCTGCAGGGGGGAGAGGCTTTCGTTTCCCCCACCCGCAGCAATCCCATCCCCCCTTCCTCTGTGTGTGTGTGTGTGTGTGTGTACGCACGCACGCACTTGCACACACAGCCCTCCACCTGGCTCCACATGCAGCTCCCAGGGCTCAAAAGGTTGCTCACCCTTACTATATATGTTTTGATACCAAATATATATATCATGTGATTTGAGAGATATCATCCCCATATAATCATTGAATGTGCTTCAACTCCAGCAAGAAGCAGAATCCAGAAGACATCCGTGCACACAAAATGCTGATGGAAGTGATGGGGTGGGGTGGGGTACCAATTAACCCTGCCCCAATCCCTGTTCTCAGAAAGGTTGTTTCATTCAACACTTCCACACATTTATCTTACACCTAAATCCTTTCTCCACCAAATTTGCAAGTATGATCCAGGGGACTAGAATGGTGTGTGGTGTGTGTAAAAGGGGTGGGGGAATAGGAGAGCTTGCTAAGAGCAGGAATATTTTCTTGTGGCTCCACATTTATACAGCAGACATGAACAGTGTGATAGGCACATCTTTAAACGGCTGTTTGTACACAAGCATGCCTCTTCATACATTGTGTGGATGCTGGGGGTGGTGGGTGGTGGGTGGGAGCTGGAGTCTCCTATGAATTGGGTGTATGCCTCAAAGGATTCATTTCTTGTTTACTGTAAGAGTCTGGCTGGATTCAGACAACACAACAACCCACACTCAAGGGTTGAGTATGGGCTGTCATCGAACCATGAGTTGTTGTTGAAATGTGGGTTATTTGAACCCTGCTGTGCTAACAAGCCATGTGACTTGTTAACCACGAACAATCCATGAAGAGAACCCATGGTTTATTGTTGGGTTATGAACTGTGGGTTCTTCACCATGGTTGTTCACAGCTGGGTTCAGATAACACAATAACCCATGGTTCAGCAACAAGCCACACCCAACCCTTGAATGTGGGTTATATTGTGTTGTTTGAACCCAGTCTATGAGTAACCTGCCCTCAGAGGAGACCAGCTTTTGTGTATTTGTGGGCGTGCTACTGTGGGTGTGCCTCCTGAATGGAAGGAGACAAGCCATTAACAGCAACTCGTGCAAAGATTCAACATTCAGCCTCCTCTGGGGCAGATAATTCTGCTGCATCTCTGCATGAGGAGTGCTTTAAAGGGAGGCGGACGCATAATTCACTGCTCTGGCCCTTGGCTTCTTCCACTGAGGGGAGGGGCGCAGGCGTGACAATTCTGCCACACATCTCTGCATTTGATACGACTGGATCATTCAAATACTCATGGCCAATGTAAAACTGAATTACATTTGTACTGCAGACAAACCCTTTCTTTCTTTCTTTCTTTCTTTCTTTCTTTCTGTTATTAGTGGATTGTTGTTGTTTTTTTTACTTTTTTCAATACAATACAAACCATAGACATCTCCCACCAGTCCCTTCTTCTCCACCCCCCTCCCCTTCCCTATAAATAGTCCCAGAGTTAGAACGTAAAGACATCCCGGATGTGAACAGGAGAGCTGAGCAGAGCAAAAGTTAAATATAGAAATAAATAACAATAAAGGAAAAGCAAGAAGCAAAAAAGGAACGAGAAAAGAGGGGGCAAAGGGAAGGGGGAATTAAAAAAACAAAACAAAACCCAGCACCATGCACATCTCTTTGTGGGTCTACACTGGTCCTGTAATGGTTTGCATTACTGTGTGCACAGCTTAAGAAAGTGTCCCTATATGAATTGAAACAGGAGAGACCTTTTTCTGAAGCCATACATACCCTTAGTGCTTTATTTTCTATTTAAAAAAAAAAAAGGTAGAAAAAAAGAAGCCTACAAGCCTGAGTCCCTTAAACCCAGGGGTGCGTCTGTATTTATGGTGGTGATGGGGAGGGTGTTGCTGACTTTACTTAATAAAATACATGAAAGATCTACACACACATCTCAAGCTTAGAGGCACTCTTCTCCTTATGATCATTTCATATATCCAAGGCTGGCATAGCAGAGAGAGAATTTAACTTGCCCTAGGTAGACCTGGGCTCATATCCCCACGCTTAGGGGATTAAAGCTCACAAGGTAACTATAAACGTAGACCAGTGTTCACTACTAGCCCGTGGCTTAACTTACCCACCTTGCAGGATTGTTACGAGCACAAAATGGGGCAATCCCACATGTGCCACTCTTCGCTCCTTGAAGGCAGGATACAAATGTGACAAAATAAATCCTGACTCAGAATTAAGCCCTGCGTAACTTCCCTCTCCACTTTTACGTGTAGGCTGCCCCCGTATTTGACTCAGGTCTTGCTTTGCTGACAAAACATGGGAGACGGCAGGCACAGAAGAACTTTGCGCCCCCCACCCCCCACCCCCCCAGAGTACAGGCACCCTCCCAACAGGCTGAATGGTTCTCAAGGTCCCCTTTTGACCCCCATATTCCAGGTTGGAGGAGGGCACCAGGAAGGTCTGTCCTCGCTTGCTCTCAAACCCCCCATCCAGGCTTCGTTAGTCTTTCTGAAAGGCTATTTAAAGTACCGCTAACGAGCCCGAGCCCGCCGTGCCTTTCATGCGGAAAACCCAACGCTATAGTGCATCCATAAAAGGCTCTTTATCTCTGGGCATGGGGGCTTGTGGGGGGGGGGGGAAGGAAGCAGTGTGTGACCCCCCCTCCAATTATTTCCCCACCAACTCCTCTAACCTTGCTTACCCCCGGGGCCTCATCATCAACACCAATAATGAAGGTGCCCCCTCCCCTGTTTCCTCATTCACCCCCTGCCCTCACAGTGTCCTATTGTCTGGGAAGAAGGCGAGGGTCACCTCCGTACGACCCCTGCATGACCCTGCCATGAGGGGAAAGGGAGCATGGAACTGGTATGGGGGGGGGGCTGAGGCATAGTGTGTGCCTCCCCCCCCCCCCCAGCAGGAACACCGGCAGCTGCCTCGAAGCAGTGGGTCGGTTGCCACGTCTGAGGCTGGAAAAAATGGAGCGAGAATCTAAATAATACATTAAATGTGTGTGAAATTCGAACCACCTCCTTGGCCCGCTGGACTAGCAATCTCCTCCCCCTCCCCAGCTCTTCTGCCTGCACACGCCACTCCTCCTAATAGTACACAGTGTTCTCCAACCTTGGGTCCCCAGATGTTTTTGGCCTACAACTCCCAGCTACGCTGGCTGGGGCATGCTGGGAGTTGTAGGCCAAAAACATCTGGGGACCCAAGGTTGGAGAACACTGGCTTCATTCGGGTATGTGTGTGTGAGAGACTGCCATTTGGGCTCTGCTACCAGCAGCGAAGCGTTTTGGGCCGGCACTGCTTAATGCCCTCTTTTCCTCCAGGCTTCTGCTGCTCCCCAGCGCATGGCTCTGGGGGTGTGTGTGTCTTTTCCGCGCGCACCTTGGCCCCTTAGCTGCCCTATGTCCTGGGCTTTCTTTCTACTCAGCTGTCCTGTCTCCCAACTGCTCTGCCCCGCTTTCTACCTATAGCACTCAGCTATGTCCTGGTCCATAGGCCCCGTGCGATCTTTCTCTCCCGGATCTTCTCTCTCATCGACCCCTGGCTCGCTGCCTTTCTTCAACTCTGCTTCTCCTCTCCACTTCTTTCCCTCGGGCCTCTGCCTCTCCTTCACCACCTACGTATCTTTTCCTCAGATTTTGGTTTCTCAGCTCCATTGCCTATTTGTTCCATTCCTTAAGCCACCTTGTCCTTATCTCAAGTGTTCTCCAACACTCCCCAGATGTTTTTGGCCTACAACTCCCAGCATGCCCCCGCCAGCGTAGCTTGTAGGCCAAAAACATCTGGGGACCCAAGGTTGGAGAACACTGTGAAAACACACCCGGTAGGCCTTGAATAAGGTTTCTTCAAGCCAAACTGATATTTTATTACCCTAACACAGGATTAGGGAACCTCCGGCTCATGAGCCAAATTCTTCCCACCTGGCCTGTGAGGCCTCAGGTGAGGCCCCAGCCCCTGAAGGCAGAGGCATCCTCACAGGGGGAGGGCTCCCCACTATTATCTCCGATAGGAGGGAACAGCGGAGGGCTCCCCTTAGCATGCCACTTGCTGTCCCAATTGGGAGGTCACACAGTGTGCCAAGAGCTTCACCTGTCCCATGTCCTCCCCAACAGGGTAAGGAGACGTCATCCAGCCCATGGAGGGCTTGGTGCAGGGGTCATCCAGCCTTCCAACTGGATAACGCTCCCCACCTTTGCCCTAATGCAGGGCTCTCCAACCTTGGGTCCCCAGATGTTGCTGGGCCTACAGCTCCCAGCATACCCAGCCAGCATGGCTAATGGCAAGGGATTCTGGGAGCTGTAGTCCAGAAACATCTGGGGACCCAAGGTTGGGGAGCCCTGCCCTAATGGATGCCTCATTATCTGTCAACAATCTATTGCTAACATTAGAGGCAAGGGAAAAGGAGACCCCTGAACAATGTCAAGGGCAACCTCCTTAAAGTCACCACAATCATTAAAAGAAATAAAAAATAGGGAAGGAGGAATCCTTATATATTTTGACATACCAAATATACACAAGATGTTGATGGAGAAGGTGGATTTGCAGCTGCCCACTAAGACCCCACTGTCGAATACCTGTTCGCAGAAAGATTGCTTTACCCAACACTTCCAAATCCATCTTACATCTGATCCTTCTTCACCAAGCCTGTAAGTAGAGTCCAAAGAACTAAAATGGAGGGGGCAGGGCAGCAGATAGCTAAATGAGAGCAGGGTTGTTTTCTTAGGGCGGCTCCACACTAGACAGCAAACATGAAAAGCATTAATGGCATACACACATCTTTAGACATCCAGGTCCATGCGCCTGGGACTTTCTGACGTGTACGTCGCCGTTTAGAGGCAAGAGTATGTTGTTCACATATTACATGTTCGCTGTGAGAAACACTAGTGCACCCACAGTGATTGTGTTTTCTGCATAAAGAGTGGAGCTGTCTGACTCCCGAGGAATGAGCAGACCTAGTGGCCAAGGGCCGATTTCCACATGACATTTTCACTATAAGAGCATACACCGGTGTACAGTAGGGAAAAACACATTGCATGTGAAGATGTCACACATACATATGATATATGTGCCCTTGTTCACCTGAACTCTACTACTGATGACAACTTCATCAGTAGTAGAGTTATATCCTTCCTTCACACATGACAGTTTGCACATATTTTGTCTGCAGCAGTGTACACCTATGCAGTGAAAGTATCGTGTGACAAGTGGCTCTTAGAAGTTGGGAGCAAGAAGTCCCAACGAGCCAATGCAATTTTCCAGATGGAGACAGAGGAGTGATGCTGGGGAAGAGATACTGGGTCTTAAGCCCGTCTGGAGTGCAGCTGTTTGCAACATGAAAGCCTTATGGGTTTGGGGTGGGGGAGGAGAAGGCAAGCCCTCCCCTCTCTCTGCCAGCAAGACAACCGGCATCTGGGTAAGAAGCAAAAGCACTGAGCTCTGCAGTGATGCCCTCCCACTCCCAAGAGACCACACAATTTGCAGCCATGTTAGGCCAATTTAAATTCCTACTTCTGATGCTGAAGAATTAGTACAAGATACTTTCTTTAGTCAGCTCCCGTAAGACAAAAAGCATCTTGTGAAAAGGCATCCTGTTTACACGGTCACTGAATATCTTCCATGTGTGGCAGAGCGATTGGCATATTGAATGTACTTCTCACAACATGTATGGCAGAATGTGTGGCATGCGACATGTAGTAGTACAGCTTTCGCCATGCTAGTTGAGGATGGTGGGAGTTGCAGTCCAACACATCTGGAGAGCACCAGTTTGGGGAAGGCTGTACTGTACTAGTACATGTGTGTGTCTGTGTAGTTTGGGCAAATTGGGTGTTAGGTGCCATATGAATGGACCACCCACATCACACATTACAGTATATAGTACACTCGATGGGAAGGTCATTTATCACTTCCAATTCCTGTCTCTGACAGCCATGTCATCCTAACCATCTCTGGGGATACCACCTTCCCTTGGAACAGGTGGTATGGCCTAGCTTCTTGCAATAGCTCTTCCTGGGGTAGGAGCATCCATGCCCTTCCAGACCAGATTAGAAAGAGAAGAACAGCCCACAAACTATAAATAAAAAAATCCCCATCAAACGTAGTAATGCCAAACATATGGCAAATGGTGAAACTTCAGCTGAAACAGAACTGCCAAGGTGGAGAAGACATAACAAGAACACAGGAAGCTACCTTATACTGAGTCAAACCATTGGTCCAGCAAGCTCAGTAATGTCTACCTTGACTGGCAGTGGCTCTCCAGGGTTTTGGACAGGAGTCTTTTACCAGCTCTACCTGGAGATGCCAGAGATTGAACCCAGGACTTTCTGCATGCAAAGCATGTACTCTATCACAGAGCGATGTCCCTTCTCCGAAAGGAGAACAGCTCAGAGAGTCCCTGCTTACCTCCTCCACATGTATGGCATGGCAGAAGCCTTAAGCTGAATTGGCCCCACACAATTTTAGTGGTATTTTCCGGTTTTCTCCTCTGGCTCCTAGAGGACATTCTAAATCAGGGCTCTCCAACCTTTGGGTCCCCAGATGTTGCTGGACTACAGCCCCCAGAATCCCTTGCCATTAGCCATGCTGGCTGGGTATGCTAGGAGCTGTAGGCCAGCAACATCTGGGGACCCAAGGTGGGAGAGCCCTGCTCTAAATCCTTTGGATTGGATAAAAGCAGTACTGCCCCATAGAGGGTTTCCTAATCAGATTGGGGAAGACACCAATGCCCTCTCTGTAACACCCTCCTCCAAGAGGTGCTAATCTGCAGAGGAAAATACACTGATCTTATAATGCCTGGCAAGCTGTGGACCAAGGCCCACATTGCAGTGTAGCTCCTTGAGTGAAGATCTACCCTATAACATTGTAGAGGCAGTATTTACAGATGTTGGTTGACTTGTGGCTGTGATATCACTAACCCAACTCTGCCCCCCCCCCCACAAGCCCTTGGAGCAGTTTTTCAACTTTTCAAAACATTTCACGATGCTCTTAAAAAAAGAAGTGATGACTGAACATTTAATATAACAAACATACAAATGATGCTTTAAAGCAGTGTTCTCCAACCTTGGGTCCCCAGATGTTGTTGGCCTACAACTCCCAGCATGCCCCAGCCAGCATAGCTGGCTGGGGCATGCTGGGAGTTGTAGGCCAACAACATCTGGGGACCCAAGGTTGGAGAACACTGCTTTAAACAAACATAAAAATGGTTGACAATCATATCATATGCATATCAGCTTGCATATTTAAAGGGGATGGAAGGGTGGTGAGGACAAGGGCATGTGCGCGTGCAAGCCCCACCTCCAACACTCCCAGGCATGCATGTTTGCATGTTTAGCGCTTCGGTTTGTAAATGTGTTTGTTTGAATGTGCTCCTTCATGCTCAACGCACACAGGTCTACAGAGGAGATAGCTGCGCTGGGTTGTTGTGTTGGGCGCAGGGCTCATGAGCGCACCTTCCTCCCCACCACACTTTAACTCTTGTGTATGCAGCCGATGCATAATATGAAGGCAGCAGGGCTTGCTCTGCAGAAGAAAGATCTGCTACAACTCCTGTTCTAATGCTTTGTTTTAAAGACTTTTAAAGGAGCTTGGGTGTATGTAGCTCTCTTGTGCGTTCATGGCAGAGGCAAAGGCTTGTGATTGGCGTAACACGTCAAAACACTGCCCACCAACCACCACAGAAACCCAATCACACCCCCTGTTAATTCATTGTGTGTTGTTTTAGACCTAGCAACACAAACCCGGATACTTCACGACTCATTCAAGGTTCTGTCCTTGCACCTTCCTCCCCACATCCCCACAACTGCGTATCAAATGTGTACAGGTGGAATGGTGTTAGTTGAGAGTTATTATTTAAAAAATTGATTTTGTTTTTAACATATTGTTTTAATCCTTTATTGTACACCGCTCTGAAATCTCCATACTGGAATATGGAGTGGTATATACGGTAAATCTTTTAAATAAATAAATAAATAAATAAATAAAACTGAGGCCACAGTCCTTAGGGCAGGGCTCTCCAACCATGGGTCCCCAGATGTTGCTGGACTACAGCTCCCAGAACCCCTTGCCATTAGCCATGCTGACTGGGTATGCTGGGAACTGTAGGCCAGCAACATCTGGGGACCCAAGGTTGGAGAGCCCTGCCTTAGAGGAAGGATGTACAAATGCTACAGATAGGAAACACAAATCGTGAGCAGAAGGGAAGGGCCAGTTTGGAAGGCCCCTCCTCATGTTCAGTACAAATGTATTTGTCCTTTCCCAGGGTAAGCTCTGAAACCTGGTTCTGTAAATTTGCAGCCTGGTTCAGTTTGAACAGGGAAAAAGCTGCTTGGCTCGCAACAGTGATGTCATCAACACAGACCCTCCTGCAATTTCCTGAGCAGTTTTGAAATTTATTTATTCTTAAAATTAGGACTGCAGCATTTAGGGCACAGTCCTATGTATGTTTAGATGGAAAAAAGCCCCACAACTCCCAGCATTCCCGGGGATGCTGGGAGTTGTTAGGAGTTTTTTCTGTCTAAATATGCATAGGATTGCACCTGGGCAGCGCAATCCTATGGCCACAGGATTTTTCAGATTCCCAGCCACGAGGTCAGAAAATTGCTCCAATCTTGTAGCTGGGCTTCCGTGTTTGGCTCCCCTCCCCTCTCCCTCGCAGCCAGCGCGGAAAGAACCACACCGGCTGCTTCTCCAAGGTCGTAAGCACGATGCCAGAGAGAAGGGCTCTTTGGGCCGTTCCAGGGGGCAGGGACGGAGATATGACATATCCTGGCAGAGCCTCAGGCTCCTTCTCTCCCTCTCTGAAGCGCCGCAAACAGACGGATGGAATTGGCTGTCTTAAGTGCTTTGCAAAGTGAGAGGGGCGTGGAGGCAACCTTCGCCTCTGTGCTCCTCCCGCACTCCATAGGATGCCCAGAATCCTATTCGGAGTGTTACCGGCATCCCCTGATAGGGTTGCACCTTTAGTCTATTAATTGACTGGGGTACTTCCAAACATGACTTTTATTGTGCCATCAGTCACCCTCCCTCATTCACAGAATTGTACAGGGCTCTAGATGACACTGAAACTCTACTATGCTTTCCCACCGCTTCTCTGGTCTTTTTTCTGATCACAGAAAACCCGTTAAAGGAAGAAAAAAAAAGATGGAATTATTGCACAGTGCCTTCTGGCTGTTAGCGCTAAGACTCCTCCATCTGTAAGCATCCTAGATTAATCCATTAAAATATTTTGATCAATGAAAAAGATGCCTCTGATTAACAGATTTATATATATATATATATATATATATATATATATATAAATTATTAATTCAAGCACTTACAAACACTGTGGGTGGCAGCAGGTACCACCTTAGCAAAGGCATCCCTTCTTCTCTTTCATACACAATAAGATGCCTCTTGTAAAATGGGGCTTACTGTGACACATGCATGCGTCATCTAAAAACAAAGCATGCCTTTTTGCTACAGATATATATGCATATTGAAATGTATGCAGATTGAATCGACGGGCAGCACAATCCTATGGCCACTAAACAGCATCTAGAGGGCCATAGGATTTTTTTTCAGATTCCCTGCCACGGGGTCGGAAAATCGCTCCAACATCATAGCTGGGGATCTGCATTCGGATCCCCCTCCCTCACAGGTGGCACGGAAAGAACCGCACTGGCTGCTTCTCTGAGGTCGTAAGCACAACCTTGGAGAAGGGCTTGGGGGGGGGGCATTCTGCAGGGCGGGGCGGTTCCTCAGCCTCCTTCCCTCCCGCTACAAAGCGCCACACTTAGATGGCCGAAATCAGCCGTCTGAGTGCTTTGCAGAAAGAGAGGAGTGTGGAGGCGACCTTCACCGCTGCACTCCTCCGGCCCTACATAGGATGCCCAGAATCTTCCAAGTTCGGAGGGTTCCAGGCATCCCCATAGGATGGTGCCCAAATTGACCAGAACTCATATGATTCATCGAAAGGCTGGGTTTACACACGTAGCAGAAGAAGGTGGCAGGATGAGCATATACTACTTCAGATGAGTGATGCGGCTTTTCCAGAAAATATTCTGATTTGCACTGGAAACTTTTCAGTTTGCATTGGTAAATTTTCTGAAGTCCTAGAGACTGATCAAATTTAATATGGGTATTTTACTTGAATTTAGTAAATAAAACTAAAAGAAGTACCCCATATTAATTTTTGTCCCAATACTCCACACAAGTATTTGAGCTAAAATACTTGAAGGGGGAAATTAAAGCACAATTAATGTGATTTAAATGTGATATTATAGAATCTTTTTTTTTAAATACTTGTAAAAGTTTAAAGACAATAGCATGTACTTCCCTTACATTATTTAAATTTAAACCACCCCCACCCCCACCGCAGAGATACTGAAAACTGAATAACTTTTAGCAACCCAAAGAAATGAGCATGGGAAGCTGACAACCACTCATCTGTTTCAACAGAGTTCAATTCTCTTTCACTGAGGTTCATAGATTCATAGATCATAGAGTTGGAAGGGGCCTACAAGGCCATCAAGTCCATTGCTCAGTGCAGGAGACTAGAGGAGGGGTCTCCCATCCAAGTAATACCCAGGCCTGACCCTGCTTAGCTTTCTACGCTCAGACAAGCTGAGCCAGCATGAGCCAGGTTGTTGCAGCACCTTCAGTTTTGCTGTCACTACCTACCGTATTAGTTCTGTGTCAGTTCTATGTCTATGGATTTCAATGACATATATGTGTTCTCTCACATACTTGCCAGGGATAATAAACTGTAAAATATTAATCACAGCTTTGAAACTGCCAAGGATGCCTAATACTGTATTTGCAGTTGGTAGCCATTCATTGTTACTAATGAACTTATGAAATGGAAAACTTTCCATGGAAAAAAAAAGCACTGGAAAAACATGTATTTTGGAAAAATTTCTACCCCCACTTCATTGCTGCAGATTAGATGTGAAGTCTACCGCTTTTGAATGCTCACCCTGTAAACAAAAACTCCCTGCAAACAGAAAACTAGCACATCAGGGGGAAAGGTTTTAGCCCATCTCCTTTGCTGGCTTTCTATTTGTAGAGAGTTTTTAAATGTGCAAGCGCATTCAAATGTGTGATCCCCCCACTTGCATTCTGAAGCGATGCAATGCATTCGACCATCTTAGCATTCATTCTGCTGTATGTGTAAACCAGGCCTAAGATTTCTTTAACTGGTGATGTGTCCCTATTTTTTTTTTAAAAAGTTTGCATTTTTAAAATACTGTGAAAAAACAAACAAAAATTCCACTTTACAAAAAGAAGACAATGACAACGAAAATGGATGGTCCCATGTGGAGGATGGTGGGGAGGAATAAGACTGAGAGCTGGACCAGCATTTGGCTAAGCATTGTACTGTTGCTTAGCCACAGATTAATATTCCACTTAGACTGCTCTTTAAATATTATATCTGACTTCACTTGAAAATTACTACAAGGGCAAATTGAAATCAATTCAAGATAAATGCTATCAGCAGCATTCGTGTGGAGACATTCAAGAGAGGGCAAATATCGCATTGCACAAGCTTCCACACTCAGATTAGAGACTCTATCTTTTAACCTGGCAAATTATGCCAGCCACTCATCTTATCAGTGGAGCTAGGGCCTGCCTTGTTTCATCCCTGCAGTTCATAAGACAGCCTTCCTCAACCTGGTTGTTCCCCTCCAGATGTGTTGGACTAGAACTCCCATCACCCACAGCTAGTATATCAGTCATGCTGGCTGCAGGGGGTGATGGGAGTTGTAGTCCAAGTTCACATCTGGAAGGAAATCATAGAAAAGTAGAGTTGGAAGGGGCCTACAAGGCCATCGAGTCCAACCCCCCGCTCAATGCAGGAATCCAGGTCAAAGCATCCCTGACAGATGGCTGTCCAGCTGCACCTTGAATGCCTCCTGTGGCGGACCGAACCTGGTCCATTACGCGGGTTCGGCACCTTAAGGGTTAACCAGCACCGAACTCGAACTTGTGCCCTGTACACTGCTGTCAAAACTTTTACTTTTAGCCACGAGTGATATTGACAAGGAATCCCCTCAGAAACACAGGGAAGCCACAAGCTAGTCAGTTTCAAAAGAGTTTAATGGAGAGGAACTAATAGACTACAGGAATTTCACAGTATAAACATGGCAGTCACTACAGATAGGGAAACGGAAGTATTCAATTTGCTTTCTAGGTAGGCTTTGCTCGAATGCAGAATATTACCTGACACCAGAGACTCTGACTCTGGATTCTAGCGTAGCGGTTTGCTTTGCCAATCGCCGGGCGCCCTGCCTGGGGTTGGAAGTTGCTTGGCCCTAGCCGGAGCTAGCGACCTGACCTGTGCAAGCCTGCACCGTGTTCCCAACAACCCTTTGTCCTTTGGTACGTATCTTTTCTACCCTTCCTCGCCCACTCCCCGCCCTTGATGATCAGGTGGGATGGTCCCGCCCCGCGGGATGGTGGCGCCTTTCGGTGCTGGCATCTCCTAGATACTTTGGGGTACTTTGCAGCTCTTTGAGACTGTGCCCCCCCCACCTCCGAATGTTATGTGCTTCCTTGAGGGAAGTGTAAATGTGCCCCATTGAAGGTATGCAAATGTGGCAGATGTGGCTTACGTGTAACCGGTCTGCCCAGAATTGTGTCTCCTGTGCCCCGGGTGGGGATTATGCAGACAGAGGGGTGACAGCGGAAAGGGGGAAAACATGTCAGGGTTCAATATGTCAGGGTTCAGCAGTGTGCTCAGGCTTTCTCTCCACACCTCCAGAGTGGGAGAGTCCACCACCTCCCTAGGTAGTTGGTTCCATTATCTTATTGCTCTGACAGTCAGGAAATTTTTCCTGATGTTTAGCTGGAATCTAGGTTCCTGTAACTTGAGCCCATTATTCTGTGTCCTGCAAACTGGGATGATCGAGAAGAGATCCTCCCTGGCCCTCCTCTGTGTGACAACCCTTCAAGTACTGGAAGAGTGCGATCATATCTCCCCTCAGTCTCCTCTTCTGAAGGCTAAACATGCCCAGTTCTTTCAGTCTCTCCTCATAGGGCCTTGTTTCCAGTCCCTTTATCATCCTTGTTGCCCTCCTCTGAACCCTCTCCAGTTTGTCTACGTCTTTCTTAAAGTGTGGTGCCCAGAACTGGACGCAGTACTCAAGATGAGGCCTAACCAGTGCTGAGTAAAGGGGAATTATCACTTCACGCGATTGGAAGCTATACTTCTATTAATGCAGCCCAAAATAGCATTTGCCTTCTTTGCAGCCACATCGCATTGCTGGCTCATATTCAGTTTGTGATCTACCACAATTCCAAGATCCTTCTCACTTGTGGTATTGTTGAGCCAAGTGTCCCCCATTCTGTAACTCTGCATTTGGTTTCCTCTCCCTAGGTGCAGCACTTGGCATTTATCCCTATTCAATTTCATTCTGTTGTTTTCGGCCCAGCGCTCCAGCCTATCGAGGTCACTTTGAATTTTGTTTCTGTCTTCCAGAGCATTAGCTGTTCCACCCAACTTTGTTGTCATCTGCAAATTTGATAAGCATTCCCTGCACTTCCTCATCCAAGTTGGGGAAGGCTGCCTTAAGAAATTCAGGAAAACAGATGATGGCGATCTTATAAAGCACCTGATGCTTTCTAAGCCCTGCACAGATATTAAAAGATAAAACAGTCCCTGCCTGCAGGGTCACAATCTAATAGATGCAGTACAAAAGGACAAAGGAATGAAGAGGGAAGAGGAAATCATGCACGGAAGCAGATGCTCCTTCTCTGGCTGATGGATGGGGCCAGGCTGGTCTTCCCCTTGCCATGTTTTTCCAGCGCGCCCCCCCCCCCCCCCCAGTGGTCTTTGGTCCCCTGGCTGATGGCAGAAGTCAGAGTTGGCTTTCTTTCTGCTTTGTAGTCCCAGGGCAACTATACCACAGACTTAAATCTGGTAGTCATTCTTTCTCCCCAGGGAAAATTGGGATCAGTTGTTCTGTGAGGGGAACTAGGGATCTCCAACTACAATTTCCTGGATTCTTTGGGGGAAGCTGTGTAGATATACAGAGTAATTCAAAGGGCCCTGCAGTTTGTGACATTCCCGCGCCCCACTCGGACGTTTCCTTTCATACAGATCAGTGCTCAAATTTCTATGCACCAGGGTAGATTTCTCCATCCGGCAGCCACTGGATCAAAGTGATGCCAAGTTGATGGCAATGTGGATTGCACTCATCAACAGATGCATATTTTAATTGGTTTATCTAAATGGCAGAACACAAAATCTGTGAGCTGCCACTGATGTGAAATTTAGCCATGTCCACTGGGATTTTATTTCTTGTGAGAAAATACGGACAAATTCCATTCATATTACGTGTGTGTGTGTGTGTGTGTGTGTGTAAAAACTGTTAAAAGAACTCTTGACATCCATAGAAATCATAATTCATAAAAATCGCAAATGGGCTGCAATCTTAGCACAGATGTTAAATTGAACCATACTTCCTAAAATCTGGATTGTGGTACATCTCTCTCTCTCTCTCTCTCTCTCTCTCTCTCACACACACACACACACACACACACACACACACACACACATGATCACGTTCTAGGCCTCATAGCTGTATAGCATGCTACTATATTGGTCAAAAACATAGGAACAATAGTGAGAGCTTTGAAGAGCTGAGGATTTTAATAAGAGAGAATAAAAAGGGTTAGGGCTATAGGGACACAGGAGAAATCAACCTAATGAGTGAAGCTCTGGCTTGGCATTCACGTTCGCCAGTCCTCTTGCCCCCGTGTCTTGCCCCATGACCCACTGTGGCCTCACCTCTTGCCTCCCCCAGCCCTTTAGTGGTTTATCTTCCGCCTGCAGACTTCGCCTTTTGAGAGCCGATATCCTGAGCTGCCCCGTGACCTCCTTCTCTGGGCCCGTGGAAAACATCAAAAGAACCTCAACGGGTTCAAGACAGTAGGATACATTTCTGAAGGATGTCCTGCTATTTAGATTTTGGCATCTTAGGCTTAGCGATGACCTGCTTGGGTCAAGGCAACCTTTTCTGCCTCTTTCCTTTCTCCTTCCCTCTTTTAAGATCATTTTTTCTAGGGCATCGGGAAGATTCTGCTTCAAGTGTAGAGACAAAACCTTGCGTGCAGTGGAGTTGAATACCACAGAAACATTTTTTGAGGAGTCCCGATGGATGAACTGTTCTTGCATCAGCGTCAAATTGGTAGCTTGATTTGGGGTCCTCCAAGGCAGATTGCCTCGTGACCCGGTGTGCATGCGTGTTTGCATATTGCCTGATCCTGCACTGGGCACTTATGACTTGGCTCACTTGCTAGAGTAATCTGGGAGTCATTTGCTCTGCAAGCACATGACCGTAGTATGCCTGTTCTCTGCTTGTGGCTCACTTTGGTGTTGACTGGGTGGGATGATCAGGGATGGGGTGGGATCCGGGTGGGAGGATGATCCTATTTTGTGCAGTCTGGGGGGGGGGAATGGGGGCTATGGTCCCAACTCCCCCCCCCACATGATTCTACAATTAAAACAATTCTGGGGTGGGGCTTTGTAAATCTACAGAGCTAACAGTCTGAATTTTCCATTACACAACTGAAGCTTGCCATTTTGCAGAGCAGGAGGAGCACAAATATGAGGAGGGAGCTTGCTCTACCCCACCCCACCCCGGCATCTCTATGGAGCTCTGCCCTGCATGGATCAAACGCTGTGCAAGTTGGCATTACCCCCCTATATGGCAGCGCCCATGAACACATTTGTAACCAGCCTATAGTGCTGGAACCCCACTGATGTGTCTGTGACCTGCTGGGCAAAAGCAACTCCCTACGGGTGCAAAGATCTTTGGGTAGCCTTTCCTCTCGTGCACGTGAGTGGTGTGCTCTTAAGAAAAAGGCAGGAGTCAGAGGATGAAGCAGGATTCCTTCAGCAAGAACTGGGTCACTTCCTCAGCACACTGATGGCAGGGGTACAATACAGTGCGTTGTCCTCTGGTATCGGGAAAGGGAGAAGTGTGCGGTGAGCAGGAAGACTTGAGCACTGAAGGGCTCAAAAAGGTACCGACCTGACATACTGCTTTTCACCGAACATTGGCTGCTTTTTCTTTTACGTTTCCCATCCGGCCACCTTCGGGAAAGGAGAGAGAGAGAGAGAAAATGGATTCATTATGAACAGGGTACCTTACAGGCTCAAGGGATCATACCTCTTCACCTGCCATAGGCTCCTGAAATCTTATCCCACCTTGCAATCCCTTGCCCCAAAGCTTTCCCGGCCACCACAGCTCTCACCCTCTCGCCTCACACAGCTCCATTTCCATCATCCCACACCCTTAAAGAAACCAGGAGGCGAGAGCAGTACAAGTGGATTCACTTTATGTTATCTGCAAGCAACAGAAGTGATAAGGGGGTTGGGGAAGAGGTTTCATCGTGCGCCGCGCACACACACATGGCTACCCCTCCCCCCTGAACTGGGATTCCCATGCTGCCCTTTCTACAGCCTTTTAGAGCCCTGGTACACTACACCCTTACCCAAAGCCAGCCCATCAATACAGACTCTGTGCAGGAGGTGGAGAGAAACCAATCCACCAGCAACAACTGGCCAGTGTGGCGTAGTGGTGAGAGTGTTGGACTGGGACTCGGGAGATCCGGGTTCTAGTCCCTGCTCGGCCCTGAAACTCACTGGGTGACTTTGGGCCAGTCACTGACTCTCAGCCTAACCTACCTCACAAGGTTGTTGTGAGGATAAAATGGAGAGGAGGAGGAGGATTATGTCAGCCGCCTTGGGTTCCTTGCAGGAAAAAAGGTGGGTTATAAATATAATAAATAAATAAATAAATAAACTGAGACCAATCCATGCCTCTTATGTTCACATCAACAGCTGACTTAAAAAGAAGTGAGGGGTGGTGATGGCGGTATTCATAGTTGCACATAAGCAACTGTACCCTACCCTTCACCCAAGGATCTCGGGGGGGGGGGTATGTACAGGGGGGTCACTCCATTTTATCTGCACAACAACCTGGTGAGGTAGGTTAAGGCTGAGAGAAGTAACTGGCCAAGGTCAACTGGCTCCGTGGACAAGGAATTGAACTCCCCGGCCTAAGGGCCAGTACTAACCACAACACCCTGCTGGCTGATGAGAAGAAAAAGATGTGGCGTTACATTAAATCAATTTGTGGCTGAACTCTAGGTAGAGGAGAAAGAACATACAGAGAAGGAAGAGCTCAGATGCACAGGGAATGGCTGCTGTTGCAAGTGATGGTTCCCAATTCAGCCAGCATTTGGAGATGAGGATTCAGACAAACAGTACCAAGCACATTCAATATTGTTTGTGTGCATTCATCTTGCTTCTGTCCAGAGTTCACACATTAGAACTGGATAAGTGAATGCTTTTTTTAAAAAGCTGATTTAACCCATCAGCAGTTCTGACCCAAAGCTAACAAATAATCAAGGCAATCCAAACTTTTCAAAATGATCTCTTATCCAATAGTGAGAAATTAAATTAGCTGATGAGCAACCTGTGAATTCTACACTTGAGCAAGTGCTTTGGGCGCAGAATCCAACATTGAGAATGTTGGGGTTCATTTTTGTTTAAATAGGCAAGTCAAAGAACCAGATTTTTGCAAATTAAATTCTCGCAGAAAAGGTAATTTGAAGAAAGTACTGTAAATCCCTGATGATTCCTCCAGTGTCAAGCCCATGGCTTATGCTGGCTTAGCTTGTCTGAGTGTGGAAAGCTAAGCAGGGTCAGGCCTGGTTATTACTTGGATGGGAGACTCCCTCCTCTAGTTTCCTGCACTGAGCAGGGGGTTGGACTAGATAGCCTTGTAGGCTCCTTCCAACTCTATGATCTATGAAATATATGAACAAAATTGAGGGAGGTATTGGACACAGTTGAGGTGGAAAAATATAGATTTTATATTTCCTTATATAAAAACAGGGAATGTTTGTTGTTAAAATATTCCTTTGGAATGACATATATTTGCAATTTTGTAATTTAAAAAGACACCAGTTTTTGCTTGGCAATAACGATCTGGTGGCAATCAAGAAGCTGGCAGTGTTTATTCTTCCAGCAAATTATCACAGCTGAAAAGGGTTAGCACTTTGGTCGAAGAGGGTGGCTATATTTATATCTGATGTCATTTCCCTTTCATTTCTTCTTTTCCCCCTGGACTGGACATTGCAATAGATGTTGCATGCTTGAGAGCCAGTGTGGCGTAGTGGTGAAGAATGTTGGACTGGGACTCAGGAGATCCGGGTTCTAGTCCCCGCGCTCGGCCATGAAACTCACTGGGTGACTTTGGGCCAGTCACTGACTCTCAGCCTAACCTACCTCACAGGGTTGTTGTGAGGATAAAATGGAGAGGAGGATTATGTAAGCCGCCTTGGGTTCCTTTCAGGAAAAAAGGCGGGGTCTAAATATAATAAATAAATAAAATTGATTTTTAAAAAATGTATATTTTTCCAGTGCAAAGGCCAGTAAGTCAAGCTGCCAAATGTACTACTAACCAACCACCTCAGCGATGACCCACTGGGAACCTTCTGCTCCAAATGCACGACTCATGTCCTAGCGCAGTGTTCTCCAACCTTGGGTCCCCAGATGTTTTTGGTCTACAACTCCCAGCATGCCCCAGCCAGCTACATTGGCTGGGGCATGCTAGGAGTTGTAGGCCAAAAACATCTGGGGACCCAAGGTTGGCCTAGTGCAGTGTTTTTCAACCTTGGGTCCCCAGATGTTTTTGGCCTACAACTCCCAGCATGCCCCAGCCAGCTACGCTGGCTGGGGCATGCTGGGAGTTGTAGGCCAAAAACATCTGGGGACCCAAGGTTGAGAAACACTGGCCTAGCGGCATGGTCCTCCACCTTGTGGCCAGGTGCCCCCTCTCAAATCTTTATGAATAGGAAAACCCCAGGAGCTGATCATTCTCCAACATTTCTGAGGGGGAGTTCAGATCTTCCGTTCTAACAAGCAGCCTGTTTGGGTTTCCCCATCCTATAAAATGAAGTGTATGGAGGTGCACGGTGGTGGTCACGTTTATGCCAACTTAAACCCCCAAACAGCGCTAGGATTATTTGCACGCTGAATAATCTCTCCCTCCCTCACCCCACACTCCAATTTCAAAAGGAAGGAGGGCAGAAATTACATTCCAGAAGGAGAAGGCTATGTGGATTAGGCATGAATGCTAGCTCAAAAGCAGGCGGACTGATTAATAGAAAGGATTTCAAGACTCATGTAATATTTTTAAAACGACTGTAAGCCTGTGAGCAGGGTTTGCTCTTTTTAACATCACTACTGTACTGAGGCACTTTTAAAATAACAAGGAACAAGCAACAATTATCAGAAAACTTGCATGCCATTCCATCGATTCCAATGTTGTTTATTCCCCCTGGTGGGGTGCTATTGTAGCCTATAGAGGGTTTTTAAATATATTATAAAGAGGGATGATCTATTTTTGTAATTTGTTTGAAAAATGGCCTTCTTTTTAAATAACGGTATTGTTACCTAGCCCCAAACGGAGTGAGAGGGGATGTGTGTGCATGAATGGGTGTCTTTTCACAAGCGTTTCCTTCCAAATTAAATTCAAAAGACAAAATGTCCTTTTTGGCCTAGATTAAAAAACAACAACAAAGGGTGACCTCAGTGACAGCTCAGCCAATGGGCCGCCAGCTGCTGCAGCCTTGTTTGCATGCTGCTATCCTATTGGCAGCGACGGTGCTAGTGGAATGCAGAAGGTGGAGCAAAGAAGATACCCAGTTGGGTTTCCAACCTACCGGTATATTCATTTATTAAAAGGCTAATGTCCCATGTTTCTGCAAATTTCATGGCACTTTTAAACTAAGAAAGAAACATCAACTTGTTGGCAAAATATCTTTCAAAGTCTTCTTAAGAAAGAAATGTTTTCACCGATTTTTTTTTTTAAAGCCTGGAACATTGGGTGCAGGTGGGCCTCTTTGGGTAACAGGCCCCATAGCAGTGAGACTACAACAGAAGATGTCATATGAGCAAAGAATAAAGGGAGTAGGCATTGGCCAAGTCTGAGTGAGATCTTAGCGCAAGGATTGGGTGGTAGGCTGAGAAAAGAGCAGCAGCAGCAGAACTGCATGATACACAGCACAGCTTTGGCTTGGATTCCTGGACTGAGCAGGGGGTTGGACTCGATGGCCTTATAGGCCCCTTCCAACTCTACTTTTCTATGATTCTATGCCTCTCAAAACATGCAGAATGCCACTGGCCATCCTGGTTGGGAAATATGGGAACTGCAGTCCAACACAACTGGAGAGTGCCCGGTTGGGGAATGCCGCGATGTCCCCTGAAAGGCACGCTACAAACAAGTACAACATGGCCTTCCCTTCAGAAAAAACTCTACAATAACCACACGCTGGAGCAGACACAATTTTATTCACTGAGTGTCTCAATGCTTTTAAACGCTCCCTCGGGGCCTCTTTGTACATTACACAGGAGTAAGTACATGTTTTCCATAACAAGCAGGGAACTGCTGCAACCAGCCCTTTCTCCCTCCGGTATATGTACCGTTATCATATATGTAGTTTGCCATCTGCGCACATCATGTTTATACGTGTACATCTTTAGAGCACAATGTGTGAAGCAGCCAAAAAGACAAAAAGAAGAGGGGGGAAGAATTAGGGAGCCACTATGATATGATGGGTGCTTCCAGACAGAGGGCTGCTATAGCACTACCGGTCAAATGCACTGTGCAGCGGTTCCATCTTTCCCTCCTGAATAGATTCTCTGTGGTAAGACAAAAAGAAAGGAAGAAGTGGTGGGAAAACACTGGAGGATTACAAGTGGTGCTAGCTCAGCTTGTCTGAGCGTGGAAAGCTAAGCAGGGTCAGGCCTGGTTATTCCTTGGATGGGAGGACCCCTCCTCTATAGTTTCCTGCATTGAGCAGGGGGTTGGACTCGATGGCCTTGTAGGCCCCTTCCAGCTCTATGATCTATGAAATCTATGACATCTATGACATCTGGACCCTCCAGGAAATTCTGTGGAGAGGGAGGATGATTGCACAATAAAACCCTCATCTGGAAGCACCCTAAATGTATTGGCCTGAATGCAAATGGGTCCTTCATAGTGGGGGCACAGTAGGATTGCCACCATCTTTCCCTGCTAGGGTTCCTGTGCCTTTGGTTTGGCTCCTACTGAGGTGCTGCACCTGTGTCTGGCTTAAGTGAAGGATTGCATGATTCAATGCCTCTCCTTACAAATACATTCCCCGTACATAAAGAACTAGATTTGGCTTTAGTCTAGCCTTCCCTCCCCAGCCCCCCAATAATACTAATTGTCTACGCACTGGGGTGGTTTCAGTTTTTTTGGTATGGAGGAGGATTAACCAATACGATCTCTCACCTCTAGCCCAAGATGGTACTGCTCAAAACACAGGTTTACCACTGCAGTAAGAAACAGGCCTTTAACAGCTGCATGGCAGATATTTAAACCGAAATTTATATTCTAGCCAATGTAGGCTTAAATGCTTGAAATATAGCAGCGTGAAATGCAAAAAGGAAAAAAGAAAGAAAGATTAAAGCTGTCACTTGGGGAAACTACCCAACAATAACACATGCTGGCGGTGCGTACGTGCAGCCTTTGAACAAACGCAACACATCAGCATGTACACAATGCAGCTTCTAAAAAAAGACATAAATACTGTGACTGCAAAGTTGAGGGGGGAAGGCAAGGCTGGTACTACCAGGTCGGCTGCTCGCACACACACACTGCAAAAGCACCCAACAGGATGTCCTCTTGTCCACGTAAGGCTTGTGGGCACGGCTTGTACCAGGAGTTGCTGGGACCAGCGCCAGAGCGGCCAGACTATGCTCTGCTGTTCCTCCACAAGGACTGTGTGATGTTGCTCGGGCACCCTGCCAGCAGGGTCAGCCCAGCACCTGAGGACAGTGTGAGCACAAGAGGCACAGAGATTCCTCCTTTCAGCATCTGGGATTCCCTGGGCAGGCAAGGGGTGGGTGTGAGAGAAGAAAGAACAGGGAACGCGATCACATGTTCTTGGTTTGAGCTCCAGCTTTGAGGGGTACAGTCCCTAAGAGGAAGAAATCAAGGCAGACAGGAACACAAAGCTGCCTTATACTGAGTCAGACCATTGGTCCATCTAGTCCAGGGGTTCTCAACCGGGGGGGGGGGGGATTTTAGGGTTTCAGAGGGGGAATTGGGACCACAGACTCAAACTGTTGGAATACTGATCTTTCTACAAATTACAATTCTACAGATTGTACATAATCTACAGGACATCACACCTTATCGTATGGCACAGATTAAGTCAGACAATCTTGGAAAGGGGGGGGGGGAATGACATTCTGACATATGGTGAAAGGGGTGCATGGGGCAAAAAAAAGGTTGAGAACCACTGATCTAGTCCATCTAGCCCAGCATTGTTGACACTGACCGGCAGCAGCTCCCCAGGGTTTCAACCGTGAGTAGGGAATGACGAATGCACAATAAATGCCTCGTGTAGAAAAGCCTATCGTCAAACACACAGGGTTCCAGCTAGGCATTTCTATACCCAGCAGAAACGTAACCCATGTCCCCACCTGTATTTTGAGCAAAATATGGCAAATTAAATATTCAATACATTCATGAAATTGACCGTGTCTCTGTGCGCATGTGTTAGGAGACCATCTTTTCTCCTAAGTGGAAAAGCCTCTTTCCATGCACAGATTTTATAATCTGTAAATTAGCCTTCACCCCTTTTACCAGAGCTGGATATAGAACCCAGGAGGAGTCCTGGCTCTCATCCCTTCAACCTCTGTAGCGGAAGTTGACAGCCGCCCTCACAATTAGCAGAGAACCTGGGCAAGAACGGACAAGCACCAAGTACCTTCAAAATATTACAGAATTCCGGGGGTGGGGGGCAGGAGAAACATATTGCCCCAGTCATGCAAATAAGTTTCCAGCCTTCAATTTTTATTTTATTTTTTTACTAGCCCACCTGCCCACACTTATCACTGTTAGTCATTTTTGGTACACAAGAGAAAAAGAACCAACTCTCTTCCAGTTTGCCAAACCTTCTGTGCTTCGTCACCTTAAGGCAAGCAGGTGAGTGGCTACTTACAAGCCTTTTAACCCAGGTTCACCACTGAGTTTAGAATTCCAGGAACAGCACTGCAGAAACAGCAATCCACAGAAACATGTAATACTGTACACCATCCTCAAAGCTCACAGCTCCTCCCACATTTTCCATGTTAGGTCCTGGTGAGAACTCCTAGGGATAGTATCTACCAAATCACCACCTGTGTGGAGCATTATCTGGAACCTCTCTGGCAAGACAGTACCACTGAGCACCTGCAGAGTGCATTTCCCTCTGCACATAGAAAAAAAAAAAAAAGAGCCATTCTGCCCCATCTAGGATTATTTAAAGGCCATGGATTCCAGGGAGATTTAAGCCCCAGTAACTCTCATTTTAGAACTTAAGAATAGGTTAAGCCCCCTCTGTGAACAGGGGCCAGAGGGATTTGCTAGTAGAAGAATAGAGGGTAAATCCAATACCCTTCCCACTTTAAACACACACACAAATGGTAACAAATCCAACCCCTTGATTTTCCAGAATCTCCCAATTTCATAGATTTGGGGGAATTTGTCTATCACAATAGGATGCAATACTAGCTCTTTGCAGCAGATGGCAGCATGGCCTACCCTTATTAGCTCCGCCCACAGGGATGGTCGAGTGGCCTAGCCAAGAGTTTGGACAGCCCTGGACAGCCTGATCTCTTCTGATCTCAGAAGCTAAGCAGGGTCGGGCCTGATTAGTACTTGGATGGGTGACCGCCTTGGAATACCAGGTGCTGTAGGGCGGGACCAGAGCTCAGTGTGACAGAGCACCTGCTTTGCATGCAGAAGGTCCCAGGTTCGATCCCCGGCCTCTCCAGGTAGGACTTGGAAAGAATCCTGCCTGAAACCCTGGAGAGCCGCTGCCAGTCAGTGTCGACAATACTGGCCTAGATGGACCAATATAAGGCAGCTTCCTATGTTCACCCCCTAAATCAGGGCTCTCCAACCTTGGGTGCCCAGATGTTGCTGGCCTACAGCTCCCAGAATCCCTTGCCATTAGCCATGCTGGCTGGGTATGCTGGGAGCTGTAAGCCAGCAACATCTGGGGACCCAAGGTTGGAGAGCCCTGCCCTAAATCTTATTCATAAAGTCATCTGACTTTGAGATCCCACCGGGGCACTGCCCTTTCAAGCCCATACCCCAACCGTCAGGGCTAGAAGACACTTGCTGCACAATGAAAGCTGAGATCCTCAAGAAGCCGGCATCTCCAGTCAATACCGCATTTTGCAATTTTTCTGCATTCCAGCAGAACCGCAGCACATAGAGACAAAGACCGACCGTACGTGTACACAAGAAAAGCCTGCCGGTCAATGTACACACCTTGGCACTGATGAGCTCATAACTTAGAAGTGAGGTCTGTCTGTGAGCAGAAAGGGGTCGTCCAAGGAGCAGGGTGACAAAAGCCCGCATATCCTGTCCTGCCTCCCACATGAGAGTAGGAAATGGAGGTCGCCCCCACCCCTTTTTGGAGCAAGCAAAACCTCAGAGTTGCCCTGTCACGCCCTCCCTCCCACACAAGAAAGATATCTGCATAAGACCGGAGCAGAAGACAAGTCTGCGGCGGGAACAAACACGCCTCAGGTAAGGAAAGGTTGCGGCAGGGGCATATCCGGAGACGGCTGGGCCCACACAAGGCGGCCCAGCTCCCTTTCCGGGGTGAGGAACCACAGGTTCCAGCATTCTGTGGGGTGAAAGGTGGGCTCTTCCTATAGGCACAGTGTGCAAATGAAGGGCACCCCAAATACCTCAGATATTTTTAACACCTGAAGGAAAACATTCAAATGACACCTCTTCATCCCCTCCCTGACCCTGCCACACCACACCACCGAACTAGAGTTTCCTTTCCTTTTAAAAAAAATAAAATAAATGGGGCAACTGGAGGCAAGAAAAAGGCACCCACCCACCCCACTGCTTCACAGCATGGATACATTGCTAGACTTGGCCTAGAGCAGTCTTCTCCAACCTTGGGTCCTCAGATGTTTTTGGCCTACAACTCCCAGCATGCCCCAGTGAGTTGTAGGCCAAAAACATCTGGGGACCCAAGGTTGGAGAACACTGGCTTAGGGGGTGGGAGGCATAAAGGGACTCTGCCCCCCTAGTCCAGGGTTCTCCAACGTTGGGTCCCCAGGTGTTGCTAGCCTATAGCTCCCAGCATACCCAGCCAGCATGGCTAATGGCAAGGGATTCTGGGAGCTGTAGTCCAGCAACATCTGGGGACCCAAGGTTGGAGAACACTGGCCTAGAGGGATCTGAGTTCCAATCTCTGCCTGGCCAGGAAGCTTACTGGGTGCCCTTCGGTGGAGACCAAATCCTCCCTGGCAAGGGCCAATACTTTCAAAAGTCAGTCTGCACCATTCGGACACCAATTCCTGCCTGCTCTCCTCTCCCACCCGCAGGGAACTGCCTGAAGCAGACCACTTCAACCTGCTGCACAGCAGAGCCAACCCTGGTGGTCTGTCTGTCTGTCTCAGCCCAGCCTAGCTTATCTCACAGAGTTATTGGGAGAAGAGAAAGCCCATAACATTGATGGGGCCTAGAACAGAAAATCAGATTCCTCCCCACTTCCCTGCTCCAGTGGTGGTGGAAAAAAATATATCATAAGGTAAAACTGACAAACTGCTACCCCAACATCTGTTGCTCGAGTTGGGCTGCTTCACCTTGCTAATAGCTCAGGCTGGGAGGAAAAAATGGGGGAATCCCCATGCATGTCACATGGGACTCCTGAGAGGAAGGGTGGGATACAGATGTGGTCAGTAGAAATAAATGCACACATTTTAATATGATGGCCCTGGATATAACTGGGTGGGCTCAGAGGGTGGGTCATCTTTTATTTCCATGGCTAGGTGGTGAAGTTCGGGCAGTCATAGAATCATAGAATCATAGAAAAGTAGAGTTGGAAGGGGCCTACAAGGCCACCGAGTCCAACCCCCTGTTCAATGCAGGAATCCAAGTCAAAGCATCCCCGACAGATGGCTGTCCAGCTGCACCTTGAATGCCTCCAGATTGGGAGAGCCCACCACCTCCCTAGGTAGTTGGTTCCACTGTCTTATTGCTTGGACAGTCAGGACATTTTTCCTGATCTTTAGGTGGAATCTGGGTTCCTGTAACTTGAGCCCATTATTCCGTGTCCTGCAAACTGGGATGATCGAGAAGAGATCCTGGCCCTCCCCGGGTTATGAACGTCCCTGACCTTCAGACTTCAGAACGGACCGCCATATATGTAAAAATCTGAGTTAAATACAATGGTTCGTACTTACGAACGAACGCACGCACTATACTTTGCGAGACTTCGCAACACTTTGAAAACATTGCACGGCTTCTGTTCCGACTTACGTACACATTCGACTTAAAAAGACAGACTTACGAACGGATCTCGTCCGTAACCCGGGGACTGCCTGTACTGGCAGGCACAGCTGTTCCCTCTGGAGCCGACCCAAGCTTGAAGTGGACAGACGCAGCATTCCTTATACCCAGCTAGGCCAGCCCTTCCAACTTGGTGCCCTCCAGATGTTGCAGGTTACAACTCCCAGAATTTCTGACCATTGGCCACGTTGACTGGCACTGATGGAAGTTGTAGTTGAAAACATCTGGAGGGCGCCAGGTTGGGGAAGGCTGAAGTGGGTTGCCACTTCCTGTTATTCTAACATTAACAACATTGATGCCAAATGCTCATAACTCTTCTGCTTGCCTACCCCATCCCTGCTTGGGATGGTGCTTAGATATTACATACTCCCCAATCCCCCTCTCATCACTGGTTGCTCAGTGCTGGGGTTGCACCATTTCTGTCCTCCACCCCACACTCTTTACCATCTGCTGGACTTAACTCCCCCCCCCCCAATAGTTTTGTCTAGGTAAATGCCCCTTAGAGGGCAAGTTATGGAGCAAGGCTGCCACCCTGTGGCCAGGTATGCACATCACAGGAGACCAACCATATATATATACCGTAGG
Source organism: Shinisaurus crocodilurus (assembly GCA_021292165.1). NCBI lineage: Eukaryota > Metazoa > Chordata > Lepidosauria > Squamata > Shinisauridae > Shinisaurus > Shinisaurus crocodilurus. The sequence goes on along the minus strand of CM037877.1, from coordinate 268,375,655 downwards.
TACTGCATATTTGCCAAAGCAGGAGGCGGAGCAGGGATCAGGGAGTTCACAGCCCAGGCACTAGCAGGCTGCAGGCTCTCCTTGCTTAAAGGAGGCCACCAAGCCTGCAAATGAAGATGCTGCCCTGCACAGGCACCCAACATGCAATGCATGCGGATCCAGGTGGCCTCAAATATAATCTGCAGAAGTTGGAAGCAATGGGTGTCTGCTATGTCTACATACGCGTACAGAGAAGTGCACTCTCCCTATGCAATGGCCGTGGCAAGCATGCATGTGTGTACAGATAAAACACCACTGCTGCTTGTGCAATGATGCACACCCTCTCTCACACGTGCCTGTACATGTGTATTCAGGCGGATGATCCTGTGACAAAAATCAGGTGTGCTGCCAGCAAAAAGGCAGAAGAGTCTCAAACCACGACAAATGCAACTTCCTCACTGATCGTCAGCTGGAGCCTCACAGCAGTGAGATCAGCCAGCACGTACGGTACCTTTCAGACTTGTCTTTCCTGGTGCATACCTCTTAGGGAATCCTCACCCCTGTGACCACCTACAAGACCCTTATAGGATAATGATAATAATAAATGGACAGTATCCACAAAAGCTTGATGCCAGAATAAATTTGTTCATCTTTTAAGGTGCCACAAGACTCTTTGTTGTTTTTGCTGCAACAGACTGACATGTCTACCCCTCTGGAAGTTGAAAATGATGATAGCAACACTAATAAAGAAAACATGTAGCATTTATACGGCAATTTGTATGCAGTAATGTAGCAATCTTACAACAACCCTGTAAGGTAGGTCAGTACTAGTGTCCCCATGCTGCAGATGGGAAGCTGAGGATGATAGTACAATGGCTTAGTTTAGGGCAGTGTTCTCCAACCTTGGGTCCCCAGATGTTTTTGGCCTACAACTCCCAGCATGCCCGAGCCAGCTGGGGACCCAAGGTTGGAGAACACAGGTTTAGGGCATCAGTGAGTTCATGATGGAGATCAAATTTGAACTGGGGACTTCTCAGCTCCCACTCTTAGCTACTCTACTACACCCAATACATTTGGGGTGGGAGGAAGAGGACTGGCTACCAGTCCATTTCCGGGCAAAATTTAAAGTTCTGGTTATGACCTACAGAGCCCCACACAACTTGAGACCAGGCTATCTGAAATACCGCATCCCCCCCCCCCCCCGATGAGCCTGCCCAGCCTTTAAGATCCTCGGGAGAGGGCCCTTCTTTCTGTCCTGTGAACATCTGAAGCATATTTGGGGGGAACTTAAGAGAGGGTCTTATTGGTGGCTGCTCCCAGGCTTTGGAACTCCCTGTGAAAGGAGCCCTGGCTAGGGCAGGCAAAGACATTTTTATTTAGACAGCCCATTGGCCCATCAGCTGATCTGTAAATATGTGATAACTGGTTTTTACAGGTTGGGTTATTGATGTTTTATTTGCCTTGTTTTTGCTTTGTATCATCATGATCATGATCATGATCATCATGATCATGATCATCATCATGATCATGATCATCATCATCATCATCATCATCATCATCTTTTTGTATTTGCATTGTTATCAGCCAGTTTGAGAACCATGTTGTGGTGGATACGCAGCATATAAATTTAACAAAATAAATAATAAAAAATAAATAATAAACTCCGGGCATCATCAAATTAGGCATCAAGAAGGAATCTGTTGTGTGAGCCTTGAATGACTCTATGGCTTGACTTGCTTCCTTGAGCTATGATTCTATGATTCTATGAACATGGGTCTCTTCAATCTAGGATTCTGCAAGTTCCTTACTAGCCCCCAACTTCACCCCACCAGAAAACTCAAAAGTCTGCAAGGAAGCCCACTGTGATGTGAGAATGGGTTATGCAAATCTGGCCCTCGATTCACATCTTTTGCATCTTTTATTTTTGGGGAGGGGGAATTTCACTTGTTGGGCTCGGCCCATATTCTGGGTTTCCATGGAGTCCTTTTCAGCCTCCTATTTTCCTGCCTTTTCAGCTTGGTTCCTCCACATAGCCACTGCAGAGTTGGGTGTACCCCTCTCTCTTGCCAGCCTCCAGAAGGACAATGAGCAAATATTTGAAGCCTGAGGCTGGCAACAAGCAGCAGAAGCTACATTCCTATCAAGAATAGGGACGGTGGAGGTGGAAACTGCCTGGTTAGTCCATTAGAGGGATGATCTGTTGTGGGTGGGTGGCATAGGGTCCAGAAGGCATGGCAGGGTTGCTTTTAGGGAGCGCGTGCACACACACACACACACACACACACACACAGACACACACACAGCAATTTGCTCCCCAATTTTTCCCATGCCACCTCCATTTCTCCAGATGTAAAACATAGTACAATCTCACTATGGCAACCAGGAGAGAACTGGACTAAGTTTGGAGATATCTGATTTTAAGCACTCAACTCTGCCTTTGGCAAAGCCATGGTTTCTTTGGCCACCTGTACAAATGGGAGTGGTGGGAACCTTGCCTTTTTATAAAGATGAATGCAATGAATAAACTGCACACACACAAACCCGCCCCCCCAAACAAAACAGCATAGAAACCAGCAATTCTGCAAACCTTAGGAATGGGGGTAGAGGTGTTAAGCAATTTGGTCCCCCACCCTCCTTGCCTGTCCCAGCTGCCAGCGCTTGCCTTGCTGCCAGGAAAGTCTGGGCAAACAGAGGCAGCAGCAGCACGGGCAGCTGGCCTGGCAGGCAGGCAGTCTTGCCTGCAAAGGATACCTGCTGTGTTGCGGGGCCCGAGAGGGCCCAGTCCACGCCAGCGTCAGAGAATGGGCCCATTATCCTGACCCCCACCCCCCACCTCCCCTTGGCCCTTCCGGATGCCACAGACAGAGGGGTAAACAGACCCAGCTTGCAGCCTGGCACGCATGAAGACAAGCCCTCCCTTGGACTGGCTCTCTTGCAGCATTATAGCGCTGGAGAGAGACAAATCACAGCTGTTCTGGCAGGCGACTGAATGGTACGCCAAGGACCAAGCATCTCTCTCTCTCTCTTTCACGCACACACACTTAAGGTTCTATGCCAGGGAATACCCAAGCTCTGTATCTTGAATGATGATGCAACTTAATTATATTTGCGCCTGTGAGAACGACTACAGTTCAGTGGTTCTGAGACTGAGATGAACACAGGAAGCTGCCTTGTGCCAGTCAGACTGCTCATCCAGGCCAATATTGTCTAGATTTCATAATAGAGTTGGGAGGGGCCTGCAAGGCCATCAAGTCCAACCCCCTGCTCAATGCAGGAAACTAGAGGAGGGAGGGGTCTCCTATCCAAGTAATCACCAGGCCTGACCCCGCTTAGCTTTCCACGCTCAGACAAGCTGAGCCAGCGTGAGCCACAGGCCTAGGATAGGCAACTGGGATATTTTGGACTGCAGTTCCCAAAGCCTCAGCCAGCATGGTCAATGGTCAGGGCTGATGGAAGCCCCTAACTTACTCAAACTGGCAGCGGCTCTCCAGAGGTCCAAGGCTTAAAGAGATCTTTCTTTCCCATCACATGTTACTCAGTCCATTTAACCGGAGAAACCAGGAATTGAACCTGGGACCTTCTACATGCAAAGCACACGTTCTATCACCATGCTACAATCTATAACCTCCCTGGGAATCCTCTTGACAAATCTTGCCTCTGCCATGGAATCACTAGGTGGCCTGAAGGGAAGTGCCCCTCGCTCACTTTGCCTCAGCCCCCTCGCCCCAAATCTGCAACACCATGGAAAGAAGAATACTATCCTAATTTACAGGGTTATTGCAGGGATTACTAAGGTAATGTACGGAAAATTATTTGAACCCTCTAAAGCAGACTTCCCCAACCTGATTCCCCCCTGGATGGTTTGGACTTCAACACCCATCAGCCCCAGCCAGGATGGCCAATGGTCAGGGATGATGAGAGTTATAGTCCAAAACGTCTGACGGATATCGGGCTGGGGAAGGTGGCTGTAAAGTATCCTCTCTTTGCAGGTTTTTATTTTAGCTGTTGCGTGGTGTGTGTGCTTTTTCTCCAAATTAATGGTTATTTTGCACTCTATTATGTTGACTCATTTACGTATATTCTTTCATTCCTACAACGAACACCCTGCGAGGTAGATTAGTCAGAGAGACGCCGAACCAGGGTCTCTCATGCCCAAATGCAACACATTGTCTTACTGCATCCTGGAAGAGGCGATGGCACCACCTGAAGGCACCAAGCACCTATCCGAAGCAATCTCAGGAGGACACTTTTCAGCATACAAATGTCCTCAAAACAACTCCCTCTGGCAGGCTGAAGCTGAGATAGCGAGCTGGTCAAGGCCATTCAGTGAGTTTCATGATTTATTTATTTATTTTATACCCCACCTTTTTTTTTCCTTGCAAGGAACCCCAGGCGGCTTACGTAATCCTCCCCCTCCTCTCCATTTTATCCTCACAACAACCCTGTGAGGTAGGTTAGGCTGAGAGTCAGTGACTGGCCCAAAGTCATCCAGTGAGTTTCATGGCCGAGCGGGGACTAGAACCCGGATCTCCTGAGTCCCAGTCTAACACTCTCACCACTACAGCACACTGGCTCTATTATTATGATTATTAGCAATGACAGCAAAATGGAGCCTCCATGTTCAGCAGAAGTATACCTGGGGATAAGCAAGCAACAAACTGGCCAATGCTGTACTAGGTACGCCTTTTTTTTTTTTTAATTAAAATCGGTGGCACGCTCCACTCTTACCCCTCGTTATAACACACACAATGCTTTAATATATATATATATATATATATATATATATATACTTCATTTCAAACAATATATAAAACAAATGAAAAGGAAAAAGATACATACATATAACTAATGAAGTGCACCCATCACCACGGGGCCAAAAAAATAATAATTTCTATCATAACACTCCATTATCATTCAACATTCCAAAAATACATCATATCTGGACATGGCTTGCTCCCCTTTCCCTCTACTAAAACATAATCTAGGAATAGTCCCCAAATATCCTTAAAGTTATTTTTCTTTAGTTGTCCCTTTTTACATTTGATACTACAAGTTAATTTATCATTTAAGGCAATATCCCACACCTCCATATGCCCATCAATAATTGAAAACTCATGTTGAACTTTCAATTTCCTTGCTATCATTAATCTCCCGCCGGGGTTAACACATTTACAATTAGTTCCTTTATATCTTGAAAACAAACAAGTTTCTCCGTTATTGATTACAACCCTAAGACAGACCTCCAAATTAATACCAACAATTTCTGAAATTTCTGCAAAAATGTTGTTCCAGAAATCCACACACAATGCTGGTCTTGCTGCATTTGTCACTTAAAACACGAATGTTTATGAATGTCATGGTACTACACACTCTTAACTAATGTTGACATGAAAATGTAAAGAAGTTTAATATACTGTACACGAAAAAAAGGCAGGGAGGAGAGAGAAACAAATAAATGTGATGTGAGATTCAGCTATTGCAACAGAAAAGCCAAGGGATACAGCAATGTGAACTTCCAGCTTCTAGAATGCCAATCTTTGTGCCATATGAACTGAAGTTTCATCACCTGCAAATTGCCAGCATCTCCACCAGCTTATGAATGATACGATTGCAACCTCTGCGTGCGCTTCTGAACTCACACATGAGTTCTCACACATGATGTGAGTAACATGGGCAACCTCTTTAACACATGGCCCGCATCTGAATGAAGAACGCCCAATCATTCTGAGAGCGCACACATTTGGCATATCAAGCCTGTGCTTTTTTGTTGTCCTCTGAGCAGATGCCAGGTGGGTTCCCCAGTCAAGTCAGAAAACACGTAACACAGCCTTGCAAAGGCAGCCATAAAAACAACTAATTCACAATGTTTTATACTAGCCCTCACTGCCCACACATAACAATATTAAATCATTTGCAGCCTAAAAGAACTCTTTAGCAAAGTTTCCCCACTTGATCATCTGGAGGCAGTCTCGACTCATTATAGGTGACTGGCTAATTTACAAGCCAAACATAACAAAATGCTAGTTCCCTTCTCTTGGTGCTGCTGCTCCCTATCCGAGAGTATAACAAAATGGAGGATACACCAAATCGTTGGAGGTGTGGGGAATGGTGAGGAACACATCAAAACCCAATCAACATAAACCAGTTCTTAATCAGGGCAGAGATTCTATGTAAAAGGGATGCCTGAAGACAAGTTCGCATATGCATGCTCACCTCCCAATGGTTGCAACAACAAGCGGTGTCTTGTATGTGTGAAAGAGCTGACAGAACTATTAAGGTAACCTCAACAACAAGACCTTTCAATGGAGACAAACTCACACATTCAGCTTCGATCTATGAAGTGTTTGGTCAGAGTTATTTATTTATTTATTTCATTTTTATACCGCCCAATAGCCGAAGCTCTCTGGGCGGTTCACAGCAATTAACAAGACAGTCCCTGTCCGCAGGCTTACAATCTAAAAAGACAGGACACACAAGGAAAAAGGAATGGGGAGGGAAGAAGGGGGAATATTAATTACAGTCATGCCTTGGATTGAGAGCATAATTCGTTCCAGAAATGTGCTTGTAATCCAAAACACTCTTATATCAAAACGAAATCCCCCCCAAAAAAATTTGTACAGAGATTTTTAATTTAAGCCGTACTACAGTACTTGTATTGCAAGACGTCGCTTGTAGATCAAGTCAAAAAAAATTTAATAAATATTTAAAAATTTGCTTGTCTTGCAAAACGCTCTCAAACCAAGTTACTTGCAATCCAAGGTATTACTGTAATACTCCTGGGCAGGGCTGGTGGAATGGCCCTGCGCTCCCTCTCTTCTCCCTCCGCACAGCCTGCTGGAATGGCTGCTGCTGGTGGCAGTTGAGGGAGGAGGAGCCTTCAGGAGGGCGGCCTTTCAGCAGGGCTGGTTACACATGAGCAAGTATGAATGTGTGCTAAAATAAAGAGGAAGAAAACAGACACACACATCCCCAAGGCAGTTGTCCATTGCATGTTCTTAATACATGTAAGCAACATGTGTAATCTGAGTGTTTCCACTGAAACACTTCAAAGCAGGCCAAAGAGCTGGTGGCAGAGCGCATGGCTTGCACACAGAAGGCTCCAGGTTCAACCTCTGGTTAAATGGATTCTCTGGTAGCAGGGCTGGAGGAGGCCTCTGCCTGATATCCTAGTGGAAAGCCACTGCCAACTGGAGTTGACAGTGCTGGGCTAGATCAGGGGTCGGCAACTTGTGGCCCTCCAGATATTTTGGCCTACAACTCCCATCAGCCCTAACCAGCATAGCCAATAGTGAAGGATTGTGGGAACAACTCAAGGTTTAAATGTAACGACAACCCATGGTTTAGACAACCAAGAGTTTACAACCCAACAACAAACCATGGACTCTTTTTCTGGGTTGTTCGTGGTTAACAAACCATGGTTGTGTTGTAGGGCAGCTGCGTTCACACATCACGGCAACCCAGTGTTCAACATGAATTAAGTAATTGTTTGACTTAAATTGTTTGACTTAAAATAATGTTTCTGCTTATTTTGGCTAGTTTGTGCCCTGGTTCTAATATTATGTTGCTTAGACAAAAAATATTTGTATTCTAATCTTACACAAATTTATGTGCTGTTTCCAGATAATGTTTTAGTACTAAAATATACAGCTGATTTTTCAAGATGCTGGAAATTATATGGGCAGATAACAGACTCCTGTGGTACCTTAAAGACTAAGGTAGTGGTGAGAGTGTTGGACTGGGACTCGGGAGATCCAGGTTCTAGTCCCCGCTTGGACATGAAACTCACTGGGTGACTTTGGGCCAGTCACTGACTCTCAGCCTAACCTACCTCACAGGGTTGTTGTGAAGATAAAATGGAGAGGAGGATTATGTAAGCCGCCTTGGGCTCCTTGAAGGAAAAAAGGCAGGGTATAAATAAAATAAAATTAAATTAAATTAAAAAATCATGGGTTAGGGTTATGTGCAAACCGGGTCAAAAGCTCATCATTGCACAGAGGCAATATTTGCCAGTTTCGTGTAACCCAGAGATTTAAATTTTAATATCTCCCACGAAAAGTTCAGCTGCCTGGTCTTCAACCTGCTAGCTTCTCTGTGATATCAGAGCAGCTAAACCAATAGCAGCCAGCAGGGTTGCAACATACTTTGATACCAGAGCAGTTCAGACAGTGGCCCCATGAGAGATAGGACGAGCAGAAAAGGGAGATGACAAGGAGGAGATTTTATGGGACTCTTTCATTTCATTTCATTTATTTATTTAATTTCTTTATTTATTATATTTATACCCCGCCTTTTTTCCTGCAAGGAACCCAAGGCGTCTTACATAATCCTCCTCTTCTCCATTCTATCCTCACAACAACCCTGTGAGGTAGGTTAGATGGTCTGATGGTACTTTATCTAATAACAGTGTTGATGATAATTTATTCCTGAATTACCACAGCAGACAGGTAATGCTGCTTGCCGTTGCTCATCCGCAGCTCTAGCTGTGAAATCTGATTCCAACACTATAAATGTAGAACAAGATCTTATCTGAAACACTTTGGATCCTGTCTTTTCATTTTCACCGCCTCATGCACAGCTGTGCCCTGACTCATGCCCTCATTCACACTGCCCACAACTTTGGCAGCTCCAGCCACAGCTCAGTTACCTACACACAGGCAACGTGCACACACCGTCCCATGGTTTGGCCCCGGGTTTAACACACGGGGTACTTGGCTTTCCATCAAAGGAGAATGTATGCTCAGAAGGCTCCACCCATACAGTGAGAGTCCTCTGTGAAAAACTCTGCTTCGACCAAACAAATTAAAAATAAACATCAAGCTACTATTCAGAGATGCAGATTCCTACAACTGTAAAAAGGATACAAAGGAATATGATGTAATGCAGCGCTACCCAAACTTCTAGTACAGTCAGTGTTCTCCAACCTTGGGTCCCCAGATGTTTTTGGCCTACAACTCCCAGACTGCTGGCTGGGGTATCCTGGGAGTTGTAGGCCAAAAACATCTGGGGACCCAAGCTTGGAGAACACTGGTCTAGCCAAATGATTCCAGGCTACAGGGCAGATAAAACCAACAACAGCAAGATCAACCTTACACTTACAACACCGAGGGCTAAGCTGAAGTCACACATGTCTGTTTCTGAGGGTGCAGGACTATCTCACCCACCTTTTGGAGCCTCATAAGGATAGAGAACCCCATCAACTGAAGAAAAGGAGAAAGTATTCAGAGAGCCCAGCAAGCTATAAAATAGATGGCTGTTGTCTCCCCGCCCCCGCCCCCCACAATTTGGGAGGGATTTTGGGCAGCAGATTGTGCGTGTGTGCGATGAGGTTGTGCAAAGTGCAAAGTGCACAGGGGGGTTACACTTTGTATACATAGGGCATGCTGGGAGTTGTAGGCCAAAAACATCTGGGGACCCAAGCTTGGAGAACGCTGTTCTAGTATCTAAGCCACACTTGGGAGGCACCATTCACTTACACCCAAAAAATGAGATTTATTTTTAGAATATGTAAAACTAAGAACCGTCCACCACCACTCCATTTCTGTGCAAGTTACTGTAGGGAATTCTGCCATGTCTCTGCACTGAGAGTAGCTGAACAATCCAAGCAAACACAGTTGAGATACGTGGCCAGATTACCCACCCGTCTGACTAGAACAGTGTTCTCCAACCTTGGGTCCCCAGATATTGTTGGCCTACAACTCCATGCTGGGAGTTGTAGGCCAACAACATCTGGGGACCCAAGGTTGGAGAACACTGGACTAGAAGGAAGCAAGAACGGAGCAGTGAATTATGCAGATAGCTGATGGGCAGCCTCTGCAGCGAGTGTTACTTTGGACTCAGGAGGTTTTACTTAATTAATTCCTTGCGACATGCTAGAAGCTCTCTCATGACACCATCAGTGCGCCCTGGTGCACAGCCTCTGGAAATCACCTATGAAATGTAACGCCCCACCCCAACGATAGGGGTTGACAACTAGAGAGACCCAGGGACTCATAGACAGGCCCAATTGGCTCACAACAAATTGCTCCTGCCAACAACAGCAACAACAACAACAAACATTAAGTTCAAGAAGATGGAAGACAGGTAGTAACAGAAGAGAAATGGCAGGAGAAGAAGGCTGGAGGTATGGGGAGGCTGCTCCTTCATTTCATGGCTAACTTCTTTTTAAAAAAAGAAGAAAAAAAGGAAGAAGGGCAAGATAAGATGTTGAATGCCACATCCAGTACCAGCTTCTGTGCTTGCAGGGGTGTGTGCATACAGGACCGAGGAACTAAAGTCTTGGAAACCATCTCAAGTCACACGGACCCTTTGCGCTACACACACTCCGTATCCCTCCAGTAGGGAACTCAGTACTGCTGGGCCAACAGAAATGGGAGCCAGTATGGGGCCACTGAGAAGCAAGAGGAAGGCACAGGCATGCTCAGAAGAACCACCCCAAGGTCTGCAGCAGTACAGAACAATCTTTAAAGAAAGCTAAAAGGGGGCAAAAAAAACAACAACCCAACAACAAACCATGAGAAAGAAACATGCTGGAAATCCGCAGGGACAGGAGGGAGAGTGAACTGGCTAGCTTGAGCCCCTTACAGCTTAAAAATATTCTGCAGGAAGACATGGCTGGCTGGTTGGTTGGCTGGCTGGCTGGCTGGCTGGCTGGCTGGCTGGTTGGTTGGGTGGGTGGCTGGCTGGCTGGCTGGCTGGCCAAAACCCTGAACAGGGGCACTCCTGTTAGGGCAGTGTTCTCCAACCTTGGGTCCCCAGATGTTTTTGGCCTACATCTACGCTGGCTGGGGCATGCTGGGAGTTGTAGGCCAAAAACAACTGGGGACCCAAGGTTGGAGAACACTGTGTTAGGGGCAAGGATACACTGCAACACTGGCCGGGTTTGCACAACTGCTGCAGCTCATCGTGGGTTGTTTAAGCCACGACAAGCTGCGATGCAGGCGGGCGCCATCCTGGGAAATTCAAGCTGCAAATGCAGCTTGTTGTGTCATCTGAACACGGCCGGGGTGGGTGGGTTGCACAAACAGGCCATGTGGGTTCTGCGAGGGTTGTTTAATCCTCGCACAACCCACCCACCCCGCTGGCCTCAGGTGACACAACAAGTGGCTTGAATATTCAAATTGGCTGCCGGAGGGCTGTCCGATCGGGCCCGTCGTGTTGGCAGTTCTCCCTTGCCGCGCTGCTGTCGACAAGGATGTCCCCCGAGCAGGGATCAGGACCCAGCAGTGGCGTTGTTCTACAACTGAACCCAGAGCGGGCCAGATGCACCTTCCGAAACGGCCATCAAGTATCCAGCCGGCGTACATGCAAGGGGAATGTCAAGATCTGTAATGCACAGGAGGTTGCCGCACGCTGGGCAGCCTTACCGGGTGTCTTCTGGCTCCGACAGGCACTCCACCGTGCTGGGCTTCTGTTCCATTCACCGCAATTCCATCCAGAACCAATAAGGAGAGACCGAGGTGGGCTCCGCCCCCAGGGGCGACACTCCGCGGTCGCCACGACAGATGCGGGTCAGGGTTTGGGAGGGAGGGGCCGGTTAAGCGGAGTTAGGAGGCAAGCCCCATGGCACCTCCTTCAGTGCTGGCAAGCCGCAAGCATTCTGGGGCAAAAACGTGGGGATGAGACCCTACAAAGATAAGAGAAGGGAAAACCGTTTTCTTATTTATGCATAGAAATGAGTATCTATGACTTCAGAACAAGAAACAGTAATAAAAAGTCTGCATTTCATCTCCTTTAGTATACAGTAATACCTTGGATTACAAGTAACTTGGTTTGAGAGCGTTTTGCAAGACACGCAAATTTTTAAATATTTATTTAATTTTTTTTTTACTTGATATACAAGCGACGTCTTGCAATACAAGTACTGTAGTGCGGCTTAAATTAAAAATCTCTGTACAATTTTTTTTGGGGGGATTTCGTTTTGATATCAGAGTGTTTTGGATTACAAACACGTTTCCGGAACGAATTATGCTCTCAATCCAAGGCATGACTGTATTGGTCTTGAACTTTGGAGTCGTGCAAATTTCACCGTCGCCCCCCCCATATACACCCCCAACAAATCCCCAATTTTTGCACCTCAAAACTCCAAAGCACGCAGGATGAATTATGCAAATGTACATTTGCCTGCTTCCTTTGCATAATTTATTCTGCGCTGCGAATGTAGAATAATCTGTCAAGGACTAGAGCACAATGCAGGGGAGCAAGGAAGAAAACGTTTGGGCACTGATACGTCGTAATGCCGAAAGGAATATGCTGATGGTCTAGCGCACTGAAGCCTTTCAGATGGTGTCTTTGAGCATGCACAGAGTGTCTTTCCCTTGCTAATGCCCAACTACAACCTGATCCAAAACACAAAAGTAAAAAATGAGTATCAGCTGTTGTCCGCACCATTTCTGCATCCTTGCACACTCACAGTGCACTGCACACCACTACGGTGCATCACTAATTCTACCCCACACGTTCTCCATACGGCTAAGATTGTAACCCTTTTTGAAGAATAAAAAGTGAGAATTGTAGGATGTAGCAGTATCTGGCTCTATGTACCACATTCCTTGACCGCTTCCCTTGAGAGCTTATGTAAAGTAGTAGCTAAGAGTGAGAGCTGTGAACCAGGGAAGTTCCAGGTTCAAATTTCACCTCTGCTATAAACTCAGCAGTTGTCCCCAGGCAAGCCACTGTTTCTCACCCATAGGCCCCTCTTCCACAATCGTAGGGATGGTAATAATAACGATAATGATAATAGCAACAAGAAGAAACAACAAGAAGCTGTTGTTATTCATGGAGGATAAGTTTATCAATGGCTATTGGTCATGATGGCTCTATATTGCCTGCAGTCTTCGGAGGCCTCTGCATGCCAGTTGCTGGGGAACATGAGTGGGCGGGTGCTAGTACACTCATGTCCGGCTTATGGGCTTCCCACAGACTGCTGGTTGGCCACTGTGGGAACAGAATGCTGGACTAGACAGACTCTTGGTCTGATCCAGCAGGGCTCTTCTTATGTTTTTAAGCTATCTTACATCCTGAAGCACAATATAAATACTATGATTATTCCTATTGTGTGGCGAAATTAAGGAAGGACGCATGGAGAATGGGGAGAAACCGGATGCCCCCCCCTTGGAAGACTTAGGGTGCAATCCTATGCAAGTTTAGACAGAAAAAAGGCCTACAACTCCCAGCATGCCCCTCTAAACTCGCATAGGATTGCACCTTAAAATGTGTTTTGTTTTAAATGTCTTTTGCTTCGCAGTGTTCTCCAACCTTGGGTCCCCAGATGTTTTTGGCCTACAACTCCCAGCATGCCCCAGCCAGCATAGGGCTGGGGCATGCTGGGAGTTGTAGGCCAAAAACATCTGGGGACCCAAGGTTGGAGAACACTGTGCTAGAGGAAAGGAGGCAACTGATGACTCCATTATTTTACACCAGGAAGGAATATTCTCCCGGCTGAAACGGGAAGCATGCAGCTTGGCTCGCTTGTTTGAGCCCAGAGCTGCTTCCTCCTCAACCACCTTTCTGAAGTATGCCTATTTGTGGCCCGTACTGTACTACAGATGGAATGGTCTGCAGCCGGCAGGGAAATGTGGCCGAACAGTTAGGCTGCGGGTTCAACTAATGGTTTCTCTGGTTGTTTTAAACTCTTATAATATTCTCGGTGGTGGGGATACGAACACAGGAAGCTGCCGTGTACTGAAACAGACCCTTGGTCCATCTAGCCCAGTGCTGTCGACTTTGACTGGCAGCAACAGCTCTCCAGAGTTTCAGGCAGGAGTTCCCCCCCCCCAGCCGTGGATCAAACCTGGGACTTTCTGCATGCAAAGCAGCCCCCACCCCCCTGCCCCAGCTTCTTCCCATTTTATTGAATCTAAGAAGCAGGGGCTTACTCAGCTGCCCCAGCGAGTCTGTGACTGACGCTGGGATGCGAATGCAGGATGTCCAGTTCACCTGACTGAGCCGATGGAACGAGTCACTCTGGAATTGCGTGTGCGTGCGGCGTGCGAAGAGCTCTGGCTGGCGAGAGCAGACCAAGAAGAGCCCAACTCAGTTCATTACTCTGACTTGAACAACAGCCAGGCCAGATCACCTTGGGAGGTTCATGAATGGAGATAGTAACCATCCTATGCTATCTGTCCTCAGCATTCATAGATTTCATAGATCACAGAGTTGGAAGGGGCCTACAGGGCTGTCGAGTCCAACCCCCTGCTCAAGGCAGGAAACTAGAGGAGGGGTCTCCCATCCAAGTAATCACCAGGCCTGACCCCACTTAGCTTTCCACGCTCAGGCAAGCTGAGCCAGCATGAGCCACAGAGGTAAACTGCCCTGGAAGATGGGAGGCTTAATTTAGCTAACCCAATTAGCAGACATGGACAGATCTCTCCTCTGTGAACTGGTATAATCCTTCTTTAAAAGGAAAAAAAAGAAATCTACACAGACGGCCGTCACCACAACTAGTGGCAATGAGTTCCGTAAGAGCAGTGTGCAATCTGTGTGCTCACATGCTGCAGGGAAACGGGATATTTTGGTCCATATCAACCAGTGGCAGAAGAACCTCCCGACACCAGGCTGTGCTGCAGCTCTTGTTTTGCCGTCATAGACTGACAGTCTGAAAGGACCAACCCACCCACCCACCCCCCAGATTAGAAGGAACTGAGTTGTGGGGGGGGGGCTGCAGAGAAGTTGCCAGACTGGTTTGAAGTGGCCCAAACCAGTTTGTGCCTCAAGCTTTTTTCTTCTTTTTCTTTTTAAAGCTCTGCTTAATGCTAGGCAGTTATTTATATATTTAAATAAACTCATGCAAAAGTGGGGTGGGCTCTGTGGCATATTTCCCCCACCCCCCTTTGGAAAGCAACATCGGCCCAAGAGGATGGGAGATTCGGAGCTCAAAATAGGAATGACCTCACTCCTGGCATCGACTCAGAGCTGTGCTAGTCCTGGCTCGAAATCCAGTCGCTCCAGAACCTGCTTTCAGTGCCAGGTCTCTCAGTCTCGGAGCATGGGAAATGCAAGAATGCCCTCTAAGCATGTGCAGAGCGACCCTTCACTAACGCATATGCCTGCAACCAGCCCCCACCCCCCACCCCCGTCCCCACAATCTTTGGAGTCTGGGTTTCCAGTCAGCAAGCAGGGCTGAGCCCCTGAAGCTCTCAATTCAGAAATGACCACAGTGCCTTCTTCCGCTAAGAGGAACAGAAATTTAGTAAAGGAGGTTAGGTACGGGGGGGGGGGGGAGATATTGGGGCACTGTAGAAACAAGAGGAAAGGGGAGACAGAGAGAAAAATGATCATGGCAAGGAAGAGGCAGGGTCCACACATTAGCGTGTGTAAGTGTAAGGAATTCTGCTTCAGTTTCCCCAATCCACCCTTGCGCGATCTGCCCTTGTTTGAAGTGTCATCTCCTCTGCTCCATGCCTGGGTCAAGAAGTGGGTTAGCGAGGGGTTATGCCAGGCTTGGAGCCCTCCTCCTCTTCCCCCTATGCAGCCCACTCTTTCCTGCATGGATTTCTTCCCCCTCTCTCCTCCTCCTCCTGCCGCCACAGACACACACACACACACACACACACACACACACACACACACCGTGCGCCGCATGCAAAGCGCTCTGGAAGGAAACCTGCAGCTCTCTGGCATGTTGCCAAAACTGTAACATCATCAAAGGAAACATGAACACGGCGAGAAGTCCCGCTG
This sequence comes from Shinisaurus crocodilurus, assembly GCA_021292165.1. Taxonomy (NCBI): domain Eukaryota; kingdom Metazoa; phylum Chordata; class Lepidosauria; order Squamata; family Shinisauridae; genus Shinisaurus; species Shinisaurus crocodilurus. The sequence continues at coordinate 268,360,001 of CM037877.1, read as the reverse complement.
CTGGCCTCTCTCGAAGGGAAAAGAATTGGGGGGGGGGGAGGCCCAGCTGTGTCCTCAAGTGACCTCCCCGGGGGGGGGGGGATTAGACCCTCCTGGAACCGACTGGCAACGGCATGACTGGGGAACTGGGGTTAGGCAAGGACATGGGGCAGCATTTTCTTGGATGGGGAGCACCGTGGGGTGGGTGCGGTGGAAGCCGGCTAAGCTGAAGAAGGGGCTTACCATGTCCGGAGGGGCTGATGGGCTTAATACCCTGGCAGGAAGTTTATAACTGGCAGGGGGGGAATGGTGTTTGTGGCTGAAATAACCCACCACCATTGGATTAGCCGGAACGGTGCTTTGAACCCCAGCACTGCAAAAACATGGGGTGCAAGTGAACTACTATGTATTTATTTATTTTATTTATTATATTTACCCCGCCTTTTTTCCTGCAAGGAACCCAAGGCAGCTTACATAATCCTCCTCCTCCTCCTCCTCTCCATTTTATCCTTTATTTATTTATTTCATTATATTTATACCCTGCCTTTTTTCCTGCAAGGAACCCCAAGCGGCTTCCATAATCCTCCTCCTCCTCTCCATTTTATCCTCACAACAAACCTGTGAGGTGGGTTAGGCTGAGAGTCCATGACTGGCCCAAAGTCACCCAGTGGGTTTCATGGCCGAGCGGGGACTAGAACCCGGATCTCCCGAGTCCCAGTCCAACACCCTCACCACTAAGCCACACTGTAATATTCAGGATCGCTGTCATTCACTATAAAGCACTACCAACGCTGCACAAAGTGAGTTGCCAACTAGCACGTGGTCAACCTTTTGGGAGAAAGGTGGTTCACGTCCACATTCAACATGCAGGAGTGAAAAATACTTGGCTATTTCTGTACCGTTTGAGCTAAAAAAAAGGAAAATTATTTCATCGTCATCATCTCTAAGCCCATTTGATACCACGGTGTGAGTGTGTGTATTGTATTGGGGTGGGGGTGTCTTTTTTTATTTGTTTTTGTTTGTTTTATTCTTCTGTAAAGCACTTTGAGATTTGTTTCAAATGAGAAGCAGTGTATAACTATTGTTAATAAATAATAAATCAATCAATTGGATTAAAAAATACCCATGGTGGTTTAAAGCGAAGGTGGGAGCCTTCTTTTTAAATTAAAGCTAGTTTCCAACATTCAGTCACACTGGAAGCATGACCAATGAAACAGAATGCAGGCAAAGGGGCGGGGCCATGCAGGCAAAAGGGTGGGCTTGATTCTCCATGGCCAGGGTCAGCAAGCGCAGGGAGCAAGTTTAAGGATAATAATTACTCAGTGTTTCCATCCATAGTGCTTTCAAAGCGCTTCACATACGTGCATCTTATTTTAACCCTTGCAACAACTATGAAGGACAGGCCAGTATTATCATCCCCCTATTGCAGACAGGGGGGGTGAGGCTGAGATCACAGTGGCCTTAAGGCCATCCAGTGATTTCATGCCGGTAGGGGTGAGACTCGAACCAGGAACTTCCAGCTCAGGCTCTTAGCCACTACACCACACCAGGTGTAGCTGGGACCCCAACATATTTAAGTTTCCATACACTTCTATAGGGAAAAGTAAAATGCTGCATTTTAAGACTAATCCAAGCTGCAAGGACCAAAAATTAACATTACCAGTATGAAATTTACAACAGATTCTTAAAAGCTTGCTTATTTTGATTGAGTGAGTGAGTGAGTGATAGATAGATGACAGATAGATATATAAATTCAAAAGCTCAGCTACACAGGTAATCTGTAGCCTTGTGTTTGGTAATGTGTTCTGAACGCTTGTGAGGCTGAATACCCAGCTGGGGGGTGCTTTCCTGTGATTAAACTACTGCTGTTCCTCTTTGCTTTTCCCTTAGGACAGTGTTCTCCAACCTTGGGTCCCCAGATGTTTTTGGCCTACAACTCCCAGCATGCCCCAGCCAGCTATGCTGGCTGGGGCATGCTGGGAGTTGTAGGCCAAAAACATCTGGGGACCCAAGGTTGGAGAACACTGCCTTAGGACAAGGGGCTGGGAATCCTGTGGCCCTCCAGGTGTTCTTGGACTACAAGTCCCATCATTCCTGACCACGGCCAATGCTGACTGGGGCTGATGGGGGTTTGAGCCCAACATCATCTGGAGGGCCATATGTTCCCCACCCCTGCCTTAGAAGACAATCCTTAAATTGTTCCCTTGCACAGAATATGGCAGGGCGGAGGGCTGCTCTGTGAAAAGGGAGCCCCCCCCCCCGTCCGCTGCTGTTTCTTCCTGCTCCGAAGGAAGGACTGAAGCCGTTCACAGAGTGCCCCAGGAGGACATGTCCATCCCTAAATACCACTGTTCCATTTCGGATGCTGGTGCTCTCATAGGTGATGTCAATTAACACTGTCTTAAAGTTTCTCTTCAATTTTGTGTTTTCACTTCAATTCCAAGTTCTCCCCCTTGGGGCTGGGCTGGGCTAAGGTTCTTTTAAAAACAGATATATTATTGTTGCTTTTAAAAGCAGATTAAAAGCTAACTGCGAAACTGCCCCAAATTTGCCCATGACGACTGTTTTTCAGGCTGATCCCAACGGCAGCAAAATGGAGGGGTGTTGTTCATAGAATTTTGGGACATTGGGGGGGGGGAGGGGACATTGGCCACAAAGAGGAGAGGAGGGCTGCTGTGCCCCCCACCCCACCCAATCTCTCCAAAGGTTACTGAACATGCCATAGACATTGTTTGTGTGGACTTTCCAAACTCCTTGCTACACTCACTGGGGTCTTAAAATATAGGAAGCTTAAGACAGCGACAGACCAAGCTAGGAACGCGCTGCTTAGGGTCCTACAAGGAACAGCTGAAATATCAGGAGAAGGGTTTGTTGGCCGGCCCAACTCCAATGTGATTAATCCACATGCCAAGTTGGGGGTAGGGGAGGAGCCTCATTTTTGCCTTGGGAGTCTAGGAGCCTCTAAGGGCAGGGATTGCCAAATATGGATTATTTTACAGGATTTGGTTAGCTTTGAGCCACAGAACATTTGAGTGGTATATAGAATTCCATTTATTGATTTTATTGAAAACAAGGGTGCATGTTTGTAGTCCTCATTGTGGACAGATGTTTGGAGAAGCGTGCAACCCTTGTGTGTTGAAGGCTAGGGGGCAAACTAGATATGACGGTGGCAGATCCTGAAGTTTAAGCCCTGATCTGTCACAACAACATAGAAAATGACACTGAGGTGTGGGTTCGATTTAATGTCCCAGTCCCACCACTCAACGCCCTGCAACCCACCCACCCCATTTTTTTTTTGCCTCAGACAAGCTCACTTCTGGAATTACTACCCAGCTGGTAGAAAAATGCCTGGGGACCGAGTCTGCAAAGAATAAGCTGCAGAAAGTGTGGAGGAGGGTTCTGCACTTCTGTTCTTTAAATTACCGCCCTTCCATCCCCTACTTTCCGTGATTATTTGCAGGAGAAATGGGTTTAAAACACACAGGTCTGCAGTTCTCATGTCTAGCTCGGCCTTCAGAAACCAAAAGAGGGAGAAGGGGGCTTTCTGTGGTTGGGTTACATGAGCGTAGGTTTACTCTGCCTTGCTCCATGTCCTTCACCGTGGCTTTACACCGAAGACTATCTCCTCACAAACAAACACTTCTGATACACTGCAAGACATGTAAGGTTTTTAAAAACCAAAATTTCTCATGCTCATGATGTCGGGGGGGGGAATGTATGTCACTGTCGGAAGGTGGGGAGGCCACTGCACCTGGTCCTGTAGCTCCCCTCTTAATGGTCCCCCCTCCCTCCTCTCAGACCAGAACACGCTAGGCCTGGATAGAGGTGGCTACACCCTCAAGACCAATTTCTACACACAACTTTGCTGCTTTTTCAGCATTGCATTTCCCAGTGAACACCAACCTTGAAGTCTGAAGAAGCAACCTACTGGGCCATACAGGGGACACATTGTGGATACAAGGCGCAGAGTTTGCTCCAGCACATTTATGGATGTGGTTCACCCTCTCAAATGTTGACCGAGAGGAGAAAAGAGTGGACTAGCAGCAAGCGTGTCTGCCGTGCAAAGTGAGCACTTGACCATAAGACCAAGGTTATCTGGCCAAACTTATCTACAGGCAATGTTGCAACTGACTGATTGATTGATTGAATTAATTAATTAATTAAATGTGTTGCATGCCTATAGCACCGGGCTCTCCAACCTTGGGTCCCCAGATGTTGCTGGCCTACAGCTCCCAGCATACCCAGCCAGCATGGCTAATGGCAAGGGATTCTGGGAGCTGTAGTCCAGCAACACTTGGGGACCCAAGGTTGGAGAGCCCTGCTCTATCTAGCACAGTGTTCTCCAACCTTGGGTCCCCAGATGTATTTGGTCTACAACTCCCAGCATGCCCCAGCCAGCATTGGGAGTTGTAGGCCAAAAACATCTGGGGACCCAAGGTTGGAGAACACTGATCTAGCATATTTAGAAATGCTTCCTATACATTAGCACAGTGAGCCCCAGTGGCAGCCAAACCATTTCGGCCAGGGTGCCACAAGTCAAGTCTAGAGGTATGCAACAATAATGCAACTTCCTGGCTCACAGCACGTGCTCCTAACCACGGTGCTCCATCCAATGTCCACCTCACAGATCAAGCCAAGGGTGCACACGCTGTGGAAAAGATGCCTGCCGAGCAAAGAGCTCCTGGCTGCAGCACGTGGATCAAGCTACATGCTGAAGAGGGAAGGCTAACGGTCCCGGTTCTATCCCCTTCGGGGGCTAAAGGGCCCCTAAGGCCCAACAGGGCACCATTCCAGCCCTGCAAAGTGGGTCCAGGTTTTACGCTCCTCCCGCACTCCCGCCACCCCAGGATATGTTGGGAAAGCGGCGACACAAAAGGGCTCGTTTGCTCAGTTAGCTAACAAGTTCTTGGCACCTTGGTGAGAGCAAACAAGTCTCCTGGAGCTGCTGCCAGGACGGGGCACAGTTGTTCCACAGAAATTTTATCAGAACATCAGAGGGAGCCACAAAGTAGGTTGCTAACAGGACAGGTCTCGGGACTCACCTGGGCATGGAGTCACGCTCCAATTATGCTCTCAAGAAAAGGTGGCACAGTGCCCACCTAATTTCCTCTGTGGAGTCAGGAGGATTGCCCGTGTGAAAGCCCAAGTTAGCTCATGATAACTTCCTTCCTCAGCAATAAAACACATGCAACCACCAGTGCCTCCCCGCAACAACAACTTTCCCGCCCCCCACGGGAGCCAACAAGAAGAGTCTGTTGCAGTTGCCACATCGCTCTACAACAGAAAGGAGGAACTGGAGTCTCCCACAGGCTGCTCTAACTGGGTGACTGGGCATAGGGCACGGTTCTCTTCCCTCCGTGAAACTTTAGATTCTAAGCTCCTTGAGGGCAGGGATCTTTGGGGACTTATGCCATAGAGCAGTGTTCTCCAACCTTGGGTCCTCAGATGTTTTTGGCCTACAAGTCCCAGCATGCCCCAGCAAGCTACACTACGCTGGCTGGGGCATGCTGGGAGTTGTAGGCCAAAAACATCTGGGGACCCAAGGTTGGAGAACACTGCCATAGAGCAGCATGCATTTAGGCGGCACAACAATAACTGGTTGTTATAGTTTTTATTAGGCTCCCCAGCAGGCTGGAGCTCCAAAATTTATTTTTTTCCCTAGAAATTGAAGACTGGTGACGTCCCTTCATTTGTTATTATATCAGATGGTTGCAGCAGTCTACTGGATAGGATCAGAGCTTACCCTGAGCCAGGATTCACCAGGTCTAAATCTCTGGTGATTGTTTTCCGCAGCAGGATGTATCCCTGATACTTGTGGAACAACAAAAACCACAGTGCCTCTCGACATATTGCAGAGTACATTTGCTTCACCAGCAAATAACTGCAACTAGCTGGCACACAACCCAGGATTTGGGAGGAGGAACAGCATGCAGGGCAAAGGATGTGACTTTCTAGTAAACTTGGACACACACACCCCAATCCTTTCCCCCTTTTAAAGAAATCAAACAGCGGACAGAGTGTTCTGCAACATCTGGACTCTGTGTTAATTGATCTGGAATAATGACCATGCCCTGCTTCTGTGGTCATGATTACCAGTGTGGATTGGAAAACTCACTCTTAAACCCTGGATGGGGAATCTATCCTTCTATTACTTATTAACCACCCTTATTGTGAGAACAAGCAGATTTGAAAATAGGGTCCACAAAAGTTACTGGCTTACCTTTTTCTCTCTCTCTCACTAGCCCTCTTGCCCACACACTTCTTTGTACACACGATACAGATGAAGCGTGTTAAGGCCTAAGTAATCTATTCCAGATTACCTTGAGTGTGCACCTTTGGATTGCCACAAGCATTAGGTGGACTCAAATTCCTGGTAAGTCACGAATTCGTGGGCGAGCCCTAAGAAAGCCAGTCCCTCTGCTTCAGTTGTCCTCATTGGTAAAGTTGCCTAATTAATTACCTATGTCACAATGACATTTTGAAGATGTAGGGATTTTAAATTTAAAAAAATGAAGCAGAAATGGCAGAAGAGCACTTTTAAAAAGCAGAAGTGCCATGCGGGCTTGCAATTTTTTGCCTCGAAAACCAGGTCCCAATTTGGTAGGTGGTGGAAAGGAGTCTGCAAGCCCCAGGACAAATAGGGAAAGTGCTCTTATAGGTACCTGTAAATAGCCCACTCCCCACGCACAACCCCCTCTGCTTCCTTTTATTGTTTTGGGGGAGGATCATTCCTTGCAAAAAATCATCCCTTGCAACAAAAAAAAAAAAGATGAATTAAAACAAAAACCCTGGCAGCATGGTGCAATATGATGCCAGCTTTGGCAATATTTGATGGCCACAGTTCTCAGCATCCAAAGCAGGATACTGGAGCTCTTGAAGGGCAGGTCCAGTACAGCAAACACACCCTCAGGAGCAAAGGTTGAGGGGGCAAGAACGGCTCCCCACCAGGGAGGCTTTCCTGCCCATGCTGTTTGCCTGAGCCTTTGACGGAGACTAGAGAGGCGGAAAGTAGGTCACATTTTTCTTGGCTGAGGGGGGAAATTCCTTTGATGGATTTATAAAGCAGTGAGTACAGCACAGAACTGCTCAAAAAAGGGGGGGGCGCAGAGAGAAGTGGGAAGGAGGCAGTACCAACTGAAGCTTTAGCTGCTCATCGGGAACAGAAGGCAGGGGTATGTCACTCCAAGAATTGGTTCTCCTTAAAAATGGACAGGAGGCCGCTACACAGTACCTTAAGCTTCCCTTAATAGGGCACCACTATATGCGTGGGGGGGGGGCTGCCTGGCTGGCTGGCTCTGCAAAGTGGAGTTCCCCACAGGGGCAAATTTGAAAATTTGATAAGAAAGAAAAACAATGGCCACCACCACACCGAATGATAAGCCAGGATTCCTAGCTTAGTGAGAACAAGCCGTGTGTTGGTGGTGCATGCAGCCCGTTCGCTCCCACTTCACTACGGCCCCTTCGCACAAGTGGGTAAATCTAACCAGGAAGTGATTGCTTACGGTGATGCCCGAAAACCCAAGATCTTGGTCTGTTGCTCCCAAGTAAAACAGGATCATAAGCCAGATTTAAACCAGAGTTTGTTGTCGTCTTATACATCCTGGCGTGTTTGGGAGCAACAAAACTGAATCCTGGGTTCAGACATCACGATAAGCTATCCCTTCCATAAAGGCGAGACACCAAAGAGGCCGCATGCGCCAGCACATCGCTTGTTCCCGGTAAGCCAGGATAAGCAAGGAAACCTGGCTTATTATGTGCAAACACTGCCACTGTGTATATAAAGCCAATTCTGGATTTCAAAATTCACATTTTCGAAACAAAATCTGTTGTAGGGGCTTATGTGAAATTGGAGGTGCGTTCTGAAGCGCTGGAAGAGGCAAAATTCCAGAGGAAATTTGGATACTGAAACACAGGCACAAGTACTACATCGTGAATTGATAGCTTGGCCAGTGCGGACGGGGGGGGGGGGGAGTTTCCTTCACAAATCAGGTTTCAAATCTTTGGAGGCCAGTTCAACTTCAACCTTGTCTACTTGGTCCAAAAGCCCCTTTCCCTCTCTCAGTGTATTCTATTTTTACTTTGCTGTGTTGAATGCAAACCGTAGTTTAGAAAAATACAACCTAGAATCTCTAGACGATTAAAAACAACAACAACCACCACCTTGAATTACTACACAATTTCATATCTGCTCCACTCAATTTCTTGACTGAGTAGGCAAGGCACATCATAAAGCCGTACACACACTTCCCCAAGTTGTTGCAAAAATCAGTATCGCAGGAAAAATCAGAACAACTGTACAAAAATTATAGTAGAATTCCTAGCACATTTCAACTGTTCAAAATGCTCCACATATGCATCAGCCCGGTTCAGCCTTAATGTTTAGGGCAGTGTTCTCCAACCTTGGGTCCCCAGATATTTTTGGCCTATAACTCCCAGCATTCCCCAGCCCACGCTGGGAGTTGTAGGCCAAAAACATCTGGGGACCCAAGGTTGGAGAACACTGGTTTAGGGAATGACACTGGGTGAACCTGGGACTCATGCACGCCCCCTGCTCACAGCTGCAAGGAGACTGGGCGCATTCCATTTTTAATGTGCTCAGAAGGTCTGAACATATGACACCAATATGCTTCCGAGCCTGATTCAAGCTGCTGGTCTTAACCTATAAAGCCCTACACGGCTTAGGACCGCAATACTTGATGGAATGCCCCTCCCAACCACAATCTACCCAGACACTACGCTCAACAACTGGGGCCTTCCTCCGAGTTCCACCTCTGCAGGAGGCTCAGTCGGTTGCAACAAGGAAGAAGGCCTTTTCTGTGGCAGCCCCTCGATTATGGAGCGATCTCTCGACTGAGGCCCACCTGGTGCCGACTCTACTATCCTTTCGGCGTCAGATTAAGACTGTCCTCCATGCCAAGGCATTTAACAGCTCTAAATAGTACATGGGGAGGGTTATGTCAACTGCTTTTAACAAGCCTAGTTGTATTAACTTGTCTAGTTACATAAGTCATTTAAATTCGGTTTTTAAATTTATGTAGAGAAATTTTATGTTTTTATTGTTTTTTGTATTTTACACCATATTTTATTGTACTTTATGAATTGTTGTAAACCTCCCAGAGAACTTCGGCTATTGGGCGGTATAGAAATAAAATAAATAATAATAACTTTTAAACGAACTGCAGTTTGTTGTTACATCCAACAAGGAGAATCTGTAGTTCATGAAACAGTGGTTTATTAAAACAAGCCAGGATCAAAATGTGGTTTCTGATCTTGGCTGGCTCTCTAGCAATAATGTAACCTAACCGATTTGTCCTTATTGGATGTAATGGAAGTGGATGCTAGCCAGTGTGGCGTAGCGGTGAGAGTGTTGGACTGGGACTCGGGAGATCCGGGTTCGAGTCCCCACTCGGCCATGAAACTCACTGGGTGACTTTGGGCCAGTCACTGCCTCTCAGCCCCTAACCTACCTCGCAGGGTTGTTGTGAGGATAAAATGGAGAGGAGGATTATGTAAGCTGCCTTGGGTTCCTTGCCGGAAAAAAGGTGGGGTAAAAATATAATAAATAAAATAAATTCCACTCTCCTTCTCACAGTCAGGCCATGTGTGTGCACGCGTGTGCATCATTCAAACCTGCAACTCAAGCCTAGCTCATTCACATACTGCTAAACCTTGGTTTAGCATTACATCAGAACCGGGCCATGATCTTGTTGTAAGCCTTACATCATCAACCTTGAAAGGTAGGCATGTATTATTGACTACATATAGCAGATGATGTGTTAAGTCTGAGAGAGAGGTGCAGGGGACCAGCAGCAGCTTGCTGGAAGTCACCGGGCAGGAGTTCCTGACACGGCGCCCGCAAAGCTCTCACTCGTGACCCCGTTCAAAAAATAATAATGTCATAATTAAAAGCTTGGAAAAGCCTTGCTTTTTCTCTACCCCTTTGCCTTGCATATTTTCCCCTCTCCCCCAGCCTCTAGCGTCGCCATTTCTCTCTCCACCTTGCTTTGCTGTTTCTCCCGCCTCCCAGCCTCTAGCCTCACTATTTCTCCCCCCACCCCGCCCCACACACCTCTTTCACTCATTTCTCACTAGCCAGGCCCCCCATGATGTGACTACCCACATCCTCCGCAGGAGCCATTTTATGGCGGTGGCCACAACATTTTCTCGAATTCCCAAATCTGCCCACGGGTCCAAAAACGTTGGGGACCCGTGACTTAATGTGCAATCCTATGCACATTTAGGCAGAATAAAAGGCCTACGACTCCCAGCATGCCCCAGCCAGCATAGCTGGCTGGGGCATGCTGGTAGTCGTAGGCCTTTTCTCCCTGCCTAAACGTGCATAGGACTGTTCCATTAGTGAGTTTATCGCTGGCTTGAGATTCGAGCCAGGAATTTCACAGCCCATACATTTAACCATTACATTACACCTGTTCTTATCTCCAGCCATGATGCGTGATGATTATACAATGGTTAAATACTGGGCAGCCAATTTTTTTTGCTTCTCAGCAAATGCACACGCAGTAGAAGAGATGTGAAAGTGACATTTCACATTGCTTCCTACAGAGAGATGCTATCCCCGGTCACAATTGAAACCTGCCCTCACTGACCTCGGTCGCATGACATGACAAGCCACGGCGGGTGGTCACCCTTGTTTGTTTCAGAGTGGCTTGTCGTGACGTCCAAACCCAGCACAGTTTCCTCAGCATGGTTCATAGCCCACGAACAAGCCACCCTGAGAACCCATGGCTTGTTGTTGGGTTGTTCAGGGTGGCTCGTTTTCAGAGTGACTTGTTGTGACGTGTGATGGCAAAAAACCCGGTCACTCCTTGCAATCTGATTCGTTCCATTTCTGCCTCCATCCTTCCTCCTCCCTCGCCATCTGCCCCTCTCCAATACATCGATAAGAAATGCCACTTGAGAATTCCCGTCGCACGTTCCAAACCTTTAAAAATATATATATATTAATTTTTTGGCCCTTCGCAAGTGCGCAGATTCGCCTGACCACTGTTTACATTCTTGAGTAGTACAGTTGTTAGTACAGTAGCCCAGCATAACGATATCCCCTCTCCATTACATCTTAAGATGACATTTGCTAATTTACTTCTCCACTTCGGCACCTCCCTAGACCGTGATACCTTCCCCCCCCACACACACACACACCTTTGGGGAGATTTGCACATATTTAACTGGTTGGGTTTTTTAAAAAAACTTTTAGGGAGATTTGTGCACATTTGCAGTAACTGCTGCGCGTTCGCAATTTCGCGCAAATCTCTCCCAAAGTGTTTTTTTTTTTTTAAGTTAAATTTGCGCAAATCTCACTGAAGGTGGAAAAAAAATTCTCTCCCCCCCCCCCCGAAACGACTCCGCGAATGAGCACATTTGCACTCACTAGCGAAGTAGGCTGCTGAGGCTGCGCTGCAAAGGCCCATGGGAGACGTGCCAGGAGCAAGTGGGGGGACTGAGGGGGGGGAACAAGTCACCGCAAGCTGCAGAGCACCTGATCACCTGTCAGGAGTAACGTGGGTTAGCAATCGAACAACCAACCCACCGTGGCTTATTTTTTAATATGGCTTATCGTGACGTGTGAGCTGGCCCATTGTATCTCAGCCCCATCCACAAGCAGCCCGTAATAGCACATTCACATTTCAGCAAGCACTTTCAAGCTTCTGTGCCTCCAAGAGCCCTCTCTCTCTTAATTAGTTGAGGACTCCAGCACGGCACATAGGCTCCTGAATCAGCATTGCCAGTTAGGAGAGTGAGAGTTCTCAGACATGTACGAAAATCAAGGGTCTCCACACGAGGTACACAGTACCCTCCGCACTAAGCAAATATGCAAAAATGCAGGCTTCCCCAATGCAGCACTAAATTGGACAGCAAGTACCAGTTCTTAGAGTGGCCAGCAAACTTGACAGCCAGTGTGTGTAGTGGTCAGAGTGCTGGACTAGGGCTGGGGAGACCCGCTCACCCAGAAAGCTTCTTGGGCGATCTCGAGTCAGTTACTATGGCCAGGTTCACATGTCACGCTAGCCCACCCTGGCAATAAGCCACGGTAGGTTGGCTGTTCACAGACTCCGTGGTGCGCCCAACAGATGACTGGGCTCACCGTGGGTTGTTCTTCCCTCTCAGTCCTCCAGCCAGTATCCCAAGGGACAGCTTGGCTGAAGACACCTTGTCTCCTCTCCCCGCTGTGACCGTGGGTCCCTTTTGGGCTTGCTGCAGCTTTCCCCACCTATTAATTTTTATTTTTATTTTTTATTTTTTTATATTTTTAATTGAACACACATACAAAAAGAACATAAACCTACAAATCATAAACTCCAAAGTGCACCCGTCACCCCGGGGCCAAAAAAAAAATTCTATCCACATAATCCATTATTAATCTATATTCCAAAAATACCTACTGTACATCATATCTTGACATGGCTTACTCCCTTTTCCCTTTACTAAAACATAATCTAAAAATGGTTCCCATATATCCTTAACATTATTTTTCTTTAACTGTTCCTTTTTACATTTAATACTACCTGTAAATTTATCATTTAAAGCAATATCCCACACCTCTATTACCAATCTATAATTAAATACTGATGTTGAACTTTCCATTTCCTTGCTATCAGTAATCTCCCTGCCGTTAACAAACTTACAATTATAATTCCTTTATCTCTTGAGAGCACAAAAGTTTCTCCCTTGTTGATAACAATGCTAATTTTGGACAGACCTCCAAATTAATGCCAATAATTTCTGAAATTTCTACAAAAATTTTATTCCAAAAATCCAATACGCCTTTACAACTTTTTAATCTTACTGGAGTCAGATACCATCTCCAAATAGTTTTTTAAAAATTCTCTTTTATCCTTACTGACATATTTCTTAATATACGTCTGCCCCAAATATTTTTCCACCCCGCATTCGATATCTCCTCCTCAAATTCCATTTCCCATACCATCTTAAGATTATCTTTTTGCGCTTCAATTTTTTGAAACATTTTATATATCCCCTTTGTTAACCCTCTGGAAGAAACATTCCCTTCTTTTAATTTTCCCCTTTTTTGGAGATCGCCTTTCACGATCTTCGAAGTACCCAAGTGGCACACTGGAGGGGCTGTCACTGGGTGGCCACCCCCTTTTTAAAAGCAGGTGTGTCGTGTCCCGTCCCCCCCGGACATTGCCCAGGCGAGGCTTCCAATTTTCAGACCTGCGGAACTGTGCACCTCCACAGCTGCGTGCGGAAGTCCAACTATATATTTTTTTTAATTACTGGGGGGGGGAAATGCCCTGAATATATGCCCTGAATATCATCGCCCATTCAAGGGCACACTCTCCATTCAAGCAGGCCCCCAGCTGGAGCATCATTCCGGGAAGGTGGGAGGAGTAGCCCCTCCCCCTGTCTCTGATGACACAGTAGCTTACTTCTTGAGTTTTAAAACAATAGCGATCTATAGTTTTTACAAGGTGCACAAATTAAGCACAACAAATGCTCTTTCAAAGTCCTGTGAAGGTTTTTAAAGTTTTTTTGGGGGTATTTTTGGTAAATGTAATATTGAATATATCCAAACCTGGGCAATCTTGTTGCCCTGCCCTGTCCCTACTGAGATATCTGCACCCTGCCTACTGAAACCTGAAATGGTGCCCCCACCCCCGGCCAGGGCTCTTGGGCTATGACACCACTTTGTGCATACTGAGAGTGATCCCTAGAACACCACCCGACAGCTGCACATTGCTTGGACCGATCAGCGAAACGGCTGACGTGCTGTTCTTCGGGCAGATGGGTCCCTGTTAACTGATCTCATCAGCAGAAAACCCCACAGGTTCCTAAGAATCCAGTATGAAAGCCACTGCATTTCAGGAAAAGAGGCCAACGATGAAATTAAACAGTATTTCAGTGTTTCCAGAACCTGCTCTACGATACCCACTCCTCAGGTATACAATGCCTTATACTGAGTCAGACCACTGATCCAAGGAGAGCAAAGCTGCAATATAAGGACTATGTACATGGGTGTGCAACTTTACGCACACTATTTTTCCATCCAGCCGTCGGAGAACTCTCAGCTTTCATTTTGTTTTAAAGCAAGTTCCGATCGCATGAGAACTGGAAGGCGTGCTCAAACGTCACAACAGCAGACTGCCTGGTGAAAACTCAGGAGCTGGAGTGAGGCTGACCAGAGCTTCCAGCAACCACAGGATCGGAGTGTTCTGCAGGGCTCCCTTGACCTCCCCACATCTAGCAGAAGCATAATGAACTATGCAGAAACAAGGAAATACACGTGCAGCCTAATTTGCACCATCTGAGTGAGAGAGTGCACTTTCGCGTGGCACAGAAATCTGGATATATCTACGTGCAGAATTGGTCAGAACGTATGAGCGTAGCTCTGCTCCACACAGCATTCTTCTAGGCAACCGATTAGCGGTAACTGGGCTTTGTGCACGGGTGGCAGGGAGGGTCCCGCTCTCTAGGGCAGTGTTCTCCAACCTTGGGTCCCCAGATGTTTTTGGCCTACAACTCCCAGAAAACCCAAACAGGCTGCTTGTTAGAACTGAAGATCTGAACTCCCCCTCAGAAATGTTGGAGAATGATCAGCTCCTGGGGTTTTCCTATTCATAAAGATTTGAGAGGGGGCACCTGGCCACAAGGTGGAGGACCTTGCCGCTAGGCCAACCTTGGGTCCCCAGATGTTTTTGGCCTACAACTCCCAGCATGCCCCAGCCAACGTAGCTGACTGGGGCATGCTGGGAATTGTAGGCCAAAAACATCTGGGGACCCAAGGTTGGAGAACACTGCTCTAGGGCAATGCCAGATAAGGAGGAAGATAGCTCAGCTGCCTGCGAGGTCATGAGTCCAAGGAAATGAAACAACCACATCAAGGCTTAGGGCCGCCAGTCATGGAGAGAGAGAGAGAAAAAGCATCAAACCAAGGCAGAGCTCTATGCAAAGAGGAAGGTTTCAGGGGCACCGAGGGCAGCCTAGTGCCTGCTGGACCAGGGAAGGCGTAGGCTGGCCACTTGTTGGTAGTGCTGCCACGGGGGCATCCAGTGGAAGAACCAGGAATCCAGAACCCAAGCTCAGGATGTGTTGGCTCTGCCGCAACCCTGGATCCTTGCCACGTTTTTTTTTTTTTTCAGAAGTGCTGGGGGAAAAAATCAGTACCTGCTGATGGAACGCCCCCCACTAGGTCACTGCTGGGGGACATTTTAACATGGAGGAATCTGATGGAAGATGATAGGAGGACAGACCCTGTCTGTCACGAGAGGGTCTTAACTTGAAATATTTAAAACTCACAGCAAAGGGAAGTGGTGGATGCTGAGCTAGCTAGCTTAGCTCCTGACATCTCCCTCCCTAAATACACATACACACACACACACACACACACCTGCTTTTGGTGCCTTTAACAGGCAGATTTTCAACAGGTGAAGTTTCCTCTACCATTGCATTTCCATGCTGGGAAATGGTTCGTTGAATTTCTCTCTCAGGTAGGGACAGGAGAACCAGCGATTTTCGAGCTCACCTAAATTCTCCAAAAATCACTTCAAAGCTCATTTCAGTTCGTTCCCATTTCCCACCCATTTTCCGGCCCGTTTGAACAGAAAAAGTGCACATTTCTGGGTGCTTTTTTCAAAAGTGTGCACTTCCCCACCCCCCCACATTGATTAAAATGTGAAAATGCATATTTTTTTTGGGGGGGAAGGCACATTTCAAAGGGTGCACTTTGAAAAATGAACATTTTTTTTCAAATTTGATCACAGCTTCAGGAATTTGCAAAGATTTCTTGGGGCGGGCGGGAAGCCACTCCTGCTCGTATTCAGGATTGCAAATGGAACATGTTTTCATGATTTAAGAACAGAGACAAAATTCTCATAACCCCTACTGTCATGTAGCTGTTAAAAGCACAGCAGTGCTTTTAGGAATATTCCTACATACAGTAATACCTTGGATTGCAAGCATAATTCATTCTGGAACCGTGCTTATAATCCAAAACACTCTTATATCAAAGCGAGTCTCTGGTGGGTGTGAGCGGGGCCGATTTCGGCCCACTACACCCTCTTGAGGCGAGCGGTTACATCCCTATCTTGTCTTGCAAGACCTTGCTTGTTTATCAAGTCAAAAAATTTTAAAAAATTTTGCTTGTCTTGCAAAACGCTCAAGTTACTTGCAATCCAAGGTATTACTGTATATTTCAGCCCATCACTGAGTCCACAAATAGGAGATCTGGGGTGAGAGAGAGGAAGAAGCAGCACACAGGAACGGCTTATCTTTGCTTTTCTGGACTTTCAATGGAGAAAAAAAAATGTAATTGGTAGAGGGGAAGGGAGCTGGAAATCATGGGGTTTACCCATGATTCTTGCCAGGGAGGAATCTTGCTGGGACTTGTGCCTTCAAGTCGCCCAAATTGTCCTAGGTTCTCCAGGTTACCAGCCGAAAACATTTTGCCGCCCGAAGTAACGGACAGGATGGAACCTTCCCACATTCTGCGCGCAGAAGAAGACACCCCCAGTCTGGTAGCTGAACCTCACTTCCGTGCTGATGACAGGGCAGCCTCCTCCACTGCACCTGAGGACAGCAGGATAGCTTAGGGGGCACGGGCCTGGGGATGTGAAACACACAATGCTGCCCCCCAACACCTTGCTGCCGCTCCCTACCCCGCAGCATCTGCTGTCTGAGGCAGTCACCTCATTCTTCCTAATGGTTGGGCCAGCTCTGGGGCTGGACTCAGATTGCCTGAATTGGTAGGGAATTAAAGTCTAATGGTTAGAACACAGAAAGCCTCTAAGCCAGTGTTCTCCAGCCTTGGGTGCCCAGATGTTTTTGGCCTACAACTCCCAGCATGCCCCAGCCAGCGTAGCTGGCTGGGGCATGCTGGGAGTTGTAGGCCAAAAACATCTGGGCACCCAAGGTTGGAGAACACTGGACTAAGGCAAAGAAACGGACAGTGATGACCAACACCCCTTTCTGCTACCTCCTCTCTCATAACTAAGTCTGGTGTCCCTTTACTACGGCAATTCAGAATTACGATCCATCCCGTCACCATAGGGCTCATGTTTACATGCATTTCCTCATACAACAAGCTGGTGAGGGAAGGCGCACAGGCTACAATTTTGCAGGAAAGTCCAAAAGAAAACTGCACTAATCTGGTAGCCAAAGGCATTTGTGGGGCACGGCACGCCACGCATTCAGAAAGCTGCACTGCCCAAGCGGAGCAGACCCTTTCCCACAGCAAGTACAGCCAGACTGGAAAACAGGCCAGCTGAGAGGTAATAAGGCTAGCTCTCCTGAGCTTAGGTGATGCTGAAAACACAGATCTCTTATTCACCAGTCCAGTAACTCTCCAGGAGTCTACAGGTGTTCCATCAGCGGCTCTGTCACTATCCTTGTCAACTCCCTCCATCTCGGCTGTCGTGCAAACACCCAGATTGTGCTAGCTCCGGATTGTGCAAAGAAACAAGCACCGTAAGCGCACCAGTTAAGTTTCCGTGATCTCAGCTGCTTAGTTGCACTCACAGGGGAACACCAATTCATTCTTGACAACCAACTCTGCCCGGCTGCCTTGCCAATGCAACCACCCCCCACAGCCTGGTGGTCTGCGTACGAAAGATCCTGGGAGCGATGAATGGCCCCAGCCGCCAGGTAAAAGATCTTGCACTTTCGGATTCAAATTCTCCCAGCGGCCATTAATCTCTTAAACCAAAGGTTTCCCTAATTTTTGATACATGGGGCACAGGGTTTTCCCCACCCCCTCTAGAATGAACATGGTAGCCAACTTCAGTCTTACACACTCAATACATCTTTATTTTCATGTGCAGCTTCCAGAACAGAGGGCAGACTGCTGGATAGCCTGTTTATGTATTTATTATATTTATACCCCGCCCTTTTTTTTCCTTGAAAGGAACCCAAGGCGGCTTACATAATCCTCCTCCTCCTCCATTTTATCCTCACAACAACCCTGTGAGGTAGGTTAGGCTGAGAGTCAGTGACTGGCCCAAAGTCACCCAGTGAGCTTCATGGCCGAGCGGGGACTAGAACCCGGATCTCCCGAGTCCCAGTCCAACACTCTCACCACTACGCCACACTGGCCTAGTTAATAATGCTTCCTGGTGTCCCAGCTTCTTCTTCTGGATTCTCCCATGCTTGTCAGGTAGTGTAGTACACTGCAGGCTCCCATCTTGGAACTCTGATCCATCCTTACACTTTCTCTGGAGAGCCAGTGTGGCGTAGTGGTTAGAGTGTTGGACTGGGACTCAGGAGATCCGGGTAACTTACCTCACAGGGTTGTTGTGGGGATAAAATGGAGAGGAGGGGGAGGATTATGTAAGCCGCCTTGGGTTCCTTGCAGGAAAAAAGGTGGGGTATAAATATAATAAAATAAATAAATAAATATTTCACTGTGCACATATTGGCAGGAAAAGCACAGGCAGGGGAGGAAATCAATGCTGCTATAGGGCAGTGGATGCGTCCCACATAATGGCTTACTGCTTTCACACTTCAGCTCCTCCCACTCTACGCAGTTTGAGAACCACGGAGCTTAACCTACATCACAGGGTTGCTGTGAGGATAAAATTAAAATAAACCACACACAAAGATTACATGCCCTGTGTGTCACCTCCTAGCTCTTCCATACACAATTGCCAACACAGATAGCGCACACGTTGAAATGGGTGGAAATGCATGCAGTAGCCTAGCAAACACTAACACAATGCATTTATTTAGTCTTCAAGGTACCATAGCATTAGGAACATAGGAGCACAGGAAACTGCCTTATACAGTAATACCTTGGATTGCAAGCATAATTCGTTCCGGAACCGTGCTTGTAATCCAAAACACTCTTATATCAAAGCGAGTCTCTGGCGGGCGTGAGCAGGGCCGATTTCGGCCTGCTACCCCCGCTCGAGGCAAGCGGTTACATCCCTACGTACTTGTCTTGCAAGACCTTGCTCGTTTACCAAGTCAAAAATTTAAAAAATTTTTTGCTTGTCTTGCAAAACGCTCTCAGACCAAGTTACTTGCAATCCAAGGTATTACTGTACTGAGTCAGACCATTGGGCCATCTAGGCCAGTATTGTCTACACTGACTGGCAGTAGCTCTCCATGGTTTCAGAGGCAGGTTTTTTTCCAGCCCTACCTGGAGACGCGGGGGATTGAACTGGGGACCTTCCACATGCAAAGCATGTGCTCTGCCACTGAACTAGGGCCTGTCACTATTCTTTGTCATCCACCCTGGTTTTAAGAAGGGAAAGGTGACTGAAGTGTAAAGATCCATGCCATTTGTAGACGTATGGAATGGAACACTAAATTAGCAACTTTCATTTAAAACAAAAATCAAGTTTCTAGCCCTTATGGTGGTGGCCTTTTAGAAAAAAATAAAATTGTAAGCAACTGCCTTGCAAAATCTCAGGAACCAGAGGGGTTTCTGAATAAGATTGCTCATGGTTAAATGGGGTGGAGCTTCAGTGCCCTGCCTCTCCTTAGGATTAGCAGAACAGTTATGCCAAACAGTTAATATTACAGAATATAAATATGCATAATGAGAAAATTCTTGCATGTTTGCTTAATCGACATAATTTATTGAGGCAGCAGAATCTGGACAAAATCTGGATTTCCTTGATGCAGAATAAGGATGGCCTTTCATGGCAAATTTCCCTGTTGATTGCCTCATCTGCCTAATCTGCAGGGCCCATCTCATTTCTGCTCTACCTGCTGTCAAATGGCAGTGTTAGGATTAAGTCATTTGGGGCAGGAGTCCCCAACAACCCCCGGTGTGTGGACCAGTCCCGGTCCGTGGCCTGTTAGGAACCGGGTCGGGCCACCCCGGCCGCCACGCCAGCCGGGACGCACCACGAGCACCCCACCTGGCTCTTGGGGTGCTCGCGAGCTCCGGCGAGCACCCCCCCGCCACTCGGCCCTCTGCTCGCCTCCTGGTGAACATTTTCGGAAAACTGGAAGTGACGCAACAGGAGACCCGTCACGTCACTTCCTGGTTCTCCAGCGCTGCTCTTTTTACATATATATCATGGTAAAGTACCTTAAAACGGCAGCGAATAGCAAATCGCGGCCGTTTTAAGGTACTTTACCATGGTATTTATGTAAAAAGAGCAGCGCTGGAGAACCAGGAAATGACGCGCCGGGGACCTCATAGGTCCTTTCCCTGGCGCATTTGGGTCGAGCGGCAGCGGGGGGGGGGTTTCGAGCGGGGCGAGTTTGACTCGCTTCAGCCCCCTCGAGACTCTCGGATACATCCCCGCGGAGGTGAGCGGTGGTCGACCCCCACCCAGTCTGTGGAAAAATTGTCTTCCATGGAACCGGTCCCTGGTGCCAAAAAAGTTGGGGACTGCTGATTTGGGGCATATTTTTTTCCAAAGGAACTCCCCTTGTCCCCAGGCCTTTCCCCCGCTCCTGGAGAGTGGCACAGATCCCAGGGAGTCTCCCCAGCCTTGTTTTAATTCACTAGCTGCTGCTGCTTTCCATTCCCCTCCTAGAATCGCGCAGACAGCCCTCTCAGTGACCCCCTTCTCTCTACCCTCCACTCCATTTCTCCCACCCATCTAGAGCAAACACTCAAGGCTGGGTAAATAAGAAAAGCCCCCCCTCCCTCCTTTGTTCTCCCTCTCGGGCCACCTGGCTGCCCCACCCTGGGCACACCTCTCCCCCTTGCAAGGCCCCCAGCACACACACCCAGCCCCAAGCAGCCTGCCTGCTGGAGCAGCCGCTGCCCCAGGCAGTTGGGGGGTGGGTGGGTGGGTGGGTTGGGGGGGAGAGAAGAATCGTTGTTGCACAATCCGGCTTAGTCAGTTTCTGGCGAGACCCAGCCCTAGGATATGGGGTGAGGGAGGGAGGGAGGGAGAGATCAGGTTAACTCTCCCCGTGCTGGGACCCTAACCCCCTTCCCAGGAAAAAAAAAGAATAGAGAAGCCATGATTCCGAAGTTCTACCTTCAACTTTGATTTGAAGACAAATGGGGTGTAGACAGACGGGAGAGGAAGGGATCCGTATCCCATGGTGCGGGGGGGGGGGGAGGAAAAGCATCTGGACTCCCCGTTTCTAGTTTGGGGAACGCACAGGTACAGAGGGAAGAGAGATAGCTCTCCCTAGGGCAGTCTTGTGCTCTTTGGTGCCCTCTGGATTATTATTATTTATTATTATTTATTCAATTTACATCCCGCCTATATACAAATACCCTAGGGCAGTGTTCTCCAACCTTGGGTCCCCAGATGTTTTTGGCCTACAACTCCCAGCATGCCCCAGCTATGCTGGCTGGGGCATGCTGGGAGTTGTAGGCCAAAAACATCTGGGGCATGCTGGGAGTTGTAGGCCAAAAACATCTGGGGACCCAAGGTTGGAGAACACTGCTCTATACTGAAATGATATTTCTACTTAGCCCTTGCAAGGACCCCAAATATGGAATGAATGTTTTTGGAGACCGCCATAGTTTATTATTTATTTATTTCATTTATACCCCGCCTTTTTTCCTGCAAGGAACCCAAGGCGGCTTACATAGTCCTCCTCCTCCACCTCTCCATTTTATCCTCACAACAACCCTGTGAGGTAGGTTAGGCTGAGAGGCAGTGACTGGCCCAAAGTCACTCAGTGAGTTTCATGGCCGAGTGGGGACTCGAACCCGGATCTCCCGAGTCCCAGTCCAACACTCTCACCACTACACCACACTGGCTCTCAGTTTTTAATCAGCAACTATAATAGACATTGCAATACCACTCATGCACATACCATGGGGGGGGGTGTCACACACACACACACACACACACACACACACACAATCTAGCCTTGGAAAAAGGTGTCTTCAAACTCAAGACAGCCCCACATAATAGTACCATCCCATTCTTAGCATCAGCTTCAAGAGTTGTTCCAAACACCCTGAAGCAAAACTCAGAGGGCACGCAGGTGTCATTGTTCCTACTGCATGCAACATGAGGAGCTGTCAGTCTCCCAACCTGCCATGTAATTAGGAAATTTTCTTACAGAAAGAGGCTTGGAATATTAGATCCTTGCCTGAGTAAGCAACAGGGCTCCCAAGAACAAAAGAAGGAAAACAGTCATACTCAGCATTTAACATCGCACTTCACGGTGTTGAAAGCACTTCACACACATAGTTCTGTTGTCATCTTGAAAACCTTTTAAATGCAGGCCCTTATGATTGCTCACACATTGCAAAGGGGGGGGGGTGAGGCCGTCACTGGCTTGCCTAAGGCCACCCCGCGAATCTGTAGCAGTGGCAAGGTTTGAAACCAGGCACCTCCTGGTTCCCAGCTCACCTCCGTAGCCATTAAGCCAGACCAGCTCCCAAGCACCTGGCAGATCCACTGTCCCCTGCCAGCGGCCAGTTCTCAAGACTGCACATCTAATCTCCCTCCTGCCGCAAACCTCCCCGTTCTTGCACCTTCCCTAACTGCCCTTGCCTTTCCTGCGCAGTGCCCCAACCCTCTCCCTGCGCCCCCCCCCCCCCAGCTATGGAACCTATACCGTGAAGTGTAAATATGTGGGAGAGCCGAGCCGAGTGTTTATTCCATATGGGATCGGCGCACGCCAGACATTGCCAAGTATAGAGACTGGCAGCACGCCAAGGACGTACACAGAATCCATGTCCTTCACAGGGGCACGGGGGGGGGGGATTCTTTGCAGCATGTGGCTTGGACACAGGGTCCTCTATTCCTCCACCACTCCCTTCTCAAAGGCACGCCATGCACGGAGCATGCAGAGTCACGGCCTCCCTGGTTTCGGCCCAAGTCAGGCTCATGCATGCGACAGAGACAGCATTTGGGTTGAGCCGCAGTCTCACAGACTGGGATCCAAAGAAAATGAATGGGCAAACAACAACAACAACAACAACAACAACAACAACAAAAGGAATAGGGGGGGAGGGTCCTTGCTCTCTCTCAGCTACCAGCCCAACACTCTGGCACCATATGCACACATGCAAGCCGTTGTGGGGTGGAAGAACTTCCCACAGAAAGGGAAAAGACACAGCCCTGGATTTCTGGTTCTCAACTGAAAGCCACCATTTGCATAGCTGAATGACAAAAGGAACACTGGGAGACACCCCAAGGGCCACCACACTATGACCTGGTTGGCGCAACAGCCGGGCCAGGTCCTCATGGATTATTTCACCCACCATGAGCTGCAGTGTGTACAGCCACCGTTTTGAATACGCAGCCCCCGCTTGGGTTGATCAGGGGTTGCAGCAAGTCATGCAAAATCTTGATTAGTAGTAGGGATATGTGTGGGTTGTTTGTTTATTTATTTGTTGTATTTCTGAATCGCCCATCTGGCCGGCAAACCGGCCACTCTGGGCGATGTACAACATGATAAAATACATTTAAAATACATGATATAAAATACATTTAAAACAGTATAAAAGAGTATAGTAACTTTTAAAATCTTAACCCACCCCATATTCCCGCCTGAATAACCATGTTTTTAGTGAGCGGCAGAAGCTCAACGGAGAGGGGGCATGGCGGATGTCACTAGGGAGGGAGTTCCACAGTATGGGGGCCGCCACAGAAAAGGCCCTCTTCCTCATCCCCACCAGTCTAGCTGCTCTGGCTGAAGGGACAAGGAGAAGGCCGTCTGTGGCAGATCTCGTTGAGCGGCCTACTTGGTATTGCTGGAGACGCTCCTTGAGATAGACTGGACCGGAGCCTTATAGGGTTTTAAAGGTCAAAACCAACACCTTGAATTCGGCTCGGCAAGCAACTGGTAGCCAGTGCAGCTCCTTGAGCACTGGCGTGATGTGATCCCACCGGCGGCTGCCTTTAACCAGGTGAGCCGCTGCAGTTCTGTACCAGCTGTAGCTTCCAAACCGTTTAACCCTCAAATAACCCACGATGGTCAAGACTGCATTATTTATTTATTTATTATATTTATGAATCACCCATCTGGCCATACATCCGGCCACTCTGAGCGATATACAGTCCAATAAGAGCATGACACACTACAACCCCTGATCGCCCCAATCGGGGGTTGCATTTTCAAAATGGTGGCCACGAGCCCTCTGGTGTTCTGCTCTTTGCCCAGCATTGGTTCCTCCATACATGGGCAGTATTCAACCTGGGACCGGCCTACAGCCTGTGAGCCTCTTGCTTTTCATATGTGACACACCCTTTGAGCGGGTAGCTCTCATGCAGTTCCTGCATGATTTTTCATCATGTGAATGCAAATCCTCCTTCTTTGCATCTTAAACAGCTTCACACAAATGTGGTTGTTGCACAGAGCAGCTTCCACGTGGCGGCTGCGTTTCAAGCAGGTATGCATGTGGCTGGCTGAGCGTGTGTGGGCAAGCAGGGGCAACTTTGCATCTTGGTTCTGTTCTGCATCCAGCAGACCATTTCTCCTAAAAGAATGCTGCATTATAGGAACAGCAGCAAACCGCTAAGCTCCATCCGCTTCCAACATTAGTAGTTGGGAAGAGAACCCCAGAGTCTTGGCTCCCGGCCCTTTCTAAAAAGATACACAAGACCCCCTTATGCAGAGGTACGAACGGAATCCAAATGTCCCCCACTCCATGCCTCCTCTAACCCACAAGACCTTATTCCTCCACTCCCTGTAAAGCTGAACACTGAACTCACAGCTCCTCAACTCCAAGTATCCTGTGCTCTAATCCAGCTTTGCAAGTAACTCTGGAAAAAATTACTAGCCCATATGAATGTTTACTAGCCTGCCAGCCAAAATACATATCTATGTTCTACATGCGTGGAACACAGAAGGCCTAGAAGAAAAGAGAACCAACTCTCTTGCAGGTTACAGAAGACTGACCCGCCTGATCGCCGGCAGGGATTCTTTCTTACTCCCCAAGGTTGACTTGACAAGTGGCTTTTTACAAGCCTGATCTAACCAAATCCCTGGACTCGGCTTCTATGTTGGAGAACCCAGGAGTCCTAGTTCCCAGCTACCTTCCTCCAACTCATTAAACCTCACCACTGCCACCCCATAGTATGGAACATAACTGTCACAGCCACCAAACCATAAGATTGCATTCACAAGGCCTCTCTTTCACTACTGATGCCATTCATCCACATTAATATATCAGGGCTAGAATAATCTTGGGAACTTGGCTAAAACTGTCACGCTGGTAGCACTTCTTCTTTTCTTTTTCTTTTTTTACTTTATTCCCCCATCCCTCTTCAGGGCAGCACCTAAAATGTTGATTCTGGTGCCTAGGAATTAAAAAAAAATCTAGTAACTTTGTGCTTACACTAAAACTTTAAACCAGTTGCAAACTGTGGAGAGAAAGCCTGAGTACACTGCTGAACCCTGACATACTGAACCCTGACATGTTTTCCCCTTTTCCGCTGTCACCCCTCTGTCTGCATATTTTATTTATTTATTTACCGTATTTATTATATTTATACTCCGCCTTTTTTCCTGAAAGGAACCCAAGGCGGCTTACATTATCCTCATCCTCCTCTCCATTTTATCCTCACAACAACCCTGTGAGGTAGGTTAGGCTTAATCCCCACCCAGGGCACAGGAGACACAATTCTGGGCAGACATGTTACACATCTGCCACATCTGCATACATTCAATGGGACACATTTACACTTCCCTCAAGGAAGAGCATGAGATTCCAGAGGTGGGGGGGCGCAGTCTCAAAGAGCTGCAAAGTACCCCAAAGTACCCATGGAGATGCCAGCACCCGAAAGGCGCCACCACCCCACGGGGCGGGACCAGCCCACCTGATCATCAAGGGCGGGGAAGGGGCGAGGAAGGGTAGAAAAGATACGTGCCAGAGAACAAAGGGTTGTTGGGAACACGGTGCAGGCTCGCACGGGTCAGGTCGCTAGCTCCAGCTAGAGCCAAGCAACTTCCCACCCCGGGCAGGGCGCCCGGCGATCGGCAAAGCAAACCGCTACGTTAGAATCCAGAGTCAGAGTCTCTGGTGTCAGGTAATATTCTGCATTCGAACAAAGCCTACCTAGAAAGCAAATTGAATACTTCCGTTTTCCTATCTGTATTGACTGTTCTGTTTATACGGTGAAATTCCTGCAGTCTATTAGTTCCACTCCATTAAACTCATTTGTAACTGACAAGCTTGTGGCTTCCCTGTGTTTCTGAGGGGATTCCTTGTCAATTTCACTCGCGGTTGAAAGTAAAGGTTTTGACAGCCACATAGGTGCCGGTTAACCCTTAAGGTGCTGAACCCACGCAATGGACCAAGTTCGGTCCGCCACACAAACCCTTTTAAGGACTGGTCTAGACAGATAGCACACCATATGGTAAAACTGTTCCTCGATCATACCATTTCAGACAGGAAGGCATTTGCATATTTGACTTGTCCTCTCGCCCACACAAACAAAACACAATTACTCTTCACATCAAAGGTCACATGATGCAACATTTGTAAAACTGTGCCACTTCAAACTACAGGTTGGGGTGCACTCTCCCATGTGAAAAATAATAAGACCCTGAACACAGAAAACTAGCATGCCAGGGAGAAGGCTAAACTAGAATCCTTTGCCCCAATATGTAGTTTTCTATGTGCTGGAAGTACTTTTGTTTTTATTTTTAATAGAGAGAAGCATTCAATCACACACTTCCCTACCTGCATTCTGAAGTGGTCTAGTCCAAGAAGAGTTTTGCTACTACTCATCTGCTATTTGTGTGAATTAAGCCTGGCACAGTTCTCAGTGAAGGAACAATGGGAAAAGCAGGTCTAAAAAGTGCTACGGATTTGCAGCAAAGACTTTTCAGTACCTTCTGAAAAGTAATTCGCACCGCAGGCCTTGGAGAAGTAAGCCAAGACAGCTAAAGCAGTTTCAAATACTGTAGGTTGACTTTTCTAGTGCAGACATGCTTTTTAGCAGATAAATGGTGCTGATGAGAAGGTGCTTCCACAAGAGATGTTTAAATCGCTTTCTGAACTTCCCCCATGTCTGCAATGACAACAATCTCACCCTTTCACATTTTTATTTTATTGTACCCTCAATTATACCATCTCTCTAGTCAAACATATATGGTCTACAACAGGAGTTCTCAACCAGGGCCCCAGAAGTACCACTGAAGGGCAGCAAAACAATATATTTTAAACAAAATAAATACCGGTACCTCAAAAATAATAAATCAAGCAATTCCACCAGGACAACTGAATTTTGTCAGCTTATGAGATCATGCAAATTTGCTTGCGTCTGCTTATCTTGCATAATTAATTCTACTTCAGCTAGTCATGAAGGAAGAGTAAGCAGCTATGCAGGGCACAGTACTCCTGACTACTGGAATCTGCTGCTCAGGATGCACCCATGGACCCGGATGCCTTCAGAGATTTTTACCACCTAGAATGGAGGACAAATGCCCTGGTTCCCTCCCCCAGCCCCTCTACCCAAGTGGACTGTTGGCAAGTCCCTTGCTGCAAATACTACTCCATTCACAGACCTCTCTTCCCTCTGGGTTGAGAGGCCAGACAATAACTCCCAAAGGAGCAGATCTGGACCACTTTCAAGCTTTTCTTTGGACCATGACTGGCTAGCGGCTCGTTGTCACAAATAAGGTATGAACAGAAGTTACCCACATGCCACGTTCTGCACTTGGTACATTCACACAACCTTGCCTGTCCCAAAGCAAGAAGGACAAATACACCAGTGTTCTCCAACCTTGGGTATAGCTGGCTGGGGGCATGCTGGGAGTTGTAGGCCAAAAACATCTGGGGACCCAAGGTTGGAGAACACTGAAATACACCAAAGGAGAGCAAATCCCATGAACAGCAGTCAATAATGCACATCTTTAAATAGAGAAGAACAGGGTGCCCAGCAGACCATCCAAAGTAAACAGCTACACTAATTTGAATTTAAAATGGGTCATTCCCCCAGGTTGTATGCTGTATCAGGTGGATTCACAGATGATGATGATGATGATGATGATGATGATGATTTTTAAGATCCCCATTTTACAGGCCAATTGACTTGCCCAAGGCCACCTAATAACAAGTTCCTGGCTGAGCAATTGGATTTGAATTCAGGCCTCGCCCACAATGATCCTTATGAGAGAGAATCATAGAATCATAGAATCATAGAAAAGTAGAGTTGGAAGGGGCCTACAAGGCCATCGAGTCCAACCCCCTGCTCAATGCAAGAGGGATGGGGCCAGTGTATGGATAACATCTGGAAGCTAACATCTGGGTTAGAACAGGTAAAGTTGGGAGCTGGGATGGAAGGATTCCATTTGCTGATCTTGGGGGATGGGGAAAATTAGGGGTGGGGGGTGGGACGGTTGTGTTAGTTTGCTTTGCAGGGCACGGGGCAGAGTGACCGAGATTTGTAGATTCTATTCCCTGCTCCTCCTTACCCACAGCTTTCTGCCCCAGAAGAACCCACTCCTTTCATGAAAGTTTTCCCAACAATCAAGCAAAGGGGGGGGGGGGGCAGAACTACTTACAGGAACTGGTAGGGGAGGGGAGGGGAGGGGGGACTGTATTCTTGGATATGTCTGCATGCAACAACAAAACCCCAAGCTACTCTCATCAGGCCATAGACAGATGGAGGCTCCCTGCCCCATCTCATCACCACCTGCACCACCTGATCAACAAGGACAAATTAGAAGGAATTAGCAGGGTTTAGCTAAGCCTGTGCTAACAATAAGGGGTAATTAACCACCAACCGGCCAGCCTGATGAGAACTGGCCAGAGCAACTGCTGGGGGCAGGGTGTGTACGTGTACACAGACCCAAAACAGATAAACACTTGCCAACATGTACACCTAATACGTACAACCTGTCGAGCCCCATCCCCTGGGATCGACACACTCTCCACACAGATCCACTCTTCTGAAGACACTCCATGATAACCCTTCTGTCTGTGGCCGGTCTGCGGGAGCGAAACCAAGGCTGCACTCCCTATTTCTGGTGCAAAAGCGTGGGTTGTTGAAACGAAGTCTGAAGTTGACATTGGTTCCTGGCCAAAAACGTTATGATACAGGATGCCCCAAAGCTTTTCTAGAGGGCAGGCGAGAAGGTATACAAACTTCAGTTCTTTATTCAGCCAGGGTCTCCATGTTGAATAAGGAACTGGGAACCAGGAACCAACTTCAGCCTCATGGGCATTGACTGAGCAACACACATGACAAGACTCCAAAATTCCACACTACGCATGTTTAATCAGAGCAAGTTCAAAATTGGAAACAGGGCAATGTGCAACCCATCCTGACTATTTGGACCATGGACAGGTGCAATTGTAGCATTTCAGGGAGGGCGTGTCTGTGTACCATGTCAACATGCAGGTATCAACACTTCTCTGGGGGCAAGAAAATCACAGAGTGCAGTTTTTGCTGAATTGCATCATCGGAGGCAGAGAGACAAAGGGGAAACACACATTTAAAAGCCTCTCCATGTTAAAAAGCATGCACACCCTCCCTGCACATAGGAAACTAGCATGTCAGAGACAACAGCTTTGACAGGTTATTTTTCCACGTGTAGGGTTCCCCCCCCTTTCCTTGTTAAAATGGGAAGAGCATTTAAACATGCAATGCCCTCAGCCCGCCCTCACAATTGGAAGTGGTACAGCATAGTACCAATTTTTGCATCACCAGATTGTGCTGAATGTAGAGGGTTTTTTTAGCTCTTTAGCACACTAGCTCCTCCTCCTGCCCAATGAATACGGAGCCATCACAGGCTAGATAATCCTAACAAACTAAAGTTCAATGTCAATGTCAATGGTGCCTGAGTTTTGCATTCTTCCTCCTCCCTCCCAATCCCTTTTCCTTTTGTGTCATGTCTTTTAGATTGTGAGCCTGAGGGCAGGGACTGTCTTATTATTAATCTTTGTAAGCCACTCTGGGAGCCTTTTCTGGCTGAAGAGCGGGGTAGAAATGCAATAAATAAATAAATAAATAAATAAATGTGAGGTCTCACCCTTCTTTTTCAACTGACTTTTCCCTGATTTAAGAGGGTCTACATGGCCCCTTTTCTCTTACCAGGTCTGCAAGAGCTTTTGAACTGGACAGTGATGACGGGAGCTTCCAACAGGGTAGGAAAGGTATTTCTACTAGTTCTAGATTTTGGAGTTAACAAAATCAACACCTTTAAAGCATCAGACCTGAGCAGAAATAGCGGGGGACGGGGGACGGGGGGGTTAGAGGACAGGGGAATAAAAATGTTTAGAAGCCATGCATCAGATTTTCAAACACCAGGAATCATTTCCAGCCCCAGCTATCTCGATTAAGACTGAATGCATATAAGCAGAGAGACAGCAGGTGGAAGAGGGAGCAGTTGGGGATTAGAAAGCTTGTGTGTCCAAAAGGAAAAGCAGTCCCACTGAACACAGGGGTGGGTGCTATTACAAGGCTGTGACACATCCGAGCCCTTCCTCAGTCCGTCCCCCCCTCTCTCTCTCCTCCACCCGGCAAGGGGTGGCATGCAGCCAGGGAGCTCCTCGTTCCTGGCTTGGCGAAACGGAAGATGTTTAATTAAGTCTAAGTGCTTTGGGGGGGCGGGGGGGGGAGAGAAGAGAAGGGCAGTCAATGCAGCACAATCCGCCACAGAGCATCTGTTGCGGGAGGCCACCACAGCTCCCACGTAAACTTGAGCCAGGGCCAGCTGGCAGTTTGTCCCACACACCCTCTCATGGAGCAGCAGAACTGCAGTGGGAAGGACTCAAACAGCATCTCTCACTTGCCCCGTCCACATTCCTTTGCATGCCGGAGCTCCACCCCTTCCATTTCCCCAGAACACAGGAGTGAAACTTTTCTAAATGCACCAAACTCTCTTAAAAATATTTGTTGATCTAGATGAGCAAGTAACTACAAAGGTTCTGTTAAATTCAAGACCTCTATTTATTTATTTATTTATTTATTATATTTATACCCCGCCTTTTTTCCTGCAAGGAACCCAAGGCGGCTTACATAATCCTCATCCTCCTCTCTGTTTTATCCCCACAACAACCCTGTGAGGTAGGTTAGGCTGGGAGTCAGTGACTAGCCCAAAGTCACCCAGTGAGTTTCATGGCCGAGTGGGGACCAGAACTCGGGTCTCCTGAATCTGAGTCCAACACTCTCACCACTACACCACACATTATCATTATCATTATTATTATTAAAATGTCTTCATGGTTTATATTCCCATTAAGAAAACAAATGTACAACTACATAATTTTGTCTGAGGAGGAAAATCCAGATGCCATGCTGCAGGCATGCTCATTAACATGGGACACAATCGACTGATTGACTGACTGGCAAGTTCTCCAGCGCAAGCCCCATTGGAATGAAAGGGAGAGCCAATGTGGCGTAGTGGTGAGAGTGCTGGACTGGGATTTGGGAGATCCGGGTTCAAGTCCAAGTCCTCACTCGGCCATGAAGCTCACTGGGTGACTTTGGGCCAGTCACTGCCTCTCAGCCTAACCTACCTCACAGGGTTGTTTTATTTATTTATATTTATTTATTTACATTTATTTATCAGCCCATCTGGCCGGCAACCGGCCACCCTGGGCAATGTACACAAGATAAAATACAGGATAAAATACATTTAAAACAGTATAATTTTTTAAAATCTTAGCCCACCCCATATTCCGGCCTGAACAGCCATGTTTTTAGTGAGCGGCGGAAGCTCAGCAGAGAGGGGGCATGGTGGAGGTCACTCGGGAGAGAGTTCCACAGCACGGGGGGCCGCCACAGAAAAGGCCCTCTTCCTCGTCCCCACCAGTCTAGCTGCTCTGGCTGAAGGGACAAGGAGAAGCCCATCTGTGGCAGATCTTGTTGAGTGGCCTACTTGGTGTTGCTGGAGATGCTCCTTGAGATAGACTGGACCGGAGCCGTATAGGGTTTTAAAGGTCAAAACCAACACCTTGAATTCGGCTCGGCAAGCAACTGGTAGCCAGTGCAGCTCCTTGAGCACTGGAGTGATGTGATCCCACCGGCGGCTGCCTTTAACCAGGCAAGCCGCCGCGTTCTGTGCCAGCTGTAGCTTCCGAACCGTCTTCAAGGGTAACCCCACGTAGAGTGCATTACAGTAGTCTAGGTGAGAGGAGACCAAACGGAGAGGATGAGGAGGGCTATGTAAGCCACCTTGGGCTCCTTGCAGGAAAAACGGCAGGGTATAAATATACCGGTAATAAATAAATAAATAGGGAGCTGAGCAAGAGCTCGCCCACTTCAGCAGGGCTTGCACTGGAGAAATTCATGGTGACTGTGATGTGGAGCAATGTGCAGCACATGCCATGGGGTGGCTGAACCAGATAAGCCAGCCCTCAAGTTAAGGATAGGGTGGAGTTCTGCCCCAGAGAGAATCCAGGAGGGAAACTCTAGGTCCGGCTGAAGGTGGAGCAGGCATTTGGGGAGGAGGGGGGTTGTAGCGCATTCAGAGGTTATCCATAGGCCAGCATTCGCCAATGCCACTTGCCATCCTCACTAAGGCGAATGATCCATTATCACCTGGAGAGCCAGCCATCCTCTTCCGCTTGGAGATGGGAAGGGGGGCAGGCATGCCCACAGCGGTGCTTGGAGGTGCCTCCACTATGGCAGTGTTCTTCCACCTTGGGTCCCCAGATGTTTTTGGCCTACAACTCCCAGCATGCCCCAGCCAGCATGCCCACATCTGGCAACCCAAGGTGGGAGAACACTGCACTATGGGGAAGATCCCTGCCTGTCCTTTGGGGCCGACCACGTGGGTGCTGGGTGGCAGAGGCCAAAAACAGGGGATGAAGCCTTGGGAATGAAGGCTGCCTATTTTGGCGCTATGGCGTACCGGTGTTCAGAGGACCTCACCGCCCAGTGTCAAAACAAACTTAAGCCTTCCCCTTGGTCTTCGGAGAGAGAGACTGGGGTTGTCTATCCGGGTGCTGAGCTCCTGAAGTGCTTCAAGTGCCTCTTGGCAGTCCACTGCCAGAACAGTCTCCTCTTCCCCTCCATGTCTGAAGCTGGAGAAGCGGGGAGAATTGTCCCCCACAGTTGCATCGTACTTCTGCAGCTGCAGGGCCGATCTCACCACCCCTCACACAGAGGAGGGCCAGGATCTCTTCTCGATCATCCCAATTTGCAGGACATGGAATAACGGGCTCAAGTGACAGGAACCCAGATTCCACCTGAACATCAGGAAAAATTTCCTGACTGTCAGAGCAATAAGACAATGGAACCAACGACCTAGGGAGGTGGTGGGCTCTCCCACTCTGGAGGCATTCAAGGTGCGGCTGGACAGCCATCTGTCGGGGATGCTTTGACCTGGAATCCTGCATTGAGCAGGGGGTTGGAGTCGATGGCCTTGTAGGCCCCTTCCAACTCTACTTTTCTATGATTCCATGATTCTGTGGAGAAAGCCAACCTAAGCCCCCTGCCTGACACACACACACTCACCAAGGAGGGGGGAAGGAGACCCAGGGGGGAGAGACAGCCAGTCTCCACAGATGACAAAGGGGACAAACAACATCTGCATAGAATCACCCCAGGGGGGAAGGCAGGAAGCATCCCCAGGTTTGTCAATGCTCTCGCATATCAGCCCCATCTACATAAGACTTGAATACCTCTCCAGAGCAGACACTTCGGCACCCCTAAGAAATGGCCACTCAACACCATAGGATGGGACCATTAAGCAAGTGGCTTCAAAGGGACCCCATCCCACGGGGGGGGGAGGGCGTCACCCCACCTGACCCAAAAGGCCGCCCCTCAGGGAGGGTGTCAACCCACCTGATCACGGAGGGAGG
This sequence comes from Shinisaurus crocodilurus, assembly GCA_021292165.1. Taxonomy (NCBI): domain Eukaryota; kingdom Metazoa; phylum Chordata; class Lepidosauria; order Squamata; family Shinisauridae; genus Shinisaurus; species Shinisaurus crocodilurus. The sequence continues at coordinate 268,326,409 of CM037877.1, read as the reverse complement.
GGCTACCTGAAACACCAAGGTATAAAACACCCTGCGCAAGGGAACTGGGTTGTTGGACCTGATCAACAATCTTGCCCCATGCCTGGGGTAAGAGAACGAAGGATCGGCAACCCCTGGTAGCCACACCCGGCACGCTCCAGCTAGCTGAAATCACTGGTCGCTTGGGTTGACCGGACCCCCGAGAAACCAAGCTGAAATCACTCACAAGCCGCTTGGGTTGACCGGGCCTCCGCCGGGAACCCAGCTAGCCGCTTGGGTAGACCGGACCTCCGCCGGGAACCCAGCTAGCCGCTTGGGTAGACCGGGCCTCCGCCGGGAACCCAGCTAGCCGCTTGGGTAGACCGGGCCTCCGCCGGGAACCCAGCTAGCAGCGTGCGGTTGACCGGGCCTCTGCCGGGACCCGAGCTGAACTAACTAGCTGAGAGCCCTGAAATCACGGTGTCCTTAAGACTTCTTGCTTGCTACTTTGTACCGTACTGATAAGCTGTATTGCTGGCGTGTGTCTGGGTTTGTGAAGGTAATGTTGTAAATAAACTTGTTTTCTAAAAGATACTTCTGTGGCTATAAGTTATCCCTTTGTTCTGGGCTAAGGGTGATAGTCGCTGGGGATCTCGGAGAAGGCCGCCCCAGGACTCGCTACCCCCTTAGCATTGAACCCACGCAGAAGACCCGGTTGTCGGTCTTCCACTGATTCTCTAGCAGCAAATGAGGAGCTGGAGGGGGGAAGATCACCCCTGGACTCACACAGAGGTGCAGTACTGGGGTCAAGGACAAAGGGAGGGGAAGGTCTTGGGGTCCACAAGTTTTGGTTGACAACCAAGGCCAGCCAAAATGTATAGAGACTTGCCTTGGGCACCACCCCATTGCCACACTGGAGGTTTAGGGGAAGGTGAGACAAGGCCTAGTAAGGGCCCTGCCCCCCCACCCCACCCCGCCATCTTGCATGGCCGAAGGTCTCCAAGATGACATTGCCACCCTTCACCGCACGGAGTCCCTCAGAACACACAGACAGAGGCCAGCCCATGTGAGGATTCCATGGAAACAACAACGAGTTTTGTGGCACCTGAATTTATTTATGGCAACAAATTTATTTATTTGTTTGTTTGTTTGTTGTATTTATGAATCGCCCATCTGGCCGGCAAACTCTGGGCGATGTGCAACATAATAAAATATAAAATACATTTAAAACAGTATAAAATTTTAAAATCATAACCCACCCCATATTCCTGCCTGAACAGCCATGTTTTTAGTGAGCGGCGGAAGCTCAGCAGAGAGGGGGCATGGCGGAGGTCACTCGGGAGAGAGTTCCACAGTATGGGGGCTGCCACAGAAAAGGCCCTCTTCCTCGTCCCCACCAGTCTAGCTGCTCTGGCTGAAGGGACAAGGAGAAGGCCGTCTATGGCAGATTTCACATTCATTAGGCCACGAATGCTTAGACTCTTAATTTTGCTGCAACGCACTAACACAGCCACACATTGGGAAATAGTTATAACTGTTGCCACAGTTTGTTCTGAAGTTTTGGCAGAATGCATCCATTGCACACATCTTGGGAGCAGAGACTGATTCCGCAAAGAAGAAAACGGGCATTTACCTGATCATTTGATGGTACTGCCTACCAAGAAGTGGCCAAGAAGTCTCAAGCAAGAGCCTGAGTGGGAGAATGACTGAGATGGATGACGGATCCCCTCCCGGCCTGCTTTATAGATTTCATAGATTTCGTAGATCATAGAGTTGGAAGGGGCCTACAAGGCCATCGAGTCCAACCCCCTGCTCAATGCAGGAATCCAGGTCAAAGCATCCCAGACAGACGGCTGTCCAGCCACACCTTGAATGCCTCCAGAGTGGGAGAGCCCACCACCTCCCTAGGTCGTTGGTTCCATTGTCTTATTGCTCTGACAGTCAGGAATTTTTTCCTGATGTTTAGGTGGAATCTGGGTTCCTGTCACTTGAGCCCATGATTCCGTGTCCTGCAAACTGGGATGATCAAGAAGAGATCCTGGCCCTCCTCTGTGTGACAACCCTTCAAGTACTGGAAGAGTGCGATCCTATCTCCCCTCATTCTCCTCTTCTGAAGGCTAAACTTGCCCAGCTCTTTCAGTCTCTCCTCATAGGGCCTTGTTTCCAGTCCCTTTATCATCCTTGTTGCCCTCCTCTGAACCCTCTCCAGTTTGTCTACGTCCTTCTTAAAGTGCGGTGCCCAGAACTGGACGCAGTACTCAAGATGGGGCCTAACCAGTGCCGGGTAAAGGGGAATTATCACTTCCCGCGATTTGGAAGCTATACTTCTATTAATGCAGCCCAAAATAGCATTTGCCTTCTTTGCAGCCATGTCGCATTGCTGGCTCATATTCAGTTTGTGATCTACCATTGCAACCATTTAAAAATCATTGCAACCCTGACCAGGGGCAAAACAGAGTGCTACTAACGTCCTCTTCCCCAACTGCAACACTTACAGCAGCAGAGCACGGGGGGGGGGGGGGGGCTTCCTTTCCTCTCTCTTCTTTCTCAGCATGCCTGTATGGGGAGGCTGAACTGAGAGCCAGTGTGGCGTAGTGGTGAGGGTGTTGGACTGGGACTCGGGAGACCCGGGTTCTAGTCCCTGCTGGGCCATGAAACTCCCTGGGTGACTTTGGGCCAGTCAGTGACTCTCAGTCTCACCTACCTCACAGGGTTGTTGTGAGGATAAAAATGGAGAGGAGGAGGAGGATTATGTCAGCCGCCTTAGGTTCCTTGCAGGAAAAAAAGGCGGGGTATAAATATAACAAATAAATAAAATAAATAAATGCTCCGCCACCCAATTTCACTGCCCCAGTTACAGATGGTGAAAGGGGTGGGGGTTCGGGGGGGGGATGGATTTCTGCGATTTGTGGGGAAGAGGGAAGAAATGTGCCTGAACTGACCGGCGCCAGCAGCATTCCTCTTGGAGGCCGGCAGCCATCATGCTTTTTGACCCACAGCAGGTCCCTTCAGACTGTGTTGTACTGACTTGTGAGGAAAACACATGGCAGCTCCACGGCCATGAAAGAGACGGTGGGCAAAGTAAAAAGTGAGCACAGCACCTTCCGGGTATTTTTGCCCCTCCCCAGCTGCCCCCCCTTCCCCAAATGTTAAGCCAAAAGTTCGCTATAGCAAAGTTTCAACTCAGCAACTCTATGGCTCAGCGACCAACAACCCTGGTGTAGCACCATGGTTAAGAGTCCCTGACTCAAATCCCACCGCTGACATGAACTGACTAGGTGGACTCTCTCAGCCTCGGTCCTCCACATCTGTAATATGGGGAATAATAATACTGGCTTACCGGTACTTTACAGCAGTGTTCTCCAACCTTGGGTCCCCAGATGTTTTTGGCCTACAACTCCCAGCATGCCCCAGCCAGCTATGCTATGCTGGCTGGGGCATGCTGGGAGTTGTAGGCCAAAAACATCTCGGGACCCAAGGTCGGAGAACACTGAAATGCAGAGGGCAGACTCCCTGCATGGAGGTGTGTGTGACCTTTCTGCTACACACCCTTGCTTTTCTTCCTTTTTTACTGGGTGATGTGCGCTCCAACTGGATTTCTGTGCTCGGTTTGAAGGACTTCCATTTAAATGGGGCTTCCTTCTTGTTGGACCCTAAACTCCTGAAGGTCTGTCTGACTGGACCCACCACGACTATGCCACTTCCTCCTTGTTTCTAATCTCCCCATGTCCATGGCCATGGCCATCCCTGTGCCTTTCTGCTGTGGCTCCTGGTGGATGCTGGCCTGGCACCCCAGTCCAAAAAATGTCACTTTCTTATCTTGCACATGCACAGTATCATCCTAAGGAAATACGGTACCCGGGACAGGAGCAGCACACAGGCACCCGCCATAAATGGCGACTTAGAGGTGAGCTGGCCAGACCCACAATGAGATTGTTAACAGTGGCTGTTTTCAGCTGGCCAGGCAAAACACGCAGGACCCAGCCTTCTCCTCAAAGCTCTAACCATACAGCAGCCTTCCCCCATCCTGGCACTAGCAGCTCATGCCTAGGTCACGTGGAAAGAAGTCCATGTTGGCCACTGCATCCGTGAAGAGAATACTGGCCAAGACAGTCAGGCAAGCCTTGGGTCTGCCTGAGATTGGCACTCGCTTCTTCTTCCTCCTGTCTTCTTGTCGCCCTCTAGAGCAGCGTTCTCCAACCTTGGGTCCCCAGATGTTTTTGGCCTACGCTGGCTGGGGCATGCTGGAAGTTGTAGGCCAAAAACATCTGGGGACCCAAGGTTGGAGAACACTGCTCTAGGATCAGGAATACTAACTGATTATCTGGCAAAACCACTCCCCACCCTCCATGAAAGCTTCAACTGCGCTCGCTGGTCTGAGCAACGGGGAGATCTGCTCCTGCGAAGCTACAGACCACCATCACCTTGCTCCTGCTCTGGCTTAGCATCCCTCTGCCCTCAACTTCACAGGAGTCAATTAGAGACCAAAAAAATTGGATTGTTTATGCAATTTGTGAAAGCTTGCCTCCAAGACTGCAGTCCTAAATCATCCACAACATGAATGGCCACTTCCCCCCCCCCCACTTACTCATGAATAGATGCCATCTAGGACTGCCATATAATTTTTAAAAATTAATCTCATTTAAAAAAAAAAAAGAAGAAGAATCAATCAATCTGGGAACTCATTCCAAAAAAATGCCACAAACACCCACTTCCAAACACAAGAGAGACACGCAATTTGGCAGAGAATTTAATATAAAGTGGTTTTCGACTGTGCCAAATTAGCAGAGGGTTTCAATTTGCACGAAACAGATATAGTTATCAAAATACACACACACACACCTATATAAATATGCGAATACTTATGCGTAATTGCACGCGTAATCCAATTTTCACAGAAGCACTTCAAATATCAGACGCCTCTGGCCTGAGCATCTGGAATGATGGCCAATGTTTTGTGGATGTGAAAGTCAACGTGACTTGCCGAGATTCTCTCACACGGCACCCAACACACACACACACACACACACACCCAACACACACCCAACACAGCCTGGCTCTCGTTGGAATCAAAACCGTTAAAATGGTGTGTGGCCAAAATGCATAATTTCATACATCCGCCTCACAATTCTACACTTCAGCCACATAGCATGATTTTAATGGCTTTCCTCCTGGTTTCTATTAGACCACAGGTTATTAAGCAGGGATCGGCAACTGGAAGCTTCCGGGGCCAAATTAGGCCGCCCTAAGAAGTACGTAAGTACCTGCTGGACCCCCCAACTGCGGGCAAAGAGAAGCATGCAGAGTGACTGCTGGGCTGGCTGTGGCAGTGAGACGTGCTGGTAGTGTACTTTAAAAGATTGACGGGGCAGGAGATTCAAAGTGGCTATTCTGTAAAACAAGGGCGGGCAGAAGGTAGATGGGAATATACTAGTACATTTCTGGGTGTTTTGCAGGAGATAAGCAAGGGTTTCTGATTCCCAGTTGTTTAACAAGGGCAACAACAAAATGACAGGTCCCCCATATCCCTCACAAAATACTGCTGAGAAGGAGAACGCTGCCTCAGGGGAGGGTGCTACTAGGAGTGGATATTTGTATGCAAGGACTGTGAGTTCAGTTCTGGAACTACCTGGGTTCGGAATCCTTTAATTCGAAGTGCACGTCTTTTGCACCAGGCTCTGCTTGGTAGATCACAGGGTTCTAGTAAACAAAACAAGTTAGCTCCCAGAAGCAAGAAGTCTCTTCGCCCCTGCCGTAAAATCTAGCTGCTGACCAGGTTCACTGAGCATCTCTGGTGTTTCTGTGCAGCTTCCCTGTTAAACACAGGCAGCTCCACTCTTCCCCAACCTGATGCCCTCCAGATGTGTTGGACTGTAACTCCTATGATTCCCAGCTAGCATAGCCAATTGCCATGCCGGCTAGGAATGACAGGAGTCACTTATCTGGAGCAAATAGCTCCAGAGCCAGGGTGGCGTAGTGGTGAGAGTGTTGGGACTGGGACTCGGGAGATCCGGGTTCTAGTCCCCGCTCGGCCATGAAACTCACTGGGTGACTTTGGCCCAGTCACTGACTCTCAGCCCCTAACCTACCTCGCAGGGTTGTTGTGAGAATAAAAAATGGAGAGGAGGATTATGTAAGCCGCCTTGGGTTCCTTTCAAGGAAAAAAAAGGCGGGGTATAAATAAAATAAATAAATAAAATGTTAAGAGACGTGTTCCAAATGGCAAGAGCAAATAATGTGATCTCGACTATGCACCCTTTGCTACTTTTCTCTCTCTTTTTTTTTAACCTGAGAGCCCCTGGGAGTAGGCTGAGAGAGATGGGGTAATTTTTAAAAAATAAAACATTACAAATAAGGCTAGAAAAGTTAGAAGTCCACAATGATTGTAGTAGCCCATTTGCTCACACATATCTTTGTCAGTCAGTTCAGTAAAGTTTCCCCGCCTGGTCATGTAGAGATGATTCTCTTACTCACAGGTGATCAGGCAGGTACGTAACTATTTACAAGCCTGATACATCCTCTCTTTCTCTTTCTCCCTCCCCTCCCCCGCTGACATACACACAATCTGTACCAGCCAGGAAACTACTTCAGATTCTTAAGAGCTAGCATCATAATGTCTTGGCACCACAAAAGACAAGATACCCAAGATTTCCCCAATGATGTCTGCCTTCTCTTTCCTGCCTCCACCTTGCTGCTCACATATAACTGAGATTGTGACCATTTATGGGCAGAGATCTATCCCATCTGTGCATAAAATGCCCCAAAACCACGGAGGCTTTTGCAACAGGATTCCACATAAACACCAAATTAATTAAAAATATACAACATGCACACAAATAAGTTCAGTCAAGCCCTAACTCGAATGAAGCAATACTCCCAAGATATATCATTGCCAAACTGTTTTAAATTTGCAAAGCATGGTACAATTTTATTTTTAATATTACTCTTCTTCATTACAATAAGGGATCCCACTCTACCCTTTCCTTTTCTTCTTTAGTAGTTCCTCAATTACATCACACAACTCTAACAATGTGTATTGTAGGGGCGAGCAACTTTTGACCCTCCAGATGTTTTTGACAGACCAAACAGGAAAATATATCCCAACACAAGCACTGGGAGCAGTAAAGGAATTGGGTCGAACAAACTGGTGGGGAAAAAATAATTTTGAAAAGTTCTAACACAGTGATTTTATCAATACAGGTTTCAGGCATTCAATCATAAACAACAGAAGTGTGTGTGTGTGTGTGTGTGTATGCTGTGCAATAATTCCTATAATACCAAAAAGAACCAGTACCAGAAATGACCAAACACGTTTCTACCTAGGGTCTTCTTCAGTAGTCTAATTTATGTAAAATGGTAGATAAAATAATATATCTACAAAAGCTTATATACACACATATTTTACAGTCCAAACCTCTTGCAACAATTAGCTAATATGCAAAACTGTGGTGCCTCTACCGAGTCAGGCACCAATTTACGGACCTTGCCAAAACCAAAAATGTTGTAGTAAACACTTGCCAAAGCATACGCACATCAGAATGTTATAAAACTGAAAAGGGGCCTTTGGCTCCACCATGAGTATACAGTTCTGGTATAGGCAAGGAACTGCTTTGGTCATACAGTCATGCCTTGGATTGAGAGCATAATTCGTTTCAGAAACGTGCTTGTTTTGTAATCCAAAACACTCTTATATCAAAGCGAGTCTCTGGCGGGCGTAAGCAGGGCCGATTTCGGCCTGCTACGCCCGCTCGAGGCGGTTAGTACATCCCTACGACTTGTATTGCAAGATGTCGCTTGTTTATCAAGTCAAATTTTATTTTAAAAAATTGCTTGTCTTGCAAAACATTCTCAGACTAAGTTACTTGCAATCCAAGGTATTACTGTATATCAAAGTTAACTAAAATGCTGCTAGAGGCACACAGGAAACTTCCCTTGCAGGGACCTGCAAACCAGTTCGTTCATCCCAATTCCTTTACTGCTCCCTCCAGATGTTTTGGCCTACAACTCCCATCAGCTAAGAAAAAGGTAAATTCCATGTTAGCGCTTATTAGGAAAAGGATTGAAAACAAAATGATCACTATCATAAATAAAGATATTGTGCTGTTGACAGTTCTGGTCATCCCCATCTCAAGAATGGTATCATAGCATGGAACAAGGTGCAGAAAAGGACAACTCAAATTGATGTGGGGGGTTGATGCACCTTTCTTTTTTATGGAAGGACTAAAGTGTTTGAGGATATTAAATTTAGAAAAAGTCTAATAGGGTGGGGGACATGAAAGGTTTATAGAATTATGCACAGTGCGGAGAAAGTGGAAAGATAAAAATTTCCTTCCCTCTCTCATAATACTATAACTTGGGATCATCCAATGAAATTGATTGGCAATAGATTTTACACAATGCAGAGTTCTTATGGAATTCACAGTCACAGGATATATTATTTATTGATTAAACATTTTTTTTGCCACCCTTCATCATATGATACAAGGGCAGTAACCAAAATGTTTTTTTTAAAATCCTAATTGGATATACAATCAAAACCAACATCAATTACAGCAATATAAGGCAGGAAATACATAAAATATACAGCTCACATCAGCCTGCTTAAAATAAACCTGTTTAAAATACCTGAGCAAACAGATATAGCATTGGTTCCAGATTGATAGAATAATAGACCCATTGAAATAAATGGGACTCAAGTTAAACATGACTAACCCCAAGGCTACTTCAAGTATGACTAAATCTGGATCCAACCCACTGACTTGATAACAAAAAGAATACAATGTCGGTGCCGGTCTCACCCCCATGTGAAGCATATTCCACACTCAGACCACCACAATGGAGAAGGCTCTTTCTCTCTGGTTGTCACATAACATAGTGATGGCCACTAACTTCGATGGCTCTTTAACAGGGTTTATTTATTTATTTATTTAATATACAGTAATACCTTGGATTGCAAGTAACTTGGTTTGAGAGCGTTTTGCAAGACAAGCAAATTTTTAAATATTTATTTTAAAAAAATTGACTTGATATACAAGCGACGTCTTGCAATACAAGTACTGTAGTACGGCTTAAATTAAAAATCTGTGTACAAATTTTTTTGGGGGGAATTTCGTTTTGATATAAGAGTGTTTTGGATTACAAGCACATTTCCGGAACAAATTATGCTCTCAATCCAAGGCATGACTGTATGTCTACCCTGTTTCTTAAGGTAGCTTAGCATTTTCAAATGTTTAACAATTGACAAATGACATAATAGAAACATCCCCCTCCCCACAAAACCATATGCAGGGACCCAACAAAAAACCAATAAAAAGCTTGGCAGGAAAAAACAGTTTTAGGGTCCATTAAAGGCCACAAGAGAGGGGGTCAAATGGAGTTCTCAAGGGAGGAAATTCAACGCATGGGGGCCACCACTGAAAAGGTCCCATTCCTGCTACCCACCAACCTGATTGACCTTCGCAGCCAGCCAAAGAGCAGGGCCCTCCAGGGCCAATCTTAGGGGCTAGGCAAGTTCATATAGCGACTGTGGATTTGTTTGTGTTGTGAATGAGTATTGAGAGTGTGCTTATAAGTGTTGGTGTGGTGGGGCCTCTTGAGGTCAGGCAGGCTCCGACATTGTGTTGCTTTCGGCACCTGCTGAAGACCTCCTTGTTCTGGGAGGCCTTCTCTGCTCTTCAACCACCAGTGTAATTTTAGTTTTTTTCAATGTATTGTTTTTGTTTCTTTTATCTGTTTTTGTATTTTTATTGTTCACCACTCCGGAATCTGCTTGATGTGGAGCAGTACACAAATACTGTAAAATAATAATAATAATAATAATCATCATCATCATCATCAAGATGTAAGTGACCAGTGTCAACACTATATTCTTTTTGGAATCAAGTGAATGGGTTGGATCCAGATTTAGTCATAATTGGAGTAGACCAATTTACATACAGTAATACCTTGGATTGCAAGCATAATTCATTCCGGAACCGTGCTTGTAATCCAAAACACTCTTATATCAAAGTGAGTCTCAGGTGGGCGTGAGCGGGGCCGATTTCGGCCTGCTCTGCCCGCTCGAGGCGAGCGGTTACATCCCTACGACTTGTCTTGCAAGACCTTGCTCGTTTATCAAGTAAAAAAAAAAATTAAAAATTTGCTTGTCTTGCAAAACGCTCTCAGACCAAGTTACTTGCGATCCAAGATACAGTAATACCTTGGATTGCAAGTAACTTGGTTTGAGAGCGTTTTGCAAGACAAGCAAATTTTTAAATATTTATTTATTTATTTTTTACTTGATATACAAGCGATGTCTTGCAATACAAGTACTGTAGTACGGCTTAAATTAAAAATCTCTGTACAAACCTTGGGGGGGGGATTTCGTTTTGATATAAGAGTGTTTTGGATTACAAGCACGTTTCCGGAACGAATTATGCTCTTAATCCAAGGCATGACTGTATTACTGTAAATGGGACTCGCTAGTTATAACTCCTTCAAACAGGTCCCAAACTGTTCAAGGCTTTAAAGGTTAGTACCTCCAGCACCATAAATTGTGCCCAGAAATGAATGGGTAACTAATACGACATATGATCAAACCACTTAGCCTGCACAAGCATTCTGGTAGCTGAATTTTGCAGCAACTGAAGTTTCCAGACTGTCTTCAAAAACAGCCCTATGTAGAGAGCATTACATGTGTAACTGAGACCAGGTCCACTTTCTCCAGATGAGTTGGCAAGCCAGCCTGAGCTGGTAAAAGGCACTCCTAACTACTGAGGTCACCTGCAACTCTATAAAAGATAACACTAGATTGCAGGAGTAGCCTCAAACTGTGTACCTGTTTCTTTAGGGGGAATGTAATCCTGTCCAAAAATAGTTGCAAACCTCCATCCAGAGCAACAATCTTCCTAACCAACAGTACTTCTATCTTGTCTGGATTGCGTTTCAGTTTCTTTGCCCTCATCCATTCCAGAATTAACACCTGTTTAAGGTTTCCACTGTCTCTCTGGGATTGGAAATGAGAAGTAGAGCTGTGTGTTGTCTGCACTGGTGACACCTCAGCCCAAACCTCTGGATGATCTCTTCCAGAAGTTTCATGTAGATGATAAAAAGCAGGGGGGGGATGTGCCTTAGGATTCTAGCCTACCAAAGACCAACAGTCATGGGGTGGAACAGTTGTCCCTCAACCCCACCCCATTCAGAAAGGACCAGAGCCACCATAACGCCATGCCTTCAACCCCCAACCTCACTCAAACAAAGTGGTCCAGAAGGAAATGATGGTCAATGGTATCAAGAGCAGCTGAGAGGTCCAGGAGAACCAACAGGGTTGCACTCCCACTGCCTATCTCCTGGCAAAGGTCATCCACTGGGGAGGCCAAGGCCATCTCAGTCCAATAGCCCAGCCAGAGATGGAAGGGATCTAAATCAGTATCATCCAAGACTGCCTGGAGTTGAAACATCACCACTCGGCTGAAGCACCTTGCCCAAGAATGGTAAGTTAGGGACTAGACAGTAATTATTTGTGTGGAGAAAGCCTGCACACCCACAGTGACATGAACCCCGACATAGTTTCCCCTTAGTGACCACACGTAGTTTCCCCTGGCAACCCCTGTCTGCATAATCCCCCACCAGGGGGAACAGGAGATGCAGGTCTGGCCAGACAGGTACACAATAGGAAACATCCACCCGAATCCACAAAAGGACACATGGACCATCCGGAGGTGAAGGGCAGTCTCAAAGAGCTGCAAAGTATCCCCTGAAGGAACCGTAACTGCAGACATCACCTTTCCCGGGCAGGAATAAGCCCACCTGACCACAAAGGGGCAGGAATAAGCCCACCTGATCGGCAGGGGGTGGGAAAGGGGGAGGGACGGGGTAGAAAACCCCTCTACCCACCCGAAAAGGGTTGTTGGGAACACGGGTGAGCTGACAACTTCCAAGTCCAGCCCCGGCTGGGTCAAGCAGAGAGCCAGTGTGGCATAGTGGTGAGAGTGTTGGACTGGGACCCGGGGGATCCGGGTTCTAGTCCTTGCTCCTCCATAAAACTCACTGGGTGACTTTGGGCCAGTCACTGACTCTCAGCCTAACTTACCTCACAGGGCTTGTTGTGAGGATAAAAATGGAGAGGAGGAGGAGGATTATGTAAGCCGCCTTGGGTTCCTTGCAGGAAAAAAGGCGGGGTATAAATGTAATAAATAAATAAATAAATAAAAGCAGTTCTCTTCCCCGAGTACGGGCGGGCTCCGAGTCATGTTAGAAGCTGGAAGGCGTAGAGTCTTTGGTATAAGGTAACTCATTGCTGCAATACGCTAGCCTGGGAACCAAGTCATTCAGCTATTTGAGGTCACGACCTAGTTTTGTGTACGTCGTAGTTGTGGAGAAAGCCCAAACACAAGTCTGCACTCACACACACACAATTTTCCCCTAAGGGAGGGGGCGAGGGAGGAGGGATGAGATCACCGGAGAAGCAGCCAGACAGGTCATCATCCTCAACAAAGGAGGGTCTCGGTGGAGATCCACAAAAGTCCAGGAAGGACCATCAAGGACCATCAAACTATCAGGGCAGTCTCAAAGAGCTGCAAAGTACCAGTACGTCACCTTCTTCCCGGGCAGGAATAAGCCCACCTGAAACGAAGGGGCAGGCATAAGCCCCCACCTGACTTGGAGGGCGGGGAGAGCGGGGACTCAGGGGTAGAAAACCCCTCTCCCTTCCGGTTTAGGGTTGTTGGGAACCAAGGGTACTTCGGGGCCAGATCCATCCTCCAAACAAGCAGCCCGAGTACGCCATTCTCATCCACGGATCGCCGACCCGGAGCTAGGCTGAAACTGACTAGGTTTAAAGTCTTTGGTCTGAGGACATCGACTAGATTCAGTCCGCTAGCCTGGGAGCCTGCTGATTGGGTAAGGCGGGGGTCAACTAAGGTTGTGTTGACAGTATAGTATTCCTGAAGAGCTGTTAGTTCCGTTCTGTGTTATTGTATAAACAAATAAAAGCCTTATTTGGGCATTTAAAGGACTGCAGTTTCCTTTTGTGTGTAAAAGCCTCGCGGGTGGTCGCTAGAGCTCGGACGGGCTGTAATTCAGTGCCGATTAACCCGTTAAGCGCCGAACTCACGCAAAGGATCCTGTTGGTGGTCCTTCACAGTAGTATTCCTAGAAGTCTATTAGTTCCGCTCCATTTAACCTATCGTAAATAAAGCGTCTATTCTTTGCTGTGAATGGACTCATGTGCTTTTTAGTTAGTGGTTGAGTTTTAATCGCGTAATATCCCCTTGACAGGCCATACCTCAGTGCCGGTTAACCCGTTAAGTGCCGAACTCACGCAGAAGACCCGGTTGCTGGTCTTCCACAATTTGAATCTACTTGCTTTCTTTTTTTAAAAAAAATCCAGATTGGCTTCCTTTTGAAAAGAGTCAAACTACCTTCTCCTTTAGGAAGTGGGAAGCACACCTTTCCTTGAGGCGGCACCGGCCACCTCTAAGGTCTAGATTAATGGTCAGGAAGGACAAGGATCCAGAAGGAAGATAGCAGGTTGTCAACATCCTCAGGCTGCACAAACTGGAAGGCATCCAGAAACAACCTGATCAGACAGCATTCTAGCTACATCCATCTTTGACTCTGACATAATTATGCAGTCTAAGTTGGAGCAGGCACGCATGATTTTATCTGCAAAATGCAATGCAAACTGGGCACAGCAGGCTCCTGAGGGTCCCAAAAGCTGGTGCTCTGTGCCTAATTTGAAATAGGCCTTTAACCACTCAAAAGAGCCCTACCAGCTGGCACTGAGGAGATGCAACACTGGCAAAGAAATAAGCTGTCTTTGCTGCCATTCATCACCGCAGTGTAGTCCTGTGGCCTGCGTTTGATGGTATTCATTTCGAGTCTTTTTGCCACTTGCACTCTAGTTGTTGATCCAGCTATTTCTCTATCCTCAAGTCCAAGGAGCTGAGAAGGATTACGGGCATGGCCACTGCCACCGGAGCACCAAAAGGAAGAAATCAGTGTGAGCGATTCCATCAGGAGTCATTCTAGCACAGGGCTCTCCAACCTTGGGTCCCCAGATGTTGCTGGCCTACAGCTCCCAGCATACCCAGCCAGCATGGCTAATGGCAACGGATTCTGGGAGCTGTAGTCCAGCAACATCTGGGGACCCAAGGTTGGAGAGCCCTGCCCTAGAGCAAGGAGGGCTGGAGCCAGAACAGGAGGTTAGATGTTGTTTCCAGCAACACTTCCAGCTCCCAACTGCTGTCCTTAAGCAAAGGCTGTCAGAACCCTGCCAAGTGTTCCGCTGCAGCTTTCCAGGAACTTCTGGAAAGAGACTCCTCTTAAGGAGCCCTCTTACTCCCGAGGAGCCCTCTGCTGCAGCCAAGCACTTCTTCTGGGCTCAAGGAGTCTGGCCTGCCTCTTCAGTCTACGTCGCTCTGGGGGATTGGGGTGTGTGTCTCTCCTCTTCTGACTCCGAAGGGGATCCCCCCTCCTCCAGTGGGGGTAGGCCCTGGGTGGGCATCACTGAGGGTCGAGACTCCTCCAGGCCTTTTGGCCCTGGCAGGCCCTGACCCTGAGCAGCTGCTGGAGGCTCTGGGTCTTCTTCTAAGGAGGCCCCCTCCAGTGGGGGCATGACATAGTGATGGAAAAGTGCTCTGCCCATGTACAGAAGCTCTCTTCTTCTTAAAGAGAAGGAAAGTACATCTCTCTCCTTTCTTTGCATGTTCTAGGCTGAAATTAGGTTCCAGGACTTAGGCTTGGTGAGCAGCCAAGTTCCAATTAAGCCCCGAACAAAACAGAAAATAGTCACTGCAGGAGATAAACTAGCTCCCTTTCCAGCCGTTTAAACAACCCTCTTAACATGCAACCGCCTGGCTGGCTCCCAGTTCCCACCATTCCTGCACCCAGCAAGGATTTTTCCTGCTGACTCAGGACTTTTGCAGCTGCAAAACAAGCCGCGGCCGAAGTCCAGGGCTGAGAGGGAGCCAAGCTGCACCTGGACACAAAGCGGTGGCCGGAGGAGGCGGGATGCAGCAGGGGAACCCTGGCGTGATGTTGTAGTGTGTGGCATAAGACACAGGCGCAAACGCAAGGGAGGAAAAAGTAGAGATTTGGATAGATAGGTGGGTGGGGAATATTTGCATGCTGCAGCAGCAGGAGTGGGCCAACAACTGAAAGAATCCATGTGCCTATAATAAATCTTGGAGATTATAAACAGCAGTGCAAGCAAGGAAGGTTGGTTTGGTTATGGGGACGCGGCTGAGATTTACTGGCGGGATGAGACAGATGGGGAGGGGTGAGACCAAGGGAATGGGTAAGCAGTCCTTTTTTTCCAGGAGGGTGGGAGGAAAGTATGAAACTATTTCTACACAAGTTCAATCAATATTTCATCTTCTGGCTGCAAGGAATCTCAGCTTCCTTTAAAAAAAAAAAAAAAAAAAACAGGAAGGAAGGAAGGAAGGAAGGAAAGAAAGAAGGAAGGAAGGAAGAAAGGAAGGAAGAAAAGAAGGAAGAAAGGAAGGAAGAAAGGAAGAAAGGAAGAAAGAAAGTTTCTAGCCCTTAAGGTTATGAAGATAAACTTTAATGTGTATGCTTGGTAAAATCTCTGAAACCAGAGGACGTGCTGAGTAGGATGTCCAGGGCTCAGTAAACCAGGCTCCCAAGCATTCTGTACATCTAAAAGGTCCAGAAAAATCTCTCCAAACTGGGTGAATGAACAATGTGGTCTCACAAAATATTATCTAGGATCAAAACATCTTTGCTTTAAGGCAGGGGGTGTGCAACACACGACCTGCATGTGGCCTGCCATGGCCATTTGTATGCCCCCCACCCGGTCCCTGTCACCACTGCCACTGCCACTCCTGAAATCCCAGCAATTGTGCTGGGAAACATGGCACATGGGAAGCACACGCCTTCTTTCCCAGCAGAATCGGGTTCCCAACAACCCGCCAAGCGGCATGATTTTGCTGGGAAACAGGGTGCATGCTCCCCGCATGGCCTGTTTCCCAGCAGAATCACTGTTTCTGTGGAGAAACAAGGCACACAGGGATGGCTCCCCTCGCATGCTCTGTCTCTCTCCAGAATGGGGCTCCTGGTCGTCCACCAAACAGCTGTTTGGCAGGCTGTCGGGAGCCCAATTCTGCTGGGAAACAAGGTGCACACCATCCAGTCATTTCCCAGCACAACCGCGTGTATTTCAGCAGTGACCACTTCCAGAGGCAGCAGGGGAGCGGTGTGGCCCCTGCAGAGTTCTGAGGGAGGGCAATGCAGCCCCCTCCAAGACCTGGACGTTGCTCAGCCCTAGTTTAATGGAAGAGTTAAGATTCTTACACATGATTCGCTCATGCACTAACAAGAATGGAAATGGCATAAGACATGGTGAAGTCTTTCATACTGTGCTCCTTTGCAAGTTAGGCTTCAAGCACCCACACTTTTGCTTCGTCTCTCAGCCACAAATGTCCTCCTCTGCAAGTTGAGATCATAAATAAGCTTGTAAATTCCAAACATCCTGACAACCGACCTCTTGAAAAGCTTATCTGAAGCTGCAGAGCCCAATCCTACGCATGTTCAACCTAAAGTAAAGCCAGGCAAGAAACTTAATTCAGGCATCATCAGGCATAGTATTATTTATATAGTACTCCTCCTAAGTGGTCAAAACACTTCTCGTATGTTGCCACACTAACAACTCTTAAAACTACCCTGTAAGGTGGGTTACTATCATTATTCCCAGTGGCAAAAGGCCCATCAATTAGCAGGATATGTTGGAGGGAGCCCTGGGATACTGCAAAGGATTCCTGGTGTGTCTTGGAGAGTATACAGAGACCCACTGCATGCCTCTGCATGATCTCCGTCAGCTAAGGCTAGCCTAATCAGTGTCAGGAGCAGAGGCCATGTTTTTGTGTCCCCACATCTAGAACTTTATTTTTTCTCATAAGTGTGAATGACAACCATTATTTGGGGGGTTTTTTTGGAAGAAATAGAAGGGGTGATTTCAAGGATGTCACCAGGTAGGGCCTAAACTTGCCCTAATGACCCCAAGAACTGAGAATCTGCAAAGCTATCCTTTCAGAACGTTGGGTTCTGTTTCTTGGTTGCTCTAGCGCAGGGCTCTCCAACCTTGGGTCCCCGGATGTTGCTGGCCTACAGCTCCCAGCATTCCCAGCCAACATGGCTAATGGCAAGGGATTCTGGGTGCTGTAGTCCAGCAACATTTGGGGACCCAAGGCTGGAGAGCCCTGCACTAGCGTGTGGAATTGGGGGGAAGAGAGGGAGGAGAGGCCTGGGATGGTGTACAGAGGGTGGCTGAGGGATTGTGGCCTGTCTAAGGCCGCCAATTATGTTTTCTGAGCTATCTATCAGCCCTTTCTGATTATTTTCTACTGCTGCCCCAATTTCTCCCCGTTCCCTCTTACACACACACAGCACAAGGCACACTCCCTGAACAAATCTGCCCCTCACAGCCAAATTCCTTCCTTCCCAACAGTAGATGCCTCAGCACCCCCTTTCTTTGTGTCAATATACTACATAACTACATTAAAAAAAAAAAAAAAAAAAGGGCTCTTGGCTCCTGTGTCATAGATCATCATAAATATCCACCCCCGCAAACTGAAAGTCAATTGAGGCTGCAATTCTATTCACACCTACCTGGGAGTAGGCTCCACTAAAGAAAGTGTATCTTTCTTCCTTTCAAGTATCAATAATATTGCTCTGCAGGACTGTGAAACACGAGTGCCCTCTTTATTTCCAAAACCCTTGATATGCCATTTATTATCCAATTCCATTCAGAAAATAATCCAACTGAAACTCTGTTTTAAAGCTTTCGTTTGCAGCCACAAGAGCTAGATGCTTGGAGACGGGTGTGGTTTTTTTGGGGGGGGGTTGTTTAAGAAGAAATCTGGGATGCCCAGAAGTCTGAAGATGCCCAAATTATACACGGGAAACTTTTAGGCTTAACATTATTTTGCCCAACTGTAGCCAAGATGGTAAACCGCCACAAACATTCATGCCAAAGACTGTGTGTGAAGCTTACACGAAGGGATACTCCTGCATCAGCCATTTCCAAAACGTGTCAGCTTAGAAGCCTAAAGTGGATCAGGCAGGTAAGATGCTTTAAGGAAGGTAACTCACTTGAGCAATTAGCAGGAAAGCAATAAGCAGATCAAATGAAGAGCTAAAGGTACAAGTACAAGGTGGGGAATGACTGGCCAGCTAGCAGCCCTCCTGAGAATGATTTTAGGGGTCCTCCTAGCAGATAAGAAATGGAATTCACGTCATCGCTGTGATGCTGCAACTGTAGGAGTGTAGCTTCCAAGACATAGAAACTAATGCGATCACCAGGGCTGCAAAACTCTGCACTGTAGTGCTGTGGAATGGTATAATGTGGTAGGGGGTGCAGAATACAGCTTCTTGAGGATCTCAACTTTCATCTATGTGTTTCTTAGCCATGGCTTCGAAGAGTGGCTTCAAAGTCATGGCTTGTTCTAGGGCAGTGTTCTCCGGGAGACCCCTCCTCTAGTTTCCTGCATTGAGCAGGGGGTTGGACTCGATAGCCTTGTAGGCTCCTTCCAACTCTATGATCTATGAAATCTATGAAACCTTGGGTCCCCAGATGTTTTTGGCCTACAGCTCCCAGCATGCCCCTGCCAGCATGGCTAATGGCAAGGGATTCTGGGAGCTGTAGTCCAGCAACATCTGGGGACCCAAGATTGGAGAGCCCTGCCCTAATAGATGCCTCATTATCTGTCAACAATCTATTGCTAACATTAGAGGCAAGGGAAAAGGAGACCCCTGAACAATGTCAAGGGCAACCTCCTTAAAGTCACCACAATCATTAAAAGAAATAATATATATATAAGAATCCTTATATATTTTGACATACCAAATATACACAAGATGTTGATGGAGAAGGTGGATTTGCAGCCACAGCTACAGCCGCATAGGACAGTGTTCTCCAACCTTGGGTCCCCAGATGTTTTTGGCCTACAACTCCCAGCATGCCCCAGGCAACTATGCTGGCTGGGGCATGCTGGGAGTTGTAGGCCAAAAACATCTGGGGACCCAAGGTTGGAGAACACTGTCCTAGGGTTTACTGTAGCCAACACGGCTTAGCATGTTGTACGAACCTAGTCAGTAAGTTATACAAAATAATTGTGCCAGTGTGCCTGATTTATGCAACTGGAAACATTCATATTTTGGAGAATATAAAATTTGGATTCCATAGGTGCAGGGTTTGTTTGTTGTTTGTTTGTTTGTTTTAAAAACAAGCATGGAGCATACACACAGTCCTGTCCACAGTTCAAGAACAACGCTGACAAACCAGAAAGAGAGATTTAGAAGAGAGATGACAAGCTAGAAGAGCAGCTGCAAGTCCAGTGGCATCTTGAAGACCAAAACTGTTTGCACACAGGACACTAACGCATACACGAAAGTGACAAGATGATGGAAAAGGAATCAAATTGCACGCTCTCCTCTCTGTCCTGCACTGATTTAAGCACAGACCAATTTAAGCCTCACATGCAAAAGTGCCTTCATTGGTTGCAGGCAGCAGCATGAGCTTTCCTAGGGAACAGCGCACATCACTGATTAAGGGGAAGGTAGAGTCTCAATCCCACGAGGACAGGATGAAGGAACTGGGTACATTTTAAGAGGATGGAGGAAATATTTAAAAAGCAAGTTGGGAAAAAGAGAGGGTATGGCTGGTTGCTGCTTTCAGTAAGGACGAGACATAATGGGTTTAATTTAAACATCCCCTGGTCAGAAGCTGTACGGCTCCGGTCCAGTTTATCTCAAGGAGCGCCTCCAGCAACATCAAGTAGGCCGCTCAACAAGATCTGCCACGGACGGCCTTCTCCCTGTCCCATCAGCCAGAGAAACCAGGCTGGTGGGGACTAGAAAGAGGGCCTTTTCTGTGGCAGCCCCCAATTTATGGAACTCTCTCCCCAGTGACCTCCGCCATGCCCCTTCCTTGATTAGCTTCCGCCGTGCGTTAAAAACGTGGCTTTTCAGGTGGGAATATGGGGTGGGTTAGGATTTTTAAGTTTTGTACTGTTTTTAATTGTGTTTTATACTGTGTGTGTGTGTCCCCTCTTCTTGTATTTTATTGGATTGTACATCGCTAGAGTGGCCGGTTGTCTGGCCAGATGGGCGATTCATAAATATAATAAATAAATAATAAATAAATAAGCTCCCATCCACGCCCTGGTCATTTCTCACATAGAGTAACTGCTGCAATCTTCTCTCTGGTCTTGCATCGTCACACCTTGGACCCCTCACCTCCAGCCAGCATCCTGCTGCCCAGAACATTCACCTCTCTCATCGCTCCTCTGACCACGCGATGTCCCTCTTGGCACTGGCTTCCTGTCCGCTCCCACAAGAATATAGGAAGCTGCCTTACACAAGGTCAGAATATTTGTCCCTCTAGTCCAGTATTCTGGCTGACAGGAGCTTTCCAGGCCTTCCGGCAGCAGCGCTCTTTCAGATGACCTCTCTGCTCTGTTTTAAAAACTCGAGGATTGAACCTGGGACCTTCTGCAAGCAAAGCAAGTGCTCTGCTACTGAGCTACTATCCCTCTTCCTGGATCCAGCACAAACTCCTCTCCTTACCTTCAAAGCCCTCCATGGTCCAAAGCCCTCTTATCTCTCCTAGATACATTCCTGCCTCCAGTGATCTTCCGCTCCTCCAGCTCCAGGCACAAACCCTGGGCTCCCACTTTTTAGTTTAACTAAGGGTGCTTCCAGGCAAAGCTTTTATTCTGCAACTGCACTGCTTCATTCATGGAATTTTACAGGTGGTACAGACAACTTTGTCTTCCATTTGTAGCCCATCCCATATTTTCCCACTGCTCTGTCCATCTTTTTCTTACCCAGAAAAGATATTAAGGAGTAAAAGACGGAATAGATGCACAATGTCTGTGGCTCACGCTGGCTCAGCTTGTCTGAGCGTGGAAAGCTAAGCAGGGTCAGGCCTGGTTATTACTTGGATGGGAGACCCCTCCTCCTCTAGTTCCCTGCACTGAGCAGGGGGTTGGACTCGATGGCCTTGCAGGCCCCTTCCAACTCTGTGATCCTATGAATGCCATTTGATTGGTAGCACTAGGAGCCCTCTATCTGCAAGCACCCTAAGCCTAAGTGCCTGTAACTGAACGTATCGCACTCATTCCCCCCCCCCCCCCCGTTTAACCCTCCCTCTCGTTTCCTCTGTGTCGCATTTTAGATTGTAAGCTCCTCGGGACAGGGACATTTCCCCTTGCGTTTGGTAAAGCACCTTACATAACGACGTAAATAATAACAGCAATATTTTACAGGATGATCGATACAGGCCGAACATTGGAAAGCATATCTTCTACCCGTCAGAAAGGTTCGGCCGTGGGACAAGGAGCCTTTGGGAGAGAGGGCAGATTCTCCTCCATTAGCAGTTCTCCAAGGGATGGTTCAGGATGCGTGGCCTTGGGGCAAGGGGCTTGATGAGACCCCTCCCGACTGTATGGTTCTATAAGCTTCTTACTCAACCGGGGAACCATCATCAGCCCCTTTCCCAATCCGACCTACTACCCCATTAGCAGGGCACTTGCAGACTGCAGCATGATCCCGGCTGCCAAGCAGCGCCCATCTGGCAGGCGGGGCGGGGGGGGGATGGAGCTCCAGAGAATGGCGTTAAGTGACCTGCGTGAGGATTCAGCCCTGCTTAGGTTTAATCCAAAGAACACTTTGCAGCGGGTGGGGACAACACAAGCTGATTACCAAAAATAAAATCAAAAATCAAAAATCGGAAACATCTGGCAAGGGGGTGAGTGATAGGATGAGGGAGGGGGGCAGAGAGGCTAGACACAAGTACCGCGTGCATTTGCACGGACATGCAGATGTGTTGGCGGGCGGGAGCGACTGCAGGCGTAGTTGCTGTTGGGAGATTCTCATTTGCTCACTTATTGATTTCAACATTTACATCCTAGTACACCGCCCAAAAGGCAGTCCTCGAGATGGCTTATACCAGTGTTCTCCAACCTTGGGTCCCCAGATGTTTTTGGCCTACAACTCCCAGCATGCCCCAGCCAAAAACATCTGGGGACCCAAGGTTGGAGAACACTGGCTTATACAAAACAAAGTTCACACACAGTATTAACTATAAAGAATGCGATACACGGGCACCCAAAAATAACCAATTAAGATAAAACTGTATCGCTGTTACTCACCCCTCCAAAAAAAGAAACACAAAAAATGGGGTCAGCCGAGCCTATACAAAGTGTTTTTCACCATCCTCTTATCTTGAACATCAGCAAAGAGCAAGCACCTGCCATGTTTCCTCCAGAAATAAATTCCACAAATATGGTGCCACCCACTGCTAAAGCGCGGCCTCAGTGTCCCTACACAACATGGCAGCACACTCTGGAACTACAACTTCTACCATCCCCAGCCAGCATGTCGTCATTGCTGGCTAGGGATTATGGGGGTTGTAGTCCAACACATCTGGAGAGCAGAAGATGGGGAAGGCTGCTCTAGAACACTCCCCTACAGCTGTGCCCTGCAGGGGAATATCGGACGGGAGGATAAGCTTCTCTGCCATGACTGATCTTCTCATCAAGACCCCCAATAAGCGTCTTTCCCCAGAACCCACACACACACAAAAGCATTCCTGAAGATCCCCTGGCCCCAGATAGTCAAGGGCTTTAAAAGTCAAAACCAGCACACTGAATTTGTGCCTGGAAAACTGACTATAAGCCAAGTGTGCTTATTTAAGCATATGTGATCTGCGCTCTCTGCAACCAATTCCAGTTAGGAATCTGGCCGTCACATTCTGGACCAGCTGAAGTTTCCAAAAAACTCTTCAAAGGCAGCCCACGTAAAAAGCATGTTACGGTAATCTGATCTAGAGGTTGCCAAGGAATGTACCACAGCAGCCAAGTCTTCGTTCACATAGAGAGCGTGGCAACAACACTTGTGCTAACACACGCAGTTGTGTGCTGGCAACATGCATGGTTTCGTGTGCAAGGCCAAGTGTAGTAACAAGTGTGTTTCTGCACCAGGCCAGCCAGCTGGCTGGCCAGCCCACACACACCAGGGCTCAAACTGAAGGGCACCCTTTTTTAATTTTTTGACTCTGCTTGCTTCTGGTGTGTCACATTATTTCATGAAGTAATTAGCAACATAATGAATTAACACAAGTCAAATTGAACAAGTAGAATGGATATAATACTAGTCAAAACTAAAATCAACCTTGTAATTAACTTTGTTCAGGTGACTCTCCTTAGGAAGCACTTATATTTATGTGCATAGCTATTCAAGGCATGCTAACATTCATATGTTAACCATTTTTCATAGATTTCATAGATCATACAGTTGGAAGGAGCCTACAAGGCCATCGAGTCCAACCCCCTGCTCAATGCAGGAAACTAGAGGAGGGGTCTCCCATCCAAGGAATAACCAGGCCTGACCCTGCTTAGCTTTCCACCGCTCAGACAAGCTGAGCCAGCAGGACCGGTGCAAGGTAGTTTGGTGCCCTAGGCAAGATCAGATATTTAGCGCCCCCCCCTTCCCACTTGAGAGCGCTGTATTTTTTCCCCAAGGCGTTTCTGGCACCCCCTTTAGCCCTGTGCCCTAGGCAGCTGCCTAGTTGGCCTAATGGTAGCACCAGCCCTGTGAGCCAGCATAAGCCACAGGCCTGTATTTTTTAGAGCCTTCATCTTTTTTCTTAAAATCTAAATAATGTAAGGGAAATGTATACTACCAAGCTGTTATGTCTTAAAATATATACAAGTATCCCAATAAGGATGATTTCCAGATAAATCTCTGAACTTCTTTGGATATAACATTTACAGCCCACTAAGGGTCCTTCTAGACCAGGGCTCTCCAACCTTGGGTCCTCAGATGTTGCTGGACTACAGCTCCCAGAATCCCTTGCCATTAGCCATGCTGGCTGGGTGTGCTGGGAGCTGTAGGCCAGCAACATCTGGGGACCCAAGATTGGAGAGCCCTGCTCTAGACGTAGGACTCCTAGCACTAACAATCCAAAGGCATTGTGCAACTATTCTGTATTTTCTTCCTTAATGGGTTTTTTTCTGGTACGAAAAAAGGTGGAAGAAGTGGTAGGAAAACGCAGGAGGGTACAAGTAGAAGACATCATCATCTGGACCTCCCTGTAAAACTTCACAAATGAGGCAGTACAATTCCACAGTAAAAGCCACCTCTGGAAGCATCCCAAATGCAGTTTATTGATTCCATGCACACCCCATCAAATATTTCAGTTAAATTAACTTTGGCTATAGGAACAACTTTTCAGATGCTTATTCAGCACATGAAATTGACAGGTCATACTTTAAACTGACAGGTCATACTTTAAACCAGGGCTCTCCAACCTTGGGTCCCCAGATGTTGCTGGCCTACAACTCCCAGCATACCCAGTCAGCATGGCTAATGGCAAGGGATTCAGGGAGCTGTAGCCCAGCAACATCTGGGGACCCAAGGTTGGAGAGCCCTGCTTTAAATATAGTTATGCTTACTAAATATAAATTTGCAGTCCTAAACACACTTTGCGAGTAAGCCCCACTGAATACAGTGGGACTTACTTCTGAGTAAGCACGCATAGGATTGCACTGTAAGTCAAATAAACACATTAAATCACATCTCCATTGGGGGAGCAATATTTTCCCCAGAAATTGACCGAATTCAAAAATTTCCAGAAACCACACATCACTGCTTTCAGCATGTGGAAAGAGTAAGAATTGCTCTCTCACACAGAAGCCCACATTCTATGCCAGTGTTCTCCAACCTTGGGTCCCCAGATGTTTTTGGCCTACAACTCCCAGCATGCCCCAGCCAGCTACGCTTTGCTACGTATTCTTTGCTATGCTGGCTGGGGCATGCTGGGAGTTGTAGGCCAAAAACATCTGGGGACCCAAGGTTGGAGAACACTGTCCTATGCGGCTGTAGCTGTGGCAGAGCACATACTTTGCATGTAGAAGGTCTCCGGTACAATCCATGGTATCTCCAAGTAGGGCCTGTCAGAAACCCTGGAGAGCTGCTGCCAGATAGCATGGTGAGTTTAGATGGGACTAATAATGGGTCTGACTCAGTATGCAGAAACTTCTGTGTTCTGTGACCTCTGACTGGAAAAAGGCATATACAGAGACACAACGAGCAGCCTCTCAGAGAGTGGGCAGTATTTCTGCTGTGTCTCTACACCGGGAAGTATTGAATGATTCAGCCCCACCCAATGCAGGGGTATGGCAGAATGATCTCCCTTGGGTGGAAGCTGATTGGAAGGAATCAAGGCCAAAGCAACGAATCATGCAGCGGCATACTCTGTGAATGGAGCAGGTGCTTTCATCTCATCAAAAACATTTTTGGGGCCTTTTGTTTGTTTGTTCTTGCGGCATACTAGCGTGCCTCAGCACACAATTTGGAAATCACTGCTCTACAACCATAAGGACTAGGAAATCAACTTTAAAAATATTTATAATTAAAAATGAAGAAAGCTGTGGCCACCATACAGGCCTGTGGCTTATGCTGGCTCAGCTTGTCTGAGCGTGGAAAGCTAAGCAGGGTCAAGCCTGGTTATTCCTTGGATGGGAGACCCCTCCTCTAGTTTCCTGCATTGAGCAGGGGGTGGGACTCGACGGCCTTGTAGGCCCCTTCCAACTCTATGATCTATGATCTATGAAATCTATGACACCAGGGATCTCCAGTGAAGAGTACTTATCACACACCTTTGTCAAACTATAGTTCCCAGGATTCCTTAGACCACAGCAGTCGAGAAAACGCAAACGCGGTTCATATTTGTGGTACCCATGCATTCCTTCCACTATGGTTTTAAACCAGATTGGCTGCTTATGGGTTTTTCACCAAAGAACTGGGGGGAATGTAGCTGTATGAGGGGGATAGGGAATCTACAACTGAAAATCCTCTTGTCTCTGCATTCACTTAGAAACTAGAATTCCCAAAAGTTTTCTGGGGGAGCCACTGAAGACACTTGACACCCATTTTGAACTGCTTTAAGACTGCAACGTGAATGTATCTTTAAGCGAGACTCTCGTGCACTGGGAGGAACTCTGTGACCTCCTTACATAGCAGGGCCAAAGCTTCAAACCCAGCCTTCCCCAACCTGGTGTAGATGTTTTGGACTACAATTCCCAGCATTCCTGTCCACTGTGAGTTGAAGTGCAAAACAAAGAGGGCACCAGGTTGGGGAAGGCTGAAAGGGGCAAGACAAAATCTTTGGTCAGAAAGGCAGGCCAAAGCCTGTTCCTAGGAAACAATCCTGATGGCAAGGCAGGTACAGAAAGAGAACTGGGGAGCATAACAATAACAATAACATAATTTCTAAGTTGCCTTTCTTTTTAAAAAGACCCGAGGCAACTTAACAACAAAATTACTAAAACGTGCAAAATATAAAATAGCTAAAAACAATTGCCATTAAAATACCAAAACATAATAAAACTAAAATATCACTACAGGTCATAACCAAAACCAATGATGCATAAAAAGCAGAGGAAAGTCTGGACCTGGCATCAAAAAAATGGCAATGTTGGCACCAGGCAGGCCTCACTGGGGAGAGCATTCCACTGCCAGGGGCCCATCACGGGAAAGGCCCTCTCCCTTATTGCCATCCTCTGAACCTCCCTCAGAGGAAGCATGCTGAGGAGGGCCTCAAATGTTCATCACGGTATTCAGGTAGGTTCGTACCAGGAGAGACGCTCCATCAGGTATTAGGTCCCGAGATGTATAAGCCTTTATAGGTCAAAACCAGCACCTTGAATTGGGCTCAGAAGCATATAGGCAGCCAGTGCAAGCAGGCTGCATTTTGCACTAGCCGCAGTTTCCAAACAGACTTTACAGGCAGCCCCACGTAGAGCGCATTGCAGTAATCTAACCAGGAGGTTACCAGAGTACAGATCACTGAAGCCAGGTTATCCTTGTCCAGCTAGGGGCCACCAGCTGAGGTTGGTAGAAGGCACTCCATGCCACTGAGGCCACCTGAGCCTCAAGTGGCAATGATGACTCGAGGAGAACCTCCAAGCTACAAACCCATTCCTTCAGGGGGAGTGCAACCCCATCCAGAACTGGCTCAACACCAAGAGACACTTTCTGAGCAAACGAAACATGCTGCACAGCGGCACTAAATGCAAGAGCAGGATGAGGAATCACATCTGAGAGCTGCATGTGCAAGAGCATGACGACAGGAGGTCTGCTGCCAGGAAATGGGGAATTAACTGCTTGGGCCCAACAAGGCCCATGGTTTTTACGAGATGTGGCAGCTCTAGGCACAGGTCAGCAGACCAGCTACTGAAAGGTCTGCAGTTTGACTTTACAGAGATATACAGAGATATCGCTCAGCCGTGTGTGCTGGCTAGAAGTGCATCACCCACTTCCTCAAGGCCCTGTGTAAGTGTAATTAATTAATACACACATAAGATTTCATAGATTTCATAGATCATAGAGTTGGAAGGAGCCTACAAGGCTATCGAGTCCAACCCCCTGCTCAATGCCATGTGTACACTTATGCATAGGAGCAATGTACGTGCCAACCAGTGAACATACCTTGGCATATGACCCATCGGGTTTGCATGGATGGCAATGTGCACAACCAAGTCAAATGTGCACCTGCTCTGTGCAGGTTTGTCAGGGCCTTTTAGAAAAGTGTGCACAGCAGCGAGGGGAAAAATAAATTCAGTCCCCCTTTCCAGGCGAGGCTGCCAGCTCTCCCCCTGCCCACCTGCATTCCTAGCTGCGGATATGAGCAGATGTCTGTCTGAGTTAAAGCACACGCTCCAGTGAGCCTATATACATTTATGGATCTGGGTCAAAGTTTGGGTGGACAAAATTGTCACCACATATCTGAGGATACAGGCTTTTGCCTATGAAATCCTGTGGCACCACAGCTATGCAGATTTTAATCTGCAATTAAATCTTTGAGTGATTAATTGCAAAAAAATAAATAAAAATGAACACCGCCACACACACACCCAGCAAATTTGGACAGTTTGTGTCATTCACAGTCCTTTTATTTGTTTCACCATCATGTCTTCAAGCATCTCTCCACAACTATCCAGACTACAGATGTCAACACGCTCCACACGCGAACACAAACACACACACACACACCTAGATTTCAAGAGGCTAGCAAACAGTATGCTGGCCAAAAAGCAGGGATCTGTGTATACGGATCATGACTATCTTTGATCAAATGTCTCGACCAGGGGAAATCTCGCACGCGGACAACAAGTGTAGAGAGTCCAAAACAAGGGATCATGCAAACATGCAAAGGGATATGTGTGAAAATGGATGTGCAAATTGAACGTGCAAGAA
Organism: Shinisaurus crocodilurus; assembly: GCA_021292165.1. Lineage (NCBI taxonomy): Eukaryota > Metazoa > Chordata > Lepidosauria > Squamata > Shinisauridae > Shinisaurus > Shinisaurus crocodilurus. Next base: position 268,298,191 of record CM037877.1, on the reverse strand, counting down.
GGTGGATGCATGCTTGTTCCTCGTGCAAATGCTCCCCCAAAGACAATCTATCTTGAGGCCCTCCCGTTACCAAACCCAAGTGGAATCCAAAGTATTTCGGGACAGCAGCTGTTGCAGCTCCGGTTTGAGCAGAAGATGCCACAAGGATGACATAAGCAAAAGGAAACAGGGTGGTCCCTGGAGTGGAAAACACTGAGTCACTCACACGGTGCCCATCCACACAACAAATCCACGGCCTGGGGTTACCCAACAGTATCACGTCACGTCTGAAGAAGCAGAGCCCAAGAACACGGAGGCACTAGGGCAGTGTTCTCCAACCTTGGGTCCCCAGATGTTTTTGGCCTACAACTCCCAGCATGCCCCAGCCAGCTATGCTGGGAGTTGTAGGCCAAAAACATCTGGGGACCCAAGGTTGGAGAACACTGCACTAGGGGAAGCCATGGCAAATGTGTGTCCAAGCATGCCTCTCCAAGCAGCACCCACCTCCATCGGCAGGGTGACAGGACAAGCGATTGTGAAATTGACACGTCTCTCCTTGTAAGAGGTGAAGAAAGAGCGACCATGGTAAGTGGCAGGTCACATGTGCTCGTCTGTGCGTTCCTCCTTCTCCAAGAGCATCGAGCCAAAGAGGAACTCCTTCCTCTCGGGCGGGCGGGCAGGCGTGTGACAGGCGGGCCAGAGGATTGATCCAGAAAACAGCTGACCTATATCTGGAGGTCATGAACTGACGGGATGGGGCTCTGTGCTGCCATGAGTCAAGCCAGGGTAGAAAAAGGAATCGATCCTTTGAATTCAGAGACTCTTGAGCTTTTCAGAGACTGAAGCGGGAAAGCAGTTTTAAGAACAACAAAAAGGCAGGTTTCCAAAATGTCCACGAGCCATGCTGGATTACATTAAATGTGGACTTGATTCCAGGCTGTGGTGTTTGTTCTGTGTGGATGCCCCCCGCCCCCCCAAAAAGAAATACTTTTGCAAACATCAGAAGGAGGGGGGGGGAATCACTTTTCAGTCACTTGCTCTTTCCCTATGCCTGAGATTCTGCTCCTTTTCAAATCTGGCTGAGGAGGGGTTTTTTTATGAGACACCAAAGCTTGAATACTTGAGCACTGGAATACACACATTTATTCTCTCTGTATCTCACACACACACACACACACACACACACACTTTGACACGAAGATATTGGGCGGCTCTGAAACTGCTGCAGGAAACACTGTTGTTACAAGATGAGCTTCTTGGCCAGTGTTCTCCAACCTTGGGTCCCCAGATGTTTTTGGCCTACAACTCCCAGCATGCCCCAGCCATGCTGGCAGCCACGCTACAAGCGAATCCCATAGCACACCTCCCCAGGACCCCAGCATAGCCGCCTCAGTATTCAAAAAAGCAGACTTTACCAGGGCTCTCCAACCTTGGGTCCCCCAGAAGTTGCTGGACTACAGCTCCCAGAATCCCTTGCCATTAGCCATGCTGGCTGGGGCATGCCGGGAGTTGTAGGCCAGCAACATCTGGAGACCCAAGGTTGGAGAACACTGCACCAGAGGATGATGGTGAACAGCAGCATCAAGCAAGTAGCAGCATCCCTCTAAGCCAGGGCTCTCCAACCTTGGGTCCCCAGATGTTGCTGGCCTTCAGCTCCCAGCATACCCAGCCAGCATGGCTAATGGCAAGGGATTCTGGGAGCTGTAGTCCAGCAACATCTGGGGGACCCAAGGTTGGAGAGCCCTGCTCTAAGCAGCACCAGGTGTCGGGTGGGGTGGGGGTCATCTTTTAAATTTCCTACAATGCCCAGAGTTGGGGCATTGTAGGAAATTAAAATAGCAGCAAGACACAGGTGCCTGGTATAAAATGTGGACAAAATATATGCACATGTACACATCTCTAAACACGTGTGTGCCTGACTGGCCAGAATCCCCAGATGTGTGGCGTATACAAGAGTGTTATCATAGCCACACTGTACACGTTTGCTGCAAGCAACTCAGGTGTGACGCCCTCGCTTCGCTTCCCACAGGAATCATGAAGCATGGAGCTGCCTTAAGTTTGGTTGCTGAAAATCTACATTTCTTGCTCGCTTCGCTCTCTTTTTGTCGGTGTCTACACGTGAAGTCCCAACCCACCACACAACCAGAAAAACAGGAAAAATACCTTTTCTACAAAAGTTGTGTCTCGCCCCCACCAGCCATTTGCCCTACCCTTTTTCTTCCCCCCACCATACTTTTTCAATTTGGTGGCGGCTTTTCGGTTGTTGGGTAGGGAGTGGAGGCAAAAGGGAGCTCCCTTGAGCAACCTCAAGGTTGATTTTCTCGTTTAAAAATGTCATGGGAAAGGCTTGGATTGTGAAGCAAACAATCAGAGTTGCTGGGCACTGAAAATCACATGCGCCGCAAAAGCTAAAAACAAAAAAACACAGAACCTATGGCAACCGTTCCAGGGGGAGGGGGGTCAAAGGTCCCCTGAAATCAGACTGAACAGAATTCAGCAAAACTTAAATGACTCTGGGATGAAAATAAAAAGAGCCTTTGAACAAACCACTGGTACTTAAAAGTAAAGAAACAAAAAAAAAGATTAAGCAGACAAATTCATGGAAGATAAAACTATCCATGGCAATTAATAACAATAGCAAAGTGGAGCCTCCAGAAACAGAGGCAGTATACATCTGAATACCAGGTGATTCTGGGGACAAAAAATAGAGGTAGGCCATCACCTTCAGAAAGTCCTACTTGTAAATTTCCAGAAACAGAACCGGCTGGCTGGTGCTGAATTTGAGCCCTGGCTCAAATTAAGCCCTAGATACAGTTTCATTTTTTTTCCTGTCCCAATGCTCTGAGCAGCACCAAATGGCTGGGCCTGACATTTTCATTTCCCATAATGCCCCCATGTAGCAGCACTCTAGGTATTGCGGGAAATTTAAATGGAGCCCCCACCCAGACACCCAGTGCTGATCGGGATGCTGCCGCCACCTCCACCTCCCACCGCTGCCAAACACACTTGCCAGGGCCCACCCACAGACGGGCCCACTGGGGACCCCTCAAACCTGGAGCCAGCCCGAGCTTAAAAACTTCCAGTTAGGAGCCTGAGTATTTTATAGTTACATAGCGGGACACACACACACACACACACACACACACACACACGGTTCTGTAAAGTGAGAAAGAGGTCCTTTTTTTCTTTTCCTCTCCTTCTGAAATATCTCTGCGTAGTGCAAGCAGCGGGTGTGTGTGTGTGTGTGAGAGAGAGAGAGAGAGAGAGACAGAGACAGTCAGACAGACTTCACTGCATGCATCCTCCCCAACACTAACCTCCAGATACTTCCTACAAACTTTCAGGACTTTAGGCAGGTTTGTTTGTTTATTTTATTTATTATATTTATATCCCGCCTTTTTTCCTGCAAGGAACCCAAGGCGGCTTACAGAATCCTCCTCCTCCTCCTCCTCCTCCTCCTCCTCCTCCATTTTATCCTCACAACAACAACCCTGTGAGGTAGGTTAGGCTGAGAGGCAGTGACTGGCCCAAAGTCACCCAGTTGAGTTTCATGGCCGAGCGGGGACGAGAACTAGATGTTACAAAGTCCTGTCCAACAGCCCCAGACAGGAAACACGGGGCGCTGATGCAGCTAGATAGGGAACTCGTGCTCTACGACTCAGGGGGGGAGGGGGGCTCCTAGCCTTCCAAGAAGAACCATGGCAGGTGTGCAAGGCCAGTCTGTGTGGTGAGAAGAGGCCTCTGGGCATTACACAACCACGAGGCCTTCCTCTTCCCCCATGTCCGTGTTATCCTCCTCATTCCCCCTGGGGTGGGTGCGGTTTGTGACAGCCGATCCCCCAGCTGCAGTTTGAAATGGTAGTCAAGAAAGCAGTTTACCACTTCATCAACTGTTTGTGAGAATTAGGCCCAAGCCTTGGTTTTTAGCCTCAGAAGCTTGTTTCCCATTTTAAAAGCCTTTCTCTTGATCAAGTATCTAAAATCAGACCCTTCCCACACATCTGAACTATAAGTAATAATATTATTGGTAAAAGATAGAGCTCATATATTGCATTTTGAGTGTTCAAACCAGGGTTGCAAAAAAAAATATCATTATTTATTTATTTGTTTGTTTGAAAAAATCGATTTTTAAAAATGTAAATCAATGATTTTTTTTATTTAATCAATTTCCCACCCACCCCCCAAAATAGTAAAATTAATTTCAAAGTTTCAGGCAACCACATGTACAAATAGCCTACACTTAATCTAGTTAAGAACACCAAATTATACAGAAAACATTAATCAGAACTAGGCTACCTACACGACAGGGTTGCAAAAAAATAGGAAAAAATTGATTTTTATTGATGATTTAATCAATGATTGTAAATCATTGCAACCCTGGTTCAAACCAAAGCACTTCACATGTACATTATCTCAGCAATCCTTCCAAGTTCATAAGGAAAGCTAGTAGTAGTAGTAGTATATTGCAAATACCGTAGAAGGATGAGGCCTAGTAACTTAGTGGCCAGGATGGGATAAGAAGTAAACATCCCGGCATAGAGCTCAGGCTTTAGCACTTTTTGTAAAATGCTAATTTATGTTCCTAGTAATATTCTCGTTTTAGAAGCAGCCAAGGGATGCTGCTATAAAAGGATGAGTTGTCACAGGCTACTCAGAAGGCTTCATGGCTGTACTACGAGACTTGTTAGCCCAAGAGTCTAGGCCAGTGTTCTCCAACCTTGGGTCCCCAGATGTTTTTGGCCTACAACTCCCAGCATGCCCCAGCCAGCTACGCTAGCTGGGGCATGCTGGGAGTTGTAGGCCAAAAACATCTGGGGACCCAAGGTTGGAGAACACTGGCCTAGGCTCTACAGCACTGGCCTTCAACTGGTGGTTCATGACCCACAACTGACGCACCAACAACATCAGCATCATCGGAAGGGAGTGCAGTGTGAGAGGGAGAAAGACGGGGGGGGGGGGGAAGAAGCGGGAAATAGGACAGACAAGAAAATGACAGCAAAGAGGGGGAAAAAACAGTATGTAAAATTAGAAAATTAAAAAGGAGCCCCAATGCTGCCCACTCCAAAAAAAAAAAAAAAAAAAGTAGGCCTGGAAGGATTGAAGGATACTGCTTTTATATCTCCCCCAACATTTCCCCAAGACTTCTCACTGATGTCCATATTCTGCAGGAGGAAGTTATTTTCGTTATAAGCCAGCTTAAACCATTGGTCCAGTACTATTGTCTACTCGGGCTGGCAGTAGAGCTCCAGCGTGTCATGCAGAATTCTTTCCCATCTTCTCCTACCTGATCCTTTCAGCGGGCAGCGCTGAGGATTGCTCCACTTCCACGGAGTTAAGGTCCCTCACCCAAGGCTAGGGGCTTATTGTGATTTGTGTCTGGTGAGCTGCATTCAAATTGGTGGGTCATAGCCTTTTCATAGCTGTGCAGGAGCGTGCACCCAGGACTCCTCACTCTAAGGGCTAAAGCAGATGTGACATTATTAACTTATATCAGTGTTCTCCAACCTTGGGTCCCCAGATGTTTTTGGCCTACAACTCCCAGCATGCCCCAGCCAGCTATACTGGGAGTTGTAGGCCAAAAACATCTGGGGGTCCAAGGTTGGAGAACACTGACTTATATAGTCCTTGCAGGATTGTTTTTTTTTTTTTTTTAAAGGTGGCAATGAGGGGGGATCTGAGCCAGACTTGGGACCATGCAGTGGGGAGCTTTAACCCTTTGCCATGGTCCCAGCTGGAATCTTGGAGCCCCACACCCCATCTGCAATGGGAGAAAAGCTCCCATTCTGATCAGGACCACAGTGGGGGACAAAAGGTTAAAGCGCCCTGCCTACCCCATGCCATGGTACTGGTCCAGTTTGGTCCCACCCATGCCTGCGACTTGTTTTAAAATAAACAATCATGCAAGAGCTAATGACGTGAATAACGCAGGGCTCTCCCAACCTTGGGTCTCCAGATGTTGCTGGCCTACAGCTCACAGAATCCCTCGCAATTAGCCATGCTGGCTGGGTATGCTGGGAGCTGTAGGCCAGCAACATCTGGGGACCCAAGGTTGGAGAGCCCTGGAATAACGTCACATGACTAGTTTGGCCCTTAAACTAAAGTTGCTTCCAGACGGACAGCTCTTGGCACTATCAATGAAAAGACATTGTGCAGCTATTCCACCTCTCCTTAACGGATTTTCTGGGGTAAGAATAAAGACAGAAGAAGCAGTGGCAAAACACTAGAGAACTACAAATGGAAGACGTCATCTGGACTGACCTAAAATTCTGAGATTGAGGCAGGGTGATTGCACAATAAAACCCTCGTCTAAAAGCACGCTAAGCTAACTAACGCTCCAACCATCACAATATCTGTCTTGGTTTTTTCCCCTCAAAGGCTTCCCGGTTTAGGTTTCTTGGGGGAGGCTTCTTTTTTACTAGTTCCAGCTTTTCGTTAGCAATTATTTTTATTGTTGTTTTTAAAAGGGTTTATAAGTTACTTTGTGAGATTTTAACCACATACGATTTTATTACAACGTTACAATGTGTTGTTGCCTTGAGCACCCAGAAAGGCGACTGTCTGATAAAATCTGGTAAATAACCAAATAACTTTTAAGTAATTCAATAGATAAACATAAGATTTCCAGGGCAGAAGCCGCTCAACTTCCAGGCAAGCTTGGCCCCTCCTCATTTCAGATACAGTCATGCCTCGGACTGAGAGCGTAATTCGTTCCGGAAACGTGCTTGTAATCCAAAACACTCTTATATCAAAACGAAATTCCCCCCAAAAAAAATTTGTAGAGAGATTTTTTAACTTAAGCCGTACTACAGTACTTGTATTGCAAGACGTCCCTTGTATATCAAGTCAAAAAAAATTAAATAAATATTTAAAAATTTGCTTGTCTTGCAAAACGCTCCCAAACCAAGTTACTTGCAATCCAAGGCATTACTGTATTAAGCAATGTATTCCCCCCAACACTCCCCGTGCCAAATCTTCTGCCAATAAAGGAATACAACTATCATCCCCTTGTGTCACAGAGAGAAGGTCATTCAGCTCACACTGAAGCCCCAGCAACACAACCAGCTACTGTTTCCTGATACACACACACACACACACACAGAGCTCCAAAGAGAAGGAAAGAGAGGAAAGGCATCCAAGAAAAAGGGTCAGCTCTTCTCCACCCATTCACCTCCTCCCCCTTTCCCTACCACCCCGGCAGGCAGCAACGAAAGCAGGATTCAGTTTTCATTTGGCACAGAGGCGGTGGCAGCCCATCGCTTAATGCTTTCCGACAACTGGCAGGGGAAATTCAAATGGGGGGGGGGATGAGGAGAGGGAATTGGATCCTACATCAGAGAGAGAGAGAGAGAGAGAAGAATATATGAAGGCAAGGATCCCACAGGCAACACATTTATTAATTAGGTCCTTGTGGGGATACCAGAACCATGTTTGAATCCATTAAAAAAAAGAGAACTAACGAAATTAGTTCTCTTTTTTTTTTTCCAAGGAGCTGCACTGGCTACCAGTTGCTTGCCGAGCCAAGTTCAAGGTGTTGGTTTTGACCTTTAAAACCCTATACGGCTCCGGTCCAGTTTATCTCAAGGAGCGTCTCCAGCAACATCAAGTAGGCCGCTCAACAAGATCTGCCACGGACGGCCTCCCTTCTCCTTATCCCAACAGCCAGAGCAGCCAGGCTGGAGGGGACTAGGAAGAGGGCCTTTTCTGTGGCGGCCCCCAAACTGTGGAATTCCCTCCCCAGTGACCTCCGCCATGCCCTCTCTTTGATGAGCTTCCGCCGTTCATTCAAAACATGGCTTTTCAGGTGGGAATATGGGGTGAGTTAGGATTTTAACATTTTATATGGTTTTAAGTGTATTTTAATCTGTTTTTCTGTGTTGTATGTTGTACATCGCCCAGAGTGGCCGGGTACCGGCTAGATGGGCGATTTAAAAATACAATAAATAAATAAATAAATTTCCAGAAGCCATTGCTTCAATCCCAGATTTTGCAAATATGGAATCCTCCACACAAGTCTACAAATAGGGTTATCAATGGGGTGGGGCGGCGGGGGGAGAAACACAGAGCCCGGCATGCTCTTGTGCCTTTAAACAGCAGTTTGGTCTGCAAAAAAAAAGTCACATCATGGAGATATGCATTATTACACTGCTAAGCTGAAGTTGTTGCTTCAAATAATATTTTTTTAAAAGCTTGAAGCCCCGTCATACAGAAGTTGAGGGTCAGAGAGAAATCTGCCAGGGTCCAGTGAAATCTGCCCATATCAAGAGCCCGTGTGGCGTAGTGGTGAGAGTGTTGGACTGGGACTTGGGAGATCCGGGGTTCTAGTCCCCGCTTGGCCATGAAGCTCACTGGGTGACTTTGGGCCAGTCACTGACTCTCAGCCTAACCTACCTCACAGGTTAGGGTTGTTGTGAGGATAAAATGGAGAGGAGGAGGAGGAGGATTATGTAAACCGCCTTGGGTTCCTTGCAGGAAAAAAAAGTCGGGGTATAAATATAATAAATAAATACCGGTATATCCCACTGGCCAGAACAGAAAGACTCTGAATGCATGGAGGGGCCAATCAGACACCAAGAGATCTCCCCTACTCTCAGAACAGGGCTGTGTCATCCTCTTGATTGGATGGAATGAAACAGCATAGAATGTTGTCCAAGCTAATCTGTCATCAAGATTTTCCCCAACCCCAGACTGTGATTAATCTGACTTCAAGCCTAACCCTGGATTATTAGCCAAAGTTCAGGATGCGGAGAGCACCCAATCGGATACCACAGTTTCATTATCATTCCAACACCCCTCATCAAGATGGCTCTCGCAGCTGGGTACAGGAGAGCAATTCAATATATGATGCAGTAAACCTGAATGGATTTGATTCTCATGTTATTCTGTTAGACTGCAAATCCCAACATTCCTGACCCTATCAGCCCCTGACGCTGGCTGGGGCTGATAGAATCATAGAAAAGTAGAGTTGGAAGGGGCCTACCGGGCCATCGAGTCCAACCCCCTGCTCAACACAGGAATCCAAGTCAAAGCATCCCCGAGAGATGGCCGTCCAGCTGCACCTTGAATGCCTCCAGAGTGGGAGAGCCCACCACCTCCCTAGGTCGTTGGTTCCATTGTGCTCAGACAGTCAGGAAATTGTTTCTGATGTTTAGGTGGAATCTAGGTTCCACCTAGATGGGAATCCAAAATATCTGGAGGGCACCAGGTTGGGAAAGGCCAGTGCAAAACACCAAACGGGGTCTTAGTCAGAGGCCTCCAGCAGCTTAGCTTCTGCACCACCAACGCTCTGGTCCCTCAGCCAGTCAGACTAGTCTCCATGGATTGAGAATATCCTCTAGGAGGTCCTCTAGCTACGCTGGCTGGGGCATGCTGGGAGTTGTAGGCCAAAAACATCTGGGGACCCAAGGTTGGAGAACACTGCTCTAGGTGCCAGTACTGGACCGGAGTACTGTCAACGGACACCGCAAGCCAATGGAGACACACCAGGCCTTATAAAATCTTTCCAGTCAGCAGTTCCTAAGTCTAAACAACTTGTTGGACTGTGTAGTAACATAGGCTCTCCTGCCTTGCCTCACCTCAGGACGTTGGCTCCCGTCTGCCTGATCCGGTATCTGATTTCCAGGGCACCCGTGACCATCTGCCTCTGACCCAATATGACCATCATCATCTGTGTGTATCAGACTCAGACCCTACTGCAGCCTGCCATAACGCTAGGCCCCAGCCATGACGCACAGGCCACGGAGCAGCAGATCAGTGAAACACCAAAGGACGCAGGCTCTCACTCACTGATGACTTATATGGAAAGGAACCTACACACCCTTCACACGCAACTTTAACAGTTGCATCCAATTGCCAGCACAGCTGTATCTAGATCGAGTTAAGGGGAGGATAGCAGGCCAGACAAGAATAGGACAGTCAAAAAGTGATTGAGAGGCGGGGAGCACAACAAAGGATTTGCAGGTTGTACTGACTGAAAAACTCATACCAAGAGCCTATTTGCTTTCTATGACTTCAGTGCAAATCGCAAACTGTTTTCTGTTTTTCAAGAGGGCTAGAAACTTGACTTTTAAAGATAAACACAAAAATTTGTATACAGGGCCACCTGCATACGTGGCAGTTTACAGAATAATAGAAGCAACACCCCCATCCCCCACAGAACAAATCCCTGCCCTGAGGAGCTTACAGCCCAAGCGTTCCCACATTCAGGACAAGCTAGTAGATTCTCAGTCAGCAGCTGTACGTTTTACATTCATGGCACAATCACAGCCAAGCATTTCCCTTTCTTCACCCATGAGTTGTCTCTTACAGGCTAATCCAACCTCCCTTTCCCACTGGGGGGCTATTCCAGGAACCTGTGGCCCTCTAGATGTTGTTGGACTACAACTACCATCATCCCTGAACATTGGCCATGTTTGCTAAGGCTGATGAGAGTTGGGAGTCCAGCAACATATGGAGGACTGCAGGTTCCGAACCCTGGGCCTATTCCACCTAGGGAACTAAAGAGTTGAGAAGTAGAGGAAGAGACACTTAATGGTTGACCTACTGGTTGTTTTTCTGCTCAAAATCACTATAGGTGTTTTCCTCAAACCTTGTACAGTAATACCTTGGATTGCAAGTAACTTGGTCTGAGAGCAAACTGCAAGACAAGCAAATTTTTAAAATAAATTTTGACTTGATAAACAAGCGACATCTTGCAATACAAGTAGTGTAGGGATGTAACCACTCACCTCGAGAGGGCTGAAATCTGCCCCGCTCACGCCCGCCAGAGACTCGCTTTGATATAAGAGTGTTTTGGTTTACAAGCACAGTTCTGGAACGAATTATGCTCTCAATCCAAGGTATCACTGTAAATGCATGCCTAGGACACAGTGCATGGGGAGCTGGTAGGGAAAGGGTTAAACATCTCACCCTGTTGCTCCAGGGATGCTTCCAGACAGAGGGCTCTTAGGACTACCAGTCAAAAGACATAAATGCAGCTACGTATTTTGTCTTCTCCTCCTAAATGGATTTTCTCCGGTAAGAAAAAAGGGGGGGGGGGAGACCAAAGAAGCAGTGGGAATGCATGGGAAAGTTCCAAGTTCAAGACCTTGTCTTCTGGATCTTCTGTAAATTCCAAGAATGAGGCAGGCCGATCACATGATAAAAGCGTCATCTAGAAGCAGCTGTTGATTCAAAATGGCGGCCTCTTAAGGCTGTTGTTTTCTTTGCTTTTCTTTTTTAGAACCCATGTCTTCAGTACATGTATTTGTGTGTAACACGTAGTTTAGCGCTCAAGTCATTCTGCTCCGTTAACTCCTTACACTGGCTCCTATCAACTTCAAGATCTAGTCCTCATTGTAAAGTGGCCGAGAATTCGAACTTTTCAGGCCCCAGGCGGAATAAATATTTCAAAGCCTTCGCCACACCAGTAACACCTTTCTTGGTGCCTGGGAGCCAGACAACTGGATTTTTGCTGCCCCCACGCCCCCAGCTGTGGAAAGTCAAATTTAACTGGTTATAGCTTTGGGGAAAGCGCTGGGAGCCAGCATTCCTGTGTTTTTCCTGCAAGGTTAGAGCAGGAATGGCCTAAAGCAGTGTTCTCCAACCTTGGGTCCCCAGATGCTGGGGCATGCTGGGAGTTGCAGGCCAAAAACATCTGGGGACCCAAGGTTGGAGAACACTGACCTAAAGCCTAAGTACTGGAGTTGCAAACCGGTATCTGCTAACACAAGGCACATGCTCTGGGGACATCCTTATGTCAAAGGGTGGGCGGGCAGACCTCTCCTCTCTTCTCCTTCCCTTCCTGCCCCACCCTCTCCCATCCTAATAGGTTCCTGAAAGGGTTTCTTTTCTTTTCTTTTTCTTTTCTTTTCAAAGCTTTCACTGGGAAATATTTTAAAGCACTTTCCCAAATTCAGAGGGGCAGGGCGTCTCCTTGCACAACAGTGGCAACGTTTGCACAGTTCCTCCTTGGGTGAGAAGCGTGCAAAACCTCACCAGCTGGAGGAGACCTAAACAGAAGCACAACAACTCGGCCCCAGGTTGCACTCACACGGAAATGCTGTTTGGGTGAAGCACAGCCTCTACGTGGGGAGATGTATGTATCCATGGCAGCTGGAATCGGGAGTGCTCACCGCCGTTGCTTAAAAGTTGCACCAACTGCGAAGAACACAGCCTCCAAGTGGACTCATTGGGTTCACACAAATGGAGCCTGCGTGCAGGCCTGCTACAGTATGAAAGTGCTTATATTGGGGTTGCTGGCAAGTGAGAATCAGCTTGAATTGGTCAGCAAATCAAAAGAATCTCTATGGTCCAACAGTCAGCCGGACTTGCATCCAAAAGCCCTTGTTTCAAGGTGCCATCTTAGCCAGGAACCTACTTAGCAATACCATTGTAGCTTGAGGCAACTCCAGATCTCCCAGCCTCCTAGATGTACGCAGAATGGGAATAAAAGACTGCTTCCACTCTAGGCATTTCCTGTAGAATGACTGTTTCGTTCACTCACACGTTACACAGCGTATCTACATGACATCATCAGATACTTGCTGTCCGTCCCCCCCCCCCCCGGGGTTTTTCTGTCTCTTTTGACAGTTCACAAAATCCATTCTTTCCAGACACAAAATGTTGGAACAGGAGTGCAATCCCCACAGGTGTATATAACTTCAGTGCTATTCCGTAGTTTTGAAGAGGCTTGGTTTTTGACTTGTGCAGCAACGTATCTAGTGGGGAAGCCTACCACCACACACCCACACACTGGCACGCTTTCACTATCACTTTTCTGGTCAGTGCCACTTTAAAAAAAAAACTTTTTCACTTTTCATCTTCTCGCCTGTGGCTCACGCTGGCTCAGCTTGTCTGAGCGTGGAAAGCTAAGCAGGGTCAGGCCTGGTTATTACTTGGATGGGAGATCCCTCCTCTAGTTTCCTGCATTGAGCAGGGGGTTGGACTTGATGGCCTTGTAGGCCCCTTCCAGCTCTATGAATCTCTCTCTTTCTGTGTCACACACACACACACACACACACACACACTATTTAAACTTATTACAAAACTTGCACAATAGCACTTACATGAAAAAGCATTTTAGCAAAAACAAAAACGTAAACCTTGGGGTTTAAACAAATGCTTCCTTTTCAGTAGGTATCATTCTGTCACCGTGTTGTTTTGTTTTTACTTATTTAGTACATATACAACACGTTTTTCTTCTATGGAACTCCAGGTGGTGTACATTCCCCAGGCAGTCGCATCTACTTTTAAGATTATTAAAGTAATTATGCAAATGCGCTGAACTTTTAAAAGTGCTTTTAGCACAATTCTAGAAAATGACTCAAAATTTGATTGAAAACTGGGATATCCAAGTGAATTGCCCCATCCCCATCCACAAAGCTATCTCATGCCAATAGTGTAGTTGGAGCATACCAGGATATATGTGAGGAGGGAAAGCACTATCCCAACCCTGCAAGTGTGGAAAGTCAACTGCAATTCCATATGCAGCTTATGGTGGAAGAGCAACAACTGGGTAGTGCTAGGAACCACCAGTCTGGAAGCAGAGCACCACAGCAGTGCAGTTAGAAAAATAAATCATTTGCAGTAACTGTTGATCTTGGAGCAACTCCACTCCTCCATTAACCATTTCCATTCAGTTCCACCCCATTCTTTAAAGCAGGGGTGGGAAGAAGGTAGATTGGGATCTGCTGGTAGATCTCTGAGTGATTTGCTGTGGATCAGCAAAGATTTCTGACTCCCAATTATTTAACAACAAAATTATATGCTGAAATGAAAAAAACCTTGGGGAAGGGAAACCAGGAGTGGATTTTCATACGGAAGGACTGTGAACTCCATTCAGATCTGGTACTCAGGACAAATTTCTGGGCTCAGAATTCTTTCATGCTAAGTGTACGTCTTTTGCACCAGGCTCCGGTTAGTGAATCTCAGGGTTCTAAAAAAAGACAAAGTAGATGCCGCAACACTAAAACCCCTGCTTTAAAGAAAGATATACAAAGTAGTACAGTAATACCTTGGATTGCAAGTAACTTGGTTTGAGAGCGTTTTGCAAGACAAGGAAATTTTAAAATATTTATTTAATTTTTTTTAACTTGATATACAAGCGACGTCTTGCAATACAAGTACTGTAGTACGGCTTAAATTAAAAATCTCTACAATTTGGGGGGGGGGGAATTTCGTTTTGATATAAGAGTGTTTTGGATTACAAGCACGTGTCCAGAATGAATTATGCTCTCAATCCAAGGCATGACTGTATTATATAAGAAGTGAGACCTGCAACAAAATATTGCAGTGTACAGCGCTCCAGTCCAGGATTTCAGCCAGCTGTGCCTTCTTTAAGGATACTCCATTCTATTCCTGCCTGCCCCCCACTCCAGTTTTCTATTTTTTTTCAGAAAGTCAGCATTCAGTCCTCATTGGGCTGTTTTGGGGTCCCCCTTCCATAGGGTCCCCCCAAAAGGATTTAGTACTTGTGCAAAGCTTGGGGTTCCCCCAAGCATGCTGATGTCTCCTCTTGTGCATGGTTAATAATCCTTTTAGCTGCGTAAGGGTCAGCACTTGGAGAATGAGTTTGCTATGGGTATACAGCAGCCTTCCCCAACCTGGCGCCCTCCAGATGTGTTGAGAGACTACCACTCCCATAACCGTGAGATTATGGGAGTGGTAGTCCAACACATCTGGAGAGCACCAGACTGGTTGAGGCTGCTATATAAGATAAAGAAAAGCATCTCTGAACATGCGCAGAGTGCTTTTCCATCCATGTCTAAGTAACATTAGCCAACACATTTAGGATTAAAGAAGCAGTCTCCTTTCTACAGCAGCTGCCAGAACTCCGGATGCAGGTCTCTTCTCAACAATTCAGCAGTGCCCCTGCTGCATCCCTTGTCAACAATCTGAGAGCACAGTCTGTCCCTGTGTGTCGTCCCCCCCACACACAAACATTTCCAAGCTACTAGCAGTACTCCCATACCAACCTTAATGCTAATTTTCTCTACCTGACTATATTCCCTTTTCTACACAGTCCCATTACTAGGAAGATGAACAAGAAAAAGAAAAAAGAATTTTTCAATGTACAGTACTCTCAATGACCATTTTCCACCACCACCATCACTGCAGACCACCCACTCAGTGGTCCACACAGATGCAAACCCCATGTGCCACAAGAAGAAAGCAGAGGCACTACAAAAGAGGTGCCTGCAGAGGAAAAATCCAGGCAGATTCGAGGAGGTGAAAAAACCGCACAGAAGACAGAGAAAAGGGCAGATAGAATTCCAGGTAGTCTGACTTGGATGAAGATGACTCCTCAAGGAGAAATAGTGATCAACATGAACCCCCCAGCATGAACACAACTTATCTATTGTGGTTCTCCACCCATCCACCCCCCAAGCCAGATTTCCCAGAGTGCTTCCAGATAAGGCTTTTACAATACAATTGCCCTTGCTTCATTCACAGAATTTAAGGGGGTCCCAGATGTCATCATCTTCCACTTGTAACCCTCCCATGTTTTCAGACTGCTTCATCTATCATTTTTCTTTCCACAACAAAAATTAAAAATCACTTGAGGAGCAAAAGATGGGATAACTGCACAGTGACCTGGTCCGTATGATACGACAACCCAGCATGGATGACCAGCGACAGGCAGGTTGCCGTGTCGTGCGAATCCAGCACAGTTTCTGCAGGGTGGCTTATTTTTCACAAGCAAGCCACCCTGAGAACCCATGACTTGGTTCGCAGGACACAACAACCCACTGCAGATAACCAGCCATGGTGGGTTGTCGTGTCATCCACACCGAGTACAGTTTCTGAAGGGTGGCTTATTTTTCATGAACAAGCCACCCTGAGAACCAATGGCTTGTTTTAGGGCTATTCTTGCCCACAATGGGTGGCTGTATCATCCAAACCCAGCAGGGCAATTTTATTGTGAGTTGCCACAATTGGCTATACAGAGCCACTCATCAAGAGTGGAGGAAATCCCTGGCTGCTTGCTTTCGCGATCTCGCCAGTGACTGCCCTTCTTCCACCGATGCTGAAATGGCACTCTGGAAGGACCGTCACTTGTTTGTTGGCTTTTTAATTTAATTTTATTTTTTGGTGCCTCCAAAATGCACAATTGGGATTGTGTTGTTGTTGATGTTGTTGCCCGTCTTTTGCAAGTGTGCACTTATGGCTATCTGATAGGTGTAGTCTTGCCCGGTCAATTTCCTTGTCTGTTTTAGCTGACAAAGGAAGGACAAGGTGAGACTGCCTATAAAATTTGCACACAGTTGCCACGGACCAATTGCCAAGCTATCAATTGAAAAGCACCAGTAAGGAGGGGTGGGGAGTGGCAGAAGAAGGTGCACAAAAGCAGGGGGGGGAATATCTCCCCCTTCACAATGCGATCCTCTCGATTTGATTTTAAGTGTTGAACTGATGGTTCCCGGTGTCCACCATTTCAGCACTTCCACGAGTCTCCAACTACTCCAGGAAGGGGAGATGAGATATTAACTCCACCCGCTTTTCGCGGCTCCTTTTTGGAGCACTTACTGCCACCGTCACTGCGGTTCCTGACAGTTCTTTTAAAAAATGCAGAAATGTATGCAAATTTAATGGCAGGGAAGTAAATGGAGGAGAAATTTGCACACCTGCATTAACTGCTCCAGGTCACTGCAGGTGTGCAAATTTCCCCTCCATTTACTTCCTCGCCATTAAATTTGTGTTCATTTCTTAAAATCCCCCCTACCCCACTTTTGGTGCACCTTCTTTTGCGGCTCCCCCCCTTTACCGGCGTTTTTCAAGTGACAGCTTGGCAATTGGACCCTGGTAACTGTGCGCAAACTAGCCTATATGCAGTCTGGCCTTGTCCTCCCTTTGACAGCTGAAATGACATGGAAATTGACCAGGCAAGACCACATATTGGACAGCCATAAGAGCGCACTTGAAAGACCAACAAAATAATCACAATCATAATCACAAACCCAGTTGCACAATTTTCAGGGGCCAAAATAAATAATAATTATAATTATAATTATAATTATAATTAATAATAGTAATAAACAACAACAACAACAACAACAACAACAACAATAATATGATCCCAACTGCACTTTTTTGAAGCTCTGGAAAAAAAATGGAGGCAAATGAAAAGAGGTTGCAATCAGAGCAGGGAGGGAGAGATAAGCCAGGTTCTGCTGCAAAGGACACTGGGATACGTGTTGGAGCCAGTTGGAGGACTGAGGGGGGAAAGAGTGGGAGAACAACCCATGGTGAGCCTAATCATCTGTTGGGTGCACCAGGGGTTCATAGAATCATAGAAAAGTAGAGTTGGAAGGGGCCTACAAGGCCATCGAGTCCAACCCCCTGCTCAACGCAGGAATCCAAGTCAAAGCATCCCTGACAGATGGCCGTCCAGCTGCACCTGGAATGCCTCCAGAGTGGGAGAGCCCACCACCTCCCTAGGTAGTTGGTTCCATTCAGCGAACAACCAACCCACTGTGGTTTATTTGCAGGGTGACTTAGCGTGACGTGCAAACGCACCCAATGGCTTGTTTCAGGGTTGCTGATATCGCCCGTGCGGCCACCATCCATCCTCCCTCATCCCTTCTCAGCGCCCTCCACCCCTTGCCCCTAAAAATCGTGAACATCAAGATGTGACAGCTAGCCACAGAGGGAGGCAACAAGCAGGAAGGGGACTGGGGAACTGAAAGCCTCTGGCGTGCTTTGCCAGCGGGCGCTCTTACTTCAGTGTAAAGTGAAAGCAGCCTTTAAAAAGGCAAGCTCCAAAATATGGAGGATAAAATTGACAGAGAGGAACATCAGTATGCTGGGCTAAACATCCGGAGAGTTGGTCTTCCTTGCACTGTTGTGCGACAGCAAAATTCCGTGAAAAAGGGGGGGGGGGAAGCTGGTGAATGCGTTCCTGCGTTCATAAAGGCTGTGAAAATTAATTCCATTTGGCGATCTAATATGGGTGGAGGGGGAGTTTCCCTTGGTAGAAAGCAACCCCAGCGGACCAATTGCAGAAAGGGTGCCGATGTAGGGAACAAGGCAAGAAGGAGTTCTGATGCAAAGGTGCCTGGGACATGTGCCAGAACCAGCGGGAGAACTGAGGGGGAATGAGGGGGGGGGACAAGCCACGGCAAGCACGATTGTCTGTCAGGAGTACCGTGGGCTGTTCGGCAAACAACCAACCCATGGTGGCTTATTAGCAGGGTAGCTTCGCGTGTGATGCGTGAACCCACCGGTTGTCTTTTGATTGGTAGCCCCAGGAGCCACCCACCTGGAAGCACCGCCAGTAGATTTAGGAACGGCAGTGTGCCTGTTAGAGCTACAGCAGACAAGATTCCCACCGTGCCCGTACATCAGCAAAGGCTGAGGCTCACTATCACTGCAACACACACACACAAAAAGAGAGCACTCTTGTGGCTTACAGGAGGCAAGTCCTGGAAGTGAAATGAGTGAGGAAGTGCGGGTAGTTGTGAGAATATTCAGCCAACAACTCGCCTGCCCCTTCACCTTGTGCACTCCTATGGGCAGTGTCCCATTTTGTCTCTTCCTAGGACAGTGTTTGGGTGGATCAGGAAGATCCCTATCAGAGACAGGCTCAGAGGAAGGCCCACAGACCAAGATTTCCTCTCTCCCAGTCCCCTCCAAATAAAGTGTCACACCGGTGGAGCTTATTTTCTCCCCTCGCTTGACGTGAATCAACCATTTATACCAAAAACACCAGTGCAGGAGGAGACTCTCCACGTGCGTGCGTTTCAGCTGACGTCTCCCCGCTCGCACACCAACTCCAACCGCTCACGCCAGCCGTGGTGAACTCTGCCCCACTTCCAGACAGAGAGGGGGGGGAGAGGTCTCCCTTCTGAAACACGCGAGAGAGATTCGGAGGGAAGCGGTGGCCCTAGGCCTCCCAGAGCCAGCTGGGCTAGCCTGTACTGTACTGTACGTGAACTGCCTGAATACGTGCTGGGCCTGAGCGGCAGGGAGGGGCAGACGGCTTGGCTTGCATCTGATCAACAAATTCTCCCCAGACCAGCTCTTCCGTGGCTCCCTTCCAGCACGGTCTGCACTTCCCTGACGCCTTGCAGGGATCCAAGCCACTTTCCCCAAAGCAGTGGCTGATGGGTGTACACAGCATTCCACGGGTGACACCTACCAGAAGCAGACAGAAAGTGAAACGGGAGCAGGGCAACTGCGACACAGAAAATCGGGAAGCAGCCAGTCAATCCGAGCTGAGACTAGAAACCATAGAATTTAACCAAACCAAGGCCCGGGGTTTACAAGTCCCCAATGTGAACTTTTGGCAGGGTAGCCAAGAGTAAGCTGTTCACGTGAATCAGATCTCACCACCACCACCACCACCACCACCCTCACAGCGTTGTTGTAAGGACTGACTTAGATAACATGTGTGTGACACAGTTAGAATTTAAATGACACTTTATTTATTTATTTATTATATTTATACCCCGCCTTTTTTCCTGCAAGGAACCCAAGGCGGCTTACATAATCCTCCTCCTCCTCCTCCTCCTCCTCCTCCTCTCCATGTTATCCTCACAACAACCCTGTGAGGTAGGTTAGGCTGAGAGTCAGTGACTGGCCCAAAGTCACCCAGTGAGTGACTTTACATCTAGGGCCCTCCAAATGCTGTTGGACTATAGCTCCCATAACTCCTGGCCATCAATTATGCTGACTGGGGCTGATAGGAGTTGGAATCAAACCACATCTGGAGGGCCACAGATTCCCCACCCCTGCTTTACATCATTCAAAGTATTGTTATTAGGACCCACTCCACAAACATCAATGCTGGAGACAAAAATCTCTGTCTCCTCACTCTAAAACAAAATGTCCACGATTTCAATACCAGCACTCAGCCTGGTCCTGGTGGTACGCAAAAGCAAAAAGGGAAGAATGCCTCTGAACAGGTGCAGAGTGTGTTTCCCTCACTATAACCCAGCTATATTTTATTGATTATGTGATTGTTGTACTTATTATTTATTTTAAGGAGCGATCCTATGGCCCGTACACATTGTCTGAGGGGCAAGAGGATACTGGGGATTCCCCGCTCAGAGGTCGACCTTGGAAGGGGGAGTCAGAGTGCCAAACCTCTCTCCCCCCCCCTTCACAGACAGCACAGAGCTGCACCAGCTGCTCTCCGAGGTCTGGAAAGTGACCTCGGAGAGGGGTAGAAGGGGGTGTTTCGGGGGAGGGGAGGAGACTGGGAAGGCCAGGATATGAGGTATCCTGGGGCCCCTCCAGCCTCCTTCCCCCCCCTGAAATGCTGTCACTAGACAGCCAAAACGACCGTCTAGTGCAGGGCTCTCCAACCTTGGGTCCCCAGATGTTGCTGGACTACAGCTCCCAGAATCCCTTGCCATGAGCCTTGCTGGCTGGGTATGCTGGGAGCTGTAGGCCAGCAACATCTGGGGAGCCAAGGTTGGAGCGCCCTGGTCTAGCGAAAATGCAGAGCGGGAGAAGCACAGAGGCAAAGATCGCCTCCACCACTCTGCACTGGATGAGTGTGAGCCTCTGAGTTCAGGGGCTTACGCTCATCTCCATAGGATTGCGCCCTTAATGTATTTTTATCCCGCTCCTCAGCCAAAAAGGCTCCAGGAGTGGCTTACATATATTCAATAAAACAAGATAGTCCCTGCCCACAGGTTTGCAATCTAAAACTTTTTTTTAATCCTTATCATGAAATTTTGTTCTGATTTTAACTTTGTACACTGTTGTGGTATTTTTTATGTTCTGTAGTATATATTTGTACAAACAAATACTGAATCACCACAACTTCTGGGATTAGGGAGAGGATTCCCAGCCAGGCCTGAGTTCCTGCGCCTCTCATTTTAGCAGTTAATCACTTCCCCCTGTTCTAGGCATCCAATCTCCTCAACAAGACATCATTATCACACACACAAATTCAAAATCGGGGGGGGGGGGGATCCAAAATCCACAGTTGGGCAATATCTTTATTAGGACTGACCAAAATGCCACAAAAGATAATGGAAGCTTTCGAGTCCTCCAGAGCTCTGTATCAGGCTAGGTGATCCACAAAGCAGAGGATGGAAGAAGAAATAGAAATGTCTGAAAATTAGGCCAGATGTTGTTGCCATGAGATCTACAGTTTACAAAAACACACAACTCATAATCCCTGTACTCAGGGGTTTTATGAATGCCCTTGGAGAGGTCAGCTGCTAGTTTGAGGATGAGAAGATCAATGAATATCTGGACATTACAAAAACAAAACATAGTTCCCTCAGTTCCCAAGAATATCTTCCTGGGTATAACAAGGACACTGTAGGAAATTGATTTATTAGTGGGCATTTACTCTTGTCCAGAGTTTGTAAGGTAGCTACTTTCTGTGAATGGGTTCTGCCCATTCCTGGGACCTTTAGGTGGAGCTTGCTGCGACTGGGTCTCCTGCCTGGAGAACACGTGGCCTTCATTTCAGGTACTGGAAGATGGTGTCAATGGCTGGTTGGCCCCACTACCTCCCCATGGGGCCTCCTCTACTATAGTGCTGAAACTCAGGCAACTATACTCTGTAAAAGGTCACTTGGTGCTTCTGTCGCTGCAGAGAGAAAGTGTGGTGCAAGGGAGAGACAGCTGAGTTTAGATATGCAGGAGTGAGGTTGGGAGTATCATAGATCATAGAGTTGGAAGGGGCCTGCAAGGCCATCGCGTCCAACCCACTGCTCAATGCAGGAAACTAGAGGAGGGAGGGGTCTCCCATCCACGTAATAACCAGGCTTGACCCTGCTTAGCTTTCCACGCTCAGACAAGCTGAGCCAGCGTGAGCCCCGCTTGACCATGAAACTCACCAGATGGGCTAGGGCAAGTCACTACATCTCCCTTGCTTATTTGGCTATGCCTACTGAGCACTAACTGTAGGTGTAAATGCCACCTGTAAGCAAGTGTTTGACATATATATATACATACACACACACACACACACACACACACACACACAGTAATACCTTGGATTGCAAGTAACTTGGTTTGAGAGCGTTTTGCAAGACAAGCAAATTTTTAAATATTTATTTCTTTTTTTTTTACTTGATATACAAGCGATGTCTTGCAATACAAGTACTGTAGTACGGCTTAAATTAAAAATCTCTGTACAATTTTTTTGGGGGGGGATTTCGTTTTGATATAAGAGTGTTTTGGATTACAAACACGTTTCCGGAATGAATTATGCTCTCAATCCAAGGCATAGTATATTCCCACAAGACATGTGCAAATATTATACTTCTGCAAGCACATGGGAAGCTTGTGCACACACTGCACAACTATCCATGGGCAACCAAGTACCATGACGTGCGTGCGTGTGTGTGTGTGTACACTTGTGCCTTGCACATCAACCTGAACAGAGCCAAGCAAAAACAGTGCACACAACCAAAAAGGAGAACACTCAGGGTCTTACACACATCTTTATACCTTGGGTTTAAGGAGCGCATGTAACCATGTTAAGATAAAGATGTTTACTAAGAAAAATAATCTCGCAACCTATGGCAGTAATCAGAGACTGGCTTGAGACATCTTAAGAGCAAGCAGAAAAACAACCCATAGAAAATTAACCCTAGAAGTGCATACTTGAATAGAAAAAACTGGGGGCGGGGGGGACTGCAGCAAGCAAAGCCAACATATCCTGCAGTCCGTACTGTTCGCTGCAATTATGTCTAGAAGTCACCCGGGACTGCGGACACAGTCAATATGGAATGGACATTCAACAAAGGTCTCAGAGAAAGGCATCCCCCAGGGTCATCCCAGCCAAAGGTCAGACCAGGTAAGATGCAGCGGGCATTCTGGCATTCACCACAGCAAAGTGTGGGAGGCACGGCACAGAGCATCAGCTAACGGTGCTGCCGCCACCAAATGCACCGCAGCTCACCAACTCAAGACTGAGGCACCCATCTGGGGAGCACAGGAAATAATGCATACAGGTAGGGAAACCTGTTTGGTTGTTGTTATGAAGCTACCAGGAAAAGCTCGGCCACCTGTGTATTGCACATGTGCTTCATGATACTGCCTACTGCAGATTAAGGCTTTTAGAGGTGTCAGCGTGGGGATTAAGTGATATCTGCTAAAACTTTGCCCAGGCCCACCAAGAGCAGAGCAAAGCACCCACTCACATCCCAAAGCTATCAGAACTTTCCCCCACCATCAAAAAAAAAAAAAAGAAGAAGCAAGGCCATAGCTTCTCCACCAAGACAAGCATCCTTTGCCTCATGCACTCCATAATCAACACAAAATGCTCCATCTACAAATACAAGTCACGAGAAACTGTATTTCAGTGCTAGAGACAGCATCTCTGATCCCATGCAGAGTGTCTTTCCCTCACCTCTGAGTATTCCACAACTCACTTCCATGCGTCTGGAACTAGGACGGAAAGGCCTACAATGTGGGAGACCACACAAGAGTTCAAATCCAACAAGGGTGTTTTCACATATAAAAAGAAAGGCCCTTTAAACTTCCCTTACAAAGGGGGAAGAGAGAGACATTTTCAAAATGTGAATGTGTGTAAAGTTTGACATTCACATTATGGAGGCAGGTAATGGGCGGGGGGGGAGAGACAGACATTCAGCATGATGGATGAAAACGCCCTAAGGTTGCTCTAGCTCTTTGCAGTGCTGACAAAACTCTGCTCTTGCAACAGCAGAAAGAATTCCTGGGTTTGATTCCTAGCTTTGACCTCTGACTTTGAACAAGCCATATTTTTTGGCCTGGGCTAACCCCTCCTCTTGCTTACAGACACTCACTGCAAGCTGCATTAGGGTGGGCAAGGCTGAGGTTGCTCTCCGGGTCATGACTTTTGTCCTTCTTAGCGCAACCATCATTGACCCAACACTTGTAACTTCCTTCAAAGCCTCCTAGCTATAGATTAAAAAAAGAAGTTGGAGTTACACACCTCCCCCCCCAACGGTGGTAAAAGGTGACCTCGCTGGCGTCCCCCCACCTCCATATACAGAGCAAAAGTCCGCTCCTTTTCCAGAGAGAGGTAAAGTGACAATTAATGTTGCATGGTGACAAGAGCGGAGTGAAGCAGTAAAAAGACTGGCGAAGGGAGATCTGCACATGGGGTCAGGGTGGGAGCCACAGGCTGATGAAAGAAGGCTGTGCGGGGAGGGGAGAGGACACACACGCCAAGAGGGAGAGCTATCTGGAGCAGATCCATGCAGGAAGACAAGGCTGATTTCTTCACCTACCCAAGGTGTGCTTCCCCTTGAACACGTCTGCCCCAACCTGCCACCCTCCTGGTTAAGGATACACACACACACACACACACACACACACACAAGACCTGTGCCACCTATTTTCAGGGGTAGTGGGATGACAGACACCTGGCTTGACCCCATCACCTCTTGCTGACCCACACAAGACACACTCTCTGGAGGACATCCTTTTGTCAAAGGGCAGCCCCCTCCATCCTTTCCTTCCTCTGCACCCCCCCACACCCCCTACCTCAAGAGGAACTAGCAAGGAAAAGGTTTGTTTATTGGTTTGTTTTTCAACAGGGGGGGGAAGCTTTTACTGCAAAAAAAAAAAAAAACCCACAAATGCAAACAACATTTTCAAGGCTGGAGAGAGGGGTGGGGTAGAACACAGCACCTCCTTGCAGGACAGCAATGGCAGCTTTTGCACAGTTCCCCCTTTGGGCCAGAGGCGTGCAAAAACTTGCATGCTGGCTGGGTTGTTGTGGGCATCCAAACTGGGGCACAAATCAGGCCCACAACCAACATCTCCAAGTGCCCCCCCACTTCCATTTTCTTCCTTAAATAAAACATCTAACAGGGAGTCGCAGGCTAGAACATTGACAGATATCTCAAAAGCTTTTGATTTTTAAACACCAGGATGCATTAGCAGCAAGGATTAAAAAACCCCACCATAGCCATGTCCCACCATAGACAGCTGTCATGATGACAGCAGAATGAGCACCGACATCGCCCCTCAGAGCCCCCCTTCCTTCAAGGACAGGATCCCTGCTGCAGGAGTCCCTTTTCAACCCGAAGTACCCCCTTCCTCCCCCCTCTTTCTGATCAAGCCAAGAGGGGGAACCCATCACTCACACACACCCCAGACTCTCCCCTCCCGTTTGGGGGGGGGGAATGGAACACGCAAAGTTAAATCCAGCTCAACCGGAAAATGGGCCCTACTGCCAACGTAAAAGGAATACTTCGCAGTCCCCCCTACAGCCCCCCCAGACTTGTGATCAGCCAGCCACATGCCAAACGTCCTTATTTTTAAAGAAAATATTTACCCATATTTCCCCCCCTTTTAAACACCAATAGAAAAATACCCTCTCCTTTCCAAACTCCTCCACCCCAAAACGAATGTCAAAAACTAGTGTCCTACCGGTGGCCTTTGCAACCCATTTTTTAAGAGTTAAAAATAACAAGTAAAACGAAATAAGAAAAACACAGACCCGCTCTGGATTAGAACCAGAGGCACAAATAGTGGCCAAGTATTGGATTCATGCAAAGGAGGGGAGGGGGGCATATTAATCCAACGCAAATAGCCCCCCTTATCTCCTGGGCAGTTGCAATAAGTATAATTTTAATTCCCAGGGTAAATTACAGATCAAATTGCTTCTGAGAAATCCCTCCCGATTCCAACCTTTTATTTTTGTGAGAAATTATGGCAACCCCCAAGTTGGCACCAATCTCTTGATGAGTGCAGTAAACAAACCAGCAATTTTTTTTTTAAGGGAAGTGTCTACAACTATAGAGCTCGCTCTCTTCCCCCCTTATTTTGCCCCTCCTTAAAGCACTCTCCCTCTCCATTGCTGGAGAGAGGCGGAATATATAGATATAGATATATATATAGGTTAATGCCAAACGGGGGAGGGGGAAGAAGAGTAAGTGATGAGATTAAACGGAAAAGAAGGGGGGGAGAGAGAGAGGAGATTGCGCTCCACAAGATTCCAAAGGCTAAAAATCCCTATATGGAAAGGCAGGGGGGGGGGCTCAATCTTTTTCCCACCACCCCTGCCCAATCTCCTTTAGATTTGCAACGTTGGCAGTGACAGGAACAGCTGCGATGGGACGGGGAGCGCAGGGTGGAGACAGCTGGAAGAGGGTGGGGGGCAGAGGAGGGAGGACATATTGGGGTTCAGGAGCGCAAGGGAAACCTCCCCAAAAGGATCACCGGAGATGCGTAAATCCACTCTTCTTCACCTACCTTGGGGTTGCTGCTGCTGCTGCTGCTTCTCCTGCTGCTGCTTCTCCTCGTCTTCTTCTCTCTCCCCCCGCCCCCCTTCTTTGCAAGCAGGAAGCTGGCGCCGTGCCCCCCCTCCCCTTCCCCTCGCCTCGCAAGCTGGAGTTTCCCCGCGCGCTTCTTCGGTGCAGCCCCAGGGGAGGGGATCGGTTGTGCGCTCGGAGCGCCCGGGAGAAGACGGGGAGGAGGAGACGGCGGCGAAGGGGGGGTTTGTAAGATCCTGGCTTGGGCAGCAGCGGCGCTCGCCTGGTGTGTTTGTGTCACTAGAGCTGGCGAAATGGACTCGAGAGCCGAAGGGAAGGAGGCCGGCCTGGCTCCTCCTCCTCCTCCTCCTCCTCCCCCCCCCCCGCCGCCGCGGCTGCCGCCTTGGCTGATGCCTGCACCCTGCAGGCCGAGAGCGCGCTGTGCCAGAACGCACGGGCCGCGGACAGAGCGCCCCCCCCCCCAGCGCGCGCAAAGGACAGAAGGGCGCAGACTCTTCGAAGGGGGGGGGGGAGTTGGATCCGATCCCAAAAAAAACTCCTCAGTTCTCTCCGGCTTGCGCGCACACTTCCTTTCCGAGGTCTCCGCCTCGTTGTCCGGCGCTGCAGTGCGATGCGCAAAAGGCACGCCGACTCTCGCCAAACTGCGCGGCAAACTGCCACCGTAGCTCAATCCTATAGCATATTTACTCATAAATTATGTTTAAAGGGGCTTATTTCCAACTAAGGGCGCGCAGTATTCTAGTCTGATCCCGATTGTAATTATTCGGGAGTCATTCCCATCGAGCTCAGTGGGATTTACTCCCCAAGTAAGTGTTCATAGAATAGCTGCCTTTTCGTAGAGGTGGGTGCTAGGGTTCAAGTTAATGTTGCCAACTTTTTCCCCCCGTTGAGAAAGTTCCTGTGCCTCGAACAGCTGTGCAACAGGCAGGAATCCCAACAGCGTTTCCAACCATCATTGCCCAGCTGCACGCTGAATTTCTGCCTGTCGCGCAGTTGTTAAAGGCGCGGAAGCCGTACTTGGAAAATTAGCAAACGAAAAGTTGCTAGTTCAAGTCTTGAGAAGACAGACCCCCGTGCCCTTGTCTCAGGGTGTGGTCTGAAAGCACGTGTAGCAATCTTGCTGAAGCTAAGCAGGTCTGGGCGATCGCCTGGCTAGCCCGCGTCTGCTTTCCTTGAGTTCCACGGACGAAACGCAGGATAAAAGTGAAATAAAGGGACCGGAACTTTCCCTATGCATCACTTTCTACAACTCCCAGGTGGCTCAAAGCAATAGCTGCCATCTTTATTCCTTCTTCATACGATCTAGGATTGATCATATGCTCTTGGCAGTCATCAGAAGGGGTTCTGGGCCAGAGTTATGGCTCGGAATCACGCCCTGGTAAGCCACCGATGTTCAGGAAGTAGAATTCGGAGGGGGTTTTCTTTCTTTTTGTTTTGCACATGACACTAATGCTGTGAATTCCTAAATTGACTTACCTGGAAGCAAGCCTCGTTGAGATCAAAGGGACTTACACCCAAGTAAACACGTGGCTGAAAAAGTGCTTTTTGCTTTTCCCGGTGTCTGCAGTATGAAGGTAAAACCTACCATTGGCTTTCTCTCCTTCATCAGATACGTTTATACAAGGCTGAAGTAGCTGAAGAGAGGCATAAAAGGCACTTTCAGGCTGCAATCCTGAATTTACTTCTCTGTATTTCTAAATATAATTTGTATTAGGTTTGCCAATTGTAGTACAATAACATCAACAGTAAACAAAAAATAGCAAGGAAATAGCCAGCAACAATATTTCCACTCATTGAATAGACATGCATATGATTTTGCACTTAGTTTCTTAATAATGTGCAAACACCTCTTCATCAAAGGGAACAGAAATCTTGCCATATGGTTGCTAAGAACAACTGCACCACCACATGCCTTATTATAATTCAGTGTGCAAAACTGCAGCAAGGTAAATCAGCAAATCCAGAAAGCAGCAATATGAGGCATTTGTTAGAAATAGTAAGTAATCTGTATAATCTGCAATACGGGGCTATATGCAAAATTTAATCTAAGATGCTGAGACTATTGGAGACCTTACTATAGGGTTTCTTTTGGTACAGTTAGAGCAGTGTTCTCCAACCTTGGGTCCCCCAATGTTTTTGGCCTACAACTCCCAGCATGCCCTATGGGCTGGGGCATGCTGGGAGTTGTAGGCCAAAAACATTGTGGGGGGGACCCAAGGTTGGAGAACACTGAGTTAGAGGTTGTGTCAAATAATTAGAAGAGTGCCAGATTCTGTAGTAGAATAAAGGGGATAACAGAATGGGACAGCCAATCCCAAACTATGTGCCATAAGGGAATTCTTAATGAGCCATGAAATATAAATTACGTAATTAAATAACCATGGTTCCTGTTACCCAGGGGTGGGAAACCGATTGTGCTCCAGATGTTAAGACTCCAACTCTCATCAGCATGGGCCAATGGTCAGGGATGATAGGAATTGTAGTTCAACAACATCTGGAGGGCTGCGGGCCGCAGGTTCTCCAGCCCTGGTATAACTCACAAGGAAGGATGCCTGCTGATCTCTGCAAGAGTCATTGCTTTGGCCTTGCCCTTGCCTCCTTCTGATCAGCCTTTACTAGGGGCGGATCACTCTTCCTCATTTTAGTATAGGCTGGCTTATTCAATCCCTCCTGAGAGAGACCCCCAGCAGAATTACCTCCAGAAGTGGCTGTGGTATCTCTGCATGGGTCACTGTTCTGGGCATGCCTCTTTCCATGTCAAAGGGCACACTCTGAACAGAGACTTGTGCAGAAACATAGGCAGTAGTCTCCTCTGGGGGGGGTTACTTCTAGGGCTGTTGATTAATGAGGCACCATCGTAAAAGAAACATTCAGTAAGGCTATATCAATGGCTGCTACTCATGAATGATGGCTATATTGCCTCCGGGTGCAGAAGCAATATGCTGCTACTGGATGCCAGCTGGTGGGGAATAGCAACAGGAAAAGGCTACTACTGCATTCACATCCTGCTTTTGGGTTTCCCATAGGCCTCTGGTTGGCCCTTTTGGGGCTGGGCAACAGGATACTGGCCTAGATAGGCCTTTGGTCTGACCCAGCACAACTCTTCTTAGGTTCTCTCACAACCAAGAGGGAACTTCTAAGACTATCTTAGAAGAGTAATTGGGCAGCAGAATATATATATATATATATATATATATGGTCTGATGCACATCTGACTGAGGGAAAATTAATTGTGATGATTTGTTAAATAGACAGGCAACTTTTTGTCACGTAGTGGAACACTTACTGTAATTATCCACCTTTAGAGAAGTGTATATTTTCTGCCTGGTAATGATGCAATGGATGTCTATATAAGTCGATAATTAATAATGGTCATGGATTATATTTCTGTACTATTTAAAACATAGAGCACACAGCTACAAGTGGCAGATGCCATTTTAAATGAGGCATTCTTCCTTCTCTCTCACTCACACACAAGAGAGAGAGTGCCTCTTCTAAGATGGCACCTGCTACAGCACATAGCATGCATCATAACAAATATTTTTTTCTTCAAAATAATTGCTTTATGCAAATACAGATTTATTCCGATTTAGGCTACAATCCGATGCAATACATCTGAGCAAACATGCATAGGATTGCACTGCTAATTAATCAAGGGTACATTCCTATGCTTGTTTAGACAGAAAAATGTCCTACAACTCACCACATGCCCTAGCCGGCCATGCTGGCTGGGGCATGCTGGGAATTGTAGGACTTCTTTCTGTCTAAACATGCATAGGATTGCACCCATAATCAGCTAAGTCTGCAAATCTCTGCAGTGTTTCCTAGTAAGCTCCATTGAACATAGTGGGATTTATTTCTGAGTAAACATATATAGGATGGCAATGTAAGATATCTTTAATTGGCTGACTACTCTGGTTAAGGATTACTCTTTCCAGGGCCGGTGCAAGGCAGTTTGGTGCACTTTGGTGCCCTAGGCAAGATCAGATATTTAGCGCGCCCCCTTCCCACTTGAGCCCTCCCTCCCTATTTCTGGCGCCCCCTTTAGCCCTGCGCCCTAGGCAGCTGCCTAGTTGGCCTAATGGTAGCACCGGCCCTGACTCTTCCCCACTCTCACAGTAACTCATGCTGAGACACAGGGGTGGACTCTTCCTCTCACTCTTGCACAAATAACTCTTTGGGGGGTAAGGGTGAAGTGTGTCCCCAATTTCAATTCAGGTAAAAGTGTGTATTGGCCATATGGCATTTGGGAAACATTACTTTACTTTTCTGTTGGGCTGCATGTAGGGCTCAGTAGTTGAGGGGGCCCGGGAATAGTTTAACATTGGGAAAGGCAGAAATGGCAGTGAAATTTAAGGTACCAGACATTCCAACAAAAACAAAATCTGTTAAGGAAGTTATGGAATATGGCAGAGTTAGCAATATTAACAAACATGATGAGAACTGGAATGGAAGGAGTCCAACCCATAACTTGGAAATTAAATGTATCCTATTAATCAGTTTCTGGAATAAAATGTAGGGGATATCGGGACATTATTCTTAATTTTTCAGCACCTTCATAAGCAGTCTATAACAGGGGGTTCATAGATTCATATATAGAAATTATGTATGTGGTTATGTATTTGTATATTATGACATTACACACAGGACCTGTAACAAATAAAATAATAAAAATAATGCAATAAAATGCAATAATGAAAAGAAAAAGAAAAACAATAAAAAGGCAATAAAATAAATAAATAAAATTTGGGTCTGGTGGGTTGGATGCTGTTTTTAATTTTAAAAAAATCTGTAATCGTTATGTTTTTATTGCATCTTAATGCATTGTTTTAATCAACTGGTTCTGTAAGCTGCCTTGAGTGCCATTTTTTTTATAGAGAGATGAGGTACAAATAAAATAAATAACAAGTAAATAAATAACAAAATGTTGCAGTATGGAATGCTCCTATTCAGGGTTCCAATCAGTCAGCCATGCCCTCATCCAGGATATTCCATTCCATTTCCCCTCCTCCATCACCAATTTCCCATTTCTTTCTCCAACAGTGGATCAGCATTCATAGAATCATAGAAAAGTAGAGTTGGAAGGGGCTTACAAGGCCATCAAGTCCAACCCCCTGCTCAATGCAGGATTCCAGGTCAAAGCATCCCCGACAGATGGCTGTCCAGCTGCAACTTGAATGCCTCCAGAGTGGGAGAGCCCACCACCTCCCTAGCTAGTTGGTTCCATTGTCTTATTGCTCTGACAGTCAGGAAATTTTTCCTGATGTTTAGGTGGAATCTGGGTTCCCGTAACTTGAGCCCATTATTCCATGTCCTGCAAACTGGGATGATTGAGAAGAGATCCTGGCCCTCCTCTGTGTGACAACCCTTCAAGTACTGGAAGAGTGCGATCCTATCTCCCCTCAGTCTCCTCTTCTGAAGGCTAAACATGCCCAGTTCTTTCAGTCTCTCCTCATAGGGCCTTGTTTCCAGTCCCTTTATCATCCTTGTTGCCCTCCTCTGAACCCTCTCCAGTTTGTCTATGTCCTTCTTAAAGTGCAGTGCCCAGAACTGGATGCAGTACTCAAGATGAGGCCTAACCAGTGCTGAATAAAGGGGAATTATTACTTCACGCGATTTGGAAGTTATATTCATTGCCCACTGAGCACACTCAGCCCTCATTGGGCTGTTTCTGGGTCCCTCCACCTCCCCGAATGCTTTTTAAAAAATATCTTTTGTCTTTCTGCAACCCTTGGGGTTTCACCAAACCTGCTAATACCTCCCTCTTGTGCGTGGGTGGTGCGGTTTTAACTACATAAAGATCTACACAAGAAGAATGAGTTCACAATTGGTATAGATGATGATGATGATGATGATGATGATGATGATGATGATGATGATATGCCCTAGCCTGTGTAAGATGTTAAAGAAGGAGCGGCTGTAGAGTAACAGCATCACTCAAGGCAGTTTGAGAACTGTTAGATTTGGTTGAGGGAGAGAGACCAGCAAGAGCTTCATTTTAGAGCAGGGCTCTCCAAACTTGGGTCCCCAGATGTTGCTGGACTACAGCTCCCAGAATCCCTTGCCATTAGCCATGCTGGCTGGGTATGCTGGGAGCTGTAGGCCAGCAACATCTGGGGACCCAAGGTTGAAGAGCCCTGTTTTAGAGAGATTCATTTAGTAAGGCATAGGAAATGACTGTAAGAGAAAAAGAGCCCAAGTTAAGATAGAAGTAACTAGTGATCAATAAGTTGATGGTTGTTAGTTCATTTATGTTTATTTTGTTTTACATACAGTCAGACAGGCCTTGTGGCTCACGCTGGCTCAGCTTGTCTGACTGGGGAAAGCTAAGCAGGGTCAGGCCTGGTTCTTACTTGGATGGGAGACCCCTCCTCTAGTTTCCTGCATTGAGCAGGGGGTTGGACTCATGGCCTTGTTATATGCCCCTTCCAACTCTATGATCTATGAATCTATACCAGTTGTCCCAGCCTCTTCTTTCAAGGCAGATCAGTCTCCCCCAGCCTGCTGTACTTAGGGCTTCTACGGTTTTTAACCTCCATGGTGCTGGACAAGCCTTCCCCAACCTAGTACCTTCCAGATGTGCTGCACTAGAATACTAGTAATCCACCAACCAGCTATGCTATGCTGACTGGGGATTATGGGAGTTATAGTCCAACACATCTGGAGGGCATCAGGTTGGGGAAGGCTGTTGTAGAGCCCATGTTAGTCATAGCAAGAAAAATACCGGCCAATTCGGAAGGCTTTTAAGTGTACACAAAGTGTTTCCAATACACAATGTACTATATAAAATTACGTTTTTTGTTTTTGTTTTTTTAAAATAATTTCAGAGTCCAACTGGAGGGGCACAAAGCCCTCTGAAAAGCAATGGCCACCACTCTGCTGAGCATGGCATTTTGTAAATATTCTAGCTTCAGGAAACCCTTTCAACACTGATGGGTCTATTGAGGAAGCTCCACATTGCTGCCATTGAACTCCTACGCTTTGCAGAGCATTCTGGGGCATCTTCTAGTTTAAAGTGCACAGTCAGGTCATATGGGTGTGCCGACTAGGCCACTTGAGCTTTGCTATCTGCTGGTAGGGCCATCCCTGTGGAGAAATGCTCCACCAGGATGAAGATGGGGATGATGATAATTAATAATGACCTAATTTGTCTCTACCCACAGCCAGATTGCCCTTTGCAAGGCTGCTGGATATCTATGGCTGAAATTGGAGATTTCCTTCCTACCTTTCTCCTGCAATTGGTGCTTTCTTGCTTTCTCTTTCCTATAAGAGACTTAGGACTAAACTCGGTGTGATGCGGGAAATCTGTGAACAGGATCTCCTGCATTAATAATAGCAACAATGACGGGGGGGGGGGGGAAGAGGTGGAATCTGAATCCAGACCAAAGCATTCAAGGAGAGGAGGTTAGCCTTTCCACCATGCCATTTTCCAATTAAAACCTCTCCGCAAAAGCTTCGAGGGAAGCATAGTTTTAACCAGGGAAATGGTGCTGCTTGAAACCCGCTACTCCAGCACCACAGTCCCAATCCAAATTCCACCCCCACCCCCCACACACAGAGCTGCTCTTAATAATTTTTTTAAAATGGGAGATCCTGTTCATAGATCCCCCCACACATCATGTCTGGTTTAGCTATAATCTGGTCCCCTCAGAATTTAGTTTGCCCTATTTTAGCCAGCCTCAAAATATTATTTTTCATTCCACTTCTTGAGATGTTGTCAAGCCTACAGATGAGGGAATTTAGTCCCTAAAATTATTCCAGGTGAATTAGTACCTGTCCCCAAATTCCCAAGGGCATACCTAAGTACAGATTACACCTGTGAAATTCCTTTTTAAGTGCTGGTTATTCAGTTATATCAACCATAACAGTAGTGACTGCAAGCGCCAACATCCTAATTATTTGGATTCTTTGGGGAACAGCCAATACCCAGTGAGAAAAGGCTGGGGATTAAATGGGGCCAGTGATATTGAATCCTACACACATCATGCCCATCTCCCTTGCTCAGTTTGACAGCTGTGCCAGGCAACCTATAGGTGGCAAGAGAAACACGGCTGGATCAAATGAGCTCCTTGCCTTCCCCCAATCATCTCTCCCTTCATTAGGTGCAGCTAGGAGTTTTTATGCTGCACCCTGGTCTTAATTTAGGCAGCTTCCTATCCACTCCTAGCACCGATATTCCCAGCACACTGGATCTCAGACAGGGCCGGCCCTATCATTAGGCAGAGTGAGGCAACTGCCTCGGGCAGCAGGTACTGAAGGACAAAGAGTGGGCAGAGCTATGTGTACCACACAACCTGCCCTCTAAGCTACCCTCCTGCCCTCAGGTACAGCAGAAGATGCTGTACCATCACCAGTTTTGAAGTAAGATTCAACTGCCCGTGCAAATGGGTTTTGTATATGGAATGGTGGTGGTGGGGACACACACAACATCTTGTCCTTCACCTCAAAATGTCTTGCGCCAGCCTCATCTCAAAGAACGCACACCTTCCCGCCCGCCCCCCCCCCCCCAGCCCAGATAATACCGTAACATTGTAATGTTTGAAGGGAGGATAATCTGGTCCAGCATTTATTTATTTTTAAAATATTTATATATGACACCCCTCAAAACACTTTTGCATCATAGCAATACAGGATACAATCAAAATACAGTCGTGATAAAATACAAAAAAACCCACAAAATGCTTATAAAATGTAAAACAGCGTATGTGGCAGAACAGCTTTAAAAAAAAAGAGAGAGATCAAATATAAAACTCGCACTTAAAAATGCCTGGGCAAATAAAAAGGCCCAGCACCAAAAATTGTAAGTGGGCCCAAAGCAAGTCTCTCTGAGCCAAGCAAGCCTCTCAGTAGATTTCAAACTCTCTGGAGACCATTTCCATGTTGATTTTCTGCTGAGGAACACCAAGGGGAAAAAAGAAAGGGAAGAATCCTCAAAGGAACATTGAGAAGAACATATGGGCCTGGTTCACACACAACGCCAGCCCATGGTTTATTTAACTTAACTTGAAGGACCACCTTCACTAATATCTGCCTGCCTGCACTTTAAGATCAGCAAGAGAGGTCCTTCTCATTTGCCCACCTGTGAGGGCAGTTAGGTGGGTGACTACACAAGAGGACTTTTTCCGCAGTGGCCCTACACCTCTGGAATAAGTTGCCATTGGGGGATTCTCCAGGCCCCACCACTGCAAGCTTTTAGGAAGGCCCTGAAAACCCATTACTCTGGCATTTTCCTGATTATATTTTATCGGACTGGGTTGTAAATGCAGTTGTATGTGCTAGGTTTTGGTTTTATGCAGGTGTTTGTTGTTTTTTTAGGATGTTTGCGGCTGTTGCTGTTTTTACTGTTTTTATCACCATCGGTTTTTATTATGTGAGTTTTATTGTTGTATGCCGCCTTGGGAGGGCTCCTGCCCTGAAAGGCGGCCAATAAATATTTTAAATAAACAGACAAACCGTGGTTTGTTTCCCTACCCAGGTTTTGTCTGGCGGAAGATTGAACAAACCATGGTTTGTTTTCTCATTTCCTGGGTTGTTTGTTTCCCTCCTCCTTCACCTGCTCCCTCCTTGTCTCCCAACTTCCTTTGCAGCATTGCAGTACTGGCATTTAAAAAGGTTTTTTTTACTGCTCTTGCCCGCTGCCTCTGTAACCTGGCGAAACAACCCACAATTCTGGGTTCGCACAGAATGACAACCCATGGTTTAAACAACCCACAGTTCACAATCTAACAACAAATCATGGGTTCTCTTCATGGGTTATTAATCCATAGCTCCAGGTTCACACGTAATGACAACCATGGTTTGTTGTTACACATGCAATCCAGGTCTTAAAAGCCCAAGGCATTTTGAACCAAAGGCTCTTCTTCAAGGGCAAATGACTTGGTCTCTTCAGGGCAGGGGTGAGAGCCTCTTTTCCTCCTGGACTCTCTTCCCCATGGGCTGCTACTATTTATTTTATTTATTTATTTATTTATTATATTTATACCCCGCCTTTTTTCCTGCAAGGAACCCAAGGCGGCTTACATAATCCTCCTCCTCTCCATTTTATCCTCACAACAACCCTGTGAGGTAGGTTAGGCTGAGAGTCCGTGACTGGCCCAAAGTCACCCAGTGAGTTTCATGACTGAGCGGGGACTAGAACCCGGATCTCCCGAGTCCCAGTCCAACACTCTCGCCACTACGCCACACTGTGCCATCAAAATTTGGCGATGCAGCAGCAGCAGCAAAAACAACAACACACACACACAAAATATCAGCAGTTTGCCACTGAATTTCAGCAGCAAACTACTGGATAGGGCTGAGGCTAAATTTAAAGCTAAATTTGTCACTTTTAACTTTCCATAGCAGTTTGCTGCCAATGGGGGGGGGGGTATGTATGTATTTATTTATTTATACCCCACCTTTTTTCCTGCAAGGAACCCAAGGCGGCTTACATAATCCTCCTCCTCCTCTCCATTTTTATCCTCACAACAACCCTGTGAGGTAGGTTAGGCTGAGAGTCCGTGACTGGCCGAAAGTCACCCAGTGAGCTTCATGGCCGAGCAGGGACTAGAACCCGGATCTCCCGAGTCCCCAGTCCAACACTCTCACCACGACGCCACACTGGCTATTTTTTGTTGTTGTGGCATCACCAAATGTTGGCAGTGTGGCAGAAGCCTCACCAGAGGCCGTGGGGGCGCGCACACATGTTGTTTCAGGGATGAACTTAAATAAATAAATAAATTGTATGCCAGTGTTCCCCAACCTACGGCCCTTCAAATGTGTTGGACTACAACTCCCATCACTCCTATCAGGATGGGAATGGTGTGAGTTATAGTCAAAATATATCTGGAGGACAGCACATTGGGAAAGGCCTGTTGCACGCTATCTGGAAGCACAGCGTGACTGTTCTCTTCCCTTCTTTCCTCCTCCTGCTGTGAACACCAAAGAACACAGGGGCATGCCACATGGTTGTTGTAGCACTTCAGACTGCAGGAGGAGACACATAGCAGTTAATAGTCCACATAGAAAATTAGCATGTCAGGGAGGATGGTTCTAGCCTAGATTGCTCATCATCATCCATCATCATCCATCATCATCATCATCATCATCATCTCTTTCTTTCTTTCTTTCTTTCATTCATTCATTCATTCATTCCATTTCTATACCGCCCAACAGCCGAAGCTCTCTGGGTGGTTTACAACTACATATAATCAGTTAACAAGATAGTCCCTGCCCGCAGACTTACAATCTAAAAAAGACATGACACACAAGGAAAAAGGAATGGGGAGGGAAGAAGGGGAGAATATTAATTAATACTTCTGGCAGGGCTGGTGGAATGGCCCTGCGCTCCCTCTCTTCTCCCTCTGCACGGCCCGCTGGAATGGCTGCTGCTGGTGGCAGTTGAGGGGGGGCCTTTCAGCAGCAACATGACCAAGGATATTCTTTTGCAGCCAGGGAAATTCAGTCACGTTTGTCTCCACCTACAGTCTGAAGTGATACAGCCCAGACACAGATTTGCCATCACAGCTTCTTGAGCCGGGCCAGCCCTGCTCCCTTGGGTTGCTTGTTTCAGGACTGAACGGATTTTACAGTGAAGTGGTGCTCAGTGGTTACTTTATAAAACAAGGAGTTCTGGAGTTCAAACTTAGCCAGATTCAGTATCTTTTGACCCCCTAAAAACCTCGCCCTCTAGATGTGTACAAGACCTTTAGGGCGCAACAGGCCTGTGGCTCACGCTGGCTCAGCTTGTCTGAGCGTGGAAAGCTAAGCAGGGTCAGGCCTGGTTATCACTTGGATGGAAGACCCCTCCTCTAGTTTCCTTTGAGCAGGGGGTTGGACTCCATGGCCTTGTAGGCCCTTCCAACTCTGTGATCTATGAAATCTATGAATTTATGCTGGGGCATGCTGAGAGTTGTAGGCCTTTTTCTGTCTAAACTTGCATAGGATTGCACCTTTAGTGTTGTCTCCATAGAAAGGGAACATTGCTCTGCCTGTGCTCTGTAATCAGATGGGAGTCCACCCATTTTCCCTTGCAATAGAGTAGGTAAGAGGACTATCTATCATCATCCGCCCCTTCTTTTTTCCTAGGATCCCCCAGTTCCTGTGAACTCAGTGAACTTATTTCAGACATTAAAAGGCTTGCTGCAATTACGAGCCACCGCTGCAAGTGAAAAATATCCAGCAAGCTTTGTAATAATTAACCCACTGATAAGACAATAAACACCTTATTGGTTTGTTCATTTCATTGTTCAAATAACTCCAGTGCTTGTGTGGGGAGTTCTCTGGGAAAGTGCCCACATTTAGAAGTAGGTGGAGTTTTTGCTCAAGGAGGTGTGGCCTTTCATTCCAGCGGGAGTGATTTCCATAGGCCAGAG
This sequence comes from Shinisaurus crocodilurus, assembly GCA_021292165.1. Lineage (NCBI taxonomy): Eukaryota > Metazoa > Chordata > Lepidosauria > Squamata > Shinisauridae > Shinisaurus > Shinisaurus crocodilurus. Next base: position 268,259,706 of record CM037877.1, on the reverse strand, counting down.
AACAGGATTACTCTCCATTCTACAGAGTAATGGAGTGGAATTTGCCAGGTTCCCCCATCCAAACATTTAGGGTTCTTCATGGCTTAGCCTTGGAACAAGTGAAATAATAATAACAACAACAACAATAATAATTTAAAAAAAAAAACATCCAGTGGCTTTACCTATGTGCAGAGTGCATCACATCAGCAGTTGCTTTGTAAAAGCAGGTATGCTGGTTAGAAGGAGGTGGACTCTTCTATCTGCATTTCAATCTCTGAATAAAAGGGAGGAGAGCAGGATTCTGTAGTGACTCAGCTCTGCCACACAAGAATGACTTCTCTCTGATCAGCATCTTCCCATGAAGAACTTCTGGGAACACCAAGGCTAGGCACTTTTTTGGTTATTATTAAAGTAAGTGAAAATAAAGAAAATCTGGCACTCTCAAGTCAGGAAGTGAACAGGAATCCACAGGTCATTTGAGGGGCTGAGGAGGAATGGAGCTACTGCTGGATTATTTATTTAGATGGATTTTTCATAGATCTGTCATAGAGTTGGAAGGAGCCTACTACAAGGCTATCGAGTCCAACCCCCTGCTCAATGCAGGAAACTAGAGGAGGGGTCTCCCATCCAAGTAATAACCAGGCCTGACCCTGCTTAGCTTTCCACGCTCAGACAAGCTGAGCCAGCGTGAGCCAGAGCTCGAGACAAGATTACAATACAGTAATACCTTGGATTGCAAGTAACTTGGTTTGAGAGCGTTTTGCAAGACAAGCAAATTTTTAAATATTTATTTTAAAAAATTTTGACTTGATATACAAGCGACGTCTTGCAATACAAGTACTGTAGTACGGCTTAAATTAAAAATCTCTGTACAAATTTTTTTGGGGGAATTTCGTTTTGATATACAAGTGTTTTGGATTACAAGCACGTTTCCGGAACGAATTATGCTCTCAATCCAAGGCATGACTGTATATTGGTAATTCAGTCCTTGTGACAAAATAATGGCTGCCCGGTCCTAGGATTCCAAGATGCAAACATTTGAAGTGCACTGGCTGTGCCAGTGTGAAAAAACAGACTGAGCTTAAGGGCCCAATATACAAATGTACAGAGCACGAACACCTATGTGCTTATGCACGTCTAAAATGGATGCACAGATGCACGCTGCTCTTCATACAGAATGTGTGAAGTCATTCGTGCACACAGCAGTGCAGTGATGTGCAGTGAGGAAACACTCGCACAGAAGGTAAGACCAGACACATAGAGAAAAGCAAAGAGCACACAAATGTCCTTGAATTTTACAAGCTGGTATGAGTACAAGATTCGCTGATCCATGCACACAAAGAGCATGCAAACACGCCGGAGGTCCCAGAGATGTCTCTGCCCATGCAGTCGCATGGACGGCTCTGCATAAATCAGTGGCACATAAAAACATGTGCCTGCAGCAAAGCTGGGATTAGGGACCAGCCAAGTTCTTTGAGGCTGATGCTCTGGGGAAGATGATCTCAGAATGGAGCTGTGACAGTCTCTGTGTTTAGCAGAGATGTTGCAAAAGCTTCCTAGCTTCCCTAGACCCCAGGGATTCACATGGAAATATGGAGGGGGACCAGGGGGTGCCCCTCTGGGAGGTTAGTCTCCCCACCCCAAATGTATGCTTTTTTGCAAGGTTACAGGCAGTTACCGTTGCCAACTTCGTGATTTTTCTTTCTCTTTCCCAGAATGTTGGGAATCATGGAATCATAGAATCATAGAAAAGTAGAGTTGGAAGGGGCCTACAAGGCCATCGAGTCCAACCCCCTGCTCAATGCAGGAATCCAGGTCAAAGCATCTCTGACAGATGTCTGTCCAGCCGCACCTTGAATGCCTCCAGACTGGGAGAGCCCACCACCTCCCTAGGTAGTTGATTCCATTGTCTTATTGCTCTGACAGTCAGGAAATTTTTCCTGATGTTTAGGTGGAATCTAGGTTCCTGTAACTTGAGCCCATTATTCCGTGTCCTGCAAACTGGGATGAACGAGAAGAGATCTTTGCCCTCTGTGTGACATCCCTTCAAATACTGGAAGAGTGCGATCATATCTCCCCTCAGTCTCCTCTTCTGAAGGCTAAACATGCCCAGTTCTTTCAGTCTCTCCTCATAGGGCCTTGTTTCCAGTCCCTTTATCATCCTTGTTGCCCTCCTCTGAACCCTCTCCAGTTTGTCTATGTCCTTGTTAAAGTGAGGTGCCCAGAACTGGACGCAGTACTCAAGATGAGGCCTAACCAGTGCCGAGTAAAGGGGAATTATCACTTCCCGCGATTTGGAAGCTATACTTCTATTAATACAGCCCAAAATTGCATTTGCCTTCTTTGCAGCCACGTCGCATTGCTGGCTCATATTCAGTTTGTGATCTACCTAATTTCTCCAAGGAAAGTTGCTGTTACTCCAGCTTTTGCATGCAGAATCCATGCCCATATTGCCATCCGTCCCAGATATGTGGGATGGATGTGGCTGTAGTTACTTAGTGGTGAATGAAATGTACTCAGTGCATGCTTAAGGACACTCTTTTTATATTTACTTCACATGTTCCTCATTTGGGACTTGAAACGCAGACTGAGTTTAGCTTCTCTGACTGAGAAACATACTGGAAACATATATAATGTCTTTGTGAAAAATTGGTTCATTTACACATTACAGGTTGAAAAGGAATGTTGGGACTGCATATACGCTGTTAAAAAATAATCAAACTTCATTGCTAAGATAAACAAATTTCTGTGTCAAGGAAAGCTGAATTAGGCAACCTTTAGAAATTATATAATGGAGGCACAATCATATCCAAAGGTTCCACACCAAATAATGCTGCAAGAAAAGCAGAATTCTGTGATCTGCATAAATTATGCAAATAAAATATGTGCATACACACACATTTTCATATATTGTGGTATTTTAATGTTTTTGTTTTAATTTGTTTTATTGTAATTTTAACTTTGTGAAAGCTGCCTTGGTAACCTGCTGAGGGGTGTGATATAAATCCTTTTAAACAATCAATCAACTTTTGCTCCCATACAGGCTAGAATAACATGCCTTTTCTCTTGCAAAAGTGTGGGGTAATGGTGAGAGTGCTGGACTGGGACTCGGGGAGATCCGGGTTCTAGTCCCCGTTCGGTCATGAAACTCACTGGGTGACTTTGGGCCAGTCACGGGCTCCCAGCCTAACCTACCTCACAGGGTTGTTGTGAGGATAAAATGGAGAGGAAGAGGAGGAGGAGGATTATGTAAGCCGCCTGGGGTTCCTTGCAAGGGAAAAAAAAGGGCAGGGTATAAATATAATAAAATAAATAAATAAATTAAAAATTTAAAAGAAAATGCAAAAGTACTAACTAATCCAGTTTCCAAAAGCAGAATCAATGTAGGTCTCTCTCAACATCCACGAAGAGCGCAATCCTCCGACTTTGTCTGGCGGGGCGTAGGAGGAATTCCCTTCCATGGCGCTGCGCCCTCGTAGTCGTAAATCCCTTGCGAGGGCGCCGCGTAGTGCCCGCCCACCCCGTAGCTGCCGCGGTTTCCTCCGCGGCCGGAAGGGAGCCGTGCTCGGTTCTCCTTGGGGGGGGGGGCGTTCCTGTGGGCGGGGACGGGACGGGAGAGGCGCCGCGGGACTACGAAGAATCCAGGCCGTGCCTCAGCCTCTCCGGAGGGGGGGGGGGGGGAATCGGCCGTCTAGATGTTTTCCTGGGCGAGGGGAGCGCAGAGGACATCGTATTCTCTGCGTTCCTCGGGCCCTGGATAGGATGCCCGCAACCCTCCGAGTTCGGTGGGTTGTGGACAGCCTCTTTGGATTGCGCTGGCCAGGCACAAACCGATGCATGTTTGTCTAAACAGGAGCCAGTGTGGCATAGTGGTCAGAGCGTTGGACTGGGACTCGTGAGATCCGGGTTCTAGACTAGTCCCCACTCAGCCATGATGAAACTCACTGGGTGACTTTGGGCCAGTCACAGACTCTCAGCCTAACCAACCTCACAGGGTTGTTGTGAGGATGACCATGTATGCTGTCTTGGGCTCCTTGCAGGAAAAAAGGCGGGGTATAAATATGATAAATAAATAAATTAATAAATAACATGCATAGGATTGCACCCTAAAACGGCTAGTACAAACTGCTGCTTTCAAATCTCTCCTTATTTATTTATTTCATTTTTATACTGCCCAATAGCCGAAGCTCTCTGGGCGGTTTACAACAATTAACAAAACAGTCCCTGCCCGCAGGCTTACAATGTTCTACGCAGAATTGAACTCACTCTTTCACATACCTACATCTAAGAAGCTGTTTTATTCCCAGTCAGACCATTAGTCTCATCTAGCCCAGTACTTCTGCCCCAATTGGCAGTGGCTATCCAAGGACCAAGGGTCCTCTGCATGGAAAGCATGTGCTCTATCACAGAGCTATGGAGGAGCATCCCCTAAGAAGTATTTCTTTCAAGCACCGCTGGAGCCCTGGAACTCGGGCACCAGCTCCTTATTCACTGTGCCCTCCAGACAGGTTCAGCTGGATGAATAGTTAGGGGGGAAAACACTGCTCCGTTTTAGTGTTTGCTGGAAACTTGGGCAAGTCTCGGTTCAAAGGCAATAAGGTTCTATCTAACTCAGGGCTCTCCGACCTTGGGTCCCCAGATGTTTTTGGCCTACAATTCCCAGCATGCCCCAGCCAGCTATGCTGGCTGGGGCATGCTGGGAATTGTAGGCCAAAAAACATCTGGGGACCCAAGGTCGGAGAACACTGAGATACAGAGGGAAGACTCCCTGCATGGAGGTGTGTGTTACCTTTCTGCTACACACCCTTGCTTTTCTTCCTTTTTTACTGGGTGATGTGTGCGCCAACTGGATTTCTGTGCTCAGTTTGAAGTACTTCCATTTAAATTGGGCTTCATTCCTGTTGGACCCTAAACTCCTGCAGGTCTGAGATTGTTAACAGTGGCTGTTTTCAGCTGGCCAGGCAAAACACACAGGACCCAGCCTTCTCCTCAAAGCTCTAACTATACAGCAGCTTTCCCCAACCTGGCACTAGCAGCTCATGCCTAGGTCACGTGGAAAGAAGTCCATGTTGGCCACTGCATCCGTGAAGAGAATACTGGCCAAGACAGTCAGGCAAGCCTTGGGTCTGCCTGAGATTGGCACTCGCTTCTTCTTCCTCCTGTCTTCTTGTCGCCCTCTAGAGCAGTGTTCTCCAACCTTGGGTCCCCAGATGTTTTTGGCCTACAACTCCCAGCATGCCCCAGCCAGCATACCTGGCTGGGGCATGCTGGGAGTTATAGGCTAAAAACATCTGGGGACCCAAGGTTGGAGAACACTGCTCTAGATGGCTGCGTCCGGCTTCTCCCATTTCCCTGGGTGCAAGCAGCCTTACGCTTACTGGGCAGGGACCAAGACTTCTTTCCATCTGTCCTGAATCTCCCACCATTCAGCTTCATGGCATGACCCCAGTAGGTTCTAGAGTTAAGAGAGAGAGAACAAAAACCTTCTCCCTATGCCCCAACTGTCCTCCTCCTTCTTGGCATGATCTCTTATCCCTGTCCCGGTGGGTTCCCCATGGCCTGCAGGCTAGATCTCACCAGTGGCAGAGCTGGCATCTCTCACCACCCCCTGTGTAACTCAGGGGCAGGAGAGGTAGACCTGGCCTTTGAAAGAGACTGGCAAAACACAGACAGAACTTTATGGAATTGGCCCTATTCCATCACTCACCACCCTCCCATTGACATCACACACACCCAGTCACCTAGGCATGTCCCCCCTTCACTAACTCCTCCAGCCTATGGTGAAAGTGTAATGTTGTTGAATGAAGAAGCTGCCCATCAGGCTCTGATAGAATGGACAGAGACAGGAGTGGCCCAAAGACCTGAGAGTTCTCAGGTTTAGGGCCAAAGGGGGGAACTGTTGTAGAAATATTAAACTGCGCCATAAACACTTCGAAATGGCGCCGATGTCCAGAGGCTGGAAAGCCCCCGGCCGACACCCAAGGCAGATACAGGGGGCTAGCAACAGACAGAAGCCCCAATCAGGTTGTAGTAAAACAGGGCACAAGTAAGGCTTGCCCAGTGACACGCAAGCGCAGTAGAAAGAAGTAGTTTGCTTATCTAACCCTTGCCCAGGCGGGGCGAGGCTCTTCCTATCTGGTCAGTCCTGTGTGCCTGACCTGCCTTGAGTGCACTCAATAAAGCTTTGGAACCAAAGTCTCGCCTTTGTCTTCTTTGGCTGCCGAAGTCCGGTTGGACCAAACCTAGATATCAAGGACCACTGTTAGTGTCCAGTTTACAACAGCGAGCACCCCGAGATCCAGGATGGGGTGCTTGTCACGTGGCGCAGCGCGCGCCGCCCACCGGGACACACCGCGAGCACCCCACCTGGCTCTCGGGGTGCTTGCGAGCTATGGCGAGCGCACCCCCCGCCGCTCGTCCCTCTGCTCGCCTCCCCGACAAGCATTTTTGTAAAGCCAGGCAGCAGCGGCGGCTGGGCAGCTGGGTGGCGCAGCAGCTGGGCAGCCAGGCGGTGCAGTGGCCAGCTTCCGCATGGCCCAGTTCTTAACAGGCCATGGACCGGTACCAGTCCGCAGCCCAGGAGTTGGGGACCCCTGTCCTAAATGACTGTGCCCTAGAACAGTTGGTCATGGAACCAACTAGAGGGAAGGCAACCCTGGATTTAAACCTAAGTGATGTCGCCCAGGACCTAGTACAAGATGTAAATATTGTTGAACCAATTGGAAACAGTGACCACAGTGCTATCAGATTTAATATATCTTTAAGTGGGAAATTGCCAAGGAAGTCCAACACAGTCACATTTGACTTCAAAAGTGGTAACGTCTCTAAAATGAGAGACCTGGTAAAAAGGGAGTTGAAAGGGGGAGTCAAGAGAGTTAAATCCCTTCATAATGTTTGGAAGTTTCTCAAAACCACAATAATAGAAGCTCAGCTACAGGGCCGGTGCTACCATTAGGCCAACTAGGCCGCTTCCTAAGGCACAGGGCTAAAGGGGGCACCAGAAACGCCTTGAAAAAAAATACAGCACTCTCAAGTGGGAGGGGGGGCGCTAAATATTTGATCTTGCCTAGGGCACCAAACTGCCTTGCACCGGTCCTGCTCAGCTAGAATGTATGCCACAGGTTAGGAAAGGTAGTACCAAGTCCAAAAGGGCACCAGCATGGTTACCAAGCAAGGTCAAGGAAGCTATTAGAGAAAAGAAGGCTTCCTTCAGAAAATGGAAGTCTTGCCCAAATGAGGAAAACAAAAGGGAGCATGAGCTTGCACAAAGGAGATGCAAGCAGACAATAAGAGATGCAAAAAAGCATTTTGAGGAGCATATCGCTAACAACATCAAGGCCGACAATAAATAATTCTTTAAATTTATCAGAAGCAGGAAACCAGCTAGGGTCTAGGGAAACAGTTGGACCATTGGATGACAATGGAGTTAAAGGAGTACTAAAGGAGGATAAGGAGATTGCAGAGAAGCTGAATGAATTATTTTCATCGGTCTTCACTGGAGAAGATATAGAACAGACACTGCTGCCTGAATGGATGTTTTCAGAAAGGGAGTCTGAGGAATTGTGGCAAATAGTGGTGACAAAAGATGAAAGTTCTCAACTTTATTGACAAATTGAAAGTTAATAAATCACCGGGCCCAGGTAGTATCCACCCTAGAGTTCTTAAAGAACTCAGATATGAAATTGCTGATCTTCTAACAAAACTATGTAGAATGTCCCTAAGATCAGCCTCTGTACCAGAGAACTGGAGAATGGCCAATGTAACACCAAATTTAAAAAGGGGATCCAGGGGGGATCCTGGAAATTACAGGCCAGTTAGCTTAACATCTGTCCCGGGTGAATTGGTTGAGAAAGCACTATTAAAGATAAAATAAGTAAGCATATAGACGGACAAGCCCTGCTGAAAAAGAATCAACGTGGCTTCCGCAAATTTAAGGCCTGTCTCACTAACCTCTTAGAGTTCTCTGAGAGTGTCAACAAGTATGTGGACAGGGGTGATCCGGTAGACACTGTTTACTTGGACTTCCTAAAGGCTTTTGACAAAGTCCCTCTCCAAAGACTCCTGAGCAAACTTGGCAGTCATAGAATAAGAGGAGAGGTCCTCTTATGGATCAGTAACTGGTTAAAGAACAGAAAGCAGAGAGTAGCAATAAATGGTAAATTCTCCCAATGGAGGGATGTAAACAGTGGGGTCCCACAGGGGTATGTTTCGGGACAAATGCTTTTCAACTTATTCATAAATGACCTGGAATTAGGAGTGAGCAGTGAAGTGGCCAAGTTTGCTGATGATACCAAGTTATTTAGGGTGGTAAAAATGAAAAGGGATTGCAAGGCACTCCAAAAGTATCTCTCCAAACTGGGAGAATGGGCATCAAAATGGCAAATGCAGTTCAGTGTATGCAAGTGTAAAGTAATGCACGTTGGGGCAAAAAAATCTCAGCATCAAGTAGAAGCTGATGGGATCTGAGCTGGCAGTGACTGATCAAGGAAGAGATCTTGGGGTTGTGGACAGCTTGATGAAAATGTCGATCCAGTGTGTGTGGTGGCTCTGAAAAAGGCCAACTCCATGTTGGCCATCATTAGGAAAGGGATTGAAAATAAAACTGCTAAGATCATACTCCCCTTGTACAAATCCATGGTGTGGCCACACTTAGAATACCGTTTACAGTTCTGGTCTAAAAAAAAAGATACTGTAGAGTTGGAGAAAGTGCAGAAAAGGACATCTAAAATGATCAAGGGGCTGGAACAACTTCCCTACAAGAAAAGGTTAATATCTGGGATTCTTTAGCTTAGAAAAAAGGCGAGTAAGGGGAGACATGATAGAGGTGTACAAAATTATGCATGGTGTGGAGAAAGTGGATAGGGAGACATTTTTCTCCCTCTCTCATAATACTAGAATCTGGAGTCATCCCATGAAGCTGATTGGTGGGAGATTCAGGACAGATAAAGAGAAATACTTCTTCACCCAGCGCATAGTTAAACTATGGAATTCACTTCCACAAGATGTAGTGATGGCCACCAATCTGGATGGCTTTAAAAGGGGATTGGACAAATTCATGGAGGATAAGGCTATCAATGGCTACCAGTCCTGACTGGCTATGTGCTACCTCCAGTATCAGAGGCAGTATGCCTATGTATATCCGTTGCTGGAGAACATGGGTGGGAGGGTGCTGTTGCACTCATGTCCTGCTTGTGGGTTTCCTGTGGGCAGCTGGTTGACAACTGTGTGAACAGAATGCTGGACTAGGATATCATAGGATCATAGAGTTGGAAGGGGCCTACAAGGCCATCGAGTCCAACCCCCTGCTCAATGCAGGAAACTAGAGGAGGGGCCTCCCATCCAAGTAATAACCAGGCCTGACCCTGCTTAACTTTCCACGCTCAGACAAGCTGAGCCAGCGTGAGCCACAGGCCTGTATAGATAGATGGGCCCTTGGTCTGATCCAGCATGGATCTACTTACGTTCATTTTTTAAAATAGCGATCTCCCTGTAATTCTGTAAAACGTGAAGCTATTCTTTAAAATTGCATTTTCCAAGGACACACTGCACATGCTCAGAGTCGCTTTGGCCTGACATAGATTTCTTTTAAAAAGACACTTCCCATCTATGGCCTTTGCTCATAGGCACTTTATGTTCAGGTCACTAAAAAAAAAGAACAGTTTGTACTCAGTGGGCAGCGGGGGGGGGGGAGAGGCATTCTTTGTATATGCTCAGAGGCACTCAATTTAAGGTGCCTGTTGGCAACCCGAATGTTGTTGAATTAGAGGGGCCAGCTAGAACAGAATTCTGACACTCCTCCCTTACGTACTACGTACATGACCTGGAGGCAACCTCAGGTCTGCATACAGGGAACATCACCCATAGACCACGATCTCTCTCACAGATGGAACTTCTGCCAGGATTCTTCTTCCCCCACATACAGAGAGAGAGAGAGAGAGAGAGAGAGAGAGAGAGAGAGAGAGAATGGCTGAGGGAGAATGGGGGAGGGCCAGATATTCCTAGGGAACTTGGAGCTGGAGTAAGCTCTGCATCTGAGGATGGGGTGATGGGCTGGAAACTGGCGTGGATGTGGCGACAAGCGGGGAGGGGGGATGGTGGTGGTGGAGGGGAAGAGTAGAAGGGAAAAGGTTCTTCATCATGCCTGCGTGACGTTGCCCCTGTACAGTACACTTTATCCTCTGCAAATAAGCCATGTCTGGGCGGCCCCTTCCTCAAGTGTAAGCTCCGTCTGGCCCTGATAAGCCCCCAGCCAGGCTGAGATCATCACACACACAGTACACAACACAACTGACACACTACACCCTTCCCCCCTGGGAGAGCTCAGGGGAAGTAAGCAAGTGTAACCCAGCCACTGACTGAATGGGTGGCAGGCTTGCGGTGTGGGTCAGTAGGTGGGTGGTTTCATAGATTTCATAGATCACAGAGCTGGAAGGGGCCTGCAAGGCCATCGAGTCCAGCCCCCCTGCTCAATGCAGGAAACTAGAGAGGAGGGGTCATAGAATCATAGAAAAGTAGAGTTGGAAGGGGCCTACAAGGCCATCGAGTCCAACCCCCTGCTCAATGCAGGAATCTAGGTCAAAGCATCTCTGACAGATGTCTGTCCAGCTGCACCTTGAATGCCTCCAGAGTGGGAGAGCCCACGACCTCCCTAGGTAGTTGATTCCATTGTCTTATTGCTCTGACAGTCAGGAAATTTTTCCTGATGTTTAGGTGGAATCTAGGTTCCTGTAACTTGAGCCCATTATTCCGTGTCCTGCAAACTGGGATGAACGAGAAGAGATCTTTGCCCTCCTCTGTGTGACATCCCTTCAAATACTGGAAGAGTGCGATCATATCTCCCCTCAGTCTCCTCTTCTGAAGGCTAAACATGCCCAGTTCTTTCAGTCTCTCCTCATAGGGCCTTGTTTCCAGTCCCTTTATCATCCTTGTTGCCCTCCTCTGAACCCTCTCCAGTTTGTCTATGTCCTTGTTAAAGTGAGGTGCCCAGAACTGGACGCAGTACTCAAGATGAGGCCTAACCAGTGCCGAGTAAAGGGGAATGATCACTTCCCGCGATTTGGAAGCTATACTTCTATTGGTCTCCCATCCAAGTAAGAACCAGGCACAGGCCTGTGGAGGAAGAGACCCTGCAGCGAGAGAGGGAGGGGATGGATGGTGGATACCACAATGCAACTGCCATTGGAGAGAAGGTGACTGTCTTCTCTTGACCTCCGCCCCGCCCCGCCCCTGCGCTAAACACTCAACCGCTCCCAGGAAGGCAGTGCAGGAGATCGGTGCACAGTTGCCCAGGGGCAAACTGGGCACAGCAGGACGTGAGACAGCAAAAGCTCTGCATTCATGCTTCGCACTCCAAATCCACCATCCCTGCCTGGTTCTCCGCCTAGATTTCTCCAAAAGGAAGGATTAGAAACCGGAGCTCTGGCCCCAGGCAATGTCCCACTCTCTTTTCAAATGCCGCACTCCCCTTCTGAAGCTGGGTGTGGTGAGACCCCGGAATTCTGGCTCAGAGGAGTTCATCTCCTCCTAAGAGAACCCAGGAATTCTGGCTCTCTGCCAACACCTCCGCTGTAATTGGCCTCCCTCTGCTTCTACAGTTGGAAACAGAATCCATCCATCTTGACTTCTAAGGTGTGCAATTCTGCCCCAGTGGCCATTCAGAGGGACCCCACCATCCCACACACCAGGGATGCTACCAGGCGGAGGGCTCTTGGTGGTAACAATCAAAAGGCATTGTGCGGTTATCCCTTCTTCTTTCCTTTAATGGGTGTCTTTCCAGTAAGAAAAAAGACAGAAGAAGTGGTGGGAAGACACGGGAAGGCTACAAATTGAGGATGACATCATCTGGGCCACCCATAAAAGTCAGTGAATGAAGCAGGGTGATGGTGCTGTAAAGCCTCATCTGGAAACACCCCAGGCTCACTTCCTGGGTAGAAGCAGTCTAAGGGTGCTTCCAGCGGAGGCTTTTATTGTGTAATCGCCCTGCCTCAAACACCTGTTATGGAGCAGGGCTCTCCAACCTTGGGTCCCCAGATGTTGCTGGACTACAGCTCCCAGAATCCCTTGCCATTAGCAATGCTGGCTGGGTATGCTGGGAGCTGTAGGCCAGCAACATCTGGGGACCCATGGTTGGAGAGCCCTGTTATGGAGGGTCCAGACATCATCTTCTCCCATTTGTAAACCTCCTGCATTTTCCCAATACTCTTCCATTCCCCCCTCCCCCATCACAAAGGGCGCTTCCAGATGGAGAGGTCCAAGACAAGTGCTAATGATCAGAAGGCATTGTGCAGGTACAGTAATACCTTGGATTGCAAGTAACTTGGTCTGAGAGCGTTTTGCAAGACAAGCAAAAATTTTTAATAAATTTTGACTTGATAAACAAGCGATGTCTTGCAATACAAGTAGTCGTAGGGATGTAACCGCTCGCCTCGAGCGGGCGTAGCGGGCCGAAATCAGCCCCGCTCACGCCCGCCAGAGACTCGCTTTGATATAAGAGTGCTTTGAATTACAAGCACGGTTCCGGAATGAATTATGCTCTCAATCCAAGGTATTTCTGTATTCCACATTTTCTTACTTAGCAGTAGGAAAAAAGATGGAAGAAATGTTGGGAAAACACGGGGGGGGGCTACGAGTAGAAGATGTTGATGTCTGGACACCCACCCCCCCCGTAAAATTCCATGGATGAATGAGGCAGGGGGGCAGCAGTATAAAAGCCTCATTCATATAAAAGCCCCCCCCCCGGTGCTTCCAGGTGGTGGGCTCCTAATTCTACGAATTAGAAGACATTGTGCAGCAAGTCTGTCTTTTTCTCCTTAACAGATTGTCTGCATTAAGGGAGAAAAAAAGACAGAAGAAGCAGTGCTATGAGTGAAAGATGACATCATTAGGACTGCTGCTGCTCCAGGCAGAAACCCATGAATGAGGCCGGGTCTGGTGTGATAAAAGCCTTATCTGGAAGAAGCACCCCAATTGCCCAAGACTGGCCTCTTCTTCTCTAGTCCTCACTCTACCTCCAGACTTGGCACTATAAAAAGCCCAGGCATTTCTACGGTACTTTATATCCTGCTGTGCTCCGCATCTCCCGGAAAATCAAGGCTGTCTGTCTCTCAAGAACGTTTCCTGGAAGTGCTCTTCTGGCTAGAACAGCTGTGTTAGAAATTCAACAGGTGGAACAGTTCCTCACACAACTGCATCCCCATGCTGAAAGAAAAACTGCATCCACTGAATTTCTGCCTGTGTGCCTGCGGTGCTGCTGTTAAAGGCGCAGGAAGCCTTGCTTGATAGAAGGTGAGCACCTAAAAAGATAATCCGGGAGTCCTGGATCAAATCACCACCACAGGCACCTTCTCGTCTGCTGGGCCCTTTCTAGAGCTGAAGTTCTGCCTGCCAACCACCCTTTGACTGCTCTGACCTACTAGATCCCCCCCCCCCTTCCCTCAGCCCCTCCAGAGTCTGCGGTCTGTGGAATCCAGGATGTTGCACAATTTGTTAAGAAACTGCCACTGGGGATAAGAGCTGGAAACTCAGTTTTGGGAAGGGGAGGCTGTCAAAGGGGGATTGTTTACGCTTCAACTTCTGTAGCTTTGCAAGAGAGAAACAGCAAAGATACTATATGTTAGCTTGTCACGGACACGCCTGATTTGAACCTAATTTTTTAAAAAAGGGAAAAAAAGCTAGCCCTCAATTAACCATTTCCAGTACCGGTACTTTGGGATTTGCTTGCAACAAGAGCCAATCTGCCTGCTGGAGACCCGTAGCCCTACCTTGAGGCTATGTGAGATGCCCAATTCAGGTAGCAGATTCTGGATGTGGTTGAGGGTAGCAGTTGAGGGATACACAGACAGATCTAATCCACAAAGCATAATCTACCGAGCAGGGCCAGCCCCCCCCAAGACGTTTTTGCCGCCTGAGCAGAACAACAAATGGTGCCTCCACCCCGAAGTCAAGGTGCATCATGCCCAAAGCCAGCCAGATCATTTTGGCATCTGAGACACACACACCCCGCACAAGCGCCTCTCCCCATTTCCCCAGTGGTAAAAATACAATAATAATAAATACACAACAATGTGCAGACCACCCAAATCAGCTATCCACATCCCTTTGTGTAACGGTGGGGCTCTCCTGCACCAGGAAGTGCGATATCCATCGTCCACTCTCCTACCTTTAATAATGGCATCCAATTTCTGCCACCTGATTTTAAAGATACTTGTCCAGCGGGGAGAACCAGGGTGGATTTTGAGTCTTTGGCTTGGGGCTGTTTTGTGAGTTAGGTTCAGAGCTGAGACCTAGCAGATGTTGCCAAATAAGGGTACAGGATTTTGTGGATCAGGATGTGACGTCAATGGGCGGGGGGGAAGTTTAATTCTTCCCTTCACCTCAAAGATACCTTGTTTATTAAACAAAGATACAAAACTGAGTCAAAAAATACCCAGTGTAGAGGAAAAAGATGTGATGGCTGGCAGTCCTATGCCTAACCTTTTCTCCGTTCTCCATGCTCTAGCTAAGTTCCAGGTTAGACTACCGTAATGTGATGTATGTGGGCTGCCTCTGAAGACTGTTCGTAAGAAAATTACATTATGACCGGGCATTATGAGCAGATTACACCTACGCGATGCCAACTGCACTGTCTCCTAGTCTGTTTCCATGACCAAGTGCTGGTTTTGACCTTTAAAACCCTTCACAGCTTATGGCCAGTGTACATGAAGGACTGCCTGTCTCCATATGTATCTACCCATACATTAAGATCTTCAATGGAGGGCCACCTGAGGGTGCCCCCATCATCTGAGGGCCTTCTCAGTGGTGGTCCCTCAGCTGTGGAATGCTCTCCCATGGCACCTATTTTATTGTCCTTCAGGTGCCAGCAATTAGGTGTCGATCTTTTTACTTCCTCTAGCTTTTAAAATCAATTTTATTCCTGCTGAGTTTCATGCTGCATTTATACTTTTGTGGTTTTTAACCTTATTTTATGTTTCTTACATCATCATCATCATCATCATCATTATAAACCACTCTGGGAATTTTTATTTGGGAAATGATTCTGTGGCCCCTAGACCTTGTCTGAGGAGCCATAGGATAGCTCAGATTCCCAGCTCAGAGGCCGGAGACAGCACTCTGACCTCAGAGCTGGGAAGTGGAGCCATACACACACACCCCTTGCAGCCGGAGCTGAAAGAACCACACCAGCCGCTCTCAGAGGTGGGGAATACAACCTTGGAGAGGGGTTAAAAGGGGCATTTTGGGGGGAGGAGACTGGAGTGGCCAGGATATGAGGTATCCTGAAGCCACTCCAACCTCTTTCCCTCCCCCTCTGAAGCGCCATCTCTAGATGGCTGAAAATAGCCATCTAGCGAAAATGCAGAGCGGGAGGAGCAGGGAGGCAAAGACCACCTCTGTTGCTCCTCCCGCTCTGCACTGGATGAGACTTACGCTCATCTCCATAGGATTGCACCCGTAGTTATTTATCCTGCCCTTCAGCCAAAAAAGGCTCCCAGAGCGGCCTACAAAGATAAGAAATAAGGCAATCCTTGCCCACAGCTTTACAATCTAAAAGGCACAACACAAAAGGAAAGGGGACTGGGAAGGAGGAGGAAAAAAGCAAATTCAGGCACGTGATTCTTAGTTGCAAAGTTTTTATTTTATTTTATTTTATTTTATTTATTTATTTATTTCATTTCCATATCGCCCCACAGCCGAAGCTCTCTGGGCGGTTCACAACAGTTTGACATAAAAACAACAATAAAAAACATACAAAATAGTTAAAAGATTAAAAACCAAATTTAAAAGCACAGTTTAAAATAACAATTAAAATAACTAATAGAACTGAGCCTACAGGTGACAATCCCCCCCCCATGCTATTCCGAGCTCCTAACTATTAAATGCCTTGGCATAGAGGGAAGTCTTAACCTGGCGCCAAAAAGATAGTAAGGTTGGCGTCAGGCGGGTCTCAGTGGGGAGCTTATTCCATAATTGGGGGGCTACCACTGAGAAGGTCCTCCTCCTTGTTGCCACCAACCGAGTCTCTATTGGAGGTGGCAGTCGGAGGAGTGCCCCAGATGTTGAGCGTAGTGTCAACAAGTTCTGCAAGTCATGGAGCTGGAATATGATTGAACACGAATCAGAATATGATTGAAAGTGGGTATAAAATACTTATACAATAAATTGATAATAAATGATAGATTTGCTTCTGGTATGATAGAGCCTGCCATACCTTTCCCAGGGTGCTTTTGCTTTGCCCACAACCTTAGCATAGGAGTGGGCAGAAGGCAGATCTAGCAGCAAATCTCTGGGTGATTTGAAGTAAATTAGCAAGGGGTTGCAACTCCCTATTTAACCAGAGCAGCAACAAAAAGATGGAAGTTTCCTCCATAAAAATTAGGCTACTGAAATTGAGAAAGTATTGGGGGGAAATCCGAAATGGCTTTAAGGTCAGTTCTGGTACAAAAACTAATTCTTGGATGGAGCCTGTGCCCAGAGGCATCCTGTCCCTTAATTCTAGGTGAATGTCCTCCCACACTCCACTGCCCCTGCCCCAATTTTGCACTTGGTGGACCTCAGGTTTCTACTAAAACAACAAAAACCCCCCACAAATTAGTAGATCTCTAACATGCTTGAAGCCAGCCCACCTCTACCTTAGAGAGCATGACAACTTCCTCTCTCAAAAGCAGAGCAGAGAATACGGAGAACCCTCGCACTGATCTCACTGCAGAAGGAAGGAATGTACTCCTGTACTGTACATAGAGCACAGGAATACCTTGGACTGCAAGCATAATTTGTTCCGGAACCGTGCTTGAAATCCAAAACACTCTTATATCAAAGCAGGTCTCTGGCGGGCGTGAGCGGGGCCGATTTCGGCCCGCTCCGCCCACTCGAGGCGAGCGGTTACATCCCTACGCGGACTACTTGTTTTGCAAGACCTTGCTTGTTTATCAAGTCAAAATTTATTTTGAAAAATTGCTTGTCTTGCAAAACACTCTCAGACCAAGTTACTTGCAATCCAAGGTATTACTGTACATGTATAGCACTGTGGCATGCCTTCTAAATAACCCTTTAATACTGTTCTCAGTGTGCACGTATGTGTGAACAGCGCTTACAAAAATTAGAAGAATCAAACCATTTACTTTTTAGGAGTGTTTTTTTTTTAACGGGAACACACCTGTTCACCTGACTTCTCTTTAACCCCTCCTTGTGGACACAAAACAAAGGGGTTAAATTATGTTTTAAAAGCGTGAGTAATCCAGCCTAAATGTTCTTGTGAAGTTTCCTCCACCCGTGAGAGGCCAGAGAGCAGTGCCCCATTATTGCTCCTGGAAAGGATAAAAAGGCCTGCCTGGGTGTCTTATTTCAGCTGTCATTAATAAAAATTCTCCTTCTTCATTAAGATCAACAGTGTCTGCCCCACCCCACTCAACTCCTTTCCACATCTCCCAAATCCCCAGGAGATTCATAGCCTAGAGAATAACTAATGATGAGAATTAGCTGGCTTTTGTTAAAATCTACTTTCATGCAATTACCACCCCCTCTGCTCCCCACAAACAAACGCCCACCTAGTATTTACCATTTCTTCTACAAATACATCCGTCTTTAATTTCAATTCTGCCTGGCAGCAGCAACTACTATAAGTCAGTGCTGGGGGTGGGGTGTACCTAGCCATTTTGTGACTAAGTACACAAAAGAGAAATGAGAAATTTCTCATTCAGAAATTTGCAGCAAGCTGCCAAGGTTTTGTTTTTGTTTTTTTTGCTTTTTTGCAATAGTTTGCTGCCCCACCAACCTACCCAAAAACTTCCAAGAGGTTTGTAGTAATTCTGAATGCCCCTTCTTAGGGTTGCCAACTATTCAACTGTATGTGGGTGTGTCTTTAATAGCAGCTTGATCACCTTGACTTTAGGAGGTGATCATGTTTATCTCAGAGTGGCAGAAAGCTTCACCTTCTGATTTCTGCCCGACCAAGCTGCTGTAATAGGTATAAGAGCAGAGCAGACTTTTTTCAGGTCAGTTGGCAACCTTACCCACATCCTTTTTACAATTCCTGAAAGGAACCGTGTACTGAAAGTGCAAGGGATTATATAGCTACTACCCTTCCTATCCCCTGAGGCTTATACCTGCTCTCTACAAAGTACTGTATTTTCTGGTAAGAAACATCAAAAACTGGGAAGCTCTGGCCCATGAACGATCTAAGTGGAGGTTGGCCTTTCACAAAGGTTCTATGGACTTTGAAGAAGCTCGAGTGCAAGGTGAAAGGGAGAAACGTGCTAAGCGAAAAGCACGTCAAATGAATCCTTTACAAGACCATCTTCCATCTGGTAACCTGTGTCCTCACTGTGGGAAGCTGTATGGATCTAGAATTGGCCTCCACAGTCACTTACGGACCCATCGCTAGAGTCTACACAATTTTCTTTAGAATTTTCCTCCTTTTAAAATCTCCTTTTTGTAAATTTTCTTCTTCTTTTTTTTTTATCCTGGAAGACAATCTTACTCGGTCACGAGTGATCGCCTGACTGACTGACCTATGATTTTAATACCAGCCTCAAGAGGTGAAGCATTCAGTCCTTATGGCATTTCCCTACTGGGGAAACTTTGCCTGGTAAATTTCGCCTGTCATACAACAGTTAAAAGCACAGTAGCACTGTAATGTTTTATAACATTATTTGGAGATGGTATTTGACTCCGGTAAGATTAAACAAAATAGATAGTAATTGTTCTCCATTGTGTTGGAGAGGATGTCAGGATCTTGGCACTTATGCTCATATGTGGTGAAGTTGTAAAAATTTCTGGAACAAAATTTCTGTAGAAATTTCAGAAATTATTGGTAGTAATTTGGAGGTCTGTCCAACTAGCGTTGTAATCAATAACGGAGAAACTTGTTTGTTCTCAAGAGATAAAGGAACTAATTGTAAATTTGTTAACCGCGGGGAGATTAATGATAGCAAGGAAATGGAAAGTTCAACATGAGTTTTCAGTTATTGACTGGTATAAAGAGGTGTGGGATATTGCCTTAAATGATAAATTAACATGTAGTATCAAATGTAAAAAGGGACAATTAAAGAAAAATAATTTCAAGGATATTTGACTATTCCTAGACTATGTTTTAGTAAAGGGAAAGGGGAGCATGTCAAGATATGATGTATTTTTGGAATATTGAATAATAATGGATTATTATGTATAAATTTTTTCTTGGCCCCATGGTGACGGGTGCACTTTAGTAGTTACAGTAATACCTTGGATTGCAAGTAACTTGGTTTGAGAGCATTTTGCAAGACAAGCAAATTTTTAAATATTTATTTTTACTTGATATACAAGCGACGTCTTGCAATACAAGTACTGTAGTACGGCTTAAATTAAAAATCTCTGTACAAATTTTTTTGGGGGGATTTCATTTTGATATAAGAGTGTTTTGGATTACAAACACGTTTCCAGAACGAATTATGCTCTCAATCCAGAGCATGACTGTATATGTATGTGGGTTTTTTGTATTTGTTTTATATAATGTTTGAAATAAAGTTTAAAATTATTTTTTTAAAGTAGCACTGTAATGGTAGCAATACAGGCAGTCCCTGAGTTAAGAACATCCGAATTACAAACAACCAATACTTAAGAACAGACTTCTGTGTTCCCCGGCGCAACACCGTTTACATAGAGTACATAGCGTAGTATACTATGCAATTTGCGTAAATGCCGATTTTAACGTATAGAACGCTATGCTGTTCCGACTTACATATAAATTCGACTTAAAGACATTCTTAAGAACAGATCTTGTTCGTAACCTGGGGACTGCCTGTAATAGATTCAAGTCAGAAAGGCGAGCTGGCTACTGCACATTTAAAAAGGCCACTAACGTGGATGCAACACTCATCCCTCCACAAGACTGGCCTTAAGCTGCATAGTCAGGAGTTAAAAAAGAAAAAAAAAAGGAGACAGGGTGGTTCAAACCCCACCTGGAAGCTTTCCCTGTAATCCAGTATGCAATGCAAGGTTACTCGGTGATGAGGCAACACACATGCTTAGAGGGGCTTTTAATATAGCTTTACCGTTTCCAAGGTTTAGTGATGATGATCCTGAAAAATTCTGGGGCAGAGCCCTGGGAAGGCCTGGCTAGCTGAAGTTGTGCAAGTCTCTGATCATTAGGTTTGCCAAATATGTACCCCTATTCCTGGACTTTAGCAGCAGTGGGAAGCAGCTGGCAAGGGGTTCAGGGTTCTTTGACAGGGACATATGCATTCATAAATGCATATGTCTCTGTAAAAAAGCCATGGGTAGCCCTGTCCCCCCCCCCAAAAAAAAACAAAACCCTTTTAAAAGGAAAAAGAGTTTTGACAACTAGCTGTCAAAGCCCTGTGATCCCATAAAAGGGGTGGCTCACACTTTTCCACTTTCCTGAGTACCTAGAATCTTGGGAAAGGGTGGAAAGGTCCAAAGAACCTGGCAAGAGTCACCCCCTCCCAAAAAACCTAGAGGATCTCACAGTGAAGGGGGTGATCTACTGGCCAAGATCACTTGTAGCTTTGGTTTCATGTCACCTTTTGACAGCTGTCAAGAGAAAGCAAAGTGAAAAATATACCTCTTTGCAGCCTCTCTGGGCCAATGCCCATGGTGGGTGCCTGCTGCACTTTGATAGCAGACACCCTCCAGGACATTGCCCAGGTGAGGTTACCCATTTTGGACCGTGCACATGCGCCGTTGCACAAGTCTGACTAAAAAAAAAATTAAAAATATGTTTGAAAACATTTGCAAAAATTTCTTGCACTAAAAAATAATTTTAAAAGGGGCGATGAACCAGTGACAGACAGCCCCTCTAATGTGCCACTTGGGCACTTTGAAGGGGGTGTCACTAACTGTCAAATCAGAGATCGCAAAACATGATTTCCTCCCCCCCGCCGCCAAAAAAGTGAAATGGGGGGGGGAATCTGCAGTGAGCACAGAAGGGCTCACGATTGCAGCGGGGGTGGGGGCAGACAAGACAGGGCCTGCTGTGGAATTCCCTGGTATACCTGTGGGAGGACCAAGGGGGAAAGAGCGGGGCCCCGGGGGGACAACCCACGGTGAGCCTGATCATCTGTCTGGTGCACTGTGGGTTGTTCCAGGAACAATCCACTCTGTGTAGCTTATTCACAGGGTGGGTTGTTGTGATGTGTGTGAACCCACCCATTGTGAATGTGCTTGTGTCCAGCTGTTCTCACCTGATAGCAGGGATGCTGAACCTCAAGCCCATGGGCCAAATTTTGCCAGTTTAGGGTCCCAATCCAGCCTTCCAGGGTCCTCCAGATGGCCTTGTTGTCCCCTTCTCCTGGCCCCCGGGCCCCCGACCAGGGTGGTTTCCCAGCTTTTGCGCTGTTTTTTCCCCATGCTGAAAGGTCAAAATGCCTCTCCGAAGGGTTAGTTATTGGCAGTAGGAGCTTTAAATTAAAATCTTTTGTATTTTTCATAATTTTGGCTCCACCCCTTTTACCTTTGGCTCCACCCACCACTTGAATGTGACTCTCTCTGAAATTGAATTCAGCCCTCTGACTGAAAGAGGTTCAACATCTGTGCCTTATAGTCTATTAACCTCTACGAGGGGATAAAAAGAAAACAAAAAATAAAAAATAGCTGTTGCATGTCTGTCTTGTGTGTGTGTGTGTGTGTGTGTGTGTTACAAGTTGTCAGGGCTGGGCTGAGAACTTCTAAATATTTCCTACATGTGGCTAGACATTTTATTTATTTATTTATTTATTTATCATATTTATACCCCGCCTTTTTTCCTGCAAGGAACCCAAGGCGGCTTACATAATCCTCCTCCTCCTCCTCCTCTCCATTTTATCCTCACAACAACCCTGTGAGGTAGGTTAGGCTGAGAGTCAGTGGCTGGCCCAAAGTCACCCAGTGAGTTTCATGGCCGAGAGGGGACTAGAACCCGGATCTCCCCGAGTCCCAGTCCAACACTCTCTCCACTACGCCACACTGGCTCACCACACATTTTAATATTTTGCTCCATTTTTGTACAGGTTTGGCTTTCAAGAGTGCTTCCAGACGGAGGGCTCCTAGCAGGACTAATTAAAAGGCGTTGTACAGGTATTCTGCTTTTCAATGGGTTAACTAAAGAAACCTCTCCTCCCTACTTCTGGCCTCTCTGGCCAGAGCTGTGCTGCTCTCTCTCTACTTCCTGCTTCTTTGTGGAAGTTGGGTTGCTCTTTGCTTTTCTCTTCTCCCAACAGGGAGGGCGCAAGTCAGAGCTGGCTTCCAGCCAGAGATCTTCTACAATGAAACTAATCTGCCTATATGCATCCTGCATATATGTGAATGAACTGTAAGTAAAAACTGATAAATGTCTTTATTCGTTTTAAACCTTGTGTGGATATTCTGTTTCCTTTTAAGAGCCTTAAGAGACAAGAGTTTAGCAACTCACGTGGTGAAACCAGACTAACCGGTTTAGATAAAGCAGGCTGTGCACTTAAGGAGGAAACTCTGCTTCGTCCTAATCAGTTTAGGACTGACTCCTTTTAACCATATCCTCCAACATTGTGTGCGTGTGTTACAAGTTGTCAGGGCTGGGCTGAGAACTCCTAAATATTTCCTACATGTGGCTAGACACTGTAATGTTTTGCTCCATTTTTGTACAGGTTTGGCTTTCAAGAGTGCTTCCAGACGGAGGGCTCCCCCCCCCCAATGGATTTTCTACAGTAAGAAAAAAGACAGAAGATGCGGTGGGAAAACACTAGAGCAGTGTTCTCTCCAACCTTGGGTCCCCAGATGTTTTTGGTCCTACAACTCCCAGGTTGGAGAACACTGTACTAGAGGGTTACGAGTGGAAGAGGACACCATCTGAACCTCCCCTAAAATTCTGTGAGCGAGGCAGGGCGATGGTGCAATGAAAGAGCCTTGTCTGCAAGCACCCTAAATGTCTGATGTTTGCGCTTCAGGAATTTGAGAGGTTTCTCCTCCCATTCTGTGGATGACATCTGGCAAGAGATTTCTCCCCCCCCTCCCCAGTTTTCCGCAGTACCATGAAAATGCTGCCCACCAAGTTTCCCCATCCCCCCACCGCAGTCACTGGAGTAATAATAATGATTTAAAAAACAAAACAAAAAACTGGAGCAGCTTAGGGGTCTCCACAGGGTCAGAGCTTCCCCGGAAGACAAAACTGGTGAGGCGGCTGCTGAATGACCTCATTGCAGGGGGCATAGCATCGTTCTTGGTCTGCAACTGAATCGCAGTCACCCTGACGGGTGGAACCACAACCCCAGTTCCACATGACAAGGGCAGAGCCAAGCTGAGGCAGTCCATGAATAAACCCCAATTGTATTTTTCCCAATGACATTATTGTATTGCCCCATTTTTCCCTGAACCTCTTTGGTGCTACCTGCCGAATCCCCTACCAAGGTTGGCCATTAGGCAGAACGAGGCAGCCACCTCAGGTGATTTTGGGTTTTATTAAAGGGTAGCAAACCGTTGGTTTTTAAGTCTATTATTGTTGTATTTTTACTGCAAGGGATGGGGAGAGATACCTGTGGGATTTTCTGCCTCAGGTGCCAAATTTGCTGCTCTGCCTCAGGCAGCAAAATGTTTTGGGCTGAGTTCTGTTCCCTCCCAACTGTCCTGACAGAAAGAAAAGATCAAATATCATGATCATGTGTAGATTTTTACTGTAAACAATTATTAAGGAAGAGAGTGAAAGACCTGAGTTCTGCTCACAGGGAAGCAACAATGTTCCGTTCCTTCCGGACTGGCTCCAGAGACTGGTGAGGTTGGCCTTTTGTGCCTTATTCCATTCAGGATCAGCAAGGGGCCTGCTACTGCTCCAACTGCACCATTCCCAAGCAGGACAAACTAGATATAATCAGGGATGGGGACTCGGACTCCAGGACTCGACTCGTGAGTCAGACTGAGTCCCCCCTCTGACTCGAGTCAGACTCGAGTCCCAATATTTTTAATGGGACTCGAGACTCGACTCGGGACTTGAGACCAAGGACTCGTGTTCCAAAATCGTGTTCCTCAAATGCAACATGGATAGGTTTTAGGAAGTACAGCAAGTTTATTTTTTAAAATCATTTCCCTAAAATGCAACCTTTCAGACATTTTGGGTTTGGCTGCCTCTGCCTGCCTGTTTGGGGTTCCCTGCCTCCTCTGCCCGCCTGGTCTCTTCTTGACCAGTTCCACAGTTTGAATTGTCCAAGACAAAGGCCTCTGCCTGCTTTGGGGTTCCCTGCCTCCTCTGCCTGCCCCTGGTTATTTTGGGTTTGTCTGCCTGGTCTGTTCTTGCCAAAATCAGTTGCAGAGTTTTGAAATAAAAAGGCACACTTGTGCCTAGAATTTATTTAAGCCACACATCTGAAATAGCCTTATTTTGTTGGGGAAAACCCCCCATTGATTTTAATAGGGACTCGTGGAGTCAGCTTTGGGAGTGACTCGGGACTCGTGAGTCACCATTTTGGACCAAGGACTCGGACTCGAGACTTGGGTCCAAAGACTCGTGACTCGACTCGAGACCAAGGACTCTTCAACATCCCTGCTGAGGGGAGATATGATAGCACTCTTCCAGTACTGTACTTGAAGGGTTGTCGCACAGAGGAGGGCCAGGATCCCTTCTCGATCATCCCAGTTTGCAGGACACAGAATAATGGGCTCAAGTGACAGGAACCCAGATTCCAGCTAAACATCAGGAAAAATTTCCTGACTGTCAGAGCAATAAGACAATGGAACCAACTACCTAGGGAGGTGGTGGGCTCTCCCACTCTGGAGGCATTCAAGGTGCGGCTGGACAGCCATCCGCATCTGTCAGGGATGCTTTGACCTGGATTCCTGCATTGAGCAGGGGTTTGGACTCGATGGCCTTATAGGCCCCTTCCAACTCTACTTTTCTATGATTCCATGATTCTAACCTTACATCTTTGGAGTAAACATGTATAGGATTGTGCTGTTAGTCTAATTAAGTAACCCTTAACGCACTTGCAAAGGCTGTATTCTTTATAATCGGTCCCTCTTTTTCTTATTCAGGAAAATTCCTTACTATATTCCTCTCTGTGACTTGGTTTGCATGCCACGACAACCCACGGTGGGTTGTCAGCATTGTTTGTTGCAGAGTGGCTTGTTGTGCTGTCCGAAGCCAGCATGGTGGCTTCAGCGTGGTTTGTTAACCACACACAAGCCACCCTGAGAACCCATGGCTTATTGTTGGGTTGTTTGGGGTGGCTTGTTTTCAGAGTGGCTTGTTGTGATCTGTGAACCTGGCACAATGGCTTGTGTGTGGCTTGTGCCAAAAGAGTTCCTTGGCAAAAGTGGCAGAAAACCAGGGATGTTGAAGAGTCCTTGGTCTCGAGTCACGAGTCGAGTCACAAGTCTTTGGACCCGAGTCTCGAGTCCGAGTCCAAGTCCTTGGTCCAAAATGGTGTCTCATGAGTCCTGAGTCCTGAGTCACTCCCAAAGCTGACTCCACGAGTCCCTATTCAAATCAATGGGGTTTTTCCCCAACAAAATAAGGCTACTTCAGATGTGTGGCTTAGACAAACCCAAAATAACCAGGCAGGCAGAGGAGGCAGGGAACCCCAAAGCAGGCAGGCAGAGGCATTTGTCTTGGACAATTCAAACTGTGGAACTGGTTAAGAAGAGACCAGGCAGGCAGAGGAGGCAGGGAACCCCAAACAGGCAGGCAGAGGCAGCCAAACCCAAAATGTCTGAAAGGTTGCATTAGGAAAATGATTTTAAAAAATAAACTTGGATTGTTACTGCAACTGGGTCCAGACAGCACCTGCAGGTGGCATCAAGTAGAGATGTTGACGAGTCCTTGGTCTTGAGTCCCGAGTCGAGTCTCGAGTCCCATTAAAAATATTGGGACTCGAGTCCGAGTTGAGTCAGAGGGGGGACTCAGTCCGACTCACGAGTCGAGTCCTCGAGTCCGAGTCCCCATCCCTGGATCTGGGACGAGGAGGAGGGGAAAAGAGTGGGGTTGGGGTTTAGAATCATGAGGTGGTGGGATCTGGGATTAGGAAGAGAGGGGTGGAAAGTGTGGGTTGATAACCATAGGCCTCAGACATCTGAAAGTCTGAACTAATTTGGAGAGACTCACAACTCTCCTGGCAGAACATGGGCTCCAGGAAGGAAGCCTAGCTTCTCCTAACTCCCACCAAAAATCCCTACCAAAAGGCTAGGCTATATATTTATAGGGCCTTCCCTATGGGATGGACTGCTTTAAGATATTGGGCAAGGGTGCAGTAAAGTACATCAGCAGGGTGTACTTTTGCCCCTCCAAAGGCAGAAAGGCAGGGTGGGGGTCTGTGTGAACCAAAGGTCAGAGTGACACAGGCTTTCAGGCTATATGCAGTTTCTACAGTTTAACCTGTTGCATCCCTAAGTCTCTCTGTGAAAATAAAGTAGATTATCACCATAGAGATGGGGAAAGGGAAGAATAACACAATGCCCAGTTTAAAGGTTGACCTGGTATGGTTGGATTGGGCCTGCATCAAGGGTAGTCATGGTCAGCCACCTGCCAAGGGCCCACACCCTAGCAGGGGCCCACTGAAAAGAGCCCCCTGGCTTTGCTTCTCCACCAATTCAACCTGCCTCTCCTTCTGGCCCTGATAACAGTGGTGGTGGTGGTGGTGGTGGTGGTGGTCGTGGTGGTGAGGAAGAATAATATTTTATTTACGGTCTATCGACCACACCAATACGTAAAACAATACAAACAAGATACACTAGCTCTTAATTATACACTCAAATAAAAACTTAAATAAAAACAGAATCAGACAAGCATAGAAGGTCTAGTCACAATAGCAATATTCAAAAATTTTGCAACTTTCTTGGTAATTGAGCTATTTGAGCCGTCAAGCAGAGTGGACAAAAGAAACTCTGAGGATCGTCCAGGGAAAGTCTGGGTGATTGGATGTACTATGTTTTCTCTAGCCCCTCGATAAAAGCTGCACTTAAAAAGGACACGTGCAACAGTTTCCACCTCCTCATTATTGGAGGGGCAACACCTGTTTTCCATTGGGATTTTATTGAATCTACCATCCAAAAGTTTGGAGGGTAGAACATTAAATCGAGCCAAGGAAAACGCTCTCCTATATTTTGGAATAGATAACCAATCTAAGTATAGCATCCCATTTGTAGAGTAAAGGTCTGACATACCCATCGACAAGGGGGAGCATGGGCCCTGAGCCGCTCCGTGGAGCTCTTGGAAGTCGATGTCAACTAATCTTTGCTTAACAAGAAATTTAGCTTTCTCCCAAGGCATGGATAACAAGTAGGAGGGTGACAGCCCGGCTGAGACAACCTTTTTCACCACTGCTTTGTTCCAAGCAGATGCATGGAAATCTAACATAACCTGGAATCAGGACCGGTGCAAGGCAGTTTGGTGCCCTAGGCAAGATCAGATATTTAGCGCCCCCCCTTCCCACTTGAGGGCGCTGTATTTTTTTTCCAAGGTGTTTCTGGCACCCCCTTTAGCCCTGCGCCCTAGGCAGCTGCCTAGTTGGCCTAATGGTAGCACCGGCCCTGCCTGGAATGCAGAAGAGTTAAGCTTAAGCAGAGAACAGCAGCGAAGCCAAACGTGAATAGAATGTATCCAAGCCATACAGCCGAGAGAATTAAGGCCAGCTTCCAGATAGAGAACAGCACTAGCCCACACACTTGGGCACGCCAAATATCGCTCTTAGAAAGTAAGGAGAAAGTAAGGTGGTGGTGAGGAGAAGGAGCAGTAGATGCTACGGCCTACTTTCTCACTAGCTCTCTGCTTGTCAAGCAAGCAAGTGGTAGCAGTGATACGAAAGAGGATGCAGATCAATAGCAGCTGGTGACAATGGCCACAAGGAGGTAGACTAGTTACTGAGGGAGGGGGCAACTTCACTCATTGACTGGGTTTGCATGACACAACAACCCACCGTGGCTTATATGTGGTTGTCGTGTCCTGCGACCCCGTAATGGGTTTGTCAGGGTGGCTTAAATTTGGCTTATAAGCCACCCTGACAAACCCATGACTTGTAGTAGGGGTTGTTTCAACCACAATGGGTTTGTGGGGTTGTCTGAACCCAGATGACACGACCCATCGTGGACGAGGACAAGCAGGACCGATGCAAGGCAGTTTGGTGCCCTAGGCAAGATCAGATATTTAGCGCCCCCGCTTCCCACTTGAGAGCGCTGTTTTTCCCCCCAAGGCATTTCTGGCGCCCCCTTTAGCTTTGCGCCCTAGGCAGCTGCCTAGTTGGCCTAATGATAGCACCGGCCCCGAGGACAAGGTGCTACAGAGCTGCTTGGCAAGAGTGGTGAAATCCCCTTGCCAAGCGGCTACTGGGTGAGCACCGCTGACAACCACCCCCAAAGTGCCCGAGCGGCACTTGAGGGCGGCTGTCAGAAGTTTCACCCCGCTGCATGCTGCTGTGGTGCGCAGCGGAGTGCAGCAGAGATCGCTCCTACCCCAGCCCGCGCCGCTACTGGGAGGCCTTTCGGTCTTGTGGTGGTGACGTGCGGTGGAGATTGGTGCCGCTGACTTGTAAGTCAGCGGCACCAATCACTCCTCCTCCACTGCCTGCCGCAGCAGCGAAGCCCTTTCGGGGCCGTGGTGTGCAGTGGAGATCGTTACTCCCCCGCCGCCTGCCCCATCCCACTGAGCCCCAGAATGGGCTTGGCATGGCAGGGTGGCACAGCCGCCGCCGAGATGGGTGAAGCCAAGTCTTAGCGCCTCTGACAGCTGCCCCCAAATGCCGCTTGGGCACTTTGGGGGCAGCTGTCAGCAACTCACGATCACATTGGGGAGAGAAAGAAACCTTGGTGCTCCCATAGGGTCCCTTGGGATACCTGTGGGAAGACCAAGTGGGGAGGATGGAGCCTGCTACCCATGATGTGCCTGATCATCTGTCGGGCACATCGTGGGGCCTCGGGCATTTAACCCACACTGCATGACTTATGCCACAGTGTGGGTTAACGTGTCATCCAAAACCCACCCATTATCCCAACTGGATAATATGGCAAGCAAGCCTCATTCATATAGAAAATGGAGACATGGGGGTCTTACTTTAACACTGAATGGGCTGCATGGGTGAGGGCAGCTGAACCCTTTCCAGCCCCCCCCCCCCCATCTGCTGCCCCAGACATTTTTCCTCACAGCCTGGCTTGATTTCTGTGAGAAAAATGCCTGTGACAACAGACCGTGGGGAGTTGGGAGGTTCAGCGATCTTCACCCAAGCACCCCTTTCAGTGTTAAAGGAAGATACCCCACGTCCCCATTTTCTATATGAATGAGGCAGACGACCCATGAATAGACAAATGTGGCTACCACTGTTGCATATCTAATTTGGGCCACAGGTAGCATGACAGCATGTTTTGTTTGTATACGACCCCTCTTCCAGATTGAGTGAGTCCACAGAGGGTGTAGATTTCATAGATCATAGAGTTGGAAGGAGCCTACAAGGCTACCAAGTCCAACCCCCTGCTCAATGCAGGAAACTAGAGGAGGGGTCTCCCATCCAAGTAACAACCAGGCTTGACCCTGCTTAGCTTTCCACACTCAGACAAGCTGAGCCAGCGTAAGCCACAGGCCTGTCTTCTCTGAGGGTTCTCAAAATTCTGGGCACTACTTGCCTCCATATGCAATATTTATTTATTTGTTACATTTATATTCCACCTTTCCTTCAAGGAGCCCAAGGCGGTGTACATGACCCTCCTCCTCTCCATTTTATCTTCACAACAACCCTGTTAGTTTTAGGTTAGGCTGAAAGTCAGTGACTGGTCCAAAGTCACCCAGTGAGCTTCACGGCCGAGTAGGGACTAGAACCCAAGTCTCCCAAGTCCCAATCCAACACTCTAACCCAGTGTTCTCCAACCTTGGGTCCCCAGATGTTTTTGGCCTACAACTCCCAGCATGCCCCAGCCAGAACACTGCCTATGGCACACTGGCTCTCAACAGAATAATCTTTCAGGAGGTGAGGTGCCCTTTCCAGATTATTGCATACCTTTCAGCTGTGAGGTGGCTGAATCTTCTTCTCAGTGACTGTGGAGTGAGTTTTCCCTTTTAGCTTTGAACATTTCTGAATATTTAATAAATCTAAGGTATTATCTGGGTCACCTCCAGGTGGGCTTTTTTGGCTTTTTGTTTTTTGCCACCCAGCCAGTATTCCTTTGTAAATAAAATAGTTGTATTGCACTTATACCTTGATGTTCCTCCAAATAGCTTGGAGTGGCTTACATATATTTCCCAAACAGTTTTCTATTCCGGTAGTTTATGGGGCCAGATCTGATTGTAGTTTTTCTTGGCTTTTCAGCAGTAGAACTGCATTGTGTGCCCCCCTCAGACTGTTTTGTGGAGCCCTGGGCAAGAGGCCTGACCCTCCCCCAGAGAAACCAGTCCTGCGATGCTTTGTATCGTTAAAATCCATCCACCTTGCTGGTCTCCTGAGCACCAGCAATGAATGAACTGGGGTAGAGATCATGTGGGAATGGAAATGACCGCTTGGAAGAGATCTGTTGCTTCGATGTTATGAAATGTTATTTATTTATTTATTTATTATATTTATGAATCGCCCATCTGACCAGACATCCGGCCACTCTGAGCAATGTACAGTCCAATAAAACACAAGAGGGGGGAACACACACACACACACACAGTATAAAACACAATTAAAAACAGTACAAAACTTAAAATTCCTAACCCACCCCATATTCCCGCCTGAAAAGCCATGTTTTTCATGCCCGGCGGAAGCTAATCAAGGAAGGGGCATGGCGGAGGTCACTGGGGAGGGAGTTCCATAAACTGGGGGGTTGCATCCACATGCATCCAAATGTTGCATCCACATAAGGGGTCTGTCCCCCAGTGAGAGGTCATCCCACTTCTGCAATCCTTACTCTATTGTTCCAGCAGCAGAAGCGGGGAGAGCTCATTGAGGATTGTGCAGGGTCCCAGATTTGGCTCCGTGGGCTCTTCGGGCATCCATGGACTCTATTAGCGAGGAGGTTCGGGAAAGGAATACATGCGTCTCATGATCTTTGTGGCAGGCCTGAGCCCGTGTGCACTGCCCATATCACATCTGAGGAACACCACAGGAATAACCAGACCGTATCGGTTGTGCTTGGGAGATGGTGTCCAACCTTAGCTTCTGAATGTGGCTACCAGTTGGCATGAGTGGCACCAGAGCTCAGCAGGGTCAGGCCATTGCCAGGGCACAAGCAAAAGGGCCCATCTGCTGAGAACTGGCACTGCCATCTTGGCTCTCGCTTCTGGTCAGGTCGGAGCTAACCGGTACTGCTTCCAACCAGGAGGGGCTTGGCCGGATGTGAGACGGAGCCCTTGCAATGGCGCAAGGAATTCTGGGCCTCTGGGCCATCATCTATTTTATGTTCAGGCATGGCCTGGCTAGGTTGGGGGCCGCGTGCAGTGTGGCCTTACCAGGTCTGGAGTGGTAGTGCATCCCAGAGTAATCCTTGAGTGTTAGTCTGTGCACCTTGCTCCCCCCCACCCTCACCCCCACCCCAACAGCCATGTCTTAGCTGCCCGCCCCACCCCCAGGCAAGTACGAGGCCATCCAATGTGAACTTGCCCGAGAACCTCCAAAAGTCTGGAGCTTGTCCTGCTGCTGGCTGGGTGGCGGGGTGAAAATTCAAGAGGAGGAGAATGTAACTTGGGTTCCTCTGCAGATGAAGGGAAGATGCCTATTTGTGATCACTACCATAGACCTCTGTAAGGTCTTCTCCTACTGCTTTGAGGACCAAATTACAGAAATGGTGGCATGGTGGCAGATTTTCCCTTTTAAATGCAAGTCTGCCCCAAACACATTTAAAGTGTGTGTGTGTGTGTGTGTGTGTGTGCAATATAAAAAGTGAAAGGAGAACATGGACAAGGAGTGTTGACCTTCTCTCCACTTAATTATATCTGCCCATAGCCAAGCATCTGGCCCCCAAGTGCTTTTCTCTTGGCAGAGCTTTATTTCCTGTATCAGAGCTTGGCTGAGGGGAAAATAATCTCAGGCAAAAGACTGTGAGGAAGTCAGCCATGGGCAGGAGAAGGACTCGTCAACCCCACCCACAAACACCCCCTTTGCTTTTAAATCAGGCCTCCACACTCCGCTTTCAATGTGATGGAGTAGCCCTGCCTATAAAGAGAGGGGTCTCCCACCATCATGCTTGGTTTGGCCCTAATACCCTTAAGTTAGAGAGAAATAAAGGCAAGCAGGGCTGGGAAATACCCAGATGCCTAGTTGCTTAGATACTTAAAACATTTGGTGCTGGCACGCTAGGTATGAATATATATTTCCATATATTTCCTGTGCAGAGCTGCTGCCTAAGAATGAGAAAATATTCTTCCAGCCCTTGTGCCGCAACTCTTGTATTCTGCACCAAGCAAAGCCAATTCCCCCAACCAGGAAATTCTGATTTGGCTGTCAGAATATATCATGCAGCAATATTTTTTATTAATTTACTTAGCATCTGCATTATTAATTCTCAGTCTTTTTTTTTTTTAATTTACACAGAAAGGGGCCGGGGGGTGGGGGGGGTGCAAGGCAGGAAAAGCCCAGTGGTGCCCCTGAATATTTCTGTGCACCCATGAGGACTAGAAACATGAATTAAAAAATGGACATTCTCCGGATCTAAAATTCCACATCAAAGAGCCATAGCAACAACATTGTGGATTTGCAGGATGTCATAAAGACTGCTATAAACTTTGTCCTTCCACTCTCCCCTCCCTTGAAACCATCAATACCAGAAGACACTGATATTGTGTGCTAGGCTTGGTGCACACCCATCCCCAGTGTCAAAAACCTTCATTGTTTTCCTCTTGGCTGGCACAGCAGCTGCTGCTCTCTTGCCTCCTGTGTCGGAGCAGGAAGGAAGGAAGGAAGGACATGGCGTCCTTCACAACCAGCTGTGCATCCAGAGCCAGGGGCAGGGAGGCAGCCCCAGTTTGCCACCCAGAGGGCCTTGAGGAGACAAACCAGGACTAGGTTAGCTACTTGCTGAAGAAGGGCTCAGAGAGGGTTAGATGGACATGGTCTGGGATATTGAGGGGGATTGCCAATGATCACCCACATTCCCAGACAAGACTGATAGTTTAGGGCAGTGTTCTCCAACCTTGGGTCCCCAGATGTTTTTGGCCTACCACTCCCAGCATACCCAGCCAGCATGGCTAATGGCAAGGGATTCTGGGAGCTGTAGTCCAGCAACATCTGGGGGACCCAAGGTTGGAGAACACTGTTTTAGGGGGAGGGAGACGGAGGCATAAAGGGACTCTTGTCCCCCTAGTCAATTTCTTTGCCTCTCTACCAGCGGAGATAACTTCTTGTACTGCCCGGTAGCAAGGAAGGACCATCGGCAGTATGCGAGCTGGATGAAGCCCTGGTTTGAAGCACTTTTAATCGGTGCCTTACCAGATGGCCTAACCAAAATGTACATCAAAACCTGCCCGATTGAGACAGGCTGGCCAGGCCCTCACAGACAGGTAAGTAAGCGCTCTAGGGGTCCTTGCAATAAGCAAGCCCACTCTCCAGTCTCCACATACACCCCCGCCTGCCATAATGATGAGCCGTTTGGAGACATACAGGGTATGATGGCCGATAGAGCTGTGACATTATGGTTCCTCCCCCAGACACCGTGACAGGGATCTATTCAGAAGAGTGCAAAGATACCCTGGGCACCGCTTATCACTGCAAAAAACACACTTTGTACCCTGCCCTATTTTCCCCCTGTCATTAACCTCCCACCCTGTCCAGTCCAAGTTTTCTGGCTTCTTTCCAATAAAATGAAAGATATCAGGCCTGGAGTCATTGGGTGGGGTCTCTCCTTAACTCACATTCCTGCTGATGAAGTTCTTCCCCCCCCCCCCATACCTGCTAAGGTAAGGCCTCCGGAATTCCTGGCCTGGATTCAGTGTGCTCACCTGGAACAAAGCTTGTTGTGTTTTCCCCAGACTTATTTGTGAATGGGTGTGGAATAATATCATTACCAGTTTTGCTCCTGGCAAGCTTTCTGTGCCTTTAAACAACCGCATGGCAGCCAGAAATTAAGCAGCTGGACTTTTTCCTGGTATGGCAATGCAAGAAAAAGCTTTGCATGCTGAATTTCTGCCTGTTGTGCCGTGTTTAAAGACGCAGAAGGCTTGCCAGTTCTACATTCTGCAATATGGGTGATAATACTACTACTAATTTACCTTACAGGTTGTTGTAAAAATTACAACTAGATAATACACATGAAGTGATTTGAACACTTGAAAGTGCAATACAAATGTGTGAGTATTAGTAGTGTCTATTTTATTTTCCTTTTTTAAACAGAAGAGCAGCTACAGAGATGATGAGGATACCATTGCCACTATTTTGAATTGGCCCAGCTCCTGTGCTATTAATAGCCCTCTGACATGCAGACAATTAGCAGATGAAGCTTTTCCTATCACATATCCCTATATCTGGAAAAGCAGAATTTAACAGCTGAACTTTTCCAGATGTAGCCAGTGTTAATACTGAGCACTCTGTACATGCTTGGACACTCACTTCATTTAACATATAAAGCTGCCTTGTATCCAGTCAACTCATTTGTCTGTCTAGCTCAGCATTGCCTACTCTGACTGATAGATCTCAGACAGGAGCGTTTACCAGACCTTCTAGTCATGAAGTTTTTAAACTGGAGGTGCTAAGGACTGAACCTAGGGCCTCAATGCATGCAAAGCATATTTATTTATTATATTTATATCCCACCTTTTTTCCTGCAAGGAACCCAAGGCGGCTTACATGAGCCTCCTCCTCTCCATTTTATCCTCACAACAACCCTGTGAGGTAGGTAGGTTAGGCTGAGAGTCAGTGACTGGCCCAAAGTCACCCAGTGAGCTTCATGGCCGAGTGGGGACTAGGACCCAGGTCTCCCGAGTCCCAGTCCAACACACTAACCCAGGGCTCTCCAACCTTGGGTCCCCAGATGTTGCTGGACTACAGCTCCCAGAATCCCTTGCCCTTAGCCATGCTGGCTGGGTATGCTGGGAGCTGCAGGCCAGCAACATCTGGGGACCCAAGGTTGGAGAGCCCTGCTCTAACCACTACACCACACTGGCTCTTATATGTTATATTACTGAGCTGTGGCCACTCCCTTGCCTTAATTATTAATGTCTCACATATTTCAGGGCTGAAAGCATAGTACAGAAAGCAGGTTTTGGGCCTATGACCTGAGCTTTGCTATGGAAAAATGCTTTGGAGACAATAAATAAAGTATTCTGTTTATTGTGCATTATTATGCCATGATGCAAGCCCCTGCATGCTCTCAATCTCATCAGTTATCCATGCCTCCCTACTGCCCCAATTATCCTTGGAAGATCTTTTTCATTCCAAAGGACAATGGCTGTTCCATCCTTGTTCTATTAGGAACAGAAGACGTCCTACAGTTTTTCTGGAGACATATCAAGACCTCCCCCTTTCTTCTGTTTTTAAATTTTGTTTTATTCCCATCATGATTTTGCAACTGAGTAAACATTTTCCTTCAGCTTCAACTGAAAAAGGAATGGGGAATGTCTCTAAAAAAAAGTTTTTCTCCCGCTAATTTGTGCCCCGAGTCTGCAGACTGGGCTTCAGAGCTGTCCAGTGGTTTGGAATATAGCTTGTAATTTGGCACTGTAGGGTGGAAGCAGAGAGGGGAAATACGTTGTGGGGAAATCGTCAGAAGTCAACTGGGTAGGTGGGATGATTGGATGCCCACCCAGGTATTGGGCAAGAAAAAAAAAATCTGTTTTTTAGAGCTGCCATAAGAACATAGCTGTGCTGGATCAGAACATAGGCATACAGTCATGCCTTGGATTGAGAGCATAATTCGTTCCGGAAACGTGCTTGTAATCTAAAACACTCTTATATCAAAACGAAATCCCCTCAAAAAAAATTGTACAGAGATTTTTAATTTAAGCCGTACTACAGTACTTGTATTGCAAGACGTCGCTTGTATATCAAGTAATTTTTTTTTAACTATTTAAAAATTTGCTGGTCTTGCAAAATGCTCTCAAACCAAGTTACTTGCAATCCAAGGTATTACTGTATCTAGTCCAGCATTCTGTTCCCACAGTAGTCAACCAGATTCCAACGGGAAGCCCACAAGCAGGACATGAATTCAATAGCCTTCCCCCACTCATGTTCCCCAGCAACGGGTATACAGAGGCATACTGCTGCTCATGCCGGAGGTAATATATAGCTATTGTTACTAGTAGCCATTGACTCAGTTTGCACATTACAAACAACCATGATTTGTTAATGTCTTGATAGTGAAGC
This sequence comes from Shinisaurus crocodilurus, assembly GCA_021292165.1. Taxonomy (NCBI): domain Eukaryota; kingdom Metazoa; phylum Chordata; class Lepidosauria; order Squamata; family Shinisauridae; genus Shinisaurus; species Shinisaurus crocodilurus. The sequence goes on along the minus strand of CM037877.1, from coordinate 268,223,542 downwards.
AGGAATGAGTGAGTGAGTGTGCTGGCCCCTTTCTGCTCCTGCTAAGTTAAACAACTGAGGGATGTATAGATTTCATAGATCATAGAGTTGGAAGGAGCCTACAAGGCCATCGAGTCCAACCCCCTGCTCAATGCAGGAAACTAGAGGAGGGGTCTCCCATCCAAGTGACAACCAGGCCTGACCCTGCTTAGCTTTCCACGCTCAGACAAGCTGAGCCAGCGTGAGCCACAGCCTGTTATTTATTTATTGTTACATCCAAACCCGGAATTTGGTGCATCAGTGGGTTATTTAACTTATTGGAAGTGGTTGGTCAGCTGGGAGCCAGTGCGCTTATTCTGCTCGTTCACAGCAAACTGGGCCATTGATGGCTTTGTCCTCCACAAATTTGTCTAATCCCCTTTTAAAGCCATCCAAGTTGGTGGCCATCACTACATGTTGTGGTAGGGCACCCCATTGTTTAACTATGTGCAGAAGTACTTCCTTTGGTGTATCCTTTTTTTTAAAAAAAAGCTTTTTTATTTCCATAAAAGAAAGCAACAAACAACACAAAACATATAACAATCAACAAAACTAAAATGGACTTCCGATTTTTCCTACAGTAAATATACCGTAAGTAATAATTTCTCTTACTCAATAATCAAAAAAGAAAAGTTCTCTTTTTTCTATTGTCCCAAATTTATCTTCTTGATTCACAAAACCGCAAATAAACAAATCATTTTTGTTCTAATCCATGCAAAAAGTCTATTAGAGGTTTCTACTCAGCCCTTGGGTGTATCTGTATCCTGAATATCCCACCATTCAGCTTCATTGGATGATCCCAGGTTCTAGTATTACGAGAGAGGTCTATCCTCTTTCTCCACACCATGCATAATTTTGTACACCTCTATCATGTCTCCCCATACTTGCCTTTTTTCTAAGCTAAACAATCCCAGCTGCTGTAACCTTTCCTCATAGGGGAGTTGCTCCAGCCCTTTGATAATTTTGGCTGCTCTTTTCTGCACCTCTTCCAGTTCTATATTATCTTTTGAGGTGTAGATTTGTATAAAGGCTTTATGACATTGGCAGTTTTATTTTCTATTCCTTTCCTGATGATCCCCAACATGGAATTTGCCCTTTTCACATGGCTGCATACTGGGTTGATTTCATCAAGCTATGTTGTGTGGCGTAGTGGTGAGAGTGTTGGACTGGGGCTCGGGAGATCTGGGTTCAAGTCCCCACTCGGCCATGAAACTCACTGGGTGACTTTGGGCCAGTCACTGACTCTCAGCCTAACCTACCTCACAGGGTTGTTGTGAGGACAAAATGGAGAGGAGGAGGAGGAGGAGGATTATGTAAGCCGCCTTGAGTTCCTTGCAGGAAAAAAGGTGGGGTATAAATATAATTAATAAAATAAATCCACCACAACCCCAAGATCCCTTTCCTGATCAGACACTATCAACTTATTAAAGCTTTTCAGTTAATTATTTAAAAGGTAGAGAATTATCATCATCATCATCATCATCATCATCATCATTATTATTATTTCAATTTATGTGCCGCTCTTGGTATCCTTTCCTAATGATCCCCAACATAGAATTTGCCTTTTTGGTATTTGATTCACCTTGATTTAATTAATCAATTGAATTAACGTATCTGCATATTTAAAAAAAAAATCACTTCCATATACCGTAGGTACCTTTTGGAGAAACGGACAGGAATGAAACATAACACAATTTAAGAACCACCACTCAAAAAGATCAAATATTTTAATTCTCTATTACAGTCATCTATCAGAACCAATATAGCAAAAGAAAATGAACGTGTTTAACCTTAACACTCTTCCGTGCCAATTAAAGTTTGCCATCTGCAATTTAATTGTCTATCATCAATTAATCAGCTAAGGTTCCAAGCCTATACCCACTTACCTGAGAGTAAGCCCCATTGAACTTAATGGGATTTACTTCTGAGTAAATGCATAGGATCACACTGTCAGGCTTTAGTTGATTAATCTACTGCTGAAAATGTGAAACCATATGGTTCTCCCAGTGTTCTTATGCTTACACTCTCAAGAAGTGGAAAACTTAAGGTGACTTTTGCATAGCAGAGTATGGAGCCACTGGTACATCTAGCCAATTACCTGCTGCTCTTGAGCACCATCATATTAAATGGAAAAACAAAGCTTAGTAAGATTGATGTCTGCTATGCCTGGTCTGACTCAGCATTCTGTCAGTCAGGTGACCTGTAGGAGAAATGAAGTCTCACCTTGTGCTTTAAGCCCTCAGAGGTGCTCTACCTCTTTAGTCAGATGGTCAAACTAGATCCAGATCCTCCTTCTCATCTGTAGAATAACTTACCCCCATATCCTGACACCACTACAATCTGTGTCCCTCAGTGCTCCACATAACTGGTTGCTGCTAGTGAGGGTAGGCAGCTGGAGGAATATGGAACATCATGATGTCAGGGCATTGTTAAGTTCTGGTAGGCTTGTGGAGGAGCAGATGGGAACTTTGGGGAACAGCCATAGGTTTAGTGTTGTATCTAGTTTAGCCCAGAGCAACTACCTGAATTGACAAGGAACAGGCTGTTGTTTGACTTTCTGCCTGTATACCTCTTTTTGCATGCATGCATGCCTTGCACATTGCTTCTATGGAATGCTCACCTGGCTTCAATCTACTATCTGCTTTCTTGACTTTGCCTCCAATTACACATCCACTTAGTACCATTCTACGTAATTGCTGTGAGTGATATTCTGTCTTACACGATGTGATCCTACCCAGGCCCCCTGCAATCCCTGACAGCTGGACATTATGTCTTCTATGAATCCAAGCATGGTTACTTTTTTAAAAAAAATTGCTTACTCGTATCCTGGCCTCTGCCTGGAATGCAGCAATGTATGAGGTGAAGCTTCTCCTGGCATGGAGGAAGATAGTGATGGGAGAAGCATCACCTGCTTAATTTCCGTATGTCAGGCTGCTATTAAATTTATTTATTTATTTATCTATCAAATAAATAAATAAATAAATAGAGAGCCAGTGTGGCGTAGTGGTGAGAGTGCTGGACTGGGACTTGGGAGATCCGGGTTCTAGTCCCCGCTCGGCCATGAAACTCACTGGGTGACTTTGGGCCAGTCACTGACTCTCAGCCTCACCTACCTCACAGGGTTGTTGTGAGGATAAAATGGAGAGGAGGAGGAGGAGGATTATGTAAGCCGCCTAGGGTTCCTTGCAGGGGAAAAGTCGGGGTATAAATATAATAAATAAATGAATAAATAAATAAATAAATAATTTTGCTATTAAAGACAAAGCAGCAAGGCCAAACAAAAAAGGTGGCAACACTGTATGCGAAGTATCTCAGCTCAGCCACACCACATCTTGCGGGCAAAAGGTAAAAGGCTGCCAGAGCCCCCCCAGTTCCTTTCCTTTATAGATTTTTATATCACCCTGCAAGAGGCCTGTGGCTCACGCTGGCTCAGCTTGTCTGAGCGTGGAAAGCTAAGCAGGGTCAGGCCTGGTTATTACTTGGATGGGAGACCCCCTCCTCTGGTTTCCTGCATTGAGCAGGGGGTTGGACTTGATGGTCTTGTAGGCCCCTTCCAACTCTATGATCTATGAATATGAATTTCTAGGGCAATTTACAGGATTAAAAATAATTAAACATAATAGAAAAAAAAAATCTAATAATAAAAACAACAATGAAACCGCAGTTTAAAGCAGTATAAATACCAGATCAAACAATTAAAAATGTCACTGCCTAGGTGAATAAAAAGGTCTTTGCCTAGCCCTAAAAAGGTAAGTGTAGGTGCCAACTTAGCCTCCTTAGGGGGAGAGTGAAGCTAACAGTGCAACAACCAAAATTGCCCTCTCCTTGGGTGCCATGCTCTGTACCTCTGATGGCACGGCACGGATGGGGATATGTTCCTAGCAACTGGTCCAACAGCTGGAACTCTGGCAGCTGCATTCTGTACTAAATGCGCTTTCCGGGCTGTCTTTCAAGGACAGCCCCAAGTGCAAAGCATTGCAACAGTCTAAATGGGAAATCACCAAAGTAATACCATGGCTAGGGTGGTCACGCACATATCACCAAAAAGAGGGGAAAAGAGGACACAGATTTGCATCAGCAAGTGCTAATTTACATGTATAGATGCAAATTTAGAAATAATTACTGTAACTTAAATAGAAACACAGTGAAACATAGGAAGCTGCCTTATACTAAGTCAGACCATGGGTCTATCTAGGCCAGTAATACCAACACTGACTGGCCTTTCCAGGGTTTCAGGCAGGAGTTTTTCAGGCTGTACCTGGAGACACCAGTGATTGAACTTGGGACCTTCTGCGTGCAAGGCAGGTGCTCTACTACCACTGAGCCACGGCCCCTGTCATGCATCACACTGTAGTGAAGAAGATTTGGACAAGCTGATCCTTCTGCTTGCTCAGTCTGCTGAGTTCTAGCTATTGATGATTGGCAACTTCAAGGCCCCTGCTTTCTTATGTTTCTTGATCTTTAAAGCAGACATGGACTAAGCAGTCGTTCCAATGGAGCAGTGTTCCCCAACCTTGGGTCCCCAGATGTTTTTGGCCTGCAACTCCCAGCATGCCCCAGCCAGCATAGTTGGCTGGGGCATGCTGGGAGTTGTAGGCCAAAAACATCTGGGGACTCAAGGTTGGCGAACACTGCCTACAGCACACTGACTCTCAACAGCTAAGCTGGCTGGGGCCTGCTGGGAGTTGTAGGCCAAAAACATCTGGGGACCCAAAGTTGGAGAACACTGCAATGGAGGATGGTTTCAAATAGAGGACTGTCTTCTGACCAGCCTTTAAATAAAGGACTGTTCTCTAAATTAGGAGACACACAGCCACCCTAACCATGGCAAGATTATCTCTCTCCAGGAGAAGTTGCAGTTGGCGCACCAGCCTAAGCTGGTCAAAGGTGCTTCGTGCAACTGAGGCCTCTTTGGTCCTCTAGTGACAAAGCTAGATCTGTTCTAAGAGCACCCCCCCCCCAACTGCTAACCTGATTGTTCAGGGGAAATGCCACCCCATCCCAGGGCCAGCCCTACCATTAGGGAGCCGCCTCAGGCTGCAGATGTTGGGGGGCAGGAAGCAGCAGCAAGACGCTAGAGGACAGAGCTAGCGTCTTGACTGGCCTGCCCTGTGCCCTCCAAGTTAGCCAGCTGTCCTCAGGCGCAGTGGGAAAGGGTGTCTTGTCAGCAACTTTGAAGCTGGATTCAACTGCCACTCTGGTCAGCTTCTGTACATAGAATGGGAATGGGAGGGGGTGCCATCTTGTCCTTTGCCTCAGGCAGCAAAATGTTTTGGGCCAGCCATGCCCCATCCAGAAGTACTACGTGAACACCTCCTCCTCAAACAGATGAACCATCCACCCACAGAACTTCCATCTTGTCAACTCTGAGAGTCAAGTTATATCCTGCTCATTTCTGTCCACCAGGGCGACCAAGGCAACTTCAGCTCTAAGGCTGAGTCGAAAACCAGATTGGATCTAAATAATCTGTTTTATCGGTAGATTTTAAAGGTTTATCCTGGGGGAAAGTTGCAGTGACTGACTACACTAATCTATTGGGGAACGGATGTATGGCTGGTCTTGCCTTTTGGCAGGGCTGTCTGTGCTCTGTGCCAAAACGGTTTTTAAAAAATTAACATAGAGAACAAGATTAGACACTTCATAAATAAATATTAAGTATCAAAATTCTACTGGCTGTTTTTGCAGCCAGTACCTTTGCATGAAGGTCCCAAGTTCAATCACTGGTGTCTCCAGGTACAGCCTGAAAAACTCCTGCCTGAAATCCCAGAAAGGCAATGCCAGTCAGTGTTGGCAATATTTTACATAATTTATACTGCATCCCCCCCCTTTTTTTGCAGAATTTGAAGGGGAAAGAGCTCTGTGGGGCACTATAGACCTACTCCAGACCACTTGAAATCTTATTCAGCATCCTTTAGGTTCTGAGATTGACCAAGCATTGTTCATACTTTTTTTAAAAAAACAACTATAAGGACTAGAAACTTTGGAGATTTCTTTTTGTGGAGAAAGCCTGAGCACACTGCTGAACCCTGACATAGTGAATCCTGACATGTTTTCCCCTTTTTCCGCTGTCGCCCCTCTGTCTGCATAATCCCCACCCAGGGCGCAGGAGACACAATTCTGGGCAGACAGGTTACACACAAGCCACATCTGCATACCTTCAATGGGACACATTTACACTTCCCTCAAGGAAGCTCATAACATTCCGGAGGTGGGGAGGGTGCAGTCTCAAAGAGCTGCAAAGTACCCCAAAGTACCCAGGAGAAGCCAGCACCTGAAAGGCGCCACCATTTCGCGGGGCGGGACCAGCCCACCTGACCATTAAGGGTGGGGAGGGGGTGAGGGAAGGTAGAAAAGATACATGCCAAAGGACAAGTCGTTGTTGGGAACACGGTGCAGGCTTGCACGGGTCAGGTCGCTAGCTCTGGCCAGGACCAAGCAACTTCCAACCCCGGGCAGGGCGCCCAGCGATCGGCAAAGCAAACCGCTACGTTAGAACCTAGAGTCGGAGTCTCTGGTGTCAGGTAATATTCTGCATTGAGCAAAGCCTCCTAGAAAGCAAATTGAATACTTCCGTTTAATTGACTGTTCTGTTTATACTGTGAAATTCCTGTAGTATATTAGTTCTGCTCCATTAAACTCTTTTGTAACTGACTAGATTGTGGCTTCCCTGTGTTTCTAAGGGGATTCCTTGTCAATTTTACTGGCGGCTGAAAGTAAAGGTTTTGACAGCCACATACAGGGCAGGACTTCGGTGCTGGTTAACCCTTAAGGTGCCAAACCCGCGCAACGGACCAGGTTCGGTCCACCACACTTTTCATATGGCTCCTGAGATTCTTAGGAGTCTGAATTCTACACCTAATACCACACAGTGAACTTTTTCTGCTGTCCCATAGAATTGAGGCATATAATACAGGCCTGCTTTTTAGGGCAGAGGGTTGAAGTAGATGGCCTCTTGATATTTCAGAATCAGAGTCTATTCTATCATGTGGCTGATATTTTGAGAAAGTCCAGTTCACATCTGTGGCAACATCCGTTCCTTGACTGACAGCTCAGCAGGATTGCACTGCTGGTGAATCAATCTCCACCTCCTCAGGTTCATTTCCATGTCGCTGCTTGATTTTTCCAGGCAGATGGTAAACACCACAGAGTCCTCCACTAGAAACAGAGCAGCACGTGACAGAAATGGATGCTAGAATTGTCAGAAGCTGTGAGGCCGGAGGCACGCAAAATGTGGCTTTCTGGAAAGGCAGGGAGCATGAGAAATGCCCTTTGTATCAAATTGCTGGATGAGAAAAGCAGGTCTGATGACTGGAAGGGTTCTCTGGGTAAAAAGGTTGCCAAGTTTTATTTCTTAACTAGCCCTGCCCTGGTGCCTTTAACAGCAGCCTGATACACAAAAATTAAGCAGATGAAGCTTTTCCTGGCATGGGATGGGGGTTATTTATTTTATTTATCTATTTGTTTGTTTGTTTTTTAATTTTATTTTTTACGTAATTGACCTAGATTCCTGCATTGAGCAGGGGGTTGGACTCGATGGCCTTGTAGGCCCCTTCCAACTCTACTTTTCTATGATTCTATGAATTGAATTTTCCAAAACAAAAACAAATCATATTTGGCTTCCGCCTCTTTGTCTGACGAACATTACCAATCCATATCCAATCTAAGTTTTCTCTATTTTCACAGAAAGAATTTCTATCACCTTTACTAATATTCAAAAATCAAAACCTGAAATTATTAAGTCACTTTCCCTCTTCCCCAAGAAGTCCACCAGAGGTTTCCAATCTTTCTTAAATGAAGATACTTTTTTTCTCTCTAATTAAACAAGTCAATTTCGCCATCTCTGCCAAGTCCAAAATTTTCAACAGCCAATCTTCTATAGTTGGTATTGCTGCTTCTTTCCATTTTTGAGCACAGATTATTCTTGCTGCTGTCATCATATATTATAATAATGTTCCATAGTCTTTTTCAAGTTGTAAATCCATTATACCCAATAAAAACATTTCTGGTTTCATTTGAATATTCACTTTTAAAATAATAAATAATAGCAACCCGAACGGACTCTTACTTTTGTCTATATGTGCAGAGCATAATCTCACTATCACAAACACGCTCTTCCGACAAAAGAATAAGTTTAAAACATCATGGCAGCACCCACGGTCAAAGCACTGGCATCTTCTGGATTATGTAATTGTCCGTGTTAGAGATCGCCGCGATGTACTTCTTACTAGGGCCATGGTGAGTGCCGACGACTGCTGGACAGACCACCGACTAATCCGGTCCACAATGGTTATCAACATTGCTCCCCAACGTAGGCTTCAAGGAAGGAAACCAAGGCGTAAAATGAACATCCAAGTCCTTCAAGATCCTATTAAGCAAACTCGTCTTCAATCACTTCTTAAGGAACATCTACCTACGGAACCTCATGACAACATTGAGGACCATTGGTCTAAGCTGAAAACCTCCATTATTGCAGCTTGTGAACAAACTATTGGATATGAAACTAAGAAACATCAGGATTGGTTTGATGAAAATGACAATGAGATTAAATATATAATTGACCAAAAAAGGAAAGCCTTCCAAATATGGCAAAATGATATTAACTGCGCTGCCAAGAAAAAACCTACGCTAGCGCAAAGGCTGAGGTCCAAAGAAGAACAAGAGAACTTAAGAACGCTTGGTGGAAAAAAAAAGCTGAAGAAATTCAACAACTTGCAGAATCTCATGATGCACGGGGCTTTTTTAAGGCCACAAGGGCCATTTATGGACCAAAAACCTATGGTACAAACCCTTTACAATCAAAAGATGGCACCAAACTCTTAAAAGACAAAGAGTCTATTGCACTGCGTTGGAAAGAGCATTATTATGACCTTTTAAATCGTAAGTCTAAGGTGGATAACGAGATTTTTTCGCAAATCCCGCAAAAACAAATTAAAGAGGAACTTGCAATACTCCCCACTTTGGATGAAGTAAAAAAAGCCATTAATCAAATGAAGAACAACAAAGCTAGTGGACCAGATGGGATTCCTGCTGAAATCTTTAAAGAAGGGGGCCCCGAACTTGTACAACATCTTCATAAACTCATCGAAAAAATCTGGATAAGAGAAGAGATCCCAGAAGACTTCAGGGATGCCATAATTATCACCCTCTTTAAGAAGGGTGATAGAACAGACTGTGGAAACTATCGGGGCATTTCTCTCTTAGCAACCGCAGGTAAAATATTTGCTAGGATTCTCGCAAACCGTCTTCTATCTATTTCAGAAGAGATCCTCCCTGAAACTCAATATGGTTTCCGCCCCTCTAGAGGGACAGTAGACATGATTTTTACTGCACGTCAGCTCCAAGAAAAATGCCGGGAGCAAAATCAACCCCTTTATATGGCATTTATCGATTTGGCTAAGGCCTTTGATACTGTAGACCGTACAGCTCTCTGGACTATCCTTATGAAAATTGGATGCCCCAATAAATTTGTGAATATCTTGCGACTTCTCCATGACAACATGACGGCAACGGTTTTGGACAACAACGGCTCTCATGGTGCTCCATTTAAAGTGGGATCAGGTGTTAAACAGGGATGTGTTATCGCCCCAACATTATTTGCCATTTTTATCGCCATGGTTTTACATCTTGTCAAGGGGAAACTTCCCACCGGTGTGGGAATTATATATCGAACAGATGGAAAGCTTTTTAATCTCAGCAGGCTGAAAGCAAAAAGTAAGGTAATTACAACCTCCGTTGTGGAACTTCAGTATGCTGATGATAATGTGGTCTCCGCACATTCAGAGGATGATCTCCAAACTATCCTAAATGCTTTTGCAGAAGCATACGAAAAACTTGGTCTCTCACTTAACATCAAAAAAACCAAAGTGCTTCATCAGCAAGTGCAAGCCAATCCTTTGGTGATGCCATCTATCCAGCTTGGCGGGACAATACTGGAAAATGTCGATCATTTTCTCTATCTTGGCAGCTATCTTTCTGTTACAGCTAACATCGACAGTGAAATCCAGCATCGTCTGAGCTCCGCAAGTGCCGCATTTTCTCGAATGAAACATAGAGTGTTCGAGGATCGGGATATTTGTAAGAAGACCAAAACACTGGTTTATGAAGCCATTGTATTACCAACTTTATTGTATGCCTGCGAAACATGGACTATCTATAAACGTCACTTCCACCTCCTTGAAAGGTTTCATCAACGTTGCCTCCGGAAAATCCTGCAAATTACTTGGGAAGATAGGCGAACAAATGTCAGTGTACTGGAAGAAGCAAAGACTACTAGCATTGAAAAAATGATCCTTCAACGCCAACTTCAGTGGACCGGTCATGTTGTTCGAATGCCTGACTGCCGTCTCCCAAAGCAGTTACTTTACTCCCAACTCAAGGATGGAAAGCGGAATATCGGTGGTCAATATAAGAGGTTTAAAGATGTTCATAAGGCTAATCTAAAAAAATGCAATATAAACATCGAAAACTGGGAAGCTCTGGCCCATGAACGATCTAAATGGAGGTTGGCCTTTCACAAAGGTTCCATGGACTTTGAAGAAGCCCGAGTGCAAGGTGAAAGGGAGAAATGTGCTAAGCGAAAAGCACGTCAAATGAATCCTTTACAGGACCATCTTCTATCTGGTAACCTGTGTCCTCACTGTGGGAAGCTATGTGGATCTAGAATTGGCCTCCACAGTCACTTACGGACCCATCACTAGAGTCTACACAATCTTCTTTAGAATTTCCTCCTTTTATCCCGGAAGACAATCTTACTCGGTCACGAGTGATCGCCTGATGATGATAATAATGTTCCATAGTCTTTTTCAAGTTGTAAATCCATTATACCCAATAAAAACATTTCTGGTTTCATTTGAATATTCACTTTTAAAATCTTTGTATCCATGTGTGTATTTGTATGCAATATTTTTTCACTTTTTTACATGTCCACCAAACATGATAAAATGTTCCTTCATGATTTTGACATTTCCAACATACATTTGACACATTTTTATACATCCTAGCCAATTTCACAGGGGTTAGGTACCAACGGTGCCAACTTAGGTACGTATTTATCTATTTGTAACTCGCCTTTCTAAGAAAAACAGCACTCAGGATGGCAATGATGAGAATGTTATGATTTTCTGTATTTGTTAAAAGCGGAAATCACTGTTCTGCTGTCTGAGGGGAAAGGTGATAAGAAGTCTTGCTAGATCAGAGCAAGGTCCAGTATTCTGTTTCTGATAGGGACCAACCACGTACGTGTGTGTGTGTGTGTGTGTGTGTATAATCCCTCTTATTGCTCAAACCCAGAATGATTTATAATCTCACTTCTTATCGCATGACCTGTTCTGTTCAAGAGACTGGTTCCTCTGCAGTTCCCTCCCTCGCCAGAACGAAGTGGTGGCTTCCATTTCCCTACTCTTCCGCTGCTGTCTCTCTTGTATTATTTTCTGGATTGTAGATCCCTTGGGGCAGGGACTTGTCCTCTCTTTCTTTGTAAAGCACCATATACATAGATGGCACTATATAAAAGATTGATAATAATAAGAGAAGCTTATGCCCCACACGTGCCACACAGCCTCACCATGGCTTAAATAAGCCACGGTGGACTGTTGTGTCGTGCGAACCAACCCATTGAGTCCTACTTATGAGAGGGCAGTCTTCTATTTGAGGGACTGTCAGAGGATAGTCCGCTGCTTGAAGGTCTGTCCTGTCCATGTCCAGTTTAAAGATCAAGAACCCTAAGAAGGAAACACGGGGACTTGAAGTTGGCTGGGGCATGCTGGGAGTTGTAGGCCAAAAACATCTGGGGACCCAAGGCTGGAGAACACTGACTGAACAGGCACACAAGTCACCTGTTTGCAGTCTTCCCCACTATGGTGAGATGTATTGTATTTCTATCTAAATTATAGTAATTATTTCTAATTTTGCATCTATACATATGAATTAACACATACAAATTATATGCTATCTTTTGCCCTCTTCTTTGATTATGCATTTCCCTTTTTTTGTTGAAGTGTAAGTGGCTACTCTATTGTGTGTGCGTGTGCATGTGCGTGTGCGTGTGGGCATAACGAAACAGAAGCTCAAGCAGCTGAATCAAGAATTGAAACCACAATTTACAATTACCGTAACTGCGCAGGAGAAATCAAAGCAAATTGAATTGTTATTAAAAATGGTTTCAATAACAACAGTCCGATTCTCAATGTGCTTACTCCCAAGTAAGTATGCATCGGATTGTACACTTAGACAGGGTACTCAGGGAACAACATAAGGGGAGAAAACTTGAATAGGCCAAAACTGGTATTAAGTGCCTTACCAGTCGCTGTGCTCATTTATTTTATTTTGAAATTTCTAACCTGGTTTCCTACTCAAAATGGCCCCTCAGGACAGCTAAAATAAAAGGCTAAACATTTGTTAATATTAATGTTGTCACCAGAGCAGGTGTAGCTCCTCTTCTTCCCCTCCAGGATTCTCAGCTTCTCTCTAGCCACTTAGGGTGCAATCCTATTATTTATTTATTTAATACATTTTTATACTGCCCAATAGCCGAAGCTCTCTGGGCAGTTCACAACAGTTAAAACCATAAAATACAATAAAATATAAATAATAATAATCAGGCGATCACTCATGACCGAGTAACATTGTCTTCCGGGATAAAAGGAGGAAATTCTAAAGAAGATTGTGTAGACTCTAGTGATGGGTCCGTAAGTGACTGTGGAGGCCAATTCTAGATCCACATAGCTTCCCACAGTGAGGACACAGGTTACCAGATAGAAGATGGTCCTGTAAAGGATTCATTTGACGTGCTTTTCGCTTAGCACATTTCTCCCTTTCACCTTGCACTCGGGCTTCTTCAAAGTCCATGGAACCTTTGTGAAAGGCCAACCTCCATTTAGATCGTTCATGGGCCAGAGCTTCCCAGTTTTCGATGTTTATATTGCATTTTTTTAGATTAGCCTTATGAACATCTTTAAACCTCTTATATTGACCACCGATATTCCGCTTTCCATCCTTGAGTTGGGAGTAAAGTAACTGCTTTGGGAGACGGCAGTCAGGCATTCGAACAACATGACCGGTCCACTGAAGTTGGCGTTGAAGGATCATTTTTTCAATGCTAGTAGTCTTTGCTTCTTCCAGTACACTGACATTTGTTCGTCTATCTTCGCAAGTAATTCGCAGGATTTTCCGGAGGCAATATTGATGAAACCTTTCAAGGAGGTGGAAGTGACGTTTATAGATAGTCCATGTTTCGCAGGCATACAATAAAGTTGGTAATACAATGGCTTCATAAACCAGTGTTTTGGTCTTCTTACAAATATCCCGATCCTCGAACACTCTATGTTTCATTCGAGAAAATGCGGCACTTGCGGAGCTCAAAATATAAGATGACTGGCTGGGGCATGCTGGGAATTGTAGGTCTTTTTTCTGTCTAAACATGCATAGGATTGCACTCTATCTCTCTAAAAATCACAGCAAAGGAGGACTGTAAGGCAGAGGTGGGCAGAAAGTAGATCTCCTCATATTTTGGGGTTCAACTCCCGGGAATCCTGACCATTGACCTTTGGTCATGCTGGAGTAGAAGTCTAAAACATCTGGAGATTTACATTCTGCCCACTCCTGGTCTAGGGTATCTTTGCTGAACAGGGCTGACCTTGTGGAGGTAAATGTATGGTTCTGTAATACTTTTAAGTGAAAAAAGTGCTTTACAGTTATTACAAATGCCTATCTCATTAGGTTATTCTAGCAAGTCCATCTTGAATACCCTTGGGTAGCCTTCCCCAACCTGTTTTGAACTTCATTTCCCACCAGCCCCAGCCAACATGGTCAATGGTCAAGAATGCTAGGAGTTGTAGTCCAAAGCACCTGGAGGGCACCAGGTTGGGGAAAAATGCCATTGGGCCTTGAAAGCATGAGGGTTTAAAGTAGGGTTGCCAACTGACCAGAAAACACACACACATACCAGGTTGCTTCTGTGCCTTTAACAGGAGCTTGACGGAATGGAGATCAGTTCACCTTCCAATGTCTGCACATCAAGCTGTAGACATGGAGGTCCAAGACATGATAGCTAATTGGAAACTCCATGTCCATGGGCTGTGTACCTCGAAATGCCACTTGCTGGAGAGGGGTGGTGGCAAACAATGGACGAAGGCCATTACCTTCCTGCTTTGCTTGCAAGGTTCCAAAAGCTGTCTAGCCGCTTATTGTTGAAAAAGATGTTTGACTCCTTCCTTGGGTTCCGCAGCGCAGGGTTCTTCTGATATTCTTAGCGGCTGTAGCTGTTTGTTTATATAAGACACAAGAGCATGAGCCAGTAAATAGAGCTGGGAATCCTCTTTTCCGATACAGCAACTGGTGGCTACCAGGGAAAGAGCCTTCTCTGTAGTGGCCCCTTGCCTTTGGAATGGCCTTCCCAGGGAAATCTGCCAGGCATCTTCACTGCATACATACATTCACACACCCAAGTTAAGACCTTCCTCTTTAAGCAAGCATTTAACTTTTAATCTGTTGTTTTATTAATTTTACTCCTGGCTCCTTGATGTTTTTAATATTTGTAAATGTTTTGACTATTTAGTCTTGTATTATTTTGATACTTGTCTTGTCTTGTATTATTTATTTATTTATTTATTTAGGGTGCAATTGTATGCACGTTTAGACAGAAAAAAGTCCTACAACTCCCAGCGTTCCCCAGCAAGCATGACTGGCTGGGGAATGCTGGGAGTTGTAGGATTTTTTTCTGTCTAAACATGCACAGGATTGCACCCTTATTTTTTGTTATTTTGTTGTTTGATTTTATGATTGTAAACCGCCCTGAGGGCAATTGCCAGTTGGGTGGTATACAAATCTAATAAATAGAATAAAAATACAGTGTGACTCATAATGTGGATCTGAACCTGAGGCTGAATCTTCTGCATGATGACAAGGGTAAATTCAACAGGTGTAGCTTTCCCCATCAGATATCTACACGTTAGCTCCTAGAATTCAACTGGTTAAAGTGAAGCATTAAAGAGAGAAATTTCTCATAAATGAGAGGATAACCATAATTGAAAATCCACGTCTCCGCAGTTTCTATGAAGTGTTAATTCAGTAGTGAAAGGAATTTTATAATTAACTGACCTCTCCAAAGTAAACCCGGTAACAGTGCAATCCTATGCATGTTTACGCAGAAGTAGGTAAGTCTCACTTTGTTCAATAGCCTTTACGCCTTTTAGCACGAGTGTTACGGTTGTAGCCTAAAATAGAACTACAACTCCCAGAAGCCCTTGCAGCCTAGGAATTGGTCCCAGCCAGTCCAGGCGAGGTTCTTTGTTAGGTGCGAAGATGGCGGAATCCAGGAACTGAGAGGAGTGTGTTTCTTTTGTACGGGAAAGGGAGTTGGTAAGAGCGCTGCTCGTTGTGCATCTTCCCCTTCTAGGGATCAAAGGAAGGGACCCTGTAGTCCAGTGTTTTTAGTTTATTCCGCTTTTCCTATCCTGGCCTCCGTTGCAATTCTGATCACAAAACTTCGGAACTGTGTGATCTCCCCCTTTTGTTTTAGTCCAGAGGTAAACTACCTTCAGTGTTGCGCGGTCTATTTATTATGTATTTTACTAGACTCCACGTGGTCCCCCGATGGATTTTTAATTTAAATTTTAACAGCGCAGTTCTTTGCATGTCTACTCAGAAGTAGACATGCATACTCGCAGGTACGCATGTTTAAGAATGCAACCTAAAAATGTGTAGTTAGGATCTCTTCAACGGATCGGGCATATCTTTGTGTGTGTGTGTGTGTGTGTGTGTGTGAGAGAGAGAGAAGTGATTCTGAGTGTGCGCTCTTGCTTAAGAACTGCCTTTCTGGATTAGGCCGAAGTCTACCTAGTCCAGCATTTTTGTTAGAATCCCAGCAAGCACTAGGTGGGTCGAGTGGAAATTGGTAATGGTTCACCAGTGGGTGGTTTACGATCTATTTTTCTCTCAACTGTGTTTTAGTCAACAGGATCTTCTAATTAGGGTTGCATTTTTAAAAAGGGAAGTGTTGGGACTCTAGCTTGGCTGGAAGCTATGGTCTCCCCCCTGGGATCTCAGTTCCCTAATCCCAGATACATGAGGGGTAGTTTCTATAGTTATTCAGAAGTGAGAGGAAGGTATCAGTTTTCTTGGGCTTCAATTAATTGAGGGTTAATTCTGGTACAGGGTAAACCCTGCTGATTTGGGCCACTTCATATGTTGCACTGTTGTTGTTGTAATGCAACCTAAGGTTGCAGTCCTGTACACACTTACTTGGTTGTAAGCCCCATTAAGCTCAGTGGCACTTACTTTCAAGTATGTATGATGTACGGGATTTGTTTCTTAAAATGTTTTAAGTGTACATATGAAAATGTAAAGTATGATCAAATGAGGCCTCACATCTGTGGCTTACTCTGGCTCAGCTTGTCTGAGCGTGGAAAGCTAAGCAGGGTCAGGCCTGGTTATTGCTTGGATGGGAGACCCCTCCTCTAGTTTCCTGCATTGAGCAGGGGGTTGGGCTCAATGGCCTTTTATGCTCCTTCCAACTCTATGATCTATGAAATCGATTTTCAAATACACACATGCACGGTGTTCGTGATGCATTACAGAGGACAAGAGGACAGGTCTCTATAATACACAATCTAAACTGTGTATTATAAACATAGACTTGGAGCTATGATTAGCAGCATACTTCCAGCAGCAAACACTGGTTTGGTACTGAACAATGTATGAAAAGGCTTCACTGTGTAACCTGGTGTGCTGGCAACTAGCAGGGAAGGAACGGCCGGCTGGGCCAGAGAGGTGATCAATGCCTCTTTGCGAGAGGGAGTGGTCCCATGCCACCTGAAACAGGCGGTGGTGAGGCCACTCCTGAAGAAACCCTCTCTGGACCCGGAAGATCTTAACAACTTTAGGCCGGTGGTGAATGTTCCTTTCCTGGGCAAGGTCCTTGAGCAGGTGGCGACCAACCAGCTCCAGGCTCTCTTGAATGAGACTGATTATCTGGATCCATTTCAGTCGGGGTTTAGGCCTGGTTTTGGCACAGAAACGGCTTTGGTCACCCTGTATGATGACCTATGTTGGGAGAGAGACAGGGGGAGTGCGACCCTGTTGATACTTCTGGATCTCTCAGCGGCTTTCGATACCATTGACCATGGCATCCTTCTGGAGTGGCTGTCTGAGTTGGGTGTGGGGGGCACTGCATTGCAGTGGTTCCGCTCCTACTTGGATGGCCGGCTCCAGAAGGTGGTGCTTGGGGAATACTGCTCTGCCCCGTGGACTCTCCAGTATGGGGTTCCTCAGGGGTCGGTCTTATCCCCCATGCTATTTAATATCTACATGAAACCACTGAGTGGGGTCATCTGAAGTTTTGCAGTGCGTTGCCATCAGTACGCTGATGACAAGCCACTCTGTTTCTCCTTTTCATCTTCAGCAGGTGAGGCTGTGGATGTGCTGAACCAGTGCCTGGCTGCGACAATGGACTGGATGAGGGCTAACAAACTGAGGCTCAATCCAGACAAGACTGAGATGCTGTTAGTGGGTGGTTCCTCTGACCAGATAGAGGGTGTTCAGCCTGTTCTGGATGGGGTTGCACTCCCCTTGAAAGAGAAGGTTTGTAGCTTGGGGGTGCTCCTAGAGCCATCTTTGTCACTTGAGGCTCAAGTGGCCTCAGTGGCAAGGAGTGCCTTCTACCAGCTCCGGCTGGTGGCCCAGCTATGCCCCTATCTGGACAGGGATAGCCTGCTTTCAGTAATCTACGTTCTGGTAGTCTCTAAACTAGACTACTGCAATGCACTCTACGTGGGGCTGCCCATAGAATAATAGAAAAGTAGAGTTGGAAGGGGCCTACCAGGCCATCGAGCCCAACCCCCCGCTTAATGCAGGAATCCAGGTCAAAGCATCCCCGACAGATGGCTGTCCAGCCGCACCTTGAATGCCTCCAGAGTGGGAGAGCCCACCACCTCCCTAGGTAGTTGGTTCCATTGTCTTATTGCTCCTGACAGTCAGGACATTTTTCCTGATGTTTAGGTGGAATCTGGGTTCCTGTAACTTGAGCCCATTATTCTGTGTCCTGCAAACTGGGATGATCGAGAAGAGATCCTTCCTGGCCCTCCTCTGTGTGACAACCCTTCAAGTACTGGAAGAGTGCGATCATATCTCCCCTCAGTCTCCTCTTCTGAAGGCTAAACATGCCCAGTTCTCCTCATAGGGCCTTGTTTCCAGTTCCTTTATCATCCTTGTTGCCCTCCTCTGAACCCTCTCCAGTTTGTCTACGTCCTTCTTAAAGTGTGGTGCCCAGAACTGGATGCAGTACTCAAGATGGGGCCTAACCAGTGCCGAGTAAAGGGGAATTATCACTTCACGCGATTTGGACGCTATACTTCTATTAATGCAGCCCAAAATAGCATTTGCCTTCTTTGCAGCCACATCGCATTGCTGGCTCATACTCAGTTTGTGATCTACAACAATTCCAAGATCCTTCTCACTTGTAGTATTGTTGAGCCAAGTGTCCCCCATTCTGTAACTGTGCATTTGGTTTCCTTTCCCTAGGTGCAGCACTTGGCATTTATCCTTATTAAATTTCATTCTGTTGTTTTCGACCCAGCGCTCCAGCCTATCAAGATCTCTTTGAATTTTGTTTCTGTCTTCCAGAGTATTAGCTGTTCCACCCAACTTTGTGTCACCTGCAAATTTGATAAGCATTCCCTGCACCTCCTCATCCAAGTCATTAATAAAAATGTTGAAGAGCACTGGGCCCAGGACCGAGCCCTGTGGTACCCCGCTCGTTACCTCTCCCCAGTTTGAGAAGGAACCATTGATAAGCACTCTTTGAGTCCGATTCTGTAGCCAACTGTGGATCCACCTGATAGTTGTTCCATCTAGCCCACTTTTAGCTAGCTTGCTAATCAGGATACCATGAGGCACTTTGTCGAAAGCTTTGCTGAAGTCCAGATATATTATGTCCACAGCATTCCCACAGTCCACAAGGGAGGTTACCCGATCAAAAAATGAGATCAGATTAGTCTGACAGGATTTGTTCTTGACAAATCCATGCTGGCTTCAAGTAATCACTGCATTGTTTTCAAGGTGCTTGCAGACTGACTTTTTTTATAATCTGCTCCAAAATCTTCCCGGGGATTGATGTCAGACTGACTGGCCTATAGTTCCCAGGTTCCTCCTCCTTGCCCTTTTTGAAGATGGGAACAACATTTGCCCTCCTCCAGTCATCTGGCACTTCACCTGTCCTCCATGATTTCTCAAAGATAATAGACAGTGGTTCTGAGAGTTCTTCTGCCAGTTCCTTTATTACTCTTGGATGCAGCTCGTCAGGCCCTGGAGATTTAAACTCGTTCAGAGTAGTCAGGTGCTCCTTGACCATTTGCCTATCAATCTCAAGCTGCAATCCTGCCCCTTCAGTCTGCACTTCAGGTTTGCCTTGAAGACTGTTCAGAAGCTGCAGCTTGTGCAAAATGCGGCTGCATATTACACCAGTTCTGGCCCATTTGCACTGGTTGCCAATATGCTTCTGAGCCGAATTCAAGGTGCTGGTTCTAACCTATAAAGCCCTACACAGCTTAGGACCACAATACCTGACGGAACGCCTCTCCCAACCGCAATCTACCCGGACACTGTGCTCAACATCTGGAGCTTTCCTCCGACTGTCACCTCCAAGGGAGGCTTGGTTGGTGGCAACAAGGAGGAGGGCCTTTTCAGTGGTAGCCCCCCCAATTATGGAATAAGCTCCCCACTGAGGCCTGCCTGGCGCCAACCTTACTATATTTTCAGTGCCAGGTTAAGACTTCCCTCTATGCCAAGGCATTCGATACTTGAATCTGTTCAAAATAGCACATGGGAGGGGGGTGACCTGTAGACTTAGTTGTACTGACCTTTAGTATTGTATATTTTAAACTGCGTTTTTAATTTTTAATTACAATGTTGTTTTTATTGTTTTTATCTTGATTTTAATGTATGGACTGTTGTGAACCGGCCAGAGAGCTTTGGCTGTGGGGCGGCATAGAAATAAATAAATAAAATTTCCTCAAAAAGCATTTTATTTAAAAAATCTGATTTAAATAAAAAAAAATCCGATTTCAATTTTAAAAAATCTGATTTAAATTTTTAAAAATCCAATTAAAAAAAAAATATCATTGATTTTTTTATCCACTCTAGCTAGGGCCCTACCTCCACTGGTGGTGGAAATGGGAAAATGTAATTTTTCTTTAGGTATGTTGGCTGACAAATAGGGTCTGGGGTTTGTTAACTCTCAAGTTTGAATGTCAAGTATAGGTTCTTGAGGGAGACAGCTTGCTGTAAGCCAGATGCTCAAACAAGACATGGCATACTGCAGGGAATAAAGTGTGGACCTGACCACGGGAGACGCAGTTTCAAATCCTTGTGCAGCTGTGTAGCACATGGGTGGTACTGAGAAAGTGCTGTTAGCTTAAAGGATATAGGAATTTTTAAGGCCTTTGCATGCTTTAAAATATTATAGATTTGTTTAATAACCTGCAGTGCTGGAAGCTTGACAGGGATCCATGACAGAGTTGTACCATGTTTTCCCTGTTTCTTTCAGGTTAGGAAAATGATGAAAGTGGTCAACCTCAAACAGGCCATTCTCCAAGCTTGGAAGGAAAGGTGGAGTGATTACCAGTGGGCCGTAAACATGAAGAAATTCTTCCCCAAGGGGACTACATGGGACATCCTGAATTTAGCAGGTCTGGTTCGTAGTTTATACAGCAGATAATGTGTTTAGTTGTGGGCTTTTTCCTAAACTGTGTGACCTGTGAGCAACAAATTGCAGTGTCTGTTGTTTTGACAGCATATACATTAGCACTTGCCCACTGCTTGACTGCTGAAAGTACCCTAGCCACTGCAGTGGTTTCCAGTTCCTTGTAAGTGCTGTGCTAAATCAAGTTTAGTTACTACAGAAAGATCCGTCAGTGGTGTCATGCTAGAGATGATGCAGATGATGCTGGAGATTTAGAGTAGCTACTACTACTTGAAAAGAAACCATTGTTCTATATTTTGGTTAAATGTCTACTGTCTAGTCTAGAGTACTTTGGCAAGTTGATAGCTACAAATTATGACATAGATAAATAATTGGGTATTGCAGCTTTTTCAGATGTCTCATCTCACATGATGTGCTACTTGCAAAGGAATAAGGAGATATTGGGACAGAATATAGGGCAGTAAGAATGGCCAAATCACAATGGAATTGTGCATTCTGATGCAACAAAAGGTAATTAGTTAAGTTAAACTCACAACAGGGTACCATACAATCGAATATTCTGGATTCATTAATTGTTTTATATTTTGGATTTCTTTTGAGAAAGATGGGCTAGAAATTTCTGAATTAATACTCCACATACACCAGGTCACACTTTCCCCCCTCAGGGCGCATTTCTTTGGAATTATTGTTGCCTATTGGTTTTTTACTCACAGTCCATATAAACGGCTACTAATGTTGCTTTTGCTTATTCAGGTTTTCAAAAATGCATGCTGATAATTTGTCAGAAAACAAATAAGAATTCACTTCTTTGTAATGTGCAACTGGTCAGTTGCAAACCTGAGATGCCAAAACAGTAGATTGCCTGTCGCTTTGCTGGATGTGTTTATGTGCCTGATCTGTGACTGACTATTCACACACATAACGAGTTCATATCTAAAAGTATTTTTGGTTGTGTCCCAGTGCCTGCATCCAGATGTAACACACTCCCACCTTCCCTCTCCTCCTCCAGGGCAGCCATGAGGAAGAAACAGGAAGCTTTTGCTTCTGTTTTTAACTCACCAGTTTAACATGGCATCTAAACGTGAACAAACTGCATTGGCCTAGTTTGCATGCTCACCACGAGTTAAACAAGCCACGGTAGCTTGTTTAAGCTGTGGTGTGTGCTGGGCACCATTTGTCTAATCACCCACTTGGGTGTGGCTTGTTGTGTCATCCGAACCCAGGCAGCATGGCTTGTTAGAGGGGGAACAGCTTTCAAATAACCCATGGGCTGCTGTTGGGTTATTTGAGGGTTGTTTCGCCCTCCAACAAGCCATGCTACCTGGATCTGGATGACACGACAAGCCACGCCCAGATGGGTGATTAGGCAAATGGCTCCTGGCATGTGCTGCAGCTTAAACAAGTCACCGTGGCTTGTATAACCCACAGAAATCATGCAAACTGGCCAGTTTCATCAACCGTGAGCTGAAGTTGGCTTGTTTCAGTAAAGCATAATGAAGACTAACAGCAGTTTGTCCGAGTTCAAACATAGTGATAAACTATGATTAAAAATGAAAGAGAAAACTTCCAGTATTCTTGTGTCTGTGCAGGAGGGGAGAGAGGGTATGTGAGTTGGAGGCTAGCTTGGGCTTGTTCACGTAACAATAAACCATAGTTTATCATGTCTGAATGCAGCTGCAGTGAGAATTAAACTGGCTTCAAACTGATTTAATCGACTAAGGCAGATGCATCTTTAGACCATTCAAAGCCTCATAATGTTCCCTTCCAAATTCTGAAACCTATGTAAATACTGGCTACAAGTTGTCATACTTAGCTTTATAGCAATAAGGACTAGAAAAAAATTTATTTAGGGGAAGAAAAAGTCTGTCATACTTGGAATTCTGCATATATTATTTAATGCTGTGTTACCTTGTAGATTTTTGGTCTTCTCTGCCCATTGGCTAGAGCATTCCTCTTCTTTTTCTGTTTTAATCTTATTTTAAAAAAGAAGACATTTTTATGGTAATTTTAGTATCATTTCTTATATGATACAAGCTGTGGAATTTTAAGTTTGCTCAGCACTATTTTTTTTTTTAAGGCTGTTAAGCTTTTAAGGCTGGGATCTGTTCTGTTTAATTTTGTAACATACCATATGGATTAATGATGGAATATAAACAACAGTGATCATTATTAATACTCTTGCGTGACTGCTGTAATTTTCCAGCTGAGCTTCAGAGAAAGATTTTGGCTCTTTGTTTAGACATGACAACTTTTATGTCTGCATAAGTGGTGGAAACTATCCACCCTGCAAAGGCCGTGGATAAGGGCGGATGACTTTGTGGGTAGGTGCAGTAGTCGATGGGTGAATAACCATGGAGTTGATATGGGTAACTCTAAAGAGCTATAGGAGATGAGTGCGAACAGTATGCCCAGTGGTTACTGGAAGGCGACATTGTGAATAACTGTGGATAGCTGTAGTGCAATGTTCTCCAACCTTGGGTCCCCAGATGTTTTTGGCCTACAACTCCCAGCATGCCCCAGCCAGCTACGCATGCTGGGGACCCAAGGTTGGAGAACACTGCTGTAGTGGATGGATGGAACTGTGAGCAGGCCTAGTGGTTGCTAAGGCAACCCTGGAAAGGGCTCCTTAGAAAGGATTGTAGTAAATTTGGTCTGATGAGTGGGCCTTGCGATCGCTTGGCCAACTTTAGAAGTATGCGCCCCGTGGTGGTGGTAGCTGTTGCTAGGGGCAGCCCCGGAAGTCACAGAGATGTAAGCAGTGAAATTATAGGTCGGCTGAATGGGTTGCTAAGGACAACACCACTGGTTAGGCCTAGTGACAGCTAGCAGTGCTTAATGGCTGGGATTGGAACAATGCCAATTGCTGTTTGAGGCGGCATCCCTCCTAAATAGTTGCTAAAGGTGTGGTTAACGGTGAAGGTGTGTGTGATGAAAGGGTTAACATCTAGTGTTCCCAGGCAGAGTGGTCGCGCCCGGCAACCTAGAAAGTTCTGATGTGTGTGGGAGCTCTGTATATACAGTAATACCTTGGATTGCAAGTAACTTGGTCTGAGAGCATTTTGCAAGACAAGCAAAAATCTTTTAAAAAATTTGACTTGATAAACAAGCGATGTCTTGCAAGACACTGTAGGGATGTAACCGCTCGCCTCAAGCAGGCGTAGTGGGCCGAAATCGGCCCTGCTCACGCCCGCTAGAGACTCGCTTTGATATAAGAGTGTTTTGGATTACAAGCACGGTTCCGGAACGAATTATGCTCTCAATCCAAGGCATGACTGTATGTGCGTGTGTGAGTTGAGAGGAGTTAGTTAGGGAGATGTGAGATGAGAGAAGTGAGTTAGAAAGATGAGGTGAGAGAAGTGAGTTGGAGGCAAGTGAGTTAGGGGGATTCTAGTCAGTCAGTCAGATCAGAGTCATAAAGTTAATTCAACATAAACTATTGCCTTAATGGAAAAGAGGTTGTTCCTGTTTAAAGAAGTGTTCTACTTAAGAAAATAAAGAACTATTTGTTGGGTTACTGAAGAGACTGATTGGTAACTGTTTCCATCCTGAAGCTCACCCACCTAATCACTTGGTATAGCTGCTAAGAGAAAGATATCTACCAGCGTGAACACCACAATAACCAGCAATGGTGTTTTAACAGAGTTTATCTCCCGCAGACAGATTGTCCGCTCGGGTTTGTGTGGGAGTGAGTGAAGACTTGTGACAGAGTTGGAACAGGGATAGTTTAAAACAGTGCTTTTTTTCTGGAGAAAAAGGTACCGGAACTCTTGGATTACATTTCCTCGGGAGTAGATGGCGATTAAATTGTAATGCAATTAATAGAAGAAAAGGTGCTGGAACTCAGTTCCGGTGAGTTCCACCAGAAAAAAAGCCCTGGTTTAAAATAGGGTGAACTAATACCCTGGAGCTACCATATTTCAGCCCCTGGGTTAGTGAAGAAAGTCAACTAACAGCCAGGTGGTCGTGAGAGAAATAAAAGTAAATAACCAGCCACGTTATCGTCACAGTGTGTAATGTTTAGATTGTCAGGTGCCTTGAGCAGAAGCTCTTTTTTTGTGGTACTGTACTTATTTATAGAGCACCTAAAATTGCGTTAAGTTTTTTTTAAGTTTTAGAAAACCACATAATTCTTAGGTGCTTTATAAATAATTAAAACGGGCAATGGTCAGTTCACACGATCAAAATAAGCCACGGTGGTTTGTTGAAATCATGGCGCATGCAGGGAGTGATTTCCATAATCACCCCCTGGCTGTAGTTTGTTGTGTCATCCCAACCTGGGCAGCTCGGCTTGTTGGAGGGGGAAACAACCCTCCAATAACCCATGGGTGGTTGGAGGCTTGTTTCTCCCTCCAGTAAGTCATGCCGCCCAGGTTCGGAGAACAGGACAAGCCGCACCTGGGCAGCGATTATGGAAATTGCACACCGGCAAGCCACCGTTGCTTATTTAAACCACGGCATGTGCCCCGGTGGCTTATTGTGACTGTGCGAACCAGGTCAGTGTTTGGGAAGGTGTGTGTGTGTGCTGGTGGCTGAATAGTTCTACCTCACAACAGGGGATTATGATCTTTTTTGGTCTTATTATAAAGGGGGACTGTGTGTGTGTGTGTGTGTGTGAGAACTCAAGGAAGACTGCAGAATAGTTTGTCTTAAAGCTCCCCCCCCCCCCATTCATCTGTAGTCATTCAAACGGTTAATTAAAAGCTTGACTGAGCAGATAGGGCAGTGTTCTCCAGCCTTGGGTCCCCAGATGTTTTTGGCCTACAACTCCCAGCATGCCCCAGCCAGCTATGCTGGCTGGGGCATGCTGGGAGTTGTAGGCCAAAAACATCTGGGGACCCAAGGTTGGAGAACACTGAGATAGAATGCATGCTGCCAAATCCAGTGTGCTGGCAGGCTGCCATTGGGAAGTGAATGCCAGTGGTCATCCTGCATTCTGCTCATAGATCCTCTGTGCCAATCCTCCAGCGTCCTCGCCACCCCCTTGCCTCAATCCTGGGAAGTGTCGGCATGCGCTGCGGGTTAGCAAAGGTGATGTCTGAGAAGCGTTCTGTTCCATCTGAAGCTACAGGGGTCACGCAAAGGTCATATGCATTGATTGCAGCAGATTCAGCGCACGGGGAGAGGGAGTGGCGGTGGTGGTAGTGTCCATTTCCTACCCAGAATTCCTTGTGGAATGATGAACTAGCTTTTTTATTTCTTGAATTATTTACTCCCCTTATGCTGCCAGAGGATGCAAAATTATAGGACTTTGGCCATTCCTGAGAGTGCCCCAGTTTCCATGTGAGACCTTTGCAGGTCCCATGATGGCATTCATTCGTCTTCATCGGAGTGCACATTTTCCAGGTTGATTTTTTCCCCTTTTCCTTTTTTTAATTGCAGAAGCACTTCTTGAGCAAGCCATGATTGGCCCATCGCCAAACCCACTGCTCCTGTCCTACCTGAAATATGCCATCAGTTCCCAGGTAATAATCCCATCACAGTCCCTTTCATCTTCAGAGGGCGTAAACAGATGTTAATGGGATGGATGATTACTTTCAGTTAGGGGATTTATATACCCTTTAAAAAAGTTCTGACAGAACTGAGATCTAACTAACTTACAGCAAGGTTTTCCTGCGCTTCTCCTCTCTGTAATCTTTGGCCAGTTTGCTTTGTTTCTCTTAATTTGTATAATTCTGCAGGCTTTTTAAATTATTATTTTAAAAACCTCTTTTGCATACTTTTGGTTTTGCTAAATCATAGGGAAGGGGTTATGCAGTGCACTGAAGCTCTACCCCCAATCACTGGAAATCTTACTCAGCTACTCCGGCTACTGAGATATCCAAAGATGTTGCCCACATGCTTTCAAGCCTGTCTTTGAACCATAAGGGCTGGAAGTGTGCTGCTCTTTTTTTTCCAATTAAAGAGAAGCCTGTAAATATTGGGAAGCAGAATTCTGTACTCCTTCAGAATTGCAGCAGACACACATAGCCCTGGAGTGTAATATTTTTGGTTTTATTGGGGGATTGTTCAAACCAATTATAAATAAAAATAAATGGATGTTTAATAGAAATCGCTAGAAGTATCTGTGGCTGTGAAAGAGAACCTTGGCTATCTTGTTCGCTTTCAACCAAGCAGACAGTGATGATGTATTGTCTTGCATAGTGTTTTCCCAAAGTGAGAAGGGCAAGTGGCATTTCTTCTATTGTTGCAAGTGTTGCTGTAAGATTCTTGCAAGATCTTGCCACAGAGAGAAGCTTTTTTGTTGCTTTTTAAGCTCTCCTTTTTTCTCTCTAGTTACTATAAAGCTGATGTGAAGCAAATATGCCATCACCCAAAAATGTCTGTTTAAATTTGTGCCAGACCAGTGCTCGAGCAACAAGCTGTGTCGCTGTTAAGTGACCTTGTTGCCCCCCATGGCGGTCGAAATGGCAGGACTTGTTTGTGGGTTTATTTGTTTGTTTAAATGTTAGCTTTGGCTAGTAACCATCTCTCTCTCTCTTGTTTACAGATGGTGTCCTATTCTTCTGTTCTGATGGCCATCAGCAAGGTAGTGGTCAAACATTTCTCTGTCCTCCTCGCCTAAACCTTGATCATTGCTTTATTTCCTAATATCCTCAGATAGAAGGGACCAATGTGCATTCAGGGACTGTGGGAACCTCACTGCAAAGTGTGACACCTGATGTACAACCTAGCAGTTTCTGTGAACTTGGGAGGAGCTCTGGTCTTCTTTAAAGCCATCACAAGTTTCTAGCCCTTGTGGTTGTATACAGAATATTATTGTTTTTGAAGTCTGAATGTACAAACTGGAAAACTGTCTGAATATGCAGTTTTTTGTGGCTATGCAGTTTATTCCTTCCCCATGAACCTTTCTCTTCTTATCTCCATCCAAGGTTATCATTCACTTTGGTGTAGACATTAGTATAGATGGGGGAAGGAAGGGGGGAATTTCAGTAGGAAAAGTGAACATGATGGGTGTTTCTGATTTCCTAACCAAGGAAATGTTACATCTGCATTAAGATGTGGATTATACGAGCCGTGTCAATAATACATAATGGGAAGAGAGTTGCTCTTAGTGACATTTGATAAATTACTATCCCTTGGAGACCGTTGAAATGCTAAGCAAGGCACAGAGTATAGTCTGTATTACATCAAAATATATATGCAGTTTCTTCCATGGAAATCATGTCCAGGTAGGAAACTATAATGTGGGAAGCCTAATTCCATGTTTTGCATGTTCTCTCCTTTATTTTGAGACCAGCTTTTTGTTCTCCCTGTTTCAGTTTGATGACTTCTCCCGAGACCTCTGTGTCCAGTCATTGCTGGAAATCATGGATATGTTCTGTGACCGGCTCAGGTAGGGCTGGTCAGCCAATGGACCATGAAGCCCCTGCTGCTTGCTGGGTTTCTTTGTTGTTGTCTTTTTACAAGAAAACATGGAAATAGCATGAAAACTACAGTAAACAAGAATGAGCCATAAGAATATGAACACACCATAATAAGCTGAATAATGCTTTTAGGAGCCGAATAGATCAACAGTAACTAAGTCGGCAATGAGAATTGTGGTATAGGTGCTTGGTCTGATTTTGCAAGGCAGTTCTTATCTTCTGATATAAGAGCACACGTTCAGGATACTTACTTAACACATTTTAGTTGTGCGTTAATTGTTAAGAGATCCTTCGTATGCAATCCTC
The DNA here is from genome assembly GCA_021292165.1 of Shinisaurus crocodilurus. Lineage (NCBI taxonomy): Eukaryota > Metazoa > Chordata > Lepidosauria > Squamata > Shinisauridae > Shinisaurus > Shinisaurus crocodilurus. The sequence continues at coordinate 268,195,159 of CM037877.1, read as the reverse complement.
CATTGTAAATGTTAAAGCTCATTGGTGGACCATGTAAAAATAAATGGTTCTCACAAGACTGAAATTGAACCTCTCCTGACATAAGCAACAACTGACAGCCACAAGCAACTGGATCTCCTAATAATTAAGACATAACTAATCTATGCTGAGTATACACTCTTTCTTAAGAGCATAAAAGTGTATTGCTAGATCAGACCAAGGTCCATCTAATCCAGAGTGTACTTAGAACATGTTCTTGGTCAGTCCTGGAGAGCAGGATGGATGCTGGGGTGTTAGCAGTATGTGGGACCAACTCATTGAAGTCTTTATAACTTGGAATCATCTGACTTGAGCACCATTTCCTTAGTGGAAAGGCAGGGTGTAAATCAAACAAACAAACAAATAAATAAGCAAGCAAGCAACTAGAGCTGTGCATGTAAACAAAAGGGAGCCATAGGGAGCCCACTAGCCTATATGTGATAACTGGCTATTGTTTCAGACTTATTCATCAATTGAATATATATAGGAAACCAAAAGAGTACAATGCATTTGAGGAAGGGCGCGCCTCTGGAGTAAAAAGAGCGAAGTAGGCAGTAGTGTGTGGTGAACTCCCTGTGTTGCATGGAGTGATTGTGAAGATAATGTTTGCAGTATCAATCATGAGGACTAGAAATGTGTTTTTTTTAAATGCACAAAACGAACCAACAGCAGAAGAACACAGGAATTGTTGGGATTCTGCCCCCTCCCCATGGGAGATCCACAGCCTTGCATATAACTTATCACTGTTTTTAGTCTTTTTTTCAATAAGTGAAAGACCTTCAAAGATCCTAGCTTGCTAAAATCTGACAAAATCTGTGATTTTAATGCCCTTAGTTTATTGCTAACAGGTGAGTTTACTGGTGTGGATTGAAATGTGAGGAAATAGGAACTCTTCCTTCCTGTAAGAAAATAGAAACAATGAATATTAACCTGTCACCAAAACACTGATAAACAGCTGTTCGTGGCCAGATACAAAACCCACTACTTAATCCTCTCCCTGGTTAATTCAATCTTTTGTTTTTTAATTTGATCAAAACCCTTCAGGTCTGGGATTATTTGTGCTGGTTGCAGTAGCGCTTGCCCCTGTCAAAAGGGTTTCTTCCTCAATCCTCGTTCGCTTTCTGGGCCAGACCATTATAATCATAGGCTTGGATAATTTTCCTTTTCCATTTTTAATTTGTTTAAACAAAGGCAAGTACTGTGGTGATCATGAATGTAACTGTGTACACAGCGTGCAAGCCCCAGATGCTTGATTTCTTCCAGTCAGAGAGTTTGGTACCCTTGGCTAATAGGAGAATTCCCCCATTATCCTGTCCCTTCCTGAGGTTGCTGTGAAACCCCAATAAGAAAGGAGTGGACAGAGATTTCCCCCCCAAGCCTAAGGTGGTTGAGTAGCAGAGTCCCGCCTCTTCAGCCCCCTCTGGGCCCCTTCTTGCTTCAGGTACTGTGTGTGATGGCAACAATAGTATTCAGATCACTGTTTATACATTATCTCTGTAATCCTTAAAACAGTCATGTTAAGGTAGTTGAGTATTATTATGCCCACATTGCAGATGGGAGGGTTGAGGCTGAGATAGTAGCTTGCTTAAGCTTCCTGGCAAGTTTATGGCAGAGATGTGAACTGAACCAGAAGCTTCCTGGTTTGCAGATCAGTCTCTTGGTAGGGTGCACAGAGTCCCTGAAAAGGTAGCAGCCGTTACTCTTTAAGCCACTCAGCTGGACACAGCTTTGTTGCTTTCCCTCTCTCTTTCCTGTGGGTGAAGGAAAGACATCCAGCTTGCACCATACATCCACTCCCCCCACCCCATTCTCTTGACTGCTGGGGTCCAGCACCTCTACATAGGCAATTGGTCTCCATCACCTAGACTTGTGGGTCCACTGGGAGCTGTCTGGAATGGGCCACTGTTTTTCTTCTCTCTCACTGCTGAGCTGGCCTCCCCTGGAGCTTTACAACGGAGTGGTGATGAAATCCTGGGTTTTCCCACACTGATGTCCCAATGCTTCTTCTAACAGTGGAGGCCTTCTGCACAGTAAATCATGCCTCAAGTAGGAAACGTCCTTTCCTGATGTGTTTCCATCAGGATTGGCATTTCTATTCTCTTCCACCCCCTGCCCCCCCCCCCCCCCCGGGGAGAAGACAGGATGGTGCCTAAGTCTCTGACAGGATTTGATTTTGGTTCTTCATTTATTCTGCCTAAGCTCCACCCACATATGGCTGGTGTTTGGAGTGAACGCATGGGACCTGGAAAATTGTGGAGCACAATGGAGGTCCTAGAGGCCCTGCAACCGTGTGGCTGAGCTCAGGAAGTCAGTGTCATTGTTAGAGATTGCCCATTTTGCCCTCTGCTTACTCTTTCTGCAGCTGCCACGGCAAGGCAGAAGAATGCATTGGCCTCTGCCGTGCCCTGATGAGCGTCCTCAATTGGATGCTGCGCTGCACTGCCTTCTACACAGAGAAACTGAAGGAGCCGCTGGAGCAGGGAGCTGCTGAGAACCAGCTCAAGATGTGCCTGGAGCGACTGCTGAGGATCCTGGGTAGCACCAAGAACCGGGCCCTGATTCATATAGCCAAGCTGGAAGAGACACGTATGTGACTCATATGGCAGAGACAACATTAGTATAATAATAAAAAAAGAACTGTAGGGCTAGATTTCAATCGAGGGTTGGCTCAGGGCCAAGGCTCAGGTGTCACCTGTATGCCTTGACTGGGAATTATTCCAGAAATATACATGTTTGGGGCCCTTTACAGGGTTTGAAGCAGGGGCATATCAGCCTCTTTTATCAGAGCTCCTTCTGGCCCTGATTCTTCAGTTTTGCCTACAAGGGATGGCACTGCTACCTCCCTGCCAGACAAGCCTATACTTTCCCAAGCTATTTCCCCCAACAATTAATCTTTGCAATTCTTGCTGTGCCTGTTTTAAACTTCAAGATATAAATAGTATCCTTTAAAGTTTGAGGTGTGATCCCTCAGATTCATAACTATAGTCTTGATAACAGCCTTGATTTGAAGAAGGGCCATACCATAGAAATAGAACCACATGCTCCTGTGCAGAAGGTCCTGGGTTCAACCCCTAGCACCTCCAGTTAAAAGATCTCGGATAGCAGGACTGGGAAATATCTCTACCGAAAACTTAAGCGCTAGTAGCGGTTGAAGTTGACAGTACAGTACTGGGCTTGATGTGTCAGTGGTCTGAAGCAGTATAGCGCCCGTGTGGCGTAGCGCTGAAGAGTGTTGGACTGGGACTCGGGGAGATCCGGGTTCTAGTCCCTGCTCAGCCATGAAACTCACTGGGTGACTTTGGGCCAGTCACTGGCTCTCAGCCTAACCTACCTCACAGGGTTGTTGTGAGGATAAAATGGAGAGGAAGAGGAGGATTATGTAAGCCGCCTTGGGTTTCTTGTAGGAAAAAAGGCGGGGTATAAATGTAATAAATAAAAAATAAATAAATAAAGTATAAAGCGGCTCCTTATATACATCTTGAATCCAACAAACCTACCTCTTTGCCTATGAACAGGCGCAGATGCTTGTGGAGACAGAAAGTTAGAGGTAGGAACTCTTTTGCCCTTGCTTGTGATCCTGCCCAGTACTGTTTGTGGATGCGAACAATAAGGCATATGCATTTATTTATTTATATTTATTTAATACATTTTTATACCGCCCAATAGCCGAAGCTCTCTGGGCGGTTTACAACAGTTAAAACCATAAAATACAATATAAAATAAATATAAAATTTAAAACCACAGATTAAAACAAACAGCAGAGCTAGCAGCAACAGTTACAATAACAGAGTTAAAAACAACTACAAAATTAAAATGATTAAAATGCCTGGGAGAATAGAAAGGTCTTCACCTGGCACCGGAAAGAATACAAAGTACGCGCCTGGCGAACCTCTTTGGGGAGCTCATTCCATAACAGGAGTGCCACAGCAGAAAAGGCCCTCCTCCAATATGCATTGGGTGTTGTTGGGCATTTTCCCCCTCCCAGGTTTCAGTCTGCTGAATCTCAAAGGTGTGTGTGTGTGTGAGAGAGAGAGAGAGAGATGGCCTAAGTATTTGCTGGAAGAAAAACAATCCGATAAATGTGCGTTGTGTGCGTTGTTACATTTTGGGTTGTTATCTCTACCTGTTTTAAGACTGCCTTAGCTGAATTGTTGAATTGAGGAATATGCCTGATTGAAACGTAAAACTCCTGCCTCTCCTCTCTAGTTTCTTGGAATGCAATTGAACAGTCCCTTGCCAAACTGGGAGACAGCTTGGGACACATCAGCAACGACCAATTGCGGAGTCAGGCAGAGGAGTGCATCAGCCTTGTCAAAAGGTGAGCAAGCAGCAGCTACAGGGTGAGGAATAAGCAGTTTCCCCCTCCACATGCAAAGGAAACTGGACTTTAATGTCTGTTCTTCCCTTCTGTCGCAATTTTCTACACAGCATCCTCACCATGCTCTCAGTGCATTCAGAACAGCTAAACAAAACTGGCTTCCCCACCATCCATGCTGTGGTGCTGCTGGAGGGGACAATGAACCTGACCGGAGAGCCACAGCCACTGGTGGAGCAGCTCATGATGGTCAAAAGGATGCAGGTATGACTGAATCATAGAAGGGATGCTCTGTCTCCCTCTGGCCTGGTCTGGATAACTCATCACATGGGAGAATGGTTCCACTTCGAACTGTCGGTGGAGGATTGCATATTTGAATGTTCTCTCATAAAGAACAATGGCTGGCATATAGCCTGTTAGGGAAAGGCTCAGCTAGACCCCTCCTTCTTCCTGACATGTCGTTTTCCATGTTTATATGGTGAAGCATTCAGTCATGTGATCCTCCACTTGCATTCTGAAGTGGTTCAGTCCAAGATCAGTTTTACTATGTGGTGAACTGTATCTAGACCAGTCATCTTCTCTGGAGAGTGTCCACCAGCATAATTTTTCACCCATTATTCCCAAACTCACAGCAGGCAGGTTGGTGACCAAGGTCCAAGATTTTCCCGTGACATTTTTCTCTCTCACCCTGTGGCTATTGGTGTTGGTAGATTATTTATTTATTTATGTATTATATTTATACCCCACCTTTTTTCCTGAAAGGAACCCAAGGCGGCTTACATAACCCTCCTCTCCATTGTATCCTCACAATAACCCTGTGAGGTAGGTTAGGCTGAGAGTCAGTGACTGGCCCAAAGTCACCCAGTGAGTTTCATTGCCGAGCGGGGAATAGAGCCCGAGATCTCCAGAGTCCCAGTCCTGAGTCCCAGTCCCAGTCATTTTTGACCAATTTCTTCTGTTTAAGATAGGCGTGTCAATATGAACTTGTTTTATCAGGACTTGAATCTGCATTTGGTCCAGAACCTGGGAGGTCAGGTGGAGATTTCAGCCTGTTTACCACCACCCAGCTCTGGCTAAAAGAAGGAATTAGAGGGAGGCCAGTAGGGAAGCTTCTTTACAGCAATTGGACAGAGCAGGTCAGATGACAGACTCTGATTTCAGGTCAGGGTTTTAAAAAGTTTACCAGGGTTCTTAAAATTATTATTATTATTTTTTAAAAAAATTCTCTACTGCCCTTTAATGAACAATTTCCAGAATACTTTACAATAAAGGAGAAAGTACAATTAAAAAGCCAACATTAAATAAAATAGCAGTCAAGAATTGCAGTGTTAAATCTTAATAGATGTTTTTCAAAGCCTGGAAGAATAACAGTGTCTGTGCCTGGCTCCAAAAAGACCATAATGTGAGTGCCAACGAGCCTCTCTGGGAGTGAGTTCCATAGGCAAGGTGCCACAACTAAGAAGGCCCTCTTCCCAGTTGCCACCTGCCTCACCTTAAATGGGGGGGGGGGCGCCCAGTGGAAGTATGACACTGTTAAATCAGGACTGTCCCGACTTATGCTTATGAGCTGGATCGAACCTGCAGAACTTCACCAAAGCTGTCCTCTCCTCTCTCACCCAAGCTGAGACTGGTGGGCAAAGACTGATGGCTTCTAGTTCTTGCTCACAAGGAAGACTCTGGATGAGGCTGCAGGCAGGAGTGCACAACTGCCGTCACCATAATGACCATGAATTTAATTTTGGGGAGCAGTCTCCAGCAAGAAGCAGCCACTGCATTTTGCCCTAGTGCCCCCCCCCCAACTGCAAACATTTCCCTTATTGAGTTGATAAACTTGGCTGCCACTGAATCACTAATCCTGCCATGCTTCTGCTGTCCACTGACTGACTGAGAGGGAGCTGGACCCACCATTTGAAAACACTTTCTCTGTCTGCAGAAGCTTTATACTACATCACTCCAGAGCCAGGGCCGATTTTTTTTAAAAGGGGGGGGGGAAGAGAGAGAGAGACTGAGTTGCTGCAAGGAACGGAGGAAAACCTGTTGTGGACTTCTTTGGTAGGAAAGGTTGTGTTTACTGGCCATTTGCCCCCAGTATTAAAGATGGATTCCTGCTGGGCTGTGCCCAGGCACAAATCAAGCTCTGTATAGGGGTGGATATAAAGAACAGAGAACTTGCCTAAGGCTCAGGAGTTGGAGAAGTATTTGGGGTGGGGGGAGTAGGTTTTGTGAAAAACTGCTGGATCGTATTTGAGAAAAAGCAGGACTTTTTTTGCAGGGAAGGAAGACTTGTGTTCTTTGGTTGTGTGTGTTATACTTGCAAGGGATGTGGGGGCAGTGCCCACTTCTTAAAAAGAGACGTGTAGGGGAGCCATGCCGTCTGTCCTGTCAGGCCTTCTCTTTCATTTGGGGTGGGGTGGGGGAAGGTGCACTTGCTCAGTAGAAAGAGGAAGGCGCTGCCTGTGCTCAGAGGCGCTTTTAGTATATCCCTGCTGGCTAGTAGCAATGATCATTGGCTACCAAGCACAGCTGCCGTTTGTGGACCCTTGGGAGCAGGATCAAGAAGCATCTCAAGAGAGTGGGAGTCTGTGTGCTTTGTATGAGAGATTGGGTGATGGCAGGAATGGAACTGCTAGAGAAGCAGGGAACCGAGGGTCACTGGGAGGCTGCACCCCATGCCTCCCAGGATTAGCCAGCAGGGCAAGGGGGAGCCCAGCCTGGCCCCATACATCAGCCAAAGAAGGAACAGCTGCAGGAAGCTGTTTTGCCCTTCCCTGCCAGGAAGGAAAAAAAAAAAAAAAGGAAAACAAACCCCATCTTTAAGAACCTTGTAACTAAGAACTGGTGCCTGAGCTTTGCTTTCTTCCTCCTCCCCCCCGAATCCTTTTTCCTTTTGTGTCATGTCTTTTAGATTGTAAGCCTGAGGGCGGGGGCTGTCTAATGTTAATCTGTGTTAAGCCACTCTGGGAGCCTGTTTTGGCTGAAGAGCGGGGTAAAAATGCTGTAAATAAATAAATTTTAAAAAGCCCATGGATGTGCTACAAATCATGCACTCAGCCTATAGTGAAGTCTGGACCACCCTGAGTTTAGATTATTTGCCCTGTGGGAGGTCCTGAGGCCTGCTCCTGCTGTCTCTCTTCTCCCCGCTAGCGTATCCCATCCCCACTTTTCATTCTGGAAATCTGGAAAGCCTGCTTTGTGGGTCTGATCGAGTCTCCTGAAGGGACAGAGGAGCTGAAATGGACAGCCTTCACTTTTCTCAAGGTAAAGTGCTTTTTAGGTCTATACACCAGGGAGAGACAGCTGGGCTCAGCCCTTTAGTAAGGTTCTTTCGGTGCTGATTGCGTTTCCCAGCTTTCTGAGCAACAGACGCTGAAGGGGACTGTGGGAAGCTAGGCAGGTTCATGGTTGTTGTAGGGATTAGAAGCTTGGAAATAAAGAGGCAGAGAATCCCAAGGTCCTGCAGGATCTGCGTCAGAAGCCTTTCCCCACTCAATGTGGTATAAACACTGCCGTGCTAGTTCTTTCCCTTTGTAATCATAGCTTCCCACTCTGCATCAATGGAAGTGCCCAAATCTGCTCTCTGAGAGGGTGTCTGTTGCCATTCACAACTTTTATAGTGACACACGAATCTTCCCAAGCTCTTCTTGCATTCTTTCTTTCTGGGCTGTCGTCCTTGGTAGAGCCTGGAGAAGTCTCTGCATTTAGCTCTATAATTTTTTTTCTTTTTTTTTTTTTGCAATGTAAACATAAGCCAGATGGCTCTGTCTTCCTTCTCTCTGGCTTTCTTGGTAAAAACACTCTGACGCTTCTAGATTCCCCAAAAGAGACTCAACAAATTGCAACTTAGCATTCCTTGCCTGCTCAGTAAATCTCCACTGCAGCCCAAGTACATCATGTAACCGATCATCCATGCAGAGAGGAATAAATTAAGAAGTATGAAATAGACAAACAGAAACAAACACATCCCTGAACACGTTGGAACATTCTAGAATGGATGGGGAATGTGTGGTCCTCAGGATGTTATTGGACTACAGCTCCCATCATCTCTCACAATTGTATGTGCTGGGTAGGGCTGATGGGAGTTGCAATCCACCAACATCTAGAGGGTCACACATTCCCCACTCTGTTCTAGAACAAAGCAAAAAGATATAATAAAGAGTTAACCTCTGAAACTTATTGCCGCATGATAGCCTGAAGGTTAGATCAGAGGTGTTTAATTCTTCCTTTATTTTTTCTTCTTTTTGTTATCATTGGGATGTGCCAAGCGCTTCACAACTCATTATCTTCAAAAGCAAGATTAGCCTGAGAGAAGCACTTCGTGTCACCCACTCAGTTTCATAAGCGAGGAGATTTGAAACCCGGCTCTGCCGCTTTCAAATCCAATATGCCGTTCCCTCCACCATATTTAGCATCCTTTAAAATTTGTCAGTGGAAGAAATTAGGACAATTTACAACTGCATGTCATATGATAGGGGACTGGAAGCAACAGCCAAACTGTCTGTGAACCTTTTCTGACCTATTGGCCAGGCTTGTTTCGTTGTCATGGAATGTTCACAAATATTCTAACTTCTCAGGGTGAGGGTGTAGTAACAGGATGTTGAAAAACTATCCAGCATTTGTGAGGAAAATGAAAACAAATTTGCATGGGGAAAACCTCACATGGGGCCTGAGCACAGAAGGGCATATGTGCAGTTAGGAGGAATGGGGCAGGAAGGCTTAGGGGGAAGAGGGCTGAGTGCAAGGATTGCTAAGGGGTAGTGGGCATCTGTAGATAAAAGGAGGCATTGCAGTCAATGCTAAGAAGCAGAACCTGATGAAGGACAGATGGAGGATGTAGAGAATTGAGTGAAGGAGAGGCTCAGGAAGGGAGACTAAACTCTCACACAGGATCTAGGGAATGGGGGAACTGTGCAATTGGCAGGAAGGAAGTGAAAAGACAAGGGAACTTGGGCAGTCCAGGACACCAAAGTCAGAGAGTCATGAGGGCAGTGAGACAAATGAGGCAGTAGTTTTTTTGGGTTCATGATTACATTCTTATTTTGCTGTTTTTCAGATTCCACAAGTACTGGTGAAACTGAAAAAATATCCCCAAGGAGAAAAGGTAAATGTAAGCCAGTTCATGTATTGTTTAAAACTACTAATTTTAGAAATGTGTAATATGGGAAAGAAAAACTGAAGCAAGTCATCGTAATGCCAAATTTGCAATTAAAGAGTGCTGAGATTAAAGGTGATTACAGGATCGGGCAAATTCATAGATAATAGGTCTGTTAATGGCTACTATCCATTATGGCTAAGAATGAAACCTCCACACACAGAGGCAAGCTATCTCTGATTATCAGGTTCTCAGGACAAAGAAGAAGGGGCGCTAGCTCCCTCATGCTCCATTTGTGAGCTTCATATGGCACTAAGCCACTGTTAGAGACAGAATGGTGGGTTAAGTGGATCTTTTTCTTTGATTAACAAAGCAGTTCTTCTGCCATCCAGTGAGTTTATGGCTGATGTGGGGCCTGAACCCTGGTCTCCCCAATTCATCCTAGAGGCCATTTATGGTGATCTTTGAAAGAGCTAGATGGGAATGGATCATGCTCAAAGCATGATCCATTCTTTTGGTGATTTTTAATTTATGACCTACTGTTCTGATTTCAGCCCCTGGCATAATACAGCCTGTACCAGAATATGCCAGTTGCAAAGAAAACAAAGTAATACTTCACTAGTATGCCTGCAGAACTTCAGTTTACTCAAGTAAAGGTGCAATCTTATGCATGTTTAGACAGAAAAACGTCCTACAACTCTCACCTTCCGTAGCCAGCATGGCTGGGAGTTGTAGGACTTTTTTCTGTCTAAATATGCATAGGATTGTGCCATTAGTGGGCCAAGCTGCACACTATAGAAAAGGGCAAAAGAGTTTACTAGTTTGTCAGACTTGGGGGAAATTGCTTTCTAGCCCCATTAATGACAAAAAATTAAAACTACAGAATATGCAAGATAAGCAATTGCGGTGAGCACAGCATCATGCTGGAATGCCTTGTCTTGGCCTCTTTTTATAGAGAATAGGAGGTGGATTTCCAGTGTGGAATTCATGGACTGTTAAGATCTAAGAGAGAAAGTCTTGTTCTCTTTTGCAATTGTAGGATTTCACAGAAGATGTGAATTGCGCCTTTGAGTTCCTTCTGAAGCTGACACCTCTGCTGGACAAGGCTGACCAACGCTGCAAGTAGGTTCCCCTTCCTTGTGACCCCTCAAGCTGAGGGAGCAGAGCCAAGGACCAGCCTTTATTTATTTATTTATTTATTTATTTCTTATATTTATTAATCGCCTATCTGGCCGGTCACCCGGGCCGGTTTTTCTACTTAGATTGAAAGCTTTTGTGATTAGTTTCACCCCCCATGTTCAGGTTGTGCTCCACTGGCCTGCCAGTTGCTCGCCCCCGCTGCTGCAAGGCTCCAATCCAGTGTTCTCCAACCTTGGGTCCCCAGATATTTTTGGCCTACAACTCCCAGCATGCGCTGGCTGGGGCATGGTGGGAATTGTAGGCCAAAAACATCTGGGGACCCAAGGTTGGAGAACACTGCTTCCAATCCCTCATTTATTTATTCATTTATTTTCTTTATGTCCCGCCTTTCTGCCCCAAAGTGTCACAGTTATCAGGCACCACCACTTAGCTTCCAGGTTCTACTCCCTGAATCTTGGGATCTGAGCCTTAGAGAGCTTGGCAACCCCTAGTCTGACTGGCAGGATGAAGGTTGGGTTTGAGGTTTATATTTTATTTATTCTTTATTTTATTATATTTATACCCCGCCTTTTTTCCTGCAAGGAACCCAAGGCGGCTTACATAATCTTCCTCCTCCTCTCCATTTTATCCTCACAACAACCCTGTGAGGTAGGCTAGGCTGAGAGTCAGTGACTGGCCCAAAGTCACCCAGTGAGTTTCACGGCTGAGCACGGGGACTAGAACCCGGATCTCCCGAATCCTAGTCCAACACCCTCACCACTATGCCACACTGGCTCGAACACACTGGCTACGCTGGCCGGGGCATGCTGGGAGTTGTAGACCAAAAACATCTGGGGACCCAAGGTTGGAGAACACTGGTCTAGATGGTCATAGGATCTTTCGGAGTCCCAGCTCTGGCCATGGAAACTCAGTCTGAGGTCAGAGCTAGGACTCCCAAGCTTGGAGCGCCTTCCGAACATGACCTTCGGAGTTTTGGCGGTGGGGAGGGGTGGAGACAGGAGCGGCCACGACATGAGTTAGCCTGGTGGCGCCTCAGCCTCCTTCTCTCCCACTCTGAAGGGCCACACTTAGACGGCTGAAATTGGCCATCTAAGTGCTTTGCAGGGTGGGAGGAGCACGAAGGCAACCTTCACCTCCGTGCTCCTTCCTCCCTGCATAGGATGCCCGTAATCCTCTTGAGTTCGGAGGGCTGTGGGCATCCAGATTAGATTGCACCCTAAGGCAGACTTCAGTAACTGGAGCATTCCAAAGTACTGGAACCACCAAGGATGATGATGATGATTTGTTCCATTTCTATACTGCCCAATAGCCGAAGCTCTCTGGGCAGTTTACAACTACATATAATCAGTTAACAAGACAGTCCCTGCCCGCAGACTTACAATCTAAAAAAGACACGACACACAAGGAAAAAGGAATGGGGAGGGAAGAAGGGGGAGGGAAATTAATTAATACTTCTGGCAGGGCTGGTGGAATGGCCCTGCGGTCCCTCTCTTCTCCCTCTGCACGGCCCGCTGGAATGGCTGCTGGTGGCGGCAGTTGAGGGAGGAGGAGCCCTCACGAGGGCGGCCTTTCAGCAGGGCAGGTGGTGGAATGGCCCTGCGCTCCCTCTCTTCTCCCTCTGCACGGCCTGCTGGAATGGCTGCTGAGAAAGTCCTGATACCTCTCCTGCTAAATTTTATGTCACCCAAAGAAGGGGATCCTAAGCAAAGGCTGTCTAGCTGATCTTGGGAAACGGAGCACAAATGGGCATTTGCCGCCAGCCACCTGCTGAGCAGAAGTTTAAATTTTGATGTCTTGGGTCCAGATCCTTCACACCTCACCCCAGATTGGCCTGCATAGACAATGGAAAAGCAGACACTTGCACCTTTTGTTTTGTAATGGGGATTTTTCAAGGCAGATGGTTGATACATTTTTCCTCTGCTAGGTGGGATTTCACAGATTACTGAAAGTGGGGAAGGGCCAGGAAAAACTGGACAGCCTTGTGAACAGAGTCTGTCATGCACAGGTTTGATGCTTGACGTCGCACCGAGAACTGTTTGTTCTGCATGGTAGATTTAAGACCCAAACTCCCCAATGTGTGAAGCAGTCAGTTGCTGCTGCATAAAATAGCATTTTGAATCAGTTAGGTCCAATTTTCTTGTGCCCAGCTCTGAACACTTTGTTCTGTCATGGAGACATAAGCATAGGCCTGGGTAGTTCGTTCTTGTGCTTAATCCCTCAGGAAGGGCTGGGTGTACTCATTGCTAAATAGGTGATAAGGTGCCTTCCAAGGAATTCTGGGGTGGAAAGGCACCTCCTGGGTTATGTGTATTCCATGCTCCTGCGATCTTCCTGCACAAGTGCAGCATTTATGTGTGGGCAGGAGCCCAAAAGAGTCCGAGCAGAATTTCCAGTGGTTAGAGTCTGGCAGAAGCAGAATAGATTATGCAAAACAAGCAAACACACACATGCAAATGTGTCTTGTTTACATAATTGAGTCAAGCAACAAAATTTGGCTGTCTTTGTACACATAGCTGCTGTTTTAGTGGATAGAGCCTTGTACTTGGAGGATTTAGAGGACCAGTATCCCTGCTCCTCAGCGAGGAAGCTTTGCACACAAAAAGGGGGTGTCCTGAGATTTACACCCCCTTTGCGGCGAGATCCACATCTCCCCCCCCCCCTCAGGTAGTTCTCATGCTGGTACACATTTTGCACTCCCCCCCCTCCCCCCGAGCCTCTAGTCTAGGGGAAAGGAGTTTTGACAGCTAGATGTCAAAACTCTGGGTCCCTTAAAAAGGGTGTTTTTTTTAAGGGCAGCAGGTGGTTTTTGACTGGGACATACGGCTTTATATGTCCCAGCCGAAAAGCCCCCATTGCCCTGTCAGAAGGGGAGACAACTTGGGTCCTCCCGTGGTGTCCCCTGGGATGCCTGTGGGAGGCCCAAGGGTGAAGGAGGGGGCCGGCAACCTGCAGTGAGCCTGATCATGTGTCGCGCTCACTGTGGGTTGTTTTGCCAACAACCCACCCACCCTGGCTTATTGCCCTGGCTTATTGCCAGGGCGGGTTAGCATCAGGTGCAAACGCGCCCTATATCTCAACCTAACCTAGACACTGGGTTTTTGTGTGGCTAAAATGGTATAACCCCATGTAAGCCACCCTCGGAGGAATAGCAGGGGTACAGATATGATGCAGCCACTTTAGATCAGTGTTCTCCAACCTTGGGTCCCCCAGATGTTTTTGGCCTACAACTCCCAGCATGCCCCAGCCAGCATAGCTAGCTGGGGCATGCTGGGAGTTGTAGGCCAAAAACATCTGGGGACCCAAGGTTGGAGAACACTGCTTTAGATTATACTCGACCTTGGACATATCTTCACGTGCCAACTGCTGAGAGCCCTTCTTCAAAGTTCTTTACGGATTTTCTGTTGATCAAGAGTGAGGTGATAAAGTGCGTCATTCCTGAGCAAGTACAGGCTCTCTGCACTTTACCATGTTACATGCAAGCTCTTACTAGAACAGGGCACCCTTGGTTATTCTTTGAGCATCACAGTAGAACATAGGGAAGGAGATGGTCTCAGGAGTCCACAGATTTTGGCTGGGTGTGATTAATTTTCAAGAATATTTTCATATGAAACTAAAAAAACATAAAGCTGTTAAAGATGTCTACTAGCCTGCCTGCTCACACATACCTGTGCCAGTCATTTCTGGCTTCACAGGGGGGGCGGTGGGGAGAATGAATTTTATACAACATCCTTCAATACAAGTATTCCCAGGGTGACTAACAATAACAGTAAATAAGATTAAAAGTAAAATAAAAATAAAAAATAGCAGTGGGAGGGTGCTGTTGCATTCATGTCCTGTTTGTGTGCTTCTCATGGGCAGCTGGTTGGCTACTGTGTGAACAGAATGCTGGACTAGATGGACCCTTGGTCTGATCCAGCATAGCTCTTCTTATGTTCTTATATTTGCTGCATGAACCAGTATCATCAAAGGTTAAAAGGCCTGGGAAAATACGAAGGCCTGCTCCTGTCACTGAAAAGTCATGAGTAGGTACAAAGCTCTCTCCCTGGCTCCAAAGTGTTCCAGAGGGAGGCACCAACATGGAGGAGACCTTCATCCAGTTGCAAGCCATCTCTTCTCAGATAGTTGGGGCACCCAGTAGAGGGCCTCCAAATACAACTTTTAGTGTATGGACAGATTTATGTTGGACACGACCCATTGTGGGTTTACCCAACTGCTACAGAGCCACTTGGCAAGAGCGGCAAAACACCCTTGCTGCTCTTGCTAAGCAGCTACTGGGTGACCGCCACTGTCAGCTGCCCCAAAAGTGCCTAAGTGGTACTTGGGGGGGGGCAGCTGGCAGAGGCTCCCCCCCTGTGACCACAAGTCTGTGACCACAAGTCATTTTCAGCTCACTGCAGCTTTTTCCCCCTTTTAATTTTTGTTTGTTTATCCCAGTCCATAACCACCCAATTCGCTATAAAAGAAAAATAAATTAATGTTTTTGTCCACAAAAATAAGAGCAATCAGTTTAAAATGACAATATCATAAACAGCAGTCAATAAAATAATGTAATTTGTTGCAGCAGCAACAGAGGGACTGGGTTTGTACAACACAGCAGCCATGTTGTTCAAACACAGACTGCTTCCCGCAGGGTGGTTTGTTTTGGGGCAACAAGCCACCCTGACAACCCATGGCTTGTTCTAGGGATTGATTGATCAATCAACGATGGGTTGCCATGGTGTCTGAACCCAGGAGACTGATTCCATCATGGGTTGCAGGGATCAGCTAGCAAGCAGCTCAGCAAGAGCGGCAAAAAACCCTTGCCGGTCTTCGCAATCTCACCTGTGCCACCACCACTGACAGCCAATGACAGCCTCTCCACTGATGCCCAAGTGGCTCTTTGGAGCGACCGTCACTGGTTCTCCACCTTAAAAAAAGAATTCAGCCCCAGAAATGTGTGCAAATGTCTTTGTATATATATTTTTGGGGTCGGTTTTCCTCAGTTGCACAAGTGCACTCTTGCGGCTTTCTGATATATGTAGTCTTGCCCGGTCAATACCCTTGTCAGTTTCAGATGTCAAATGCTAACAGTTTGAGGAGGTGAGAATGCATATAGGTGAACAAAAAGGGGTTGCGATCGGAACGGGGACGGGGGGAGACGAGGGATTGTGCCGTGAGGGACACTGGGATACCGGCTGGAGGACCAAGGGGGAGAGCAAGCCACGGTGAACCTGATCGCCTGTTGGGTGCTCCGTGGGTCATTCCGCAAACATCCCACGCTGCGTAGCTTACTCGCGGGGTGGGTTGTCATGTTGTGTGAAATCGCCCAGAAACTCAAATGCCCATTTAATGAAAGACATTTAAAAAGAGGATTCTTCTGCATGTCTAGATTTCTAGCTCTGTAGGTTTTCCTTTAGCTCCGAGTATGGACTCCCATCATCTCCTCCTGAACTCACTATGTGCCATCTAGTGTTCTTTCACTATATGTCCAGCAAGATAACTCTCGACCCCATTATTTACCATGGTCTTTTTGATATTTGTACACATGTTTTTCTTTTGTTCCAGCTGTGACTGCACAAGCCTCCTCCTTCAGGAATGTAGCAAACAGGGTCTGCTCTCTGAAGCCAACATGAACAACCTCGTAGCCAAACGGTACACATATCTAGCTTTGCATAAAAAGAGCAGGGCCTGGGTGCAGGGGAAAGATCTGTGGTGGTTGCTGTAGTAGGCAGTGTGTGGGTTGCTGTTTCCAGGCCTTGCTCAAAGGGTTTGTTAGCCATATGTTTTTCCAATTTCTCTACGGTCATGGAGGTATACATACAACCACTTACAAAGTGGTAAGTGTGTGGAAGTTTGCCCATTTCTTAAATGTGCTCTAAAATGTAACAGTACAGATGACTGTGACTGACTTTACCTTATTCTGTGGATGCTGTTGCCCCACCTCTCAGTTACTGACTTGTTCTCTTGCTATTGATTGAAGACCTATCCCTCCATGCTTTGCTGCAATATTTTGTCATTACTTTTGGGTTCCTTATTAGGGGAGTGGAAATTTACTATGTTCTCACAGTCTTAAAAGTGTATTCATACTAAGAATGTTTCAAATAGGCCAATAAAGCTTCTCCCCCTCTCTCTGGAGGAGTTCTCCCAGTTTTTAAGGAAGAAGTTTGCATTGTTTTAAGCCTGTGAAATCATCTGTCACATTTCTTTTAAGCCTAGTGCATTGAATTTCACACCTTAAAATCAAGATTAAGCATATATTTCCCACCACCATCCAGCCCCCTCATCACACAACATGCACTGAACTTCAGAGATATGATCACAGCTATACTTGCCTTCAGTTTCTGTCCAATGTATTCCAGCAAAAAACAACCAGTGAGTGAGTAGGGGTTTTATTAAGAGGTGTTACTATACAAAATACACCAGAATGTCAGAATATCTACTAATATTAAAATATTTTAAAATTCTGAATAGCACTTGGAATAGATATCTGAACACTTAACATTTGAAAATAGCAGGGGAGACAAAACTGTTCTTTAAAGGACAGCTGTAGCTGAGAGACTCTCTAGCTCTGCAGAATATCTTCCCCATTCAGTGTCATTGTCCCTTGTCACAGATTACTGATATAGATGACCAGCTAATTAAGTGGTAAATGTGGGAGCCCTTACCATAGGGTAAGCTCTCCACACATTAGAGTATGTGGAAGGGAAAAAACACTACACCACATTTTCGTTAATAAAGATGGCCACGCAAAACCGGGTTAGAAAACCTTACCCTTGATAAGTTAGTTATCTGCATTGGGCCCGTAGGGACTAGAAATCTTGTTTTGTTTTATGATGAAACGTGAGATTCTGAAAGAACCAAAAATTATTTGATATAGATACGCAGATTAACCTGGCCTTGGTATTAAGAACCAACCCCTCAGACAATTTGAACTTTGATAACAGAGTGTGTTACTTCCATTAGGGAGTTCTCCACCCTCTTACTGCAACATTGGGTGTTTTTTCTTCCCACCTCACCCAGGACTGCTGATCGAGAACATGCACCACGCTTAAAGTCTGCTGAGAATGCTAACATTCAGCCTAACCCAGGCCTCATCCTGCGAGCAGAGCCCACGGTCACCAATATCCTAAAAGTAGGTATTTTCCTGGTTGTGACATCCTGGGCATAGAAGATAGTTTACTTCGGTACAGAATGTTAATATTTTAGCGCTACTAAGGCTGCAATCCTATACAGACTTATATGTGAAATTAAGCTCCATTGAACTCAGTGAGGCTTACTTCTGTGTAGAGATACCTAGGATTTTGCTGTAAAAGAATTATGTTTAGCTCTACCCTTCCTACAGGGAGATCAGGGTGGCCGGGTGACTGGCCAGATGGGCGATTCACAAATGTAATAAATAATTTCCCCCCTCGCAGGATTGTGAGACTCAGGGTGCAATCCTGTGCATGTTTACACAGAACAAGGTCCTACAACTCACAGCATGTCCCAGCCATGGCTGGCTGGGGAATACTGGAGGCTGTAGGACTTTTTTCTGTCTAAACATACATGAAATTGCACCCTAAGTTAAGTGGAGAGAAAGTGACTTGCCTGTGGCTAACAAAAGTGAGCTTCATGGCTGAGTGGTGATTCGAAACTGTGCTTCCTATATCTAAGTGTAAGATTTCAGCTACTGCAGGACACTGGCTCTCCCTAAAAGTGTCAGCATCTATTTGGCTTTGTGGTTTGATGATGGTGATGGTGATTGTTGTTAAGATATTTTGTTGGCTTTCCAATAACTACATGAGAAAAAAGGAAAAATATATGCCACAAACTGAGTAATTATGAACCAAAATTCACAGAGAATGAACTGTTTAATATTAAAGGTTTGTGTCATTTAAACTAAAGTCAAAAGGCTGTGCTCGCTCCGAACTATGGTTTGTGTGGTTTTCAAATGTACAACAGGCACATCATGGTTCAGAGCTGCTTGTCTGCTTTTTTGTTTTCTTCCCTCTCAGCAGCTTCATAAGTTCACTCTTGTTTCCCTGTTGCAACCACCTCTGGATGCAGTTCAATGGCCATAACTGTGGTTTGCCCATTAAGATATCATGCCAAAGCATAGTTGACACAGATCATAGCTCGCAAACCCACTTGGAACCACTATTTCTAATTCTGTTTTGTTAGCTAATTGCAAAGGATGGCTTGTCAATTCAGACATCATGCCAAACCATAGTTAAGCTTCCTGAACCATGGTGTAATGTTGGAATGGAGCCGGAGACAGATTTCTGTCCTAATGCTGTTTCCATTATTGGGCAAAACCTTCATATTCCTTTTAGCAATCAAAAGATTTTCTCCTCCTGTAAATTCAGAGGACTGATTCACATATGCATGTGTATCACTTGACATCTCTTTGTATTCAATTTGTAGCTGAATGTATGAACTGTCTGCAAGGGAGTATAGATCAGCTATTCCCAGCATAGGATAGAGATGAAAGGGCTCACAAGGTCATCAGATGCACCCTTCTGCCCTTAGGCGGGATCCTTCCATACATCAGCTTTCCATTGATTAACCCACATAAACTCTAGACCCAAGTGCGCTGCCAGCCAAATGCCCCTAAATACGCCCAATATAATAGACCAATATAATGGCCAATATAATAGAATGAAGCAAGGAAAGGCAGAAGCAGATACTAAATGGTGAATCATTACAGGGTGTAGTGTAGGCAAAAGTGAAGCAGAATTGGTCCCCAAAGTTTCTGAAACCAGAATGTAATTTCTCTGGAAAAGAAAAGGCGAGTGCTCTGTGTTAGATACCAGATTCAGTGCTTCCCAAATGGTGATGGATACACATGGCCATGTTATTAAGGAGCTAGGAACTGACCTCTCTTTAGACAAACCTCCATGGTTTGCACTCTGCTGGCTACTGATCAGGTACCTTCCCCAGCTACTTTTCCTCTGATTTTATTTCTCCACTATTTCAGACAATGGATTCAGACCACTCGAAATCCCCAGAAGGGCTGCTAGGTGTTTTGGGACATATGCTATCTGGGAAGAGCTTGGATCTGTTGTTGGCAGCTGCAGCAGCTACAGGAAAGCTGAAATCCTTTGCTCGGAAATTTATCAAGTGAGTGTGCTTGTATGTGTGATTGGCCCCTGCCCCCTTTCAGATTTAGGAGCTGGAGTTCTCACTAACAGAGTGTGCAGAACCTTAAAAAAAAAACAAACCAAAACACTCAATCACAGTTGTGTACTCAGGGCCAGCGCTACCGCTAGGCAGATCCAGGCGGCTGCCTAGGGCGCATGGCGGAAGAGGGCACAGAAACGCTGCGCTCCTTCCTCGCCGCCGCCGCGCCTCCCCCCCGCTGCCGCTGCACCTCCCTGCGCCCGCGCCCGCCAGCCCGCCACCTACCTTCGCGTCGCTTCCGGAGCCCCGCTGGCGTTGTTTTGGTGGGAGGAACCCCGGCAAAAAAAAAAAGCGCGGGGGTCCCGTTGCGTCACTTCCTCCTCTGCGGAGGCGGCGGCAGCAGCCAGTAGCGGGGTGGTGGTGGGTGGGTGGGTAGGTAGGTAGGTGGCGGCGGCGGCGGCGGCGGCGGCGGCGGCGCGTGGGGGTTGCAGAGCAGGGCTGCTTTGCTCCAGAGGCCCCCCCCATGGCACGAGAGGGGGGCGCTAAATATAATTTGGCCTAGGGCGCCAAACAGCCCTGCACCGGTCCTGTGTGTACTCTTCCACACCAGTAGTGAAGCACACAACTAACCAGATTTTTTAAAATTAAAAGAGGAGTGAACTACATGTTACAAGGCTATCCTCTTTTTCCTCCAATCCAGAACTTTGGGGAATGGAATATTGTGCTGGTTTCATTCAAAAGGGGCTTGCAAGATTCTTTTGCAAAGGCTAAGATATAGGTGGGCATGCACTGACTGAGTGTGCTGAAAGACACCCCCCCCCCCAATGTAGGACTTAGGATGTTTAGAGGTTGAAACCAGTACCTTAGTGGGGAGCTAGTGCAGACAGCTAGAAGTACTGGAGTAAAGCACTCCCAGTCATTAGTAATTATTTAAATAGCAGTATCATGTTCAAATGAATGTGGTGTTGTTCTTGCATTCATTCATCCCGCCCCTCCCCCCGCACACACCATAAGAAGAGCGGTGCTGGATCAGATGAAAGGCCTATCTAGTCCAGGATTCTGTTCACACAGTGGCCAAACAGCTGTCTATGGAAAGTCCACAAGCTGGGCATGAGGGCAACTGCATCTTTCACTTGTGTCCCCTAGCAACTGATGTTGAGAGACATACTGCCTCTGATACTAGAGGTACCACCATGAGGTAGGTTATTAGAATGCCCATTTCATAGGTGGGGAGCTGAGGTTGTGAGAGTGGCCAGATTTGGATTCTCAAATGCTAGCTTAAGCTAGGATATGCACGAGTTTTGTGCATTCACACACTGCTCCCACTTCACTCCTCACTTCGTGCGAGCATAATTTCCTGTTGTATCCAGACTGGGAAACAATGGTTCACGGCTTCCAAACAAGCCAGGATATGAAGCCACGGTTTCAGTTTGACTTCGGAACAATGGTTTGTTTGGAAGCCATTGCCCGCAGTTCCCAGTCTGGATGTACCAGGAAGCTGTGGTTAACTGCGGCTCCCTGGCTTGTTTGTTTGCTCGCTTGAAGGGAGGAGTGAAGTGGGAGCAAAGGAGGCTTGTGTGCATATTCCGGCTTTAAGCCAGAATTTGATTGTTCAAACACAGCCAGTGAGTTATGGCCCAAGCCTCAGAAATATTATAGGCTGGACCTAACCACAGCAAGAGCCGCGTGGCTGCAGTTGAAAGCAGCAGCCCCTTCTTATCATCTCCTCCTCCGTCACCTTGATAAAACAAAACATGTGGCGTGACATCACCTGGTGAGTTTCTCTGCCCCTGTAAGTGGCCGTCAGTGAAGTGAAGAGGGGGCAGGGAAACCCGCAACATTTTGTTCGACCTAGATCAGTGTTCTCCAACCTTGGGTCCCCAGATGTTTTTGGCCTACAACTCCCAGCATGCCCCAGCCAGCTATGCTGACTGGGGCATGCTGGGAGTTGTAGGCCAAAAACATCTGGGGACCCAAGGTTGGAGAACACTGACTTAGATGTTATCAGAGCTTGGGTGGAGGGAGCAGGATACAGGGGTCAGTATCCCAACGGGGCACAGCCCGTAACATAAATTACATTGCGTTAGGGTAAACTACTGTAGCGAGATGCCAATAACTTTGTTTGCGCCAGCGCGTCATAGTTTACATTCGCTGTTGCACCTTATTGGATACTGTCCCGGGCTGCCACTTTTGGTAGTAGCCAGCCAGCTTGCCTGACATTTAGTTCTAGCCTTAGATCCAAGCCTTGGAGACTGTAAGCCCCTCTATATAGTGCTAATGGAACACAGGCACTAAATAAATGTTAGCCCTAGACTTATGTGCTTCTCTCATTTCTGCCCAAGAGGAGAGAGCAGCTCCCCCATCTCCATTCATCTTCTCCCACCCCCCCACTCCCAATTCCAGCTGAGGCCGCTGCATCTTTTCTAACCCATTTTTGTCTTTGCTTCACTGAAGGGCTATTAGATAGACACTCAGAGGGCTATTAAACCTCCCACAAATGTCTATCTACAAGCACACTCAAGACTTGTTGTTCTTGAGTAAATCAAGCCTCTTTTCCCACCCTCTATTAGAAGCAAGCATTTCTTCTATAGGGAAAAGGCATATTTGTTTTTGACATTGCAGCTAAGAGAGAGAACTGGGGTTTTTTCCGAGTAATTTTGAAGCCATGCGATAATATATTTCCGTCACAAGACTCTAGTCTAAATAAAAACCATTCCATTCTTCCGTTCAGACTACAAGCATGCAAGATGTAGTGCTGTGGTATAGCTATAGCTGTGTGCGTTCCTACTTAGTACACAATTTGGCATCTTGTGTGAAGCTGAAAGTTTGTGGGCCGGCCATGCCTGGTGATCTACCATGCAGGGTGGTACAGCAATGACATCTCAGAGCCGAAGCTGTGATTTGAATCAGAGACTTATCAGTTCACACAGAGCTCACATCACTCTACTATACCGGAATCTAATGAATGTATTTGTGTGTGGTTGGATTGCATTATGGAAATTAGGTTTGCTTGTTGAAGATCTGGGAATATTGTAGCACCACATGTTGGATGCCTTGCTTGTAACCCTAATATGCCTCCTTTTAGAGGAGCCATCAAAAGAAGGGGGTGAATTGGACTTGGGTGGAAATGGTTTTGTAAGAAGGCCTGAATTAAAAATGGGGGGTTTATGGAGTGGGGAAGGCAGATTAAGAGAGGAGGAATGGATTAGCTAGGAAGGTTTTGCCTGGATCAGATGGGTACAAAGAACAGAGGATGACTTCAGGTACTGCCTGGGCTGTGTATTCAGTCTGGGCAAATCACTCCCTTTGGCCTTGGCTTTTCCTCATCTGTAAAATGGGAATAATTGTGACCTAACTGATGCCTCTTGCACTTCGCACATTTAAATGATCAAAATGAAATAATGTCAGAATTGTGGGGGCAGTTAGGAGATTTGGTTTGCTCTCTGGTAACATAAAAGTCGTCTAAACCATCCCCCCCCCTCTTATTTTCATTATCTTCTCATTTTAGGCTCAATGAATTTACCAAGCACATCAGTGGCGAAGGCTGTGAGTCCGTCTCTGTCTTCCTTCTTCTTTGGCTGTAGACTCCAGGCTTTCATGGGTTAACTAGGAAGGTGGGGGCTGTGGGGAAGAGTTGAAAGTGAGCCATGGTGCCTGGCAGCGTAGGCAGCACCAGCACTGCATTCCTGATGCAACAAGGGGGGTATTCAAGTTATTACTGGGGTCTCTTTGTCTTTTTGGCTACCACGTGCATCCTTCATTCCCCCCACCACTGAGAATAGTTACTTTGTGCTGTTGGGTGGGGATCTCGACCCCGGGAAGAAAACAGTTAACTTGCAGCTGTGAGCCTGCTCTCCTGCTTCTCTTCTCTCTCCTCCCCCCACGGCTTTCTTTCCCAAAGCAGTTCTTAGCCTTGGAGCCTCCATATAGCTCAAGTCCTTTGGATGGAGTGATGTTTGAATCCCACTCGCCCCAAGATAAGGATTCTGAATATGTGTGTGGCATGTGATTAAACACGCAAAGGCCCTCTGACCTTCCACTGGACAAATGGGAAAAGGAGCTCCCAGCTGCTGAGTTTTTTGTTCTTGTTTATTTCTCTAGCTCAAGGCTCTCCAACCTTGGCTCCCCACATGTTGCTGGCCTACAACTCCCAGCATACCCAGCCAGCATGGCTAATGGCAAGGGATTCTGGGAGCTGTAGGCCAGCAACATCTGGGGAGCCAAGGTTGGAGAACACTGCTCTAGATGTTTGGAGTACTTTAAAATGGTTAACCTTGATTATCCCCAGGATCTCCTGAGCAGGATCTCCCCTGGGTCATAGGGTAGGGCTTTTGATGGGGTACATTGCTCCATCGCTTGGCACTTACCATAACTGCTAGATGGACAATAAATGACGTGAGTCGCTGCAGGCTTGGATTAATCTGCATAAACAAGAGTTGGGTGGGTGGAGGGTGAAGGGGAGAGAAGAAAGAGACATGCACTCTTGGGAAGCACATGGCTGCCCAAAAATGTGTGCCCTATTGGTACCCTGAGTTCCAGAATTCAACTTTTCTTGTTGGAGAATTGGGGTTACCGATGCAAAATGTTGTCTCTTTAAAAAAAAAGCAACAAAAGAAGCACAGAGCAATTGGTTATGATGACCCTCCCTCATGGTGGTGTTGGCACCGTCTTAAAGCGCTTCCTGCACATCAGCCATTTTTAATAGTCATAATTAAAGAATGGCACTTCTTTCCTTTTGCTATGTGAACTAATTGTACTGGGTTCTTCTCTCTCCCCCCCATGCCCAGCCAAAGCAGCTTCGGTTAGAGCGCTTCTTTTTGACATCTCTTTCCTCATGCTGTGTCATGTCGCCCAGACCTACGGCTCTGAGGTAAGTCTTTCCAGGCCTCCTCCTTATTGCAGGATAGAGGGAAGAGAGAGTGGTGAGAGAAAAGGACTCTGCCGATGCTCAGACATGTAAATAAAAGGAGTATATCTTTGAACATGTGCAGAATACCTTTCCCTCCCCACTCTTCCCTCCACCCATGAAAAATATATGTATTTTTTTAATTTGCCAGCAGGCAGAGTCTTGCGGTAAGCCACCCTGAAAACTCGGTTAGAGGGTGGCGTATAAATACCTTCAATCAGTCAATCAATCAATCAATCAATCACATAGCATGGTGGCAAGACATACTATGGCCTAACATTGAAAGCAGTTTCCAGGCATTGGAAACTAGTACAGTAAAACTTTGGATTGCAAGTAACTTGGTCTGCAAGTGTTTTGCAAGACAAGCAATTTTTTAAAAATAAATTTTAACTTGATAAACAAGTGACGTCTTGCAATACAAATACAGTACTGTAGTACGGTCAAGAAAAATGAAGACTTTACACTATCATTCTTTATTGCAGCTTAAATTAAAAATATGTGTACAAATTTCTTATGGGGAATTTCGCTTTGATATACAAGTGCTTTGGATTACAAGCACGTTTCCGGAACGAATTATGTTTGCAATCCAAGGTATTACTGTATGTGTGGTTCTTAACCTCTCCACAAATAAATTTTGATTAGATGCAGAGGTAGTGATAGTTCATCCACTTGAGTTGGCTATCAGTAGCCATCAGTAAGCAAAAGGAGGGAGTCACAGCTTTAGTGGAAAATGATATGCAGGAAGAGCCAGATAAAGTAGAAAAAGAAAAAAAGAAAAAGCAGAGCTGCCTTAGTTCAGTAATTTATCTATCCCAGTGCTGCCTACATCTTGGGCTGAGGACTTACTTACCCAGCCCTGCTACATGAAATCCATGGAAATGGAGGTGGCAGGTGGTAATAATTTTATAATAATAAACATTTGTATAAAACTTTCAAGTGTTCAGAGCACTCTTCATGTGCATTGTCTAGTTGGACTCCTGACAACAACCCTGTAAAGTAAGTCAGAATTAATGCAGATGGGGAAAGTGAGGCTGATTTGTAGCTCAGTCTCTTAGCCGCTATGCTACACTTGAATTACCCACTTTAATCCAGACCTTCTCCACACAAAGCAAAGGCCCTGACACTGAGCTGTTGTCCTTCCCTGACTCCAAGCACTTGGAAATGAAGGCGTTGACAAGTTTCAGTCTTGTTTAGAGTGATAGTCATGGAAGGAAGCAGCTGTCTAGAAGCGCCACCTGGGCATTTTATAACAGGGAAGACAGAGCAAGTGTAATCTAGGAAATGTTGGCGAACTAGGTTCAGATCTTTCCTCTGTCATGGCCTTGTCATGTGGCTGTGGGCATGTCATTTACCCTCTCAGCCCCAGTTGCCCATCTGTATATTGGAAATGACATGATCTACCTCCTGGGATGGTTGCAAGTATCATCGCAAGGGAGATAGTCAAACACAGGGTTGCATGTGGCCACTCACCTGTGGCGACCAACAGTTGCCTCCAAGCGAGCAAAATAGGGAAACATTTGTAAATTGGATGAGAATGTGTTCTCTTCCCCCCATCCCCTCACCAGTCCATAGCTGTAACCAAGTATCTTACATTGGTATACATTAGCAGGCAGGCTAGTAAATCATTCTTTTGGCTAGCAACTTGGTAGACTTTTCCCAAGACTAGTGCACCACTTTGTGCAATTCCCATAGAAATTGCATATTCTTTTAATTTTTGCTATTTTATGGATCACTTCCTCAAACATATCACTCAAAGATATGTACTGTACTATAGTAATACAACCATTAGAAATATAGATTCCATTACAAGCAATACAATCCACAGCAATACAACTTTTCCAGACCAACATATTAGTCAGCAAATAGCATATTTGTTGCAGGTATTTCACCCCAAAATTGCCCTAACAAATTGTGGTAATTGGGGGAACCCACCTGTGTTGCTGGGTCTTGAGGCATCGTTTTCATTTCTAGAGCTGTTCAATTTTCAGTTGCAGAGTATAGTACTGTTCCGTGAGTGTGCTTCCAGGATTACCATGTGATTTCCCAGTAACTCACTAAGGGGTATTGTTGCATTAGCCAGGGCTCTCCAAGAATCCCTTGCCATTAGCCATGCTGGCTGGGTATGCTGGGAGCTGTAGGCCAGCAACATCTGGGGACCCAAGGTTGGAGAGCCCTACATTAGCCTAAGATTTCATGATGAATTTTTTTTCTTGGCCACCTGTCTTCCAGGTGATCCTTTCAGAATCTGGCCCTCCTGGGGAAGTGCCTTTCTTTGAGACCTGGATGCAGACCTGCATGCCGGAAGAAGGGAAGATCCTCAACCCTGACCACCCGTGCTTCCGGCCTGATTCCACCAAGGTGGAATCACTAGTTGCTTTGCTCAACAATTCCTCTGAAATGAAGCTGGTGTAAGTAGCAAGATCACGATGAAGTTTAAAGTGAGGAACCACCGTCTTTAAAAAGCAGGTTGAAAGTTGATTAACACTGAGCACTATTTTTAGTAGAAAGGTAGGGTATGAATTTTATAAATAAAATTCAAGGAAGGAGGCAAGTTCTTAATTTCTCATGTCCCGGGGCTGCTCATTGTCTTCTCTGTCCATACCATAGAACTAGGATCCCTAAAATTCTTGGCTTTCAGTTTCTTTAAGCAGGTGTCCAGTTCTCATGGTTGAAAACATGGAAAGCTGCACCAATATGACGTGAATTTTGTGCCAGGAAAATGAAAAGCTGCAGTGCATAATTCTGCTTTTGCTTGCTTATGCGGAGGGGACACTGGAGTCCTTCCCTTACACCTGGAAATCTTACCCAGCCCTCAGCTTTCACCAGGCATTGTTAATACACTTTCAAGACAAGAGACTAGAAATTTGATTTAGAAAGAAAGAAAGAGGTGAAAGTCAAAGGATGCTGAATTTGGCATCCAGTACTAAGCTCTGTGCTTTCCAATAGGCATGATTTTAGCTAGGTTCCTACCAGCTCCTTCCTCCTCCCCACAAAAAAATTCCAGATTTAGGTTGGAGGTAGGGAGAGAACGATGCCTAACAATTTCCTATATTCCTGACCAGGTTTTTCCTTTTGATTCTTTCTCTTCACATATATCTCTGCAACTGGGTAGGCAGATGAAATGGCAAGAAGCATGTCTGAGCATCTCTGCTGCCATCTTGGAGATCCTGAATGCCTGGGAGAATGGAGTTCTCACCTTCGAATCTGTCCAGGTAATGCCAAAGAGTTGCCTTTTCCAGTGAAGCTGTTTGAACACTGAAGATTTGTCCACCTTTTAAAAGCTGGAGACATTCAGAAGTGAAACACTCAATCAGAAGAACCACGTGTGATGCAACTACTACTGGGCTGTACTACTGCAGGTGGGAGGTTGCTTGTTTGAATACTTCTCCCTTTATAAAAAAACACACCCCACAACAACCTCCCCTTGCTCATTGAAAACTGGCATGTTGGGTACAGGTCGTCTAGCTTGGCATTCTCTCCCATGTGCCTGTTTCCCCATACAGAGAGGTTTTTGTTTATATCGGGGCAGAAAGTACGGTATTCAAACATCAAATCCCCCACCTGTGGCTTAAAATGGTACTGCTCAGCAACAGTGGCATCGCATAATCCTCCTGACTGGGTGTTCTAGACTTGCTCTTTCTGTGTGTCAGCACAACCTGATGCCATAAGACAGGATGTCTAGTACCCAAAGCACCTCTGATGGGTGGAGGGCAACCTCACTTTTTTCAAGTCCACAGTCTGAGTAGCCATATCAATTGCACTAGAAATTGAAATATGGCCTTATAGGCCCCTTCCAACTCTACTATCATTAACCATTAGGTATGCTGGTGAGGGCCAATGGGAGTTGTAGAACAGCAACATCTGGAAACCTCCAAGTTGCCCACTCTTGTTCTAATGAATGTACATAGGACTTGGGCATATGTCTGGCAGCCCCCTACAGACATTTTAATGATCACATGTAGGTCGGGCAGAGCCTGTCCGCACCCGCCCCATGCATGTTAATGATCTCTAGACTGAATGCACTGATCGATGTTTATTAGTTAAATCTATTAATAAAACAACAAACATATGCTAGAAAAGGGCTTCAACTCTTCAAATGTCCTTCCAAAGAGGGATCCTGGGAAATGTAATTATATAGGTGTTAGTGATAGCTAACAGAGCAAGTGAGGTGATACCTTTCATTGAACTAGCTAGTGTTCTGAATGTTGGAAACAAGTTTTTTCAGTTGCATAGTTGAACTTTTCTTCAGGTGCAGGAGTTGAAAGAATTTTTAAAAGAAGTGTTTAATATTATGATTGTTTAAGCAAAAGACAGGTCCCTGCCCTAAGGAGGTGACAGTCTTAAGTTTAAATTATGATAGGATGGGGGTCGCGATAGAGGGACGAGGGGAGACCAGAGTAACAAAGTTGGGGAAATGAGTAAATGCAGCTATACACAAAATAATCCAACCAACAATAAATATATGGTTATCTAGTTTGCTCTGCTTTTGATGAAGTTTATGTATTTTCATTCATATATACACATTTCATATGTATGCATTGAAATTGATATATCCAAATTTATGTAACTAGCTTTTTCTTCTTTTTTGTTTTGTTGAAATTTCACAATTAAAATTAATTAAAAATAGGTTATCAAGTTACATCACAAATTTAAAATATTAATTGCTATCTTTTCCTGAAAGTATATGTTCTAAAATTCAATTAAATCTTTTTAAGTAAAAGATTTCTACTTAACATAAAACTCCTTATATTGACCATCTTTTTTTTACCTTTGTGGAATCAAACTAAATGTGTAGGCTTTGCCATATACAATGTCCTCTAAACTTGGTTCAGCCAGTCTTTTGCCTGCTGGCCTTGTGCTTTTCCCCCATTTATACTCAGGCTCTGTTTCATTTGGGTGCAAGGACTGGGGGGGGGGGGGTAAGTCAAAGGCTTCATGGAAGAAGTGGCTTTTGTGCTGGGGTTTAAGGAAGTGAGGGGGATGTGACACCATGAAGAAGTTCTTGGAGTGAGTTCCAGGCATGAGGAGCAGCAAGGGAGAATAGGTGAAGAAGAGAGCAGGAGGTCTTCTGGTAGCTCCAGACGGTAGGGCTGGAGAACCTAGGCCGCTCATTCTTTGCCGTGCCTCATGCCCCAATGTAATTTTATTTATTTATTTATTTATTATATTTATACTCCGCCTTTTTTCCTGCAAGGAACCCAAGGCAGCTTACATAATCCTCCTCCTCCTCTCCATTTTAATGTTGAACATTCTGACATACTCTGCCAAGTTTCCAGCAGAAACCTTTGAAAAAGTGTGTGACGTGAGCACAGAATTTAGGCAAATGGCTGACCTTGCGGATACGTGGTATATAGAATGAAACAGCTGGGGTTTTCAGATGGAGCCACTTTCAGCAAGGCAAGGCTTTTCACCCATCAGACCCACACCCAAGTTAGCCTACGCAGTTTAAGCCAGGGAAAGAAGTGAGGAGGCCTGCTGCAAAAATCCTGCCCTGATTTACATTTTCTTCTCTCTGTTTCACAGCATGCACCTTCTGCACTAAACTCTTAACTGCCTTCTTGCCTCCCTTTCCTCCCCCCCCCCCCCCAGAAAATCACAGATAACATCAAGGGGAAGGTGTGCAGCATGGCCGTGTGTGCCGTGGCCTGGCTAGTGGCCCATGTGCGCATGCTGGGCTTGGATGAGCGGGAGAAGTCGCTGCAGATGATCCGGCAATTGGGGACGCCCCTGTATGGCGAAAACACCCTGCAGTTCTACAGTGAAAGGTGAGCAGCAGCCCATATGGTCCACCTAGGCAAGCCAAGGGTTTAAAATGTGGAACAAAGGCCGTATTTGCATTGCAAGATGGCCTAGTTGTATTCTGTTCTACTTTGTGCTCTTAGTGCATGTTCTGCTTATATGTGTAATTGTGATGTCAACATGACAATTCTCATATAAAGCACTGAATTCAGAATCCTAAAAGACCAAAGATAACTGTAAGGTCCAAACATTTTGTTGTATGAAGTAAGATTTGAAGATTCATGGACGACACTGCCAGTGAGGCATTGAGCAGGGTTTCCGCCGGGCCACCCACCTTGCATCCCCATCTGCTACATCTGGAAATTAGACACAGTTGGAGCTGCTTTGGTTGCTCCAGACTTTGTAGGCTGTAGTCTCCTGAGAGCCTCGTCCTACTTCCATTTGCAGGGGTTGCTTGGAATTGGGGGGCATTCAAAACATGGCAGCATCCAAAGGAGCCGTGATAAGTAGGCAGGTTTAGTAACTTCATCATTTATCCTCTTCCTCCCTCTGTCCAGAGTGGTGATCATGAGTTCAATCCTTGAGCACATGTGTGCTGATGTTGTGCAGCAGACGGCCGCTCAGATCAAGTTCCCAGCCACAGGGGTGGACACCATGCCCTACTGGAACCTCCTCCCTGCCAAGACGCCTATCAAAGAGGTGCTGATGGGCGTCTTCTCCAAGGTGCTGGAGAAAGGCTGGGTGGACAGCCGCTCCATCCACATCTTCGACACCCTTCTGCACATGGGCGGAGTCTACTGGTTCTGTAACAATCTTGTCAAGGTATTGAGAGGTGGATACTAACGATGGCTGCCAACTTGAATGGCTTGAAAAGGGAATTAGACAAATTTATGAGGGATAAGGCTATCACTGGATACTAGTCATGATGGCTGTATGACCTGCAGTATCAGAGGTAGTATGCCTCTGTATACCAGTTGCTGGGAAACACGAGCAGGAGGGTGCTATTATGCTCATATTCTGCTTATGGGCTTCCCTCGGGCAGTTGGTTGGCCACTGTGTGAACAGAATGCTGGACTAGGACTTTAATCTGATCCGGCATGGCTGTCTGTGAGACGTCGTGGTCTCAGTACATTTAAAACATGTAGGATAGAAACTAGGATGGAAACTAAAACAAGGCTTTCAGCTGTTGGAGGATTAAAAATGCTGGTGAACTTTTCCTGAAAACTATTGTGGAAACAGACTATGGGTGCCGTACTTCAGCAGAGAAATTATAAAATTATAAAAAAAATTTTTTTTTTATAAATGCTATAATCAATGGAATAGCTTTGATTTCAATCATATATTGTGCTTTTCCTAAGTGCTCGAAGTGCATTACATTTATTTTTATAATCTTTGTGATTGTCCTGTATGGGAGAACATTCTTTTCCCATAGTAACAATGGGAGTGGGGGTAAAGGGAGGCTGATGCCGAGGAGTAATGGCTTACCTAAAGTCTCATGATGAAGTTGTGGTTTGAATCATGGAATTCTCAACTCATAGCTACATTCGGCATGTATGCACTTAGTGCAGCTGAGCCGTTGGAGACACTGTGGCAGGTTCGCACGCCATGCTAACTCCGCCTGGCAATAATCCATGGTGGGCCGGTTGTTGCCCAAACAACCTGTGGTGTGACCGACAGATGATATCACGAATAGCGATCTCTGAATTGACAGCCAGAGACAGCCCCTCCAAAGTGTCCAAGCAGCACATTGGAGGGGCTGTCACTGGTTGGCCACCTTAAAAAAAACAAAAAAACCTCCAAATGTGCGCAAGTTTTTATGAATTTTTTTCACAAATTGTTTGGGCTGCCACTGGCTGTCAATTTGGAGATCACTGTTCGAGATCTCCAGGGGAAAAAATGGGTAAAGGGGGGGAAAGCTGCGGCAAGTGAAAAAAGGCTTGCGATCACGGCGGGTGGGCACTGAGCCAGTGATGGTCACCCTAGAGCAGTGTTCTCCAACCTTGGGTCCCCAGATGTTTTTGGCCTACAACTCCCAGCATGCCCCAGCCAGCGTAGCTGGCTGGGGCATGCTGGGAGTTGTAGGCCAAAAACATCTGGGGACCCAAGGTTGGAGAACACTGCCCTAGAGTGCTGCTTGGGCACTTGTGGGGTGGCTGGCTGTCACTGGTGGCCAGGCCTGACCCAACGTATTTTGCCACCTCAAGCAGCCCGGCAGCTGGCCTGGTGGCGGGACAGGCAGGAGGGCTCCCTCACTTGCTTGCTTCTGCCTTGTGCCCCAGCTGCGGGGCTCTCTGAGCGGTCGGCCAAACTACCTCTCGTGGGAGCCCCACAGTTGGGACACTAGGTGGAAGCGAGTGAGCGAGCGAGTGGGCACCGGCCAGCCAAGCAAATTGGTAGGTAGGGCTGCCGCCACCCACGGGAAGAAAAAGCATTGGCGGTAGCTGGTAGTGCACCCAGCAGGTTGCTCTAGAGCAGGGCTCTCCAACCTTGGGTCCCCAGATGTTGCTGGACTACAGCTCCCAGAATCCCTTGCCATTAGCCATGCTGGCTGGGTATGCTGGGAGCTGTAGGCCAGCAACATCTGGGGACCCAAGGTTGGAGAGCCCTGCCAGTTGTGGTCTTGCTGTGGCAAATGCCACAGCGGGAAAGCAGCTGGCAGGGTTCCCAAGAACACACTCTGGAGCAGTGGCAGACCCTCCTGGCAGGGGTGGGGCCGCAAAAGAGAAGGCCCTGGGTCTTCTGTAACTGCACATTGCAGACTGAAGGCATCCTAAGCAAGGCCCCTCCTCTTGATTATAAGATGAGGGGGCTTGTTATATGGGTGAAAACTATGCATTGCCCTCCACTTCTTTATGTCGGGGACACTGTGTTAGGAATGTCTCTTCTGGTGCATTTGACTGCATAGTGCTTTTCTCTGGGTATGTTTCCATACTGTAACCACTGACAAACCCGTGGAGGTGGGGGAGGGAGTCTGAGTTTTGCACATGACACTGTGGTATCATAGCCTCCCAGAGCAGTTTAGCCATCATGCTATTATTAAGCGAGGAACAAAGGTAACTTCCCATTGCTTCTCTGCCCTGTTGCATCCATCTCTCTCTCTCTTTTCTTTTAGGAACTCCTGAAAGAGACACGGAAAGAGCACGCAATACGGGCCGTGGAGTTGCTCTACTCCATTTTCTGCCTGGATATGCAACAGCTGACGCTCACCCTCCTGGGACACATCCTGCCCAGTCTGCTCACAGATTCCTCCAAGTGGCATATGCTGATGGATCCACCAGGCAAGGCCCTTGCCAAGTAAGAGACAGAGACACAGGCACCGATGGACTCAAATTCCTTGCCAAAAGGCCGAAATCTGCAAGTTAAAACTTTATGTAAACTAAGCACACAGGTGCCTTATTTTCTTATTTTTGCATAGTTTATTCCATTTCTGGTTGTCATAGGAAGGGGAAAAACAAAATATTTTGCAGGGCTCTGAAGCCTTGTCTTTCCCCCACCTGCCTCCCTGGAAATTCTGCTTAGTCCCTCCCTCAGGGTTTGCCCATACCCTTTCAAGCCATGAGAACTAGAGGTTGCTTTCTTTTTTCAGATGAGAGCATTCTTCTGAGAGCCAAAGAAATGTTAAATAGGTGTTAGTCAAAAGGCTAAAGAAAGGGTTTTTTTAAATAGGAATATAAAAAATGACAAGAATTGTACATTTTGTTACTGGCAAAGCCTGGGACTGAAACACACAAGCCCTTCTCTCTTCTACCCCAGCTGCCAGAACCCTGCTAGAGCTGGGGCTAGTGCCTAGAGACCCCATCCCCTCTTCAAGACCATATTATAACGTGCACCAACAACAAACCCATCAATATGTAATAAAGCAGTAAAAAGGGCATAATTTTTAGCCCAAACCCAGTTGTCCAGGCTCCCCAGGCTCATTTTGTAAACCCTAAACCACGGGTGCAGAACCTCAGGCCCAGGGGCTGGATCCAGCCTTCTGGTGTTCTCCAGAAGGCCACACCCCTTCCCCTGGCCCCACCCCCTTTCCCTGGCCATCGTCTGGTCTGGTGGTTCCTGGCTTTTGTACAGTTTTTCTCCATTCTAAAAGGTTCAGCTGCCTCTAACTGGCAGTACGAGCTTTAAGCTACAATATGCTGGCATTTTTGGTATTTTGGCCGTGTCCACCACTGGAATATGCCCCCAAGAGCTTCTCCAAAATGGAAGAGGTTGTGCACCCCTGCCTTAAACCCAGCTTCTTTCTAAGAGCTGTCAGGAGAACCCGGGGCATATATGCTCTTGTCCCCTGTTAAGACCCCCTTCCATACTCTGTGCCACATCTTTGATTTTTGGAGTACCCATGACAACTGGATCCAGGGCCCATGATAACAAGAGAATGCATTAATTAATGTGAATTTAGGGAGACGTTCCAGGATTATTATTTTGCTAAATATGATGTGGGATTCCCTGTTCTTCCAGTACAATTGGAGAATGTCAGGGGACCTACCCGCAGTTGGAAAAAGCAAGGGGGTTCAGTGTAATTCAGCCTTGGGGCTGACATTCCTTCTTTCTTCCCCACAGGCTGTCTGTGTGGTGTGCCTCCAGCTCCTACTCTTCCCACAACAAGGGACAGGTATCTGCCTGGCAGCGCAAGAGACACCGAGAAGATATAGAGGTACACTGTTATTCCCACTTATGTACTCTGCAAGGATGCAGGGAAAGGAAAGCACACCACAATGGATTGATAAGAGCTATTGGAGTGTGTGAATTTAAAGAGGTGATAGGAATGAATCGGTGGGAGAGAGATGCTGAGGATTGTGGCATGCATCTTCTGCAGGGAGCATCTTGTGCCTGCTAATGGCAGCTTGAGGTTGGAGGTTTTTCCTACTCAAGTTTTAAAAAGCATCTGGAAAATGGTTGATCGTTCTGACATCTTTATAATCTCTAAAAGAGCAGGCGTGGATATGAGATCCTTGCTGGGATCCAGTGTGGGTGGTTAAGCTTAGAGTGAAATTGCACCAAAGGGGTTGTCTCGCCCTGAGCTCTTAATAGCTTAGGAATCGCCTTGCTAGATCAGATCAAGGGTCTAATCAGTCTAGTATTCTCTTTCCACCAGTAGCCAGTCAGATGCCTCTGAGAAGTTCACAAGCAAGGCATGGAACTGACAACCTTCCTCTATCGCTTGTCTCCAGAGTCATTTGGTATTGAGATACACTGCCTTTCTACATGGGTGTGTGTGTCTGTGTTTCTATTTAACTAGCGTGGCTAATAGCCATTGATAAAGCTATCCCTCATGAATTTGTCTAATCCTTTTATAAGAAGCTCTGAACATGGCTAGCCATGTTGATGCTTAACCCAGGGCTTGGGAGGATGGTAATAATATGCATGATCTGTGCGCAGCAAATATGCATTTTGCATGACTAGTAAATAACACATTATGCGATCTATCTACACACACATACGTGCACACACATGCATAAACTGCATAATTCAGTTTGCTTTTGTTTTCTTATGGAAGTAAGCAACAATCAACACACCTGATCATAAAAGTGCCACCCAGCTCTCCTCTTGTATCTGAGATCTCATCAGGCCAGCCATCTCACTTTCAAGGCATAAAGGCTAGAAACTTGCTGTCTTTTTAAAATGAGAGCAGAAATTCATTATTGCATTCTGAAAGGTAACACGTTCTGCATGGGCACAGTGTTTGTACAGAATCTCAGAATGAACACAGCCCTGACCTGGTTGTCCACCCTCCTTCATCAGCCGCCTCCATCTCCTCCTCCAGACACCTGTTCATGAGTTCCATAGAGTTGTGTATGTGGA
Organism: Shinisaurus crocodilurus; assembly: GCA_021292165.1. Classification (NCBI taxonomy): domain Eukaryota; kingdom Metazoa; phylum Chordata; class Lepidosauria; order Squamata; family Shinisauridae; genus Shinisaurus; species Shinisaurus crocodilurus. The sequence continues at coordinate 268,159,075 of CM037877.1, read as the reverse complement.
AAAGAGAGGTAGAGCTGCATATTGGTGACATATTGCTAGCCCAAACCTCTAGATTTGACACAACGGTTTCATGTAGGTGTTAAATAGCATGGAGAACAACATGGGACTCTGAGGGACAGAAATCCCTGAACAGAATCCTTTTGTGATCAGCCTCCGATTTATTAATAATAATATCAGTAATAGTTTTTGACATTTCTAACGTTGAGGAACCAAGTATGAGATGCACAGGCTCTGATGAAGCCCACAGTAGCTTAATGAAATGCAGGAGTCACTCTGGCATCACAAAAGATGCACATCTTGGGCCTGCATGCAAGTAGGGAAATGTAATGTCAGAAGGGGCCAGGGATGGAGGATGGTGAACAACCAGATACAATAAGAAGCTGGTTATAAGAACAAAAGAAGAGCTATGCTAAGTCAGACCAAAGGGCTGTCTAGTCCAGCATTCTGTTCCCACAGTAGGCAATCAGGTGCCTATGGGAAGTCCACAAGCAGGACATGAGTGCACCCTCCCACTTGTGTTCCCCAGCATCTGGTATACAGTGGCATACTCCCTCTGATATTGGAGGTAATATATAACCATCATGTCTAGTAGCCGTTGATAGTGACTTACCTTTACAGAATCCATGTTGATGCTTTTTCAGCAAACCTTTTCTTTCTATAACAGCTCCAAATATACACGGGGTGGGTGGGTTATGTCACCTTTTCCAACCAGTCTACTTTTTATAACCTTGTCTTAGCTATTTAAGTAATTTTAAAATCGTTTTGAAATGTTCAATGAATTTTTTTTGATGTTTTTAATTGTTTGTATTTTTTATTGTCTTTTATAATTGTTGTTAACTGCCCAGAGAGCTTCGGCTATTGGGCAGTATAGAAATGATAATAATAATAACAACAACAACAACAACAACAACAAATATATGCTTGATAATTTTCTTGTAAATGCTTTTCACCATTTTATCTAGAACTGACATTGAGCTGACCAGCCTGTAATATCCTGGATCCCCCTTGAATCCCTTTTTACAAACTGGCATTACGTTGGCCACTTTTCAGTCTTCTAGTACAGAGGCCCAATTTTAGGGACACGTTGCATATTTTTGTAAGAAGATTAGCAATTTCATATTTGAATTCTTTAAGAACTCTTGAATGGATACTGCCTGGACCTGGTGATTTGTTTTCAATTTTTCAATAAGGTTTAGAATTTCATCGCTTGTCAGCACAATTTGCCTCACCCTCAACTCGTGTTGGCTTTCCCCCAGAGTTCAGTTTAAAAGTGACCTTTTTGATGTTAAGTGCCAGCAGTCTGGTTACGTTCTGGTTCAAGTGGAGCCTGTCCCTTTTGTATAGGCCCAGCTTGTCCCAAAACAATCCCCCGTGCCTAACAAATCTAAATTCCTCCTCCCCACACCATTGTCTCATTCATGCACAGAGACCCTTCAGCTTTACTTGTCTAACAAGCTGTGTGTGTGGAACAACTTGTATTTCAGAGGAAGCTACCTTGGAGGTCTTTGCTTTCAACCTCCTACTAGCAACCTAACTTTGGCTTCCAGGACCTCACTACTCCATTTTCCTACATCATTGGTACTGATGGGTACCACGACTGCTGACTCCACCGCAGCCGTAGCTACCTGGCTGTTAAGATGACATGTGATATCCGCACCTTTGCACCAGGCGAGCAATGCACCTTGTGGTCTACACACCCATCACGAGCCCAGCTGTCTTATGTTGCTACCACGAGCCTCCCTCCCCCCATAGGCATGTCCTTGGTGTTACAGGATATCTGTTCATCCCTCAAGGAATGGGTCCCTTCTGAGGGATCATTTTCCTCTTCCTTTGAGTGATGCCCTCCTTCCCTGAGACCCTTATTTTCCGTGACGGCAGAGGAGCCGACATCCTCAGCAGTTGACCCTTCCCAGCCTTCTTCTAATAAATAATGTAGTTTTTCAGGTTTTTAGCTGATTCAATTAAGGAGAACAGTGTGCAGAAGCAGCCTTCCGCGTGCAGATCATTTACTGTATCGGGGACTGTGAGCCTAAATCAGATGCATATCGAAAGGCACATCATAGTGTGGATGCTATCTATCGGTACTGCATTGCTTTCAATGCTCTTCAAGCCCACATATAGTGAGTGCACTTAACTCAGTGTGACTCCTGTGGATAAGGGCTCAGACCTCTTCATTGCTCTCTGCAGCCAACATTTACTGGTGGTATGAGGGCAGTGTGCATGCTAGATTTGGGGAGAGGGCGACAGGACTTTTCTTTTAAAAAGCAGCACTTTTGTGCATTCTCCTCTCTGTTGGGACCCCTGCCAGCACTTTTGTCCTTCAGCACATTTGTACATGGAAAGCCACATTACAAATAGGAGGAGTGATAATATTTAGGTGGCAGTCCTATAATCACTTACCTGGGAGTTAGTCCGATTGAACTTGGCAGGGCTTACTTCTGAGTAGGCATGTAAAGGATTGCATTGTTAGTCTTTATAATGGTTCTGAATTGTGAGAGTCCATCATGCATTAAACAGTGGTCCCTTATCTCAATCTTGTAAGGTTGGTCAATATTACTATCCCCATAAAATCGCAGAAGGGGGGCTGAGTCTTAGTTCATGGCAGAGGTGGGATTTAAGCTGGAGACTTGTGGGTCACAGCTCAGTCTCTTAGCCACCCTACTATACTAGCTTTCTTATACTTCTGTCTGCTTCCTAATCATTTCTCTTCATTTATTTTTATTTATTTATTTATTATATTTATATCCCGCCTTTTTTCCTGCAAGAAACCCAAGGCGGCTGACATAATCCTCCTCCTCCTCCTCTCCATCTTATCCTCACAACAAACCTGTGAGGTAGGTTAGGCTGAGAGTCAGTAACTGGCCCAAAGTCACCCAGTGAGCTTCATGGCAGAGTGGGGTCTAGAACCTGGATCTCCTGGGTCCCAGTCCAACACTCACCACTGCGCCACACGTAAGTATAGAAGTGGAGTACGTGAATCATCCCTAATTGGACTGCTTGAGGAGAGAAACTGAGATAGGGGCCGTGTAGGTTTGGAGTGTAAGCCCATACATGAATGAGAGGCTTGGGGCCCAGAATGCCTGCCTTACTCATGGCTTGTGTTGCATTTATCAGTAGCTACACAATTGGCTCTTGCTGTCCTTTTGGTCCCTCTTCCAGGATTACATCAGCCTCTTCCCATTGGATGATACCCAGCCGTCCAAACTCATGCGCCTACTCAGCTCCAATGAGGAAGACACCAGCATCCTATCCAGCCCCAGTAAGTGGAATCACGGTGAGGAAACTATTTGGGAATTACTAAAGTGGGCCCTAAAAGGTTCCCTGGAAAGGGGTGACCAATCTTGGGAGGCTATTCTGCTCTAACCTGGCAAAACTTCAATTCACTTTCCCTCTTTTAAAAAATAATAATGTCAAACAATAACTTCTCTCTTCTTTTTATGAAGATTAAAACTAGATTTATATATTTTAAAAGATTGAATATGCTGCCATTGTTCTTAAATGAATGGGGTTATCTATTGTAACCTGTGATTCCTCCAAGAGGATAAATAAATAGATATAAACAGTGGGGGGGGGGTGTACCCAGAAACAAATTGGATGCTAGTGAAGATCTTTTAATACTGATGAGATTTATGTTCTGAGCAGCCAGTGCCAGTTAACAATCTGGCTGTCATATTCGGAACCAATTTCATTTTTCTGAATTTTTTTCTAAGGCACCCCCATAGACAACATATTATAATAATCAAATTTGGATGTTACCGGGGCCTGGATAACTGTGGCAAGTCCAGGAGGGATTGTACCAGCCCAAGCTGGTAAAAGGCACTTTGTGCCACAGATGTCACTCAGGCATTCAGAGTAAAGGCCAGATCTAATGGCACCCCAAGCTGTGGACTTGATCCTTTAGCAGGGATATGAGCCCATCTAGAACAGGTTGAACACCACCTCCCAGTTCTGTTGAACCATGCACCGTGAGTGCCATCATCTTAGATACAGGCCTGTGGCTTATGCTGGCTCAGCTTGTCTGAGCGTGGAAAGCTAAGCAGGGTCAGGCCTGGTTATTACTTGGATGGGAGACCCCTCCTCTAGTTTCCTGCATTGAGCAGGGGGTTGGACTCGATAGCCTTGTAGGCTCCTTCCAACTCTATGATCTATGAAATCTTATCTGGGTTGAGCTCAAGTTTATTAGGCATCATAACTGAGTCATCTACAGAGTTGAGTGTCATCTACACATGGGTGACATTTCAGCGCAAAACAACCTCAACCAGCAGCTGCACATATTTATTGAATATTATGGGGGAACACAATAGAGCCCTGTGGCAACCCCTAGTACAATCACCATAAGATAGAGCAAAAGTCCCCCCAAATAATCTTCTGGAATGAATGAACATATGCTGCTTTTAAAACAGCACGTGTCGATTTATTTGTTTTATATGTTCATTCATCGTCATATTTAAAAAGACAAGAGCAAAACCAAACCAACCCAAAAGCAAAAGCAACCCAGTGCTCAGAACATAAATCTCCGCAGTATTGAAAGATCTTCACTAGCTTCCAGTTTGTTTCTGGGTCACTGCTCATTGCCTTGGATTCTTGCCTGTTGATTCAGAGATCCTATCTTGGTCTTTTTCCATTGTTCTCCAGGCATGTGTGCTTGTGATTTCCCCCTATATCATTATCCTTTCTTGCGATTTCACTTTTTCCTCACAGCAATGCAATTTGGGAGTTTTCACCCCCTAATTCCTTCTGTCACAGCAGTGAGTTGGCACTCCTGTTTCCGCTCTGCTTCGATTTACATGCAAGATGATTTATGACAAGAAGACAGCAGGCAATAAAAGGGGTTGGGGAAGCCTTTCATCCTTGATCCAGCTGTGAATCACAGCAGGGAGTGTTGAAATTTAACTTCCTTTTCCTCCAGAGTCATTGCACCCAGATCCACTCTCAGGGTAATTCCATTCTGGAACTGGAAGGGGAGGACAGAATGGGCAAGAACAACCCACAACCTTTGAATAAGCTACGCAGTGTGGGTTGTTTGTGAAACACGCAACAGACAATTGGGCTCACTGAGGGTTGTTCTACCCGCACCTTCCCACTCAGTACTCCAGCCGGCATCCTAGTGACCCTCGCATCAGAACCGATTGCGACCCCTTTTCTTTCACTGCCACCCCCCCAACTCCAAAAAGCGCAATTAGGGTAGTATTTTTAAATTTCTTTTTACAACCCCTGAAATGTGTGCAAATGTTTTTGTAGGTTTTTTAAAATTATTACTTTGTCAATCTTTCAGAGTTGTGCAAGTGCGCTCTTTCACCTTTCCGATATATGCAGTCTTGCCTGGTCTATCGCCTTGTCAGTTCCAGCTGTCAAATGGTAACAGAATAAGGAGACAACAACAACCAACATATTATTATTATTATTATTATTATTATTATTATTATTATTATTATTATTATTATTTCTTACCCGTCTCTCCACTTGGATCGAGGCGGGGAACAACAATAAATATAAAATACATAAACTGGTTAAAACATAAAACATAGTAATTATTATTAAAACATTCTTTAAAACTGTTTAAAATATCCTAAAATTCCTAAGACTGCATATACGCTAAATTGCGAACAGTTGACAGCTGTCAGCTACCTAGCTGTCAACTAGAATGCACTGGCAAAAGGGAAAAACCTTCAAAGGTAAGTGCACCAGAAGGGGTTGGGCTGCAGATCTCCCCCTTAGCAAGATAGTCTTCTGGGTTTTAAGTGGGTTTCCCCCTTCTTCCCTCCCCATTCCCTTTTCCTTGTGTGTCGTGTCTTTTTAGATTGTAAGCCTGCGGGCAGGGACTGTCTTGTTAATTGGTGTAAACCGCCCAGAGAGCTTCGGCTATTGGGCAGAATAAAAATGAAATAAGTGTTGCTGTGACACTTCTCAGTGCCCTCCACCTTTGGGGCACTTCCTGAATCTCCAGCTAGTCCAGAAAGGGAGATGTTAAGGCCACCCCCTTTTTGTGGGCACTTACTGCGGTTCCCTGAGAGCTGTCAAAAAATCGTGATGAGGCGGCTGGATGGGACGGAGTGATTTGGGCCAAATTTGGGGGTGAGTACCCCATTCACTCTGTCCCATTCTGCCACCTCTAAGGTTTTTGGGTTTTTTTTAATGTCTGGGAAATTTGCACTTTTTTGAGAGAGAGAGAGAGAGAGAGAGAGAGAGAGAGAGAGAGAGAGAGAGATGCAGATTTCAAGGCTGGGAAATAAATGGAGAGGAAATATAATGCAAATCCACATTATGTGGGTGACAATCAAATTGACTTGCCCAGTACTAGCAAATCAAAACCCTACTAGCCTCCTCCTCTTGTCATCCCAGGCTATACTGACCACCGCAAAAGGAGAGGAAGGTCTAAACAAAGGTATTTGCTGTTTAGGACTCAGGGAGTTAGCTTCCCAGGCTGAGTTACTAGTCACTAAACTAAGATATTTTCTCTTCCTTCAGCAGACCGCACCATGAGCAGTTCACTCTCTGCCTCACAACTCCACACAGTCAGCATGAGAGATCCCCTCAACAGAGTCCTAGGTAAGGCTCTTTACTTCTAGCCAAGCTGTGGAGAAAGTTCTAGAACCAGAACAGAGCTCCACCTAGCTTGGCTAAAACATGTCCCAAGTTATGCAGGGCTTTGTTTGATTTAGGGATCACCCAGGGCTCAGTTGTGAAACCTGTTTTTGAATGTTCCAGTTTAATATTGGAATTGTAAATAAAGAAGACCGTTTCAAAGAATGTGGAGACTCCTATTCTATCAGCAGATGTCTTTGGATCCTTTGACCTGCAGCTGGATTTATGAGAGGCAAGGGGCTACCATATTCGGTGGTGTGGCCTCCGGGCAGCCTTTCTTTTTAGGTATTAGCTAAAGTGTGGGTATCAGTTTATCTAAACAACTGAGTTTGTAGCCTTCCTTTTGTGGTACTGAATGTGGAAATTCTGGGCTCAGATAACTTTCTGGTTGTTATGGCCACAGTGCAGATCATGGTGTTATCAAGTATGCTCTCTAGGTTAACACACAAGTATGCACCTTGCTCATATGCAACCCTGTCACCTATAAGGATCTTTTAACACTGAACATTGGACACTGCTGAAAAACCTGGCACCTCAAAGTTTAAGTGGGTCAGAGACCATAAACATAAACATAGGCCTTGTACAGGCCTGTGGCTCACGCTGGCTCAGCTTGCCTGAGCGTGGAAAGCTAAGCAGGGTCAGGCCTGGTGATTACTTGGATGGGAGACCCATCCTCTAGTTTCCTGCATTGAGCAGGGGGCTGGACTCGGTGGCCTTGTAGACCCCTTCCAATTCTGTGATCTATGAAATCTATGAAGAAACATTCTTGTTCATTAGGAGGGAATTAGAGCATCAAAAAAACATTAAAATGAAAAGACTGTTTGGCCATGTTAAATGACAACAGGCATTTAAAAGTCAGCTCTGGCCCATGAACGATCTAGCTGGAGGTTGGCCTTTCACAAAGGTTCTATGGACTTTGAAGAAGCTCGAGTACAAGGTAAAAGGGAGAAACGTGCTAAGCGAAAAGCACGTCAAATGAATCCTTTACAGGACCATCTTCCATCTGGTAACCTGTGTCCTCACTGTGGGAAGCTGTGTGGATCTAGAATTGGCCTCCACAGTCACTTATGGACCCATCGCTAGAGTCTACACAATTTTCTTTAGAATTTTCCTCCTTTTAAAATCTCCTTTTTGTAAATTTTCTTTTTTCTTTTTTATCCTGGAAGACAATCTTACTCGGTCACGAGTGATCGCCTGACTGAATACAAATCAATATGTGAAAAAGTCCAACAAGATACATAGAAAGCGTGTGTGTGTGTGTGTGTGTGTGTGTGTGAGATTGACTAGCATGGGGTCCAAAGCAATAGTGAAATTAGTTGTGGAGAAATTACAGTCATGCCTTGGATTGAGAGCATAATTCGTTCCGGAAACATGCTTGTAATCCAAAACACTCTTACCGTATATCAAAATGAAATCCCCCCCAAAAAAATGTGTACAGAGATTTTTAATTTAAGCAGTACTACAGTACTTGTATTGCAAGACGTCGCTTGTATATCAAGTCAAAAAAATTTAAATAAATATTTAAAAATTTGCTTGTCTTGCAAAATGCTCTCAAACCAAGTTACATGCAATCCAAGGTATTACTGTAATTTGACAGTCTAAACATCCTGAAATGGTGAACAATTTATCTGAGGTATTCAATGAAAACGGGCCTTTTAAAGTGGTTAAATACAAGCCTAATATCATGGATCAAGTGTTATGTAAAAAAAATGGCTTGGAAAACAAACATGCAGTGTAGGCTTTATTTCGGGGTGTGTGGTGGGGGGGGGAGAAAAGGGAAAGTGGAGGGGAAACGGACAAGAGTGGGGCCTGGGTGGTTTTTTGTTGTTGTTTTACAAAAGGAGTTTTGGGTGATGATTTCCTAGAGGAGTTTTGGGGGGAGGAGACAGAGTTAGTAGGAAGGTTTAGAGCAGGTTCCAAGGTAAAGGGGTTTGTAAAATCTGCCGGTTTTTCCTGGGACTTTTCGGGGCTTGTGAGGGCGGCTGAGGGAAACACGCAAGGCTTGGCGTCTGGTTACGTCTCGCTTTTCGGTTCCACGGAGGACCCTCGAAGGAAGGCGGCGGGTAGTCCCACCCACACCCCTTTCCCCAGCAGAAATCTCATGGGGATCGCCCCCAAGACAGCATCTTTAGAAGACCTGAGACATTTGCAAGCCGAGAGGCATGGAGGAGGGGGAGAAGAAAGGCCGGTTACGGAAGAGCTCGAGGCTTCCCCTAACCACCCCTTTCCTTTGCCTTTGGCTTCTCCACCCGTCAGGCAGCTCCCCAAAGCCTGGGCTTCTGCTACTTCTTCTCTCGGTCGCTGTAACTCCACTCTCCCGCGCGAGAAAAGGGTAGGGGCCCAATCTCTTTTTCGCCCACCCTTATGGAAACTCCCTCCGCTCGTTCCAGCGGAGCTTGTGGCAAGTTCTCCTCTTTGGATCAGTGCAGGATACCTGGGAATGAAGGGGGCGCTGGAATTCCAGCCTCTGCGCCCAACCATGGGGTGGGGGTGGGACTACCTGCCGCCTTCCTTCGAGGGTCCTCCGTGGAACGGAAAAGCGAGACGTAACCAGACACCAAGCCTTGCGTGTTTCCCTTGAGGCCATGGAGGAGGAAGAGGATCCCCCTTTCTTCTTCTGTGCCTCGGTGAGCCGCCGCCTCCTCTTCCCTGCCGCACGCTTCGCCTTTTCCCTTTCCTTTTTGCTCACCCCTCGTCCCCTCCCACTACGAGCTTGGCCCAGTTATGTATGTATGGCGCGAAATATTCGCCGCTTTTGTCGCCGTCCTCAGATTTTGCTTGATTTTTCCCCCTGCTAGGGACGCCCACAACGGCTCAGGTTAATTTTGTTTTGCGGAGACCTAATGGTCTTTGCCCCCCCCCCCCCGTAATGTGTGCTGCTTCACTTGCTTTAAAATGTGATAAGCCAGCCCTGCTACGTTTGGGGACCCTCTTCCTGCTCATCCCACCCAGTGCTAGGGTGCAGGGCTAAAGGGGGCGCCTGAAACGCCTTGGGGAAAAAAATACAGTGCTAAAATGCGTGTTTTACCAAGGGGGGGGGCGCTAAATATCTGATCTTGCCTAGGGCACCAAACTGCCTTGCACCGGGCCTGGCCACAGGCCTATTATTCACTTACCTTGAATGTGCCCTGGCTGAATCCCAGTAATGACTCCAGCATCTTCTTTGCCTCTCTCAAGACTGGAAATGGAGCCTCTCTTTCCAGGTACAGGCTACCATTCCCAAAATAACAAAAATTAGGGGTACTTTGTAACAATGGACCTTTCCTGCACTCAACAGAGACAGATCTCAGTCGTAGGTTTTCTCTGAACATAGTTACCCCTGGAGAAGAGGCAAATATGGCAAAGGCTTATATCTTGACTGGAAAAATCGCAGCGCCTAAAATGTGCCCTAAATGTTTAAGCTGGTACCTAGGAACTTTTAAGACAAGGCTAATGCCTAAAGTGTAATGCCAGATGGTGTAGTAAGACGTAGTGTGGTCTAGTGGCTAAGGCTGCAGTCTTCAGCATATTTAGAGAGCAATCCTATGGCCCCTAGGCAGTGTCTAGGGGGCCATAGGATACTTTGTATTCCCAGCTCCGAGGTTGGAGGCAGAGCTCCAACCTCGGAGCTGGGCATCCACGCTCCGATCTGCCTCCCCCCCCCCCCCCCCCGCTGCTGGCACAGAAAGAACTGCTGGCTGCCTCTCCAATGTTGGGAAATCAACCCTGGAGGGGGTGTAAAGGGGGTGTTCCGGGGGGGGGGGAGGGAGAAGGCTGGGGCCTCCAAAATATGCGGCATCCTGACAGCGCTCCAACCTCTTTCCCTCCTTCTCTAAAGCGCCTCAGAAATGCAGAGTGAGAGGTGTGGGGAGGCGGAGATTGCCTCTGCTGCTGCTCCTCCCACTCTGCACTGGATACTTGTAAGCCTCTGAGTTCGAGAACCAATGAGCATCAAGGGCACAATCCATAGAATTGCGCCCTTACTAAGGAATGAATCCCATTGACTTACTTTATTTTATTTTATTTATTATATTTATACCCCGCCTTTTTTCCTGCAAGGAACCCAAGGCGACTTACAGAATCCTCCTCCTCCTCCTCCTCTCCATTTTATCCTCACAACAACCCTGTGAGGTAGGTTAGGCTGAGAGTCAGTGACTGGCCCAAAGTCACCCAGTGAGTTTCATGGCCGAGCAGGGACTAGAACCCGGATCTCCCCGAGTCCCAGTCCAACACCCTCACCACGACGCCACACTTCTGAGAACATCCATAGGATCTGCCTGCGTGGGATTGAGCTGTGAGCCAGGAAGTCCTTGTTTTAAATCTTGACTCTGCCATGAAATCACAGTGGTGCCCTACACAAGACATGATCTATCCCAACTGCAGTACGGGGATTTTTAATACCTTTTTGGGTTCTTGTACTGAATTACTGAAATAATATATGTGAAGCTCTTTGCACCCAGAAGTGGTAATCTGTCAATGTTAAATGGTGTTGCTGTTGTTAAAACTGAGAGGACTTTGAAATAGTTTTCCAGCTGTTCTCCTCTTCCCCCCACCCGCCCCCAAATTAGAAGGCAATACTTAGTTTTTCCTCCTCCTCCTCCCCCCCAGCCAACCTCTTCCTACTGATCTCCTCCATCTTGGGAGCCAAGACGGCTGGAACGCACACCCAGTTTGTCCAGTGGTTCATGGAGGAGTGCGTGGACTGCTTGGAGCAGGGAAGCCGTGGCAGCATCCTACAGTTTATGCCCTTCACCATGGTGAGCAACTCCCGCTTTTCCATTTTTGATTATTTCTGTAGCTCCTCTTCAGGGAGCTGGCTCCCCCCCCCCCCCCCCAGAGATCCATTCGGAGTAGCTTTCTAGCAGAGTTTTTGCCTTATGGACCTGCAGCCCTTTCTAACATGACCTGGATAAAGTTTTCCCCCCTTTTAGATCATTCAGCAACCACATTTTCCATCATGGCCATCTGCCAGTGCCACCAATACTACAGTCCCCTGGGAAGGGAGGAATAATTTTTTGGGTGGAGCCACTTCCCTACCTTTGCTGGCCAATAGAATCCCTGATAAAAATGCCACCTCCAAAGCACTGATACCTGTATCCCCCCCCCCCCCCCGTTATTGAGTCTTTGCTCTTTAGAGTTCATTTTAGGATAGATCCAATGGTGATAAAAGAAGGGTTGTTCTAACATAGTTAAATATTCAAGTACGTAAGGGTATACAAAACTTTTGAGTGAGCTTTGTGTACATGGCAACAACATGCCCTCTGCCAGCAAGAGCACCACTGTGGAAGAGGTAAAAAGAATGCCTGCTGGATACCCAGCAGCCCTAAAAAGCATGAGCAAGTCTCCCATTTGTAGCTCCTTGGTAAATTGGACCATGATCCGAATCAACTGAGAGAGGGTGCTTCTTTCTTGCTTGTTGTTTGACTTTCCTGACACCAGAGGGAGTCTCTTGGGAAGAAATGGAATCACCAAGTACAGAGGAGTAGGTGAGGGTCACTTAGGCTGCAATCCAGTCCACACTTACCTGGGAGTAAGGCCCATTGAATTTAGTGGGAATTACTTCTGAGTAAACAGTCATAGGGTTGCATGTTAAATACAGACATTCGAAGGTGTGAGAAGATGTCGTGAAGGAATGCCATTGGTCTCTCCCACATGCATGCACGTCCTTTTCTAGAGATATCAGTTTTGTAGAAATTTTACAGTACAAGGAGAAGATTGTCCCCAGCTTTTGATGTTGAAGAAAATTGCACAAGTTGCAGCTTTGGGGGGTATGTTTAAATCAGCCTTCTCCAACTTGGTGCCTTCCAGAGGTGTTGGAATACAAACTCCCACCAGACCACCAGTGGGAGCTGTAGACTAACCTATATGGAGGGCGCCAGGATGGGGAAGCCTGATCGCGAAAGCTTTCTTGAGTTTGCACACTGGAACGTTGATATCGAAAGTTGAAGGGTTGAATACAGTTTGACCGTGAATCGGCCTCACATACCAGCTCCAGTTTGATGTAACAACCCAACTAACTGTATTTTTTGGCTCAGAAATCATGTATTGAAAACAGCTCTTCCCCTGATGCAATCCTGCAGATTAAAAACCAAAGCCAAAACTCTTATTAGTAGAAAAGCAGTTGGGAAAGGGGTATTATCTGGTCTTCATTGTAAGAATGGGTGTTTCACAGAGCACTGTATTTATTATTGCTGTTTATATCCTGCCTTTCCATGAATCCTGCCCCAGGTAGTGATTTACAAATGCAGTAAATACGTTATGTTATGCAGAGAGAGAAAAGGTGTGTGTGTGAGACACAGGCTAAACAGTGATTGGGTTCACACTACATGGAAAACCACCTGGACTTAGTATGGTAAGCCACCTGGGCTTATAAGCCCAGGTAGTTTTGTATGTTGTCCGAACCTGGGCGCACTTCCCACGCAGTGGCTTATGAGCCCAGTGTCTGGATTATAAGCTACCCTGGGAAGCCACGGCTTGTTGTAGAGTTTATGAGCCACCCCTGGTCTTGCCATGTCATCCAAACCTGGGCAACACAACAAGCCCAGTGGTGGCCCCAGACTGCTGCAGAGCCACTTGGCAAGGGTGGCAAGAAAAGGCATGCTGCTCTTGCCAAGTGGCTCTTGGGTGAGCACCGATGACAGCCTGTCCCGAAGTGCCCAAGCGGCACTTGAGGACAGCTGTCGGAGGCTCCCCGTGTCGCCGCAGCTGCCAGCCACGCTCTGCTTGGCCTACTCCAGAGCCGGCTGAACAGAGCATGGCTCGGCTCCCCCATCTGGCAGCGCTGCTGATCCTGATCCTGCCCACTACTCACGAGCAGCCCCTCTCTGCCGGGATCAGCAGTGGCCAGCAACCCGCTGCTGCCGCTGATCCCAGCAGACCAGGGCGACTGAGGAGTTTTGGGCTGGCAGGGGCTCCCGTCGCCACTGCAGGCAGCACTTGCAGCTGGGTGCCGTGGTGGACATCCCTTCAGCCTGAAGTAATGGCCACTCCCCGCTCCTCCTTGCTGCTGCTGACCACTGGTGACGGGGAGGGGGGAAGCCTCAGTGCTCCTGCAGGGCCCCCCGGGATACCCACAGGAGGACCGAGGGGAAGGATGGGGCATCCTACTCCTGATGTACCCCATTCTCTGTCAGGCACGTCGGGAATAGGGTGGCTTCTGAGCCACACTGCATAGCTTTCTACACAGTGTGGCTTATCGTGCCGTGCGACACTTGTCCAGTGTCTGTCTGGAGGCATTCAAGGTGAAGCTGGACAGCCATCTGTCAGGGATGCTTTGACCTGGATTCCTGCATTGAGCGATGGCCTTGTAGGCCCCTTCCAACTCTACTTTTCTATGATTCTAAGTGCTACAAATGGGGAAGGGTCATAGCCTTTTATGCAAAAGGTCCAAGGTTCAATTCCCAGCATCTCCAGATTGGGCTAGGAAAGACCTCTCTGAAGCCCTAGAGCAGTGTTCTCCAACCTTGGGTTGGGGCATGCTGGGAGTTGTAGGCCAAAAACATCTGGGAACCCAAGGTTGGAGAACACTGCCCTAGAGAATCCAGGTAGATGAACTGGTGGTCTTATTCACTATAAGGCAGCTTCTTTTGTTGCTAAATGGACAGGTGATTTTTCTGAATTCTTTAGTGCAAAGGGAAATGGGTTGCTTGAAAGAGGGCTCCTCAACCCTCTCTGCTAGTGTTTACTTGTCACCACTATTTGCCCCTTGATAAGCTGTTTCTGCTGCTTTACCCCTGGTGCAGGTCTCGGAGTTAGTGAAAGCATCCACCATGTCTAGCCCCAAAATTGTGCTGGCCATCACAGACCTCAGCTTGCCTTTGGGCCGTAGGGTGGCTGCCAAAGCCATTGCCGCCTTGTGAACATCTCATGGACCCTGCTATAGGGAAGAGCGGAACCCTGAGAGCAAATTCGCAAAGGTTGGATGATGGAGAACATGCTCTGTTCCGAAGCCGCTGTGTGGCTTCCTTGAACTGCACATGTGTGCACCACAGAAGCAGATACTGAAGTGATGAGAGAAGATGACAAGATAGTGGGTTGGTCTCCAATGCACCTTAAAGAGTGCTGCATCAGTAGGCTTGGACGCACCATAGTTGCTACCCGAAACTTTACCAAGGATCGTTGGTGTTGTTTCCTTTCAACCAGCATCACCATTTCCCAGCAACAGCGACAGTTGTCTGAATGTGTTAATATTGTAAATTTTTTCTCCTTTGGTTTGTCTTGTTTTACAAGCATCTGGAATCCCCCCGCCCTCTTTCATTCTCAAACACATGGAAAAAAGCTGTTTTCCCAAGCAATGCAACCTTTTTTGAGGTGTCTCCAAAGTGTCTTTGAAAGAAAAAAAAGAGGATGTTTTAGAAGTAGCTTCACAAACCATTATGAAAAGTTATACTAATGTAAAAAAAAAAATCATAATCCATAACACAGACTATTTTCATGAAGAGGCTGAATTTCACAAGATTAATGTGATAACGTGATCCCCAAATGCTCTTTTTTCCTTGCCTTGGTGTATATAGGTTTACATTATTTTAATTACTTTTGTAAATCCAAAATGTTTTATAAATAGAGAAAATAAATTCTTATCTCTCTCTCTCCCAGAAATTCATATAGTGAGTTAATTTAGGTTAAGTACAAAGGTGTGTGTGTTTCCTAATTCTGTGATCATACTTTACAAGCATAGAGTGTGACACTGGGCACAAAAGTCAACATTCTGTGAATTGCAACAAGTTTCTAGTCCTTATGGCTGCAAAAATAGGTTTTGAAAGTAGGCAGTGTCTGATGAAAGCCTAGAGGGTGGAGTAGGCTAGACTAGAGTTGGAGTTATGAGCATGGTTCGAGGGATCAGGACTGGGAGATATTTAGTGCCATACCTAGCTCTTTTTCATCCCCATGACTTGCCAAACCAGAATAATTGATACAAAAATAAACAAATGTGTGCAAATGGTAAAAGTTACAGAATTTAGCTTTTCTTGGTGTAGAATTTGGACTAGTGTCAGTACATTTGCTTTGCTAATCTTAAATGGCAGTGGGGTTGATAACTTGCAATGAACTCTGTTTTCCTCTGGCAAGCCCACTTTCTGAGAAGTTTGTTTTGGTTAACTAGGTGTCCTGCTATGGCTGAATTAGACTCAGTGTTAGAGCAAATTGTGGGGCAGTCCAAAAGGCAACACAAGAAAATAGGGAAATGGTCAAGCACAAAGGTCTCAGTCCAGTAGGGAATCAGGTTAAGGCAGGAGTGGTCAAGATACAAGCAAAGGTCAGAGCACAGTTGAGCAGTCAGATGCATCAATACACAGTCCAGAAGCAGAATCAAGCAGGAGTCCCAAGGGCCAGTAGCACCACAAGGCAAGGTCAGCAAAACAAGGCACCGGAGCTGATAGAATGATGTTGTTCCAGCACTGGCTAGGCTAAAACTGACGGCTTACATAGCCAGAGCTTCCTGAGCCCCACCCTGGGCTCAGCTGTAGTGCGTTACAGACCCTCTGGCAAAAATCCTACTTGGGAGGAGGGCCTTGCTCCCGAGGAGTCCTCCTTTGTAGATAGATAGATAGATAGATAGATATCCTTTATTGATTAGTCCATTTGACCATATCAAAAGTACCATACATATAATAAAAATTATGTAAAATTTAATAAAATCAGATTGGAGTAGGGGTAAGATAAAATTGTTACGGGATCAATAAAAGATTAGAAAACTAGGTGATTAAAAAAGTAGGGGGACAGATGGGCAACTTATAATAAGTATAATCCTAATACAGTATAAATTTAGATTAGTTTGTCGCCTTTGCATACAACTCCAATTTGATCTATGAATTGTGATCTCAATTGGGAGGCCCTAGCTATAAATTTGGCAGTTCTTAGAGCTACTTATGAACTTGTGCCCTCCAGGAGATATCCCACACGTTTGTGACGATCCCAGAATGTAGTTCTATCAAGAAGTGGAAGTAGGTAAGATGTCCTTGCTGAAGTGTAGAGTTCACAGTTAAGTTGGACGTGCGCAATATCTTCTATTTCGCCTGTGCCACAAACACATGTTCTGTCGGGGTATGGCACTTGGTGGTAGCGGCCATGTTTTACCATAGATTCAAGCTGCTCAAGAGTCCTCCTTTGTAATTGAGCACTTTTTCTCAGATGAGCCCTACTGGCCTGCTTCTTGAGGTGATGACGCACACGGGGGCTAGCTGGTTGCCCAGCCTCCGCCTCAGAGGCAAAGCTCCCCTCCTCCTACGGGGGACAGACTAGTGGTGATCTCCCCCCGAGAGCCCAGCCTCCCTCGATCTACTGACATGGGTGGCTCCTTGGCGTTGTCTGTTTCTGGGAGCTCCAGTTCCTCCTCAGAGGAGGATTCCTCTAGCGGGGGCATGGCACCAAGAAACTTCTGCAATATACTGAACATTTTAATAATAATAATAATAATAATAATAATAATAATAATAATAATAATAATTATTATTATTATTATTATTATTATTACAGTTCTATCCTGCCTTTTCCCCTCTTGCAAGGAACCCAAGGTGGCTTACATGGTGGTCCTCTCCATTTTATCCTCACAACAACCCTGTGAGGTTTTTCCAGCCCTCGAGGCGAAAGTAGCCGAGGAGAAAAGCAATGCTTGAAGAATAGATGTGAGCCTTAACGTATGTTGTCATTTTTGCATTTCTGGAATTGCTATAGATGTTGTGCCTCCAGTTGGGGTGGAGAGCGGGAGGACATCGGGCAATGGAGCCAGAGTGTGTTTGGGGAGGGACCAGGGCATGTGTCCTCTGCAGCCTGGCCCAGCTGTGCTGCCTTGCCAATCAGCGCTGGCTTAAAAGACAGGCCCCAAGCACACTTCGGACGCTGGAAGCCATTGTTGCAATCAGCTGTAGCCAGATGCTCTTGCCAGCTCCCGGACTGAGAGACTTGTGAATTTGACTCCAGAATGACCTTGACGACTCTTCGGCCTCCTTCTAAACCGGTTTGTGTTTGCTAGATTTCGGATACATATTGCGGCTTCTAACCTTGGACTGTGATAACGACTACGGCTTATCTCTGGACCAGACTAATTTATGACGATAGATGAGGAAGTACATCCGAAACCCCAACACTTGTCTGGAAATCGCAGAATATTGTGAATGAGATAGCTCAGCTTAATCTCTCTTTCATTGGGGTGCGTGAGCAAAAAGCAGCTCCTCCCACATTCCTTCTGATCCCTGCGGCAGGGTTGGTGGGAAGAGTTTTGAGCTAGAGTCGCCATGAGGATTATCGGGGGTTTTGTGGCATAGATAGAACAAAGCACCTGTCTACTTGTGAGAAGCAGGAAGTATTTGAGCCCTTGCACAGGGTGTCATAGGGCTAGGTGGGTTATGGCGTGAGAATGAAGAAGGCGCCTGATCAACGCATGCCAAAGGCTTCATCTAGTATGACAGGGAGAAAGCTTCTAGCTTGCTTGCTCCCTACTGTGCTAGTCACCGGAAGCTCTTTTTTTCAGTGTCGGGGAACATTTAAAATGTGATCCCTCCACCTGTGGTGGTATAGTCCATTCTACCACCTGAATTCTGCTTTGTTCTGCTACATGTGTAGACCAAGCCTGAGCTGGACGTGCATCCAGAACTTGTGCACGTCCGTCCGCCCCCCCCAGCTGAGATGTCAAGTCGTTGTCTTGGACATTAACCAGAAGCATGGAAAGAAGATACAGTCATGCCTTGGATTGAGAGCATAATTCGTTCCAGAAACGTGCTTGTAATCCAAAACACTTATGTTAAAACGAAATCCCCCCCCAAAAAAATGTGTACAGAGATTTTTAATTTAAGCCGTACTACAGTACTTGTATTGCAAGATGTCGCTTGTATATCAAGTAAAAAAAAATTAAATATTTTAAAATTTGCTTGTCTTGCAAAACACTCTCAAACCAAGTTACTTGCAATCGAAGGTATTACTGTACGTGAATCACTTTCCCTCCCCTCCTGGCACTTCCGTGTAATATCCAAAGTGCCAGCAAAGGAAATCTTATTGGGGCTGAGTCCTTTTGTGGTTTGGGAGTTGTTTCTGATGCCCCAGAGGGAAGGGGGGAAATTCTTAAGGATGTTAGGTGGAGTGCATAAACCCTTTGTAATCCCCCAATGGGACATAATTACTGTACCAGTCATGTCTGAGCGCAATTTGCAGATACACCCCTAAAGTAACTTTGTTCAGGACATCCAGCATCACTTGTACATTTGACTGCAAACACCTATGAGAATCATTGAAAGAAAAAACATTCCCGACGTAATTCAGTGTCTGAGCCATTCTGGAATTGAATGTGACAAACCCACTGACACAAGCATGGAACAGGGAAAACCCCTCCGTCTTCCCTCTTGGAATTGCCTGAGATGAACCGAGAAGACAGCAAAGAGAAGCAATGAACTCACAGAGTTTCCAGTCAGATTGCAGACTGTTTGTTTGCCTGCAACATGGCAACATCCCATATCTGCAGCAGGCAGGCAGCCAGCCAGCGGACTGCTACCCTGAAAGGATTGGCCAGTCTCTGCAAATGGGACCCTGATGACGTACAGTCCTGATGAGGAGGTTTGACAGGAATTGTGGTTTGAACTTGATAGGATGCACATCCTTTTGCCTGGTTGGCTCGATGAAGCATTTAAAAGAGCCCCTAGAGCGTATGGACAACATGTTGCTCTTGGAGCTTGGATCGTGTTTCCTTCCTGTTTGGCTACATGAGGAAGCAGCGACTGGGCCCAAATCATTGTGCAGAACATTTTTGCCAGCTTTTGCACTGGAGCAGTATGTACTGAATCATCTCAGGCTGAATCAAGTCAAGACCGTTACACTCAATATTGGAAAATGCTTACTTACGTCTTTCTCTGGTTTTTCTTATTATTTCCTGCAAAACACACAAAAAATAGCATCATGACTGGTCATCCAATTCTTATGTAATTTCACCTAGAGTTGGAGTGGCTTTCGGAAAATGAACAAAGGGGCTGTAAAGCATAGAGCATTGCAACCAGGGGATGGTCAAGGATTGTTGCCTGAGACAATAGTTGACTGACATTAGTGCGAGGTAAGATATATGCCAGAGTTGTAAATCCGGGAAGTGGGACATGATGGAGGCCTTTCGCATGTGGAGTGTACGCCTCTGCAGAGCCTAGGCTCCAGAGTGTGATAAGAATGCAAAAGGAACACCACACTATGATGGGTTTGGAACCTGTGGACCTCCAGGTGCTATTGGACTCCAACTCCCATCAGCCTCAGACTACATGGACAAGGGTTAGTGCTGATGGGAGCTGTAATCCAACAACAGCTGGAGGTTCTTAACCCTTTTTAAAACCCTAAAAAAAAAAAAAGTTCCCTGGAGCTGGCATAATTAATTCCCCCCAGCCCCGCATTGATATAAATGGGAAGGGAATTGCTTTTAAAGGGCTGTGGTGGTGAAAGGTCCCGTCCCCCCACAAAAAATCTGCCTCCATCTCCCAGTGCTGACTGCAATGAGCTGGCAGAGCATCGGAAGCAGCAGAAGTTATGCCACAGAGTCTCTCCTTTGCCAGTCACAGGATCGCTCTGTAAGCTCATGATGAACTGCTGTGAATGCTCCATATCTAGCATGCAGGCATAAAAAGCAGATATAAAAGTAACGAAGTCATAAAGCGTTAAAATCTAAGTTAAAATCAGATGCTATTTATGTCGTTCTAAACCTTTATTAAGTCTTCTGATTACAAAATGATGCATATATTTCTGTTTTGATTGAGATGTAGTGTTTTGGCAGCCATTTCGGATGTTTAAATTTCCATTTTCTCAGCATCATAATGTCACAGAAGGCTTATTTAATCACATGCCTCTCTTGACCTTCCTGCATGGAGCTCAGAGTGGCATGCATGAGCATTGCCCCATTTTATCTTCTCAGGAACTCTGCGAGGAAGTGTAGGCTGAGGCCCAAAGTCATCCTGTGAGCAAATGCATACAAATGCTGAGAGGCATTAAGGGCAAATGCTATTAAGGGCAAATGAATTGCTTTTTGTTGTTGTTGTTGCTTCGTTTCACTTTCCTTCTTTCGGAGAGAACAGGAAAGAGCCAGGAGTGAACCCTGGCTGCTTTATACTGGGTTCCCTGAGAATTATTACAAAGTAGACAATGTGGACAGAAACCAATAAATATGAGGCATTGAAAACCATGGTGGGACTTTCAGAAAATATGCCATTGCTGTCGTCATCACTGCCAGCCCCCTGACTTATACTTTCCAAGGGCATGTGTAGAGTCACAAGCTTGGCCATAACCCAAACTGAAAGCAGTGGTGGGTTGTGGACAAGTTCCTGGCTGGCAGCTGCAGATGTTTCCCATCATCTTGCAACACAAGACTTTCCTCCAGTCTCAAGCTTGCCTGTTGGCACTCGTCTAGCAGTGAGCCAACCTGCCTTGTGGAAAGCAAGCTGCCCGGCAGGGAAGTGCGACTACTACAGGCGCTACTGGAACCTACAGAAAGCAGAAGGAAGTCCTCCTCCTCGCTTTCTAAGAATTTGGCCTGGCAGAGTACGTCAGCAAGTCAGTTTGGCAAGAAAGAGGAAAGAATTGAAAGAAGCCCACAGGTGCTGGAAAGCCTCGAGGCCGGGTGAGGTGCCATGATGCTCTTTTTGATGCCAGGATGTCTTTGCTTAGGAGAACACCTCAACATTGGGTGGACTGGAGTGGAATGGAGAACCAGGATGTGACCATTTGGAGGAGGCAGATAAGAATGAGCAACACTAAACAATTGCATGAAACCCACCTTTTCTGATGTATCTAATTCACTCAGGGTGCTTATATTGTGGATCAGATATGTGAAATCCATCTTTCCTTGCCTCCCCAGCCAAAGTGACCGTCCTCCCTTCATAGCAGTGACTACTTTTCAGCAATCCATAGCTCTCTGTTCTCCTACCTAGGGTCCCCAGATGCTTTTGGCCGACAACTTCTAGCACGCTGGCTGGGGTATGCTGGAAGTTATCGGCCAAAAACATCTGGGGACCTGAGGTTGGAGAACACTGCCATAGCTGATCTTTACGAAGAAAGAATCTTTGTGAGCATTCTGTGATGTCATAACAGTTCAGCCAATGGCTGGGAAGGGAGGGGACAGTTCACTTCAATGGGAGAAAGCAAACGGTTACCATTGGGTTGGTGACCACCTCCTTGGTGTTTGGTGTGAGGGGCAGGTTTCCTCCACCCCAGTTGTGTCTGAGGGTGCTTCCAGAAAGAAGACTCCCACTATAAGCTACAAGCGAAACTGCAATTGGACACTCACATTTCAAGGGCTCCAGCATGTTTCTGGTGTGTGCATCTTGCTATGTTCCATCCACATGGCGGGCAGGACATAGCCAATAGTGTTGTCCCCTCCCCTTTCCTCGTCCCTTATGGTCAGCACCACCCCTTCTCCCAATATTTTGAAGTGGGTGCTTCTCAACACCATTTTAGCTGGTGCATGTGTTCGTTCAGCACTAACTGCACCCACATTTTTAAATTGTTAGTTGCTCAATTGTGATTTTTTTTTTGGGGGGGTGATTTTTGTGCAGTACTGGGCAAGAGGATTGCATCTTTACTTCTGAGTAAAAGTGGTTATGAATGGGCTGTAAATCCATCCATTTCACTTGCAAATGCCCAATCACTGCAGTGATTTTGAGCAGCTGCAGCTGCTGTTTCATTCTCCCCTTTCTCCACTCCTACCCCTCTTCTCCCAACATTTTGAAGCTGTTGACCGCTCGCTTAGCACCTGGCTTGCTTGATGGCTTTCAGCAAACAAGAAGCCTGGGTAGGAGACAACTTTCCCCGTTTGTTGTTGTTTGCATACTCCAATAAAAATGCACAAATGCACCTTAGTATTATTATTATGAAATGGTTAGTTGCATTATTCCATGATAGCACAATTCCAGTATTCCAGATTTTTAAAAAAATGTGCAGGCAGCACAGGCCTAGAGGATTGCAGCTAAGCTTACTTCCAAGTAAACATAGTTACAAATCCAGCCATGAATCCTGTTGATTTCCCTGCACTCCTAGCATCGTGCAGTTTTTCCATCCTTTTTTTCCTTAGCGGATTTTCTGTGGTAAGGAAAAAGATGGAAGTGGTGAGAAAAGATGGGGGAGGGGGCGGTAATGAATGGAAGACACCTGGACCCCATAAAATTCCATGGATGAGGCAGGGCAATGGTGTGATAAGAGCCATGTCTGGAAGCACCTGAGAGTGCCCGCTCTCTGGTCTACAATCCGATGTAATGTGTTTCACAGCTCAGCTTGAAAACGTGCAGCCTTGATTTTCTCTGCTTGGTAGTTGGCTGTGAAACTCATGTTTTAATGGAGAGCCTCAGTGCTCTTACCTGACACTCAATAGTACTAAACAGCCCCATTTAAAATAAAATGCAATACTTTTGTTTTGTTAGATCAGAACTGTACAAATGTACTATCTTTTTTTTTTAAAGGGAAAAGAAAATAGCATACATAATTTAACTTATTTGGCATAACTAATTTTCACTGTTCGCATAATACTGATTTTGCTAGTCATGGGGAGGGACAGGGTGTATGGCAGCAACAGCAACAAAAAAAAGGCTGATTTTTCCGTTGTGCTGCTGCCCCACCAAATTTTGGCAGCAAACCTTGCTTTCTCTTATTAATACAAGGGGAAATGAGCCCTTTTTGGCTGCTGTGCCGCTGGATTTCTGCACACATTTGGCAGCAGCAGTCTCAGGGCGGGCTGCAAAAAAGGCCAGTGAGGCTGTGAGTTGCTCACCCGTACTCTAAAGCTTTTTTTCATTTCAGCAGCATGATTTAGGGGGAAACCCCAGCTTGTGGTGCTGGTTGCTGCTGTTAAACAATAGGGAGTTGGAACCCACTCTTTCAGAAGGACGTAGACAAACTGGAGAGGGTTCAGAGGAGGGCAACAAGGATGATAAAGGGACTGGAAACAAGGCCCTATGAGCAGAGACTGAGCAGAGAGCAAAGAACTGGGCATGTTTAGCCTTCAGAAGAGGAGACTGAGGGGAGATATGATCGCACTCTTCCAGTACTTTAGAACGTCTGTCTTCTTCCCTCTTCTCCCTGCTCACCATCCTACCCCCTTTCCTCCCTCTCACAACAGTGACCTTCCAGCACTCTTCCAGTACTTGAAGGGTTGTCACACGGAGGAGGGCCAGGATCTCTTCTTGATCATCCCCGTTTGCAGGACACGGAATAATGGGCTCAAGTTACAGGAACCCAGATTCCACCTGTACATCAGGAAAAATTTCCTGACTGTTCGAACAATAGGACAATGGAACCAATTACCTAGGGAGGTGGTGAGTTCTCCCACTCTGGAGGCATTCAAGGTGCAGCTGGACGGCCATCTCTCAGGGATGCTTTGACCTGGATTCCTGCATTGAGCAGGGGGTTGGACTCGATGGCCTTGTAGGCCCCTTCCAACTCTACTTTTCTATGATTCTAAGTATTAATTCACTCATACTCTGCAGTACAGTTGTAAAGCGACATACACCTTGCCTTTCCAGTAAAAACGTATGGTTTAAAAAGGGAGCTTATCAGCTGAAAACTACTCCAGTTGTATCTTGCAGAAGAGGGTGGCAATGGGGCATGAGGTTCCAAGCAAGAAGAGAAGGGGGCTTGAATTTCTGTCAAATCTTTGTGGCAGGTGCTGAAACAGAAGCATGGGGACTTGCCCAGGAGTCTTGGGGCCGAAGATTTGATAGCAATTCTGGAATCTGTGATTGCAGTCTGCCCAGCAGTGGTCTATCTATACCCATTTCCCTGATGGTAAGCTCCAGGGGGAGCAATATTGCTGCAAATCCCCCTCCCTGACTGTCCTCTGCCCCTTGACATCACATGGCCCGATGTTCTGAATGATGACTGGTCCACGTGAACCTGCATCCTCTCATGGTTGAAGCCAAACTGGCCTCCAAGGTCTGCCATTATCAGCAGGGGTGCGTGTGCACCTACCACAAGATTTAGTTATGATCCAATTTGGTGATTCGGAGAACAGCCTGATTTGGTTCAGACCGATTCAGAGGCCACCTGCTCTGACTCGGGTCCGAATCTTGCTCCGGAAATCCAAGTCTTCATGCCCCTGTGAAGAACCTGAAATAAAATGAGATAAAATTTTGACTGTTATGTTTTGTTTCAATGGCTGAAGGACTGAATGGGTTAATAGGAGAAGAAAAATGTGTGCCCTTTACTGGAGGCTAGTGCCCGAGGAGAGTTACACTGTAAATATGATGTGCTGGTAAAATGGCAGATACTAGTCTATTCCCACTGAGCAGGAAATGAAGCCAAGTTTTGTCTTTATGTATGGGAAGGTAGGGTCGAAATTGGTACCATCTGATTGGAGGATAGCTGAACATTCTAAAGATACCCATTGGTCCTGAGTTTGAACAGCGGTGGCGTGATGGAATGTTGGCTGCACAAAAGCTGATTGGCTGGACGGTTCAGATGAGCAAATTCAAGGAGCTGTTGAGAGGCATCTGGGGGAGTCTGGTGGTCTGAAGACTGAGCAGCTGCTGGACCAAACTGAAGACTTCAGGAGAAGCCTGGTGAACAGTGTTAAAGGTTCCAGGAGGAAGTCCAACCCTGCCAGAGAGAAGACTGCCTTTCAAGCCCTCATTGTTAGGCCTCTGAGTTAACTGGGGTGGAGCTTGATAGTGGAATTGGCTTAAGTTTGGTAGGGTTAGGAACTGTTAGTACAAAAGAACATCTGAAATAAAATCAAGGAAGCTAAAGAAAAATGGTGGGCTGAGCAATGTAGAGAAATAGAAAATCTAGAAAAGAACCATGATTCCTTCAATGTAAATAAAAAGATCAAGGAAGTAGCAGGTATATTTTAAAAATGACAATGTCTACTAATGGTAGGCAGGAATAATTCTCTGATACTTGATGTCATGGGTAAAATTGTAGTATGGAGTGATTACTACATTAAAGAGTTGTTTGAAGATAATAGAACAGAATTTATTATACCAAAAGACGATACTGGACCGGAAATACAGAAAACCAAAATTCGAAATGCAATTATGGCTAATAAAAATGGCAAAGCTCCTGGATTAGATGATGATTGCAGAAATATTAAAGTTAATAGAAGAGGATGATTTAAATGTTTTAGTGGATCTGTTCAACCAAATCTACAGAACTGGAATCATTCCTGAAATTTGGTTAGGTCAATTTTTATTACATTACCCATAAAGGAAAATGCTAAAAGTTTGCAGTGATTATAGAACAATAAGTTTGATAAGCCATTTGCTTAAGGTTTTCTTAAAAATAATATACAGTAGAATTTACAAGAAATGTGAAGAGGGGGCAGGAGACACACAATTTGGATTCAGAAGAGGATTTGGAACCAGGGAAGCATTCTGTATATTCGTACTTGGGAAGAGATGCCGGGATATGAACGTGGATGTGTATGCTTGTTTTATTGACTATGAGAAGCTTTTGACAAAGTAAAACATGACAAGTTAATGGAGTTGTTGGTAAACAAAGGTCTTGATTCAAGAGATATTCGTATAGTCAGAAACTTGTTCTGGCAACAAAAAAGCTGCAGTGAAAGTTGATGATCAGATGACAGAGGATATAGAAATACAAAGAGGAGTAAGACAAGGATGTATACTTTCACCATTGCTTTCTAATTTGTACTCTGAGAACATCTTTAAAGAACCACACTGATTTAAATGATGGTATCATTGTTAATGGAGAGATTATCAATAACATTTGATATGCAGCTAATACAGTATTACTAGCTGACAATTTAGATGGTCTACAAAGATTACTTGATAAAGCCAGTGAAGTAAATAATGAACATGGTCTAAAAATGAATGTTAAAAAAACCAAGTGCATGGTAATCAGTAAATAGCAAGTAGTCCAAGAAAAGCAGTTAAAAATTCATAATGAAAATGTGGAGTGGGTTGATAAATATAAATATCTTGGGATTTGGTTGAACAAGCAGTGGGATCATAATAATACAATAGAAGTTAGAATAGAGATGGCCCGGAGTAGCTTTTTTAAGATGAAAAATGTAATATGTAACAAAAACTTAAAATTAGCCTTGAGAATGTGCATTGTACGGTGTTAATGTATTTTCAGTTCTACTATGTGGCATCGAATTGTGAAATTTAACAGTCAGTCAGGCGATCACTCGTGACCGAGTAAGATTGTCTTCCAGGATAAAAAATTTACAAAAAGGAGGTTTTAAAAGGAGGAAATTCTAAAGAAATTTGTGTAGACTCTAGCGATGGGACCGTAAGTGACTGTGGAGGCCAATTCTAGATCTAGAAATTTAACAAAGACGACCATAAAAAAGATAGAAGCATTTGAAATGTGGATTTATTGCAGGATATTACGAATTTCATGGACTGAGAGGGTGACCAACACAGAAGTATTAATGAGAATGCATAAAGATCAAGAAATGAGAAAACACAGAAAACTAGAATATTTTGGTCATATAATGAGAAATGAATAATATAGACTATTGCAGCTTGATTATACAAGGGAAAATAAAATGGGAAAAGAAGTGTAGGAAGAACGACGTCTTGGCTGAAAAACCTTAAAGAATGGTTTTGGAGCAACACAATATCATTGTTTAGAGCAGCCATATCTAAAGACTGTTTGGCCATGATGATGTCCAACCTCCGGTAGGAGAGGAATGAGAAGAAGGTACTGGGGCTTCTAACACCTGATTGGTGGTAAAAGTAACCGTACAGAAACCCAATTTTAAAGTAGTAACAGTAAATAAGCATTCTTGTTTTATTTCATTTTAATAAAATACTATATATCTTTGTTTACTTTCCTGGTACCTCTCATCTGTTTTTTGTATCACGCCTAATGACTAGTTACCGGGGGGGGGGGGAAGCATATTTTAAATAAAGGGGTGTAATTTAATGGTGGTAGTGAAGGGGGAGGGACTGTCCAGTGGCGAGAGGGCTGAACCTCCATATTTGGTGTTAGAGGTGGGATTGCCATAGTGTAGAGCAGTGTTCTGCAACCTTGGGTCCCCAGATGTTTTTGGCCTACAACTCCCAGCATGCCCCAGCCAGTTGCACTTGCACATTGTTTTGTGACATTTTGGTTGGCCTAATAAAGCTATTGCCCTAATATGGACTCTCCAGTCAAGACATCTAGGAGACCTAGCACCTCTCAGTTGAACACTGCCTGGGAGCTGTGGGGTGGGAGTGGGAAGAGAAATCTGTTCTCGCTGGTATGTTCTAGATCTCACCTCAGACACATCCAGGTCTCCCTCCCTCCCTCCCTCCCTTTAATCTGTCTCCTAAACAAACAACAACAACAACAAAACTGGCTAGCTCCTATGTTTCACAAAATGAGATAACTCTTGGGAGAACTTCGAATGTTTATTTAAATGCCCACCAAGTGGAATTAACAGGCATATTGCATGGGTGCTTCCAGACAGAGGGTTCCTATCGCTAAAATTGAAAAGGCATTGTGCAGTTATCCGGTCTTTTTCTCCTTATTGATTTTTTTTTTCTTGTAAGAAAAAAAGATGAAGATGCGGTGGGACAACATGGGAGGGCTACAAATTGAAGACATCACCATCTGGATGGACAGACACACACACTGTAAAATTCTGAGAATGAAGCAGTGGGATTGCACAATAAAAGCCTCATCTGGAAGCACCCGACCACCACCACCTGAGGTAGATAATCTACCAGGGCACTCAAAGCCATCTTGGTCTCAAAACCGGGTTGGAAGCTGGATTGAAGTGGATCCAGATAATCAGTATCATCCAGAAATCCTTGGAGCTTAGACACCATCATTACGAAGATATATGGGCAGGCAGATCTGAAGGGCTGGAAGTGTGACAATGTTAAGGCTGCAGTTGTATGCAGATACTTCATTAGGAGAGTAAGGCAGCAATCCTCTACCAGGGCTCTCCAACCTTGGGTCCCCAAATGTTGCTGGACTACAGCTCCCAGAATCCCTTGCCATTAGCCATGCTGGCTGGGTATGCTGGGAGCTCTAGGCCAAAAACATCTGGGGACCCAAGGTTGGAGAACACTGCTATATGGCAAGCTTGCCCTATGACTGAAAAAAATCGGGAAGGAAACTCTCAAGACTATTTGGGAAACATTAAGTATTATCTTACCCATATATGCTGTGGTGATTTTGATTGGATTCCAGGGATTTTGAGGGATATGAAGATTCCTGGCAGAAGTTAAATTTTATTTATCAACTGCTAAAATCTTACCAACAAGAAATTGGCACCAGAAAAAGAACCACTTTTAAAGCATGGCTTTCTAATGGTTTGGGAAACACTCAAAAATCAATACTGTGAATTTGTTTTACATGTATTTTGGTTGATTACATATTTTGGATTAATAGAACAGTTTAAATTTGGAAAGTTTTGACCATCTGTACAGAAGTAGAGAGAGACTTGCAAATAATTATTTGAGAATCATGTTAACAGATTAAATTCCCCATCCTCTCTCTTTTTTTTGATAATTTTGGTTTATTTTCATATGCAATGAGTAACTAGTGAGCACAGCTCCCATTCATTTAAAAATGAAGCTTGCAAAAAGATATTTCTGGTAGATTATGTTTCTGTTAATTATTGGAAGGGCTGATACCATTTGGATTTTCCTCCTGGGGCACCAAATTGTTGCTCAAAGCATAGCCCCTGGATTACATTTTTTGGGCATGTTCAAACCTCTGAATAATCTCTGATGCTTGAAAACAGGTAAACAGGATGTCTGACTTTTTCATTTCCCTCCTCTCTGCTTTGCATTTTTACACTTTTCTTCTTTGCTTATTCTATCCTTTATATATACATTTTAATCTGTTTTTCCCAGTACTTTGCCCTGCTGATCTCCTCATTGCATCACCAGGTTTTTTAACCTCTTTTTCTGTATGCCTTTGGCCAGCCACCCAGGAAGGCAACAAACAGGAAGAACAAATACTACGAAGTCATGTGGCAATTTTGGGAACGTTTCTTGCTCATACGTCAGGGCAAGCTGCCC
The DNA here is from genome assembly GCA_021292165.1 of Shinisaurus crocodilurus. Lineage (NCBI taxonomy): Eukaryota > Metazoa > Chordata > Lepidosauria > Squamata > Shinisauridae > Shinisaurus > Shinisaurus crocodilurus. Next base: position 268,129,586 of record CM037877.1, on the reverse strand, counting down.
GAGAAGTGGAAAAATAGATATGAACCAACATGCCCTGACCCCTGTGACCGAGCAGCCACTGCTGGCTGGGGTAATCCACATGGTTGGATCCAGCTTTACGCTGGATCGACTGTGCAGATGGAAGCGGGCTTCCCTGCCCTTCTCCTTCCCGCAGCAGCCCCTTGAAAAAGCTACGGTCAGGAGACTATACTGAAGGGGGTGAGCTGTGCTGTGTAGAGGGGAGGGGGACCCCCCAAAATTGGGCAGAGGGGCCCCCCAAAATTGGGCAGAGGGGCCTTTCGTGAGTGGAGCCCTTCCTCTTGCGGAAGGCAGATCCCGGATCCAACCCTCAATGTGAGTGAGTCTTGTCTTCAGGGATTACTCACAAAGTGTCCCACTTTTAAAGGACTTTTTAGCACCCTCTTTGTCACCTTCCACCCCGTTCCTAGCCAATTCCTGGGTTCACGACATGACAAGCCCCATAAGTCAGGGCCGGGGGGCTTGTCATCGTGTCATGTGAACCCACCATGGCTTCTTCGGGGTGTTTTATAAGCCCAGCTGCTGGGCTTATAATACACCCCAACAGGCCGTGTGGCTTGTTTTGGTTCCGTAGCCACCCCTGGGCTTCCCGTGTCGTCTGAACCCTGACGACGCAACAAAGTCCTGGGGTAGCCAAAAACTGCTACGGAGCTTCTCTCAGCAAGAGTGGCAAAAAAGGCTTGCGGCTCTTGCCAAGGCATCTCTGAGCGAGCGCCGATAACAACTGCCCCCAAAGTGTCAAATTGGCACCTGGGGATGGATGGCTGTCAAGAGGCCACAGCTGCCAACCAAAAGGGCTTGGCCTACTCCAGAGCAGGCCAAGCAAAGTGTGGCTTCCCCCCGCCCCCAATCTGGCGCTGAGCAGTGGCGGCACTGAGTGGGGTAGAGTGCGCTCTGCTTGGCCTCTTCTGGAGGAGGCCGAGCGGAGCACAATTCGTCTGGTGGTGTTGCCTCCAAGCGGCGGCCTGCAATCGGCAGCAGTGCCAACCGCCCTCCCTGCAGCTTGTGAGGTCTCCTCGTGACTCAGGGTGAGGACTGAGCAGGGGGTTGGACTCGATGGCCTTGTAGGCCCCTTCCAACTCTACTTTTCTATAATTCTATGATTCTAGGTCCCTGCTCCCCACCCCGGTGACCGCACAGAAGGACCGAGGGGGAGGCACGGTGCATCCCATCCGCGATCGTCGGTCTGGCTTCTAAGCCGGACTGCAGCAGTCCGGCTTGACGTGTGGTGTGAGCCCGCCCCTCTTTGGCACAACTTGCCACCCCCTCCCACTCCACCTGCGCTCAGGAAGTGTGGATGGCCCCTGTGGGTGGATATGATCCCTTCTGGTGAACCTGCCCCCCACCCACCCACCTGTTGGGACGTGTCTGGGCATGTCCAGGGGCCATTATGTGTTTCATGCTGCCTTGAAGGTAGAAATTCAAATAGCATCCCTTACGTTCTCCCTAGTCAATGTGGAGGCCTGATCCACCATCAGTTTGTCTGTGCAAGCCTCGCTGGAACGAACAGGAGCTGAATGAACTGCTGTGCACTTCTACAGGTCCTGGCCATTTCAACAGGGCTTGGGCAGGGAAGCATCAACCCGGTTTGTTTGTTTGTTTATTATTTATTTATTTATTTATATTTATTATATTTATACCCCACCTCTTTTCCAGCAAGGAACCCAAGGCGGCTTATATAGTCCTCTCCGTTTTATCCTCACAACAACCCTGTGAGGTAGGTTAGGCTGAGAGTCAGTGACTGGCCCAAAGTCACCCAGTGAGTTTCATGGCCAAGCGGGGACTAGAACCCGGATCTCCTGAGTCCCAGTCCAGCACTCTCACCACTACGCCACACTGGTTCTATGGACCACTGAGCCATCTATCCCAGTTGTGTCTACTCTGACAGGCAGTGCCCTCCCAGGCAGTGCCAGCTTCCAAGATTTGCGGGGTGGAGGCAAGCTTTCGGTTCCCTTAACCAGGACGTTGGGCAAACTTACATTTCTGGGCATAAGCAAATATTAACATTAACATTTAAAATAATAAAACAGAAAGGGCAATACAAACCACCTCGTTTTGTTTCTATCCCTGTGACCCAATCCTTTCCTCTCAGGAACCATTCCTTGCTTTATCAGTATTTGTACCTTGCATTGATTTCAAGGAGCCCAGGCAATAGTCATTTGCAGCTTCTATTATTTCTTGTGGACTTTTGGATAGCTCTTCCTCCCATAGTTTCCACTAGAGAGTCTTGTGTTTTGTTTTAGTACACCCCACTGGGCACGCAACCTGGAATTCAAGTGCACTGTCTCTGATCTTCTTGGCAGTGAGGAGCTGCTGTTAGGGCAAAGACCTCTGCCTGCCTTCCCTCACCATGCCCTGGAGACAACCCTGCTCCAAGGCCTCCTGCGAAGGTCTTAGCCAGCCTTGCTACTTGAGATTCCTTTTACTAGGCAGGCCTCAGGCCAGAGACAGAAGCTGGGATCTTATGCACGAAGCATGTGCCCTTCCATTGAACCATGGGCCCTCCCTATCAATCAAGTTAATCAGATTTTAATTTAAGACTGCTGCCGGGAACCACCTGGCCTACATGCTGGTGCCCCTTTTGGGCAGAACTGCCTCTTATTCTGCCACTCTTAATGGCACCCAAAATCCCCTGCCTGAAGCACTTGGCATGTTGGAGTCACCTCTATATAATTGCACTCTCTAACACAGCCTTCCTCAACCTGGCACTCTCCAAATGTGATGGACTACTGTCCTCATTATCCACCGGCCAATGGGAGTTGTAGTCCAACACATCTGGAGGGCACAAGGTTGAGAACAGCTGCTCTAACCCATCCCTCGAGTTTCGAGTTCTGTAGTTTCTAAACCTCTGATAACTACTGTTAATCTGGCCCTGCAAGGTCCAAGGAACATCAGCAAACATCAGAACAGCTATGACGGACTAAAATGGTGGACAGAAATGGAAATGTCCAACTCTGCACCAGCTGCTTGTAAATGTTGCCCAAAATGACCCCTCCTCTAGTTTCCTGCATTGAGCAGGGGGTTGGACTTGATAGCCTTGTAGGCTCCTTCCAACTCTATGATCTATGAAATCTATGAAGGTTAGGCCAGTGTTCTCCAACCTTGGGTCCCCAGATGTTTTTGGCTACGCTGGCTGGGGCACGCTGGGAGTTGTAGGCCAAAAACATCTGGGGACCCAAGGTTGGAGAACACTGAGTTAGGCAGTGTGAGACCTTGGCAACCGGAAGGATGAGAAACATGTCCGATAGGAGGCCGAGAAGAATATTGTGAGGCAGCACAGTAGGTGGAGAAACCACAACGTACCTGGTTTTGTTTTGAAAAGATGCTGATATAAAATGTGCTGATGTGACTTGTGCGACAATAGGTGTACTGTAGGGATTTTACAGTTCCCCCTGAGAAATTCTAAGCATGTATGAAGGGTGGAGACATTCTGTTGTCTACCTCTGGGCTCAGCTATAGATTGGCGCAAAGGTCTGGTCTCATCTCACTCTATGGAGGGGTTTCACATGATGTATTGAGGTTTTGTTCCTTGTTACCTTTTCCCTCCATTTTCATACTAGTAAAAATCCATCTTTCTGGAATTCCTTTTGATTCCTCTCCCCTGTTTCCTTCCTTTTCCCATCCCTTCTTTCTTTCTGTTGTTCCTGCTTTTACTTTGGTCTATTGAGACAGGGGGATCATTAGACCCACTACAATGGATTGGCAGGCAGCAGAGAATGAATGCTCTTTTGACATCTGTTAAAAGAAAGTGCTTGTGAAAGGGGTGTGTGTGTGGAACGTAGATCTCCCCTTTCCCGAGTATCTAGAGGCTCGGGAAAGTGTGGAAAAGTTGGAGGGGATTGAGAACAAAAATATACAAAAAGGAACTATGTTTAAAATTCTGACAGAAAGCATAGAAACTTAAAAGTCAAGAGAAATATATATAATATCCAAAAATATAACCATGAAGATATAGTGAAATAGACTAAATTTTATAATATAATATAAAGATTTACAGAATTTATATATATATATATATATATATATATATATCATGTATAAGACGGAAACAATTAGACATGTAAAATACAGCTTCTCTAGGGCTGAAGATGATAATAAATGTCCTTTCAGACTTGAGGACCTTTATCTCTAGATGAAGTATTGTTAGTGCCAATGTTTTTTGTTTTATGCGTCCGAAGATAGGTCCTCACAGCATGTAAGCTTTCCTACTTTCTTGTGTGGAAGCCAAACGCGTTTCGGCCAGACGGCCTTCTTCAGTGGCACTGTAGTTTCCACTCAATTAGGTTTACAATCTATTGCTCTGTATTTCTCAATTCAATGCTGGTTTCATTTACCAACCTCCTGAGGCAATGCTTATGTTTTATATATATATTAATTTTTTTAAAAAAATGTTTCTGTAAATCTTTATATTATATTATAAAATTTAGTCTATTTCACTATATCTTCATGGTTATATTTTTGGATATTATATATATTTCTCTTGACTTTTAAGTTTCTATGGGGATTGAGAACAGTCAGGGCAACACTAAAAAACTAGACTAGGGGATCACACCCGAAAGGGGGAGATGTACTGTCACCCCCTTTCGATGAAAAAACCCACTTCTCTGCTTTGCTTTTCAATTGACAGCCACCAGTTGACAGCTGTCAAGTGTGCGCATAGCAACATATATGCAGCCTTGCTTGGTCAACCAGGGATGTTGCCCTATTGCACTTTGACAGCAGATGCTCAACAGGCCATTGGCCAGGCAAGGCTCCACATTTTTATCCTTTGTAGATGCGCACTTGTGAAGGACTGGGGGGGGGGGATTATAAACAAAATGACGCACGTTTGTGCCACCCAAATTTTGTTTTAAAAGGGTAACGAGCCAGTGATGGTTGCTCCAAAGTGCCACTTGGGCATCAGTGGAGCAGGTGTCATTGGCAGTGGCATGGGGCTCTTGGGGGGGGACACAAATGAAAAGGGGTCGCAAACGGAGCAGGGAGGGGAAAACAAGATGGGTTCTGCCATGCAGGACCCTGGGATACTGGCTAGAGGACTGGGGGGAAGGAGGAGGAAAACAACCCATGGTAAGTCCGATCATCTGTCAGGCACACCGTGGGTTGTTTTGTGAACAACCCACACTGTGTAGCCTATTTGCAGGGTGGGTTGCCATGTCGTGTAAACTCGCCCACTGTTTATATACTATCTAAAGGTGAAGCAAATGCCTGATTATAGGCTACCAAAACTGTGCTTTCAGGAACAACTAGGCCCAAAAAGCTGGAAAGAGAGGTGTCAAACATTGTCCGAGGATTATGATATGACTTCACATTTGAGAGATTAGGGACCATTGATTTTGGAGGGATCAAAAAAATGATCAAGAATAAGATGTTCAACCAAGACTGCAACTGGGATATAGAAAATCTAGCAAACACCAGGTTTTCTTTGTGGTATAAGCACATAAAAGTAAATCATACTCTGCAGCAGTATTTACATGACGTTACATTTCCTTCATTAACTGCACAATCCAATCAAGATGCCCATAAACCTCCAAACTCAGAAGATTACAGCCCATCCTATGCAGAGCAGGAGTGGTGGAGGTGATCTTTGTCTCTGCTTTCCTCCTGCTTCACACTTTGGCTAGATGGCTGTTTTTGGCTGTCTAGCTGGGGTGCTTCGGGGGGGGGGGGAGGGAAGGCTGCTGCAGAGGACACAGGATACTTCATACCCTGCAGTCTCCTTCCCTCTCAGCCCCCTGGAATGCCCCTTTGCCCCTTCTCTGAAGGCCTGTCATGGAGAAGATGGAGCAGACGGCCTTCTGCCAAGGATGCTGTACTTGCAAGTTTCCTGCATCGGGCAGGGGGTTGAACTAGATGAACTCCAATATCCATTCCACGGATTGGATCCAGATCTAGGCACATGCAACTGGGCTGGCAGAAGCAGCCTCCCCCCCTCCCAACAGCGCCCCTCCTGCCCCCCCCAAGGACCCTGCTGAACGGGGTGACCTGTGGCATGGGGGGGAGGGATTCCTGAAAATTGGGCAGAGGTATGGAAGGCGGATCCTAGATTCAACCCCAGCTCTAAAATTCTAGCACTCATTTCTAGAACTCTCCCATCTCTACCTTTACTCCGGGCCGATCTACATATGCCAGTGTAAATCTTGGGCCACCCAAGAGCTGGTTTCACGAATAGCAAAGGGCTTTTCCTCACCCTGCCTAGAAAACGTGGGACCGTGTCACACCAATCAACAGGAGTGCATAATATCAGTTGCATAGAGTTTCAGATCACATGGAAGCCTTCATGTGTACACACAAAGACTCTGTCTTTGCAGACATTCATGCTGTGTATTCATGGATGCCTGTGGTGGCACTAGTCAGTACTACATCTGATATCGGTGGTGGAGCTAGAGGGGGTGGTCCTGCTCCTGCATTGGTCTTGTGCCCATAGCATCATTATATAGTCTTCTAGTCACACAAGGTGGCACTGGACTGAGTTGTACTGTATCGGAGTGGAGTCAGGAGTTTCCTGTTGGTGTCCTGTCGTGGTAGAAGAGACAATACAGTTTGTCTTGTTTTCTGACTGGTGTGTCCTCTGGGCCCATGACAGGTATGCCCCAACTTAAAAGAATTAGCCTTAAATCCAATATGTACCACTACAAACTAGAGAGAAAACAGGGGCACGACTTGGCCAGACCATGACGAAAGTGTGATGTTGGCACTGTGCTACAACCTACCCAACCGCACCTGCTTCCTTGAACCATTGATACACAGGTGACCCCCCACCCCACCCTTCAGCCCCTCCTCCATCGCTTCCCCTTTCCACTCAAGACCAGGTTTTCTTCTGCCACACACAGGGCTGGTGCTACCATTAGGCCAACTAGGCAGCTGCCTAGGGCGCAGGGCTAAAGGGGGCGCCAGAAACGCCTAAAAACAACATTGCTCTCAAGTGGGAGGGGGCGCGCTGAATATCTGATCTTGCCTAGGGCACCAAACTGCCTTGCACCGTTCCTGGCTGCACCTCCCCCCCCGCCTCCCACTAGTCACGTCATCCCATGATGATGAGACCCCTCAACCCGGTTCAGCCTACTTTACGCTTTTGTTTGAGGGACCCTTCCAAGACTGCCTCTTCAGAAAAAGCTACTGCAGCTCTAGTCTTGATTTCCACCTGTTTCTCCCCTCACCCCACTAATAAAAACATTTGATGCTTTCCTCTTTTGTCAATTAGTAGTCTAGGCACAGGGCAGGGGGACCATAGTCTCTCTCCATTCCATCTTCTGTTAAGTGTTTAAGGAAGGAGCCATATTAAGCAGAGGTTAAAAAAAAAGAAAAAAAGAAACCCATGACTCTGCAACATAGCATTTATACATTTAAATAGCACCACAGACCCGGAGTTGGATCCATCCTAAGTAACAATGCAATGCTAAAGCCACTTACCTGGGAGTAAGGCCCATTTAACTCAGTGGGACTTACTTCTGAGTAGACATGTATAGAATTGCATTAGTAGTCATGCTTTATTCCCGTTGAAATCAATGGCACTTAAGGGAGGCATAATTAACTCTTCATATGGATTTCATTCGGGCCTGAGAGAAGGGGTTGGATCCAGACTCCACTCAGTCCCCAATGAAATCCATGTGAAGAGTTAATTATGCCTACCTTATCTCAATAGTCTGTATAACAGCCTTGTTAGCTGTCCCTCTGTTATCCCTGTATTAGGGGTGGGAGGGATGAGTCAGAGCAGCTAGCTGTCCTAAGTGTGTGGCCTGCTTGGGATTTCCCAGTTCACACTCATAATCACCAAGTTACACACCACTTTTTGCTTACTCCAGAACTTGGTTGCCTTTTATTCTTCAGCTTGACCCTGACTCTTTGATAAGCTTCAATATCACACGTTCAACGTGGAAGACAAATTTTATTTCCACCTTTAATACATATATAAGTTGTAGATTCATACACACAAACACTTATCATAAATCAAATCCATTTTCTAAAAGGGCACAAACATTTAAAGCAAAAACAAAATTAAACTTGATTGGTATTAGCACCGAATTAGAGAGATTCTGAATCTGATGCAAAGCGAAACGACTCATACAGCAATTATTCAGCACAAAAACTAAACAGCATGTAGGGAAAAGGTTGTGAAATGCTTCAGCTGAGCGGAGTCCAGATATTTCTCAATTGCCCCGTTACAGCAACCCATATCATTCCAGCAGGCTTCTGTTGCAGGCATGTGTAGCAGGAGAATCTGAAGCTAGCAGAGTTGTGCGCACACTTTGAACAGAAGAAGACTCAGCATTGGTGGATTGAAATCTACAAGTATCGCCGTACCTCTCCAGCAAAATATGCCTCTTTTTGCTATGTTATTGTATTTTATGGTTTTAAGCTTTGCCTTGTAAACTGCTCAGAGAGCTTCCGTCAATGGGCAGTACAGAAATGTAATGAATAAATAAATAATCCATTATTATTATGCAGGTGTATTTATAGTGAAAACAACAACAGGAGAAATAGTTTCCTGACCAATTAGAACCAAGAAGAAATAGATCGGGAAACTTTGTCAAATTTTACAGCTGAAGTTAATTAAAATGGTTTATAAAATTAAGAGTTTGCAACAAAGGATACATTCATGTGAAACTCGATAAACACGAGATTAATTACTCCAAAGCAATTCACATAAAAAGTACAGTCAGACTATAAAAATGTGTCAACATCAAATAACAACAGCCTGTTTAAATACTTAGGGCTGACCCACTGAAAGCAATAGGCCTTAAGTTAATCACAACACACTTAAGTCCCATTAGTTTTAATGGCTTTACTACAAGTACCACTAAATCTGGATCCAGCCCCATGTTAAGTATTACCCATCTGTAAAAAAGGATAAGGAAATGCATTGCACAGTCTACCCAAGAGACTTCCAGAGGTGAGGACTAGAAACTGTCCTTGTTCATCTCCTTGCAGTTTGGTCCAGCTACGAATAGCTAGTACTCTGGTGTTTAAATATTAAACAGAAGTTTAACCTTGTATATATCTCAACATATGAGCCCACAGCAAGGGTGCAGGTGTTTGCTGCATGCTTGCCAAGACCCCATTGTCTTTGATAATCACTTTAAACAAAGGTTCTATCACACATGTATTCTGACAACATTGGTATAAATATTAAATAAGTGATAACTTAGTTCCAAAAGAATTAAAGTTGCAAAGGCCAAATTAAAAATTCAACGTCGTTTTTTTTTTTTTTTTTAAGGCACTATGTGTTGGATCCAGATTTAGCTGTACTTACGAGTAGGCCGATTAAAATCAATGGTAATCAAGTCACTTTCAATGGGTCTACTCTACATATGGCTAAATCTGGATCCTACCAAATAAATAAAAAATAAATAAGCCCAATAAATAAAAACAAACAAACAAAACCCCTAAACAATGGGTGCTTCCAGATGGAGGGGTCCTGGAGGCTACAATAACAAGGCATTGTGCAGCTATTCGACCTTGTCTTGCTTAGAAGGCAACGCACCCTCCTTAGAACGAAGCCTCTGGTCTTGGAGGCTGCTGAGTAGCCAATGTGCTACTGGGCTGCTGCCGGCAGGGCAGGACGAGTGACAGAGGCGACTTTCACCTCTCTGTCCTCCTTTTACAATAATAGGATATTTCAGTAGAGATTTGACAATTAAATTAAGTTCTTTCTGTGCAAGTGTTGAGTTGCCATCAGATAGAGTCTCAACCAAAGTTATCATTTTATAAAATGTTTGAAGAGGGAATTTTAAAAATGTTTTGAGATGAGCCAATTCCAAATGCTTGACATCTCGATCAGTAGTACACTGGAGCATTTATAGGAAGTCTCAAGTCAACATTCCACAATTAAAGACCAATTGCTCAACGGTTCCTAGAGGACATCAGGGTTTAGAAAATCCCAGGATGTTCAGTTTTGTGTGTTGAGCATTTTTGCCAAGTTTATGGAAGTTTGCAACATATATTTGGAGGAACCTTACAACTTGGGGGTAAGATTCAGTACCAACATTTGGCTGAGAGTATAGAAAGCTAGATTAGTTCAGTGGCAAGAGCGTCATCCAAAATATTTCCTATTGATGGAAAGTCGCAGAACCACCACCAAATGACAAAACTGGCCCTTTTATCCAACTCTTTGTGGAGGGTGGTGGTGGTGTCTTCCACTGCTATGTGGTTTTTTTTAAAGGCTTTTATGATATACCACTTTCAACAAGGAAGGGGCTTATAAATATTTAAAATAAATAGACAGTAAAATTAGGAGCTGGAATTATGTCAGTTGAAACAGTTCCAACAGGAAAATAACATCTTCCCTCATTCCATCTTAGAGGACAGAGCAACCTATTTGATACCCTCATAGGGGGCATGGGTTGTTTCCTTCTGGGAGAATCTTCTATGTCACCCATCATATTATGTACTGCAGTGCCTTAGTGCCCGGGAAATTATGTCCATGAATTTCATGAGATTACGGAGGACAAGATAGCTTCCAATTTCTCTTTGAGTTTGCGCAAAGGAAAGCTGGTTTTCTGCCTGTGGATAGGTGACGAGGGCCATCCCGCTTTCTTCCATCTGAAGTGGGGGGAGGAAGAGAAAAAGTCACGTTAGCAACTGGAGTCTGAGGAGGGCCCATCTTTCCTGAAGGTTGGAAACAAGTTCAACTTGATCTCTTATCCCACGCAGCCATATCTATCAACCCCAGTTTGATGAGCAGCTCTCTAAAGAGGGGTCAAACACACCTTAAATGTTGATCTTCTATTTTAAGAAAATGAAGTAATACAGGGAGTGGTAAATATTTGCACAAGGCAAATATGGGAAGAGGAGAAGAACAGAGGTTTCATAGGAATGTTGGTTCCATGGAAGGAAGGGGGTTATGGATCAGGGTTGGATCCAGACTTAGCCTTACAAGTTGACTGATTGTGATCAATGGGATTTTAACTTAAATTCCAATTTCAGTGGGTCTACTCCAAGTATGACTAAATATGGATCCAATCCATTAATTTCCATAAGCAGGAATGATGCTAAATATGAAACACTTTGTCACCCTAACAGTTACAATAATAAAGTTAGAATGGGAAAGCTCCAGGGCCAGAGATGTTTTTCCTACAGAATGGTATAAGGCGCACTTAGACTTTTTGACTTCTAAGCTTTTCTGTCATTATCGTAAGGCTTTTGAATCAGGAATTTTACCCGTCCCTTTATATGATGCTATACATCCATTATCCCTAAACCTGGCAAAGACCATACCAACTGTGCAAATTATAGGCCAATTTCTGTTATCAAAATGGATGCTAAAACATTAACAGCAATTCTGGCTAATAGTAGCGTCTAATACATGCTTTAGTGCATCCGGATCAAGCAGGGCTTACTTGCCAGAGACAGAGAGCACGTAATTTAAGGCTTGCAGTAAATCTGATTGCTTTGAATTCTAAAAGAATGGACTCGGTTGTGATTACTTCAATGCTGAGAAAGTGTTTGACAAATTATATTGGCAGTTTATGTTTGTCGTCTTGGAAAAATATGGATTTCCACAGGAATTTTTAAGATGGATTAGAATTTTTTATCTCTTCCCTGTGTCACAAGTGTTGACAAAAGGAATTCCTTCAAGTTGTTTTAGTTTGGAGCAGGGCAGGGCTGTCCTCTGCCTCCCTTGCGGTTTGATCTGTGCATGGAACCCTTGGTGTGTGCAGAGTAGAGGAATTTCCCGTTTTGTGCATGAGCAGGTTGAATATAAAATGGCTTTATTCGCAGCTGATTTTTTATTATCCACCAGTAGGTTAGAGTCTTCTATTAATAAGATTAATTGATACCTTTGGTACACTTTTGGGTTATACTATTAAGTGGTCAAAATGTGAATTAATCCCTGTAGGTAGTATCAGGACACCCAGAGTAGTTACTAAATGGCAGTTTCACTGGTGCCCAGAAGTGATTAAATATCTTGGTATATTGGTGCCTAGAGATATCTCGCAAGTGGTTAAAGTGAATATAAGTGCGTTACTGGCAAAAAATCTCTCTTCACTTGGAAAGATGGGCATCATTTAATTTAAGTACTTGGGGTAAGGTTAACATACTTAAGATGAATGTCCTGCCACAGGTAATTTATGTATTATGTAGTATTCCTTTATACATTCCCCAAATGTATTTTCAAAAACTTTATGCAGCATTTTCACTCAAGAGGATGCAGTTGTCAAAGAGAGAGGATTTAATTTTCCAGATCTTAGTTTATTCCTATTTTTATTTTTAATTGAAGTATTTGTTTATTATTTGTCCATAGCACAAAGGCCATTATAAATGCAAGTTACAATACGGCTCTATATAACTTAAAACCAAAGTGAAAACGTCAAATAATGAATACCTAAAAACAGAATCTGGGTGGGGCTATATAGTTTATATCAGGGCTCTCCAACCTTGGGTACCCAGATGTTGCTGGACTACTACGGCTCCCAGAATCCCTTGCCATTAGCCATGCTGGCTGGGTATGCTGGGAGCTGTAGGCCAGCAACATCTGGGGACCCAAGGTTGGAGAGCCCTGGTTTATATCATAAAGCTTATTTGTTAACCCACACTATTAGTTGAAAAACAACTTTTTCTTTTAATACTCCTCCATGGGTTGTTTTGGTGTCAAATTATTTGGTACCTCTTTTTGGCTGGATGATGTTAAGATCTAGGTATATTAAAAAGAAAGGAATTACTCCACCAAGAATGTTAGCAGTGAGAAAGATTTGGAATGCAATGTCTCATCAGCTGCAGTTTGATCCATGCTAAATTAACTTTATGGGAGCTCCCCTTTCCGGGAAAGTACTGCAGCCAACATTGCCACCACTGTGTACAAGCCGAGTGTTTGGTGTTTATTTTATTATTCTTTTCAAGTTGCACCCTGCTTTTTGTGTGCTCACACAAGTCTGCTCTTAGCAAGCTGCCTCAAGAAAAAGCCGTCTCCCGGACTTCCAGTCCCAACACCTCTGGTTCTCCTTCTAGATCCAGAATCTCTCCACTTCACTGCATTACTCATGATATTTATTCACCACCTGTTCTGCCCACTTCCCATCCTAATTTGAGCAGGTTGTAGGCCAGCTTCTCACCTGCTGTTGGATGTTGGTGAACAGGTTTGAGGTGTCCAGCTGGAGAGCAGCCACTTGGCCAGCGTATCTTGGTAGGATCTGGCCAACGTAGGAGAGATACACGTGGTAGGTGTTGAGGCCTGCCTGCATCTGGTTGAAGCAACCTTCCTGCAAGAAAAAGATTCAAAAGTGGAAGGAAGAAAGGTTAAGGCTTTCATCCGGCTAGAGTACATGCACGCAAGCGCGCGCACACACACAGAGCTTTCTCAAGTTTGGGGGTTATTTAGGCTGGAGATCAGAGTTTTTTCCCCTTCTGGAGTGCTGAAGGTGGTTTGAGAGAGAGGGATTATTTTATTTATTTATTTATTTATTATATTTATATCCCACCCTTTTTCCTGCAAGGAACCCAAGCTGGTTTACATAATCCTCCTCTCCAGTTTAGCCTCACAACAACCCTGTGAGGTAGGTTAGGCTAAGAGTCAGTGACTGGCCCAAAGTCACCCAGTGAGTTTCGTGGCTGAGTGGGGACTAGAACCCGGATCTCCCGAGTTCCAGTCCAACACTCTAACGCTATGCCACACTGGCTCTCAATTTATTTAGGGCATTTATATTCCACACTTTTGTAAAATTTGTAGGACAGCTAACATATACACACATGCCCGCTTTCACATCTGCTGAACAAGCTTTTTGTTCTTTCAAAAACATCAGAACTTTGACCAGAGACGACAGTAAGACAAATGTGTGTGCACGTGTATGCAGTATACCATGGAAAGCAATGTCTCTCAAACCATATACTGTATATCATACACACACACACATCCACACACACACCGCAACTGAGTTAAGGAATAGTTAGTTAACCAACCACACTTATTACCTAGGATGAAACATTAGAAGTGGCTCAGTTTGGACAGGTGTGGATTAAGGGGTTGGTTTGGGGAGGAGTGGGGAAGAACAGAAAAAAGAGGGAATCGTGTCAAAGATGCAGAGTTAACAAAAGAAGACTCAGCTTCCCTTCTGTCCCTGCCAAAGAATGAGCCAGGAAGAGGATATAAGTTGATATATGAGGCTGGAAAAGCTAAGAAGGTCATATGAGGTGGTGAGAAGACAAGGTTTCCCCAGAAGTAGGCAAGAAGTTATTTTGTACTAAGCAATAGAGCAGTGTTCTCCAACCTTGGGTCCCCAGATGTTTTTAGCCTACAACTCCCAGCATGCCCCAGCCAGCATAGCCAAAAACATCTGGGGACCCAAGGTTGGAGAACACTAGAGGAAAACGAACCATCTTCCATCTGGTAACCTGTGTCCTCACTGTGGGAAGCTGTGTGGATCTAGAATTGGCCTCCGCAGTCACTTACGGACCCATCGCTAGAGTCTACACAATTTTATACAATTTCCTCTTTATATAATTTTCTTTTTGTAATTTTATCCTGGAAGACAATCTTACTCGGTCACGAGTGATCGCCTACTAGAGGAAAAGGTATGGGAGGCCGACTTCTATGTTGTTGCTCCAGCTCCCTGCACCCTCCTTATACACTATTCTTAGTAGCTAGGTTGTTAAGAAATATTTCCTGGGAAAACGCATACAGGGGAATTTTCTCTGCGTGCTGTTATCAGTTATATTTATTTAGCTATTTGGTAATATTCCTCTCCTCTTGGGAGGAGTACAAAAGACTGCAAGATCATCACGCTGGCGGTATGGTCAAACATCCCCTGGAAATAAGGCCTGGCTTCACGAAAGCCAATTTACCGGTAAATCAAGGCTCAGCCTCAGAGCACATTTTGAGTGCCGGGATTAGGCCAAGGGACACAAGAGGTAGTATCTGAACATGTCGTAGAGTCGTATTCCTCCACCACTGCTTGCTTATGACCAGCTTCTGGAATGAGTGCAATGGGGCTTTTAGGTTGGACGTATTTGAGCCCCAACAACTTTTAAAAATCTTAAGGGAGTGGTGGAAATTTTAATCTGGTGACAGCCACCAGTTTATCATACAAATTCAATTAAACGTGCATAGGAGTAAAACTAGTAAAACAGGATACAGGGCTGTGGCTCACGCTGGCTCAGCTTGTCTGAGCGTGGAAAGCTAAGCAGGGTCAGGCCTGGTGATTACTTGGATGGGAGACCCCTCCTCTAGTTTCCTGCATTGAGCAGGGGGTTGGACTTGATGGCCTTGTAGGCCCCTTCCAACTCTATGATCTATGAATCTAGTTCTTAAGAGAACATATGCATGTGTCACACATGGATTAGCTTTGGAAGAGGCATTCCCTCCTGTGAGGAGCCCTTTCAGGTATCAAAGCAACCATGTGGGGGCCTAAAACTGGGGTGGTGGAGAGAGATGGGGGCAGGCGCGCAAGCCCCCCACTGGCACTGTCCCCACTTCAGTCGGACCTTGGTTCATTCAGTGTGTAGTTCTGAATTGGGCAATAATGATTGCAGGGAGGCATTCAGACAGACACGCTGCTTAGAAGCCCCCGTCAGACCTAAGTGCTGATCACATGAAGGTCTGGACGGAGCCAGTACCAGCAGGGACACTGGAGCAGGGCTGTGTGTATACCCCCTTCCCACCCCCCAGATTAAGCCTTCACATGTTCCCTTGAACACCTGAATAGGGCAACGGACCCTACCGCCAGCGATTTGCTTAAGTATTTATTTTATTTATTTATTATATTTATACCCCACCTTTTTTCCTGCAAGGAACCCCAGGCGGCTTACATAATCCTCCTCCTCTCCATTTTATCCTCACAACAACCCTGTGAGGTAGGTTAGGCTGAGAGTCAGTGACTGGCCCAAAGTCACCCAGTGAGCTTCATGGCCGAGCGGGGACTAGAACCCGGATCTCCCGAGTCCCCAGTCCAACACTCTAACCACTACGCTACGTTGGCTGGGGCATGCTGGGAGTTGTAGGCCAAAAACATCTGGGGGGGGGCCAAGGTTGGAGAACACTGTCCTAGAACCCAACACGCAGTTCACATTCTCCTGTCCTAATGGGCGTGAAACTTAGCATGGGAACGAGCTGGAAAAGAGAAGAGTCTGACAAGAGAGTTTGCATAGTTTGCCAGTCCAAAGGCAACAAACAGCTTTGAGGTCAGCAAGGGGCAAGCAATCAATTGCTGGTTTGGGACTAGTGCTGCTCCTTTGTCCCCTGCTTACTTTACCAATCCCTCCTGTACCAGCACTATTTGTAAACAGTTATGGTTGGCTCAAAGAGACTCTCCATGCAAGGGAAAGTTACCTTGTAAATTATTACCCTGGGACCCTTGGGGTAATGGGAAAAATAACTTCAGTGTGGAAATCAGGGGTGCAGAACCTCTTTCAGCCTGGGGTTCAAATTTCATTTCAGAGAGGGTCCTGGGTGGGCTGCATTCCAGCGAGCGGGTGGGCCTGAAGGCACAAAACGAGCCAGGCCATAAACAAAAGGGGTGGGGCAGAAAATACCAGACTATTGTAGCTTAAAGCTCTTCTTGGCAGTAACTGAGTCTTAGGAGAGGCATTTCAGCCGTTTAGAACAAGGAAATAACTGCACAAAAGCCAGGAAACCAGCAGGGTAAGGGGGCATGGCCACCTAGGGGGCCCCAGAGGGCCGAATTTGGGCCCCGGGCCTGGTGTTCTGCACCTCTGGTGTACATGGATTGTGGCTGCTACTCACCGTGTGGCAGGGGTCTTTCCGGCAATGGGAGTGGTCTGTTTGCTCGATTCCCAGGATCCCCTGCACCAGTAACAGCTCGTTGTCACTGCCGAGCCTGTAGTCTCTGTGCTGTGGGTGGGGCAGAAATAAGGAAATGCAGTCAGGACAGAAAGTTCCTTGCTACAGGATGTACAGCTTAGTTACCAACTCCAGTAGTAATCCACAAATTCTCTTTCCCCACCCCACCCCACCCCAACTATGCACTTTTTACAATACTTTAAGCCAGCATTCTGGTGCCGTGGGGACAGCTAGGCGGGTGCTAAGTGAGCAGCACAGATTTTTTGCATTTTTTTTGTTAATACAGAGCACTGCACCTGTCCCAGAACCTATTCTCTCTCCCCCCCCCCATTATTTAGCACTCTCCACTGGAACAAGGGGCTCATGATAAAGAAGTGTATGCCAAATGACTGAGCCCCGTCTATGGAATAGCTTGGCATCCCCCAGTGAAGGATTGAAGGGTGCAATAAAATAGGGGAAGAGTGTGAATAGGAACACTCTACAGGAGCACTGAAAAGCACAAAGTGGTTTTCATAGATCATAGAGTTGGAAGGAGCCTACAAGGCCATCGAGTCCAACCTCCTGCTCAATGCAGGAAACTAGAGGAGGGGGTCTCCCATCCAAGTAATAACCAGGCCTGAGGTTACAGGTGCAGAATTTACTGAGATTCACAGCTCTCAAGAAAATGGGGGGAAACCCAAACAAACCACCAACTTCCAATTTCCTGGTTCTTATGACAGCCAGGAAGTGTTGCTTTATGGTGGGCAGTGCCTACTGAAATCTCAAAAGGCAAAGAGGACTGATTCATACTATTTCCAGTGGTTTAGCATTATGCATAGCTCCTTGCCTTCCTTGTGACTAATACCAGAATTATGCTACACTAAAAAAAACATTAAATACAAGTTTATTCAGTTTCAATAATTTATGTCAGTTACAAGATATAGCTTTCTGGCTATAGAATCTGGAGAGTTAGGAGAGGACAAAGAATTGTTGTATCCAGATTTAGGCGTGTGCAACTGGGCTGACAGAAGCAAACCTTCCCATCCCCTCCTGCATACAGCAGCCCCTCCAGCCCCCTAAAAATACTACACAAAGAGTCAGGGGGCTTGCTGAATGGGATGGTGTGGGAGGGGGATCCCCCCCCCCAATCAAGCAGAGGCACCAACTGACCAACCACTTCCAATAAGTTAAACAACCCACTGATGCTCCAAATTCCGGGTTTGGATGTAACAATAAATAACAGGCCTGTGGCTCACGCTGGCTCAGCTTGTCTGAGCGTGGAAAGCTAAGCAGGGTCAGGCCTGGTCATTACTTGGAGGGGAGACCCTCTCCTCTAATTTCCTGCATGGAGCAGGGGGTTGGACTCGATGGTCTTGTAGGCCCCTTCCAACTCTATGATCTATGAATCTACATCAACAGAAGTCAGATTTTTAAGCACTAAAGTCATAGATCCTTGCTCACATACCCCCTTCCTCTACTACAAGGCACCAATATTTATCCATATCCCACCCACCACCCACCCCGCACATAAACAGCTCTCCTTGAGCGACCCACACAATCCAGACTAAAGAATTTGATTCTAGTTCAGGGGCTGCAAATGAGTAGCAAGCATTGGCTTGCATTGCAGTGTGTTTTTTTCTTCCAGTTTAAGCCAAGCTTGGATAGGAGAAGTAGGAAAAGCACTTCCTTTTAAATTTGACAGATCGGGTCAAAGTGGGCCCTAAGAGGAAGCTAAGGAGAATACAAACAAATTAGCAAAGGTTTGGCAAACACATTTTCTCCTTTTGTCACTGACTGATGACCTTTCCAGGTTGGCACAACCTCACAAATGCTGGGAAATGCGAGACCAATGCATTTGTGCAGATTAAAAACTGGGCGTGGACCGAGTGCACAGTGCTAGGAAAGAGAAAGATCCACTCTGTATGGGGTTAAGACTCCTTGGAGGAGCAAGCGGGAATTCATAAGAAATGCTGGAAGGGGACTCCCCAGTCAGAATTACTTGCCAACTATTTTGTTTATCCAAGGACTCAGCCTGATGGGAATAACTCGACTTTGCCAAGGCACATGGTCTACAGCGGCACGCTAGCACTTTTCAGGGTATAATTGTTTTCTCGGTTGTTCTGTTATTACAGGATAACTTAGGTACGGTAGATGGAGTTTTTCAGGACTGTTCTTCAGTCTTGCTCTAGCCAATACTATACTGCAGGGGTCTCCAACCTTGGGTCCCCGGATGTTGCTGGACTACAGCTCCCAGAATCCCTTGCCATTAGCCATGCTGGCTAGGTATGCTGGGAGCTGTAGGCCAGCAACATCTGGGGACCCAAGGTTGGAGAGCCCTGCTATATTGGAATGATCTCCAATTGGTGATTCTATGAGATATACTGCCCATGCTTCAAAGATTCAACACATTTGAAAGGTGGGCAAATAGGCTATGAATACTGAGAGTTGGTCTCCTGGACCTCTCAGCAGATTTTGGATACCATCAACTTTGGCATCCTTCTGGGCAGGTTGCCTGAGTTGGAGACTGGTGGCACTGCCTTTCAGTACTTCCACTTCTACTGGGACAGAGTATTTCAGGAGATGGTCTAAGCAACTACCATTCAGCCAAGTGGTCTTTATGCTACCAGGTCCCACAGGTTTCCCTCTTCTACCCCATGGTAACAATTTCCAGAGGGGTAGGCATATTAGTCTGTTACAGAAAAACAGAGGGCTGGATTCAGATTTAGCCATACCAAGAGTAAACCCATTGAAATCAACAAGACAAGTTAGTAATAATTAACAAGCCTCACTGCCTATTCCATATATGACTAAATTTGGATCCAGCCTGAAGAGTCTTGGAGCAACATAAAGACCAACAAATTCATTAGGACATTCATGGACTAGAGTCCACCTCATCAGATGCATCTGATCAGCATGTGTCTGATGAAGTGGATTCTAGTCCACATAAGGTTACACCATAATAAGTCTTTAAGGTGCTTCTCAAAACTCTTAATTGTTCCTCTATTCTTTTTTTTAAAACTCCATCTACATGAGGTCATCTGGAGATTTGGAGTGAGGTGCCATAAGAACACTAATGCCACACCTGCCAGCAACAAAAAAGCTTTCTTCAGATACATGCACAGTAAAAGACAGAAGAAAGAACTGGTGGTTCAACTACGCAATGAGGGTGGCAAATTGATAACAGAAGACAAAGAAAAGGCAGAAGTGTTCAATTCCTACTTCGGCTCAGTCTTCTCCCAAAAGAGGGTCTATGACCCCCCTGGCAAACCTGAAGTGCAGACTGAAGGGGCAGGATTGCAGCTTGAGATTGATAGGCAAATGGTCAAGGAGCACCTGATTGCTCTGAACAAGTTTAAATCTCCAGGGCCTGACGAGCTGCATCCAAGAGTAATAAAGGAGCTGGCAGAAGAACTCTCAGAACCACTGTCTATTATCTTTGAGAAATCATGGAGGACAGGTGAAGTGCCAGACGACTGGAGGAGGGCAAATGTTGTTCCCATCTTCAAAAAGGGCAAGAAGGAGGAACCTGGGAACTATAGGCCAGTCAGTCTGACATCAATCCCCGGGAAGATTTTGGAGCAGATTATAAAGAAGTCAGTCTGCAAGCACCTTGAACACAATGCAGTGATTACTAGAAGCCAGCATGGATTTGTCAAGAACAAATCCTGTCAGACTAATCTGATCTCATTTTTTGATCGGGTAACCTCCCTTGTGGACTGTGGGAATGCTGTGGACATTATATATCTGGACTTCAGCAAAGCTTTCGACAAAGTGCCTCATGATATCCTGATTAGCAAGCTAGCTAAGAGTGGGCTAGATGGAGTGGGCTTAGCAAGCTAGCTAAGAGTGGGCTAGATGGAACAACTATCCACAATTGGCTACAGAATCGGACTCAAAGAGTGCTTATCAATGGTTCCTTCTCAAACTGGGGAGAGGTAACAAGCGGGGTACCACAGGGCTCGGTCCTGGGCCTGGTGCTCTTCAACATTTTTATTAATGACTTGGATCAGGAGGTACAGGGAATGCTTATCAAATTTGCAGATGACACAAAGTTGGGTGGAACAGCTAATACTCTGGAAGACAGAAACAAAATTCAAAGTGACCTCGACAGGCTGGAGCACTGGGCTGAAAACAACAGAATGAAATTTAATAGGGATAAATGCCAAGTGCTGCACCAAGGGAGAGGAAACCAAATGCAGAGTTACAGAATGGGGGACACTTGGCTCAACAATACTACAAGTGAGAAGGATCTTGGAATTGTGGTAGATCACAAACTGAGTATGAGCCAGCAATGCGATGTGGCTGCAAAGAAGGCAAATGCAATTTTGGGCTGTATTAATAGAAGTATAGCTTCCAAATCACGGGAAGTGATAATTCCCCTTTACTCGGCACTGGTTAGGCCTCATCTTGAGTACTGCGTCCAGTTCTGGGCACCTCACTTTAAGAAGGATGTAGACAAACTGGAGAGGGTTCAGAGGAGGGCAACAAGGATGATAAAGGGACTGGAAACAAGGCCCTATGAGGAGGGACTGAAAGAACTGGGCATGTTTAGCCTTCAGAAGAGGAGACTGAGGGGAGATATGATCGCACTCTTCCAGTATTTGAAGGGATGTCACACAGAGGAGGGCCAGGATCTCTTCTCGATCATCCCAGTTTGCAGGACACGGAATAATGGGCTCAAGTTACAGGAACCTAGATTCCACCTAAACATCAGGAAAAATGTCCTGACTGTCAGAGCAATAAGACAATGGAATCAACTACCTAGGGAGGTGGTGGGCTCTCCCACTCTGGAGGCATTCAAGGTGCAGCTGGACAGACATCTGTCAGAGATGCTTTGACCTGGATTCCTGCATTGAGCAGGGGGTTGGATTCGATGGCCTTGTAGGCCCCTTCCAACTCTACTTTTCTATGATTCTATGATTCTAATGAGATCTCATTCTACTTCCCCTTTTCATCCAGTTCAGGTAAGGCAGGGAAGTGCTGAACTGGAGACTGGGATCAATAGTGGACTAGATGAGGCCAATAAACTGAAGCTCAGTCCCAACAAGACAGGCTTTATTAGCAGGTGGTTCCTCTAAGCCAGCTTTGGATGGGACTGAACTTCCCCTAACTCAGGATCAGATACACAGTTGGGGGGTGGGATGCCAATAGACTAGCACTATCATTGGAGGCTTTTGTGACCCCAGAGCTAAATTAAGCTAATTAAGTTTAGCTTAATTTGGAAGGGAGTAGGGCAAATCAGACACAGTTAAAACTTCACGACAACTGGGGGAGAGGGTGGACGGACCAAAGAATGCCACACCTGCCAGCTATATATTTTACTCCTTGTGATAGTGAAGGGGTTGGGCAGTGGAGCTGGCACTGGCCATTAGCCCAAGCTGCTTCCAGGAAAGCAGTAGGCATCACTTCCTTCTTCTGTAGCCACCTTAGGAGATTTATGCACAGCACAATCCTATGCGTGTTTAACTCAGAAGCAAGTTCAAGGGAGCTTATGCCAAGTGTTCATAACTTGCAGCTTTAGAACCACTCTAGACAATTAGTATATCCTTCTCTATAGCATTCCTTGTCCAAGATGTACTACTTTGCCTGCAACTCACCACAAGCTTCCTCAGTGTATCGACGTCACTCTTTATCTTGGAAACAAATTCCCGGTTTTTCCGGGCAAACTGCTGGAATCCAGGGTCTCCAGAAGTCTCTGTCAGGGGTACAGCTGAACACAAGCACGACCACAGTGCAACACTGATCAGAGAAAGAATACCACCTGGGAGGAGAGAGAGAATAGTGACATTAAAAAAAAATAAAATCATCAGGACAAAAACTTTAAAATAATTAGCTTCCCCATCAGCAAAGACCAGGTCCAGCCATGCCGGTGCCTCTGAAATATCCAGCTGGTACTAATTAATATTAGCTGCAACCCACTGGGAAGTTCTATTTATTATTATATTTATTTTATGTTTATTTCTATCCTGCCTTAAGGCAAAGTCTCACAAGGCATGAGTTGGATCCAGAATTAATTATACCAAGAGTAGACCCATTGATTTCAATGGGAATGTATTCATGGGTCTACTCCAAGTATGATCAAGTCTGAATCCTGGCAACCCATAGGAACAAACAACATAGGACCAACCTCTTTTATATAAACTAAGCCATAACACTACTGCCATTTGAGAGCCAGTGTGGCGTAGTGGTGAGAGTGTTGGACTGGGACTCGGGAGATCCGGGTTCTAGTCCCCGCTCGGCCATGAAGCTCACTGGGTGACTTTGGGCCAGTCACTGACTCCCAGCCTAACCTACCTCACAGGGTTGTTGTGAGGATAAATTGGAGAGGAGGAAGAGGAGGATTATGTAAGCCGCCTTGGAGGGGGTGTAAAAATATAATATAATAAATATTTGGTCATAGGCTTGTACAAGAGGACTTCCCAATGGATTGCAGCCCACAGATCAGATCTGCCAGCCTCCCACTGCCACCTTTAATGACACCCCAAGTCCTCCACTTGCTACCTTACAATATTACCTTATAGGAAGGGACACCTTTGAGGAAAGTTCAGGGAGGGCAGCACCTCCCTTTATATCAGGGGTGGGGAACTTTAGGTCTGGGGGCTAAACATGGCCTTCCTGGGATTCCCCAGGGGGGCACACCCCCTTTCCCTGCCCCCCCAACCACCAATCATTTGGTGTTTCCTAGCTTTTGTGCAGTCCCACCCCCACCCCATTCTAGTAGGTTTTAAAAATGCCTCTCCCAGGACTTAGTTACTGGCAGTAAGAACTGTAAGCTACAATAGGCTGGTATCTTTTGTATTTTGGGCCCCACCCCCTTTGCCCTCAGCCCCACCCACCTCCGGAATGCAGCCCCCCCCCCAGAGCTTCTCCAAAGTGGAACTGAAAGAGGTTCCGCACCCCTGCTTCATACACATATACATACACATGCTGCTGACCAAATAACTCCCGTTTTGTCCCTAGTGTAGCTGCATCAGGGTTTATCCTAATGAGCAGCTGGACACATTTTGTATAGTTGTAAAAAAAAGAAAGATGCAGTTGTAACTAAGTTTTTGTGCAGTTGAGAATATGGAGTTTAATAAGGAACAAGATTGTTTCTTAAAAGAAATACCGGTAGATAGGAAAGTAAGAAATAAACAGCATTAAGATGATTACTGTTTCCTTTCAATCTTCATAACCTTATACTAATCAAATATTATTAGGACCAACTGCTTGACTAGTCAGAAACATTTATTAACCAATGTACATATCAACTGTATATGTAGGTATACAACAGTGGCACATAGCAGTACAAACGCAAAGAAGACTACATAATTATGCCATGCGCCAATGCGCCAAGCCTCCTCTCACACTATACCCATCACATCAAAATTTCTTTTTCTTTAAGATGGTCGGATTGTCCCCATCTGGGAGTGGGTGGGATGAAGCAGTGCTGCTTGGAGGCCTCTGAGAAAATACCTTTAAAGCACATCTGCTTTCTTGCTTCAGCAGTGTCTTTGGTTCTGTGCTCCCATTTAGTCATCCATAGGAGCACTGATGCCCTAGGATCCCATTCAGTGAGAGGTGGTATATTGTGATAGATGTAGAGCAGGGCTCTCCAATCTTGGGTCCCCAGATGTTGCTGGCCTACAGCTCCCAGCATACCCAGCCAGCATGGCTAATGGCAAGGGATTCTGGGAGCTGTAGTCCAGCAACATCTGGAGACCCAAGCTTGGAGAGCCCCGATGCAGAGGTTCTCATTTTCTGACTCAGCTGAGAGTCTGTTTCTGGTTATGGACTTCACCGTGACGCTTGTGCTGATGAGACATTCAACATTAGCACTGTGCGGCTCAGCTGCTAGAAGACGCGCCATGAGTGTTGTCACATTTCTGTATCCTTTGGATAATGCAAGAAAATGGACCAGATGGGACAATGTCATCTTGCGAACATCACTGATGCTGTCAAGTTCAAGTAACTCCTCATATTCTAGCAAGAGTTCTGCCAGATCAAGGTCCGTACCTAGCACCTTGTGAACTGCTTCCAGATTTACTGAAGGTTGTACGGTGGGGAAAGGCTTCATAATCAGCGACAGAGCAGTATCAACTTCAAAGCGTTGATTCAAGAACTCAACAAGAGACTCAACTACTTCATTACAGAGAGGGCCAACATCTCTCCTGTCAGACACATACTGGTGATGTTCCTTGCATCTCTTCTTGTGCTTTGTTACCAGCTGAATTCCTTTCAGCATCACTGTTCCATCTCTGGCTGTGCAACAGCTTCATTCTTGAAAGCCTTGACCCACCCACAAAATAAGTACTGTTCTTTCAATGCCAATAGCTTTGATTTTACCTACATTGTTAGCTTCTCTTATATCGAGGATGGTGGCCCCATCTCCTTGCAGCTCCTTCTGGTACCTACTAAAGCAGTGTTCTTCAACCTTGGATCCCCAGATGTTTTTGGCTTACATGTGTAGGCCAAACACATCTGGGGACCCAAGGTTGGAGAACACTGTACTAAAGACTATATCAGCCAGAAAGGACAGAAGAAAGAGCTTATCTTCATCAAGGAGGAATGCAAGAAATCCACATGCTGCCTTCTCCTCAAAGTGCTTCTTGAAGAGGACTAGGGAATGCCAAGACACTAGGACTGACTGCAGTAGTGAGAAGGAAAACTCTGTCCACCTGGCCTCTAAAAGCTTGGGGAGTGCAAGGAGAGAGTAGTTGTTGGCTTTTGCAATGTCCCGCAGTTCTCTGGATCTGAGCCCTGATGTGTAGAAATATGTGCTCAGTCCTATAAGCTGCTGGAACATTTGTCTAACTTCACCAACTAAGTTATTTGTAGATCTCCATGCAAGATTGGACCAGTGGACTCCACACCAGAACTTCAGCAGAGAAAAGATTCTTGATCGTTATCCCTGCATTATCCCCTAGTATACCATACAGAACCGTCAAATCTATTTTGCAGGACAACAACCAATCTTGTGAAAGGATAACATCTAGTCGCTACGATTATAATCAGAGGAGAGGGTTCTCAGCACCTCAATTATACTTCTTGTTGGGAGGGAGTCTCAGTCCTCAACTATAGTTTGTGGAGGGAAGAGATCTTCACTTTCCCTTCTTTTATTTTCATACCCTTCCTTTCTTCCTCGTTTCCTCCCTGTCTCTCTTTCTCTTAACTTCTCTAATCATTCTCATTTATTCATCCCTCTTTCATATTCCCCCCCCCCATTAGAAACATTTTGGGAGGTGCTCACACATTGGGGATGATGGGCTACAGCAGCTTCTGTGCGGTTGAAAAAAAAATTGCTTAGGATAAAGCCTGAGCCGTATCATTCTTCTTGCACAAGGATCACCACTTTCAGCTGTGATGAGTCAGATGTACTAATCCCACCCCCCAAATATCCAGATGCTCTGTGTCATGTTGCTCTCAAATCCGCACGAGATTTCTCAAACTATATTTTATCAGAACTCGGTGAAAATTGAGTCTATAGAATAACTCAATTCTAAATTGCAGGAGACAGATTAACAGATAGACACGATTTGGAGGTCGGGAGCACATTCACTAGTGCTGATGGCCAGCTCAATGAGGGGAAAAGTTGCCCCCAAAGACTGTAGGATCTCCTCTTCAGGCAGCTCTCCGGGGCACTTTAGGTATAGAAATCCCTATCTTGTGGATTACAAGATCTTGTTGTGAGTTACAACTTTGGGGAACACTAATGTGGTCTAATAGCCACTTTTTCTACATTCAGATTGGAGGCACATTTATTTATTTATTCATTCATACCCTGCCTTTTTTCCTGCAAGGAACCCCAGGCGGCTTACATAATCCTCCTCCTCCTCTCCATTCTATCCTCACAACAACCCTGTGAAGTAGGTTAGGCTGAGAGTCAGTGACTGGCCCAAAGTCACCCAGTGGGTTTCAGTGCCGAGCGGGGACTAGAACCCGGATCTCCCGAGTCCCAGTCCAACACTCTCACCACTGCGCCACACTGGCACATCACTCTTTTAAAACAAACAAACAAGCCACACAGCCTTTTCAGGTAGAAATAATATTAGCCATCCTTCGGAGAGCACACCCTGCGTTTCCGCATGAATCCGTTCTTCTCATTCCCGATGGCCACTACTCGGGTCGGGAATGAGGCAAAAAAAAAAAAAAAAAAACAACCCCAGAGAAGTAACAGGAGGGCGGCCCTATTCTGCCAGGATTCTGTGTATCAAGCGTAACTGGGTTGGCGTTTGGATAGGTGTGGGAAAGATTCAGAATCCCTGTGGGAAGAAAGCGAGCAGAAAACGACTGGCGTGGAAGACTCGATGGCCTTGTTGTAGGCCCCTTCCAACTCTACTTTTCTATGATTCTAAGGGTGAATCAAGCGCTCGCTCACTCCCCGCTTAAACTCAACAGCTTCACGCCGCTCTTTTGGTTAAGAGGCGACAGGGCGCGCGCGCAGGTTGAAAAACGGAGCCGCCGCCGCCGCGCGCTAGGTGTGGCCTCCGCTCCGTCTCGCTGAGTGGCCTTTGGCGAGCCCCTGTCTGTGTAGCCTGAGGTAGAAAAGCCGGTTTGAGAGCGCGCACTTCAAGACGCTGGCAAATATACGAGAAGAACGATAGCCAAGGAGACTTGTGGAGACTCACCTGGCCGTAAGCCGCGCTGAACTCCACGGGGCTTACTTCAGAGGCGTCTCTCTCTCTCATGCGCCAGTAAGTCCCGGCGGTTAACTGGTTCATCGCGTCTTTGGCTTGCCTTGGGCAAGTCAGTCTAATAGTCCCCGGGCTCGTTTGTGAAACGAAGGCTGCAATCCAGTAGTAGTAGCCGGCTACCAGGGGAGTAAGCCCTGTTGAACTCAGTGGGGCGCGTACTACCTCAGGCGGGCCCTGGAGGAACGCGCTTTTTCTGCCCCAGCCCGTGTGGAATCGGAAGGGGTGGGAATCCCGGAGCGACGGAGAACGCTTCCCCTCCCCTTTAGACGCACAGGGGACTAGCGCCTTGTGCAGAAAAAAAACTAAACAAACGAACACGCCCAACGCTTATTTATCCTTCAAACCAGGCAGGAGAAATGGTTATCTCGACCATGCCATCCTTTCCACGGCAAAGCCTGCTTTTTTGCTGCTCAGTTTGAGGGGAGCGGGGAGGGGAGGGGGAAGAGAAAAGAAAAGAAAAGCGATCCCTCTATTTAATCTGAGAACTCTCTCCCTGCCTTTCCGCTCTCCACCACGCATTTATGAAACGGACTTTCAGCAAGGAATGGGGGGGGGGGGAATAGACCTCTCCGCCTTATCTATACAGAAATCCAGGCGTGCGCTTGCCCCAAAGAAGGCAAAAGGCGCGCCCTGACGAGGACGAGTCAGCGTGAAACTTACCGGCTCCCTGTCGCACTAGACGGCGATAAAAGGCGACTGCCCAAATTCTACTTACTTCGTGCTGAGTTCATTCTTCTTCGAGCCGGGAGCTAAGCCTCTAATCTCCTCCCCCTTTCGTTGAGTAGCCTGATGACGGGAATACAAGGCAAGCAGGAGCTGCTTCTTGATCTAAAAGAGTCTGTGAAAGGTTTCCTTCACAATTAGGGGTATTTATAGGGGAATTTCCTGGCTCCATTCAAACTGGGCGGGTTTGGCCCACAGTGACTCTGTAGCCACTTTGGGCTTCCAGTTGCCCACTGCCTAGGCCCCTCTGCTGTGCCTGACTAGCCAGTATCCCAGGGGGACACTGTGGGAGCACTGAGGGGATTGGGGTGCCGAAAGTGCCCAATCAGCACTTTCGGCGGCTGTCATCCGCTTCCCCACCCTGTGCTCCTGCTGATGTGGGGAGAGTGTGGAGTGGTGACTTGTGCCCCCCCCATCCATCACCCCCGCTTGGCGAGCTCCTTGCCAGGTGGGGATGGTGGGTGCTTCTCTTTGTCATTGCCGCCCATGTAGCAGTGGCCGATAGAAGCACACACCCCCGGCTTCCCCCCCCCCGGCTTTGCTCAGTGGGTTGTTAACTATGGGTTGTTAACCATGAACAATCCAGGAAAAGAACCCATGGTTTGTTGTTGGGTTGTGAACTCTGGGTTGTTCAACCCATAGTCAAACCGTAGCGCAGGGTTCACACGTAGCGTAATGACAACCCATGATTCAATGACAACCCATACTCAACTTGTACTCTGGGTTATCATTCTGTGTGAACCAGGTCAACGTCATCTGGACCTCCTGTAAAATTCTGTGAATGAGGCAGTGCCATGGCATGATAAAAAACCTCACCTGGAAGCATGTGTTGGCAACAACATCTGGATGGACCCAGGTTGGGAAAGGCTATTTCAAGATCTGTTCAGGCCTTTCTCAACAAACCTCTTCCATCAGAGCAGGCATGGGGAACCTACAGGCCACAAGGGGCCCCAATCCACCCCCCCAACTTCTTCACCTGGCCTGCCACCAGCTGTCACTCCTGCTCACGAAGACTCCTCGTGAGCAGGAGGGGGGACGCCCATTACCCCCCCCCCCCCATCTGGTAGTGCCGGATGGGAGGAAGGCCGAACCACACTCTGCTCGGCCTACTCCAGAGTAGGCCGAGCACAGTGCCCCCCCCCATCCAGCACCACAATCTCTTGGCCGTGGTGCCGGATGGGGAGGTGAGGAGCTCCCCCGTGGCACCGTGGTCTTCACCTTGTGCCACTGCTCCGAACCCCAAAGAGGGCTTGAGGAGGCAGCGCGCAGCGGAGATCGGGGACGCCAATGACAGCCGCCCCCAAATGCTACTTGGGCAATTTGGGGCTGCTGTCATCTGCGCTCACCCGGAACCGCTTGGCGAGGGCAGCAAGGATTTCTTGCTGCTCTTGCCAGGCAGCTCTATAATGGTTTGGGTCACCCCTGGGCTTGTCATGTTGACCGGTTTCAGGCGACACAGCAAGCCCAGATGTGGCTCATAAACCCTATAACAAGCCATGGCCATATCGGGGTGGGTTATAAGCCCAGAAGCTGGGCTTATAAACCACCCCAAATAAGCCATGATGGGTTCACGTGACATGACGAGCCTCCCTGGCTTATAAGCCAGGGGGGGCTTGTGGTGTTGTGTGAACCCGGTCTCTCTCTCTCTGTGTGCATCTTTAAAGGACCCTGTCTCCTAGGACAGGGGAGAGGAGGGTATTTGATTTCAGAAAAAAAAACTTCAGGCAGAAAGATTCAACAGGTGGGGGGAGAGCAGGAGATGAAGCACATGTGAGCGAAAAGCCCACTAATCCAGGGGGATCGGATGCAACAGAGATCATCAGGGCCCCTGTACCTTGATTTCAGCAAGTGCCCGTGGACAGCAGGGTGGTGGGGCCTCCCAGACATTCGGGGCTCCAATGAAAGATTTGGGGCTCCAGCCCTAGTGGATCACCCCGAACACTGCCTCTGTATGTGAGAGTGGGGTGGCCTCTGGCCACACTCATTGCTGGCATGCAGCCTCCAGGTGGTTTCCTAGGTGGCAATCCACCCCTCGGCCCAGAATTGGTTCCACACCCCTGCATTAGAGCAGTGTTCTCCAACCTTGTTTTTGGCTTGCAACTCCCAGCATGCCCCAGCCAGCATAGCTGGCTGGGGCATGCTGGGAGTTGCAGGCCAAAAACATTTGGGGACCCAAGGTTGGAGAACACTGCATTAGAGGCATGAAGATCCTCTGCACGGGTTGTGGTGCCCTGCTTATGGGAAGGCTCTCCTCGAGAGGTTTGCCTGGTGCCAGCATTGCTATTGTATAGGCACCAAGCAAAACCCCTTTTTATTTACCTGGAGCACAACCCTAGCCCAGGATTAGTCGCAGGAAAAAAGGCCTCCAATAAACCTGCATGGGATTGCGCCCCTAGTTGTATTGACAGATTTTATTGATGTACTCAAGTACGTTTCAGTATGTTGGAGATTTTATTTGCTGCTTTTGTTATCCCCTATTGCTTGTTCCCGGGTCATCAAGTATAAAATCAAAAGTATAATGTCACTCTCTGAACATTTTTACCTACCACAGCCCCAACAGAGACCTTCGTCTATTGGGTGGTATAGAAATGTAATAAATAACTGAATGGCCATGGGAAAAGTCCATCGCTGATCAGGGCTCTCCTGCATAGAGTTTGGGCATTTGACTGGTCAAGAAAATTTTGTGAATTTCATAGATTTCATAGATCACAGAGTTGGAAGGGGCCTACAAGGCCATCGAGTCCAACCCCCTTGCTCAATGCAGGAAATTAGAGGAGGGGTCTCCCATCCAAGTAATAACCAGGCCTGACAGACCTAATATCATCAAATAATAGTCAAGTATTGTAAAACATTAACAGCATTACAACAAGGATATTTTAACCATTGGCAGGTATGATACTTATGCTAATTACAAAAAAACAAATGAATTAAGACTGCAATCCTATACCCGGTTACCTGGGGGGTAAGCCTCACTGAACTCAATGAGACTTACTTCTGAGCAGACATGCATAGAACTGCACTGTAACTGTTATTGTCAAGGATCCACAAATGACACCTTTGTTGCACAATTCAAAATGTGACGATCAACATGTCAAAATTCTAACATTTGAAACTCAAATTTGCTTGCCCATACCTTACCACAGAGGATGAGCCAGATTATACAGGGGAAGGCAGTCCCTGAGGTATTTTGGCCCTAAATTGTTGTTGTGACCTTACATAATAATATTATTATTATCTGCTGCAGCCAGCCAGCTTCCCTTCAAGTTTGATATACAGCTTCTGCCAACAAACAGCCTTACTAAGAACCTATAGGCAGACTGTTCACATTTTTTCACCTTGTTTGAAATCTAGGGTGGCCATGTGTCCTATCTTACATGTGTCCTATGATCCTGATTTAGTCATACTTAGAGTAGAGCCACTGAAATAAATGGGACTTAAGTATGGCTAAATCTAGATCCAGCCAATAAATTGGCATATGCAAATTTTATGCAACCCCTTTGCCCTCTTTTTTGGTGATCTGTAAGTGGCCACCCTATAACCATCCCTCTAAAGGAATGAACAGCCATCTCTGGGCAATTTCCAGTAGAGGAAAATTATTTATTTATTTTTGCAACAACAACAAAAAGAGAGAGAGAGAAAATGAAAGTAAAAGGGATAAACAAAATGCCTGGTAGAAGGATTAATTGGGATTTAAATCCTGAAAAGGTGAGTTCATTCAGGCACAGCAAGAACTTTGCAGGGGGGAGAGGTGGGGGGCAAGGACGGTTAGGGGTTGTAGTTGCCCACATGGTCCCTGAGAGCGCCAGGTGTCATCTAGGATTCAGGGATCTCATTGAAGGAGATATCTATTTAGCCCACTTTGCATTTTTAACAGCACAACTAGGGGAATCAGGAGAGTTACTTCTATTATAGCACATTGTTATGGCGTGCAAGCCACTTTGTCTTGCAGAGTGAAGAGGTGATATTTTCTTCGTGCTTTTGTGCAGCTTGATGGTGAAAGCAAGGTGCTTGCTTAATGGCCTTTGCTGGCCAGTGGCTACTTCATACCACTGGAATTTGCATCCACAAGTTTACCTGCTTGTGTCGGGCTTCAATAAACATAAGAGAGAGAGAGAAGCCCAAGTTTTGCAGTTGGCTGACTAGTAGAATCAGCCTTGAGTGGCCACATTCTGTGCGGGCTGAAGTTTCCACATCATCTTCAAAGGCAGCCCCACATGGAGCATATTACAGTAGTCTGGCTGTTTCCTGCAGTCCTGTTGTTCCTGGAAACTATCGTGGCTCCACTCCTGTTCCAACCTGTTCCTTTCAACAGGATACAGTCGTAAGAGGATATGACAGAAGCAAATAATAATAAAAAATCCCATATCATGGGCCAGTGAGTAATAGAAAACAACAATCTGATGTAATACTAACTATTGGCTCGATTTTTTAAAGGCCCTTGCCCAAATCCAGAGAACCATGGAAATAGTCAGAGGCTGCAATGTGTTCTGCCGTTGCCATGGACAAAAAGTATAAATTACAGAAGTTTCTTCAGGACCATGTGAAGTATATGGGATTTTTTTAAAATTACACACATATTAACACATTGCTGGCTGTGTCCCTCCTCTACTCCAGTTCTCCACAGAAGACTTCTGCACACATACTCAGGGGTACAATTTAGGAAGGGGTGGTCAGGATAGAGCAGGGCTCTCCAACCTTGGGTCTCCAGATATTGCTGGCCTACAGCTCCCAACATACCCAGCCAGCAAGGCTAATGGCAAGGGATTCTGGGAGTTGTAGGCCAGCAACATCTGGGGACCCAAGGTTGGAGAGCCCTGCTCTAGCCAAACCTTCCCAACCTGGTGGCCTCCAGATGTGTTGGACTACAACTCCCAGCCAGCATGCTGGGAGTTGTAGTCCAACACACCTGGAAGCCACCAGGTTGGGTCAGGCTGATCTACTTACCCGTGTCCTGGGATGTTACAGCATTCAGTGCTTCCTTGCCCCCTGCCACAGTGGCAGCTGATGTGAACTCACATGGAGTGGTGTCCGTAGGGAAACACAAAACATTAGGGAGGTGTCACTCAAAACTCCCCCTCACACATTTACGAGTCCCCCTTGCGTGGAGGAACCCTGTGCACATGCATTGCGGGAAGTGATAATTCCCCTTTACTCGGCACTGGTTAGGCCTCATCTTGAGTACTGCGTCCAGTTCTGGGCACCACACTTTAAAAAGGACGTAGACAAACGAGAGGGTTCACAGGAGGGCAACAAAGATGATCAGGGGACTGGAAACAAGGCCCTATGAGGAGAGACTGAAAGAGCTGGGCATGTTTAGCCTTTAGAAGAGACTGAGGGGAGATATGATCGCACTCTTCCAGTACTTGAAGGGTTGTCACAAAGAGGAGGGCCAGGATCTCTTCTCGATCATCCCAGTTTGCAGGACATGGAATAATGGGCTCAAGTTACAGGAACCCAGATGCCACCTAAACATCAGGAAAAAATTCCTGATTGTCAGAGCGATAAGACAATGGAACCAACGACCTAGGGAGGTGGTGGGCTCTCCCACTCTGGAGGCATTCAAGGTGTGGCTGGACAGCCATCTGTCGGGGATGCTTTGACCTGGATTCCTGCATTGAGCATTGGTAGGCCCCTTCCAACTCTACTTTTCTATGATTCTATGATCTGCATGCTGGTGGGTACAATCCCACTGCCTGGCTTATGCATCAGGGCAAAGGTCTACTCGGCACTAGCTGGAGGGAGGGGGAGAACGGCTGCCATTTCTAGCAGCAGCTGCACTTTTTGTACAACATCTAGTTGGGCCCTGGATGATGACTGTAATAAACAATGGAGTTGTGTAATGGCTATTAGAGCCAGTGTGGCGTAGTGGTGAGAGTGTTGGACTGGGACTCGGGAGATCCGGGTTCTAGTCCCCGCTCGGCCATGAAACTCACTGGGTGACTTTGGGCCAGTCACTGACTCTCAGCCTAACCTACCTCACAGGGTTGTTGTGAGGATAAAATGGAGAGGAGGATGAGGAGGATTCTGTAAGCTGCCTTGGGTTCCTTGAAGGAAAAAAGGCGGGGTATAAATATAAATAGTTGTATACAATAAAATGTTTGACTAAACTCTGAAGCGGGCATATGTACTAAGCATAGATGTCAAATGCACAAATCCCTTTGCTTCCAAAGAAAGGAGGTTTATTTGATTGATGTGGGTTACTGTAGTGGAGGGGTGGGAAAGCTCAGGGTGGGCAGCACCTCCCTTTTTATCAGGGGTGGGGAACCTCAGGCTGAGGGGCCAGATCTGGCCCTCCTGGGATTCCCCAGATGGCCACACCCCCTTGCCCCCCAACCAGTGATCATTTGGTGGTTTCCCGGCTTTTGTGCAGCTTACCCCCATTCTAACAGGTTGAAGTGCCTCTCCTAAGGCTATTTCTGTCCCTGCCCCTTTTGCCTTTAGCTCCGCCCACCCCTGGAATGTGGCCCTGAGAGCTTCCCCAAAGTGGAATTTGGCCACTAGGCTGAAAGAGTTTCCTGACCCCTAGTGTAGTGGGAGAGACTAGATGTTACAGGGGATATGTGGCGGTGGCTGACTCATGTCTGCCCCCAGCCCAAATCCTGGTGAGAGAAACACTTGTCATCATGACATCATCACTGCCAGCATTTTTTAAAATTGCAAATAAAACTAAAGCAAAAAGGAGAAGGGGGGAACCAGCAATGGGAGTGAAGAAAAAAAAGAAGGGAAGAGCACAACATAAAAGCATATCCATTCACAATAATCTTTGACAACCCCATTAATAAAGTGAAAAGGGGGGGAAAAGATTCGATAATTCTGTTTCAAAGATATACATTAATATAAGCAGTCCATATATCTAACGGGAAAGATAGAAACCCGTTCCGAGTTTCCCAAGCAAATTGGTGGCCATCACTACATCTTGTGGAAGTGAGTTCCATAGTTTAACTATGTGCTGTGTGAAGGACTTCCTTTTATCTGTCCTGAATCTCCCACCAATCAGCTTCATGGGATGACCCCGAGTTCTAGTATTACGAGAGAGGGAGAAAAATATCTCCCTATCCACTTTCTCCACACTATGCATAATAATAAGCCATGTGAAGATCAGGTAAATTCAGTTTTGATTGGCTGAGGATTCTAGTCAGGTGGCAAAGAGTGGTTGGGAAATGGCAGTTATGGAGTGGATAGTTGACAGTTGAGAACGAGTCTGTGGTGGTCAGAGAGGGAGAAGGTCTGCTGGTTGGTGTTTCAGAAGGATTAGGAGAAAGCTGAGGGGAGAAACCTGCTCCGTACACCTGATCTTCACCAGTCACATATGGTTATCCCACAGAGCAGTGTTCTCCAACGCTACGCTGGCTGGGGCATGCTGGGAGTTGTAGGCCAAAAACGTCTGGGGACCCAAGGTTGGAGAACACTGCCACAGAGAAGGAATAGCTTAACACCCAAGCTATGCTGGCTGGGGCATGCTGGGAGTTGTAGGCCAAAAACATCTGGGGACCCAAGGTTGGAGAACACTGCTCTAAAAGGAGCAGCCAGCTAACCAGAGTGGAGGCAGAGAAACACGGAATGCAATGGCATCCAGTGATGGGGACTCGGACTCCAGGACTCGACTCGTGAGTCGGACTGAGTCCCCCCTCTGATTCGAGTCAGACTCGAGTCCCAATATTTTTAATGGGACTCGAGACTCGACTCGGGCCTCAAGACCAAGGACTCGTGTTCCAAAATCGTGTTCCTCAAATGCAACATGGATAGGTTTTAGGAAGTACAGCAAGTTTATTTTGTAAAATCATTTTCCTAAAATGCAACCCTTCAGACATTTTGGGTTTGGCTGCCTCTGCCTGCCTGTTTGGGGTTCCCAGCCTCCTCAGCCTGCCTGGTCTCTTCTTAACCAGTTCCACAGTTTGAATTGTCCAAGAGAAAGGCCTTTGCCTGCCTGTTTTGGGGTTCCCTGCCTCCTCTGCCTGTCTGGTTATTTTGGGTTTGTCTGCCTGGTCTGTTCTTGCCAAAATCAGTTGCAGAGTTTTGAAATAAAAAGGCACACTTGTGCCTAGAATTTATTTAAGCCACACATCTGAAATAGCCTTATTTTGTTGGGAAACCCCCCCATTGATTTTAATAGGGACTCGTGGAGTCAGCTTTGGGAGTGACTCGTGACTCGTGAGTCACCATTTTGAACCAAGGGCTCTCAGACTCGGACTCGAGACTCTGGTCCAAAGACTCGTGACTCGATTCGTGACTCGAAACCAAGGACTCTTCAGCATCCCTGACATCCCATCACACCTTTGTATTGCTAGATGTTCCTGGGGAGAGGGAGACTTGGATTGGTGGCACCCTTGCATTCCCAATGCAGCCTTGCCCAACCTCCAGATGTGTTGGGCTGTGGCTTCCATCAACCCCAGCCAGCATGGCCACGCTGCCGCAATGTCTAGTGATAATACAGTTTGAAAAGAAAATATTAACAACAAATGGTCTTAACAAACACTGTTGTTGTTGTTGTTGTTTTT
Source organism: Shinisaurus crocodilurus (assembly GCA_021292165.1). Taxonomy (NCBI): domain Eukaryota; kingdom Metazoa; phylum Chordata; class Lepidosauria; order Squamata; family Shinisauridae; genus Shinisaurus; species Shinisaurus crocodilurus. The sequence continues at coordinate 268,092,966 of CM037877.1, read as the reverse complement.
AAAAGAAATGTTATTATACATATATACGAGAGTTTGTGTTTGGGCCTCAGTGAATCTTGGGTGTTTCCACACCTGGGGGATCCACATTACACTGTATATCGTGAAGCAGAACGGCACTGCTATATTCACGTTCCACAGTCGCTCCTCACAGGGCACCCTCTCGTTAAATGTACTGCAGTCATCCCGGTTTGCCACCCCCACACCTAACTCCGTAGCGGTAGAACTGGGCGTTGCCTTGAACGGGTTTTACATTTTTAAAATTTTGCTTGGTCGTCTCTGCACAGGTGCAAACGAGTGCAGGAGTGATCATTTAAAAAAGAAAGGAAAAAGCTCTTCCAGCCCCTCACAACAGAAAGAGAGGGATGCCGCCGCTACCACCTACCCGTGGGGTCAAGGTGAAGCCAGCTTGTTTTAATTTTAATTGTGTTTTAATTGTGTTCTACCATGACTGTACATCGCCCAGGGTGGCCAGGTGACCGGCCACATGGGCGATTTAAAAATAAAATAAAATAAGCAGGGTCAGCCTGCTCCACCCAAATGTAATTTCCCAAAGCAGTGTTCCTCCCGTTCTGAGTTTCCCAAGCAAAAGACTCCTGTTAAAGAAATGTGATACACTTGGGAGTCAGGGCATTGGAGAGAATGTGATTTACTTCTGAACAGACATGACTTTTGGCTAATTTACAGCTCCCTGCTCTTTGGGCAATGAAGGTGAACGCGGCTGTCTAAAAAATGGGAGAAAGCCTCCTGTCCTTTCTTAAACTCCATGGCGGTTATTGGGGGGGGGGTACTGCCTTCCACACACAGGGGGAACGGCCATTTCAGAAGCAGGGGTTCTTTGTTCCTGGTTTGCCACTTATGCGGAGGTGTGTACGTGCGCAGGAGCGGATTTGTTTTTTTAAAACCCAAACACCCACTGACACACAATTCCCCAAAGCAGCCTGCTCGGCACGTTTACAAACCAAAAAATAATTATAATTATAGCTCGGGCTCCAGCAGAGGCCCGGTCAACCGCATGCTGCTAGCTGGGTTCCCGGCGGAGGTCCGGTCTACCCAAGCGGCTAGCTGGGTTCCCGGCGGAGGTCCGGTCTACCCAGCGGCTTGTGAGTGATTTCAGCTTGGTTGCCCGGGGGTCCGGTCAACCCAAGCGGCCAGTGATTTCAGCTTGGTTTCCCGGGGGGTCCGGTCAACCCAAGCGGCCAGTGATTTCAGCTTGGTTTCCCGGGGGTCCGGTCAACCCAAGCGGCCAGTGATTTCAGCTAGCTGGAGCACGCCGGGTGCTGCTACCCGGGGTTGCCGATCCCTTCGTTCCCTTACCCCAAGCATGGGGCAAGATTGCTGATCAGGTCCAACAACTCAGTTCCCTTGCGCAGGGTGTTTTATACCTTGGGTTTCAGGTAGCCCCTCCCTCTGCAATCAGGTGGGTGGCCAATCAGGTGGGTTGCCACCCTCCTCAGGTGGGCGGCTAATCAGGTGGGTTGCCACCCTCCTCAGGTGGGCGGCCAATCAGGTGGGTTGCCACCCTCCTCAGGTGGGTGGTGTCCCTTTGAAGCCACCTGCTTAATGGTCCCATCCTGTGGTGTTGAATGGCCCTTTCTTATGGGTGCCGAAGTGTCTGCTCTGGCAAGGTATTCAAGTCTTATGTAGATGGGGCTGATATACGAGAGCATTGACGAACCTGGGGATGCTTCCTGCCTTCCCCCCTGGGGTGATTCTATGCAGATGTTGTTTGTCCCCGTTGGTCTCTGTGGAGACTGGCTGTCTCTCCCCCCTGGGTCTCCTTCCCCCCTCCTTGGTGAGTGTGTGTGTGTCAGAAAGGGGTTTTAGGTTGGCTTTCTCCACATCTCCCCCCCGGGGAAAAGATGGCATTGGGGTCCCACACCCCAATTTCCCATCGACTTGCCCATCACCTGAGAAAGCCCGGGAGAGTGCATCAGCCAAGACATTGTCCTTACCCTTGATGTGCTCAATTTCGAAGTCAAAGTCTTGCAACGCCAGACTCCACCGTAGGAGTTTTTGGTTGTTGCCCTTGACTCTATCTAACCAGCACAGGGGGGAATGGTCAGTCTGCAGGCGGAACCGTCTTCCCCAGAGGTAGGGGCGCAACTTGGTGATGGCCCACACCACGGCCAGGCACTCCTTCTCAATGGTGGCAAGACTACGTTCTCTGGGCAGGAGCTTCTTGCTCAGGTATGCAACGGGGCGCAGCCCTTCTCCCACCTTCTCCTGTAACAACACCGCCCCCATCCCGGCCTCAGAGGCATCCGTCTGTAGAACGAAGGGGAATTCGAAGTCTGGGGCTTGCAGAATGGGAGCTGCCATGAGGCAGGCTTTTAACCCGTCGAAAGCGGTCTGGCAAGCCGCGGTCCACTGGACCCTGTTCGGTTGGCGCTTCTTACAAAGATCAGTCAGAGGGGCTGCTAGCTGACTGAAGTGTGGCACAAACTTCCGATAGTACCCTGCAAGTCCCAGAAAAGCCTGCACCTGTTTTTTGGTTGCGGGTTGGGGCCATTTCTGAACCGACTCGATCTTAGCTTCCATGGGTTTGATGCTCCCCCCTCCGACGCGATGTCCAAGGTACTCAACCTCCCCTAGCCCCACCTGGCACTTCTTTGCTTTCACCGTCAACCCAGCATCCCGGATCCGCTGGAAGACCCGCCGGACATGCTGCAGATGCTGCTCCCAAGTGGAGCTAAAGATAGCTATGTCGTCCAGATAGGCACAGGCAAATTCTCCCAACCCGTTCAGCATTCCATTCACCAGCCTCTGAAAGGTTGCCGGACCATTCCGGACTCCGAAGGGAAGAGTGGTGAACTGGAATAAACCCAGGTGTGTGACAAAGGCAGACTTGAGAGCAGCATCCGCGTCCAGCGGAACTTGCCAATAGCCCTTGGTGAGGTCTAGGGTGGTAATGTACTTGGCCCTCCCTAGCTTCTCCAGCAAGACATCCATGTTGGGGATGGGGTAGGGATCAGGGACGGTCACCTTGTTGATTTTCCGATAGTCCACACAGAACCGCACCCCCCCATCCTTTTTGGCCACCAGGACAATCGGGGAGGACCATGGGCTAGAACTAGGGACGATCACCCCTAGGTCTAGCATGGCTTTGACCTCCTCAGCAATGACTTGAGCATGGGGTCCCACCGCCCGGTATGGCAGAGATTGCAGAGGGGGGCTGTCACCCGTTTGAATGGTGTGCTGGATGAGTGGGGTCCGCCCGGGGCGGTCTGAAAACATGGTCCCAAATTCATCCAGCACCCGCTTCATTTGCTCCCGCTGAGCATCGGACAGGGCGGGTGACAGTGAGATTTCTTCCATTCCCCCACCATCCCCCCATTCTCCCAACAGATCCCCATCAGCGAAATCCTTATCATTATGTTCCTTCACACAGCCCAGTCCCGCACCCCGGTCCACATACAATTTCAACATGTTCACATGAAACACTTTACATTTTCCAGGAGTCCCAGCAAAGAGTATTTTGTAGTTGACTGGTCCAAGTTTCTCAACTACAGTCCCCGGACCCTCCCACTTAAGACACAGCTTGTCCGTTTTGAGGGTACGCAGAACCAGCACTTTATCACCCACCTCAAAAGTCCGGGCTACTGCGGTTCTATCATACAGCTCCTTTTGCCGCTGCTGGGCTGCCTTCAGATGCTGTTGGGCGGCTTCTCGAACGCTGTGGAGGGTGTCCCGTAGCCGCCGCAGAAAAGTGTGAACCGGCATGGGCGAACTGCCGGCAGCCCCCTCCCATTCCTCCCGCAACAAAGCCAAGGGCCCCCGTAGTTCTCTGCCAAACATCAGTTCATTCGGGGAAAACCCGAGGCTTTCCTGCGGAGCATCTCGGTAGGCAAAGAGGAGGTAGGGTAGGGCTTGGTCCCAAGTTCCCGGGTGACGGCTAGCGTACGCCCAGATCATTTCCCCCAAAGTCTGGTTGAAGCGTTCAACCAGTCCGTTGGTCTCGTGGTGGTAAGGCACCGAAGTTACATGGTCAACCCCCCCCAGGTCCCACATCTTCTGGAACAGTTTAGACATGAACCCGGTGCCGCAGTCCGACACGACCGTGCGGGGCATTCCTAAGCGGGCAAAGAGAGAGAGCAGAGTCTTAGCCAGGCTGGCTGCAGAGATGGAGGCGAGTGCAAAAGCCTCCGCGTAGTGGGTGGCAAAGTCCACTACCATCAGTACAAACTTTTTCCCCGTCTTGGTGGGCGGGTTCAGGGGACCCACTATGTCCATAGCAATCCGTTCAAAAGGGATCCCCACCACCGGAAAAGGCTGAAGGGGAGCTCTTGGGTGATCGCGATTGTGTCCCACTCGCTGGCACACATCGCAGGACCGACAGTAAGCCTTAATGTCGGAGGCGATCATGGGCCAGTAGAACCCCTCTGTAATTCGAGCTTGGGTCCGCTTTTGCCCCAGGTGTCCTCCCCATGCCACGTCGTGGGCGAGGTGCAACACGGCGCGGCGGTACCGTTGGGGAACCACCAGTTGCCTCTGCTTGCGCCCCGGTGCCACTTCCCCCTTTGGCTCGAACTCCCGGTACAAAGTTCCATCGTCCCAGACAAATCTCTCCGTGGCAAGGGATACCCCGGGGTCTTGGTTGGCCAGGGCGCGACACTCTCGCAAGGACGGGTCCAGCCGCTGGGCTTCCTTGAATTGGGCTTGTGTCCCAAAGTCTTTAGCCATCTGAGCAAACCCTTCGTTCTTCGGAGGCTCCGCTATGGCCTGGTTTTCCCCAGGGTGCCCCGCAGGGGATGGGGTCACCCCGGGTGGTGGAGGGGGCACGGGCTTAGGCTTTGGGACCGGTGCGGTTACGGGCGGCCCCCCTCGCCTTGCCTGTCCCCGGGTGACGACCCCCATCTTAGCTTTGGCCACCCGGAACGCGAGGTCGTTCCCGATGATGATGCCCCACTCCTTTTGGCGATGGATGATTACGTCCATCTCTCCTTCCCACCCCTGGTACTTAATCCGGACCCGGGCGATGGGGACGGTGATGTCGGGGGAGTTATAGGGTTTGATCGTACACGTACGTCCTGACAAAAGTTGGGACCTCTCTACGCGGTCCCGGGGCAGAGCCGTTACATCTGCCCCAGTGTCCCTATACCCCACCCTGGGAACATTATTGATATAGATGGACTCACAGAATTGCTTGCGGCTCCATCTCAGCTGGTCCGGGGAGGCGATGCGATACAGCGATGCACGGGGTTCAGGACGGTAGGAATCCCACTCCTGGAGTTCCTCCTCGGCACCGCAATCCTCGGGGATGCTTGCATGGAGGGAGAGGACCGACCGTCGCTCGTCGTCGCTGTCGTTGTCCTGAGCGGCTGCAGCACCCGCGACGCGTCCTACTTTCCTCGGTGAGGGACGGGCATCCCGGTTCTTGGGTTGGAGCTTGGGGCAATCCCGCCGCAGGTGTCCCATCTCGTTACAGTGGAAGCAGGCCCCAGACCGAGGGGTTTGGTTCCCCTTGGTCCGAGGGGCCTCCCCGCGCCGTCGGGGCAGGCCCTTTTCCGGCTCCGGGTTCTTCTCGGCCACGGCCGCGGAACTTCCCTTGGTGGATGGGGCCGTCCGGTATAGTCCCATCTCGTCGGCCATGATCCCCGCCGCCTCACAGGTACGGGGCTTCTGATCCCTCACGACAGCGGCCAGCTCCTTCGGGATGGTGGTGAAGAACTGCTCCATGGCGAACAGCTCGACAACTTCCTTCAGGGTGGAGGCCCGGGAAGCCTCCACCCAGGACTCGCAGACGTGCATTACCTGGGCTGCCCATGCCACATGGGTGGTCCCAGGGGAAGGTTTACCCTCTCGAAATCTTCGCCGGCAATGTTCGGCGGAGAGGGCGAAGTGTTGTCTGACCGCTGCCTTGAACGCCTCGTAGCTTGCCGGGGTCTTCCGCAGATGAGCCCTGAGGAGGTCAGCCAGGTCCCCACTGACCTGGGTTCGCAGGGTGGACAACCGCAAGTTGTCGGGGACCCGCTGCTCCTGGCACGCCATTTCAAAAATGTAAAAAAACATCAGGACATCCTGCCCTGGCTTGTAGTAGGGGAACGCCTTGCGGTCCCACGACGGAGGGGGAGGAGCGGAGGGGGCAATCGGGGGAGTTTTCCCCGCCTCAAGCTGCATCTTGGCCAGCTCCATCTGCATCCGGATCATTTCGCGCTCGTGTGCCATCCATTCCGAGGGAAGCTCGAGGGGCTCCAGGGGCTCCAGAGGAGCGGGGTCCTCGGTCACCACATCCTCTCTCCCATCTGTCGGAACTGGGATAGGGCGGCCCCTGGGTTGGGCACCCGGGCCCAGACTTGCCAGCAGCTCCCTCTGCAGCTCAGTCTGCCGGATCAGCGCCGCCAACCCCGGGGTGATGGGGGTTGCGGGCAGGGGCCGCCATGGCTCGGCTCCCCCAGTCGCTCTGTCAGGCTCTGGGTCGCCCATGGTGATCCTTAGGCTCTTGCTACTTTGGGTCTGGGAGATATTCTGGGCTAATAAGTTATCCCACTGCTGCCACCAAGTGGAAGACCGACAACCTGGTCTTCTGCGCGGGTTCAATACTAAGGGGGTAGCGAGTCCTGGGGGCGGGCCTTCTCCAAGGTCCCCCAGCGACTATCACCCTTAGCCCAGAACAAAGGGATAACTTATAGCCACAAAAGTATCTTTTATAAAACAAGTTTATTTACAAAATGACCTTCACAAACCCAGACACACGCCAGCAATACAGCTTATCAGTACGGTACAAAGTAGCAAGCAAGAAGTCTCAAGGGCACCGTGATTTCAGGGCTCTCAGCTAGTTAGTTTAGCTCGGGCTCCAGCAGAGGCCCGGTCAACCGCATGCTGCTAGCTGGGTTCCCGGCGGAGGTCCGGTCTACCCAAGCGGCTAGCTGGGTTCCCGGCGGAGGTCCGGTCTACCCAGCGGCTTGTGAGTGATTTCAGCTTGGTTGCCCGGGGGTCCGGTCAACCCAAGCGGCCAGTGATTTCAGCTTGGTTTCCCGGGGGTCCGGTCAACCCAAGCGGCCAGTGATTTCAGCTTGGTTTCCCGGGGGTCCGGTCAACCCAAGCGGCCAGTGATTTCAGCTAGCTGGAGCACGCCGGGTGCTGCTACCCGGGGTTGCCGATCCCTTCGTTCCCTTACCCCAAGCATGGGGCAAGATTGCTGATCAGGTCCAACAACTCAGTTCCCTTGCGCAGGGTGTTTTATACCTTGGGTTTCAGGTAGCCCCTCCCTCTGCAATCAGGTGGGTGGCCAATCAGGTGGGTTGCCACCCTCCTCAGGTGGGCGGCTAATCAGGTGGGTTGCCACCCTCCTCAGGTGGGTGGCTAATCAGGTGGGTTGCCACCCTCCTCAGGTGGGTGGCCAATCAGGTGGGTTGCCACCCTCCTCAGGTGGGTGGTGTCCCTTTGAAGCCACCTGCTTAATGGTCCCATCCTGTGGTGTTGAATGGCCCTTTCTTATGGGTGCCGAAGTGTCTGCTCTGGCAAGGTATTCAAGTCTTATGTAGATGGGGCTGATATACGAGAGCATTGACGAACCTGGGGATGCTTCCTGCCTTCCCCCCTGGGGTGATTCTATGCAGATGTTGTTTGTCCCCGTTGGTCTCTGTGGAGACTGGCTGTCTCTCCCCCCTGGGTCTCCTTCCCCCCTCCTTGGTGAGTGTGTGTGTGTCAGAAAGGGGTTTTAGGTTGGCTTTCTCCACAAGAAGCTTGTGGGGGAGAGGGCGAACCGCCACATGACAAAAAATGGCGGACACCTCTCTTCCCCACCAGACACATGTGACACCACATTCTCCACGCCCCTCAAAAACTATTGGCTAACTCCAGTGATGACAGTTTCATGGCCACACCTTGGACGGGCAACTGCAGTGCAAGTTTAGCACACACTGGCTGCATACTGCGGCAGTGAACTGCAATAACTGGAAAAACCATGATAAACCTAGTCTGGGAAATTCCGGAAGAAACGAAGAATGATTACACAGGGCTAGTGTGACCGGCACTGAAAAGTGTGTGCGTCATGTGCCCCACAAGTCACGGCAGTGATACAGTCCTGTAATAAACCTTAGGTGTGGATCCAGCCCTGGTGTGTGCCATGCTTTGTTCACCCACTTTTTGTGGGGCATCTACGTGACATTCTTATCAAATGGTCATCCTGTGTTTTCCTTATCCGTCTTCCACCTTCTTTTAGATTGCAGAAAATCCAACTCCTTTGAAACAGTAGCACAATGTTGGCAGGTCAGGTGTAGATTGCTACTCTTCTGTCTTTTTAAAGCATCACAGTTTTGTCCTGTGCTGTGATGTATCAGGTCGGTGAACCTATCTCCGGAACACCTTCACCTTTCCACTGCCGGACACCATTTTATCACTATGTTTATTTTCTAAAACCAATATATTTAATAAATGTCACAATGCTTTTTTGGCATCACAGAAACTTCACGCAATATGATTCATGCAATGACACCTAAATGAAGGAATTTTATATCTCTAATTTTAAAAATTATTTATAAGTTCCTGCTGCCTTTCCATTTTACCCACTCCCATTCTGCAGATTTACCCTAAAGCACTTTCTAGCACTTTAACACATTTTTTTAAATGGGTGAGATTGAAGGGCTTTTCCACACAGAGCCATTTTTAATTAAAAAATTTTTTTTTTGCAGTTAGGCAGTACCTCTACTGCAGTGTTCTCCAACCTTGGGTCCCCAGATGTTTTTGGCCTACAACTCCCAGCGTGCCCCAGCCACTGGCTGGGGCACGCTGGGAGTTGTAGGCCAAAAACATCTGGGGACCCAAGGTTGGAGAACACTGATCTAGGTCAAACAAAAGGTTGCGGGTTTCCCTGCCCCCTCTTCACTTCCTTGACTGCCACTTACAGGAGCAGAGAAACGCACCAGGTGATGTTACACCACCACACATGTTTTGTTTTATCAAGGTGATGGGGGAGGAGATGATAAGAAGGGGCTGCTGCTTTCAACAGCATGCTGGGACTTGTAGGCCAAACACATCTGGGGACCCAAGGTTGGAGAACACTGCTCTACTGAGTTTTGTTGACACTGGTTCTGCAATCTACCATCCACACGGTGCCCCTTTTTCTCTGTGGGCAAAGTGGGATTTCACATCCACACAAAGGGGGCGGCCCATGACAGAACGTGTCCAGCTGTAATTTCACTGTCTCTCCCCTTGCCCCTCCCACAGTACCTTTTCTCCATTCTGGGCATGCGCATTGGTGAGTGTAACTTGCTGTGCACTCTTCTTTTCTTTTCTTTTTACTGGAAATGTGGTATTTCAGAATTCCTTAATTTAGAGATATGGAGCACACAGCTCTCCTAGGTCTGCTAGCTTCCTGCTTGTTCCTAACAAACAAGGCTGCTAGAAAGGGGGCCTTACTGGCAGGCAGCTGAGAGCAGGCTGAGCAGATTATTCCCCGCCCTGCTTAAAAGACCATGCATAAAAGACCTGGCAATTTGGAGGCTCACCCCCTTTGAAGATACTAATATTAGAGCATAGTATAATTCTAAAAAAAAAAATACTGTCAGAGATTTATAGGATTTTAGCTGACTACACAATAAGGAATCTTGAAGGCCTTAAAACAATTTGGGAAGAAGACATCGGTGAGGAAATCTCAGAGAAAAATGGGCAACAGTATGGTACTGGGAACCGTTATATCAGTCTCCACAGATGTAAAAGAACCAGCACTTAAATTCATAGGTGGTAGACTAGACCACTAAAACTTTCACGAATAGTAGGCACACATCCACCAGAATGCTGGAGAGACTGTAAAGGTACCTATCACCACATGTGGCGGTTGTGCCCATTAGCAGAGACCTTTTGGGATTACATCTTAAAGAAATTTCAGCAGGTACTGAACAACAGATTCCTAAAGATCCCAAACTAGCTTGAGCATTTTTTGAGGAAGAACATAAAGCAATACAGCATAAGGACCTAATTTATTCCTGTTGGTGGCAGAAGACACTAGAAAAATAATACTATAATTTCAATTAACTTTGGCACCAAAAGCTTTGGCGCATAGCCATTGCTGAGAACCTAACATACCAACTAAGGGCGTGATCCAATGCCCTCCGCACTCAATGCATGTGAGCGTCTGAACATGGAGACTTACTATGTGATTACTTGGATGGGAGACCCCTCCTCTAGTTTCCTGGCTGCACTGAGCAGGGGGTTGGACTCAATTTTTATTTATTTATTTATTTCTTATATTTATTAATCGCCCATCTGGCTGGTCACCCGGCCACCCTGGGCGATGTACAATTAAAACAATACAATAAAACAATACAAGTTACTTTTCTATGATTCTATGATTCTAAAATATGATAATTAAAACAGTATAAAAAATTCTTTTAAAATCCTAACCCACCCCATATTCCCACCTAAACAGCCATGTTTTTAATGCACGGCGAAAGCTCATCACGGAGGGGGCATGGCGAAGGTCACTAGGGAGGGAATTCCATAACGTGGGAGCCGCCACAGAGAAGGCCCTCTTCCTAGTCCCCACCAGCCTGGCTGCTCTGGCTGATGGGATAAGGAGAAGGCCGTCCATGGCAGATCTTGTTGAGCGGCCTACTTGATGTTGCTGGAGGCACTCCTTGAAATAAACTGGGCTGGAGCCGTGTAGGGTTTTAAAGGTCAAAACCAACAGCTTGAATTCGGCTCGGCAAGCAACTGGTAGCCAGTGCAACTCCTTAAGCACTGACGTGATGTGATCAAGGGCCTTGTAGGCCCCTTCCAACTCTATGATCCTATGATCCAATGCAAGGCACGGGGCGTGGTGGTGGCGATTTCTGCCGCCCTGCACCTTGCGCCCTGCATTTCATCTAGACCACCTTTTTCGGCCAGCTAGATGAAGCTCTTCGGAGGGGGAGGGAAGGAGGCTGGGGTGCCCTCGGCCCCAGCCGCCTCCCCTCCCCACCTCCCAGCATGCCCCTTTCCCTCCTCTCAGGCCAATTTAAGACCTTGAGGAGGCAGCCAGGCGTGGTTCTTTCTGCCCGGCTGCGAGGGGAGCGAGGCACAGGTTCTGCGTTTGGAGTCCCAGCTCTGAGGTTGCAGGTCCTCAGAGCTGGGGCTCTGAATAATCCTGTGCCTCCCCCCCCCCAACAATTTCAGGAGGCCATAGGATTGCATCCTAAGACTTTCAAAAGGACAAACAAGACCAGATGCATTTTACAGGATTTGGCACCCTCTTATTTCTTTCACGAACGTATAGATTTCATAGATCATAGAGTTGGAAGGCAGAAAACAGGTGTACACCACCGGCCATTCTTGCACAAATCTGGAAAAGGTAACCATTGGTTTGATTCTCATTGGTAATCTCAGAATACTTGTACTGCTGTGTAACAGAAAAATGAGGACCATAATGATATGTAAGCTACTTCTTTTATACATTCAAAAGTTAACAATAAAGTTTTTAAAACTTAAAAAAAAAAGTCATGAATGAATTGCTGTGATTGTGAAATGTATAGAATAAATAGCGGTGAAGAAATCGAGGGCTTTCCTCTCTGTGTGTCTACTAGTTAGCAAACATATGGAAAGTAAGCAGGTGAGTCATTTTTTTGAAAATACCCCAAAGATCTGAAGGCTGTGGATCAGCAGTTAAGGATGAATCAGAATGCAGATGAAAATTGCCATTTCCTAAGAAGAACACTTACAATTAGTAAGGTTGCTTCAGAGGAATATTTGTTGCAAATTCCTTTCCTAGAAGGCAATTCACATCCGATGGCAGTGGCTTCCTGGACAAGTCCGTTTTGGTGTCTGGGGTGGTGTCCATGGGGAAGGAGGCCAGCCAGCATCTTCTGTCTCCTCTTCTACTTCCAGGCAATTTCAAGTGTTGGCCCGAGATGTTGTGCTGCCTGAAGTGCAGCTCAAGTGGCGCTCCCCTCCCCCAGCAAAGCCGTTGCTTTTAAAAGTCTCGCTGCAGCGTTCAGACACCAATTCCTGCCTTCATTTATGCCCCCACCCCTGCAACCACAGAGGCACCAGAAGCAGGCCTCTTCTTCACCCTGCTGAATGGCAGGGCGGGCCCTGTAAGGCAACCATCAGCATGAGTAAGAGATGTGTGTTTTGAAGCTGCCCATTTGGATAACAAGACTCAGATGCACCTAGAACCCATGCACAGCAAGGGTGGGAAACCTTTTTCGGCTCAGCGGCCAAACGGGCTCCAGACAAGCTTGTTGGGGGGTTGCATGCCACACACCCCATTCATTCACATACTCAGATACAGACACCCTCATACTGTGTGTGTGTGTGTGTGTGTGTCTCACACACAGAGACACACACATGGGCTTCAGCTGCCCCTCGCCTTCTCCAACTGGGAAAGGCGGCTGGCAGGTGAAGCCCTCTGAGCTGATGCCTCAAGGAGCTGCTCCAGGATTTTTTTTTACTCAGATCAAAGTCATGGATGGGGGGGGGGTCACGATTTGGGAAAGGGGGTGTTTGCAAGAGAACGGGAGCATGCAGTTACTGAAGGAATTGTACTTCCATCTCCTTGACAAGTGTACCTGTTTGCAGTTATGTGTTTTGTCTTATTCAGAGTTGACATTTTCAGCTGTACGCTTAAAACAGCTTAGCTGTATACCTAAAACAATCTGTGAAGCATCATAGTTTATATACCAGTGGTGGTGGTGGGCGGGGGGAAGAATCTCACATTCACAAATCACATGTAAGCAGTTCTGTTGGCTTTGATGCTGTTTTTATTGTTATTCTTGTGTTTTTAATTGTGTTTTTAATGCTTTTGTTTTGATCAAGTTTTATTTATGATTGTAAGCCACCTTGAGTGCCATTTTTCTCGGTAGGAAGGCAGGGTACAAAATCAAAACAAATCCATCCCTAAGAAAATTCATTTTCCTAGTGATAGCATATATTGTAATGTAAGTGCCAGGATGATGAAATATCCCCTTAAACAGAAGCGCCACCTTGAGAAAAAAAAAAAGTCAAATCTGTAACAAGTGTGCATTTATTACATTATGAAAGGGAAAGCCTTTCGCGTGACTGGGACTGTAAACTTATCCCGGCCATATCCTGTGATCTGGAGAAATCCTGGACTTTCTAAAATTTCCACCCCCAGGATTCAGGGGAAGAGGAGCAATAAATCGTGTCCATCAGGCTTCATTAGGAAAAGCTGACATAACTAAATCACAAGTGGGATGGGGAAAAGAATGAGCGATGTCACTAGAAAGCTGTGATATGAAGAGATTTGCAACGTTTTGGAGTGCTGCTGTGTGGATAAATTTGCTGTGTGGATAAATTACTACTATTACCAAGAAAATCTAGGCACCAATTCTTAAAGTTATTGGGTTGGCTCCAGAATCTGTCTTCTGGGGGTGGAAGGGCTCCGCTCATGGAAGGTGCCTCTGCCTAATTTGGGAGGACACCCCACAGCTCACCCCATTCAGCAAGGCCCCCCTGATGCACTGTGTAGCCTTTTCAGGGGGCCGGAGAGGCTGCTATGGGGGGGAGGGGGCAGCAAAGCCCACTTCAACCAGCCCAGTTGCATGTGCCTAAATCTGGATCCAACCCATATAGTTCTTAGAATGACCAGCTTAAACGAAAACACTTTGGGGAGAATGATGCTGAAGTTTGTTACTAGCTCCCCATTCCTTCTGTGTGCAAAACTTCAAAAGAGAGCTCAATAAGTGAACTGAATAAAGACCTAATGATTCAGAGCTTTTCTACCCGAGGCTGTTAATCCGCTGTATCTCCCTTCAGTTTTACCGCAGAATTGCGATCAGAGCACGACATGAGGAGCATTTCCTTTACTGCTTTTCTGCTACATAACCTCTAGGTGGCACTGCAGTATAGTGGAATAGCACAGATACACAAGAGGAAATCACACTTTCTCTTGCTTAATCATTAAATGCTGCATTTTCCCTGATAGAAAAAAAACTCACTGAAAGTGCTCATTAGACACAGAGGTGAAACTGGAGGGTCATGATGTTGTCTAAAGCAGGGCTCTCCAACCTTGGGTCCCCAGATGTTGCTGGACTACAACTCCCAGAATCCCTTGCCATTAGCTATGCTGGCTGGGTATGCTGGGAGCTGTAGGCCAGCAACATCTGGGGACCCAAGGTTGGAGAGCCCTGGTCTAAAGAACCTGTAAACATCCATGAGTAGAAAATGACAAGTGCATGATAAATGCCTTTAGGCTAAATGCCTAAAAAATTAAATAAATAAATAAATAAATACCTTTAGGATAAATGCCATGTAGACTCACATTGTTCTTGTACCCCAAACTAAGCTTAGCGCTACCTCATATCATATATCTCTGTGAATGGGAGACGGTCCCCTCGAAGATAAGCCATTTTCTCCATCAAAACAGTCATTTTTACGCAAAACACTTTAATGTGTGATGACCTCAGATGACAATGGCAAATACTGAAGGGGTTCTCTGCATCCCAAATTAAGCTTTGGGCCACCCCAAATCATACATCCACATGCCCAGGAGGGACTCCTCTACAAGATGGCACTGAGTGGACTCCACACCACTTTGTAGGGACACTCTTCTGGATGTGTGGGTATATATATGTTTTAGGGTGGTCCAAAGCTTTATTTATTTATTTTATTTATTATATTTATACCCCACCTTTTTTCCTTCAAGAAACCCAAGGCGGCTTACATAATCCTCCTCCACCTCCTCTCCATTTTATCCTCACAACAACCCTGTGAGGTAGGTTAGGCTGAGAGTCAGTGACTGGCCCAAAGTCACCCAGTGAGTTTCAAGGCTGAGTGGGGACTAGAACCCGGATCTCCCAAGTCCCAGTCCAACACCCTCACCACTACGCCACACTGGTTCATTTGCACATTTGATGTGCATAGCCCTAGTTTCTTATTCTTGGTGTGGCAGGCTATGCTTGAGAGAGCACTGCACTTAGAGGAAAACTTTGGGCTAGACAGTCCTCAGTTCCATCTGATTGAGGACACTCTCCTGGGTGTGTGGGTGTACAATTTGGGGTGTACAGCACCAGTTCTTTATTCTCTCTGTATTTTGGTTGTTATTGGCATGTGGCGGCAATTTTGACAGTGCCTTGCCCAGCCCACACACAAACCTTTGGGACACATACCATTGAATGCTGGACATGTGGGTGTATGATCTGGGATGGCCCACAGCTTAATTTGGGATGCAGAGGATCAGTTCTATATTTGCCATTGTCATCTGAGGTCATCACGCATAAATGTGCTTTGCATAAAAATGATGGTTTTGACTGGAAATAATTGTTTATCTTCAAGGGAACAATCTCCCAATTACAGACGCATATGATATGTTTGGGGTGCAAGAACATTTAAACACTAGGTGGCAATCTTTATTCAATTTACTGATTGAACTCTCAAAACTATGCGCAAATAAGGAACTAGTCACCAACTTCAGCATCGTTAAAACAATTTTAACAATTATGAAGTATTAGTAAAATACTGAATGTAGCAGCAAAAGTATGGGTGCTTCTAGATGAGGCTTTTACAGTGCCATCACCCTTTCATTCTCAGAATTGGCAGCCTCCCTGGGTCAATGGCACAAGTGTGCAATTGCACAAGTCTGACTAACCCCACCGCCCACAAAAATTTGTGCACATTGGTGTGCATTTCTTTTTAAAGGGGTGATAAACCAGTGAAAGCCCCTCCAATGTGCTGCTTGGGCACTTTGAAGGAGCTGTCATTAGCCGTCAAATCGGAGATCGCTTTTCGCAATCTCTGAAAAAAGAAAGAAAAAGGGTAATCAGGACAAAAAAAGCCAGGATGAGTGCAAATGGGCTCGCAATCATGGGGGTGGGAGAGGGCAGACAGATTGGTCCTGCCGTGGGGTCCCCTGGGATTCCTGCAGGAGGACTGAGGGGGAAGGAGTGGGAGTGGGCGGACAGTCTGTGGTGAGCCCAAGTGTCTGACAGGCGCACTGTGGATTTTTTGCACAACAACCCACTGTTGCTTATTGCCAGGGAGGGTGGGGTGTCGTGATGTGTGAACATGCCCAGTCCAGAGTTCGCATAATATGGCCACCCACACTTCCAATAAGCTATGCAGCTGGGTTGCTCATGGAAGAACTCACAGTGCGCCCAACAGATCGAGCTCACTGTGCGTTGTTCCCTGCTCCTTCCCCCTCGGTCCTTGGGGACTTGGTGGCTGAACCCATCTTGTCTTCTCTCCCCACTCCGATCATGACCCCTTTTTGGTCGCCGCCACTTTTTACCTTTCCCCCTCTTTTCTTTCCAAGACTTTTCATGATGTCTTCCAGTGACAGTCTCTCCAAAGTGCCCAAGCGGCACATTGGAGGAGCTGTAACTGGGTCACCACCATTTTTGTTTGTTTGTTTGTTTAGGTACTAGAAATGTGCACAAATATGTATGTATGTATGTATGGTTGGTAGTTCTTGTGCACTTCTAACTAGCCAAAATGTGAAGTCTTGCTTGCCTGGTCACTGTCCTGGTAAGTGCCTCCTGTCAAAGTGCAGGAGGCAACTTCCATAGACACTGACAAAGCAAGGCTGCAAATAGGTTAAGTTGTTACTTTGCTTTTCACTTGACAGCTGTTAAACAGCGAGCTGTCAAGAGAAAAGCAAATCTGTGAGGGGATCTTTACATGCGAAAGGGGGTAGTGATGACATCTTCCCCTTTTGGGCGAGATCCTCTAGTTTTTAAGTATTGTCCTGACTGTTCTCCATGCCCTCCACCTTTTCTACACTTCCCTGACCCTCTAGGTACTCCAGAAAGGTAAGATCTACAACCCACCCTCTTTTCGTGAATACTTTCTTTTGACAACTGTTAAAAGGGGATTTTCATTTTGGCAGGGATTTTGACAACGCTAAACATGGCTGCATGAAAACTACCAACCAATAATAAGAAAAATTATGAACATGTTTGTGCACATTTCTGGTGCCAAAAAAATAAGAAAAAAATGGTGGTGAACCAGACAGCCACTACAGTGTGCCATTTGGGCACTTTGGAGAGGCTGTCACTGGAAGACATTGTGAAAAGGCTCTGAGGGGGGAAATGGTGGCAGCAACTGAAAAGGGGTCGCAATTAGCGACGGGAGTGACAGCTGCTCCAAAGTGCTGCTTGGGCATCGGTGGAGCGGCTGTCACTGGTGGTGACATGGGTGAGCTCGGCAAGAGCAGCGAAGGGTTTTTGCTACTCTTGCTGAATGGCTTGTTCACCCCTTCCCTGGACCCATGATGGGTTCAGTCTTCCGGATTTGGACAACCCATCATGGGTCCAACAACCCCTGCAAGTAGTCATGGGTTGTCAGGGTGGCTTGTTGCCCACAAAGAAGCCACCTGCAGGAAGTGGTTGGGTTCGCGCAACACAACGACACACCACGATGGGTTGCCGTGTCATGCAAACCCAGTCAGTGTCACTTGCAAATGTGCTGAAGAAATAGGGACTGAATTAACAGTTGCATCACTTGATGAGCAGTGAGCCACCCTAGAAGGAATGCAATTATCACCACTATTACTAACAGGAATTGCCTGGGATAATATGCATACGTCAACACTATTAACATAAAGGGGACTCTCCATGATACAGTTGGTATCTGTTTTCAGAATGTTGTATGGGAACCCTTAGAAGAAGAAACTGTTGATGTTGGAACGTTTGGAACTGAAACCATATAGGAAGAGGCGACGGGTGCTTCCAGACGGAGGGCTTCTGGGCTCTGGCATACCGATCAAAAGACATTGTACAGCTATTCCACCCAGGGCCGGCGCTACCGCTAGGCAAACTAGGTGGTTGCCTAGGGCGCATGGCTGAAGAGGGCGCAGAAACGCTGCGCTCCTCTTCGCTGCCGCTGCTGCGCCACCCCCGCCGGGCCTCCCCCCCGCCCGCTGAAGCCACCGCGCCTCCCCCCCGCCCGCCGCTGCCGCCGCCGCGCCTCCCCGCCCGCCGCCGCGCCTCCTCGCCCGCTGCTGCCGCCGCACCTCCCCTCCTCTCCCCTCGCCACCTACCTTCTCCGCGTCGCTTCCGGAGCCCCGCCCACGTTGTTTTGGCGGGAGGAACCAGGGCAACAGGGCTTAAACAGCCCTGTTGCCCTGGTTTCCCTGGCAAAAAACAGAGTGCGGGGGTCCCGTCGCGTCACTTCCTCCTCGGAGGTGGAGGCGGCGGCAGCCAGGGCGGGGGGAAGGTAGATAGGTAGGTAGGTGCTGGCGGCGCACGGGTTTTTTTTTTTGCAGAGCAGGGCTGCTTTGCTCCGGAGCCCCCCCCATGGCACGAGAGGGGGGGCGCTAAAAATAATTCCGCCTAGGGCGCCAAACTGCCCTGCACCGGTCCTGATTCCACCTTTCCCCCCTTATTTGATTTACTGTACAAAGAAAAAACATGGAAGATGTGGTGGAATGCAAGATAATGACATCTGAACCCTGAGTAGTCTCCTCTCGCCTAGACTACTGTAATGCGCTCTACGTGGGGTTACCTTGGAAGATGGTTCAGAAGCTTCAGCTGGTACAGAATGCGGCGGCTCGCCTGATTAAGGGCAGCCGCCAGCGTGATCACATCACGCCAGTGCTTAAGGAGTTGCACTGGCTACCAGTTGCTTGCTGAGCTGAATTCAAGCTGTTGGTTTTGACCTTTAAAACCCTACACGGCTCCGGCCCAGTTTATCTCAAGGAGCGCCTCCAGCAACATCAAGTAGGCCGCTCAACAAGATCTGCCATGGACGGCCTTCTCCTTATCCCATCAGCCAGAGCAGCCAGGCTGGTGGGGAATAGGAAGAGGGCCTTCTCTGTGGCGGCCCCCACGTTATGGAACTCCCTCCCTAGTGACCTTCGCCATGCCCCCTCCGAGATGAGCTTCTGCCGCGCATTAAAAACATGGTATTTTAGGCGGGAATATGGGGTGGGTTAGAATTTTAAAAGAATTTTTAATACTGTTTTAATTATCACATTTTATTGTATTGTTTTAATTGTACATCGCCCAGGGTGGCCGGGTGGCCGGCCAGATGGGTGATTAATAAATGTAATAAAATAAATAAATAAATAAATAAAAGTCCATGAATGAGGCAGGGTGATTGCACCATAAAAACCTCATATTGGAAGCATCCCCAAACTATAAAGGGGTAGATTTGTATCATTTAATGAAGTAAAAACGATCTGCAATTCTGGATTATTCTGAAGATTGCATTGTGTTTGACACATTCACTATGTGACTGTCACTGGCATTTAAGATAGAGGGAGCTCCAGTGTGGATGGGTTGGAAACTTTTGGTAATCAACTTTCCCAATAGAAAATTATGTGTTTCCCACAAGCCAACCAGTCCCCAACATCAATATAGGTTGTAGCAGTAACAATTACAAGATTCCTCAAAAAAGCTCAGCGTGCCAGCAGAGGCACATCGTTGTGATGATCTGGCTATTTCAAAACGTGTATTTATAGTAAAAGCAGACAAAAATCCTAAGTTTGACAAGTTGTTCCTAATGCTTGGTGAATTTCACATCTGCCTGGCATGTTTCAAGATAGTAGGGAAGTTTGTTGAGCAATCTGGGGGCACCCACATCCTCAGAGAGATGGAAGTGCTTACTGAAGGATCACTGAATGGCTTCATAACAGGGACCCACTAGAACAGATGTAAAAAGGTACACCCTCTCACAGTTGCAGCTATGACAATCTGACACTTCAGTATATTCTGTCCAGTCATGACATCGCTTCTGAAATAGCTGAGGAGATTCATTCTTTATGTGACATGCCGTCAACCTTCAGAAAGGAAGATTTGACTGAGGAAATTATAAATTCCATCAATGCACATATGGAATTCTCAAGAAAAACTGAGTGAGCACAGGAAAAGGGCACAGGACTGGCTAGCCTTCATCTAACTCATTCACCTGTTTCACACTGGCAATCATAACTTGTTTGTATATTTTTTATTATTTATTTACTTATTTATTTACATTTATTAATCGCCCATCTGGCCAGCAACCGGCCACCCTGGGCGATGTACAAAATAAAATACATTTAACAAGATAAAATACATTTAAAACAAGATAAAGTACATTTAAAACAAGATAAAATACATTTAAAACAAGATAAAATACATTTAAAACAGTATTAATTTTTAAAAAAATCTTAACCCACCCCATATTCCTGCCTGAACAGCCAGGTTTTTAATGAGCAGCGGAAGCTCAGCAGAGAGGGGGCATGGCGGAGGTAACTCAGGAGAGAGTTCCACAGTACGGGGGCCGCCACAGAAAAGGCCCTCTTCCTCGTCCCCACCAGTCTAGCTGCTCTGGCTGAAGGGACCAGGAGAAGGCCGTCTGTGGCAGATCTTGTTGAGCAGCCTACTTGGTGTTGCTGGAGACGCTCCTTGAAATAGACTGGACCGGAGCCATATAGGGTTTTAAAGGTCAAAACCAACACCTTGAATTCGGCTCGGCAAGCAACTGGTAGCCAGTGCAGCTCCTTGAGCACTGGCGTGATGTGATCCCGGCGGCGGTTGCCTTTAACCAAGCGAGCCGCTGCGTTCTGTACCAGCTGTAGCTTCCGAACCGTCTTCAAGGGTAACCCCACGTAGAGCGCATTACAGTAGTCTAGGCGAGAGGAGATCAAGGCATGAACCACTGATGGGAGCAGGTGATTAGGAAGGTAGGGGCGCAGCTGCCGTATCAGATGGAGTTGATACAGCGCCGCCCGGCTCACAGCTGACACTTGAGCCTCCATGGACAGCTGGGTCTAGAATGATCCCCAAACTGCGGACCTGGTCCTTCAGGGGTAGATGTACCCCATTCAGCACCAGGTCAACATCCCCTAACCTCCCCTTGTCCCCCACCAGAAGTACCTCAGTCTTGTCGGGATTCAGCTTCAGCATGTTCCTTCCCATCCAGCCACCCACTGACTCCAGGCACTTGGACAGGGTCTCAACGGCCAACCTTGGTGAGGACTTGAAACAGAGGTAGAGCTGCGTGTCATCCGCATACTGATGACAGTGCACCCCAAACCTCCTGATGATAGCTCCCAGCGGCTTTAGGTAGATGCTGAATAACATCGAGGAGAGGATGGAACCCTGCGGCACCCCACAAGTGAGCGGCCGAGGGTCCGACGCCTCCTCCCCGAGAACTACCCTCTGGTACCTTCCAGAGAGGAAGGACCGGAACCACTGCAATACAGTGCCTCCCAAGCCCAAGCGCTCCAGGCGGTCCAGGAGGATACCGTGGTCAACGGTATCAAAAGCCGCTGAGAGATCGAGGAGGACTAGAAAGGAGCATTCGCCCCTATCCAAAGCCCTCCTCATATCATCCACCAAGGCGACCAAGGCCGTCTCCGTCCCATGTCCAGGTCTGAAGCCCGACTGGCATGGATCTAAATAATCAGCTTCATCCAAGTGTGCCTTCAACTGAGCACCCACCACCCGCTCGATCACCTTGCCCAGAAATGGTAAATTGGAGACTGGGTGGAAGTTGTTTAGATCCTGGGGATCCAAGGAGGGCTTCTTTAGAAGCGGTCTTATTACTGCCTCCTTGAGGGCTGATGGCATCACTCCCTCCTCGAGGGAGGCATTCACCACCGCCTTGATCCCCTCACCCAGTCTCTCCCTACAGCTTATGATGAGCCAGGACGGGCAAGGATCAAGCAAGCAGGTGGTTGGCCTCACAAATGAAAGCACCTTGTCCACTTCATCAGAAGGAAGAAGCCGGAACCGATCCCACAAAACCAGTCTGCCATTGGCCTCCTCCCGCTCACTCCCTGTGTCCACGACGCACAATATTCCACTCCTAATCCGATCGATTTTATCTGCGAAGTGCTTCGCTAAAGCCTCACAGGAGACTTTCGACTGTTCCATTGGGTCCGGAGCGGCTGGACAGACCAGACTCCGGACCACTTGGAACAGCCTCCTGGGGCAGCACTCCGCAGATGCAATGGAGGCAGCATAGAAATTCCTTTTTACTGCCACCCAGTAGGCTGAAGATGCAGCTCTGACCCGTGTTTGATCATCTTTGGAGCGGGAATTTCGCCATCGGCGCTCTAGCCTTCTCACCTCTTGTTTCAGAGCTCGCAGCGACGGAGTGAACCATGGTGCCGCGCAAGCTCTGTTTAGGCAAAGAGGGCGCTTCAGGGCAACTCGGTCTAATGCCCTGGTTATTGCAGAATTCCAGTCGTCCACCAGGGTCTTGACCGAGCTACTGTTTGTGTGCTCCAATTCCCCAAGCGCGTTCAGGAATCCATCCGAATCCATAAGATGCCTGGGGCGGACCATCCTAATAGGTCCTTCACCCCTGCAGAGGGGTTGTGGCATCGTATCCAACCCCACCAGATAGTGATCTGACCATGACAAGGGGGTGGTGGATATACCCCCGATTTCCAGATCATTCCCCCCCTCTCCAGAAACAAAAACCAAGTCCAGTGCTTGACCGGCTACATGGGTAGGTCCAGTTAATACAGGGTGCAGCTCCCAGGAAGCCATGGTCTCCATGAAGTCCCGAGGTGCCCCCGTGAGGGCAGCCCCCAAATGCACGTTGAAGACCCCCAGCACCAATAGCCTGGGGGACAACACACGCACATCAGGGACCAGCTCCAGCATCTCGGCCAGGGAGTCTGTCGTGCAGCGGGGTGGATCACGAGCAGAATCCCCAGACTGCCCTTTGGACCCAACCTCCAGTACATGCACTCAATAAATGTGGTCTCCCGGAGAGGGAGTCTGGTAAGGACCAAGGACTCCCGGTAGATAACAGCCACTCCCCCTCCCCCTCCCCGTCCCCCAACCCTTGGCTGCTGGGCATACGAGAAACCGGCCGGACACAAGGCCACCAGAATTGGAGCAGCGGCCTCGTCCAGCCCCAGGTGAGGAACCTATTGCTGCCTCTGCTTGCTGGCAAAAGCCCAGGTCAGCTGGGGCCGGATCTTTATAGTCCCCTCCAAGTTGTTGCAGGTGGGGCAGGGTGGCTCCTGGCTGGGCCCGGTCCTGCAGGAGGCAGCCAGCAGTCCCACAGGCGGGGTTGGCCTCCAGTAAGGCAGCAGCACCAGGGCCGGGTCCCACTTGCCTTGTTTGCTGCCTCTCCTTGCTGGCCTTGGTCAGATGCCCAGATTGTTTGTCTTCAGTCAGCCAAACTATGTGAAATGGCTTGTCCAACTACAAGACAACATGCCAAAGATGGAGAAAACTGACAAGACGGAGAGACTATGGTTGGGTGGTTCTTGGGTATGAGAATTGGGTGGGGCAATTCTAAAAAAGAACAGGCACATAGTTTGGGGGTAATCCTAGATTCATCATGGTCATTAGAAGCCCAAGTGACTTCTGTGGAGAGAATTGCTATTACCAACTTCAGTTGGTATATCAACTGTGCCCTTTCCTGGACAGGGATAGCATGGGCACTGTAGTCCATGCATTGGTAACCTCATGTTTAGATTACTGTAATGTGATTTACATGGGGCTACCCTTGTGCTTGGTTCAGAAGCTGCAGCTGGTGCAGAATGGAGTGGCTAGGTTGCTAAGTGGGGTGCCTGGTTGAGCACATATTACATCTTATTAGCTACAGAGCCAAGTTCAAGGTTGGCATGGACATCCCTGAATAACTTGGGACCAGGTTACATGGCAGGCTGCCTTTCCCGATAGAGACCTGTGAGATAGATAAGATAATCAGAGGAGGCCTTGTTGCTTGTACTGCAATCTGTGGACTGCAACCCAAAAGTGGGCCTTCTATGTGGTGGCACCCACCTTGTGGAATGACCTCCCCGCTGGTATTCAGGAGACACTAACTGTGGCATGCTTTAGGTGCCTGTTAAAGACCCATCTCTTTACCCAGGCCTTTCCTGAATAATTGTACTGCCCAGTTAGTTTGCTTATTAATTGGTGTGCTGTTAACTTTGGTTTTAGCTATTTTAAACATTTTAACTGATGGGTTTTGTATTTACTATGACATATTTTAATTTCTGATTTTGTAAACCACTTAGAGATGTCTTTTGATATGTTAAGTGGTATATAAATTGATTAAGGATGCAATCTTATGCATGTTTAGACAGAAAAAAGTCCTGCAACTCCCAGCATGCCCAGGCAACCATGCTGGCTGGGGAATGCTGGGAGTTGTAGGACTTTTTTGTCTGAACATGCATAGGATTGCACCTTAAATAAAAATAATAATAAACTCATCCTGGCATTACAAATGACTTCAAATAAGGGACTCTGTCCATATGCTGAACAAGAATTTCTCAAGATCTGCTGTTGACATGACATTGGAACAGTCAATGCTAGTGCTCCAAGTCATCTAACAGGAATTTTAGCATTCACCAATTCAATATGTGCCAGACAAAGATGGGCATGAAGTCATTTAATGAAAAGAAACATCTTGAGTGATATATGTGTAGAGAAATTGGGCTCCACGAACAGGAAAACATTGCTGCTGAACTGCACCCTGCCAAAGGGTCAAAAGATCATACACAGTTGAACAGTATCATTGTAAACACTGAAGAACGTCTAAATCAGTGTTCTCCAACCTTGGGCCCCCAGATGTTTTTGGCCTACAACTCCCAGCATGCCCCAGCCAGCTTAGCTGGGAGTTGTAGGCCAAAAACATCTGGGGGCCCAAGGTTGGAGAACACTGGATTAGGCATTTAGAAGTAATCTTGTCTTTGTTCCAGGAGACTGCTCTTAGTCTCTAGGCCAGTGTTCTCCAACCTTGGGTCCCCAGATGTTTTTGGCCTACAACTCCCAGCATGCCCCAGCCAGCGTAGCTGGGAGTTGTAGGCCAAAAACATCTGGGGGCCCAAGGTTGGAGGACACTGGTCTAAATCCATCTGATCCAAACATCAAACCCTCGCTGTTGTTAGCTGTGGAAAACTTCATCACCTTCTACACAGTGACCTGATTTCTTGTTGCACAGACTTCACAAGGGCTTGTTATAACCAAACGATTACAAGGTGACAAATAAGTATCTTTGCTTCTAAAGTAGCAACACTCCGAAGAAAAAAGATGGTAGAAAGGTAGTTGAACTTGAAGCCGACAGATTTAATGGGGTGGCTCTTGTCCATAGCACTACCAATGTACAGTAATACCTCGGATTGCAAGTAACTTGCTTTGAGAGCGTTTTGCAAGACAAGCAATCTTTCAGATATTTAATTTTTTTTACTTGATATACAAGCGACGTCTTGCAATACAAGTACTGTAGTATGGCTTAAATTAAAAATCTCTGTACGGATTTTTTTTGGGGAGGGGATTTCGTTTTGATAGGAAGAGTGTTTTGGATTACAAGCACGTTTCCGGAACGAATTATGCTCTCAATCCAAGGCATGACTGTATTCTCATTAGGACATTTAAAAGTAGAATCGAAATTTAGGGACCATCTTCCACTGTGTTCCTTCTTCATGGCCTAGGGTGAGCTTCCTCCAACATTTGGAGGCATCTCAAGATACATTCTTGTAAAGCTATGCAACATGAGTGGCGGTGATGTGCAAATTGTCTTTGACAGGACAGTTACTCCATCAATAAAAGTCCTCGAATGAGCTAAGATTAGCTGCTGTGACCAGCAGTACGCAATTTCTGGGACAGAAATGTGACAATCTTCTAATTTCATTGGAGCACGAAGGAATGATAAATTCAAAGAGGCTCAGGTATTATTTCTAGTGAAAGCACAGAAGTCTGATGTTTATATCATTCTTAGTCCCAAGGTATTGCAAGGAACCCTAAAAGAAGAGTGCATGTAGTCTGCAATGTAGTGAAGAGCTGCTTCAAATGCACCCTTGAAGAGACAGATTCCCAAGTGATTTACTGCCTTAAAAACACCAGGTACCTCACCAAGCAATAGTGTCATACACCTCGTTGACATACATGGGTTGGTCATTCTTCTGGGAAACATTTCACACCTAAATGATGAAGTAAATGTTTGGATAGAAGCAGCCCTACAGTCAAAAAGAACAATTCAGCGCAGAAACCATGATTTGCATTATGCCAGTGTTCTCCAACCTTGGGTCCCCAGATGTTTTTGGCCTAGGGCATGCTGGGAGTTGTAGGCCAAAAACATCTGGGGACCCAAGGTTGAACACTGCATTAAGTGCATTATGCCATTGTTCCCCATTATGTCTGAACTGGGGACCTCTGGCTTAATGTCAGTTAACAAACCAGGATCTACTTATCCTGGTTTGTTTACTGAGATTAAGCAAGTTCACTGGTTCACACATAATGGAGAACGATAGCTTAATGGTAGAACTCTGTCCCAGGATCTCTTCCTGTAACAGGGAAAGGGAAGGGTGAGAGAGGAGCTCATCCATGGCTCTGTACATGGAACAGGTAGCATTTAGAGAATTCTGCTTTGGATTTCAACAGCCTACCTAACAACCTAAATGGTGATTTCAGAATCACACAACTGTATGCTGGGGTGACATATTGAGGGGAGCCAAACTGTACTAGCATGATAAATGGTGAGAAGGTGGGGAAAGGGTATCTTATTAAGCGTGCCACACTTTTTGAATGGACTGTTTGTTGCAGAAGTACACAATTGGGGCCCCATCTCAAAAGTGCCCAGAGTGTTTCTAAAATGAGAGCAGCTGGGGCTGACCTGCCTGTTGCACCCTGTGCCCTGGAAGCCCTTGCCACTACATCTAGGGCTGTGTATAACTGGTTCCGAAGAAGCTCAGAATCAAGTATAGAATGTGGTACTGGGAGCAAAATTCAACCGAGAGTCTGAGCTTTCACCTTTCTCTCCCCCCCACAATACATTTCTTGCCCTTACAGCTGCAGATAGATACTTAAAAACTGGGATGGTGATGGAATCAAGGTGTCCAGCAGTTGGGGTGGGACTTCAGTGGTAGGCATAGCTCCTCCCCTCTCTCTAATTAACAAAGCCAGAATAAATTTTGCAAATTACAGAACAGTGCATAAAAAGATTATGCACATTTACTCAATGTGTACAGACTATAGAATTCATCCTGTTTTGGCTGAGTTTGGATTGTCTGGGTGCAATTAAAACAAAAAAATCACTTGAGTACACACAGCGCTGTTACACATTTCATGTATATGGGAAAAGTTGTGAATACTAAGCTAGTAAACTGCAATCTGCGTGTTCAAAAGTACACTTCACTACGATTACTTAATGTTTCAGGCTTAGCAGTAGAAATAGGTTTTGGGGTTAACCCAGTGAGCGCTAGGCCAAATGTAAGTCTTAGAGCAGTGTTCTCTAACCTTGGGCCCCCAGATGTTTTTGGCCAAGACCGGGGTGAGCAAGCAGAGAATGTTTCATTTCTCAATTTGTTTTTATTTAAAATTTTTCATTTTTCCTTCTCTATTAGCTCACTAGCTGTTGCCCATGGCTGCACTCATGTGGATTTTAGGATCTAGTATAATTGTTTTTAAAAGAAACACGTATGGAAAAGATGCAGTGTCTCTGACTGAAAGTGTAACGTTTAGGCTGGGTGCTGGCAGCAGCAATCTTTTGTGACAGAAATATCTGTTCTTAAAGAAAAATCAGGTTAATCCTGAGAGTCTACAGGTGATGAAGAGTGAGCATGCCAAGTTTGGGGTACATCCGTCTAAACGTGATGGAGCCTATGCGACGATGTCCCACACACAACAGTCGGTCATTAAAAAAATTTCCCTCCCTTTTCACCCCGTCATGTAAAAGGTTTCCCTCCCTTTTCACCCCCTCAGAGAACATTCTAAATGGCCTAGGGGAGATTTGCATACCCAGCCCTATTGGCCCTTGCAGGAATTCATACGAACATTCTAAGTGGCGCATGGGCTATTTGCATAACTGCTGCTATTGGCTCCTGCAGCAATTATGAGGCGAGGCCTATTTGCAGAACTGCAGATATGAGAGTGGGGTGATTTTGCCCCCTTTTTTCACCCCCTTAGGGACGGAATTTCCCAAAATCCTTCCTTAGTGGGGGTCTACGTCATAAAAGCAATGTCCCTTCAAAATTTCATGTTCCTAGATTAAACGGTTTGAGCTGGGCGTTGATGAGTCAGTCAGTCAGGACACCTTCTTTTATCTATATAGATTTGTGTTCGTGTTTCATTTTTTTTGGTATTGATTTCAGTGGGAAGCCCAGCCTCTATTCTGCTGCCTGTAACTTTGATGATTTCCCAGCAAACTGCCTGAGAAGTTCAGGCATCTTACTACCAATATCAATCAATAGGGAAGGTAGAGGCTGAGTTTCCACCTTTCCGAGGAACTTCCCATTAGATCCAAGACTGCTGCTCCACATAATATTCTGGACAAAAGGCATTCCATTTCCCTCAAACTTTTATTTAAAAGCCCTAAATGAAGTTTGACAAAGGCCTCCAACTGAAGTTACTCCGCCAGCTGAAGTTGAAGAGGTGTTCACAGTGCCACCAGATCTGCCAGTCCGTCCGTGTCCCCCCCATTCACCTAAAAACCAGTAAGGAGAATAGCAGATTCATTTAGCCCCTTGTGGGGATATCCGTGACTGAAAACCACAAAGCAACTTTACTTTAGAAGACCACTTCTTCAATTTGGGGTGTTATTTTCTCTTCCACAGCCACTACAGGGTATTTCCCCCCCTGTACCACCCCCAACATGCAAAATATAGAAAGAAAGGCAAGTTCTGGGTTCCGGCCAGTAGACAATGGTTTGTATTGGGCAAGAAACAAAAACAAAACAAAATAAATGCAGTAAACCCCAGAGCATCAAGGGAAACCATCATCATCATCCTCGGCCATTTCCTTGGCAAATTCTAGATCCTGCTGCTCACGCTCCCGGCGCTCCTGCAAAGCAAATGCAATGTGATTTAGTGCAACTTAGTCAACATGCAGTGACACGAAGCATCATGAAAGGCGCATCTCCAGAGATTTTTTCTGATGGCACATCCCCAACGGGAGCCAAAGGGGGACATCTCATGCAACAGTGTAAAAAAGGCTACAGATACTTCGCAGAAAATATATTTAAGAGTGGGTTGCAAACATACCTACGTATATTTCTCTCTCCTTTTTAAGCTACTTATATGGCTGATACAGTGTATAATGGAAGAAAGCCATTTTAAGCAGAATGATAGCTATGATTCTGGGGCTATGTTGCCTGAGTGGTATGATGGGAATATGTAGCTTCCTATAAAAGATGCACTCTCGATTGCATCTTTTAGTCAGAGAAACAACGTATTAGTCACAGAGAAACAATGTCCAAGAGCTCTTCCTATGGCTGTGGCCTGCCCCAACCTTGAAAACAGTAGTTACATTACTAATAAGCATAATCCTGTGCGTGTCTATTCCCGTGCAGCAAGAGTTCTTTCAAAAGATGCTCTAGGCCAGTGTTCTCCAACCTTGGGTCCCCAGATGTTTTTGGCCTACAACTGCCAGCATGCCCCAGCCAGCTATGCCAAAAACAGGCCAAAACATCTGGGGACCCAAGGTTGGAGAACACTGCTCTAGGCACCACACTCGGTGGTTGGGACTCCACAAACTCGCACGAGCACCTGACTGCCTCCTGTTCTCTTTGATCAGAGAGAGTGAGGGCCCAAAAGAGAGGGTACAAGAGAAAGCAATTTTGCTGCTTCTTCAACATGAGCCATCTTGCACTGAATTGAGGGGAGCGGGGGGAGGGGTAAAAGAATGACAGCCGGCATAAAGAGTGAAGAGAATGTGTTTGGATGTCACATCAATCCATGATGTGGATGAGCAGCAGCCCATTCTCTCTGTCTTCACTTCTCCCTTTATGCAAGTGGGTCAGCAAACCGAGAAGGGATAGCTTTGAGCTACATCGCAATCTAGGATTATGGTTAAGTGCACCCAAAGAAGCCAAGATTCGTAAGCCAATGTCTGTTCACCCTCTTGTGCAAAATGGAGAGTGAATATTTTGCATGCACCAGGTTGCATGCTGCTCATTCACATCATGGGATCTTGGCTTAATGTGATGTCCCAATACCTGGTGGCAGGGCCGGGAGGAGGAATGACAGAGTGATAGAAGTTAATGGAGAGCGGCAGCAGAGATGAATATGAGGGTGGAGAGAGCACTCCCCACTTTTAATCTTTCCAGAAGAGAGCTCAGGACTGTTTACACATGGTACATGTGCTTTTCTGGTGTTAGATCACTTTGTCAAAATGCCACCAAAGAGAAAAAAGGAGGAGTAGGTGAAGTCAGGGATGTTGAAGAGTCCTTGGTTTCGAGTCACGAGTCGAGTCACAAGTCTTTGGACCCGAGTCTCGAGTCCGAGTCCTTGGTCCAAAATGGTGACTCACGAGTCATGAGTCACTCCCAAAGCTGACTCCACGAGTCCCCATTAAAATCAATGGGTTTTCCCCCCAACAAAATAAGGCTATTTCAGATGTGTGGCTTAAATAAATTCTAGGCACAAGTGTGCCTTTTTATTTCAAAACTCTGCAACTGATTTTGGCAAGAACAGACCAGGTAGCCAAACCCAAAATAACCAGACAGGCAGAGGAGGCAGGGAACCCCACAGCAGGCAGGCAGAGGCAGCCAAACCCCAAATGTCTGAAAGATTGCATTTTAGGAAAACGATTTTACAAAATAAACTTGCTGTACTTCCTAAAACCTATCCATGTTGCATTTGAGGAACACGATTTTGGAACACGAGTCCTTGGTCTCGAGTGCCGAGTCGAGTCTCAAGTCCCATTAAAGATATTGGGACTCGAGTCTGACTCAAGTCAGAGGGGGGACTCAGTCCGACTCACGAGTCGAGTCCTGGAGTCCGAGTCCCCATCCCTGGGTGAAGTATCATGTTTTTAAGCAGGAAATGGACAGTGGACTTTTTTTTTGATGGGGGGGGGGATGTGAAAGGAATGCCTTTTTGTCTCATTTGTGGGAAACTTTGCTACCATGAACAAAAGCTAACCTTGAAAGATACCATATTGCAAAGCATGGTAACTGTGAAGGCATTCAAGGACAGCTGCAGGAGAAAAAATAACAGCACTGAAAAAGAATCTGAATGTTCAGCAAGGAGTTTTCATAAGACCAAAATGAGAAAATTGACAGTGTTGTTGCCGTGAGTGAACTCCTGGCAAAAAAAAAATAATGCATTCAGATGATGAGTTGGT
The DNA here is from genome assembly GCA_021292165.1 of Shinisaurus crocodilurus. Classification (NCBI taxonomy): domain Eukaryota; kingdom Metazoa; phylum Chordata; class Lepidosauria; order Squamata; family Shinisauridae; genus Shinisaurus; species Shinisaurus crocodilurus. The sequence goes on along the minus strand of CM037877.1, from coordinate 268,062,082 downwards.
AAAGGAGTGTATTGTGATTGCAGCTTTGCTGGCTCCATAGAAACTCTACCATGCAAGACAGTATCAAACTGAATTAATGAATTTGTTCAGAATGTTGAGAAGTTTCTGAAAGACTATGTAGCTGATATTGTGTTCTGTTCTCTGGCTACTGATGATTATTTATAACTTTCTTTACTTTGCAGATTAGAAGATGGCTGCACTCTGGACACTGACTTATTAAATAAGTCTCATTTGGACTTCTTCTGAACCCACCACCACCTTTGGCCCTGCCCACTGCTGGCATGCAGCCCCCCCCCGACAGATTTCCCACAAGGGAATGCAGCCCTGTCAGGAAGAAGAAAAAAAAGGTTGCCCAACCTATCCTAAAGAGAGACTTAAAATGTTTAAATAAAATTGCTCTGTAAAGGAGCAACCCCAAGCTTCTAGGGGGAACAGCTGAAGGTCTGTTGAATGTTGCAGGCCTCCACCTTTGCCCATGGAGGCTCTACCTTGATGGTGGCAAAAGGTTCTGCCATCACTGCTCCAACAGCAAAAGGGAGTAAAAATGAGAGAGTCAAGGCTGGTTTGGGGGAGGCAGTCCAATGGGACGGATCCTTTTTTCTTTTCTTTTTTTAAATAAAAGGAGAACCAGTGGGTAGGAAAGGCAAAAGGAAGATTTTGCCATGGCCTGCATGGCAGGGCTTGGAAAGTGGCCATTTCTCTGCCACAGATGTTCCCCCCAACCTCCAAAGGACTGTTCTGCACATTTCATAAATATATCACGTAGTTCTATTTTATATACCAAGTTATAAATGGTGCATTTTATGTTGCTTATGTCAAGCAATAAGATACATTTACATTTAAGAAGTATTGCATATATTTCACCTTTTTTTCCTGAAAAAATGGACTCCCCCCCCCGCTTCAATATTTTTGGAAACTGTACATCTCTAATTGTGGGACAGGGCTTCAGTGCCCTTGCCCTTCCCATCACTAGCAAAACCATAATAAATTATTCACAATGGCAACACTTGCAGATTAGAATGGTGCAAACTTACTCAACTTACATAATTATACAGGCAGTCCCCAGGTTACGAACGAGTGCCGTTCTTAAGAATGTCTTTAAATCGAATTTGTATGTAAGTTGGAACAGCATAGCTTTCTATATGTTAAAATCGTCATTTACGCAAACTGCGTAGTATACTACGTTATGTACTCTACGTAAACAACGTAGCGCCGGGGAACCCTGTGGCTCACGCTGGCTCAGCTTGTCTGAGCGTGGAAAGCTAAGCAGGGTCAAGCCTGGTTATTACTTGGATGGGAGACCCCTCCTCTAGTTTCCTGCATTGAGCAGGGGGTTGGACTCGATAGCCTTGTAGGCTCCTTCCAACTCTATGATCTATGAAATCTATACGTCCGTTCTTAAGTATGGGTTGTCTATAAGTCGGACGTTCCTAACTCAGGGACTGCCTGTATAGGTCATAGGATTTAGCTTTTCTTGGCACAGAATTTTAATCTTTTTACACATAGCCTGGGATATGGAAATTCAGCACTAGTGTAATAGAAACTCCTAGTCCGCTGGAGCATTCTTGTTCCTAGAACATTGGCTTGGCTTAGAGCAGACCTAAACTTAAGTGCCATTGATATCAGTGGGCCTATCCTACACATGACTAAGTCTGGCTCCAACCACTGTCATCCAATTAATTTGTCAGGCTGGACGGCCACTCTCCCTTCCCACCTGCCATTCTGGGCCACGCACCTTCTTTTGCTTGTGCAGTATCTTAAATAAATGTGCTCACTTAATCAATGAGAGTTATGGGAGATAATGGAGAAGAAGAAGAGCACGGGACTACGAACAGGCTTATGGATCACCTCTTGAGGCATGGCACCCTAGAACCACCATCTACTGCAGATCTGTGCTCTAACCCAAGTAACTTTCTGAGCAGTTGTCAGGGGAACCTCACCTCTGCAGACTCCAGGTCCTTGTTATAAGACTTCGGAGGGAACCTCATAGCCTGAAAACAAGAGGAGGAAATGAGAGGAGGCAGACAACAATGAACTGGAGGCAAGACTCACAGGGCTTGCAAGCCTCAGGGCAAGAAGCCTAGACAGAGAGACCTTCAACAGCAGATACACAGGACTTTTACAGGTAGGATGCCCCTGCTCTTTGGCTTGAGATTGGTGAGCAAGCTCCATGCAGCTTTCCCTACTATGACTTTGGTGTCAGGAATCAAATCTCAGTCCAGTCTCTCAGGATCCCTTTCTGTAACCCCTTATTTGCACCAATAAATCACATTTAGCATTGATATGGTGCTCTAGAGTGCTCAAAGAACTTCTCATGCTCTCGGCAGTCCTTACAACATGGTCAGGTTAGGTCACTATCGTTGTTCCTACACTGCAGATGGGCCTGAGACTGAGCGAGAAAGTGGATTACTCATGGTCACCAGTAAGTTCACACTAGGAGCTTCAAACTCATAACTTCTGGATTCCTAGTTTAGCCCATACCTCATACTAGTCAATTCCTTTATTACCCATTCCCCGAGTTTCCTGAAGAAAGTGTACAGGAATCCAATTCCCACCATCACATGATTTTATTGCTGGATGTCACTAGGTATCAAGTCCTCAACGAAGAAAGTAGCAGAGGAACGCATGAACGGCGGCACTAGCAATTCTAGTGTGATTGTATTTGAAAGGTACAGGACTCTTGATTCAGAGGAATGGAAGTCAGCAAGTTCTAACTGTGGGATAGAGGTTCCCCTCTTTTCTACCTTGTGCAAATGCAGCACATTCCCAGAACCACCCATGTGGGACACCGATGCAGATTTGCTCCTTTACCTTGACAGACATATTGTGAATGTCGAGGCAGAAGGAGATACGTTGGTGGAAGGCCAGCTGGGGTTCCCGTGTGGAGTAGATGTCAGTCATCTCCTTGGACTGGACGTAGCCCTTCTCATGGTTAATGCTGGCTTCAATCACGCCATCCCGAATGGCCTGGGAACCACAGACAGGAAGAGTCAGTTGCCTTCCAATGACAACATTCATAGGAGCAAGGCAAGATGGTGCTGAAGTAAAACCTTAGGAGTTTTCCTGAGAGGTTAATTTTTAGAGAGGGGTTGTTGGGCTCAAGTCTTCCTAACAGCCATGCCCCTCATTCCAGATGTACGGTGGCAGGCTTGGGTTATTTGCAGAGGGAAAGGCATTCACATCATGCTCAAAACCCCTATTTTATTTTGATTATTTAAAAATGCTTATAAGCCACCTATAGGACAAAAGGGCCCTCTCAAGGTGGCTTACAAAATTAATACATCAATACACAATTAAAATCCAATTAACAACTTATGACAAATGACACAGTGGGCATGAAACTCCATCTCATACAACTTGTTCTGCCAAGTACAAAAAGTCCTTCAAATTCTTGCTCACACATTTAGTTCGAATATCCTGCATCAGAAAATCAGAGCTTGAAGGGGGACTTCAGTTATCAGGATTATGGTGGCTGAAGTCCTGGTATCCTTCTGCCAGGAGGTTCCTGTCAAGAGCAGGAGGCTAAGCTTCTGAATGGCTTGACAGATAAAGAGCATTTGTTCAAGACTCAGGTGATCACAGAGCTTTACTAGCCTTGCAAAGCAAGAGAACGAGTGGAAATTCCTATTCAGCCCAGCACCGGGGCCTCACTACAGTTATTTATTTATTATATTTATACCCCGCCTTTTTTCCTGCAAGGAACCCAAGGTGGCTTACATAATCCTCCTCCTTCCCTCCATTTTATCCTCACAACAACCCTGTGAGGTAGGTTAGGCTGAGAGTCCGTGACTGGCTCAAAGTCACCCAGCGAGTTTCATGGCCGAGTGGGGACTAGAACCCGGATCTCCCGCGTCCCAGTCCAACACTCTCACCGCTACGCCACACTGGCTCACCAGTTACTCACCTTCGCAACAATGAATTCAGCATCCTCTGGGCTATCCAGCTGCAACTTCTGGGCTATGTCAGCCAAGGAGATGCGCGAGTACGAAAGGCTGATCATGCGAACACCTGCATGAGACACAAAAGAAAAAACGGTAAGCCAAAGAAAGTGAAAATGGGGTGGGCAGACAAAGGGACATCCATCAGATACAAGTGATCTTTTCTCTCTACTCGAGGGGAGCTTTTGCAGAAGCAGAGACTTGCTTGCCACCTACACCTGCCTAGAGAATGGTGGTAGGAGAGAGGTGAAACAAGGGGACACACTCACAGGCAACTGAGGAAAGGGGCATGGCCGAGCCAGCATTGTAAACACGGATCCAACCCCAAACCTCCACGCTGCCATGGGATGGGATAGGACAACTCTTGAGCAACGGGGGGTGGTCTCTCACCTGTCTTAATCACATTGTGTCTCAGCCGGATGATGAGGGTGTAGGTTCCATCTGCTTGGAACTTATCATCAAACTGGTCGAGGACCTGGTTGAACTTGGCCAGGTTTCCTGTACGAACAGCTGTAAGAACACAGAAGGATGCAAGGGAGGATACAGGTGAAGGTGTGTGTGTGTTTGTGTGTATGCATGCTCAAACACGTGTATATCACCGCAGCCTGGGAATTCTAACTCTCTCTTTCGTGTTACAACATAATGTCCTTCTCGCTGGTGCTTTGGATTAGCGTGTTAATGTGCAATGTATCTAGAGCAGTGTTCTCCAACCTTGGGGCCCCAGATGTTTTTGGCCTATAACTCCCAGCATGCCCCAGTAGCTATGCTGGCTGGGGCATGCTGGGAGTTGTAGGCCAAAAACATCTGGGGCCCCAAGGTTGGAGAGCACTACTCTAGAGGCTTTGCTACATACAAGATGCATAGTTACAAAGTATGGCCTCCATTACAAAGTATGGCCAGACATGTGACCCTATCAAAAGGCATGCAGTGACTCGGTTGTGTAAACTCACCTTGAGGCTTCATCAAATATTCTATAGTGTGCGATATATACTCATTTAGTATCTGACCACTTACCCACCGTGTTCACATACTATATGTCAGTAGTTTCATTTAATTAATGGCTTTATAGCCATGTAAAACTTCAAAGGCTCAATCACATATTATGGTTGTGGTAGAAATCATCACAATATTCTTCAGAAAACTTTGCCGTTTCTTTAGTGTCTTCATGTTGTATTTTGTAGTGAAGTCTGTTCTTAGAATCATAGAAAAGTAAGAGTTGGAAGGGGCCTACAAGGCCATCGAGTCCAACCCCCTGCTCAATGCAGGAATCCAGGTCAAAGCATCTTCAAACTCCTTACCAAGTCCTGCAGTGGATGTAGCCAGTATGTGGAAAGAAACCTCTGGCTTCTGATATAAACAAACCCTTAACAAGTGGGGATGTTTATTTATTTATTTATTTATTTATTTATTATATTTATTAATCGCCCATCTGGCCGGCCACCCGGCCACCCTGGGCGATGTACAATTAAAATACAGTAAAACAACACAATAAAATATAATGATTAAAACAATATAAAAAATTCTTATTAAAAACCTAACCCACCCATATTCCCGCCTGAACAGCCATGTTTTTAATGCACGGCGGAAGCTCATCACGGAGGGGGCATGGCGAAGGTCACTAGGGAGGGAGTTCCATAATGTGGGGGCCGCCACAGAGAAGGCCCTTTTCCTAGTTGTTAAGAGAATCCTTGGCAACCTGTGGTGTTTAATCACACCCAGACATGGAGTGCATTAAAGGACTATAAAGTCATTTCATCAACATATGAACACTCCAGGGACCTCACATAGCATGTCTTAAAATAATTGTGGTAGAAATAATCAATGTATGGCCAAGCCTTTTTGGTGAAGCTGTTTAGAATTTCTAAAGAGAACAGCTCTATTCTGATGTTCTCAACCTGAATAAGGCAAACTGCATGAGGGGAAGGAGTGCTCCAGCCCTGCCCCTCCCCCTCATCACATCTGTTACCCTCAACTCATGGAGAGTGACAGCCTAAAGAGGAGAGCCTCCTGTATCCGTGGAGGCTCTCCAAGCAAGTCAGAATGCTGAAAGAAATGAGTTGAGGTTGACGGATGATGAAGGACAGGGGTGAGGCTGGAGTACTTATTTCCCTCGTGCATTTGCCCAATTCAGGTTGAGAATGCTTGAATAGGGCTAGTGTTTGTCTTGAATCTTAGCTTATGATCAACTGGAATCTTAATTAAGGCTGCAATCCTACACACACTTACCCAGGAATAAGTCCCATTCAACTCCATGGGGCTTACTTCCCAGTAGATGTGCATAACGCTGTAAAGGGATTAGGCGATTTTAGGTAGAGTATTTTAAATGTCATCTCCGAAAAGTGTGAAGACACAATAGCGCATATAGAGAAGGTGCATAATATGACATTGGTTTAAAGTAACTTAAAAAAGAGCGAACTGAAGATATATTCCAACTTTCTTATTTTTTTTTTAAACATATACTGAAAGAAATCAAGAGCTTATAAACTAGAAAAATACAAGGATATCTATATGTTATGAACCCAAGCAAACTATTTCTTCTACTTTTCAGATGCCATAACTGGGTACCTTTGTGTATAGACCAGTGTTCTCCAACTCTGGGTCCCCAGATGTTTTTGGCTTACAATTTCCAGCATGCCCCAGCCAGCTATGCTGGCTGGGGCATGCTGGGAGTTGTAGGCCAAAAACACCTGGGGACCCAAGGTTGGAGAACACTGGTATAGACCATGCCCATCAGTTTTGTTTTACTAGTGGTGTTTGTGTTTGGCGGATGGGAAGTGGATGGAATAAGTGCCCGATTGGTCTGTGCCCACAAGAGCTTTGTGTTACTAAGAGAAGATGTATTATGTACACCCTAAGTATTATATTGCAGTTTCTTACACTAAATGAAAAACAAAAACAAGAATGTTTACTTGAACCTCATTCAAATTGAGCAGATAACTAACTGCAAGAAGCATGAATATCTATGAACAATATTTCAAAGGGACTGTGCTGTACAAGAGAATTCTGAAACATGTACGAAAGAACCACATTGTTAAAGGCTATTTATTCCGTATTCTTGTATTTTTGCTTCTGATTATAGCACTGCAATATCGTCGGCCTTTGTTTTTACCACACTGTTAAGTAGGGCCCCGGGCATACTACCTACCCTGTGTCAAGAGGAAGTAGGGCATGAGTGATCTCTTCAGAGATGGCTGCCGAAACTGCAGTCTATCCGGAATCTCACCTAGCAGCAGTTCCACCACAATCAGCAGCTTATGGACCTAGGGCACAGATGCACAGACTCGTTTGTCCTGTTACTAACCACAAAGCAAAACTACAAACTGGCTGTCGTAGAATTCTGCATACTCTTCTCATCATTGGCCCACAGCGCTACCTGGAGGAGCCGGCTTCCACTCACCGTCTGTTTGAAACCAACAGCTGTGTGTTGTGGGGCTTTCCGTAGGGCATTTGTCATGGTTCTCCTAGCTTCAGAATATTCCAGCTGGATGGCCTTGATGCGGCCTGGAAGGGAAGAGGAACTCAGCACTAGGAAGGTTTGGTGTGGATGTAACAGACTACAGCTGCCTTCAGATTATGGCAGTGTTCTCCAACCTTGGGTCCCCAGATGTTTTTGGCCTTCAACTCCCAGCATGCCCCAGCCAGCATAGCTGGCTGGGGCATGCTGGGAGTTGTAGGCCAAAAACATCTGGGGACCCAAGGTTGGAGAACACTGGATTATGGCTTCCCCTTGATTGATTTTGCACTGCCGTGCTAAATTGGAATCTGGGGTGTGTGGAATGGGTTGGGAGGTCCCTCAAGACAGGGTTACTTGATCAAATGAGAGTTTTGTGCTATAGTTGCTCTTGGGCACCGTGGCCATCGCTGCTGATCCTGTTCAACCCAATTCTCCATGTGACTTGTGACTGGCAGATGCACTGCATCAGTACACGTGACACACACCAACCCCCCCGAAACACCCTGTGTTGGGAGATGCCCCTCCAAAAACAGCTCATGGGAACTTCGCCTTGTAAAAAGGACAAGTTGTGTCCAAATGAGGCCTAGTCCAGTTCATATATTGGCAAAAGCTGGCTATCATGGCCAAATCTTGGTCAAGGTTCTTTGCTACCCTAAGTGGATTGAAGTTTTGTTTTTCTCTCCCCTTTGTGTCTTATTGTATGCTCAGTAGCATAACAATAGCATACAAAACGATAAAGAGTTGACACATCTATCCTCTCACTTTTACTGTCTGTCACTTTTTTACTTCATCCCCTTTACAACTGTATCATGCCTAGGCAGCCAATGGAGATCAGAAGGTTCTCTGCTGTGTTTCCTGGAGTGCAGGAGATATTATTAACCGAGCAGATTAGGTGCTACGCTGCCTCTGGAAGTAAAGGTTAGTAGCTTGCTCTGCAAGCTGTGTATAGAGCAGAAGAATACATATTTGTTTTGCTGTTTTTTTATCCTTATGATTTACTTTGAATTTCTCATTTGGAAGAGAAGCAGAATATAGATTTTAAAGTAAGTAAATGAATATTGTTTGCAAGAAACCTCTGCAACAATTAGCACAGAGAAAGAAGTGGGCAGGAACAAATTCCTCTCCCCACTGCCAAATTCTTAAGAAGCTGGGAAGCAAACATTTCCCAACTATTTCTCTGTTACCAAGACCTTGATCCAGCCAACCTTAAACCAACGGTTGCTTGATATGAACCAAGATTCTGTGTCAGTAACGTACAAGTATGGACTTCATTACCTGCTGCTGAATTTGGCATTCTGAGAATCTTAGCTTTAAATAATAATAATAATAATAGAAGCAGCAGCAATTTTCTGGTCCTGGCTGGGGGATACTGGGAGTTGCAGTCCTATACATCTGGAGGGCACCAAGTTGGGGAAGGCTACCCGAAGGGCTATAGAAGCTTGAAAACCCCTGGCAATGGTTATACAATCTTCAAAGATCAGAGGGGCATCAAGCAGGACCAAGTGTTCAGGGAGTGAGGCTTTAGCGTTCTGCACAGAAAACCTGTTCCTTCTTCTTAGCTAGCAGAATAAATTATGCAAATGAGGGGCTAATGTGCCCAAGTTATTCCAGTAATTATATTTCATGTTCTTTGGGCTAAAACAGGTGATAAAGTGGAGTGTACAGTGTTCAGGTGCATGTTTTGAGTCCCATGTTTGATCCCAGGCCATCTGGGATCTCAAGGAGGGGTTACGTGCTGCCTCTCACCTGTATAGTAGAGGTACCTGGCCCACTCGTTGTTGTTTGCCTGCTCAGGGAACACTGATTTGGAGACCAGCTTTTCCGCCTGGTCATAGAGGTCATAGTGAAGGTAGTTCCTCAGCAGCAGATTCAGGAGGGTAGCCTGGCCATCTGCATCATGGCGGAGCGTTGCTGTCCTTAAGCGAGCATGGAGGAAGCTTTGGGAAAAAGTAATGAAGAGAGACTGTGTCAGCTGGATCCTGGAAAAACACTACCAAGGAGGACTGTGTCAGCTGGAGCCTGGAAAAACACTACCAAGGAGGACAGAGAAAGATTTTGGCAACACCTGGATGCCGCCAGACTTACCTCCTGACCACATCCAGCTTGTTCAAAAACTCATAGATACGAGCATGGTAGTAGTAACACTTGGCCACCACCAGATCAAGGGCTCGGCGGTTCTGAGGACTTGTCTTTTGCATCAGATCATCTGAAACTTTCTGGGCCTGGAGGAAGAGAGGGAAAACTTGCAAGGGGGTTTCAGTGGGTTCCAAATAGTGACACCTAGGTCTCATAGACAACATTTACACATAGCAGTTTTCAATGCAGTACTCAACTATTAGACTTCCTGCCTGGTCTGCAAAAAACACCCCAGTTCCCCCTTATGCCCCTCACAGGTACTCTTGGTGGAAATAAGACAGGTTGCTATAAATCAGACATAAGGAAGCCTTTGTTCATCTTCAAACAGAGTTCACTCAAGCCCATTGTAGCAGGTGGGATTATTAATTCTCCATCCTAAAAATCCAAGACTCTGAGATCTGATTAAGTTATGGCACCTAGCATACTTCAGGAACTGCTTGATTCTAGTTATACAGAAATTAAGTGTATGTGTTGTGGTGTGTGTGTGTGTGTGTGTGTGTGTGTAGTGTTGCACAGATTTGGGAAACATTGTGCTTTGGTGAAATGTTTATCAAATACCTAGGGGAACAAGTGCATTAGAGCAGTGTTCTCCAACCTTGGCCCCCAGGTGTTTTTGGCCTACAACTCCCAGCATGCCCCAGCCAGCGTAGCTGGCTGGGGCATGCTGGGAGTTGTAGGCCAAAAACACCTGGGGGCCCAAGGTTGGAGAGCCCTGCATTAGAGGATAAAGGAGCCAGGAGAGGAACTGAGACCTCTGCATAAACCACCAACATTTCCTACTGGTTTAAGATTTCCCACGGCTTTTCAAGGTTTTTTGGCATCTGTAAAGTACACAACTTTACACACACAAAACACACTTCTCCATTGCTAATACTCTAGCTTGGTGAAATTTGTATTTGTATCAACAGCTTTTAGCATCTAGGATTGTACAGGATTTGTGTGGAGAAGGAAGTGATGAAGAATAATACCCAATTTATTTTATTTTATGTTTTGCTGACTTGTTTCTCTGCCCTTCCTCCCTCAAAGTCCATGTCCAATCCCTGGTAGTTCTCTGATTTCAACTGGGGGAATGAGACACACGGGGATACCAGTTCATTACCTCTTGGTAGCGTTTGCTATTCATCAGATAGATGACCAGGAGTAGCTGGAGATATGTTTCTACCTCAGGCAGTAGAGGAGTGGAGGCTGCCTTTCCTGTGCGGGGCCGGAACTGTAGGTCAGCTTCTGTGTCCATAGGCTACAAAGCGGTGAGAGAGAGATGTGATCAGGTCAGTAAGAGATTGTGAGCTCCCCCCAACCCACATTCTCATAAAAGGCTACATGTTAATTCCTTAGCACCCCCCCCCCCCATATGTTGCTCACCTATTACAATTCTACAGCTAGTCATCTTGGAATTTATCACATATGATACTGAGTAGCAAAACAAAACGTGCCAATGCTCCCAAAAACAATGTTTCATTCGGCCCCAAAGGATCACTTGTAGAGAGCAAAAGAAATATTTTCTCAAATGTTTAGCCGCCTTCCCATGAACCCCTTTTTGGACTTGCCTCCTCCAGGAAGCTGATGAGGAAGTCCCGCACAGCACTGTTAGATGTGAAAAAGCCATTGATGGCTTTCTGGAGCACATTGGGATTGAGGCGGCGAGAAGTGGATGGCAACGCTCTCAGGGCACGCAGGACGTAGCGTGGTTCCTTCCCGGATACAGCTTTCTCCAACTGCTTCACATGTTCCTTGATATCTGCGATGACCAACGAAGAAGAGCAAGCTTAACAGAGAAACAGGCTAAGGAATATGATATGGTGGTGAATGTCCACCACTGGTTGGGGAAACAGGACAATTGAAACCACAGAACCCAAGCTCTACAGTTATATCAGGCAATGATCTCAAAGCTGTCTGAACACCAGCAGGTTTGCCCAAAACTCTTAATTAATTATGAAAGGACACTATTCACTACATGGGGAATGTTCAGAGGAACTATGAGTGAAGTTATGATGCATGTACAGGAGTGATTCGCTATCAGGGTTAGGGTGCAGATGCCAAACATCCTCTGAAGAATTCTACATAGCTGTTCCTCTTAACATATTTGAAGTTGTGTTATAATGCTTTCCCCTCCTGCTACTAGGTGTCACTATAGCACTGTCTGTACTGCTGTAGTGCCAGGCTGGGAGGAACCCCTCCCCCCAAATATTAAGAGGGACCCGCAGCAGGCGTCAGCGATGGGCCCTACTGATATCCCAAGGATATTAGATGTGTATGCTAGCAACACCACAGGCAAATCCTGTACAACACAACAAGGTGAGATTTAGGATGTTGCCAAAGTAGTGATGGGCAGCCCAAAAGTTATAGAAAAGCATGTTCTATAGAAGCAATATGAGAGTGCATAGTGGTAGAGACCAACTGGATTACTATGACAAGATGTTTCTTCAGGCTGCACATTCAAGATCACTTGAAGTCAGTTTAGTTATCCATTTACCTCCAATAACCATCTCTCAGGTTATACTCACAGGACAGATAAAGGGTGTATTGTTTCCCCACCATTTCAATACTTGCTTGTGAGTAAACTGGATTTCAATTCATGTTAAGCCCTATGCAGGCATTTGCCTGCTCACGTGTAGGGGAAGAATGTGTAAGGGGACGTGGGCACGCAAGTTAAGCTCCACCCTCCCACATGCCAAGCTTCTGGTTAGACCTTTGCGCATTGAACGCAAAAGTCTATATCGGGCTCTAAGCGTGTTCAGCCGAACGTGCTTACAGAACCTTATACAGACCTTCACGCTCAATGTGTGACGGTCTGACTGACAGCCAGGTGCACAGGGTGTACCCATGCCCACCTATACCCTTTTGCCCTATGCACAAGCAGTAAGAAACCAGGAGATGGTCATTGGCTTATCACAAAAAAGGGATGAGATCTTGCACATGCAACCACAGGCATTTTTGTATCCACTTCATGCATCTGATGAGGTGTTGCCACGGTAATGCACAGCTCTTGCCACAAGGAATGGGCTAGTTTAAGATCACTACAGTACTCTTGATCTTAAAGCAGTAAACTCATCGGTAGTGAATATTTCCAAATACTGTACCCAAACTCACTGTATCTGCTTCCGCACTGCTGTCCCCAGTTGTCAGTTTCTGATCCACCTCTCACCCCACCCCCTGCAAAATTCTAGTTCTCCCCATCTTTTATAATCATTTAATGGTCTTCATCTTAATGTATTTGCCCAGCTCTCTGGAGTAGCCCTGTGCTATTTCTGTGTTGTCTATGGCGGAAGTGGGAATTCCCAAGTATGTACTCTTGCTTTTAAAATTTAAAATACGTTGGTAGACCATGGGTCTCCTAGCTGGAAAAGAAAAGACCACCCAAGACTGAAGCCAGTCCATCCCTGCTGTACACAGCTTAGTTAGCACTCCGCTGGTGCGAAATAAATACCTAGATAACAGAAGATGTACAGTAGTACATCTGATGACATTCGTGCCTGCTTTCTTCCAAGAAACAGGTTCTATCACTAGCCTTCTCTCATCACAACACATTCATGTGACCTATTTGCAGCCTATGTTATTTTTAAACATATAACCTGCTCAAGAAGATTCAAAACAAATCAACAAGAAACAGAAGTACTTAAAGAAACAGAATAAAATCAGTCCTATAAATAAATACCATGTTACAAAACTAGTGTCAACAAATAACCCCCTGCCCTTGCAATCAAAATAAGATTTTTTTGTTTGTTTCTGAAAACACTGCAAGGCTAGTCTCTGGCAGGTCTCCTTAGAGAAGGAATTCCCAAGTTGTAGAGCCACAGAACACAGTCCTGCCCTGCTCTTCTTACTGACACCACCTCAGAGAATGATGGAATCTGAAGCAGGACATCATCAATTGATCTTTATAAACTTTGTGTGTTCATCCTGATATTTTCTCCCTGAAGCTCACTGCGGTGTTTGTTAAATTGCAAGAGGGCTTATTCCTAGCCATATTTATCCATAACTCACTTCCCAAATAAACATGATTAGTACTGGGCTGTAAACGTTAGTGACTTGCCCAAGATCACTCAGGATAATGCTATACATTGACCTGGCTTGCATGTCACAACAACCCAGTTAACAAACTGGGACATTCAACAGACGAGCAAAATTGAGCAAGCATGCTGGGTGGGTCATGGCTGCCTACCTGCTCCATCCCTGGGTTGTTTACCATGACATCCGAACCTGGAATCCATGGTTAAATGGGTAACTGACAGACAGGGTTCGCATGTAGCAACAAGACGAGTGGGAGTGAACCATGGGTTCCAACTCTGGGTTGTCTCTCCCTCGTCAACCCAGAATTCTGGATTTGGACATCATGAGAAACAACACAGGGATGGAGCTTTCCTGGCTTGCTTATCTCAGTAAGAGCAGGTGGGTGGCTGGGTGGCTGATCTTTTCAACAAACCAGAGTTTGTTAATGACATGCAAACGACATGGAAACCGCAGCATCTTCAATGCATGTACACATAGCTGAGACTCCTGGATGTCTAAAGTTTCCCAAACACATATCCACAAGTGTTTTACATCCCCCATCGAAGGAAACACCAGCGGCACATCCATTTGCCCACTGCGATTGTGTTACATGCGTAGCGCGCCACCCCCCATGAGCTCCAGCTTGACAAGCACTTGGGCCTGGATTTCTTTGTCCAAAACCAACCCTCCAGTCACTGCACCACCACACCGTCGTCTCCCATCCTCCACGGGACAGCCCTGCCCCTCAATACAGTCTAGGGTTGGAGGCAACCCCATTTGAGCCACCACAATACCTGACGGAACGCCTCTCCCAACCGCAATCTACCCGGACACTGCACTCAACATCTGAGGTCCTCCTCAGTCCAAGAGAGGCTCGGCTAGTGGCAACAAGGAGGAGGGCCTTCTCAGTGGTAGCCCCCCAATTTTGGAATAAGCTCCCCACTGAGACCAATCTGGCACCAACCTTACCAGCCAGGTTAAGACTTCCCTCTATGCCAAGGTATTCAATAGTTAAGAGCTCAAAATAGCACGGGGGGGGGGATTGTCACCTGTAGGCTTAGTTTTATTAACTTTTTGTATTGTCATTTTAAACTGTGCTTTTAAATCTGTTTTTTAATCTTTTTAAACTATATTGTATGATTGTTGTTGTTGTTGTTGTTGTTTTTATATATAAATTGTTGTGAACCGCCCAGAGAGCCTCGGCTGTGGGGCGGTTAATAAAAATGAAATGAAATGAGCCCCAGCCCCAGCCCCAGCCCCGCCCCCGGATGAGAACGCCGGAGGCCGGTCCCTACCGCCTCCATAAATACAGACACGCGTACGCTGCGGGCCCGCGGGAGGCCCCGCGAAGCTACGTGCGGCAGCCGGCTCGCCACGCCTTCACCGACCCCACGCAGGGGGCTGCGGAGGAGGAGGTGGTGGTGGTTCAAGCCACGCCCCCCACTCCCCCTTCGTCTCGCCCGCCGATTCCGCTCCCCCCCCCCCGGTCTTCCTGCTCACCCTCGAGCGTGACGGCGTCGAGCTCGCGCTGCGACTTCTCCGCCGAAGCGGGCTCGGCCGCGGCCGCCTCCTCGCGCATCTCGACGTCGGCGGGCGGCGGGGGCGGCTGAGGGGGCTCCGCGGGCGCGGGCTTGGCCTTTTCGGAGCCGGCGCGGCGCCGGGAGCCGCCTTCCTGCTTCATGGCTTCTGCCGCCTTCCCCAACACACACACACACACACACCGGCTACCCACCGTGACAGAGCAACGATCGCGGGGCACGACGGGAAAGCTGGAGCAGGCTCGACCAGCCGAGCGCCGAGGGGAGGGCGTGGAAAGGAGCCGTGAGCGGATTCCCCGCCCCCTTTCTGGACAGGCGCGCCATAGAGATAGGAGGGGCCGATAATACAGCGTTCCGTGGCCTGCTTTAGGGTTCTCCAAATAGTTGGAGAGAGAAGAGAAGTGGGGAGGGGGTGTCTGCATGAAACTGAATAGGCATTCGGGGGCGGCGCGGAGGGCAACGGCTCAGTGTTCTCCGACCTTGGGTCCCCAGCTGTTTTTGGCCTACAACTTCCAGCATGCCCCAGCCAGCGTAGCTTGCTGGGGCATGCTGGGAGTTGTAGGCCAAAAACAGCTGGGGACCCAAGGTCGGAGAACACTGATTACTAGATCGATCCTTCCTGCTGTGGGACGCTTCCCCTTGGACTGTTGGACCCAGTTCTCTACCTCTGCGGGTTGTCAGCCTTTAATAAGACTGTGCTTTTAAATAAACCCTGAAGTCTGCATTCTGACAGGCAACCTCGTACACAGTTTATCCTAAATGGTAGGTTGCAACATGCAATAGTCTTGCATTTTTCGAGTAAACAATAAAACGAGCAGGGTAGCTAAAGTATTCAAGCTAAGTGGAACATTGGACTTGGTCTGCTGTGAACTCTTAACGATTTAATTAATTCATTTTAAACGGAGCCGACCTGTCGAAAAGGCCAGTCATGTGCGTGTCTGCAGAACTTCCTTTCTCCCGGTGCTTCATGATGAAATGAACACATGGATGCCCCAGTGCCCGTCTTCCACCAGTCTTCGTTCTCTTTGCATCATCCATCTATCAACCTTGTTCCCCACCTGCTTACAGCCTCTCGCGACTAATGTGTGCCATTCCCCCTAACTTTAGGGGCAGCAAATGATCAGGGTGCTGCTGCCCCTGTAATCTCAGCTTTACTGTGGGGCTTAAAGACCAAGGGAAAGTGCGGATGCGCAGATCTCCTTTTCTCATCTAGTTAGACTTTTGGCACCATCTCCAACCTGAAAGATTAACAGTGCACTATATTACCAGGTAGTTATAAACAGGGCCGGATTAAGGCCGGCTGATGCCCTAAAGCACAGCCCAGTAATGGTGCCCCCTCGGCCCTTCCCTTGCTTAGCTGGCAGGACATCAAGACCCAATAAGCGCTGAAGGTGAAATAAGACACGAAAAACTCAGTTTTCTTCAGCGCCATCCCCCACGCCAGAACACACAACTATATTAAATATAAACTGTTTTTTATTATATTTGTTTAACACTAAATAGCAGCAAGCAATCTAAGTCAATTACTTATAACTAGGGCAACAGAAAGAAATACAAATTTTCATCACTGTTTTATGCATTTTTAAATAAAACTCTTATAAGGGAAAAATGCAAATGCAAAAATTTGTGGTGGTACTCTGGTGCCTTGGTGTCCTAAGCACGTGCTTGTATTACTTAATGGTTAATCCAGGGCTGGTCATAAGCCACTATCTCTTAGCATCTACCCACAAACCTATAATGTTGGGAGTAACACTGGACTACATTGCAGGGCTGTCATAAACCATGCTCTCACTATCACACCCTCCCCTGAAATATGTATATATAGAAACTACTTGCATTAGCGGGCCAATTTTAAACTTTTTTTAAAAAATTACCATTACCTCTCCCAACAAGACCTATCCTTCCTTGGCTTCTATGCTTTGAGAGGATGATGACTTACTGCTGCCAAATCACGAATATAAACTTCTGGATTTCTACATTGTCTCCTATGACGAGCTGTCACTTTGCTAACAAAACAAAAAAGTAATGAGAAAGTCCTCTCTCTAGACCAGGGGTGCAGAAGCTCTTTCAGCCTGAGGGCTGCATTTCATTTTGGAGAAGTTCTGCATTCCAGTGGGACCAAAAGCAAAGGGCCAAAAAAAAAATACCAACCTGCCCCACCTCATTTTAGCTTAAAGCTCTTACTGCCAGTCACTAAGCCAGTTGTGACTCGTCCCCTCACCCCCACCTTGTGATTCGAACTCTTAGCTTTATTATGGTCAAATCCCACCTCCACACTCTTATTAATCTCCTCCGCTGCCACCAACCCCCTCCAGGGTAACCAACTCAGACCACTCCTTTTAATTTTTTAAAAAGGAAACAAGTTTATTTATTTACAATCCAGGGTAGGGAAATAGATGGGTGTTAAAAGATTCTAAACTTTGTAAACTCCCCCTCTCTCACACCCTCTTTCTCTCTCACTCACTCTGTCTCTCTCAGACAGCACTACCCAATAAACACCACAGGTTGCCAAGGATTCTCTAACAACATCCCCACTTGTTAAGGGTTTGTCTATATCAGAAGCCAGAGATTTCTTTCCACATACTGGCTACATCCACTGCAGGACTTGGTAAGGGGTTTGAAGAAGATGCTTTGACCTGGATTCCTGCATTGAGCAGGATTCCTGCATTGAGCAGGGGGTTGGACTCAATGGCCTTGTAGGCCCCTTCCAACTCTTACTTTTCTATGATTCTACTCCCCCTCTCTCCCCTAGACTCCACTCAGACTTCTCTCCTCCTCTCTCTCTCTCTCTCCCTCCCTCCCCCCCAGACTCCACACACTTCTCCCTCTCAGACTCCTCTCTGCCAACCCACTCCCCCTTGAACAGCACCCCCCCCCCCCCCCCGCTGTTTATATATCACAGGCTTGACCCCTCCTTCTCACTCTCTCAGCCAATCAGCAGACATCTCAACATTCCACACTCCTCTCACACTCCCCCCTCCCCTCACATACTAACAGCTATAACGTTTTGCCCATGGGCAGGGGCATTAGGCCTAAAGATTTTTGAGCTATCCTTTTATGTGGATAGAACACTGAATCCATACAGAGCCACATACAGGGCACTGAGGGCTCTGAAAGCAGCAGGCTTTCCGGTCCCAGCAAGACTAGCTCCATTCCTTTGCAGTGTCACTCCACTCATCTCGACCATTGCTCCAGTTATAATCAAGTCCTCTTCAGTTAAAAGCCAGGCATCTACAGCAAATTCACGTTCTTTGTCGCCGAAATCATGATCTAGGATGCTTTCGACCTTTGCAACAAAAAGAAAGAAGAAAAATCAGAACTTGTGGGTTTGTAATATCAGCACTTGATCAGTAATGCAGCAGGGCACGTTGGATGAAACATGCCCCGTGAGAATTTAGTGATGGTGTCCTGAGTCATTCCAAGGCAAGCACCGCAGAGTTCAGTGGAATGTCTTTCCCAGTCAGCGTGCAAAGGATTGTAGCCTTAAACACGGAATTCTTCAGCTTGGCCTAGTAGCCACAATACGTTTTAGAAAAGCACAGCCATAGAGAAGGTCCACATGCACTGCTTTGAGGGGCCAAGTCCAAAGGTAGTGGCAGCCTTTAGATTTGTGAAAATGTGCAGTTGTGTGACATTGAGCCTTTCTTGAACATTGTCCATGTTTTTTCCCTCTGCTTTTTTTTTTTTTTTTAAAGTACTGCCCCCTGACAAATATAAGAATTATTTGACTGGAACTCTCTCTTACCAGTGCCAGCTGTTGGGACACGATCTTCTTCTCTACAGATTCTGCCAGGAGCATCAACTGGAACTCTGCCAATTCTGGGGAAGTGAGGAAAACAGTCAGTGGGAGGAAAGGGTTCCATTCTAGGAAATGCATGGCCAAAGCAGAGATGGAAGACTGTAGTTGTCAGTAATAATAGCAAAAAAATAACCACAGTTGTTCTCAGCTGGTTGGGATATCCAAGAGAAGAGAAGCACAATTCAGTGTCCCCTCTCATTTGCTGTTAAATTATTAGTTCCAGCCCACAGATAGTTGGTCTCTCAGACAAGTGATTCAGTAGCACCTTCGCAAATCAGTGAGAATATCTACGAGGATATTTTCTCAGCAACTTCACCATGATCTCCTACATCTCTTTTAAATAAGTCTAGACATATATTTTATTTTTTGCTCAAGAGCTAGCTCATATTTCTACTGGACTTGTCTTACAATGCTACCCTTGACCACTGAGAAACCCATAGGGCGCAAGTCCTCCATGCCTTCTCTCCAATCATTCTTCTTTATCCTGTGTATGAGCTGCCTCTTCCCAGCCCAAGCACCCTAAATTTGAGGGTAACACACTTGGTTGCTTTCTACAGATATGCCAACAAAGACATGGGGGGAAAAAGATGTTAAAACTGATTGAACCAGCGTTTCCCATCATTGTCAGAACTGTGAGAAACCAGTGCTGAAGTTCTCCTTGGACATGTCCATTCTTTCTCAGGATATATATATATATATATTGTGGAGAAAAAGAGCCTTTGCGGGTTCATACACACACACACACACACACACACACACACACACACACCCTCATGTGTGAACCGGCTAAAGGCTGGGGGTGGGGTGTGCATAGTTAGCGTGTGGAGAAAGGGGCCTTTGAGGGTTCCTGCATGCATGCACACACACACACACACACACACACACACGCCTCCTCATGTGTAAACCAAGTAGGGCCAGTTGAGGGGGCTGGGAGGAAGCAAACGGTACATAAAACATAGGATGGGGCCTGGCACCCGGAGGTCTGGAGGAGCCAGGCTGAAAGCGTTCATATGCAGATGTAATTCAAACCCAATAAGTCATGAGTTCCCTTCCCCCTGCCTGGCCAAGTGAAATGTATTATGATTGGCTGAGAGGCAGCAGAGCTACAGGGAGGAGGGGAGGGGGGAAAGGTATATTTCCCAAAGCATGGTTTTTGGTTTGTCTTTGTCCTGGATCGCGTGGCTACCGGCTACCCTGGCTATTGGGGATGGCGGCAAGCCAAAGAGAGGCCCCAAGCCTTCAGGGGGCCATCAGGGGCCATCAGGATCCGACCCCAGTTAGCTCCTGGTGAAATGAGCTGGATGAGGGCTCTGGTGAAGGCAAGCCTTGTAGGAGTTTACCCATCTCGGACCTTCGGGTAGGTGTGGTAATTCCCCATCGGGCGGCAAGGCTGTGCTGGATTTAACCCTTGAAGGGAATACCCTCAGGTAATTAGTTGTATGCCTGAGAGATCTTAAGGAATCAGGTTTTCTTGTTTTGCAGCTTTACTGTGTACTAAAGGTCTCTCTCTTTGTTTTGTGTGCTTCTCTCATTTCCCTAATCTTGTTGTAAGATGCTACCGGAATAAACCTTGTCATGGTTTCACCCCAAATGGGTTTTGTAGTGCTCTGTGAGTTCAGTATCTAAATCCAGGTTACAGAAATTGAAGGCGAGTCCCTAAACAGAGAACCAAGTAGGATTGCAGACAGGCTGAGGCTGGCAATCTGGTATCTTGAGATCTCAGAGGGTCTTGGTTCCTTTGGAGTAGGCAAGGGTGGGGTGGTGGTGGGCCAGCCAGCCCCCCCTTCCGGGCCACATGGTGGCAAGCGCTGGGATTCCTTTGCAAGTAGGAAAGGGTGGAGGTCTGGCGGGTCAGCCAGCCCCCCCTCTTCCTCCACATGGTGTCAAGTGCTGGGATTCGAAGCTGAACCACAGAGTGTGTGCACGTGGGCAAATGAGAGAAATTTAAAGAGCTTTAGTGCATGAGTACAGAGTTTATTATTTTTTAGAAATAAAGTGTGAGATTAAGCCTTAAGGAAAAACGTTCAGATTGCTGGCAGTCTGTGAGAGCGTTGAAGGCAAGAAATTTCAACTATAGAAGAGTTCCAGAACAGCTTGTGTGCCCAGCAAGTGGGCAAAGGGCAGCAAGTGATGAGATTGAGCCTCAAAGAAAACGTTCAGATTGCTGAAAGGGGCTACCCCAGTCTGGGGGAAGCCTAGTTCCCAGCAGAGAACGTTGAAGGCAAGAAATCTTGATGTCTGTAGAAAAGGCAGGGCTAGTTCCCTTTTCCAGGCGTGGAGAGGCCAAGGGGACAAGCAAAAGAAACTACCCATCGAGTACAACAGAGGCTGGGAGTAGCAGTTGCCAGGAGTAAGCGGAAGAGGATCCTACCCATCCAGTGCAAAAAGCGGGTGAGCAGATGGCGGCTGTGTGATCCCAAAGTTTGGGGTCTGGAAGAGCCCGGGAAGAGAAGAAGAAATAGTGTGTGCGCGCGCACGTGTGTTCCAGGAGGAGGGAGAAGACCAGAAAACCTCTCCTAAGAGAATGGTGAGCAAAACGTTGAGTTTTGGGACAGCGTTTGATCAGTAATTTTAGTTGTGCTGTGTGCCCAGAAGAGTCGTCTAGACTTTGGGGGGGGGGGGAGGGCACAGTCCTGCCCTACATCTCTCCCACGGGAGAAGGACTCAGATTTTGAACTTAAGACTGTCCATTTGCTCTGGGGGGGGGCATGGTGAATGGACAGGCTGGGCAGCAGCAAGCAGAGGAGGGGCGGACATCAGAACCCCCCCCCCCCCAGAAAAAGAGACTTTGTCCCTGTGCTGCTGAAGTGGAGGGCTGAAAGAAGCAGAAACGGAAAAAGGATCCCCCCCCCCAGGCGTTTTCTGCTGCCACCTGAAGACAACGGACTGAGATTAAGTGGTTGTTTGATTAGAACCAACACATGTTGCTGACTTGTTCCTCGGAGGGGGAGGGAGGACAGGTGATTCAAGTTGTCTTTGTGTTGTCTTGTTGCTGGGCGGACGATCCCAGTGTGGGCGGTGGAGAGCTGAAGAGAGCAGAGGGAGAAGGGGATTTCCCTCCTAGCTGACAGAGAAGCCCAGACAGAAGAATTTCCCCTTCAAGTGTCTCCAGCGAGAAGAAAAGAAGACTGAGATTGGTGGCTGATGATTAAAGCCAATGAAAACTGTGAAATAGTTGCTGGAAGGGAGGGAATGGGTGATCCAAGTGTAATTGTGTTGTCTTTGTGTTGTCTTGTTGCTGGGTTGTTGGGGGCCCGGGGGACGGGTGATCCCAGGTAAGAAGTTGAACCATTGTTGTTTTGTCCCCAAATGAAAAAATTAGTCCAGACTGGATCAGGTCAATTTGAAATTTGAATGTAATGCTAACATAAAGCCAGAAACCTGTAAGTTTTCAAAAAGTCTCAAGAGGCCAGGGAACAAAGAAGTTAGAGGCGAGAAAGCCCTCTAGTGGCCAAAAGCAAGATTACCAGACTGTGTTCTGAAAAGGGCCTTTGAGTAGAGCCTCCAAAGCTAAGCATTCAATGCTGAGGGAAAGTCATCCCGTGCAAGTTTGGGTGGTGGGCAAAAAGAGCCAAGCCCAAGAGGCTGGAAGATTACCAGGCTGTGTGTTCTAGAAGGTGCCTTTGAGAAAAGGGGGGGGGTGGGAAGCCATCCCATTCAAGTCATTGGTAGAAAGTGCCAAATGCAACCCTTGGGAAAGGGGAATAGGCATTCAGGTCATTGAGTGCAGAGTGGCAAGGGCAAGCCTTTAAAAGCAAACAAAGGCGAATTGAAGAGTCACATTTCAGTCAGCAGTCTGCCCCCTACAGGCTGCGTGAGAAACAGCAACGCTAAAAAGTTTTTTGAAGTACATATATATTTCTTGGGTATGCAAAACGGATGTAATGCAAACTTGTAAACTTCTGATTGATGGTTATTGATTGTGTTTTGCTGTTTTGATGTTTAAAGAGCTTTAAGCTTGAAGATGTTTAAGACTATAGTTAATGTGTTTGATGTTTTGATGCTTTTTGTGTTGTTCTGTTTTCGCTTGTGTGTAAAAGTGAAGAAAGGTGCACTAGTGGTAGAAGGCTAGCAAAGGCTTTTTCTTTTTTTTAGTTAGTTTAAAATGAAATGAGAGGGTTGACCTCTCAGGTTTTCATTTTTTTTAAAGGGAGCGTGTGGAGAAAAAGAGCCTTTGCGGGTTCATACACACACACACACACACACACACACACACACACACCCTCATGTGTGAACTGGCTAAAGGCTGGGGGTGGGGTGTGCATAGTTAGCGTGTGGAGAAAGGGGCCTTTGGGGGTTCCTGCATGCATGCACGCACATACACACACACACACACACACACACGCCTCCTCATGTGTAAACCAAGTAGGGCCAGTTGAGGGGGCTGGGAGGAAGCGAAAGGTACATAAAACATAGGATGGGGCCTGGCACCCGGAGGTCTGGAGGAGAACCAAGTAGGATTGCAGACAGCTGAGGCTGGCAATCTGGTATCTTGAGATCTCAGAGGGTCTTGGTCCCTTTGGAGTAGGCAAGGGTGGGGTGGTGGTGGGCCAGCCAGCCCCCCCTTCCGGGCCACATGGTGGCAAGCGCTGGGATTCCTTGGCAAGTAGGAAAGGGTGGAGGTCTGGCGGGTCAGCCAGCCCCCCCTCTTCCTCCACATATATATATATATAAAACATTCCCCAGCTGAGGAATTTGTGAGTCCTTAAATGCAGCTAAAATCTACATTAATGTCTCATGTGATTATAGTTATGGTACAAAGTTGGAGTGGCCCAAATCAGTCACTTTAGCATGTGTTCACTCAACAGTCTACTCCATCCTGTTTCTGCAAACATAAGTCTGCAAATTTTTATTAAATCCCAGTGACAATACATACTTGACACATCTTCTCTCTCAAAACATGCATTACACATTTTGATATATTATTTTAGCCAAGAAATGCAGCAAACCATCTGGGAACTGTGAAAGTTAATGGATAATTAAGTTCCAGTCTGCACATTATTCCAGGAGGTCTGGATCAGGTCATTGTGCACCTGAATTCACAAAAAATTAAGCATCCCTAGTACAAAGTAATAAGCAAATAGCATTGTGTCTCAAATCCTTGGTGACATTAACCTATCTCACAGGGTTGTTGTGAGGATAAAATGGAGAGGGGGGGGGGAGAATTATGTAAGCCGTCTTGGGTTCCTTGCAAGAAAAAAAGGCGGGGTATAAATATAATAAATAAATAAATAAATTATTGATTGGCTCTGTCTACAAGAGGCAAGTGTGAAATTTCAACCAGCTTTAGTTGTTCTGTCTTAAAGATGAGCTTTTCTCCAGCTTTTCCTGCAACTGTTCACGGGCCCAGAGGTCCTTTAGTGAAATACTTTCATCCCAGTGGTTATTGCATTTTGAGAGAGATAATCCTTACCATGTAGAGCTTGAAGGAAGAAGAGGACTGCCTCAGCAAGGTCAGTGATAATGGCTCCGCTGGAATCATGTAAATTCTCCACCAGGCCTTGCAACTCTGGTCTGTCAGCCTTCAGCTTGGATTGATCACTGTCTTCAATAGCCTGTTCTAGCTAAGAGTTATGGGGAGAGGAAAAGATATTAATGCCAACCTATTATATAGGGAGTGGGTGGAACAGATGTGAAAGGTGGGGTTTCTCAAGGTGATGAGATTTGATTCAAGAGTATAGCTTTATTTGTAAATATTGGTGAATGTCAGGAATTGGACCAAGTCTTCATTTTTATTTAGTAGTGGCAGGTCTTAAATCCTATAGAGCAGGGTTGGGCAACCTGTGGCCATCCAGATGTTTTGGCCTACAATTCTCATCATCCCTCACCATTGCCTATGTTGGATAGAGCTGATGGGAATTGTAGGCCAAAACATCTGGAGAACCACATGTTGTCCACCCATGCTAGATAGGGCCTAGAAACCTTAGGAGAAAACTTTTTCTATAAAATGAAAACACAGGGTACTGAGGACAAAATTGGGAGTGATGCTAAAACCAATGTTGTTGCTCGCTGCTTGTGTCCTTCCAGTCTTCAAAACTGTTTCTAACATTAAAGGAACAGGGCTTCTGTGACCTTGAGCAGGCGGCTTTTGCAGGAGAAGCAGTGATGACTGCTGCTGCACGAGCACAGTGGCGGGCTGGGCTGTGTGACAGATAAACGAGGCTTTGATTTAACATTAGGAAACTGCAGGATAGAAATCTTGGACCTCTATTAGTAAATAAAGCACGTTACTGAGTGTGGAAGATAGTAATGGGAAAAGCTCTCGAAGTCAATGTGCCAATTGGCGTCTTAAGGGGAGGGGGGGGTCCGTTAAGGACGCAATCCTATGCATGTTTAGACAGAAAAAAGTCCTACAGCTCCCAGCATTCCCCAGCCAGCTATGCTGGCTGGGGAATGCTGGGAGTTGTAGGACATTTTCCTGCCTAAACATGCATAGGATTGCACCCAAATCTGCACTATACTGTTGGAAGTTAACACTGTTGGAACCATGAGGCCCAAAGGAAGTGGGCTGCACCCACAACAGGAAGACACTTACCTGGAGCTCCAGTTCTAGAAAGAGGATGTTCTCCCTTATTATAGCCACAAAGCCAGTTAGAAACTTGCCACGCAGATTTTCAGATAACAAAGAGAATGGTGTGTATTCCTGCTTAACTTCTTCCCCAAGGTTTTTCCTCTTGCTTTCATCGACCGCTGGCAGCACAGACAGAGAAGGGAGAGTTAGAGGTCGAGGTTTGTTGCTGTTATCCCAGTTAATGAAGGGACAAATCATAGGGCTCGGAACTGGGATTTTCTTATTCTACTATGGAAATAATCTACTCAGATCACCATGCGTGCCCAACATACCAATACATAGCATGAGCAGTAGGAGGAAAGGCACCCAATGAAATTAATATGCTGCAGATTTTACATGGAGCAGAACCTTGGAAGTTCTTCACCTCTTGAAGATTTCAATTTGATTTATTTCATTGGAATTGATATCCAAAATCCCTGTACATTGTCTGCATTTCTCCCCCATTGTGGGGTTAAACAGCAGTGTTTGAGGGGAAGGGATTTAGTTCAGGAAATAAACACTAAACAAATGTAACATATCGATGCAGGAGAGCCCTGATACTACTTTATCTGTGGTAAATACGGCGATTGGTAGTGCCCATTTCTAAGAACGTGTGAGTTCATACAAACAAGATAACCCTGCACATCCACGTACAATTAGCATTTTAATACTTGGCAATGAAGAACACCATTTGGGGTTAGAAATCCCTCTACACACTCCCCTGTGAGTGAATCCCATTGAACTCAGTGGGACCTCCGAACAGAAATGCACTGGATTGTGCTTTGAGTATTGAATGTGCTTTGCATCCATTATTAATCCTCACAAAAACCCTGAAATGTAGGTTAGTAGTATTATCTCCATGTTGCAGATGAGGGGACTGAGAAACAGTGGCTTCCCTAAGGCCATCCAGTGATTTCAAGGTGGAGCAGAGATTTGAACTGGGTCGTTCCCAGCTCATCCCTCTTACTCTTAGGGCTTCTCTACGTGAGGCGTTTAACCCGGTGCTTTACCAAGGCTTGTTCTTCCATTTTCTTTGCAGGAGGAAGAGTGCGTCCTTTACCCGAGTTTTTTTTCTGGTTTTTTTTTTCCTTCTCTGCCTTTTTATATGTTCCTATATGTTCAATTACACAACTACAAGGTGGCGCTGTGGTATAGAGTGGAATTGCGAATATACATGAGGCTGGGATAGCGAATCATGGCGGCTTCCATTGATAATACCGCTCTTCACTCTATACCAGGGGTGCAGGACCTCAGGTCTGGGGCCTGAATCTGACCCTCTGGGATTCCCCAGACGGCCCCACCCACTTTCTAGCTGCCACCAGTCATTTGCGTGTGTGCAGTTTCCCCCCATTCTAGAAGGTTGGAATGCCTCTCCTAAGGCCTTAGTTAATGGGAGCAAGAGCTTTAAGCAACAATATGCTGGTATCTTTTGGTATTTTGGCCCCGCCCCCTTTGCCTTCGGTCCCATCCACCACTGGAATGTGCCCCCCCAGAGTTTCCCCCAAATGGAATTCGGCTCTCCTCTGTGTCATCAACGCAAACACACACAGTTAAAATTCACAAATCGGGAGATGGGTTGGTAATGTCACATCAATAGGCTTCTGTGGCTCACTATGGTCAGCTATCCCCTGGTTCAAGTTGAGTCAAGTAAAAAACAGAAGAATTCTTGTTCTCTCTCTCAAACATCGCCTCAGAGGAGAAAATATCTGTGTGTTTTGTGGGCATACAATCAAACCACCTCTGTCATATGTATCTAAAGTTATGTCCATAAGTATCAAATGAAATGTGCTTACCAAAAGCTCTTGCTTTCCTAGCTGGATAGGGGTGAGAACTTTCAAAAACCAGAATTTCCCCAATTGCTTATACTTTCAAATACTGTGATTTCTTAAGTCTCTTTTCAGGGAGCTATAGGGGACTATCACTGGCAGGAGCCATGCCTAGGGGTGCCAGTGGGTTCTCCGGGTGGGCTTGTTCTCGAAAAATAAGCCACCCTGTGGGAAGCAGTCTGGGTTTGGATCACACAACAACCCACCATGGCTAGTTACCCATGATGGGTTGTCATGTTGTGTGAACCCAGTCACTATCTCATGTCACAGTGCAGAGAATTAAAGCATGTACCGTATTTTTCGCTCCATAAGACGCACTTCCCCCCCACAAAAAAATAGGGGGAAATGTCTGTGCGTCTTATGGAGCGAATATTGTTTTTTTAAAAAATTTTTTTACTTTTTATTTATTTTATTTTTTACTTTCCTTTGCTGGTTCGGGGAAGAGCGGAGGGCTCCTGGGTGGGGCGGGGCAAGCCCCCGCCTCTCAGCTGATTCCCCGCGGAACAGCTGATTTTTTTAAAAAATTTTTTTTTTTACTTATTTATTTTATTATTATTATTATTTTTTAAACTTTCCTTTGCTGGTCCAGGGAAGAATGGAGGGCTCCTGGGTGGGGTGGGGCAAGCCCCCGCCTCTCAGCTGACTCCCCGCGGAACAGCTGATTTTTAAAAAAATATTATTTATTTATTTATTTATTTATTTTTACTTTCCTTTGCTGGTCCAGGGAAGAGTGAAGGGCTCCTGGGTGGGGTGGGCAAGCCTCCGCCTCTCAGCTGATTCCCCACGGAACAGCTGATTAAAAAAAAATTTTTTTTTAACGTGCGGTACGGTAAGTGCGTCTTATGGTCCGGTGCATCTTATGGAGCGAAAAATACGGTACATCACAGGGTTTGTGAAGGCTGAAAGACTGTTCAGAGCTCTTTGAAGGAAAGACCGCATCCAAACGTAACATATCAATCACTTCAGCAGGAGAGTCCTGATACTACCTTATCTGTGGTAAATACGGCAATTGGTAGTGCCCATTTCTAAGAGCGTGTGAGTTCATACAAACAAGATAACCCTGCACATCCACGTACAATTATCATGTTAATACTTGGCAATGAAGAACAGCATTTGGGGTTAGAAATCCCTCTACACACTCCCCTGTGAGTGAGTCCCATTGAACTCAGTGGGACTTACTTCCAAGTAGAAATGCACTAGATTGTGCTTTGAGTATAGAATATGCCCCCCCAAGAGCTCCCCCAAAATGGAATTCGACTCTCCTCTGTGTCATCAACACAAACACACACAGTTAAAATTCACAAATCGGGAGATGTGTTGGTAATAATGTCACATCAATAGGCTTCCATGGCTTACTATGGTCAGCTATCCTCTGGTTCAAGTTGAGTCAAGTAAAAAACAGAAGAATTCTTGTTCTCTCTCTCAAACATCACCTCAGAGGAGAAAATATGTGAAATGCACTTACCAAAAGTTCCTGTGTTCTTATCTGGATAGTGGTGAAAACCTTGGGAGAACAGAATAAAGGTAATAGTTTACATGATGATAATTGATTGGAAGCTTCACATTTCTGAACTTGTTTGGAGAAGGTCTTCCCAATAATGTCTAAATCTGGAAAGGACAACGGAGGACACCTAGAGGAAGTGAGGGCGCAGTCCAGTGGGGATGCCTGCAAGCCTCCGAACTCTGCGCTCCTCCTGTCACGCAAGTCAGGCACTTTGGACAGGGAGGGAAGGAGCTCGGGGTGCTGCCAAGATACCTTATATCCTGGCAGCCCCGGTCTCTCCCCCCCCCCCAGAATGCCCCCTTTGCCCCTCCTCCAAGGTTGCTCTTACGACCTCAGAGATGCAGCTGGTGCAGTGCTTTCCATGCCAGTTGCAAGCTTCTGAACTCAGAGCTGGGACCCCCCAAAAATCCTATGTCCCTCTAGGGCAGGGCTCTCCAACCCTGGGTCTCCAGATGTTGCTGGCCTACAGCTCCCAGCATACCCAGCCAGCATGGCTAATGGCAAGGGATGCTGGGAACTATAGTAAAGGATTGCACCTTTAATTGCTTTGACTGTTCTGCATTGCCACATTGGGATCATGCCTGTAAAGACCACCGCTGCAGAAAGCCACTCAAGTCCTAGCTGGTGTTAGAAAACGTAGACTCCTGCTATGCCAGGCGTGCCGGGCTGGGCACTCTCCCCCTTTGAGTTCTACAAAGTCACATGCTGTGGAACACAATTTTCTTTGTTGATCATTGAACAAAGGAAAGGTCCATAGCTCCAAGGAAACACTATCTTAAATAATTATAATCAGGACGTCCTTAACTGATATGCCTGATGAAAAAAGAGCTTGGATGTCAAGAAGGCACAAAAAGGTTTTTTTTTACCTGAATCACTCTGAAATTCTGATTCTTCTGAAATGTAAAGGAATAATGGGGGGGGGGGAGAGAAAGAAAGAAAGTATAGTGTTAGTAGGTGTCGTTTCACTTTGCTCCCCCCCCCAACATAATACACAACCTCTGTAAATACAATCTCTGGAGGCCCGAGGTCAGCTGTCCCTATCAACAGACTGAAGTGAGGTGGGCAACTACTAGGGTCTTCTCAGTTGTTTAAAAGTGTATAGAATCATAGAAAAGTAGAGTTGGAAGGGGCCTACAAGGCCATCGAGTCCAACCCACTGCTCAATGCAGGAATCCAGGTCAAAGCATCCCCGACAAATGGCTGTCCAGCCGCACCTTGAATGCCTCCAGAGTGGGAGAGCCCACCACCTCCCTAGGTAGTTGGTTCCATTGTCTTATCGCTCTGACAATCAGGAATTTTTTCCTGATGTTTAGGTGGAATCTGGGTTCCTGTAACTTGAGCCCATTATTCCATGTCCTGCAAACTGGGATGATCGAGAAGAGATCCTGGCCCTCCTCTGCGTGACCTCCCTTCAAGTACTGGAAGAGTGCGATCCTATCTCCCCTCAGTCTCCTCTTCTGAAGGCTAAACATGCCCAGTTCTTTCAGTCTCTCTCATAGGGCCTTGTTTCCAGTCCCTTTATCATCCTTGTTGCCCTCCTCTGAACCCTCTCCAGTTTGTCTACGTTCTTCTTAAAGTGTGGTGCCCAGAACTGGCGCAGTACTCAAGATGAGGCCTAACCAGTGCCGAGCTGAGTATTTCTGGCTATGTGCTACCTTACGCCACTCCTGCATGCAATAAATATGTATTGCTAAGCATGTTTAATCAGAAGACCCACTGATCTCAATGGAGCTTACTCCTAAGTAACTGTGGATAGGAGTGCTGCCTAACTATATTTTGTACTTCTGTGAACTCCTGTCATACAATTTTAGAGCAAAGATTTGCAACATATAGGCCTTAACACACATGTATGTGTTTACTTATAGTGGAAGACCGACAACCTGGTCTTCTGCGCGGGTTCAATGCTAAGGGGGTAGCGAGTCCTGGGGCGGGCCTTCTCCGAGGTCCCCAGTGACTATCACCCTTAGCCCAGAACAAAGGGATAACTTATAGCCACAAAAGTATCTTTTAGAAAACAAGTTTATTTACAACATTACCTTCACAAACCCAGACACACGCCAGCAATACAGCTTATCAGTACGGTACAAAGTAGCAAGCAAGAGGTCTCAAGGACACCGTGATTTCAGGGCTCTCAGCTAGTTAGTTCAGCTCGGGCTCCAGCAGAGGCCCGGTCAACCGCACGCTGCTAGCTGGGTTCCCGGCGGAGGTCCAGTCTACCCAAGCGGCTTGTGATTTCAGCTTGGTTTCCCGGGGATCCGGTCAACCCAAGCGGCCAGTGATTTCAGCTTGGTTTCCCGGGGTCCGGTCAACCCAAGCGGCCAGTGATTTCAGCTAGCTGGAGCGCGCCGGGTTCTGCTACCCGGGGTTGCCGATCCTTCGTTCCCTTACTTACCCCAAGCATGGGGCAAGATTGCTGATCAGGTCCAACAACTCAGTTCCCTTGCGCAGGGTGTTTTATACCTTGGGTTTCAGGTAGCCCCTCCCTCCGTAATCAGTGGGTGGCCAATCAGGTGGGTTGCCACCCTCCCTGAGGGGCGGCCTTTTGGGTCAGGTGGGGTGACGCCTTCCCCCTGTGGGGTGGGGTCCCTTTGAAGCCACTTGCTTAATGGTCCCATCCTGTGGTGTTGAATGGTCCTTTCTTATGGGTGCCGAAGTGTCTGCTCTGGCGAGGTATTCAAGTCTTATGTAGATGGGGCTGATATACAAGAGCACTGACGAACCTGGGGATGCTTCCTGCCTTCCCCCCTGGGGTGATTCTATGCAGATGTTGTTTGTCCCCTTTGGTCTCTGTGGAGACTGGCTGTCTCCCCCCCCTGGGTCTCCTTCCCCCTACCTTGGTGAGTGTGTGTGTGTCAGAAAGGGGTTTTAGGTTGGCTTTCTCCACACTTATACATTCATACTCCCGCATGCACCCCCCTTAAACTTTAAGGGGTGTTTGTGTGTGTAGTGGGGAGGGGTTATGAATGTATATCTGATCCTTCAACGCTTATAGGGTCAGATATGCAACGTGTGTGTGTGTGTGTGTGTGTGTGAAAGCTATTTTGGATACAACTTTAGCTATGGAGAGCAGAGTGACTTCTATGTTTCAAAAGCACCTTCCACCAACTTTGGCTGGAGATGGAAACCTGCCCTTGCCACAGGACTGCTCTACATGAGGCATTTATTGTGTGCTCGTGATCCCTCCCTCACGGAGATTTGCAGGGCCTTTTCACGACATCCTCCAGGGCCCCTCCTGTGTTTTCCCGCCATTTTTGCGGCATTTTTTTTTTTTTAGAGCAGGGAAAGTCAAGCATTAAATTTCAAATCCAGAACAAATCGGAATGAAAGTCCCATGTAATGTCACAAATCCACTATACTGCAGCTATACCACAGCACCACTTTGTGCTTGGCTAATGTAACATATAGGAAGAAAGAGAAAGACGAAAGTACGTAAAGGACGCATTTTCCCTCCCACAATGAAAAACGGAAGAAGCCTCAGTAAAGTGGCGGGTTAAACCCCACATGTAGAGAAGCCCATAGTTATCCTATGCCCAGGTAATATCTAAATTAGATTACTGCAATGTGGGACTGTGAAGGATTGAGGCCTAGACAGGCTTGAGTTAGGTTGAAGCCTGTAGGCCCAAACATCTCCTGATGTATTCGTGAGTGTCATTTTCCCCTCATGGAGTTAAAGTTTCCTTTCCCCCCTCATTGAGAAAAGTCTCCTTTCCCTCCTAATACAGTAATACCTTGGATTGCAAGTAACTTGGTCTGAGAGCGTTTTGCAAGACAAGCTAATTTTTAATATAAATTTTGACTTGATAAGCAAGCGATGTCTTGCAATACAAGTAGTGTAGGGATGTCGAAATCGGCCCCGCTCACGCCCGCCAGAGACTCGCTTTGATATAAGAGTGTTTTGGATTACAAGCACGTTTCCAGAACGAATTATGCTTGCAATCCAAGGTATTACTGTAGAGTTAAGTTTTGTTTCCCCAGTTTGAGGTCACCTGATTGTAGCCTCCTAAAGTTTTGAGAGTATATAAAGGGGAGGCAGAAGCAGTAGAAGTGAGAGAGAGAAGCTGTGTGGAGGAGAGAAACTGCAGGCACCACGAAGCAAAGACAGACAGGGAAGCAGAGACTGAATATCACTGAAGAATGCAGAACAGCCAGGGCTAGGCTGGGAAAGGAATCTCCTAACTGAGGCATACAGGTGAAAGAGTAGCTAGGTTAGCCGCTACTAGAGTAGCTGCATTATTGTTTCTTTTATTTCTATTATACCTGCTTTTTGAAAGTATACAGCTCTATTTGTGTAATTACCTTAAGTTATTGTGAATCTACTATTCCAAAATTTACTAAAGTAAACAGTTATTGTTAAACATCAAGTTGCTTGGAGTGTCTTTGGCACCACACCTAAGGCCGAATCCCATGTTACTGGGAAGAGAAGGTAAAAGGCAGAGAATTGGCATCCTGATACAGGAGGGGCTCTTAAAGGGGCAAAATATCTTTAAGGAGCTGATCAAGGTGTCCTGGTACAGGTGGAACCTTGACAGGGACGGCCTATGAACACTATTTGGAAACTTCTATTTGTTCTAAATACAGCAGCCAGATTATTGACAGAAATGGGCAGAAGTGATCATATTGTGTCTATACATAAAGATTAGCTTTGGTTACCAGTTTGGATCTTGTTGCAATTTAAAAGGCTGGCTTTGAAATGCTGGTTAATACTCTATAGTTTTCCTGGACCAGGATACTTGAGGGACTGCCTGATCCTATATGAACATGCCTTAGTGTCCACAGGATCTCCCGTGGAGGCCCAAGGTCAGCTGTACCCATCATTAGACTGAAGTGAGCTGGGTAGCTACCAGAGCCTTCTCAGTTGTTTAAAAGTATATTTCTGCCTTTCATAATTGTGGCAATAAAATTGAAAATATGATGCCATATGTAATAAAGTTTCAAAAACCAGAATTTCCCCAATTGCTTATACTTTCAAATACTGTGATTTCTTAAGTCTCTTTTCAGGGAGCTATAGGGGACTATCACTGGCAGGAGCCATGCCTAGGGGTGCCAGTGGGTTCTCCGGGTGGGCTTGTTCTCGAAAAATAAGCCACCCTGTGGGAAGCAGTCTGGGTTTGGATCACACAACAACCCACCATGGCTAGTTACCCATGATGGGTTGTCATGTTGTGTGAACCCAGTCACTATCTCATGTCACAGTGCAGAGAATTAAAGCATGTACATCACAGGGTTTGTGAAGGCTGAAAGACTGTTCAGAGCTCTTTGAAGGAAAGACCGCATCCAAACGTAACATATCAATCACTTCAGCAGGAGAGTCCTGATACTACCTTATCTGTGGTAAATACGGCAATTGGTAGTGCCCATTTCTAAGAGCGTGTGAGTTCATACAAACAAGATAACCCTGCACATCCACGTACAATTATCATGTTAATACTTGGCAATGAAGAACAGCATTTGGGGTTAGAAATCCCTCTACACACTCCCCTGTGAGTGAGTCCCATTGAACTCAGTGGGACTTACTTCCAAGTAGAAATGCACTAGATTGTGCTTTGAGTATAGAATATGCCCCCCCAAGAGCTCCCCCAAAATGGAATTCGACTCTCCTCTGTGTCATCAACACAAACACACACAGTTAAAATTCACAAATCGGGAGATGTGTTGGTAATAATGTCACATCAATAGGCTTCCATGGCTTACTATGGTCAGCTATCCTCTGGTTCAAGTTGAGTCAAGTAAAAAACAGAAGAATTCTTGTTCTCTCTCTCAAACATCACCTCAGAGGAGAAAATATGTGAAATGCACTTACCAAAAGTTCCTGTGTTCTTATCTGGATAGTGGTGAAAACCTTGGGAGAACAGAATAAAGGTAATAGTTTACATGATGATAATTGATTGGAAGCTTCACATTTCTGAACTTGTTTGGAGAAGGTCTTCCCAATAATGTCTAAATCTGGAAAGGACAACGGAGGACACCTAGAGGAAGTGAGGGCGCAGTCCAGTGGGGATGCCTGCAAGCCTCCGAACTCTGCGCTCCTCCTGCCACGCAAGTCAGGCACTTTGGACAGGGAGGGAAGGAGCTCGGGGTGCTGCCAAGATACCTTATATCCTGGCAGCCCCGGTCTCTCCCCCCCCCAGAATGCCCCCTTTGCCCCTCCTCCAAGGTTGCTCTTACGACCTCAGAGATGCAGCTGGTGCAGTGCTTTCCATGCCAGTTGCAAGCTTCTGAACTCAGAGCTGGGACCCCCCAAAAATCCTATGTCCCTCTAGGGCCGGGCTCTCCAACCCTGGGTCTCCAGATGTTGCTGGCCTACAGCTCCCAGCATACCCAGCCAGCATGGCTAGTGGCAAAGGATTCTGGGAACTGTAGTCCAGCAACATCTGGGGACCCAAGGTTGGAGAGCCCTGCTCTAGGGGCCCAGCTTTAACTTAATATTTATTTATTATTATATTTATATCCCGCCTTTTTTCCTGTAAGGAACCCAAGGTAGCTTACATAATCCTCCTCTCCATTTTATCCTCACAACAAGCCTCTGAGGTAGGTTAGGCTGAGAGTCACTGACTGGCCCAAAGTCACCCAGTGAGTTTCATGGCCAAGCGGGGACTAGAACCCGGATCTCCTGAGTCCCAGTCCAACACTCTCACCACTACGCCACACTGGTTCTCCCAACTTAAGCCCCATTGAACTTAGTGGAGCTTACATCTGAGTAGGCCTGTGTAGGATTGCACTGCTAAGTATTTTAGTCCTTGTGATGTATTCCAAGGACATCACGCACCGCACTTACACACAGCAGGATGAAGGAGGCAAGAAACACGACCAGTAAGCGATTCCTCCCGGGAAGAAGGCAAAAACAGACAGCCTCAGAATGGGTGTGAGAATCAGCCCTTGGCATCATTATTCCAGATACTGTCACACAGCAACACCAACAACTTCCTCATGTATATCTTTTCTTTTTCCTTTTCCTGTTGCAGGTTCGTTCCCCTTTTCTTATGTGCTGTTGCTTTGCCTCCATCTCCTGGCTGTTTCCTCTAAAGTGCCCAGAATCCTGCCACATACATTCAGCAAAGCAATGTGTCTGATCAGAGTAGTATAGTTTTCACATAAATGAATATCTTACCTGCTGTATTGTCTTGGATTCGCAGTTGCTTAACTGTGAATGCCAGGATGCAGGCCTTTGGAATGGTAATTTCTTTCTTATTGCTTCTGACACCCTAGATTATGACAAGAAAACTTAGATCAACTACATGAAACAAAATACAGGTCAATTCAATTTATTACGGTCACAAGATCAGCAAGTAAAACAAAACAATAACATTCAGAGAAGACCAACAAGACAAAATACTCCGTGAATACAATAATATAGAGAATGACAATAATTAGTTAAAATAATTGATTAAAATAATTGATTAAAGCTAGCATGTGTCCCACTCATAAAAATCAAGATTAACAAATTATAACGTTCTCAAACCGTCAACATCATCCCTCGCCGACAAGCGATTGCAGCTGCACAAAATCTAGCCACCTCAGAAGTTACCTGGAAATTCTGACCAGCCAATAGATAATCTATATAAAACTGGTCAGATCTCCCAGGTAATCGTTGCAAAATAGGGGTAATAAAAATGTGCTGAAATTCACGATAAAAGGAGCAGTACAGCAATACATGACCCACAGTTTCTACCATGCCAGCTTCACAGGGGCATAAGCGCTCAGCATATGGGGTGCTGTTATATCTACTCTCCACAAGTGCAGAGGGTAACACACTGAATTTAACCAACGTGAATGCTTTTCTGTATTTTGGAATGGTTAGAAAGGATAAATAGGATGCGGGTAAACAAACCGGCCCCCAATCTCTAAATTCTGGATATGGGGTAGCTGCTCTTATTTGATCTTATAGCTCGACGTCCCTAATACGCTGGTATATAACCTCTTTGGCTTTTTTGTAGCCCAGGAAGAAAATGGTATTCCGTGAAAAACCCAAATTGCACAGTTTCTTGTCCACAACCCTTTTCCATTTCGACTGAAATGCATCAGTTAAGGACAAGGGGGCTAAACCTTGGGGGGCAAATGTCATTTTTAGCCAGAAATTTAGCTTGTATATCCAGGCCCGAGATTCAATTGAGATTTGGCCTGTCTCTAAACGTAAGAGCACATTAGGCACACAGCTCGGAAGACCGAGAATGCTTCTTAAACATTTTGTTTGGGTGGTCTCCATAGTAGCAAAATTGCAATAAACACACAACTGTGCACCATATAACAATTGTATTAGCACTTTGGCAGAGAAAACTTGTAAGGCCGCTGGAATATGCTGGCCCCCTTTAGCGTAGAAAAAAAGAGATGAACAATTTAACACTCCTCTGTGCATTTGCAATGGCATTAGAGATTTTGGTTCTCCAAGAGCTGGATGACTGAAACACAACTCCCAAATATTTATAAGATTTAACCTGTTCGATTGGGTGGGCATTTATCTGCCAGCAATGTCTAATCCGTTTTCTAGAGAAAATTAAGACTTTAGATTTAGTGTAATTGATCACCAGCTTTTCAGATCTGCAATAAATGTCCAAAGCTCTTAGTAACTGTCTCAAGCCAATGCATGTCAGAGAGAGGAGTACCGCATCATCTGCATATAATAGAATAAACAAAGATCTATGTGCCAGCTTAGGAGGGTGAGAATTTGTCTCAGAGAGCCTTTTGACCAAGGAATTAATATTAATGTTAAACAAGGTAGGGGCAAGAACACAGCCCTGTTTTACACCAATGTACTAGTCAGATGGCCATTGGGGTTGCATCTTACCTGCAGCCAAGTTTTATCATAAAGGCTGCGAATAAGAGCAAGCAAACGCCTATCGATGTTAGTGGCCTCAA
Organism: Shinisaurus crocodilurus; assembly: GCA_021292165.1. Lineage (NCBI taxonomy): Eukaryota > Metazoa > Chordata > Lepidosauria > Squamata > Shinisauridae > Shinisaurus > Shinisaurus crocodilurus. Next base: position 268,024,494 of record CM037877.1, on the reverse strand, counting down.
GTTTTTGCCAAAGCCTGTCCCTCAGAATTAAATTGAAGGCAGACTTAAAATCAATGAAGGCTGTATAAAATGCCCCCCCGCCCCCGGAACAGAAGACGAGTATTTTTCAGCCAAGTGTTGTAACACAAGACCCTGGTCAGCTGTAGAACGCCCAGGTCGAAAGCCTGCCTGCTCATCCTCCAGCAAATTCTCCTCCTCCATCCAGCTTAAGAGTTTCTCAAGGAGGTGGCTGGCATACAACTTTCTGACAATAAATAGACTAATTGGCCTATAATTAGCGGGATCCGCTCTGTTCCCCTTTTTATAAATCAGGATAATGGTGGCAAGGCCCCAGTCCTCTGGTATAGATGCTGTCTGATCAATACAAGTAAATAAGACTGCCAGGACCGGGGCCCACCACTCCATATTGGTCTTAAGAAGCTCGGGTGGAATGTTATCATTTCCAGGAGCTTTACCCAATTTAAGCTTAGAAATAAGCCTGCTAATTTCAGAGATGGAAACAGGAGGCCAATCAGGGAGGCTACTCAATATAGGTCGTGGTGATAGGGCTAAAATATAGGTGAGCGGAGATGTTTTGCTTCTCTCCTATTTCATGATAGGACACAACTCAAATCGGACCTTCAGCTTCATTTTGATCCAAGCTTCGTAAAAGAGGCTCCCTTCTGCTTTGCTGAATTCAACATACTGTGTCTCTTCCACAACCTCTACTGCTTCAGTGATCACATACAGGTTCCTTTGATGGTTCTTTGATTGTTTAATGAACTCGTGGCCCATGTTGATCTTCCTAAAGTAGGAGATACGCATCCATTAGCCAACATTTATTTATTTATTATTCCATTTATTTCTCACCTCTTTTCCTCCTGCAAGGAACCCAAGGTGGCTTACACAATCCTCCTCTCCATTTTATCCTCACAACAACCCTGTGAGATAGGTTAGGCTGAGAGCCAGTGACTGCCCCAAAAACACCCAGTGAGCTTCATGGTCAAGTGGGGACTAGAACCCAGATCTCCCAGTCACTCTAACTACTGCACCATGCTCTGCCTCAAGCAGAACAGGTTGCATAAGAGTGATGCACATAAAAACTAAGTGCAGATGTTCCTAGTGATCTATAATGCATTTTTTAATATAATAAATGTATCTTCATCCGAGATCTATTTACAACTGTGAAGTTTGGCTTTCCCTCCATTTTGCGGTTCATGCCATGTTAGTGTCTGAAGCTTCTGAGATGCATTCCCTGACCTGTTTGGATTAAGCCTAGGAAAAAGTAGATAAAAGGGCTTCTGCTCTTGGAATTGGACATTAACTCTAGTTGACCTTGGAATCAGAACAAACATGAAAGAAAGTGGCGAGGGGAGTTGTTGAGCTTGGTTGGGTATACAAAGTTGATATATCCATAACGTTGTTTTCTTCCAGACTTACCATACCTGTTTGTTATAGAATCGAGGACCTTGGTGGAAACATGTATCTTTTTCACCTTCACAGATCTTGCATGGGACAGGCTGCCCTTCACTTCTACTGTTGTTGCATCAACTCGTCCACCAAAACCACCCTCCACTGTTCCATCTACCTGGTCCACAATGACGAATGGGCCTGAATCTTGGACACCTGGAGGCAAAAATTGAGAACATCTGCAACAGTTGAAAGGGACACTACAAAGACAAAGAAAAATAGCCGTGTGACAGAATAAAAGTGTTCTGAGCACATAATATGCCTTAATAATGTAGGTGTGAAATACACAAATCACTTATGTTTTGCCCACTGGTCCCCAAATATATTATTGATACTGGCTTGTATCCAGTGGTGGCTTTGGGTTCACTCCACTCACACAAGTCAGGGCACCCAATTTTCACCAATCCCCCAACTCACTAAGGCTCCCATTCACCTCAGAAGCTGCTCCTGAGGGTTGGGGAACCCTCTGAAACAGAAAGGGATATGGTATGAGAGCTGTAGGGGGAAATTGATGAAAACTGGATGTTCCAATTTGCATGAAATGCATTTCACTACAGCAAGGGCTTCTCTACATGAGGCGTTTAACCCAGTGCTTTTCCGAGGCTTCTTTTTCCGTTTTCTTTGTGGGAGGAAGAGTGCATCCTTTACACGAGGTTTCCTCCCGCCCCGGGGTTCCCCCCCCCCTTCTCTGCATTTCTATATGTCTCTATATGTTCAATTACACAACCAGAAGGTGGTGCTGTGGTATAGAGCGGAATTGCGAATATACAGGAGGCTCTGGATAGCAAATCATGGCAGCATCCAGGAAAATACTGCACTTTCCTTGCTCTAAAAAAAAGCCACAAAAATGGTTGGAAAACACAGGAGAGGCCCTGGAGGATGAGGACATTGTGTAATGGACCCACAAACTTCCGTGAGTGAGGGATCATGAGTGCACAATAAATGCCTTCTGTAGAGAAGCCCCAAAGCCACCATGAGATACAACCAACTGAATTTGGTAGGTTCTATGTGTATGCAGTGGTAAGGTATATACTAGGGTTGTAAGGACATGATTCAGAGTTTAAATGAAACTTCAGACTTTGTGTGTATGCAGAAAAGCAAGTGTTTGAGCAAAGCTTGCTCCCACAGACCACAAAATCCCATTTTAAGACACCCCCCCATCCCTGCAGCTGTTCTGGCTTCAATTTATTGAAATAAGCATATCCACATTTGGAACATGACCACTTGAAGCAAACCTTGAAAGCTCCAAAGTGAGGACAATTCAGAATGCTGACAACCAATTTGTACATTGGATCCCAGCCAGGATCTGTAAACAAGAGATGCCTGACGGGGAAACGCTCCTGAAGCCCGGCTGCTTCCAGACAAGGCTTTTAACAGCGCAATGGCCAAACTTTCTTCACTCAATTTTACGGAGGTTCCAGACATCGTCATCATCCACCCGTAACCCTCCCATGGCGGTGGGCAGTGGGGGAAGCCTATGACAGCTGCCCCCAAGTGTCACTTGGGCACTTTGGGGGCAACGGTCAGTGGCACACAGCGGCTAGCCCCTTGGCAAGAGCGGCAAGGGAATTCTGCCACTCTTGCCAAGCAGCTCGCTGGTTGTTGGGGTTAACCCACATTGGGTCATGTCGCCCCGTGTTCAGACGACACAAGAATTCATTATGGGTGAAACAACCCCAACAACAAGCCATGGGTTGTCAGGGTGGCTTACAACCCAAACTTAAGCCACCCTGACAAACCCATCGTGGGTTCACATGATACACTAAGCCACGGTGGGTTAGCGTGTTGTGTGAACCCAACCCAGTCATTGGACACAGCAGCCATTACTTCCAAGTAAATGTGCATATTCTGGCTGTAACTGTGGCCTCCTATTTCTCTGGGCAGCCCCTATAAGCAATAAGCATTAGCAGCCCCTTAATTAATCATTTCCTGAATTTGCCACCTCCCTGGAATGAGCTTCCTCAGCTCTAGCACTGAAATTAGCTATTTAACTAGAGATTTGTGTTCTTTGTTTTTGTTCATCATTCCACCTGAATGCAGTTACAGAATTGCAGAAGTGCTGTAAAAATAATAATTAAAAAAATAGTTTAATCCTATTTAGTCTTGCTGCTTTCAGAGGTCTGCAGTCGGAGGCGATTCTGGAAAAGGGAGGGGGGGTTTCCTCAGTTCTGGGCATCTTCTTTTACTATTAGGGCCGGCCCTATCACGATGCAGACTGAGACACCCACATCAGGCAGCAGAATGGGAGGAGCGGTGAATTGTGCTGCTTCCCTCCCCGCCACCATCAGGAGCGTCTCCCGCCGCTCCAACGGGTGCTCTGGAGAGCCCTACCAGACGCTCTCCCACCGTGGTATTTGCCACAGCGAGAGCATGGCTGGCGGCAGGGCTCTCTGGAGCAGCTGCCTGACCTCTTGTTTCCCTCATGCCATCCATGTGCCCTCCTTCCCCTTCGCTTTGCTGCCACCAAAGCTGGAAGAAGCTGCCCTGGAGCTCCCAGTGGCCAAGCTCTTGTTGGGTCTGGATGGACAAGTTCTTGTGAGACCCAGCTGAGCTCTTGTGGGAGCCGCACAGCCAGGAAGAGGCATGAGGTGGGAGCATTGGGGGGGGAGGAGTATGGGGGGGAGGGGGGAGGGGCAGAGGTGGTGGAGGTGGGAGGGGAGATGGTGGAGGTGGAGGTGGAGGTGGCAGTAGAGGCGCATGTCCTTGCCTCAGCTGGCAAGAGACCACCTTGGGTTGGGCCTGCTGGCTGTTTTCCAGGAAGACAGTCTTCATTTTATTAACAATTTTTTTTAAATGGCAGCTTGAAACTGCAGTTTCCAGCTAATGTTTGGTATCGGAGCCAGTCAGGGAGAAAGCTACAGTTCAAAGTAGCTGAACACAGCAAGGTATGGTGGGAGAGAGCGGGTACAGGTGGCTGTATCAAATGCAGACTCCCCAGACAACGAAACACTTGCCTAGTTGGCCCTTTGCTAGGCCAGAACGTTTCTCTTTAAGGAAGAAAAGGGAAAGAGAAGAACAGAGAGGAGGGATGGTCTCTTCTCTGCCCACGTGGCTATAGGGAACGTAGTGGGGCAAAGCACTACGTCCCTCATACGTGTGAAAGGCAATTGCAATCCCGTCGACATCTTACAGTGAAGCAGCAATGATTTTGCAGTGCGACCAGGAGCCTGCCATCTGGAAGCAGCCATAGTCTCCATTGCCAGGCGTCCAGTCTCCAGGAGAAGAAAGAATAGTTTCAACAGAATATTTGAATCATCTCGGAAGAGAGGTGCTCTTGATGAATTATTGTAATTCAGTTATTGTGATGGTGCAGAGGAATAAGCAATCTCTTACGAGGTATTTGTTCCAACCCCCAGAGGGCATTTTGGATTGGGACCAGCACCTTGAAATGAGCCCCAAATGTAATAGGGGAGCCAACAGATACTGGGCTACTATGGCAGTGTCCAACCCGTGGTGGCACAGGCACACCCACACATGGTTGCCAGGAGGTGGAGTACTGAACTGTGTACCAGTACCAGCGAAAGATGATGATACATCCAGTCATGAAGCAGTGATACTCGTGTTTTCCCTACACCTGTGCAACAATTAAGTCAATACAGCAATACCTTGGATTGCAAGTAACTTGGTCTGAGAGCGTTTTGCAAGACAAGCAATTTTTTTTTTTTTTAACTTGATAAACGAGCATGGTCTTGTAAGACAAGTAGGGATGTAACCACTCACCTTGAGTGGGCGTAGTGGGCCGAAATCGGCCCCGCTCACGCCCGCCAGAGACTCGCTTTGATATAAGTGTTTAGGATTACAAGCACGGTTCCGGAACGAATTATGCTTGCAATCCAAGGTATTACTGTATCTACTTTGCTGAGTGAGCACTGAAGGCCACTTTATACATTACATTTTCTCAGATATTCATGTATAACACCATGTTCCAAAAACAAGCCCCATTTGTGGAATGCCTTTTCCCAAGAAGTAAGGGGGGGCATTGATTCTTTCCATCATTGTGGAGACAAGTTAAAACATTTTCTACCAGCCCTACTGAAGAAGAGGTTCACCCCTATGAAGGTTCCTCCTACCTCAAATGTCACCAACAACAACCATTCCAGCAGGCTGAGCTGAAGGAAATGAGAAGGGAGAGCAGGGCCATTCCACCAGCCCTGCTGAAAGACTATTTAACTTTTTCCTCTTCCTTCCCCATCCCTTTTTCCTTGAGTGTTGTGTCTTTTTGGATTGCAAGCCTGTGGGCAGGGGCTGTCTTGTTTCATTGATTCCATGTAAGCTGCTCTGGGAGCTGAAGAGTTGGATTAAAATACTTGAAAGAAAGAAAGTGAAATGAAATAAAAGGGTGCTTCCAAACAGAGGGCTTCTAGCCTTACCAATCAGAAGGCACTGTACAGCTATTCCATCTTTTATTTCTTAATATATATTTTTTCTGGTAGAAAAAAGAAGGAAGCAGCAGTGGAAAACACAGAAGGGCTACAAACTGAAGATGTCATCATCTGGATGCCCCATCAAGTTCTGTGGATGAGGAAGTGCAATATTGCACAATCAAAGCCTCATCTGCTGCTGCTTGTGAATTTTGTTGTCCTTAGGTCCTAGAACAAGTTATATGGCTATGCAGGGTGGCCAGGAAGCCAAACTTAAGCCACGCTGAGAAAGCCATCCCAGGTTCAGACAACATGCTAATTCACCATGGCATCATGGCCACTGTGGCTTAGCGGGTCATGCAAACCCAGTCTTCAATGTCTTCCACTCTTAACCCTCCTGTGTTTCTTCACCATTTCTTCTGTTTTCTTTCTTAAGAAAGCAAAGTGGGGAAAGCTGCACATTGTCTTCTCATTAGTAGTGCAAGAAGCACCCTAAGTCCGGATCCAACCCAACGTATACAGGAGATTGAATCTTGGATATTACCCAGGTTTGCCACGTTGTCTCCTGATGACAGCACATCACATAGCCGGTATCCGGTTTTATGGTAAGGGCAGTTCTGCCACCATGAACTCTTTCTCTTCTTTTGAACCAGGAAGAGAGGTCTAAAATAATTTTGGTCTATAACGCTGTCTACTGGGATCAGTTCTCCTTTTGGGTTCAGTTGTTTTGCCAAAGATTTTGTTGCCTTATAGAACGACATTTCCAGGACAAATGCAAAACTTAGTTTGCCCTAAAAGGGAGAAGCAATGAGAAGAGAAAAACAAAATCATGAATTGTGTGATCTGCTGAAGAATCCTTTTCAAAGGATCTTTCCTCCCAGTCATGAAAGAAATTTAAACCACCCATTTCCTTTTGTGCACCCTCAGAGGTAGGCAACCTGATGCCTCCAGATGTTTTGGAATACATCTTCCTTAAACCTCAGCCAGCATGACCAATGATCAAGGAAACTATAATCCAAAACTTCGGATGGGCAACACCAGGTTGCAATTTTCTTTCACTCTAATATTGAACTTGGGGTGGTCCTGTACCTTTCAGTTTCAAAGTGAAACAGGGCCACCCAAAATCATAGAATCTAAAATAAGGCAGTAGTTTCTATACATTCAAGGTACTCCCTACATATACAGAAGTGCATTCATTTGTAAATTAAATGGTTTTGTTTTTTTTAACAGAAAACCCAAAACAGCCTGAGGAGGACTTGTGAGCTTTAGATCCATGGAAAGTTGAGGGCAATTAGGCCACCAAATGTTGAGGGTGTCAGGTCGTGTGTGTGTGTGTGTGTGTGTGTGTGTGTGGTAGCATAAAGGAAAATACAGGCGGATTAACCTGCTCAAGATCCTAGTACATTTCAGCACGTCAAACGACTTCTTTACAGGACCATCTTCCATCTGGTAACCTGTGTCCTCACTGTGGGAAGCTGTGTGGATCTAGAATTGGCCTCCACAGACACTTGCGGACCCATCGCTAGTCAGTCTACACAATCCTCTTTAGAATTTCCTCCTTTTATCCTGGAAGACAATCTTACTCGGTCACGAGTGATCGCCTGATGATGATATTTCCATGGTGGGGGGAAATTTAGCACTGGAGTGATGTGCAACATTTGGTTAACCCCACCCCACCCCCAACCTCCCTATACTATTCAGGAGGTAGGAAAGTGGAAAAAACTCTTCTCAGTATTTTTATCCTGCTTCTGACTCATCTACTCTTTTTTCATTTTTCCTGTGTGTGTGTGTGTGTGTGTGTATATATATATATATATATATATATATATATAATATACATACACTAGACACAGATATAATCTCTGCTTGGGGCCTGAGATTTAGAATAGAATCCTATGCATTTAGGCATGTCTAAACAAAAAACCCGACATCTTTCAGTATTTCCCCAGGCAGCATGCCTGGCTGGGGAATGCTGGGAGTTGTAGGACTTTTTTTCCCCTTCTAAATATTCCCAGGATTGCAGCGTTAAGGGCACACCACCAAGCCCGTTGTATAGGAACGCCGCTGCCTGTGCCAAGTCTGATAACAAAAGTTGTTTTTTTTTAAAGAAAAACATGTTGCTCTAAATAACAAAACACATTTTATACATCGGATTCACAACGGCGGTCCTATAAACATTTTGTATCTCCTTTTAATATATCGGGGGGTTTCCCCCCTCGCCGTTTGCTCTTGCTCAGCCGACTGCTGGTGACTAAAAAAACAAACAAACACGGAGGTTCCTTCCAACACGGAGAATCCCGCACAGACGGTCACTGACTGAGAGGGTAGGATGGACAAACAGTCCCGAAACAGCAACAGTTTCATCAGCCAGCCGCCTCACCGAGAACGTCTGGACGCTTCTTACCTCTCTCCTCCTGTCACTTAAACGGCGGGTTTTCTTTTCTCTGCCAAGTCTGGCTCCTTGCCTTTAAGCAACGGGGCGTTTTTTGGTCTCTCGGGCTTTATGCGGCAACTGGCAAGAAAGGGCATATATATGTTCTTCTAACTTCCGGTTGCGAAACAAGGGGAACTTTTTTATTCCTGTTTAGTTTCATTTTCCTTCAGAGTAGGTATTGCAGTAATTGCCCTTTCTTCCCCCTTCTTGGAAAATATTATGTGTGTACGCGCGCTTAGGCACGCTTTCAGCAAGCCGCTCGCAGCCGGGCTGATTGTGGCGCCGACAGGCAGCCCGCCTCCGGGGAAAGGGCTTCGTGACGGATTGGCTCAAAGTCTGAGAGAGAAGGAGCCAAGAAGAGCCGCTCCCTCTGCAGCTGGGAGAAGGCTTCTCGCTCGGGCATCCTTATACCTGGGATTGCAAGTAACTTGGTTTGAGAGCGTTTTGCAAGACAAGCAGATTTTTAAATATTTATTTTAAAAAATTTGACTTGATATACAAGCGACGTCTTGCAATATAAGTACTGTAGTACGGCTTAAATAAAAAATCTCCGTACAAATTTTTAGGGGGGGAATTTCATTTTGATATAAGAGTGTTTTGGATTACAAGCATGTTTCCGGAATGAATTATGCTCTCAATCCAAGGCATGACTGAACTAAATATTCAGTTGGAGCACGGAAAGAGCACAGGTTGAAAACAAGGCAGGGTGAGGGTGGAGCTTTTATTCCAGTCGTGTCTGCAGCCTTTACTGCGCAGTTTCCTCCAACCTTGGGTCCCCAGATGTTTTTGGCCTACAACATCTGGGGACCCAAGGTTGGGAAACACCGAGTTAGAGGCATGCCTTCTCACTTCTCCAGGGCCGTTATTGGCTGTGTGTCCGTAAAACAACATTGGATTGGATCAACTCACTGCTAAGTTCACGCTAGGGATAATATTGTGATTTAAAATGGTGTATGGCTGCAGCCTGGACTAGTCAATATACTGCGCTTTCCTTTACTGTGTGCAGTGCCTTGCCTGGCCACTACTGTTGCCTGCCAGGGGGTCATTTAGGGGGTCCCACTGTTATAAAAAATTATGACCCCCACCTTGGAGAAAGGTTGAAATTCACCTTTTCAGAAAGAAACTGTTTTGCAAGAAATCACAGGCTGCTTTGAAATCAAAGGGCGCTGCAAAGATAAGCATGGTTGTTGGCTAGCAAACAGCCCCAAGAAGAATGATACCGTAAGTAAGTAATAGGGTAGTAGATAGTAGTAGATAGACTCTTATCTACCTGAGTCCTTTCCTGGAAACCCCACCCCTGCCCAAGGATCTTGCAGCAAAGGGGGGTGTTTGAGGGTCCATCCCACTTTTTACACCCTGTTGTCTGAAGTGGGTTTTCAAATGGACCACAAAGTTTCTTTTTGGCAGGGACATAGACTGTTAAATGGCAATACAAAATAATTTTTTTTAAATTAGCAAAATTTCAAAAGTTGTGGGGGGGGGGAGTTAAAAAAAATTGTGGGAGATCATTTACCGGTATTTTATTTATTTAATACATTTTTATACCACCCAATAGCCGAAGCTCTCTGGGCCTCTGGGGAACTGTGGAGGGACAGCTTGAGGCTGCCCGGGGCAGGATCGTGGAAGCTGGCTTCACAGCTGGCTTCAGCAATCTGAGGAATTTCTTTTTTAAGTGCACAGTCAAGCTACAGCGAGCCCAAATGGGCTCGCGGTGGTGACAGGGAGGGGGGTGGAGTCTCTGCCAGCTGCCCCGGGTATCTCTTGGCGGTTTGGGTCAGCTGGCAGTGGCGGTTGCCCGCTAGACGCTTGGCTAGAGTGGCAAGTGGATTTTGCCGCTCTTGCCAAGCAGCTCTGTAGCGGTTTGGCTTGACCCATGATGGGCAACTCATCGTGGGTCAAACAAGTCCTACAACAAGCCATGGGCTGCTAGGGTGGCTTTTAACCCAAACTTAAGCCACCCTGACAATCCCATTGCAGGTTCACAGATTGTCGAGTCATGAGAACCCAATCAGTGTGCCAAGCAGCTCCTCAGAAGTTAGTCTAACCCTGTTGTGAAGGTAGCTGAGAGTCTAGTGCAGTGTTCTCCAACCTTGGGTCCCCAGATGTTTTTGGCCTACGACTCCCAGCATGCCCCAGCCAGTAGAACACTGGTCTAGTGTGTGTTGCCTGGAAAGCAGAGCCTAGGGGTAGACTACAATTTGAGCAGGTCACCTCCCCTCCCATTAACCACTACCTAAAAATGTACTGGAATGTTGGCGAGAGGTTTTTACAGAAATATCGGAAATGATTGGTATTAGAGGTCTGTCCTTAACTTGCATTGTTATCAATAACCGATAAAGTCACTTATGCCCAAAATACAAAGGAACTAATTGTAAACTTGTTAACAGCGGCTAGGTTAATGATAGCAAGGAAATGGAAAGTACACCGCATGTTTTTCTAATAGCTGATTGGTATAAGGAAGTTTGGGATATAGCCCTAAACGATAAACTAACTTGTAGTATTAAATGCAAAAAGGGACAGTTAAAGAAGAATAATTTTTTGGGATATATGGAATCAATTATTAGACCATGTATTAATAAAGGGGAAGGGGAGTATGCCTTGTCAGGACATGTTATATTTTTGGGATGTGGAATTCAATTGATTAAGGGGATGGAAGTACCGTATATTAGTTGGTCCCTAGGCGGGTGGTGGGTGCACCTTATGATTTACTGTAGTTGTATGTTTTTGTTTTACAATCTTGTATGTAGTTTATAATAACTAAATAAAATAAATAAAATAACCATGCCTTTCTCACTAAGGGCCAATACAGGTGTGAAGGGAGCCAGGGAAAGAACTGCAGGTTTTAGCTGTGGGTGGGAATACATTGTCTAGATACCAGGTCTGCCCACTGAGCAAAAACAAAGGGATAGACCTGGTATACAAATTTCTCAGAGGCCAGGCCTACCTATCTTTGTTGACCAGTGCCCAGGCCATGGCACTGCTCAGTCACCAGAGCTACCATGAACAGTAGACCTGTTATCTGATGTTATTAGCCCCCCCCCCTTTTAAATGTGCAACCATACACAAAATCTGCAGTTCCAGGAGAAAAAAATTCCAAAATCTACCGTATATAGTGTAATGCCTTTATTAGGTCAATTCAACGATCAGAAGAAAATTGCTGTAGTTCAAACTTCAAGCCATGCAAAAGATGTATTGTAAGCTGATATCAAAAGTGGCTGATAACAAAGTGAATAATGAATAGTCCAGGCTCCTCTGCAATCCTAAACCCTGATGAAGCATACCCATTTCTCCTCCCCCTGCCAAAAACCAGCACCGGTGCAAGGCAGTATGGTGCCCCAGGCAAGATCAAATATTTAGCGCCACCCCCTTCCCACTTGAGCCCTCCCTCCCTCCAGCCCTATGCCCATTATGCATGATCCACATTCACACACACACAAGGGGGTTTACTTCCGTGTAAGTTCTTTCCATGGGCTTCATTCAGTGGCCCCCGTCGGCTGCCGCCGCCGCCACTCCTCTCACGTGCGTTTCTTTGCTGCTGTCCCTGTCGCTTCTTTTCCAGCTCTTTGCCAGTTTCGCAGCCTGCCGCCTATCTCCATGCTGCCGGCACACTCACATCAAACTTTGTTTCACCGGGGGGGGGACGGGGGACGGGACATTATTAACTGCCTTCTCTTTCTTTGTCTCGATCGATTTGCTTCAAAAGTGGGCTCAATTTCCAACTCTTTAGCGCTGTATTTTTTTTCCCCAAGGCATTTCTGGCGCCCCCTTTAGCCCGGCACCCTAGGCAGCTGCCTTAGTTTGGCCTAATGGTAGCACCGGCCCTGCCAAAAACACTCGCCACAGACTCCACTGCTACACTCAACAGGGTGTTAAGTTTCCAAGATGAAGGAAATCATTCTAGGGCAAGTCATGTGAAGTTGTCAATGTTACGATAAGGGCAGTGATACCACTTTTTGTGTACATCTGTTCTTTTTGTTCTTGTTCCTAGTTTATAGAGAGAATGTGTGTGTGTGTGTGTGTGTGTGTGTATAATTCCAAATGAAGTTTCATTGGAGTTCATGCCTTTTGTCTGAAGCCTGACTATAACACGATTCTGCTGTCAAATTCCCAGACTTTTTGCTACTCTATGTAGGCTTCCAAATGAATGGAAAGCAACAAGCACACACACAAGAAAATTGCATGGGTATGTTATAGTGGCATGTACATTACACTCACATATTGCTGTGTAACTTTGCCCCCTTGGAAAAATTCCTGTGGACATCCATGTCTTTAATCCTCAGACTGCAGTTTTTGGTGATAAAGGAAGGCATTCTGCATTGGCATTGACACTATTCTTAATGATTACTGAACATACATTTTCTTCATATTATAATAGTTACAACAACGATTCTTGTTCTTCAAGCTATTGAGTATGTAATTGATTACTCAATTAAACGGATTACTTGTAGAAACTGATAATTTGTGTTATTATAAATATATTATGAAAGATTTATATATCACTTTTCTGGCTTTAAAGGCAGCTAACTAATCTTAATAAAGCACATTTAGGGTGCTATCCTATGCATATTTAGACAGACAACAGTACTACAATTCATGCTGGCTGGGGAATGCTGGGAGTTGTAGGACTTTTTTCCTGTCTAAACATGCAAAGGATTGCACCCTTAGAAATGCAATTATTGAACAACAGAACCACACCAAATCAGCTAAGACACAATAAATCAATATCATGCCAATCCCAGATTACCACTATTATTACCATTGTACATATGGGAATCTGATAGTGAGAGTCCATCCCATTATTGATGAACAAACATTTGATTAAAAATTTTTTAAAAAAAAATAAAGAATGCTCATTGTGGATTTCTAGAAGGGATCAGAAATGTGATGTAGAAGAAGGCTATTAAAATTCAAAGTTAAACAAAGGTATAGATTACATGATTTTTAAATCTCATTTGTATCACACACCCTTCCTTCAAGGAGATTAGGCCTAAAGGTGGCAAGCGATCCTCTGATGTGGATAGAAGACCCATTGGCCAGGATTCAAGAACTGTGAAACTAGTTCCATGAGCCCAAGGGGGGCTTTAGATCTGTGGTCCTTGAAGAGCAGCACCCCGCCCTGCCAACAGCAGATCAAACAGCTTTCGAAACCGAGGGAAATTACAAAAGTAGTTTGTGACACAGCACAGTGGTCAGCAGTTCAAAGAAGAAACACTGAACAATGTACCAGGCTAACGGAAGTCCCTTGTATGGACTTAAGCATGTTTTTGGATCCTAGTCAATATATGCAAAGCCACATACAATGAGCAGAGGGGTAAGAAAGCATCTGGGTCTCCAGTCCCAGCAAGACCAGGTCCATATTTTTTCATTCTCGCTCCACTTGACTCAATCATCAGCCCAGTTAGGTTCAGTTCTTCTTTACTGAAGAGAAAAACCAGCTGGGGACCTATAGTAAAATCTTCTTCTTTCTCGCTGAAATCAGTATCTATGATGCTTTCAACCTTTCCAAACAAAGAAGAAACAAAATCAGAAGTTGGGTGGTCTATAATATTGAAAACTGAAGTGTGCATGTTAAAAGCATTTGATGAAAATTGCTGAGAGATTGTGACACTTGATTCATGTTATCCTATATGACTGCAGCCTCTGGACTTGTGAAAATATGAAGTTGTGACTTTTTGCCTCGCTCATCTGCAGCAAGCATATAGTTTGTGAGACTGAAATCATCCCTTACCAGTGCACGCTGCTTGAACACAATCTTCTTCTCCACAGATTCTGCAAGAAGTGACAACTGGAGCTCTGTCAACTCTGGGAAATCGAGGAAACAATTAATTGTTTGAGAAAAGAGTATTGTTTTGGGAGATGGATGGCAGGACTGCAGAGTTGGAAACAAAGTCTAATGATAGCAGTTCTGCGCATCGTTAAAAGAGCAGTCCTATGAATTTTCACTTGGAGTATTTTTACTTGGAGTAAAATAATGCTGTGTCATGGGTCGTGGGTTTGAACTGTGAACACTGAGCACAGTTCAAAAGCATTTATTTTTGTTTCTTCAATTTTTGTCTTTATCTCCTCCTTTGCTTGCTCCCCTCCCCCCTCTCCAATCTGATTTACTCCATCCTCAGTTCACCTTTTTGAGAAGTGGTACCTACTGCTCTGCAGGTTATCTGCACCAAAACAAACATCGAACTTGGTCTATGAACCAAGACCTGCTTGTTGCAGCCCGTAGGCTGCGTGGGCTGGAGAGCATGGTTTTCAGGCCGTATCAGCCCCCCCCCACTTTCCCCGCCACCTTTTCAGTACTAACGGCGCCGCTGTAACCATCCTTTCTGCTCCACCTACAGTGTCGCCATAACCCATTCAGCCATGCCTCCAGCATGAGTAGCTGCCCCCACACCCCTAGCTGACTGGACTGACCAACTCCATCCAAACTGCTGGCTTCCCATGCTTCTGCCTCTGCCCCATTCCACTTCTTCAACTCCTCCTTTCTCTGCAGCTAAATCATCACGTTACCTGGCTGCTAGCACCCCTGCCCCTCTACTTTGGGATGGGCTTTGAAGTGAGTGATAGCAGAAGTAGCACTGATTGCTGCGGTGGTGGAAACTGCTCTAAAAGCCCATACTGATCACCACAAGGACCAGCACAAGCGCTTTCAGTGCCGTCACACAACAACTAGACGGGATTCTCTAGGCAGTGTTCTCCAACCTTGGGTCCCCAGATGTTTTTGGCCTACAACTCCCAGCATGCCCCAGCCAGCGTAGCTGGGGGCCCAAGGTTGGAGAACACTGCTCTAGTGGCTCTGCTACACCTGTATGCTGTAGGTGATGGGGAAGGGGAGGACCAGGGCTATGGAAGAAGCCTTTGCCAGCACGGTCCAGGAAGATTCAGCAGTCTGCAATGGCTACAAATGCCTCCGTGGAAACAGACCACGATGCCATGATTGTTGCCACTCTGGCACAGCGGCTTACCTGCAGACAGATGTCTTGTCCATCACTGGACACTGCCATGCACTAAAACCATTTGACCTCAATGCTGGATGTAGATGCTGGGGATGATGCCAGATGTCGTGGCACCTTCCGCATGTCCTGCGCAACTTTTGAAATCATAGGATCAGAAATCAGTCACGTAATTCAGCGATCACACTATAGTACAAACTTGCTTTCGACACTGGGTACCTCTCTCCCTCAGCACTACCTTCAGAGTAGGGAAATGCACTGCGTGCGAAATCTTCAGAGAGACAGTGTGGGTACTGAACAAGTGGTGCCAGTCTGACGTCATGAAGGTGGGGAATGAGAGAAAGAACTTGTGGGGGTTCCATGAGCTTGGGGTTCCCAGAGGCAGCAAGAGCCCCAGATTCCATGCACGTGTACATTTTAGCTCCGCCAGAAAGGGGTGAAGAGTCCTACAGCTGTAAATGTTTTCACAGCATGGTGCTCCAGGCACTTGTGGACTCTGTGGGCATATGGATGTTTATGCCAGGGGTTTTCAGGGAGAAGCCACGATATACAGCTATCTTCTGGAATTCACCACTGGCAGATAAGCTAGCCATGGCCAGATTTTTCACCAGCCTCCCTGCCACAGTAAATGGGCTCCCGGTGTGCCCCCTCATTCAAGGCAACTGGCTTTTGCACTTCAACCATGGCTCATGTCACTGTAGCAGCCAGGCTCCGAGGACGGCCAAGCAGTAAAACTTTTAACTACTACCACAGCCGTGCTTGACTCTTAAAGGCGCAGTGGTGCTCACTGTACACACTTCTGGATGTGGAGGAAACCCTCATACCAGATGTGATTGCCACTTGCTGTATCCTGCACAACATCTGTGAGTCAAGGAGGGGGGGAGACATGCTCCTCCAGGACAACCCCAAGCTTCCAGGACCAGGGGCTGAGAAGGACGCCACTGCCATCGATGGACGACTGATTGAGTCTCCCCCCCCCCCCGCTTCTGCTCAATCCAGCATCGAAAACAGCAGCAGGGCTGGAAGCCAGAAATATCTACGCAGCTATTGCTGATTTGATCTGGGCCCACTACCCATGTGCGTGCTGCGCATAAGGTCTGTGCAGCACTTCAAAAAGACTTACAAATGCAGATGTGCCTTTCCTGCCCGCCACTGTTATACTTGCTAGAATAATGTCGCCATACCCCATATAAGCACCAACAAAAGCCTCCAGAAACTGTTGTTTCACAGTAAAGATCTCCTTTGGAGCTGCATGGCCATGTCCACTACATGTTTCATTGGAAAAAGAACAGATATAAAAAATAATGGCCATGGGGATGATCTTGGGGGGGGGGATTAGGTTGATGGTGTAGGGGTGGCGTAGCAGGAGAGGAGGGAGGCTCCAGTAGAAAACCTCCTCGATTAGTCGGACCATGGCTTGGGGTGGGAAAACTTGGCAGCATGAGATTTCCCTGTCTGAAGAGAATCGTGGGTTGGAAGCAAAGGCGGGGAGGAAGAGTGAGCGAAACGTGCGGGACAGGGTGGCGTAGTGGTGAGAGTGCTGGACCAGGACTCGGGAGATCCGGGTTCTAGTCCCCGCTCATCCATGAGACTCACTGGGTGACTTTGGGCCAGTCACTGACTCTCAGCCTAACCTACCTCACAGGGTTGTTGTGAGGATAAAATGGAGAGGAGGAGGAGGATTATGTAATCCTCCTGCAAGGTTCCTTGCAGGGAAAAAAAGCGGGGTATAAATATAATAAATAAATAAAAAAGTAAATAAATAGGTAGGTATTGGTTGCCACAGGGTGCGGGGGGGGGGGCGGCGGATGGAAAACTTTTTGTCAGGGAACCGGCAAAGGCAACACATGCCCTGAACACACAGTGGACCAACAGTAAAGAGGCTGCTGATGTAGCAAAGGATTGTGGGATGTGGATTTTGCCGCAATGCCCCCTGGGAGCTGGCTGGAGGACTGAGGGGGAAGGAGGGGGAGAACAAGCCACCGTAAGCCCGATCACCTGTCAGGCATACCGTGGGCTGCTCAGCAATGCTTATTTGCAGGCTGGATCAGCGTGATGTGAGAACCCAGCCACTGAAAGTTGGTTGCCGCTGTTACAGGTATGGCAGTGAGCCTGGCTGGCAGGTAGTCCTCCTAGAGAGCTATTGGGCTGGATTCGTTTTAAGGGCAAGCAGGAAAGGACTTCCCATGGCGGAGATCCCCTTAAGGCAGTGCTTCTCAAATAGTGGGGCGGGCCCCCCAGGGGGGGCGCGAGGCTCTGTAAAGGGGGGCTCGTTTGACCTCAGTTAAAAGTTTTTTTTAATATTGTGTTCCTTTAAATCCTGTGCTCCTTTAAATCTTTTCTGCTACAGTTAATAAAGCTATTCTTTGTTGTAAACTGATCCACATTTCTTTCTTTTTTTATTCTCTTATACGTTAATAAGGATACAGTGTTATGCAGAGGTGTACTTATAACAATTTTATAGACAAATGATACTATTTACAGTCGCGCGGGGGGCGCGAAATGTTTTCTTCTTCCTAGGGGGGGCATGACAGAAAATAATTGAGAAGCACTGCCTTAAGGGATCTTGGGGGATGTGGCAGCAAGGACCAGCCCAGCTAGGGGTCTGGCAAGCCTGCCGTACACCCAGGGGTGCAGGAAGGGCTCGTAAGAACATGCCACGGTGGGCTCAAGACTCCTGCTTCCCCCACCTACACACCCGGTAGTTGGGCCCAGGTGGGGGTATTGGCCAGCAAGCAGGTTGCCCAAAGATTTATTTTATTCATTATATTTATACGCCAATTATATTTATATTTATACGCGGCTTACACAATCCTCCTCCTCCTCTCCATTTTATCCTCACAACAACCCTGTGAGGTAGGTTAGGGCTGAGAGTCAGTGACTGGCCCAAAGTCACCCAGTGGGTTTCATGGCCGAGCGCAGGGACTAGAACCCGGGATCTCCCGAGTCCCCAGTCCAACACTCCCACACCACTACGCCATACTGGCTCTCGATCCATGCCCTCTGCCAAATCTATTTAAGTTGAAACCAATCAAGTTGTGGCCAGTTGTTAACCCATCTCAGGTCTTGCTGTCATTTATTACTCCCCCTTCCTTCCCCTGCACCCCCATCTGCTCTGCCTTCACAAGATTTACAAATTTGGTTGAGAGAGAAGGGTTGGAAGACTAGGGAGAGTTCTCTTGGCCCAGCTTCTGAGGTTTTCTTAAGATTAACTCAGATGGTTAATTTCTACAGTAACAGACATAGACAGCGGTTTTCAAATATGATTAACCAATGATGCACATGACTTTCAGAATGTGAGAAACCCCTTGAGCTGTTGCTCTTCTTTGTGGACATATGTCTGTGCTGCCTCAGATTATAGGTCAAAAAATCTCCCCAGTTGTGGAATCTGGGCTTCTTAAATGCAGCTAAAGCAGTGTTCTCCAACCTTGGATGTTTTTGGCCTACAACTCCCAGCATGCTCCAGCCAGCTATGCTGGCTGGGGCATGCTGGGAGTTGTAGGCCAAAAACACCTGGGGACCCAAGGTTGGCGAACACTGAGCTGAAGTTTACGTTGTGATATGATTATAATTTTAGAGAGTAATATTTATTTCTTACATGTCTATGTAACCGTCCAACAGCCAAAGCTCCTCAATAATGTTGGAGTAATTAATAATTATTGTGTTTCAAACTAGCCGCCATTTTTGGTTGGTTGTTTTTGCAAGAGCCGGGTGTGAGCTTACAACTGGCTTTAGTTTAGGAATCTGAGGACCCAACAAGATACCGATGTGGTTAACTGTGTGACTAGCAGCTGCATCAGTTTAAAAAACAACAACTCCTCTGTATAATGGGGTTTCCTGATTTTCATTGGGACTGCAGTGCAGGGGGAGGTGAGGTTTAACCCTCCCCTCCCCATTCATGATCCTTACCTTCTAGAGCTTGAAGGAAGTAGAGGATGGGATCCGCAAGGTCAGTATAGAGGGTCCCACTGGAATCTTGTAAATTGTCCACCAGGCCTTGCACCTCTGGTCTGTCAGCCTTCAGCTTGAGTTGGTCCGCGCCTTCAAGAGCCCGTTCCAGCTAAGAGTTTAGGGGAGAGGGAAATGCATTAATGGCAACTGTGAAGGAAGGGGGGCTGGCTGGCTCTGCCAACCCACCCTTTCCACCCAAGACCCAGAGATCCCAAGGTGCCAGACTGCCAGCCTCAGCTCTGCAGTCCTGACTTGAATCTCTGCTCAGGGACTTGCCCTTGACTATACCCTGGATTTAGCTGAACCACAGAGCAACCACAAACGCCATGTGGGGTAAAACCAAGAAGGTTTATTCAGGTAAACAGATTACCACAAAAGGTGGGAAATTAGGGAAGGAGACAAAGTAGAGAGACACTTTGGTACAAACAGTAAAGCTGCAAAACAATAAAGCTGGTTCCTTATATCTCCCAGGCACGCACTACTTACCTGGGGGGGCCGGTTCTCTTCAGGGCTACTTCAGCAAAAGCCTTACCACACGTAGAGGCCACCACACCCACCCAAAGGTCTGGGGTGGGTGGTCCTCTTCAAGGCTTACCTCTGCTAAAGCCCTCATTCAGCTAATTTCACCAGGAGCCACCTGGGGCCGGATCCTGAGGCCAGCCCGAAGACCTGGACCTCTGCACAGCTTGCTGCCCATGATCCACAACACCCAACCAGAAGCCACAGCTTGGCAATATAGATTCTTTGGCCAATCAGGATGAACTTCACCTGGCCCAGGCAGAGGGGAGGGGTGACTCATGGCTAGTGGGCTTTCATTTGCATGCCAAAGGGCCTAGCAGACATTGAGGCGCCAGGGGCCATCAAGAGGAACTATGTACATCTTGCTTTTCTCAGACCTCAGCTGGGATTACCTGGTTTACACATGAGGAGGTGCGTGTGTGTGTGTGCGCGTGCGTGCACGTGCGCACGTGTGTGAGTGAGTGTGTGTGCAGGAAACCCCAGAGGCTCTTTTCTTCACAGCAACACACGTCAACGAAGGGGTTACTAGAAGATGAGATGAGATTTGACTCAGAGAACAGGTTTACTAGTAATAAACGTCAGGAATTGGGGTCAGTTGTCCATTTTTATTTAAATGTGGCAGGTCTTCCATCCCATAAAGCCTACAAATTATAGCAGAAATAATTTTCTTTTCTTTCTGATTTTATGAAACGGATACACATACATGACAGGAACCCAGATTCCACCTGAACAGCAGGAAAAAAATTCTTGACTGTCAGAGCAATAAGACAATGGAACCAACTACCTAGGGAGGTGGTGGGCTCTCCCAATCTGGAGGCATTCAAGGTGCGGCTGGACAGACATCTGTCGGGGATGCTTTGACCTGGATTCCTGCATTGAGCAGGGGGTTGGACTCGATGGCCTGGTAGGCCCCTTCCAACTCTACTTTTCTATGATTCTATGACATTGAGGACAAAACTGGGAGTAATTTTGCAAACAGTATTTCATAGATTTCATAATCCTTTCTAATGTTAAAAGAGCAGGGCTGCTGTGATCTTGAGGAAGAACGTAACATAAGAACATAAGAGCCCCCGCTGGACCAGACCAAGGGCCCATCTAGTCCAGCATTCTGTTCACACAGTGGCCAACCCGCTGCCCACGGGAAACCCACAAGCAGGACATGAGTGCAACAACACCCTCCCGCCCATGTTCCCCAGCAACTGCTATACATAGGCATACTACCCCTGATACTGGAGGTAGCATGGAACCATCTGGACTAGTAGCCATTGATAGCCTTATCCTCCATGAATTTGTCCAATCCCATTTTAAAGCTGTCCAAATCGGTGGCCATCACTACACCTTGAAAAAGAACTTTCCTGTATCTGTCCTGAATCTCCTACAAATCAGCTTCATGGGATGACCCCGGGTTCTAGTATTAGGAGAAACCTACCTCACAGGGTTGTTGTGAGGATAAAATGGAGAGGAGGAGGATTATGTAAACTGCCTTGGGTTCCTTGCAGGAAAAAAGGCGGGGTATAGATATAATAAATAAATAAATGAGAAAGGCCATCAGCAGCCTCCTGGCTTTTCCCTCCCTGCCTACAAGATTCCCTTGTAGTTTTGCAGGGGCTTTCCCAGCATGCTGTTATTTAATTATTTAATTCATGTATTGTGTTTTTATTTATTATATTTTTAACCTGCCCAATAAACAATGTTCTCTGTTGCAGGACTCGGAGTACTGATGGGTGGCTGCTGTTGCTGGGTGGGGAGCATTGCAGTGCTCAAGCTGATGGGCAGCACAATCTTTGCCCGCCAGAGAGTGTCTAGATGGCCATAGGATTTTTCAGAGACCCAGCTACGAGGTCGGAAAATCTCTTCAACCTCGTAGCTGGGCCTCCAAGCTCAGAGTGCCCTCCTACCCCTTTGCAGGGGAGGAAAGAACCACACCGGCTGCTTCTCTGAGGCCACAAACGTGACCTCAGAGAAGGGGTTTTGTGGGCATTCCAGGGGGTGGGGAGGGGAAGAGACTGGCACCGCCATGGTATGAGGGATCCGGGTGGTGCCTCAGCCTCCTTCCCTCCCGTTCCAAAGTGCCACACTTAGAAGGCTGAAATAAGTGCTTTGCAAGGCCGGAGGAGGTGCGGAGGCAACCTTGGCATCCACGCTCCTCCCTCCTTGCACAGGACGCCCATCATCTTCCAAGTTCGGAGGGCTATGGGCATCCCGATTGAATTGCTCCCTGAAGTTTCATTTTGACAGCTGGTAACTGCAGCAGACACATCGAGTCCAACCCCCTGCTCAATGCAGGGAAACTAGAGGAGGGGTCTCCCATCCAAGTGATAACCAGGCCTGACCCTGCTTAGCTTTCCACGCCCAGACAAGCTGAGCCCGCGTGAGCCACAGGCCTGTATATACATCTTACACCTCACGTTACTGAGGGCGGAAGATAGAATGGGAAAGGCCCATAGTCAATATGGCGACTGACGTCTTCAAAGAGGGCTGTTAAGTCTGCACACAAACAATGCTGGAGTCATGAGGCCCAAAGGAAGTGGAGGGCTGCACTCACAACAGGAAGACACTTACCTGGAGCAGCAGTTCTCCCAAGAGATCACTCTCCCTCATTATGGCCACAAAGCCAGTTAGAAACTTGCCACACAGATTTGCAGGTAATAAAAAGAGTTGTGCGCATTCCGTTTCAATTTCCCTCTGTAGGTCTTTCCTCTTGCCTTCCGATCTCACTGGTAGCATAGACAGAGAGGGAAGAGTTAGAAGTCAGGGTCTGCTGACAAATTATAGGTCTCAGAATTTGCTGCAGTGTTTGATCAACGAATTGGTCAGATTGATTTAATGCTATAAATGTTCCCAAGTTAATGGCGCACTACTTTTTTTTAAAAAGCTTCTTGCGTAAAATATTTTTTTTTCCCATGTGCAAATTTAATCTATAGGTTTATCAGCTAAAATCATTTCTTAATTGATGAAAACATCCTTAATTGTGCTGTAGTCCTAATAATTTTTAATATAAATGCTTACAAAACCTGCCGATGGCAAGAACCACCTAAAAAGAGGCATTCTCCCTTCTCTCACACTCATAGGCAGGAATGCCTCTGCCTCTCCTATGATGATGCCGGCTAATTTTGACCTAAGCGAAGACACGGAAAGGAGATGTTTTTGCACAGGGGAACAAAATGGCAGAGGGCTCCCTTTGCTCATTTGCTACAGCTGGGAAAAGGCTTATCGCAAGAATGTCCAGACAGGAGGATGGCAGGCACAAACGGAATCCCAACTCTTATACAGCACTGAGCACCAGGAGAGGTGTTACAGACAGTATTGCAAGATGTAACAGTTGGAGACATTCCATAGTTTTCTAGACAGTTAAAGTAGCATGATTGAGCCTTCAGTGTTTTACACAGTCATTTTTGTTGTTCTTTCGCTGTCCTCTCTGGTCAAACAGGATGTTGAAGTGCTGCAAACTGTGCAAATTCTGTTTCACTAGGAATGGCAGCTGAGTCATGCCACCTTCAGCTCTTGTTGGTCTCCAGACTAAGGGTGTGTGTGTGTGTGTGTTTGTGTATACCTGCATATTTACATACTCAGATAGACAGACAGACATAGACATATATCCTGGGCTGCAATTCGGGTGATGAAAAAGGTTTCTGATGTTCGTGATGTAAAAAACGATCCTTACCTTCATAGAGTTCACGAGATGTAAATTCCTCTTTTTCTGAAATGTAAAGGAATTATAGTGGCGATGTGAACGTTGATCATACAAAATCCAGAGACACACAGATTCAGTTTCTTTCTAATATCAGCATCAATAATATTTCCCCTCCCCAGCGTAACAGTTCAACCTCTGTGAACGATTTGTCAATCTAGTTTCTTACCCAACCCATGTCTGCAATAACATATATTCCTGCTTGATAGAACTTGATGTAATTTTGAACTATTATAAATATTGTTTGTCATTAAAACAATATTCGAGCAAGAATGCACAACCCTTGACATACAATTATTTATTTACTTAAAATGTATACCCCCACCCACTAGCCTATTTGCTAATATTGGTTAATCCAATAAAACAGCAGTGCACCCTTCAAAGGTCATTCATATAAAGAAGCTGGCATCCAGTTAAATGATCCCTAGCTAACCCCTAAAATGGCTGCCAACGAGGAAGGTCTTTATAAGCCTACTAAAAATGGGAAGCCAGGTAGGCGGGCTTTCCTGGGGAGGGAGTTTCATAGATTTCATAGATCATAGAGTTGGAAGGAGCCTACAAGGCTATCGAGTCCAACCCCCTGCTCAATGCAGGAAACTAGAGGAGGGGTCTCCCATCCAAGTAATAACCAGGCCTGACCCTGCTTAGCTTTCCACGCTCAGACAAGCTGAGCCAGCGTGAGCCACAGGCCTGTTGGGGGCGTTTTGTATAAACTGATGCTACTGCTGAGAAGGTCTGCGAAATTTGCAAAAGAAATCATGTATATTATAACCTTCTTTGAAAATCTTAGTATGCATGAGCTAGGTTAGACTCTAACCATTGAGCGTGTTGGACTAGGATTAGGGAGACCTTAATTCGGGTCTCCAGTCAGCCATGATGCTCCTTGGGTGATAGTGGGCTAGTCAGTATTTCTGAGGCCTGACCTACATCACAGGGGTTTTGTGAGGATAAAACTTGGGGGGGGGGGGACCATGTACATTACCTTGAGCTCCTTGGAAAAATAATGGGGGGGGGAGATTTAATAAATGAATAATGGGGCCAAAAGGGGAGGAGATGCCCCTTCAGATACCCAGGGGAAAAGAAGGAAGGAAGGAGGCCCCATGTGGAACTAAGCCCAATGGGTTTTTTACAGAGTATTTCCTCACATTTCCTCATCTTGAACAACCAATTTGCAGCCTGGTATCTGCACATTAATTAAACTGCAACAGTGGTTGGAACTGGTTGTTCAAGGAAGAAGAACTCTGTTTGTAACATGTTGGACTCATTAAAAAAAAGTTATAGAGCCGATCACAGTGTGGATTCACATCTTGACGAAAACATGACACTAGCCAATCCCTGGGCCAATTCAGTAATCATGGGACATTGAGTCAGTTGGAAAAGAAAACTGGACCGGGGTGGGGGTGGGAATCTGCTGGTGAAAAGGAGGCTGTGGCCAGGGGGGCAGCCGCCTGAGGTCAGAAGAGTCTAACTGAGAAAGAAGGCAAGGAATGCAGGGGGGATGAGGAGGTGGCTGGTGGGCAGCAGGAGAAGACAAAGGAAGAGGCAAAGTCTGGGTTCGCACGACACGCTAAGCCTTGGTAGGTTAATTCCTATTGAGGCTTAACGTGTTGTGCGAACCCAGGAAGGCTTAGTCAGGGTGGTTAAGGAGAGTCTCCTTGACCACCCTGCTAAGCCACGGCTTGTTCTAGGGCAGTGTTCTCCAACCTTGGGTCCCCAGAGGTTTTTGGCCTACGACTCCCAGCATTCCCCAGCCAGCATAGCTGGCTGGGGCATGCTGGGAGTCGTAGGCCAAAAACATCTGGGGACCCAAGGTTGGAGAACACTGTTCTAGGGTTTAGAAAACTCTAGCAGGGTTATCATGTCGTCCGAACCCAGACGACACGCGGACCCTCTTACAAGCCAAAAAGACGCAGAGCCCCTTGGCCAGAGTGGCAACCAAGGGCCGCTGCTCTGGCCAAGGGGCTCTGACTGATGACAGTTGGCCAAGCGCCCAAGCAGCACTTGGCGTGGCTGTCATCGGCTTCCCCGCGTGCTGCTGCCAATGTCCCGCATGTCCTACTCAGGGCTCCGGGAAGGGGAGACGTGCAGCAGCAGCGGTGGTCGGTGGAGTCCCCTGTACACCCTGTTCCCAAGCGGGAAGAGGGTGTGCACCACAGTGCCGGTGGGGGTCCGAGTGTGGCTTCGCTGGGCAGCAGGCAGCGGTGCCGCGGAGCAACAGGAAGGGACAAGGTGAGCCCCTGACAGCTGGCGAAAAGCGCTGCTTGGGCACTTTTCACCGGCTTCCATGCCTGCTCTCACATGGTGTCCCCTGGGATACCAGCGGGAGGAGTGAGGGAGGAAGAGGGGCGAGGCAGTGCCTCCGGACCCCCACTGTGCCTGATCATTAGGCACTCCCCCCCCCCCCCCGCTGTGCCTGATCATTAGTTGGGCACAGCCAGGGCCTGGGGCAACTTTAAGCCCACAAGAGGCTTCAGACTCTGTGGGCTTAAAGTGTTGTAGGAACCTGGCAGGGATGTTGAAGAGTCCTTGGTCCCGAGTCACGAGTCTTTGGACTCGAGTCCGAGTCCGAGTCCTTGGTCCAAAATGGTGACTCACGAGTCACGAGTCACTCCCAAAGCTGACTCCACGAGTCCCTATTAAAATCAATGGGGGGGGGGGTTCCCAACAAAATAAGGCTATTTCAGATGTGTGGCTTAAATAAATTCTAGGCACAAGTGCGCCTTTTTATTTCAAAACTCTGCCACTGATTTTGGCAAGAACAGACCAGGCAGACAAACCCAAAATAACCAGACAGGCAGAGGAGGCAGGGAACCCCAAAGCAGGCAGGCAGAGGCGTTTGTCTTGGACAATTCAAACTGTGGAACTGGTTAAGAAGAGACCAAGCAGGCAGAGGAGGCAGGGAACCCCAAACAGGCAGGCAGAGGCAGCCAAACCCAAAATGCCTGAAAGGTTGCATTTTAGGAAAATGATTTTAAAAATAAACTTGCTGTACTTCCTAAAACCTATCCATGCTGCATTTGAGGAACACAATTTTGGAACACGAGTCCTTGGTCTCGAGTCGAGTCTCGAGTCCCATTAAAAATATTGGGACTCGAGTCTGACTTGAGTCACTGGGGGGACTCAGTCCGACTCACGAGTCGAGTCCGAGTCCCCATCCCTGGAACCTGGCCATATAGATATAATAAAAAGAACAAAGAGAAGTACACATTGCCTGGATAGGACATCTCCTTGTTCACATTGAAAAACTGTTTTTCAGTGTCGCCAGGGATGGACGTGAGAGATGCCCATAGAAACCAAAGATGTTAATGTAGCTGGGACGAGGCAGCAGTGCCCTTCCCATCCTCCCAGACCTCTCCCCAAAGATGGCAGCAAAAGAGGAGAGTACCTGCTCTTTCAAACTCAGCCCTTATTCAATTGTGAAATGAATTCTAAAGCAAACGTAGTTCATTGTCTCTACTTTGCAGACTCAAATGGGGCTGTGGCTGGGAGATATTGGCTTATGACAGCCCTGCAGTGTAGTTCACAGGGAATATGACAAGTCAGGCAGTGCTGTCAAGACACATTAGACCCCCTACTTCAGTTTGGAGGGCTTTGCTGAGAGAGAGTAGCTGACAGCAGCTCGGCAATGTAGTCTGCTGTTAATCTCACAGGTCAAAGGTAGAGGTGAGACTGAGGCTGGTGTGGAATTCTCGGTCAAAAATCCCGACACCTCAGGCTGCAGGAGAGGCCAGTCTTCTGAAAATTGCTCCCTCAGACCTCCCAGGCCAAATCCAGTACTCAAGTGCATACAGAATTGACATGCTCTATTGATTTGTATGCCGACCAGATGCATTTTTAAATGCTCCCAAAAAGATTAAAAATGAAATGAAATGCTGATTGACAGTTACAGGGGAAATGGAAAACAGGTGGCCAGAACCTTTAGCAGTGTTCTCCAACCTTGGGTCCCCAGATGTGTTTGGCCTACAACTCCCAGCATGCCCCAGCCAGCTATGCTGGCTGGGGCATGCTGGGAGTTGTAGGCCAAACACATCTGGGGACCCCACTGCTTTAAAAGAAGCATTCCATACTGCAGCATTTTGTTACAGAGCACTATGTATATAAACAAATTATAATGAGCCATAGGTTTCAAATACACAAGTGTTTGTTTTCTTACCCAAGTATCCTTCAAAGAGAAATAGTCTACAGACTCTGAATGCCAAGACACAGCCTTCTGGGATGGTAATTCCTTTTGACCTCTGTGACTCACCCTAGAATACAAAAAGGAAACTTGGATCAACACCATGGAAAACATAACAGTGAACAGAGGCATATTTCCTCTCATTGTCTCCCTTTTAGTGGTCGGTGCAAACTCAAATCTGACCTCTAGTTCCAGTTTGACCCCTAATTTACGAATGATGTCAGCTCCCACAGAGAAGCAGCCGCCTTTTCCTGTGGATTCATCACACTCGTACTTTTCCATAATCACTAGTGCCTCCGTGATCACATACAGCTCCTCTGAGGGCTTCTTCAATTGTTTAATTAACTCATGGTCCATGTTGACATTCCTAAAATAGAAGATATGCATCCACTATATAACAATAGAGCAGACTATATACCAGTGTTCTCCAACCTTGGGTCCCCAGATGTTTTTGGCCTACAACTCCCAGCATGCCCCAGCCAGCGTAGCTTGGTTGGAGAACACTGCTATATACAACAGCTGTACACAATAGCTAAAAGCAATGGGTTGGATCCAGAATAAGTGTGAAAAACTCCCTTACTGAAAAGACCGCTCAGAGCAAATCCAGTGTGTCTGCAGTCTTTGAGAGAGCCAGCTAAGCACATCTCCCATCCTTAATCTTGTCTTAGGGAGGGCTAACGGATCACAGAGGTCAAACCTTTCACTATGCCCCCTCCCCAACTCAATAAATTTACCCTCTAGCATGGGGGTGGGCAACCTTGGGAGTTTGGGGGGCATAGTTCGCCCCCTGCGCCCCTGAGGCACAATCTGCAGGGCGATGCAAAAAATGGATTTAAAAAAATGTTTTGGTTGTGTTTTTTTTTAATGAAAAGAAATGGTGTCCAGAGCACTATGGAGTGCCAGAATGGTCAAATCTATAGCTGGTTTGCAAGCTACCGGTAAATTTGGCCCTTTTAGGGTTCTGTAGCAACTAAGAAGCAACTAGAAGGGGGAAGTCTAGCTTGCAAACAAGCCAGGTTTGACCTTTTTTATGCACTATAGTGCTCTGTATGCCATTCTGTTTTCATAATTTTTTAAAAAAAACTTTAAAAAAAAAAAAAAGGTATGGGGGCACACTGGGGAGGCTCCACACCTTTGAGGCCCGCAGGCTGCATGTTGCTCACCCATGCTCCAGCAGCTGTCCCTCCCACCAGGATCGGTGCAAGGCCCTAGGCCAAGTCAGGTATTTAGCGCCCCCCCCTCGGGCAGGGGGGGCGGGCTCTGGAGCAAAGCAGCCTAAAACGCCTGCTCGCCCAGCGCCCCCCCGCAGCCAGCAGCCCTCTGCGGGCCTGGAGCAGCGGCAGCAGCAGCATCTCGGCCAGCAGCAGCGCGCTCAGCGGGGCCCGTCCAGGATGCCCAGCCGGGCGCTGGGCCATGCGATGCTGCCTCCTCCTCCATGCCGCAGCCCGCGGGGTCCACCCCCTCGGGCTGGGCTGTGAGCGCTCTGGCGCCGGGGCCTGGATCGGGCGCCCTCAGCATGAGCATCGGACAGCCGCACGAGACGAGACCCCCGAGGCAGAGCGCGAACGCTACTCACGGAGCCGTGGGCCGGGCAGCCGCAGCGTGCGCTCTGGAGGCGAGGCGGCGGCGGCACCGCCCCCTGCAGGCAGGGTCCCGAGGCAGCGGCAGCTGCCCCCTCCCCTCCTCCTCTAGCCGGGCTTGGGCCCGGCCTCGCCGCCTGCCCCACACCCGCCGAGGACCCCGCTTGGGCATCCCCGCGGGAGGCGCCGGGAAGGAAGGGACGGAGCCTCCACCTTCCTCCCCGCCCCGCTGTCAGCTGCGTGGGCTGCGCCTGCCCGGGGACGGAGGCTTAGATGGCGAGTGCCGGGAGAGCAGGCGGGAGAGCAGGCGGGGCAGCGAGCCGGAGGAGAAGCGGGCGGAGGCGCCCTGGCTCATGATGGCGGGCGGAGGCGTGCGCCCCCGCCGAAGAAAGCTGAGCGCGACACCGAGCCTGCCCACAATCCCCCCGCGCTGACCTGGTGTGCCTGGTGATGTCTTCGCAGCTGTCCCGCCCGGCCGCCTCGCCGACAGATCCAGGCTCCGTGAGCGGCAGGTGGGCAGCGTATCGCCCAGCAGTCCCGGTGGCGGTGAGGAAGAGTCGGCCAGCAGGAGCAGAGTGCGCCCCCTTCAGCCACGCGCCCTAGGCAGCTGCCTAGTTGGCCTAGTGGTAGCGCCGGCCCTGCCTCCCACACCATTTATATAGCAGCTGCTGCACCTTGAGCTCTCTGGCGTCCCCGCCCCACCCGGTTTCTGGAAAGTCCCCAATCAACTTTAGGTGGAGCCATACCAGGAGCAAACCTGGCAGAGATTCCACTCCCACACCGTCCCCAAGTTAATAGCAGCTCAGTCCCATTTATTTATTTTATTTATTATATTTATACCCTGCCTTTTTTCCTGCAAGGAACCCAAGGCGGCTTACATAATCCTCCTCCTCCTCCTCTCCATTTTATCCTCACAACAACCCTGTGAGGTAGGTGAGGCTGAGAGTCAATGACTGGCCCAAAGTCACCCAGTGAGTTTCATGGCTGAGAGGGGACTAGAACCCGGATCTCCCGAGTCCCAGTGCAACACTATCACCACGACACCACATTGAAATCAGTTAGACGTATCTTGAGTCATGATTTACTTTTTCACATTGATTTCAATGGGACCTAAGTTCTAAGAGTTGTCTGGATCCAACTGAACATTTATAAGGATCTATAACATATTCTTAAAAATCACAGCTCCATTTGAGGTTGTTTTTTTAATATGTAATATATAGCCCTGTAATTCCTGTCTTTGCCTCAGTTTTGTGATTTGTGCCATATTTAGTGGGGGGGTGGGGGATTTGATCTGACTGTTTCTTAGTGCAGCTCCTGTTCATATCAATGAAGTTTGAGTCGGAGAACTTCCTGGTGGATTGTGCCCCAGCCAGGGCCCACTCAAGTTCTTAGTGATCAATATACGTTTAGATTAAAGCTGAGAAAGTGTACCTAGAGAATTCCTGTTCTTGGGATTGGAAATGGAACTGTATTTGCCCTTGAAAGTAGAACGTGAATGAGTGCAGTTTGATTTCTTTCAGACTTACTCTATTCGAGAAGGCAATTTGTAAGGAATGATGTATTTAGGTTTTCAGTGTCACCGTCCAGTCATGGGACTCACTGGCACTGGCACTGGCAGCGCCCATCACATTCGCAGTTGCAACGTCGGCACTGGCACCCAAGTTTCCCTTCATTTTCCTAGACATCTTGTCCTTAACAGGTAATAGGTCTGATTCGAGAACAACTGTGGGTAAAAATGGAGAAAGGAGCACTAGAGAAACAAGAGCCACTGGAGGAACAGAACACCTATTTAATGAGGCTAGAACAGTGTTCTCCAACCTTGGGTCCCCAGATGTTTTTGGCCTACAACTCCCAGCATGCCCCAGCCAGCTACGCAGGGAACCCTCCTATGCTGGCTGGGGCATGCTGGGAGTTGTAGGCCAAAAACATCTGGGGACCCAAGGTTGGAGAACACCGGGCTAGAAGGATGATATGCAAAGACAACAGAAGGCTGGCAACTTGGAACTGCAATAAAATGTAGTGTGGCGTGCTCCGGCTCAGTGTTCCAGTCAGTCAGCTATGCCTTCTGCCACAATACTCCCTTCCATTCCCACTCCCCACCTGGATTTCTAGTCGTCCCCCACAACCATCGGTCAACAATTGGACCCCCCCAACAATCGGTCAACATGGCCACTGAGCATTGCTCCTCATTTGACTCCTTTGCGTCACCCCCTTAGGTTTTATTTCTAAAGTTTTTTGAACTTCTGCAAACTTTGTGGACTTCCTTCAAGCCTGCTGATACTTCCCTCTTATACTGGGATGGTGCTGTTTTGGCTTCATAAGGGACCACATTCACCTCTGAATTTTGGAATAAGAGAGGATGATCACATACCTGGGAGTAGGATTCTTTTCATATAAAACAGGAAATCAAGGCATATATCTGAATAGATTGCTCAGAAACGAATGCCAGCTAGATATTGGAAACTTGATCTCAACCATCAGCAGAATAAAAATAGGAAATAATCCACTCCTTGGGAGTCTATGAGTCTAGGCATATGGGGTTACTACAGGTTACTACACTAGGCACTGGGAACAGCGATGAATTTTTCCATGAGTCAGAACGTTGAAACTGGGGTTTGCCGCCTTTGTCTGAGGTTTGCAACTGAAGTCGTATTGTGTGCCATTTTATTAAATTGACACTTGAATCCTAAACAGGTTTTCTCAAAACACAGCCCAAATTATGTCAGTGGAATTTAGGTCCAAGTACAGAGGAGCAGAGGAAGCTGCCCTATGTTATACCACTGGTCCATCTAGCCCAGTGTTCTCCAACCTTGGGTCCCCAGATGTTTTTGGCCTACAACTCCCAGCATGCCCCAGCCAGCGTAGCTGGCTGGGGCATACTGGGAGTTGTAGGCCAAAAACATCTGGGGACCCAAGGTTGGAGAACACTGGGCTAGCCCAATATTTTCAACACTGACTGGCCGTGGCTTTCCAGGGTTTCAGACAGGAATCTTTCCCAGCCCTACCTGTGGCGGCTGGGGATGGAGCCTGAGGCCTTCTGCATGCAGAACACATGCTCCGCCACTGAGCCATGGCCCTCCCCTTCCACCCAATAAGGTAAATTTACTTGGAATTGTAGCCTAGGTTCTGTGTGGATGCAAAGTTGAGCTATGTATTAAGATTGCACAGACTTTTGTCCAGGATTGGACTCCACTCTGGGTATACAGAAAAATGAGCGTTGGAGCAAAATCTGCTCCCACCGATCATAAAAGCCCCAGAGTTGTTTCCTTAAGGGCAAATGAGCGCCACTGTTCTGCCTTCAGCTCATCGAAATAAGCATATGCAAGTCTGGAGCATGCCTGGCTGAAAGTAGCCTTGAAAGCTCCAGGGTGAGGCTTTAGGGGAGTGAGGATGCTGGCAGTAAGCACCAAAGTAGAGGTAACATTTGTCACATCTTTAGCCCTTGCACGCCTGATTCATTTCAGTAAGTCCCCAGCATGCCTGGGGCTGAACTGTATTGAGACCGTGGCATGGAGGAAAGGGGCTTTAGCCCTTTGCCCCAGCCACAGTCCTGGTCCAATGGCTTTCCTCCCATTGCTAATAGCAGGTGTGGAAGCCACGGTTTGGAGGGGACTGCATTGGGCACAAACGGTTAAAGCTGCTTCCCTCTGCATCGTGGCCCTGATCTGGGCAACACCACCACCCGGTCACTGCCCCGTATGTTTATTTTATTAAAAAATCAGTTGCACAAGGATTAAAGACGTGAAAAACGTTGTATCTAGTTTGGCCCTAATCTTGTACAGTACGTGGTTTCCCAGCCGAGATTTGTAAAGGCGAAATACCTGGGAGGATTCCCTGGGGTGGGAAAACCCTCTGAAAGCAAGTTTCCTTTGCCAGGTGCCCAGTCTTCAACACAGGTGACTGGGAATTACAGGCTCTTCAACATAATGTTTGAATTGGCCCTGGAGAGAGGTGTTCTTGGTGGCTGGTTGACATTTGATTATTAGAATGGCACGGGGGGAGGAGCTGGTTTCTTCGTGACATTGGTCCAAAGGAAAACCATTGCAGCCACTGTGGACTGTGACCCTCACTTTGAACCAAGCCCAACAGAGAGCTCAATAGAGAGCCGCTATCTATGTGCTAATGTACTTGCCTAATTCTGAAGTGCATGTAGCGTACCCTCTACCAGCTGTCAGGAGCTGGGCTGCCGCACTGTGCACCAGCTGAAGGTTATGATGCTTCCTGTCCTGGCGCTGCTACACTTCTAGTGTTGTTCCTACATCCATGTTCATGAGTGTAGGAAGAAACATGCAGACTCCATGGCTTGAGCATCAGCCACTTTTCTCCTTCCAGCAACCAAATCTCCTTGAGAAAGAAAGAGGAAGACAGCATGCGGCACTGCCATGGAATATTTTAAAGGTCTGCTGGCTCTGGGGTGACTGCAGGAGGTGGAGGTGGGAAGTGGTAGGCGGTTTCCTGCCCCACCAGCAGGCTGCAACTGCATGAGAGGGTTACAAATGGAAGATGGCATGGTCTGGAGCCCCCATAAAATTCTGTGCATGATGAGGCAGGGAGGTTACACAATAAAAGCCTTATCTGGAAGCACCCAGAATGATTAACTTGGTGCCCAACACCACACCTGCATTTTTCCCATGCTCCTGCAGGGTCATGGTCATGGCATGCACACCCCTCCTATAAATAATGTACAAAGAAGACTACACCTGAGCAATTACCTAGGTCTGCAATCTGGTCTTTTGATAACAGTACATCCTCTAGCTTGCAGAAGGTTGTTTTGTAAGAGCAGGTCTGCCATGGCACAGTCTTCCTCTTCTTTTGAACCAGGTACAGAGGGTTGAAATGTTCGTGCCCTGGAACTCTTTGCATATAGACCCATCCTTCTTTTGAGTCCAGCTGCTCAAGCCAATATTTAGTTGCCTTACGGAATGTCATTTCTGGGACGTATGCGAAGGTTACAATTTGACCTAAAGGGAGAAGTGATTAGAACAAAAACAAAATCATGAATTGCAATGTGTTGTGCAGTCTGCCATCCTCTTTTTTTTTTTTTTAGTGATCTCTCCTTCCAGACTTCCAAGCATCTTTTGTTTAAATGTTGCATTTTGACCATCCTGTAGCAGTGATGATTAAATTGTTAAGCCCATTGAATAGCAGGGTGGAGTGATTTTAAAACACTACAGTAAAACCCTGCTTAAATTGATTATTAAAATCTAATCACTAAAACACGCTCAATTTACAACTAAATGGAGCATTTACACTACCAACAAAGGTAACTGTCTAGTGTTGCTGCTTTCTGTCTCACTTCTGGTTTGTACACAAAGGAATAGGATCATGTTCGGGTGAAGATTTATTTATTTATTTTATTATATTTATACCCTGCCTTTTTTCCTGCAAGGAACCCAAGGTGGCTTACATAATCCTCCTTCTCCTCTCCATTTTATCCTCACAACAACCCTGTGAAGTAGGTTAGGCTGCGAGTCAGGGACTGGCCCAAAGTCACCCAGTGAGTTTCATGGCTGAGCAGGGACTAGAACCCCGATCTCCCGTGTCCCAGTCCAACACTCTCACCACTACGCCACACTGGCTCTCTAAAAGACTTTCTGCCTTGTTTCTTCAGCAGCAGTCAGTTAGATGAAACAGATATGCAGGTAAGTAAAACAAAGTAAAAGTAGATTCACAAGACCAATTTCCATCATAAATTGATTTTTCTCTCTTCCCCTAGTGAGATTGTCTGTCTTGAGCCAAACAGAGATGCTAAGCAGTAAGTCTGCTTTGAAGCCTGCCATCCCTCTGTCCTAGAAGCTGTGTCACTGCGCAAGCAGGCTGTGGGCTGGTTACCCAGAGATAACAGGAAGGAACACTGCATGTGCTCAGATGCCATTTCCTCTATTAATTCTTCACCAATTTCAGGACCCATCTCTGATTTTGGAAACAAATCCTGGGCTGAGTCCTAACAAAAAAATAAGCATGAGCCCTAAGAGTTCAACACCTGCTTTACCAAAGACTTTACTTAAATTGGTCTTTGCCTCATCACAGGGAGGAATAATACTGACTTAGCTGTCTCCTGGTGAGGATTACTGACACAGATTTTGGCCTGTGGCTCACGCTGGCTCAGCTTGTCTGAGCGTGGAAAGCTAAGCAGGGTCAGGCTTGGTTATTCCTTGGAGGGGAGACCCCTCCTCTAGTTTCCTGCATTGAGCAGGGGGTTGGACTCGATGGACTTGGAAGGACTTTTTTTTTTGAGTACTCATTTTCCTTTGATCGCAGGCTCAGGGAGCTTCTTCGAGTCTCATCAAGATTCGAATTTTTCGGTATTTTCGAGGAGGATCGATTTAAAGTCTCACAGCAGCCCATGTCGCGGGGTCAGCTTTCACTTGCTTATGAAAATAAAGGGAAAAAACCAGCCAAAAACAGTGAGGTGAAACTGAAATGATCTGAAACGCCACCTGGTGGATAATAGCTGTAACACAGAAAAAAACGGAACAGGGAAAATACCCTTCGAACGCAGCTTGCTTTCTAATGCTAATTTCATGAATTTACATTCGATTAGCCGGAGCGGGAGGGGATTGCTCAAAACCAGGAGCTTTTTGAGCGAGGGAAATTAACCCTTGTGAATGCTCACTTCAAGGCCTACTGTAGGTCCCTTCCAACTCTATGATCCTATTGTTCGGTACTGACAGGGATTTGAAGCGACATGCATGTTTCAAGCACAATCTAAAGAGAGGCATCAGTAGTGGAGCGGGCTTTACCGTCAGTTACCGGTTACATCTCTTCACGCTATGGCAGCGTTCTCCAATCTTGGGTCCCCAGATGTTTTTGGGGCATGCAGGGAGTTGTAGGCCAAAAACATCTGGGGACCCAAGATTGAAAAACGCTGCGCTATGGTGCTTGTAATGAGGAGCTGGACTCACCCGGCTGCAGAGATGCCCTGGCTTCTGAGGAGGAGGCAGGAATGGGAACCTAGGAGAGGGAAACACACAGGACGTACCGCCGAGCTCCAGAAGCTGGACTCTCGTGCGCTCCTCCCCCTGTTTTGCTCGGAGGCTCCAGCCAAGCGGAAGCCGCGCCCCTGCTTGCGAAGAACTTGCCCAGCCGAGATTTCCTGCCCTGCCGCCCACATTGAGAGCCGAGAACCCTTTTGCACCTGTGTAATTCGGCTTTCTGGTGAGCCAGTTAGGGAGCTTCTGTTGCAGTTCAGCTCTTAATGTTATGCTAATTTAACTTGTCAAGCTGGGGGAGACCTACCCTCCAGATTTTTACCAACACTCCCAAACCGACCTCCTCATGCTATTTCTGCCACTATATCCTGGATTTTTTTTCAGAGCAATTATACCACAACATTTTTAAATATTGCAATTTCCCCCACCATAGATATTTCTGTGTGTGTGTGTGAGAGAGAGAGAGAGCACGCTTGATGGATGGGAGCTGAGTTTTGCAAGGGGGCTTCTCTGATGTAAGTCTCTATGGGTGTTACTCCTGTGCAAGGGCGGATCATTCCCTGACTGGCACCTGGCTGTGTGGGGCTTCTCCACTCTCTTTTCAGAGCAGGCTTTTTTCTTTGGCAAGTTCAGGAGGAGGAGGGAGCGGGAGTCGTAGTGTTGGGGGCAAGTTTGCCAGAGAGAGATGTATCTGTTTAAATGTAAGTCCTTCACACATTGGACTGTTCCTCCGACCCGCTATTGCACCGTGGGCCACAGTAATTGGCATGCACTCCTCCGGATAAGATTCTGACTGAAGGGGTGTAGACCCCAAGCCAAAATAAAAAAAAAAAATAAAACTCTGAAACCTCTTTAAAGTGAAGGTTGTTGTTAGCACTGGCAGTGCTGGGAACTGGGTTGCCAACTAATCAGGAAAAAGAACTGGCCTGCTCTTGTGCCTAACAGCAGCTTGACATACAGAAATCAGCCGATGCAGCTGTTTTGAACTTTTGAAATAAGGAACTGGGGACTAGTAACCAATATCAGCCTTGGCTCCTGGCTTCTTCTAGAGAAGAGCATGACCTGGCTTTTAAAATCAGCCTTCTCCAACCAGGTGCCCTCCAGATGCATTGTACTACAATTCCCATCATTCCTTGCTAGCACGACCCCAACCTTCTCCAACCTGGTGCCCCCTAGACGTGTTAGACTACAACTTCCATCACCCCAGCCAGAAGGCCTGGTGGTATGTTGGCTGGGGATGATGGGGATTGTAGTCCAACATGTGTGGTGGGTGCCAGGTTGGGGAAGGCCAACTTAGATTTTAACCTAAAGAGCTCTGCTTGCAAATAGCTTAACTCAGGGGAACTCAGTCTGTGCAGCTGTGCCCCCTGCTCTAAGAGGCTGGTGAGTTGAACAAGCAAGGTGAAGGCTGCAATCCTATATCCACTTACCTGGGGGAAAGCTGCCTTGAACACAATGGGACTGAGACTTACTTCTGAGTAAACATAGGTTTGTACTGCTAGTGACTATTAGCCCAAAATCATATGAGATCATGAGGATCTGTCCTAGATTAAAAAAAACCTATCGGGGGATGAGCACCGCACACATTCTCTCCTTGCCCTCCCCTGGATTTCTCTGCCCAATTGTCTAAATAGGATAGGTATGGGCAGAAGGTACCTGGATCTTCTATTTAGATCTCTGGGTGATCTGCTGTCAACTGGCAAGGATTTCCGATTCCCAGTTGTTTGGGAGCAACAAAAAGACTTCCAGTCCATTCTAAATTATGCCACTGAAATGAAGAAAGCTTGGGGTCAGCAGCAGCAGCAGCAGCACATATATGTGTGCAAGGAAGGACTGCAAGCCCCATCAAGTTTTGGCACTCAAAACATGCCTGGGTTCAGAATTCTTCAATTCTATATATGTTTCAGTTGTATCCAATGTTAATCCTAGAGTAGACGCACTGAAATGAATGATTTAAGAAACTCCTGAAGAAACCCCCTCTAGTCTCTGGATACCCCAGAGCAAGCCTGGGGCTTCTTTCTCAGTCAGTTTGAGAACCAAACAACAGGTGTTATCTTAATTCAACTCAGTCTTCCTTGTGCCACCAGATTGGATACTCCTGTGTTTTAATGGCCGCATAACAAAAAGGCATTCCTTAGGTTGCGGTCACAATTCAGCTTGATAGGCAGAGGGTGCCTCTTTTTTTTCCTGCCCAGCAAGTATGTAAAAGCCAAACTGTCCCAGCCTATTTGAAAGGGAGCTGTAGTGCAGTGTTCTCCAAGCTTGGGTCCCCAGATGTTTTTGGCCTACAACTCCCAGCATGCCCCAGCCAGCATAGCTGGCTGGGGCATGCTGGGAGTTGTAGGCCAAAAACATCTGGGGACCCAAGCTTGGAGAACACTGCAGTAGTGGATTAAGAAAGGAACACACACACCCCATCAGCATTTTCATTCTGAAATGTTGAACAACCGTCATAGACCTGATTCCTGATAATAATTTTTTTTATCTAGCACAGATCCTCATGAACTTGTCAAAGAAAAAAGCCTGCTCTGAAGAGAGAGTGGAGAAACCTCACAGCCAGGTGTCAGGGAATGATCCGCCGTTGCACAGGAGTAACACCCATAGATATACATCAGAGTAGCCCACATGCAAAACACAGCTCCCATCCATCAAGCTCTCTGCCATCTCTCTCTCTCTCTCTCTCTCTCTCTCACACACACACACACACACACACAAATATATTATAGGGGCGGGAATGCAACATATAAAAATGTGGTATAACTGCTCTGAAAAAATCCAGGATATAGTGGCAGAAATAGCATGAGGAGGTCGGTTTGGGGTGTTGGTAAAAATCTGGAGGGTAGATCTCCCCCTGCTTGACAAATTAAATTAGCATAACATTAAGAGTTGAACTGGAGCAGAGGTTCCCTAACAGAAAGCCTTTACAGATGCAAAAGAGTTATCAGATGCTTTTGAATGCTTTACCTCACCAAGTTTTTGTGGCAAAGTCCAGTCCAGTCCAGTCGAGTTTCTTACAGGTCCCGTAATGACTAGCCAGCCAGCTCCTGGAGAAAAGGCAGATTTACCAACCTGCTTGTTGGAAACGTCTAATCCAGCTTTTGCACACTAGGCCTTGTTTCTGACACTTTGCCTGTGTTACCTTGACTGGATTCTCGTGAATGACTCTGGACCCAACCTCGACGCTGAACCTCTGCAGAATACTTGGATTCCCGACTGGCTTACTTGAACTTTGGACTGGGCTTGGGAACTCTTTGTCCACGCCTTGGAAAAACTTCTAGTATTGACTACTGCTTGATTGACTGATTATTTCATAGAATCATAGAATAGTTAGAGTTGGAAGGGGCCTATAAGGCCATCGAGTCCAACCCTCTGCTCAATGCAGGAGAACAGTCCTTAAATTCATAACTATGAATGGGTTGGCTGAGTTCCTGGCTTATTATCTGGGACAGAATGCCAGTAAAACTGCCTGCCATTTGCAGGTATCCTCAAGGATGACTTAAAAGGACATTCCCATCTTTAGTTACAGTGATGCAGCTAGGTCATTTTAGACTCTGGACTTAGTGGTCTTACACACACACACACACACTGGAATGAATATGCTTCATTCTACGGAAAGGGCCCTTCCTGAGGGAAAAACCAGACATTACTTTAAATCCATTTCTAGCAGCTACATCTTTCCTGCTGTCTTTAGCCTAAAGTAGGCGCAGGGCCCCTGATCTGGATAAGAACCGTGTGAGGGGTTATAGGCATTGACTGGGTTTGCACGACAATCCACCGTGGCTTATAAGCCATGGGGGGGGGGTTGTTTTTACAGATGTGCTGATGCCATGGGGGGGGTTGTTTTTACAGATGTGCTGATGATGTGGCTTGTTTGAGCTTGACGAACTTCCTGCCTGTTTCCAATCTGATTATTGGAAGTGGGCTGAGTTGGGGGTGTGGTGGTCTGTGGACTTCAGTCTCTAAGATGGGTCGTGGTTTGCACTTTTTTTTTTTTTAACCACTGAGGAAATTTGTGCAAATTGTGTAAAATCAGCCAATTTGCACAAATCGTGAGAGGACCACGTGCTTTCAGTGTTGATTTTTGCAAATCGGCCATTTTCACGCAAATTGAGTTAGCTCCATGTGCGTTTTGGCTGCCGATTCGTGCAAATTATGTGAATTTACACAAATTTCCTTAGTGGTTTTTTTTTTTAAATGCACAAATCACAACCCGTCTTAGAGATGGAAGTCCGCGAGTGGGCTCAACTTGCACCATAGCGAGACGGCACCTACAGGGCTGGTGATCCAGAATCCGGAGGGTGAATCATGAAAATCCATCTGATTTTCACCCCCCTATCAGATTCCTCACACATCCCTAGGTATTTATTTATTTATTTGTTTATTTAATACATTTTAATACCGCCCAATAGCCGAAGCTCTCTGGGCGGTTTACAGCAGTTAAAACCATAAAATACAATATAATGTAAATATAAGATTTAAAACCACAAATTAAAAAACAAACAGCAAAGCTAGCAGCAGCAGTTCAAATTACAATAACAGAGTTAAAAACAACTACAAGATTAAAATGCTTTAAATGCCTGGGAGAATAGAAAGGTCTTCACCTGGCACCGAAAAGAGTACAATGGAGGCGCCAGGTGAGCCTCTTTGGGGAGCTCATTCCACAACTGGGGTGCCACAGCAGAAAAGGCCCTCCTCCTGGTAGCCACCTGCCTCACTTCCTTTGGTATCATGTCATGTGAACCCGCAATGGCTTTGTCAGGGTGGCTTAAGTTTGGAATATAAGCCACACTGACAACCCATGGCTTGCAGCAGGGTTTGTTTGATTCATGATGGGTTGTTGTGTCATCCAAACCTGGGCAACATGGCCCATTGTGAGTCAATCCAAACTGCTACATGGCAAGAGCGGCAAAACCAACTTGCTGTTCTTCTTGCCAAGCAGCTACCTGGTGCGTGCCAGTGCCAGCCACCCCCAAAGTGCTCAGGTGGTAATTGGGGGGTGGCTGGCAGAGGCTTCCCCCGCTGCCGGTCACCACCGTGAGCCCTTTCAAGCTCGCCACAGCTTGACTTGTCACTTAAAAAATGTTTTTTCTTGAGATCACGAAAGCTGCCTGTCAAGCTGGCTTTTGTGATCCCAATTTTGCCAGCCACGATCCCGGAGGTACTTTAGAGGCCCAGAGGTAGCCCAGAGATACATATATGTGAAGGATCAGCAACCGGATCCTTTGCGTGAGTTCGGCAACTCTAGGGTTAATCGGCACTCTAATACAAGAGGAAAAGCCACCAGTCTTTGTATGCCCAAATAAGGCTTTTATTTGTTTATACAATGATCAAATCGGAACTAGCAGTCTTCTAAGAACACGTTTACAGTCAACACAACCTTAGCTGACCCGCGTCTTACCCAATGAGCGGGCTCCGTGGCTAGCAGGTTACATTCAGGTCACTCTCCTTACATCAGAGATAATACGTCTAGTCAGTTTCAGCCCAGCTCCCGATCGGCGCTTCCTAGCGGAGAACGGTGTGCCTGGGCGGCTGTTGCTTAGGAGGATCTGGCCCCGTGGTTCCCAACAACCCAAACCGGAACGGGAGAGGGGTTTTCTACCCCGGATTCCCCGCTCTCCCCCCGCCCCCTAGGTCAGGTGGGGGCTTATGCCTGCCCCTTCGTTTAGATGGGCTTATTCCTGCCCGGGAAGAAGGTGACATAGGGAAACCTTTGCAGCTCTTCGAGGCTGCCCTGTTTGCTGATGGTCCTTGATGGCCCTTCCTGGACGTTTGTGGATCTCTGCCGAGCTCTTCCTTTGTTGGGGCTGATGACTTGTCTGGCTACTCCCTGGTGACCTCATTCCTCCTCCCCTTGCCCCCTCCTTTGGGAAAAGATGTGTGTGCGTGTGTGTACTGAGTTTTGGGCTTTCTCCACACCCTCCCATTTGGGGAAAGATGGCATTGGGGTCCACCACCCCAATCCCTATCTAACTATCTCCTACTGAGAAAGCCCGGGACAACCCATCTGCCACGATGTTGTCCTTACCCTTGATGTGTTCTACTGAAAAATCAAAATCCTGCAGGGCTAAACTCCACCGCAATAGCTTCTGGTTGGACCCCTTCACCCTGTCCAGCCAGCACAAGGGGGAATGGTCGGTCTGCAGTCGGAACCGGCGGCCCCACAGATAGGGGCGAAGCTTGGTCACTGCCCACACTATTGCTAGGCACTCTTTCTCGACAGTGGCCAAGTTCCGCTCCCGAGGCAAAAGTTTTTTACTTAAAAAGGCGACCGGGCACAGCCCCTGCTCTGGCCGTTCCTGCAGCAAGACGGCTCCCATCCCCGCTTCCGAGGCATCCGTCTGTAGAACAAAAGGGGCTTCAAAGTCTGGGGCTTGCAGCACAGGGGCTGCCATCAGGCAGGCTTTCAGTCCCTCAAACGCTGCCTGGCAAGCGGCTGACCATTGGACCTTAACGGGTTGCCGCTTCTTGCACAAGTCAGTCAGGGGGGCGGCTAGCTGGCTAAAATGGGGCACGAACTTACGATAATAGCCAGCCAGCCCTAAAAAAGCTTGGACCTGCTTTTTCGTCTGGGGTTGGGGCCAGGTGCGCACTGATTCTATTTTGGCTTCTAGGGGCTTGACACTACCTCCCCCTACCTTGTGTCCCAGATACTCCACCTCTCCCCTCCCAACCTGGCATTTCTTCGCCTTTACCGTCAACCCAGCATCCTGAATCCTTTGAAACACCTGGCGGACATGTTGCAAATGCTGCTCCCAGGTGGAACTAAAAATGGCGATGTCGTCCAGATACGCGCAGGCGAACTCCCCCAGCCCATTTAGCATTCCGTTTACCAACCTCTGGAAGGTAGCCGGACCATTGCGGACCCCAAACGGGAGGGTGGTGAATTGGAACAACCCCAGGTGGGTCACAAAAGCAGACTTCAAGGCAGCATCCGAATCGAGCGGAACCTGCCAATACCCCTTTGTCAGATCCAGGGTGGTGATGTACTTGGCCCCCCCAAGCCTCTCCAGCAGCACATCCATGTTGGGAATGGGGTAGGGGTCCGGGACGGTCACCTTGTTTATTTTCCGGTAGTCTACGCAGAACCGGACACCCCCATCCTTTTTGGCTACTAACACGATCGGGGAGGACCAGGGGCTCGAGCTGGGCACAATGACTCCCAAGTCCAGCATGGCTTGGACCTCCTCGGCCACGACTTGGGCATGGGGCCCCACCGCCCGGTAGGGTAGGGATTGTATGGGGGGGCTATCCCCTGTGTCAATGGTGTGTTGTGTGAGTGTGGTGCATCCCGGTCGGTCTGAGAACATGGGCTGAAATTCTTCCAAGACCTGGGTGATCTGTTGCCGCTGCTGTTCGGACAGAGAGGGGGACAGTTTGATCTCCTCCATTCCTCCCCCTTCCCCCCACTCGGCCAACAACCCCCCATCAGGGTCTCCCGGTTCCACACACTCTTGTACTCCCCTCACCTTCGTTACACGTTCTACATACAGTTTCAGCATATTTACATGGAAAACCTTCTGCCTCCCCGGCTGCCCCGGGAAAGCCACTTGATAATTCACCTCCCCCGACCTTCCAATGACGGTCCCTGGGCCCTCCCACTTCAAGCACAATTTGTCCGTCTTTTGGGGGCGCAGTACCAACACCTGGTCCCCCACTTCAAAAGTCCGTGGCACAGCCGTCCGGTTGTACCACGCGCTCTGCCGCTGCTGTGCTGTTTCGAGATGCTGCTGCGCCGTCTCCCTCACCTCTCGAAGGACAGTCTGGAGGT
The DNA here is from genome assembly GCA_021292165.1 of Shinisaurus crocodilurus. NCBI lineage: Eukaryota > Metazoa > Chordata > Lepidosauria > Squamata > Shinisauridae > Shinisaurus > Shinisaurus crocodilurus. Next base: position 267,980,685 of record CM037877.1, on the reverse strand, counting down.
GTTGCATGAACGTATGCACAGGCACGGAGGCTTCTGCGGCAACCCCCTCCCATTCCGCCCGCAACAGAGCCAAAGGTCCCCGGAGCTCCCTCCCAAACATCAGTTCGTTGGGGGAGAATCCCAGGCTTTCTTGGGGGGAGTCCCGGTAGGCAAACAACAAGTAGGGGAGGGCTTGATCCCAAGTCCCAGGGTGCTTCGCCGCATATGCCCTGATCATCTTTTCAAGAGTCTGGTTGAAACGCTCCACCAACCCATTGGTCTCGTGGTGGTATGGCACCGAAGTCAGGTGCTCCACACCCCCCAGTTCCCACATTTTTTAAAACAGTTTGGACACGAAGCCCGTGCCGCAGTCCGAAACCACCGTGTGGGGCATTCCTAGGCGGGCGAAAAGAGAGAGGAGAGTCTTAGCCAGGCTGGTGGCGGAGATGGAGGCTAAAGCAAAAGCCTCTGCATAACGGGTGGCAAAGTCAACCACAGTCAATATAAACTTCTTCCCCGTCTTGGTGGGGGGATTCAAGGGTCCCACGATATCCATCCCTATTCTTTCAAAGGGGATGCCCACAATGGGTAGGGGTTGCAGGGGGGCTTTAGGATGGTCCCGGTTATGCCCCACCCACTGGCAGACATCGCAGGACCGGCAATATTCTTGCACCTCATTTGCCACCATGGGCCAGTAAAACCCCTCTGTCACCCTAACCAGGGTCCGTTTCTGTCCCAAGTGCCCTCCCCACGCCACATCGTGGGCCAGCTGTAGTACAGCCTGGCGGTACCTCGCAGGCACAACTAATTGTCTTTTCTTTGGTTGGGGACCCGGTTCCGTCCTTGGGCAGAATTCTCTGTAGAGGGCTCCTGCCTCCCACAAAAAGTGTTCTGACTGGTCCCCTACCCCGGGCCCTTGACTGGCTCGATCCCGACATCCCTGGAGGGATGGGTCGCTCTGCTGCTCCTCTTGAAACGCCTTCTGAGTCCCAAAATCACGGGCCATTGGCGCGAACCCCCCGGGGTCTTCTTCCCTCCCCACAGCTGTGGGGAGCGGCGGGGGACGGCTGGCTGCCGCTGCCAGGGTCGCTTTCCCGCGACCGGGAGGCGGGCCCGGGGACCTGGGAGGCTGCGGGTCAGGGGCTTGTTTGGCCCGACGCCGGGTCACCACTCCCACCTTGACCTGGGCAGCCCGGAACGCAACGTCGTTCCCAATGATGATTCCCCATTCTTGTTGGCCATGCACTATAACGTCCATCTCCCCTTCCCACCCCCTGTACTTGACCCAGACCCGGGCGAGGGGAACGGCTATGTTGGGAGAGTTATAGGGCTTTATGGCACAGGTGCGCCCCTTTAGCAACTGTCTCTTCTTTACCTTACTTCGAGGTAAAGCAGTGATGTCCGCCCCAGTGTCCCTATACCCCACCTGGGAAACATTGTTTACAGAGATGGACTCACAGAATTTGTCTTGGCTCCACCGCAGCTGCTCCGGTGAGGCAATGCGCATCAATGATGCTTGCGAGATGGCCCCCAGCGAATGCTGTCCTCCACTCCTCAGGGACCGCGCCGCATCTTCACCGTCTCCTTCGAGGGACGAGCTGGACTGTTGATCCTCCTCGTGCTCCTCCGGTTCGCGGGACTCAGGAGCAAGCATCCTCCCCACCTTGCCCGGCGATGTCTTGGCGTGGCGGTTCTTTGCGATCAGTTTGGGGCAGCTCCTCTTGAGGTGCCCCGGTTCTTTACAATAGAAACATCCACTGGTGCCGGGGTTTTCTTTGGGCTTGCCTAGGGCTCCCTCCCGAGGTTTGGGGTTGCCCTTCTCCACACTTCCCTTAGCCCCGCCATGACTGAGGTTACCCCCCTTGGGTCCTTTGGGCTGCCGATACAGTCCCATTTGGTCGGCCAACTTGCCCATTTCCCTACAGTTCGGGGGGTCCCGATCCCTCACCGCCGTAGCTAAGTCCTCGGGAATGGTGGCACAAAACTGCTCCTGAATCATGAGCTCCCGCACCTCCGCCAACGTGATCTTTCCGGTGGCCCCGATCCATGCGTCCCACACCTGCCCCAGGTGCGCCATCCAGGAGGCATACGTGTCCCCTGGGGTAGGCCGCCCGTAACGAAATTTACGGCGACAATGCTCAGCGGTGAGAGCAAACCTCTCTCTCACTGCTTCTTTGAACGCCCCATAGTCCAAGGGAGCAGTTTGGGTATGGATACCCAGGAGATCAGCCAGTTCCCCGCTGACCTGAGTCCTCAGGGCAGACATCCTTAAGTTGTCCGGCACCCTCTGCTCTAGGCAGGCAGCCTCGAACAGGGTGAAAAAGATCAGCACATCCTGTCCCGACTGGTAGGTGGGGAATTGCTTCCTGTCCCATTTGGGGGTTGTGGTGCCCCCACCCTGGGGTGCAGGGGTTCCCCCTTGTCCGGTGCCCATGGTCAGCCTGGCCAACTCCAGCTGCATCTGTAGCATTTCTTGTTGATGCTGCATCAACTCCTTGGCTTGTTGCCAATTGAGTTGGGGAAAGAGGGCATCCAACCCTCCTCCCCCCATGGCTCCGCCAGCAACCCTTCTGCCGAGGTCTTCTTCCACCTCTGGGTCCCTTAACTCGCTTCTCCTGCCGCTACTGGTAAGGCTGGGGCTACCCCACTGCTTGGGTTCCTGCCCTCCTAACAATGGTGAGGGGGCTTCCCCCCCTTCCTGCCTTGCCGTCTTCGGCCGCACCACCCACTCCATTGTGGAGGTCTGGGTTGGGGTTTCTGGGCTGCTCACTAGCTCCACCTGCTCTTGGCTCAGACTATTCATTTTCCTTGCTCTGAGCGCTCCCCAGCAATCTACTAGCCTGCCCGAAGTCCTGTTAGTTCCGACTGTCAAATGTGGTTTCCAATTGTCCCGTCGCCTGCCACCATGTGAAGGATCAGCAACCGGATCCTTTGCGTGAGTTCGGCAACTCTAGGGTTAATCGGCACTCTAATACAAGAGGAAAAGCCACCAGTCTTTGTATGCCCAAATAAGGCTTTTATTTGTTTATACAATGATCAAATCGGAACTAGCAGTCTTCTAAGAACACGTTTACAGTCAACACAACCTTAGCTGACCCGTGTCTTATCCAATGAGCGGGCTCCGTGGCTAGCAGGTTACATTCAGGTCACTCTCCTTACATCAGAGATAATACGTCTAGTCAGTTTCAGCCCAGCTCCCGATCGGCGCTTCCTAGCGGAGAACGGTGTGCCTGGGCGGCTGTTGCTTAGGAGGATCTGGCCCCGTGGTTCCCAACAACCCAAACCGGAACGGGAGAGGGGTTTTCTACCCCGGATTCCCCGCTCTCCCCCCGCCCCCTAGGTCAGGTGGGGGCTTATGCCTGCCCCTTCGTTTAGATGGGCTTATTCCTGCCCGGGAAGAAGGTGACGTAGGGAAACCTTTGCAGCTCTTCGAGGCTGCCCTGTTTGCTGATGGTCCTTGATGGCCCTTCCTGGACGTTTGTGGATCTCTGCCGAGGTCTTCCTTTGTTGGGGCTGATGACTTGTCTGGCTACTCCCTGGTGACCTCATTCCTCCTCCCCTTGCCCCCTCCTTTGGGAAAAGATGTGTGTGCGTGTGTGTACTGAGTTTTGGGCTTTCTCCACACCCTCCCATTTGGGGAAAGATGGCATTGGGGTCCACCACCCCAATCCCTATCTAACTATCTCCTACTGAGAAAGCCCGGGACAACCCATCTGCCACGATGTTGTCCTTACCCTTGATGTGTTCTACTGAAAAATCAAAATCCTGCAGGGCTAAACTCCACCGCAATAGCTTCTGGTTGGACCCCTTCACCCTGTCCAGCCAGCACAAGGGGGAATGGTCGGTCTGCAGTCGGAACCGGCGGCCCCACAGATAGGGGCGAAGCTTGGTCACTGCCCACACTATTGCTAGGCACTCTTTCTCGACAGTGGCCAAGTTCCGCTCCCGAGGCAAAAGTTTTTTACTTAAAAAGGCGACCGGGCACAGCCCCTGCTCTGGCCGTTCCTGCAGCAAGACGGCTCCCATCCCCGCTTCCGAGGCATCCGTCTGTAGAACAAAAGGGGCTTCAAAGTCTGGGGCTTGCAGCACAGGGGCTGCCATCAGGCAGGCTTTCAGTCCCTCAAACGCTGCCTGGCAAGCGGCTGACCATTGGACCTTAACGGGTTGCCGCTTCTTGCACAAGTCAGTCAGGGGGGCGGCTAGCTGGCTAAAATGGGGCACGAACTTACGATAATAGCCAGCCAGCCCTAAAAAAGCTTGGACCTGCTTTTTCGTCTGGGGTTGGGGCCAGGTGCGCACTGATTCTATTTTGGCTTCTAGGGGCTTGACACTACCTCCCCCTACCTTGTGTCCCAGATACTCCACCTCTCCCCTCCCAACCTGGCATTTCTTCGCCTTTACCGTCAACCCAGCATCCTGAATCCTTTGAAACACCTGGCGGACATGTTGCAAATGCTGCTCCCAGGTGGAACTAAAAATGGCGATGTCGTCCAGATACGCGCAGGCGAACTCCCCCAGCCCATTTAGCATTCCGTTTACCAACCTCTGGAAGGTAGCCGGACCATTGCGGACCCCAAACGGGAGGGTGGTGAATTGGAACAACCCCAGGTGGGTCACAAAAGCAGACTTCAAGGCAGCATCCGAATCGAGCGGAACCTGCCAATACCCCTTTGTCAGATCCAGGGTGGTGATGTACTTGGCCCCCCCAAGCCTCTCCAGCAGCACATCCATGTTGGGAATGGGGTAGGGGTCCGGGACGGTCACCTTGTTTATTTTCCGGTAGTCTACGCAGAACCGGACACCCCCATCCTTTTTGGCTACTAACACGATCGGGGAGGACCAGGGGCTCGAGCTGGGCACAATGACTCCCAAGTCCAGCATGGCTTGGACCTCCTCGGCCACGACTTGGGCATGGGGCCCCACCGCCCGGTAGGGTAGGGATTGTATGGGGGGGCTATCCCCTGTGTCAATGGTGTGTTGTGTGAGTGTGGTGCATCCCGGTCGGTCTGAGAACATGGGCTGAAATTCTTCCAAGACCTGGGTGATCTGTTGCCGCTGCTGTTCGGACAGAGAGGGGGACAGTTTGATCTCCTCCATTCCTCCCCCTTCCCCCCACTCGGCCAACAACCCCCCATCAGGGTCTCCCGGTTCCACACACTCTTGTACTCCCCCCACCTTCGTTACACGTTCTACATACAGTTTCAGCATATTTACATGGAAAACCTTCTGCCTCCCCGGCTGCCCCGGGAAAGCCACTTGATAATTCACCTCCCCCGACCTTCCAATGACGGTCCCTGGGCCCTCCCACTTCAAGCACAATTTGTCCGTCTTTTGGGGGCGCAGTACCAACACCTGGTCCCCCACTTCAAAAGTCCGTGGCACAGCCGTCCGGTTGTACCACGCGCTCTGCCGCTGCTGTGCTGTTTCGAGATGCTGCTGCGCCGTCTCCCTCACCTCTCGAAGGACAGTCTGGAGGTGTTGCATGAACGTATGCACAGGCACGGAGGCTTCTGCGGCAACCCCCTCCCATTCCGCCCGCAACAGAGCCAAAGGTCCCCGGAGCTCCCTCCCAAACATCAGTTCGTTGGGGGAGAATCCCAGGCTTTCTTGGGGGGAGTCCCGGTAGGCAAACAACAAGTAGGGGAGGGCTTGATCCCAAGTCCCAGGGTGCTTCGCCGCATATGCCCTGATCATCTTTTCAAGAGTCTGGTTGAAACGCTCCACCAACCCATTGGTCTCGTGGTGGTATGGCACCGAAGTCAGGTGCTCCACACCCCCCAGTTCCCACATTTTTTAAAACAGTTTGGACACGAAGCCCGTGCCGCAGTCCGAAACCACCGTGTGGGGCATTCCTAGGCGGGCGAAAAGAGAGAGGAGAGTCTTAGCCAGGCTGGTGGCGGAGATGGAGGCTAAAGCAAAAGCCTCTGCATAACGGGTGGCAAAGTCAACCACAGTCAATATAAACTTCTTCCCCGTCTTGGTGGGGGGATTCAAGGGTCCCACGATATCCATCCCTATTCTTTCAAAGGGGATGCCCACAATGGGTAGGGGTTGCAGGGGGGCTTTAGGATGGTCCCGGTTATGCCCCACCCGCTGGCAGACATCGCAGGACCGGCAATATTCTTGCACCTCATTTGCCACCATGGGCCAGTAAAACCCCTCTGTCACCCTAACCAGGGTCCGTTTCTGTCCCAAGTGCCCTCCCCACGCCACATCGTGGGCCAGCTGTAGTACAGCCTGGCGGTACCTCGCAGGCACAACTAATTGTCTTTTCTTTGGTTGGGGACCCGGTTCCGTCCTTGGGCAGAATTCTCTGTAGAGGGCTCCTGCCTCCCACAAAAAGTGTTCTGACTGGTCCCCTACCCCGGGCCCTTGACTGGCTCGATCCCGACATCCCTGGAGGGATGGGTCGCTCTGCTGCTCCTCTTGAAACGCCTTCTGAGTCCCAAAATCACGGGCCATTGGCGCGAACCCCCCGGGGTCTTCTTCCCTCCCCACAGCTGTGGGGAGCGGCGGGGGACGGCTGGCTGCCGCTGCCAGGGTCGCTTTCCCGCGACCGGGAGGCGGGCCCGGGGACCTGGGAGGCTGCGGGTCAGGGGCTTGTTTGGCCCGACGCCGGGTCACCACTCCCACCTTGACCTGGGCAGCCCGGAACGCAACGTCGTTCCCAATGATGATTCCCCATTCTTGTTGGCCATGCACTATAACGTCCATCTCCCCTTCCCACCCCCTGTACTTGACCCAGACCCGGGCGAGGGGAACGGCTATGTTGGGAGAGTTATAGGGCTTTATGGCACAGGTGCGCCCCTTTAGCAACTGTCTCTTCTTTACCTTACTTCGAGGTAAAGCAGTGATGTCCGCCCCAGTGTCCCTATACCCCACCTGGGAAACATTGTTTACAGAGATGGACTCACAGAATTTGTCTTGGCTCCACCGCAGCTGCTCCGGTGAGGCAATGCGCATCAATGATGCTTGCGAGATGGCCCCCAGCGAATGCTGTCCTCCACTCCTCAGGGACCGCGCCGCATCTTCACCGTCTCCTTCGAGGGACGAGCTGGACTGTTGATCCTCCTCGTGCTCCTCCGGTTCGCGGGACTCAGGAGCAAGCATCCTCCCCACCTTGCCCGGCGATGTCTTGGCGTGGCGGTTCTTTGCGATCAGTTTGGGGCAGCTCCTCTTGAGGTGCCCCGGTTCTTTACAATAGAAACATCCACTGGTGCCGGGGTTTTCTTTGGGCTTGCCTAGGGCTCCCTCCCGAGGTTTGGGGTTGCCCTTCTCCACACTTCCCTTAGCCCCGCCATGACTGAGGTTACCCCCCTTGGGTCCTTTGGGCTGCCGATACAGTCCCATTTGGTCGGCCAACTTGCCCATTTCCCTACAGTTCGGGGGGGTCCCGATCCCTCACCGCCGTAGCTAAGTCCTCGGGAATGGTGGCACAAAACTGCTCCTGAATCATGAGCTCCCGCACCTCCGCCAACGTGATCTTTCCGGTGGCCCCGATCCATGCGTCCCACACCTGCCCCAGGTGCGCCATCCAGGAGGCATACGTGTCCCCTGGGGTAGGCCGCCCGTAACGAAATTTACGGCGACAATGCTCAGCGGTGAGAGCAAACCTCTCTCTCACTGCTTCTTTGAACGCCCCATAGTCCAAGGGAGCAGTTTGGGTATGGATACCCAGGAGATCAGCCAGTTCCCCGCTGACCTGAGTCCTCAGGGCAGACATCCTTAAGTTGTCCGGCACCCTCTGCTCTAGGCAGGCAGCCTCGAACAGGGTGAAAAAGATCAGCACATCCTGTCCCGACTGGTAGGTGGGGAATTGCTTCCTGTCCCATTTGGGGGTTGTGGTGCCCCCACCCTGGAGTGCAGGGGTTCCCCCTTGTCCGGTGCCCATGGTCAGCCTGGCCAACTCCAGCTGCATCTGTAGCATTTCTTGTTGATGCTGCATCAACTCCTTGGCTTGTTGCCAATTGAGTTGGGGAAAGAGGGCATCCAACCCTCCTCCCCCCATGGCTCCGCCAGCAACCCTTCTGCCGAGGTCTTCTTCCACCTCTGGGTCCCTTAACTCGCTTCTCCTGCCGCTACTGGTAAGGCTGGGGCTACCCCACTGCTTGGGTTCCTGCCCTCCTAACAATGGTGAGGGGGCTTCCCCCCCTTCCTGCCTTGCCGTCTTCGGCCGCACCACCCACTCCATTGTGGAGGTCTGGGTTGGGGTTTCTGGGCTGCTCACTAGCTCCACCTGCTCTTGGCTCAGACTATTCATTTTTCCTTGCTCTGAGCGCTCCCCAGCAATCTACTAGCCTGCCCAAAGTCCTGTTAGTTCCGACTGTCAAATGTGGTTTCCAATTGTCCCGTCGCCTGCCACCATGTGAAGGATCAGCAACCGGATCCTTTGCGTGAGTTCGGCAACTCTAGGGTTAATCGGCACTCTAATACAAGAGGAAAAGCCACCAGTCTTTGTATGCCCAAATAAGGCTTTTATTTGTTTATACAATGATCAAATCGGAACTAGCAGTCTTCTAAGAACACGTTTACAGTCAACACAACCTTAGCTGACCCGTGTCTTATCCAATGAGCGGGCTCCGTGGCTAGCAGGTTACATTCAGGTCACTCTCCTTACATCAGAGATAATACGTCTAGTCAGTTTCAGCCCAGCTCCCGATCGGCGCTTCCTAGCGGAGAACGGTGTGCCTGGGCGGCTGTTGCTTAGGAGGATCTGGCCCCGTGGTTCCCAACAACCCAAACCGGAACGGGAGAGGGGTTTTCTACCCCGGATTCCCCGCTCTCCCCCCGCCCCCTAGGTCAGGTGGGGGCTTATGCCTGCCCCTTCGTTTAGATGGGCTTATTCCTGCCCGGGAAGAAGGTGACGTAGGGAAACCTTTGCAGCTCTTCGAGGCTGCCCTGTTTGCTGATGGTCCTTGATGGCCCTTCCTGGACGTTTGTGGATCTCTGCCGAGGTCTTCCTTTGTTGGGGCTGATGACTTGTCTGGCTACTCCCTGGTGACCTCATTCCTCCTCCCCTTGCCCCCTCCTTTGGGAAAAGATGTGTGTGCGTGTGTGTACTGAGTTTTGGGCTTTCTCCACACCCTCCCATTTGGGGAAAGATGGCATTGGGGTCCACCACCCCAATCCCTATCTAACTATCTCCTACTGAGAAAGCCCGGGACAACCCATCTGCCACGATGTTGTCCTTACCCTTGATGTGTTCTACTGAAAAATCAAAATCCTGCAGGGCTAAACTCCACCGCAATAGCTTCTGGTTGGACCCCTTCACCCTGTCCAGCCAGCACAAGGGGGAATGGTCGGTCTGCAGTCGGAACCGGCGGCCCCACAGATAGGGGCGAAGCTTGGTCACTGCCCACACTATTGCTAGGCACTCTTTCTCGACAGTGGCCAAGTTCCGCTCCCGAGGCAAAAGTTTTTTACTTAAAAAGGCGACCGGGCACAGCCCCTGCTCTGGCCGTTCCTGCAGCAAGACGGCTCCCATCCCCGCTTCCGAGGCATCCGTCTGTAGAACAAAAGGGGCTTCAAAGTCTGGGGCTTGCAGCACAGGGGCTGCCATCAGGCAGGCTTTCAGTCCCTCAAACGCTGCCTGGCAAGCGGCTGACCATTGGACCTTAACGGGTTGCCGCTTCTTGCACAAGTCAGTCAGGGGGGCGGCTAGCTGGCTAAAATGGGGCACGAACTTACGATAATAGCCAGCCAGCCCTAAAAAAGCTTGGACCTGCTTTTTCGTCTGGGGTTGGGGCCAGGTGCGCACTGATTCTATTTTGGCTTCTAGGGGCTTGACACTACCTCCCCCTACCTTGTGTCCCAGATACTCCACCTCTCCCCTCCCAACCTGGCATTTCTTCGCCTTTACCGTCAACCCAGCATCCTGAATCCTTTGAAACACCTGGCGGACATGTTGCAAATGCTGCTCCCAGGTGGAACTAAAAATGGCGATGTCGTCCAGATACGCGCAGGCGAACTCCCCCAGCCCATTTAGCATTCCGTTTACCAACCTCTGGAAGGTAGCCGGACCATTGCGGACCCCAAACGGGAGGGTGGTGAATTGGAACAACCCCAGGTGGGTCACAAAAGCAGACTTCAAGGCAGCATCCGAATCGAGCGGAACCTGCCAATACCCCTTTGTCAGATCCAGGGTGGTGATGTACTTGGCCCCCCCAAGCCTCTCCAGCAGCACATCCATGTTGGGAATGGGGTAGGGGTCCGGGACGGTCACCTTGTTTATTTTCCGGTAGTCTACGCAGAACCGGACACCCCCATCCTTTTTGGCTACTAACACGATCGGGGAGGACCAGGGGCTCGAGCTGGGCACAATGACTCCCAAGTCCAGCATGGCTTGGACCTCCTCGGCCACGACTTGGGCATGGGGCCCCACCGCCCGGTAGGGTAGGGATTGTATGGGGGGGCTATCCCCTGTGTCAATGGTGTGTTGTGTGAGTGTGGTGCATCCCGGTCGGTCTGAGAACATGGGCTGAAATTCTTCCAAGACCTGGGTGATCTGTTGCCGCTGCTGTTCGGACAGAGAGGGGGACAGTTTGATCTCCTCCATTCCTCCCCCTTCCCCCCACTCGGCCAACAACCCCCCATCAGGGTCTCCCGGTTCCACACACTCTTGTACTCCCCCCACCTTCGTTACACGTTCTACATACAGTTTCAGCATATTTACATGGAAAACCTTCTGCCTCCCCGGCTGCCCCGGGAAAGCCACTTGATAATTCACCTCCCCCGACCTTCCAATGACGGTCCCTGGGCCCTCCCACTTCAAGCACAATTTGTCCGTCTTTTGGGGGCGCAGTACCAACACCTGGTCCCCCACTTCAAAAGTCCGTGGCACAGCCGTCCGGTTGTACCACGCGCTCTGCCGCTGCTGTGCTGTTTCGAGATGCTGCTGCGCCGTCTCCCTCACCTCTCGAAGGACAGTCTGGAGGTGTTGCATGAACGTATGCACAGGCACGGAGGCTTCTGCGGCAACCCCCTCCCATTCCGCCCGCAACAGAGCCAAAGGTCCCCGGAGCTCCCTCCCAAACATCAGTTCGTTGGGGGAGAATCCCAGGCTTTCTTGGGGGGAGTCCCGGTAGGCAAACAACAAGTAGGGGAGGGCTTGATCCCAAGTCCCAGGGTGCTTCGCCGCATATGCCCTGATCATCTTTTCAAGAGTCTGGTTGAAACGCTCCACCAACCCATTGGTCTCGTGGTGGTATGGCACCGAAGTCAGGTGCTCCACACCCCCCAGTTCCCACATTTTTTAAAACAGTTTGGACACGAAGCCCGTGCCGCAGTCCGAAACCACCGTGTGGGGCATTCCTAGGCGGGCGAAAAGAGAGAGGAGAGTCTTAGCCAGGCTGGTGGCGGAGATGGAGGCTAAAGCAAAAGCCTCTGCATAACGGGTGGCAAAGTCAACCACAGTCAATATAAACTTCTTCCCCGTCTTGGTGGGGGGATTCAAGGGTCCCACGATATCCATCCCTATTCTTTCAAAGGGGATGCCCACAATGGGTAGGGGTTGCAGGGGGGCTTTAGGATGGTCCCGGTTATGCCCCACCCGCTGGCAGACATCGCAGGACCGGCAATATTCTTGCACCTCATTTGCCACCATGGGCCAGTAAAACCCCTCTGTCACCCTAACCAGGGTCCGTTTCTGTCCCAAGTGCCCTCCCCACGCCACATCGTGGGCCAGCTGTAGTACAGCCTGGCGGTACCTCGCAGGCACAACTAATTGTCTTTTCTTTGGTTGGGGACCCGGTTCCGTCCTTGGGCAGAATTCTCTGTAGAGGGCTCCTGCCTCCCACAAAAAGTGTTCTGACTGGTCCCCTACCCCGGGCCCTTGACTGGCTCGATCCCGACATCCCTGGAGGGATGGGTCGCTCTGCTGCTCCTCTTGAAACGCCTTCTGAGTCCCAAAATCACGGGCCATTGGCGCGAACCCCCCGGGGTCTTCTTCCCTCCCCACAGCTGTGGGGAGCGGCGGGGGACGGCTGGCTGCCGCTGCCAGGGTCGCTTTCCCGCGACCGGGAGGCGGGCCCGGGGACCTGGGAGGCTGCGGGTCAGGGGCTTGTTTGGCCCGACGCCGGGTCACCACTCCCACCTTGACCTGGGCAGCCCGGAACGCAACGTCGTTCCCAATGATGATTCCCCATTCTTGTTGGCCATGCACTATAACGTCCATCTCCCCTTCCCACCCCCTGTACTTGACCCAGACCCGGGCGAGGGGAACGGCTATGTTGGGAGAGTTATAGGGCTTTATGGCACAGGTGCGCCCCTTTAGCAACTGTCTCTTCTTTACCTTACTTCGAGGTAAAGCAGTGATGTCCGCCCCAGTGTCCCTATACCCCACCTGGGAAACATTGTTTACAGAGATGGACTCACAGAATTTGTCTTGGCTCCACCGCAGCTGCTCCGGTGAGGCAATGCGCATCAATGATGCTTGCGAGATGGCCCCCAGCGAATGCTGTCCTCCACTCCTCAGGGACCGCGCCGCATCTTCACCGTCTCCTTCGAGGGACGAGCTGGACTGTTGATCCTCCTCGTGCTCCTCCGGTTCGCGGGACTCAGGAGCAAGCATCCTCCCCACCTTGCCCGGCGATGTCTTGGCGTGGCGGTTCTTTGCGATCAGTTTGGGGCAGCTCCTCTTGAGGTGCCCCGGTTCTTTACAATAGAAACATCCACTGGTGCCGGGGTTTTCTTTGGGCTTGCCTAGGGCTCCCTCCCGAGGTTTGGGGTTGCCCTTCTCCACACTTCCCTTAGCCCCGCCATGACTGAGGTTACCCCCCTTGGGTCCTTTGGGCTGCCGATACAGTCCCATTTGGTCGGCCAACTTGCCCATTTCCCTACAGTTCGGGGGGTCCCGATCCCTCACCGCCGTAGCTAAGTCCTCGGGAATGGTGGCACAAAACTGCTCCTGAATCATGAGCTCCCGCACCTCCGCCAACGTGATCTTTCCGGTGGCCCCGATCCATGCGTCCCACACCTGCCCCAGGTGCGCCATCCAGGAGGCATACGTGTCCCCTGGGGTAGGCCGCCCGTAACGAAATTTACGGCGACAATGCTCAGCGGTGAGAGCAAACCTCTCTCTCACTGCTTCTTTGAACGCCCCATAGTCCAAGGGAGCAGTTTGGGTATGGATACCCAGGAGATCAGCCAGTTCCCCGCTGACCTGAGTCCTCAGGGCAGACATCCTTAAGTTGTCCGGCACCCTCTGCTCTAGGCAGGCAGCCTCGAACAGGGTGAAAAAGATCAGCACATCCTGTCCCGACTGGTAGGTGGGGAATTGCTTCCTGTCCCATTTGGGGGTTGTGGTGCCCCCACCCTGGAGTGCAGGGGTTCCCCCTTGTCCGGTGCCCATGGTCAGCCTGGCCAACTCCAGCTGCATCTGTAGCATTTCTTGTTGATGCTGCATCAACTCCTTGGCTTGTTGCCAATTGAGTTGGGGAAAGAGGGCATCCAACCCTCCTCCCCCCATGGCTCCGCCAGCAACCCTTCTGCCGAGGTCTTCTTCCACCTCTGGGTCCCTTAACTCGCTTCTCCTGCCGCTACTGGTAAGGCTGGGGCTACCCCACTGCTTGGGTTCCTGCCCTCCTAACAATGGTGAGGGGGCTTCCCCCCCTTCCTGCCTTGCCGTCTTCGGCCGCACCACCCACTCCATTGTGGAGGTCTGGGTTGGGGTTTCTGGGCTGCTCACTAGCTCCACCTGCTCTTGGCTCAGACTATTCATTTTTCCTTGCTCTGAGCGCTCCCCAGCAATCTACTAGCCTGCCCGAAGTCCTGTTAGTTCCGACTGTCAAATGTGGTTTCCAATTGTCCCGTCGCCTGCCACCATGTGAAGGATCAGCAACCGGATCCTTTGCGTGAGTTCGGCAACTCTAGGGTTAATCGGCACTCTAATACAAGAGGAAAAGCCACCAGTCTTTGTATGCCCAAATAAGGCTTTTATTTGTTTATACAATGATCAAATCGGAACTAGCAGTCTTCTAAGAACACGTTTACAGTCAACACAACCTTAGCTGACCCGTGTCTTATCCAATGAGCGGGCTCCGTGGCTAGCAGGTTACATTCAGGTCACTCTCCTTACATCAGAGATAATACGTCTAGTCAGTTTCAGCCCAGCTCCCGATCGGCGCTTCCTAGCGGAGAACGGTGTGCCTGGGCGGCTGTTGCTTAGGAGGATCTGGCCCCGTGGTTCCCAACAACCCAAACCGGAACGGGAGAGGGGTTTTCTACCCCGGATTCCCCGCTCTCCCCCCGCCCCCTAGGTCAGGTGGGGGCTTATGCCTGCCCCTTCGTTTAGATGGGCTTATTCCTGCCCGGGAAGAAGGTGACGTAGGGAAACCTTTGCAGCTCTTCGAGGCTGCCCTGTTTGCTGATGGTCCTTGATGGCCCTTCCTGGACGTTTGTGGATCTCTGCCGAGGTCTTCCTTTGTTGGGGCTGATGACTTGTCTGGCTACTCCCTGGTGACCTCATCCCTCCTCCCCTGGCCCCCTCCTTTGGGAAAAGATGTGTGTGCGTGTGTGTACTGAGTTTTGGGCTTTCTCCACAATATATATATAAAAAATTCAACCATTAATTTTCACAAATATTTGCAAAAATTAATTTTTAAATTTATTTTTATTGCTGCCCTTTTGCAACTGCAGACAGCTGTGAAAATCTGTGAAAATTAATGTAGTTCAAAATAATAATAATAATAATAATAATAATAATAATAATAATAAAATTGGCAACCATACGAAGCCCCTCCAAGGTGCCGCTGGGCCACCTTGGAGAGACTGCTACAGGCTGGCAAAATTGGGATCGCGAAAGCTGGCTTGACAGGCGGCCTTTGCGATCTCAAGAAAAAAAAGGGGGGGAGGTGGCAGGTCAAGCTGTGGCGAGCCGAAAATGTCAACAGGAAGGGGGGGACACCTCGGTGCCCCTGTGGTGTCCCATGGGATACATGCGGGAAGACCGAGGGGGAGGAGGGGTCCAATGACCCACCACGTGCCCGATAGTCTGCTGGGCACATTGTGGGGGCTCAGGCGATTGACCCATACTGCATGGTTTGTGCTACCTGTGGGTTGTCGTGTTGTCTGAACCTGCCCATTGTGGGCTCTGTGGCCCCGCCCAGAGAGCACCTGCGCTGCAGCTTTGCCACAATGGTGGCAAATACCGTTTAAAGCTTGAAATGATCTGAGATGGCCCCAGAAATTCCGTGAATGAGGCAGAGCAGTTGCACCATAAAACCTTGTCAGGAAGCAGATTTGGTCACTGCCAGACACCGAAATCTCTTCTTAGCAGAATGAACAAAGAAAGCTCCTACCTCTCCTACTCTTAAATAACTACATACTTTTCGTAAATGCCTCATCTGTTGACCTTACAGGACTCAACACGTTCAGCCCCTGTGCAGAGAAACACGCTTCTCAGACTGGGAAGTCAGGCTGTGCTCAGCTCACATGGAAGACACCTGATCTCTGCTGACTTGGGCACTGCAAGATAGGAAGAATGTGTTCATATAGCAGCCTTTACTACAGCATATGCTTGTCTGGAGCTCTACACGGTGCTAGACAGGCTGCAAGAGCATTGTCTGTACTATGATACAGATTCTGTGATACTTGTGAGTCAGGAGGGCCAGTGGATGCCACCTCTAGGAGATTACTTAGGGAGACCTCACAAGTGAAATCCCTGCAGATGAATTTATCACAGAGTTTGTGTCTGTGAAGAAGACCAGCAAGCGAGTCAGATTGAATGGAAATTGCGCCCCCCATGAGCAATGTTTCTTCTACACTCATGCCTTGAAAATGGGTTTGCCCTAGCCCCTCCCTCAAAGCACCCTAATGTTTGAGCCATATTCCTTGCACAAAGCATATAACTTCATAGATTTTCATAGATCATAGAGGTGGAAGGAGCCTACAAGGCCATCGAGTCCAACCCCCTGCTCAATGCAGGAAACTAGAGGAGGGGGTCTCCCATCCAAGGAATAACCAGGCTTGACCCTGCTTAGCTTTCCACGCTCAGACAAGCTGAGCCAGCGTCAGCCACAATATTGTGTCATTGGCTGGGATAAAGTAACAGAGAGAACTGCTTCCCACAACAACCCCACAGGAGGTTGTTGTACAATGTCCCCAGCACAAAACTGCAGTAGAAATCTGCTGCTGCTTCAGAACCTCTCACGAACCCTGTAGAGCAGTGTTCTCCAACCTTGGGCCCCCAGATGTTTTTGGCCTACAACTCCCAGCATGCCCCAGCCAGCAGCTGGCTGGGGCATGCTGGGAGTTGTAGGCCAAAAACATCTGGGGGCCCAAGGTTGGAGAACACTGCTGTAGAGCTTCTGTGCTCAATGGTCTCTACATCCAGGCTGGTTTCTCCATGGCACTCAGAGTGCAATTGTCATGTGATGATTTCCACCTCCCTCCATCCTTCCGCCCTCCACTCTGGATAGTTCTTATGACCTGCTTCCTAGTGTCCTGATGATGATACAAGTGGCCCTGCCACTTTCCCCCTTTTAAACCTAACTTAGCAGCTGACTCTCCTCCTTCCCTGATAATATATCAGACTTCCCAAGGAAGGAATATGACAAGAGGATCCCAGCCTCATTTATCCTCAACCGGTGGCCATATATTAACAGCAAAGTTGTATTCAGGAACATTTGCTTCTGATCCTGGGTGAAGATCTTCCCAAACATCTAAAATCAACCAGTGGTCGCAGTAGTAAGAGAGTGTAGAGGTATACATCTCAACACACATCGGGAAGAGGTTCTTTTCCCTCCCTGCCCTCCTGAAGTCTCGCCCATTGCTATATGCATGAGAATACAACATGGGGGGTGTCAAGGTTCCACTACTGCAAGGACCCCTTGATCTGCCCTTTGGGAGATCTCTGCCTCTTCCCAAAGACCCAGTCCTTTGCCTGCTTCCTCCAGTAACGTGGGTGTAGGCTGTAGGCGTGGTGAATAAGTCACTCCAAACTCCTTGGTACACAACAAACTTTACTTATAGTATTAGGGAAATTACTTAATAGAGTGGTTTTAAATCAAAAGCATGTATGATAAACTAAAACAAACAATCCAATGTTCTCTAGTTCAGACTACCTATATCCTATGCAGCCGGCCAGCCAGTTTCTCTTTCTCTCTCTCTCTCTGCTGTTTCTCTGCTGCTGCTTCTAGCTCTCTCCCAACATACACTAACTGCTAGCTGACCACACCCCACATATATAGTCTTCCCAGGACTGGAAGGTTATGACCATGTGACCTTGCACAGGAGAACTGATTCTTATCTTCTATTGGGTAACTTAAACTCTCAAACTCCCCCTCCCATCGTGGAGTGTTTGGGCCTTCAGGCTTCAACAAACTGAAGCCTGTGTAGGCCTCAACAAACCCAATCCTGTGTAGGCCTCAATCCATCACAGGGGGGCACCCCAAAATCTATCAGGAGTGCTCCTGTTTGGGCTTCTAGCCAGCCTGAAACAGGAGCCTTGTGGTGCTGTTTGGGGCTCGGAAAGAGGGGCGAGATTTCAGGAGGAAAAAGAACGAATGCCCCTCCAGCTTGATGTGTGTTGAGAAGTATACCTTTAAATCAGGGCGGTCCAACCTTGGGTCTGGACTACAGCTCCCAGAATCCCTTGCCATTAGCTATTCTGGCTGGGTATGGGGGGAGCTGTAGGCCAGCAATATCTGGGGAAAGTTGGAGAGCCCTGCTTTAAATGTTGGAAATTACTGGGAGTTCAAAACAGAAAGAAGTCAGTGACTAACTATTAAGCAGTTGGCAGTCAGGGTTACACGGTTAGAGTAACCAGGGAGCAGTGATGTGGGTTTTCTGGAAAAAAGTAGAACTGGGATTTAAGATTTAGTTGTAATTATCTAAATGTATCAGTCCATATCTGCCCGTCACATGCTGGTGGTTTTCTCTGGGAACCTTGCTTGTTTATAAAGTCAATAAATTTATGCCAAATTGTTTATAGAAGGTGTCAGATTCTTTTTGTTGCCTCTGTGCCCAGGGCTGGTGCAAGGCAGTTTGGTGCCCTAGGCAAGATCAGATATTTAGCGCCCCCCTTCCCACTTGAGCCCTCCCTCCAGCCCTATGCTTTATAATTAAGGCCCATGACAAAGTGTAAACTTTGAAGCAACAGTTAGGTGACATTACCCCTGCAATACAGGCTTGTATTCATCCCCCATTAAAACGCAAGGAGTCTAGTTTGAGGGAGCTTTTCCTTGCTCAGCTCCACCCAACGCTAGACGACATCGGCTGAAAACCCGGAGAGAAAAAGGGTGGGATTTTTCTCTCGCTTCCCCCTCCGAAAAAGCAGCCAGGCATTTTTTGGAAATACTGACGAAGGAAGCGCGGGTTAAGAAAAACGAGAAGTTTTAAAGAGTTTAGGAGCACAAATGCAATTCTATAAGCAACCAGAGGTCAAAAAAAAAGTAATGAAAGAGAAAGAAGACTGCAAAATTGCACACGTCCAAAGGAGGGGGAGGGGGATCCTCTCCCCACCTCAAGTGCTTCTATTAAATGTTGCAAACAAATGAAGTGGGTAGGTGGGAGGGGGGGGAGAAGGCACTTACTTGCGTTTCATTTACCACGACCCCTGCCATCTCTGCAATGCACTCGCAAGGGGAGGGACTGAGGGAGCTTTTGGTGGTCCTCCTAGCTTACAATCGCTTGGGGCTGAGGGCTGGGGAGTGTTAACCAGTGGCCAGGTGTGTGGGCTTCGTTACTGGGGGGAAAGGAGAGCGGAGCTTCCCGGGCTGCAGGCGCCCTCCCCACTTCTCCGTGCCTGCAATAAAAGCCCTCGGGGGGCGCGGTTCCTCGCTGCAGTCAGCTGACCCCAGGCGGAAGAGCCCATGTTTGCTACACCTACGCTCGCTTGCTCCGAGGAACGTAAGAAGAGCCACGCTGGGTCAGGCTGAGGGTCCTCCTGGAGCTCGCAGGCGGCTTGTGCTCCCACAGGCAGGAGAGTGTTGGCTCCAGCCTTTCTAGCGGGCAGTGGCTCCACTGCTGGAGGGGGTGACTTGGCGCCCCCTTTAGCCTTGCGCCCTAGGCAGCTGCCTAGTTGGCCTAATGGTAGCACTGGCCCTGTCTGTGCCCTGATCAAGTTGTTGGTGTCTGTTAGCCTTGTGGGGAGTGTAGTCCACCTAGAACAGGCCCTGACGTTCCTTTTGCCCGTTCTTGCCTCCTTCGCCTCTTTCCCTTTCCCACGGGGCTGTAGATGTCTGTTAGCCCTAATAAGGCCAAGGGAGAATTCTGCGAATGTTATCTATATGAGCCAGCAATGCGATGTGGCTGCAAAGAAGGCAAATGCTATTTTGGACTGCATTAATAGTATAGCTTCCAAATCGCGGGAAGTGATAATTCCACTTTACTCGGCACTGGTTAGGCCTCATCTTGAGTACTGCGTCCAGTTCTTGGCACCACACTTTAAGAAGGACGTAGACAAACTGGAGAGGGTTCAGAGGAGGGCAACAAGGATGATAAAGGGACTGGAAACAAGGCCCTATGAGGAGAGACTGAAAGAAGTGGGCATGTTTAGCCTTCAGAAGAGGAGACTGAGGGGAGATAGGATCGCACTCTTCCAGTACTTGAAGGGAGGTCACGCAGAGGAGGGCCAGGATCTCTTCTCGATCATCCCAGTTTGCAGGACACGGAATAATGGGCTCAAGTTACAGGAACCCAGATTAGTGTTTACCTAAGATAGTAGCATAAGGGAACAGCCACTTCCTGGTTTTGTAGAGAAAGTTGGCAGAGTTGGTCTGAAGCCAAGGCGGAGGACTGTTTCTCCCATGTGCATGGTCTGTTGCTTTCTGTTTTCTTAATAAAAGTACTCTTGTCTCTCCTTCAGATTTCTGCCTGTGTTTGCTGAGTGCCTTGCTGCATTCGGTAGAAATTTCTTTATCAATAAAGTCAATACATACATTTATGCCAAATTCAGGACCGGTGCAAGGCAGTTTGGTGCCCTAGGCAAGATCAGATATTTAGGGGCCCCCCTCCCACTTGAGAGCGCTGTATTTTTTTCCCCAAGGCGTTTCTGGCGCCCCCTTTAGCCCTGCGCCCTAGGCGGTTGCCTAGTTGGCCTAATGGTAGCACACCGGCCCTGGCCAAATTGTATAGAAGGTGTCAAAGCTATGTATTTGTCCACATTCCCACCTTTTAGCACTGCCTGTGGCTGCAACCATCTTGTTCCTGCTGTCATGACAAAAGGACACTACCACCAGTAGAGTTTGTTTTGTGATTTCTTCCATTTGGTGTATGGAGTTGAAGTTAGTGGGAATCTGAAAGAAAAGAGTTGGCAGCAATGCTAATATTCTTAGGCGTGGGTGGGTGAGCTGGGTGGGCCAGGCCTGACTCAGCTCTGCCCACCTGGGTACTTGGTGCAGCACCAGCATAGGCTGGAGGGCTGGGTGTGTGTGTAGTTGCCATGTGATTCACAAAACGTCCATCTCTATCACCAGAAAGCCACTCCACCTTGGGGCGGGCCTTGAGGGGCTGCATTTGGTGTTGGGCCTTAGAGGCGGATTGGGGATGCTGGTGGTGTACCATCCACCCTGCTTCCCAGCATCCTCCCTGACCAAGCTGGCAGAGGTGGCCTTGGGTGTGGTGTTGGAATAACCCAGGACACTGGTCCTGGGTGACTTTAATTTCCATGCTGAGGCTGCTTCTGGAGCTCCAGCTCGGGACTTCATGGCCTCTTCCATGACATCCATGGGGCTGTCTCAGTTTGTTATCAGCCCAACACATGACGCAGGGCATACCCTTGACTTGGCCTTTGCTCCAGGCTGTGAGATGGGTAATTTGGAAATTGGGGTGGGTGGGGTGTCCAAGTAACCCCATTGTCATGGTCAGACCATTTCCTGGTGAGGTTTGAACTCATGGCATTACTTCCTTCCTGCAGGGGTGGGAGGCCCATTCGGATGGTCTCTGCCCCAGGAGACTGATGATGGAATCCAAAGGATTTCGGAATGCTCTTGGGGGAGCTTACAATGGATAGAGCTGGTGATCCAGCCGAGGCCCTGGTCTCACTTTGGAACAGTGAGATGCGGAGGACCATCGACTTGATCCTTCCCGAGTGCCCTCGCCGGCTCTTTAGAGCCTGCTCTGCTCCTCGGTGTACTGGGGAGCTGTGGTCAATGAAACAGACTGGATGTCAGCTAGAGTGCAAATGGCAAAAGACTAGAAATGAAGATGACCGAGCACACTCTAGAGCAGTGTTCTCCAACCTTGGGTCCCCAGATGTTTTTGGCCTGGCTGGGGCATGCTGGGAGTTGTAGGCCAAAAACATCTGGGGACCCAAGGTTGGAGAACACTGCTCTAGAGCATAATCGTGCCTATTGCGCAGCGGGACTTTGCTGCCTCCATTGCGTCCTCGAGGAGCCATCCAGTTGAGTCCTTTCCTGTGATCCGGGGACTGTTAACACTGTCCCCAGTGAATGGGGCCATCATGGCCCCCTCAGAGTCCCTCCCACTGTGACCTTTCTGCATCGCACTTTGAGGACAAAATCGCTCGTCTCCAGAGCGAACTTGGCGCTGTCATTTGCGCAGCTCCAGCCGAGGCATCTGGTGGTGCCACCATCCATCTGCCCGACTTTGTGGGATCCATTTCAGTTGCTGCAGCCTGATGATGTGGGCAAGGTGCTCCTCTCGATCCTTGTTGTCCCTCCTGGATTATAAAAGCTAGCCAAGGGGGTTTGGCTGGTGGGTCCAGGAAGTGGTAAATGCATCTCTATGTGAAGGGGCAGTTTTGCTGTCCTTAACAAGGCAGTAGTGTGTGACCACTCCTGAAAAAACCCACTCTGGACCCCACAGTATTTGATAACTACCATCCAGTGGCAAATACCCCTGTATCCATTGGATAGAGTCGAAGTTGGCACCTCTAGTTACCAGTTGCACCAACGCCACGCTACCCCAAGAGGTACCAGGATCTTTTGCTGGAGAGTCTAAGGTGCATGGATTGTGAGTGTAGGTTCCCTACTTCTCTCTATACGAAGGCAGACACACTTAGAAGGTACAAGGATACTTTTATTGCATGAAGGATAGAACTGATACAGAATCCTTAGTACTAATTCCCTTATATTTAAGTTACAATTAAGTAGCAAGGCGGCAACTATACACGACCCACTCACATTCACACTTTCTATATCTAGAAGAAAGGAAAAACCCTATGCCTATGGAAAACAGTAAGACATGGGGACGGAAGAACCCCAAACCCCATACTAACAAGGAGGAAAAGAAAGCAAAACCAATAAGCCGTACCCATCTCCATTGCTGTGCAGCTGCTCTTCAATGTGGCGTCTTATTGCTGGCAAGGATGAGCTTCAAGAGAGAGCTTAGCTTCCATATTGGTAGCAAGCACCGTTATACTTTTGATTCCCCTGTTTCTCTTATGGAGAGGGGAGGGGTCCTTTCTAGTAAGCAAGTAACTCTTGACGTGCCTTAAACACTTCTTTCTATTGTTCTGCTGTGTTTCTCCCTAGTCAGACATTTTTTCTTCCTACCTGAATGTACAGTAGCCCTACCTTTGCCATATTTCCTCTTGCCCTTTTCATAATACTAAACTCATTATCACCGTGACTATTGACATAGCCTGCAGTATGATTAACTGCTGGGCATGTGTAAAATCGTTCAGTCTAGACGTTACTCCAGTTCATACCTGACCATGTCCCAGAAACCAACACTCTAGGCCTGTATGAATTTTTGTTACTCTTTCTACAAGAGCAATTATTATACCATTCATAACACCCCTTTCTTAGGGAAAGTACTTGAGAGGGTCTTGGGAAGCAACTTCAGGCACTCTTGGAGGATACTGATTATCTAGACCCATTCCAGTCTGGGTTTCGACCTGGTTATGGGAATGAATCAGCCTTGGTCACCCTGATGGATGACCTGTATCGGGTGAAGGATAATGGGAGTGTGACCCTGTAAATTCTACTCGATCTCTCAGAGGCTTTCAATACCATCGACCATGGTATCCTCCTGGATCGACTTCGCGGGTTGGGCATTGGAAGCACTGTTACAGTGGTTCCAGTCCTATCTGCGTGGTCAATTTCAGAGAGTAAGATTGGGTGACTATTCCTCAGACCCTTGGCAATTGCGCTATGGGGTTCCACAGGGTACCATCTTGTCCCCAATGTTGTTTAACATCTATATGAAGCCACTGGGAGTGGTCATTAGGGGATTCGGAGCCAAGTGACATCAGTACGCTGATGAGACGCAGCTCTATATCTCCCTGTGGCAACTGAATCAGGGGAGGCTGTGCAAGCCGTGGATCAGTGCCTGAACTCAGAGATGGGCTGGATGAGGGCCAATAAACTGAGGCTGAATCCTGGCAAGACAGAAGTGCTGTGGGTGAGTGGTTCTAGATGGGGTTGCACTTCCTTTGAAAGATCAGGTTCATAGTCTGGAGGTACTTCTAGATCTGTTATTGTCACTGGAGTCCCAAGTGACTGAGGTGTCTTGGGGTGCCTTTTACCATATTCGATTGGTTCGCCTCTCCTGGACAGGGATAGCTTGGCCACAGTGATACAGGCACTAGTAACCCCAAGACTGGATTACTGCAATGTACTCTATGTGGGGCTGCCCTTAAGGCTGCTCCAGCAAGCTGGAGCTAGTGCAGGATGCAGCAGCTCGGCTGTTGTCAGGAGCTGCCCCTTTTCAGCATGCAACTCCTTTGCTGAAGGAACTGCACTGGCTACCTATTCACTTTCGGGTCAGGTTTAAAGTTCTAGTACTTGTGTACAAAGCCCGAAACAACTTGGGACCAGGTTACCTGAGAGAGCGCCTCCTCCCATACCAACCTGGCTGGTTGCTGAGGTCATCAGAAGGCATGCTCCTGGTGGTTCCTCATGGACCTTTGGCCCGATTGGCGTCCACCAGGAGAAGAGCCTTCAGTGTGGTGGCTCAATTTCTGTGGAACTCCCTGCCTCTGGAGCTCAGGCAGGCTCCAACATTGTGCTGCTTTTGATGCCTGCTGAAGACCTCCTTGCTCCAGGAAGCCTTCTCTGCTGTCTAGCCACCATTTAATAGGGATATGCGCAAAAATTGAGGGGTGTGTGGAAGGGGGACGAACTTCTCCCCGCTCGACCCCCCCCCGAGCCCCGCGGCACTTACCGTACCTTTTCCCCGGCTCGGCACATCTCCCCGGAGAGGAGCTGGGGAGAGGTGCTTCCGGGTCCCGGGCACTGCGTTTTTCACATAAGTACCATAGAAAACCAGCTTAAAACAGCCGCGAATAGCAAATCGTGGCTGTTTTAAGCTGGTTTTCTATGGCATTTACGTGAAAAATGCAGCACCGGGGACCCAGAGGTGACACAACCCAGAAGTGACACATCATTGTTCTCTCCTTTGTAATTATCGCTACTTTTGCAAGAGTTCTCTGGAAATTCCTTAGCTGGACTCCTAACAGTATGCAGCAAAACCATCAGAAAGTCTTGTAGCACCCTAATGACTAACAAATTTATTCTGGTAAAAGCTTTTGTTTGTGGACCATAGCCCACTTCATCAGATGCACAAGTGTTACCAAGAGTTTCAGTTATATATACTGTACATGGTGGGGGTAGTGGGATTGTAAACAGTTGAGGTCAGAAGGAAAATAAATGCAGAAAGTACCGACAATGATAATTACATTATAAGCCACAGTTGTTCATGGCACAGTTGCTGCTGATAACACAAGTATCCGGGCACTAGGTACCGATAAGTCAGGAGTGTGATATAAATCCTTTATCCTGATTCAAGCCTCTGGTGATAGAACAGGGATTTCTTCTTTAAAAAATGATTGTTCAGTTCTCTCCAGAAAGCAATTATACTTCACCTGGTATTCTTTTCATCTATTTTTTTTGTCGAAATCTGCTCAAACCTCACAGAATACCATAAAGACAATAAAATTCTTAGAGGGCTGAGGATTAAGAAGCTAAAAACATCAGCACTAAATAGAACTGCCACTAGGTGGTCCTATGAGGAAGCAGTGCGTGTGTTAAGTCCAGTTCTCAAGAAAATATGTAAAGAGAATTACTAAGAAAAGAGACATTTTAGATTTTTAAAATCTAGACACCATGACCCCACGGGGATTAAATGTACAAATTGATGTTTTCGTGATACAGTAATACCTTGGATTGCAAGTAACTTGGTTTGAGAGCGTTTTGCAAGACAAGCAAATTTTTAAATATTTATTTAATTTTTTTTTACTTGATATACAAGCGACATCTTGCAATACAAGTACTGTAGTATGGCTTAAATTAAAAATCTCTTGTACACATTTTTTTGGGGGGATTTCGTTTTGATATAAGAGTGTTTTGGATTACAAGCACGTTTCCGGAACGAATTATGCTCTCAATCCAAGGCATGACTGTATTTGTAAATGCTTTTGATTTGCTGAATCTCCTACAATTGGTCATATCTCCTTTTAACTGTGAACTATGAGTGGCTGCGAAGCCTGTTAAAAACACCAGCACTAAATAGAACTGCCACCAGGGTCTTAATGGGGAAGCAGTGCGTGAAGGAACTATAGTAAAACACACACATGTGAGTCCAGAGGGTTAGCAAAAGTGTATTGTGTTTTACTTTTGATTGAGTCAATGGATGAATGTTATATGGTGCAGCATTAACGTTTTACAGTTATGTTAAAACTGATGTGATCTACCGCACGCTCTTGAGAAAGGAGACTGAAACAGGAGAGCAAGCCGGCTCCTTGTTGAGCGAAGCTGGCCCAGGACACAGTGCCAGTCCCACTGCAGCTGAGGGGAAGGCGTTTGGTGATCCTGCTACAAGAAACAACATTAAAAAAAACCCTTCTACTTACTATTCTTGGACTTACCTGCTATGGTGCCTATGTATCTGTTATAGGAAATTGCAAAACATGTTTGTAATTGGAAGGAGAGCCAGTGTGGCGTAGTGGTGAGAGTGTTGGAGTGGGACTCCGGAGATCCAGGTTCTAGTCCCCGCTCGGCCATGAAGCTCACTGGGTGACTTTGGGTCAGTCATTGACTCTCAGCCTCACCTACCTCACAGGGTTGTTGTGAGGATAAAATGGAGGAGTGGAGGAGGAGGATTATGTAAGCCGCCTTGGGTTCCTTGCAGGAAAAAAGGCAGGGTATAAATATAATAAATAAATAAAAATAAATAAGGATTTCTTTAAATTATATATGCATATATTGTTATACCTGGTTAATGATGGAACAGATCTGAGCACAGTGCACTTAATTTGAGACTTATTGCTGGATAAAATTGGATACCTTTGGATAACAAAAGTGTGGTTTATATGGTTTTGATGATGTATAATTCTTTGAGCGTATATTGATTTAGTTAGGCAATCACAGTGGTTTTCTCTATAGTGTGATAGTATTTGCCGTGATTCTCCTGTGTATTGGATGATGGTAGGACAGACTGGCCAGACAGAAAGAAGGAAGTCAGCTGGCCTGCCAAAAACGTGAGGGGGGAAAGTGGCTGTGGAGAAAGTGGCTAAGCACCAGGCACATGAACATCTATCTGAACAGCATTAAAGGACCCTTAATGTGGAAGCAGTCCATGAGGCCACACATTAGCACAGCAACGAGAAACCATTCTTTGGCAATTACTTTGTCTTTTTCAAAGAACACTTCCTTACATCATAGATAAGGAACAAGTATTTCTATTTCTTAAATTCAGACAACTTTCCCAACTACTCTTCCCCTACCAGGAAGTTCAAGTGCTTGGGATTTCCTATTTTAGTAAAAAGAAAAAGAAATTCAGAAATTATTGGCATTAATTTGGAGGTCTGTCCAAAATTAGCATTGTTATCAATAACGGAGAAACTTTCGTGTTCACAAGAGAAAAAGGAATTAATTGTAAGTTTATTAGCGGCAGGGAGATTATTGATAGCAAGGAATTGGAAAGTTCAACATCAGTACTTAATAATAGATTGGTATAAAGAGGTTTGGGATATTGCTTTAAATGATAAACTAACATGTAGTATTAAATGTAAAAGGGGACAATTAAAGGAAAATAATTTTAAGGATATATGGGGACCATTTTTAGATTATGTTTTAGTAAAGGGAAAAGGGAGTAAGCCATGTCATGATACGATGTATTTTTGGAATATAGATTAATGATGGATTATGTGGATAGAATTGGTTTTGGCCCCGAGGTGATGGGTGCACTTGGAGTTATGATTTGTAGGTTTATGTTCTTTTGTATGAGTGTGTGTTCATTTAAAATACATATATATATATATATATATATATATATATATATATATATTATAATATAAAAATTAAATAAAATTTTATTTATTATATAAATAAAAAATTTTAAAAAAAGGAAAAAAAAGAAAAAGGGGGAGAAAAAGAAGATAAGAGAAATGGATATATAAGCCACCCCCACGCAAAGAAGAAACTGATGGGAAGTAGATTCAGGAGTGACAAAAGGGTCATTCTTCATACAAGACATAATCAATTCAAAAAAATGTACACACAATATTACATGAATACTGATTTTTTTATTAGTTTGTCTGAGAATACTGTAGAAAGGACTCATAAAAATAATATTCACACTTTATCTTAGAAAGTTCTCCAGATGAAATAGTATTTCTTTCTTATGTGCACACAACAAAACAAGAGCAAATCCAGGAACGAAAGAGGGAGAAACCAACACAATTCTGTGTCAGACACAACAAGGAAGTTCCATGTAAAACTGATAAAGCTGAGAATGACATCCATGCACACATTCTACAAAAATAGATTTCACAGATAATAGCAAACCAATGCAATAATAGGATTTTTTCACAACGACTAAGGAATAACCCATACACATGTCATAAAATGCAATTCAGCTACCCTACTCTCCTAAAGAGCTTACTACCGTACGTTAAAAATAGTCGGATTATTTTTGTTTGTAAATCAAACCCTTGTGAAGTACGCAGCCTGAAGTTAAATGAAAACCCAGACTGCACTGGACAGTCAATTGATGTCAAATTGCCAGTTTAAATCTGCAGGTGTTAACTCCTATAGTAAGCACGTGTATTAGCTACGTCATGAAAGGAGTTTGGGGGGGGAGGGCCCCCTTGTTTCTAGAGTTCCAGAAGTCCTACATGCACTTCTGACAAGGGCCCATTCAGTACCGTTGTTCTTTTGAGTTTTTCTCTCTGCAGTCACATATGTATGGATTGCCCAGATGAGCCTGCCATGTTTTACCTGGTGGACAATCCCTTCCAACTTAGTAGAGAGCACGCCATTGGCAGCCCCCTATCTGGGATCTACTCGCTGATATTTTGAAATAAGGTGCTTACTTTTAAAATATCTTGCAGTGGACCATTGTGCAGTCAGATATTCCAGTTGTGCCTGCCACTTCAGATACTCTTTAGTACTTCACTTGACTGAAAGTGTTGTAGGGCTCAAACCAGGAGCACTACAGGCCAGGCACAGATTCCCTACTAACTGAGCTACCCTGTGCTGGTTGGAGGAGAGAACTGCAAGCAATTTGAGCCAGGACAATAGTACCACAGTCAAGAATTCTCCTGGCTCATCGAATCAGGTGATGCCCAGAGAGCCAACCCAATTCTGTCACAAAACCTTTCAGATCCCTCAGTCAGGGCAAAACATCTCTGAGGAAGACCACCTGGTGGCTATCCCTCGGCACCTGCCCCATCACCTGCCTCTGTTTCATTTGGGCCCATGGACTAGACACTGAGTAGACAGGTACTTGCTCTACCCCACTCTCTTGTGAGAAGAAGGTTCTAAGGGGAGAGGAATATTTCTCTCCTCTTAGACAATTCTGTGCTTTGCTTTGGTCATGCACAGTTCCCATAAATAGGACTGCATATGATAATTCATGAAAAGCAACCCGGTTTGTTTGGGATAGGCTATGTATTTTCTATGTGACTTAAGGTGAAGGTTAGACATGACGTTAAAGATTTGTTTGAATCCCATGCTTGGGATTCCCCATTTCTTTTTCGTCATAGAAAGCAATTGTGCCCCCAGGCCAGATTAGAACTGCGGTGGTTGAACCCTCACTCCCACAATGTTTTTCTTCTGAAAATCACCTCCTGAAGCTGCTATTTGCACTTTTTGCAGAGAATTACAGCTTCTGGAGCAAACTGCAGCATTAGAGGGGTAATTTTCAGCAGCGTAGAGACAACATGGCAAAGTGTGCTCTGCATCCTGGGTCCCCTCCTGTGTGATCGGTGGATGGAGGGCAGAATTGGCCATGGGGCAATGAACTGAAACACTGCATTTGCTTTATACAGGAAGGCAGGACTTAGCATCCCCTTACTCCTGAGTTAACGCTTGGATTATTGTAATAGTATTTTGGCGGGTTTGCCTTCTTCACTCTGTCCCCTTATTTTGGTGCAGAATAGTGCTGTACGTGCGGTTCTTCACCTGCCTCATTATTCCCATGTTTCCCATCATTGTAGAGCATTGCACTGGTCTGGTTGCTGGTCAGGGCAAGGACTTCAAACTTCTTCTCTTGACATTTAAGGCCCTACGCTTTTCCCTTCCCAATTATTTGGCTGAGTTGGTCGCATGGCACACACCTCTTAGGAGAACCCAATCTGCAGACTCAGGGTTTTTGGAAGTGCCTTGGACGAAGGTGGCAAATTCTAGGCTCCGGGCATTTTCTCATTTGGCTCCACGACTGTGGAACTCTCTCCCTTTACACCTTCGGATAGAATCGGAGTTGAGTAATGTGGAGAAAGCCAACCTAAGCCCCCTGCCTGACACACACACACTTACCAAGGACCAGGTTGTCGGTCTTCCACTAGTAAATTCAGGCGTGACCTGAAAACCTATCTGTTCAACTCAGAGCTATAGGTGTTAGACTCAGTGAGGACTGGGTAATTGCTGTGATTTTGGTTTTATTGCTTGATGGTTTTAATTATTTGTTGTTAATTTAAATTTACTTGGATTGTAGCCCATTTTAAGTATTTTTAGTTTAAATTGTAATGTTTATTGTTTGAGTTATTTTGTATACTGCACTGCACTCTGGTGTAGAGTGCAATATAAATTTGTACAGTCATGCCTTGGATTGAGAGCATAATTCGTTCCAGAAATGTGCTTGTAATCCAAAACACTCTTATATCAAAACGAAATTCCCCCCAAAAAAATTTGTAGAGATTTTTAATTTAAGCCGTACTACAGTACTTGTATTGCAAGACGTCGCTTGTATATCAAGTAAAAAATAAATAAATATTTAAAAATTTGCTTGTCTTGCAAAACGCTCTCAAACCAAGTTACTTGCAATCCAAGGTATTACTATATTGCTATTTATTATTAACTGTTGAGGGGAGGAATGTGGGGCTGCCAAATCAGCAAGCCAAAGGGCCTAATTCTGTTGGCTGAGCTTTGTTTTAGCCCAGGGCTCTCCAACCTTGGGTCCCCGGATGTTGCTGGCCTACAGCTCCCAGCATACCCAGCCAGCATGGCTAATGGCAAGGGATCCTGGGAGCTGTAGTCCAGCAACATCTGGGGACCCAAGGTTGGACAGCCCTGTTTTAGCCAATACCATCTGCTCCTCCTCCAGTCCCTGGTTAGGGCTGATGCCTGCCCACTACCCTCTGCCAAAGAGATTCAGTTATGAGCCCAAACTGGGGGAACCAATTTACTAATAGCAGGAGCAATCCCAAATTACTCAAGTGCTAAGGAAGCGCTCCCTCTACATTCAGCAGTGTTGCCTAAAGAGAGCATGGTGGTGCTTCATCCCCAACCTGGCAGCAGCCTTCCCTAACCAGGTGCCCTCCAGACATTTTGGGCTACAGCTCCCAGCATGCTACCTGCAGCTGATGGGAGTTGAAGTCCAAAACATCTGGAGGGCACCGGGGTGGGGAAGGTTGGTATAGAGAATGATGCCTCCTTAGGGGGGGAGGAACTAAACTTGGTGAAGAAGCCCTTTCTATTGTACACAGTTGCAGGAAACAGTCAACAAGGTCATCGTACGAACTCACATGTCAGGATCTAGAAGCAGCTTCCTCAGGGAATATGGATGACTGTGGGCTGGAGGCCATATTGACTGACTCCCTTCATTTTACAAAGTCAGGATTGAGCACGCGTCCTCAGCAAATGAGCATGTAGGACTGACTACAGATCAGGCTCCTCTTTCTACTCAGTGTGAAACAGTTTACAAAAAAAAACACCCAGTGACTCTCAGCTGAGCCTACATGTGGCCTTTACCTGGCCAATATAAAAAGCCATTTAGCCACATGCTCTGTGAAACAAGTTTTTAGAGGGTGCACTCCCCCCCCCCCCCCAGTAGCCATACTTTTGTCAGAAGAGCGAACAGGTAGCTAGCTCTATGTTGTAAAGGATTTTGTTGAGTTTTCCATAAAGGTAATTCCACTCCCGCCCCTCTTAGCTGTAAAAATAACAGTACTGGTTTCAAAAACTCTTATAGACAATGAAGGACATTGCCTCAAGCAGGGGTAGGCAACCTGGGGCTCCCCAGATGTTTGGGACTGTAACTCCCATAAGTTCCAGCCACCATGGCCAATGGTGAAGGATTACAGGAGTTGTAGTCCAAAACATCTGGAGGGTGCCAGGATGCCTGCCCCTGGCCTAAAGGGTCTCAACAGGACTGTTGCTGGTGAAGAGACACTCTGGGCAATGCTCTCCACACCTAGAAGGATGAAAATGTAGCAGTGGGAGAACGTGCCTGTGGAGAAGTTACATGAAAATTGACTGGTACACAGACATAGCCTTAATGAGCCCTGCTTTTCTCCCCGCCCCCTTCATTTTACAGGGCAACAATTTATACACTTGAAAAATGGCATTTCCCGATTCTGTTTCAGAAGAGTGCAACTCTTGAGTTGTGTTCAAGGTCATGGCCACCTAGTATACTGGAATAGCGGTAATACATTTTTAAGTTATCCATCTTTTGAGCATTCGTAACATTGACCACATCTTCATTCAAAGCAATTTACATCAGAAAGGATTGTTTCCTCCGGTTATTTTGCTGTCATCAGAGCAGGAGCTGGGGTTGAAGTATGTGTTCACTCATGTCTTAAAATTGCTACTGAAATTCAACTTCACAGAATCATAGAAAAGTAGAGTTGGAAGGGACCTATAAGGCCATCGAGTCCAACCCCCTGCGCAACACAGATATCCAAGTCAAAGCATCCCCGAAAGATGGCTGTCCAGCCGCACCTTGAATGCCTCCAGAGTGGGAGAGCTCACCACCTCCCTAGGTAGTTGGTTCCATTGTCTTATTGCTCTGACAGTCAGGACATTTTTCCTGATGTTTAGGTGGAATCTGGGTTCCTGTGACTTGAGCCCATGATTCCGTGTCCTGCAAACTGGGATGATCGAGAAGAGATCCTGGCCCTCCTCTGTGCGACAACCCTTCAAGTACTGGAAGAGTGCCATCATATCTCCCCTCAGTCTCCTCTTCTGAAGGCTAAACATGCCCAGCTCTTTCAGTCTCTCCTCATAGGGCTTTGTTTCCAGTCCCTTTATCATCTTTGTTGCCCTCCTCTGAACCCTCTCCAGTTCGTCTACATCCTTCTTAAAGTGTGGTGCCCAGAACTGGACGCAGTACTCAAGATGAGGCCTAACCAGCGCTGAGTAAAGGGGAATTATCACTTCGCGCGATTTGGAAGCTATACTTCTATTAATGCAGCCCAAAATAGCATTTGCCTTCTTTGCAGCCACATCACATTGCTGGCTCATATTCAGTTTGTGATTTACAACAATTCCAAGATCCTTCTCACTTGTAGTATTGTTGAGCCATGTGTCCCCCATTCTGTAACTCTGCATTTGGTTTCCTTTCCCTAGGTGCAGCACTTGGCATTTATCCCTATTAAATTTCATTCTGTTGTTTTTGGCCCAGCGCTCCAGCCTATGGAGATTGCTTTGAATTTTACTTCTGTCTTCCAGTGCTTGCTGTTCCACCCAACTTCTGCTTATGCACTTCTGGTTGCACTGAACACCCTGTGTTGCTGAAACCTGGGAGATGGGCGTCAGTCTTCCATTATAATTTTTACCTCTCAGTAACTGTTTCTCCTCAGCAGAATGAAAAATGAGGGGAGGAAAAGAAGAAAATGGAAGGGGGGAAACTGAACTGAACTGAAGCAGCAGCTCCTACATCAGCTAAAATAAAAAATAAAAAACCAACATCAAAGAAATTAACAATTTCTAAATTTGTCTTTTTAAAACCAGGAACAATGAATGCCCCCCATGTTCACCTCTCTGCCTCAGTATATTTCACATGATGAGTATTCTTGTCGACTTCCCTTTTCATGAATATTTACAAGTGCCTTACCTTCCAGATGTCTTAGGAGTAAAAATACCAGCTCTACTCAAGTCAATAGCAGCCCAGAATTTTAACTGTGCTGGGATTTTGGTGAATAGCTTACAATGTTAATCCTCGTTGCCACTTTACAGATCGGTGTATTGCGCCGAGACGGTCACTTGCTTCTCTCAGAGAAGAATTACCCTGGGAAGATCCTGCCTCCCGCTCTGTGCTCGGATGACAAGTTCTGAGCAAAAATCTGTCATCACCAGTATATATTGTCTACTTTTAATTCTAAAGTGACTACTGCCTTCTTAATTTACAAGTGCGTATGCCTACACTTTACTATAATTGTCCATGTCAATAATGATACTTCATTAACATGAGAAGTAATTGGCAGGGCCAGATGGTGGCTCTGGTCAGCCTGACCCAGGACCAGATCTGACAGTAAGCAGAGGCCAAGGCCAGGTCACTGCAGACAGGCTCAGGAGCCTTGACTGAAACAGGAGGGCAGCTCTGCTGCTCTGTTACTCAAGCAAGGGCAATTGACCAGGCTCCTGGTATTTATGCCTGTCCTGTCCAATCCAGAGGTCTTTTGCTGCCTGCCAATTGCAAGGGCTAATCTTGGACATCCCTATTTGCAGTGGTAGGCAAATTGGTGCCCGCAGGCACCAATGTGCCCCGGGACAGTTTCATGGTCCCCAACAAGGTGCCCGACCACTCCCGTGTTTATTTTCAATGAACACATGTTCTTCCTGGCAGCTGGGATTGCTGTGAAATAGGTTTCTGTTGGTGCTGAAAGCTGTGGGTTCAAGGGAGTTGTTCAATGTGCTGGGGCTCAGATTCCCACCGCTGCCTTGTACTCAGTCTTTCGGGCAGGTTACTTTTCCTCTGCCATGCCTCCCACGGCAGCCATTTCGTGGTGGCGCCCAGGACAGTTTCTCAAATTGCCAAATGTGCCCATGGCCCAAAAGGTTGCCTACCCCTGCCCTATTGTGTCTGGAGAGAGAGCTCCAAGTGCACGGAGTCGTAGGTGGCTCACTGGCTAGGATCCAGCCTTCGATTCCAAGCTTACTGGTTCAAGCACCAGGAGTTTCTACTGTGATATAAATATTGCCAAAATACACAGGAAGTTGACACGCCCCAAGGAGATATGCTGGCTAGCCTGCAGCTGTGCTGGTGCAGTTCCATTGCAACTCTCAACTACCCTTGGTTTTTTTTGTGTCCTC
Organism: Shinisaurus crocodilurus; assembly: GCA_021292165.1. Taxonomy (NCBI): domain Eukaryota; kingdom Metazoa; phylum Chordata; class Lepidosauria; order Squamata; family Shinisauridae; genus Shinisaurus; species Shinisaurus crocodilurus. The sequence goes on along the minus strand of CM037877.1, from coordinate 267,946,330 downwards.
ATGTAGAATTGCCTTTGAGGTTTTGTATATTATAGTACCTATTTCCTCCCACATAATCGCTTAGCTGTCCTCTTCATTTTTGGAGCAGGTTTACCGTAATCCTTTCTTATTAAGTAGATTGTGCCAAATTTGGTAGCAGAAAGACATGTGCTCCCCTTAGAAACTCTTAAAAGCAGTGGTGACATTTTCACCACTGCTACTTTCTGAGAACTGTCCAAAATGCTTAACTCTCTGAGACTGGGAAAGGGATTAAAAAAATATTTTGGCACCAGCATCAAATGTTTGCATGCCATCCTAGTACGCTGCTAAGGAAGCAATTCAGATGTCAAGTTATTGCCAGACTGTGATTTTTAGGAGGTTTGGCAAAGAGATGCCAGGAAATACTTCAGCCTTGTTTAATTCCATTATAAAACCTAGCTAGCAATTTGGGTGCATTTCGGGGTTGAGGGGAAAGAATATTATTTTCACACTTTTCGTACTGGGCTGCATCCTTGACAACAAGAAGCAACCTCATATATCCAATCTGTTGATCATCAAAACTTAACACAAACATTTTTCTTGATGCCCAGGTGAATGAGTTGCAGCCATGCCATAACATATTATAGCGCACAGGCTTTTGTTTTGCTTTTTTCTTTCCCCATCCTAATAAAAAGCTCCAGATGCACTGACTAGTACATTAGCAGAAGAGAATCCTCTTTCTCCTTGGTATTATAAACCCCATTGCTGTTTAGAACGGCTGATTGGCAGCAGCCCTTTCAAGTCACAAATATAGTGAACTACCTGCGTTCTAGGCAAGGGAGAGCAAGGCAGAGCTTATTCTGCCACTGTGACGCACTTACGCAAAGCCCATTCTGCCACATGGGCGGTGGGTGCCAAGGAAACAAATGCATCGTCTCAGTTTGACATCACAAAGAGCGGTAACAGATAGCAATCTTTGAACCCCAGTGCTGGCATGAATCAGCGATGATCAACAAAGGTTGCCTAACCAACTTATGTTGGATTTCCAACAAAGAGAGAGAAATTAGAAATGAGGTCTGGGTTTCATGGCCCATTCCCATGTCTTCACCACCACCATCATGTCATAATAAGACATGGAAATGTCCTACTAAGCCATCCGTGTTTCACCAGACTGGTCACTGAGCCATTGGCTCTCCAGCCAGCAAAGACAATGCAGTGGGGTAGCTGAAACTGCCAAACCACGATAACCATCATGACACCAGTGTCAAGAATGTCCTTTTCCTTCTTATTCCAGTTTTGTTTGAATATCTAAGCACTTCCCCCATGGAATACCCCATTCCCCCATCCTTGGATGGTAAAAAGCACAATAGATAGATAGATAGGGCAAAAGCTTTTCAAAGAAAATTCTGAAGAGCATTGCTTTTTCACTGGAAAACAGATTGTGTCCCTGCAGAAGGAATGAGAATCTTTCCCACCTGCCTACAAAATAATTAAACGATCAACAAAGGTTTCCAAATTATGGGGAAATCTACCTACCCTACCCTATTCTTAATGTGTGTCTTCACATTTCTGATATAGCCCTTTCAATGAGGAAGTCAAAATTTCCCCGAAGGGTCAGTTTTATCTTAAAGTGCATTTGCTATCATCCTAAATGTCACCCTTTAACCTTTCTACATGTGTTCAACTTTCTGGGCTGGATGCTTCCATACCCAGAGAAAAAGCTAAGAGTACCTTGTAAAACCCAAATGTTGTCTGTATCTATTTTCAGTTTCTCAAGAGGAAATAATAACAACAATAATAATAAGTTTTAGCTTCCCCTTGTCTCTCTGTAAGCTAAATGCTACCGAGGAGGATTCAAGCATCACTTGAGCTGGTTGAGTTTTGTTGGATCTTGGAATCCTGTGCAATATGTGCCCATTTAAAAAGGGCCGTCACATAATTGTACCATGAAGACGCAGCCAGAAGGAAGGAAGTGGGCTTCTCGCGCTGGCCTCTCACAGCTCACCAGAAGGGAAACAAACAAACAAACACCTGAGCTCAGTACTTGTTGATCCCAAAGAGGCGGACGCCATGCAGCTGGGGCAGTTTGGGGATCAAGACGCTCATTAATGAGACAGTGTTGATGATGAAGTGTATCCGGTCGTATTTAGTGTAGAAGCTGGTAAGGAAATAGCTGTGAAAGAAGGAGAGAATTGTATTATATTTGCTTTCCCCACCCCCCACTCCGCAACTAGAGAGGGAGCGCAGGGCCATTCCACCAGCCCTGCCAGAAGAATTAATTAATTTCCCCCCTTCTTCCCTCCCCATTCCTTTTTCCTTGTGTGTTCTGCCTTTTTAGATTTTGTAAGTCTACGGGCAGGGACTGTCTTGTTAACCGATTATATGTAGTTGTAAACTGTCCAGAGAGCTTCGGCTATTGGGCGGTATAGAAATGGAAACAACAACAACAACAACAATAATAATAATAATCAGCTCAGGCTGAGGGTGGAAACAGATGTGCAAGAACTACACCCCAGTTGCTTAGAAGTTGGGCACACAGCAGCTATAACCATGTGAAATTATACCATCCTTTTTCTTGTAGCTGAAGCGAGTGGTAGAAGAGCTGGGCTGATTGTGGGATGAGGGGCTACAGAGAAGAGGTTATCCATGTGGTTACCAACACCATGTGCTTTGTAGCCGTGTGTTTCCACCCAAAGGGGTGAAGCAAGCAAATTGAAGTGCAAGTGGATTGCAGCGGCAAGATCATGCACAGTCTCTTCCTTCTCCTTTATCTAGCTAGCAGGATCAACACTATATTATAACCTTGTTCTTCCTTTTTCTGCAGGGAAAAAAAACAGGAACGAGAGGGAGGGACGGAAGGAGTGGTCTGGAAAGTATTTCTTCACACAATGCAGAGTTAACTTATGGAATTTGCTGCCATGAGATGTGGTGACGGCTCCAAGCTTAGCCTCAGAGAGCTCTAAAAGGGGGTTAGACATATTCACGGAGGGTAAGTCGATTCACGGCTACAAGTCATGACAGTGGCTATTTGCTACCTCCAGGTTCAGAAGCAGCATAATTTTTATTTATTTATTAATTATATTTATACCCCATCTTTATTCCTGCGAGGAACCCAAGGCGGCTTACATAATCCTCATCCTCCTCTCCATTTTATCCTCACAACAACCCTGTGAGGTAGGTTAGGCTGAGAGTCAGTGACTGGCCCAAAGTCACCCAGTGAGTTACATTGGCTGAGCGGGGAACTAGAACCCGGATCTCCCGAATCCCAGTCCAACACTCTCACCACTACTAATAGAATAATAGAATAAAATCATAGAATAGTAGAGTCGGAAGGGGCCTATAAGGCCAGTTGAGTCCAACCCGCTGCTCAATGCAGGAGAACAGATGTGGGCAGCCCACCCAGGCAGTCACCCCTCCAAGCACTGACCCGGCTCATGCCTGCTTAGCTTCGGCATGTGGCCTGCATTATGTGTTCTCGGCGCCACCTGCAGGTAATAAAATCAACTGGACGGGGCTGTTGCCTGCCTGTGAGCTTCCTATAGGAATCTGGTTAGCCCACTGTGGGAAACAGGATGCCGCACTAGAGACAGCCTTTGGTCTGATCCAGCCCGGCTCTTCTTATGTTCTTATGCTTATTTATTTATTATATTTATGAATCGCCCATCTGGCCAGACATTCGGCCACTCTGAGCGATTTACAATGCAATAAAATACAGGAGGGGGGGAATTAAGAGAATTAATTAGAGAATTAAGTTTCGTTCATAAGCTTGTAGGTTTCTAGGACTCCTCGACCCGGTTCCGCACATAACAATCAACCATGGATTAATTAACCCATGGGTTGTCGGGGCGGCACAGGAGTGAGTGCGTGCACACTGCCTCCCGCCTTCTCCGCTTTGCATCCGGCTTAGCAAATATCCCACAAATGCTCCATTCCTTGGTTGTCTGCTGCAACATACAAACCCGGAGCTCTGGGTTGCTGAGGGGGAAACAACCCAAGAGTTTTATCCCAGCAACAAACCACGGGTTAAAACTCTGGGTTGTTTGTCTGTCAAAAACCCGGAGTTCCAGATTCGCACACTACAGCAAACAATCCAGGAATGGGGTGTTCCTGGACTATTCGCTAAATGGTATGCAAATCGGAAATGGTGAGTGGGCAAGGGGCAGTGATGTTGCTTGCTCGCTCGCTCCCGCAGGGCCCCAAGAACCCATGGGGTTGTCGCTATGTACATCTTCCATCTTTCCCCCTGCCTTCCTTCATAACTTTGCTGAAGGAAAGGTCCCCCTTTTATCTCAATGCAAACAGTAGCGTTCAGTATGCAATGAAGTTAGAGAATATAGCCGTACATTCCCAGGCCCTCTTTACTACTCACAGTATAATTGGCGTGATGGTCAGGAATTTGCGGGAAGCGGTGAATTGCACCCCATAATCCATTTGCTCCCAGTGAGTGAGCAGCCGGGCTTTCCCCTGATCCGGAGTTTCGAATGGCGTTCCTTTCACCGTGTGCAAGAAAATGTACATGCTCTGGAAAAAAAACACCACAAACACATGGCTGTTTGGGGCAGCACACGGGCGCTACCCCTTTGTTGCCGGGCTTGCTAGCACAGTCTCCCTCCCTCTGTTGTTTTGGGCGGCAGTTTAAGTGCGGAAAAAAATGCAACAGCCCTGCAACAGAAGTGTTGTCCTGAAGGAAAGGCGCCTGGATATATGGCACAGCAAATGAATATAACAACTTTTCAGTGAGAGCTAGCAGAAGAGATGTGAAACCCCAGTGCAAAGCTCACCTCAGTCATGGCTTTACTAGGTGGCCTTAGAGCAGTGTTCTCCAACCTTGGGTCCCCAGATGTTTTTGGCCTACAACTCCCAGCATGCCCCAGCCAGCTACGAAGGTTTCATAGATTTCATAGATCATAGAGTTGGAAGGAGCCTACAAGGCTATCGAGTCCAACCCCCTGCTCAGTGCAGGAAACTAGAGGAGGGGTCTCCCATCCAAGTAACAACCAGGCCTGACCCTGCTTAGCTTTCCACACTCAGACAAGCTGAGCCAGCGTGAGCCAAGCCACTCTCCTGGCTCATGTGAGGTAAAAAAATAAATAAATCCACCACGCTGAATGATCCCGTAGCTACAAGCCCAAGGAGGAAGTAACACGTGAACTGACAAAACCACACAGCTACCTGCTGACATCAGCCAGTTTGCATGTAATGGACGCGAGTCACTTCCGATTTCAATATGAACTAAATGTAGGTTAACTTTGGGTTGTTTAACCCACGGACAACCCAAAGTGTCCAGGTTTGCATGTCATGGAGCAACCTACGATCGGGCCTGCTGGAGGTTGCATACTGAACTCAGAAGCACTGGCAAATCATAGGTAAATTACCTCACGATTTGCTGTCCTTACAACATGTGAACCGGGTCAGTGTGTACACAGGAGGTTAAAAATGTGGCTCCTCCCCACACCCATGTACGTAAATCACTGGTAGGAAACGTTGTGATCCTGCCAGCTCAGATTTCACCGATCCCATATGGCTACGACCCTGGGACTGCTCTGAGTGGGGGATTCTAATGTGCATGAACTAGTACACTATTTCTCAGCTTCAACCTTCACCTCCCCTTCAACATGGGGATAAAATTACTGACCTACCTTGCAAAGTTGTTATAAGGGTTAGCAAGATAATGTGGTTGGCGGGAACATGCCAGGAAGCCTTCTCAAATGCGGCACCCAGCCTCCCAGGGCAGGGAGTTCCAGAGATCCACCAGCCCGCCCCCCCGCCTTAATGGCATTCTTATTATGCTGAGAACATTTGAATTTCAGAAGCTTCTATGGCCTGTCTGTTGTCTCAAGGTACCGGGCTCTCCTTGTGTTTATTTTGTTCATTCTGTCGTATTTATCTTCTGCCTGTCTGTTAACTGTTTTATACCGAGTTGTTTTTTAAATTGTTACACTTGCAGCATTGGGTGTTTCAGTCCCTTTTTTAAAAATTAAAATAAGTAAAAACACATGTGGAACATTTTGACCACTCCAAAAAGCAGAATACATGCTAACTTATTATTTTTACTCTACTATAAACTGTCAATCTAGAAAAAACCCCTACAAACTGTAGCTGAATTCCACAAAGAGCAGTGCCTGAAACAGTAATACTACTATCTGTTCCTACAGTTCTAAAAATGTAACAGAGAGAAAGAGAGGAGAGATCAAAGAGAAAACTGCAGTATTGGATCCTAAACATCAGGGGTAGGGAGTGTGTGGCCCTCCAGATGTTGTTGTACTGCAACTCCCATCAGCCCCAACCAGAACGGCCAATGATCAGGGATGATGGGAACTGTAGTCCACCATCTGGAGGGTCACAGGTTCTCCACCTCTGCTGTAAATACCTCAACAGGCCAGATCCGAGAAGAAAAGCAGGATATAGCATTGAGATGTGTACAGTCATGCCTTGGACTGAGAGCATAATTCGTTCTGGAAACGTGCTTGTAATCCAAAACACTCTTCTATCAAAATGAAATCCCCCCAAAACAATTTGTACAGAGATTTTTAATTTAAGCTGTACTACAGTACTTGTATTGCAAGACATCGCTTGTATATCAAGTAAAAATAAATAAATAAATAAATAAATATTTAAAAAATTGCTTGTCTTGCAAAACACTCTCAAACCAAGTTACTTGCAATTCAAGGTATTACTGTATGTGTATTAGCATGGAATAAGGTAATTCAAACATTGCGCTGCCAGGGGGCGCTATTGCCATTTCTGCTGATCAGTAAGTGATGCGAAGAAAATCAGACTTTAAATGTTATGATGCACATAAAAGTATACCTGGCCAGGACCCAAGAGGCAGATCGCTCTCTTTTTTCCCCAGGCATACTCGAATACATATTTTACAAAGGACATGCAACAGTTGAATGCTCTACACAAGATGAATTTCCTACATGGCTCTCACATCTAGGCCGAAAATAGTGCCACACCACCATATGTGCTCTGCGATTGAGTGCACCTGTGCCAGGGATAGAGGTGGCCCTTTCACGAGGCAGGAGATTTTGGAGACCTTAAGACAGTGTTCTCCAACCTTGGGTCCCCAGATGTTTTTGGCCTACAACTCCCAGCATGCCCCAGCCAGCTAAGCTATGCTGGCTGGGGCATGCTGGGAGTTGTAGGCCAAAAACATCTGGGGACCCAAGGTTGGAGAACACTGTCTTAAGGGCTGCGGTAGACAGATAGATCTGACTCTTGAGGCCTAATCCACTCAGAAATTCTCCTAGGCAAGTCCCACTGAAACAAATGGGAAGTACAATCGAACGCTGCCATACTGTCCCATAGTTCAAGGGATGCTTCTATTCTTCTTGTATAGAGAACTTCCCTGTACTTTGTGCCAGAGGTTAGTGGAAGTCGGGGGTTAGATTGTCCACCTGTGATAAGAGAACATCCTGAGCCAGCCCTGGGCAGAACGCCAGAATGGGCAGTAGATTTCTGCAGTGCGCATAAGTGGCAAATTAAGACACGCTTGCACTCATCACATTCCTATACACACGGTAAATTAAACATGGCCATAAGTCAGGCCTGCGTACTTTGGACCTACCAATCCAAACACAGCCCATCAGCCATGTACTGTGGCCCAACAGCTGCTCGACAGCTCCACCCTGCTTATGGCTTTCCAAGCCGGCAGTAAACGCAAGGGGGTTATCAAGGTGGGTGGCCATACCTGGCTTCTGGGCTGCATTTGGCTTGGTGGGTCACAGCCTGGGCAGGTTTGCCCTCAGTGTAAGCCCACTCAGGGTTTCCTATTATGAAGGATTTCCCTTGTACTGAAACATGTACAGTGGTGCATATTTGAACCTCCAAAGTGCATCAATTAGCTTTAATAACCCTCGGCCACTGTGGCACACGTTTCCCCCAACTTTTCAGTGAATGTCAATGGGGGGGGAAATCAGGATTTTTAGCCTGAAGGGTGGTTGGCGCGCTGGTAGGTAATTTGCGATTCATTTGGCGTGAGTTGGGTGTGACCATGAACAGTGGGCATAAGATCCATGCAGCTACATTGAACAGGCTTGGGAATGCAACAGAACATCCAGCTGCCTAATCAGCCATTCTCAGCTGCCCACGACAGGCGCTCCACCCTGGAACAGGATAGTACAGCTCTACAGAGGCTCTTATGTTTGGGGATTTTAATTTGGTGGCCATAAAGACAGTATTAGCTTCCTGCATTGGGGGGGGGGGGGGAGAGCTTAAAAAAAGGACCGGAGAAAATCTGTGAGCTGAAGCACTATAGAGCAACTGGAGTGGAGGCATTTTGAGTCTTCTGAATGCTCTTTCCAGTTCTAGTGAATCCCTATCCACTTTGATTTCAGTTTCTCACACGTCTACCACGGGTCGGTTCCAGACTATGTCAGTTGCACTTATTGCCCACTGATTTCCCACTGAATAAGCGCAACTAACTCAGTCTGGATCAAACCCTCTGCACGAGGGTCTCTATCGCTAAAAAGGCCGTAAAGACTGATCTCTTCCAGCAGGCCCGCCCAGTGGAATCTTAGGAATTTTAGAATATTTTAAAAAGTTTTTAAGAATGTTTTAATGATATTTACTCTGTCAAACCAGTTTATGTATTTTATATTTATTGTTGTTCCCCGCCTCGATCCAAGTGGAGAGGCGGGTAAGAAATAATAATAATAATAATAATAATAATAATAATAATAATAATAATAATAATAATAGGCCTACAAATCCTGTCTAACTGATCGGCCTCTCCCCGCCCCCCTCCAGTCACATCCTTCTCTGCCATATGTTTTTCGCAGATACCACTCATGCTGCTGCATGTGCTTTGGGATACCCTAGTCTAAAAAGCCTTCTAACAGTCTTGAGCTGGACACCACACATGGCAATGACAAATGAATTATTTCAGGGGAGGAGAACCCGAATGGCACTGTTATCACTCCTAATTGTTTTACTACTGAAATGAAGTAATAATTGCAAGCTGAGCAGCTGGGGCTACCAGTCAGAGAGCTGCTTTCTCCCCTCTGGTCAGATACATCACTGTGAGCACAGGGGGGGCATAAGCCGGCAGGCTGCTCCTGTCTGCGCTGAGGTAGTGTCTAGACCAGTGTCCTCCAACCTTGGGTCCCCAGATGTTTTTGGCCTACAACTACAACTGGCTGGGGCATGCTGGGAGTTGTAGGCCAAAAACATTTGGGGACCCAAGGCTGGAGAACACTGGTCTAGATATTTGGCCCTGCAGATCAAGGTGAACTGAGGGAGCTGGCCCTCAGAGATATGGACCAGCTTGAAGGGCTGGCCGAGGGGCTCATCATACTACAAAATTAGGGAGACTAGCTAAGGCTACGTCCAAGGCTAGCACACCACAGCCACAATCCTTAACATGCTGCTTCCAAAACTGCATTTTTCCATGAGCGCCACGGGCAGCCTGCTTTGTTAGCCTTGAATGTCATACTCATGTGCTTTACGTATGTGCTTTCTCCTCCTCCTCCTCTCATAACTGGGGTGTTATGTTCATTGTGATAATGGGTTTAGAGAGGGCTTCCCCCCTAAACAATCTTAAATTGCACACAGTCAGATGCTGACTTTTTTAGCTGCTTCCAGAGGAGGTTTTTTAATGTGCAATTGCCCTGCGTCATTCACAGAATTTTATGTGGGGTTCAGATCAGATGTGGGGTTCATATGTGGGGTTCATCCACTTGTAACCCTCCTTTGTTTTCCCACTGCTTCTCTGGTCTTTTTTCTCACTGCAGAAAACAGCTGCAGAATGTCTTCTGCTAGGACCCCTCTGTCTGGAAGCACCCTTTGTGGGTATGATGAACTCCCAAAAGAAAAAAAGTGTGTGTGCACCAATTCAGATGTAACGATCTTGGCATAATAAACTGAGTCTGTTAAAGTGAGTGTTGTGCCCATGTGCTCCCTCATCACCTTGTGCGCTCACTTTGGCACTTCTATCATAGCTGGTTTAAATAGTTTCCCATTACATTCAAACTGGGAAACTGCGGTTTAATCTCAGTTTACTCACCAGCATGTGAAACCCTTATTAAGTAAACTGAGATTACACCACAGGTTGCCAGTTTGGATGTAATGGGAAACTGTAGTTTAAACACAGTTTCCCATGACATGACAGAAGCATGTCAGGGGAGTGCACAGGCAGAACACTCATGTTTGGCTTCATAAAACATGGTTTCTGACACTGAGGGTTTGTATCTGGACCAGCTGTGTGCACATTTACATGTAGTCTCTTTAAAAAAGCGTGAAATGAACACTGACTGCAAGAATGATAGAAAAATGAAATTGGGAGGCCTCCAGTAGAAGCGGACAGATATTAAAAACAACTAAAACCAAGAACTCTGATAAAATCAATGCCTGTTGTACCTAACAAATAGGCAGAGCAACATTTAGAGTGACACCATATATTTCTTTTGCCCTCTGGGTACTGCTGCTTCAGATACCGAAGACGCTTACTTGGCTGCGGCAAGTCTGCTCAGCTTACTTGGCCACAGCAAATCTGCCAGCCTTGCCGCTGATAACTTGACGGATCTTTGTGGCGACTCGAGCTGCTAGCTGCAGTCTTGCACCTGGATTGGTGCCTGTTGACCAGCCTCCTGACCTCAGATATTCTTAGACTAAATTGCTATTTCTGGGGGGGGGGGAAGGTTGAAGGAGAAGAGTTTCACGTGAGTCAAAACAGGAGCCATAGCAAGCAGTGACAGCTGAGGGGCTGTGTTCTGCAAACCAGGCAGGGGGCATCTGTGGTCCGTATGGAGCTGATCTGAGAGCATAGGGAGAAATTAGAGATCTAAGGACACAGGTAATGGGTCCCACAAGACATGAAACCCATTAAACGACAAGTCTGTGTTTCACCTGGATCCGAACGTGCACTAACAATGGAGAACTCCTTCCAAATCATGTAAGGAGCACAGGGAAGGGGCTGTGTTGGCTTCCCCTCCCTGCGCCGCCTGCCAAAGAATAATCTGCCCATAACGCCGAAAAATCAGAACCCGACGCCGTTCAAGAGGGGCTGACGAACCATATTGTGAATTAGGTTGGTTAGAGTCCAAACCATGGGGACGCTGAAGAAAGGGATGCTGAGGAGGACCACATGCAGGAGGCCGATGCCCAAGACGTAAGACAGCCAGATGCCGCGGCTGTTCATGACCCGAGTGTTGGGGTTCACTTCGCTGTGAGCGGTGCCCACATTCATCTCTCCAGCCCAGCAGCCCTGGAATAGAAGATAGAGTAGCAAAGCTAGGTTAGTAGGATTCACAGTTCACCAGTGCCAAAAAATAATAATAATGGCATGCTCTCTTTCTCACACTCAAAATTGCATCCCCATCTATGCCTAAAACATAATTGGAAGCATTTAGGAATAAGCGAAGAGCCCATCAGCCTGGGTTCTCCCATTCTTAATCAATCATCATCATCAATTTATTTCTTGCCCGCCTCTCCGTCTAGGCGGGGAACAGCAAAAAATATAAAATACATAGACTAAACACAATACATACTATTAAAACATCTTAAAAACATAATAAAAAACATCATTAAAATATCATTAAAACATCTTATATTATCCTAAAAACATCGTAAAGGCAACCTAAAATTCCACCGGATAGGCCTGCTGGAAGAGTTCAGTCTTTACGGCTTTTTTAAATTCCAAAAGACTGGTGAGTTGACAAATCTCCTCCGGCAGGCCATTCCATAATCTGGGAGCAGCAGAAGAGAAGGTCCTCTGGGTAATACCTGTCAGCCTAGTTTCTTCTGAAGAGGTAGCTACGTAGCTTTCTTTGGGGGCCTGAATGAGGCCACGCAAAGGATGGGAATGTGGGAGCACAGTTCAGCAGGGCGGACCACTGCTTCTGGCTCCAGACGGCGATGCCAAAACTGCTCATTGGCCTCGTCTGTATTCCCAGTCGCATGACTGGCCTGAGACCTACTAGACCTAGGCAGAAGCAGGACTGTATGCATTTAGCAAGAAAAGCCTGGAATTTGATCCTGGGCACATAATTCAACATACTGAGAAATTTAGATTTCATTCTTTAAAAACTCAAGTTCCTAGTCCTTATGGCTGTGAACAGAGGCTTGGAGGTGTGTGTAATCTAAGAAGCCGAAGGGGGCCAAATGAGATTTCCAGCGGCCAGAGGGGGAAGGGGTTCAATCGTCCCGCACAGCTCTCTGCCCCTCCCCGTGGTTAGTGCACAGAAAAGAAGCAGAGACAGCAAGTTCTGTAGATGTGTGTGATTTATGTATACCAGAGTCTCTCTTTTTTGGGTGCAAACTATTATTATTATTATTATTATTATTATTATTATTATTATTATTATTTGCTGAGCTGACACGGCTCTGAGCACTGCCCTGCCCTGCTCCTGCCAAGTCAGGGAGAATGAGCTGCAAAGGGAGAATCAAAGCAAAGTGAGGCTGGGCACAGGCAGGCAAAAGGTCTACACGTGTCCATGGCAGGGAAGAGGAGCAAGCTAAATCTCTTTGTGGACCAGACTAAAAAGGAAGCCTGACCCAGAATCTTTGTGGGAGGGGAGTGAGGATTTGGGTCCCCAGATGTTTTTGGCCTACAACTCCCAGCATGCCCCAGCCAGCTGGAGCATGCTGGGAGTTGTAGGCCAAAAACATCTGAGGACCCAAGGTTGGAGAACACTGATTTAAATGAATGAGGATCTGGTGTGGTGTGGTGAGGATTTAAACCTTATTGAAGTTCAAGAGGCTTCTTGCAGGTCTGGGTAGTCATCTTATAGTTCTTTTCTTTAGCCAAGACACGGTGGTGGTGCACAGGTTAATTTTATTTTATTTATTTATTACATTTATACCCTGCCTTTTTTCCTGCAAGGAACTCAAGACGGCTTACATAATCCTCCTCCTCCTCCTCCTCTCCATTTTATCCTCACAACAACCCTGCGAGGTAGGTTAGGCTGAGAGGCAGTGACTGGCCCAAAGTCACCCAGTGAGTTTCATGGCAAAGCAGGGACTAGAACCCAGATCTCCTGAGTCCCAGTCCAACACTCTCACCACTACGCCACACTGGCTTTTATCCCAATTTTAGGGCTCTCAGACCCACCAAGGAAAGCACATGAAAACAGGGGCATTCCTGAGTACTTGTGACACCCACAATTCTCCTACCAAGGATCATGGACTCAGCACCACACACACACACACACACACACACACACACACACCTATTGCTCCATCTGCTGTGCACTGTGTTCATTTACTCTGCCTTGTACTGGCTTCTGAAGCAGGTTGTGCTGGGGCCAAACTAGACATGTCATTATTCATGCCTTTAGTCTTGTGTGGCTGATGAGGTTTATTTAAAAAATAAATAGACAGTGGGGCAGGGCCCAAACTGGGTTGAGACCATGGTGCAGGAGGAAAGGGGAGGGGGCTAACCCTTTGCACCTGCCCTGGCCACCATCTGAACAAAACGTCCCCTGCGCCTGCTACTTGCAATGGAAGGAAAGCTCCCACTGGCGCACGTAGCGGGCACAGAGACCCCCAATTCGGATTGTGACTGCAGTGGGCAAAAGGTTAAAGCCTCCCTCCCCCAGGCCGGCATTTCAATCTGGCTTGGACCCCACCATGCTGGATATTTATTGGGAGGGGAAAAAGCAAGGACTAAAGACGTGAATACTGCCACATCTAGTTTGGCTCCTATTTATTTATTTAATACATTTTTATACCGCCCAATAGCCGAAGCTCTCTGGGCGGTTTACAAGTTAAAATCATAAAATACAATATAAAATATAAAATTTTAAACCACAGATTAAAAACAAACAGCAGAGCTAGCAGCAGCAGTTATAATAACAGAATTAAAAACAATTACAAGATTACAATGATTAAGATGATTAAAATGCCTGGGAGAACAGAAAGTTCTTCACCTGGCGCCGGAAAGAATACAAAGTAGGCACCAGGCGAACCTCTTTGGGGAGCTCATTCCATAACCGGGGTGCCACAGCAGAAAAGGCCCTCCTCCCAGTAGCCACCTTTGGCAGGGGCTCTCGGAGAAGGACCGCTGATGCAGATCTTAGTGTCCGGGCAGGTACATATGGGAGTATATGCTTGCTGTGGCTCCTCCCCCACCTCTCTGACATCAGCCTGACCAAAACAACAACAATTCACACCTTAACAATGTTTACTCTCACAATGGATCAGGTTGTACTTATTATAGAACAGCTGCAACTCCAAACACATTCAGCAACATTTACTCTCTGAAGATTAGGGAAGGGCAGTGGAAAGCAAGCTGCACATTGGCACCTCTCATTTACATGCCTGCGCACCAGAGTCAAGGCACATCCGTCTCCCACTCAGACGTAACTCCTAGGGACCAAGGGCCGGACACCACACTGCATGCATGCACAGACTAGCAAACATTTTTTTAAAAGGCATCTCCACCGCCTCCCCTGTAGCAGGGAGGCAGGGCAGCAAGCAGGGCCGGTCGTTGCAGCACCCAGGAGAGCTCCTAGTGAGCAACTTGCTCCAATGAGGTCTGAGACCAGACTGAAGCCTTTCATCATACTAGGGACCCAGACTCCACCCTCTCCCACAGAATGGAAGCATTAAGGCAGGGCTCTCCGACCTTGGGTCCCCAGGGGTTGCTGGACTACAGCTCCCAGAATCCTTTGCCATTAGCCATGCTGGCTGGGTATGCTGGGAGCTGTAGGCCAGCAACATCTGGGGACCCAAGGTTGGAGAGTCCTGCTTTAAGGGGACAGGCCTCTGGCCTGTAGCCTAGCACTCCTCCGTCTCTCCACGAGTTCATGCCTGGCATGCTGACAGCGTTGGCGCATTGACTCCCTGGAATGTGGGGCTCTTGTGGGAGGGGGTGCTGGAGCTAGGCTTGGGGGTCTCTGGCAGCTCAGGCTCGGGGGTGTGTGTCTCTGGATGCTCTGCAGTGGTGCTCGGACCTGGAGTTGCCTCTGTTGGCACCACTGGTTCATCGGCCTCAGAGTCCATGTCACTGCTGGACTCCTGGGTCATGACACCTGTGGGCATTCTATGGACAGAAGGGGGCTCTGGAAGTAGGAACTGTCCCTGTTAAATAGGGGCAGGTGGAGCATATGGGACCTATAGGAGGCTTTGAGAAGCATAAGGAATTAGAAGGCTGCCCGAGTTCCTGCTCTTTCTTTAATAACATCACTTAGCATATATGTAATGATTTTGAATGAACATGGGAAACGGTCTTACAGCAAGCCAGACTGTCTAGCTTAGTATAGTCCTCAGTGCCTGGCAGTGGTTCTCTCAGGGCAGGATTTGGGGCAGATGCCCGGGATCCCACCCCGCAGAATGAGCAGGAGGGCCCCAAACACAGCAGGGCTGGCGTGCCACATCCCGAAGTAAAGTGAAGTTATATATATTACCACCTAAAGCGGGAGGGCCCCCGAAGGACCATGGAGTCCAGAGCCCCACATGACTTAATTGCGCCTCCGATAGTGCCCCTCTGAGGTTTCAGGCAGGGGTCTTCCCCAGCTCTACATGGAGATGCCAGGGACTGAACCCGGGACCTTTTGCATGCAAAGCAGGTGCTCTACCGCTGAGCACTGAGCCACAGCCACTCCCCCCACTTCACATGCATTATTCTCAGCCATCTTTACAACAGCCCTATTTTGAGAGAGAGCGAGCACTCGTGCTGCTTCTGCAGCTGCTCCGTCATTCAAGCTTCATGTAATTTCAGATCCCAAACATCTGGCCTGTCTGAGGACGGCTCCCTGCGCAGCTGGGATGCAAATCAGGCACATTTTCTGTAGCTATTTATAGATCCTCCTCTTCCGAGCTAAGAGTGGACTAGGCTGGATTCACCCAGCAAGGGTCCTTCACGGCATGTATGGATCCGTTTGCTTAAGAGTAGGGCGCACTTGCCCACTTACATCCGTTTTATAGGGGTGCATCCCAGACATTACGTATGTATTGTTTTTTTAGTCTGCGATCGACAAGGTTCTCTGTATTGACCATATACTCCATATATACAGTAAAACCTTGGATTGCAAGTAACTTGGTCTGCAAGTGTTTTGCAAGACAAGCAAATTTTTAAAATAAATTTTAACTTGATAAACAAGCGACATCTTGCAATACAAGTACTGTAGTACGGTCAAGAAAAATGAAGACTTTACCCTATCATTATTGCAGCTTATTGCAGCTTAAATAAAAAAATATGTGTACAAATTTCTTATGGGGAATTTCGCTTTGATATAAAAGTGCTTTGGATTACAAGCACGTTTCCGGAACGAATTATGCTTGCAATCCAAGGTATTACTGTACTTTCTCTCTGTTCCAGGTTTCTGGCTAGTTATTATACAAATGAAAAGTGGATTGCTGGCAAAACATTTTCATGGATTTTGGTCACGGTGGTATGGATTCTTGTGGATCTAGTAATTTATGTTGGGAGAGGGGGAACCTCTTGTTCATAAGCCTGTGGACACAGGAACATGATACCCAAAACATGTGCGTTTTCAAAGGGAGAGAGTTCCAAACGTGCAACAGCCAACAAGAATCTCTCTTTATACACTCTTCTGATCTGAACCTAGTCCGTGAGTCAGGTAATTAAAAGGCACGGAATTTAATACCAGACTATCCCCCACCCACCCCTTTCATGAACAGACCCCAGCTATTATTCTCGAGCTCTACAAGCAATTGGACATTGGTTAAAAAGAGTAATGAAAAGACAGGAAAAAAGAAAACCAAGCTATAAAAATTAACAACCTCACTCAGCAACAGATTTTACAAGGCTTGTAAAAAATTTACATGTGGAATTTTTGTTTTACTGATGGCTGCAACACAATGCAAACACACATCCTTGCATGAGCAAGTGCGTAGAAAAAAGAAAAAGAAAAAGAGGCCGCTTCTAGGCCCAGCCCTTTGAGCTCTGTGACTGTGCCCAGGAGCAGAGAAAACTTTAATGGCTTTCCTCCAGCCTAGGCTGAGGTTCCAAAGTTGGGGATTGCATATAACGCTGGAAAGCAGCCATTTGCAGTGGAGAGCAAAGGTCAGAGTATTGATTCTTTCTGGGTCTAAGAGATGGACACATTTGGAATGGAAATTCCTGCTGGGAGGCTTTTGTGCCCAGCTCCACTACTACTGCAACCAACCAAGGACTTATGCAAATTACGCAAGGGTTTCATAATAACCTCTCACTCTAATTCTTGCTTGCCTCTCCAGCAGAGTAGAATAGAAATAATTTAGAGTTGAACTAGATCAGTGTTCTCCAACCTTTGGGTCCCCAGATGTTTTCGGCCTACAACTCCCAGCATGCCCCAGCCAGCAAAGGTTAAAAGGTTCGTGTAGAAAAGCCTCAAGACACTAAGACGCTATTCCAAACCATAATGGACTGAACTTCCAAAATCTTGGGCATCACCAGAAAGGTATCCCTTGATGAGCTAGCAAGCTAGTAGGGGATCAGGGGATCTCTTAAGTATCCTGCTCTGGAGTTGTTTAGGGATTTGTAAACAGGAACCAAACCCTTAACTGCAGCCAGTGCAGTTCCCTTGGCATTGCAGTAATATGCTGGCGAAAGATGCTCCCATTACCAACCTGGCTGCAGAAGTCTGCACCAACTGCAGCAGCTCCCAGGCTAGCCTTAAGGGCAGCTCCACATAAAGCTCATTGCAGTAATCCAATTTGAAGTTACCAATACATGGACCAGAGTGGTCAAGGTATCCCCTTTTCTATGTTTATTGGGGCAATACTGGATTTAAACATATGAAATTGCCTCCATTACATCTACTTAGCCCCACCGTTTCTCCGGGGGGGGGAGCCTGTGGCCCTCCAGGTGCTGTTGGACTACAGCTCCCAGCATCCACAACCAGCATGACCAATGATCAGGGGTGATGTGAGTTGTAAACTAACATCTGTAGGATGCTCCAGATGTTTTTGGGCTACAACTCCCATCATCCCCATCCAGCATGACCAATGATCAGTGATGATGGTAGCTGTAGTCCAACACATTTGGAGGTCCACGGGTTGCCCACCCCTGATAAACACAGCAATCAAGATTCAGGAGTTGCTTTAGCAGGGTTCTCGTCTCAACATAACAACCTCTCACAATAACAGAAATGAACAAGGAACTCAGCCATGCCGTGCCATGCCGCCGCCACCACTGCAGACTATACAAACAACCCATAAATCACCCAAGTTCAAGAAACAGAGAAAATTGTGCTTTGCCCATCAGAAAAAAGCAACCCTACTTTTGCGTATGTGATCACTTATCCCAGGATGAAAGAGGGGTGAGCTGCCAAAAGTCCACTGGCCTTGGCAGGGTGTGTGATGTTTTTCCCAGGCTGGCCGACTGCATTTGGCTTGGCAGGTCAAAAATAGGGATGTGTGAAGAACCCAGTAGGGGTTGAAAATCTGACGGATTTTCATGGTTCAGCCCCCGAGATTCTGGTTCGCCAGCCCCACGCTGCCGCTGACTCGCTATGATGTGAGTTGAGCCAGCTTGTGGACTTCCATCTCTAAGACGGGCCGCAGTTTGCACATTTTGAAAAATGCTAATGAAATTTGTGCAAATTGCATAACTTTATGCAATTTGCGTAAATTGGGGTATTTTGTATGTTTTGAGCAAATAAGCACCAAAAGGCACATGGATCTAGTGTGATTTGTGTAAAATCGGCTGATTTTATGCAAATCACGCTAGATCCATATGCTTTTTGGGAGCTTATTTGCACAAAATTACAGAATACCCCGATTTGCGCAATTTGCGTAAAGTTATGCAATCTGTGCAACTTTACGCAATTTGCGCAAATTTCTTTAGCGTTTTTAAAAATGTGCAAACTGCACCCCATCTTAGAGATGGAAGTCCACAGAAAACCCCGACTCGACCCGCTTCCGATCATTGGATCGGAAGGGGGCAAGAAGTCCATCGAGTTCAAACGAGCCAGACTTCCCAGCATCAGCACATCCCTAGCAAGCTTGGATTATCATAATAAACTCTTACATTTGTAATGTAATCCCTATAAAATAAATGCAATAAGAAAGCAACACACACACCCTGCCCCTGCAGATATGCTGTTTCCATGCAGTAACACAGGACCCTCCTGAACTCTTGTCAATCATATTTGTCCCCTGAGAGTACAGAATGAAAACACAACTTTAGCTCATTTCAAGTTCAATCCCTTCCTTCCTCTTTCATCTCTCACAGTAGCAAAGAACAATGAGCAGGACACCCTGTTGATTCTCTTGGACCCCTCAGTGGCTTTCAATACCATCGACCATCCAGATAGGCTGTCTGGGCTGGGAGTTGTAGGCACTGCATTGCAGTGGTTCCGCTCCTACTTGGATGGCCAATTCCAGAAGGTGGTGCTGGGGGATTATTGCTCTGGGAGATTATTGCATCTACATGAAACCGCTGGGGGAGGTTATCCAGAGACGCGGGGTGAGGTGTCACCAATATGCGGATGACACCCAGCTCTATCTCTCCTTCCCATCAAATCCAAGTGAGGCAGTAGGTGTTCTGAATCAGTGCCTGGGTGCAGTAATGGACTGGATGAGGGCCAATAAACTGAGACACAATCCTTTGTATTTTTAAACCTTTACATCGCTGCTGGTTTTTACTTTGGCTTATATTGTAATTTTAATTTTTAAAAACATTTATATTATGTTTTATGGTGCTGTATTTTATTATTTGTTCTGGATCACCCAGAGAGCTTCATATAGAAACCTTGCACTTGTGCGCTGCACTCCCTCTTCCCCCTCCTTTTCTGGTGTGGTCTCAAGTTTGGAAGCTTTTGCTTCTGTTTTTGATTAACCACCGCTTGCCATGTCATCTAAACCCTAAACTGTGGTTAATGTTAATTACGGTTTGTTTAAGCAAGACAGAGCTTCATAACCCATGGTTTGAAGTTACCGGTAGCTTTTTTCAAAGAAACCATAGTTAACATTAACCACAGTTTGTCAGTTTGTGTGAAATGACAAGCTGTGGTTAAGCAGAAACAGAAGCAAAGGCTTCCAAACTCCTCGCAGCCGCACTGGACAAGGAGAGGGGAAGGGGAGCATGATGCAAGCCTGATTCTCACTATGGCCGGGTTCACAGGACATTTTAAGCCCACGGAGGCGCTGTAGCCTCTGTGGGCTAAAAGTTGCTCCAGGCCCCAGCTGTGCCTGACTAATGGTTGCGGGGGTCCGGAGGCACCGCCTCTCCACTCTTCCTCAGTCTTCCCGCCAGTATCCCAGGAGACAACGCGGGAGCACTGAGGGGGGAGGAGTGGGGATGACGGCTGCCCAAAAGTGCCTCAGTGGCACTTTTTGGTAGCTGTCAGAGGCTTGCTGCCCTTGCATGGTGGGGCCACTACTCGGCCGAGTTGCAGCCCCGCCAAGCAAGGGCAACGAGCCCCATGGCGCTGAGTTTCCTCAACAGGAAACACAGCGCCACCCACGGGCTCATCCCTGGCCCTTTTTATCAGTGCAGCCGCTGCTCAGCTGAGCAGTGCCCGTGACGAGAAAGGTTGCTAGTGCAGGGGGGGTGAGCCGGGGTCTGCCATGCACTCTCTTTCCAGGACTCCATCGGGGCTTGGAAAGAGAGCTCCCGCTGCCGCCGCATTTCATAGCAAGGGCGGGCTTAACAGCAGGGTGGGTTGGTCGCACACTGTCTCGGAAAGACAGCGCAGAGCCAACCCCCTTGCCGCCACGGCACTCTCTAGCAGTGGTGATATCTGTCGCATGCCCCCTTCCCGCTTGGGAAGGGGGGGGCACACAGCAAACACAGGCACCGCTGCCATGCATCTCCTTTTCCATGAGTCCCAAGTGGGGCTCAGGGGAGGAGAAGGTGTGCCGCAGTGGCGGCAGCGAGTGGGATCCAGGTGCCCGGGTTCACTTCCCCAGGAGGAAGCGGGCCCGGGCAGCTGGTTCCCCCGCTGTACGCCGGCCCACCCAAGCCCTGAATGGGGCTTGAGTAGGCGGCACGCAGCGGACCCCGGCGCCTTGCCCCTGCGGTCTCCTGACATTGGCAGGAGCGCGAAGGGAAGCCGGTGACAGCCACGCCCCCCAAGTGCTATTTGGGTGCTTTGGCAGCTGTCATCGGCCAGAGCCCCTTGGTCAGAGTGGCAACCCTTTTTGCTGCTCTTGCCAAGGGGCTCTATAGCCATCTGGCTCGGCCATGGCTTAGCGTGTTGTCCCGGTTCGGATGAACAGGCCTGTGGCTCACGCTGGCTCATCTTGTCTGAGCGTGGAAAGCTAAGCAGGGTCAGGCCTGGTTATTATTTGGATGGGAGACCCCTCCTCTAGTTTCCTGCATTGAGCAGGGGGTTGGACTCGATGGCCTTGTAGGCCCCTTCCAACTCTATGATCTATGACATCTAGCCCGCTAGGGCTTCCTAAACCCTAGAACAAGCCACAGCTATTTGGGGTCGCTTCTAAAGTACCCTCCTGGGTTCAGACATCACACTAAGCCTCACTAATAATTAACCTAGTGAGGTTTAGCATCTTGTGCGAACCCAGTCTATGGCTCATTTTCATCACATTAAACTATGGCTTAGTGCTATGTCCGAACGTGGCCACTGAACATAGTGTACAGATCTAGTCACCACTTCAAATAAAAATAAGAAACCGAAAAAAGATACAGTGAGGCAGCTATGATTATCCAGGACTTGGAGCACCTATTATGATGAGAGACTGAAGAGTTTGTTTACTCTGAAGGCAAAAAATCCCAGCTAAGTTGGGACAAGACGGGGGCCGATAAATTATGAATGTTGGAAAGCATGTCTATAGTCTATCAATACTACACCTGGGGACACTCACTGAAGTTGATCAGGACAGACAAATTGAAGCACTTCACCATTCAGTGCATAATTATGGAATCACAAGATGGCCACTAGCTTAAATTACTTTTAAAAAGGATTAGACAAAGTTTTTGGTAGGCTTATCGTCCTTGATGTTTGAACAGAAACTCAATGTCTTGGGGCAGTAACGTTGGTTCAGAGGCAGAATACTTCCAAGTACCTATAGTTTCCATGTAACCATAATTACTAATAGCCTTTGATACAATCTGAAAACAGGTAGTTTTGTTAGTCAGTTGCAGAAAAAAGAGCAAAGAGTCTTGTGGCACCTTAAAGATGAGCAAATTTATGATGGCATATGCTAGCTTTCCTTTCCTCAACCCAGAATAAGGAAATTTGCCAATTCCACAGCAGCAGACCACTGTCTCCCCACCCCACCCTCCATCTCAGTCTCTCTCTGCCCTCTTGATGTTGACTCAGCACAACCAGATAGCGATGGCGCCAAGTTTCATGTGGTTCCAACTAGGAAATTTTAATTTCAGTGGCTCATACTTAGGGACATACGGATTTTGTTAAATCCGTTCCATCTGTGTTTTGCAGATTGTCAAATGTCCTTCGCTTCGCCATCTGCTCATTGATGAAATCGGGTTGTGTTTTTTTTTAGGGATGTACAAGAATTTCATTCCACTTACGTGTATGCGTACTTGCACTAACGAGTATTCGCACATATGCATTAGTGCAAGTGTGCATTATTAGCACTAATGCAAATTTGTGCAAATCACCCCCCCCCCCAAAAGTAAAAACCAGTCCACAAGTCCATGCAACTCGGAAAAAGCTGGTCCAGCACAGAATCCACAGGTCAGATACATAGAAATCCAAACTCCTTTGAATCCGTTGCAGATTTTTCCAACATCCCTACTCAAACTGCTCACCACAAATATGAGGTGACCCTTACAGCCCCAAAAGTTCCTCACCAACTAGGATTTTAATTGAAGAAGGCAGAAAACTTCCAAGTACCTATCAATCAATTTTTATTATACAGTCACAGACCCAACAAAAACAATATCGGACATCATTAAACGGATAAAAACATCATTAAACGGATAAAAACGGATTAAAGAATAATGATTTAAAATCATTAAATACAACATCAAAACATTATTTTGATACAACATCAAACATTATTAAAACATACACCAGTTTAAAACATCTTAAGATAACCAAAAACAAGATCCTACTATTGAAGTTACATTTATGATGGAAGAATTGCCTTATGAGTCCTTAGTACAGAAAAAAGAAACTTAGCCACTGCCTCTGTTGTTGGTTTACACGTCCCTGCCAGAAAGTGTTTCAGGTACTGGTTTGGTGACCTCCCAGGGCATTTCCTCATATTAGGGCCAAGAAGTTTGTTTCGTTCCTCCCTGTGGAGGCTGCATTAAAAAAAAAAGTGCTCTAAGGATTCGACCGCCTCATCTCCACAACCACACAATCGATCCTCATATGGTTTGCCCTGAAAGCACCCTACTAAAATTGCAGAAGGTACCTAAAGATTCCTTTTACCCATCATTACTAACAGCCTTGGATACAATTTGAAAAGAGGTAGCCATGTTAGTTGTAGCAAAAAGAGCAAAGAGGTCCAGTCCTCCTTCTCTGCCGCCCTCCTTGTCACTAACCCAGTCTAATTCCTTTCGTTACCACTCCAGCAAGAGTGGGAAGGGGAAAGGCCTCCCCCCCCCAACCACACCTCCAGGCACCTGGCATTCCATTACAGCTGTGAGCCAGGCACCGGGGCCACTGGGAAACAGTTTTCCTAGTGCTGCTGACATCCAAAGAAGCAAGCCAGGTAAGCAGGTGGATGGGAGAGATGGAGTTTGGAGGCTCACCAGTAGGGGAGGGTGGGGGAAGAGATCAGACCCCGTCATGTTTCTGATGATATCATCGGGGGCACAATGTGGTCTAATTTGGTTTGGATTTGATCAGGGAAAGATCGAGCTAGTTTGGAGGGAACAGTTCCATTTTCCGAGCTTGACCAAGGCAAGGAATATGGGGTGGGTTAGAATTTTTAAGTTTTGTACTGTTTTTAATTGTGTTTTATACTCTGTGTGTGTGTGTGTGTGTGTGTCCCCTGTATTTTATTGGATTGTACATCGCTCAGAGTGGCTGGATGTCTGGCCAGATGGGCGATTCATAAATATAATAAATAAATAAATAAATAAATATGACGAACTGCTACAGACAGATGGTAAAGCGAAGAGCGTGCTCTCAACCGACCTTAAAAATCACAGTGGAACATGAGGGAAGAGGAGGTGGGCTCAGGCTGTTTAAGTCCCTGTCAGTCTAAGCCAGCATCTTAAGATATAGATTTCATAGATCATAGAGTTGGAAGGGGCCTACAAGGCTATTGAGTCCAACCCCCTGCTCCATGCAGGAAACTAGAGGAGGGGGTCTCCCATCCAAGTAATAACCAGGCTTGACCCTGCTTAGTTTTCCACACTCAGACAAGCTGAGCCAGCGTGAGCCACAGGCCTGTATGTATGGACCTGCTTTCTCTCGAGTCCAGCCAAGGTCCATTTAGCCCAGGGCTCTCTACTCTGATTGGCCAGAGCACTCCAAGGTCTCAGGCACAGGTCTTTTCTCAACCCAGCTGGATGTTCCTAAATAATAATGAAATGGTAGTATGAAAACAACCCTAGTCTAAATGGTACCTTTTTGGTGTGTGCATTGTGTGTGCGTGTATGTATATATGACATTGATTTTTTTTAATAGGCCTCTTTCCATCCAGATTAGATGTGGAGATTAAGAGATTTGGAAAGCAGGATTAGTTGGTTGTGCAATATAATTTATGGGTCTGTCCACATCAATGCCGTTTAAGTAATCATACCAGCCAAAACATACAGGCTGGCCTGAGATTTAAGGAGGAGAAGCAGGATCCAAATTAATGTCACTCACGCCTTCCCTGTTAAAAGGTTACATACCTTTACACACAGTACTCCTACTGAAGTCACCTGTTGATCAAATGAAATGGGCCACAGGAGAGAGCTCGATCCATATCTGGAAAGCCAGACCCTATGAAGAATCAAGACTCACTACTGTGGGAAGCAATCTTGGCTTCTCCCTTTTCCTCTGTGCCTTCCCCTAATGGGCAAAGACGCTGGGAGATGGAAAGTTGTGCCCACCCCTTAAAACGTTTCCTTTTGGAAACATGGTGGTTGGTTCTAATCATGGCCAGACATATTTAGGGTCAGAAAGGACTCTTTCTCACATCAGCTAGAGACATCAGCTGGGGATTCATTACTTATTATTATTATCATCATCATCATCATCATCATCATCATCGTAGTGTCTGGCTTTGATCACCTGCTTTGTTTAACACAAACAATAGTTGTTGGGAGATGTTGCTTTTTAAGCAGAAAAGGGGTCCAATGGTGGGATCGTTGTCTGTGGGGTACACCTCCTCCTATCTCACAGGGGGCAGGGATTGCCAATGCTTCAAAAAACCTCTTCAGCTAGAGATGACAGCAGGACTAAAAGAAAGGAGAAAATATATCATGGGAAATAATGCCTCCATCATACCATTTTCAGCTCTCTTGAAAATTATTACCTGTATCCAGCCCTTAAAGGTGCAATCCTATGCATGTTTAGATAGAAAAAAAGGCCAGCATGTCCCAGCCAGCATGCATAGGATTGTGCCGTAAGCCACTTCTGTTCCACATCCCTGCTGTTTACTTGTGGGATGCTGTGATCTGGACTGTCCAGGTAAATCAGAGAAGTGTGGGGAGCATTGGTGCATTAATAGTAGTTCTTTTGGGGAAAGGGGATTAGACTAGATGGCCTTTGTGCCTCTTCCAACCCTGCAATACTATCTACGTTAGAAATTCAGGCCTTGCATGGGAGGAGGTATGAAGTATGGTATTGGCAGATTTTAACTGGCTAGCTTTCCTTTTTTATTATTGCTCTTGGAAAAACTAATTTTGCCCAGGTTTGGCATTTCTTATTTTAAAACCGAGTTTGCAAAGATTGCATCACGCTTGCTACTGCACACAAGCCCAAACTACACTGAACACCAAAACTACATGTTTACTCTGACTTTTTGTTGCTGTTAATGAAAACTGGCTGGAGGAGGCTTCCATCTTGAACAAAAAACTGTGGATTCTTAACCCTTTCCCATTTTTCCTCTCCAAAAGTACTCCCCTCCTTGGCTGCTTTTCATCTCACAAGGGAGAAGGACAGGGGGGGGTGTAATCAGTACCACCCACCCACCCCTGACCTCCACTCAAGATTACAGCCTACCATGGCTGCTTCTCCTTTTTTTTTTTTTAAGACAAAGTTGCTCCTCTTTGCCATGATAAAAAAAAGCTAGAGCACTGGTCCCATTCCAGAGGTGATTGGGACAGCAGTGGTGGTGGAAGCAGAGAGCTTGAGGGGTGGGCAGGGAGGGAGCAAGATTCCCAGGAAGATTTAACTGCCCACTTCTGGATATATTCAACTTTAAGTTGCAAACAAAAACACAAACAAAACCGCAATATTTTAATAGCATTTGTTACTCTCTCTCTTTTTTAAGCCTGTGTTGCAAGGGATAAAGAAGTAATAATGTTAAAAGCTTCCAGTAACAGGAAGACTTGAGTATATATATATATATATACATATACATATACATATACATATACACACACACACACACACACACACACACACACATAAGCCAGTGGAAAACAACAGTAACTTCATTGGAGAAAGAGTGGTTGTTAAAAAGTCTAAAATGATGAAGCTCAGCATGTAGAGCACACAAAACTACAGCTGGCACCAGAATAGTACGTATGATTAATAGGCTCCTGTCTTAAGTTACACCAGTGTTCTCCAACCTTGGGTCCCCAGATGTTTTTGGCCTACAACTCCCAGCATGCCCCAGCCAGCGTAGCATAGCCAAAAACATCTGGGGACCCAAGGTTGGAGAACACTGAGTTACATTAACAAGGAACTACAAGGACAGACAATTCAAGGAATTTATTAACTTTGTATTGAAGCATAAAATGACGACAGGTGATGCTGAATCGATGCAATTTTTTCAAGTACATATACACATGTATATTTCTTTGTTTATAATCCTCAGCCTTCCCCAGCCTGATGCCCTCCAGATGTGCTGCACTACTACTCCCATCACCCCAGCCAGAAAACCCAATTGTCATGGATGATGGGAGTTGTAGTGTGACAACATGAAGGGGGACCCAAGGTTGGGAAAGGGTGGTTTATATGTTCTAACATGTGTGTACAGATACATAGTTTTCTATGGAACTCTAACCAACCAAAGAGATAAATTTAAAAAATGGGGTTACTTCTTATGCCTCATAATACCGTAACTACCGTATATCAATGTTGGCAATAAAGTCTGCTTTATAAAACAAACACCAACGGGATTTGTTCCTTTGGCATGCATAACTATTACCTAGGCCCATTTACAATGCAATCAATCCTTTACATGGCTACTGAGAAGTAAGTCCCACTGGGTTCAATGGGACTTACTGCCAGGTAAGTGGCTACAGCATTGCAGCCTAAATCATTCAGTGAGTTGTCTGGAAATAGAGATACTCCTGAGTCCTGATACATAATCACATGTAATCTGAAACATGGTGGGGAGGGAGACATGCCCCTTCCCCGTTCCCGAAACAGAAGCCCTGAGCAAAAATCTGATTCAAGGATCTGCCTGTGGTCCTGTTCTAGCATTTTGGTTTCACTTAGCCCCCAAACTCACCAAATTAAGTTGCACAAGTCATGTTCCAGTTAACTGCAACAAAAGACAAGAGTATCGAGAGTGAATACCGGACAGGTTACCTCAGCCAGAAACCGAAACTTCTGAATCTAACGTTTATTTTTCTTTATTTGCTTAGCAAACAATTTTAAGCAAGAGCCCCCCCCCCTTGATTTCTAGGTCATATTTTCTGTGTGCAGGAGCCAGTTCAACAGCCTTAGTGGAATATTTTGTACTGACGTAGCGTAACTGTTTTAATGCAATTGTAATTAGCCTTGAGCATGCTAATTAAAAGCAGGGATACAAATTTAAACAAACAATATGTATAACTGCTTTTTAAAGAAAGTGTCCCCATTAAAAAAAAATTGACCATATTATTGCAGCAATATTAAATTGCAAAAAATTAGTTAGGGCTGGACTGGTAAATACCACATTTAAGCCACAGTGTGCAGAAGACTTCGCTGAGCATCAATGGAAGAGTACATGCTTGGCCTGCAGAATGTCCCAAGCTCACTCTTCAGAGGGATGCTGGAGCACGACCACAAGTCAGAGCAGGAAGTACAGAGCTGTCAGCCTTTCCCAACCTTGGATCCCCAAATGTTGCTGGACTACAACCCCCACCATCCCCAGCCAGCAAGGGCAATTGTTGGGGATGATGGGCACAGTAGTGCAACAGCATTTGGGGAGTCAATGTTGGGAAAGGCTGGGCTAGGCAGACCAATGGCCTGACTCACTGCAAGGCCGTGCCATGTGATCCTATGTCTTCACTCCCCTGCTCTGTCGCCACCTCTGTCCACTCCACCTCATGCACAGAAGAGTTACACCCTCCCAAGACGCTATACGCAGGGCTCTCCAACCTTGGGTCCCCAGATGTTGCTGGACTACAGCTCCCAGAATCCCTTGCCATTAGCCATGCTGGCTGGGTATGCTGGGAGCTGTAGGCCAGAAACATCTGGGGACCCAAGGTTGGAGAGCCCTGCGCTACAGGAAGAATGGCCAAATGCCACTCCTTGCAGCGTCACATAGGATTGGGCCACACTCGAGTGGCTACCTGTTTTTCATCCCTGCACAGTGTGCCATAGGACTGGACTATTAAGGGCGCTTCCCACTCTGCTGGTCTGTGATTCTTTAACTACAGCATCATTTCATTTGTGATCATGGCCCCTCTTCGGACTTTGACAGCTATTTTTAAATTAGCTTTTACAGTATAACCCTAGGTATCTAACTGAGTTGCAGGAGTATCCAAAATGTCTGAATATACAGAAACATTAACTATACAGTCACAAGACCTTTGGGAAAGGGGCACAGAGCATTCATAACTTGGATCCCCCCCCTCCCCACATAAAGGAAATTAGGGTAATGTATCAACATCCAGAAACAGCTTCCCTCTTTCAGCCAAACCTTTTATCTTGATTTCTAAGCCCTTTCCCATCTTCTTTTTCCAAACCTGCATGTGCACAGGTTCTAACAAGTACAAAATGTGAAGGTTTGTTTTGTGTGTCGGGGGGGGGGGAGGGAATAAAAGTGCGGCTGACTTCTGACGACCAAGTTTGTTCACAACAAGCATTGACTTTTGCAATCATCAAGCGGAATCAGGTTATGTGAAAGGATCCAGCAAACAGTGGAATCCTCAGCCACCACTTGTTAGATAAGCTACCGAAACAACAACAAAAACCCTACCTTGCCTAAGTGGAGGCAGTTTAATCTGTTCAATGTCACCCCATTTCCACTTCTCACTCAGACCCAATCAAACTAGCCTGGCCTGCCCACGCAACAGAATGGGATGGTAGAATTCTGAGGCAGTACAGTCAGCTGTGTCACTTTGGGCTGCAGGTGGCGATGCAATTTTGAATGCTCCTCCATGTACCAAAAAACGCTCCTCCTTGCAAGTAAGCAACTAGCACAACAAGGGAAAAGGTTCTAGGCCAGTCTAGTCCCTGATGTGCTAATTTTCTACTTGCATGGAAATCTTTTGTTTGTTTTACATAGGGGAGCATTCAACAATGTGATTGCCCACCTGCAGTCTGATACAGTATATCCCTTGCCACCTCAGACCTCTGCCACCTCATTTTACTGCATGAATACACCCAGCCTAACCCAGCAGACGTAACCATTCATGGGTTGTCGTCTTTTGCCCAAATCCACCCTCCATCTCCCTTTTCACAATGATTTCAAAACTCTACAGCAGTGTTCGAACTGAGGCGTGATCCAAAGAGGGCATGATGAGAACAATTGTGACCAATCTCTTGTTGATGAAACTCCAGCAAACAGTTCCCAAAATAACATTTCTGCCATATATAGCCAACTTTTGTTCTGCTTCTCTTTGAACAGAAAATCCAAGTAAGCAGTCATGAATTTGCGGTGAGGCTCCCCTGCATCATCATCATCATCATCATCATCATTATTATTATTATTATTTCAATCTATATCCCGCCTATATACTATTACTCTAGGCGGTATACAAAATAACAATCAATTAAACAAATAAATATGCAGTAAAAACATCTGTTAAACATAAAAACAGTATAAAAATGCCATTAAAATTCCATAAAAACAATAAAATTCCATAGAAATATGATAGAATATTATAAAAGAAAGGCCTGCTGAAATAACAAAGTCTTCAGTGCCTGCTTAAAGACATTCAAAGAAGTCAGCAGGTGTATTTCAACTGGCAGGCCATTCCACAGTTGAGGGGCAGCAAAAGAGTAGGACCTCTGAGGAGTATGGCTCAGGGGGTTTGGGTTAAAGATGTTGCATATAAACTGTGAGGTCTGTCTCCTTCTCCTCCCACATTTGGTATCTGTCTACAACACAATTTGTTTTGGACAACCTGCCTTGGTTCCTCCAAAGCAGTGTTCTCCAACCTTGGGTCCCCAGATGTTTTTGGCCTACAGCGTAGCTGGCTGGGGCATGCTGGGAGTTGTAGGCCAAAAACATCTGGGGACCCAAGGTTGGAGAACACTGCTCCAAAGACTTATCCTCTTAACTGCTTCATTGCTAGCCTATAACTGGCTCCCCTTTAAAAGGAGGTTTTGACAGGCAGTGGGAGTGGCCCGGCTGAACTTGGCAAGAGCAACAAGGGCTTTTTGCCACTCTTGCCAAGCAGCTCGCTGGCCTGTTCCCTGTACCCATGGTGGGCCCAGGTTTGGACAATACGACAACCCATTGTAGGTACAGCAACCCCTAGAACAAGCTACGGGTTGTCAGCATGGCTTGTTGCCCTCAAACAAGCCACCCTGCGGGAAAGAGTCTGAGTTTGGACAACACAACGACCCACCGTCACCCACAACGGGTTGCCTGTTGTGCAAACTCAGACTCACTCTTGGATGACGCAAACCCACTACCCATCTCCAAGATGCTCCAGCATGTCCTATTGTAGAAAAACATTAAGGAAAAGGAGGCACCGGGTGACTCTGAGCAGGGGCAATTTTTAACTTTATCCAGCAGCATTCATGGGAAGTTTTGACCAGGTGTATCAGCAGCACGTCAGCCAGGGTAAGACTTCTGCCTTAAGGTAACTAGTTCAGATCCATTAATTTATTTATTTATTTATTTATTTATTTATTATATTTATACCCCTGCCTTTTTTCCTGCAAAGAACCCAAGGCGGCTTACATAACCCTCCCCCTCTCCATTTAGGCTGAGAGTCAGTGACCGGCCCAAAGTCACCCAGTGAGTTTCATGGCCGCGCGGGGACTAGAACCCGGATCTCCCGAGTCCCAGTCCCAACACACTCTCACCCCGCTATGCCACACTGGCTCTAGTTCAGATCCATCACTTGAGGCCAGGCCAGCAAGTTTGAAGCCAGGTGGGCAAATATGCATAAGGCAATTGGGTCAACAGAGCTGGAAGGGGTCAAAGGGCAGCAGTGCCGTCAGTGGTGCAGTTAGGTAATTTTAGACTCTGGACGTAATGGACCTATAGCCCCCAGCCCTTTAGATTTTACCTCAGAACGTGGTAAGCCATCCCTGCTGCTCTTGGGGCCCTCCTGCTCATCCTGTCGAATGAGGCCCTGGACATCTGACCCAAAGTCCTGCTCTGACAGCACCAGCGAATGCTAGGCTCACTCTTCTCATCCAATGTAAATAGGAGTTGGGTGTGCCAAGGAAGTCACATATCCATATGTCATACAGAATTGGGCTACAAGCCCCCAAGAATTGGGCTACAACATGGGGTTACTCTCTTCATGTTACCGCAGCCACGCAGTGAAACATTGTTTCTTTTCACGCACTTATCGGAGATTTCCTCTCCCCTCCTGTCCTAAAAACCCTCATGCTCCCCCGCCCCCGTCAACTCTCAATATATCTCATTCCGCCCCTTTCTTGTCTGTTCTCCAGAATTAAGTCAGACAAGAGTCCCAAAATGCAATACTGGAGTTTAAGCAAAATGACTCACAAACAATTCCCAGGCTCTAAATTTAGCCATGGGCTCTGACTGACACACAGAAAAGGGGCAGAGTGTGTGTGTGTGTGCGTGTGTGTTCGTGTATCGTGCGTGCCCCCCACCACATCCAGCCCTGTTTCTCCCTGGCTACACTGCAGAGTTCTCTACACTCTCTCCCTTGGGCCCAACAGTACAAGAGGGGGCCAAAAAAAGGAAAAAAAGAAGAAAAAAAAAGGCAGGTACTTTACTCCCAACATCTGAGAAGCTGTCATCCATCACCTAAACCAGTGTTCTCCAACCTTGGGTCCCCAGATGTTTTCGGCCTACAACTCCCAACTGCTGGGAGAACACTGATCTAAACTTTAAACCAGCTTCGCCAAAGAAGACATCACTTTTGTGATGCGAGCATTCACACATGCGTCTTTCATAAACACACACACACACACACACTTCTTCCACCACAGCTCATATTAATCCATGCACTCCTTCTCAGGAGCAAGGATACATACCCCCCCATCACATCTTTGCATCCCCTCCCTCCAAGATACTTCCCCCACCCCCCACTCCCGACACAGATGCAGGGCCCAGATGTTAAACTTTCTTTCTTACCGCCTCTCGTAATTCCTGATGATGTTTACTGCCCAACACAGAGAGCGAGAGAGAGCGCCGTCCCCCAGTTGCGCTCTTGGCTCGCTTTCATCCCGAATGCAGTCTGATCCTCCTTCTCCTGCCCGCTCCGCCCCGCTTCGCCTCACTTACCTTACAATGCAGGCAGGAACACAACGCTCCCCTCTTCGGCCCCTTGTTCTGGGCTGCCTGTAAGGGCGGCGGCGGCGGTGGTGGGTGTGTGTCTTCCTCTGCTTCCGAAAGACCCCCGCAGCGTAGACTTCTCTTCCCAACAAGAGCGGACAACACAGCAGCAAGCAGCTTTCGCAAGCACCGCCTCTCTCCGCGAACATCGTCACCGGCAGACAGCGCGGCATGTCGGGAGATGTAGTTCTCGAGGGAGCAGCTGATGCTCACGCCAAGTCCCAAATTTCTTCAAAGGTATTTATATATATTAGCGGCAAGACGAGCTGCAGAGCGAGCTGGGGATGGATGGTGATGGTGATGGTGATGGTGATGGATTATTTTTCTCCCCTGCAGGCTCAGATGATTCAGTGCGGTACTACCATACAAAAAAATTAAATAAATAAAAGTTTTTTAAAATAAATAAATAAATAAATCAGTCCACGTGAAAATTAGATATGCCCCCTGACATTCTAGCTCAGTGTTGTCCAACCTTGGGTCCCCAGATGTTTTTGGCCTACAACTCCCAGTATGTCCCAGCCAGCTATGCTGGGTGCTGGATTGGGGAAGGCAGCAGACTTCTTAAAAAAAAGATTAATTATCATCTTAGACCAGTGTTGTCCAACCTTGGGTCCCCAGATGTTTTTGGCCTACAACTCCCAGCATGCTGGGAGTTGTTGTAGGCCAAAAACATCTGGGGACCCAAGGTTGGAGAACACTGCTAATGTACAGGGGATTTGTTTGCTCGTTCAGTGTTTGGCCAGGGTCCATGGGCCTTCGAGCCTGAGTCTATTTCCCAGGAGCCCGAATCTGATCCCCAGAGTCCTAAGTTTCCACATGCTGCAAGATACCCCCACAAATCCCCCCTGCATGGCAACTGAACATCGAAAAAGAATCTTGCCATTGGTATCAATGGGAGGATTTTTAAAAGCTTAATTGCCATGAGCCCCCCCCCCCCCGGATGTTTAGAGGGGATCGCAGTTCCCCTCCCTATGTGATGTGGCCCCAAGAAATAATCCCCCCTTCACATGGAAATTAAACTGGGGGGGGGACACACACTTTCCATTGCTCCCAATTGAAGCTTCCCCCCCCCCTCCCCGAGCTTAACTGCATGGGGTGGGAGCAATTTTCCTTTCCAATCAATCCCTCAAGAGGGAAAAAGTGAACTGGAGAAATGACTGGACAAGAGAGAGAGAGAGAAAGTGGGTTTTGCCCTTCTGGGCAGGAGATCTTTCAACAGATATACCCCCAAGTATATGTTATATTTTCGGAGGGTGCGGGGTGCGCACGCACCATATGACTCCTGACCTTTGTGCATCTCTCTGCCCTAGATGCAGTGCCAGTGCATAGAGAGAGGCTTCCTAGCCCGCTCTGCTTGCAGTAGTACATCTGGGTAATTGTAGACACACACACACCCCGACAGAGCAGTCTTATTGGGGGGGGGAGGGGGCATTAGACAGCCACGTGAAGCACACAACTAACCCTTCTCTTCTCCCCCTCCCCAACAATGGCCATCCCATGATTTACAACTGCTTCTACATTCCTGATGTGTTAGAACAACAGAACAGCCACCACAACATTGTTTGCCAAATCTGATAAAAGAAGTACTATTCTGAGCACGTGCAGTTTTGCATTTCAAGCTCACTTAAATCATAGCACCGTCATGGCTACATTAATAAAATGGAGTTTGCTCTGGGTGGTCATTTCGGAGCCCTGGACTTTGGCCCCAAGGTCCAGCCCTAGCTGTACCATTGTCTGCACATGTCTTCTTCTCTGTGCACGTGTGTGTGTGTGTGTGTGTGTGTATTGGCATTTGGAGAAGAAGTCACAAGTGCCCACCACATGGAGAGACAACCCCAGAAACTGCAGAGCACAGAAAGGGAGGGAGGGAAGGAGAAGGAAGGAGGAGTGAATGCTACCCACCCACCCTCTGCTGTCTCTTCCCCTTCCTCTATTTCGGCTTCCTCTGTCTCCTCCATGCTGCCCAGTCCTAGCTCCCCCCTCCCCCCCCTGATCCACACCCCCAAACCTGCCTGTTAATCTTGCCTTCCAGCCTTCCCCTCTACTTCCCTCCCACAAGTCTTCTTACATGCCCACTTTCCTCTATCTTCTCTGCCCCACTCTCCAACTTTCACTCCCTCCAGCCAACATTTTGAACCACCCAACAGCAATTGTGCTCCACTTTATTTTATTTTGAATTTAATGACAATAATGATGAGGCAATGATGATAGATGAATGGGGTAATTAATTAAAGGGGAATTCATTACATTTGGGGGGCAGGATTTGAGTGGGAATTGGGAAATTAATTAGGGGTGACCTCCTGATTTGCTTTTGGCTTGCTTTTTGATTAGCAATCTTGTCAAACTTTTGAAACTCTATTTCGGTGCAAAAGTTGCCATTTTTAGGTGTGTGTGTGTGTGTGTGTGTGTGTGTGAGAGAGAGAGAGAGAGAGAGAGAGAGAGAGAGGAAGTGCTCATGAAAAAAATCTACCAGCCACTATATATTTTTAGCATTTTTTCACACCTTTGCAAAATAACATTAATTGAAGAGGAACTACTGATTTGAAATGATCTGTGGCAGGGTGCAAATTAATGGAAGACTTTTATTTTAGGTGATTATAGAAGAGAAACAAATTGGCTGGCTTTGCCTTCTGTGAAACTTAAAGAAATCCTAGTAATTATTTCTAAATTTGCATATATAAATATAAATTAGGGGATGCCAATTTTATGCAGATTTGCATCCTATGGACCTGGGTCCCAAATAATCTAAGTACCTAACAATGCCCGTGGTTTGTTTGTCATGTGAACCCCACTTCCTGCAGTCTGAAATGGTATAGCCCTGATACAGATTTACCATCTCAGTGAAAACTGGGCCTTTGCCAACACTGGCTAGGAGCATTGTGCTGCTCGGGTAGTTTTATAAAGGTGAGGTGCTTCCACCTCCTTGAAAGATTTCATCAACGTTGCCTCCGGAAAATCCTGCGAATTACTTGGGAAGATAGGCGAACAAATGTCAGTGTACTGGAAGAAGCAAAGACTACTAGCATTGAAAAAATGATCCTTCAACGCCAACTTCAATGGACCGGTCATGTTGTTCGAATGTCTGACTGCCGTCTCCCAAAGCAGTTGTACTTTATTCCCAACTCAAGGATGGAAAGCGGAATATCGGTGGTCAGTATGAGAGGTTTAAAGATGTTCTTAAGGCTAATCTAAAAAAAATGCAATATAAACATTGAAAACTGGGAAACTCTGGCCCATGAACGATCTAACTGGAGGTTGGCCTTTCACAAAGGTTCCATGGACTTTGAAGAAGCCCGAGTGCAAGGTGAAAGGGAGAAACGTGCTAAGCGGAAAGCACGTCAAACAAATCCTTTAATGGACCGTCTTCCATCTTGTAACCTGTGTCCTCACTGTGGGAAGCTGTGTGGATCTAGAATTGGCTTCCACAGTCACTTACGGACCCATCGCTAGAGTCTACACATTTTTTTTAGAATTTCCTCTTTTTATAATTTTTATCCTGGAAGACAATCTTACTCGGTCACGAGTGATCGCCAACGCCTACTACTAAAGTTGAGGTGCACCTTTGAGGCAGAACTACGCGTTATAAGGCAGGGCCAGCATGAACGGTAGGCACGTTTGGGCACCTGCCGAGGACCCACACCCCCCAGCAGGGGTCCACTGACAAGAGCCCCCTGGACTTGCTCCTCCATCGCAACCTGCTTGTTCACCGGCCTCTCACTCAGACCCAGACAACAGTGATGTTGAGAAGAAGCAGCCACTGGCCTACTTGCTCACTGGCTCTCTGCCTGCCAAGCAAGCAAGAGGCAGCAAAGTGGTGAGAAGGGAGACTCACTGAGGGAGGGGGGGGCATTGAGGGTGTCTTGCCCAAGGCCCCTCAAAAACCTGGAGCTGGCACTGTCATAAGGAAAGCACAGGATTCCCAGCAGGTGGGTAGGTAGATGGGCAGTTCTACAAGAGAATTTTGTGGATGAAGAAATGGGTAAGTCATTCCTTCCCGGTTCGCCGATTCTCTTCCTAAGTGCCCCCCCCCCGAATGCTCTTTTTAACATACAGCCTGGCTCCAGGACTGGAAATAAGCCTAGCTGGGTCATGAGGATGGGCAAAGAGGGGTTTGTGGGAGAGAACTGGTGCCTGCACTTAGACAATTTCAGGCTCTGAATGCAATGGCCTTCCGCAGACCCTCTTCAGACGGAAGTGCATGCTAATCACTTCGTAATGTGGTAAGCTAGCCCTGCTGCGTAGGGAGGCCCTCCTTCTCATTTTGCGGAGTGGGGCCTGGACTTCTGCCCCAAAGTCCTGCCCTGACAGCACCACGGAGGGACTTGGAAGGGATTACCGTAACTGCCTCTGCCCTCTCCGGCAAAAATACCCTCCACTCCTGTAATTATGTGACCTCAGCAAACATGGGTTTGGGAATATGGGTTTGCTGAGGTAGCATATATTCCTCTCTTAGTCTAAAATGCTACCCCCAAAAATTAGCATCAGAAAAGGAAATTTATGCATGGGTACAGAAGATCCCAGCCACCTACTTCCATCAAGCTGCAGTGTTCTCCATCCTTGGGTCCCCAGATGTTTTTGACCTACAACTCCTAGCACGCCCCAGCCAGCAATGCTGGCTGGGGCATGCTGGGAGTTGTAGGCCAAAAACATCTGGGGACCCAAGGATGGAGAACACTGGGCTAGAGGTACGGGAGCAAACCAGGCTGGTTTTTCCAGGTCAGCTTGCAGTCGCAGTGCCTGACCATCTCCACGGGTGTTTCAAGGCGTCCCAGAATGTCCTTTGTAAGGAACTGGTGCATGTGCCGGCCTATAGAACTGTACAGCGGGCCAGCCTCCTCTCAAAGAACTACGGGTGCTGCTAAACCACCATTCCTCTCTGAAGTCCTCCTCCTTGCCTCTTCTTCTTCCCTCCGAAGCCTCATTTAGCAAATCTTTCCCCTTCACCATCACCGCCCTCCCATTCCTGAAGAGAATGCAATTCCAGCTGAGAATTTATTTGCAGGTCTTCCCACACTGTGTCCCACCCACCTCCAAGAGCCCCGGCTTTCTTTCATTTACTGGAACCCATGCAGCGAGGGGGAGCAGCTGAGGGTTCCCCGGGGTGTTCTTAGAAACAAGAAGACACCCCCCACCCCCCCGGCACCGGCGCTGCTACCATCCCAGCTGTTTTCTCTGACATTTCCTTCCCCTTCCCATACTGAACAGGAGCACTACTAGACCCAGACTGGGTCCTTCAGGATGGTGCCTGGGCCATCGTCTGAATTAGCAGGATGTCTGTTAAATAATGATGGCTCAGGGCTTTGGGCTTCAATACAGAAGCCTGGTTATAGGGACCGCTGCCGTGAGAACATGCAGCAGAGGCAACGCTTGTTGGGTCTTCTTTGTGGGAAGCTGCGTGCCTCTACGTGGGGCCAGGGCCGGATTAAGATAGGGGCTATTGGAGCTGCAGCTCCAGGCCCCTACCCCGAAATAGGCCCACAATCAGGACCGGCCGCCACCACCAACCTGGCGGCGGCGGCTGCTGCTGCTGCTGCTGCTGCCGCCGCTGAGGAGGAGGAGGAGGAGGAAGTGACGCGACAGGACCCCTGCGCTGTTTTTTGCCGGGGGAACCATGGCAACAGGGCTGTTTAAGCCCTATTGCCCTGGTTCCTCCCGCCAAAACAATGCGGGCGGGGCTCCGGAAGCGACACGGCGCGGAGAAGGTAGGTGGCAGGGGGGGTTGGGGGGGTGATGTTGGCGGCGGCGGGAGGCGCAGCGGCAGCGAGCGGGAGGGCGGGGGGAGGCGCAGCGGCGAGCGGGACGGGAGGGCACGGCGGGCGGCGGGCGGGGAGGTGGAGGCCTGGCGGGGGCGGCGCAGCGGCAGCGAAGAGGAGTGCAGCGTTTCTGCGCCCTCATCAGCAAGGATGGAACGAAGTGCTGGTGGCGGAGGGAGAGAGGGAGGAAGGGATAGAAGGAAAGATTGTGGAGCGGAGCGGAGGAGAGAAGGGAACGCGGGAGGAGCTTGGATTGGGAAACGCGCTTGGACTGTGGAAAAGCGAGAGCCCCGCTCGCTCCTTCGCTTGCCTGACTCTTCTCGCTCTCCGCCCGATTCTGTCAGGTAGAGGAGAGAGGCAGCGCCCACGAGCTCACCCGGGGAGGGGACACCGCCCTCCCCTGCTCGCGTCTCTCCATCTTCCCGTGGCTCCGCCCGGTGGAAAACGGCCTCCCTCCTCCGGAGGGACGGGAATCGACTTTGCGCCTCCCGCCCCTGAAGTGTGGAGTGAGCTTTGCAACAAGTAGGGAAAAGCCTTCAGCGAAGAGGAAGAATATTCCACCTGCTTTCCTCTACTGTAAGCGGAGGAAAGGGGGACCAAAAAGAAGAAAGTATCTTGCAGGTACTGTTGGGCTGGGGCTTGTTGCTCCGCTCCTTCATCAGCCGCACGCCCTCCTCAGCACCAGGCCCATAATGCTCTTAATCCGGCCCTGCGTGGGGCTAGCAAGACATGACGGCGGCAGGCATAAAGCCAGTGTGTGGGTGGCAATTTCATAGTGGGAGAGGTTAGGCATGGGGTGGTGCTGGATCCCCCTTTCTCCAGTAAATCTCCTAGCACCAGACCCTGACCCCCAGGTAGGGCTTTTCATAGATCATAGAGCTGGAAGGGGCCTACAAGGCCATCGAGTCCCACCCCCTGCTCAGTGCAGGAAACTAGAGGAGGGGGTGTGTCTCCCATCCAAGTCATAACCAGGCCTGACCCTGCTTTAGCTCTCCACGCTCAGACAAGCTGAGCCAGCGTGAGCAAAGCCCAGCCAGGGAAAAAAGTTTGAAGGGGATTTGGAGGAAGGGCTCAGTAGTTTGCACATGAAATCTCCCCACCTGCTGTATACCTGTTTGGTGTCATGTCTAATTAGACCGAGGACTGTATGTGTGAACATGAAAAGGCACAGCAGTGATATTTTGGGAAGAAGGGAATGTAGTTTATTAATATTTAAATTTAATCTGTGTGGTAAATTGAGGGTACATCTGCATGGAGTTTTTGAAAGGGCTTGGAAGTGCGTCTGATGACTTGTTTTGCTGGTGGGTTTTTTTGTTTTGTTTTTGCAAGAAGCAGGTGTCTGTACATGATTTGTTCTGTCACATGGGTAGATTTAATGACAGCAGGCCTCTTTGTTCTCTTAGGTGCTCTTGTTAGCTCCTAGGCACCTATGTATATTTCCTGTCTTGCCAAGCTGAAACAGTTAAATATCCACTATTGCATTAAATAAAGCCAATTGCCGTGCCGAAATTGGCATATTTATTTATTTATATACAAAATTACCGTATATCCCAGCCTTCTGGTGCTTCTGCACCACTCTGGGTGGCTAACGGCAATTAAAAATAATAATAAATTGCAATAAAATTCCAAATGTGTGAACAACATCAGTTGTGTGGATTCATGCCGAGTTCAGCACATTTTGAAATGAACGTGCCATTTTATTAAGCTATGCCCAATTTCCAAAAGCAGTAGCTATTGCTTGTGGTCAGAGGCTTTTGTAAGGACTCGAGCCTGCAGTGAATTTAATACGGGATAACCCAGGCCACCAATGGGGTCAGAGAGCAGGGACAGATTCTACATGGAAGCCTCTTTCGTTTCGGAGGCAGCTGTGCCAGTATTTTTTCGAAATGGAATTGCTGCTCTGGAGGCATTAATGAATACAGCATAATAAGCACGGCATTCATAATTTATTTATTTATTTATTATATTTATACCCCGCCTTTTTTCCTGCAAGGAACCCAAGGCGGCTTACATAATCCTCCTCCTTCTCTCCATTTTATCCTCACAACAACCCTGTGAGGTAGGTTAGGCTGAGAGTCAGTGACTGGCCCAAAGTCACCCAGTGAGTTTCATGGCCAAGCGGGGACTAGAACCCGGATCTCCCGAGTCCCAGTCCAACACTCTAACCACTACGCCACACACCAATGCATAAATGTTGTAGTTGTGAGAGAAGTAGGAGTTTGAAAGGTCACGTGTGATGTTTCATTTGTATTTATAGCGCAAGCACATGCCAGAAGCCACAGTACAGTGTTGCAATTGCAGGAGAAATAGAAGGGCATGTTGCCATTTCAGTCTGATTATTTATTTATTTATTAGAGTCTGCTCTCTACATGTACACCTTTGCAGATGTGCAGGAATGCAGGTTTAATAATAAATTGTGTGGTTATTCACAGCTGCGCACCTGTATTGGTGCACAGTGAAAAATAGCCTTCCAAAAAACATGGATTTCCTGCCCACAAATCCCACTGAAATCCTTGCAAAGAAAGAACAGGGAATGTAAGAAGGAGAAGAAAGACATGGGGCGGGGGGGGGGGAGGGGGAGAAGGTGGGGAGGTCATAGTTATATTTCTGTTTAAAGAAACAACAACCCTGCATGCTCAGCTTTGCAGATGAGCAGGAATTTAAAAATAAATTCTATGGTTCACAGCTGTGCAGCACTGCAAGTGCACAGTCAAAAATAGCCATTTAAAAAAATCACAGATTTCCTGCCTGCACATCGAGAGCACATAATGCAAGCCACATGCTGAAGCTAAGAAGGTATGAGCCGAGTCAGTGCTTGGAAGGGTGACTGCCTGGGCTGCCCATATCTGTTCTCCTGCATTGAGCAGGGGGTTGGACTCGATGGCCTTATAGGCCCCTTCCAACTCTATGATTCTATGAAATCCCATCAAAATCCTTGCAAGGAAAGAATAGGGAATGGAAGGAAGAGGAGGAGAAAAATATGGGGTCAAGGGAAAGAAGATGGTGCTGGTGGGAATGCTGCAAAACAGTTTCTACAGCTTTAAAGCCACTCCCACCAGTAAAGGTTAAAATACAGCTAGATTAGAACACATATGACTTTGTAGCACAGGGACACCACAAGCACTGAAAAAGTCATAATAAAAGTGGTCTGGGAGATAAAATGGCATAGTCTCCAACTGCCCCGAAAATGCTGGGACTGTCACGAAAACCCTTAAGCCGTCCCTGTTTCTCACTTTGTCATGCAGAGTCCCAAATTCCCCTGCCTCCCGCAACTGCAACCTTCTTTAAACTTTTAAAACTTTTTTTAAAGGAGCCATGCCATGGGCAAAATTGCAGCTAAGCTAAAACTACAAGTTTAGCTGCAGTTTTGCCAATGGCATGGCCCCTTTAAGTGTAGCTCTTTTTAGGCCCGAACAGCTCCACGGAGAAACAGACGCCACTGGGAGGATATGTGTGCATGTGCACACAGGCTCTACCTGCTGAAAAGGAGGCTGCACCTGGTGGCCTGGACAGAGGGAGGGAGAGGTGAATGAGGGAATTTATCACATGATTCCTATCTTCATATTGCCAAAGATTTTATTTCCTAACAGAGTTGACTCTGTGCCTCTAACAGGTGGTTTACAGTGTCAGAAGGAAATGCAAGAAACTTCCCCTTCTCTCTGAAGCTCCATGTTTGGGGTGTGTGGGGTGTGTGGGTAAGCTTCACCTGTTGAATTTGTGCCAGTCCTGACCATTTTAAAACAAAAAGAAAGAGATTGCCCTGCAAGCACTGACCCCCCCCCCCCCACACCATGAAAAACACCAGATATCAACAATTAAGGGTTTAAGTAAGGTTAAAAAAAATTACAAAAGCCACTTATAAAATATTATAAAATAATATATAATATAATAATGTAATCATTATAATTTATAGATTTTTGTGTGTTTCCTCTAATAACTTTTGTACTTCACCATGCTCTTTGGTTGCCTGGCCATACCCTTGGCCACACCCTCATGTTGCCTAGCCACGCCCTCTTGATCACACCTTCATGTGGCTTAACCATACCTCTTACAAACTCACAGGCATGTCCCTATTTTCATCTGTGAAATGTTGGAGGGTATGGAACGGAATACTGAGACAGAAATAGTGGCAGGACAGAAGGGTCGGGGAGTGTGTTGTGTGTGCCACTGGGGTGTTGCAGTGCTGTGCCAGGATAAAACGCCAGTGAAGATTGGCCGGCCCCAGGTCTTGTGAATGGGCCTGACACCCCCACAAAAGCTTCTAGTCAGGCTTACTCCATGTTGTGAGCAGCAGCAAGGGACTCAGCTTGCTGCCTCTCCCTGACACAACCTTATCCTCAGGACTTTGTACTCCCAAGGAACTAGGCATGGTAGCTTTTTTCCTCCTGCTTATGGTGGATGGATTTTCTGAATTATTCACCACAAGCAGCAGCTGCCATTGGAGCCTTCCTTTGAAATGCAAACAGCGGCTTCAAAGCGATTTATTTATTTATTATATTTATACCCTGCCTTTTTTCCTGCAAGGAACCCAAGGCGGCTTACATAATCCTCCTCCTCCTCTCCATTTTATCCTCACAACAACCCTGTGAGGTAGGTTAGGCTGAGAGGCAGTGACTGGCCCAAAGTCACCCAGTGAGTTTCATGGCCGAGCGGGGACTAGAACCCGGATCTCCCGAGTCCCAGTCCAACACTCTCACGGGGCAGGATTGGGTGGGGGAGAGAGTTAAACTCCCTTTCCCTACCTGCCATGGTTCTGAGGCTATTCAGGCTTCCCCTTGGCTGATATTTACATAGCCAACCACATGTAAGCACATTGCCTTTCATGCAATTAACATCAAGTGTAGTTTTGCCCTTAAGAATTATGCTAGAAAGTTTTTTTGCCTCTAGTGCTCTGGTGTTGTTTAAAAAAAGAAAGAAAGAAAAGAAAGCAGTGGGGTGTATATGGTTTGATTATGGTTAATGTAGTTTGTCAGACAGGAAAAGGCAGTGTTTAATGCGAACAATTGCCTCTAGAAAGTTGCGTGCTTTCCAGACTATCCTTCTAGCAGTGTCTTCTTGGATATGCTGGCCCTGGAATTTCTAAGAGCGAAAAAAGAAGGGGGTGGGGAGTTTGAACTTCTGAATATGTATAATGCAGTTTAGTATGACATAATTGCACAGGTACAGATTTAAAAGAACATGTTTTAGAACTTGATTCTATCAACGTTTACTAGGAAGTGTCCCATTGGGCAGTATCCTGTACTGCCACTACATCTCCATTAGTTCTGTTGCACCAGTGGAACAGACTGCAAGTGCACCAGGAAATAGCAGTTCCTGAAATAAACCCGGAATTGGGTGGAAACTCTCATTTCAAGGACAAGACTCCTTCTGTGAGTTCTGCTGACCTGCCCTGTTCCAGAAATGAGCATTGCCACTCCTTTCTGGTTGTTTCAGGAACTCTGTGAGTCCTTGTTGCTCAAGCAGTCCATTCCACTAGCACAGGAGCAGTGTAGGATACTGGCCATTGAGTTTAATGGTGCTTGGATAGCTATTCTGCCTTTCCTTCTTTAACAGATTTTCCACAGTAAGAAAAAAGGTGGAAGCAGTGGGGGAACATGGGAGCCTTATAAATGGATGACAATGTCGTCTGGACTGCCTATAAAATTATGTGAATGAGGAAGGGTGATTGCACATTAAAAGCCTCGTCTGGAAACACTTTTCTTCCCAAGTAAGAGTGGCTAGGATTGCAACATTAATCCTATCTCTTTTAAAAGGGCCTTTCACATTACCTGTGTTCTGGCAGTGCCACGGACTTATATGATTATTTCATTGAGTATCCAGTTTAGAGTTCACCACACCGTGGTTCAATTTTGCCATGGCAGAGTGAGCATCAATTTGTGTGTGTGGCAAATAGGCATGTACGGATTTTGCTAACTCTGTTCCATCAGTGTTTCGCAGATTGTGTTTGTCAGGCATCTTTTGTTCCGTCGTCCACTCATTGACAGAATCGGATTTCATGTATGAGAATTTACCGTATTTTTCACGCCATAAGACGCACCGGACCATAAGACGCACTTACTGTATGG
Organism: Shinisaurus crocodilurus; assembly: GCA_021292165.1. Lineage (NCBI taxonomy): Eukaryota > Metazoa > Chordata > Lepidosauria > Squamata > Shinisauridae > Shinisaurus > Shinisaurus crocodilurus. The sequence goes on along the minus strand of CM037877.1, from coordinate 267,901,923 downwards.
TACAAAAAAATTTTAAAAAAAAAATCAGCTGAGAGGCGGGGACTTCCCCCGCCCCACCCAGGAGTCCTCCGCTCTTCCGGACCAGCAGAGGAAAGTAAATAATAATAATAATAATAATAATAATAATAATAATAATAATAATAAATTATTTTTTTTTACTATATTCACTCCATAGGATGCACAGACATTTCCACCTAGTTTTTTGGGGGTGTAAAGTGTGTCTTATGGAGTGAAAAATACGGTAGCTCCTGTTTGCAAGTGCACACTTGTGCAAGTTCCCTACCCCTCAAAGAGTGAAAAACTGGTTTGCAAGTCCACGGAATTCACATGACTCCGAAAAAGCCGGTCTGCTGTGGAATCTGCAGGTCGGATTCATAGAAATCCAAACTCATTCGGTTACTCTGAATCTCTGTTCCGCTGGCTGCGGCATGCTGGGAGTTGTAGGCCAAAAACTTCTGGGGACCCAAGGTTGGAGAACACTGCGGTTGGATGACCTCCTTTGTTACGTCAGTGTGTGCCCAGTAGCTCATGTCCTGTTACACTAAAATGTGTGTGAATTAATTGTCAGCAGCGAGCAAGAAGATAGCTACTTGTGAACATTTTGGTTTTGCAGAACGGATTGCACGAAACGCCCTTCTGTGAGCTAATGACCATAGTGTTCAAACATTCCTGCCTTCCAGCCCAAAGTAAGAGTTGTCTCACATTGCATAGTGGCAAGCATGTTTGCTGTGCATTTACATTGGTGTTTATGTGTTGTACCACCAGAAAAGGTGACGGGCAGATGACACACGGCTGCAGTTCCCTTGGCGTGTGCCTACTGCGTGTTTGGAGGTGCCCGTCTCCTTTTCACATTTAACAATACATATTCACCACTGAGAATACTGTTGTAATGATGCAGCAAATTCTCCTGGGACTGTGGGAGTATGATCATTGGCCCCTAGCAGTCTACCGAAGTAACTCACCAGATTACAGTCATGCCTTGGATTGAGAGCATAATTCGTTCCGGAAATGTGCTTGCAATCCAAAACACTCTTATATCAAAACTGAAATCCCCCCAAAAAATTTGTACAGAGATTTTTAATTTAAGCCATACTACAGTACTTGTATTGCAAGACATCGCTTGTATATCAAGTCAAAAATAAATAAATAAATAAATAAATATTTAAAAATTTGCTTGTCTTGCAAAACGCTCTCAAACCAAGTTACTTGCAATCCAAGGGTTACTGTATTCCTGTTTTTAGCCAATAGATGGCATTACATCCTACCAATTTTTTTGTTGTGCTGGAAGCTGCTATGAAATACTGCTTGGTTATTAAGTGCGGGGCTTACGTCATTTTATTCCAGTGCAGAGAGGGGTCTCTCTTGTAGAGATTTCCTCACAGCTGCAGTTGGCAATGCTAGAACCAGGGAGTTTCCAGATTGTTATATGTTTCTGTTCCGAGACTCTGAAGAGCTCCAGCTGGGAACTTGCCACGGAGAGCGAGGCTCGGTGCTTGTGCCACAGTTCTTTAGTTGCCACGCTGACTTTACCTTTGCCAAGACAAATGAGGCTCCGGTGAATCTATCTAGCTCAGTGTTCTCCAACCTTGGGTCCCCAGATGTTTTTGGCCTACAACTCCCAGCATGCCCCAGCCAGCATAGCTGGCTGGGGCATGCTGGGAGTTGTAGGCCAAAAACATCCAGGGAACCAAGGTTGGAGAACACTGCAGACCGTTGACCCTGAGTGGCAGCAGGTCTCAAAGCCATTTCTTTGGGGTCTCCAGCAGAGGTCTGGCCCAGCCACCTGACAACAATACAACACTTGGATTTGGGGGCGTGGGGAAGAAATAGAGTGCCTTCCGTGAAATTCACAAGCCTACCCTGACTCCAATCTTAGCCAAATCACACACACCCTAGCTTTAAATGCAGTAGCTATGGCGGAAGATGCAAAAGGTAAAGGGACTGGCCCTCCTTTGCCTCCCCCCCCTAGAAGCCTCTCCCCCCAAACCTGATGCCGTCCAGATGTGCTGGGTGGCAACCCTCATCATCCCCAGCCAGCATGATGGGACTTGTAGTCCAATACATCTGGAGGGTGCCAGGTTGGAGAAGCTGTAATGGGATATTCTGAGGGATCATGATGCAGAATTTGGGCTCTTGTCCGGTGAGCTCTGCCTCCCTCGTTCTCTTGTGATGCAATTGCCCAGATCACTCTGCATCATCATTGTTTTCTTACAGTGGGTGGTGGGTGGGTGTAATAAAAGCAAAGAAAAAGGGGTTGGGAATGTAGAAGACTCAGAAAAGGGGCTCCCGGGGTTCCCATTCTTGATTTTGAAAGGCCAAAGGTCAAGGATTTTGAAAGGCCAAAGGCCAAGGAGATCCGGGTTCTAGTCCCCGCTCGGCCATGAAACTCACTGGGTGACTTTGGGCCAGTCACTGACTCTCAGCCTAACCTACCTCACTGGGTTGTTGTGAGGATAAAATGGAGAAGGAGGATGATTATGTAAGCTGCCTTGGGTTCCTTGCAGGAAAAAAAGGTGGGGTATAAATATAATAAATAAATAAATAAATAATATGGGTTCCTGCAAGGTATAGTGGGTATTTTCAGAGAAGAAAGGACAGGGTCTGGCAGCCAAGGACTATTTGGGGTACTGGAGAAGAGGGCAAGGAAACTCCCAGGCTACCCTTCACATCTGAGGAAATGGCCAACAGTGCTCTTGCGTCCTTTATTTCATCCATCCATTCCCTGCTGTCTTAAGTCTCACCTCTTTGTTTTGCTTGCCTAATCGGAGGTGAGTGCAAATTTTGGACCGCTGTAGTGGGCGAAAGGAGGGGATTGTGTGGCGGGCAGGGAGGTGGTCCAGGACTGGAATGAGGCAGCGGGCCAAGCCTGCTGCAGTCATGAAGGAGAGCAAAGAGGCTGCGGTGTCAGGGATGCTGCCCGTTGCTGGCTGTGCGGGCTTCCCAAGCAGTTTTTTTTTCCCGCTCAGGAGATATACCCGCACCACAACACACACACACGCGCGCGCGCGCGCACCATCTATTTTTATCCGATCTCCCGGCTGAATGAGCAGAATCCCTTCTCCGCGCTGACATCCAATTTAGCAGGATCCCTGCTGGCTCAGCACGTGAGGGGGAAACCGAATGCCGGAGCTATTTTCAATCCCCATAAATATTCATCTCCTTCAGGCAGCCAGGTTTTTTTTGCTGTGTAGTAGGAAAGCAGCAAGCGGCGGTGGAGGAGGAGGAGGAGGAGGGAGGGACGGGAGGCACATGGGGGATGCCGGGGATTTCTGCTCGCGCTTGCTATCAAAAGGAGGCCTCTGATGCTCTTTGCTCTGACTTCTCCGGCTCTTTCGAGGAAGGGGAAGGAGAGGCCAAAGGCTTTGGGCTGTTCCCCCCCCCCCCATCCATGCACCCGCCCGTGACTCTTCTGCCTCTGTTGTCTTTCCCCATTGTCGATGTCAGATTGTAAGCACCTTGAAGACAGGGGCCTTTATAATACAATCATGCCTTGGATTGAGAGCATAATTCGTTCCAGAAACGTGCTTGTAATCCAAAACACTCTTATATCAAAACGAAATCCCCCCCCAAAATTTGTACACAGATTTTTAATTTAAGCCGTACTACAGTACTTGTATTGCAAGACGTAGCTTGTATATCAAGTAAAAAATAAATAAATATTTAAAAATTTGCTTCTCTTGCAAAATGCTCTCAAACCAAGTTACTTGCAATCCAAGGTATTACTATATATATATATATATATATATATATATGCATATTTATTTCAACTCTGTAAAGCACCATCTCTATGACTGATGCAGTATATAAATAATAAATATATATTGCAGTGTGGTCGTCTTAAAGCATGTATGCTCAGAAATAGGTATATCGGCGAATTCAATGGGACTTACTCCCCAGTAAGCATGCATTGCATCTTAGCTTTGGGAGGTGATAGTATGAATACTTTGCTTCATAGTAAGCTCCGTTGAACATCGTGAGACTTAACCTCTGAGTAAAATACGCTTGTGATGGCACTGGTAGTCTCTTCCTCAGCTAGATCGGCCTCCACACAAACCTAATACCCTCCAGATGTGTTTAACTACAACTCCCATAATCTCCAGCCAGCATGGTCATTGCTGACTGGGGATGGTGGGGATTGTAGTCCAACACATCTGGAGGGTGCTGGGTTGGGGAAGGCAGCAGACTTCTTTAAAAAAGATTAATTATCATCTTAGACCAGTGTTCTCCAACCTTGGGTCCCCAGATGTTTTTGGCCTACAACTCCCAGCATGCCCCAGCCAGCGGAAGCATACCTTCTTCTCTCTCACACACAAGAGGAAATGCCTCTTTCTAAGATGGTGCATGATGTCATTTTTTAAACATATGTCTATTTAAATGATTAGAACTTGATCTATTCTTTCCCAATCTGTTTATAGATTCATAGATTATAGAGTTGGAAGGAGCCTACAAGGCTATCGAGTCCAACCCCCTGCTCAGTGCAGGAAACTAGAGGAGGGGTCTCCCATCCAAGTAACAACCAGGCTTGACCCTGCTTAGCTTTCCACGCTCAGACAAGCTGAGCCAGCATAAGCCACAGGCCTGTATGTTGCCCTCTAGATGTTTTGGACTACAGATCCCATTATCCCTGAGCATTGGCCATGCTGGCAAACTGCTGGAAGTTGCAGGTTGGAAAAGCCTCTCTACATTTAATGCCGTTCAGGTGTGCAACAGGGCAAAAATCTGAAAAATGCTTGCCAAGCATTTGGGGGTCTAAGAAGGCAGAGCCTGGCAATGCCAGTTGGGAGAGCATTGTTTTATTCATGCATTTATTGTAAGCATTTATAAGCCGCCTTTTAGGGCAATGGTAGGGAACGTGTGGCTTGTTAGACTGCAGCACCCATCAGCCCCAGCCAGCATGGCCAAATCTCAGGGAAGATGGGAGTTGGGGTCCATCAACATCTGGAGGGGCCCGGGTTCCCCAGCCCTGTTTTAGGGCAAAGTCCTCTCAAGGCAGATTATGTAAAAGGAACAAAAAAACAACAAAAAAAACACAGAATCACCATAAAACAGAATCCTATTTAAAACCTCAGTGAAAATGTGAAAGCAAAACAGCCTGTTAAAACAGGAAAGCCAGGCAATCTGCAGGCAGCGCTGTCTGTCTTGTTTTTTTTTACAGAACACACAGTGACGGTCTGGAGGGGTGGGGTGGGGAGAGAGAACCGACAACCGAGGCACAGAGACTTGCTCGGGGTTGCTCAGGAAATATGTGGCAGGCATTCCAATGAAAAAAGCTGTCCCTCTGGATCTTCCCGGCAACCCTCTCAGATGCCAGTCCTTGCAGTGACATTGCAGATTTCTCCCTGGTTGAGCGGCCGCTCTCAGTTCCGTAAGCCCTGACTGGGAGGCCTGCTGCACGCTGTTTGCTCTCTGCACGCTCCCTTGGCCCCCCAACCCCAGAGGTCGGTCGGTCGGTCGGTCAGTGCTGCTCTTCAGCTGCTGCTGCTGCTGCTTTGCAGTCTGGGTCAACACACGTTTCTATATTTAGCAGGAGCTGCTTCAGCGACATCGACTATTTATAAACCTCCCTGGCAGCCTCCCGCGCACTCCCACCCCGTCTGAGTGCAGAATGAGGGGGCTCCTCGGATGCTGGGGAAGAAGGTGTGCGGCACAATCCTACCGCACTGCAGCCTTGCTTGGCTGGCGGGGGTGGGAGGGGATGGAAGTCGTGTGCGTCACTGTGTGGAGCGGGGCGGGGGGGACTGACTTATCTGTGGGCAGCTGCCAGAGGGCTTCCCAGGCTTGGCCATCGAGGAAAATGGACTGTGTGTGTTTCACTAGCTGTAATTAACAGATAGCAGAAAGGCAAGGCAAACATAAGGATGTGTCTAAAAAGGCGGTCACAGGGGGGGAGAGCGAGCGAGCGAGAGTGGACTGCATTTGCAGGGAGGGAAATCCGTGGCTGTCAGAAGAAAGCAGTTCAAGGGGAAAAGGAAGGGAAGCAATTGCCGGATGCAGATAAATGCAGCTGGGGGGGGGGGTGTCTTCTTAGGGACAGCTATCTAGAGATACATGATTAAGGAGAGTAAGAGGAAAGCAATAGGAAACCTGACTAGTTTCAGTTAGATCTGAAATAACTGTAAACTCCTTAGACCTCCTCTGCAGGGGTCTTTTGCTTTTCAGTCATACTTTTTGGGGGGTTTTTTTGTTTTTGCTTTTCAATCACATTTTAAAAAATGGACTGTATTCAGCTCAGAGACGACCACTAATGTCCATGGCTGGCCCTAGGAAACAAAACCGTCAAGAAAAAGTTGGGAGGAAGTGACGACAATCTTACACCATCTGTGCACACACATGGAAGAGGCTTTTGCACTGCATTGTACATTCTACCCAACATCAGTTTTAAATGTTAATCCCAGAACATGTGAGGAAATGCAAAATCCCGATTCAGCTTGTGAAAAAGCCCCTTGGTTTGTACCCTCCTGTTTTAGTTGAGACCTGTTGGGATTGGTTGTAGTGATGGGGCTCCCTCACACATTCTTGGGGACGACGACTGGCGACCATCATAGTTAAGGCCAACATGTTGGGGGTGTGGTGGTGTCTAGCACAAGTTTCCTTGATGGGTTTTATTCACTCCAAAGCAAAGCTTCACTCTGCCATACTTAGGGCGCAATCCTATGTATGTTTAGACAGAAAAAAGTCCTACAGCTCCCAGTATTCTCCAGTCAGACAGGCCAGCTGGGAAATAATGGGAATTGTAGGACTTTTTTCTGTCTAAACATGCATAGGATTGCGCTTTTAATGTCAGGAAGGCTCATATGTGGTGGAGTTGTAAAAGTGTACTGGATTTCTGAAACAAAATTTTTGTAGAAATTTCAGAGATTATTGGCATTAATTTGGAGGTCTGTCCAATTAGGGTTGTAATCAATATTGGAGAAACTTGTTTGTTCTCAAGAGATAAAGGAACTAATTGTAAATTTGTTAACTGCGAGGAGATTAATGATAGCAAGGAAATGGAAAGTTCAACATGAGTTTTCAATTATTGATGGGCATAAGGAGGTGTGGGATATTGCCTTAAATGATAAATTAACTTGTAGCATCAAATGTAAAAAGGGACAATTAAAGAAAAATAACTTTAAGGATATTTGGGGACTATTCCTAGATTATGTTTTCGTAGAGGGAAAGGGGAGCAAGCCATGTCCAGATATGATGTATTTTTGGAATGTTGATGATAATGGATTGTTATGATAGAAATTATTTCTTGGTCCCGTAGTGATGGGTGCACTCTATTAGTTACATGTATATTTTTTATTTGTTATATATATATATATATATATATATATACACACACACACACACACATATATTTGTTTGAAATAAAGTTAAATACTTCTTTAAAAAAAAGAATGTCAGGAAGAATTTTTCTCTCTGACATCAAATTGGCTAGTGAGCCTCAGTATGTGGCCTGGCTTGCTTACAAGCACTTTACATATTCTGGATTGTAGAGGCAAATGCAGTAGGAAGCTGGCAGAGGGATGATTTTTGGCAGAGGGCTAGGCGGAATATGTATCTACACCACAGACTGATACAGGTTTAATAGTGTCAGACCTGGCTGCCGTAAGTAGAGGGCAGAGGAAATCAAAGCAAAAGCTGAAGATTATTGATAGCTTAGCACAGCGTTCTCCAACCTTGGGTCCCCAGATGTTTTTGGCCTACAACTCCCAGCATGCCCCAGCCAGCGTAGCTTAGCTGGCTGGGGCATGCTGGGAGTTGTAGGCCAAAAACATCTGGGGACCCAAGGTTGGAGAACACTGGCTTAGCAGGAGCAAGTATCTCAGTTGTTCAGTTCATTGAGCAAACTTGACGTGGAAGCTTTTATATGGGTCAAGGAAATAAAATTGGAGCTGCTCTGGCCTATTAGAGGAAAGAGACTTCCTTGGATAGTGTGGCTGATCACCCTACACAGTTCCATCCTTTGTGTATAGTTAGGTGGTGTTGCACATGATGCATCCCTGCCTGTTTCTCCTCAGGTCACCAGTTCAAGACCAGCTGTGAATTCAAGTCTTGACAAATAATAATTTCTTCTTGCCAGGAGGACATCCTGGGAACTATTCTTTGGAGGCAGGGTAGGTTGCTAGGGAATTCTCGGCACTCTCAGCAAATTACAGTGCCTAGGATTCTTTGGGGAATCCATGAAAAGTTTAACTGGCATAAAACTACTAGAAGTGTGTCATGCAGTTGTGCCTTAAATGGCCTCTTGGTACCATCTAGCTCAGGGCTCTCCAACCTTGGGTCCCCAGATGTTGCTGGCCTACAGCTCCCAGAATCCCTTGCCATTAGCCATGCTGGCTGGGTATGCTGGGAGCTGTAGGCCAGCAACACCTGGGGACCCAAGTTTGGAGAGCTCTGATCTAGCTGCCAGGCCATAGGGGTGGTGGCGGGCTCGAACCGCTTACCTCTGGATTTCAGCACCCCAGTCCTCCGGTGGAGAGCTGTGAAAAAGGCCAAAAACACAGCACTCTCTGGATCTGGATCTGGATCATTTAGGAACATAGGAAGCTGCCGTATACCGAGTCAGGCCATTGGTCCATCTAGCCCAGTATTGTTAACACTGACTGACAGCAATGGTTCTCCAGGGTTCCAGGCAAGAGTTTTGTCTACCCTACCTGGAAATGCTGAGGACTGAACCTGGGACCTTCTGCATGCAAAGCAGGTGCTCTAGCACTGAGCTGTGGCCCTTGTTTCCTAAGCAAGCCCTGCCTCCAGAGTTTTATCTCATTGGCCAGTGCTTGCAGGAAACAGTTTAAGGGCCCCAAAGACCATTGGGAATCATGTAGGGTAATTCTCTCGCTCCTCTTTAATTCTGGCTTTTGGCACACACGTTCTTTGACTATGTGCGTGTTTGTGGCCTGGATTGGGCTTGGCCTGTGACCTTCTGTTGTGACCCTCAGTCCAACTCTGACCCATGCTCCCGCTTGGTGATTCTACTCCGTCCCAGCTTCTGATCCCCTGGCTTGACCCTTGGACTGTTCTGACATGCTCTGCCTTGCATTTCCCACCTGCTTGTGCCTCAGCAGATGCTGGCTTCTCGTTGACGTCACCCGTGGCCTGGCATGACACCAGTTCTGCAGTTTTGTTTTTGCAGATAACCATGCCTGCTATTTTAGGTATCTTTGGGAAATGGCACTGGCATTATTACTTCAGAGTGAAAGGTGACTGTTGCCCAGACCCTCACAACAACAACAGCTACTACTTTTTGATAGGATTTCCTGTGTGGTCTCCTGTTTGGATAACCAAAACCACACATCAACCGTTCTGCAGCCCGGGCCCTGCATAAAGCTGCTTTTTGATCCCACCGTCTCTTGCTACAGGAAGCCTGAGCCTATGCCAGCACAGGGGCATAATGGCATTTTCCCCTTCTCTTTCCTGGCATTCTGCTTCTGAGTCATGAGTGTTTAGGAGAGTTCTTGTGACTTCTGGAGGCAGCTGTCTCTTCTCCCCCCCCCCCCCCCGCTTCCGCCCCATTCCCATACCTCATTGCTGTGTCCACAGTGTAAAGACCACTGCATTCTCACGGAAGCAGGCATGTTTGAATCCCTCCTTGGAGAATTCTTTTCATAAAAATGGGGACTCCTCGCTAAGGGAAAGCACTGAGAACATAGATTTCATAGATCACAGAGTTGGAAGGGGCCTACAAGGCCATCAAGTCCAACAGTCCCTGCTCAATGCAGGAAACTAGAGGAGGGGTCTCCCATCCAAGTAACAGCCAGGCCCGACTCTGCTTAGCTTTCCACGCTCAGACAAGCTGAGCCAGCGTGAGCCACAGGCCATGTATAACATTTCCAAGTGAGCATAATGGGAGAGGTTGCTTTTTCCTCATCTTCATGAGATAGGGCCTGCATGACTTGTGTGACTCATGAAGCCAACAGAGTCCATCGGCCACATATGGTGGTCTAACAGAGGCCTCCTGCTCCTGTCTTTGCCTGGGACTGCAAAGAACTTGGGGGGGGGGCAGGGGTAGCACATGGGAAGCCACAGTACGTGGCTGGTGGGGTGCATTCAGCTTGGTGGGTCACTGGTTGTACCAGCTGCCCGGGGCTGGCCCAAGGCGTTTTGCAGCCTGAGACAAACAAGTTGTCCCAATACAGAAGCCAACTGGACTGACAGTTAAAACTTACTTCAACACTGGTGAAGGGACAGTATCTTGCAGTGCCCCCGAGGGCAGCAAGGCTAGCTTGGGGAGCACAGGGCAAGCCACATGGCACGTCCTCCGACACATTACCACAGTTTGCCAACCCCCAGCATCTGCTGCCCGAGGCAGCCTCCTCACTCTGCCTCATAGTAGGGGCCAGTTCTGCGGTTGCCTCAGACCAATTCCTCTGTATGTAACACACCTCTGTGGGTTTGCTAAGTTCCAGCTGGTTGAGCTCCAAAGGATTCCAGCCACATTTCTCAAAGCGGGACTATTTATTTATTCATTTTTATTTAATACATTTTTATACCGCCCAATAGCTGAAGCTCTCTGGGCGGTTTACAACAGTTAAAATAATAAATACAATATAATGTAAATATAAGATTTAAAACCACAGATTAAAAAACAAAAAGCAAAGCTAGCAGCAGCAGTTCAAATTACAATAACAGAGTTAAAAACAACTACAAGATTACAATGATTGAAAATGATTAAAATGCCTGGGAGAATAGAAAGGTCTTCACCTGGCGCCGGAAAGAATACAATGTAGGCGCCAGGCGAGCCTCTTTGGGGAGCTCATTCCACAACCAGGGTGCCACAGCAGAAAAGGCCCTCCTATTTCATTCACAGTTCTTAATGTGAGGGGGATGTGTTTTATTCTGCATGCCTACTAGTGCAAATATCTTTGGCTCTTGGCCCTCAGGGAGCACCACACCTGTTCAGAGAATTTCAATTGACCCTCTTCAAAGTAATTCCAATTCATCCAAATTATGAATGGTGTTGAGGGAGGGGATATTTTTCCCCCTCCCCCTCTCTCACAACACAAAAACTTGGGGGCACCCAATAAAACTGATTTCCCATAGTTACAGGATTGATAAGAGAAAGTACTTCTTCACACGGTGCATAATGTACTTGCTTACTGTAGTATTGTTTTGTGTCCAATGGGGCTTTTGTCGTCTGAACCCGGCAAGGTGCATGGCGGGGGGGTTGCTTCAAAACCACCCCAGAACCCATCGCTTGTTGTAGGGCTCTGGGGTGGTTTTGAAGCCGCCCCCCTGCTGCGCACCTCACCGGGTTCGGATGTCATGGCAAGCTGCGCAACACGAGGGTAATTAGGCAAATCGCGTGGCACGTGACTGGCTCTCTTGGGGGCAGGGAAAAGAAGCCACCCTGGCTTCTTTCTGCCATGATTGTGTGAACCCAGGGATTGTATTATTCTGCAACCTTTGAAAGCCAATATTTACCACGCTGAGGTACATGACCAGCATTGGCTCCTGCATCACCATCAGCTGGTCGGTTCCAACATGCCCAAGGCATGTATTCACCTTGCAGACACTGCATATTTATTTATTTATTTATTATATTTATACCCCGCCTTTTTTCCTGCAAGGAACCCAAGCAAGGCGGCTTACATAATCCTTATCCTCCTCTCCATTTTACCCTCACTACATCCCTGTGAGGTAGGTTAGGCTGAGAGTCAGTGATTGGCCCAAAGCCACCCAGTGAGTTTCATGGCCGAGTTTCATGGCCATGTACAGGTATTGCCTGGTGAAAGTTTTGCATCTCCTCTTGGATGTTGAAGAGCTAGCAGGAGCTCATTGGATGCCACTGGAACCTCAACACGGGCCAAGGCTTGGCCCTCTCTCCCTAGGCAGACCCATTTCCACAAAGAAAAGAGACTTATCCCTGGGGGCTCCTGCCGGCTTCCCTGTGGATAGGTTCCCTTAGGGACTGGGGTTCTTATGCCACCTGTCTTCACTGCTCCGGATCTGAATTTTAAGGGAAACATATTGTTTTTTAAATTTATTTCAGAGAATGTATATCCTGCCCTTCCACTGGATACACAGGGTGACTCACAACAGTTTTAAAAAATATATATATGCAAGAATAAGTATAAAACAATGAAAACAAAACGCAGAGCCTAGTGCAGCAGAGGAAGCAATCTGAAAATATGAGGTTCAGCCACTGAAAACCTCAGCCTGACAGGTTAAACCAGTCCACAGAAGTTACTAGCCAGCTAACAAAATTACTAGCCCACTGGGGGCTAGCAGAGGAAGGGGGGTTCTGGCCCTCCTACAGAGCAGCGCACACTGCATTTCTGTGCTGGGCACAGAGGAGGGACTGAGCGTTAGTGAGCCCACCCATTCACCTGCCTGCGATTCCTTCTTGCCTATGGCTCTGCTGGTGCTTGAATACAACACTGTTTTTGCTGGGCTTTAAAAATTATTATTATTATTGTTACATTTATATATCCCACCTTTGTCCTTCTTGCAAGGAACCCAAGGCAGCTTATATGTCCTCCTCCTCTATTGTGTCCCCTCCCTCCACTCATTAGTTTGCATCAAGCAGAGCTGGCCCTACCATTAGGTAAAGAGGGGCAGCCTTCTCAGGAAGGGAGTGTATTGGGAGTTTATTGTTAGGGGTTGCATAAAGCGTGTAGCATAGGGGAGACAAGCCCACATCTGACTCTTATCTTTTTCTGCAGCTTCTTTTGTTCATTTCAACAACCGTTATGCAGTGGTACTTCCCAGAGAACTGTGCCCTGTGTTAATCAGTGTGCATTTGGGGCGGTGGGCGCCATTTGGATTTCCCACCACCGGGCACCAAATTATCGGAGGCTGGCTGGGCCTGGCACTGATCATGTTTCGTCCTTGTTTTTAACCATCTTGATCTCTGTGCTGACGTAAGCCTCCCAACGGGAAAGCTCCTCTTTCCAAGCAACTGACTTTTCCTCAACACTGTTTTCCTTTTGTAGTGGAACGGATTCTCCCTCCCAAAGCCCAGCCTCTCTGCAGAAATGTCTAAGCATCTCAGAGACACCCGTGTGTTTCCCTGTTGCCTGGAAACCAGGGATTTTTCAAGGGATCAAACAAGCTTTTCATGCTTCTCCTCAATGATTTTGCTTCTTACTTTGCCTACACAAGCTCGAGCACTCCCCTAGTACACACAGAAACACACACACACACACACACACACACACACCACCACCACCACCAGCAGCAGCACCACAAAGGGCATTCTAAAAATAGCTCCTGGTGGGAAAGTGCTGAGTGCCTCAATGGAGGGAAATCCTAATGAGGTTCCGGAAAGGAAACACCTGGGGCTGCCATTGCTTCGAATTTAGTTGAAGCTAAAAATAGACCTGCAATGGACTGTGTGTGCCCTTTGACAGGGAGACGGAGATCCTATTGGTATGCACAGGATCATGATGTACCACGATTCTAGAGAAGCCATTTTCATTACCACGTTTCAAGGTTTTGACCTAAAACACGTATACACATACGGGTTGGGACACCAGGTTTCTCAAGGGCCCACCTACTCACATATATGAACCTTTAGGTTTTTCCAGCCATAATTCTTGCTGCTGTTAACTCCATGGAAATTGTTTCCTCGAAAGTGGGTTAGGGGCTTAAAAAAAGAAAGAAAGAAAAGAAAAAGGGGGGGGAAAGTCAAGGCTTGGCAGCAGAGCCCCACAAGCAGCAATGGTGCCCTCCACATGCATTGGACTAGAACACCCATTAGCTCCAGCCAGCCAACGTATCTGGAGAACACCATGTTGGGGAATCCAACGTATCTGGAGAACACCATGTTGGGGAAAGCTGTTTGGCGGCCCTCCTCATTCCTCCAGGACAGTGTTCTCCAACCTTGGGTCCCCAGATGTTTTTGGCCTACAACTCCCAGCATGTTACACAGGATCACTGTGTAACAGCGTTCTATTGCCCGGACCACCTTTGGCTGGCAGCCACGCTACAAGCGAATCCCATAGCACACCTCCCCCAGGACCCCAGCATAGCCACCTCAGTATTCAAAAAAGCAGACTTGCAGCTTCCATTTTGCCTTCAAACACTTTGGCATAAGATTGTTTCCATCCACGGGAGACTTACCGGTAAGTTGTATTCGAGTGCTTGTCTCTCATGGAAAGCTTAGAGCAGGGGTGCGTGGGTGGAAGGGAGGTGGAGGTCTGGATCTCACCGAGGTAGATCAGCGAGGAATTCTGGCTCCCGATTAAACAACACCAGCAACAACAAAAGTCCCCCCCCTCCCCTAAATAAGGCTTGTTAGAATCCCTGATCTGTAGTACATGACGGAGGTTTACAAAATGGTGCATGATGTGGAGAAAGTGCAGAGGGAGGAAAAAACTTCCCTCCCTCTCTCATAATATTAGAACTTGGGAGTCATCCAATGAAGCTGAATGGTGGGAGATTCAGGATAGATAAAAGGAAGAACATCTTCTTGCAGCGGATAGTTAAACTATGGGATCCACTACCACAGGATGTAGTGATGGCCAACGACTTGGATAGCTTTAAACGGGGATTAGGGAAATTCATGGAGAATCAATGGCTACTTGACATGATGGCTACATCATGTTACCTCCAGGATCAAAGGCAGCATGCTTCTGAATCCCAGTTGCTGGGGAACAGCAGGTGAGGGACTACTGCCCTTATGCCCTGCTGGGCTTTCCATATGCATCTGGTTGGCCGCTGTGGGAACAGGATGCTGGACTAACTTTTGGTCTGACCCAGGCAGCATGGCCCTTCTTATGCCCTTAAATCAGATGTAGATTTGAACTTGTAAATGCAGGTTATCCTATTGTATGTCTCATGGGGTACTATAGGTAATTGACTCCATCCTTTGAGGTACCATTTTGCATCTGGCTCCACTTGACACCCCCCCCCCCCACACACAGAGACTGTTTCATAGTAGTAGTAGTAGTAGGCGATCACTCGTGACTGAGTAAGATTGTCTTCCAGGATAAAATTACATAAGAAAATTATATAAAAAGGAAATTGTATAAAATTGTGTAGACTCTAGTGATGGGTCCGTAAGTGACTGTGGAGGCCAATTCTAGATCCACACAGCTTCCCACAGTGAGGACACAGGTTACCAGATGGAAGATGGTCCTGGAAAGGATTTGTTTGACGTGCTTTCCGCTTAGCACGTTTCTCCCTTTCACCTTGCACTCGGGCTTCTTCAAAGTCCATAGAACCTTTGTGAAAGGCCAACCTCCAGTTAGATCGTTCATGGGCCAGAGTTTCCCAGTTCTCGATGTTTATATTGCATTTTTTTAGATTAGCCTTATGAACATCTTTAAACCTCTCATACTGACCACCGATATTCCGCTTTCTATCCTTGAGTTGGGAATAAAGTAACTGCTTTGGGAGACGGCAGTCAGACATTCAAACAACATGACCAGTCCATTGAAGTTGGCGTTGAAGGATCATTTTTTCAACGCTAGTAGTCTTTGCTTCTTCCAGTATACTGACCTTTGTTCTCCTATCTTCCCAAGTAATTAGCAGGATTTTCCGGAGGTAATGTTGATGAAATCTTTCAAGGAGGTGGAAATGACGTTTATAGATAGTCCATGTTTCCCAGCCATACAATAAAGTTAGTAGTACAATGGCTTTATAAACCAGCGTTTTGGTCTCCCTACAGATATCCCGATCCTAGAATACTCTACACTTCATTCGAGAAAATGCGGCACTTGCGGAGCTCAAGTGCCCCCCCCCCCCCACATACTGTTTCATACCTGGCTCCAGTTGGTGGACCTCAGGTTTCTAGGAAAAAACAAAGTAGATCTTGCCAAGTAGAATGCCCTTGCCTGGCTTGGAGCTTGCCATTCAGAAAGCTTGACAAGAACTTCCGTTGTCTCTCTTAAACAAGAACAGAACACACACAGGAAACACCTCTTGGCTCCACCCAGAAACAACAAAGTTTAGTGCCACATGCTGGGAGTTGTAGGCCAAAAACATCTGGGGACCCAAGGTTGGAGAACACTGCCCTACTTAATACAGGCTCTGCAATGCAGGGTGCAGCTACAGCACCCCTGACAGATGGCCATCTAGCCTCTGCTTAAATACCCCCAGCAAGGGAGAACCCACCACCTCCTGAGGACAATCTGTTCCACTGCTGAACAGCAATCATTGTTAGGAAGTTTCTCCTAATGTTTAGCAGAAATCTGCTCCCCTGCAATTTCTACCTGTTGGTTCTAACTGGACACAGTACTCCAAATGTGGCCTGACTAATGCAGAATAGAGTGAAACTATTATTTCCCATGATTTGGACCTGATGCTTCTGTTAATGCATCCCAAGATTGCATTAGCTTTGTTAGCTGCCGGATCACACTGCTGGCTCATATTCAGCTTGTGATCCACTAAAACACCTAGGTCCTTTTCACATGAACTTCTGTGAAGCGAGGCGAGGTCCCCCCCCCCCATCCTTTACGTGTGTCTTTGATTTTTGTATACCTAAATGCAAGAGTTTACATTTATCCCTATTGAATCTCATTTTGTTAGATTAGGCCCAGTGTTCCAGCCTGTCTAGATCCTTTTGGATCTTGATCCTGTCTTCTGTGGTGTTGGCTGTCCCTCCTAGCTTTGTGTCATCCTTCTACACCCTCATCCAACTCATTATAACAATGTTGAACACCGCAGGGCCTAGGACAGAGTCCTGTGGCAGTGTGGCACTCCACCTCCAGGAGGATGCCAAGCCGTTAATTAGTACTTGTTGAGTATGGTTGCTCAACCAGCTGTGGATCCACCTAACTGTAATATTGTCCAACCCACATTTTGACACTGTCCACACACTGCCCAGTCAGCAGAAGAGAAACATTTGGAATGAGAATGAACATT
The DNA here is from genome assembly GCA_021292165.1 of Shinisaurus crocodilurus. NCBI lineage: Eukaryota > Metazoa > Chordata > Lepidosauria > Squamata > Shinisauridae > Shinisaurus > Shinisaurus crocodilurus. Next base: position 267,885,129 of record CM037877.1, on the reverse strand, counting down.
CTGGCCATCTGTACAACTTATACTTACTGGAACAGTGTTCTCCAACCTTGGGTCCCCAGATGTTTTTGGCGTACAACTCCCAGCATGCCGCAGCCAGCTACGCTGGGGACCCAAGGTTGGAGAACACTGTACTAGTAGAAGGTCAGAAATGCTTAGTATTTTTCAGCTGCCTTTCCTGCAAGGCTCTCATGGTGACATAGTTGGTTCTTCTTCCCCCTGGCTTTTATCCTCAAGACAACTCAGAGAGATAATAATGACTGGCCCAGGGTCACTCAGTGAACTTCATGGCTGAGTAGGGATTTGAACCCTGACCTCCCTATTCCTAGTCTAACATTTGGACCACTACTCCACACTGGCTCTCACCAGGGATGGGGACTCGGACTCCAAGACTCGACGCGTGAGTCGGACTGAGTCCCCCCTCTGACTCGAGTTCAGACTCGAGTCCCAATATTTTTAATGGGACTCGAGACTCGACTCGGGACTCGAGACCAAGGACTCGTGTTCCAAAGTCGTGTTCCTCAAATGCAGCATGGATAGGTTTTAGGAAGCACAGCAAGTTTATTTTTTTAAAATCATTTTCCTAAAATGCAATTATGCAACCTTTCAGACATTTTGGGTTTGGCTGCCTCTGCCTGCCTGTTTGGGGTTCCCTGCCTCCTCTGCCTGTCTGGTTATTTTGGGGTTTTATTCATTCTATTTATACCCCGCCTTTTTTCCTGCAAGGAACCCAAGGCGGCTTACATAATCCTCCTCCTCCTCCTCCTCCTCCTCCTCCTCTCCAATTTATCCTCACAACAACCCTGTGAGGTAGGTGAGGCTGAGAGTCAGTGACTGGCCCAAAGTCACCCAGTGAGTTTCATGTCCGAGCGGGGACTAGATCTCCTGAGTCCCAGTCCAACACTCTAACCACTACGCCACACTGGGTTTGTCTGCCTGGTCTGTTCTTGCCAAAATCAGTTGCAGAGTTTTGAAATAAAAAGGCACACTTGTGCCTAGAATTTATTTAAACCACACATCTGAAATAGCCTTATTTTGTTGGGAAAACCCCCCATTGATTTTAATAGGGACTCGTGGAGTCAGCTTTGGGAGTGACTCGTGACTTATGAGTCACCATTTTGGACCAAGGACTCGGACTCGAGACTCGGGTCCAAAGACTCGTGACTCGACTCGTGACTCGAAACCAAGGACTCTTCAACATCCCTGGCTCTCACGTCTTAGTGGAGCTGGGGGTAAAAGATTGTATGGATGTTTTGGGGGTGTCAAGGTGTGGCATGATGGATTCTCATGTGGCATGGTTGGCAAAGGGGGTTATGGGGGATGATAAGCTCTGCCCCAGAGAAGTGTTGACAGGCTTTACAGGCTCTCAGTTGCTTTCTGGGCCCAATTTAAAACGTTGGGTTTTTTTTCTTAACCTCTAAATCCCTTAGGATGGGAAACCTGTAGCCGTCCAGATGTTGTTGGACTACAATGGCCATCGCCTCTGACCATTGGTCATGCTGGTTGGGGCTGAGTATCCTGGGTCTACGTACGTGGTCTTGGCCCAGGATACCTGAAGGTCCACCTATTCCTGTATGAAACTATCCATATGTTAAGATGCAGTTCAGACAGAGGCCCCACTTCATGTACCACCACAGTCTGAAGAATGGTGGGTGAACACAGGGCAGGACCTTCCCTGTGGTGGCACCAAAATGGTGGAGCTTCCTTTCTAGGGAATTTTGCTTTCTTCCTTTCTTGCTGACTTTTGGGTACTAAGCTAAGGTAACCCTCTTCTGGAGGCCTTTTGGGCATGCTCCAATGTGTTTAAATGAAAATTGATTACCTGGAATTTGGAATTTGGCAGTGATATATTTTTTAAAAATAAGGCTTGTTTTTATATGTATTAATTTTGTATTGCTTTTAGCATTTTTTTTTTAACCTGCCCTGAACATTTTAAATCGAAAGGTTATAAATCACTGTATAACTAAATTTGCACTACAAATCTGGTTTGAAGACACATCCAATTGAAGACAAACCATGAACTGATTTAAGCCTCACAGGGGGGGAAAAGGCTGTGCAGCCTGATCCTATGCAGTACATGGGATTACTGCCTTACAGCAGAACCCTATGCCTGCTTACTTGGAACCAAGTCCCACCGTGCTGCAATCTCAGGGAAACAAACAGGGATCTATACCGTGGGGAAACTAGGCATACTGTTCCCCACAGTGGGCTCTGCCTTTTGACTCTGGATCCCACATTCTCCTCTCACTTCCACCAAACATTTCCTAGATTTGGAGCCATGTTTTCAACTGTGATACCGACATACCCCTTTTCTTGAAGAGTACACGCTCATGCTGGAATGGAGGCTGGCAAAGGCAGACATCAACTAAACAATCCTTCTCCAGAACTGACCTTCTCTTTCTTCTTCTTCTTCTTCTTCTTCTTCTTCTTCTTATTATTATTCTTATTATTATTATTATTATTATTATTATTATTATTATTATTGTGTCACATTTTGTTCTTCTTAATTGAGGCAAGATCCCAGCCAGTTGCCCAGTAAATAGGTTAGTGTCTTAGTTCAGCCAAAGGGCCTACAGATATGCCAGGCTTGTGCTGCGCTTTTAGAAATCCACAAAAAAAGAAATTTAATTACCATGTTCCATCTTGCTACCATTGTACAGCATTAGCTCACAGTGCAACATCCAGGGATGAGAGTCTACACCTGTGCAACTCTCCCTCTTGCATAATAGCAGAACCCATGATTATTATCCAATGAGGCTAAAAAATGGTGGGAGATTTAGGACAGAAAAATTGAAGCCCTTCTTTGCACAGTACATAGTTAAATGGTGGTTTGCTGCCACAGGATGTGGCGAGATAGCCACCAACTTAGCTTTAAAGGGAGGGATGTTAGAGAAATATATGGAGGATAAGGCTCTCAATGGCCACAACTCATCATGATGGCTACATGCTACCTCCAGTATCAGAGGGCAGCGTGCATCTCTGAATACAGGTTGCTGGGGGACAACACAGGACCATTAGTTCCCAGTTCCCACAGGGATTTGGCTGGTCACTGTGGGGAGCAGGAAAAAGCCAGAGTAGTTAGGTCTTTGGTCTGATCCAGCACAATTCTTTACTCTTCAGTTGCATTCTTTTAATTGCAATAGGACTAAGAGCTTGTCTCTACATTCAGAATAAACATGTGGCATGGTTCTGTTGGGACTTTACTATCTCAGCCTCAGGCTTTGGTTGAAGGGTGATTGCATCCCTAAATAATCTCATATGTAAACACACACACACACCCTGCACTTAGAAAGCTATCAGGGATAGGTGTAGGCTAGATTTTTTCTCCCAGGTGTTCTAGATTTCTACGGTAAGTGCAGGGATATAATAGTATATACTATTTATAGTATATATAAATAGTACAGTAATACTTTGGATTGCAAGTAACTTGGTTTGAGAGCGTTTTGCAAGACAAGCAATTTTTTAAATATTTATTTAATTTTTTTTTACTTGATATGCAAGCGACGTCTTGCAATACAAGTACTGTAGTACGGCTTAAATTAAAAATCTCTGTACAAATTTTTTGGGGGGGATTTCGTTTTGATATACTGTAAGAGTGTTTTGGATTACAAGCACGTTTCCAGAACGAATTATGCTCTCAACCCAAGGCATGACTGTATATATATATGTATAGTATAAATAGTATACTATATATAGTGTATATATATATATATATATATATATATAGTATATAATAGTATTTAAATGTGAAGTCCCACAGTGCCATTCTGAATTGATAGTCAGGAACCAGGAAGAAGAACTCCGCTGCTCTTCTCCTTAATTTCCACCGAGGCCTTTCAGATTTGTCCAAATGTATACCACCATTTTTGGTCGTTAGGATCATTTAGGTTTGGGATTGCAGGTCTCCTGAGGCTCTGACCCTGAGATGCAGAGGGTGGAGCCTGGGAGTATCAAACCCTGAAACTCCACCTAAGTCAGTTACAGCAACAGGAGAACTCCCCTGGAGTAGAATCAAGTGAGCAGGCAGGGAGCTGTGTATCATAAAGTAGACAGAACTGGAATTACAGTGGCTCATTTCTCATCAGAGAAGCATTAGGAATTCAAGCCTTCCTGAAAACCACCTGCTCTCTGACCTGGAAGCCTTGTTGTTTCCATCTGGTCCTAGACAGTTTCTGAGGGAGGGATTGGCTGGCTGTGATTCCATAGGGACGAGGTGAAAGCATTCCGCACGTGCTCAGAGAAACAACCTGTCTTTGTGAGGAGTTCACATGTGCTAGGGCTGAGCCTGGGAGTAAGGGTGGTACCTTGTGTGGTGTAGTGGTTAGAGTGTTGGACTGGGACTTGGGAGATCCGGGTTCTAGTCCCCGCTGGGCCATGAAACTCACTGGGTGACTTTGGGCCAGTCACTGACTCTCAGCCTAACCTACCTCACAGGGTTGTTGTGAGGATAAAATGGAGAGGAGGAGGAGGAGGATTATGTACGGTAAGCCACCTTGGGTTCCTTGCAGGAAAAAAGGTGGGGTATAAATATAATAAAAAAATAAAAAAATAAGGATGTTCATGTTCTAGTCCCCACAGTGATCATCTTATTCTTAAATGCCTCTTCCCTCCCCACATTCTAACTCTCTCAGCCATCTTGGATTTTGCTTTTGCTTCATGAACCCGTCAGTGACTCTATCCTGCTTAATTCCTCATTGTTCTCACAGTGTGCCATGCAAGGCAGGAAGGAAGGAAGGAGAGGGAAGGGTGCACTTGACTACTTAAGGCAGGGTAACACAACACAGGAGAACCGCTCTTTTGGGATATCAGGCAGCTGCTGGTTGAAGCATGCTGACCCCTGGAGGCCTTTCACGGACCCTACACTCCTCTGGCCCACATGCCTGTGGTTCTGGCAAATATTTGGACAATGAATTTTGGATGGGGATAGGTCGCCTTCTTTCCTTTGAAACACCGAATTGCGTGGGGAGGGGCGGTGCATGAATGCCTCTGAGTGAAAATATACACACCCTAAATACAACAGCTGTCAGTTTTTATTCTGTTGAACCCTACAAAGAACCTGCTCTCTTTCTTCATTCAACAGAGAAGCTACTGAATTGCACTGTTTGTTGTGAATTGCATAAACACTTTTATCCAAAACTACTGCAAACTGTTTGTGACAAACAACCTTGGGTCCCCAGATGTTTTTGGCCTACAACTCCCAGCATTCTTTTTTTTTTTTTTTAATGCAGCCTCCACAGGGAGGAACGAAACAGACTTCTTGGCCCTATTATGAGGAAATGCCCTGGGAGGTCACCAGACCAGTACCTGAAACACTTTCTGGCAGGGTCATGTAAACCAACAACAGAGGCAGTGGCTAAGTTTCTTTTTTCTGTACTAAGGACTCATAAAGCAATTCTTCCATCATAAATGTAACTTCAATAGTAGGATCTTGTTTTTGGTTATCTTAAGATGTTTTAAACTGGTGTATGTTTTAATAATGTTTGATGTTGTATAATGATTTAATGATTTTAAATCATTATTTTTTATCCATTTTTATCCGTTTAATGATGTTTTTATCCGTTTAATGATATCCGATATTGTTTTTGTTGGGTCCGTGACCGTATAATAAAAATTGATTGTTTGTGACAAACAAGGCCATTTTCCCCCTTGCTTGTCACAGGTCATAACCTCCGTTCTCCCAAACACCTGCCTGTATTATAACAATGCTGGATCTATAGCACCTGTCAAGGTTTATTGTACAAGAGTCCTTGTACAGCAAATAATGAGAGATCCGGAATAGGTCAACTGATACTTTTATACTAGGCCACCTTATGTTGGTGAAAGAGTGCATACCCTCCAACATTTCACAGATGAAAATAGGGACACACATGTGAATTTGTAAGAGGTACGGTTAAGCAACATGAAGATGTGATCAAGAGGGCGTGGCCAAGGGTATGGCCAGGCAACCAAAGGGCATGGTGAAGTACAAAGGTTATTAGAGGAAACACACAAAACTGCAGTATTTTAAGCACAGAAATCTTTGAATTTATAATATTTAACATTTAGATATCTCTGAGTGTGCAAAGTGGTTCACAGGCCCACCCTGCAAGCTCCTATGTTCTACACTCAGAAAAAGACATGTGGGCTCTATCGTACTTTATTAAAAAAAACCAAGAACAACAACACTGTGATTGAACAATAATGCCAAAATGGAATGAAGATGTTTGTTGCTGCTATTTGAGGTAGCTGGGATTTTTTTCTTTCTTTCTCTTGAGGAGGGTGTGTTTTCTGCTCTCTCCTAATGCATTAAAAAAAAAAACAATCCAAAATCTCTGCAGAATAATCCTAATCACTACTGTAGAGAGCTTTCTCCATTGCTCTTCATCATGTGTTAGAAAAAGACTTTCACATGGGGTACACAGGTAGAGCCAAGTAAAATTTACCACTGCTCTGAAAACAGTAACAGTGCAATCCTATGCATGTGTACTCAAGACAAGAGTAAGTCCTATTACATTCACTGGGACTTATACACAGGAAAGTGTGTATATTTTAAAGCAATCTACAACACTGACCATCACATCTTGTGGCAGCAAATTGGTTATGCATTGTGTGAAGAAGTATCGTGTAATTGAGGGATAATTGTGAAATGCTGCTCCTTGCTAGAAGAAGAGGTAGCAGCAGCAGCACCAGTGCTAGGATTACTTTTCCAGAATTATATTATTATATACTAATATCTTATATATAATTATTACATTATTACATTATATATTATTTTATAATATTTTATAAGTGGCTTTTGTAATTTTTTTAAAAAGTCTTACTTAAATCCTTAATTGTTGATATCTGGTGTTTTACAGGGGGTGGTGGTCAGTGCTTGCAGGGCAATCCCTTTTTGTTTTAAAATTGTCAGGATTGGCACAAATTCACCAGGTGAACCTTACCCAGCCACCGCACACACCCAAACATGAAGCTTCAGAGAGAAGGGGAAGTTTCTTGCATTTCTTTCTGACACTGTAAACTCACCTGTTAGAGGCACAGAGTCAGCTCTGTCAGGAAATAAAATCTGTGGCAATATAAAGATAGGAATCATGTGATAAATTCCCTCATTTACCTCTCCATTGGTCCAGGCCAGTTGATGCAGCCTCCACCTCCTTTTCTTTTCACCCAGCTGGTGCTGCCTCCACCTCCTTTTCTTTTTGGGCACTCACACATCCTAGCGTTTGTTCCCTCCCTGCTTACTGTTTCTTAAAGGGGCCATCGGCAAAATTGCAGCTAAGCTAAAAGTTTAACACAGCTTGCGGGAAGCAGGGGAGAATTCCGGACTTTGCATAACAAAGTGAGAAGCTGTGATGGCTTAAGGGTTTGGGGGACTGTCCCGGCATTTTGGGGGGCAGTTGGAGACCATGAGAGTGCATAAACCTTAGCGCCAGATAGAATTCTGCACTGGAAACCTCTGTGATCTTCTTTGTTTTCAGAATAGCACCAGCGGCTTAATTCAGGACCAACTCCAGGTTTGATGGAACTCTTGGGGAAAGACCCTCTGGTTGGCCCCCTCTATGTTGGGAGCCCCTGTCCCCCATGGCATGGGCTCACCTACTTGCAGGTTGCCATTTTAATATCTCACAATCTGCCAGAGTGCCTGGCATAGCATCACTCTAGTTGCCAATCAGAACGGTTGTCTGCTGTTCTCACTGCTAAGCGAGGCTGCATTCAGGGGCCCAGGGCAGGTCTCCGTGCTGATGGGCCCAGGTAGCTGCCAGGTTCAGAGTGTTAGGTTCTTTTTTTAAAAAAAAATATCATTTAACTTTATTTCAAACATTATATAAAACAAATTTTAAAAACATACATACTTACTAAGGTGCACCCATCACCACGGGACCAAGAAATAATTTCTATCATAATAATCTATTATTATTCAATATTCCAAAAAATACATCATATCTTGACATGGCTTACTCCCCTTTCCCTTTACTAAAACATAGTCTAGGAATAGTCAAATATCCTTGAAGTTATTTTTCTTTAATTGTCCCTTTTCACATTTGATGCTACAAGTTAATTTATCATTTAAGGCAATATCCCACACCTCTTTATACCAGTCAATAATTGAAAACTGATGTTGAACTTTCCATTTCCTTGCTATCATTAATCTCCCCGCGGTTAACAAATTTACAATTAGTTCCTTTATCTCTTGAGAACAGACAAGTTTCTCCGTTATTGATGACAACGCTAATTTTTGACAGACCTCCAAATTAATACCAATAACTTCTGAAATTTCTACAAAAAAATTGTTCCAGAAATCCAGTACCCTTTTACAACTCCACCACATATGAGCTTAAGTACCAAGATCCTGGCACCCTCTCCAACACAATGGAGAACAATTACTATCTATTTTATTTACCGTAATCTTACCGGAGTCAGATACCATCTCCAAATAATTTTATAGAAATTTTCTTTTATCTTTACTGACATGTTTCTTAATGTGTGTCTGCCCCAAATATTTTTCAGAGTGTGAACTGCATATTGGGTTCCAGGACAGTGTTCTCCAACCTTGGGCCCCCAGATGTTTTTGGCCTACAACTCCCAGCATGCCCCAGCCAGTGTAGCTGGCTGGGGCATGCTGGGAGTTGTAGGCCAAAAACATATGGGGACCCAAGGTTGGATAACACTGCCCTAGGGTATAGCAGCTGGCTGCCAACATGCCTCAAGTGAAAAGGGAACACCCACCTGTACTTTTTTTTGGTCAAAGCTGAGTGGATTCGTAAACAGTGTGAGAGAACTGACTTTAGAGTTCTTCTTTTTTTTTTTTTAATTATTTTATTTATTTTTCAAAACAAATTATAACAATATATATATATATATAAAATACAAGATTATCACACAAATATAACATAATCAACATACAATAAATCATGAAGTGCACCCCCCCACCCTCCAAGGGACCAATTAATATACTTCTATCCTCTTGATCAAATAAATTCTAAATTCCAAAAATATAACATATCCTGACAAGGCATGTTACCCTTCCCCTTTATTAATACATAATCTAGTAATTGATTCCATATCTCCATAAAATTATTCTTCTTTAGCAATCCTTTTTTGCATTTGATACTACTAGTTAGTTTATCATTTAGGGCTATGTCCCAAACTTCCTTATACCAGTCTGTTATTAGGAAAACATGTTGTACTTTCCAATTTCTCGCTATCATTAGCCTGGCCGCAGTTAACAAGTTTACAATTAACTCCTTCGTATTTTGATCACAAATAAGCTTCTCAGCTATTGATAACAATGCTAATTTTGGACAGACCTCTAAATTAGTACCAATAATTTTCGATATTTCTGTAAAAACGTCTCGCCCAAACACCAATACATTTTTACAACTCCACCACATATGAGCATATGTCCCTTTTTCCTGACATCCTCTCCAACATAATGCAGAACAATTATTATCAATTCTATTTAATCTTACTGGAGTTAAATACCATCTCCAAATTAGTTTATAAAAATTTTCCTTTATCCTAATTGACATCATTTTCACAATCCGTCTATCCCATATATTGTTCCACCCCACCTTCGAGGTCACCTCTTCAAATTCATTATCCCATACTGCCTTAAGCTGATCCTCTTGTTCTTTTGCTTTTTGAATCAATCTATATAAATCCCTTGTTATACCTCTTGTTGATGCATTACCTGGTAGGCCGTCTCTAGACATGACCATCTTTTCAAAATTAGTTAAATCTCTCTCGTACTCAGTTTTCCTTTTCCATTTCTTCGACCACTGTTCTAACTGTAATAAATTTAACCACGATAATCTTCTTCTCCCAACAATTTCCATTATTTGATCTCTAGTCCCCATCTTTTCCACCCAATCGGTCAATCTAATAACCCTTTCTTCTCTTAGTTTACCCTCCAGCTCTGATCTTAAGTTTTCAGGAAAATCCTTAAGAGCTACCACCGGAGTTAATGGAGATATCCCTGGTATAAATATGCTCTTCATAGTACCCCAAATCATTAACAAATTTCTTAGAAAAGGGTTGTCTATATTTTTTATCAATTTATTATTATTTTTTTGAAAAAAAATATTCCCCAAAGTACTACTGTACGTAGTTCACATGTTTCTAACTCCAACCACATTATTTCTTTAGGGCGTGCTATAATATCCACTATATGTCTTAACTGATTCGCTATATAATACCATTTTAAATTCGGCAAACCCAAACCCCCAACTTTTTGTGCTTTATACCATCTTGTTTTAGTAATCCTAGATTTTTCCCCTCCATTACAATATGTATTAATAGTTGATTGCCAATCTTTAAGTTCCTTATCTGATATCGCACCCTGGCCCAATCCGGTGCCCTCCAGCTGTGCTGGATGCCCAGCCATCATGACCAATGGCCATGCTGGGTGGGGATGATGGGAGTTGTAGTCCAACACAGCTGGAGGACACCTGGTCAGAGATGGATGTTATGGACAGTGCTCTGCCCCTTTGGGAGCTCTACCTGCTACAGGAATAAACAGGTGGAGGGCAGCACAATCCGGTGCATGTTTACTCAAAAGTAAACCCCACTGACTTTGATGGGGTTTACCCCATGGTAAGTATGTTTAGGAGTAGCTTTAGTGCTGGACGTTGGATAGAATGTTGGTATCATAGGAACAAAGGCATCATAGAACATAGGAAGCTGGCAATGGCATCTCTTAAAATTCCATTATCAACTCAGCCCCATCATTTACTTTGCCGACGAATAGGTGAGGTTGTTAGCGGTGGGGGAGATCAACCAGATGATTTAAAAAGGCACTTTTGAGAATCAAGCAATTTCCTGATATAGGTAATTGAAGAATTTCCATTGCCATTATTTTGACATGTGGCAAATCTGCCTGGGCTGTTCCCTCCACATAGAAAAATAGATGTCAAGGAGAAGGCTTGACAGGCTAATTTCCCATGTACTTGGAATTGTTTTGTATGGAGGAACATTCAGTCATGTAAATCACCACATAGGTCTGAAGTGGTACACATTTACCATTTTGGTGCGACCTAGGGCATATGCTGTTACCTATATGGCTGGATTCCGAAGCACACTTAGGAAGTAAGTCTCATAGAACCCAGTGGAACTTACGTCTGAGTCAACATGCATAGGATTGCAAACTTACTGCATGCCCTAGGTCGCACCAAAATGGTAAATGTGTACCACTTCAGACCTATGTGGTGATTTACATGACTGAATGTTCCTCCATACAAAACAATTCCAAGTACATGGGAAATTAGCCTGTCAAGCCTTCTCCTTGACATCTATTTTTCTATGTGGAGGGAACAGCCCAGGCAGATTTGCCACATGTCAAAATAATGGCAATGGAAATTCTTCAGTTACCTATATCAGGAAATTGCTTGATTCTCAAAAGTGCCTTTTTAAATCATCTGGTTGATCTCCCCCACCGCTAACAACCTCACCTATTCGTCGGCAAAGTAAATGATGTTGTTTATATAGCACTCTCCTCCAATAGTGAACTCAGGTGGTGATGAGTACCAACATACCGTATTTTTCCGTCTATAAGACGCCCCCATGTATAAGACGCCTCCCACTGGGCAGTTTCGCAACCGCGTGGTTCTCTCCTTGGCTTACTTCCGTGTATAAGACGACCCTCAATTTTTAGTCTAACAATTTTAGGAAAAAGTATAGTCTTATACATGGAAAAATACTGTAAATGGAGCCAAAAGGGGGGCCACTGAGAAACAAGAGGGAGGCATTGCTCCGCAAGGGGTGGAACCCCAAGGTTTGAAACACAAACTGTGAAGGATCAGCAACCGGATCCTTTGCGTGAGTTCGGCAACTCTAGGGTTAACCGGCAGAGCAATACAGCTCGTGTCGGCTCGCAGTACAATCGGAAAGACCACACGCCTTTGTATGCCCAAATAAGGCTCTTTATTTGTTTATACAATGATTAGGTCGGAATTACCAGTCTTCTAAGAATGCGTTTACAGTCAACAGAACCTCAGTTGACTCGCGTCTTACCCAATGAGCGGGCTCCGTGGCTAGCAGGTTACATTCAGGTCACTCTACTTACATCAAAGACAATACTCTAGTCAGTTTCAGCCCAGCTCTCGATCGGCGCTTCCTAGCGGAGAACGGAGTGCCTGGGCGGCTGTTGCTTAGGAGGATCTGGCCCCGTGGTTCCCAACAACCCGAACCGGGACGGGAGAGGGGTTTTCTACCCCGGATTCCCCGCTCTCCCCCCGCCCCCTAGGTCAGGTGGGGGCTTATGCCTGCCCCTTCGTGCAGATAGGCTTATTCCTGCCCGGGAAGAAGGTGACGTAGGGAAACCTTTGCAGCTCTTCGAGGCTGCCCTTTGTGCTGATGGTCCTTGATGGCCCTTCCTGGACGTTTGTGGATCTCTGCCGAGGTCTTCCTTTGTTGGGGCTGATGGCCTGTCTGGCTACTCCCTGGTGACCTCATCCCTCCTCCCCTGGCCCCCTCCTTTGGGGAAAGATGTGTGTGCGTGTGTGTACTGAATTTTGGGCTTTCTCCACACCCTCCCATTTGGGGGAAGATGGCATTGGGGTCCACCACCCCAATCCCTATCTAACTGTCTCCTACTGATAAAGCCCGGGACAACCCATCTGCCACGATGTTGTCCTTACCCTTGATGTGTTCTACTGAGAAATCAAAATCTTGCAGGGCTAAACTCCACCGCAAGAGCTTCTGGTTGGACCCCTTCACCCTATCCAGCCAGCACAAGGGGGAATGGTCGGTCTGCAGTCGGAACCGGCGGCCCCACAGATAGGGGCGAAGCTTGGTCACTGCCCACACTATTGCGAGGCACTCTTTCTCGACAGTGGCCAAGTTCCGCTCCCGAGGCAGAAGTTTTTTACTTAAAAAGGCAACCGGGCACAGCCCCTGCTCTGGTCGTTCCTGCAGCAAGACGGCTCCCATCCCCGCTTCCGAGGCATCCGTCTGCAGAACAAAAGGGGCTTCAAAGTCTGGGGCTTGCAGCACAGGGGCTGCCATCAAGCAGGCTTTCAGTCCCTCAAACGCTGCCTGGCAAGCGGCTGACCATTGGACCTTAACGGGTTGCCGCTTCTTGCACAAGTCAGTCAGGGGGGCGGCTAGCTGGCTAAAATGGGGCACGAATTTACGATAATAGCCAGCCAGCCCTAAAAAAGCTTGGACCTGCTTTTTCGTCTGGGGTTGGGGCCAGGTGCGCACTGATTCTATTTTGGCTTCTAGCGGCTTGACACTACCTCCCCCTACCTTGTGTCCCAGATACTCCACCTCCCCCCTCCCAACCTGGCATTTCTTTGCCTTTACCGTCAACCCAGCACCCTGAATCCTTTGAAACACCTGGCGGACATGTTGCAAATGCTGCTCCCAGGTGGAACTGAAAATGGCGATGTCGTCCAGATACGCGCAGGCGAACTCCCCCAGCCCATTTAGCATTCCGTTTACCAACCTCTGGAAGGTAGCCGGACCATTGCGGACCCCAAACGGGAGGGTGGTGAATTGGAACAACCCCAGGTGGGTCACAAAAGCAGACTTCAAGGCAGCATCCGGATCGAGCGGAACCTGCCAATACCCCTTTGTCAGATCCAGGGTGGTGATGTACTTGGCCCCCCCAAGCCTCTCCAGCAGCACATCCATGTTGGGAATGGGGTAGGGGTCCGGGACGGTCACCTTGTTTATTTTCCGGTAGTCTACGCAGAACCGGACACCCCCATCCTTTTTGGCTACTAACACGATCGGGGAGGACCAGGGGCTCGAGCTGGGCACAATGACTCCCAAGTCCAGCATGGCTTGGACCTCCTCGGCCACGACTTGGGCATGGGGCCCCACTGCCCGGTAGGGTAGGGATTGGATGGGGGGGCTATCCCCTGTGTCAATGGTGTGTTGTGTGAGTGTGGTGCATCCTGGTCGGTCTGAGAACATGGGCTGAAATTCTTCCAAGACCTGGGTGATCTGCTGCCGCTGCTGTTCGGACAGGGAGGGGGACAGTTTGATCTCCTCCATTCCTCCCCCTTCCCCCCACTCGGCCAACAACCCCCCATCAGGGTCTCCCGGCTCCCCACACTCTTGTACTCCCCCCACCTTCGTTCCGCGTTCTACATACAGTTTCAGCATATTTACATGGAAAACCTTCTGCCTCCCCGGCTGCCCCGGGAAAGCCACTTGGTAGTTCACCTCCCCCGACCTTCCAATGACGGTCCCTGGGCCCTCCCACTTCAAGCACAGTTTGTCCGTCTTTTGGGGGCGCAGTACCAACACCTGGTCCCCCACTTCGAAAGTCCGTGGTACAGCCGTCCGGTTGTACCACGCGCTCTGCCGCTGCTGGGCTGTTTCGAGATGCTGCTGCGCCGTCTCCCTCACCTCTCGAAGGACAGTCTGGAGGTGTTGCATGAACGTATGCACAGGCACGGAGGCTTTTGCGGCAACCCCCTCCCATTCCGCCCGCAACAGAGCCAAAGGTCCTCGGAGCTCCCTCCCAAACATCAGTTCGTTGGGGGAGAATCCCAGGCTTTCTTGGGGGGAGTCCCGGTAGGCAAATAACAAGTAGGGGAGGGCTTGATCCCAAGTCCCAGGGTGCTTCGCCGCATATGCCCTGATCATCTTTTCCAGAGTCTGGTTGAAACGCTCCACCAACCCATTGGTCTCGTGGTGGTATGGTACCGAAGTCAGGTGCTCCACCCCCCCCAGTTCCCACAATTTTTTAAACAGTTTGGACACGAAGCCCGTGCCGCAGTCCGAAACCACCGTGTGGGGCATTCCTAGGCGGGCGAAAAGAGAGAGGAGAGTCTTAGCCAGGCTGGTGGCGGAAATGGAGGCTAAAGCAAAAGCCTCTGCATAATGGGTGGCAAAGTCAACCACAGTCAATATAAACTTCTTCCCCGTCTTGGTGGGGGGATTCAAGGGTCCTACGATATCCATCCCTATTCTTTCAAAGGGGATGCCCACAATGGGTAGGGGTTGCAGGGGGGCTTTAGGATGGTCCCGGTTATGCCCCACCCGCTGGCAGACATCGCAGGACCGGCAATATTCTTGCACCTCATTTGCCACCATGGGCCAGTAGAACCCCTCTGTCACCCTAACCAGAGTCCGTTTCTGTCCCAAGTGCCCTCCCCACGCCACATCGTGGGCCAGTTGTAGTACAGCCTGGCGGTACCTCGCAGGCACAACTAATTGTCTCTTCTTTGGTTGGGGACCCGGTCCCGTCCTTGGGCAGAATTCTCTGTAGAGGGCTCCCGCCTCCCACAAAATGCGTTCGGACTGGTCCCCTACCCCGGGCCCTTGACTGGCCCGATCCCGACATCCCTGGAGGGATGGGTCGCTCTGCTGCTCTTCTTGAAACGCCTTCTGAGTCCCAAAATCACGGGCCATTGGCGCGAACCCCCCGGGGTCTTCGTCCCTCCCCACAACTGGGGGGAGCGGCGGGGGACGGCTGGCTGCCGCTGCCGGGGCCGCTTTACCGCGACCGGGAGGCGGGCCCGGGGACCTGGGAGGCTGCGGGTCAGGGGCTTGGTTGGCCCGACGCCGGGTCACCACCCCCACCTTGACCTGGGCAGCCCGGAACGCAACGTCGTTCCCAATGATGATTCCCCATTCTTGCTGGCCATGCACTATAACGTCCATCTCCCCTTCCCACCCCCTGTACTTGACCCAGACCCGGGCGAGGGGAACGGCTATGTTGGGAGAGTTATAGGGCTTTATGGCACAGGTGCGCCCCTTTAGCAACTGTCTCTTCTTTACCTTACTTCGAGGTAAAGCAGTGATGTCCGCCCCAGTGTCCCTATACCCCACCTGGGAAACATTGTTTACAGAGATGGACTCACAGAATTTGTCCTGGCTCCACCGCAGCTGCTCCGGGGAGGCAATGCGCATCAATGATGCCTGCGAGATGGCCCCCAGCGAATGCTGTCCTCCGCTCCTCAGGGACCGCGCCGCATCTTCACCGTCTCCCTCGAGGGACGAGCTGGACTGCTGATCCTCCTCGTGCTCCTCCGGTTCGCGGGACTCCGGCGCAAGCATCCTCCCCAACTTGCCCGGCGATGTCTTGGCGTGGCGGTTCTTTGCGATCAGTTTGGGGCAGCTCCTCTTGAGGTGCCCCGGTTCTTTACAATAGAAACATCCACTGGTGCCGGGGTTGTCTTTGGGCTTGCCTAGGGCTCCCTCCCGAGGTTTGGGGTTGCCCTTCTCCACACTTCCCTTGGTCCCGTCATGACTGAGGTTACCCCCCTTGGGTCCTTTGGGCTGCCGATACAGTCCCATTTGGTCGGCCAACTTGCCCATTTCCCTACAGTTTGGGGGGTCCCGATCCCGCACCGCCGTAGCTAGGTCCTCAGGGATAGTGGCACAGAATTGTTCCTGGATCAGGAGCTCCCGCACCTCCGCCAAGGAGGTCCTCCCGGTGGCCCCGATCCATGCGTCCCACACCTGCCCCAGGTGCGCCATCCAGGAGGCATACGTGTCCCCTGGGTTAGGCCGCCCGTAACGAAATTTACGGCGACAATGCTCAGCGGTGAGGGCAAACCTCTCTCTCACCGCTTCTTTGAACGCTCCATAGTCCAAGGGAGCGGTTTGGGTGTGGATGCCCAGAAGATCAGCCAGTTCCCCGCTGACTTGCGTCCTCAGGGCAGACATCCTTAAGTTGTCCGGCACCTTCTGCTCTACGCAGGCAGCCTCGAACAGGGTGAAAAAGATCAGTACATCCTGTCCTGACTGGTAGGTGGGGAATTGCTTCCTGTCCCATTTGGGGGTTGTGGTGCCCCCACCCTGGGATGCAGGGGTTCCCCCTTGTCCGGTGCCCCTGGTCAGCCTGGCCAACTCCAGCTGCATCTGTAGCATCTCTTGTTGATGCTGCATCAGCTCCTTGGCTTGTTGCCAATTGAGTTGGGGAAAGAGGGCATCCAACCCTCCTCCCCTCATGGCTCCGTCAGTAACCCTTCTGCCGAGGTCTTCTTCCGCCTCTGGGTCCCTTATTTCTCTTCTCCGGCCGCTACTGGTAAGGTTGGGGCTACCCCACTGCTTGGGTCCCTGCCCTCCTAACAACGGTGAGGGGGCTTCCCCCCCTTCCTGCCTTGCCGTCTTTGGCCGCACCACCCACTCCATTGTGGAGGTCTGGGTTGGGGTTTCTGGGCTGCTCGCTAGCTCCACCTGCTCTTGGCTCAGACTATTCATTTTTCCTTGCTCTGAGCGCTCCCCAGCAACCTACTAGCCTGCCCGAAGTTCTGTTAGTTCCGACCGTCAAATGTGGTTTCCAATTGTCCCGTCGCCTGCCACCATGTGAAGGATCAGCAACCGGATCCTTTGCGTGAGTTCGGCAACTCTAGGGTTAACCGGCAGAGCAATACAGCTCGTGTCGGCTCGCAGTACAATCGGAAAGACCACACGCCTTTGTATGCCCAAATAAGGCTCTTTATTTGTTTATACAATGATTAGGTCGGAATTACCAGTCTTCTAAGAATGCGTTTACAGTCAACAGAACCTCAGTTGACTCACGTCTTACCCAATGAGCGGGCTCCGTGGCTAGCAGGTTACATTCAGGTCACTCTACTTACATCAAAGACAATACTCTAGTCAGTTTCAGCCCAGCTCTCGATCGGCGCTTCCTAGCGGAGAACGGAGTGCCTGGGCGGCTGTTGCTTAGGAGGATCTGGCCCCGTGGTTCCCAACAACCCGAACCGGGACGGGAGAGGGGTTTTCTACCCCGGATTCCCCGCTCTCCCCCCGCCCCCTAGGTCAGGTGGGGGCTTATGCCTGCCCCTTCGTGCAGATAGGCTTATTCCTGCCCGGGAAGAAGGTGACGTAGGGAAACCTTTGCAGCTCTTCGAGGCTGCCCTTTGTGCTGATGGTCCTTGATGGCCCTTCCTGGACGTTTGTGGATCTCTGCCGAGGTCTTCCTTTGTTGGGGCTGATGGCCTGTCTGGCTACTCCCTGGTGACCTCATCCCTCCTCCCCTGGCCCCCTCCTTTGGGGAAAGATGTGTGTGCGTGTGTGTACTGAATTTTGGGCTTTCTCCACACAAACAAATCTTTTTTTAAAAAAAAAAAACAAAACTTAAAGGAAAACACACACAGCCCATTAAAAAAAACAAACCCAGCAGTGAGGACTGAGCATGCTCAGGACCAGGGATGGGGACTCGGACTCCAGGACTCGACTCGTGAGTTGGACTGAGTCCCCCCTCTGACTCGAGTTGGACTCGAGTCCCAATATTTTTAAAGGGACTCGGGACTCGAGACCAAGGACTCGTCAACATCCCTGCTTGATGCCACCTGCAGGTGCTGTCTGGACCTAGTTGCAGTAACAATCCAAGTTTATTTTTTAAAATCATTTTCCTAATGCAACCTTTCAGACATTTTGGGTTTGGCTGCCTCTGCCTGCCTGTTTGGGGTTCCCAGCCTCCTCTGCCTGCCTAGTCTCTTCTTAACCAGTTCCACAGTTTGAATTGTCCAAGACAAACGCCTCTGCCTGCCTGCTTTGGGGTTCCCTGCCTTCTCTGCCTGCCTGGTTATTTTGGGTTTGTGGTCTGTTCTTCTCAAAATCAGTGGCAGAGTTTTGAAATAAAAAGGCACACTTGTGCCTAGAATTTATTTAAGCCACACATCTGAAGTAGCCTTATTTTGTTGGGGGGGAAAACCCATTGATTTTAATAGGGACTCATGGAGTCAGCTTTGGGAGTGACTCGGGACTCGTGAGTCACCATTTTGGACCAAGGACTCGGACTCGAGTCCAAAGACTCGTGACTCGACTCGTGACTCGAAACCAAGAACTCTTCAACATCCCTGTTTGAAGGGAATAACTGGCTGGAGCCCCGAACAAGAGCACTCCTCTCAGTAGGGTGGATGGACTGCAACATTCTGCGGTACCTAATTAATTTATATTCCACTGTGTGCTGTGGGCTCCAGGCAGATAACATGGAAGACTTTTATGAGATAAAAGGCCTGTGTGCCTAGAAGCAGAATGGAGAAAAAGACTCCATTAATGACCTATTAATGGAGTCTTTTTCTCCATTAATTAAAGTATTAATGAAACACAACCTAACAATGTATGGAAGTCTCATTTTTAAATTTTATTTTATTATATCCCCCACTCTTCCTGTGGAACTTACAAGGTGCTCCCAGCGGTTTCCCATCCAGGCTTATCTTCACAATACTATAGCATTGAGTTGAGTACTCCCCGAACAATCACTGGGTCTATATATAATCTGTATGGTAACGAGGCTAGTTGAACAGAGAACCTTGACTCTGCTGTCTACACAAACAGTAGCAGTGTAATTTAAGGAGACATGCCTTGCACCATAATGGAGGCTGTGTGTGGTGGTGACTGAGAGCCCTCATCTGTCTCTGCAATACATCTACATGAGGTTTAATTAAGGAGCAGATGCTCTCAGCAGATGAATACAAAACTAACCCATTTAATCTCTAGGGTCCAGATTGCCAATTGGAGCAGGTAGGTGTACTGATGTTAAAAGGAATAAGCCTTGTACAAATGGTGGATCTGGGCCTCAGTTCATGTCCCAGTTCACACAAAGAACAGGGCTGCCTCCTTTTGGGGTAGGAGCAAGGGCTCCTATGTCTTTAACATATAGACAATGGGCAGAAATTCAACAGGTTTATCTCTATCATGGAGTGGCAGTGATGGGGAAAGTCCCACTGATTGAATATCCCTGCCTGTTATGCAACTATCAAGGGCACTGGAACCCTGCTGCAAAAATGGTGCCAACTCTAAGAAAGAGTATGCAAACTATGGTCTTTGCAGCCCCCCAAATGGCCCAAACCAAAAAAGAAGAACGTACAGAATCCACAGCTGGGCAAGACCTCCTTTACGATGCCCATCCAGAATGCCACAAAAGAGCATGCAAGCATTTGAATTCTCCAGAATTCTTCATCAGGCTGGGTGGTACAAAAAGCAGGAGATGGAAATGAGTCGGTCCTATACTGGTTAGGACGAAGCAGAGTTTCCCCCCTTATGCACTGCCTGGTTATTGAAATTGGTTATCATCACCACGTGGGTTGTTGAGCCCTGCTAAAAGGCTCTTAAAAAGAACGGATTGTCCATACAAGGTTTTAAACTAATAAAGACATTTATTAGTTTTACTTACAGTCTGTTTATTCATATATGCAGGATGCATAATATAGGCAGATTAGAGTTATGAGTCCGCTTCATTGAAGATCACTGGCTGGAAGCCAGCTCAGACCGTGTGTCCATCAGGTTGGAGAGGCAGAGAGAGAGAGAGCTGGCCACAGAGAGGCAGGAAGTAGGGAGGAGGGGTTCAAAACATGCACCCTGGGGATTGTTCAATTAACCCTTTCCTCCCACTGTAACTAGTGGTTACATTACCTCGTCGATTTAAGCAGACAATATTACAATTTCCAACAGGGGGAAGGAACAGAAAAGTTCCAAAATTAGGCCAGATGCCTTGGCTCTGAGGTCTGCAGTTTACATAGACCCAGTCTCAAGATGGAGCAGAAGTAATGGCTCAAAGATAGAGGAAGTGCTCACTCGCTCACTCGCTCCTGCACCTAACATGCTGTGGCACACGTATTAGTTTGTTTAGATTTTCAGCCTCGCCCTATCACTGAAAGCTCAAAGCAGATAGGTTATAACATTTATTTATTTATTTATTTATTTATTTGAAAAGATCAGGCACCAAAAACATGCCCAGAGATTGGTCTTCTCCAGGCACTATGGTGCTGACCTCCTTGGAGATCCAGAAGGACAAAATAAGGGAACCCACTAGCACTCTCTCTCTCTCTCTCTTTACATAAAATAAAACCCAAGAGCCAAGCTAGATGTGATGCAGGGTACGAACTTGCTTAAGAGTAGCCATGCAAGTGGGTGGGTGGAAAATTTGGACTGAAGCTGCGGTGTTGGGAGAGAGGGAAATTTAAGCCGGAAGAAGAGAGTGGCAGAACCAAAAAGTAAAAACAACAACAATCAAACCAAAGCCTCAAACTGGTGTTCAGAAATGGAACTTACCAGGGTTTGGAGAATTGGGATTGAGTCCTGTGCTCTGCGCTCTCCCTTGTTTTCTTTCCCTCCTCCCTTGTGCGCACAGCTTAATAATGGATATAACTTCTTAGTCTGGTCAAACCCTAGTTTGCCACAGCATCTAAATCAGTGTTCTCCAACCTTGGGTCGCCAGATGTTTTTGGCCTACAACTCCCAGCATGCTGGCTGGGGCATGCTGGGAGTTGTAGGCCAAGAACATCTGGCGACCCAAGGTTGGAGAACACTGATCTAAATGGTACAAGCTATGGAGTGGAAGCATCCTTGGTTTACAAGCTAAATGAACCAAGCTCCACTAGAGCTGGTAAGAAAATAGAACTGCAGGTTGAGACTACATTCAGAAATGTTAAGGGGTGCGGCAAAAATACCAGCATATTTTAGTGTAAAGCTTTTACTGCCAGTAACTAAGGCTTAGGAGAGGCATTTCAAACTTCTGGAAAGGGGAAAAAAGCCTGGAAACCATCAAACGAAAGCCTGGAAATCCATCAAATGATCACTGGAGGGTGGGGCGGAAGGTGGCCTTCTGAGTTGATAAATAAGCATATTGTGATCTATGGATGATGGGAGTGAAATAAAATGTGATGAGAACCTGCATCTTGAAAGCTAAACTTCTGGTTCCACACTCCTTTCCCCCTGTGTCCCACTAGTGTTGTGCTGCTGTGAAGAAAAAGGTGGCAAGCCAAAACTGGACTTGGCCAGTGATAGGTGATAGAGCTAGTGTGGCGTAGTGGTGAGAGTGTTGGACTGGGGACTCCGGAGATCCGGGTTCTAGTCCCCACTCGGCCATGAAACTCACTGGGTGACTTTGGGCCAGTCACTGACTCTCGGCCTAACCTAGCTCACAGGGTTGTTGTGAGGATAAAATGGAGAGGAGGATTGTGTAAGCCACCTTGGGTTCCTTTCAGGAAAAAAGGTGGGGTATAAATATAATAAATAAAATAATAATAATAAAATAAACAGAGCAGCTCACACAAGAAGGAAGAGAGCAAAGGGCTCTTTCTCTCAGGGCTCCCACTCAGGCAGCCTGCAGGAAATGAATACAACAGAACCGGGCTTCCTCCTTCTCTCTGGGCTCAGCTCCCAGGTACCCAGCTGTGCTCCAGAGGGAAGCTCCTTGGCCTGGTTGCCTGTTAAGGTGGCCATGTGTCCTACTCTACAGAGCACAGTCCTCTATTTGAAGGCTGCCCAGTCCAAGTCTTGTTTAAAAATCAAGAGCCATAGGAAAGGACAGGAGGGGACTTGAAGTTGCCCATTAACCGTCCGCATCCAGACAGCCCACTGAACAGGCAGACAGGTCATCCCGTCTATGTGTTTCTATTTAAACCAGTGTTCTCCAACCTTGGGTCCCCAGATGTTTTTGGCCTACAACTCCCAGCATGCCTGGCTGGGGCATGCTGGGAGTTGTAGGCCAAAAACATCTGGGGACCCAAGGTTGGAGAACACTGGTTTAAACGATAGTAATTCCTTTTAAATTTACATCTATCCATATAAATTAGCATATGCACGTTTAAAACAAATCGGTGTCCTCTTTTTTGGCAATGTGTAAGCAGCCATCCTTATTGCCACCAGCCCTTAAATGCAGCCTCCCAGTCAACACCCACCACGTCCTGCTTGCTCCTCAGCTGAAATCCACTTCTTCCCCATTTCTCCAATTTCCTTGTGACTGCCATATCTCATGACATTATGGATTGTGTCTTGTCGCCTAGCAGCAATGGGGCCAGTGTTCCTCTTGATATCACAGAGGATGTGACAGGTGGGGCCACACCTCCACTGCCATGGCAACGGGGCAATTGGCTTCCGTTCCATTGCATTGCTTCTCCCTGGTTTGTTGGCCTACCCCATCCTTGGCTCTGGGGCCCAGCCACTGGTTCTGAAAACGGAGCTTGTGAATTTGGCTCTTGTGGCTAGTAGCTGCCAGTAAGCCATGTGTTTACAGCAGTGTTTGGCATGGCTATGGTGGCATAAAGTCTGCCCCATTGGTTTAAGAGACGGTTTGACTGCACAACACAATTGGACCACACAGGCAGAATTGTGTACATGTTACCAGAGTAACATGGGCGGGAGCCAACCAAGATGAAATAGTGCAGGCAACAAACCCCCTAAGCGTTAAGTATGCCATTACTATTTAAGAGTTTAGAAGGGTGATTAGCAGCTCTCTGGAGCATGAAGGAATGCATGTTTTTTTCTCCTTCTCAGCAAGTTACAAACTAATAAAAACACCTCATACCTGGAGTCTGAGGAGCCTTGTGTGGGCATTTTCCCATCTCAGTTACTTGACCATCTGAAAACCTTGGTATGATCTGCATGGCAACTTCTCGTCTTATCCCAGCTCAACCTGATTATTTCCCCCTCTCTTACTGACTCTCCTCCATCTGCTGAGGATAGCTGAAGTGGAGGGCTGGCCCAAGACAATTTGCTGCCTGAGGCAGATGGACAAGACGTCACCCTCCCCCAATTCCATGAACAGAAGCTCACCAGACTGAGAGCAGAAACTTACTTCAACACTGGTGACGGGGGACACCTTCACTACAATGGAGAGAAGCGGGTTAGCTTAGGGGACACAGGGCAGGCCCCTGTTATGGTACACACACACACACACACCTCTGTTCTCAAACCGCTCACTGCTACTTCCTTCCCAGCATCTGCAACCGCCACATTCTGCCCAATGGTAGGCTTGGCCTTGAGAAATGCTAGAGCAGTGTTCTCTAACCTTGGGTCCCCAGATGTTTTTGGCCTACAACTCCCAGCATGCCCCAGCCAGCATAGCTGGGGCATGCTGGGAGTTGTAGGCAGGGCCGGATTAACATAGGGGCGATTGGAGCGGCCGCTCCAGGCCCATAACAGACAATAGGCCCACAATATAGGGACACGCGGCACGATTTGAGTTAGCTCTGATCGTTATCATTCAGCATAATTAATGATTTTTTCAAGATTAGAAAGGTGTTCTAAACACATCTGCATTACAGGCTTGAGGCAAGACCTAGCAAGAACTGTTGTTCTCAAATTAGCATTTCGGTAGGTTTTTGCATTTCAATCACTGTTACTACATTTCTTTGAAGCACATGGGGGCTTGCTAGGGTCTGTAATATTCAGATTTAGAAGGGACCTCTCTCTCCAGCCTCGAGCAAAAGATGGCTTATGCTGGCTCAGCTTGTCTGGGTGTGGAAAGCTAAGCAGGGTCAAGCCTGGTTATTACTTGGATGGGAGGACCCCTCCTCTAGTTTTCTGCATTGAGCAGGGGGTTGGACTCGATAGCCTTGTAGGCTCCTTCCAACTCTATGATCTATGAAATCTAAATCTTTCTGATTCGCAGCTCAATTGTTCAAATGCTAATTTAACAAAAAAACGAAAACGAAACAAAGCAACAAGAACAACACAATTATTCTTGGTCAAGCAAAGCTTCCTGGCTTTTTGTTGTGGCTGCTTTTTCTTTTTTAATAAATAAATTTGGGGGAAATTGGGAAGACCCTTACTGATGAGCTGCAGGAGTTTTTGAGTTTTGGCACTTTAATGGTAATTAAAATATTTAATTTGTTTTAATATAAAATTGCGTCTTCATTTTATTTATTTCCATAAAAAGGCCCACCAAAATCCTCAGCACCAGGCCCATAATGCTCTTAATCCGGCCCTGGTTGTAGGCCAAAAACATCTGGGGACCCAAGGTTGGAGAACACTGTGCTAGAGCTACCACAGATCGGGTGGAAAGTGCTCTGTTTGGCTCTGCTCACCCTTCCCTCTATTGCAGTGCTTCTCAACCTTTTTTTGCCCCATGCACCCTTTTCACCATATGTCAGAATGTCATTCCCCCCTTCCCAAGATTGTCTGACTTAATTTGTGCCATACAATAAGGTGTGATGTCCTGTAGATTACCTATGTACAATCTGTAGAATGGTAATTTGTAGAAAGATCAGAATTCCATCAGTTTGAACAGTCTGTGGTCCCAATTCTCCCCCCCCCCCGAAACCCTAAAATCTCCCCCTGGGGGGAATTCCCCCCTGGTTGAGAACCCCTGCTCTATTGGAATCCCCATTACGGGGAACTGAAATATCAGAAATGTATCTTCCCTGCCACTTATGTCCTGCCCCTTCTAAGCATAACTTTAGACAAAAGAATATGGGATCCTGCTATACTAAATTAATCTTAAGCGAATCTTCGATAATTGATGCCATATTTTCTCATACACCCCTAGTTTTCAGGTGGATAACCCAACCTCCCTTGGGAGAGAGTTCAGCAGTCTGGGCTTTGCTATAGAAAAGGCCCAGTCGTGAATCTTAGCCCTCCTCTGCGCCTCACAGGGTGGAAGGACATGCAACTGTCTGGGATTCCCCTGCTGGCTGAAGAGTATGGGCAGGTACATGTAGAAGTCCTGCAGATTTTCTGGTCCCCAGCTGTTTAGGGCTTTAAAGGTGAGGACCAGCGCCAGAATCTAAAGGTCTTATGTTGCTTCCACAAATTAATTGTCAGAAGTCTAGAACAGGGCTCTCCAACCTTGGGTCCCCAGATGTTGCTGGCCTACAGGTCCCAGCATACCCAGCCAGCATGGCTAATAGCAAGGGATTCTGGGAGCTGTGGTCCAGCAACATCTGTGGGACCCAAGGTTGGAGAGCCCTGGTCTAGAAGAAGGGAGTGTGATCTCATTATTGGGTTAAAACCAATTCCTTCTCAGGGCCGGCCCAAGACATTTTGCTGTCTGAGGTGGAACATATTACCCAAGGGCTAGCCAAGTTATTTTGGCACCTGAGGCAGAAACTCCCCCAAACACCTTTCCCTGGGAGTAAAAATAGAATAAGAATAAATAAGTAACAATTTGTTGCCGTTTCATGATAACAAAAATCTGAGGCGGTTGCCTTACTCTACTTAATGGTAGAGTCAACCGCCCATGGTAGAAAACCAGTGCAAGTGCCAGAACACTGGTATAACGCTGGCTGGTGCTGGGGCACTAGATGACAGTGTTGTACTATTTATTTATTTATTTATTATTATATTTATACCCCGCCTTTTCCCCCCCCTGCAAGGAACCCAAGGCGACTTACATAATCCTCCTCCTCCTCTCCATTTTATCCTCACAACAACCCTGTGAGGTAGGTTAGGCGGAGAGTCAGTGACTGGCCCAAAGTCACCCAGTGAGCTTCATGGCTGAGCGGGGACTAGAACCCAGATCTCCCTGAATCCCAGTCCAACACTCTCACCACTACGCCACACTGGCTCACTATGTTCCCAGTTGAGGCATTTTAAAATCATCCCTGATTATTTCGCTCTACCGCAGCCCTGATAATGCAAAGATGTACAGCACAAACTGCTTCAGCAGGTAACATTTGAGAAATGACTTTTCCAGCCTGTGTGCTCAAGTCCTGTAACCTTCTCTCCCATGATCGATCTATATTAGTTTCTGTGGCCGCTGCCAAAACAACTTGCTTCAGATGGGCCCCCTCCTTCACCAGCTAGACTGGAAGATGAGCCCAAGATGGCTCCCAGAGGTGCAGTTTGTTTCAAGGTAGTTTCAAGGAAACAGGAGATGTGATCTGAATCTAGGACCTGTCAAAATGGCAAGCAGCAAGCGGCAACCAGCTATTTTTAAATGCTCTGGGGCTCCAAGTACTCATTTTGCCGGTGAATTGGGTTCTAGCAGTTTCTGCAGTTTGCCACTTATACTGAAGGTGTGGATTAATCAAGTGTGATCGCCTGCTGCCCAAGGATTCAAGTGTCTTTGGGACCGGAGCCAAATCTCTCAATTTAGGAGCTTCCCAGAGACCAGCTGCTGTTAGAGGCGAAAGATCCATCCTCCTGCCACTCCCAGAAAGTATGCCCCAAGGTTCAAGGGTAATTAATTAATGAAGGGAAGTAACATAGCTCAGTGGTAGAGCACATGTTTCGTATGGATTAGGTCCCATGTTCTATCTCCAGGTAGGGCTGGGGAAAGACTCCTGTGACCTGTGTGAAACCCTGGAGAACCGCTGCCAGTCAGTGTCAGCTTTGCTGGCTGGGGCATGCTGGAAGTTGTAGGCCAAAAACATCTGGGGACCCAAGGTTGGAGAACACTGGTGTAGAGACACTACTGGGCTAAGTGGACCAATAAAACAGCTTCCTATGTTCCTAATGACATTTTGTTTGTTTGTTTGTTTATTATATTTGTTCACCGCCCATCAGCCAAAAGGATCCCTGGGCGGTTTACAAAAAGAAACAGGATAAAAACAACTGTTTGTTCACTAACAGTTATTATTTATTCATTTAATATATTTATATCCCGCCTTTTTTCCGGCAAGGAACCCAAGGCGGCTTACACAATCCTCCTCCTCTCCATTTTATCCTCACAACAACCCTGTGAGGTAGGTTAGGCTGAGAGGCAGTGACTGGTCCAAACTCACCCAGTGAGCTTCATGGCTGAGTGGGGACTAGAACCCAGAATTCACTGTGTGATTCACTGCAGTAGTGGGCAAATGCTCTCCTGCAGTATTCCAGTTCTGGCATCAGTTCTGGGTCCAAAGCAGGAGACCCTGTGGTAACTCAGAGATCCGTTTGTCTGATCCTCCTGATTCAGAGGAAGGTATTACCATGCATGGCTGTAGGTTTCATAGCATCATAGAGTTGGAAGGGGCCTACAAGGCCATCGAGTCCAACCCCCTGCTCAATGCAGGAAACTAGAGGAGGGGTCTCCCATCCAAGTAAGAACCAGGCCTGACCCTGCTTAGCTTTCCACGCTCAGACAAGCTGAGCCAGCGCGAGCCACAGGCCTGTATTATTGTATTCCATGCTTTAAAAGCAAGCCAGATTCTATACATTATGCAAAATGAGCATTTATCTTAGCTTTGCTAGTCAGATAAAGGAGCAAAGAGCTAAGCAGGTCCCCACCCCCAACTATCAGACACCTATTTCATGCTCTCCACTTGTTTCTGATTTTTCACTTGGCATTTTCTGGCCCACTGTAACGTATTTGCTAGGCACTTCCAGGATAACTCTTGCACCCGCCAGGACTTAAGACTCCAAAGTTCTAGCAGTTGAATCAGGTGAGGTACCCAGAGCACAGCATGGTCAAGTTTGCTTGGATGAGTTTCAGTTGGTCCAGCTCGAAGATGTTGGCAAAGTGCTTGCAACCACTTCCATACTGGATCCTTGCCCCTCCTGGCTTATAAAAACCAGCAGAAAAGGAACAGTCAGCTGGGCCAGGAAGGTGATTACTGCCTCCTTGTGAGATGGAGTGCTCCCGGGCCACCTGAAAGAAGCAGCAGAGAGACCACTCCTGAAGAAACCCTCTCTGGACCTGGAAGATCTTAACAACTTTAGGCCAGTGGCAAGTGTTCCTTTCCTGGGCAAGGTCCTTGAGCGGGTAGTGGCCAACCAGCTCTCGGGACTCTTGGATGAGATCAATTATCTGGATCCATTTCAGTCAGGGTTCAGGCCAGGTTTTAGCATGGAAACAGCTTTGATCACCTTGTATGATGACCTATGTCAGGAGAGAGATGGAGTGTGACCCTGTTGATACTCCTGGATCTCTCAGCAGCTTTCGATACCATTGATTTGACCATGGTATCCTTCTGGGTCTGAGTTGGCAGTGGGGTGTGTGTGTGTGTGTGTACTGCATTGCAGTGGTTCCACTCCTGCTTGAATGGCCAGCTCCAGAAGGTGGTGCTTGGGGAATATTGCCCGGCCCCATGGATTTTCCAGCATGGGGTTCCTCGGGTTGGTTCTGTCCCTCATGCTATTTAACATCTACATGAAACCACTGAGTGGGTCATCTGGGCTTTTGGGGTGCATTGCCATCAGTATACTGATGACACACAGCTCTACTCCTTTTCATCTCCATCAGGTGAGTCTGTGGATGTACTAAACCAGTAGTAGCAGTAGGCGATCACTCGTGACCAAGTAAGATTGTCTTCCAGGATAAAATTACAAAAAGAACATTATAAAAAGAGGAAATTGTATAAAATTGTGTAGATTCTAGCGATGGGTCCATAAGTGTCTGTGGAGGCCAATTCTAGATCCACACAGCTTCCCACAGTGAGGACACAGATTGCCAGATGGAAGATGGTCCTGTAAAGGATTCATTTGACATGCTTTTCGCTTAGTGAAGCTAAACCAGTGCCTGGCTGCAACAATGGACTGGATGAGGGCTAACAAATTAAAGCTCAATCCAGACAAGACTGAGATGCTGTTAGTGGGTGGTTCTTCTGACTGGATGGAGGATGTTCAACCAGTTCTGGACAGGGTTGCATTCCTCTTGAAGGAGCAGGTTCATAGCTTAGGGGTTCTCCTATATTCATCCATCTGCAGGTGGCATCTAAATACCACCCGTTCAAATGTTGAAAGCGTTGTTAGGTCTTTAATCCATTGTGTTATAGGAGGTGAGTGTTTCTCTTTCCAGTGTTGTAATATCATTCTTTTAGCTGTCAAGAGGGCTCGGAAAATCCACTTGTGTTGTCCTTGTGATAAATTCCATACAGCAGGTATATAATTTAAAAGAACATGTGCATCAGTAAATATTAAAGAGCATTCTAATACTAAGTTTATCTGTACTATGACCTCTATCCAAAAAGAAGCAACCACTGGGCATTGCCAAACATACTGTATGGGTAAATGAAGCATTTGTAGTATTACACCTCCAATAGTTAGCTGACTTAGACTATCCCTTATTAAAAAAAACATTGTGGTGTGTCCAATAAACACAAAACAAACTTTTTTGCTGAATAAGACATAACCTAAGTTCCATAGACCCTTCTGGCACAGACGCAAAAACAACATTCCATTGATTAGGCAAAATAGGACCATCTAATTCCCCTTTCCATTCGTTTTTAAGACTTTATTCACTGACAATAAGTATTTATAAACATGAATCATACATCGATATAACTACTCAGCCTCAATCAATGCTTCCAATAGCAGAGTGGACTCTGAAGCTGTAAAAGCAGCATGACCAAACCTAGATTCTAGCAAATGTTGCAACTGCAAGTTTTGCCATTCAGCTGAAGCAGGCAAGTTATATTTGACACGCAAAGCTGAAAATGACAGAAACTCATCGTCCACACCCATTAATTGATTCAAAGTAAAAATCAGTCTGTCTGTCCATGTCCACCACAGGAACATTTTCTTACCAATTTTTAAATCCAGATTACCCCATAAAGTCAGTTTAGCATGAGAAAATGGGTCAAACTCTAATTGACGAGATATAATACGCCACAACTCTCTAACTGCCATAATGGTTGAAGGCACCCTATTTGTTTTAGTTACTGCGAACCTAATGCCATCCATTTGGAGAGAGGATCCAGACATAAGGATTCCAAAACTGACCAAGGTGGATAATCTAATCTAAGTGGAAAGACCAAAATTTAGAACTAGTCAACAAATAAGCCCACCTTCTATATAAGGCAAGATCTGGAAAGCCAAACCTACTTTCTTTAGTTGAAAGTTGCATCATTTTCAAAGAAATTCATGGCGGCAAGGAACCCCAGAAAAATTTGCGAAAGAAAGCGTTAAGTTTTTGAAAATAGTTGGCAGGTATAAATAGAGGAAACCCACGTAAAACATATACAATCCTAGGTATAATATTCATCTTAAATGTATTAAGCTTACCCCCACAAACTCAACTTAAGGGATGCCCATCTGTCTATATCCTGTGAGATCTCATTAATCAACTATGCTGGCTCAGCTTGTCTGAGCGTAGAAAGCTAAGCAGGGTCAGGCCTGGTGATTACTTGGATGGGAGACCCCTCCTCTAGTTTCCTGCATTGAGCAGGGGGTTGGACTCGATAGCCTTGTAGGCTCCTTCCAACTCTATGATCTATGAAATCTATGAAACTTACTCAAATTTAGCTTGATCATTTAGGATATATCTCTAGGGATAAGTATTCCCAAGTAGGTAATAAAATCTGGGCACCATCGAAATTGCCACTGAGTTAATACACTCTGAGATATACGTATTATCTCCAATCGGCATCAGTTCAGACTTTGCCCAATTAATTAAATAGCCAGACAAATCACCAAAAGTATTAATCGCCTGCATCAAAGCTGGAACTGATGACTGGAGTTTCAAAATGAACAATAAAAGATCATCAGCATAAAGAATAATTTCAAATTCTAAACTATCATATGCTGAATATGAATAGTGAATACTACTATTCTGTTTAATAGCACACTCCAGGGGTTCCAAACATAGGTCAAATATCAATGGAGAAATTGGACATCCCTGTCTAGTACCTCTCCCAAGTATGAAATAGTCCAAGAAAAAAAAAACATTGGTCCTGACTCTAGCTCTTGGGGTTGAATATAAAATTTTGACCCAATTTAAAAATTCTACAGGAAAGCCAAAGTTTCTCAACGTAGCAAAAATAGATTTCCAATGAATTTTGTCAAAGGCCTTTTCAGCACCCAAAGAGATAATAGCAGCCGAGTCTGCTCTATCAGTATTTAAAACAATCAAGTTGACAACTAATCTAAAATTGTCAGCTCCCCTGTCGATTTTTAATAAATCCCACCTAGTCGGATCGAAAAAGTGTTGTGATAACTTGTTGCAATCTATCAGCCAAAATTGCTGTTAATATTCAGAAGTACTCATTGCTGATGGTCTGTATATAGACTCCAACAAATGCTGAAGCTGATTATACTGCCAACTAGTACTAGACGATAAAGGATATCTAATCTGCTGCAAAACTGAAAATGGTTGGGTATCTGGATCCAGCCCAATAAATCTGCAAAATGCCTCCTCTATTCCATTTTCATTCTCTTACAAAGTATGTGGCAGCAACATTTCTTCTCTCCCCACCCTGGTTTGTGTGCTTGTGCAATTCACATCCAACCTGAAAATGAGTACTCAAAAGCTTGCTGAATTGTGATGGGGAGGGGAGGGTGCTGGTCCCAAGAAAGGTATTATTTTAGATGTAGAACCCAACAAGACTCTCTGTGTGTGTGTGTGTGTGTGTGTGTGTGTGTGTGTGTGTGTGATGCCTCTCCCAAAACTAGCTCCCTCCAGATGCACGGGACTACAAGTCCCATCATCATGTGTGGGGGATGATGGGAGTTGTAGTCCGGGATGCCAGTAAAGCTGCAACGCCGGCCCTTCGGAAAAGTAATGCCCAGTTGTCCTTCCTGCCTGTCTTCCCAACCAAAAAGAATATAAATGCATCCCGGTCGCTTGCGCGGAGGTCTGTGTGCCTGCCTGCCTGCCTGCCTGCGCGCGCTCTCTCGCTCTTGTGCCAGGCGGGGTTTCCGATCCCCAAAGGAGAGCGATCATTCTCAGCGAAGGGGGCGGGGGGTGGGAACCCACCCGCCCCGCCGTAGCTCGCTCAGACGCACAGTGGCGGCGAGGCACACACACGCTCACACGTTACAACGGCAAGCACATCTAGCCCCCCCCCCCCTCTGGATCGGTGACTTCTTCTCTCTCTCTCTCTTTTGTTTCGCCTGCGATTTCTTCCAAGCTTGCCAGAGGCTGCTCTAGGTGATCCGGCGGTGCACTCTCACTCTCTCTCTCTCACACACACACACACACACTCGCACAGCTGTGCCTTCGCACGCGCGGCGGTAATCACCTGGCCAACTTCACGTGTCCTGCCCTGGCGTGATGGGAGCTCTTGCGGAAGGTCGGGCTCCCGTGTTTCGAATTCAGACAGGCTGCGAAGCCTGCGGATTAAAGGGATAAAAGAGAGCGCGAGAAAAAGTGGTGGTGGGGGGGAGCCGCGATGCCTGTTGCTCGGAAGGGGATCGTGGCGGATTTTGCAGGCTCTCCTTCTTCGCCTGGTTTCTCCTCGGCACGGGCTGCAGGTCTCGGGAGGGCGGCGGCGGCGGCGGCGGCGGCAGGCAGCGGCTGCGGGAGGCAAGCGGCGTCGAAAGGTGAGTCCGATCTCCCCCCCCCCGGCCCGTAGAGCGTGGGGAGGGCACGGCCCTTGCTCGGCCGCGGAGCCCGCGACCAGGGCGAAGGGATCGAGGCTCGGGCACCCGGAGGTGGGAGTTCAGTCGCACGTAGCTCCGGCGCAACTTTGCCCGCAGCGCCGAAAGTTGCGTCCGATGAAGCCAGCCCCGCTCCCCGCTCGAGAGCGAGCCGTGCAGCCCGATCCCGTGCATGTTTACTCAGAAGTAAGCCCCGTTCTGCTCATTGGCGCTTTACGCCCAGGTAAGTGCGTAGAGTAGAAGATCGCCGCTGTATGCTCCGGGCGACACCTCTTTGCCCGAGAGGACGCCGAGCGAGCACGCGTGCGGTAGTCGATTCGCCAGGCAATCTTAAATTACACGCGTCTACTCAGACGTAAGCCCCTTTGAGTTCAAGGGGGCTTGCCTCCCAGGTAAGTGGCCATAGGCTTGGCAGCCTCGGGGATCTTTAGGATGGGATTCCCAAGCTCTTAAAATGGAAGAAGGGGCGGGAAAGGGGTGTGTGTGTGTGTGTGTGTGTGTGTCTGTGTGTCTGTGTCTGCTCCGCCACTCCGAAAACTCCCAGGTAAGACGTTCGGCTGCACACAGAGTCCATCGTCCAGTCAAAGCAAAGCCCTTCCTCGGTCTTTCGTGCAGCAGCAACGCGGCGTGCTTCGCTGAATTTGGGCTTTTCGGAACCGGCGTAGAATATTGTGCTATTGTCGTTTGAGGCTCGAGTCTCCCGTTCAGTCTCAAGCTGTGTGTGTGTGTGTGTGTGTATAACGGAGTCTGCTTTAGGGTTGGCGGAGCTGGTTTGGTGCCCTCTTGTGGCTTCCCGTTTTTATAAAATTATATTTTATAGACACGGAAAAGATAAAAGAGGTTACGATTCTTTAACCACAAGTTGAAGAATGTGGGGAAATGAAGACTTGGATTTTGGGGGGATTTATTTAGCTGTCTGTAAGCCCAGTGGGTCGTCTCGAATGTAAATCTTTGCAGCGACGGGATCAAAACAGTGTGATTTTTCATGGTGGATTAAATATTTGAAACCGACCTCTACATTCCGCCCCCCCCCCCCGAATGTTTAAATGGCATTTTCATGTTTCTGGAAGTTTTGTTTTCACTTTTTAAAAAACAACAACAAAGGAATTATTTTTTAAAAAGAAAAGAGGGGAGTTATTTTCTATGTGGTTTGTTTCTCAGTAGCTTGCTACAGATCTGATATTTGTAGACATTTGCTCTAGCTCTGCATCAAGATGTCTCTCTCTCTCTCTCTCTCTCACACACACACACACACACACACACACACTATGAATCGATAAAACAGCAAGAAACAGCAAGCCTGAGATTATGGCTAGAGCCACATACAAAATATCTGTTCTTTTCTCCACTCCAGGGTTTGATAACAGCTTGGTAGGATACATTTTGTAAATTCACATGGTGCAACTCTGATTCAAATTTTTGCCACGCACATCTGCCAGACTCCCCCCCCCCCCCAATCAGTGTGTTGCTTCAGAAGATGGACCACCACCGGTTTCATATAGCCATGTAATACAGTATTATTCTAGGTGGTGGTGTGTGTATATATATATATATATATATATATATATATACCGGTATATATAAGCTCTCCTTCCTTTCCAGGAAAATTCATTTAATAGGACTTGATATCTGCTGATTATGTCTGTGAAGAGAGATGTGATAGTGGTAGTAGAAAACAGAAAAGGGATATGTGGAAATATGGTTCCTTCCAGTTGACCAAAATCTGCAGTTAGCGTGTCCTCTGAGGTTAGTTTTTTATGATGATGAGGATGAGGATGGCGGAGTTATGCATGTTGCAGTCTTACGTCTGGAAATACCATGTGGGCAGGGGAGCATGCTCCAGGGAATCTGGACTTTCTCTATACTGCCTTATGGGAGTTGTGCAGAATGCACATCTTCTCTGATAAAAAAACACATGCATGTCACAGGTCCTACATGATGTTTGCAGATATGACCTGGTGCATATTTAGCACGGAACCCAGGTGATTGGCCTGTTGGTTAAGTTGACATTTATCTTAAGCGGGGGTGAAGCCTCACCGTGCAGGATCACTTCCAGGAGGCGAACTTTTGAGGTGCCAAACTGCACCAAACCACTTTGCTTAATGTGGCAGAAGGGGGGGCCTAGTATGCGTGTCTCAGGATGGCTTACCGGGCGCGAAAGATCGGCGTGCGTATGCTGTCTTCTGAGGTGTTCGGGGGCTGGGCCTGGAGTGGGGGTGGAGAGCCCTGCCTGTGCAGGATGAGTGGAGGGAGTTCTATGGAAACCCGACGCTGATTCAGAAGGGGAGTCTTTCGCGATCTTAGAAATGGCTCGATGCCACAGAGGTCCCCTGCAGTGTGGCACCCTGCCATAGGATCACGACTACCTGTTTTTTTTACAGTCAAGCACAAAGCTGGGCAAAATATGTTCACTTAGAATTAAAGACTTCTGAGTCCAGGAATTTTGTCTTGAGTACCAGAACTGAATGGAGCTCACAGTCCTTCCTGCACTGAGCAGGGGGTTGGACTCGATGGCCTTGTAGGCCCCTTCCAACTCCATGATCTATGAAAATCTACTGTTGTCACACTGAGCCACTGGTTTTTCATTTAAACAGTATAATTGGGGTGGGTGGGAGAGTCATTTTGTTGCAGCTGAAATTCTTGCTGATCTATTGCAAATCACTCAGGAATCTACCTTCTTTTTACCCATGCTTAAGGTCAGGGCTCTCCAACCTTGGGTCCCCAGATGTTGCTGGACTACAGCTCCCAGAATCCCTTGCCATTAGCCATGCTGGCTGGGTATGCTGGGAGCTGCAGGCCAGCAACATCTGGGTTATCTGGCGCTCATCTTTAGGTTATCTGGTGCTCATTAAATAGTTATTGCATTAACTTCCAAGACAGTCAGAATTTAGGGAAATGTTAAAGCTTCAGAGCATTTATTTATTATAAACATTTAAAAAATGCTGCTCTTTAGTTTAACAAAACTCTCAGGGCAATTCACAACAGTTATAAAACAATATCAAGTAAAAGCCAATATCAAGCAGAACAAGTAAAACCCAAGCAAAGTGATTAAGGACGTAATCCTATGCATGTTTAGACAGAAAGAAGTCCTACAACTCCTGGTATTCCCCTGGGAGTTGTAGGTCTTTTTTTCTGTCTAAGTGTGCTGCATAGGATTGCACCTTAAGACTACAATCATATACACACTTACCCAGGAGTAATCCCTATTGAATGGTGCTTCTGAGTAGACGTTAATAGGATTTCAGTGTAGGGCTCCAATCCTATATGCACTTAACCAAGAGTAAGTCCCATTGAACTCCATGGGGCTTACTTCTGAGTAGACATGCATAGGATGGATTGCATTGTAAAAAGCCAAGAACGCTAGTTAGAATCATCAGATTAAAAAACATCTTGGATGGAATGCTAGAAGATCTGGGTAAATGCCAAGGGTCTTTGTCTGACACCAAAAGGGCTTCAGCAGGTTCAACATGAGGCAAGCCTGCCTAGGGAAGAGATTCCGCATATGGGATGCCACAAGGAAAAGGTTCTCTCTGGGGTCTTGGAGAAGGGCCACTGATACTGATGGCCTTATTATTTGAGCAGGCTCACGTGGGAGAAGATAATCCTTTAGACCAGTGTTCTCCAACCTTGGGTCCCCAGATGTTTTTGGCCTACAACTCCCAGCATGCCCCAGCCAGCATAGCTGGCTGGGGCATGCTGGGAGTTGTAGGCCAAAAACATCTGGGGACCCAAGGTTGGAGAACACTGCTTTAGACCGCAGAATCCTCATGATCTGCACTGCACTTATTCTGAGCTGAAATCATTCTGTACACTCTACAGAAGCGTAATATCAATATACCTTGTGCCCATGGTTTTCAGATTTTCTTCCTTCAGGGAACCCTTTCCACCTTGATTTGTCAGCTGAGCAGCCCTTGCACATCCAGTTTATTCTAGGATATGTTCTAAGGTGCGCAGTCAGCTCATATGGGACCCTGATCAGACTGTTTGGGCTTCCCATTCACTGCCTGACCTGGGCCAAGAGTACAATCTAGAAGAACACACCCAGCTCAGTCACACCTGCAGCTGCACATTGCAGGGGGAAATCATACATGGGGGGGATCTGTCTTTTAGGGAAGTTTCTCGCATCATTAGTGACCTTCTTTTTGAGGGTCCCCTTGTAAACGACTAAGAAATCCTAGGAGACAGTCTGAAAACAACTGCTTCATGCAAACAAATGATAATGCATCTCAGAGGACTATTGCGAATAGGCCTTTCAGTTGCAAAGGTTTGTGCTGTAGTAGCCCATATACAGTATGAGCTTGTGCTGTAGTAGCCTCCGTCTCTATAAGAGGTGGTTGTTTGAGGCTTGTAGGCCCACTGAGGAGCCCAGGGCCAGTGGAATGTGAGCCAACCACCCAATCCCATCAGTGACCATTGGCTGTGCTGTTAATTGGGTCCACGTGTGCGTTGCACTTTAAAAAACAGGAACTAGAATTCAGCGTCCAGCAAGCTTAATTATGTTACCTGTATGAATCACGCAAATTATGCCATGTTGTCTATATATTTGCCTACTTTGCATCATTTCTTCTGCTTCTGCAAGTCATGGGGGAGGCCAGTGAAACCCTGTCCCTTGGCCACAGATCAGT
The DNA here is from genome assembly GCA_021292165.1 of Shinisaurus crocodilurus. Lineage (NCBI taxonomy): Eukaryota > Metazoa > Chordata > Lepidosauria > Squamata > Shinisauridae > Shinisaurus > Shinisaurus crocodilurus. Next base: position 267,847,663 of record CM037877.1, on the reverse strand, counting down.
GGTAGAGCCCACGCTTTGCATGTGGAAGGTGCAGGCTTAATCTCCAGTTAGAAGGGCCAGGCAGCAGCTGCTGGAGAAGACCTCTGCCCGGAGAGCGGCTGCCAGTCAGAGTTGACGACAGTGGGTCAGATGGACGAATAGGACTGGGTTCAGACAACACGACTGATAACCCGCACTCAGTGGTTGAGTATGGGGTGGGTGTGGGTTGTCGCTTAACGGTGGGTTGTTGTTGAAATGTGGGTTATTGGGTTGTCTGAACTCAGTCACAGTCTGACCTGGTGCAAGCCAACTTCCTATATTCCCCATGACGGCTGAAAAGCCTGCTCGGCTCGCCACCACCCCGGCCTCTCCTGTTGTCTGCATGCTTTCAGGCTTACGACTGGGGCCTTCAAGGCAAGCCGCAGCCCGTGGGTTGCATTGCATGTGGCCCTCGGAGAACTACAGCGCGGCCTGCTGTGGGTGGCCAGGGCCCTCTGAATCCCCCCACAAGCCCACTGCTCAGCTATTTTGTGGGGCAGGGGAGAGAAGAATGAGGAGGAGGAGGAGGAGGCGGCGGTGGCGGCAAGCAGGAACAACCCTTTCTGTGCACTGTCTGCCCTGCCCCGTGTAAATCACACTCCCCCCAGCCTGCCAAACTGCTGGAGGCAGGATGGCGTACACAGAGAGCCATCCCTGCCCGCTGCCCCCCCCCCACAAAACGGGCATTGCCCGGTCAGCCAACTAGGGTGGGGGAGCATGAGTATGATGCTGGCGTCCCTGTCACAATCTCACTCCTCAGCTGTTCCCAGTGCTAGTCAGCTGGACAACCGGCAGCGGGGGGGGGGGGGGAGAGGATCCCGGTGATCTGCTTGGTTTTTCGTGTTTTGTTCTGTTTCCGTTGCTCTTATATAGACAAATGTTGAAAACTGAAGTTACTTGGGTTTGTGTACACGTGTGTGCAAAACTGCCGTGCTCAGCCCCCGACCTCCAACTAGAAGTCTGGCTGCCATGGCATCTTCTCATGGCTGTGCCATCCCCCTTCCCAATTCTTAAATGGTGCTCTACAACTGTGGGTTGGCATTTTTAGCAGGGTTGGTGAGAAAGAACAAGCTGTGTCGGGAGGAGCTGAGAACCATCCCAATCAAGCATAGTGCTAGTCCTGCTTGAAGAACCTGTGCAATCATGGCAGGCCCGGCATCAGCAGGTGGCATCCCTGGGCAGCCCCTGGGGCTCCAGCAGCATCCTGGCAGGGCCCATTCACAGGGCCCTGGGAGCACCTCCTACTGGCTCCAGGTGGCTGCCATCTTTGTGTTTGACAACGCCCTGGAAGATGATCCAACGCCCAGAGCATTGTCGGAAAAAGCATGCCTAGCACCACAAAAACATGGGGCCCAGCACCAAACAGTACTTTGTCCAAAGGCAAAGGCTCAACCCTGGAGCTAGCTTGGCACAGTGTAAAAAAAAACCCTTGCATGTTCTGGCAGTTGTATCTGCTTTTGGTTCAGTATTCAGTATAGGTCCACAAAAAGTACTAGCCCACGTTTTTTCTCATTCCACCTGCCCATATGTACCTCTATTAACAGTTTGTGGCACACTGATGGTCTGAAAGAAAAATAAATCCTAGAACCAGCTTTTCCCCTAGTTCATAAAAGCTTCCCTACCTGGTCACCTGAAAGCACTTCTGACTCACCACAGGTGATCAGATGGAGAGATAATTACAAGCCTGCCCTGCCTGTAGCTATGAGAGTGGGGATGATCTGAAACCCTTCTGGAAAAATGCAACAGGAAGGAAATACATTATAGGCTACACTTTCTATCCGGAAGACTTGTGTCATTTCCTAAAACAAAGCCCCCTAGTATCTGGGGCTGTGTTCCTTTAGTGTAATTCCCCATTCATTTCAAAGGGGAAGCACTTGATAGTTTGACTATTTAATGGGCCAATCTACTGTAGGCAGGGCTTTCCCATCCCTCTTGGCATTCTTAGGTAAAGCAACTCATCATTTGCAAAGGCTGGAAATGCTCAGTGAATCCCTTTCACCCTTTAATGGGATTGCCTTTCTGGCAAAGGCCCATTTGCTTGAAAGGGAGGAAAGACCCAAACAACTCTGCTTGGCTCCTTTCATGGAAATCTGAACCAAATTGCCCTCATAAAACACACAGGCTCAAAACCTTTTCTACTTCCATGGAGCCAGAAGACAATTTTCTGAAAGCCCACAGGGCATAATTGGCTTTCTGAAATGGGCAGTGGCCTATCGATCCTAGATTTGGGAAGCCTGGCCTTCTGCTGATTGCATGGTTTTGATCACAGCAAGAATAGAGTTTTATATCTGGTGCAGGATTCTGTTTCTATATTATTTTTGTTATTAGTGTATTTATTTCTCTCATGCGTGCTTCCTTTTCTTTTTGAAGAACCCCCCCCCCCCCACATTCTTAACTCTCATGGATGCAAAGTATAGCATGGAAACATATGGGCAGTGTCTGGAGAAGGCTTGGAAGCCGATGTCTGATGGAGCATGGGGTAACTCAGATTTTTACATATATGGCAGTCCGTTCTTGAGTATGAGTTGTCCGTAAGTCAGGATGTTCGTAACCCGGGGACTGCCTGTAATTTTTTTTTTTTTTAATCACACCAGCAAAGTGCAACTGATATTGACGGTTACGAACTTTCCGATGTGTCAATTTCACCGAGCTCTCCCTCTCTTTGCTGCCCCGTGACCTTTCTGCGAACTGCACACGGTGTACTAGCTAGTGTAGCCAACGCAAAGCAATGTCTGCAATGCGAACAGGTAGAGGTAGGGAAGACTGTGAGACAGCCTTTCAAAGAGAGGACTGTAAAGGAGGACGTAGGGGCTGCCCTGTGTCTTGAGCTGCCTTTCATCGGGAACACAGGGCCAAGGTTTTGTATTAGCATAACAGTGTTCTCCAACCTTGGGTCCCCAGATGTTTTTGGCCTACAACTCCCAGCATGCCCCAGCCAGCTATGCTGGCTGGGGCATGCTGGGAGTTGTAGGCCAAAAACATCTGGGGAACCCAAGGTTGGAGAACACTGAGCAACCGCTTCTGTTCAGGGCACAGGCTGCTGCTGGCATGGGGGTGCATTTCACAAAGAGCATATCTGATGTCATCAGGGTTGGAGCCTCTTGCTATCAGGTTTCCTTTCTCTGTTGGTGGTTTCCCCCCCTGCTGACCTCACTTTTTCCGGTTAGGGTTTATTTTTAACAACAACAACAACATTGGGTGGAGAACCTAATTGAAAAGCGTTGTTGCGTGGGTGACCTGAGCCTTCTGACGCCGCCTGGAGTGTTGGCAGCTAAGCCGGCCTGCACGAGCGAAACACTGGCCCGCTTTTGAGCTGACTTAATGAAGGCCCTCTAGGCCTGGGTGCTCAATTGCCTGTGACTCAGTTCTTCATCTGGGAGCTGGCAGAAAATTATTTCCCCCAATGTTTAGTAACAGGAAGTGGTGGCCTGGCCAGTTCTTCAGCATGCAGGTAACCTTGTCTCTTCCCCATTTAGATATGTTACGTACGCTTACCCTGCTTCTCTGAATGGCAAGAACCTCCAGGGTACATGGTTGACTCAGGTTCAGTTTCCTTTCCTTGGTCACTGGAGGCTTATTGGCGCTGCATAATATTTTAGTTTATTTGCAAATGTAGACGTTGAGCATAGGTGGAAGCACAGGCGTCCCTAACCTGGTGCCGTGATGTGTTGGACTGCAACTCCCATGCTGGATGGGAATGATGGGGATTGCAGTCCAACACATCTGGAGGGCACCAGGAAGGGGAAGGCTGGCTTAAACAGTCCAACAGACGGCCAAAGTCCGCTGCTCCCACGTAAGATCTCCAAGACAGCGAGTCAACACCTTCAAATGCTGTTAGCATCCTGGCCGGCAAGAACATATTATGCCAGTCCTCTATGAACTACATTGGTTACCAATTGAAGTCCGGGCCCGATTCAAAGTGCTAACATTGACATTCAAAGCCCTAAACGATTTGGGGCCAGGGTATCGGAAGGAATGCCTCATCCCATACATGCCTTGCCCGAACCCTGAGATCCTCTTCGGAGGTCCTTCTCAGAAAGCCCCCTCTAAAGGAAGTTAGGAGGGTGGCTACTAGGGGAAGGGCCTTCTCAGTTGTGGCACCCCATTTGTGGAATCAGCTTCCCAAAGAGGTGCGCCTGGTGCCCACTCTGTTTACTTTTAGGCGCCAGGTGAAAACCTTTTTATTTGCCCAATATTTTAATGGTTGATTTTTTAATTCATTTTTATTATTCTACTGTACCTCCGGACTGATTCTTTTTGGCTGCTTGGTTTTATTGTGTGATTTTAGATTGCTCTGCATTTTATTTTATGTTCTTTTGTTTTTAAGATGACTGTTTTTATCTTGTTTCTCTTTGTAAACCACCCAGGGAGCCTTTTGACTGATGGGCGGCGAACAAATATACTAAATAAATTAATTAAATAAATAAAGTGTAGAGCCCGAACTCAGCTCTCTGTGACTGGGTTCGCATGGCACGTTAAGCCTCAGTGGGTTAATTGCTACTGAGGCTTGGCATGTCGTGCGAACCCAGGGAGGGTTGGTCAGGGTGGTTAAGGAGAGTCCCCTTAACCGCCCTGCTAAGCCATGGCTTGCGCTAGGGTTTAGAAGACGCTAGTAGGGTTAGTGTGTCATCCAAAACCGGATGCCACGCTAACCCTCTTACAGGCCAAAAAGGAACAAGGGTTGCCGCTCCGGCCAAGGGGCTCTGGTGGATGACAGCCGGCCAAGTGCCCAAGCGGCACTTGGCGCAGCTGTCGTCGGCTTCTCTGCGCGCTCCTGCCGATGTCCTGCATCGGCAGGAGTGCGCAGGGAAGCCGCTGGGGCCTGCCGCATGCCACCAGCTCAATCCCTGTACAGGGCTTGGGGGGTGGGGGGACAGCGCACGGCAGGGGAACCAGCCACCCGGCCTCACTCCCTCTTGGGGAAATGAGCCCGAGAGCCTGGATCCCGTCCGCCACCGCCACGCGCCTCCTCCTCCCTGAGCCCCACTTGGGGCTCAGGGAAGAGGAGACGTGTGGTGGCGGCGGTGGCGGTGTCTGCCACGCACCCCTTCCCAAGCAGGAAGTGGCCGCGCAGCAGATCCCGCCATGGCAGCAGTGCTCCCTAGCAAGGGTGGGTTTAACCCGCCCTTGCTTGGGGAGTGCTGCGGCAGCGGTGAGCGGGATTATTGGCTATGCACTGTCTCGGAAAGACTGCACGTGGCCAATCCTCCTCGCTGCCGCTGCCACGGCTCCGCCTTCCAGACCCCGCCTCAGTCCCTCCTCTCGTTGGGTTTGGTGCCCGCAGGCGGCACACCAAGTGAGAGGGGGGGTGGGAGGGGGCGTTCTCTCTGTTACCGCACGCCCTGACAGAGGGAATAAGCCCCCCTCCCACCCCCCAAGTGGTGTTTCCCCCACCCTCATTCCCATTTCTCCCAGTGGATTAGGTTTTATGTCAGTGAGTCGAGTTTTAGTGAGTCGTGTTATGGGAGTGTGGAGTTGGGTAAGAGAGTTTTAGGTGGTTGGAGTTAGTGTGATATGGGAGAGTGCTTGTAGTGTGTGGGGAGAGTTGGGAGTTTGGGAGTTAGGTTAGTTATAAAGTGTTTGGTGTAGGCAGGTTTATTTTCTGTAACTAAGATTTTGATAATTAAAATAAACTTATTTTTATTTTGTTAACTACCAAAATCCTACGTGTCAGCTTGGTGTTATTACCCCCTTTACTTTTAAATCTACACACACACCTATGTACCCACAGCATCATAAATTTAAGCTAGATCCTTAATAACCAGCATTAATCTTTTCCCTCATTAGTAGGGGAAAGGTTTCATTTGACCCTCACCTCCGGTTTTCAAGTGTTGATGCTTGGCCTGAGAAGGGTTTATGCGCCTGGTCCTAAAGTGAAAAGGGCCGTGTGATATTCCAGCAGTGCCTGGAGAGAAGGGAAAAAGGAGGGGAGGAAGTGTCCCCTCTGCTGGGTTTACGTAGGAGTAATCCCAGCAGAGGGGAGTGTTTTAAATTGTGGCCGGAGAAGCCAGCCACTAGCAGTCCCCTTTTGCACTGCTTGCGGCTGCTTCTCTGGTCGCAAATTAAAACACTCCCTTCTGCTGGGATTACTCCTACGTAAGCCCAGCAGAGGGGCTGGTTCACGGCACTGCCAGGGAGAATCGGGTCCCTCTCCCAACCCAACTAGTGGGAGACCCTAGTCGGATTGGGAGAGGGACCTGATTCTCCCTGGCGGCTCTGCAAACAGTGAGGGGAGCCCATGCTCCAATTGGGCACTTTTCGGCAGCCGTCATCCTGTCGGCGGGGGGGGGGGTCCCCTGGGAAGAATGGGGAGGCCATGCCTCTGGACCCCCGCTGTGCTCGATCATTAGGCACAGCCGGGGCCTGGGGCAACTGTAAGCCCACAGAGCCTCTGTGGGCTTAAAGTTTCGTGCAAACTTGCCCTGTGTCTCTATCTTTATGCAGCCTCTCTTTTTTACACACAGACCCCTGGATCACATCATCTTAGCTGGGAGGAGATCTGCCCACTCTCTGGTCAGTTTTTCCTATTCAAAAGTGTGGAAGACCAGGCAACCGGGTCTTCTGCGCGAGTTCAGCACTTAACGGGTTAACTGGCACTGAGATATAGCCCATCAAGAGGATATTTGGCGATTAAAACTCGACCGCGAGCTAAAAAGCACACGAGTCCATTCACAGTCAAGAATAGACGCTTTATTTACTACAGGTTAATGGAGCGGAACTAATAGACTTCTAGGAATACTATAACATAAACAAGACCTGGTCGTGACCTCAGATATCTTTGAATGAATTGGTTCCCAGCGTACTACAGCAATGAGTTACCTTAGACCAGAGACTCTACGACTCCCCGCTTCTAGCCTGGCTCCGAGCCTCCTTGCTCGGGGAAGAGAACTGCTTGGCCCAGCCGGTGCTGGCTTTGGAAGGTGTTCGCCCGCCCGAGTTCCCAACAACCTCCGTGGAGAGCAGGCAGAGGGGTTTTCTACCCTGCACGCCCCCTTCCCCGCCCCTGGGTGATCAGGTGGGCTTATTCCTGCCCCCGTTACGATCAGGTGGGCTTGTTCCTGCCTGGGAACAGGTGGCAACTTTGGGCTTATCATGCCCTCTGAGCATACTTTGCAGCTCTTTGAGACTGCCCTGCCCTTCCTGATGGTCCATGCTTCTTCTTGTGGATTCGGGCCGACGTGCCCCATTGAGGATATGCGTGTTACCTGTCTGGCCAGTCCTGCACCTCCTGTCCCCCGGCGGGGATTATGCAGACAGGGGTTGTTAGGGGAAGACTACGTGTGGTCACCAAGGGGGGAAACTATGTCAGGCTTCGTGTCACTGTGTGTGTTCAGGCTTTCTCCACAAAAAGCCGCCTAGAATGGACCTGTATCAAGAAGCAGTGGCCTACCTATGTGTCCTCAAGGATTCACCTCACCTGTATCTTCCCTCAAAAGACTGATGTGCCTGGCCAGAGCAGATGGAACTTTTAAGCAGTCTTTCAGGCCCCGTTAACCATCTGCGGTCCAAAACCCCAGTCTCCTAACAGTATGTTCAAGGCATGTGCGTGTGTCCAGTGGAATGCTCCCCCTTGACTGTGCCTCCTTACACTAAACAGTGAGATAATTGAGGCATCCCCCCCAAGTTTTCAGTGGGTTCTGGGTGGCGGCACAAGAGGCTGCTCCAAAACGGGTGAAGCCCCTCTAGGTGCCTGGAGATAGTGGCTGCTCACCTCCTAACCTACCTCACAGGGTTGTTGTGAGGATAAAATGGAGAGAAGGAGGAGGATTATGTAAGCCGCCTGGGGTTCCTTGCAAGAAAAAAGGTGGGGTATTAATGTAATAAATACATAAATAAATAAATAAATAAATTATTAGGAGATGGGATGGACTGGAGCTCGGATGCTGTCAATGGCAGTTTGCTGGCCTCTGTGAATGAATGAATGAATGAATATAAAAGAGCCAAAAGCACAGACCTCCAATTAACCAGTTAGCATTATTATTTCTCACTTTTGAGCACTTTTGAACTTATGATACACAAAGCTGAACACAGTTATGTACCTGCCAGGTATTAGAAACTCACTGGGTGACTTTGAGCCAGTCACTGACTCTCAGCCCAACTTACCTCACAGGGTTGTTGTGAAGATAAAATGGAGAGGAGGAGGAGGAGGATTATGTAAGCCGCCTTGGGTTCCTTGCAGGAAGAAAGGTGGGGTATAAATATACTGTAATATAAATAAATAAATAAAATAGTTCTTTGGATCCTGACCATGACCGCAATTCCTTTAGGTTGCAATATGTTGCAACAGAACAGAGGTGAAGCATAGCATCTCTTTAGGCTATCGTGTCGTGATAGGTTGCCAGCAATATGTTTTCTCCGGGCCAGTCAGGAACAGTTTTCTGGTAATATGTTGAGGCAATTACGGTATAGCTTTTTGGAACACTCCCTGCTTCGGTCCAGAGCATCAAAAGCTAGCAGTTGCTGACTGGTGTCACTTTCTCGGTTCCTGGCCTAGATATTTGAGCCGCTGTTCCTGTTCCATCCACAACCAGGACAGGGTTTGTTGTCATCTGCTAAGTGGTGGAATTTGACACGCTGGTATGGAATTTAGTACTTGTGTCATCTTGCAAGAGGCTTGCATTTGAAAGCAATTAATTGCTGCTTGAACTTCCTTTGAGATTAAGACCCCTGCATTTCTTTTCTTCTTCTTTTTAACCGTTGGGAAGTTGCGAGGTTCTCAGGCCCAGTTTGAATGGGGCACTGGGCATACAAAAAAAGAAGAAGCAGCAGCCACATGTGTGGGGTTCCATGTGGCTAGATGTCATATTGGTTGGGTGCACATATTTGTGGAGCATTGACATGCTACAGGTCTGTAACCTAGGTGTATGCCATGCTGTTGCAGGTGAAGAATGCTTTAGTGTTTGTTTGTTTGTTTGTTTGTTTGATTGATTGATTTTTGTACTTACCTTCAACAAAGTTTCCAGGAGAGTTTCCAAAAATACATAAGAAGAGTATTTACAGAAATAGATTTTAAAAAATCATAATATAATTTTTAAAATTCATTGCAACCATAAAACATTGATGCAAACAGCAGTTAAAATTGTTTCAAAGACCCGGGAGACTGAAATGGCTTTGCCTGGTGATAGCAGCAGTGACACTGACAGGGCCAGACCAGAGGGTGCAGGTCCAGGGCTCTGCGGTTTGGGGAGTGCCCCAGATAATTCCCTTACAGGCGGCAGCAGTTCCTGCGGTGGCAGCGGCTGCAGCGGTTCCTCCTCCTCCTTTCAACTCACTAGTAAAAGGAAGCCCTGCGCAGGGCCGGTGCAAGGCAGTTTGGTGCCCTAGGCAAGATCAGATATTTAGCACCCCCCCTTCCCACTTGAGCCCTCCCTCCCTATTTCTGGCGCCCACTTGAGCCCTCCCTCCCCCTCCCCCTTTAGCCCTGCGCCCTAGGCAGCTGCCTAGTTGGCCTAATGGTAGCACTGGCATTGGCCCTGCGGCACCCGGCCAGTCGAGGGAGCAGCCCCGTGGCACACTCTTTTAAAGGAAATGGGGTTTCTTCCTTTCTTAACTTTGGTTCAGCTTGCTGCTACTCAAACAGATGCTGCCTTTGTGGGGAACACCACCAGTGAGGGTAAAAGAGTGACAAAAAGACTGCCTCTTTGCCACTGCTGTGCCTTCATTGGCCGTGTCCCTCCCAAATAATAATAATAATAATAATAATAATAATAATAATAATAATAATAATTATTATTATTATTATTATTATTATTATTATTATTATTATTATTTATTTCTTACCCACCTCTCCACTCAGATAGAGGCGGGGAACAACCAAACATAAAATACATAAGTAGTTAAAAACACAGCAAATATTATTAAAATATTCTTAAAAACCTTTAAAAGTATCCTAAAAGGCAGTGTCTGATTGCTTCAGCGTGCTGCTACTCAAAGTTTAAAAAAGCCTTTCCCTTTAAAATGGTGTGCCGCAGGGCTGCAGCCTCGGCCAGCTTGTTGTTGCGACAGCACTACCTTTTACTAGCGGGTTGAGAAGAGGGGCTGCATTGCTCCCCACCACCTGGTGAAAAAAATAAAAGGAGGGCTGGTGTTGTGTGTGCTGGAGGAGGCAGGGAAAGCGACATGCCCAGGCCACCCCACAAACCTAGCCGCACGCCGAGGTGCCAGAACGGCAGCAGTGTTGGTGCCAGGTGAGCACCACCCAGGGATGGAACTCCACAAATGGGGCACCACAACCGAGAAGGCTCTCTCTGCCCGGTTGCCACGTTCTTGCTTCTGATGGCAGGTGTTCTTGGAGGAGGGCCTCTGATGATGGCCTTAGTGCACAGGCGGGTGGATGTGGGGAACGTACCCAAGCCATGTAGGACTTTGAAGGTAGTCACCAGCAGCTCCTTTAAGCATTGGAGAGGGGTGTGTGTGTATATATATCCAATGACTGGTTTCAATTAGTAACCTAGTAGCTATGTTCTGTACTAACTGCAGTTTGTGGGCAGTTCTCAGAGGCAGCCCCAAGGTCAGTGCATCACAGTAGTCTAACCTGGAGGTTAGCAGAGCATGGATCACTGTCGCCAGGCCATCTCTGTCCAGAGGGAGTTGCAGTTGGCACACCAGTCACGGCCGATGAAAGGCACTCCTCGCCACTAAGATCACTTGGGCCTCTAGTGACAAAGCTGCATCTAGGAGCACCCCCCAAATAGGGACCCTAGTTCTTGTGGGAGAATAGAGCTCCATCTAGACTAGAACTGGCTGAAAGATACCTTTTTGAACAGATGAAACGCTGCCCAGAGGACCTTGGCCTTGTCAGGATCGACCTTCATATTATTGGCCCTCACCTGGACCATTATTAATCCCAGGCACCAGTTCTGCACTGCCTCACCTCTCAGCTGTAAAGGAGGAGGAGAGCTGGGTACGATCCTCATACTGATGACACCTCACCATATCCCTGGATGGCCCTTTCCCAGAGGCTGTATGTAGGTGTTTAAAAATCATGGAGGATAAGATGGAACCCTTGGAACACGTGCCACGGGGCCAAGCATAACCCCGCGACTTCTAGAAACAGCCAGACAGGTAGGAGCAGAATCCCCATGACCCCCCCCCCCAAACTCCCAGAGTCTTCCTGAAAGGATGCCATGGAATTGAAAGCTGCCGAGTGATGACAAAGTGCAAAAGCAGCAGCAGACTTCCCTCTGCCAAGCACACGTATACACACAGGACTTTTTTTCTAAAGTAGATGATTTAAAAAGATAAACAACTATAACATCAGATTTCTCAGGTACTAAAGCTTGATGGTTACAGTAGTGCAGTTTCTTAAAGGTTAGTCATGCTTCTGAGGTCAGGAAAACGCACAAGTCAATCCTGATTATTGCCAAACCCTAGCAAGCATCAGTTATGTCAGTTAATACCAGACTAGTCTCTAACTGTCAGAGGAATGTTAGAATGGAGTTCAAACCTATTGCCAAGCAACGTCCAGTATTCCCTCCCCTTTTTCAACCAAGTGGCTCAGTCCACTGAACCCTGCCCCCTGACTAGTCAGAAAAGCTTGGTTCCTCCCTTTGCCCTTCACCCAGACTATACAGTCTGCCTTAACCCTTTAATGGGCAATTGACTTAAAACCCCTCCCTTTAGAGTTGGTATCTTCTCATCATATACTGCAACACTGAGAAGTCCAGGAGAATTAGCAGGGTCACACTCCCCTGTCCTTTTCCCAACATAGGTCATCCATGAGGGTGACCAAGGCTGTTTCTGTGCCGAAACAAGGCCTGAATCTGAATTGAAATGGGTTCAGATAGTCTCATCCAGGAATATCTGCCACGGATGGCAAGATCTGCCACGGACGGCCTTCTCCTTATCCCATCAGAGCTCAAGTAGGTCTGAGAAGACTGATGGGAAAATTCGTTGCCTACTGTGCGGCCAACTACTTGACAATCAACAAGGCCAAATCCAATGTGATAGTATTTGGGAAGAGACAGACCTTGCACAATTGGCAATTGGATGGGGAGCCGATAAAACAAATTGACCATTTTTCATACCTAGGGGTGGTCTTCACAGACAATGGGTCTTGGGTCAATCACTTCAAACAAAGCTCAAATAAGGCCACAGCTGGTTCTAAAATGCTAACTAAATTATTCAGTCATCACCATGCAAGTTCCCTTCTCCCCATCTTAAAGGTTCACAAGGCGAAAATCGTGCCAATATTAACATATGGCGCTGAGCTGTGGGGCCTATCCAAGTGCCTTCTTCTTGAACAAAATCAAGCACGCTTTTTAAGAATCATTTTGGGGACTGATAGGAACACTCCTGCTGCTGCAGTAAGGGCCAAAACTGGTACACATTCCATCCATAGCCTAGCAGTAGTCAAAGCCTTTAACTATTGGCGGAAGATTCTTTCAATGGAGCCAGACAGACTACCCAAAATGTGCCTTGAGGAACAGATGGGCTCACCTCAATCCACCTCATGGCTCAAACAACTTTGCCAAACTATCTCGCTGCTTGGCCTCTCAACACAATAGCTACTCTTTGATGGTCACCAGGCCAATGCAACCTTCAAACAAAGAGTAACGGAACGGATGTTAGTGCCCAAACCGACATGGAGTCCCTGGCAAACACCAGGTCTCTGAAATGGCTGGCAAAAAACAAACTTGTCGTAAATCCGCCCAGTGTCAAGATAAGCTGTCGTCGTTATAACAGTCCGAGTGTCGAAGCCAGAATATATTAGTCCAAAACAGAGCAAACGTAAACCAGTTAGGGGTCAGGCACAGGCGTAGTCAGGGTCGTTCCGAGGATCAAAGGTACAGAGGTCTGAAGGTCAGGAATATCAGGAGCAGTCTGGTGGTAGCTGTAACAAACAATTGCTTCCAGCATCTGAGTGTGTTTGGGACCTGCCTTTTGAGCAGGTGCTGATTGGTAAGGCTGCCCAGCTGGGTCAGGCTGCAGTTAGCCTGACCCCACCCCAAACACACTCCGGCACAGCTGGTCTCTGTCTGACCTACTCGAGGCACAACACTACCCCCATCCCTAGGATAGACCCCCTCCGGCCTCTCCCCCGGGACAGGTGTTGGCTGGGGGAGCAGAGAGAAATCCAAGGGGTGGCTTCCGAAGGCCCCCAAGCTCCTCCCGGACTGACCTTTGTTGCAGCCGCACACTCCTCCGGGTGGCCTCTTGCTGGATCTTCCGCTTCCACCGCCAGCGGTCCTGCGGGGGCAAAGGAGATTCGGAGTCCGAATCGAGAGCCGGGTCGGTGGAGGGCACCACCACCGTGCCTGGGTCCTGTTGCCTAGATGTCCCAGGATGCGGAGGGGAGTCCAGCACGACCCTGGGTGGAACAGGATCCCCCAGGGTAGGGTCCGCTGGCTGCTCGGTGGTGGTAGATGGTCCAGACTGCCCTGATGGAAGTTCCCCGGAGGTATCTGGGTCAGGCCACTCCAAATCTTCCTCTTCGTCTGAGGACTCCATAGAGGAGCTGCCTGTGGGACCTGCAGGCGGTGGCAAGGGACCTGGCTTAGTCGGGTAGTGTGCATGGAAACGGCGGACGAGACGTGGGGCATGCACCTGGGCTGGGATGCATCCTCCCAGGAGCGGTCTTCTGGGGCATACCCCCTCCAGTCAATCAGGTACTGGAGCCGGCCCCGAAACTTGCGGGAGTCGAGAACCTGGGCGACTTCATACTCCTCCTTCCCATCAACCTCGATCGGCGGCGGGGGCCTGGAGCAGGTGCGCAAGGGGTGTGGTGGAGCAGCAGGGACCAACAGGGACCGGTGGAAGAGAGGGTGCACATGGAGCGACGCTGGGAGCTGCAACTGGAACGCCACGGGGTTGACCTGGCGGGAGATGATGAAGGGACCAACATGGTGTGCATCCAATTTCCGGGATGGCTTCTGGGAGCGGAGGAACCTTGTAGACAGCCAGACCCGGTCCCCAACTCGCAAAGGAGGACCCTCCTGGCGGTGGCGGTCAGCCGCCTTCTTATACGCTTGCTTGGCCAGGTCTAGTTGATCTTTCAAAACGGCCTGTATGGCATGCAACTCCTGGGCAGCAAGAGTCGCGGCAGGAACCGCTGACGAGGGCAGGACTGAAGGGAAGAACCTGGGATGATAACCGTACGTGGCGAAGAACAGAGTTAGCCGCGTGGAGACATGTGTCGAGTTGTTATAAGCGAACTCCGCAAGGGGTAGGAGATCCACCCAATCATCCTGCTGGAAACTGGTGTAGCAGCGCAAGTACTGTTCCAGTGTCGCGTTTGTTCATTCTGTCTGGCCATCAGACTGGGGATGATGGGCCGATGATAGATGTACTTCGACATCCAAAGACTGGAACAAGGCGTGCCAGAACCGGGATGTAAATTGGGAGCCCCGATCCGAGATCAGGCAGTCAGGAAGGCCGTGGAGACGAAAGATCTGGGCAATGAACAGCTGAGCCATCTCTCGAGCTGAGGGGAGTCCTGCACACGGGAGGAAGTGTGCCATTTTGCTGAACAGGTCCACCACTACCAGCACGGAAGTTTGGCCCCGGGACACAGGCAAGTCAGTGATAAAGTCCAGTGACACGGACCGCCAAGGTCCCGGGGGAGTTGGGAGCGGGACTAAGAGCCCCTGTGGGCGCCCCGGGTGTGCCTTCGCCCAGCGGCAGGTATCACAGGCTGCCACATAGGCCTTGGCATCCGCCTGAATTCGTGGCCACCAGAACTCCCGCAACAGCAGGTGGAGGGTCTTGTAGGTCCCAAAATGCCCCGCCGGCCGACTGTCGTGGCATAGATGCAGCGCCTCACCCCGGAGAGCACCTGGAGGGAGGTAGAGACAGTCCCGGTGATACAAGAGCCCCTCCAGCAAGGAGAACGGAGTGTCTGAGTCTGAGTTCCCAGCACGCAGGGCAGGGATGTGCTTCTGAGCAAATGAGTCCTGCTGTTGTTGCACACGCGCTTGGTCCGCCAAGGACTGGGACGGTAGGGTGGCAGCAAAGTTCTCAGAAGGTAGGATGGAACGCAAAGGGGTCTCATCTTTCCCTGCCAGGTACTCGGGCTTCCAGGACAGCGCGTCCGCCTGTTTGTTGTGCCGCCCGGGTAAGTATGTCACGGTGAACTGGAACCGGGAGAAGAAGATGGACCACCGGACCTGTCGCTGGTTGAGGCGCCGGGCCGTCTGCAGATGTTTGAGGTTCCAGTGGTCCCTGCGCATCTGTACTGGGTATCAGGCCCCTTCCAGTAGATGGTGCCATACCTCAAAGGCCACTTTAATGGCCAGCAACTCCTTCTCCCACATGGTGTAATTCTGCTCGGAGTCGTTGAGTTTCCGGGAGTGAAATGCACATGGGAGAAGGGTCTGGTCCCCCTCTACTGGTTGCAACAGTACAGCGGCCACGGCTTTGTCGGACGCATCCGCTTCCACGATGAAGGGTCGGGCCGGATCGGGCTGCTGTAAGATAGGCTCCGACGTGAAGGTCTGCTTCAGGTGCTGGAACGCCCGTTGGGCGGCCTCTGTCCACTGGAAGGGCCCTTTGGTGCGGAGCAGGTCCGAGATGGGTACAGTGAGCTGTGAAAAGTGGGAGATGAACCGGCGATAGTAGTTTGCGAAGCCCAGGAGACGTTGAACATCCTTGACACTGTAGGACAGTCTGTACTTTGGCGGGATCCATCTGAAGTCCCGAGGGGGAAATGCGGTGGCCCAAGAAATCCACGGTGGTGAGGTCAAATTCACACTTCTCGAGCTTGGCGAACAATTGGGACTCTCGCAGCTGCTGCAGGACAGTGCGTACGTGCTGCACATGTTCCTGCAGGTTTTGAGTAAATTAAAATGTCGTCCAGGTAGACAATCACGAAGTGGTCTAGACAATCCCGGAAGAGGTCATTCATCAGGTGCTGGAAGACCGCGGGCGCATTACATAGCCCAAATGGCATTACGGTATATTCAAAATGGCCGTACCTTGTACGGAACGCGGTCTTCCATTCGTCCCCTGCTTGAATGCGGACCAGATTATATGCTCCCCGGAGGTCCAGCTTGGTGAAGATTTGAGCGGCACGGAGCCGTTCCAGTAGTTCAGGGATCAAGGGCAGAGGGTACCTATTCCGCACAGTGATGCGGTTCAGGGCCCGGTAGTCATTGCACAGGCGGAGCTCCCCACATTTTTTCCTGACGAACAAGACGGGTGCAGCTGCTGGTGAAGTGGAGGGTTGGATAAACCCCCGCTGGAGGTTCTTGTCGATGAAGTCCCGCAGGGCTGCTAACTCTGGTTCCGACAAGGAGTAGATTCGACCCACCGGAATCTTGGCACCCGGAACCAGGTCAATGGGACAGTTGTAGGGCCGATGGGGCGGCAATTGGTCGGCCTCCTTTTCCCCAAAGACATCCTGGAAGTCCTGATACTTGAGGGGTAGCCCCTCCAGAAGTCCTTCCCCTTCAACCAACGAGCAGGCCTGCACCGTCTGGGTCAAGCAGCAGTCTCGGCAATGGTGTGAGGGAAATGTGATATGACCTGTTGACCACTGGATCAAAGGATCATGGCGCTGGAGCCAAGGCAACCCAAGGACCACCGGAAAATGGGGAGCGGCGGCCAGATACAACTGGAGGGTTTCCCGGTGCCCTTCCAAGTCCATGGTCAAGGGTTCTGTCTGTTGAACCACCGGTCCAGAGGACAACAGCCGCCCGTCGATAGTTTCCACGAGGACAGGGTGCTCCAGAAGTCGGCGTGGGACGTGGTGCAGATCTGCAAAAGAGGCATCCATAAAGTTACTGCTAGTGCCCGAGTCCAGCATGGCCTGGACTCGCAGGATCCCTTGCCCCGGAACCGTCAGGAGGATGGGCACCGTCACATGGCTGGCAGGAGAGGCTGGTGGGTGTTGGGCTTCTGTGGAGTTGGTCTCACCCCGGCCTAGGGGCCCTTCAGGGCCGGGGCCCAGCAGTTTTCCGGAAGCGTGCTAGCTCGGACCTTGGTGGGGCAATGAGCAGCAAAATGTCCCTTCTGCCCGCAATACAGGCAGAGGCCGAATTGCCGACGCCATTGTTTCTCCTCGGGTGACAAGCGGGGGCGAGCTCCCCCCAATTGCATGGGTTCTTCGGGTGAGGCGGGTTTCAGAATGGGGACCTTTCCCAGCAGGTTTCTGGGAGCGGGACCCCCAAGGCTGTGTCTGGAGCAGGAAAGGGCCCGCCAGCTCTCCACTCTCCCTTCTATCTTGAGGCAGAGGTGTATCAGGTCCTGCAATGTGGAAGGCCGGTCCGCATAAGTGAGCCCATCCAGTATTTCCCCAGACAGCCCCTCCTGGAATTGGTCTATGTAGGCCTCCTCGTTCCACTGCAAGTCCTGCTGAAGCAGGCGGAATTCTGTCACATAGTCCACTAGGGGGCGCCGGCCTTGCCGTAGCTCACGGATGTGTCGATTGGCAGTGACTGCCTTCACAGGGTCCTCATACATGGCCTTGAGCTGCTGAGTAAAAGCAGCCAAGTCTCCCAACACCGGGCTCTGTTCCAGCAGCAGGGGAGTCGCCCATTTGGCTGCAGAGCCCGTGAGCAGGCTGATAAGAAACCCCACCTTGATCTTATCGTCAGGGAAAGCCTCGGCCTTCAAGCTCATGAACAGCTGGCTCTGAGCCAAAAACACCGGGGGCTGAGCAGGTGTGCCATCAAACTTCTCTGGCACAGCTAAGGGGCATTTCTGCTTTATCACTGGGACGGGGCCGGCGGCAGCAGGGGCCGGCTGGGCCTGCAAAGCCTGAACGGCTGCTATGAGTTGGGTTACCTGCCCCTGCAACAGCAGGTTGTCTCAGGGCCGGATTAAGATAGGGGCTATTGGAGCTGCAGCTCCAGGCCCCTACCACAAAACAGGCCCACAATATTCAGCCCCCGCCCCGTTCATTTCAATGGGTCTACTCTTTTTAAAGTCGGAGTAACGCGGGAGGCGAGGCAAAGACAGGGAAAAGGGAAAGCCGATCCGAGGCCCGCTTTTCCTGGGAGTAAGCCCTCCCCGCGGGAGGGAATAGGAGACTTACTCCCGAGTAGACACGCATAAGGCGGCTGGAGTGCCGTGTGCACGCTGTTAATCGCCCGTGGAAGCTCTGCGCGCGGAGGATACGGGCTGCCCGCGCGTTGGCATCCCCACAACCTGCTTTCATTTCTCCTCCCCGGTCTGCTGCGCTCTGCGGCAGCCGCCCGGGCTTCTTATACGGAGGGCTTCGTGGACGGAGGGAGCGGGGGAGATCGAGAGAAGCAGGGGTGGCGGGGGTGTTCGTGGAAGCCGCGTGAAAGGCCAGGATCGTGCCAGACGCGCGGTGTGAATCAGCTTTCTGGGGAGGGGGAGTGAGTCAAGGCCGGAAAGCCGAAGTTGAAAGGGGCCGCCTCCTCAGTCCGGCGAGAGCGTGGATCGAGCATCGTGTCGAGTATTTTAGGCTTGCGAGTCTGAGAGGCAGTAAATTACCTTTTTTGCTTCCCCTTTCAGGGCCCAATCCTATAGCATGTCCAGACAGAAAAAGTCCTACAACTCCCAGCATGCCCCAGGCATGCTGGGAATTGCAGGGCTTTCTTTCTCTCTCTGAACATGCTTATAGGATTGCGCCCTTTGAAATGTTATTGATAATACAGTAATGCCTTGGATTGCAAGTAACTTGGTTTGAGAGCGTTTTTATAACGGTTTTATTGAGTTAACAAGCTTATTGTTTACAAAAAAAGAAATATTTTCAATATGTTTCTGTTTTGGCACTTTAATGGTAATTAAAATATTTAATTTGTTTTAATATAAAATTGTGTCTTCATTTTATTTATTTCCATAAAAAGGCTCACCAAAATCCTCAGCACCAGGCCCATAATGCTCTTAATCCGGCCCTGGGTTGTCTTGAACAAGCTTTTCCATCTGGGACGGGGTTTTGTTTTTTTCTTTCCTTCTGTTGGCTGCTGCTGCTGCTCTCCGTTTCTATCTTAGTAAAGGGGCTGGAAGCAAGCTGTCGTAAATCCGCCCAGTGTCAAGATAAGCCGTCGTCGTTATAACAGTCCGAGTGTCGAAGCCAGAATATATTAGTCCAAAACAGAGCAAACATAAACCAGTTAGGGGTCAAGCACAGGCATAGTCAGGGTCGTTCCGAGGATCAAAGGTACAGAGGTCCGAGGTCAGGAATATCAGGAGCGTCTGGCGGTAGCTGTAACAAACAATTGCTTCCAGCATCTGAGTGTGTTTGGGACCTGCCTTTTGAGCAGGTGCTGATTGGTAAGGCTGCCCAGCTGGGTCAGGCTGCAGTTAGCCTGACCCCACCCCAAATACACTCCGGCACGGCTGGTCTCTGTCTGACCTACTCGAGGCACAACAAAACTGTTCTTCAAAACTGAGAAATATCTAACAATGGGCATGCTTCAACATCACAGAACAGCCCTAACCAGAGCAAGATTTGAACAGCTTGAATCTATGGTAAAACATGGCCGCTACCACCAAGTGCCATACCCCGACAGAACATGTGTTTGTGGCGCAGGCGAAATATAAGATATTGCGCACGTCCTACTTAACTGTGAACTCTACACTTCAGCAAGGACATCTTACCTACTTCCGCTTCTTGATAGAACTAAATTCTGGGATCGTCACAAACGTTTGGGATATCTCCTTGAGGGCACAAGTTCATACGTAGCTCTAAGAACTGCTAAATTTATAGCCAGGGCCTCCCAATTGAGATCAAAATTCATAGATCAAATTGGAGTTGTATGCAAAGGCGACAAACTAATCTAAATGTATACTGTATTAGGATTATACTTATTATAAGTTGCCCATCTGTCCCCCTACTTTTTTTTTTAACCACCTAGTTTGCTAATCATTTATTGATCCCGTAACCATTTTATCTTACCTCTACTCCAATCTGGTTTTATTAAATTTTACAAAATTTTATTTTATTATATGCATGGTACTTTTGATATGGTCAAATGGACTAATCAATAAAGGATATCTATCTATCTATCTATCTTATCCCATCAGCCAAGCAGCCAGGCTGGTGGGGACTAGGAAGAGGGCCTTCTCTGTGGTGGCCCCCACGTTACGGAACTCCCTCCCTAGTGACCTTCGCCATGCCCCCTCCGTGATGAGCTTCCGCCGTGCATTAAAAACATGGCTGTTCAGGCGGGAATATGGGGTGGGTTAGGATTTTAAAAGAATTTTTTATACTGTTTTAATTATCATATTTTATTGTATTGTTTCATTGTATTATTTTAATTGTACATCGCCCAGGGTGGCTGGGTGGCCGGCCAGATGGGTGATTAATAAATATAAGAAATAAAAATAAATATCTGGAGTTCCACAGCTGCTGCCATCCACTCTAACCCTTTGCGGAATAAGGGGATATTCATGGCTGGCTGATAGTTATTACAATCATTGGAGTCCAAGAAATATTTATTTGGGAGCAGGCTTCTTTAAAGGCAGCTGGGACCGCCACCCGCCTCTCATAAAAAGGCATTGATTTCCTCCTTCACCCAGGCGATCAAACCCCATCTGCTAGACTTTATTAGCTGTGAAGGACAAAGGGTTGAGCAGACTTCCAGAAGGCTGCTTCCCTCCAAGCACCTTCACCCCGCAATTATGGAAATTCATCCCACAAAAACCAGACTGGATGGTACTCTGGCCACATTCACAGACTGAACTGCAGAACAAGTGGCATCCAGTTCAAGGTGGATGTGAGCGATTTTACCCTTGAACTGTTAGCAACATTTAGAGAGCAATCCTATGGTCCTGAGAGAGCATCCCAGGGACCCTAGGATTCTGCGGAGTGCTCTCTCCGAGGCCGCAGGCACTGCTACAACCACCTCGGAAGGGGGGCTCCGGTATCCGATCCCTCCCTCCCACCCCCACCCCCTCACAACTGCTGCAGAAAGAACTGCACCAGCTGCTTCCCAAGGTCACAAAATTGGCCCCGGAGGGTAGGAAAAGGGGGCGTTCTGGCGGGGTGAGAAGGAGTGGGGAGAGAGGCCAGGATACGAGGAATCCCATGGCCTCCCCCCAGCCCCAGTCCTCCCCCTGCCAGCAAGACGCGCCCTCTCTAGGCAGGCTCAGAGCAGAGGGCTTGGCTTCGTGGCGACTCTGAACTCCAGAACCTCTTCTTTTAGAAGTCATCCCTTTGAAGGCCCCCAAATTCTGCTGGGTGAAGAAGGGCTTCTGCTTCTTTGCTTTTCTTTTTATTCCCCTCCCGCCCCGCATTCCTTCTTTTTTCAGGGTGCTCCTTCAGGGGTGCTCAAAGAGGAGATCATGCAGCAGCCCCTGCCCCCCAGCCCTGTTCACCAAAAAGTGAGGCCGGCAGGCTCTGTCTGTCCATTCACTGCTCCAAGCAGCAGGAGGAGGGAGCCTTAGAGTCAAAATCCATGCGGGGAAACAGTAGGGAAGGGAAGGAGCTGAAGAAAGGTGTGGGTGGCAGGCAGGACAAAGGTGGAGGAGAAGGTCACAGAGTTGGTTCTACAGCAGTGTTCTCCAATGCTGGCTGGGGGCATGCTGGGAGTTGTAGGCCAAAAACATCTGGGGACCCAAGGTTGGAGAGAACACTGTTCTACAGCTTTAAAGCCACTCCCATTGGTAAGAGTTATAATACCGCTAGATTGAAACACTCATGACCAGGCGGAGGAGATCCACATTACACGGTATATCGTCAGGTTAGCAGAACGGCGCTGCTGTATTCACGTTCCGCAGTCGCTCCTCACAGGGCACCCTCTCGTTAAATGTGCTGCAGTCATCCTGGCTTGCCACCCCCACACCTAACTCCGTAGCGGTAGAACTGGGCGTTGCCTTGAACTGGGTTTTTTAAAATTTTATTTTGCTTCATCGTCTCTGCGCAGGTGCGGACGAGCGCAGGAACAATATTTTTAAAAGAAAGGAATAAAGCTCTTCCGGCCCCTCACAAAGAAGAAGGAGAAGGATCCTGCTGCTGCCGCCGCCGCCACCCTCCCACAGGGTCGGGGTGAAGCCAGCAGGGTCAGCCCCTCCTCCCAAATGCAATTTCCCAAAGCAGTGTTCCTCCCGTTCTGAGTTTCCTGAGCACAAGCCTCCTGTTAAAGCAGTGTGATACACTTGGGAGTCAGGGCATTGGAGAGAATGTGATTTACTTCTGAGCAGACATGCCTTTTGGCTAATTTACAGCTCCCTGCTCTTCGGGCAACGAGGGTGAATGCGGCTGTCTAAAAAACGGGAGAAAGCCTCTTGTCCTTTCTTAAACTCCATGGCGGTTATTGTGGGGGGTACTGCCTTTCACATGCAGGGGAAACTGCCATTTCAGAAGCAGGGGTTCTTTGTTTCTGGTCCACCACTTATGCAGAGGTGCGCACGTGCGCAGCAGCGAATTTGTTTTAAAAAAACACACACACCGACATGCGATTCCCCAAAGCAGACTGCTTGAAGCAGTGGAGGTAAGCAGCAACGTTTCCAAACCAAAACATAAAATAAAATAAAAATTAAGAAGCTTCTGGGGAAGAGGGTGCAGAACAACAAATGGCGGACACCGCTCTTCCCCACCAGACACACGGGACGCTGCATTCCCCCTGTCCCTTGAAAACTATTGGCTAACTCCAGTGACGACACTTCTGTGGCCACACCTCGGACAGGCAACTGCAGCGCAAGTTTAGCAGACACCGGCCGCATACTGCGACAGTGAACAAATCGCGTGAAGTGATAATTCCCCTTTACTCAGCACTGGTTAGGCCTCTTCTTGAGTACTGCGTCCAGTTCTGGGCACCACACTTTAAGAAGGACGTAGACAAACTGGAGAGGGTTCAGAGGAGGGCAACAAGGATGATAAAGGGACTGGAAACAAGGCCCTACGAGGAGAGACTAAAAGAACTGGGCATGTTTAGCCTTCAGAAGAGGAGACTGAGGGGAGATATGATCGCACTCTTCCAGTACTTGAAGGGTTGTCACACAGAGGAGGGCCAGGATCTCTTCTCGATCATCCCAGTTTGCAGGACACGGAATAATGGGCTCAAGTTACAGGAACCCAGATTCCACCTAAACATCAGGAAAAAATTCCTGACTGTCGGAGCAATAAGACAATGGAACCAACTACCTAGGGAGGTGGTGGGCTCTCCCACTCTGGAGGCATTCAAGGTGCAGCTGGACAGCCATCTGTCCGGGATGCTTTGACCTGGATTCCTGCATTGAGCAGGGGGTTGGACTCGATGGCCTGGTGGGCCCCTTCCAACTCTACTTTTCTATGATTCTATGAATAACTGGAAAAACCGTGATAAACAGTCTGGGAAATTCCGGAAGAAACAAATGATTACGCAGGACTAGCACGACCAGCACTGAAAAAAGTGTGCGTCATGTGCCCCACAAGTCATGGCAGCAATACAGTACTGTAATAAACCTTAAGTGTGGATCTGGCCTTCGTAGCACACAGAAACTGCAATCACCAAAAACAAAACAAAAAACAAAAACCCTTCGTAAGAATAGTTTTGGAAAAAGCTGAATATTGTGGCAGAAATAGCATCAGGTCAATGGATTGGGGAGTTCATTGTGTGCCATACGAGTGAACCAGACGTTACAGTAATGGGATAAAACGCTAGTGTAGACTGGCCCCCAGTTGAGAAATCTAAACGCAACATACCAGGGCTAGTATTCTTTGGATAAGAGCGCACAGGAGACTTGGGGTATCTCTTGTAATGTATGTCTATTTACATATATAAAAGCAGTAGCAATTGAATTAACTCATATAGTCAGTAGCACAAGTGCTGATCCTGTATCAGGTTCGTAAAGAAAATAATTACACCCCAAGGATGCCTCAGGTTTAGCCAACTCCAGCTACGTAGCAACCATCAGTTTCATCTGTCTCTGCTCAAATTCAAACAGCAAACTACTTCCTTTTCTCTCGCTCACATCCCTTGAAGAGCATTAGTCACATCCCCTGCCGTGCAAATAACTTTCACATTCAGCAAAACCTCCAGTCATCAGCTCCCACATTGGAAACATCAACTGGTCATCCCTGAGTATTACCAAGCAAACAAACAAGCAAGCAATTTCTTGGTCACCTAGCACCTGTAATAATATATTGGTTTTATGCTAGTTTAACTGTCATGGCTTCCCCCGAAGAATCCTGGGAACTGTAGTCGTGTGTGATGGTGCTGAGAAATCTCCGGTATAGACTCTTCACTTCCTTCCCAGAATTGCAGCTCTCAGGGTACCTTAGGGAGAAGGAATGACTATTAAACCAGTCTATAGTGCAGATATGCCCACAGTGTGTGTTTTGCGATTTGTGGCTGTTATGGTCATGTTAAGGTGGGTGTGGTGGGGGACAAAGGAAAAAGGGGCATATTCATTCAGGAAAAGTAACTGAGATTCTTCTTCCCAGCTTATTAACCTCGTCTATTTGCCAGTATTATCAGCCTATGATTGTAGATATACATAATACCACCTTAACAGACCGGTCCACTCCATACACCAGTGTGCCTGGTATTAGCAGTCTCCACAGCTCCCCACATGCAAATCAGGCCCAACTGCAGAAGCATAGATTCATAGATCATAGAGTTGCAAGGGGCCTACAAGGCTATCGAGTCCAACCCGCTGCTCAGTGCAGGAAACTAGAGGAGGGGTCTCCCATCCAAGTAATAACCAGGCCTGACCCTGCTTAGCTTTCCACACTCAGACAAGCTGAGCCAGTGTGAGCCAAAGACACAAGCAACCCAAGCTGTCACTTAGGGCAGCAATATATTGAGGGGCACACCACCAGTTGTCACTTCTGTACACTGTAAGACAGGGCTGGGGAACTTGTAGCCCTCCAGATGTTGCTGGACTACAACACCCAACATCCAACGACATCTGGAGGGCCACAGATTCACCCGCTTCTGCCGTAAGACTAGTGCATCTTCACATCCAGACCATATACATTGGGTGGCGCTGGCGGGGGGCAAGCGGGGGGGGGATTTCATTCCGATGACAGAACCTTGTTTCAAGCCTTGTGTTATTCTTTGCTATGTTTTCCACAGATAGTGCTCCCCAAGCCACAGTCTCCAAGACTTCCTAAGAGGAAAAGAAAGTTCAAGAGGCAACTGATGACGGAGTGGATGCACAGTTATCCAGATGCCCCGACATGCCTTTCCTGGACTGGTTCGTCTACCACTCAGTTGCCATGTGGTTGCTCCTCCAGAGTTTTGTTCTGATGGCCTTTTGCTTCCACTCAGCAACCACCTTTCCCAAAGGCTGCTACCCCTCCACTGAAGATGGCTTCAAAACCTTCCGGTGCAGCAAAGCTCAGCTTACAGTTATCCCAAAAGATATACCCAATGATACCAACAAGTTGTACCTGGATTACAACCAGATTTCTTTCCTGCCCAATGACGCCTTTCAGAATTTGCCACTTCTAATGGAACTAGACTTGTCTCACAATGTGATAAGTCGGGTGGAAGTTGGAGCCTTCCGGGGCTTGTCGGAAAATCTGCATTCTTTGGACTTGTCTTCTAACAAACTAGTGTCCGTCAACAAGGATGTCTTTAACACATTAAAAGCCAAAGCCAACCTATCCAGCAACCCTTGGCTCTGTGACTGCACACTCCAACAGCTCATTGAAAGAGTTGAGCTGGTTGCTGGCACCTCCGATGGTATTGTGTGTGAAGCCTCTGCACGGAAGGAGCACATTGGCAAGCCGTTCTTACAACTGGTTGGGGACATAGACTTCTGCAACATCTACAAAAAGACCACCGACATCGCCATGCTGGTCACCATGTTTGGCTGGTTCGCCATGGTGATCTCATACTTAATCTACTATGTCCGGCAGAACCAAGAAGATGCCCGACGGCACCTAGAATATCTCAAGTCCTTGCCCAGCAAGCAGAAGAAGTCAGAAGAGTCATCTACAATTAGCACTGTGGTGTGACCAAAAATTTAAAAAAATAAAACCCTCCCACCCCACACATCCTCAGAAAACCATAGGTCTGTTGGAGTAGATAGAGAGATTCTACATCTACTTCAGATAGACCGTGTCCACTAGATGCTGGAATGCACAATGGCTGAAAAGACTGTTATTAAGCAAACAAAGAAAAAAATACTTTGGGAGGTAGGGCCTTGCTTATATAAAAGGCCTCCCTTAACATTCATTCTTGAGCAATGAACAACAACAAAAATCATGTCAAAGTCACAGCTATGGTTGAATTCTTTGGCAGATGTCAAAGTAGGGGTGAATGCCAGGTTGAATCCATTGTTTCCCAGTCTTGCAGTAGAGGTTCCCATTACACACAGACTTTGCAAAGCCCTCTTTTGCTACATGGCAGGCTCCCCCAAACTGGCACCTTCCAGATGGGCTGGACTACAGCTCCCGTAATCCCAGCCAGCATGCCCGATGCTAGCTGGGGATGATGAGAGTTGTTGTCTGACACATCTGGAGGGCACCATGTTGGGGAAAGCTGCTATATGGTATCAAAAGCCTGGTGGAGATCTGCATGCTGAGATATGTTCCCATCATGCAATGCTCCAGGGATAAAAAGGATTGGGGGAGCAAGATTGATTCTGCTGTACTCTGCATTCCCTAACTGTGTTCAGTGGGGCTTACTCCCAAGTAAGTGTGCATAGTACTGCAGTCTTGGAGGCTATTTCAAGGCCTGAAGTACAAAAGCCCCAAAGAGCAATCCAGATGTAATTACCAAGTGCTAGGAGGCTTTTGGAGCTGTTATTAATGTGCAAGATGAGAGAGGACAACACAAATTACGCTGTCCCATTAATACTGAATATTCTCTTTGAACACTCATCAACAGCACCACCAGTTCCCCTCCAAGATGCTTCATATTAGAAGTATTTGTTTTTTAAAAAATACAGGCAGTCCCCGGGCTAAGAACGTCCCGACTTACGGACAACTCAGCCAGTCATGCCTTGGATTGAGAGCATAATTCGTTCCGGAAACGTGCTTGTAATCCAAAACACTCTTATATCAAAACGAAATCCCCCCAAAAAATTTGTAGAGATTTTTAATTTAAGCCGTACTACAGTACTTGTATTGCAAGACGTCGCTTGTATATCAAGTAAAAAAAATTAAATATTTAAAAATTTGCTTGTCTTGCAAAACGCTCTCAAACCAAGTTACTTGCAATCCAAGGTATTACTGTACTTAAGAACGGACCACCATATACAGTAATACCTTGGATTGCAAGTAACTTGGTTTGAGAGCATTTTGCAAGACAAGCAAATGTTTAAATATTTATTTAATTTTTTTTTACTTGATATACAAGTGACGTCTTGCAATACAAGTACTGTAGCACGGCTTAAATTAAAAATCTCTGTACAAATTTTTTGGGGGGATTTCGTTTTGATATAAGAGTGTTTTGGATGACAAGCACATTTCCGGAACAAATTATGCTCTCAATCCAAGGCATGACTGTATGTAAAAATCTGAGTTAAATACAATGGTTCGTTCTTACGAATGCATGCACTATACTTTGTGAGACTTCGCAACACTTTGAAAACATTGCGCGGCTTCTGTTCCAGTTTACGTACACATTCGACTTAAAAGACAGACCGGAATGGATCTCGTTCGTAACCTGGGGACTGCCTGTATATATTTTTCTTTGCTGGAATCCATTAGAACATTAAGCACAGGGTAGGGGAAATAATCAGTGTTTTGAATGTTTAAGCCATTCTCTCACAGTTCTTGCTGCTGTTGAGGTTATTTCTTGAGCCTGCCAAGAGATGGAAAATCTGAATTGGCTAAAGTGATGTAGAAAAAATATATACCCACGTCGTCGACTCTTGAAGGATACAAAAAAAAAAAAGTTCATAAACTCCCTTGATCCAGAGAACAGCAGGAGCAGCAGAAGGCTGTGTGTACAAGGCATGTGCACCTACACTCAGAGTGGCTCGCAAGCCGCTACACGGGTTGATTTGTGGGGGCCTCTGAGAAGTGGCACACGAACCACGTGCACGGATCAGCATATTACTGGGTGATGCCCTGTCCTCTGGCAGCAGCCTTTGCTGCATCTGCTGTGGCAGTTTCACATATGGAAACCTGTTTCTATCTACTGTGGATTGCATTCATTGGATCAGGGTGGTTGTGTTTACCTGTTTTCTCTTATTATAAGTGGCTGCATCATTAGAATAGTAATCTCGGACTCCAAAACTACCCATGATTCACATAGCTTTTACCATTTTGATAAAATAACTTATTAAAGACAAAACAAAAACAGAATAATTCCTAACTGGAAATAATCAAGCAGTCATCAATCATCAACCTGAGAATATTTATATGGGCACTTATAGGCAAAATGTCATATTACCAAGAAATGTATAGCATCTATGAACATTTTTCATGGGGAACATTGCAACTTTGTTTTGCTAAATTTTCTGGACTTAAAAATAGTATTATTATTAATAATGATGATCTGAAAATCCGACTACATAATGTCAGTGGTTTTCAGAATGGATCAACTTTTTATATGTGCTGTAGCAATAGCTGGATATCCCTTTTGCTGGAATGCTTCACTTCTACCCATCAGAATGAAATGCATATGGATGTATGGATCACTAGTATAAATACTTGGATAAGTAGTACAACATGAGATATAGGAGACACATCTACATGTATGGTATAGAATAGAATAATGGGGTTATGTTCTTTGAGACTTTTTCCAAAAATGAAAACAGTTTTAGACTCACATTTGAAAAGAACTTAATCCAGGTTCCAAAAGTGTATTGTTTTCTTTCCATTTCTCAGAACTAGAAATATTAACCTGCGGAACAAAGGAGGGGCAGTTCACATGTTGCTTTTTGTTATTTCTTCACTCATGGAAGTGGTCTACTTGTGTGAATGACAGTGCAACACCTGAGCAGCGATACAAATAAATTATATCAGTTTTCCCCAACTTGACACCCTCCAGATGTGTTGGACTACAGTGTCTATCACCCCAGCCAACATGGCCAGTGGTCATGCTGGCCGGGGATGGTGGGAGTTATAGTCCAACACACCAGGTGCGGGGAGGCTGGATTACATGTTTGTTCTAGAACTGCCATAACATTACGTTTGAACTGTTAACTCTGTGATTAATGTGGTTGAAACGTTGCCTGAAATAGTTTTGCTGGTACTCGATACCCACCCGCTCTTCCTGCCTGTTTTCATCGATGTGAGTGAGAAGCTCTCAGTTCTCAGCTGTGACACCTTCTATGGTCTCCAAAGATCTGAAACATACCTTACAGGTAGTGGGAGTTGCCGCGGCTGAGATCCACCAGCTCTTAAGCTCACATATTGTGCTGCTCACATGAGTAGACTCTTCCTGTGAATGAAGAAAGGAGCAAGAAGTAATTCCTGCAATGGCCCCAGCTGATATATAGGGCCAGTGAAAAGCATCACCCAAATGGATGTCTCCTGCTTTCCAATTTTGCACCACCTTTATACACACCAACGTGCCACATTGAAGGGTTGTTTTGTCAAGACTTTTCCAACCACTGGAAGAAGTATATACGGAGGACCTTAGGGAGGTATGCTGGGCTTGGGAGAATATTTCTACTCACTCCAGACCTTGAGGGCGTTAAAAATTGGAGATGGAGCTGTGGGCAAGGGATACATCTGTGGCACACCACCCAAGACTGCAGATGTGACCTAGACGTCCACCTGTATTCCTCATGTGCCTACCTGGTTCCTACTTGGGGGAACTACACCTTGCCAGGTTTCTAGACCGTATGACACTCTGCTCTGGCCCAAGAGGGTCAAGAGATAGAGCTTGCATCTGCCTGCCATACTCTCAAGTGCCCTTTATTGAGAGACATCCTTCTCCAGATCTTTATAGTCGGGTGTTTCAGGGCAGGGCTTTCTGTGGGTGGGCATTTTTGCAAGTCCTACCTACTTTGTAGCAAACTTCTCCCCTTGTTCTTCAAGAGGTTCCTTCTTCTGTTTCCTTACCAATAAAAGCCGAAACGCCTTCCTTTGAAGAAAGAGAATGCACCACAACAGCTACCATCAAAGTAAGGGAGCGCTGGTCACCACTGCACGTTTCATTTGAGGATCCAGAAGTCAGCTGACCTTCCACTGTGACCATGTATTGAGGATGAGAAGAAAGACCCTAATGTACATGCTCTCTTTCTCTGTTGATAAGCAGCCTTATGCCTTGAGCTCTTCAAACTCAGTACCTCTTCTCTACATTCCCAGTATGCAGTAGGACTCCTCCGTCGCAGTTTTGGCAGCCAACAAGAGCTGTCTGCAGAGAAAACATTGAAAAACCAGAATGGTAACTGAAAACCTATACACGCGCACAAAAAGGAAAAATAAAAATACCCTGGTAATAAATAAAATATTTCCTGTTTTTTCAAATGTTATTTATTTAACCTTTTTCCCATGAAAGAGACAAATAAACAAAAATTCAACAGGCTTTGTCGGAAGGTGCGTTGCTTTTCTTTGTGTCCTTGCAAATGTTTCTCACACAAGGCTTGCAAAGCTGATCTGTGCAGGGCCAGCCCAAGGTATTTTGGTACCTGCAGTGGAAAATCTAAATGGCATCATCATCTTCATATTCATTAACAGGGGCTTGGATCCTAACTAGTCATCTATGAATGGAAGCAGGAACTTTTCCGTTCATGGATGGGACCAAGAGCCAGTGGGGGCTCCTAGTGGTGGAATGGGGGGGGAGACAATTTTCTCCAATTTCCCCCTCCCTCTGCAGCAGCCCCCCTCACTGTCTTGGAGGGTCCTCCAACCCTCAATAGCAGATTTTTAGGGGCATAAGAGGGAACTGGTTGCCTCCACCCTTCTAGTGGCAGGAACATCTGTGAGCAGAACTCCAGGCAAGAGCATAGTAGTAGTTCTAGAACAGAAGAAGCCCCTAACCTGGCTACCTACCATCTGGTTTCCAAGTCTTTAGAAGGAAATATCTCTTAATAGCATTGTACCTGATGAGATTTAGAAATTTTATGTTTGCTTTTTTTTTTTTTATTTTTAAGGTCACTGTGTTTTGCCCTAAAAGCCTGGGTTCTGTGTCATGTTTTGTGTTATAGCTGTGCTGTGGAAGACCAACAACCGGGTCTTTGGCGCGAGTTCGGCACCTAACGGGTTAACCGGCACTGAGATATAGCCCTTTACAGGGAGATCAAGCGATTTAAACCCAACCGCGACCTAAATATCACACGTAACCGTATTAAAACCAAAGAACAGACTTTTATTTACTATAGGGTTAATGGAGCGGAACTAACTAATAGACTTCCAGGAATGTTACACCATAAACAAAACCAGGTCGTGACCTGAATATCGGAAGGCCTCAATGCAGAGGCATAGCATATTGCAGTAAGAGAGAGTTACTTCATATCAAAGACTCTGAACTTACAGACTTTGCGTAGCGGTCTGCCTAGTCAGCTCCGAGCCCGTTCTGCCCAGGGTAAAGAACTGTGTGGTCTAGCCGAAGCTAGGGTTGGAAGCTGACAGCCCGTCCCGTGTTCCCAACAACTTCCTGGGGCTGGCAGAAGGGTTTTCTACCCTATACACCCCCCTCCCTGCCCCTTGGTGATCAGGTGGGCTTATTCCTGCCCGGGAAAAGGTGGCGCCTTGAGTGATCAGGTGGGCTTATTCCTGCCCGGGAAAAGGTGGCGCCTTGAGTTTACCGGTGCCCTTTGGGGATACTTGGCAGCTCTTTGAGACTGCCTCTCACCTCGGGATGGTTCATGCTTCTTCTTGTGGATTGATGCAGATGTGCCCCATTGAGGGTATGCAGATGTGGTCACGTATTACCTGTCTGGCCAGAATGGTATCTCCTGTCCCCCGGGTGGGGATTATGCAAACAAGGGTTGCCAAGGTATGAGGGAAAACTATGTCAGGGTTCATGTCACTGTGTGTGTGTGTGCTCAGGCTTTCTCCACAATAGCCATTCCAGTTTCTAGACCTCATGCGTGCTGGCTTTTGTTGGAGACAGGATACTATGTTAAACGAGCCAACATTATATACAAATTTAACACACATTTGGCTATTTGTTTCCTGAATGGAGGATCTTAGAAGATAAACAGAGAACTTGTAATCTTGTCTATTATCCCCCCCCCCCCAGTTAAGGATGCATCATAACTGTAGTAGTAGATGATCACTCGTGACCGAGTAAAATTGTCTTCCTTGATCAAGTTACAAAAAGAAAATTATAAGAGGAGGAAATTCTAAAAAATTGTGTAGACTCTAGCGATGGGTCCGTAAGTGACTGTGGAGGCCAATTCTAGATCTACACAGCTTCCCACAGTGAGGACACAGGTTACCAGATGGAAGATGGTCCTGTAAAGGATTCGTTTGACGTGCTTTTCGCTTAGCACGTTTTTCCCTTTCACCTTGCACTCGGGCTTCTTCAAAGTCCATGGAACCTTTGTGAAAGGCCAACCTCCAGTTAGATCATTCATGGGCCAGAGCTTCCCAGTTCTCGATGTTTATATTGCATTTTTTTAGATTAGCCTTAAGAACATCTTTAAACCTCTTATACTGACCACCAATATTCCGCTTTCCATCCTTGAGTTGGGAATAAAGTAACTGCTTTGGGAGACGGCAGTCAGACATCCGAACATGACCGTTGGCGTTGTAGCTAGGAGCTGGTGGGGGAGATCTTGAGGCGGCAGGGACTGGCAGGAAAGAAAGTATAAACCGTTTAAACCAATTTAGGTTTGCATTTATTAGGGTCACACTGGCAGGATTTTACCTTGCAGCTATGATCCAGAGCAAGTCGAGGAACGGAGCCCAGGGTAGGTCCACACACCCTGGAATCCTAAGCAAATCCAGCCATCCTTGCAGAATAGTCTTCCAGAAACTCCAGTCAGCAGTCAGTGAAGACATGGTTCCAGCTCTCCAAAACTGGTAACGCAGCAGAAAAGCAGGTCAGGCAGAATCCCAGGGAGCCAAAGAAGACAAGAACCTAGATGCTGAAACCCCAGAGGCTGCAAGGCTTGGACTCTTGGGACGAAAACCTGACTGGAGTTCCCACAGGTCTTGCTAAACAGGCCCAGTAGTCAATGGGCGGGTTCGCGTGACGCGCTAAACCTTTTTGGAAATTTTAGCTCCGCATTGTGACTTACTTGTGTGAGCGTCTGATAGACGATCAGCTTTCCCTGGGCTTTAACATTCCCGCCTTCCCCCACGCTTCTTATTATATTTATTTATTATATTTTTAAATTGCCCATCTGGCTTCCCCCTCATACCTCCAGCAGGTGACGGCACATATCCCAAGCATCTGTGGGGCAGAATCAGTGTCCCATGGTCGGTTGCATCGGTGCTACATCACCTGCTTTTCCCCCATTGGTCCGTCGCTGCTATGCCGGCAGCTTTTTTTCTATTGGTTTGCTTTTTGGCCAGGGCGTGCCTATCCCTTTCCAAGTCTCCCTCCCATCCGCCATTTTCCCCAGCCTGATCCCCGCCAGCTGTGCCCCATCCAAAACTCTGGTTAATCAGCTGGAAAAGTTTTCTCTTGGTTCCCTTTGCTTCCCCTGTCTCGCAGTTTGTGTTTTGCTTGGACAGCGCCCAGTCCACGGCCAGTGCCACCCAATCCCCTCCCTTCGGCTCTTCCCTCCCCATCCGCTGCCCACTCCCTTGGAAGCATCACCTGTACCCAAACAGCCCCGATCCTCTTTGGAGGAGCAGAACGTTTTTCTTCCTGTTCTCCTGCGAGGCCCTGTTCTACTGCTAGGGATGTAACCGCTCGGCTCGGGGGGGGGGCGTAGCTATCTGAAATTGGCCCTGCTCATGCCCCCCCGAGACTCGCGGGCCTTACCGCGACTGGGCCCCCGCTCGCCTCTCCGTGACGAGCCGACGAGCCGCCCGCGCCAGGGTCCAGTCGCGCCATTTCTGGCTGGACGGAAGTGACACGACGCCACGCCGGGACACTGCGCCGGCACGCCGGGACCCTGCGCCGGCACGCCGGGACCCCACGCTGCGTCTTTTCCGTAGAAACTGGGGCAACAGGGCTTAAAACGGCCATGTTAAGCCCTGTTGCCCTGGTTTCTACAGAAAAGATGTAGTGCGGGGTCCTGGCGTGCCGGCGCAGGGTCCTGTTGCTGCCGGCGTGGCTGCTCGAGCGGCGCGGAGAATCTCTCCGTGCCGCGGAGAAACTAGCGGCAGGGGGGGGCTGCGAGGAGAGGCGGGGCGGGTACATTAACATCCCTATGTGAACACAGCTGTGTTGAATAAAATCGCGCTATTGCCGCATATACCAAGATGCCGGCTTCTCATTTCACGGCGTGGGAATGGGGGTGGGGGGGTGCTTACACATGTGGATTCTCAAAGGGGACTCAGAACACTGGGGCTCGCCCCTTCGCGGCCTTGTCCCGGGGCTCCTGCACCCTGAAGAAATGAGTGTGAAAAATAAAATAGAGCAGGGCGGGGAGAGGCAGAGTCCGAACCGCAGCTGCATTCAGCAGGAAAGCAAGCTCCTTCGAGGCCGGAGTGCAGGAGGTAACACGCAGCCGGAGAAAAGCGGGGAAGGGAGAACACGTTGCCGAAAAGCGGAGTGGGGAAGGAGCGGGCAGTGGGACTGGGTTGGCGCAACCCGCGAGGAATGATGGCGGGCGTGGGCTGCTGCGGCGCAATTGGTTCCCACTGGGGAACTGGCAAAGGAGGAAGGGCTGAGGCAAGAAACTGGGAAGATCCGAGTTCGCCCGTGTGAACAGGAGCCACCCAAACGCCTCGAGGCACAAGGAAACTTGTTGCATCTGGGTTCAGATGACATGCTAAGCTACAGATGGCTAAGTAAACCGTAGAACAGTGTTCTCCAAATTTGGGTCCCCAGATGTTTTTGGCCTGCAACTCCCAGCATGCCCCAGCCAGCTATGCTGGGAGTTGCAGGCCAAAAACATCTGGGGACCCAAGGTTGGAGGACACTGCCCTAGAACAAGCCATGGCTTAGCAGGGTGGTTATGAAGCCAAACGTAAGCTACCCCGACAAAACCACCCCAGGTTCGGACAACACGCTACGCCACCGTGGCTTCGTTGCCACCGAGGCGTAGCGTGCCATCCGCACCCAGTAAATGAGGCTGAAGCTGCTGCTGAGCAAGCAACCCAATGTGAGGCAAATAGGGCCAGGAACATGTAGCCAAGAGGCTTGATCCTGACAGCAGTATAATCTTGAATTATCTGTGCAGAGGTTTTTGCAGCCCATATGCAGAGGGAGGGAGGGAGGGAGAGAGAGAGAGAGATTCACAAACATCACAAGCACGCTCTAGGTCAGAGGAGCGCATTGTCTGTCTTTATTTCTGGCACGGTGTGCTAATATTACTGCATTGCTTTCCTAGACTATGGGACACCTGAAGTCAAGGAAGTGTGGGAAAGGAGGACTTGCTGATAGATTCTGTTACTATCACCCAGCCCCCTCTCTGTGTGAAACAGACTGTGCTTTAAGTACTTACAGCTGCAAAGAGGTAGTGGTGAGAGTGAGTGTTGGACTGGGACTCGGAAGATCTAGTCCCTGCTCGGCCATGAAACTCACTGGGTGACTTTGGGCCAGTCACTGACTCTCAGCCTAACCTACCTCACAGGGTTGTTGTGAGGATAAAATGGAGAGGAGGAGGAGGACTGCGACGACATGGCCCGTTTCACTTTAGGACCATGCTCATAAACCCTTCTCAGGCCAAGCATCAACACTTGAAAACCTGAGGGGAGGGTCAAATGAAACCTTTCCCCTACTAATGAGGGAAAAGATTAATGCTGGTTATGAAGGATCTATTTTTAAATGTATGATGCTATGGGTACAAAGGTGTGTGTGTAGATTTAAAAGTAAAGCAGGTAATAACGCCAAGCTGACACGTAGGATTTGGGTAGCAAACAAAATAAAAATAAGTTTATTTTAATTCTCAAAATCTTAGTTCCAGAAAGTAGCTTAAAACCTGCCTACCCCAAACACTTTATAATTAACCTAAGTCCCTACAATTCTAAATACTCTCACTCCTCATACAATCACTGATTCCTCTTAAAACTCCTGACAAGACACGAATAATCCAACTAACCTAACTCCCAACTCTCCCCACACTCCAAACACTCTCCCATAACACACTAACCGGACTAACTCTGACATCACTCACACACTCCTTATATACTCCTCCCCCCCACCCTTTCCAAAACATCACAAACCACACCCACTCAGTTCAACATTCTATACTCACTAAATATACTAATGCAGACATACACCAGGGAACTAAATTGTGGGGTTACGCCACAAGGACTATGTAAGCCGCCTTGGGTTCCTTGCAGGAAAAAAGGATGGGT
This sequence comes from Shinisaurus crocodilurus, assembly GCA_021292165.1. Taxonomy (NCBI): domain Eukaryota; kingdom Metazoa; phylum Chordata; class Lepidosauria; order Squamata; family Shinisauridae; genus Shinisaurus; species Shinisaurus crocodilurus. Next base: position 267,811,539 of record CM037877.1, on the reverse strand, counting down.
ATAAAATATAAATATAATAAATAAATAAATAAATAAATTTAAAAAGAGCTTCAGAAATAGGAGGCAGTGGGTAACTGGCGTAAACATGTCCGTGTGAGTTTGCAGAGAGCTTGTGAGTGCGACGGTACCGCACTCACAGTACATAACAGGGCTGAAGCCTCTGCAAAATGCTCAACCTGTACTCCAGAGACGCTGTTACCCATAATCTCTAATAGCTTCAGGCACGCTTCTGGTTGTTCTGGAGTAAAGGAAAGGCACACGTTTAATGACACGCTCCTTTTTATTAGTGATTATTTCACACATTCCAGGACAAAATCCTGGCACAGAACAACAACAAAAAAGTCCAGAACTAACTTGAATGAATGACACCGGCTCCAGTTAAAATCGATGTAATCCACCCAGCCCCATGATTTCCGCTCTGCCGGCAGACAGTCATGGCTGGATAAAACCCCATATAGTCTTCAAGTCTTTCCAGAGTCAGGAGTCAGGACCAGCCATCCATTGTAACCAGCAATGAACTGTAATATATAAACTATATATTTTTTACTATAAATCTGTCCATCTCTCTCCCCCACCCAGTGTCTTATCACATTCCCTTTCCTCCTGCTCTCTCTTGCCTTTTCTTAATCCAACAAATTTAAAAATCCAACAAATTTAAAAAATGTGGAGAGAAAGTGTGAAAGACCAACAACCGGGTCTTTGGTGCGAGTTTGGCACTTAATGGGTTAACCGGCAATGAGATATTGCCCTTTACAGGGATATCAAGCGATTTAAACCCAACCGCGACCTAAATATAACATGTAACCGTATTTAAACCAGAGAATAGACTTTTATTTACTACAAGGTTAATGGAGCGGAACTAATAGACTTCCAGGAATGTTACAACATAAACAAAACCAGGTCATGGCCTGATTCACTAGAAAGCTTCAATTGCAGTAAGAGAGAGTCACTTCACACCAGAGACTCTGGACTTACGGACTTTGCGTAGCGAGCTGCATCGCCGACTCCGAGCCTTGCCGCGCTCAGGGAAGAGAACTGCTTGGTCCTAGCTGGAGCTAGGGTTGTCAGGGATCAACGTATCCCGGGTTCCCAACAACTCAGTACCTCTGGCAGGGGTTTTTTCTACCCTGCACGGCCCCTCCCCGCCCCTTGGCGATCAGGTGGGCTTATTCCTGCCCTGGAAAGGTGGCGCCTTGGGTTTACCGGTGTCTTTTGGGGATACTTGGCAGCTCTTTGAGACTGCCTCTCACTTTGGGATTGTTCATGCCTCTCCATGTGGATTGATGCAGATGTGCCCTATTGAGGGTATGCAGATGTGGTCACGGGTACAACCTGTCTGACCAGATCTGTGTCTCCAATCCCCTGGGTGGGGGATTATGCAGAAAGGGTTGCCAAATGTACAAGGGGGAAACGGTGCCAGGGTTCATGTCACTGTGTGTGTGCTCAGGCTTTCTCCACAGAAAGCCTGAGCACACTGCCTGAACCCTGATACATTGAACCCTGACATGTTTTCCCCTTTTCCGCCGTCACCCCTCAGTCTGCATAATCCCTACCCGGGGCACAGGAGACACAGTTCTGGGCAGACCGGTTACACATAAGCCACATCTGCATACCTTCAATGGGGCACATTTACACTCACCCTCAAGGGAGCGCATAACATTCCGGAGGTGGGGAGGGCGCAGTCTCAAAGAGCTGCAAAGTACCCCAAAGTATCCAAGAAATGCCAGCACCCGAAAGGCGCCCCCACCCCGCGGGGTGGGACCAGCCCACCTGTTCATCAAGGGCGGGGAGGGGGCGAGGGAGGGTAGAAAAGATACGATGCCGAAGGACAAAGGGTTGTTGGGAACACGGTGCAGGCTTGCACGGAACGGATCAAGTCGCTAGCTCCGGCTAGGGCCAAGCAACTTCCAACCCCGGGCAGGGCGCCCGGCGACCGGCAAAGCAAACCGCTACGTTAGAACCTAGAGTCAGAGTCTCTGGTGTCAGGTAATTCTCTGCCTTCGAGCTAAGCCTACCTAGAAAGCAAATTGAATACTTCCCTTCCTCTATCTGTATTGACTGCCATGTTTATACCATGAAATTCCTGTAGTCTATTAGTTCAGCTCCATTAAACCTTTTTTGAAACTGACCAGATCGCAGGTTCCTTGTATCTCTATGGGATTTCGTGTCACTCAATAATCAATATCACTCGCAGCTAGAAATAAAGTCTTGGGAAGCTGCTGCGTACAGGGCACAACTTCGGTGCCGGTTAACCCTTAAGGTACCAAACCCACGCAGCGGACCAGGTTCGGTCCGCCACAAAAAATAATAAGGGTGGGGTGCAGGTGGCACAACTCCCCATGGAAGACCATCCCATGCGGCGTATGGCTTGACCCGATGCACTGTCTTAAGATTTTAATTTTTAAGGGTGCCATCCTATGCATGTTTAGACAGAAAAAAGTCCTACAACTCCCAGCATTCCTCAGCCAGCCATACTGACTGGGGCATGCTGGGAGTTGTAGCCTGTAGGACTTTTTTCTGTCTAAACATGCATAGGATTGCACCCCAAATCTCTGCTACCTCTTATATCTTGGAGAGAAACATTTTAATATGAGCAGGTAGCATCCACTAAAGATTCAGAAACTGGGGGAATCTGGGGAAGGGTCTCCACTGGTTAAGTGGGGGAGCACCATTCAGTTTATTTGACCAGTCAAAAGCTGATTGAGCAGGGGTGCTTTGCTTCTTGCAGGTGGAAAGTAAGTAACATCCTATGATATGATTACGTTTTGTTTTTTAAAAAATAATAATAATCAGGAAATGAGTAGAAGAGGAAGTGGTAAAAGAAACAAGTAGCAAAGAATTAGCTAGTCATATTCCAAAGAACGTGGGTGCATGTTTTTCTGTGGAGAAAAGGTCCTGGAAATTTGAATTTCAGGAATTAAGAAATACCATTTTTATGCTGAGTACTTAGAACTAATCAAATATTTGGTGACTTACATAAGACCATTCACTGAATTCTCTTATCTGATGTAAAATTTGAACTAACGACTGGTTCACACGACACGACAAGCCCTCTCTGGCTTATAAGCCAGGGGGGGCTTGTCATGTCATGCGAACCTGCCATAGCTTCTTCAGAGGTGGCTTATAAACCCAGCTTCTGGGCATATAAACCACCCTGACAGGCCATGGCTCGTTTTAGGGTTCCGTAGCCACCCCTGGACTTGCCATGTCGTCCAAACCAGGATACACAACAAGCCCAGGGGTAGCCGAAACACTACAGAGTCGCTTGGCAAGAGCGGCAAAAAGGCTTGCCACTCTTGCCAAGTGGCTCTGGGCAAGCACCAATGACAACTGCTGCCAAAGTATCAATGTGGCACTTGAGGACAGCTGTCAGAGGCTCCCTCTACTCCGCATCACTGCGCCTGCCAGTCAAAAGGGCCACAGGGTGAGCCGTGCTCTACTCGGCCTACTCTGGAGTAGGCCGAGCCAAGTGCGGCTCAGCTCCCCCCCCCTCCCATCTGGTGCATGACCTTCCTCAGGCTGGTCCAGGCCATCTTCCCATTGGTTGGGCTCCCTCATCTACTCTCTTGCCATCCCAGATATAGGTGAGGTGATTTAACTATAGTTGTTTTCATCTTCAATGGAATCAGCTAGGGCTCTCCAACCTCGGGTCCCCAGATGTTGCTGGCCTACAGCTCCCTGAATCCCTTGCCATTAGCCATGCTGGCTGGGTATGCTGGGAGCTGTAGGCCAGCAACATCTGGGGAACCAAGGTTAGAGAGCCCTGATCCATGCCATGTACGTGCAGAACCGTTTAGCTTGCTCAAGTTCAGGACTAGCTAGATACTAAGTTTATGATTTATTTTACTCTGTACTCTGCGTATCTCTCTCTCTCCTGACTCCTTCCTTCCTGTGCCGCCTGAAGAGAGCCTGCGGGCAGTTCCCAGGACAATAGCTTGAGAACTCTGGATTTCCACATGGATACAAAGGATTTTAAAAGTGAATATTAAACTGAAACCAGAAATGTTTTTATTGGGTATAATGGACTTACAACTTGAGAAAGACTATGGAACATTATTACAATATATGATGACGGCAGCAAGAATAATCTATGCTCAAAAATGGAAAGAAGCAACTATACCAACTATAGAAGACTGGCTGTTGAAAATGTTGGACTTAGCAGAGATGGCAAAATTGACTTGTTTAATTAGAGAAATTTTTAAAACTTCATTCAAGAAAGATTGGAAACCTCTGGTGGACTTCTTGGGGAGGAGGGAAAGTGACTTAATAACTTTTGGTTTTGATTTCTGAATATTGGTAAGGTGATAGAAATTCTTTCTGTGAAAATAGAAGAAACTTAGATTGGATAAGGATTGGTAATGTTTGTCAGACAATGAGGCGGAAGCCAAATGTTGTTTTGGAAAATTCAATTAAAATTTATTTTTTTTTTAAAAAAAAAAGAGAACTCTGGATTTCCCTGCAATCCATTATCCAAAGGGGTTTGTAGGGAGGATGATGGCAGGAATCCCTAGAGGTCAGCCAATTTTTGGATGATTTTAGACAATACATATAGGAATTTACATAAAGGCAAACAGGTTCTACTGTGGCATGTTAGAGGAATTCAGGGAGGGGCACAGCAGCTTGTATGACCCCAAGATTTACTAATTCAACAATCAACCTTCCTACCTTGGTTTCTCCTTTCCATTCCATTTTTTTGTAGCGGCATGGGCAGAGTGGTAACAGGCTACCGAAAGCTACTTTGGGACCTATTCGAAATACACAGACTCCATTTCCCCACGATACCGGCCCATTCCCAGCAGGCAAGGGAGCTGCCCTGCGAGGAGTTACAAGGCTCCGCGAGAGGATTTCATAGATCATAGAGTTGGAAGGAGCCTACAAGACCATCGAGTCCAACCCCCTGCTCAATACAGGAAACTAGAGGAGGGGTCTCCCATCCAAGGAATAACCAGGCCTGACCCTGCTTAGCTTTCCACGCTCAGACAAGCTGAGCCAGCATGAGCCACAGGCCTGAGCGGTCCATGACTGGTTGTTTTTCTAAGTAGATGATGTATTTTTCTCTGAAACAGCAGTCCGTGACTATGCGTAACCCTACTCAGCCATGAAGTTCACTGAGTGACCCTGGGCCAGTCATTATTATCTCTCTGAGTTGTCCTGAGCATAAAAGCCAGGGGGAGGAAGAACCAACTATGTCACCACGTGAGAGCCTTGCAGGAAAGGCAGCTGAAAAATACTAAACATTTCTGACCTTCTAGTACAGTGTTCTCCAGCCTTGGGTGCCCAGATGTTTTTGGCCTACAACTCCCAGCATGCCCCAGCCAGCGTAGCCCAGTTGTAGGCCGAAAACATCTGGGGACCCAAGGTCGGAGAACACTGCTCTAAAGGGCCCGATGGCCCTGCTTTTGTGTTTTCTTCTCAGTAAGGAGGACCCAGAAACAACGTTTGGATGTAAACACAACTTCACTGTATTTCTAAAGTCTTATTTTCCATGCTTTTCTTTCTCTTCGCTTCCTCCTCCTGCCCTCCCCTCTGCTGGGGCTCTCTGGGGACAAACCTTTTCACAACTCAAAACAAGGAAGTGCTCTATAACTATTGGAATACAATGCCTGCCCCTTCCTGAAGATGTTTTGAGGGCTAAGATCTGAATTACGCCGCGTGGGGCTTGCCACTTCCCCCTGAACAGGCCTGATGGATGGGAGCCCTTCTTGGGCTGCTAGTTGGACTCTGCATCACCAGATCATAGGACCACAGAGTCGGAAGGGGCCTACAAGGCCGTGGAGTCCAACCCCCTGCTCAGTGCAGGAAACTAGAGGAGGGGCCTCCCATCCAAGTGATAACCAGGCCTGACCCTGCTTAGCTTTCCACGCTCAGACAAGCTGAGCCAGCGTGAGCCACAGGCCTGTATATGAACTTGGGGCCCCTGGGGGCCAGGAGGAGATGGGCGAGGTGGCCAGAGCTGGAGTGGGGGTCCCAAAAGGGAGCACAGGAGTCTGAGGTATCGGGACCCCCCTGGGTGGGATGTATTCTGGGGAAGTGGCCTCTGAGCATGCCTTGGGGGTGCGTGTGTGAGTGTGAGGAATGTCCAGAATCCCCATGTGTGCAAGGAGCCAACAGAGGTTTCTGGGTCCCACACACACACCCCACACACATCCTCTTCGGGGAAATTTCCTCAGGGCTGATGGGGCTGACTCCTGCTGGCTCCCGATGTCGACCCTGCTTCTTCTGGATTTACTAGATCCATTCCTAGCATCTCACTTTTGCAGAGTTCTGAGGAGGAAGGTTTTTAGAAACGAGACACCGTAATCCCGCTCTCGGGCAAGAGCGTGTAATCCTACCTTATCCCTGGATGAATAAGACAATAAAAGTTGTTGGGCTTCTGTGAACAGAAGAACAGGGTCATGGGCAGAGCCCCCAAGATCGTGTTACAGCCTTGAAATCGGGTGAAATCAGGTGGAATCGGCTGGGTTGGAATAACCGGGTGGGTTGACACACGGCACTTTCAGTCCACGGAGCCTCTGGAGCCTCTGTGGGCTTAAAGTCGCCCCAGACCCCAGCTGTACCCAACTAATGATCGGGCACAGTGGGGGGGGGGGTCCAGAGGCGCCGCCTCTCCATTCTGCCCCACTCAGTCCTCCCGCCGGTATCCCAGGGGAACCCGCACGGGAGCACCGAAGGGAGCCGAGCGGGGATGACAGCTGCCAAAAAGTGCCTCGCTGTGTGCGGCACTGCCAGAAAGAACCAGGTCCCTCTCCCAACCTGACTAATGTCTCTCACTACATCAGTGTTCTCCAACCTTGGGTCCCCAGATGTTTTTGGCCTACAACTCCCAGCATGCCCCAGCCAGCGTAGCTACATAACCTCTAGGTGACACCGTGGTATAGCGGAATAGCGCAAATACACAAGAGGAAATTGTGCTTTCTTTTCCCATCAGATATAATACCCCAATTTCCCTTCTCTCTAAAAAAAACAAAAAACCTCACGGACAGTGCTGTTTACAAACAGAAGCAAAACTGGAGGGTCACGACGTTGTCTAAAGAACCCATAAACAACCATGAGTCGGGAATGACAAGCGCACAACAAATGCCTCATGTAGAAAAGCTCATTATCCTTTAAAGAAAAGAAAAGAAAAGGAAGAGATAGCTGGAAATGTCAGCCGTATTTATTTTTATTATTTAGATTTACAATCTGTGCCAGGCAGGTAACTGTAGAAATAAAGCATGTGTTCTAAAACCCAATCCAGACAGAAAGTCCTGAAGAAAGCTAAAACTGCCTGCCTGTATGCTTCCTAGACAGACTTTTTTGGGGTTTTTTTTTGTTTTTTGGTTTAAATATAGATTTCATAGATCATAGAGTTGGAAGGAGCCTACAAGGCCATCGAGTCCAACCCCCTGCTCAGTGCAGGAAACTAGAGGAGGGGTCTCCCATCCAAGTAATAACCAGGCCTGACCCTGCTTAGCTTTCCACTGCTCAGACAAGCTGAGCCAGCATAAGCCATATACATACATGAGTCTGTATATATCCATAGCAATGAATACATATGAAATGCATCTACAGTCACGCCTTGGATTGAGAGCATAATTCGTTCCGGAAACGTGCTTGTAATCCAAAACACTCTTATATCAAAACGAAATCCCCCCAAAAAAATTTGTACAGAGATTTTTAATTTAAGCCGTACTATAGTACTTGTATTGCAAGACGTCGCTTGTCTTGCAATATTTAAAAATTTGCTTGTCTTGCAAAACGCTCTCAAACCAAGTTACTTGCAATCCAAGGTATTACTGTATTGCTATATGCTCCCCGCCCCCTTGTACAGCACGTGCACACACACACACACACACACACACGTAGACCAGGGTCTAGCATCAAGACTGCAACACCTGCCTTGTCCTGTGCCACTGAATTGTTGGACACAAGTACACAGTACACACACACAGAGGCTTCCCTCTGGCCCTGCCTCGTCCCTGCATCCTAATGTTCAGTGCGCACAAACAATGGCTCTGGAGAACTGTCAGTGGGACTCATGCAGCAGCTCTCACGTACAATACATGCACCTCTCGTCTGCTCAACCTCTGTGTCGCAGAAACTCCTTTAATACTCTGCTTTTTTTCTTTTTTTTTTGTATACTGAACCCCCAACATGCTCAGGATTGTAAAAGGCTATTGAGAAACATCATGGAAGCCATGTAACGGTCGAGGAGAGAGATATTGATTCAACAGTGTCCCCCCGCAGGAAGCGATTGTGCAATCAGACGGAAAGCAGCTGTTTTCTTCCATGATGTAATGGCTCTTGCAACGTTACCCACTGGCTTCCTGGTTGACCTCCACTTGGCCTGGCCCAGGTTCACGTCCATCACCTCTGAAGATCCTGAGCCGCATGGAGAATATTTATTTGCATATTTACTGTTTATTTAAAATATTTTGACCCTGCTCTTCAGCTGAAAAAGCTCCCAGAGTGGAGCAGAGGGGCAGCAGCAGGTGGGCTGGAGGTGCAGAGCTTTTCCTCTGCCAGCCCTTCCCCGCAGCCTAGGTGGGCTCGAACACTGAACATAAGCCCATCTGGTCCGCTTTTGTCGAAGCCCATATATAATTGCTAGAAAGTTGTGTCGCATATACGTACAGTAATACCTTGGATTGCAAGTAACTTGGTCTGAGAGCGTTTTGCAAGACAAGCAAATTTTTTTTTTAAATTTTGACTTGATAAACAAGCAAGGTCTTGCAAGACAAGTATAGGGATGTAACCGCTTGCCTCGAGTGGGCGTAGCGGACTGAAATCAGCCCCACTCACGCCCGCCAGAGACTCGCTTTGATATAAGAGTGTTTTGGAATACAAGCACGGTTCCGGAACGAATTATGCTCTCGATCCCCAAGGCATTACTGTAAATGCAGGGGGAGGAGGAAAGCCCACTCCAACGTCCCTGGTTGGTAATGGAGTTTGGCACTGAACTCTCTGGGAGCATTTGCACATAACAGTAAGCCAGAATTGCTTAACTTTCCTGGTTTACGGTGAACAAGCAACATGCTGGTGCACTGCGCACTGGTTACATGCCTTCGTGAGAGCATGTAAAACAAACCAGAGCTAGAAAGTTTTGTGTGGTGGCTGAACCTGGGCTCCTGGCTTGTTCTTTATTGTTAACATTCAACCCCTGGTGCAGCTGAAGCCATGAAAAAGTATTAAGCTTCTCTGAGCATGTGTAGGCTGTTTTCTTGCCATCATTGAAGACCCATCGTCTGCCCTACTTGTCTGAGATTATTGTCAGGGAGAATGACTTCAAGGTGAAAGCGCATGATTTCAAGGCAAGCTTGGGTCTTAAACCCCCTCACCTTTTGATGAGCAAAAAATACTTGTCCATACATGAGTCATGAGGAAAGGGGGGAAGAATAGGATTTCTGAAACCTTAACTTCCCTTTATTAGCAAAAATAGAGAATCCGGTATTTCATTACACAACCTACAGTATTTAAGCTTGTGTCCGACAAGCTGATGCTTTAGAGTCTGCTGGGTTCAGAGTTATTCTTGTCAACAAAGGGCGTTTAGCACTCTTAGAAGAAACCCGAAGGCTTCAGAACTCAGGTAAGCCAAAGACTATTTTTTTGAAAGATGTCAAGGAAACCTTTCCCTATTCCTTCCAGTGCCTGTGACTGGAGATACTGTTTTTAAGAGTGCTCAGAGTGGTACGATACAGTTATTGTTGGCTTGGGTGTACACTGACATCCTTTTCTCCTATTATTGTTCTCTCTGATCAGGCAGGTTTGCAAGGTCCTGAATGCGGCGGCTGCTGTCGCTGTTATTTCACATCTAAAAGGCACTGTACAATATAAAAACATAGAATAAAAGTCAACAGAGCCCTGCATGCACAACAAACTTTGCAAAAAACCTGTTTGTCAGAGGCAATAGTGCACTGAGCAGGCACACCAAGGGTAAATGTCTCTAGGGCTAAGCCGAAACAGGGAGCACTTTCATGAACACATTTAGGAATCATAGAGTCATAGAAAAGTAGAGTTGGAAGGGGCCTACCAGGCCATCGAGTCCAACCCCCCCGCTCAATGCAGGAATCCAGGTCAAAGCACACACACCCCACAGATGGCTGTCCAGCTGCACCTTGAATGCCTCCAGATTGGGAGAGCCCACCACCTCCCTAGGTAGTTGGTTCCATTGTCTTATTGCTCTGACAGTCAGGAAATTTTTCCTGATGTTTAGGTGGAATCTGGGTTCCTGTAACTTGAGCCCATTATTCCGTGTCCTGCAAACTGGGATGATCGAGAAGAGATCCTGGCCCTCCTCCAGTGTGACAACCCTTCAAGTACTGGAAGGGTGCGATCATATCTCCCCTCAGTCTCCTCTTCTGAAGGCTTTCATGAACACTTTTGACAGCCTCCTCAGTGATTTTTGAGGGTTATTTCTAAACAAGGCAAACCTATTGCCCGCTCAGTGAGGGCTAGGCAATGCAGGAAGCTTTGCCCACATGCTGAATTGCCTTAATTGCCCCTCAGTAGCCCTCATTCATCACATACTGATGTGGTGTCATGTCATCACATTCACTACATGATCCCTGATTGGCTGAGATCACATAGCAAAGGAGAAAGAAAGAAGCCCTCAAATAATGGCACCAACGCAGCTGTAGAGAGGGGAACAAAGGCTGTCATAAGCTAATTCAGCCACGAAAACAGATATAATTAAAGGGGGGGGACGACGACAACGACACATTTAATCCCTTCCCCAAAGATGTCACCAGTGTAAGCTTTATGCAGCTCTGACCTTCACCAACTGACCTGCACCCACACACTGCAACAACAGCCCACACTCAACCCCTGTTGTGTTGTCTGAACCCAGTGTGGTCGGTGTGGGTAAGTCACCATCCCTCTCAGGCCTGGTCTCTCCATGCGGTGGAATGAGGTGGTCAGCTCCAGGGTTGTAGTGGAGCCCAGGATTTTTTGATGAGCAGGGCTTATTATATCATCTGTTACCACACTCTCTGGCTTCCCTTTTCAGCTTGCAGTTTAGCTGCAATCCTCAAAATAGTTAGTGGGGAGGGGGAAGAAGGGAATGGATCTTCCAGGAAACAACACAGTTGGTGTCAGCTATCCCTGTTGTAATGCAAAGTATTCTGGGGTAGCTTGGTTTTGAATGGCCAATTAGTTTACAAAAGTCCTACTTACGGTACTCCTGGTGGAGATTAAAACTGCTAGAGCTAAATCTTTGTGCACTTCTCTGGGGCACGGCTACGGGTACTGTCATGATGAGCACCTGCACTTCAAAATTTACCACTACAGCACTGGTAGCCCCCACTTCTCAGATTGCAGGTGGAGGCTCAGGTTTTTAATGTTTCCCTTTGTAAAAACAACAAAAAACACAAATGCAATCCTATTCCCTGCAGGCCCTGCATCAGCACACGCGGCATACCATCCAACATTTCACAGATGAAAATAGGGACACTTATGTGAATTTGTAAGAGTTATGGTTAAGCAACATGAAGGTGTGATCAAGAGGGCGTGGCCAGGCAACATGAGGGCGTGGCCAAGGGTATGGCCAGGCAACCATGGTCAAATACAAAAGTTATTAGAAGAAACACACAAAACTGTAGTATTTTAAGCACAGAAATCTTTGAATTTATAATAATATTTAACATCTAAATATCTCTGAGTGTGCAAAGTGGTTCACAGGCCCACCCTGCAAGCTCCTATTTTCTCCACTCAGAAAAAAACATGTGGGCTCTGTTGTGCTTCATTTAAAAAAACAAGAACAACAACTCTGTGATTGAATAATGATGCCAAAATGGAATGATGATGTTTGTTGCTGCTATTTGAGGTAGTTGGGATTTTTTCTTTCATTCTCTTGAGCCGGTGTGCTTTCTGCTAACTCCCTTCTAATGCATTTTTTTTTAAAAAAAATCCAAAATCCCTGCAGAATAATCCTAATCATTACTGTAGAGAGCTTTCTCCATTGCACTTCAGCATGTGTAAGAAAAAGACTTTCACATGGGGTACACAGGTAGAGCCAAGTAAAATTTACCACTGCTCTGAAAACAGAGTAACAGTGCAATCCTATGCATGTGTATTCAGAAGTAAGTCCTATTATGTTCAATGGGACTTACTCACAGGAAAGCGTGTATAGGATTACATCCTAAAGTACAGAAGTCTTTTCCATAAAACTCAAACCAGAACAGCACAACAAAAGCAAAGGAGTTACTGCCACTTAGTTTCAATGTCACCAGGGAGCCTGTGTTTCATGTTTTATACCAGTGTTCTCCAACCTTGGATCCCCAGATGTTTTTGGCCTACAACTCCCAGCATGCTGGCTGGGGCATGCTGGGAGTTGTAGGCCAAAAATGTCTGGGGACCCAAGGTTGGAGAACACTGTTTTATACCAAAGGAAAGCACTCTGCAACATTTAGAAACAAAAGTCAAAGTTACATAGTGCACCAGCTGTGGATTTGGAAAGAGCAGGAAAAAGATAGCCTCAAAGCAAACTCGTACCTTCTATGGAAGGGGTGAGAATTGTGTAGCCCTCCAGATGTTGTTGGACTGCAACTCCCAGCTGCTCTCACCGGCAGAGCCAATAGTGAGGAATGCTGGGAGTTGCAGTCCAACAACATCTAGAGGGCCACACAATTCCCACCCGTGTTTTATGTAAACCAAATATTGACCATATTTGGCACAGAGAAAAGTGCATGAACAAACAGAACTGCATGCAGGGCAATCTCTTTTTGTTTTAAAATTGTCAGGATTTGGCATAAATTTAACAGGTGAAGCTTATCCACCCACCCCACACCCCCAAACATAGTGCTGCAGAGAGAAGGGGAAGTTTCTTACATTTCCTTTTGACACTGTAACCTCACCTGTTAGAGGCACAGAGTCAGCTCTGTTAGGAAATAAAATCTTTGGCAATATAAAGATAGGAATCATGTGATAAATTCCCTCATTCACCTCTCCATTGGCCCAGGCCAGCGGATGCAGCCTCCACCTCCTTTTCTTTTCACCCAGCTAATCCCGTTCCCACAGCAACGTGCAGCAGAGGCAGCAGGTAGACCATGCATGCACACACATCCTCGCCTGGCCTTCCCAGCTTAGCAGCGTCTGTTCCCTCCCTGCTTACTGCGGTTCAAGCCTAAGCTACTCTTAAAGGGGCCATAGGCAAAATTGCAGCTAAGCTAAAACTGCAAGCTAAGCTGCAATTTTGCCCATGGCCCCTTTAGGAGCACCTTAAAGTAGCTTGCAGCGGGACTCTGCATGACAAAGTGAGAAGCCGTGATGGCTTAAGGGTTTTCGTGAGGGCCCTGGCATTTTGGGGGCAATTGGAGACTATGTACACGGCATGGTTGGGCAAGTGCTAGGGCGCCAGAGGGCCCACTGCTATTGACACCAGCGCTTTTAAAAAGAACTATTATTAAGGTCTGCCTGTGAGTGGAGTGTTGTGATCTATATCACATTCACAAGCTGCAGCACATTGTTTACAACATAGAAGGAACAGAATGGCTGGTAAACAGGTTATGTTTTGTCTCCTATTTCCCGTGTTGGTTCTTATGGGAGCTAAGCCTGGGAAACAGTATGAGCCTGTCACATGGTTTATGCTTTCTGGTGACGTACTGACTTGTTTTTCTGTCTGGAGCCATTTTAGAGAGAAGCAGGACTGTTCTCTCTCTTCACTCTTTTCTTCTGACTTTTGCTTGCTGGACTTATGCAACCATGTAACGTCTTTGCTGGGTGGAGTAAAGCCAGCCTTGCTCCACTGGAATAAATGCTTGCTATGCATTGTACTCTGCACATGGACTGTAACTAGGAATGTATACTCTGTAGAATATTACTTGCTAAAGTAAATAAACAGGTAGAATAGACCTGTGGAGTTACAGAGTTATTTCTTTGCTACATGGAATCTGCAAACAGGGGAGCTGTCAGCTGGAGTCGGATTACAGGAGCTGGCTGGCTGTTTGCAACTGAAACGCTGCACGCTGCGCAGAGAGAGAGGGAGAGAAAGATCTGAACTTCTGTGTGTGGATTTATGGGCGTCTACACACGGGAACAGGATTTTTTAATCTCCCATCTCGCACACACGGGGCTCTGTTGTCATTCCCGCCCCTTCATGGAGAAGTGCTGGGTCAGGTAGCTGTAGAGGTCACCCTCTCTGTTCCCCCAAATGCCAAAATGGTTTAATAGATTTCATAGATCATAGAGTTGGAAGGAGCCTACAAGGCTATTGAGTCCAACCCCCTGCTCAATGCAGGAAACTAGAGGAGGGGTCTCCCATCCAAGGAATAACCAGGCCTGACCCTGCTTAGCTTTCCACACTCAGACAGCGTGAGCCACAGGCCTGTAGCACAGGTAGCAGCACCTCTTTCCTGGAGCAAAGCAAAGGCAGTCAAGTTCTTTGTACTTTTGAAAGTGCTGTAGAAATCATAACTAATTACAAAGCTATTGAAATCCTTTAGCAATGGTCCATTTGGTTTGGTTTAGTTGGTTGTTTTTTTGTTTGTTTTTTTGGTATTGAATAAATGAAACTTGTAACAAGAACCATTTGATTCTACTCCCTCTCAATTTGAAAGAATTTTTTTTTTAAAAAAAAATGTCAATAATTGTGAATTTTCATTCTGGTCTTTCTTTCTCGACAACATTACTCCCCCATGTTAACTAAACTAACACATTTTTCTGTTTCGATGTGAAGGTGGTAGGAATGTAGTCTCAGTCATTCATTTTCAAGGAAGATTTTTATTTATTTATTTATTTATTTATTTATTACATTTATCAATCGCCCATCTGGCCGGTTACCCGGCCACCCTGGGCGATGTACAATTAAAATACAATAAAACACAATAAAATATAATAATTAAAACAATATTAAAAAATTCTCATTAAAAACCTAACCCACCCCATATTCCCGCCTGAACAGCCATGTTTTTAATGCACGGCGGAAGCTCATCACGGAGGGGGCATGGCGAAGGTCACTAGGGAGGGAGTTCCATAATGTGGGGGCCGCCACAGAGAAGGCCCTCTTCCTAGTCCCCACCAGCCTGGCTGCTCTGGCTGATGGGATAAGGAGAAGGCCGTCCGTGGCAGACCTTGTTGAGCGGCCTACTTGATGTTGCTGGAGGCGCTCCTTGAGATAAGCTGGGCCGGAGCCGTGTAGGGTTTTAAAGGTCAAAACCAACACCTTGAATTCGGCTCGGCAAGCAACTGGTAGCCAGTGCAACTCTTTAAGCACTGGCGTGATGTGATCACGCCGGCGGCTGCCCTTAATCAGGCGAGCCGCCGCGTTCTGTACCAGCTGAAGCTTCCGGACCGTCTTCAAGGGTAACCCCACGTAGAGCGCATTACAGTAGTCTAGGCGAGAGGAGACCAAGGCATGAACCACTGATGGGAGCAGGTGATTAGGAAGGTAGGGGCGCAGCTGCCGTATCAGATGGAGTTGATACAGCGCCGCCCGGCTCACAGCTGCCACCTGAGCCTCCATGGACAGCTGGGAGTCTAGAATGACCCCCAAGCTGCGGACCTGGTCCTTCAGGGGTAGATGTACCCCATTCAGCACCAGGTCAACATCCCCTAACCTTCCCTTGTCCCCCACCAGAAGTACCTCGGTCTTGTCGGGGTTCAGCTACAGCATATTCCTTCCCATCCAGCCAGCCACTGACTCCAGGCACTTGGACAGGGTTTCAACGGCCAACCTCGGTGAGGACTTAAAACAGAGGTAGAGCTGCGTGTCATCCGCATACTGATGACACTGCACCCCAAACCTCCTGATGATAGCTCCCAGCGGCTTGAGGTAGATGTTGAATAACATCGGGGAGAGGATGGAACCCTGCGGCACTCCACAAGTGAGCAGCCGAGGGTCCGAAGCCTCCTCCCCGAGAACTACCCTCTGATACCTTCCAGAGAGGAAGGACCGGAACCACTGCAATACAGTGCCTCCTAAGCCCAACCCCTCCAGACTGTCCAGGAGGATACCGTGGTCAACGGTATCAAAAGCCGCTGAGAGATCGAGGAGGACTAGAAAGGAGCATTCGCCCCTATCCAAAGCCCTCCTCATATCATCCACCAAGGCGACCAAGGCCGTCTCCGTCCCATGTCCAGACCTGAAGCCCGACTGGCACGGATCCAAATAATCGGCTTCATCCAAGTGTGCCTTCAACTGAGCACCCACCACCCGCTCGATCACCTTGCCCAGAAATGGTAAATTGGAGACTGGGCGAAAGTTGTTTAAATCCTGGGGATCCAAGGAGGGCTTCTTTAGAAGCGGTCTTATTACTGCCTCCTTGAGGGCTGATGGCATCACTCCCTCCTCGAGGGAGGCATTCACCACCGCCTTGATCCCCTCACCCAGTCTCTCCCTGCAGCTCATGATGAGCCAGGATGGGCAAGGGTCAAGCAAGCAGGTGGTCGGCCTCACAGATGAAAGCACCTTGTCCACTTCATCAGAAGGAAGAAGCCGAAACCGATCCCACAAAACCGGTCTGCCATTGGCCTCCTCCCGCTCACTCCCTGTGTCCACGACGTACGATATCCCACTCCTAATCCGATCGATTTTATCTGCGAAGTGCTTCGCTAAAGCCTCACAGGAGGCTTTTGACTGTTCCAGTGGGTCCGGAGCGACTGGACCGACCAGACTCCGGACCACTTGGAACAGCCTCCTGGGGCAGCACTCTGCAGACGCAATGGAGGCAGCATAGAAATTCTTTTTTGCTGCCTTCACCGCCACCCGGTAGGCTGAAGATGCAGCTCTAACCCGTGTTCGATCGTCTTCGGAGCGGGAATTTCGCCATCGGCGCTCTAGCCTTCTCACCTCTTGTTTCAGAGCTCGCAGCGACGGAGTGAACCATGGCGCCGCGCGAGCTCTGTTTAGGCGAAGAGGGCGCTTCGGGGCAACTCGGTCTAATGCCCTGGTGATTGCAGCATTCCAGTCATCCACCAGGGTCTCGACCGAGCTACCGTTTGTGTGCTCCAATTCCCCAAGCGCGTTCAGGAATCCATCCGGATCCATAAGACGCCTGGGGCGGACCATTCTAATAGGTCCCTCACCCCTGCAGAGGGGTTGTGGCACCGAGAAATCCAACCCCACCAGATAGTGATCTGACCATGACAAGGGGGTGGTGGATATACCCCCGATCTCCAGATCATTTCCCCCCTCTCCGGAAACAAAAACCAAGTCCAGTGCACGACCGGCTACATGGGTAGGTCCAGTTAATACAGGGTGCAGCTCCCAGGAAGCCATGGTCTCCATAAAGTCCCGAGGTGCCCCAGTGAGGGAAGCCCCCGAATGCACGTTGAAGTCCCCCAGCACCACTAGCCTGGGGGACAACACACGCACATCGGAGACCACCTCCAGCACCTCGGCCAGGGAGTCTGTCGTGCAGCGGGGTGGACGGTACACGAGCAGAATCCCCAGGCTGCCCTTTGGACCCAACCTCCAGTACATGCACTCAATAAACTTGGTCTCCCGGAGAGGGAGTCTGGTGAGGACCAAGGACTCCCGGTAGATAACAGCCACTCCCCCTCCCCGTCCCCCAACCCTTGGCTGCTGGGCATACGAGAAACCGGCCGGACACAAGGCCGCCAGAGTTGGAGCAGCGGCCTTGTCCAGCCAGGTTTCCGTAACACATGCCAGGTCCGCACCCTCATCCATGATCAAGTCATGGATGAGAGATGTTTTTTGGGTAACGGACCTGGCATTGCACAACAGCAAACGCAGGGTGGGGGGAGGAGCAACACATCCCCCAGTTATCCCTTGGCTCTGGGCAGGCCCGGAACAAGGGATAGATATTAAGCATCGATCCCTTGTTCCCCTTACTCGGCGTGGCCTGCCCCTAGCGCTCTGCCAGCGCCTGCCGCTCAACGTTGGTACCGTTTGCCCCCCAGAACTCCCCCCACTATCTCCCTGGAGAGACACATGCCCCCTCGCTTCCGCCAGTCAGGCGGGAGACCCACCCCTAAAATCAACCCCTAAAAAACCCCAGCCCTTCAAAAAGGAAGGGCCTCTTTAAAACTCCCAGCCCCACCTATATCCCCAACAGCAGGGGGACAGGCCCTCGCCCTCGTGCCACCCCCGAAGTGGCTCCCCCAAAGGGGCGGCCCCCGCTGGGGCCTGGTCTTTATAGTCCCCTTCCAAGCAGCTGCAGGTGGGGCAGGGCGGCTCCCGGCTGAGCCCGGGCCTGCAGGGGGCAGGCAGCAGTCCCACAGGTGCGGTGGGGTGGGCTGGCCTCGCACAGGCGGCGGCAGCAGCAGCAGAGCTGGACCCACCTGCCTGGCTTGCTCTTCTCCCCGGCAGTGGTGGTGAGGAGATGCCCGGGTCAGCTGGGGCCTGGTCTTTATAGTCCCCTTCCAAGCAGCTGCAGGTGGGCAGGGCGGCTCCCGGCTGAGCCCGGGCCTGCAGGGGGCAGGCAGCAGTCCCACAGGTGCGGTGGGGTGGGCTGGCCTCGCACAGGCGGCGGCAGCAGCAGCAGAGCTGGACCCACCTGCCTGGCTTGCTCTTCTCCCCGGCAGTGGTGGTGAGGAGATGCCCGGGTCAGCTGGGGCCTGGTCTTTATAGGCCCCTTCCAAGCAGCTGCAGGTGGGGCAAGGCGGCTCCCGGCTGAGCCCGGGCCTGCAGGGGGCAGGCGGCAGTCCCACAGGTGCGGTGGGGTGGGCTGGCCTCGCACAGGCGGCGGCGGCGGCAGCAGCAGCAGCAGCAGCAGAGCTGGACCCACCTGCCTGGCTTGCTCTTCTCCCCAGCAGTGGTGGTGAGGAGATGCCCGGGTCAGCTGGGGCCTGGTCTTTATAGGCCCCTTCCAAGCAGCTGCAGGTGGGGCAAGGCGGCTCCCGGCTGAGCCCGGGCCTGCAGGGGGCAGGCGGCAGTCCCACAGGTGCGGTGGGGTGGGCTGGCCTCGCACAGGCGGCGGCGGCGGCAGCAGCAGCAGCAGCAGAGCTGGACCCACCTGCCTGGCTTGCTCTTCTCCCCGGCAGTGGTGGTGAGGAGATGCCCGGGTCAGCTGGGGCCTGGTCTTTATAGGCCCCTTCCAAGCAGCTGCAGGTGGGGCAAGGCGGCTCCCGGCTGAGCCCGGGCCTGCAGGGGGCAGGCAGCAGTCCCACAGGTGCGGTGGGGTGGGCTGGCCTCGCACAGGCGGCGGCAGCAGCAGCAGAGCTGGACCCACCTGCCTGGCTTGCTCTTCTCCCCGGCAGTGGTGGTGAGGAGATGCCCGGGTCAGCTGGGGCCTGGTCTTTATAGGCCCCTTCCAAGCAGCTGCAGGTGGGGCAAGGCGGCTCCCGGCTGAGCCCGGGCCTGCAGGGGGCAGGCGGCAGTCCCACAGGTGCGGTGGGGTGGGCTGGCCTCGCACAGGCGGCGGCGGCGGCAGCAGCAGCAGCAGCAGCAGAGCTGGACCCACCTGCCTGGCTTGCTCTTCTCCCCGGCAGTGGAGGTTGCAAACTTGGGGATTATAGATTCATAGGATCATAGAGTTGGAAGGGCCTACAAGGCCATCGAGTCCAACCCCCTGCTCAATGCAGGAAACTGGAGGAGGGGGTCTCCCATCCAAGGAATAACCAGGCCTGACCCTGCTTAGCTTTCCACGCTCAGACAAGCTGAGCCAGCGTGAGCCACAGGCTCAGTAATACCTTGGATTGCAAGTAACTTGGCCTGAGAGCGTTTTGCAAGACAAGCAATTTTTTAAATATAAATTTTGACTTGATAAACAAGCGACGTCTTGCAATACAAGTAGTGTAGGGATGTAACTGCTTGCCTCGAGCGGGTGTAGCGGGCTGAAATCGGCCCCGCTCACACCCGCCAGAGACTCGCTTTGATATAAGAGTGTTTTGGATTACAAGCACAGTTCCGGAACGAATTATGCTCGCAGTCCAAGGTATCACTGTATTAGGAGTCCTATCCTCTCCCCCCCCCACCTCTTGGTGAAACTCTTCCATCTGCCAGAGAGTTACCTGACAAGCAGAAATTCAACAGTTTGAGACCCTTTCAACTGTGGCATGGCATCTATATCACAAGAAAAGCTGTACCTCTTGAATTTCTGACTGATGGGGCTGTTAAAGGCAAGCAAGCCCTTCTGGAAAAAAAAGCTGGCGACCCTACTTGCGCATTCCATACCTTTCCTTCCAAATCAACCTTCACCTCATTTGTTTTTAGATTAGCCTTGCAGATAGGTCCATCAATATGACTAGCCCCTGGTCCCATAATTCCATGTACAGAAGCCAACAGGACTGAAGTTGAACATTACTTCAACACTGGGGAAAGGACAGCCTCCTCCGCCGCACCCAAGGTCAGCAGGATAGCTTAGGGGGCACAGGGCAGGCTGTGGGGCACACTCTGTCCCCAAACAGAGGGAAATGGCCAGAGGGTTCAGGAGGAACAGGCAGGGTGTGTGTGTGCCGCCGCCGCCACTGCCACCGCACAAGCCCCAGCATCCGCCATGTGCAGCGGCCACTGCCTCACTTTGCCTAATGGTAGGGCCGGCTCTTAGGTGAGAGACTTTACAAGCCCGGCTTTACAAGATGGCTCTTTCCTTCCCCCATTTTTGCGTTTCCTTCTGACGCGCTTTTTGATGATTTCCTACCTCCTCCACTTTGAACATTTCCAGACACAGAAGCCACTTTCAGTTGCAACTAGCAACATAGGGAGGCCCGACTTTAATTTTGTTATCGTTTCTCTCTCTCTCTTCCCCACCCGCCCCACCCCGCCCCGCCCCGCCCCGCCCCGCCCCGCCCGCTTTCTCTCCCCTGCTTCCCATTCTGGTTTGTCTCTGACCTCTCGTTCTCGTCTCCCTATGTTTCCTCCTTTCTCTCCTCCTGTCTCCAAAAGATGGCCGAGGCACCTGCTGTTGATGCATGACCCTCCGCCGCCCCGCCCCCCAGCTAAAGGCCAATTCAGTGATCACTTTATTACAAGCAAGACAACAGCCACAAAAACAACTGCAACACTTTGCCACCCTTAGATATTTCCCCCTCAGCACGCCCAAAGGGGGCAATCACGTGCTTTTAGGGAAGTGGTTGGTTTTCTTCGACTAATAAAACTCCACCAAATGTAGCAGAAAAAGCACAAGGGGAAAACCTCACATTACACCATAACCCAGAGTTCGTTGAATGTGTCCAAATGGACGGGTGTATACATGTCGCTTGAGAACATGTACATGCATATGTTATTTATGCTGCTAGCTTCACGCCCCCCCACTCCCAAGTCAATGGGAAGGATTCCCCCCCCCCCCCAGAAATGTGGCAAGACCCATCCTTTCCCAACTGCACGTGAGCAACCTCTGAAAGTTGCTTACTGAGGCGCAATAAGGAGCACCAATGAAGCTGGAGTGCTCTGAGAAGTCCACGTCACAATCCAAAACTTGTGACACTGCATGACGATTCCCCTTTCAGGGTGGCTGCACTAGTATAACATGTCCACTTTAAGTGCCATGGCTTACCACAAAGAATCCTGGGAAGGGTATTTAAAATAAGGTGCTGAAAGAGATTCTGTTCCGACCGGTCCTCTTGAACTATATTCTCCAGGTTCCTTGGGGAGAGGTAATGACTGTTTAACTGGTTCAGCCTTCCGGCAGCTGCACAATCTGCAACAAGCCCCAGAATGCCCTGATGTGGCATCGCTCAGGGCACTGTGGGGAATTTTTAAATAGCAAGCAGAGTCCAGACCCAGCCTTCTCTAGCAGATCGGCCTGCAGCCATGGGAACGGGCAGGGAGGTGGGCCGGGGTAGGCATCAGCAACACTGGGCCCTGCCAGAGGGTCAAGGGCCCCAGCAGCTGTCCAACAATGCCAGATGCAGACACTAGCCCATGCAGCAACTGAGGGGCTGAGAAATACCTTTAGACTGTCCTGGTTAGGCTGATTTCGACTGCTTTTCCATGGCCCAAGCCTTAATCTTTTTAGGAGGGTGAGGTTTTATTGCAGACTTGGGGATAGATTTGCCATCACGCATACTGGATTTTATCTGTGTTTCTAAATTGCCAACCGGACACACACACACCCAGTACCTCAGCCCTAGGAACATGCTGGGCTTCAAATCTATATAAATACAGTCATGCCTTGGATTGAGAGCATAATTCGTTCCGGAAACGTGCTTGTAATCCAAAACACTCTTATATCAAAATGAAATCCCCCCAAAAAAATTTGTACAGAGATTTTTAATTTAAGCCGTACTACAGTACTTGTATTGCAAGACGTCGCTTGTATATCAAGTAAAAAAAAAAAAATTTAAAAATTTGCTTGTCTTGCAAAACGCTCTCAAACCAAGTTACTTGCAATCCAAGGTATTACTGTATATAAAATAACTTTGGTTCCTTTCCTTTCTGCAGGTTGTTAGCCGTCTTCTTGCTGATCCTGTTTCTGTCCCGTGTGTCAATTTGTGGGGGAAATGTTTAAGAAGTTCGCGAAGCAGCTTATACAAGAGCTGGACTCAGACAGGAAGCTGATTCCTGTGACTAGCCTGGCACACAGCGATGGCTTCCAGCCCCTCTCTCTGGTGACCAAAGAGCCATACAGGTTGCCTTGGCGTACCCAGAGGTATTCTCCAACCGCTTTCAAGTTGGCAGACATACTCCAGGAAGAAGCAAGGATGGAGATAGGTATGTGGTTTCATATTACAGAATGAGTTCCATTCCTAAGAATGTCCTTAAGTTGAATTTGTATGTAAGTCAGAACACCATAGTGTTCTATAGGGGGGAAATTGGCATTTACGCAAATTGCGCAGTATACTATGCTATGTACGCTACGTAAACAACGTAGCACTGGGGGACCCAGAAGTCCGTTCTTAAGTATAGGTCACCTGTAAGTTGGATGTACTTAACGCAGATGTACTTAAACCAGGCCTATGGCTCACGCTGGCTCAGCTTGTCTGAGTGTGGAAAGCTAAGCAGGGTCAGGCCTGGTTATTACTTGGATGGGAGACCCCTCCCCTAGTTTCCTGCATTGAGCAAGGGGTTGGACTCGATGGCCTTGTAGGCTCCTTCCAACTCTATGATCTATGAAGTCTATGAAACGCAGGGGCTGCCTGTTTTCAATAGGCATCCATCAGTCTAGGCTCCGGTTTGGGCAACATTGCAGGATCTGTAGGGCCAGAGAAGCTACACCTAGGCCAGGCCTACCAAAGGATGAAGAAGAACCTTTTCTGTTCAACAACTGTTACGGGCAAGCCAGGAATGAGATCCAGAAGGGAAGCTTAGTCAGATCCACTAGTTCTGTCTTGAGTGGGCATGGGAAGGATAGAGCTGGACTTGCAATTAGGCAGAGTGAGGCAGATGCCTCAGGCAGTTGATTGTGGGTGTCGTGTAAAGGCAGCACGTCTTCTTCTTCTTGTTGTTGTTGTTGTTGTTATTATTATTATTATTATTATTCAATTAGTTTACTTACTTACTGATAGCACTCTTCCAGTACTTGAAGGGTTGTCACACAGAGGAGGGCCAGGATCTCTTCTCGATCATCCCAGTTTGCAGGACACGGAATAATGGGCTCAAGTTACAGGAACCCAGATTCCACCTGAACATCAGGAAAAAAATCCTGACTGTCAGAGCAATAAGACAATGGAACCAACTACCTAGGGAGGTGGTGGGCTCTCCCACTCTGGGGGCATTCAAGGTGCGGCTGGACAGCCATCTGTCGGGGATGCTTTGACCTGGATTCCTGCATTGAGCAGGGGGTTGGACTCAATGGCCTTGTAGGCCCCTTCCAACTCTACTTTTCTATGATTCTATTTATTTAATTATTTATTTATTATATTTATGAATCGCCCATCTGGCCAGACATCCGGCCACTCTGAGCGATTTACAATCCAATCAAATACAAGAGCGGGGGGGGGGGGGACACACATACACACAGTATAAAACACAATTAAAAACAGATCAAAACTTAAAAATCCTAACCCACCCCATATTGCCCGCCTGAAAAGCCACGTTTTTAATGCACGGCGGAAGCTAATCAAGGAAGGGGCATGGCGGAGGTCACTGGGGAGAGAGTTCCATAAATTGGGGGCTGCCACAGAAAAGGCCCTCCTCCTAGTCCCCACCAGCCTGGTTTCTCTGGCTGATGGGACAGGGAGAAGGCCGTCTGTGGCAGATCTTGTTGAGCGGCCTACTTGATGATTCTATGATTCTACTTACTGCCAGGGAGGGTTTGTACAATTTCCTGACTGTGGGGTCTTCTGGCCTCAGGTGCCAAAATAACTTGGCTGGCTGAAGGTTGGTGACTCCTATCTTGGTGGGGCTCCCCTAATCCCATTGCAGCTTTTGGGGGGAGTTTTATATGAGCTACCCGTGGTGCTCCATGGTGGTAAACGTATTTTGGGGAAGGAGTTTAACACCATGGATGGCTCCTATAAAGCTCCAAATAAAACCTGCAATTGGATTAGGAGCCCCACTAAAACAGGAGTGTCCAGCCTCAGAGGTGATGATGGGGGTGCCATTTGCTGCTCTGCTTCAGGCAGCAAGATGTCTCGGGCTGGCCGGCCCTGGGAAAGAAGCAAGGCTGGTGGTGAATTTGAGCAAGAATGGACAGTTCTTATAGGGACTGAGAAAAGGGGATGTGGTACAAGTCAGTCAAATCATTAATGGTACAGAGAGGGAGGGTGGGTAGAGAGCGTTTCTCTTACTCTGTTAGACAATGTAACGAAGTGGATTGGTAGATGATTGAGAACTGACATGTGTCGTACAATGCAGAGTTTAGCGCAGGGGTGTGCAACATCTGGCCCTCCGTGGTCCTGACTGTGGCCCCCGCCGTCCCCACCACCGCTACCCCTGCACTGTTGAAATTTGGTGGTGCAGCAGCAGAAAATTGGCAGCTTGCTGCCAAAATTCGGTGGCAAACCACTACACTCATCAGTGCCAAATTTAGCTTGTTTTCAAGTTAAATGTGGCCCCTTTGAGCCTCTTCCTCTTCTTCTTTTCTTGCCGCTGCAGCAGTAGGAGTGTGGCCCCTGGGGGGCTGGAAATTGGTCCCCGGAATGCCCCGAGTTGTCCACCCCTGTTTTAATGGAGCCATTGGCCACGCTGGCTGGGGAATGATGGGAGTTATAGTCCAACACATCTGGAGGGCACCAGGTTGGGGAATACCATAGCATTACAGAGTTGGAAGGGGCCTACAAGGCCATCGAGTCCAAGCCCCTGCTCAATGCCGGAAACTAGAGGAGGGGGTCTCCCATCCAAGTAACAACCAGGCCTGACCCTGCTTAGCTTTCCACGCTCAGACAAGCTGAGCCAGCGTGAGCCACAGGCCTGTATGGCACAGGTCTGGAAGGCAGGTTTAATGTATGGCACTCATATAACGGCAATAGGCGGGGATGACGGCCTCTAGAACTCAGATGGCTTTTTAAAAGGGATTAGACGGATCCTGTTACCCCACATGAAACTAATGCATCCTCCGTGTCCAGAGGCAACGTGCCTTTGACTACAGGTGCGGAGGCCAAGCAGCCGGGGATGGCTTTCTCTATCACGCCCTGCTCGCGATCTTCCCAGGGGCCTCCGAGATCTTCTTTGGAAGCCCTGCCCCAGGCGCCTGCCTTCCGAGGGCAGACAAATGGCTACCAAGAGTAGAGATTTCATAGGATCATAGAGTTGGAAGGGGCCTACAAGGCCATCGAGTCCAACCCCCTGCTCAGTGCAGGAAACTAGAGGAGGGGTCTCCCATCCAAGTGATAGCCAGGCTTGACCCTGCTTAGCTTTCCACACTCAGACAAGCTGAGCCAGCGTAAGCCACAGGCCTGTATTATTATCATTTTATTTATTATTTATTTATTTGTTTCATTTCTTTATTATTGTGCAATAGCCAAAGCTCTCTGGGTGGCTTACAACCATTCATAAAAACAGACTACAGACACAATTAAAAAAAATAGCATAAGTTTTTCCCAATATACAAAATTTTAAAAACCAATATACATAACCGCTGAAACAATTTGAGTGCAAACTAGACTGAAGAATAGTACAAAGAATAGGACCTTTTCTGCCGTGGCTCCCCAACGGCAGAAACTCATCCCAAGAGGCATTTGTCAGGTGACTTATGCTTCACCCACCCCACAGTTGAAACTCTTATTCTCAAGTGGTGAGAAGTTGATTTGCTTGACAGCTAATTGTATAGCCCAGTGTTCTCCAACCTTGGGTCCTCAGATGTTTTTGGCCTACAACTCCCCGCATGCCCCAGTCAGCTATGCTGGCTGGGGCATGCGGGGAGTTGTAGGCCAAAAACATCTGGGGACCCAAGGTTGGAGAACACTGGTATAGCTGTTAGTTTGTAAGGATGTTATATGCTTAAGACAAGTGTTTAAATTGGTATGGATTTCAATGTGTTATTGTTTTAATTGAATTGTAAGCTGCCTGGAAGATCTTAGATAGAAAGACGGAATATAAATCCTTTCACATAATACAGGCAGAGATCTGGTCACTGGGCAGAAAGAGTGCTGGAGTAGATGGATTCCTTGGTCTGATCCAGCCTAGGCAGTTCTTTAGATCTTAGTTACAGAGTGCCAGCAAACATTACAGAGCTCGAAGGAGGGCGGCGGGGAATCAACCACATTCCTTACTGAGCTTGGTACTTCATGGATGGCTCAAACATCATAGCATGCCAGAAACTTGACAACCCGGATATATTTGCATTACCAGATAGGCCAAAAGGCAGGAGATTGATTAAGATGCTGGGAGCCTGCAGCAGCAATCCACAGTTTGTGCGGACTACATTTGGTCTTATGCCATGAGTTGTGGCGGCCTGGGGTCTGAATGCACACATGCTTCATGTGCTTTCCTATGTAGAAATGCAGAACCTTTGAAGCGGTCCTTAACTGGCATTGGGATTTCAAGGGGATGAGTCCAACAGAAGGGAATTAAGAGGTTTGGATCTCTTGACTGAACCATGGATTGGTTGCTGGGGCCATGCCGCGGCTTCCCATATCCAGTACGAATTGTGGATTCCATTCCTGGTTTGCAGGCAAACTGGGGTGCAGGAACCATGGTTTGCCTGATTCAGACATACAGTAATACCTTGGATTGCAAGTAACTTGGTTTGAGAGCGTTTTGCAAGACAAGCAAATTTTTAAATATTTATTTAATTTTTTTTTTACTTGATATACAAGCGACGTCTTGCAATACAAGTACTGTAGGACGGCTTAAATTAAAAATCTCTGTACAAATTTTTGGGGGGGGATTTCATTTTGATATAAGAGTGTTTTGGATGACAAGCACGTTTCCGGAACGAATTATGCTCTCAATCCAAGGCATGACTGTAATGACAAACGGTGGTTATTTTGCATCAAGGAGGAGGAATCAAAGTGCACAAGAGGAGAGATCGCATAAGCCTGAAGCACAGCCCCTATAGGGTTGGCCATGATGTCTGAACTAGACCAATGTGGTTTGAACATTGATCTTGTTTTGCTGCGGATTTTTCCAGAGCTGAAACACTCAGAACCGCTCCTGTTTTCCACAAATACGTGCCACAAATCTGGAGCTAGGCTGGCCCTTCAGATGCAGTCTACTGAAGTGGACCTTGGTGGCCTGGGCGCTGATCTCTTGTCTGCCTCTCCAGTGTATGTGAGGAAAACCTACGTGGACACCAGAGAGCTGTGGTGAGCATGGGCTTTGCATGTTGCTACACGGAGATGGGAAAGGGAAGGAAGAGCAGAAGCCAGCTGGGCTCGTCGGGTGTTTTGCATAAATCAAAGGCAAGGCAATGTTGCCTTTGGTTTATGAAAACATGTATCGGCCAGAGAACTGAGGGCCACAGGGAGGCTGCACGCCATGCCTCCCAGAATTAACATCACGGCAAGGAGACCAGCCTGACCCCATACATCAGCTGGAGAGGGAGCAGCTAAAGGGAGCTTGTTTTTGCCCTTCCCTGCAAGAAAAAAACATTTAGGACCTTGTAACTAAGAACTGGTGCCTGAGTCTTGCTTTCTTCCTCCTCCCTCCCAATCCCTTTTCCTTTTGTGTCATGTCTTTTAGATTGTAAGCCTGGGAGGGCAGGGACTGTCTTATTATTAATCTTTGTAAGCCACTCTGGGAGCCTTTTTCGGCTGAAGAGCAGGGGTAAAAATGCTGCAAATAAATAACAAAATAAATAATAAAGTGTTCCCTAGCGCCAGGTCAACCCTACCACGAGGACCAAAGGAGGGAGCAGATTTTGGGTGCCATTCAAAGTTGTAGGGTGGGACAGACCGATTGTTTTTGATTCAGACTGGCACAATCGACAAGTTCCGCTGGGCAAGTCATAGGGCAGTGTTCTCCAACCTTGGGTCCCCAGATGTTTTTGGCCTACAACTCCCAGCATGCCCCAGCCAGCGTAGCTGGCTGGGGGCATGCTGGGAGTTGTAGGCCAAAAACATCTGGGGACCCAAGGTTGGAGAACACTGTCATAGGGAAATGAGCAGGAGCTGCAGGCGCAGTGTCCCCGCAGGGCTCCCTTTCATTTCACTGGCCTGTGTGCAGGAGAATGTCCTGGTTGAGAGTTCCCATGTCCATTAATGGAAGAGGACCGTGCCATTTGGAGATCCTTCCACCAGCAGCAGGTCTTTTGCCAGTCTGTCAAGAACATGCCCGACACTCTCCTGCAGCTGTGCACTGTGGGGGAAACTTGGACAAGGTGGGCAGATTGTCTTTACGGACAGCTTGCCCACCATTACTGTAGCAGGTCACAGGGAGGGCCAGAACATAAAAACAGGCAAGGCCAGCCCAAGACGTTTTGCTGCCTTAGGGAGAGTCTATCTCAAGGAGCGTCTCCAGCAACACCAACAAGATGTGCTGGACACAGTACGGGGGCCGCTCAACAAGATCTGCCACAGACGGCCTTCTCCTTGTCCCGTCAGCCAGAGCAGCTAGACTGGTGGGGGGACGGGGAAGAGGGCCTTTTCTGTGGCGGCCCCCGTACTGTGGAACTCTCTCCCGAGTGACCTTCCGCCATGCCCCCTCTCTGCTGAGCTTCTGCCGCTCACTAAAAACTTGGCTTTTCAGGCGGAGAATATGGGGTGGGCTAAGATGTTAAAATGTTATACTGTTTTAATGTATTTTATCCTGTTTTTATCTTATGTACATAGCCCAGGTTGGCCGGTTTGCTGGCCAGATGGGCGATAAATAAGTGCAAATAAATAAATAAATAAATAAATAGTACACACCACACCCGCCCCCATCACAGTGCACAGTATCCAAGTCTGGCCAAGTCATTTTGGCACCTGAGGCAGAAAGTCTCAAGTGCTTCTCCCCCTCCCTAGCAGTAAAAATAGAATATTAATGCTACTACTACTAATAATAATAACTCAGCCTAAACCTACCTCACAGGGTTGTTGCAAGGATAAAATGGAGAGGAGGAGGATTATGTAAGTCACCTTGGGTTTCTTGCAGGAAAAAAGACGGGGTATAAATATACAGTCATGTCTTGGATTGAGAGCATAATTCGTTCCGGAAACATGCTTGTAATCCAAAACACTCTTATATCAAAACGAAATCCCCCCACAAAAAAAATTTGTACAGAGATTTTTAATGTAAGCCATACTACAGTACTTGTATTGCAAGACATCGCTTGTATATCAAGTAAATAAATGAATAAATAAATATTTTAAAATTTGCTTGTCTTGCAAAATGCTCTCAAACCAAATTACTTGCAATCCAAGGCATTACTGTAATGAATAAATTAAGTAAATAAATAAACTTAAATAACTAAGAATTTGCTGCCCTTTCATGACACCCGCAATCAGTTGCCTGTAGCAGCCGCTTCACTCTGCCTAACGGTAGGGCCAGCCCTACAAATAAGAGCCTGCCCGTTCTTGTGAGAGCTGCCAGCACTATGGCACTCTGCTAGGCAGTCCTGACTCCCAGTGGGGATTGCCTTTGTTGGGCCTTTAAGCGACTGGTGACCAGTATTTAAAAAGATGAACACAAATACTGTATACAGTAATACCTTGGATGCAAGTACTTTCTGAAGTTTTGCAAACATTATTAAAAAAATTGCAAGACGTCAGTGTAACTTCGCCGTGGGCGAGCTGACGAAAGGTTGTAACGCCCAGGACTACTTATATAAAATTTTAAAAGCACTGTTCCGGAACAATTACTTGCAATCCAAGGTAGTCATGCCTTGGATTGAGAGCATAAGATTCGTTCGGACACGTGCTTGTAATCCAAAACACTCTTCTATCAAACGAACTCCACCCCAAAAAATTTGTTACACAATTTTTTACTTAAGCCGTACTACGTACTGTATTGCAGACGTCGCTTGTATATAAGCAATATTTAAAAATTTGCTTGTCTTGCAAAACGCTCTCAAACAAAGAAACAGGATAGTTACTTGCAATCCAAGGTATTACTGTAGTACTGTAGGAGGTTCTCTTGTGGAAATGGGTCCTGCACTTCCAACAGTGTCCACTAGAGGATAGACAAGGACAAGAAAAACGAAGCAAGCCTTCTTTAACGGGGGGGTGTGTGTGTGTGCTACTCCTGCCGTCCCAGGTCAGAGCCCTGCCTGCCCCCTTGCCTTGTGCTCTGCTGTCTCGTCAAAGGGAGGAGGCCCACATCTCTGCCTTCCCAGTCTCCAGCTTCCTGGGGCTTCCAGCTTTCCTCCTCCTTGCTTGGGTGGCTGGCTGCTGAAGGCTGTCTCTGCCGTCTCACAGTCCCTGTCAGCTTTCAGGTTGCAGATGCTGCCTGGGAGGCGAGGAGCAGCGGGCAGGTGTTGGAGGACGGGCCCCCCCCCCGTGTGCCACCCGGCCTGCCCTGCACCCCCTAACCTAGCCTGCTGCCCTCAGGTGGGGCGTGGGGGAAGCTGTCCTGCCGCCAGTGTTGAAGCGAGATTCACCCGCCAGGGCGCTCAGCTTCTGTGCGTGGAACAGGTGGGGAGGTGGGCGCCACCTCAGGCAGCACAATGTCTTGGGCCTGCCCTGCCCTGGGGGGGCGCCGCCGTGCCCCTTGGAGCCATCCGCCGTGCGTGCCGGAGTGGCCCACCGCGAGGAGCGCCGGAGCACAGCGGCCCAGAGCTTCCCAGGGGGGTCGCCTCTGCGGCTCCTCCTCAGTCAAGGGGCCAGCCGAACTAGCCTACGGGCCCCCTCAGACGCGGTCTAGGGGCCAGCGGATTGCAGCTGTGTCTGTGACATTCCTCCGTATCGCTTTTAGGAAAACTGAGATGCCCCTCAGCATTGCTCAGCAAGTCGACCCTAAACTGCACCTGTATGTTGTGACGGAAGTTTTCGAGTTAATGAAGTCGCTTCTGCTTGAAGAGACTGTCCAAATGGGAGGCAAGGGGCAGGTGTCTGTGGCGGAGATCCTTAAGATACAGGTTTGTTTGTGGCCTTTGTCTTGGCCCTTCTTCTTCTTCTTCCTCTTCTTCTCCTCTTACTCCTCCTCCTCCTTCTCCTCCTCCTCCTCCCTCTCTCTCTCCTATAGTTAGTTAGTTAGTTAGTTAGTTAAAATGGCAGATTTATGCCACGCAAGAACCCTGCATTTTTTTGCTAGACAGGTATTTTTGCCTGTCTAGCAAAGGCATTTCAGAGGGGGAGGGAAGGGGGCTGGAGAGGCCCCGGGATAGCTCGTATCCTGGCGTCTCCAGTCTTCTCCCCTCCCTGCCCACCGAAATGCCCATAGAATCATAGAATCATAGAAAAGTAGAGTTGGAAGGGGCCTACAGGGCCATCGAGTCCAACCCCCTGCTCAGTGCAGGAATCCAGGTCAAAGCATCCCCGACAGATGGCCGTCCCGCTGCGCCTTGAATGCCTCCAGAGTGGGAGAGCCCACCACCTGCCTAGGTAGTTAGTCTCCATTGTCTTATTGCTCCGACAGTCAGGAAATTTTTCCTGATGTTTAGGTGGAATCTGGGTTCCTGTAACTTGAGCCCATTATTCCGTGTCCTGCAAACTGGGATGATCGAGAAGAGATCCTGGCCCTCCTCTGTGCGACAACCCTTCAAGTACTGCAAGAGTGCGATCATATCTCCCCTCAGTCTCCTCTTCTGAAGGCTAAACATGCCCAGTTCTTTCTGAAGGCTAATAATGCCCACTTTTCCCCCTCTCTGAGATCGAGCTCCTGACCTTGGAGGCCAGGAAAGAACCGCACCAACTGTGAGGGGGAGCCGGGTCGGGTCTCCGATTCCCATCTCCGAGGTTGGAGCATGGTCTCTGACCTCGGATTGGGGGATCTGAACTATCCTGTGACCCCTCAGTCGCTGTATAAGGGCCATAGGATTGCTCCCTTAAGTGAGGAACGGACAGTAGAGTAGAGCATGCATGCTAGTTACAAAAGAAAGATAATAAGTTAGTGCAAAAACATGGGGATTTTGAAAAGTAGAGCTTCGGCTATTGGGTAGTATAGAAATGGAACAAACAAACAAATAAATGTGTGCAACAGAAAGTGGGTGTGCAGGGAGGCGGCATCTTTAAAAGGCAGGTGCTGCGATGAGCAGCCACATGTAACAAACAAAATGACATAAATTTGCAGCTCATGTACTTCACAGTAAACATAATAAAGTCAGCAGGAAGGGGAGCCGTGCTCACTCTTCAGCCTGGAAGGGAGCATGACAAGCTCCTCAGCTGGAAGGGGAGTCTGGCTGGCCACTGGTGGGAACAGGATGCTGGGTGGGATGTATTTGGGGTTGATCCAGCAGCCCTGTTTTTCTTGGGCAGAGTGCCACTCACTCCTGAAGAACCCTTTCTCTTCCCATCTGGTAACTGTAGTGCCAAGAATATCCCCCCACGGGGTTTCTGGTCAGGCACACTGTGCCAAGATTTGCCACTGCCTATGGCTCAGTAGAGAGGCCTAACTGCCCCCAGGTGTACGTACTTCTGGATGAAGGGCTGCTAGCACTACCAATTAGAAAGCCCGGTGCAGCTAGTCCATCATTTTCTCTTTAACGGATTTTCTGCAGTAAGGAAAAGACTTATGAAAATTGGATGCCCCAATAAATTTGTGAATATCTTGCGACTTCTCCATGACAACATGACGGCAACAGTTTTGGACAACAACGGCTCTCATTGTGGCTCCATTTAAGTGGGATCAGGGTGTAAACAGGGATGTGTTATCGCCCAACATTATTTGCCATTTTCATCGCCATGTTTTACATCTTGTCAAGGGGAAACTTCCACTGGTGTGGGAATTATATATCGAACAGATGGAAAGCTTTTTAATCTCAGCAGGCTGAAAGCAAAAAGTAAGGTTATTACAACCTCCGTTGTGGAACTTCAGTATGCTGATGATAATGTGGTCTCCGCACATTCAGAGGATGATCTCCTAACTATCCTAAATGCTTTTGCAGAAGCATACGAAAAACTAGGTCTCTCACTTAACATAAAAAAAACCAAAGTGCTTCATCAGCAAGTGCAAGCTAACCCTTTGGTGATGCCATCTATCCAGCTTGGCGGGACAATACTGGAAAATGTCAATCATTTTCTCTATCTTGGCAGCTATCTTTCTGTTACAGCTAACATCGACAGTGAAATCCAGCATCGTTTGAGCTCCGCAAGTGCCGCATTTTCTCGAATGAAGCATAGAGTGTTCGAGGATCGGGATATTTATAAGAAGACCAAAACACTGGTTTATGAAGCCATTGTATTACCAACTTTATTGTATGCCTGCGAAACATGGACTATCTATAAACGTCACTTCCACCTCCTTGAAAGGTTTCATCAAAGTTGCCTCCGGAAAATCCTGCGAATTACTTGGGAAGATAGACGAACAAATGTCAGTGTACTGGAAGAAGCAAAGACTACTAGCACTGAAAAAATGATCCTTCAACGCCAACTTCAGTGGACCGGTCATGTTGTTCGAATGCCTGACTGCCGTCTCCCAAAGCAGTTACTTTACTCCCAACTCAAGGATGGAAAGCGGAATATCGGTGGTCAATATAAGAGGTTTAAAGATGTTCATAAGGCTAATCTAAAAAAATGCAATATAAACATCGAAAACTGGGAAGCTCTGGCCCATGAACGATCTAAATGGAGGTTGGCCTTTCACAAAGGTTCCATGGACTTTGAAGAAGCCCGAGTGCAAGGTGAAAGGGAGAAACGTGCTAAGCGAAAAGCACGTCAAATGAATCCTTTACAGGACCATCTTCTATCTGATAACCTGTGTCCTCACTGTGGGAAGCTGTGTGGATCTAGAATTGGCCTCCACAGTCACTTACGGACCCATCGCTAGAGTCTACACAATCTTCTTTAGAATTTCCTCCTTTTATCCCGGAAGACAATCTTACTCGGTCAGGAGTGATCGCCTGATGATGATGATGCTAGCACTACCAATTAGAAAGCCCGGTGCAGCTAGTCCATCATTTTCTCTTTAACGGATTTTCTGCAGTAAGGAAAAGACAGAAGCAGCAGTGGGAAAACACCAAAGCGTTACAAGTAGAAGACAACGTTGTCTGAATCCCCCATAAAGTTCTGTGAATGAAGCAGAGCAGTGGCCCCATAAAAGCCCGTCTGGAAGCACGGCAAAACAACTGTGGCTTCCTGCCTGCCTACCTTCCTTATCAATCTATGACCTGGTGTAAGGCAGGCGGGGACAGAAGGTAGATTAGGATCTAGCTGTAGAGGTGATTATGGCACAAGGGGTTAGCAATAGCACAGAATTCCCCACCCCTCCGCAGAGCCCCAATTAGGTTGCCGAAATGGAAAAAGCTTTAGGGGAGAACCAGGAGTGGATTTGTGTGTGAAAGGACTGCAAGCTCAGTTCTGTGGTACCAAAACAAATTCCTGGGCTGAGTACGTGCTCAGAGGTACCCTCTTCCTTAATTGTCTTCCCCAAGCCACTATTTCCCACCTGCTTGACCTCTGGAAAACTGGTGGATCTAGCAAGCCTAAAGTCTGCCCACCCCTGGATGACAGACAGCACCCTTAACACTCTGTGCTCAAATCCGCAGGGCCTGAACATGAGAGTGAAAAAGAAGTCCTTGCTAATTCCCCAAGGAACAGTGATGGCTTATGGGGTTGAGAAGCTGCAGCCCCAAGGAGAAGACCAGGGTAAGTGAAAACAGTTTTGTATACGCATTGAAATGGATGTCACTTTCACAAGGGATGTGGAATTATCTAGAGGGCAGCTCTCGTGTGTCCAGAGACTGGACACAGGAGCCATGTTTTTAAGCAAGTGTGCAAAAAAAGTGGGGGAGATTCTCTCCCATACCTGGGGGAGTTTTGCCAAAGTTTGAGCCTAAGCCTCTCCAAACTGATGGAAAGATCTTCCTTTGTTTGGGTGGGCTTTATTTATCAAACGCTGACAGGGCTTAATTTGAGCCGGGGCTCAGCACCAGAACTTGTTGGGAATACCAGTGTCCAACCCTGGACCATGCAAAGCAATCAAGAGGAGAATGCCTCTGAACATATCTAGAGTGCCTTTCCCTCACCTGTACGCACAGTTTCAACCAGCCTTTGCTTGCTTTTGAGATGCGGGGAAGGATTTCCAGGCAAATGTGAACCCCAGCACTTCGCTTTTTAAAAAATAAACCACTGTGCCTTTACACTGGAGGGCATTTAGCAGGGAGAGATGTCTGAGGCTTGTGGACCCTCCCTGAGCAACCCCCTTGGGCAGTGTTCTCCAACCTTGGGTCCCCAGATGTTTTTGGCCTACAACTCCCAGCATGCCCCAGCCAGCTATGCTGGCTGGGGCATGCTGGGAGTTGTAGGCCAAAAACTTCTGGGGACCCAAGGTTGGAGAACACTGCCCTAGGGAAAGTAGCTCAGTGCTGGTTTACATACTGGAGGGATAATCCGTATTACTTCAGTTCCTTCAAAATGTGGTAAGCCAGCCCTGCCATAGTTGGGCCCCTCCTGTTCATTCTGCTGAGTGGAGCCCTAAACATCTGCCCCAAAGTCCTGCCCTGTCGGCACCATTACCTCCAGTTAAAGGATCTCTGGTTGTTGCAGGGCTGAGGAAAACCTCTGAGAGAAGTCCTTGGTGATCCACCACCAGTCAGAACAGATGGAGCGATTGCTCCACTTGATATATGGAGGCTATTTTAAATCGCTTCACAGATTCATAGGATCATAGAGTTGGAAGGGGCCTGCTAGGCCATCGAGTCCAGCCCCCCTGCTCAATGCAGGAAACTAGAGGAGGGGGTCTCCCATCCAAGTCACAACCAGGCCTGACCCTGCTTAGCTTTCCACACTCAGACAAGCTGAGCCAGCGTGAGCCACACTGGAGTGGAGCCTGCCTGGGCCATTAATGCACAGCAGCCCCCCCAGTCACTGCATGGGCGGAACCGTTTTCTCCACCGTTTTATTTCTAGTTATTTAAAGCATTTATTTCCCCAACTTCCACCAGGGGTTAGGGTCCAAAATGTAATGATTTACTATAATACATCCATCTAAAAGCCTAAAAACAGTAACCCAAAGTGGCTAAAGGGGGTGGTGGGGTGGTGGTTCCGTGATGCGAGAAAACCACCCAAACTGTGTGTGGGACCCCTTGCCACGTGGTGTGGCTAAATGGTTCAGTACCCCCAAGTGGCCCCAACCCCGCGGGTCATCCTAAAGTCCACTGCTCCGCTTAAAAGACATGGAGGAAGAAGAACGCTATTCTGCCTTCCTTTCTTTACCATTTCTTTGCTTTTTTGTTTCCCCTTCAGTTTTCCTCTGCCCGAGGTCCAAAGGAAAGTTGGTTCCTCTGCTCACTGCTGATGGTACGGATTAACATTATCGCTATTATTCATAATTTACACGTAATTTACGCAGAACTATCGGAGTACGTGGCACTCTGTGGGGTGATGTAAGGAAAAGCAACAACACAGAGATAGAACACTGCCCTGAGGATCTCACCATGTGCATTTCAGCAGTGAGGGAGACCACAAGGAGGTGGAGGGAGGGAAGGGTGTGTGTGTCTGTGTGTGTGTAAAGGTAGCCAGGGTAACATTAAATCCAACAAGGGTCGCTGCGTTAGTCTGCTGCAGCGATAACAGCAAGGAGCCTTGTGGTACCTTAAAGGCGAACACCTGTGTTGCAGCATAAGCTTTCATGTGCCAAAGCATGTATTTAGAGCTCACAGATCCAGTGGCGGAGGCTCTAGTCCAGTGTTCTCCAACCTTGGGTCCCCAGATGTTTTTGGCCTACAACTCCCAGCATGCCCCAGCCAGCTATGCTGGCTGGGGCGTGCTGGGTGTTGTAGGCCAAAAACATCTGGGGATCCAAGGTTGGAGAACACTGCTCTAGTCTATGAAACCTTATGGCACAATAAACTTCTTTGTCTAAGGTGCCACAGGCCTCTTCAGATAAATTAGGGGGCTTCAGCCATGGAGACTTGACAAGTGCTATAATTGGGTGCCCTTGACACCTAGTATTGATGTTAAAACAAACCACAATCCTAAACTTATTTACTCACAAGTATACCCCTTTTAACTCAAGACATCCTTTGGATGAGCAGGCATAGGATCAGACTATGTATAACAATTAGAAGCAGCCCCATAAGTTCATTATTAAAGGCCAGTGGCAGTGCAGCCTCTGTGCTGCCTAGCGTTGCTAGGGGTGTGTGAGAATTCCATGGGTGTGTGTGTGTGTGTGAAAACTCCATAGATTTTTCGTAAATGGAGGCAAAATTTGTGCAGATTTAGCGGCTGGGAAGTAAACGGAGGGGAAATGTGCACAACAGGAATAACTACTGTGAGGAGGAGCCACAAAAGGGGTGGGGGGAGCCTAACTCCCCTTTCTGGACTGAGTTCTGGGAGACTCAGGGAAGTGTTGAAACTTAATAGTGAGAGGATTACGTTGCCAAATGGGAGATTTTGTCCCCCACCCACCCCCTTTTGGTGCACTTACTTTATTCTTTTGGGGGGGGGTTTACTTCTGAATTGCACAAATAGGTTCCTCCTTTGTCTTACTATTATTTCCCTACCACCACCACCACCACCCCGGTCCTTCACAACTGTGAGCAAATTAGCCTATATGCAGTCTCATCATGTCAATTTCCTTGTATGCTACCTACTCCACTGTGGTGCTCCTGTTGACAGCTGAAACATACAAGGAAACTGACAAGGCAAGACTACACATATCAGATAGCTGAATCTGTGCTCTTGTGCACTTGTGAAAGACGGGGGGGGGGGGAATCAAAAAATTTTAAATCCCATTTGTGCAAATTTCAAGATCCACCCCCAAAACTTAAAAAGTCAATTTGCACAAATTACCGTTTCTGCAAAAGGTGGGACCCCGAGAAAAAATGCACAAGATTTTTCCAGAATTGGGGAAAATATCTGCTACAGTCCACCATTGCTTACTGGAATGGAAACATTGCAGAATCCCTTCAAGCTCAAATGGAACGGAATTCCCAGCACCGCACATCGCTAACTGCATAGCAGCCACCAGTTAGAGGTGCAATGGCCTCGGTGTTGTTCACCAACAATTTACTACTACTACTACTACTACTACTACTACTACTATATCTGCCTGAATTTCCAAATGTTGGGCAAGAGTGGATTAGAGTCCCTTGCACATGGGTGCAAGCACAGGGAAACCTCCATTTTTTAATAACTGTAATTCTGGCAAAATAAAAGGGTTTGGGATAAACAATGTTCCTCTCATTCTTTCGAAGAGGGAACATCTGCTTCAGCTTAATCTCAAGCCAATATTTATTTTTCTCTTCTCACTTTAGCACTCCAGGATGAGCTGGGCTCCTCGTTTACAGGCAAGTGATCATCTGTTGACTTCTGATTTCAGGCTTGGATAATGTCTCCTCCGATCATGCAGATCTTTCCCACCAGATCAGCTCCTTCCCTCCAGGTGAATTGCCAATCCTATGTGATAGGCCCATCCTATGGGATTGCTTGGTTAATTCATATATTCTCCCTAGGGGTGTGTGAGATCATACCTCAGGGAAGCAGCTCTTGTCTTGCGGTGTGTGTGTGTGTGTGTGTGTGAGAGAGAGAGAGAGAGAGAGAGAGAGAGAGATCCTCAGTGGCCATTTCAAGAGGCATGATGAACTCTGCAAGAACTGAGCTGGGCTGGGCTAGGTCAAGCCAGGCAGGGCTCCATTTATTTATTTTATTTATTTATTTCATTTATATACCGCCCCACAGCCGAAGCTCTCTGGGTGGTTCACAATACTTTATGCATAAAAACAATAAAAACATACAACGTAGTTTAAGAATTAAAAAACCAAATTTAAAAACACAGTTTAAAATAACAGCACAAAAACCAATAAAACTGAGCCTACAGGTGACAATCCCCCCCCCCCCCCGTGCTATTCCAAGTCCTAACTAGATGCCTTGGCATAGAGGGAGGTCTTAACCTGGCGCCGAAAAGATAGTAAGGTTGGCGCCAGGCGGGTCTCAGTGGGGAGACCCGCCTGTGGTGTTTTCCATGTGGTGTTTTCAATAGGAAAATAGCCTGGAGGAAAGAGTTAATCCCCTTCCTCCTCCAGCAGCATCCCAGTATGAATCAGCACAGCACCCACCCACTGAAGGTTGCTTTTGATGATGATGATGATGATGATGATGATGATGATGATGATGATTTATTATCATCATCATCAGGAAATACTGTTCGTGGACCTCCTGCCTCACATCTACTTTTGGCCACCTGCAGCTCACTGCCAAGCATATTTAACCAAGAGGCTTTAACTGGCTACGCCAGTGTGGCGTAGTAGGTGCGAGTGTTGGACTGAGACTTGGGAGATCCAGGTTCTAGTCCCCGCTCGGCCATGAAACTCACTGGGTGACTTTGGGCCAGTCACTGCCTCTCAGCCTAACCTACCTCACAGGGTTGTTGTGAGGATAAAATGGAGAGGAGGAGGAGGAGGAGGAGGATTATGTAAGCCGCCTTGAGTTCCTTGCAGGGAAAAAGGTGGGGTATAAATATAATAAATAAAAATAAATAAAAGGCCATTTTTAATGCCGCCATATATTGCCACACTGGCATCCACTCATAAGGCAACATTTGCCCCTGCAGTGCAGAACCCTCTGCTCGCTAAGCTCCCCACAGATCAACTTGTGCAATCCCAGGCCATGGCGCGCCACAAGCAGAGAGCCTGGTGCGCTGTCACGAGGTGCCCGCGGAGCGGACGTGCTCTCCTTGCCCACCACGTGTTTAGTCCAGCAAGAATCTGCTGTTGTCCTTGTGTGTCCATGCCAGGCTTTCACCAATGCTTTCCCCCTTTGCATTTGAACCCAGCCATCCCATAAAGTGTAAAATGGCTCTCTGAAGCAAGCTAAACGGACAGCAGCAGAAAGATGTAGTGTACCTGTAGATGGACTGTACCACTTCAGAGTGCAGGTGGGGGATTGCATGTTTTTATGCGCCCCCCCCATCTTATATATGTTAAAAAAAACACCCTTCCTTGCACACAGAAAAGCTGGCATGTGATGGAGCAGGGTTCTAGGGCTGCCTTCTCCCCGACATGCAGCTTTCCTTTGTGGCGGTGTGCGTGTGTGTGTTTCAGACCAGCCTGCAGCCTCCCACCTTCAGCCAGAAGTGATGCAGTTCTGCAGGAGCTGCATCACGTGGCTCTATAATGTGGATTGTGGAGTGCAGCCGTCCCTCACCAGCTCGACAGGTGGCCCCTTGGGCAAGGCAAAGATGACGAAGCACCCCACTGAATGGTTAAAAGTGCTTTAGAAATGATGGTGCTAATAACCTTTACCAACCACCTTTAGCTGTCTGGCAAGTGAAAGATGCCATGAAAGAGGCATATGGGCCTCTGATGTCCCTGAGCCCAGCCTTGAAGAGGCATCTTCTGGAATCCTTTCGGATTGTCCTGCAGGACAGAGACGTGGCCTCCACTGTGCAGTCGGTGGTATGTCCCTTTTCTCAGCTGCTCAAACAGCTTATGCTAGAAGCTTTTTGCTTGTCCCTGAACCTCTCCGTGTCTTTGCTTCTTCCCCTTCCCCCCATGCCCTCTCCTTTTGTTCATTAGCACCATCACCCCTTTAATTTCTGGATCTGCACATGCAACAACAGAATGAGGTGGGAGAGTTCTAAGGTGGCAGAATGGACTGTGCCACATTATCTTCTGAGTGGGGGTGGCGGTGGCGGGGGGACACCACTTTTGAATGCTCCCCAACATTATCAGAAGCCACTTTCTGCTGACTGAGACCATCTAGCCCAGTTCTAGAGCAGTGTTCTCCAACCTTGGGCCCCTAGATGTTTTTGGCCTACAACTCCCAGCATGCCCCAGCCAGCATAGCTGGCTGGGGCATGCTGGGAGTTGTAGGCCAAAAACATCTGGGGACCCAAGGTTGGAGAACACTGTTCTAGAGGGTTTCCCAGCACCTGCTGTCTGTCTGGTCCGTGGTCCCTTTTAGACTAGTGATGTCAAGAAACAGACTGGGGGCATTCTGTGTACCAGTAGAAAACCTGCACACCTGGTTCTAGATGAGGCCGCTCCCTCTTATGCTTTTTTTAAAAAAAAACAAACCCGAAAGGAAGTATTCTTATATGTGATTCAACTAGTCGTCCGTCCCGTCCCCGTCCCCCCCCCCATTGCCTGAAGTGGGGGAATCACATTTCCTACTACCCCGGGACTCTACAACTTCATTCTGCTGCATGTGCAGACTCAGCCTATGTTTGTATATGCCCTGAATCCAGGTTAATTTCATTTTGAATGCTTATTGCAGGAAGCCACTGCTGACTGAATAAGTATATCCCACCTCCAACTTCCTGTCTGCCTGTTTTGCCTACTTCCTGCCTCTCTGCCCCAAGGTTCCGGTCTTGCCCAAATGTATCCGCTCAACCCCTGGATCTAGCTATGCTCTTTGTGTTCCTGGAAGCCCTTGACTGATTCTTAGCAGAAACATTTTTCTCAGCTCTGAAAAAAAATAATAATTAAAAAGCATTGGGAGCTGAGGGCTGTGTTATGCGTGGCAGCTGTCTATTTCATCCTACTGACTGACTGGCTGACTGATTGACTAGTCTAATTTGTTCCCCCACCAGCTGGAGCTAGCCATGGCAGGGAAGAGTATTGATCACTCCACGTTGGAGTCATTGGATGAGGAATCCCAGCCTCTAGTGGAAATGCTGCTGACCCTCTTAGGGATTTTCCAAGACACTGAGAGTGGAGAAAACCAAGCTCTCTGGGGACCAGTGAACTTCCTTTGCTCTTCTTTAGATGGTATGGAAAACACTCTCTGTTGCGATGGCAGTGTGTCCTCCTTGCTCTCCCAAGGCAGGAGGTGTGTGTGTGTGTGTGTGTTAGTTAGTTAGTTCACTCGCTCGCTCGCTCGGCCTCTCAACCTTTTGCAGAGAACAGAGCTAAGTGTACAGAGGGATGACAATGGAGGTGGGAGAAACCAGGAAGGCCTTTGGACCCAGGGTAAACAGCTGGGGTGTGGAGACATGGCAGGAATCCAGCTGTAAAGCAAGTGAGGTGTCAGAGCAGGAAGTGTAGTCATGACTAGCCCGACCATAGAGGCCAACTAGGCAGCTGGCTGAGTGCCAACAATTTCATAGATTTCATAGATCATAGAGTTGGAAGGAGCCTACAAGGCCATCGAGTCCAACCCCCTGCTCAAAGCAGGAAACTAGAGGAGGGGTCTCCCATCCAAGTAATAACCAGGCCTGACCCTGCTTAGCTTTACACGCTCAGACAAGCTGAGCCAGCATGAGCCACAGGCCTGCATTTGCTTGGCGATGGATTGTTTGATCTCTAAAAACTAAATACATCTTTGTTTGGAGACACCTGTGAATGATGTTATTATTAAACCATCATTTAGGTAGCACTTCTGGCACACAAGAGGCTTTAAGGCACAATCCTATAGCATGTTTAGACGGAAAAAAGGCCTACAATTCCCAGCATGGCTGTCTGGGGCATGCTGGGAGCTGGAGGCCTTTTTTTCCCCTGTCTAAACATGCATAAGATTGTGCCCGTACCGTATTTTATCTCATTCATCCTCACAACATGCTAATGGGATATTATTCCTATTTTGCAGATGGGAGAAACTGAGGCTGAAAAAGAGACAGGTCCCCAATTAATACATTGAGCTAAGGCCAGCATTGAAATAACATGCTGTGCTCCCGTGAACAATACTCCTCCACACAGATAGCCCTCCAACGTGAGCCAGGCCTTCTCTATACACACAGTTGCGTGGAAGCCTGGCTCATGCAAGTTCTCCCCCTCCCAAAAGTGTGTGTGTGTGTGGGGGGGGAATCACATGAATTGGGCCACCATGTAATTGGGTGGCCAAGCAGAAGGCCCAATCACACCAGAGTCTATCTGTATGCTGGAAGGCCTGCCAGTGTTTCTCCAGTACAGTATTTTTTTTCCAGTTCTGCCCCATCTGAATATATTGAATTAAATAAATAATAATAATATGAACCTGAGCAGCAACTCCCATACTGAACTGGGAGTTCATTTGAACCTGCATTTCCCAGGTCCCACGTGCAATGCAGTGCTCTGTCCACATTGGCTCTTAAGAGAATGACCCTGGATGAATTAAATCACCAGCTGTCCCTGAGAGCTTTTCGACACAAGGCATTTATTGTGTGCTCATGGTTGTTTATGGGTTCTTTAGAGAGGTCATGATCCTCCAGGTTCGCGTCTGTTTTTTAAGAGCACTTTCCTGGGGGGTTTTAGAGCAGGGAAAATGGGGTATTATTTCTGAGGGCGAAAGTAAAGGTATTTTCCTACTTGTGTATTTGAGCTATTCTGCTATAGCACAGCTCCACCTAGAGGTTATGTAGCAAAAAACCAGGGAAGGAAAAGCCCTTCGTGTAGACTAGAGCTTGGATCTCAATTCTGCGACGAGACCAAGAGTAGATACAGCGATTAACAGCCTCATGTAGGAAATCTCTGGATCACTCCAGGTGTGACGATATCATTTTACTAATTACACCTGTCCTTGTTTTTGGGAATTGTGTTCACAGAGCTGGACTATGAGATACTGCCCCTGTTGGAGACAATCTTGGAGAAGAAAAAAATGGCCAGACAACTAGAGATGGTGAGACCCTGATAGCTTAATCCCTTCTGTGTTGTATTTTACTAGTTTGTTTTTAAAATTTCTGTTCAAACTGATACCAAACATGTATGTCTAGACCAGTGTTCTCCAACCTTGGGTCCCCAGATGTTTTTGGCCTACAACTCCCAGCATGCCCCAGCCAGCGTAGCTGGGAGTTGTAGGCCAAAAACATCTGGTCTGGGGATCCAGGGTTGGAGAACACTGGTCTAGAAAGTATTCATTACAGCAGAATACGCGTCACTTAAGAGTTTTAACATACAGTATTATTATGCCTGCTGGTGGGCCATTCTGTTGCCATGCAGATTGCCCAGACGAGTTGGCTGATGTTTTCTCAGTGGGAGCTAATGATCAGGAAATAGTTGGGAGATTTGAATGGGAGAGTCATCATCAGAGCTTGGGGAATGTGACTCTCCACACACACACACACACACACACACACACCAGATAAGGGGTGTGTTTATGTGTGTGCATATCTGTGTAGAAAGGAACAAAAAAACAGTTTTGGAAGCTGACTAAAGACCTCCTAACCCCCGGCCTCCTGCCGC
Organism: Shinisaurus crocodilurus; assembly: GCA_021292165.1. Taxonomy (NCBI): domain Eukaryota; kingdom Metazoa; phylum Chordata; class Lepidosauria; order Squamata; family Shinisauridae; genus Shinisaurus; species Shinisaurus crocodilurus. The sequence goes on along the minus strand of CM037877.1, from coordinate 267,767,228 downwards.
GCATGTTCCATGTACACATGAGGGAAGTAGTGGGATTGTGCCGGCTAGCCATGCCTCCCACCCAGCAAGCTGCACATTTGCTGGCAGTGTGAAGGGGGCCTACCTGCATGCAGGTAGACATACATAGGCCTCCTCCTAGCTCAGGGCAATCCAACCTTGGGTCCCCAGATGTTGCTGGACCACAGCTCCCAGAATCCCTTGCCATTAGCCATGCTGGCTGGGTATGCTGGGAGCTGTAGGCCAGCAACATCTGGGGACCCAAGGTTGGAGAGCCCTGAGCTAGCTCATCCGAATTCCCACTCATGTGGAAGGCGGCCTTGTACTTGTCGGATTCCTTCACATGGGCTACTCCCCTCCTCTCACACCTTCACTGAATGCATGTGGGATGTCTGAAGAGGGCTAGAGAGGGAGACGAGAGCAGAGTGAGCTGAAGTCCCTTTGTGGACTGTAGGTATCTCTTTCTCGGGATCCAATGTGGGTGGCAGATCACCAGAACCAGTGTGTTGCTGTGTTGGAGCTGGACCGGGATGAGCTGGGATGAAATCCCCACTCAGCCATGAAGGGCTCCCTTGGTGCCCTTGGGGCAGTCACACTCTCTCGGCCTAACCTACCTCGTCAGGTCATTGTGAGGATAAAATGTCGGCAGGGGGGCACACACACCATGTGTGCTGCCTTGAGATCCTTGAAGGGAAGCTGGGACATAAATGTAATTAATGAAGCCCAGGTGTACTGTTTCCCCTAGAACATCTCATCATTCAGAGATCAGCAGGCAGGTAGGCTGGCCTGGCAGGCAGCAGTGGTGAGGCTCAGGTGTCAGGGACTGCTTTCAGATCCAGGGCAGAGTCCCAGCAACAAGGGTAGCATTCAGAGAGGGGAATTTAAAGCAGAGAATTGGCAGGGGGTGCTTAACTGTACTCCAAATCACTCCCCAAGCTAAGTTTTCCTCCTGGAAAGTTCCAAATACGTGTTTAGAGGCCATATGCATATGGAAGCCTGCAAAGTGGAGCGGGGGGAACAGTTGGGGCTCGTGTGTGTGTAATCTGGCATGGAGAGGCAGTGGTCAGAGAAAGGGTTAACCACCCACCCACCACTACCGTATTCCAATTTTCGAAGGAAAGAGATGGAGAAAAGGAAACACATTAAGATTCTTTTCCTTCATTGTATGTGAAAGTCTTTGTAGGAGAGGCTGGTGCTTCTGCAGGCCGTCCATAGGGAGGGTCTCCGCCAATCTCAGGGTCCCTCGGTTCCCTGGACTTCTCATTTCTAGGTCTGAATCCGGGCCAGAACACCTGTTTGAGGTGGGGGATGGTCATGTTTTGAAGCTAGGAGTAAATGATTCCCATGATCATCATATTGCTGCAGGCTGTATTGCTGATTGCTCACTTTGCGTGCAAATGAACGCCCAGGCATGGCTGGGATTGCTCATATGCCAAAGGAAATGGCATGTATAAACTGGTTCATTCTCTCTCTCTCTCTCTCTCTCTCTCTCTCCCATTCTCATTTTTTTACATCAAAAGATGAATGGCATTTTGGAGTGGATTTTTTCTGGTGATGAAGAAGGTGGCAATTTCACTATTCCATCCGATTCCCTGACGGATGAAGAAACTGATCTAACCAGTGAGCTGCTGCAAACTTGTGGGCTGGATTTAGAAACGGGGGAAGACTCCATCACCTGCCTCTGGAACAAGGAAGCACGTTCAGATCTGGTTACTCTGTACTCCAGCTTGTATGCTCTAGGGATTCTAAGCGGATAAAGTAGGGAGTGAAACAGATTCCAAAAAGGGGACACTTTTTCCTGCTGCAAGGGGTGTCAGCTGGAATGTTGACTAAGTTGTAAAGTCCAGCACAAATCTTAGTGCTTCCACCTTCTTGAGTCCATTCAGTTGTAGAGTGGCTGATGCTTCCTCCTTCCCCATTGGTGGGAATGGCGTGATCACAAGATCTTGGGAAGTAGGAAGTTGTTTGTATCACATGGTGGATACTTAGCTCTGCTTACGAGATGGTTGGCATCCCTGATGCCTCCTAGTTTCCGTCGTTTTCCCCCTGTGCTACAGCTTTGTGAGTTGCATTCACATAGCCCAGACTCCTGGCCTAGATTCCAAGTTAGATTCTAAAATCTAACCGCTCTGGAATCTTCGCCACTCCAGAATCTATTTAGATGTGGAGTGGTAGATATATGTTGTAAATAAATAAATAAAATAATCACATGCAGAATTCTTGGAAATGTTTTTGGACAAGGCTCTTCCTCTTGGCCATTGTTAGAAGGAGGGAAGTTTGTCCAAGGGCCACATGTACCATCATTCATATGTGGAAGTGACTTCAACACTTGCTTGTACTCCTATTTTATACTGAAGTTCAATCTTTTAAAAAAAATTATACTGTATTTTCTGGTTTTAATTGTTGTGAACCACCCATAGAGTTTCGACTATTGGACGGTATAGAAATGTAATAAATAAATAAATAAATAAATAGATAGATAGCAGGTAATTCTGCTGAAATGTGGACAGCACAACCTGGCTTCCAGATGTCTTGGACTTGCAAGAATGTATGTTAAAAATACAATGACCATTCGCTAAAATGAAAAAAGGTCTCATTTTCTCTGTCCCAGCAGTATTGACCCTGATGCAGAAATTGTTGAGGCTTTTGCCTGCTCCACTCTGTATTGTGTAATGCCCATTTTCAAAGGGATTGTTTTAAAAGAGATAATTCCGCTACCCCTTGAACCCTCAAAGTTTAAGGATAACTAAAATCCTATGTTATTGTGTCTGTCAGTAAGGTATCCCACCTCCTATCTAAGCAATTACTCTATTGCATAACGCAAGGGCACTGGGGCAGCCAACTTACTGGCTGGGTTCGACGACATGACAACCCATCGTGACCTGTTGTGTCATCTGAATCTAGACTGCTTCCCACAGGGTGGCTTATTTTGAGGCAACAAGCCACCCTGGCAACCCATGGCTTGTTCTAGGGGTTGTTCAACCCATGATGGGTAGTCGTATTGTCCAAACCCAGGAGTCCAATTCCATCGTGGGTTGCAGGAATCAGCTAGCAAGCCGCTCATCAAGAGTGGCAAAACCCCCTGTCACTCTTCATGATCTCACCCTTGCCACCGCCAGTGACAGCCCCTCCACCAAGGCCCAAGCAACACTTTGGAGCAACCATCACTGGATCACCACCACCCTTAAAAAAAAAAAAAATTCAGCCCCTGAAAATTGTGCAACTGTGTTAGTCATTTTTTAATTATTTTTTTTTTGTCAGTCTTTCGCAAGTGCGCGCTTACAGCAGTCCAATATGTGTAGTCTTCTTGCCTTGTCAATGGCCTTATAAGTTTCCGCTTTCAAGGAGAGGTGGAGTAGGTAACAGATTGACAAGGCGAGACTGCATATAAGCTATTTTGCACACAGTTGCCAGCTCTCAATTGAAAAGTAAAGGAGAAAAAGTAGTGAAGGTAGGCGCACCAATAGGGGGTGGCAACAATGTCACCCCCTTAGCAATGTAATCCTCTGACAATTCTCACTGTCCTCTATCATTTCAACACTTCCTCGAGTTTCCATCTACGGCAGTAAAGGGAGATATTAACCCTCTCCCCTTGCACAATTTTCAGGGGCCAGGAAAAAACAACAACCCCAATAGCGCTTTTTTGAAGCTCCTAAAAAACACACACCGGTGAATGAAAAGGGGTAGCAAGCAGAGTGGGGAGGGGGAGACAAGACGGGTTCTGCCACGAAGGACACTGGGATACCAGCTGGAAGAGCACGGGAGAAGGACGGGGAGGAACAAACCACAGTGAACCTGATCGTCCATCGGGCATACCATGGGTTGTGCCGCAAACAACCCACACTGACTGCATAGCTTATTCGCAGGGCGGTTTAGCAAGCTGTGCGAATGCGCCCACTGAATAATGAGGGTCATTTTGGAGATGTAATAGAAGCCAAAGTGCCATTGCTAATCTGGTTGGTTGCATGTTTCTAGTGTGATTTGCCTATATGGGTGGCCAAAATATGGTTATTAGGCAACTAGAGTGTGATTCTGCAATATTATTGTCCTCAGATTTTTCAGAAGAAAAATGTTTGAGCCCATCCTAGGAGAAGCCTTGGTTCTTGGACCTGGTGGCGGCGTGTCACAATAATTTAGGCCGTAATCCTATGCAAGTTTAGACAGAAAAAAGGCCTACAACTCCCAGCATGCCCTAGCCAGTAAGTTGGCTCCCCTTGCCTTATGCCAGTGATGGCGAACCTTTTTGAGCCCGAGTGCCCAAACTGCAACACAAAACCAACTTATTTATTTCAAAGTGCCAACACTGCAATTAAACCTGAATACCAAGGTTTTAGTTTTAGAAAAACAACTCATACAGTTGTCCGAACTAATTAACAGCTTTTGTCTTAAAAGAAAAACACAATAACAGAGCTTTCAATGATACAGTTTTTTGTTGGGAAAAAAATCAACTCAAAAAAATATTATAGTACTACATTGTACACATAGCCTGAAGGGAATTTATACAAACTTTTTAAATAATTAGGCACATGTATTTTTGGATAAGAGATTCTCAACTTGTAATATGATTATATGCCAGACTGAAATTATATGGAGCAAGCTTTACCCCGGGTCCTTTCCCTGGTTCTACAGGTGTCGGATTAGTAAAAGTAAAAGTCAACCTGTACTAGGATGAGCAAGATAAACAAGAAAACTAAACGTGCTTAACACATTTTAAACACTTTATGTCTTGGACTGCAAACACTGCATTAGGTAAAAGTTTGCATTGGGCATGCTTTTGCACAATTAATGTGATTTTTGCTATTGCATGCATGCTGATAATTTGTCAAACCTTGGCTCATACTCCGTTAGTTTGAGAGCAACACATGCAGCACTCAGATCAACTGTTAGGGCTTTACATCCAAGCCATGCTCTGTGCATCATTCTTCAAAATCTTTTAAATGTGATAACAATGTAGAAAAGAATTCTGTAACAGGAATTCTAGAATAAAATCATTCTGTTCCACACTGTGAGAAAGAACAAAATCATTAGTGTTTTGCAGAAGGGGCAATGGCTCGAGTGCCCACAGAGAGGTCCCTGCGTGCCAGCTTTGGCACCCGTGCCATAGGTTCACTATCACTGCCTTATGCAATAAAGTAATTGTTTCGATAGGAAGTAGGGTACCCTACTGACAGTCACAAATAACATAGGATTTTAGCTATCCTTAAACTTTAAGGGTTCAAGGGGTAGTGACATAGCTGGCTGGGGCATGCTGGGAGTTGTAGGCCTTTTTTCTGTCTAAACTTGCATAACATTGCACCTTAAGTCTTTGTTTTGGATTTTACTTGGTTCTGCTATGTTTTTAAATTCTTTGAAATGAGTGCTCGAATTATGAAAGCTTGGATTCTCAGCATCCCATCAAGATAGCAAGAGTGACTTTCCACTCCTGAAAGAAAGGATAGGAGTCAAAATCCCATAGAAATGTTCCCCTGGGTTTGGAGACTGGAGAGGGTGGAGTAATCCTTGCTCTTGCCCAGAGTGCCGTACACTTTCAGTGGTCCAGCTTGTGTTCAATATTATACTACCAGAAATGGGAGGACTCTGCCACTGCTGGACTTCAACATGCAAGCCTCAAATGTAGGAATAAACTACCTTGAAATGAGGGAAGCAAATGGTAAACATTAACATACGGATGGTGGAGACTGGGGAGGATCATGTTTGGAAGATCTTGAGAGAATTTGTCAATTTGCATACTGCTATTAATCATAAACCAACATAATTTATACATCATTTGCACAAGTAGGGAAGGAGATATCCATCAAGCCACATTGGGTGGGTCACTTTACTCTTATTTTGGGATATGAAGCTCATATTTAGCTCAAAATATTTTAGTGGTGTATTGTTTCAGATTTGGGTTTCCAGAATGATGTCCTCCTGCCTTGCTCCCTCAAGCTGCGCAGTTCTAGATGGATAGGGAGCGGGGGAGGGATAAATAAAGGTTATTATTCTGGAACTGTTATGAAATAATATTGATTTCTAAGTATGGAAAGTGGGAGATGCTATAGTTCCCAGTACGGCTCTGGTCTGTATGTAAGAGAGACCAGGCCAGGTCTCGTCCCTGCCATCTTCGGTTGAAGAGACTCAGACAACAGAGCAGAGAAAGCCCTTTCTTCCTGACACACTGGGGAGACACAGAATCTCCGACCCAAGTACTGTATTAAGCCCAAACCTGCTTATCCTCTGAGAACAGGCTATTACAGGTGGTGTGGCCATAGACAGAGAGTTCCTATGTCAAGATCAAAGATTAGTTGGGACTCAAGGCAGGTCCATATGGTGAGCTCCTTATGGCTACAGGATTATAAAGAGCTCAGAGGTGTCGAACCAGGATTCCTCCCAGCAGCAAAGCTCCAGCACCTCGCCTTCCTGCACCCCCAAGGCACTGGGCAGCATGCTGGCATGCTTGCTGAAGGAGGTGCAAACCGAAATGGGAAACCCAGAGTTACAACTGAGGCAGCGTTACAAGCCCCACCAACTGACTCAGCATCAGGTCAGATGACCTCGGCAGCCCATGCAGCTTCACCTGGCTCTGTCAAGCCCCACCTGCCCTGGGGGCCTGTCCTTCACTCTGGTCAAATTGGCTCCTTGTGAGAAGATCCTGCCAGACCCAACACAGGCTCTCCACCACCCTTCCTCTTCAGAGCTGCTACCTCTGGCACATGACTGTTACTGCTTGTCTTTGGCATATCTGCCTGCTAGCTCCTGCTTTGGGAACCTGACTTTTGCCCTTTTCAAACCATGCCCTCACCAGGCTGATCCATTGCTCTCTCTCTCTCTCTCTCTCTCTCTCCTGACTTCAGAACCCTGCTGGATCCTATTAGTGCTTAGGATGCTGAACCCCAGCAAATCCTGATAGGAAATGGAGGAAGGAGGAGCAATATTGTCATTCCAGGTCCCAGCATAGGTCTACCCCGCCCCTTCAGCACAATGACCTGGTAGCTGTCATAATCCAGGAATAAATTAACAAACAAACAAACAAACAAATCCTGATTTGGTGCCAGATCTTTACCTGGGCAACAACTTTGGTTCACTAATTTTGTTCCATCAGCCACTCTGCATCCTTATTCTATCCCAGTGTTCTCCAACCTTGGGTCCCCTGATGTTTTTGGCCTACAACTCCCAGCATGCCCCAGCCAGCGTTCTATCCCCCTTACAAGGGGCCTCAGCTCAGCCCCTGGCCTGCAATTGACTATGTCTCCAGATTTACACTACTGAATGTGCAGTATACTCATCATTGAGCACAGAATGTGGTAGTAGGCGATCACTCGTGACCGAGTAAGATTGTCTTCCAGGATAAAATTACAAAAAGAAAATTATAAAAGAGGAAATTCTAAAGAAAATTGTGTAGACTCTAGCGATGGGTCCGTAACCCTAAGTGACTGTGGAGGCCAATTCTAGATCCACACAGCTTCCCACAGTGAGGACACAGGTTACCGTGGGGTTCAGATGGAAGATGGTCCTGTAAATGATTCGTTTGACGTGCTTTTCGCTTAGCACGTTTCTCCCTTTCACCTTGCACTCGGGCTTCTTCAAAGTCCATAGAACCTTTGTAAACGGCCAACCTCCAGATAGATCGTTCATGGGCCAGAGTTTCCCAGTTTTCGATATTTATATTGCATTTTTTTAGATTCTTAAAATATCTAGACCCTCAGATTCAACTAGATCAGGGGTTCCCAACCATTTTGGACCAGTGGGCAGATTTGGAATTTTGCAAGGGTGCCATGGGTACTCTCACAAAATGGCTGCCATGAGGGGGGCTTGGTCCTTCACAAAATAGCTGCCATGGTGGCAAACTGATGAGGCTAAAGAAAAGTAACTTGCCCAAGAACCTAAGTACAAGGCAGAGGTGAGGCTCGAGTTCCAAAACACAAAAACATTCTTTTAAACCCACACAGTTTTCTGCTCCAGCACCTATTTCATAGAAGGAAAACTGATGAGGCTCAGAGACAACTTTGCCAAGAAGCTGAGTACAAGTCAGAGATAATGTGCAAGCCCCAAATGCCAGATCACAGATTTGCCTCCACAAAGCACAACAATATACTCATTTCACAGAAGGTACTCTGGTGATGTTCAGGGAAAAACACCCTGCCCCCCCCAAAAAATCCAACCAGGCAAAACACACATTCACTACACCAACCACCCCCAACCTAGGCAAAACTCAAACTACGCACACACAGGCAAAACACACACCAAACCACCCGCCATTTTTATTTTCTAACAATGTCACTGAGGCCCACATGGGGCTCAAAAGCAATCTTGGAAGAAAACATAGTGCTGGAGACTGGCGCTTCACTTTACAGTCTCCCAGTTAAAAACACATCATGATTCATGGGCACAGGTAAGTTCACCTGGATATTGTAGGGTGGAGCTAAATGCCTGGCTACTGGTAGTCTTCTGTTTAGCATAACGACTAGTTTGGCTGCAGGTGAAAATGATGAAATAACAAAGATTTTTGCAGCTACTCTCCACTTTTCTATTTTGAGTTTATTTAGCAAGATTTTGCCCCATAATGTTTAATCCGAATGCTTGTACATGTCTGGCAGACCACATCGTTGTTTGGACTGTAGCTCCCGGGGTCGCAGGCCACTGCAAACCAAATGAGCAAACAGATGCTATGTCAGATCAGAGAAATTAAGCCATTCAAAGGCCTACCTGTCACTGATATTCTTGCAATAATTGAGACACATGAGATACATATACATATAGGTTCATATACAAAAGTGTTGCAAAGCATTAGTCTAATCTTTGCATATAAGGAAAACAATTATTTATAGTTTTTAAGTATCTGTCTAATCCTTTTTAAAGCTGCCGGAAGTTAGTGGCTATTCCCATATCTTGTGGCAATGCATTTATTCCATAAGTTCCATAAATTAATTTGTGGGGGTATTTTTAGTTTTTGCTGACAAACCTTTAGAAAAAAAAAATGATATCAGAAATACAGTCCAAGGATTTGTGCATTCTTAGGTGCACATTAGCAGCAGCATCGTCATCGTGACAATGGGAAGCACAACAGATTCTTCACAAGTTGGGGGTCACAAATACAGTTGTCCTCGACCCAACTGTGTGCACATACAGCAGCTGTGACCACATGTATGGTAGCCTCTTAAAAAGTAGTAATTGCCCTACCAAATCTGAGGAGGGGGACCTCTCTCTATTGTCTCAACAGCGGATAGGCACAATTACTGCTTTTTCAAGTAGAGATGGCCAAATCTGTCTATTTCCTGTGTCCCCTTCCTGTGTTTTTACCCACAATTCCATTTTGTTTCTGCATTAATCTATTTTAAAAATCAAATTTTAAAGATCCTCTCAAAATGCATATTTTGATACATTTAAACTGCTAAGAACTGTGTCACACCATTTGGAGAAGTGTGAAATCTGGTGGGAAGTTAAGTTCTGATCCACACATTAGTCTAAATATGCAGATCAGGTAATTTCATATCAGAATTTGCTAAGACTGAATTCCTCAAGCATCCCTATTAAAGCAACCACTGTCTGTGCATTCCTAGCAGAAGTATCTGGTAGAGCAGTGTTCTCCAACCTTGGGTCCCCAGATGTTTTTGGCCTACAACTCCCAGCATGCTCCAGCCAGGTTGGAGAACACTGTGGTAGAGGAACCCCGCAGTGTCCACCATTTGCAGGTGCAGGTGCAAATCCAGCAAGGAATACTCATGCAAATGTTTACTTCCATTTACATATGGCTCAGACTGGATTGGGGCATTTGTCTAATCTGATTAATAAAGAAGTACAATTAAAATAATACAAAATAAATAATAGTATTATAGAAGTTTGTGAATTGTAATTGTTCCAATACTGAACGAGGACTAGTTTTCAACATGCTAAGCTTAACTATTTGCCTTGCCTGCACCTTACAGAATTTGTCTGTTTCATTCACTTAACCTTCAGGAAACCCTTTCTCCATTGACTTGTCTGCTAAATAATCCTGCATGGCTGCAATACAGAATTCTACGATACATTCTTAGGTGCACACTTGGCTCATACAAGGTACTGGCCAGACCTATTGCACTTCATGGTCACCCTGTACAAACAGAGTATGTACACAGAACACATCCAGCATTCCCATGGCAGGGGGAGATTGATCAGGCAGTTCCCTAACAAAGCTGCCCTTAAGGGAAGCTTGTTGTCCATCTTCACAGATCTTCTCAGTGAGGAATCCAAATAAGCTTCCAAAGAACCCCACGGTGTCCCAGAACACAAACTGAAACCACCGCCCTGTACCAATTTAATGTAGTTGGTCAGTTCTTCAAAGTATTCCACTGTGCAGCTATGCACATTTTAGCAGTAGTTAATATACGGCAGAGAAATTCTGAATCCCCAATTTGGCCACTTAATTTTTCTCTCAAATTCTCCTGTCAAAGACGGTAGGCAGAGATAAATGCCTGCCCTTACATTGCTTGATTTAACGGTCAATCCAAGTGCGTAATAGTTTCTGGCTGATCTGTGACCAATCGTTAACTCCCAGCCTCACCTACCTCACAGAGTTGCGAGGATAAATAGGGAATAAAAAAATCCATGTATCCCATCCTGGTTGCCTTGGAGGAGGGGATGGGGTGGGGAAAATAAATAAATACAAAAATACCACAGCAATTTGCACAGTCATTGTGGGTGACACCATTTTTCCCGAAACCTGGGCGACAACTGTCCAGGCGAGTGACTTGGAAACTATGGTCTATGTAATGGATTGCAGGGATGTTCCGATACTCGTGTTTCAAGATGTACTGCTGCCTGTGGAAAAACTCTTCAATGAGCAATCGGGCCTGAAACATACAGACAAAGAAGTCAGAAAAATAACCGTTTTTATGTTGACTGGATTAATCAAGGTTTCACACACTCATTATATTTAAAGACATGCAATAGATGGCCAACAATAGATGGCCAAGGCCAACAATATGCCAAGGGCGGGTTCCCTCACCCCTGCAGCGAGTGACATGAGAAAGTGCATCTGCTGAAATCCACTTTCTATCAACCATTAAAGATACAGAACCCTTAGCCTCTATTGCATCTGGGTCACTTTAAGGCAGGGGCAGTGAAACATTTTTGGCCCAAAGGCCAATTTGGGAAGGGTCTTGAGCGCTGCATCCTGTCAGTGGATGGGGCCAAGGGCACAAGGCATGTGGCCAAGTACAGGGTGGGCGGGGTCAAAGCAAAGTGGGTGGGCCCAGATGTAATAGATCTCCTGAGTCCCAGTCCAACACTCTCACCACTACGCCACACTGGCGTATTAGTATTAGTCCATATTAGTCCATATATTAGTCCGTATTAGTCCATATTACTTATGGACTAATGACTGATCATGTTTATATTTTTAAATTTTATCTGTAATATGGAATGCTTTTTAATCTCAGCAGGCTGAAAGCAAAAAGTAAGGTAATTACAACCTCCGTTGTGGAACTTCAGTATGCTGATGATAATGTGGTCTCCGCACATTCAGAGGATGATCTCCAAACTATCCTAAATGCTTTTGCAGAAGCATACGAAAAACTTGGTCTCTCACTTAACATTAAAAAAACCCAAAGTGCTTCATCAGCAAGTGCAAGCTAACCCTTTGGTGATGCCATCTATCCAGCTTGGCGGGACAATACTGGAAAATGTCGATCATTTTCTCTATCTTGGCAGCTATCTTTCTGTTACAGCTAACATCGACAGTGAAATCCAGCATCGTTTGAGCTCCGCAAGTACCGCGTTTTCTCGAATGAAACATAGAGTGTTCGAGGATCGGGATATTTGCAAGAAGACCAAAACACTGGTTTATGAAGCCATTGTATTGCCAACTTTATTGTATGCCCGTGAAACATGGACTATCTATAAACCTCACTTCCACCTCCTTGAAAGATTTTATCAACGTTGCCTCCGGAAAATCCTGCAAATTACTTGGGAAGATAGGCAAACAAATGTCAGTGTACTGGAAGAAGCAAAGACTACTAGCGTTGAAAAAATGATCCTTCAACGCCAACTTCAGTGGACCGGTCATGTTGTTCGAATGCCTGACTGCCATCTCCCAAAGCAGTTACTTTATTCCCAACTCAAGGATGGAAAGCGGAATATCGGTGGTCAATATAAGAGGTTTAAAGATGTTCATAAGGCTAATCTAAAAAAATGCAATATAAACATCGAAAACTGGGAAGCTCTGGCCCATGAACGATCTAACTGGAGGTTGGCCTTTCACAAAGGTTCTATGGACTTTGAAGAAGACCGGGTGCAAGGTGAAAGGGAGAAACGTGCTAAGCGAAAAGCACGTCAAATGAATCCTTTACAGGACCATCTTCCATCTGGTAACCTGTGTCCTCACTGTGGGAAGATGTGTGGATCTAGAATTGGCCTCCACAGTCACTTACGGACCCATCGCTAGAGTCTACACAATTTTTCTTTAGAATTTCCTCCTTTTAACATTTCCTTTTTGTAAAAAATTTTTATCCTGGAAGACAATCTTACTCGGTCACGAGTGATTGCCTGATGAATGGATTATCTGTTATATGTACTATATTATAATATTTGCTTATCTTTATATATATATATATATATATAGCTGTTAACTGTCCAGAGGATGATTTTAGTCAATGAGATTTTTATTGTGCTGGCCAGTAGTGGTAACATAATTTTAAAATCTGCATTTTAAACTGTTTATCAATTTTATATATTTTAATGGTTTGCATTCTATAGTTTGCAGAGGTCTTTGACTAAAAGCAATAAATCTGACTCTCTCTGTATGCAAGTCTGGGAAAGTTTGAAAAAACCTCTGACCTTTTGAACACGGCTGTTGGTCACATCTTCGCAGTCACGGGCAACTTGGTGGCAAATAGCTTCCCAACCAGAGGCAAATGGGTTCACTAAGAAGCAAAGAAAGACGAGTGTCTGCAGACAAAAATTCACTTCTCTGTAAATTGTGCCTAAAGTTACTAAAAAATCACTATGGAGTTAGGGCTGGGATTTTTGTGTGTAATTCTAAACCTTGTTTACTCACAATTAAATCCTGTGGCTTGTAGTGGGACTTACTTCCAGGTAAATATGCTTAGGACTGCGGTAAAGTCTGTCTTCCCTGAAAACTATACCACCTCTGCCTTGTGCAGGAGTGCTGCTAACAAAGAATGATGTATATCCAAGAGACACATAACCTGTCTTGTAGCTCCATCTTTGGGCCAGCAAGGAAAAAATATCTAAGCTCTTAAAGTGAAGAGAAAAGCTAGCAACAGATGAAGGAATGTCTGACTCCAGTTTTCGCATAGCATGATACCATGGACAGCAACAGAAGATCAGAAGGCATTTTCACCCCAGAAGACAGTGGTTTTCAAATGTCCTTCCTTAAGGGAACACTTTTCACATTGATTTATCTGCCCTTGAACCCCTGTACATTGCAATAAATTCTGGGACATGTTTTATGATACATACTCAGTTCACGGTGTGCACTGACCAGGCCTTTTGAGCTGAGGACTAAAACTCTGGTGATTGCATATTGCAATGGAAGGTCACTCAACAGTGATGAGCAAACTGCCTTTCAGGAATCTTGTCTTATTGTGGAACCCCTGATCATTCTGTTAAGAATGTCAAAGTTCTCCAGAACAGTTTAAAACCTACTTGCCACGTTCTCCATGTATGTTGGATCATATAATTGCTCCAAAACTTGGCCTGCATTATGGCCTTCAAGGCCCCATCCTGATACAGAGATCACCCTGCCAACCTATGACCCCACTGCAAAAGTGGCAACCTCTTTGGAAAGGATGGTGAACAGGTAATGCACTTTAGAGAGGGTGTGTTCATTCACAGGGGAGCCCCCACCCCTCGCCCCCAAATATCAAATATTGAATGTGCATGTAAATCCATCTTTTAGCTGAACATTTAATGAATTCTGAGTCGTTAGTGATACCCTCTGAGGACGCCCCACCTAACAGGGATGGAGATTATGGAGACAGTGCTTAGTGTGAAATCATTCTCTGTTTGTTCAGAGTTCACCACTGAGTAACCACAGCAAACCTCACACACCTGGGATTAGGGAGAAGGTCTTGTGGGACAAAGCATGGGGACTTCCTGGTGGTTTTAAGCCCTGAGACTTCTCATTTCAGAAAACAAATACCATAAAATTGCAGCGGCTAGGTCTGCGTTAGATAGTCACACAGACAAACTTTTGTGATAGTCATGCCATGCTATCCATGTGGAACTGGATTATCTGAAGGGGACTGTGACTTTGATGTGATTGTATGATCAGTAAGCAAGTCACTGAAAGCACACATTGATCATGGGACCTTGTGGCGTGTCTGGTTGGAAATACAATCCAGTTCTACATGGCCATTGTCTCCGGATGACCAAAGGCCATGATGGCAACAAAGAACTCTCTCTCTATTCTGTTACCTTGAAAAACAACAAACAGCTCATCTACCAGCCCATGTTTGGGTCGCTTGACGGAATAACACTTGTACGCTGACTCGATGATGTGGCACGTCAGGTCGGAAATCAGATTGTTCAAGATTTTCTTTAGCTCTTCAAAGAATTGTTCATTTGCTGCTAGGTTACACTCTTTGGTTGTAAAGTGAACAGATATTTGGTAAGTGTAATCTGGTTCTCGATATGCTTCAAAAGATAGAGGGAAAGGGGAATATGTGAATCTATATGGTATGCAGTATAATGTGTTGTTGCTAATCACGTATATTAGTTTACTAGTTGAAGGACCCGTTCTCTGAACGGATTAAAAAACTGATTACTTTCTACCCTGTACTCTGAGAACTTCAAACCCTCTTTTTCGCCCCCTTAAGAGTTTTTTAACCTTCATTCATCTTGTGGAAACATGCAAGTTCGGGATACCAAAGTCACCCCAGAGAAAAGTGCCACAGGCAAGGCAAATTGTGCATATGAAAGACTTTTGTCTGAATGAATGTTTCCCCCAGGCTCTCAGGATCAGAATAAGAATGGATTTCAGGTTTCAGCTACTTAAGGTAAGTTCAGATTTAATATTTCCTTGAGCAATGTAAATGCAGGAAATCTACATAACAAAGGTGAGGCCTAGTCAGAGCTATTAAGAGTCAATTAGCAGTTGAAAAGCCTGAGGCCTATAAAACTTTAAATCATCATACTCGTGCTTTCCCTCAAACACCTCTTTTTTCCCATAGGGGAAAAGATGCTATGTCTTCATACCTTTTCTAATGCAGGAAGAAGGGCAGCTGGTGGTGGGATTTTGGCAGAACTCTTAACATAAATATCTACACCTTGACTGCAAACCTCTGTCACTCAGCTTCTAAACATAATATCTCTGCATGCTTTATACATTTAAAAGGGCCACTGCAAAACAATGAACTGGGTAGTCCTCTTAAAAGGATTTCCTTTAAGGAGACAGGGGGCTGTGGAAGGGGACAGGGTCATTAGGGGACTGTGCAGTTTTGACTATCCAATTCTGTTTTGTGTCTTGAGTTTTTTATTTGGGTTTGAGGCTCAGATGAGCCTGACCCAATCTATTTGTGAGTCTAGGGCAGGATTTGTTTCTCTTACCATAAACCATAAATTTATATGTCTTGAATCTTTCTTGTTCTGCTTGCATGTCATTTCGGAAAACTCTGTAAGAAAGCGTGCAAGTATAAGACCCGGACATGCGCTCTCGAAACCCGAGCACCATCAACTTTCCAGTTTCTGTGAGATTCATGTGGCTTTTTCCTAAAAGAGAAATGTGAAGCCAAGTCAACAGACATACAGCATAAGCCTAAAGACTGTATTTTAACTTAAGGCAGCAGCTGCAGGGGTACAAAGGATCAGGAAGAAAAATGCTAGCACACAGGCAAGGGACATCCCAATTTTTTGCTTCCTGGGCTGTGGGACAAGCACCACTGTTGGAAGTATCAGCTCCGTATCCGCTCTGTTGGAAGTATCAGTTCCGGCTGATATGCCAGCTGCGCCCCTTCCTAGAGTTGGAAGGAAGACCTAAAGACGGTAGTGCACGTGCTGGTAACTTCGAGGCTTGACTTCTGCAATGCGCTGTACATAGGGCTACCTTTGTACCTAGTTCAATTGGCGCAAAATATGGCAGCCAGATTGGTCACCGGTACATCTAGAGGTGCCCATATTACACCAGCTTTAAAAGCATTACACTGGCTGCCAATCAGTTTCCAGGCGAAGTATAAAGTGTTGGTTATTGCCTTTAAAGCCCTACATGGTTTGGGTCTGGGTTACCTGCAGGATCGCCTTCTCCCGTACAATCCGCCCCACACACTTAGGTCCTCTGGGAGGAATTTACTCCAGTCAGCCAAGACTAGGCTGGTGAGTACTACCCAGAGGACCTTCTCTTCTGCTGCCCCCAGACTTGCTGCCCTCAGACTGTGGAATGGCGTTTCTGGCGCCCCCTTTAGCCCTGCGCCCTAGGCAGCTGCCTAGTTGGCCTAATGGTAGCACCGGCCCTGGGGGGACAACGACTCTGGTCTGAATACTTTGGCCCAGAACAAATCAATATTTGGTGATCTTTGTGGAGAGAGGGTGAGTTTATGGTCCTGCATTCAAGAAGGAATTCAAACTAGACAGCCTCTTGATCTTTTCCCTTTCAAATTCTACCAAAAAAGTAACTCACTTTTTAGGGTCTGCCCATCTGGCCCAATCCATAGGTAGTTGGGGTCTATGACTTCGCTTTGTGAAAGGGACACGTCCATGCAAACTAGAAAGGGGCTGTCTCTGTGCACTTTTACATAGACATTCACTGCAGAACAAAAAGATGAAACAGGCAGTTTCCATAACTGTCAATCAAAATGACGTACTACTGTCAGGAAGGGGTTCCCAGCTTAGCCATCTCCCTGACATGCTAGTTTATTCCTGAAGGGTTTACTTATGCTTTTTGTCTTCCTTGCCACCACCTACAGCAGTGTTCTCCAACCTTGAGTCCCCAGATGTTTTTGGCCTACAACTCCCAGCATGCCCCAGCCAGCATGCTGGCTGGGTCATGGCTGGGGGATGCTGGGAGTTGTAGGGAACCCAAGGTTGGAGAACACTGTCCTACAGTCTTAAGTGGTATAGCCCCAGATACAGATTTCTCATTGAGAACTAGGCCTAAAGGGAAAGCAAAGACCATGTGTTGGTGCTTTGGTTGGAAGGCTTTGTCCAGCTTCTTCTGACCTCAAGAGGAATCCCTGTTGGCTTCAGGTTCTGCCCTACTTTGCCACTCTCTGGAATCAGCCATGGGCAATCAGGCTGTTGATGGTCCATGGCACAGGATTCACAAGACTGTCAAAGTGCCCCGGATCTGCTGTAAAAAACACAAGATTGCCCTTTCTCCTGCATCAAAAGAAAGGCTTTTCCTATTGGCAAGTACAGTGAAGCTTTGGGGTTTTTTGTTTTTTTTAATTTTATTTACTTTTCAAAACAAAATATAGCAACATACAAGAATAACACAAAAATATAACTTAAACTACATACAATAAATCATAAAGTGCACCCCCCATTCCTAGGGACCAATTTATATACTTCCATCCCCTTGATCAAATGAATTCCAAATTCCAAAAATATAACATATCCTGACAAGGCATATTCTCCTTCCCCTTTATTAATACATAGTCTAATAATTGATTCTATATATCCATAAAATTATTCTTCTTTAACTGTCCTTTTTTGCATTTGATACTAAAAGTTGGTTTATCGTTTAGGGCTATATCCCAAACTTCCTTATACCAGTCAGTTATTAGGAAAACATGTTGTACTTTCCATTTTCTCGCTATCATTAGCCTAGCCGCAGTTAACAAGTTTACAATTAATTCCTTCGTATTTTGGTCGCAAATAAGTTTCTCCGTTATTGATAACAATGCTAGTTTTGGACAAACCTCTAAGTTAATACCAATAATTTCTGATATTGCTGTAAAAACCTCTCGCCAAAAAACCAGTACATTTTTACAACTCCACCACATATGAGCATATGTCCCTTTTTCCTGACATCCTCTCCAACAAAATGCAGAGCAATTATTATCTATTCTATTTAATCTTACTGGAGTTAAGTACCATCTCCAAATTAGTTTATAGAAGTTCTCCTTTATCCTAGTTGACATCACTTTCACAATCCATCTATCCCATATGTTGTTCCAACCCACCTTCGAGGTCACCTCTTCAAATTCATAATCCCATACTGTCTTTAGCTGGTCATCTTGTTGTTCTGCTTTTTGGATCAATCTATATAAATCCCTTGTTATACCTCTTGTTGATGCATTACCTGGTAGGCCGTCTCTAGACATGACCATCTTTTCAAAATTAGTTAAATCTCTCTCGTACTCAGTTTTCCTTTTCCACTTCTTCGACCACTGTTCTAACTGTAATAAATTTAACCACGACACTCTTCTTCTCCCAACAATTTCCAGTATTTGGTCTCTAGTCCCCATCTTTTCCACCCAATCGATAATCTAATAACCCTTTCTTCTCTTAGTTTATCCTCCAAATCCAATCTTAAATTTTCGGGAAAATCATTTAGAGCCACCACCGGAGTTAATGGAGAAATCCCTGGTATAAATATGTTCCTCATAGTACTCCAAGTCTCTAACAAGCTTCTTAAAAAAGGGTTGTCTATGTTATCAATTTATTATTATTTTTTAAGAAAAAGTATATTCTCCAAAGTATTTTGTAATTCAGATGTTTCTAACTCCAACCACATTATTTCTTTAGGCCGTGCTATAATATCCCCTGTATGTCTTAATTGATTAGCTATATCATACCGTTTTAAATTTGGAAGACCCAAACCCCCAACTTTTTGCGTTTTATACCATCTTGTTTTGGTAATCCTAGACTTTTCCCCTCCATTACAATATGTGTTAATAATTGTTTGCCATTCTTTAAGTTCCTTATCTGATATCGCACTTGGTATCATCCTAAATAAACATTTTATCTTGGGCAGAATCTTCATTTTAATCAAAGCAATTCTACCAAACCAGGAAAGTCCAATTTTTTAATACTCCTCTATTTTTTTCTTAACCTCATTCTTTAATTTCCTATAATTCTGTTCTCCCAATTTATCTATATCTTTTGGAATTACAATTCCTAAGTATTTAATTACATTATTAATCGTAACATTACTTTTTTCCCTACACATTTCCATCTTTGGGGTTCTGCCCAAGTTACATAACATAGCATATTTCTTTATTTAAAAGGACAGGTTGCTTCTACTGAACGTTTATGAATTATCCATGCTTTTTTCCTTGGTAATCCTGTACACATACACACACACACACCTGTATTATCTTTGAAATGAATAGTAAAATGTTACCTTTATGGTTGATATTGCCGTAAATGTAATTCTTTTTAATTAACTTAACAGAATACTGTGCCTCGTCCAATCCATTTTCTACTGCAGGGAAAATAAAAATATGTAATGAATTTACAGTACATGATTCCTCTTGCTGCCTCATTTGGGGCAGGGGGACAGCCATTTTCCTCCAACAAAGCCCTGGGAACTGACAAAATGTCCCGTCAAGAAGCACTGTGTGTATTTGAAGCGGGTGGGGGGGGGGAGACAACAACCCTGGAGTGAGCTAGGAGCGCTGCTACCACTTGCTGTACTGGCAAAAAGTATTTTTTAAAAATGAAAGAGAGAGGGAGAAGGAAGCTTCTGCTATCCAACATTAAATCTCTCCCACCCTCCACATTGTTATTAATTCTCTACCCCACCCCCCAAAAGTGTTGTGTTCTTTGGCCATGCCATGTTTGATTTTTTGTTTTGCCCTCTCAGCAATATATAGGATATGTCAGCTGTTCTGCCAGCATAGTGGCAGCATATCTCCTCCACCTCGCCCCACCCCAGCACAATTGGTGTATAGGATTGCTCTATAAGGAACTTAGACCCATGTCAATCTATCTGGAGTATTAGATATGAACTCATGTGGGCCATGGGTGTATTGATTGACTATACCAGTGTTCTCCAACCTTGGGTCCCCAGATCTTTTTGGCCTACAACTCCCAGCATGCCCCAGCCAGCATAGCTGGGGGTTTCCTCATTATCAATGGAACAGAAAGGTATTAAGATGCAAGCCCACCTGGAAGCTTTGTGCCCCTAATTCTAGACATCTGGGGCTTGGCTGTGGATTACTCAGTGGCTGGCTGGGTTCTCAGGATCACCAGGGAAAAGAAGCCAGGGTAGCTTTCTTTCCCTGCCCTTGTGTGTGCCGGTTGCGCGCTGCGCGATTTGCCTAAATAATTGCCCTTGTGGCGTGTGACTTGCCGTGTCATCTGAACCTGGCAAGTTGCATGGCGGGGGGGGGGCTTCCAAACTACCCCAGAACCCAAGGAATGCATTCCCCATTTAAGTGAAAGGTCCCTAAGCATTTCCCACAGAGCCCCAGCACATTGCAGAGGATTCTAGGCATGTTCTAGGGTGCACTTTCAGTTCACAAGGGGCACATGCTGCCTCAATGCTCCTCATGAGCTGGGCATACAGCACATGCAAACCAGGGCTGGCCTAAGACATTTTGCTGCCTGAGGCAAAGGAAAGATGGCACACACACACCCCTTCCATACACAGGAGCCGGCCAGATTGGCAGTTGAATCTTACTTCAGCACTGGCTACCAGACAGCGTCAGCTACTACACTTGAGGGCAGCAACCTAACTTAGTATGTACGGTAGTAGGCCTTGCAGCATACACAGCTCTGTCTGCCATCACCTTGCTGCTCCTTTCCGTCCCCCAGCATCTGCCGCCTGAAATGGCTGCTTCACTCAGCCTAATAGTAGGACTGCCCCCTAACACACACACATTAAGCAGCTGCTGCACATTATGGGAGAAGGGTGGTGGTAGTGCTGATCAAGCTATCTTTCATAGACCTTTATCTTTGTCTGACCACCGTACTGCTTTTCATATTGAGGAACACCTGTTAACCTTCTAAGGAGCACCTCAGGGTTCCCTGGGACACAAATTACCCTAATCAATGGTAAAGGGAATTGGCTGATTACAGCATTGGGAAATAAAGACCCCATCATGAGTCTCTCCTGCCGTCTTCTGCAGCCTGTGCCGTCTCTACTTTATCCAACCTGTGTTGAATCTAATAGAGATAACTGCTGATCAAAATGAATGGTTGCTGGAGAATAAAAAATGAATACAGTACTAAATAACCAGTTGTGTGATAAACATGAACGGAGTACATTAAAAGTCAGGTTCTAACCAGGGATACCCCTATCAGGGAACTTGAAGAGATGTACTCCACTCTCTTTGAAATCAACCATCAGGTTAGGGCCAGGGGTTACTTTGAGCCAAGAGCTTGTTTCCAGCATTGGACTGGGACTCGGGAGATCCGGGTTCTAGTCCCCGCTCGGCCATGAAACTCACTGGGTGACTTTGGGCCAGTCACTGACTCTCAGCCTAACCTACCCCACAGGGTTGTTGTGAGGATAAAATGGAGAGGAGGAGGAGGATTATGTAAGCCTGCCTCGGGTTCCTTGCAGGAAAAAAGGCGGGGTATAAATATAATAAATAAATAAATAAACAAGATTAGGAATGGCCAAGAAGAGTGTATCTGAGCATAAACACAGTGCATGGGATAAGTAAGCACTGCACAGCTTAACATATATACCTGTGTGCTCAAGGAAAAGGGCTTCTGGGTTAGAAGGCTGCAACTTCCCAATCAACCTGAGCCCCAGCACCTAGTGTTCAGAAACCAAAACTGCCCTAGGCTGGGCGTCTTGTGTTATGGCACTACTGACCCAATGTACTGAATTCATGAAAGGGATGCCAGTTACCTTGGTCCAGGGCCATGAGACTGTTCAGCATGACCCCCATAGTGAGGAGAAGGTGTGGGGCGATGCACAGGGGAAGGGGCAACCAACCGCTGCCGCCTTGCATGGTGCAAGAGAGAGCCCATCCTTCCCGCCTCCTCAGGCCCACCCAGCCTTCTGTCCAGAAGGGAGAGGAGAAGGAAGCGAGGTGCCCCTCCCCCCATCCGGTTGGTGGTGTTCCAACTGCCGTGTCAACGGTCTTCCCAACATGCTTTTAAGTAACCATGGCTACCTTTCTGTTTCAGTTATGTGCGTGTGTGTTCCCCCCCCCCAACTATGTTCTGGAGAACCTTGGGATCCTTTGGAGGCTTATTGACATCAGTAATGGCAGGAGACAAGCATCCCTGAAAAGGCAGCGTGGCCGGCCCACCCATCACGACTCTGTACTTGCAAAATGGGTGGCAGTTTGCTGGAAAACATTGGGTGGGGTTCTCTCAGCCACCCTCTCCGTTTGCACAGTGTGGCACATGGCCTGCCCTGCACCCCCTAGACTAGACCCCCCTCAGGTGCAGTTTAGTGTTCTCCAGCCTTGGGTCCCCAGATGTTTTTGGCCTACAACTCCCAGCATGCCCCAGCCAGCTATGCTGGCATGCTGGGAGTTGTAGGCCAAAAACATCTGGGGACCCAAGGCTGGAGAACACTGCAGTGGAGGACACTGTCTTGTGTCACCAGCGTGGAAGGAAGAGGCAACTGCCAGTCTGGTCAGCTTCCGTACGTGGAATGAGTGAGGGGGAGTCACCATTTTGTCCTTTGCCTCAAGCAGCCAAATGTATCGGGCTGGCCCTGCCCGGAATCTTCTGCAGCATCTAAGCGTTGATCAGCAGACAAATCAATGTGGAAAGGGCTGCCTGCTGAAGATAAAAGTTTTGAAAACCAACCATACCTTTTTAGAGCAACGAAGAGTCTTGTGTGGCACCTTAAAGTCTAATAAATTGGTTTACTTTCATGGACTACAGCCCCCTGCACGAGATGTGTGTACTGTTGAGTTACAAGTATACGGTATATTTAGAAGTTCTGTTATTTTATTTATTTATTTATTATATTTACACCCCGCCTTTTTTCCTGAAAGGAACCCAAGGTGGCTTACATAATCTTCCTCCTCCTCCTCCTCCTCTCCATTTTATCCTCACAACAACCCTGTGAGGCAGGTTAGGCTGAAAGTCAGTGACTGGCTCAAAGTCACCCAGTGAGTTTCATGGCTGCTACGCCCCAGATGTTCAGCTTGCCCCAGATCAGCTATGCCCCAGATGTTTTTGGCCTACAACTCCCAGCATGCCCCAGCCAGCTATGCTGGCTGGGGCATGCTGGGAGTTGTAGGCCAAAAACATCTGGGGACCCAAGGTTGGAGAAAACTGCTGTAGAGTATGTACAATCTGTAGAATGGTAATTTGTAGAAAGATCAGTATGCCAACAGTCTTGAGTCTGTGATCTCAATTCCCCCCCCTGAAACCCCAAAATTCCCCCCCTGGTTGGGAACCCTTGCTCTAACCACTATAGCACACTGGCTTTCAAATTATGCAATTGCGTTTCCTGCATTTGGGTAAATCACAGGGGGTCGGCACAGCCAGAGTACAATGGATGAGCCTCACCCTGGGGAAAACCACCTTCATGATCGTGGTGTCTCCCCTGCCAGGTAAGTATCCACAGTGGGACATAATGGGACTTACTTCTGAGTAAACATGCACTAGTAATATTTAAAACAACAAAGAGTCTTGTGGCACTTTAAGGACTTTTTTATTGTTTTTGCTCCAGCAGACCAGCATGGATTCCCGTCCGGAAATATTAAACATGTTTTCAAATATAATCTGAATGCAACAGGGCACGCCCCACACACACCTGACAAACCCCCCCCCCACACACACACACAAACAGGGGGGATGCCTGCCTCCCAGACCTGAGGGTAGTGTTTTTAAGCTGAATGGAACCACTGCCAGCATCTCTCTTTTTCTACAAATTAAGCAGAGTGCAAAAATACTGTCGTGTGAGTGCTGGGGGAAGAAGATTTTCCTGTTATGGGCATTTGGAGAAGAATGACTGCACTCCGTTCCCCATCAAATGAGTTAAGACAACAACTGTAAAATTATTGTACCTCGGGAGCGTGTTTTTGCACCAAATCTGCCACCTTCCCCCACCACCTGGGGGTGCTCTGTTCTTATGCAACACACAGCCATTTCCTGTCCTTGTCAAGCCTCAGATGTCACTGCAATGCAAGCCAGCTCCTTTTTGAAGCAGAAGCCTGTCTGGTTGGGAATCTTCCTCCCCCCCCCCTGAAGTTCAGAGGAATCCCACAACCTAGAAGAGAAGCATCTGGAGCAGCTGCTGCTGCAGGACAAAATGGAAGGTGAGAGATTTGATGAATTCTGTTAGGTTTTGTTTTTTAAGAAGACTCTTATTCCTTTCATTTTATTTTTCTGTGCAAGTAGTGCTTTGATCTTTCCCCTGCTCCATTTCGAAAGTGTCATTTTGTTTAAGGGTTTCTCTCCTTTAAAAAAAAAAAATGTATACACACATGCGTGCCTGCATGCACACATACAAGGTCCCCAGGACCACCAAGTTATATTTGTCAAGACTGAATTCCAAAGGGATGCTGGGAGCGCAGTAGTGCCTAAAAGCCATTCATTCTGTGGAAATGATGGGGAAATCTATTGTTTTATCTGACTTTTCTAAGTTTACTTGGGTTTTCTCTACTCCTACTGCATATCTACTAGGATTTTACAACTCAAGAAAAATATATTAAAGAAAATGTTGAACCCCCTTAAAATACTCCTTTCAGTCAGAATGACAAGATTCATGACTCCAGTTTATCCCTACCTAGTAAAATATTGAAAATTTCCGGAGTCAGGGGGCAACATTTTAAAATGCATCCTTTACAATACTTAAGGAGACAAAGCTGAACTTTTGGGGGGGTCCTTATAGCTGTACAAAATACAATTGTAACGTAGGTTGATCGCTGACTATAATTTAGGAATTGCTTTCTCCTGTTCCCATTTTCTTTTTCTAGTAATCAAAAGTGTTTTGGTTTCTCTTTGTACATGCATACACACACACACACACACACACACACACAGATGTGTACTAACACACAGCAAAATATATATTTCATAGGTCTAAATGTTCAGATTTCAGGTGAATCGGTTTACAGAGCAAAGATTGCAATCAGATGCACACTTACTTTTGAGAGTAAGCCCTGTTGAACTCAGCAAGATGTACTTCCAAGTAAATAAGCATAGGATCTGGCTGCCTGTAAAGTAACAATTCTGAATTTTCCTCTTTCCTTTTATTTATTTTTTAACACATGTCCCCATATTGTGGAGTATCACTGAACTTTAGCTTGTAATGAGTATCTCTTGCTTCAGATGTGAAATTGCAAGAGTCCCACTTGTTTTTTAAATGTTAAATCTGACAGATTTTTACTTGGTGTGCAGAGCAGTTTGCCAGGATGGTCCCAACAGATATATAATCAGTAAGACAGTTATCTATCATCAAAGAAAGCAACCTCTGTGTCAATGTTAAGAGTTTTGAATTCCAAAGAACTCTTCATCCAGCAAAGTAGATAGGTGGATTCTGATTTACCAAGAAGAATTTATCCAGCAAGGTGAAAGGGAGAAACATGCTAAGCGAAAAGCACGTCAAACGAATCCTTTACAGGACCATCTTTCATCTGGTAACCTGTGTCCTCACTGTGGGAAGCTGTGTGGATCTAGAATTGGTCTCCACAGTCACTTACGGACCCATCGCTAGAGTCTACACAATTTTTTAGAATTTCCTCCTTTTATAATTTTCTTTTTGAAATTTTATCCCGGAAGACATTCTTACTCGGTCACGAGTGATCGCCTACTACTACATCCAGCACAGCAGATTGAAATTCTGATTGTAACCCCATAACAGATGGTTCTTATTTCAGACACCCCCATCTCCTAAGTAGATCTAATTTTTGGTCTTCAAGAATTAGTTACTTCTTATGGGGGCTTCAGTCCTTGGAGTGTTTCCTTAGACATAAGCCTCTTTGAAACCAATTGGATATTCCTCTCTGACTCAACATGATTCGGATCAACTTGTAGATGTTTGCTTGGTGCCAAAACACAGCACTGCTTTACCCAGAGAGGTAACAAGGTCCCTCCCTCTAGACGAGGGCTCACACTATACCAAAAACAAACAAACCCAAATACTTTTTTGGGGGGTGGGATTCCATTTGAGAGAGGAATAGGCAACCCAATGAGATGCACAGAAGAGTTTGATGTTTTCATGTACTCCCAGGGAATATAGAATCATGGATAGCATCACTACTGCTACTTCTTTCAGATTCTACATCTCCAATGCATTATTTCTATCTGTGAAATCTAGTTTCAGGCACCAAAATAACACCAGCATGTTTCTTTTGATATTTTGCTTCAGAAGCAAGGGGTTTCTTTTAAAGTTAAATTCCTTTGCTGATACAGTAATAACTTGGATTGCAAGTAACTTGGTTTGAGAGCGTTTTGCAAGACAAGCAAATTTTTAAATATTTATTTATTTATTTTGGATTTGATATACAAGCAATGTCTTGCAATACAAGTACTGTAATACGGCTTAAATTAAAAATCTCTGTACAAATTTTTTGGGGGGAATTTTGTTTTGATATAAGAGTGTTTTGGATTACAAGCACGTTTCTGGAACGAATTATGCTCTCAATCCAAGGCATGACTGTATTTAGCTCTGTGGATAATAACTGGTGTAGCGTACAACTTCTTTCTTTCTCTGAAAGCTTGACCTGAAGATTAGCTCTGAATTACTCAAAACTTGCTCCCAGCATTTAAAACTTTGCTTCAGTTGCTGTAGTAGGGGCCATTTAGAGAGGGCAGAGAAAGGCACCTCTTCCCGACCCACTGTTGTTTCAAACTACATGGCATTATTCCTCAGGAGCACCATGTCTCCTCACTAATTCTACACACAATTATTATAAACATATAACGTAGTAGGTATGAATTGCAAAAGCGTCAAATTTCTTTGCTTCAAATTTTTTTTTGATGTGTCTGCGGGAAACACATATGACTGTTTGACCTGCATTCCTAACATTGTTAATGATAACATATGCATTTAAGTTGTTGTTGTTGTTGTTGT
The DNA here is from genome assembly GCA_021292165.1 of Shinisaurus crocodilurus. NCBI lineage: Eukaryota > Metazoa > Chordata > Lepidosauria > Squamata > Shinisauridae > Shinisaurus > Shinisaurus crocodilurus. The sequence continues at coordinate 267,740,377 of CM037877.1, read as the reverse complement.
TGTTGTTACAATTTCATCTTTGCAGGCTTTTAAACCTTTATGTGAATTTCTTCCCCATCTCTTTGTTGCCCACTCCCAAAACTGAACACTGAAATGGCTCCCCTGACATTTGCTCTGTTTTCTTGTTCTTTGAGTTCAACTATATTAAGCTATGGAGATCAAGAGGAGCAAAATACACGTTACATCATGCAAATGTGTGTAACGAAGCTGCAACGGTGTCTTTTTTAAAAAAATTGGAAAGCAACCTCAGGAGGCTACCATTTTTAGGGAAGGAACAGAAGAATGGAGGGGGATACTTAACGCTTTCCCCACTTGTTGTTTTTCCACTCAAAATTGTGCCCCCACCCCCACCCCCACCCCAGCTGCTTTTCACTCCCATACCATTACGGACTCACCCTGCAGTTTGGTGCCCCATGCTGCTTTTTGTGTATCTGCAGGTTGGGGAAAGGGTAAAGCACCCCCTTTCCCCCGCCACTCCTTGGCTCAAAATTATGTCCTCTCATACTCTAGTTTCGCTTCAGATCTTCTTATGTCCTCTCCCCACTGCTTTTTAGTTTAGCAGAGCTCTGTTACTTGGTCCTCACAATGCTGTGATCTAATCAAACAAGGTTTATTAAATGCAGTTTCCACCCTTTTTTCTGACTGCCGTCTCTCCCTGTAAATCACTGGGTACAAACGGGGATCACAAAAGCCGGCTGTTGGGGCCGGGGGAGTATAAGGGACAAGAAAGCGGTGGTGAGCTGAAACTGCTCATGGTCACAGCAGGGGACATCCAGCCAGTGCCAGTCACCCCCAAGTGCCACTTAGGGACTTGTGGGGTGGCCCTGGCTGGCCCTGGCGGGTGCCTGGGCAACCTCAGCAAACGCGGCAAGGGGTGTTTTTTGCTCTTGCCGAGCAAGTCACTTGCCGGTTCCCGGTACCCATGATGGGGTCAGTCACCTGGGTTTGGATGACATGACAACCCATTGTGGGTACAGCAACCCCCCAGAACAAGCTATGGGTTGTCAGGGTGGCTTGTTTCACTCAAACAAGCCACCCTGCAGGAACCGGTTTGGGTTCACACGACGTGACAAACCACTGTGGCTTGTCACCCACAATGGGTTGTTGTGTCGTGCAAACCCAGTCATTGTGTCGTGCAAACCCAGTCATTGTCTCTATTTTACCTTTTGGAAAGATTTAGGGGTGCTGGTCCCTTTTCAAAACTGTTAGTGTTAAGTTGCTAGAGTTGACAGTCTTCAGAATTCAGCCTCTCTCCTGAGATTGAGCAGGGGGTTGGACTCGATGGCCTTGTAGGCCCCTTCCAACTCTATGATCAATGAATCTGTAGAACGTTTCTTCTTGGAATGGGATGGGAACAATGCACCTTGTCTCTTGTGGCCATGCATGTTTTGGAAATACATTTACATAGACATAAAATGCCAGTGCATGACTTCCTTTCCCTTCCACTTCCTTCCATAACTACTTCACCAAATAAATACATCTTGCTGAATCTGTCTGAGTTGCAGCTGTTCTATAATAAGTACAACCAGATCCATTGTGAGATTAAGATTTTTTTAAGGTAGGCATTAGGTTAGTTTAATAACACATCTTCCTTCAGCCACTGTAGGACGGGCTGCTGCAGAGTAAATAAGAACAGGTGCAGAAGATTACCATTCTTAAGGTTTTATTTTTTTTTATTTTTAAGAAAGCCGTTTTGGTCATCTGTACGTAATTTGGGGAGAGGATTCCCTTGAGCAGTAATCTTTGGTATGAAAATAGGGGTCTTACATGAATGTCTCAGTCTCAGAAAGCAATCGAAGCTCTTTTTCTCAAATCACAATGCTCCTAGTCTCTCTCCCTCTGTGTGTGTGTGTGTCTTCAAAAAATCTCTGTTCTTATTCAGATGATGTTAATTCTTCCAGTGGTAAAAAGAAAATGTTGTTATGCTTAATTTCTTAAAGAGCAAGGAGCCAGCCCAAACTTTCTTAGAAACACATCCTCTGACCTAGAAGTCCATCCCTCCAGTCCCAGATGTGTGGTGAGAGGCCTGGGTGTGGTCATGCAGTGATGATGGAACAAAACTCTGCATATGTTCAGAGGCATTTGCTATCTTTATTGTTATATCCAACCTCCCTGAACTGAGCATTCACATTCAGTACCACGTCTGGGGCTACGTCCAGGTGATCTCTTACTCAAATTAAGTTCACTATGCCTATAATCTGTCAATGAGTTGCATGTGAGAGAGCCTTGGTTGATTACTGAAGACAGGGGTGCGTAACTGGTGGCCCATGGGCCACATCCAGCCCCCAGCTGGTTCCACTTGGCCCTCCACCAACTGCCAGCTCAGGGGTGTTGACTCACATGTTTAAACTTTTACTAAGGTAAATCCTCTCTGCTGCAGATGTGTGGATGTCCCACCATTTTACTACTACTCAGTGTTCTCCAACCTTGAATCCCCAGATGTTTTTGGCCTACAACTCCCAGCATGCCCCAGCCAGCATAGCTGGCTGGGGCATGCTGGGAGTTGTAGGCCAAAAGCATCTGGGGACCCAAGGTTGGAGAACACTGAGTTAGGGGGTTAGATCCAGATTAGTCATATTTATAAACCCATTGAAATCAAAGGGACATAAGTTCATCATCATGACTTGCTTGCCCCATTGATTTCAATGGGTCTGCTCTAAAGTATGACTAAATCTGGATCCAACCATGTGTGTTTAATGGGTCTACTCTAAGTATGACTAGATCTAGATCCAACCCAGTGGACTGTCCTTCTCCAGTGAGGGAGCACACACACCTATCTTGTTTACTTCTATTTTATACTGTGTAATTTTAAACTTTTATAGTGCGTTTTATGTCGTATTTTGTGGTTTTAACTGTTGTGAACTGCCCAGAGAGCTTTGGCTGTTGGGCAGTATAGAAATGTGTTAAAAAAAAAAAAAATGGAAGTGGTGGGGAGAAAAAGAAAGCAGTCGTCAGTTGATTCCATCACCACCACCTTCCCATAGTGCTGCCTTGCCTTCCCATGGGAAAAAAAAAATTTGGGTACCTGGGCAGAGCCTAGTTGGTGTGGAGACAGGTAGGTCCAGGGGCGGTCTGGGTCAGGGTCAGCTGCTTCTAGCAAGACCAGGGGCAGTTTTATCCCTTGCTTTTCTCACCACTAGCCCAAAAAGGGGGAAAGACCCTATCCTACCAACAAGCCTAGACTACTGTAATGCGCTCTGTGTGGGGTTACCTTGGAAGACGGTTTGAAAGCTACAGCTGGCACAGAACGCGGCAGCTCGCCTGGTTAAAGGCAGCCGCCGGTGGGATCACATCACTCCAGTGCTCAAGGAGCTGCACTGGCTACCAGTTGCTTGCCGAGCCGAATTCAAGGTGTTGGTTTTGACCTTTAAAACCCTATACGGCTCCGGTTCAGTTTATCTCAAGGAGCATCTCCAGCAACACCAAGTAGGCCGCTCAACAAGATCTGCCACAGATGGCCTTCTCCTTGTCCCTTCAGCCAGAGCAGCTAGACTGGTGGGGACGAGGAAGAGGGCCTTTTCTGTGGCGGCCCCCATACCGCGGAACTCTCTCCCGAGTGACCTCCACCATGCCCCCTCTCTGCTGAGCTTCCGCCGCTCACTAAAAACATGGCTTTTCAGGTGGGAATATGGGGTGGGCTGAGATTTTAAAATTTTATACTGTTTTAAATGTATTTTATATTTTATCATGTTGTACATCGCCCAGAGTGGCCGGTTTGCCGGCCAGATGGGCAATTCATAAATACAATAAATAAATAAATAAATAAATAAATAAGCCTCCACTGTTTGTTCCCTACCTTTCTCCTCTCCACCCTGCCCAGTCTATTGCATGGGGGACAGATACTGTGTTGTTAGAGCAGGATCCAGAGAAGCAACACTTTGAAGTTCAGAAGAAAAGAAAAAAAACTAAGTGGGGTGATGGTGTTGGTGGTTTGGAAAGGTCTTCAGTTATCAAAGTTCTTATACTCTGATGTTTCAGAGGGCCCCGTGTACGTTCCATAAACCTTGGTGGTGAAGCAAGGGAAGTGGTTAACACTTTCCTGCTGCTTTATGTGAGCGAAGTTTTGCAGTTATGTAACAGCCAGGACCAAGGGTTGGGGTTTGTTTTTTGGTTTTTGTTTTGTTTTTGTTTTTTTAAAAGAGACATCAGATTCTCTGATAAGGAGATCAAAGGAGAGGAGAAAGGAAGGCACAGAGACAAAGTAGAAAGAAGTGGAGAGGCCATAGTGCCACCATTAAGAAAGATGAATCCTTGATTGATCTCCCCCTAAAATGCAGTTTTCAGTCCGTATTCCTCAGCGGTTTGTCAGGGGTTCTGTGGTGAGAAGATCAGTAATGGCACGGCAGACAAATTGCCTACAATTTAGCTGCTCCACCACATCTCCCCCTGCAATGTGAAGCTTGGGTTGCCAACCAACCCTTGAAAAAAAAAGGTTGTATCTTGCTTTGGGATCATTTTATCATGAAAAGTGGGAAATAAGTTTCATAAATAAATAACAACACCATGTTGAAATGATACAATATATTTTTAAAAATTACTGACTGGCTTTCCTGCCCAAGGTTGTTTGCCAATGGATCATTGATTGAAAGGTTTAATATATGGTTCAAATGTGGTTTAATATTATATTAGGCAAAGGGGTGAGTATGGCTGGACTACAGGGTTTTGGACCATTTCAGCCCTACAAATCCCATTGTAGAGTTGCCATTGATTCTATGCAAATTTTAGACACTGAACTGTTTCTTTGGTGTCCTATTCCAGATTCACCTGCTGGCATGGACCTCAGCCATTGTCAAGATCAGCCGGAGCATACAGGTACAGTGCCATGAAATCCCTTCCTATCCCCCACATGTACATTATTTCCCTGCCTGGTACCCTGGAGGTGATTCTTACTGGCATCCAGATGAGAGAGGCTAAGTAGAACCTTGATCCAGGATGCCTAAAATTTATGTTGGATACTTATATGAAATATTTCCTTTCAGTGAACTGGGCTGATGCCTAAAAATGTGAAGGTCTTTAATTATTTGATGCTAGTGCCCAGGTGTTTGAACTGTATTTCTAAAGCTAGTGTGTTGGGTTTGAAGCCAATAGACCAGGGTTCTCAACTTAGCTGTGTGGCCTTTGTCAGGTTCTTGCTCAGTCTCATTTTTCCCCTATCTGTAAAATGGGAATAATGAGCGCATCCTTTCTTTGAGCAAATGACCTAAAAATCGTAAAACTCATAAAAAGTGCTGCCTAAATTATTCATTGTCGTTGTCATCTGGTGTTTTTTTTTTTTTTAATCCTTCCAGATGTTCAAGAAGTTTTGACTGACAGCAATTCTCACACACCCCATGAAATGGAAAACATGGACAACAGTGAAGACGCAAAGGAGTATCATTTGACTAATGGAGGAGGAAGAGAAGGTAAAGTGGAAATTGTGTAATTAAAGCCAAGAAGTTGGTAAAACCACATATGCCACCAAGAGCTGCCACTTTTAATTGAGTTAATTGAACCGACTGATCAGTTAAAGGCCTTCCACGTGATTTTACAAAGTGCCTCTGATTTACGGTAATTGGGCACCATTTTAGAAGAGTTGTTGTTCCCCTTCTTGCTTTCTCTTTCCCCTTCTAAATTGGCACCTGCTGTTTCCATTCCCTGCCACTTGGTTGTAGGGAGGGAAAAGGTTGTAGACACAGGCAGAGAGGCTCAGAGTTCCCTTACGTCTTGGAGGAGGCTCAGAGTTCCCTTACGTCTTGGAGGAGTCGACTGAGCCAGGGAAAAGGACAATTAGCCTTTAGCAAAGATCACTTTAATCAGGTGGCCGCTGTAATTCTACTCCTCTGTTTTTTACTCTGAGGGAAATCCACCTGATAAGGTGGCTTTGCCAAAGTGCCTATCATCAGGAGGCCTTTTCTGCAGCCCCTCTAGTGGTCAGAGAGGACTCAGCAGCATGTGGAACCGCTGTGTTGAAGGCTGTTGGGTTTTGAACCCTGACTGACAGGTGACTGACCGAGGGAGAGAGCACTATGCCCTGCAGATGAGAATAGGCAGCTGTGACATTTGAGTTCAGCCCTGGGGAAATTTTGTAGGGTCGAGACTACTGTGTAGGCTGTTTGAAAAACAGCCACAGTAGGCTCTTCATTTGTGGTGTGTGAGCCTGACTTACCATCTTGCCTTGTATGCCATTATTACACTAGTGCCCTGAAGGCTCGGTAACCTCGTCCACTTCCTTGCTTGCCCGACGTAGATTTCTGTCCAGCTTTCAAATAACAACTGTTGGGAGAGGGGGTTGAGGAGCAGGGAGCGGCAGAACTGTGAAGGCGTTGTGGGTAAAGCAACACAGAGAAAGGGAACCGGGGCAAGGGCTGCCCTACCGTTGGGCAAGATGAGGAAACTGCCTCAGGCAGCATAGGGGACTGGGGGTGGCAAAGCAGCGGACAGAAAGGACTGAGTGGGGGGCTTAATTTAGCTTGGCCCCTGAAGAGTTTCCATTTGTTTCAATGAGGCTTGTGAAAGAGAACTTTCCAGTGGGTTGTGCTCCTTGTTAACTCTGTGGGAGGGAGGGCTTGTTGGATTTTGTGGCTCAGTCAGACACCAGCACGTCTCCCATTAGCCCAGAGATGCAAGTCCAATTCTCACCGGGGTGTGAATGTCTGCGTTGTACTACTTCGGGCTATGGGTGGAAGTGGTGGGCTAACATGACTGAATGCTCATCCACATAGAAGCTTGTCCTCCCTATAGAAAAGTCCTAGGCTAGCCTTCTCCCTGATATGCTAGTTGTCTATGTGAAGGAAATGTTCTTTGTATAGAGGAAAATGTTTCGTCACATGTTCAGTGAGAACTAGCCCAGAGTTTCTGTACTTTTAATAGTTGTACAACAAGAGGGATTTCAGCAGGTGCAGGTTTTTTCACCCTGCTTCTCATAGAATCATAGATTTCATAGATCATAGAGTTGGGAGGAGCCTACAAGGCTATCGAGTCCAACCCCCTGCTCAATGCAGGAAACTAGAGGAGGGGTCTCCCATCCAAGTAATAACCAGGCTTGACCCTGCTTAGCTTTCCACGCTCAGACAAGCTGAGCCAGCATAAGCCACAGGCCTCATAGAAAAGTAGAGTTGGAAGGGGCCTACAAGGCCATTGAGTCCAACCCCTTGCTCAGTGCAGGAATCCAGGTCAAAGCATCCCTGACAGATGGCCGTCCAGCTGCACCTTGAATGCCTCCAGAGTGGGAGAGCCCACCACCTCCCTAGGTAGTTGGTTCCATTGTCTTATTGCTCTAACAGTCAGGAATGTTTTCCTGATGTTTAGGAATCTGGGTTCCTGTAACTTGAGCCCATTATTCCATGTCCTGCAAACTAGGATGATCGATCCCTTCTTCGACACATCTCTTAAAGTCAGAGGTGTCCTCTCCTCCTTTCCACCTCATCGTCTTAACAGAGGCGGGGAGTGCACATGACCTTCCATCGACCACCATCTTCTCAGCACTGCCTGTTAGCAATTCCCAGGGCCAACCAAGCACTTTCTTGTACCAACAGATGTTAGTCCAGATATGTTGCCTTTATCTTGCTTGTATCTGTGGAGTTAGCAGGACAGCAACTGTCTACACCAAGAGAAGAGATAAGCAGCTAAGGCGATAATGAGGAAGGCCATGAACTTCCCCTTCATGTCCCCCACTGCAGTCGCTCTGAGTGACATTATTGTAAGGCTTAAACTAAAAAAACCCCAAATGTACTGGTCTTGTTTCTCAGAAGATGCCGTCAAGAATAAGGACAAATCCATGGGTTTAATATGTTCTAACGTGCACATTTCACTGTGCACAGAAGGGGGTCTACTCGCATGAGCAGTGTAAGCTTGAGGAAGGTACATGCAAGTCCCCGGTGGTTACTTCTGTGCAAAAGGATTGCCACATCTGAACTCACCTTGATCGTGGTGTAGCCACTGGTCTTGTGCTTTCTTTTTGCTGGCAAGGAAAGTTCCTGACTGCCATTGGGGAATTTCCCCTCCCTCTATCGAGGCCACACAAAGAAGAAACTCCCACACTCTTTTATGCAGCATGTCCCCTTTTCAGACTCGTATTCCCAGCTGCCACTGCAGCTCCCCCTCCCCCAGTCCAAGCGTGGCTTGGATGTCCCACAGTCCAACTTTCTTTCCTATCTGTGCATTGACCTTCTGGCCACTCTTATGAACCAGTTCTCATGTTCCATGCTTTAGGGCAGTGTTCTCCAACCTTGGGTCCCCAGATGTTTTTGGCCTACAACTCCCAGCATGCCCCAGCCAGCTAAGCTACGCTGGCTGGGGCATGCTGGGAGTTGTAGGCCAAAAACATCTGGGGACCCAAGGTTGGAGAACACTGGCGTAGAAGTATCAACAGGAATCTTGTGTGAGAACCTTCCCCATACGTCGTTGCTCATGTGAGTAGACAATGTCTGTGCTCTGCTGGAAAGTGAGCATCTTGTGTGTACAATGATGAAACTGTTGTCTGTTGCCCACCTGTAGATACAGGAAATGAGTGCAGCTCCAGGCTTTTGTTTCCTCCACCCCTGCAAACAAGAGACACATAATGAAACCCATTTCTTCCTCCAGCGATACCACACCACCTGCTTCCCAAGCACTGAGTGGATTTAGGAATCTTGCCAGGGCTTGGTTCAGTGGGACCTCAAACATCTATTGGCCCCACATTGGGCTTCACACAGGACTTGAGAGAGAGCCAGTGGTGTGGCATAGTTGTGAGAGTGTTGGACTGGGACTCGGGAGATCCGGGTTCTAGTCCCCGCTCGGCCATGAAACTCACTGGGTGACTTTGGGCCAGTCACTGACTCTCAGCCTCACCTACCTTACAGGGTTGTTGTGAGGATAAAATGGAGAGGAGGAGGAGGAGGATTATGTAAGCTGCCTTGGGTTCCTTGCAGGAAAAACAGCGGGGTATGAATATAAATAAATAAATAAATAAATAAGAGGGGTCATGTGGGGAGGACATGGAATAATGGGCTCAAGTTACAAGAACCCAGATTCCACCTAAACTTCAGGGGGAAATTTCTTGACTGTTAGAGCAATAAGACAATGGAACCAATTACCTAGGGAGGTGGTGAGCTCTCCCACTCTGGAGGCATTCAAGGTGCAGCTGGACAGCCATCTGTCGGAGATGCTTTGACCTGGATTCATAGAATCATAGAATCATAGAAAAGTAGCGTTGGAAGAGGCCTATAAGGCCATCGAGTCCAACCCCCTGCTCAATGCAGGAATCCAAGATTCCTGCATTGAGCAGGGGGTTGGACTCGATGGCCTTATAGGCCCCTTCCAATGCTACTTTTCTATGATTCTGTGATACATGAGGCTTGGGCATTTGAAGTTCCAGGTTAAATGGGTCATGTGGGTCATGTGGTAGGGTCTGGAAGAGCAGCAACACCAGGCCCAGGAGTTGTGCGCTGTGGTAAAGAGAGGTGAGGAGGGCCAAATTTTATGTATTGATTCAAACCAGACAACTCTGGCTGGCTGTAGATTTCTACTGAAGTTTTGAATGCCTTGTCAGTTAGTTTGCCATCCTAGATTTTGTGTGTCCGAAATGGGAAGAGGTTTGCAATTGAAATGTCTGCGGCTGCGCTCTGCGCCTTTACTTGGTGTGGTGATGCTGGCATTTCATGAGTGCAGAAGAGGAACAAGCAAAAGGCTGGAGCAAGGTGGGAGAATCTGCCAAAAGTTCTCTCAAGTGCTTCGTTGGGGCTCCAGCCGCTGTTGCCTTAGAAGACATGTGGCCGTGCTAGTAAAGGAAATGCCAGTGTTTTTTATCAGAATATTACATCTCTTGCATCGTCCTGTTAGTGGGACAAAATTGGGGATGCGAGGGGCTTATCTAGCAACCTCAGCAAGTACATTTCTGCAGAGCTTCACTTAACCGGGGATTTCATAAAGGATTAAAACACACACACACACACAAAGACTGTGGAACTTGAACTAACTGTATTGGCACTGCCTTCCTTTGATTGCAGTTTCTGAAACTCAGTCAGGAGGACTCTACATTCTCTCTATTTTGTTTTGTTTTAGAAATCAAAATTCTGCACCGGAGAATCAAAATACACAAGTGATTGCTTATTTGCACAGTCCTATCAGTGTACATAGAGCACTTTACAGAGTAATGCAAGCCCCACAAAAGGCAGGTTCCTGTTCTTAAAGAGCTCGCAGTCGCAGCCTCACTCTTGACAGTGGGCAAGGTGAGAGAGAGGAAAGGAGATGGAAGAGATAACAAGCCAACGTATTTGTTCATTAATCTCACACAATATTTGTTTGTATGTGAAGACTGAACTTGGGACCTTACATAATGCAAAGCATGTGAACTTACGAAGCTGCCGTAAATTGGTCCATCTAGCCCAGTGTTGTTGGCTTTGACTGGCATCAGCTTTCTGAGGTCTCAGGCAGGGGTCTTTCCCCCAGCTCTGTAGCCTCACATTTTTATAATGGAGGTGTTGGAGATGGAAACTGGGACCTTCTGCAGCAAAGCATGCGCCCTACGACTGAGCTGTGGGCCCTCCCCGTGTGCTCTACCACATTCTTTATTAGAGATCCTTAGCCCTTCTCTCTAGAGCAGGGCTCTCCAACCTTGGGTCCCCAGATGTTGCTGGACTACAGCTCCCAGAATCCCTTGCCATTAGCCATGCTGGCTGGGTATGCTGGGAGCTGTAGGCCAGCAACATCTGGGGACCCACGGTTGGAGAGCCCTGTTCTAGAACTATGGGCAGAATCCGACAGGATGCTTACTCCCCCGCCGGTTCTTCTCCACCCTGCTGATTCCCTTCCGCAAGCTGATTGCACTGCTCAAGCAGGACTCACCACTTACACAAGGGAGATTTAGCATTTCGTAGGGAAGGAGGCAGGTCGGCGGAACTCCCTTATGCGAGCTCCGGCAACTTGCTCGCGTCGTTTCTGGAAGAAGGCGTTTCCACTCGTTTCAGGTTGCCCCGGAAGCACTAAATTGCCATTGTGCAAGTGGTGGGGGTCGCTTGCACAATGCAGTCAGTGGGGCAGCCGTGCCCTGTTGGATTCTGCCCTCTAATTCCCAGGATTCTTTGGTTGGAGTAACAATGTTTTTAAACTGGTTTGTGCAGTGCTTTTCAAGCTGCGTTTTGAGATTCCTCGTAAGCTTATCAAGGATTTTGGTGGACAAACGTCTCTGGAAGACAACTTGCCCATCATCACCAGTCTTCTCTTATAAAGTGTCTGGGTGCATTGCATTTGGAGTTCTCACATGGAGCAGCCATGAGTCCCAATGGGCCTGGGCAGCATCCCATACAACCTGAGAGAGTGACCTAGAACTCTAAAAAAAAAAAAACCCTCTGGAACAGGGCTCTCCAACCTTGGGTCCCCAGATGTTTTTGGCCTACAACTCCCAGCATGCCCCAGACAGATGTTGTAGGCCAAAAACATCTGGGGACCCAAGGTTGGAGAGCCCTGCTCTGGAACATTCAGGGATTTTGCAACAGGGACGCTCATCTGGAATGAAGGTAGAAAGCTTGAAAACCACCAGTGTCATGTTCAGTTACACTTTCTGAGACAGAATTGCTTCAGGTGTCTTCATACCTTCTACAATGGAGGCACAAGCTCCCAGTATTTGGAAACCTTTTCTTAATAGTTTCCCCTGATCTGGCTTGCTTGTTCATTATTTTGCTTCCTAAGGGTGTTCTTTCTTTCTTTTCTTTTTTCTTGGAGGTAAACTAATTGGCAATAAGCATTCATGCTTGATAGGGAATTCGGAAACTTTTTTTGCTATTTTTAGTATGTGAAATTTCCACCCAGGTGTTCATTGTCTGTTTGGGCTCATTGAGGCATCACCCTAGAAATGAGTTATTTAAATGAAAAACGAGACAAGATGAAAAAGTAATCCCTCTGCACCAGTGTTTCAGTGGACTGGGAGAGGAACCACAAGCAAAAGAGAGGCATGAGTCACACCCTATCGCAACAGTATGGCAACCACCACTTCCCTGTCGTTTCTTCCCACACTGCTCTAGTAACGGCTGTGTGTCAGAACTATGTGGGAGGGATGAATAACATGGTTCTGAATATATTGGCATTAATGTGGAGAGGTGTGGGAAGAAACCATGGGAGCATGTCTCCTACCCTCCATGGCAATGAGTGAATCAGGCCTGAAAGTGTGGCTACAAGTTACCTCCTCATGTGAAAAGTAGCCACTTGTAAGTTAGGCCAGTATTTATTTATTTATTACATTTTTGAATCACCCATCTGGCCAGCCACCCTGGGCAATGTACAATAGAATAAAATACAATAATAAAACACAATTAAAACAGTATAAGATTTTTTTTAAAAAAAATCCAAACCCACCCCATATTCTCACCTGAAAAGCCACGTTTTTAATGCTCGGCGGAAGCTAAGGAAGGGGCATGGCGAAGGTCAGTAGGGAGGGAGTTCCATAACTTGGGGGCCGCCACAGAAAAGGCCCTCTTCCTAGTCCCCACCAGCCTGGCTGCTCTGGCTGATGGGACAAGGAGAAGGCCATCCGTGGCAGATCTTGTTGAGTGGCCTACTTGATATTGCTGGAGGCGTTCCTTCAGATAAACTGGACCGGAGCCATATAGGGTTTTAAAGGTCAAAACCAACACCTTGAATTCGGCTCGGCAAGCAACTGGTAGCCAGTGCAACTCCTTGAGCACTGGAGTGATGTGATCACGCTGGCAGCTGCCTTTAACCAGGCGAGCCGCTGCGTTCTGTACCAGCTGTAACTTCCGAACCATCTTCCAGGGTAACCCCACGTAGAGCGCATTACAGTAGTCTAGTATCTGAAAATATTACAAATTCTGAACACTCTCCTTACCGCCAGGACAGGCAGAGAAATTGTATGGGATCATAGAACCAATGGCAGCCTTTTCCCATTGTTTTATGTTTCCTTTAATTTATGTTTCCTTTATTGGCCAATTTTCCATTTTTATTGGGGGGTGGAGCTTCTAAGGGGGTGATAAGATAAGCAGAGATTAAGAACAGAGATAAAAAGGCAGCCCGCCCTCTCCATTCCCCTCTCCGGCTTTCTCAGCCTAACTCTGGGGGATCCTTCAGAATTCTTAACAATCAGAGCCTGGTTTACATCGTGGCTGTTTTGCACACCAGCAGCGGTGTAGCCAGAGAGAACTCAAAATGGCAGTCAGATTATAATGTTGTAAATTGACTATAAGGGCAAATTAGTTTGTTAATAAAAGTATTTATAGACTGCCTTTTAGGATGTAGTCATTTCAGGGCAGCTCACAACAATAAATACATAAAATACAATAAAACCAAATTCAATAAAAACCAGACAGCAGCGCAAAAGTCAATTATAAAACATGGGTCCTTTTAAAAAATAAAAATAGCATTTTTAAACAAATAGGAATACCAAATCTTTAAGCAGCTCGTTAATTTTAAAATAACTTATGGGAAAGTACATGTGCATACTGGCTTAACCATAATTCCTTCTCCAGAGAACCCTGAGAACACGAATTCTATAATGAGGGCTAGGGCTCTCTAGCAAAGAAATCTCATCCTATAATTCCTCCCAGGATTCTTTGGTGGAGAGAACCATGACTGTGAAACTGGTATAAAACTGCTGTGACTGTGTAGCAAAGATGTATTGCGGCGGTAAGCAGCTGATGATACATAAACATTTTCCTCTCCACACCACTGCCACCTCTCACTTTTACAAGTTTGTGGCATGAGTAGCGCTGCCCACTTTTGATTTCAAAACATTTTGGCTCCCTGAGCAGGATCAGGGGTGGTGCTGTGGTGGTGCCTGGCTCGGTAAGCAAACACAGTTGCACAGACATTTGACTGGCTTTTGGCCTGGCCTGCTCCTTCATTTGTGCTTCTGGCGGCAATGAACAAACATTCCTTGGATCACATGCTATGAAATGGTGATGGCAATCTTTGTGTCCCTTATAAAAGCTGGGCCTTTATAATGGTGGTGATTTGGTGACATATTGCGCATATGTAAGAATTCAGGCATATGCACTGATCTAAAAGAAGTAAACAGAAACCCTGATAAACTGAAGTGCCTTAGTGCGCATGTGTGCTGTAATTGCATTTGCTTAGGTAATGGGGAAATGAAGAGTCAAGACACTTGATTGGGATTTAACTGGGCCACGTTTATTTACATACAATGGACTGCAAAGGGATGGAGTGCGGGTTCTTCAACTCTGGCCTATTAGGCCGCTCAATTGTGCAATTGGGGCGGAACATCCAAAACAGAGCGGTGGCGATGAGTCCGCCGCCGCCCCATTTTCCACTTTACAGTGATGGGAGCCTTTGTTGCGTCGCCCCCTCTCGGAGTCTCACAACAACAAGCTTGGCGAGAACAAAGGCATCACAGGCGTTCCTGATCCTCAGCTGTCTGAGCCTCCTGACCCATCAACTTGAGGCCTCATGAAACCGCCTGTCACCTGAATGGTGCCAGGGATGCTCACCTCACCCTATCAAATACCCTAACCCGCACTTACCTGTCTGCCATCTAACCGTGACCATTTTTGGCTTGCTATTTACACTGACTATAAACACTCCCAACCCTGCAGTAGTATGGAGTAGGCGAAACACGCTCACCCCCCTAATGGAGATGAGCCAAAATTCCTACTCGGTCCCTTAACGGCGACCAGAGCCGCCCTGAATACAGGGCGGGAGGGAGGGAGCTGCAGGAAACAAAGAGGGTGTGGGTGGGGCTGCCGGGCCTAATATTGGCTCCTGTAGCCCCACCCCCTTTATGGCTGAATACCTGCGAGAACAGGTAAGTCTCGCCTCACCTCCCCCACGTCCGCAAAAGTTCTCCCCGCCCACAGCTGTGCGTGATGCGGGGGAAGGTCCATACAAGTACACTTTTATTTTTTAAAAATGGGGAAAACCACATATTTACAGCTCTAGCTTTGCCATCAACCATTCTGGTAACTGGTGACAAACCAATTGGGCCAGAAACCAATCTGACTAGTTGGCAACCCTGATGGTGCGGGTCAGGGTTCTGGGCACCACACTTTAAGAAGGACGTAGACAAGCTGGAGAGGGTTCAGAGGCGGGCAACAAGGATGATAAAGGGACTGGAAACAAGGCCCTATGAGGAGAGACTGAAAGAACTGGGCATGTTTAGCCTTCAGAAGAGGAGACTGAGGGGAGATAGGATCGCACTCTTCCAGTACTTGAAGGGATGTCACACAGAGGAGGGCCAGGATCTCTTCTCGGTCATCCCAGTTTGCAGGACACGGAATAATGGGCTCAAGTTATAGGAACCCAGATTCCACCTAAACATCAGGAAAAATTTCCTGACTGTCAGAGCAATAAGACAATGGAATCAACTACCTAGGGAGGTGGTGGGCTCTCCCAATCTGGAGGCACTCAAGGTGCAGCGCTGGACAGCCATCTATCAGGGATGCTTTGACCTGGATTCCTGCATTGAGCAGGGGGTTGGACTGGGCGATTTTAACGCAAGAGTCGGGCGTGACTTTGATTTATGGCCAGAAACTATTGGAAAAAACGGAGTTGGTAATAGCAACCCGAACGGACTCTTACTTTTGTCTATATGTGCAGAACATAATCTCACTATCACAAACACGCTCTTTCGACAAAAGAATAAGCTTAAAACATCATGGCAGCACCCACGGTCAAAGCACTGGCATCTTCTGGATTATGTAATTGTCCGTGTTAGAGATCGCCGCGATGTACTTCTTACTAGGGCCATGGTGAGTGCCGACGACTGCTGGACAGACCACCGACTAATCCGGTCCACAATGGTTATCAACATTGCTCCCCAACGTAGGCTTCAAGGAAGGAAACCAAGGCGTAAAATGAACATCCAAGTCCTTCAAGATCCTATTAAGCAAACTCGTCTTCAATCACTTCTTAAGGAACATCTACCTACGGAACCTCCTGACAACATTGAGGACCATTGGTCTAAGCTGAAAACCTCCATTACTGCAGCTTGTGAACAAACTATTGGATATGAAACTAAGAAACATCAGGATTGGTTTGATGAAAATGACAATGAGATTAAATATATAATTGACCAAAAAGGAAAGCCTTCCAAATATGGCAAAATGATATTAACTGCGCTGCCAAGAAAAAAACCTACGCTAGCGCAAAGGCTGAGGTCCAAAGAAGAACAAGAGAACTTAAGAACGCTTGGTGGAAAAAGAAAGCTGAAGAAATTCAACAACTTGCAGAATCTCATGATGCACGGGGCTTTTTTAAGGCCACAAGGGCCATTTATGGACCAAAAACCTATGGTACAAACCCTTTACAATCAAAAGATGGCACCAAACTCTTAAAAGACAAAGAGTCTATTGCACTGCGTTGGAAAGAGCATTATTATGACCTTTTAAATCGTAAGTCTAAGGTGAATAATGAGATTTTTTCGCAAATCCTGCAAAAACAAATTAAAGAGGAACTTGCAATACTCCCCACTTTGGATGAAGTAAAAAAAGCCATTAATCAAATGAAGAACAGCAAAGCTAGTGGACCAGATGGGATTCCTGCTGAAATCTTTAAAGAAGGGGGCCCCGAACTTGTACAACATCTTCATAAACTCATCGAAAAAATCTGGATAAGAGAAGAGATCCCAGAAGACTTCAGGGATGCCATAATTATCACCCTCTTTAAGAAGGGTGATAGAACAGACTGTGGAAACTATCGGGGCATTTCTGTCTTAGCAACCGCAGGTAAAATATTTGCTAGGATTCTCGCAAACCGTATTCTATCTATTTCAGAAGAGATCCTCCCTGAAACTCAATATGGTTTCCGCCCCTCTAGAGGGACAGTAGACATGATTTTTACTGCACGTCAGCTCCAAGAAAAATGCCGGGAGCAAAATCAACCCCTTTATATGGCATTTATCGATTTGGCTAAGGCCTTTGATACTGTAGACCGTACAGCTCTCTGGACTATCCTTATGAAAATTGGATGCCCCAATAAATTTGTGAATATCTTGCGACTTCTCCATGACAACATGACGGCAACGGTTTTGGACAACAACGGCTCTCATGGTGCTCCATTTAAAGTGGGATCAGGTGTTAAACAGGGATGTGTTATCGCCCCAACATTATTTGCCATTTTCATCGCCATGGTTTTACATCTTGTCAAGGGGAAACTTCCCACCGGTGTGGGAATTATATATCGAACAGATGGAAAGCTTTTTAATCTCAGCAGGCTGAAAGCAAAAAGTAAGGTAATTACAACCTCCGTTGTGGAACTTCAGTATGCTGATGATAATGTGGTCTCCGCACATTCAGAGGATGATCTCCAAACTATCCTAAATGCTTTTGCAGAAGCATACGAAAAACTTGGTCTCTCACTTAACATCAAAAAAACCAAAGTGCTTCATCAGCAAGTGCAAGCCAATCCTTTGGTGATGCCATCTATCCAGCTTGGCGGGACAATACTGGAAAATGTCGATCATTTTCTCTATCTTGGCAGCTATCTTTCTGTTACAGCTAACATCGACAGTGAAATCCAGCATCGTCTGAGCTCCGCAAGTGCCGCATTTTCTCGAATGAAACATAGAGTGTTCGAGGATCGGGATATTTGTAAGAAGACCAAAACACTGGTTTATGAAGCCATTGTATTACCAACTTTATTGTATGCCTGCGAAACATGGACTATCTATAAACGTCACTTCCACCTCCTTGAAAGGTTTCATCAACGTTGCCTCCGGAAAATCCTGCAAATTACTTGGGAAGATAGGCGAACAAATGTCAGTGTACTGGAAGAAGCAAAGACTACTAGCATTGAAAAAATGATCCTTCAACGCCAACTTCAGTGGACCGGTCATGTTGTTCGAATGCCTGACTGCCGTCTCCCAAAGCAGTTACTTTACTCCCAACTCAAGGATGGAAAGCGGAATATCGGTGGTCAATATAAGAGGTTTAAAGATGTTCATAAGGCTAATCTAAAAAAATGCAATATAAACATCGAAAACTGGGAAGCTCTGGCCCATGAACGATCTAAATGGAGGTTGGCCTTTCACAAAGGTTCCATGGACTTTGAAGAAGCCCGAGTGCAAGGTGAAAGGGAGAAACGTGCTAAGCGAAAAGCACGTCAAATGAATCCTTTACAGGACCATCTTCTATCTGGTAGCCTGTGTCCTCACTGTGGGAAGCTGTGGGGATCCCAATTCTGTGGGATCTAGAATTGGCCTCCACAGTCACTTACGGACCCATTGCTAGAGTCTACACAATCTTCTTTAGAATTTCCTCCTTTTATCCCGGAAGACAATCTTACTCGGTCACGAGTGATCGCCTGATGATGATGGACTCGATGGCCTTGTAGGCCCCTTCCAACTCTACTTTTCTATGATTCTATGAGAAGCTACCACCCTTCAGCAGCTGTTTGTTGTTTCAGTTAACCCTGACTTTGCCATAAAGTGGTTCCACTCGAGGCAACATATCCCAGAGGGGTGCCATTTTCTTCTCTCCAGTGTAATGGCACAGGGCTGGTTAACACACATGCATGTTTATCATTTGATATCTACAGCATCAAGCGGTGACTCGCATGTACATCGCTCAGAGTGGCCAGAGGGTGATTCATAAATATAATAAATAAATAAATGTGTGAATGAACTATTGTAGACCTAGTCCCACCTATGGAGTTTCATATTGCCAGATGTCACCTCGAGCACACTGCTTTTCATCGGAGCCAGCCAGCTCACGCACATAGTAATCAAAGCTTGGTTACTATAGGTGTGTGCCCCACTTGATTTCTGTGCACAGTTATTGTAGCTGTAAAAACGTTGTGTTTGAAGTGATGTGAGCAGATAGGAAAGTTCTATTTGACAGGCTAGGCACACATGCAACTCAATGTTGCAGTTTATTTATTTATTATATTTATACCCCGCCTTTTTTCCTGCGAGGAACCCAAGGCGGCTTACATAATCCTCCTCCTCTCTGTTTTATCCTCACACCAACCCTGTGAGGTAGGTGAGGCTGAGAGTCAGTGACTGGCCCAAAGTCACCCAGTGAGTTTCATGGCCGAGCGGGGACTAGAACCCGGATCTCCCGAGCCCCAGTCCAACACTCTCACCACTATGCCACACTGGCTCTCAGCTACTGAGAGTTGTTAGTAGTGAGCTACTGAAATACGACTACTTTTTGCTTCAAATATGAGAAATTGAAAAGCCTGGCCTTGACCCTGAAGTTTGGAAAGCCCAGATTATTGTGACTGTCTGTACTGTCAGAGTCAAGACACTGGGTGTGGCTAGGAAGGTCCTGGCAGAGGGTGAATAATTGCTCTTTCCTGACACTCTTTTGAAAACTTGGAAAGCCGTCGTGTGTCCGCTCCTTAAGCTTATTTTCTGTATTTCTAATACACGTGTGTTAAAGTTCGGGCCCACTGGCTGCTGGCCATTTAGCAGTTTCCCGACCTTTGCATGGCTTTTCACCCCAGTCTAAAAGGTTGAAACGCCTCTCCTAAGGCTTGCTTGCTGGCAGTAAGAGCTTCAGGCAGGAACATAGGAAGGTGCCTTTTACCAAGTCAAACCTGTGGAGAAAGCCCAACACAAGTCTGCACACACACACACAGTCGTCGCCCAAGGGAGGGGGGCGAGGAATGGGGGAATGAAGTCACAGGAGAAATAGCCAGACAGACCGTCATCCCCAACAAAGAAGAGTCTCAGTGGAGATCCACAAAACCCAGGAAGGACCATCAAGAAACCATCAAACTATCAGGGCAGTCTCAAAGAGCTGTGAAGTACCAGTACGTCACCTCCTTCCCGGGCAGGAATAAGCCCACCTGATGCAAAGGGGCAGGCATAAGCCCCCACCTGACCTGGAGGGTGGGGAGAGCGGGAACTCAGGGGTAGAAAACCCCTCTCCCTTCCGGTAGAGGGTTGTTGGGAACCCAGGGTACTTCGGGGCCAGATTCGTCCTCCAAGCGGCAGCCCGAGTAAGCCATTCTCATCCCCGGATCGGCCGACCCGGAGCCAGGCTGAAACTGACTAGCGTAAAGTCTCTGATCTGAGGTAATTGACCAGATTCAATCCGCTAGCCTAGGAGCCTGTTTCAGATGAACGCAGGGGTCAACTAAGGTTGTGTTGACATTGTAGTATTCCTGGAAAGCTGTTTGTTAGTTCCGCTCTGTGTTTTGTGTAAACAAATAAAAGCCTTATTTGGTCATTTAAAGGGCTTCGGTTTCCTCTTGTGCGCGAAAGCCTCTCAGGTGGTCGCCAGCGCTCGTACGGGCTGTAACTCAGTGCCGGTTAACCCGTTAAGCGCCGAACTCACGCAAAGGATCCTGCTAGTGATCCTTCACAAAACCCTTGGTCCATATAGCCCAGTATTGCTTACCCTGACTGGCAGTGTGGCTCTCCCGGGTTTCAGGCAGGATTCTTTCTTAGCTCTACCTGGAGATTAAACCTGGGACCTTCTGAGCTGTGGCCCCCTGTGCTAAAATATGCTGTTATTTTGGCCCGCGCTTCTTTTCCCTTCACCACTAGAATGCAGTCCCTGAATGCTCCTCTGAAGTTGAATTTGGCACTTGGTCTGAAAGAGGCTCAACATCAGTGGCCTCATGAAACTGGAGAGGGTTCAGAGGTGGGCAACAAGGATGATAAAGGGACTGGAAACAAGGCCCTATGAGGAGAGACTGAAAGAACTGGGCATGTTTAGCCTTCAGAAGAGGAGACTGAGGGGAGATATGATCGCACTCTTCCAGTACTTGAAGGGTTGTCACACAGAGGAGGGCCAGGATCTCTTCTCGGTCATCCCATTTTGCAGGACACGGAATCATGGGCTCAAGTAACAGGAACCCAGATTCCACCTAAACATCAGGAAAAATTTCCTGACTGTCAGAGCAATAAGAGACAATGGAACCAACTACCTAGGGAGGTGGTGGGCTCTCCCACTCTGGAGGCATTCAAGGTGCGGCTGGACAGTCATCTGTCAGGGATACTTTGACCTGGATTCCTGCATTGAGCAGGGGGTTGGACTCGATGGCCTGGTAGGCCCCTTCCAACTCTACTTTTCTATGATTCTATGATTCATGCTACAACAAGACACCATGATTGAACAGGCTTAACATATTCACACTTGAAACTAAAATTAAATCTCTTTGTGAAATTTCCCTACCGTTCAATGCCAATTTAAAAATGGTGTTAGTTAAGAATGATTTCAGTGCGAAGTTTTCAAGCCCCCTTCAACCTGCACAGTCACCTTCAATGCCTGCCCACCCACCCTCTCCCACCATCCTGGTCTCCCCCTGACACCCTCCCCTTCCTCAGCTAGCTCTGCAAACAAGAAGCCTTGCAGTGTTCTCCAACCTTGGGTCCCCAGATGTTTTTGGCCTACAACTCCCAGCATGCCCCAGCCAGCGTAGCTGACTGGGGCATGCTGGGAGTTGTAGGCCAAAAACATCTGGGGACCCAAGGTTGGAGAACACCGCTTTATAGTTGTAGGCATGGGTGGCCTCCAGACCTAGTTGCCAGTCACTAGTTGGCCCATATTTAAAATGTATCTCTTCTGCTTTCTAGACCACATACCGGTACATAGTATTCACACATATGAATAGCACGAAAGAGACTCAAACGTGCTTTTATTAGTGTCGTGTATGAGTAGTGCACCCAAACATTTTTGTTAGGCCTGAATCAGTTGGTAATCCATTTCTGCCCGCCTGCATTGTTGTTCCTAATTTGTTATATCTATATAGAGATATAGATATAGATGTTTTCTTTGGGGCTTTTGCTGCTCCGAACTCCTAAAACTAATTAGCTGCTGTCAAAACATTGTTAAGCCATTTAGGCATGCTCACTTTTTTTTTTTTTTAATTGGGTAGTTAGGAAATGGTGGCATACAAATGAAGTTACTATATACATATACATACACACACACACACACACACACACATATATATATATATATATATGGAGGGGGGCATCTGTCTAGCTGAACATCTGCAAGGATGAGGTCTCTTTATCTCTGAATTGTTCCAGTAAATCAGACACGACATTAACTCGTCACATTATGATGATTAAATTCCTTTGTTATCGAGACGGCTTTATGCATCCTTAATTTTATTATTTTTTAATGTACATGTGCAGAGAGTTCTGCAGCTATGAAGCTATATAATTTGTAAACTTAAAGACTGCAATCTACTGAACCATGTGGGCAAGATAAGCTTCCCGCATGAGTGCACAAGCTCCAGCACAAGCAGACATGGAGGGGTATCATTGTTTGCTAAAGGGAACAACAGATTGTCTGGGTGCAGGGTAATTTTTCTGTGCAAAATTCTTTCATGAGGAAAGTTGCTACTCCACACATTCTGGATTGTGGCCTGAGTATTTAAGCAGTGTGAGTCCCACATACCTTTAGAGATTGCCTTCTCCTTTATGATCTGGCATGAGCTGATTTGTGCTCGCTTAAAACACACAGAGAGATCATCCTGTTAACATGATTGGCAATAGGATCAGGAAGAGAAAAGGAAACTATTCTTCTTATGCAGGGCATAATTAACCTGTGAAACTTCTTGCCATAGGATGGTCGCTGGTCTAGATAACTATTTTAAAGGAAAGGATAAGCACATGGAGATAGTGGTTTTTCTTTTACATATCCCTCAAATTTGAGTTTGAGAAGCAAAATTTGATTGTCTTTGAAACTCAAAAAAAGTGGGTTCACATTCTAGCATTTTGCCCATTTTAAAATGGCTCTAGCGCGGCAGAATTTTCCTCCTCCCCTGTATTATACTCACCCTTTTGTGAAGCCCATTTTTGCAAAATTAATTAAATGAGATCTTTCCCCCCTTTGGGAAAGATCTCCCATGTGCCACCCCAGCTCAGGAATGCTCCCATGTGCCACCCCAGCTCAGGAATGATCATCTATCTAGAAGAACAGTGTTTTATTTCCACTTTAAAAGGAGGCTGTTCATTCTTCTTCTTCTTCTGTATTGGAAAGAATATCTAGCCAGCGATAAACTGGGTGTGTGTGTGGGGGGGGGAGCCATTTATCTTCTTAGCAGCTAATTTTCCATGGAAGCGGGGCGGACAAGAAGCAGATACAGTTTGTGATTTCTGTCCCCTCCAGCATTCTCTGTCCGTTGGTTAGGGAGTTTTCAGAATTCTCAATAAGCATAGTCTCTTGTGTAGTGAGTGTAACATGTAGCCAGGCTTTAAGGGAAAGCCTTTCCAGATCGAATTATCAGACAGACGTGAGCCCCAACATGAGTTCTTCTTCTTCTTCTTCTTCTTCTTCTTCTTCTTCTTCTTCTTCTTCTTCTTCTTCTTCTTCTTCTTCTTCTTCTTCTTCTTCTTCTTCTTCTTCTTCTTCTTCTTCTTCTTCTAGAAATTAAGCACTGAGCAATGCAGGGCTATTCCCTTTTTTCACAGCCCCTTTGCAAGTCCACCGAGTGAATATGGACTATCTACTGCTTGTGATCAAACTGCTCTTTTCTCCCAGCTTCTGCTTTCTGCCACTTTTACATGTCGGTCAGCACATATTTTCCACTGAGTTTTGTGTTTGTTTTTGTTGTGTGTGTGTGTGTGTGTGTGTGTGTGTGTGTGTGTGTTTAAGCATCTAGATGCAAACTGAAAATCACTCAAGCTTTTGCTTGGGGGAACCTTCAACAGCTGGAGCATGGTGGAGGCTTCAGTCAGGAGGACTCAGGTGCATCCTTTCAGTTCCTTCCTTATCAAAAGTTATCAAAGGCAAAGATGCATTACGCAAAGGCAGGTGGCATAGAAGAAAGGCCAAAAGCAAGTATATTATTTTCCCCTGGAGGAGCCTTAAAACAACTTGCAGTAAGAATCATACATCCACACGGGGGTTCCCGGGCAAAATCCCCAAATAGGAGAATAGCATTGTTTTATGCTTCCACTTCTCCTAGCAGTAAAAGGCAGCCTTTGACACTGTCAGCTAAGCTTTCTTGTGAGAATAGAGTATTAGAGTCTTGTGGCATGATTTGTAACCTGTTTATTTGCTATTTACAAGTTCAGCATTGGAAATTAGGCAAGCACCCAGGCAGACAATGCTAGTCTATAAAGCAGCTTCAGTTTCCTAACAGCTAGTTCCTCTTTGGAGTCCTCTTTCCCCTGCAAGGCTCCTTCTTGCCACCCAGCTGCAAAAACTCAGACTTCTACCTCCTTCACTGGTTACCCTAACTGCCAAACGACATCTCCTTCAGCTCCACCCAAGTGAATATGGTGTGTTCAATGCTCCTCAAGCTCAAGTAAGCATCTTCCGTCAGCAAACCATATTATACAAAAGCCTTGAGGGAAGGTCATTGTGCGTGTCCAATGAGGATGCTTGAAACAGTAGAACAGAGGTTCACAAACAACGTAGAGGTGTTTTAGAATGCTGAAGTTAGTACATTTTTATCCAGTTTTCTCAAAGCATGTTATAGGGACTCAAAGCCATTGAGCCGGTGTGGCGTAGTGGTGAGAGTGTTGGACTGGGGCTCGGGAGATCCGGGTTCTAGTCCCCGCTCGGCCATGAAACTCACTGGGTGACTTTGGGCCAGTCACTGACTCTCAGCCCTAACCTACCTCACAGGGTTGTTGTGAGGTTAAAGTGGAGAGGAGGAGGAGGATTATGTAAGCCACCACCTTGGATTCCTTGCAGTAAAAAAGGCAGGGTATAAATCTAATAAATAAAAATAAATTAAAGCATATTACAACAAATACTGCAGCAAAATGCGAACGAGGCATTTCTGGCAAAACTCAACCTATCTGCTCTATGCCTTATTAGTGCATTTCCCCCCTTTCTTTCTATGCATAGCTGTTGAGACCCCCCAGAGATTAAAATTCCATGAAATTTCATCTGAGTGTTTTATGTCTTGTTAGTTTAGCACTAATCCCACTGCTATTACTAAATATTTCAGGAGGATTGCAGTGATGGATGCATCTTACTCCAGATGCTTCCAAAATGGTTAGTCCCTGGTGGCAGTCGTCCCTAGGATGCCCAACTCTTAAGAGCAAGTCATCATTTGAGCCAATGTCCAGTCTTAGAACCCATTTTGAATGCCAGGAGATTTGCTCTGTAATATGTGGCTCTGAAGAGTGCTTCTGAAAATGTGCAGAATGCATCCCTTTCACCAGAATAGCTACAACCTATCAGTACACTGCTTGGGCCTGAGTAAAACAATAGTTTCTTGGAAAATTTATTTATTTATTTATTTGTTATATTTATACCCCACCTTTTTTCCTGCAAGGAACCCAAGGCGGCTTACATAATTCTCCCCCTCCTCTTCCTCTCCATTTTATCCTGACAACAACCCTGTGAGGTAGGTTAGGCTGAGAGTCAGTGACTGGCCCAAAGTCACCCAGTGAGTTTCATGGCTGAGTGGGGACTAGAACCCAGATCTCCCGAGTCCCAGTCCAACACTCTCACCACTATGCCACACTGGCTTGAAAGTAATGACGGACATTGAAAGTAATGATGGGCAAGCACCCCTCAGGTCAATTCAGAATCATCTCAGCATTTACTCACCTGACCCCCACAAGGCACAATCCATAGGCAATATACATCCAATCCACTGGCAGTCCACATAACAGACCAGCGGAAATCATGGGGGATCCTAAGTGCACCTCATCCAGAGGAAAGGCAAATTAAACCCCATAAAGTAACTTGAGCTACAGCCCAAATGAATATTTGCAAATATTTGAAAATTGCCAAAATGTTCCATTTCCAATCCAGTAGATAAATGAGAAATCTCCAATTTAAATTTGCATTTTTAATTAATTTATTTTTTTCTCCAGATTTGGCATTTGAGTCCTTCAGACTTGTTGGCAGCTCCTGTTTTGATTTTGGCTTCAAATATGAAATCTCATAAGATGTTAGCTTGCTGCTCTGGGAGTTTTCATCCTGAAGAGCGGGATAACAAAATTCTAACACAAATACATAAAATATTGTATACAGCTGCACATTATCTATCAGATGCTGTCAGAGTACTAAATAGATTTCATAGATCATAGAGTTGGAAGGAGCCTACAAGGCTATCGAGTCCGAACCCCTGCTCAATGCAGGAAACTAGAGGAGGGGTCTCCCACCCAAGTAATAACCAGGCCTGACCCTGCTTAGCTTTCCACGCTCAGACGCTGAGCCAGCGTAAGCCACAGGCCAGATCCTGCAAGCATGAATTCCGCCAATGCCTACAACAGAGTAGTATAGCATTGCTAATCTTTATTAAATTACCTTGAGTATGCATCCAAACAGGGAATCTTATTTTTCCCATGCCTGCTGTCTTATTTCAATGGAAGCACACACTCACACATAGAAAAAGAGATGTTTAAGTTCTGCCAGGTGGCTTCGTAGCCAAATCCAGCCTCGTGATAGCTACTATCCAGTTCCCAATTCAGAAGCAACTGTGGCTATTTTTAGGTTACAGGATCTGCTGCAATCACGGGACCAAACAGAGCAGCCCCCTTTTAGGGATGAGATGGGACCCTGGCTCTGTCACCCACCATCACTTTATCAGAAAAGCTCTGCTTGATCAGACTGCGCATCAATCAAATCCAACGTTTTGTGTTTGTGGCGAGCCAGAACCCACCAGGAAATCCGTGAAGCAGGCATAAAAGCCTCTTCTGCTGCAATTGGTATTGAGGTACACTGCCTCTGTACCTAGAGGTTCCATTTAACTCTCGTGGCCAGTAGCCACGGATAGACCTTTCCTCATCCATGAATTTGTCTATAAGAACACCGAGTGGCCCTCCAGTAAAACTAGTTGCTAACCTGGCAATGATGTCCATTGTCCAACTTGCAGTCTTGCTCAATATTTTTCCCACTTCCCTCTCTATTAAGTGTCCTTTAAAAAAAAAAAAAAAAAAGCACAAACACTGAAACTGAGACTATCCTGAACCACAATTTCCCAGTCATTTTCTTTTGTTCAGCTCCTCCTCTTTTCATCTCTGCTTTAACGGTGCAAACAGGAACGCAACAAAGACAGACTGAACTCTTATGAATAATCGGAAACAAATGGTAGGAGCAGTAAGATATGTAAAGAAAAAAAAATGTTTCAAACGCAAAACTGGTGAATCGTATTTACAAAAATACAACCCAGAAGAAAGTTACCAGAAACACTGGGGTAGGGTGGGGTGGGGTGGATCAGCTTCAAAACTAATATGAGAAAAAACATAGGTAAATGGGTGGAGGTGGGGGAATCTAAAGCAGAACGGGCAGTAACAAAGACAAAAAGAAAATTTGTAAATCTCAGAATTCCAGACTTTATATTTGGGCTGCAATTCTGTCTAAATATACCTGGGAGCGGGACTTACTTCTGACTAAATATGCATGGGATCAGGCTGCAGGTCTTTTAGATCAGCCCCCCCCCCCCCCCAGTTTTTATCCTGAGCGTGACGCTTCCTGACTCCCAGTCTGAGGAGGAGAAAGAAGAGCAGCAAAAGCAGCCTGGAGAGAGAGAGAGAGAGAGAGAGAGAGAACCGCCTGTATCGGCTTACCTGGCCCTGGTGATTCGTGTTTCCACTGCTGCCTCAACACTCAGAACTGGGGGATCCTGTTTAGTTTACCATTTCATGTTAACTACCAAATACAATAAATATTAAATACTGTTGCCTCATAGCTATCAAATATCCATGGCTGAATGTCAAATATCACCAGATGTCAAATTACAAAGTAAGACGCCAAACATTCTGTGAATAAATATCCACACAAATATTTATAATCAAAATTCACTGAAGAGAATCTTGAGGAACATTTTGTAGAGCAAATTCTAATGAGCTAAGCTGAATAGTAAATAAGTCCTCCCGAGTCATACATATGGCTTCTCCGTTAGAACAATCCAAAACAGAATTTGCCTTTGACTCATCATTCACGTTGCTGACTCATATATAGACTGAGATTTGTTTAGAATCCCTTGATCTTTCTCTCTGATTTTGACCCTAGGCAGATTTCCCCCTATTTTGTATCAATTTTATCTGGTTTTTTTCCTGCCCCGTGTTGATGTCTCAGGGTTACTAATAGTATAGCTGATGTAGCAATGTGATGACGGGCCAAACTAAATGTTGTGTTGGGAAAGAGTTGTGCACTACACACACACACACACACACACACACACATCACCACCACCACCACAGTTCCTCTGCTCAAAATTGCAGCCTCTTAAGACTATTTTCCATTTTTGAAAATCTGCCATAATTTCATTACACACATTTGTGCAGAATGGAATATACCCCTTAGCTGGATTCAGTTGCCATTTTGTGCTCCCCCGGAGGAGTTGCACACTGCACTGACATAGAGATGTCTGTGGGTGCACAAGTTCATGTTCTCTAGTTAAATTGGTTTTGTATTGCTTCAGCTGTATCCTGGTTAAGCTAAAACTAGCCCCCAGAAATATGGCCAACACTTGTCACAATAGGTTGTTTCCAGA
Organism: Shinisaurus crocodilurus; assembly: GCA_021292165.1. NCBI lineage: Eukaryota > Metazoa > Chordata > Lepidosauria > Squamata > Shinisauridae > Shinisaurus > Shinisaurus crocodilurus. Next base: position 267,712,090 of record CM037877.1, on the reverse strand, counting down.
GGGGTAGCCATGTTAAGTCTACGTCAACCTAATCAATAGGTGGTTGCTACATTTTGGCATGACTGTTGTGTGGGTGCCTATTGGTTAGTACCCTGACAAAGAACATGTTTCTCCTCCCTTTAAAATGCCTCAAGCATTTTGATACCATATTTTTAAAGTTGACTTATTATTAATATGTTTTTAGTACACAAAAGGATGAATGCATATCCACCCATTTACCCTAATTAAAATTACCAAGACTCCATTAGTCTTAATTTCACAGTATCCTGTGAAGTCTGTACTCCGTATGTTAGGTATATGTAACTAAACCCCAGTATAAATAAACAGCCTCCTTCCGACCCCAGAAGCTGTGGTTGGACTTGCATGGCTATGTATTATGCGTGGCAGCTTAAAATCTTTTGCCTGGTGTTTCTGATGCCACAAGCAGATGGGTTTGGTAGCTTCTGGCAATGCACTGAGCTGAGTGTTATCTTGCTGTTCCAGCTGCTCAGAAATCCAGAACCTCTCCTGATCTCTGGTGACCACAATTGAGGGTCCAGAATCGCAGGATGTCAAAAGGCAATCTGGATCAATCAATGGGTGGAAGAAATATTAAGATTACTCATCGAGAGAAAAAAGTGGTCTAAATAAATGAAATATTCCCATCATCTGTGACCTTACCTGGAAACCCTGGGTTAGATTTGGGTTTAATCATACTTTGATTTCAACAGGTCTACTGTTAAATATGACTAAATCTGGATCCCTGTTTTTGATCCCCTGAGTATGGCTAAACCTGGATCCCATTTTTTTAAACTGCTGCTGCAGTAAGCCTCTCAAGTATCAGACTCCAAAACCCAGGCAGGTCCATCTTGACTCCATGTCCTCATTTCTTTTCTCTGTCCTCTCTTCCAGGGATGGGGACTCGGACTCCAGGACTCGACTCGTGAGTCGGACTGAGTCCCCCCACTGACTCGAGTACCAATATTTTTAATGGGACTCGAGACTTGACTTGGGACTCGAGACCAAGGACTCGTGTTCCAAAATCGTGTTCCTCAAATGCAGTGCTTCTCAAATAGTGGGCGGGCCCCCCAGGGGGGGGTGCGAGGCTCCGTAAAGGGGGGCTCGTTTGACCTCAGTTAAAAGTTTTTTTTTAATATTGTGTTCCTTTAAATCCTGTGCTCCTTTAAATCTTTTCTGCTACAGTTAATAAAGCTATTCTTTGTTGTAAATTGATCCACATTTCTTTCTTTTTTTATTCTCTTATACGTTAATAAGGATACAGTGTTATGCAGAAGTGTACTTATAACAATTTTATAGACAAATGATACTATTTACAGTCGCGCAGGGGGTGCGAAATGTTTTCTTCTTCCTAGGGGGGGCATGACAGAAAATAATTGAGAAGCACTGCTCAAATGCAACATGGATAGGTTTTAGGAAGTACAGCAAGTTTATTTTTTAAATCATTTTCCTAAAATGCAACCTTTCAGACATTTTGGGTTTGGCTGCATCTGCCTGCCTGTTTGGGATTCCCTGCCTCCTCTGCCTGCCTGGTCTCTTCTTAACCAGTTCCACAGTTTGAATTGTCCAAGACAAAGGCCTCTGCCTGTCTGGTTATTTTGGGTTTGTCTGCCTGGCCTGTTTTAGCCAAAATTAGTTGCAGAGTTTTGAAATAAAAAGGCACACTTGTGCCTAGAATTAATTTAAGCCACACATCTGAAATAGCCTTATTTTGTTGGGGAAAAACCCCATTGATTTTAATAGAGACTCGTGGAGTCAGCTTTGGGAGTGACTTGTGACTTGTGACTCGTGAGTCACCATTTTGGACCAAGGACTCGGACTCGGACTCGAGACTCGGGTCCAAAGACTCGTGACGCGACTCGTGACTCGAAACCAAGGACTCTTCAACATCCCTGCTCTCTTCAGATGTTCCTCTTTCCTCTGTTTCCTCTTTTCCTTTTTTCTTTCCCTTTCTCCTCTCTTTTCTCTGGGCAGTTGTGGAGTAGGGAAAACTGAGTCGGAGGAGGTGGGTTTCATTTGCCTACATTTCGTTTAATTCCATTACATTTCTACTGTAATTGTTTAAAACTTGTAATGGTTTAAATCCAATCTGTTCCCCAAAATATTAAAAAGATATTGAAGAAGTAAAGAAGAAAACAGAGAAAATAACCATTTAGCATTATTTTAATTGCCATCTGTTATAGAAAGAATAGTGTGGCTGTCTCCTTTCTATGGATACTTGGCTTTTACCAATCTCCTTACTTTTAGGAGATGTCTTCCCTCCCCCAGAAGATGGCTTGCTTAAAGTCAAAGGTGAATACACAGAAAAGGAAGATGGCATTTTGAAATCTGAGGCAATGGAAGCCCAAGGAGAGCCTGGGATCCTTTATAATTGTCGGCGGGAGTACGGAGAGTATGGCAGCATTGAGCTAGAGCGGCATTCCGGGCCGTACGACCTCGTCAGGCCAGCTAGTGGAAAGCTGAATTGTGACATCTGTGGACTGGGCTGTGTCAGCCTCAATGTCCTGATGGTGCACAAGCGCAGCCACACTGGTAAGTACTTTGAGATCAGCAACATTTAGGCTTTTTGGATGGCCTAAAAATGTTGAAAGCATTTGATCTGAGGAGGATGTGCTAGAAACCAGTAATGGTCTAGTCTAGTAAGGTTACTATCCCCGTCGAGTTGGGTGCGGGACAAGGTGAGGAGGATGAGGATGAGGCCAGAGGACATTGCATGGCATGCCCAGTTAGGAGGCACACTGAGAAGAGTGACACATGCGGAAACACAGGGAACAGGGTTGCTGCTCTCACGTTTGGTGCTTACTACCCTTATGCACTCTACAGCAGTGTTCTCCCACCTTGGGTCCCCAAATGTTTTTGGCCTACAACTCCCAGCATGCCCCAGCCAGCGTAGCTGGCTGGGGCATGCTGGGAGTTGTAGGCCAAAAACATCTGGGGACCCAAGGTGGGAGAACACTGCTCTAAAGGTAACCCTTTCTGGTGAAGTATGTGACTAATTTTAATTAAAGCGGAAAAGTGTGCTGCATGCAGCTATCAGAATCTGTGGGACTACCCCAGTTTGAGGGTTTCCCCCCCTTAGTCCCCCTCTGAAGCCTCCCTCTAGTTCTCTTTGGCCAGAGATGGGTGAAGGAACCTCTCTGCCTGATCTCCCTCATGCTCCTTAGGGCTGAATTAGTTGTTGTTTTTGTATGTGTGTGGTTATATAGCAGAGACTACCTGCTCTTAAGATAACAAGTCAATGGCTTTTCCTCCCCTTATGCATGCTGTTTTTAAGGTGAGCGCCCTTTCCATTGTAACCAGTGTGGGGCCTCCTTTACTCAGAAGGGCAACCTTCTCCGTCATGTTAAACTTCACACGGGAGAAAAGCCATTCAAATGCCACCTTTGTAGCTACGCCTGTCAAAGGAGAGATGCGCTCACTGGTCACTTAAGGACACATTCTGGTAAGTGCCTTCAAAAACATCTTTTCTCTAGATTGAATGGACACGGTTCCTTCACTTCTTTTCTTGTGGTCTGTCTCCTAACCCCTTTACCATCCCCATGTTTATGAGAAGTTATCATTTTGCATCGTGAGATTGCGTGAGGGTCAACCCAACCGCATAAGGTTGATCAAAAGTCATTGAAGCTGGGGTGGGGTGTTCGTTCCACTTGCACAGATGGCTGTGGTGAAGCCAACCTTTTTGTTGCTGCTGTTATAAGCAATGAATAGTAGTGTTCTCCAACAACCTTGGGTCCCCAGATGTTTTTGGCCTACAACTCCCAGCATGCCCCAGCCAGCATGCCCCAACATCTGGGGACCCAAGGTTGGAGAACACTGGTATAAAGAGAAATGATGGTTAGTTATAGTAACCAGTAAGGCCAATGAGAAAGGAAGTGGATAAGCAAGGGAGGTTTGGAGAATCCGGGACTGTGAGTGATGTTCTTGTTGATCTTGTGTCCCACAGCTAGGCACCTCTCGCTCTGCCTCAGTTTCTTCCATCTGTAAAATGGGTACAATTGGAAGCAGAGGGAAAATATTCTTAGTTCAGTGCCATTGTCAAATATTTAGGTACACTGGGCAATTGGGCATCTGGGATTTTTCTAGTCCTCGATTCAGTCTGATCAATCTTGCAGGACTGTTCTGGGGATGAATTAAGTCATGGTTTAAGCACTTTACATGGTAAAATTGGTGTGTAAATAAAAAGAAGAAAAGATAATGGTCCTTTCCTTTACTTGCTTGTTTCTAGTGGAGAAACCATTCAAGTGTGAATTCTGTGGACGGAGCTATAAGCAAAGAAGTTCATTGGAGGAACACAAAGAGAGATGCCGAACTTATCTTCAAAATACTAGTCTCAGTGAACCTGGTGAGCTCCTCAAACTTAATTATATGCAAACTTAATTATATGCAGAAATATTTCTAAGCTGCCTGAAAGGGCAAGAGCCTATACAGTGATACAGTTTGAATATGCTGTGGGAATCAAAGAATTGTGGGCATATAGAACTTCTCCCTTAATGGTGAATTTTATACAGAGATGGCATAAACAGGTGGTTTTTTTCTTAATTATTATTATTTACAGCATTTATACCCCGCTCTTCAGCCAGAAAAGGCTCCCAGAGTGGCTTTCAAAGATTAATAATAAGACAGTCCCTGCCCTCAGGCTTACAATCTAAAAGACATGACACAAAAGAAAAAGGGATTGGGAGGGAGGAGGAAGAAAGCAAAACTCAGATTGCAAATGCTGCCAGGAACCAGTTCAGCCTCAAAGGGTATGTTCAGCATAGGATTGGCACGTCCTTCTGCAGAGGTGCCCCCCTTTAAATGTCCTGAGGCAGTGGGGAGAAGATATAGCCACCATATCACCAGCAGCCTTACCCAGTTCCAACCCATCCCGCCTCCTATACCAGGCTGGCTTCTGGTTTTACCCCACAGACAAATGTAGAGAGGAGACCTACTGGAGGAATGGGGTGGAAGGCACAGTGGCTGTCTTGAGGCATAGGCTGCCCAGAATCTGTGTGTGTGTGTCGAACAACCTGATTTGTTTACAGGGACCTGGGACCATTCTGGTTTGTTGCTTCTGCAGTCCAGATGGATGGAGCGTTCCTGGCTGGTGCTACATTCATGCTAGTTTACATGAGTTCAGCCGAGAGGTTGCTTCTAGTCTGAAGGTAAACCTGCAGTTAGGCTACTACTGTCACGCATGACGAATTGCGAGGGACAGTAAAGGGAGCAACGGGATTTTAAAAAGAGCTCATTGCCTTTCCTCCACTCTAGGAATGGGATGGGGACCAGGGAAAGCTTCTTCTGGCTGAGCCCATCTCCCGGGCACCAGGGATCACCTCAGTGGCAAAGGGAGCCAGTGCCCTCTCAGTCTCCCTCTGCCCTTGATATGGTGATAGGTCCGGAGAGAGAGATGCTCAAAGAAAAAGAGTGCCTGTGGCAGTTTTTGAGGCACTTAGAAAGGAAGCAAGGCAGGGAGGGGTTGTTCCAACTTCCTACTCTTTTGCCTCATAGATCTTTGTGTTGTTGTAAGCTGACTTGAGTGCCTCGCTAAGGCACAATGGTGGGATACAAATGTTTTTGATAAATAAAATAAGCATTTCTCTCCTAGGGTAGGGAGTCAGAGTCTCTAGCATGGGTACAATGCAGAACCGCTCCATTTTGTGTCTTCAGTGTCCACACAGGGACACGTTTGGTTACAGATGGATAGGTTATTATTTAGCTATATTTCATTTCATTTCTTTTATTACATTTCTATACTGCCCAATAGCTGAAGCTCTCCGGGCAGTATACAAAGATTAAAAATATATTATACATAGTGTAAAAACCATTTACATACAAACATATGAGCAAGACAGCGCACACAGAGACACACATATATCTAAAACAATTTTAAACAATCAACAATAAGACAAATCTAGGACCTGATTAAATACTCATCATATGCTGCCAAATGCCTGAGAGAAAAGAAAGGTCTTAACCTGGTGCTGAAAAGATAACAATTTTGGCACCATCATGAGGCAGGCCTCTTTGAGGAGATTGTTCAATAATTGGGCAGCTACTACCAAGAAGGCCTTCCCCCTTGTTGCCACTTTCCAAGCCTCCCTCAGAGGAAGCACCTGGAGGAGGGCCAGGATCTCTTCTCAATCATCCCAGTTTGCAGGACACGGAATAATGGGCTCAAGTGACAGGAACCCAGATTCCACCTAAACATCAGGAAAATTTTCCTGACTGTCCGAGCAATAAGACAATGGAACCAACTACCTAGGGAGGTGGTGGGCTCTCCCACTCTGGAGGCATTCAAGGTGCGGCTGGACAGACATCTGTCAGGGATGCTTTGACCTGGATTCCTGCATTGAGCAGGGGGTTGGAGTCGATGGCCTTGTAGGCCCCTTCCAACTCTACTTTTCTATGATTCTATGAAATGATGAGCGTAGTGTATGGGTAGGTTCATGCCGGTAGAGACACTCTGTCAGGTATTATAGTCCCGAGCAGTGTAAGGCTTTAAAGATGAAAACCAGCATCCTGAATTGGGCTCAGAAACATACAGCAGCCAGTGCGAAGCAGGCCGGAATCAGTGTTATATGTGTGGGCCTTCTTGTCCCAGTTATCAATCTGGCCGCCGCATTTTGCACAAGCTGCAGCTTCTAAACCAACTTCAAAGGCAGCCTCATGTAGAGCACATTACAGTAATCTAACTTGGAGGTTACCAGAGCATAGACAACTGAAGCCAAGTTATCCATGTCCAGATAGGGCCACCAACCTCAAGTGACAAAGATGGCTCCAGGAGAACCCCCAAGCTACGAACCTGCTCCTTCAGGGGGAGTACAACCCCATCCAAAACAGGTTGAGTACTCTCCATCCAGTCAGAAGAACCACCCTCTAACAGCATCCCGGTCTTGTCTGGATTGAGTTTCAGTTTATTAGTCTTCATCCAGTCTGTTTTCGCAGCCAGGCACCGATCTAGGGGCTAGCGCATCCACAGCCTCACCTGATGAAGATGAAAAGGAGAAATAGAGCTGCATGTCATCAGCATACTGATGACAATGCACTCCAAAACTCTGGATGACTGCACTCAGCAAGGGGGACAAAACCCCAGACCCGACCCCTGCAGAACCCCATACCGGAGAATCCACAGGGCCAAGCAATGTTCCCCAAGCACAACCTTCTGGAGCTGACTCTCCAAGTAGGAGCAAAACCACTGCAATGCAGTACTTAAAATAAAATATTCTGTTTAAAATAAGCACTGCACAAAGAAATTGAGAATGATGTCCCTTCCTGAATGTTTACCATCGACAAGATACCAGGGGGAAGAGTTGGGGCAACAACAACAAAGGAGATGCAAAGACAATTTATTACTTATAATGTAATACTATATCACACCTTCATAAAAGGCTATATAAAAATACATGCAAACAAGAACTTGAAAATAATTTTCTCTTCCGTAAATTTTAATGTCAAATATTCTTCAGATTAGGCTTAGCTGAGCCAGAAACAGTTTTATCTCTGTACATTAGCATAGTTGTTGACCATGCTAGTAGATGCTTGTTCTGCTGGACATGCTGTAAAGCATGCTTGTAAACAGCCACTCCCTTGGTCATCTGTGTCAAATAAGAAATGCTTTTGGGTGATCAGACAAGGAAACGTTTGTAAACTGAAAGAGAATTGCATTTTTCTTTAAGGTCATTGGTATGGTTAAGCTCCAATATTTTGTGTGTATTTGGTAGCGCTTTTGAGATTTGGTTTCAGTATTGGACTGAACATGATAGTTGACATTCAGTGGTATTTAGTAACTGATAGTATTTGGTGGTTTGCTGCTTAGGATACTTCTAACTGCCAAAATGTATCTTTAAAAAATGTTGAGGGATAGTCTCTCATTCAACATTTCAAATTTCACTTTTGAACTTTGGCAAAATGGGGTAATTTTCAAATATCTGTCAGTGTTCAATTCAGCGCCAGTAGAAACACCTAATCACAACATAATCCTGGCAGAAAGAATGGCATTCTTAGAATAACCAGTTAATGCCAGCGTAGAATCTTATATATTGTTTTTGTCACTAAAGGCGCACTCCTATGCAAGTTTAGACAGAAAAAAAGCATGCTGGGAGTTGTAGGCCTTTTTTTCTGTCTAAACTTTTTTCTGCCCCTTGAATGGTGGAGGAAAGTCAGTCATGGCTGCCATAAGCAGGGTGGATGTGTAGATGCACCAAATCTAACTTTACTCCTTCTATAGTGCTTGTCTACTCTGAGGTACCTCACCTACATTTGACTGTTTGACTGCTCCTCTGGAATTTGTCATTGATGAAAAGGTTAACGTTTGTGACCACATGGCTGAGAAGGGGAGAAAAAACTCTGCATGCAACATTTCATTCAAATGTGGCTCCCATGCCTGATCAGAGATTCTTATCAGGCCATTAACCGGTTGTCTTGTTCCGTGCTCCATTCCCTTAGTGACCACATCATTTGGTGTGACAGGAAGCAATGGCGCTCATTCAGGTCTCACTTAGCACTTTGAGGTTTTTTGTTAACCATACCCTCTCGCTCTGAAAAATGTGAAGCCGTGGGTTTTGGGTGATCGAAGTCACATGTTGGGAACGGCTTGAATTTCCTCCCAAAAAGGCACGCCATCATGACATTGCTAGAATGGAGGATCGGGGGGGGGGGGCATAATGACCAGTTATAAGGTGGGCAAATATAGTGAAATTTACTTCTCCCCCCATCTCCCTTTTTAACCCACTGGGCCACCTGTAGCCACTATGAACTCCCAGCCACTACTAACCAAACTAATCTTTCATTTATCTCACAACATCTATACCAGTGTTCTCCAACCTTGGGCCCCCAGATGTTTTTGGCCTAGCTGGCTGGGGCATGCTGGGAGCTGTAGGCCAAAAACATCCGGGGACGCAGCTGAAGCCTCACATGATGGAATGTCATGTGACATCCATACAAAAACAGTTCTCTGCACATAGAAAACTAGCATGCCAGGGAGAAGAGTTCTAGGCTAGTCTCCTTCCTGGCATGCTATTTCCCTATGTGCAGAGTTTTTTATTTGTTTCTATGGAGGAGCTTTCAATCACGTGAGCCACATCTGTGGCTTGAAGTGGTACATCCCAGAAACATCCCAGTGAAAACTAGGGACACACAGCCATCTCCCTATAGGGTATCAGCAAAAGTGTTGGACTCATTACGTATAGCTCTAATAGGGCCAGAGAGAAACAATAGTGTGTTTTATAAGGTCTGTTTCCTTATACAGAGTGAGCATTGGAAACTTTATGGTGCCTTTTGTAATAAACTGGTGAGGCTTTTTTCTTTCTTTCTTTTTACAATTATACAAATTAAGTATGAGGGATCAGGCAGGCACCCAGACCTGTCAGTATTAATCTTTCAAGCAAATAGCATGTCCTTGAAGACTTCCACTCCACCCCTACTGAAAGGACCCATCTTGCCACCCATCTGCAAAAACTCAAGACTTCTTTCTTCTTCAACGGCTACATTCCAGACCAAACTGCATAACTGTTTCATTTCAATGGGATCTGTCCAGTAGCCACTAGCCATCAAGGCCATTAATACTGATTAAGCAAGCATCTTCATTCAACTAGCAAACCACTGTACAAAAGCCTAGGCCAGTGTTCTCCAACCTTGGGTCCCCAGATGTTTTTGGCCTACAACTCCCAACATGCCCCAGCCAGCGTAGCTGGCTGGGGCATGCTGGGAGTTGTAGGCCAAAAACATCTGGGGACCCAAGGTTGGAGAACACTGGCCTAGACCAACAGTCAGTAATCTCTTCACTTGACATAACTCAATGTTCCCTTGTCCTTGTTAGTTTCCCCCTACATCCCCAAGCATCCCCATACTTTGATGTTAGCTCACATGTTCTCTCCCCCTTTCCCCCCACATGTTAGAGTTATATTTATCCTCCTTCTTCCCACATCTTTAAACGGAAAACAAAAACTGAAAAGTGAAAGGAAGTAGAAGAGAAAGAAAGAAAGAAAGGAAAAACCAAAAAACTGAAAACTTTTACAGCCCAATTTTATGGAGAAGGAGAGAGAGACTCATCCTAGAGCTCAGATTGCTAAGGGGTTTTCACTGAGGCTTAAAGTGGTGGTTGCTTCCATCATCTTTGTAATGTGAATATAAACTCTACATTGGCCAGAACTCTAATTTCCATTACTTCTCCTCCTCTGCTTTCTCCTCTGCATTAGGTAAGGCAATTTAAGCCTCACTTCTTAGTCCTGAGTGAGTTCTCTTTTTAAGTACCGTAGTAGTCCTGTTTTGTACAGGAAGGGGTTCTTTCTTTTCCCTCTCTGTCAGACCTTTTTTCCCCCCCCGCTTCACATATCAACAGGGAGGCCTCAGTCTCTCTTTGAGGACCATCCTCCTAGTTCAGAGAGCACAATCCATGTGCACCAACAAAGTTATGTACACAGGAGCATACACCCACATACCCTGCCATCCAGTAGCCCATGCATAACCCCACACCTTATCCCATAGGGGTCCCCAAGGTCAACTTTCTGAGGCTGCACACACCCCAGTATGGCTCCTGTGGGCTGCACCCTTCACACTGGCCAAGATGTGGTTTCTCTAGCCCAGGGCTCTCCAACTGTGGGTCCCCAGATGTTGCTGGACTACAGCTCCCAGAATCCCTTGCCATTAGCTATGCTGGCTGGGCATGCTGGGAGCTGTAGGCCAGCAACATCTGGGGACCCAGGGTTGGAGAGCCCTGCTCTAGACTATATAATAACATATATATACACACCAAAAATTCTGCACCAGGTAATCCAAATTCTGCACCAGAAAGGGCTGCATTCTGTGATCTGTATAAATTACACAACTTGAGCAAGCTTGCATTGTTGATTGGTTATTGCTTGGATGGGAGACCCCTCCTCTAGCTCCCTGCATTGAGCAGGGGGTTGGACTCGATGGCCTTGTAGGCCCCTTCCAACTCTATGATCTATGAAATCTATGATCTTATCTTGCATAGTTTATTCTGGCTTTGCTCATTATGGCTGCGGGGTGTGTGTGTACTGCCCTCAACCACTGAAAACCTTATTCATCCACCTCTCTAGGATTTCAGCAGATTGACCCCGTCCTTTCAAGCATAGCTATGCAGCCATAAAGGCTAAAAACCTGGTTTTTAAAAAAAACACAACCTGAGATTCTTAGGAAAATAAATTCTGTCTCAGCTATCACACTCTGTGCATTTTCTGTACTTCTACAGAATTGCTGCACGTGCGGCACCCTGTGTACCGTGGCCCAGCATTTTCAATCTGGATAATGCCCTAAAAATGAAACAGCCACCGCAGTGATTAATCATGCCCCCTCCCCCTCATCCATTTTGACTAATTTCCGTAGAGCGATTTGGGAGATGAGTGCTTTGATGGCCCCTTTACCTTCAGTTTCAAAATGCTGTGTAAAGTGCAAACCAGCAGATTAAATAATCTGCCTCAGGTCCTTTTTTGTGACTAATTTCAGTGTTAATTCAACAAGTGTGTCTGAGGTGAGTTTAAAACTTAGTTGTCAAAACAAGCAAAGGGTTGGTTAACTTACATTGGTGCGAGTTTCATATGCCATACTATAATATTATGCCTTTGTGGTTGATACTGTAGACCGTACAGCTCTCTGGACTATCCTTATGAAAATTGGATGCCCCAATAAATTTGTGAATATCTTGCGACTTCTCCATGACAACATGACGGCAACGGTTTTGGACAACAACGGCTCTCATGGTGCTCCATTTAAAGTGGGATCAGGTGTTAAACAGGGATGTGTTATCGCCCCAACATTATTTGCCATTTTCATCACCATGGTTTTACATCTTGTCGAGGGGAAACTTCCCACCGGTGTGGGAATTATATATCGAACAGATGGAAAGCTTTTTAATCTCAGCAGGCTGAAAGCAAAAAGTAAGGTAATTACAACCTCCGTTGTGGAACTTCAGTATGCTGATGATAATGTGGTCTCCGCACATTCAGAGGATGATCTCCAAACTATCCTAAATGCTTTTGCAGAAGCATACGAAAAACTTGGTCTCTCACTTAACATCAAAAAAACCAAAGTGCTTCATCAGCAAGTGCAAGCCAATCCTTTGGTGATGCCATCTATCCAGCTTGGCGGGACAATACTGGAAAATGTCGATCATTTTCTCTATCTTGGCAGCTATCTTTCTGTTACAGCTAACATCGACAGTGAAATCCAGCATCGTCTGAGCTCTGCAAGTGCCGCATTTTCTCGAATGAAACATAGAGTGTTCGAGGATCGGGATATTTGTAAGAAGACCAAAACACTGGTTTATGAAGCCATTGTATTACCAACTTTATTGTATGCCTGCGAAACATGGACTATCTATAAACGTCACTTCCACCTCCTTGAAAGGTTTCATCAACGTTGCCTCCGGAAAATCCTGCAAATTACTTGGGAAGATAGGCGAACAAATGTCAGTGTACTGGAAGAAGCAAAGACTACTAGCATTGAAAAAATGATCCTTCAACGCCAACTTCAGTGGACCGGTCATGTTGTTCGAATGCCTGACTGCCGTCTCCCAAAGCAGTTACTTTACTCCCAACTCAAGGATGGAAAGCGGAATATCGGTGGTCAATATAAGAGGTTTAAAGATGTTCATAAGGCTAATCTAAAAAAATGCAATATAAACATCGAAAACTGGGAAGCTCTGGCCCATGAACATCTAAATGGAGGTTGGCCTTTCACAAAGGTTCCATGGACTTTGAAGAAGCCCGAGTGCAAGGTGAAAGGGAGAAACGTGCTAAGCGAAAAGCACGTCAAATGAATCCTTTACAGGACCATCTTCTATCTGGTAACCTGTGTCCTCACTGTGGGAAGCTGTGTGGATCTAGAATTGGCCTCCACAGTCACTTACGGACCCATCGCTAGAGTCTACACAATCTTCTTTAGAATCTCCTCCTTTTATCCCGGAAGACAATCTTACTCGGTCACGAGTGATCGCCTGATGATGACTCTTTTTTTTATAAAGCACAACTTTCCTTCATTAGAAGGACCTTCCATGGGGACAAATTCCAAAGAGGTAGTTATTATGCTAGTCTCCTTCAGCAAAACAAAAACAAACACACACACACAACCCAATAACCAGCAGAGAGTCTTAGTGGCAACCTGCCTGGCCACTGTGGCTAACAGGAGGCTTAACATGTAGATCAGTGTTCTCCAACCTTGGGTCCCCAGGTGGTTTTGGCCTATAACTCTCAGCATGCCCCAGCCAGCGTAGCTGGTTGGGGCATGCTGGGAGCTGTAGGCAAAAAACATCTGGGGACCCAAGGTTGGAGAACACTGATGTAGATGGACCTTTGGTCTGACCCAGCAGAATAGTTCTTATGTTCTTGACCTGAAGTTGATCTTCCTAAATTGCTTGCACAGGGAGATGGTGCTGGAAGAATAAAGATTAATCATATTCCTGGTTAATTTTAAACATTGTAATGGAATGGGTTACTTTATTTTTTGAATTGTTGCCTTATATTAATACTTTCAACTGTTTTGTAAGAGTTTAGTGAAAATTAAGAAAAATATAGTTATATAGAAAGGTTGACAAATTCATTGTGGCATAAGCTTTCAATAGATCAAAGCATCTGATGAAATAGGTTCTTCTTGCCCACAAAAGCTTATGCCACAACCCACTGTTCGTCTTTAAGGTGCCACAAGATCCTCTTTGTTGATTTTGCTTTATTCTAGGATTTATTTGAAAATGATCCCTTGGTTTGTGTGTGCCAGGACTGCTCGGGCTGACGGTCACCCTATGCAAACTGTGTCACCTCGAACACCCCCAACATTTCTTTGTGCCTTCATATAGTATGGAGAAATATAAGTCAAGGGCAAGCTGCTGTTCAGAAAGGTTGTCTGCCATTACCAATCTTCTAATTAAGGAACCACTGATAAACTTCCTAGAAGTTCGGGGCTCTGAGGAACTCGGTTTAAAAAATCACTGTTCCAAATGACGTTGGCACCTTGTTTAATATGATCTGTGAGCCTTATTTGACCTAAAACCAGATCTATTGTTGGAATATGAGGAATATCAGCTATCATTTAAATAACTAAACAGATAAATCTTGTAATTGGACCCTTTTCTCTTTCTGGCATGGAGAGATTTAGCATATTATTATTGCTACGATTGTTATGCAAACTGTGTACATGGTATTTTATTAACATGATATGGCAACAAGGGAAATATCTCTGCACTGAAAAGCTTATGATCTAGAGATTCTGTATTATGATCAGACGATGATGTTAGCTTAATGTTATCTTTGTAAGTCATATGAAAATCCATGTTGACTATTTCTTCACTTTTTGTTATTGCTTTCTCTTCTTAATTTGAAGTGGGCAAGCCTTGTAAACCAGCACACATAATTTCAATTGTTAGTTGTTAAAAAGAGAGAAATCACTGATCCCTTTCTTTCCGTTCAAATTCTTGTCTTCAAAGCCCTCCCTGGCTTCCCCCTGCTCTTATATCTACGCATATATATATATATATATATATATATATATAAAAGTGAGAGCCCTGTCTCACTGACTCATCAGCTTATCCCCTAATTCCCATTAAGATAGAAAGCTGAAATGTGGCATGGTTGTTGCTTATGGAACAATAATAAAAACTACATTGTGAAAACTTTCTTTACAAAAAAACCCGTAAGGGGATGAAAAGGGGTTTTTTAAGTACTCAGAGTACAGGGTAGAAAGTAATCAGTTTTCTAATCCGTTCTCAAAGAACGGGTCCTTCAGCTAGTATTGATATATACCAATGCCTGTGTGACCTTCATGTCTCCAACTCTACCATCCTCCGTAAACAGAAAGTCTCCTATTTTCACGGGCTGTGCCTATTCTCTCTTCCACAGTGCTATCTCTATCTCCTTTCCTTCAAATTTCAAAGTACAAATCTTTCCTTTGCTCAGCCTCTGTCTTAGTCCTCATCTCTTACTGAAATTAAACCTAGGTCTGCTCCATGGTGAGAGTGAGGCCCCCAAGCAGGTGGGGGCTGTGTGTGAATGATGTTGCCACATTGAGGAGGGGGCTGATTGCGTGGACCTTTTTGCACACACATTCTTCCCTTGTCACCCCTCTCCTCCCTCCTTGCAGGAAAAAAGGCGGGGTATAAATATAATAAATTAATTAATTAAATAAATTCCTTCCCTTCCCCTCTGTAAGAAATTACAGTCATGCCTTGGGTTGAGAGCATAATTCGTTCCAGAAACGTGCTTGTAATCCAAGATACTCTTATATCAAAACGAAATCCCCCAAAAAAAAATTTGTACAGAGATTTTTAATTTAAGCCGCACTACAGTACTTGTATTGCAAGACGTTGCTTGTATATCAAGTTAAAAAATAAATAAATAAATATTTAAAAATTTGCTTGTCTTGCAAAACGCTCTCAAACCAAGTTACTTGCAATCCAAGGTATTACTGTAGATATAAGCTCCTCACGGCAAAGACTTGTATTTTTCCTTATGTGGTTGCCATGTATCTTAAGTGTTCTTCATCATCATCATCATCATCATCATCATCATCATCATCATCATCACACCCTCTACTAGCAAACTAAGCTGGTGAGTGCCAACAGGATTGTAGACAAAAATGGGGCCACTGAGAAACAAGAGGGAGGTAGCAACATGCTCAGAAGAATCCCAAGGTTTGCAGAAGTACAAAAATCTTGGGGGGCGGGGGGCTTAAGGGGACAAAAAAAATAATAATCCTAGAACAGTCAGTCCAATGAGAACTGAGTGTGCTCAGTGGCCACAGAATGCTGAGGGTCTGTTGGGAGGAAAAAAGGAAAACGGAGGAGGGGAAATTGAACGGAGTATCCCGGAAGAGGTACTGGCTGGTTGGACCACTGAACAGCCGCACTCCACACTGCAATGTTTTGTTGCTTGTCCCACTTGCAATAAAAATAATGTGTTGGCTCCGCACTTAGTCATACTTAGAGTGGACCCATCGACATCAGTGGGACCTAAGTTAGTCGGGACTAATTTAAAACCTATTGAATTCAATGGCTCTACTCTAAGTCTGATTAAGTCTGGATCCAACCCAATGACTACAACAACAATAACAATAATAGTAGTATTTCATGGTGTGAAGATGTCAAGGTTTCATCAAATTCCTCCCCCCCCACACACACACTTTTTTTTTTAGCACATCAATGGTTGTATAATCAAAGCGCTGATTGTTTTCCTTTTGCAGTTGCCTTTTAAGTGTGCAGGGCCTCTCTGCAGGTGTCTTGCAGTCTTACTCAAAATCAAATGGAAAGTTGGGCGGGACAAGGTCTCCCTCTGCATTTCATAAACTACCAGGTCCATCCAGACTGTTTTCATTAGCAAGAGGAAGTGTTCAATCAAGATGTTAATTCTGTGAGGTTCTTTGCTCCCTATTGTGACTCTGAGAATTGCAAGGTTTGGATGTGTGGTGTTTTGCCCCCAGCTCTGCTGACCACAGGGGTGAAATAGAGGTATGAGAACAAAAAGGAGAAGGGGGTGGTGGAAACCACCACCACCACCATACAGCAAGCTCCATTTAGCTCTCCCTGCTGAACCATTGTGAGCAACTGCTTGTTCTACCCTTTCTTGCTTCCTTTTTAAATCTCTTACTCTTCAGTCTGATTTTTCTTTTCGCTTTTCCCAATCTAGAAAGCGTGGAGGGAAGGCACAGCAAAACCGAGATGGGGACTGAAAGGGCCCTTGTGCTGGACCGCTTAGCAAGCAATGTGGCCAAACGGAAAAGTTCCATGCCACAGAAATTTATTGGTAAGAATGTTTTTAAAAATGGAATCTCTTTGGGGGACAGCCATTGAAAGAGTTGGTAATATAGCATGGTTCTTCTGCACAGGTCAATTCAGAATCTTGTGTTTGTCAGATGCAGGAATTAATAATGTGTCAAATACAGGAAACAGCATTCACACATCAGTGGCGTCGAGAGCACATAATGCGCAGGCCACATGCTGAAGCTAAGCAGGCATGAGCCGGGTCAGTGCTTGGAGGGGTGACTGCCCTGGGCTGCCCACATCTGTTCTCCTGCATTGAGCAGCGGGTTGGACTCGATGGCCTTATAGGCCCCTTCCAACTCTACTACGATTCTATCCAAACCCCTGTGTGGGCCCTGAAGTGTTTATGGTGCTTCTTTTGTGCCTGTCTTCTCCACTCAATTCAATGAAGTGGGCAGTTTTCTGTGCACCCCTCGGTATATGCAGATCTGTCCCTGAAATGAATGGGAAAGTTCTTGAGGGTGAGGGGTAAACTCTTTGAAACCCCCAAGCCTTAAAGAGATCATTGGATTGATTTCCATTGAAATAAGTGGCACTTCTCCAAGTATATGGATCAAATCACAGACAACCACGATTCAGGGGACTTCTAAACAGTGGGGTTATGTTATTAGGATGCATTCAGATCCCTATGAGGCAGGCAGTACACGAGATTCTGCATCAATTATCCCACTGCGGCATGTGATTGTTCATTGTTGTTCCCCATGCAGCAGAGTTTACAGCAGATATATTTTGTGGAAATCTGTTTTTGCTAACTATCTTCCTATTAATTGTTTAATTGATCAACTCTAAATGCATTTGCATATTTCCAAAATCTCAATAAAAGGTGCCTTTTTTAAATAAGGAAGGCATTGCAAGATAACTTACTATTGCAAGGAGACAACAGCTTTAATATTTTATTTTTCACTTCCTATCACAGCTGGACATCAAGATCAAATAGTGTTAAAAATAATAATCACTCACAGCTACACTATTAAAATGTAACACACACACACACACACACACACACATCACAGCTTCATAGAAACTCTTTTATGTTTAGTTTTACCATTTTTAACGTATTCTGAATATGAAATCTTCATGGAGAACATAAGAGCAATTTTAAAAAATCAATTGCTTGAGCTAATTCTGATCATCTTACCGTAATTTCTTTGCTCAGTTATCCTATAAATTATTAGTATTAATTAGTACTATTTTTATAATGCAATACTAGTATTGTTAGTAGTAGTATTATTGTTGGATTTTTGTTTAATTACTGGTATGCTGTGTGTGTGTGTGTATTACTGTTGATATTTGATAATTGCAACAGGATTATTATAATGAGGTTTCAATTTGCAGAATGACCTTATGCAACTTAGATTGTGTATTGTAAGAGCAAAAGAAAACACCTTCTAAAGGAAAGGGGAAAAAACTAGCCACCTGTGCAAACAATTGATTCATTGGTGCTGTTTGGGTGTAACGGAGGTGTCCAGCAGCAATTTGTGGGTTAGTTAATTAATTAACCCACGAATTGCAGGCATGCTGCACACTGCACAGAAGCTATATCCAGTTTCCTGGAACAACCTACAAATGCAGCATTCATAGGTTCTTTCTGTGACATCCAAACAGGGGCTCTTGGGGTTGTTTGTGAGTTAAACAACCCCAAGTTAACCCAAGAAGAAGCCATGAGTTAACTTGGGGTTTAACCCCATGAACAACCCAACGTTGCCCCTGTTCAAACACCACAGAAAGAACCTACAAATGCTGCATTTGTAGGCTGTTCTAAGAAACTGGAAGTGGCTTGTGCATTGCGCATCTCTGCAATTTATGGGTTAATTAATTAACCCACAAATTGCTGCTGGACACTGTGATAACATCTGAACAGGGTTTTTGTCTGCCTTTTACTTATTAACATTTACAGATACTTCTACATTATCAAAACGTTATCAGTTTAGGAGTCTTTAAAGAAATACATGGAACAATTTAATCAACAAACTCATTGTTTGAGGGAAAAACCTGTTTTTAATTTTTTAAAGCTATTTAGGCTCTAGTGGGCTTCTATAATAAGGGATAAAAAAGAGAGCATTATGGTAAATGAGCATCCCCCCCCCCCGTATTACCTATCGCCACTGATTATTTGCTCATTCATGAATTAATCAATTAAACCTTTAGTTGATTAATTTACTAATTAAAGGCAGGTTTTTCAACTGTTTAACCAGCCTCTGTAGCTCTTCCTTTAACAGCTGCATGACATTAGCAAGTGATGTTGTGTATCTCCATGATTTTAAAAAAAGCTTCACCCATTTAATTTCTCCCCCGGCCAGCTGGCCAGCTAATTAAAGCTTGAAGTCTCAGCAGGTCAGTGGCTAAATTTCCCAAGGGTTTTCATGACACCATATGAAGCAGGCCCCAGAAGAGGCCTAATTTTCCTGTTCTTCACCTCCACGCTGGCTCAGCTTGTCTGAGTGTGGAAAGCTAAGCAGGGCCAGGCCTGGTTATTACTTGGATGGGAGACCCCTCCTCTAGTTTCCTGCATGGAGCAGGGGGTTGGACTCGATAGCCTTGTAGGCTCCTTCCAAATCTATGATCTATGAAATCTATGAAAATCTTTGTGTATCTTTATTATTATTTTTTTAATAAAAAATTCCGGTCCAGAGCCAGAATACTTTTTGTTCCAGGTGTGAAAATATCCAAAGCCTGCACTGAACATCCTCTTCTTTCTTCCCCCACCCTCACCCTTCCACCCAAATTAAACAGCCGCCTGCCATAATTTTATAAGCAGATCTCTGTCACTGTTCTTTTATCTGATCTTGCTGCAAGGTCCTATGACTAACTGCCATGCTCTCTCTCTCTCTCTCTCCTCTCTCTCCTTCTTCTTAACGCCTTGAACAAAGATAAAGTTGACCTTAATTCCCCCCCGCCCCCACTCTGCAAAACCAGACAGGGAGCAATTGTTCACCATAATCACAGAGAGCTCCTTCAGACATTTGCAAACAAGAGCTTTCTCTCACCTATGCAAAAATGAAAAGGTCCTGCATATGAATGCTGCACTGGCTATAATGCATGTACAGGTCCACACAACCTTTCCGGATATTGCAAAGTAACAGCACTACCCAAATGCAGTTGTGATCACGAAGGTAGTGTGGCAGGACTTGCTTGTCCCTGGTGTTGACAGCTTGTCAGCATTTGACACACAGCTTGCCTGAGTGTGGAGAGCTAAGCAGGGTCAGGCCTGGTCATTACTTGGATGGGAGACCCCTCCTCTAGTTTCCTGCATTGAGCAGGGGGCTGGACTGGATGGCCTTCGTAGGTCCCTTCCAACTCTATGACCCAACATTTCAGATGTTAGCCCCCCTACCCACCCAGCAATGATCACACATGTTTGAAAAGCTCAGCTGGGAGTTTACTTATGTGTAAGCGCTATGTAAATGTTGTCCTTCCTCTCCAGCAATATTTAGTGGAGCCTATGGGCTGGATCCAGATTTAGTCACATGCAACTGGGCTGGCAGAAGCAGACCTCTCCTCCCCACGGTAGCCCCTCCAGCCCACTGGAAATGCCACACACAGGGTCCAGGGTCAATGGGGTGGGTCTGTGGTCTGGGGAGGGAGTCCCTGAAAATCAGGCAGAAGCACTTTCCTGTGGACTTTCCTGTGGACCCTTCCATCCACAGAAGGCTGATTCTGGATCCAGCCCAATGCGTGTCGTGGATAGAATATTGGACTCACTCATGCCAGGGAAACCCAGGTTTCAATCCCCACCTTGCTGTGAAGCTCACTTGCCAGCCTTGTGTCAGTCGCTCTCTTTCAGCCTAACCTACCTTGCAGTGTTGTGAGGATAAGATGGGAGAAGCCACATATACTTCCCTGAGCTGCTGGGTGGAAGGGCAGGATAAAAATGCAGTATTTTAAATAAATGACAGGATGTGCTTTACTGTGTTAGGCTGCAAGGACTAAGCCCATCAGATGCTACAGTGGTGCCATTCACCAAGCCCCAAGCAAGCTGATACCCTGCTTTTCACTGGATACCATATAAATACATCAGATCATTTCAAACTGGTGTGTGTGTGTGTGTGTGTGTGGAGAATGATAGCATTTTGTTGTCAGAACTGTCAATCTGTTACATGACCTTCTGGAAACTCATTTTGCAACGCTGCCCAGGTTGCACCTGGGCAATTACTCCTATCGCCTCACCCTAGTTACACTACTGAGCTACCACAGATAAAGAAGGGGAAACCATGGGTAATAACCATGGGTAAAGAAGGAAAAGGTATCACCCGCTGCTTTCTGCAGATCAGGATTGCTATTAAAAACAAAGGAACAGGTCAGGTGTTTTTTTTCCTGGCCAGTTGGCAACCCTAATTCTGCTTCTGTGCTTGCTGAGAGCTCATCAGTCGTATATTTTGGTCAAAAATGGTTAAGTTGTTCCATTTTTAAAAAATTAATTTAAAAAAAACAAAAAACCTGTTTAATCTTATTTTTGCGCCAAACAACTCCCACCAAAGGAAGCTCAATTCACATCTGTTCTCCGTTTCCCTCACGTCAGCCAACCTCCTCCACCCACCAGAATGTTCTGTCACCAGGACCGGTGCAAGGCAGTTTGGTGCCCTAGGCAAGATCAGATATTTAGCGGCCCCCCTTCCCACTTGAGAGTGCTGTATTTTTTTTCAAGGTGTTTCTGCCGCCCTCTTTAGCCCTGCGCCCTAGGCAGCTGCCCAGTTGGCCTAATGGTAGCACCGGCCCTGTCTGTCACTTACTAACTCCCATCAGACTTCTCCTACTCAGTTAGATGGTAGCACGGGAAGGTAAGATAGTGCAGGTGAGCGCCAGGGCCAGATCAAGGCCAGGCCCGCTGATGCCCAAAGCACAGCCCAGTGACGGTGCCCCCTCGGCCCTCCCCTTGCTTAGCTGGCAGGACATTGAGATTCAACAAGTGCTGAAGGTGAAATAAGACATTAAAAACTCAGTTTTCATCAAGGCCATCCCCACATGCCAGAACACACAACTATATTAAATATAAACTTGTTTTTTATTATATTTATTTAACACTAAATAGCAGCAAGCAATATAAGCCCATTACTTATAACTAGGGCAACAGAAAGAAATACACATTTTCCTCACTGTTTTATGCATTTTTAAAATAAAACGGTTATAAAGGAAAAAATGCAAATGCAAAAATTTGTGGTACAGTAATACCTTGGATTGCGAGCATAATCCATTCCGGAAACGTGCTTGTAATCCAAAACACTCGTATATCAAAGCGAAATTCCCCATAGGAAATAATGGAAACTCAGATGATTCGTACCTGGGGGGGGCTCGCCTCTCTGCGCAGCCCCCCCGATGATCGATTCTCCGCGGCGCGGAGGGGCTCTCCGCCCGCTCTCTGCGCCGCTCGAGCCGCCTGCGCAGCTGCACGGGGAGGCGCGGCGTGGCCGCTTGATCTGCCAGCGCCTCACCCTTCTGTTTTGCTGGCTCCAGGGCCAGCTCTCCGTAGAGGGGTGGCGCCAGCTTTCACCGGCTCCCTCCATCTGCCGGCTCCCAGGCCAGCTCTACATGGAGGTGCGGCGCAGCCGCTCGCTCGGCCGGCGGCTCGCCCTGCTATGCCAGCTCCCAGGCGGCCGCTCGCTCTGCTGGCGCCTCGTCCTGCTGCGCCGGCTCCCGGGCGGCTCCACGGAGAGCCAGCACAGCAGGGCGAGGTGCTGCTGGCCGAGCGAGCGAGCGGCCGCGCCGCGCCTCTACATGGAGCCACCCGGGAACCGGCGCAGCAGGGCGGTGAGACACCGGCCGAGCGAGCGGCACGGCTCGTTTTGCAAGACCTCGCTCGTTTATCAAGTCAAAATTTACTTAAGTTTTGGTCGTCTTGCAAAACCGCTCGCAGACCGGGTTACTCGCAATCCAAGGTATTACTGTACTCTGGTACTCTGTAGTGCCCCCCCTTCCCTTGGTGCCCTAAGCACATGCTTATCTTGCTTAATGGTTAATCAGGGCTGGTGAACACCCTCAAACAAATCTCTAAACAGGAAACTCCCCTTTGGCTTTTAAACTTTTTTATTTTTAAAATGAATTTAATTACTTTTCCAAATAGAAAGACAAATGAACGAATGAACAAAAGTGCATCCAGTTTCAATCTACAGTCATGCCTTGGATTGAGCGCATAATTCGTTCCGGAAACGTGGTTGTAATCCAAAACACTCTTACATTAATATCTTGGATTGCAAGTAACTTGGTTTGAGAGCGTTTTGCAAGACAAGCAAATTTTTAAATATTTATTTATTTTTGACTTGATATACAAGCGATGTCTTGTAATACAAGTACTGTAGTACAGCTTAAATTAAAAATCTCTGTACAAATTTTTTTGGGGGGGATTTCATTTTGATATAAGAGTGTTTTGGATTACAAGCATGTTTCCGGAACGAATTATGCTCTCAATCCAAGGCATGACTGTATATCAAAATGAAATCCCCCCCCCCCAAAAATGTACAGAGATTTTTAATTTAAGCCGTACTACAGTACTTGTATTGCAAGACATCGCTTGTATATCAAGTCAAAAAAGATTAAATAAATATTTAAAAATTTGCTTGTCTTGCAAAACGCTCTCAAACCAAGTTACTTGAAATCCAAGGTATTACTGTAGTTGTTGACAGAGAGTAGTACATTTAACAAGCCACTCCCCCATTACTTTACAGACAAAAATATAGGTGAAATCCATTGACTACTTGGATATTTTCTTTACGGTTCTTCATAACCAATTATATTAAGAGAGCAATCCTACGGTCTCTAGGCGAGTGTCCCAGGGACCGTGGGATGGCATGGGATGGGAAACCCTTCCAAGGTCCTAGACAGCACTCCAATCTTGGAAGGGGGAGTCTGAGATCTGACCCCCAGACCCCTCCCCCTTGCAGCCGGCATGGAAAGAACCATGCTGGCTGCTTCTGAGAGGTCAGAAAAGCAACCTGGGAGGAGGAGGAAAGGGGGCGTTCCAGTGGGTGGAGAGAGGGAGAGAGCAGAGAGGCCAGGATACAAGTTATCCTGAGCCTCCTCCAGCCTCCTTCCCTCCCCCTCTCAAGCGACCTCACTAGACGGGTTAAAAAGCCTGTCTAGCGAATATACAGTAGATGAGAGGGCGGGGAGGCAAAGATCACCTCCACTGCTCCTCCCGCCCTGCTGGCTTCAGCCTGGCAGGGCATCGGAATCTCAGAAGGCCCCGAGTTCGAGGGCCTCCGAGCAGTGAGGGTGCAGTCCATAGGATTGCGCCCTCAGTCTCTTTTCCATAATCTTAGGAAAGGCTTTCTCAGATATTGCTGCATAGATTCCTGATTTATGTATGAAATAAAACCATGCCATATTTTTTTAAAAAATCAGATATATTGACTTTGCCCAGGGCCAGCCCTCCATGAAGCAGGGTGAAGCCCCCAATCTCAGGTGGCAGAGCAAGAGAAGCAGCAAATAGCACTCTCTCTTACACATGCCCGCCAGGGGAACCTGCGGCCGCCATGCTTCCTCCCTTTGCTACTGCTGCTGCCACTGCCAAAGCCATATGTCTCCCACCCCCACCACTGCTGCCACCCACTCTGCAGATCTTCTCAGAACGAGCCGACAGGTGGCTGAACTCTCTGAAGAGCTGTGTCGCCCAGAAAAGTCAACAGTGTGGCTCTTCTGAGAGGTGGCCACACCCAAGTGCCTGGCTCTGAGGGGTCCTTCCTTATGCACATGATTTTTGGGGTTCATATTTGTGCCAAACATACAAAAATACCCTGATTTACGCAAATTGTGCAAATTTCCTTACCGTTCAAAAAAATGTGCAAACCGCAGGTCTTAGAGACGGAAGTCTGCAGGCTGGCTCGACTCTCATTATAGCGAGTCGGCGGCAGCACAGGGCTGGCAAACTGGAATCCGGGGGACCTGAATCATGAAAATCTATCAGAGTTTCTCCCCCTATCAGATTCCTCACACATCCTTACTTGCAGTACCTTAAAAACTAACAGATTTATTATGTTGCAAGCCTTTGTGGACTAGGGCCTACTTCATCAAATGTGGGAAGTGTTATCAGTTGGCAACTATGGCCAAAGGCCATGAAATGAAAGAGGTACAGAAGGTCTGTCACATTTCTATGCAGAATTCTAATCTCTGTAATAAGATAGGAACACTGACCATCCGTGTATAATATAGTGATAGCAGTGAAGATTATGAGCTTTTCTACACGAGGCATTTATTGTGCGCTCATCATTCCCTACTCATGTTTGTGTTCACGGGTTCTTTAGACAACATTATGACCCTGTAGTTTTGCTTCTGTGTCTAACAAGCACTTTCAGCATGTTTTTTTTTAGAGCAGAGAAAATGTGGCATTTAATTGTGACAGTGAAAGAAACCACTTTTTTCAGTTGTGTATTTGTGCTATTCCACTATACCTCAGTGTCACCTAGAGGTTATGTAGCAGAAAAGCAGGAAAGGAAAAGCTCTTTGTGAAGTGCTTGAATCTCAATTCTGCGACAAAATTGAAAGTAGATACAGAGGATTAACAGCCTACTGTAGAAAAGCTCTATATTAAGCTAACAGCATCTGTAAAGGAAGAGAAATTCCTGGTTTGATTAAGATCTAAATGAATAGAATAACATTTGCTGGTAAATCCTAGTTCACACAGTAGTCTCCTTTTGAAGTCTTTTAGTTGAAGAATGGTGACTTCCAGGAACAGGCGGAAGATAATTAAACCTAAATTACAACGGCTGTGAAGGCGGATGAAGGCTGCAGCAGAGAATGGTTTTCCAATCGTCAGGGTAACCGTGCCATTGGATCTCTGCCGTACTCTGTCAAGTTTGTGTGGTGATTCGTTGTGCACCGATCTCCCCACATAAAACAGTTTCACGCACAGGCGTCTTCCAACCCAACCCATCCAACCCAACCCAACCAAACAAAAAAAAAGTCCCATGGCGACTGGCGAATGGCAACGGGGGCAGGACTGTGAATCTGGAAGCCCCTAGTCATGGACCAGCACATGGGCGGTGGATGCAGACTCAGTCGCCCTGTTCAAGGAACGAGGTAGTCGAGCAGCTCGGCAGCTGTATCCATGACTGAGCAGCCCTATTTAGGATCCACTCTGCTCACCCCGCATGGGGAGAGGGCTAGAAAAGGTGCCCTAAACATAGTCTACCTCTCTCTCCCCTGACTGGATTACCGCGTCCAGTGGGGTCACCATTTTAGCGGTCGAAAAAGACATTTGAATTTTGGAACATGGAATATACGGACATTGCTGGATAACATAGATAGTGAACGCCCTGAGCGTAGGACTGCTATTATTGCAAGGGAGCTGAGACGGTTTAAAATTGACATAGCAGCACTTCAAGAAACTCGAAGGGCAGGAGAGGGACAGCTGAAAGAAGAAAAAGGAGGTTATACCTTCTTCTGGAAAGGACTACCCAGAGGCGTAGCGTGGGGGGTGCAGGGGGGGCCGGCCGCACCGGGCGCAACATCTGGGGGGGCGCGCTTGCAGCTCTCTGCCCCTGCCTGGCTCACCCGTCCGCAGCACAAGCGCCGGCAGGTCCCCGGAGCGCCCCGCGCGGAGCCAGTGCAGGCAGGGAGCCCCGCCGGCTGCCCAGGTCACGTGCACTTCCGAGAGCCAATCCCTGCGCGACCCGGGGTCTCCTTAAGCGGGCCACCGGTTGCCATGGGGACGCCGGCCGGGACTGTCGCTATGGAGACGCCGGCCGCGTCCTGCAGCGGGAGGCGCCACGCGCTGCTGGCCGTGATCGGCAAGGTCGCGATGGAACCGGAGCGGGAGGCGGTGCGCCAGAGCCTCGAGCGCGGTGAGCCGGGTGAGCCGGCGGGCTACGCTGCCGCAGCAGCCCCAGCCCAGAGGGCCTCCTGCGCGGGGCTGCGGGCCGGGGAGGCAGGAAAGGAAGCGCCTGTCCGGTGCGCTCTCCAGGGCCTGGAGAGCGCCCCGCCCGCCCCTGCCGCGCCTTCGCCTTCCTGCGCAGCCTGGGCCGGGCCGGGCCCGGTCGGTGGCGCCGTTGCTCTGCTCTGCTCTGCTCGCTCCGCCGGCCGCTGGATCCGCCAAGGTCGCGAGTGGCCAGCTGGCAAAGGAGCGCCCGCGGTCCAGGCTGTGGGCGCGGCGGCGCTGGAGGGCACCGCTTGCAGGGGCCGCAAGCAAGAGGCGGCTGCCCGCCGGCCGTAACGGCTCTTGGGTTAGGGGGCGCAATCCACGGGTTAGGGGGCGCAAATTACTTGCCTTGCCCCTGGGTGCTGGCAACCCACGCTACGCCACTGGGACTACCTGAGCAGGACCGACGAATACATGGTGTAGGCTTTGCCATCAAAAATGAACTAGTGAACTCTTTGTCAGAAGTTCCTACTGGCATTAACGAACGCCTGATAACTCTTCGATTAAAGCTCGCCAATAACCAACAGGTAACTATTTTGAGCGCTTATGCACCAACATTAGATGCTGATGATGACATCAAGGAAAGTTTTTACAGCCAGTTGGACACTCTCCTGTCAGAGATACCTGGGCGATTTTAACGCAAGAGTCGGCCGTGACTTTGATTTATGGCCAGAAACTATTGGAAAAGACGGAGTTGGTAATAGCAACCCGAACGGACTCTTACTTTTGTCTATATGTGCAGAGCATAATCTCACTATCACAAACACGCTCTTTCGACAAAAGAATAAGTTTAAAATATCATGGCAGCACCCACGGTCAAAGCACTGGCATCTTCTGGATTATGTAATTGTCCGTGTTAGAGATCGCCGCGATGTACTTCTTACTAGGGCCATGGTGAGTGCCAACGACTGCTGGACAGACCACCGACTAATCCGGTCCAAAATGGTTATCAACATTGCTCCCCAACGTAGGCTTCAAGGAAGGAAACCAAGGCGTAAAATGAACACCCAAGTCCTTCAAGATCCTATTAAGCAAACTCGTCTTCAATCACTTCTTAAGAACATCTACCTACGGAACCTAGAAGGGTGATAGAACAGACTGTGGAAACTATCGGGGCATTTCTCTCTTAGCAACCGCAGGTAAAATATTTGCTAGGATTCTTGCAAACCGTCTTCTATCTATTTCAGAAGAGATCCTCCCTGAAACTCAATATGGTTTCCGCCCCTCTAGAGGGACAGTAGACATGATTTTTACTGCACGTCAGCTCCAAGAAAAATGCCGGGAGCAAAATCAACCCCTTTATATGGCATTTATCGATTTGGCTAAGGCCTTTGATACTGTAGACCGTACAGCTCTCTGGACTATCCTTATGAAAATTGGATGCCCCAATAAATTTGTGAATATCTTGCGACTTCTCCATGACAACATGACGGCAACGGTTTTGGACAACAACGGCTCTCATGGTGCCCCATTTAAAGTGGGATCAGGTGTTAAACAGGGATGTGTTATCGCCCCAACATTATTTGCCATTTTCATCGCCATGGTTTTACATCTTGTCGAGGGGAAACTCCCCACCAGTGTGGGAATTATATATCGAACAGATGGAAAGCTTTTTAATCTCAGCAGGCTGAAAGCAAAAAGTAAGGTAATTACAACCTCCATTGTGGAACTTCAGTATGCTGATGATAATGTGGTCTCCGCACATTCAGAGGATGATCTCCAAACTATCCTAAATGCTTTTGCAGAAGCATACGAAAAACTTGGTCTCTCACTTAACATCAAAAAAACCAAAGTGCTTCATCAGCAAGTGCAAGCCAATCCTTTGGTGATACCATCTATCCAGCTTGGCGGGACAATACTGGAAAACGTCGATCATTTTCTCTATCTTGGCAGCTATCTTTCTGTTACAGCTAACATCGACAGTGAAATCCAGCATCGTCTGAGCTCCGCAAGTGCCGCATTTTCTCGAATGAAACATAGAGTGTTCGAGGATCGGGATATTTGTAAGAAGACCAAAACACTGGTTTATGAAGCCATTGTATTACCAACTTTATTGTATGCCTGCGAAACATGGACTATCTATAAACGTCACTTCCACCTCCTTGAAAGGTTTCATCAACGTTGCCTCCGGAAAATCCTGCGAATTACTTGGGAAGATAGGCGAACAAATGTCAGTGTACTGGAAGAAGCAAAGACTACTAGCATTGAAAAAATGATCCTTCAACGCCAACTTCAGTGGACTGGTCATGTTGTTCGAATGCCTGACTGCCGTCTCCCAAAGCAGTTACTTTACTCCCAACTCAAGGATGGAAAGCGGAATATCGGTGGTCAATATAAGAGGTTTAAAGATGTTCATAAGGCTAATCTAAAAAAATGCAATATAAACATCGAAAACTGGGAAGCTCTGGCCCATGAACGATCTAAATGGAGGTTGGCCTTTCACAAAGGTTCCATGGACTTTGAAGAAGCCCGAGTGCAAGGTGAAAGGGAGAAACGTGCTAAGCGAAAAGCACGTCAAATGAATCCTTTACAGGACCATCTTCTATCTGGTAACCTGTGTCCTCACTGTGGGAAGCTGTGTGGATCTAGAATTGGCCTCCACAGTAACTTACGGACCCATCACTAGAGTCTACACAATCTTCTTTAGAATTTCCTCCTTTTATCACGGAAGACAATCTTACTCGGTCACGAATGATCGCCTGATGATGATGGTGACTTCCAGGGCAGTAGCAGAACTGGGAGTCCTGGGAGACTGAAATGTTCTCACACTGGTTTCCAAATATTGCCACTTTTGCTATCATATTTGCATCCAGATTTATATTTTGCATAGGGGTCAACCTGTTTAAATCTGATCATCTTTAAGAACCTTTCTACATCAGGCTTTTATTGTGCACTTGTGATTCTTCACTCATGGTAGTTTGCGGGTGCTTTACATGATGTTGTCATCCTCCAGGGCCTCTCCTGTTCTTTACAACCATTTCCACAGCTTTTTTTAAATCGAGGAAAGTGTGCTATTATTTGGAAATGGTGGCATGAAACCCTTGGTGTATTTGCACAATTCTTCTATAGTGCACTGCCACCTAGTGGTTGTGTAATGGAACATATAGAAAGTCAGAGAAAGAAGCCCCCCCGCCCCAGAAAAAACCATGTGTAAAGGAGCCGATCTTAATCCCACAAAGAATCCGGAAGATCCAGAAGCCTTGGTAAAGTGGTAGGTTAAAACCCTCGTGTAGAAAAGCCCAAAGTCGCCACAAGAATCTTTGTTGCTTTTTCTGCAACTGACTAAAACAGCTACCGCTCTGGAATTTGTCATGGCAAACAATGTTTGCAAAACATGATGGGCTGGATCCAGGATTTGCTTTCCATTGATCATAGAATCATAGAAAAGTAGAGTTGGAAGGGGCCTACCAGGCCATCGAGTCCAACCCCCTGCTCAATGCAGGAATCCAGGTCAAAGCATCCCCGAGAGATGGCTGTCCAGCTGCACCTTGAATACCTCCAGATTGGGAGAGCCCACCACCTCCCTAGGTAGTTGGTTCCATTGTCTTATTGCTCTGACAGTCAGGACATTTTTCCTGATGTTTAGGTGGGATCTGGGTTCCTGTAACTTGAGCCCAATATTCCGTGTCCTGATGGAAAGGCTCTGCTCGCAGGAGGTGCCTCCAACCAATTTTCTGGGATCCTGGCATGCCACCTCCCCGCCTCCTGCACCACAGCTCACCCCATTCAAAAGGGTCCCCTGACCCTCTGTGTGGCAATTTCGGGGAGCTGGGGGGGATGGAGACATCTGCTTCTGCCAGCCCAGCAGCAGGCACCCCAAATCCAGATCTAACCCATTTATTACCAGAGAGATAGAATTGGACATCGCTCCCTGAGCAAACACACATCCAGCAGTAAAGTCAAGCTTGCCATTGTCTATGTGCAGCAAACTTAAGAGAGGCCACAAATACAAGTGTTATGCAGGGATGATCAGCTAAGGGCCATTTCGCTCATTAAACTTCAGCAAACCCAAGCCAATGAGTGTACAATCAGAGTAGGGAGTGCAGCCAGTGACAAATGTACATGAAAGATACATGCGCTTGCAAACATGTGTCTGTCCCATTGGCACATTACATATTTTCACAGCATACACTTAAAAAGCGTAATGTGTCAAGCAGCTTGACATCCAAAAATGCAGCTGGATTTCTCCACACAACCAGATACATTTTTCCCCCCAGGAGCCATGATCACGAACAGGATGTGCACAACGCAGTTCTTCTCGCTAGCTTTTCTTTGTGTGCTTGTATATCTATGTGCAAGGCTGTGTGGAAATAGTCAACAGCATGAACTGAACTGGGACGAGGCCTGCCATACTGGGACAACAGTGTTTGCAAAACGTCAGCCGCGCAGCTTCTGTGCGGTACAGGTTGGCAGTGGCAGAAGTTTTTTTGTGGAGTGAGTAAGAAGGAAACACATGGGTGTCTCAGCGCAACTGTTTTCTGTCGCTATGTTGTTATTGTTTTTGTTTTTTTTAATCCACTCTACATGGCGGCGTTATGTAAAATGTGATCAAAAGAGTGACTCACTCCCTTTTTTTCCTCCACGGCGCACTCCCACCAACCCCTTGTCTGACCTTAGCATGACTGCTTGCTAAATGCTGAGGTGAAAAAAATGATTCATTGAAGAGGGTTGATTCTGTACCTGGATATTTACTCAAAGTTACTAGGGTGTGGGTGTTACTGTCTGTGAAGGGTCCAGATGGGTAAATCTTTGTGGGATCTTGTCCTTGTTCTCCGACCAGAACAAGGGTGAGATAAGCAGGTACAGAAGGTTGGGCAAGGTCAGACTTGCAGCAGCAGAGTAAGATGGGGATGAGGTGGTGGAGTTCCTGAATCAGTAGAGAGATGTCCAGTGTTCTCCAACCTGGAGTCCCCAGATGTTTTTGGCCTACAACTCCCAGCATGCCCAAATGCAGGCAGCTGTGTTGATCTATATAAAATGTTCTCCAACCTTGGGTCGAAGTGAAGAGATTACTGACTGTTGGTCTAGGCCAGTGTTCTCCAACCTTGGGTCCCCAGATGTTTTTGGCCTACAACTCCCAGCATGCCCCAGCCAGCTACGCTGGCTGGGGCATGCTGGGAGTTGTAGGCCAAAAACAACTGGGGACCCAAGGTTGGAGAACACTGCTTTAAAAGGATGCTTCTGTATCTGAAGCATCTGTGGAGCTCAGCTTATGTCTTATATATCAAAAACTCTTGTGTCTATTGGATGCCACCACGTCTCTTTAAAAATTTATAATAAATAGTGTGTGGGGGGAATTATTTATTTATTAT
Organism: Shinisaurus crocodilurus; assembly: GCA_021292165.1. Classification (NCBI taxonomy): domain Eukaryota; kingdom Metazoa; phylum Chordata; class Lepidosauria; order Squamata; family Shinisauridae; genus Shinisaurus; species Shinisaurus crocodilurus. The sequence continues at coordinate 267,680,187 of CM037877.1, read as the reverse complement.
TATATTTATATCCCGCCTTTTTTCCTGCAAGGAACCCAAGGCGGCTTACGTGGTTCTCTTCCTCCTCTCCGCTCTATCCTCACAACAGCCCTGTGAGGTAGGTCAGGCTGAGAGAGTGACTGGCCCAAAGTCACCCAGGGAGCTTCGTGGCCGAGCGGGGACTAGCACCCAGATCTCCCCAAGTCCCAGTCCAACATTCTCACCGCTACACCCAGGGCTTTTTTTCTGGTGGAACTCACCGGAACTGAGTTCCAGCACCTTTTCTTCTATTAATTGCATTACAATTTAATCGCCATCTACTCCCGAGGAAATGTAATCCAAGAGTTCCGGTACCCTTTTCTCCAGAAAAAAAGCACTGGCTACACCATATATAATGCATGTGAAGTACTTTGAACACTTTAACATACTGTACAAATGTTTAGTAGTAGTAGTAGAAGTGCCGCTAGGGTAGTTGAATGGAGAAGGCCGGGATTGTTTTACAGGGGGGGGGGGAACCCTCCACCATTTAAACTTGACGGTGTGTGAGGGGCAGCTGGTATGGCTATAATTGTTGCTGACAGAGAAAGAGGAGGAGTGCAGTGGGAAGTCAGGATTGAAATTTTCCCCTCGATTTCCGTGTATGAAGGTTCTGAGCAAAAGCAAATAATTTTGAGGCTCTAGGACCAGTGTTCTCCAACCTTGGCCCCCAGGTGTTTTTGGCCTACAACTCCCAGCATGCCCTAGCCAGCATAGCTGGCTGGGGCATGCTGGGAGTTGTAGGACAAAAACATGGGGACCCAAGGTTGGAGAACACTGTGATAGACTGTAGATTTCATAGATTTATAGAGTTGGAAGGAGCCTACTACAAGGCTATCGAGTCCAACCCCCACAAGTTCAGGCGGCAGAATATCCCCTCCACCCATGTTAAAATGGGGAGAAAAGTGCTAGCCATGTTCATGCCCCACAGTGCTTGTTTTCTCCTTACAGGGATTTTGTTTGCTGGTTGGTTGGTTTGTTTAAAACATAAGGAACCATTAAAAACGTGACACGCACACCCCACTTGCCATCTCAAGAGGCCCAATCCCTTTTACCACCTTAACACTCCGCTCTCTCAGAGCTTAACTGGACACTGAGAGGCAAGGAAACAGGTCATATTCTAGCTCTGCGCATTGCCCTGCCACCACATGTGACAGCCCATTATGTGAGAGACAAGGACAGAGCGAGGTCACAGTCATGCAGCATGCGTACGTCGGCATTCCGCGGCAGAGGAGGCTTAAGAGACGGGAGCAGTGTGGCCGTCCCGTTCCATGTCTCATGACATCCACTTAAGCCTTGAAATGGTTAAGCCTTGAGGTGCCAAAATGTGCCACCTCAGGCTGCAGACTGGGGCTCATACTCTGAATGCTTCCCAAGGGGAAACTTTGTGCAAGTAGAAAACTAGCACTGCAGGGGGTGAGTACTTGGCTAGTACCTTGTGCTCCCTGCTGTGCTATAATAATAATAATAATAATAATAATAATAATAATAATAATAATAATAATAATAGCAGCAGCAAGGAAGGGGGATGAACGTGGGAGAGAATGACCTCTCTCACCTGCAGTCCACATCTCCTTCTGCTGCATGTGTAGAGACATTCTACATATTACGCAGAATGAGGTGATAGTCTGAGATAGCAGAATTCTGTACTATCCATTTCAGATACTGGTGTGGGATTCCATTTTTTTAATACTACCCCACCCCCCACTTCTCCCTGCATGTTGTAAATGAGCACAAGAGAGAGAAAGCTGGACGCCACGGTTCTTATTTATTTATTTATTACATTTATATCCCGCCTTTTTTCCTGCACGGAACCCAAGGCGGCTTACATAATCCTCATCCTCCTCTTCTCCATTTTATCCTCACAACAACCCTGTGAGGTAGGTTAGGCTGAGAGTCAGTGACTGGCCCAAAGTCACCCAGTGAGTTTCATGGCTGAGCGGGGACTAGAACCCGGATCTCCCGGGTCCCAGTCCAGCATTCTCACCACTACGCCACACTGGCTTGGGCCCAAGCCCCACGGCTCCTGACTGAGAGACAAGTCAACTGAACTGTGGTGAGCCACCACAGGCCAATATGAAAAACATTAATTGGCACACACACACCCATATAATTTTTTCAAATAAAATCCACAACTCTACACCCCCCACCCCACCCCCCAAAAATAATGTCACAAAAATGTGCACTGTAGGGTTTTTTTTGTTTTTTTTTAATGCCACGTTCTTTATCGCGCCTGAAATTGCACCAAAGTTTTCTGGGTCACCTTGTGGTTTGCCACCTGTGATGAGTGCGCATGGGCGTGGGCCACTGCTGCTGCTGAACTAAGTGGATCGGACTGGGTACAAATGAGCAGGTGGAAACTGTAATTCCTATATCTCCTATGTTTTACTTGATGACTCAAATCTTTCCAGTTTGGAGGCTGTCTTTGGGTAGAAAGTTTTCAGCTCCTACATCTCCCCTTCCCTGCTGGGTTTCTGCACACATGAAATGTGTGGACCTTCTTCTTGTCTTCTTGGAGATGTTGCTGGGGAGATGGATGGTACAATGAGCACCCTGGGTGTATCGTATATCCCTTCTCCCACAGTTGGTCTGTCCCTGATCTAGGTGGACTCAGGCATTACTTCCACTGAAAAAGAACCCTTTACTTGGATACACTTTCCTGCAACACTCTGTGTTTTAACTAGATCTGGACTCTGCACGAATGTTCGCCCGATTCGATTTTGGTGCTGAAAACATGGCTTTTGGAGCTGGGGTGGGGAATATCCTCCCCTGAGAAAACCCCAAGAGCACAATCCGGCCATAATTAAGTGCTTTTAAATCCCCATGATTAAAATCTGACAGTTAAGTACTTGTTTATTTCTCTCTTGTTGAATATGTCTTAAAATCACAGAGCTTTTGCTGGACTGTGGCCCAGATGTTTACCTTTTTATGCCTGTTCACTGCTTCATTGCCATTTTCCACTTCAAATCACTTCCTCCTAGAGATTCGGCCAGTTATAGGGGTGCTTGAGGAATTTTTTTCTTTGCAGATCCCCATATGCACTGTTCAAATCTGCACTTCCCAGACTAATGAGTCGATATGAATGCAATCATCCTTTGGGTTTGCACACTTCTCCAAATTTTGTGAAGCAGTTCATGGCTCGAAAACTGTACCAAAATATATGTAATAATGCATATTTTAGGAGAAGATACATTTAGAAATGTGCACTTCGAGAGAAAGAAAGTTTAGAAATGTGTATTATATGAGAAAATACATTCAAAAACCCACATTTTTTAAAATATGAATTTTCATGCATATTTAAGAACAAACCACAGGTGAATATGAAAACAGGACAGAACACACTTATGAAGAAACACAAGCAAAATTGTTATGGACCAGAAACAGACTGATCTATCCATCCCTAAGATTCAGGAATCATGTTACATAGACAATAAGGTTTATCTGTGGGATGATGTCACTGAGGAAAAATGAGGTTCAGGAAATTAATTTCAGGCAGTATTGTCCTTACTCTGTGTGGATGCAAAGACTCCCTCCCCCTTTCCTCAAGGAGTCTAGCAAACAAGGCTGGGACCTGGTGGGTCATGTGCAAAGCATGGCAGAGTCTAGATTTTACTGGCATTTCCAAACCCAATACTGATTGTCTGGTAGGACAGTGTTCTCCAACCTTGGGTCCCCAGATGTTTTTGCCCTACAACTCCCAGCATGCCCCAGCCAGCATAGCTGGCTGGGGCATGCTGGGAGTTGTAGGCCAAAAACATCTGGGGACCCAAGGTTGGAGAACACTGTGGTAGGACACAATTTTACTGGTCAGGTCAATAAAATACTCTCTGCTTTGAAACCCTAATGTTTCTCATTTCTCAGTATTTCCTATTTAACATGTCATATATCTTTTTCTATAGCCAAAAGGAGAAATGTAATGTAAATTTTGCAGGGGCAGAAATAATTGTTACAACTCAGTGTAATATATTTGAACTGTCACAACTCAGCCATTCTCTTTGGATTTATCCAAAAATATGGCCAGATATCTATATTCATCAAGTAGATTGGGATGGGCCATCTGCAGCATCATAGATTTCATAGATCATAGAGTTGGAAGGAGCATGCAAGGCATCGTATGCAGGCGGCTGAGTTGGGGGTAGACAAATTGAAACATGCTTATAACATAATGGCTGGGGTCATTAGGGGCAGTAATCAAGGTTAGCCCCCACTTGAGTGGTGTCTGTAAGTGCCAAAGATAAAGTACTGAACTTGAGGACACTATTGTAGTGATGGTGATATCTTCTCTCCATCCCTGAAACTGAATGGCATGGCACCCACTGACAGCAGGACGCAATGTGCCTCTTTGCAAAATGAGCAGAAAATCATTGTACCTTCTGGAGCAGAGGTTTATTTATTTATTTATTTATTCTATTTATACCCCGCCTTTTTTCCTGCAAGGAACCCAAGGCGGCTTACATAATCCTCCTCCTCCTCTCCATTTTATCCTCACAACAACCCTGTGAGGTAGGTTAGGCTGAGAGTCAGTGACTGGCCCAAAGTCACCCAGTGAGTTTCATGGCCGAGCAGGGACTAGAACCCTGCCCGCCATAATGATGGGCACTTTCCTAGTTTTTTTTTTTTTTTTTTTTTAAACTAAATCATTTTAGCATCCCTTAAGAAACTAGCCTAAGAATTTTATTTGATTCATCTTTTCTAGAACTGGCATTATGAGTCACAGAAACATGTCAGGCTGTGGGGATTTTTTTTTTTCTTTTTAAAATTCCTTTTAAGTATCAGATGGATCATGAGATTGGCAGAGCAGTGTCAACACACTGTCGGGCACGTTACTAAAGAAACGTGAGTGGTTGGTTTCACCCTCATCTGCAGAACAACCTGGAGAGTTTCGTAATCCTTTGAGTATCTCAAGTTGAGTAAACCCAGTGATAAGTATCTCAAGGGTTTGACGTTCTAGTTTCTATCACTTAGCTTGGAGGATTTTAATATAAAAGACTCAGTTGTCTGCTGCACATGAACAAGTTGGCCGTATATCAGCAGCATTTCATTATGATCCAAACTGAATGCATTTCATGATTTTGTGATTGTACCACACAACTATTGGGTGGAGAATTCAGCAGCTGGAGAATTTCAGCTTTCGTTTTGTCCCCCTTTAAAGGCAAGTTTCTATTCCTTAAGTCAGGCCTGAAAATGTGCGTGAAATGGTGGTGAAAGAATAGGGTGCTGAGGAGAATTTCCAGGATTTAGGGGTAGGGCCTCAGTGCTCTTACGGTTTCATCCACTACGTTTTAGAACGTCACCTGGTAACTCCTCAAGTGTTCTTATCTCCCATAGGTGAGAAACGCCCCAGCTTTGAAGTGAATTACAGCCCTGGCTTTGTGTATGAGAAGGAGAGGGATGCCATGCTGCAAGGATGCATGCTGGACCAAGCCATCCATAATGCCATTGGCTACCTTGGTGCAGAAGCGTTGCGCCCACTTGTGCAGCCCCCAGCAGCCCCAACCTCTGAGATGGTGCCTGTGATCAGCAGCCTGTACCCGCTTGCGCTCACCCATACTGAGGTGCCCAATGGCAACCCTGAGGAAGAGGGGAAGAGCCACAGCCAGCTGAGAGACAAGACCATATCTTCTGACAGAGGTCTTTCTCCAAACAACAGTGCCCAAGATTCCACAGACTCAGACAGCAACCAAGAGGAGCACCAGAATCATGCCTACCATCAAAATCAAGTGGCCCCGCCTCCTTTGCAGGCCCGGAATGGGCTTCTGGCCTTCAAGGAACACCCCAGGTCATATGACATCTTCAGGCCACCAGCCATTTGTCCTCGTGATGTCTTGAAGGTCTTCAACAGGGAAGGTGAACTCATTGGGGTCTACCGATGTGACCACTGCCGCGTCCTCTTCCTGGATTATGTGATGTTCACCATCCACATGGGATGTCATGGCTTCCGTGACCCTTTTGAATGTAACATGTGTGGCCACAGGAGCCATAACAAATATGAGTTCTCCTCCCACATAGTCCGTGGTGAGCACAGAATGGGACTGAAATGAGAGTAGAATGCCTCGAGCATTTTCTAGACTGCACATCTATACTTCAAATGTAAACCAGTTTGAAACCAGTTTAAGTATTGTGGCTTCTCCCAAACAGCCCTGGGGATTGTGTGGATGTTTTCTTATGTTTCCTTGCCTTCATAGAACTACCGTTCCCCAGGGTCCCTTGACTGAAAGCCAGGAGAGTTAAACTGGTTTAAAATTATTTTACATTTGTAGTGTAACAATTTCCAGAGCGGTGGCCACGTTAGTCTGTTGCAGCAAAAGCAAGAAAGAGTCTTATGGCACTTAAAGACCAACAGATTTATTTTTGCATAAACATTTGTGGACACTTTCCATTCTCAAGGTACCAGATTGCCAGCCTCAGCTGTCTGCAATCCTACTTGGATCTCTGTTCAGGGACTCGCCTTCAATTTCTGTAACCTGGATTTAGATACTGAACTCACAGAGTACTACAAAGCCCATGTGGCTTTGTCGTAAAACCACGACAAGGTTTATTCTGGTAGCATTTTACAACAAGATTAGGGAAATGAGAGAAGCACACAAAATAAAGAGAGAGACACGTTAGTACACAGTAAAGCTGCAAAACAATAAAACCTGATTCCTTAAGATCTCTCAGGCACACACCTGTTACCTGAGGGTGTTCTCTTCAAGGGTTAAATCCAGCACAGCCTCGCTGCCCGAGGGAGATTACCACACCTACCCGAAGGTCCAAGATGGGTAAAACTCCCACAAGGCTTGCCTTTACTAGAGCCCTCAAACAGTGTAGTCGGGGAACTGACATGCATAAACACAGGCCTGTGGCTCACACTGGCTCAGCTTGTCTGAGTGTGGAAAGCTAAGCAGGGTCAGGCCTGGTGATTACTTGGACGGGAGACCCCTCCTCTAGTTTCCTGCACTGAGCAGGGGGTTGGACTTGATGGCCTTGTAGGCTCCTTCTAACTCTATGATCTATAAATCTATAAGTACAGACCATGATAAATACCTTATGCAATGATGTATCTGTTATCATCCAGCAATGTTTTGTGAATGGCAACTGTTAATTATCTGCCTGTACTTTTTTGCATTTCAGTTCCCTCTGACCGCATGGTTTACGTCTCCTCTCCCCACCCCAGCATGTATATATAAATCTGCCAATTTGAGGTGAACATTTCATTCATATGATGAAGTGGACAGTGTCCATGAAAGCTCATGCCAAGATAAATTTGTCAGTCTTTACCGCAAGACTCTTTGTTGTATTTGTAGTGTAGAGAAAATCTTTTTTTTTTTTTTTAAGATCTTCAGAGCAATTACTTCAATATTTTTCTGTACCAGTTGAAAAACTGTTAAGCCCACACCTGCACTGTCCTCTGAAACTGATTCAACTGTCATGGGTCCCGCCCCACCCCCAACAGTGCTTAATTTCTAAAAGAAAATGGGAGAGAGGTATGTCAGGGCTCACTTTCTAATATTAGGTGTTTGGAGATTACTGGACTTACCCTGTGGGGATGGGAAAGCACGTTGTGAACGTTCAAAAGTGTTGCTCTTTATCAGGGCTGGCCCTCCCACGAGGAGCGTCTGCATGCAAAGCATGTGCTCTATCACGGATCTATACCCTGTCTAGGGTAATTTTTAAAAATACAGTAAGCTTTATATAAATCTCTTGGATAAATAAATAACTGCATGTTTGAATGGTTCGCCGTATGTACAAAATAACTCACTGCATTAAGAACAGCAGCATGCCAGAGAGGAGGTCAGACTAGAGCCTGTCTCCCTGCCATGCTGTTTTTCTGTTGCGGGAAAGCATTTTCTGTGGGAGAGCATTCAAACAGGTGATTCTCTCCCCACCCACCCCCCGGCTGCCTGACACAGTCCAGTCCAGGCTTTACTATGTCATTCTGTCTTGGACTACGGCATTGGAAAGAGGTTCTGGGGCTAAGAGCCCCGCTTGATCCTAGCCTCAAATTACACCCTGGCCCCCACAAGTTGTATTTCTGCGTACAGGGGATTCTTCTCACAATGCTGCAGTTCCCAGTGCTCCTTGCTGTGGGGACCCAGTGCCATTAAAACAGCTTGGTTGCAGCAGATGTGTATAACAGTTTTCCCTGTCGGTAGTAAAGATGCAAAAGTGATACTTGTTTCTTGTAGCACTGATAAGCCTTTTATATAAGTGTTGCTGGCATTATGTGGTATTCTCATTCAAGCATGGGTGTACGTACGTGTATGTGTGCGTGCGATGCCTCCTCTCCCTAAATCTTTCAAGTCACTCATCTTTACTCCTCTGAGGCACCTCTGTTCCTGGCCAGCACACTGGTTCTGCACATTTAGGCTTTCCAACCTATAATTTTCAACAGTGTTGGTTGGCCCTCTTGAAGCGGGCAGTGGGCAGAGCCAAGGCAGAATGTGGTGAGTCAGAGGTGAAATCTGATGGAATCCAACAAGGGAAGTACTCCAGGACCAGTCCTATGTTGTGCTGTGCAGACTCTGATGTGCAACTGACTTTTCAGAACCCAGCACTGATTAGCAGACAAAGCAATGTTTTAATGGTTGGAAAATACTGGCTGGCCAGCTACGCTGAGTGACTATTGTTATTAACAATTAAATGGACACATGCTAGGTGTGCATGTTAAAGACAAAAGTCCTAAATGCTTCAGAAAGGGTGGGTGCGTGCGTGCGCTGTGTTAATAACATGGCTATAGTCATAGTGAGGTGTGTTTATATGTATATTTAAAACGTCACAACCTATACTACTATACTGCTTTTTGCAATTCAACCTTGCAAATGTTCAAGAGTGGGCAGGGTTGTAGCCACAGGGAAGATGTGGGGGCCTGTCTCCTCAGGCATATTCCAGGCCCCCTCTCTGAATTTTCAGCTTGAATTTTAAAAAGTAAGTCTGTAGCTCTTTTACTTGCAGAAATGTAAGGGAAAACATGCAAGCAGTATCCCACACAATTGCTCGTGCAATTGCCTGACTTTAAAACATATTAGGCTAACTGTATTCATGTTCCGGCAGTTCTGCAATGATTCTCTGCCCCCTTAGGCCCTCTCAACACAAAGTTTCTGGCTATGAACTGAGAGTGGGCCATTGGACCTTTTCTGTGGCAGCCCCCAAACTGTGGAACTCCCTCCCCAGTGACCTCTGCCATGCCCCCTCTTTGATGAGCTTCCGCCATTCATTAAAAACATGCCTTTTCAGGCGGGAATATGGGGTGGGTTAGGATTTAAACATTTTATACTGTTTTGAGTGTATTTTAATCTGTTTTGTTGCATTGTATGTTGTACATCGCCCAGAGTGGCTGGGTACTGGCTAGATGGGCGATTAGAAATACAAATAAACAAACAAATAAATTGGACCTTAATGAAGGCACAGCAGCATGCACCACTGGCATGTGGACATGCATCACTGCAGGCTGTAGCCAGCTTTTAAGAGAGGTGGCCAGAGGAAGGCAGATCCATTGTCTCCTGGCCCCAAAACCTAAATCAGGATTTGAGGAAGGGGTCAAGGGGAGATGTTAGAAAAGAAGTTGAAACTGAGAGTTTCCATCAAATTTCACCTAAAGTCAAATGTTGAGGTAAATATGGAATGTTCTGCTGGGGCAAAAATGGCAGAGGGATTTTAAGGGAAGCAGAAAGAGTTCTGATAAGTAGCAAAACCTCTCAGCTGATGGGGGTGGGGAGGGAGAATTCCAGTACTTGCCACCAAATTTTGCCTAACATGACATTTCAAGGTGTGCTTTACTGCTAGAGCAGGACATTCGAGATGGAGGAAAACATCAAAAGTTAGTGCTCCGATAGCTGTCGCCTGAGGATGTGGGAACTAAGAATTTTGAGTGCCTGTGAATGTTCTTCTACGTCAACATTGCTACTTCTGAAAATGGCTGTTTCTCCAAAGGCAGTGTGGTAGCATGTGTGTGCTTTAAACATAGTAGGTTTCTGCACTTGTTCTGTAGCTGGACCATGATGGATAACTTTATATCAAGTTTGCTGGGTGTGTATGTTTGTTTTTTTAAAAGCCTTTTCTAACAATGTTAAGTGGTGGATTTATTTTTAATACAATGTGCTTTTTAGTATCCATGGCTCTGTATGTTTCAATTTGTTATTATTTTTTCATCCAGATAATAAAGGGGAAGTCAGAACACACTCTGTGGACTGAATAGGAGCATAACATCCTTTCTGAACCAGTATGCACAATTTGTGCATATGTGGATTTGCTGTACACACTGCAGATAAGCACCTGATGAACAGGAGATTTCATCCAGCAACATAATAATCCCTGTCTTATAGGGATTACACATTGTGCCTTTCTGTGTGGGTTTGCTGGTCCTGTAGTTCTCTGGATCAAGGCAAAGAAGCTGAGAAGCAAAAAGAGAGCCTTAGAAATACTGGGATCAAACTACACATTATGCTGTCATGTGAATAATATTTCCCACTGTGGATTTGGGGAGCTTTCTCCAACCTGGTGCCCTCCAGATGTGTTGTACTTCAGCTATGACTATGCTGGCTGGGGGGGATGATTGGAGTTGTAGTGCAACACATCTGGAGGGCACCAGGTTTGGGAAAGCTAATTTAGAGCATTACTTTTGTTTACCTAAAGCAGGGCTCTCCAACCTTGGGTCCCTAGATGTTGCTGGACTACAGCTCCCAGAATCCCTTGCCATTAACCTGAGCTTACGCTGGCTCAGCTTGTCTGAGCGTGGAAAGCTAAGCAGGGTCAGGCCTGATTAATACTTGGATGGGAGACCCCTCCTCTAGTTTCCTGCATTGAGCAGGGGGTTGGACTCGATAGCCTTGTAGGCTCCTTCCTACTCTATGATCTATGAAATCTATAACCATGCTGGCTGGGTATGCTAGGAGCTGTAGGCCAGCAACATCTGGGGACCCAAGGTTGGAGAGCCCTGACCTAAAGCATCTGTAATCTGGATCAGAAGTTTGGGAGGAGCATTTACCTCTTTCCCTTTTTTCTTACCAATATCACCCCCCATTCTGCAATGGATCTCTCTCTCTCCTCTCCTCTGTGGAGAGAAGAGCAACAACTCAGAGGGAGTGATTTGGATAAGAAAAACAGCCCACGGGAAAGCGACAAAGGGCACTTCTAGCATCCCACACAAACTTCCAGTCTGCAGCTGCTTTCAGTTGATAAATAAACACACACCTCAGGAAAAACTTAGTGTGTCACACATAGCTTAACCTTAAGGCTGCCTAGAGTTAAGGGCGAAGGCGGCACGGTTTGAGCTGTGGTCTTCCTGGCCCACACGCATTTTGTACTTTTGCACTATGTTAATAAGACCTTGATAATATTTTTGGATAGGACTTGGAAAACAGGACAATATTGCTCTTGGAGACTTCACCCCTAATTGTCTCAGTGTTCTTCTTTTGAAGGGTGAGAATTATACTTTGTATTGTATTGTATTTATATAATTGTTGTTTTCAAATGCAATACTTTCAGTGTTTTGATTGTAAGACAATTTGTGTTATAGAATTTCTGACGAATATAAGAGAAGAACCAGATCAACTGCATTACACTGTGAAAAATATTATTGTGTACATTCTGATGAAGCTATCGAAACAAGTTGTTAGCCGGCATTCTGGTAATTTGTACTTGTACTATTATCAGTGTATTATCATTTTCAAAGCACAATACTAGCATTCTTTTTGATTTGCACTTGTAATGGTTATCAGTATATTATTATCATTCTCTAAGTACAATACCAGTATTCCTTTTGCTAATTATAGCATCACATTAACATTCTCGTATTCTACATGTTTGTTGGCATTTTAAATATCACCCCTTTTCTGGCTCTGGTGCTGTGTGCACTTTTGTATCTTCTCTCCACACTCATAGTAGCCAGTGCAGTACTTCGGCTTCTTACAGTCCATATGGAACACCCATTTCCCCCATCAACGCACTCACATGGATTACCACCAAAAAGCAGCAGCTGTACCTAGCAATTCTCCAGGTTGGAAGTGCATCCTCTGGAAAGGCCAGGCCGCTCTTCGCGGAATAATGTATGAATGCCTAAACCAGTTCATAGAAAAGATGCGCAGGGTTGTAACATCCAAAGGAGATGGAGGACCGAATTCCCCACCCAGCAGATGCCTCAATGCCACATTCATACATTTCCCACCAAAAACGGTCACTTCCCTCTCTATCTGATGAACATCCGTTCCCCAAACTCCTCTTCCCTGTGCTAGCCACTCACTGCAATTCCTACATCCCACATAGGGAAACAAGGTCAAGGAAGAGTGACAACTTTGATAGAGGATTCGCTGTCACAGCCCATTCCTGTTTGTCTGCCCGTTCTGCATCCCCTGGTGCCAGGCACATTACACTATCATCTTGCCTCAGAAGCATCCCACTGGCTGGGATCTAGCCTAGGGGCCATGTAGTCCAGCATCCTGTTTCCAACAGAAACCAAATAAATGCCCCAGGAAGCCTACAAGCAGCAGGCCATGCGGGTGATGCACTGTTTGTCCTGGCACCGGGTGTTTCAGAGGCATACTTGCCTTTGACCTGGGGCTTCCATTTCACCAGCATGGCTAATAGTCGCATCCTCCATGAACTTGCCTAATACTCTTTTAAAGCCATCTAAGCTAGTAGCCTAGCTAAGTTTTAATGCTGAAGGGAGGAACAATTATTATTTTACATTTTTTTACATGTCTTTCACTGCCACACGTGATGTGATGTGATCACGTGTGGCAGTGAAAGACATGTAAAAAAATGTAAAATAATAATTGTTCCTCCCTTCAGCATTAAAACCTATGGATTCACCTGCCTCTTGCTCTGGCCCAGACAATGGGGGTGGTGAGAAGGAAGAGCAGTAGATAGAATCATAGAAAAGTAGAGTTGGAAGGGGCCTACAAGGCCATCAAGTCCGACCCCCTGCTCTGTGCAGGAATCCAGGTCAAAGCATCCCTGACAGATGGCCGTCCAGCCGCACCTTGAATGCCTCCAGAGTGGGAGAGCCCACCACCTCCCTAGGTAGTTGGTTCCATTGTCTTATTGCTCTGACAGGAAATTTTTCCTGATGTTTAGGTGGAATCTAGGTTCCTGTAATTTGAACCCATGATTCCGTGTCCTGCAAACTGGGATGATCGAGAAGAGATCCTGGCCCTCCTCTGTGTGACATCCCTTCAGGTACTGGAAGAGTGTGATCATATCTCCCCTCAGTCTCCTCTTCTGAAGGCTAAACATGCCCAGTTCTTTCAGTCTCTCCTCATAGGGCCTTGTTTCCAGTCCCTTTATCATCCTTGTTGCCCTCCTCTGAACCCTCTCCAGTTTGTCTACGTCCTTCTTAAAGTGTGGTGCCCAGAACTGGATGCAGTACTCAAGATGAGGCCTAACCAGTGCTGAGTAAAGGGGAATTATCACTTCACGCGATTTGGAAGCTATACTTCTATTAATGCAGCCCAAAATAGCATTTGCCTTCTTTGCAGCCACATCGCATTGCTGGCTCATATTTAGTTGTGATTTAGCTTGTCTTGCAAAATGCTCTCAAACCAAGTTACTTGCAATCCAAGGTATTACTGTACTGCCAAATAATTTCATTGAGTGACTCCAAATACTAGTGTTATAAGGGAGTGGAAGCGGGAGGGGAGGACTCTGTCCACTTTCTCTACAGCAGCCTTCCCCAACCTCACCATGCTAGCTGGGGCTCATGGAAGTAGTAGTGCAACGCTTCTGGAGGGCACCAGGGTTGGGGAAGCCTGCTCTACACCGTGCAGAAGTTTATTAGATCTTTTGGTGGCAAGCTTGGGCCATTTCAACAGTGGATCTATTTGTGTCAGTCGGCTATGTCAGCCCGCTATCTGTGGGGCTCCTTGGCTCTCAAAATGTGCTACCGTGAAATGTAGTGGAAGCCCCAGACAGATCCGACAACTATTGAAATACAGAAAGGATAACCTAGATAGCTCCTGAGATAGTGCCTTCTCTGTTTGAAGGTGAAGCCCATAGTGGGGGGGGGGGCGTCTCTAAGGGCAGAGCTCAGCAGTTTTTGGTGGGTCCAGGGCACAGATTTTGGCCGCTCCAGAGCTATCTATTAATCTAAGACAGTGTTCTCCAACCTTGGGTCCCCAGATGTTTTTTGGCCTACAACTCCCAGCACGCTGGCTGGGGCATGCTGGGAGTTGTAGGCCAAAGACATCTGGGGACCCTAGGTTGGAGAACGCTGATCTAACATGTACAACGAAAAGAAAAGCAGGCCTTTCCCCTTTGCTTTTCTGGCAACTGCCTCAAAAGCAAAGCCAGCAAAGCCATTTTTTCCTGATCAGTTGGCAACCCTTACACCAGCAAGTTATGGTTGACACCCCTGACGTAGAGGAATCTCCTAGCAAAACCTTTGCAGCACCAACCAACCGAAGCCACCCATCCCATGCTACCGTGACTTCCTTGAGAATTTGCCTTGTAAGTTGTAACCTTTCTCTCTCGCCAACCACCCTGGCCCAAGCTATGCCTTAAACCACCCACACATGCTTTCCCACCTCGAGTGAGCAAGCAACCACTGAAAAGGTGAGAAGTTTAAGACCGATTTGTATCATTTAAATTTGTTTTCACAGCCCTTCAAAGGCACTTTCCTATCATTTGGGAGGAGGGGAGGATTTAAGCGCACACACAAACATCTTTTTTCTTCCAGCCGTCTCGCTCGTGTTTTCTCTCTTTGAAGAAACAAGCAAATGAAATTTTAAGTCCAAGAGACCTTAGGCTGGAGACAGACAACAGTTTAAAAGGGCTGAAGGTGGAATGACGGAAATACCATGTGGAAGGCCCGTAATTCAGTGGTTACAGCATATATTGTGCAAGCAGAAGGTCCCAGATCCATGTCCACAGCTGGAAAGGAACTTGGGTAGCAGGACTGGGATGCTCTCTACCTGAGAGCTTGAAGAGGTGAGGGCAGTAGAGTTTGTACAGGGCTAGATCATGGTCATGCCCAATATAAAGCACTGTGATGTGGTTGGAGGGTACACACACTCTTTTTTGACCCATCATCTCCGGTCAAACAGGTTTTGAAGTACTACAACAGAGTGCACAACATTGCCTACTACGGTGCCTACAACATCCCCAGCCAGCATGACCTGAGCACCTGACTGTTAGAGCAATAAGACAATATGGAACCAATTACCTAGGGAGGTGGTGGGCTCTCCCACTGGAGGCATTCAAGGTGCAGCTGGATGGCCATCTGTCAGGGATGCTTTGACTTGGGTTCCTGCATTGAGCAGGGGGTTGGACTCGATGGCCTTGTAGGCCCCTTCCAACTCTACTTTTCTATGATTCTATGATTCATGCTGTCTGAAAATTATGGGCCGGGGGTCCGCCGCATCTGGAGGGTGCCCAGTTGGGGAAGGCTGGTCTACATTAACAGTGCCTCTCTCTATCATGGCCAACTCACCTTCTCAAAGATGACTTTGTTCCCTTCAGGTTTCTGAACAGGCATGATCTTCAAAACCTCATCCTTCAGAGAGGAGCCCAGGAAAAAGGTATATCTCTTCCAGAGTCTTGATTTTCATGTCCTTGACCAGGCGACCAAGTTTAGTGACTGGAATCCAGTGATCTAGAATAGAAGGGCGAAGCCGCATGGCGAGAGATATTTGTGCACTGCACATCTTGCGAGAGCTGTGCCAACACCAGCGGTCCTGTGCAATGCGCACATTCCTCCTCCCGTAACCTGAGCCGTTCCCTTCAGGTGGAAACGGATACGTTTTGGTCTCTCTTCCAGCCAAAGAACCCCAGGTTTTGTGAAAAGTACTTCTGTTAAATGCAGGCCAGTGCATTTAAAAACAACACATCCAGGTCATGATTGTAGGTGAAGGAACTGAACTGGCCTGTATTAGAGAAATTAGGGATTTTGTTGGTGTACCTTGGTGTACAACCTCACTGCCCAACAGTCTCCCTCTCTGAGCTAATAGAGGTGGTCTTCGAGTTAGTGTTAAGGATTCCCAGGATGTTGTTAGTCCTGAGGAAATTGACATCCATGCCAAGACCCAGCATGGAGGAGCAACTCAGGACTTCATGGCCACCATGACAACCATGGGGCTATCCCAAATCATCTTGACTCCCAACACATCTGGCAGTGTATAAACCCAATCTGTCTGAAGGCAGCGCTGAGCAGGATATTGATGATCTGGGTATAGAGAAAATTTCACAACTCCCTTGTCATGATCAGATCATCCTCTAGTAGGGTTTAGGCTATTGACATCTAACTCATGCAGGAATGAAGGAGGAGTTAGGCTGCTCCTGACATGTGATGGATCCAATCGGTTTAATGGCTTGGGGAAGTTTTTCCTCCTGACATGATTAGTTGTCTGGATTGGGCACCAATCTGTGGTGAGCCAGGAACAAGGGGCTGTGCAAGTTGCAACAAGCCAGTAGTCAGGGCTGGAGAGTATCGTGGAATCATAGAGTCGGAAGGGGCCATTTAGGCCATCAAGTCCAACCCCCTGCTCAGTGCAGGAATCCAGCCCTGAAACATGGCTGTCCAGTCTCTGCTTGATTACCTCCAGTGACTGAGTGCCCACCACTGCCCTAGGCACTTGGTTCCGTTGTCTGGCTACACTGACTGTTGGGAAGTTTTTCCTGGTGTTCAACCGAAATCTGCCTTCCTGTAACTTAAGCCTGTTATTTTGTTTCCTACAGTCTTGGATGACAGAGAACAGGTTGCAGATCTCTTCTGTGTGACAACCCTCTGGGTCAGGGCTCTCCAACCTTGAGTCCCCAGATGTTGCTGGCCTACAATTCCCAGCATACCCAGCCAGCATGGCTAATGGCAAGGGATTCTGGGAGCCGTAGTCCAGCAACATCTGGGGACCCAAGGTTGGAGAGCCCTGCTCTGGGTACTTGGACAGTGCTATCATATCCCCTCTCAGTCTTCTCTTCTCAAGGGTTAAATATACCCATTGCCTTCAATCTTTCCTCACAGGACTTAGTTTCTAGTCTCCTGATCATCTTTGTTGGCCTTCTCTGAACTCGTTCCAATTTACCTGAATCCTTCTTAAAGCATGGTGTCCCGACCTGGACACAGTATTTGAGGTGAGGTCTCTGACCAGTGCAGAGTAGAGTGGAACTACTACTTCCTGTGATCTTGAAACAACGCCTCTATTGAAACAACCTACAACATCACCACCACCATTGTCATCATCGGCTGCCACTGCCCCTCAGCCTCCCTCTGATCATGGCTGCCACTTGCTTGCTTGACAGGCAGGGAGCTGGGGAGCAAGGGGGCAGCGGCATCTGTACAGGCCTGTGGCTCACGCTGGCTCAGCTTGTCTGAGCGTGGAAAGCTAAGCAGGGTCAGGCCTGGTTATCACTTGGATGGGAGACCCCTCCTCTAGTTTCCTGCATGGAGCAGGGGGTTGGACTTGACGGCCTTGTAGGCCCCTTCCAACTCTGTGATCCTATGAATCTATGAATCTGCTGCTCCTCCTTCTCACCACCTTCATTTCCAGGGATGGGGACTCGGACTCCAGGACTCGACTCGTGAGTCGGACTGAGTCCCCCCACTGACTCGAGTCCCAATATTTTTAATGGGACTCGAGACTCGACTCGGGACTCGAGACCAAGGACTCGTGTTCCTCAAATGCAACATGAATAGGTTTTAGGAAGTACGGCAAGTTTATTTTTTAAAATCATTTTCCTAAAATGCAACCTTTCAGACATTTTGGGTTTGGCTGCCTCTGCCTGCCTGTTTGGGGTTCCCTGCCTCCTCTGCCTGCCTGGTCTCTTCTTAACCAGTTCCACAGTTTGAATTGTCCAAGAGAAACACCTCTGTCTGCCTGCTTTGGGGTTCCCTGCCTCCTCTGCCTGCCTGGTTATTTTGGGTTTGATTGCCTGGTCTGTTCTTGCCAAAATCAGTTGCAGAGTTTTGAAATAAAAAGGCACACTTGTGCCTAGAATTCATTTAAGCCACACATCTGAAGTAGCCTTATTTTGTTGGGAAAAAACCTCATTGATTTTAATAGGGACTCGTGGAGTCAGCTTTGGGAGTGACTCGTGACTCGTGAGTCACCATTTTGGACCAAGGACTCGGACTCAGACTCGAGACTCGGGTCCAAAGACTCGTGACTCGACTCGTGACTCGAGACCAAGGACTCTTCAACATCCCTGTTCATTTCCTCCTGGGCCAGAGTGAAAGGCAGGTGAATATGCAGGTTGCAATGGTGAGGAGCAGCAGCTACTCCAGGGGGTCCTTGTCAGTGGGCCCCAGCTGGGGTGTGGGCCCTCAGCAGGTACCCGGCCATGCCTACCATGACAACGGCCCTGATGGCAGCTTTATATCTGTGGCGGCATATATCCCCATCCTGGCACAATCAGAGCATGGGGTTGCTCTGCCCATCACTGTGTTATACCAACTCTGGGGCTAAGGGGAAGGGGTGAGGGAATAGGGAGCAAACATGCAGATGAATCCAGTCTGCCCTCGTCCCCTCCAGTCTCAAGCCTCTGATGCATTAGACCAACAGGGCTCTCCCAACTTGGGTCCCCAGATGTTGCTGGACTACAGCTCCCAGCATCCCTTGCCATTAGCCATGCTGGCTGGGTATGCTGGGAGCTGTAGGCCAGCAACATCTGGGGACCCAAGCTTGGAGAGCCCTGCATTTGGGGAAGGGAAGAACTTCTTTCTTGCCAGAGGAAAAGGAGGCAAGTGAGGGGAAATGTTCTCACAAGTTCTCTCATCCACCCAGCCATTATTCCACTGCTTATTTTCAATGACCAGAACTTTCACCATATAATTAAAGACTAATCATAATGGGTTGGATCCAAATTTATGCACTGGGCTGGTAGAAACAGGCTTCCCCACCCCTCCTCCCCACAGCAGCCCCTTGAAAAGGCTACATGGAGGATTGGGGGGGGGGCTCTACTGAATGGGGTGACCTGTGGGAGGGAGGGAATCCATAAAAATTGGGTGGAGCCTGGAGGCACCTTCCATAAGCAGAGGCCTCCTGTCCACGGAAGGCAGGTTTTGGATCCAACACAATAATGTGTGAATATAGACTGTTTATTATTTCTATAATTTCCCTGAAACTCAGCACTTCCGCATTGCCCCAGCTGCTTTCTTCATCAAAGGACCACTGGAGGTCTAGTTCTGACCTCTCTTCACAGATTATTATTCAGTGCATGCCGAATCTTACTTTAAAAAAAGGAAAGAAAGGCATAAGCCCAGGAGTCCCGCGTGGCCTTGCAGTCAGCCACCGCCTCCTCCTCCTCCACCGCCACAGTAACAGGAAGAACACCTGCCGGATCCACAGTTCACATGTGTTCCCATCAAAGACCCTAAAAGAGGCAGCCAGCCCTGACTCTGTGGTTTCTGAGAATTTGAATAAAACTTTCCTCTGTTCAAAAACGTAGGGAGTGCAGGAGACAAGATGTCTGAGAGAAGAGAAAAAGAAAGTGATAAAGGAGCAAGTAAAGGACCACCCTGCTAAAGTGAAGCACTTTAACAGGCCACCTGCTTAAATGAAAGGGATTTAAGCACATGCTTAAAGCCTCCAGTTGAATCAGTGGGACTAGAAAGTACTTACTGTGGGGTGAGATCATGCCCAGTGTTTTCCTCTAGTACAGTGTTCTCCAACCTTGGGTCCCCAGAAGTTTTTGGCCTACAACTCCCAGCATGCCCCAGCCAGGGGGCCCAAGGTTGGAGAACACTGCTCTAGTATATTATTTCTTTATTTATGGCATGTGTATGCTGCCTCGGAACATAAGCTCTCTGGATGGCTTACAATAAACAAACTTACAAATGATTTAAACGGAAAAATAAGGCATGAAAGCACACCATCAAAAGCAACGTTAAACACATTTGTTTAACAAACTTCACCGCACCCCAAAATTAAACACACAGATGTTAAAACTGAGAGGGCCAGAGTACATGAGTTATTGAAACGGCCTGGGTGCTGAAAAGACCACAGGGATGGTCCCAGGTGAACCTCTCTGGGGGAAGGCTCTTCTATAATTTGGGTGCCAATACCGAAAAGGCCCTCTCCCTGGTAGCTACCCACTTCACCTCATTCAGTGGGGCACTGCAGAGCAGACTTCCAGAGAAGTGTCAACCTTAGGCTGGAGCTGGAAGCAAATGATGCTTCGTGGTTCCCCACTCCACCCCAATAATTGAAGGGGGATATGACGACAGAGCATCCTTCCCCAATGTGGTGCCCTCCAGATGTGTTGGACTACAACTCCCACCATCCCCCAGGTAGCATGGCCATGCTGCCTGAGGGTTGATGGGAGTTGTGGTCCAACACATCTGGAGGGCACTAGGCTGGAGAAGGCGGTGTCAGAGGCATCGTCGTAGTTTCCCATGGCGGTAAGTGTTTCCCATGTGCTCACTCATTTCTTTGGTTCCACCACCATCTTCCGCTTACAGATTTTTGTCAGCCACCCGAGCAGTGGCCGACGCTGGGTGCAACTCTGGTTCCTTCTTGGTGCAATTTTTCTAGAGCTGCGACATGAAAATAATTCCAAAAACCTGTTTCACCAGGAGGGGTGAGAATTTTATTTGGATCTGGGGGCTTTATAATAACTTAACAAAATTCACAAGTTTCTTCATAAATGGGACGTTAAAAAGAAAAGGGGGGGAAAACACCTTGAGATGATAAAGAACTGAATGTGAGAGAAAGTGAAACTGACAGATTCAGCCTGCCAGCCAGCCAGCAGACTTTGGTGGCTTAGCTCTGAAAGTCTGGGTGTGAATCCCTGTATCTTTGACCACGTTTGTGGTGCTGAATTAGTATTGCCACCTCTTTTTTTTTTCTTCTGTTAGGCTCTTCATCTTTTACAACTACATTTCATTTCATTTATTTCATTATATACCGCCCCACAGCCGAAGCTCTCTGGGCGGTTCACGATAGATTATACATAAAAACAACAATAACATACAAAATAGTTTAAAAGATTAAAAACCAAATTTTAAAAACACAGTTTAAAATAACAATAAAAAAACTAATAAAACTGAGCCTACAGGTGACAATCCTACATGGCAAAGCTGGTACAACATGGGCCTCTCCGTGCTGGGAATAGATGTACTTATTGAATTTGACCAGTGCTGATGGGTGAGCATTTTGTTCGGTGGTGGTGGTGGTTGCTTTTATAAGAACTTGCCAAAATCCACACATTTCTTCAGGAACGGGATAGGAAGAACTTAAGATTTTTAAAAATGAGACTCTGGGAGAAAGCGAAACTGATAAGATCTCTGTCCAGCCCTTGATGGCAGTGAGGCCAAAGAAATGAGTGTGCCCGTGTTATGGGGAAAGGCGCCTCTATCACATCCCCTTCAACTCTCTGAACAAGATTGTTTGTCTCCTTGCCAGCAGCCTCAGCAGCCAACAGTAACACGTGCACCTACCTGCATATGTATTTACATGTCACAGCCAGGGCATCTGGAGTGGCAGTTCTGGCAATCTCCTCACCCATTTGAAAATGTATACCATGCCCTTAAGAATGAATGCTATCAGAGCAGCTAATAATAATACAGTAATACCTTGGATTGCAAGTAACTTGGTTTGAGAGCGTTTTGCAAGACAAGCACATTTTAAAATATTTATTTAATATTTTTTTTACTTGATATACAAGCGACGTCTTGCAATACAAGTACTGTAGTACGGCTTAAATTAAAAATCTCTGTACAAATTTTTTTGGGGGGATTTCGTTTTGATATAAGAGTGTTTTGGATTACAAGCACGTTTCCGGAACGAATTATGCTCTCAATCAAGGGATGACTGTAGCAAAGTTAAAACAGACCACAATAATACAGTAATACCTTGGATTGCAAGTAACTTGGGACAAGCTGGCAGGAACGATGTGTTCCAGCTGCTGAGTCGTGCTTGTTACTCTTTTTCTTGTTACTCCCAAGAACATGGGGGGGAGCCATCGCTGAACTCCTTGCAGTTCTCACTCACCTCAAGGAAGAGGAGGAGGTGGCAGAGGAGGTGCGGGGCCCCTGGCATGACTTGCAGAACAAGAGGGAAGACTTGTCCGCAAGATCCATATCTATGGATTAATTCAACAAAAGCTCCCTCATGAAGGCTCCTCCTCCCTCAACGGCCGCCCGCCAGCAGCCATTCCAGCGGGCTGTGCAGGGGGAAAGGAGAGGGAGCGCAGGGCCATTCCACCGGCCCTGCCAGGAGTATTCATTAATATTCTCCCCTTCTTCCCTCCCCATTCCTTTTTCCTTGTGTGTCGTGTCTTTTTTAGATTGTAAGCCTGCCTGCAGGGACTGTCTTGTTGTTAATATGTAAGCCGCTCTGGGAGCCTTTTTGACTGAAGAGCGGGATAAAAATGTTTCAAATAAATAAATAATAATCCCCCCGCCCCCTGTGTCTCCTCCACCAGCTGCTCTCCCACAGACCCAGGATTCACCCCACGCCCTGTTCTGTGAAGGCCATGAGAGAGGCCCGTGACCAGCAGCAATGACCAGGCTGCTCCCCCCCCCGGCTGTTCCTCTGTGTGTGGGGGGGCGGGGGGGCGGCTGGCTTACAGGCTCCTGCCTCCTTGCAGCCCCCCCCCCCCACGAGAGACAGACAGCTCGGAAACAGGCCAAGGTGTTCGTAACAGGGCCTGTGGCTCACGCTGGCTCAGCTTGTCTGAGCGTGGAAAGCTAAGCAGGGTCAGGCCTGGTTATTACTTGGATGGGAGATCCCTCCTCTAGTTTCCTGCACTGAGCAGGGGGTTGGACTCGATGGCCTTGTAGGCCCCTTCCAACTCTATGATCTATGAAATCTATGAAACTTGGAGCTGGTGCCCTCAGGGAGTCACTGTGCCTGCGACCTTGTTGTCTGTTGAGCCAGTAGTCCTGCTGAGGTACCCGGTCGGCATAGCGTAGCTGGCTGGGGCATGTGGGCCAAAAACATCTGGGGACCCAAGGTTGGAGAACACTGTCATAGGGGCACCCGTGAATTTTCCCCTGTGAGGCAAATAGCAGCTTGCCGCTCTCCCAGCCCCACTGCCTGGTGCGGGCCGCCGCCCCGTGCTCCATGGGTGGGCCGTCCCTGGGTGGATTGGCCACATGGGTTGCCAGGGTCACAAGGGCTGTTTGGCCCACGCAGGGGCAGGGCAGAGCAGCAGCTGTGTTGTTGGCAGCCTAACCGCCGTTTGATTTTGCGTCCCCCCCCCCGCAATGCCCTGGGCCTGGGGTCATTCCGGGGCATTGCAGCAGGGTGGGAAGAGGGCAGTTGCAGCCGCCACAGAAAATGGTAGAGAGGGAGCATTTGGAGAAAGTTCCGGAAAGCAGCCTTTTTCTAGGGAGGCGAGAAAAAGAAAGATCTCAGAAATGTTAGCAGAAAAATGTCTTCTGAGAAATTCTCTCTCAGCTCCAGTAAATATGGACGGTTTGACTGTATAGGAAAGCCCGGGGTCCAAGGGAGGGCTCCTTTCTTTTCCCTTCAAAATCTGTGTAAAACAAGCCTGGTTTTGCATTCTAAATGAGCATGCAGCAAAAGAGCTGTGTTCTCCTCAAATTTTCATTTTAAGGAAACCATTTTTTTTAAACAAAAACCTCCTTCATTGTCGTCATCACCATGATGGTATCTCATTTATATATAAAAATGTGGAGAAAGCCAACCTAAGCCCCCTGCCTGACACACACACACTCACCAAGGAGGGGGGAAGGAGACCCAGAGGGGGGGGGAGACAGCCAGTCTCCACAGATGCCAAAGGGGACAAACAACATCTACATAGAA
The DNA here is from genome assembly GCA_021292165.1 of Shinisaurus crocodilurus. NCBI lineage: Eukaryota > Metazoa > Chordata > Lepidosauria > Squamata > Shinisauridae > Shinisaurus > Shinisaurus crocodilurus. The sequence continues at coordinate 267,656,497 of CM037877.1, read as the reverse complement.
TCACCCCAGGGGGGGAGGCAGGAAGCATCACCAGGTTTGTCAATGCTCTTGCATATCAGCCCCATCTACATAAGACTTGAATACCTCTCCAGGGCAGACGCTTCGGCACCCCTAAGAAATGGCCACTCAACACCATAGGATGGGACCATTAAGCAAGTGGCTTCAAAGGGACCCCATCCCACGGGGGGAAGGCGTCACCCCACCTGACCCAAAAGGCCGCCCCTCAGGGAGGGTGTCAACCCACCTGATCACGGAGGGAGGGGCTACCTGAAACACCAAGGTATAAAACACCCTGCGCAAGGGAACTTTTCTCTGGACCTGATCAGCAATCTTGCACATGCCTGGGGTAAGGGAACGAAGGATCAGCAACCCCGGGAAACCAAGCTGAAATCACTGGCCGCTTGGGTTGACCGGACCCCCGGGAAACCAAGCTGAAATCACTGGCCGCTTGGGTTGACCGGACCCCCGGGAAACCAAGCTGAAATCACTCACAAGCCGCTTGGGTAGACCGGGCCCCGCCGGGAACCCAGCTAGCTGCTTGGGTAGACCGGGCCTCCGCCGGGAACCCAGCTAGCCGCTTGGGTAGACCGGGCCTCCGCCGGGAACCCAGCTAGCCGCTTGGGTAGACCGGGCCCCGCCGGGAACCCAGCTAGCCGCTTGGGTAGACCGGGCCTCCGCCGGGAACCCAGCTAGCCGCTTGGGTAGACCGGGCCTCCGCCGGGAACCCAGCTAGCCGCTTGGGTAGACCGGGCTTCCGCCGGGACCCGAGCTAAACTAACTAGCTGAGAGCCCTGAAATCACGTTGTCCTTGAGGCTTTTGCTTGCTACTTTGTACCGTACTGATAAGCTGTATTGCTGGTGTGGGTCTGAGTTTGTGAAGGTAATTTTGTAAATAAACTTGTTTTCTAAAAGATACTTTTGTGGCTATAAGTTATCCCTTTGTTCTGGGCTAAGGCGAGGCGCTGGGGACCTCGGAGAAGGCCCGCCCCAGCACCCGCTACCCCTTAGCATTGAACCCGCGCAGAAGACCAGGTTGTCGGTCTTCCACTAAAAAAAAGTCTATTCTGCTTACGACTGACGATCCCTCTGCCTTGCAAACCACAATCTTGAACCCTCCCTGTGTGTGGCATTTGCTTTTAAAGTCCACACAGTCATAAAAAGGAAATTTGGCACTCCTCAAGTCATTTCTTTACAGCTTAAAACCCCAAGCTGGCTAAAAATATTGTGTCAAGGTCTAATAAGCACCGCTCACTGGAGATATTTCTGTCTGGGACTGGGAACTGAAACCCCCAAGGCTGGTCATGGGCCATCTACCTCAGAATCATGTGACCAAATACAAAGAAGAGAGCACACTCCCGCCCCCCCCCCTTTCCTGCCCATTACTGACTAAGGGGAAGCCTTCCACATGTTCATCCAACAAACACTGATCCAGAGCAGTGTTCTCCAACCTTGGGTCTCCAGATGTTTTTGGCCTACAACTCCCAGCATGCCCCAGCCAGCTATGCTGGCTGGGGCGTGCTGGGAGTTGTAGGCCAAAAACATCTGGGGACCCAAGGTTGGAGAACACTGATCCAGAGGATGTACAGCAAAGGCTGAAATGGGTGACTTCCTTTTGCATTGACTGATGTGTAGAATTGCTCCAGGCCTGTGGCTCACGTTGGGTCAGCTTGTCTGAGTGTGAAGAGCTAAGCCGGGTCAGGCCTGGTTATCACTTGGAGGGGAGACCCCCTCCTCTAGTTTCCTGCACTGAGCAGGGGGGTGGACTCGATGGCCTTGTGTAGGCCCCTTCCAGCTCTATGATCCTATGTACTGTGTAAGCCAGGGCTCTCCAACCTTGGGTCCCCAGATGTTGCTGGACTACAGCTCCCAGAATCCCTTGCCACTAGCCATGCTGGCTGGGTATGCTGGGAGCTGTAGGCCAGCAACTTCTGGGGACCCAAGGTTGGAGAGCCCTGGTGTAAGCTGTTTGGGACCGAGTACTGTCCATTATTTTACTCTGTAAAGTGCCGTGTAAATGAATGACACTTTAGTAACAACTGCAACAACCACCTCAATTCCTCAAGAAACTGAAGAGCCGCAGGCCTTTCCATGAAGAATAATTCTGTGTCTACGTTTCACGGCATCACTGGGAAGGGCTACCAGCAATCTTACCCGTCCGCACCCCCTCCGTTCAAGCCGCACCCCAAATCCACCCAGCGGTGCGGTGGGCTCACAGGGCTGAAGCACCGAGACATTTGGTTAGCGGGGATGGTTACGGCACCCGTCCCCCCCACCCCACTCCCATCGGCTTTCCCTGTTCCCGAGTTTAGCCAAAATCCCCACAGTAGCTGGGAGGGGGTGGATTTCCCCAGCAACAATATAGTACTGTGGTGAGCTATTCCGGTTGCAATGCAAAGTGTTTTGCTGTGCCTTGGATTCCGAGCAACTATTAGGCCTATTAGCTTTGCAGGACTCCTGTTGGAGATAAAAACTTCTAGAATTGGTTTGTTAACTATGAGATAAAAAGTTTATCCCTCGTGCTGGGAAAAGAAGCTGCTGGAAAATCTTGAGCTGGTGATCTTAGCACTTTGGGGATTTGTTGTACCCCTTTCTTTCCCCTTTTCAGGTCTCTCTAGCTCAGTGTTCTCCAACCTTGGGTCCCCAGATGTTTTTGGCCTTCAACGCCCAGCATACCCCAGCCAGCATAGCTGGCTGGGGCATGCTGGGAGTTGTAGGCCAAAAACATCTGGGGACCCAAGGTTGGAGAACACTGTGTTAAAGTCCCACATGCTGTGCTATACTGCTCTTTAACAGCTCACTATACTATGACTGCCGGCTGATCCTAATAAGTTAGGTGTTATGCTATGCACTGCTGCTCTTTGCAGTGTGTATGTGTGAATACACACACACACACACACACACAAAGCTGCCTGCACTTTTGGACTCTCATCGGGGCTGTGGTTATGGGGAAGGTCATGATGAGCACCTGCACTTCAAAATGTACCACTGCACCACTGGGCCACACGCAACAAACCCACATAATCCGGGCCTGTGTCAGCCCCAAACCCTCCCCCCCCCCCCAAAAGCAGAGAGCACGTCACTGCACCACAATGCCTGCAAAGGGCACAGAGCTCCAGGTGCCTTGAGCCAGTGAAGCAAAAAAAAAAAAAAAACACATCCCAGAAAGCAAAAGAGCAAATGCCATTACAGGCACTCACTCAAACTGTGTGCCAGAACACATTAGTCTGCTGCAAGAGAACTCCTAGAGTGCCAGCAGAAATACATTAACTACGGTAAATGGTCACGGCCTGTCTCTGCGCCTAGTATAGTGCTCGCTCGCAGAAGAGGCTGCCTGCTGTGTCTCAGCATGATGGACCGCGCCGTCCTCACCTCCTACAAACCGGGCTCAGCTGGAGGTCAGCAGATGATTCTGCGTCGCCTCACCGGGTGTGCTCGGATCAATGATTTGCTCTTCATGCAGAGGAACAGCAGCATTCCCTGCTCTCTGAGGAAGCTGCCTGTTGCCGCTCTGCCGGAGTCTGGACTGGCTTCTTTCAGTCAGGAGGCCCACCCAGATGTTTTGTAGGCCAAAAACATCTGGGGGCCCAAGGTTGGAGAACACTGATTTAGACTGTGGACTTGATGGTCTTACTGAGCCCGCCTGCCCCCTTTGGGTGGCAATGTCTACCGCATCACTTACTTCCGAATGTGGCAAGCCAGCCCTGCTGTGTTGGGGGGCCCTCCTGCTCACGGCGCCGAGTGGGAGCCCTGGCCTTCCGCCCCCGATGGCACCATCGGCTGTGGGGGTGTTTGGGAAACATAGCCCTCGCTGATGTGAGCAAGGCAGAAAATGCCTGCCCGGCCCTAGATATGTATTAATCCGATGAGATTCTGAGCGTGAGCAAAAGCTGGTGATCCAGCACACTTTCCAAGGAGAAAAAAAAGTAGGTAGGTGAATAAACTCCACACCCATCAGCCAGTCCCTAAGCTGTGACATATCTTGAAGCCTCAGAGGAAGCTGCCCCCTGCACCAAGTCAGCATCTTGGCTCTGATTGGCAGCAGCTTCTCATCACCTACATCTCTCCCTGCACCCCCAACCCCCTGATCTTAAAATGGGGTGGGGCAGCCTTTCCATGCCCCTGTGGGTCATCATAACTGAAGCAATTCATGCTTGGTGAATGCACGAACATCAGGGCTCAGGAAATATCTTTGCTGGGGAGTCTCACACTCACTCTCAGGACGAAAAGAGCCAGCAAGAGAATTGTTCACATAGACCACTAGGTGTCCTCGCACGTACACATTTCCCCCCCATGCTTTCTAGGGCTCACTTCTGCTGCAGAATTCCCACTAGGATGCAGTCCTGGTTTATGTCAACTGAGTGCCTAACCGCATATCACATGACTGTGTCACCTGCAATCATCGGAGAATTGTTTAAATTTAACCCTAGGGGTGGGGTGGCCTTCTGGTTTCCATTGGGACAACGCCAAGGAAAATCACCCTCACTGGACTACAATTAGCAATAGGAAAAGCTTCCATTGGAGCAGTGTTCTCCAACCTTGGGTCCCCAGATGTTTTTGGCCTACAACTCCCAGCATGCCCCAGAACACTGTGATAGAGGCTCCTTTCCCCATAACATGCTGGGAGTTGTAGGCCAAAAACATCTGGGGGCCCAAGGTTGGAGCTAATTGCATTAGAGCTAATAAGACCTTTTTTCCTATCACTAACTGCAGCAAGGAGAAGGCTGATTTCCCTCAGGATTCCAGCTTGGGAGGGAAGAGTGACATCTCAACCCACGTGCTGTGGTCCTGATGGAAATCCCTAGGACTGAGTAAATGGACATGCACAGGCCCCACATCTTGCCTGCGCTAGGGAGTCTCGGACCCAATCATCCACTTCTGGGGACTTCTTCCATTTCCAAGTTGTTGTTCTTTAAAAGACCAATTGCTTGCCCACTAAAATTGCTCTGTGGAATTTGACTTTGTCAATCTCCAGGCTTTGGGTACTCATCTGAGTATTGCATGGAAGGCCTGGATATTACGGAACGTATTTAAAGTCTGTATGGAAAGGGAGAATGCAGACAAATAGACAGACACATGGCGCAGTCTCTTCGAGCTGCTTATAGTTACCCTGTATATACACACCATGTGTCCCGCCTTTTTAATTTTTCTGCTTGTTTTATTTATTGCTTTCTATTAGTTCGAGAGAAGATTCAGTCAACCCCTACAACTATTTAGAAAGCAGTTTGAGGCAGAGGAACGGATGGGGCTACATACAAGAATAACTTTGACACTGTTTCTGTTTTCACAGTGTGCAAACTTTCTAAAAACTGTTCAGAACAAAAAAAAAATACGTTTGAAAACCATCGTGCAAGATTAAGGCAAAATCTTTGCAGTTATGTTCAGGCCCTCTGTGAGGAATATGGATCAGACTGAATGCAAAAGTAAACTATTGAACTTGGATTTTTTTTTAAAAAAGCTTTGATTGTTGGCCAAAAGGCGTGGCTGACAATCGAAAATCAAGATTAGTGGGGAAGGAGCCTAACACCTCCTCTTCTGAATTTTCAAAATTAGACAAGTAAGCTTTTCTTCTCCAATGCAAGGAACAACAATGAGAAAGCCACAAGCAGTCAAGGCTCACAGCGGTTGCAGCCCTCTTTTCTCTTTTTTATGTCTCTTCTTCTGGCAACATTCTCAGAATTAATCACATGTGCATCCAGCCCTTCTTCTGAGGAGTTCAGGGTATCCGTCACCTCACTGGCTTGTGGCTGAAGAGAAAATAGGGTACGTTAGCTTGTGAGAAGGTGACTACAGGCTGTGTAGGGATTTGGACCCAGTACTTTTTCCACACTAGCATCCCTTAATGCTGAGATCCCTCAAGAGCCACAGTATTATTTTCCATAAAGAATAGTTCCATTTATAGATTTCACAGCATCAGTAGAAATTGTGAACAGCAATCTTGTCCAATTACATAATTACATCTTTGGTTCCACATGGCACTTAATAAAGTGCTACATTCCCCATTTACAATTGTGTAATCTCCAACCCCATGGGGCAATGGGGTTCACTCAGAAGTAAACCCAATTTGGTTGAATGGGACTCTCCAGAAAGCATGCTTAGGATTGCTGCCTTCTTCAGCTAAGTCTGCCTGACCGTTGCAGTTTAACAGGGAGGGGGTTTCAGCCTCCAACATGATCCAAATTGCCTTTTAATTCTTTCCTGGACAGGAAGGAACATTTGGTTCTCCAACAGCTCTCCGCTCCCACCATTGCTTTTATTTATTTTATTTGTACACCTGCCAAACTGGAAATAAAAATAATTTTTTAAAGTCAAAGATCAAGTCCCTGCCCCCAATGTCCACATTGCTATTCTGTGTGTACGTGTGGTGGGGGGCACATGCACGGTGTGCCAACAGCCTCTTTCAGTTCAGAAGGTGTGGAGGTGGGCAGGCAGGATGGAAAGATCCAAGTCGGCACAGCCCAAGCCACCCGGGGGGGCACCCCATCCCACCCCGCCCCAGCACCCAGGCTGATTCTTTCCAAAGCAGCAAAGGGAGGGGTGGTGAGAGGGAAGGACCCAAAATGCTGGTGCACACCCTGAGTCAGGATCGCTGGCCACTTGCAGTGCACCCTGGCTGTGTTTTCCCTCAGCAGCGGCAACTTGCATAACCCGAGGGGGGGGGAGCGTTTCCTTCCGCTTGTGCCGCTGCTGGGCAGGCAGGTCAAGCTCCCTGGGCCTTCATGGTGGCAGAGCCTTTTGCTGCGAAAGGTAGGAAAGTGAGTAAACCTAGGACGGCAATTCCAGACAAGAATGCTAGCGTGGAAACGCCACAGGAGTTTACAGTCTTGAGTTAACACCAGAATCCAGAGTGAAACCACAACACATACTGACACGGCATGTTCTCATCATCTCTCAGAGTGGCTCAGAAAAGTCGGACGCTTTCAGCTACCACAACTGGGGGAGCACCAACAACAATATGGTGGATTGAGGGCAGCTAACAGTGAAAACAGGGGAAAGGGTGTTAACCAAAAGGTGAAGAATAATGTTATAGGTTTGGGGGTTGGCCCAAATGACCTTTCAGGGATCCCTTACAACTCAGTGCCTCTGATTGCAAAGAGATTAAGGATTCCCTTTCAACTCTCCACAGTTGGGCAATATGCTTACTAGGGACAAACCAAAGTTCCACAAAATGTACAAGTTTTTTGAGTTCCAGAACCCTTAACCAGACTAGGTGGTGCAAAATTCTTCAGTGTGGGTGCCCAAGGCAAGACCTCTTAAGACCTGGCAAAGGACAGTTGATAGCCGGTAACAGTCTGGTAATGTGTTTCAGTGGGAGGTAGGGTGGCCCAAGAAGGTGGAGAGGACTCATATTGGGCAGAGAGGACTCATCATATTCCTTTCCCCCACTAGACAAGGGGAGGGGGAGAGAAGTCCATGTGAGTAGCGGGAAGCCAGTCTGTGCTGGAGCGAGGCCTGAAGAGGAGGCAGGGAGCGGACTTGGCTCTCTGCAGGAAATCTTTTGGCACTCTGGGTTCCCCCTAGACATCTGATGGGAACAAGAATCTGTCCGTGTGTTACTGCTGTGAAGACCCCCCCCCCCATCTTATGCTCAGCCTGTATAAATGTTTAAATAAACACATGCCTCAAGTTTCCAGTGACCTCCTCCTTCTATGGAAACTGAACCCTGGGTGAGCACCGGAACCCCTGAAACCGTCTCACCGCTCAGGTGGGATGCACACACATAACCACCACCACCACCACCACCACCACCAAAAACAGGAAGGTAAAAGGGGGATGAAAAAAAAGTGGCTGATTCTAAAGGTGACAATTAATGGGGAACAAAAATCCCTGCATGCAAACTGCTGGATTAAAGAAGTGTGGAAATGAGGAAAGTTTAAAACGATTCAATAGATTTCTTTTCCTTTATTTTTACACTCCTGGGATCTCGGAGCAGCTTCTCCATAGTTGCAGAGCGGCCTCCTGTCCAGGCTCTGCTGCTCAGGCACATGCCCTCCTCCCCAGAACCCCCTCAGCTTCTGCAGTAACACAGGCCTTCTAACTACTTGTTCTCCAACCTTGGGTCCCCAGATGTTTTTGGCCTACAACTTCCAGCATGCCCCAGTCCAGCTATGCTGGCTGGGGCATGCTGGGAGTTGTAGGCCAAAAACAGCTGGGGACCCAAGGTTGGAGAACACTGCTATGAGGCCATTGAGTCCAACCCCCTGCTCAATGCAGGAATCCAAGCCAGAGCATCTTGAATGCCTCCAGTGCGGGCACTACCTCCTAGGTAGTTGGTTCCATTGGCGTATTGCTGTAACAGTCAGGAAAATTTTCCCGATGTTTAGGCAGACTCTGGGTTCCTGTAACTTATTTATTTATTTAATTTATTATATTTACGTATACCCCGCCTTTTTTCCCTGCAAGGAACCCAAGGCGGCTGACATAATCCTCCTCCTCCTCCTCCTCTCCATTTTATCCTCACAACAACCCTGTGAGGTAGGTTAGGCTGAGAGTCAGTGACTGGCCCAAAGTCACCCAGTGAGTTTCATGGCCGAGCGGGGACTAGAACCCGGGTCTCCCGAGTCCCAGTCCAACAACCTCCAACTTGAGGTTATGACTACAACTCCCATAACCCCAGGGATGGGGGTCCCAACACATTTGGGTGGGGAACTGGTTGGGGAAGGCTGGTCTGCACTGACTGGCAGCGGCTCTTCGGGGTTTCAGGCAGGGGTCTTTTTACCACCCTGAAATTTTTGTCCTTGACCCTAAAAAAGAAGTCAAAACCCTGAAACGTAATTCAAGCCCTGAGATCCGGCCACTCTAATTACAGACTTGATAGCAAGAATGGATCAAGCTCTCCCTCATGCGGATGGATTTCAGTGCAGCAGCTCGGCATTAAAGTGGTGCCCATTGTAGAGAACATGTCGAGCTGGTCCTTAAGCGTGCTGCACTGGTAACAAGTTCATTTTGGGGCCCAATGCAAGGTGAAGGGATGCCCATACGTGTTCTTGTTCTAGAGCGGGGAAGGGCGACATGTGGCCATCCTCTAGAGCAGGGCTCTCCAACCTTGGGTCCCCAGATGTTGCTGGCCTACAGCTCCCAGCATACCCAGCCAGCATGGCTAATGGCAAGGGATTCTGGGAGCCGTAGTCCCGCAACATCTGGGGACCCAAGGTTGGAGAGCCCTGCTCTAGATGTTGGACTGAAACTCACATAATCTTTCACCATAGCTATGCTGGCTCGGGCTGATGGGAGTTGCAGTCCGACCACATCTGGAGGGCCACATGCCCCCCCCCCCGTTCTAAAGTATTAAAGGAGAATATCTTCCTCTCTCACCCCCATTGTCCCTGTGCCTTAAGTTCATGATCTGTGGAGTTTCTGCTGAGGATGGCCATACCCTCTGAGGAGTGTTGGTGAGGACGCACAGGGTTTCATCTGCCCCGAGCAAAAGAGAAGCCGCAGCAGCGTTGCCTCCTGCTACAAGGTAACTACTAATCTTTGGGGAGTGGTGGTTAATGTCTTAGTTGCAGTGTTCTCCAACCTTGGGTCCCCAGATGTTTTTGGCCTACAACTCCCAGCATGCCCCAGCCAGTGTAGCTGGCTGGGGCATGCTGGGAGTTGTAGGCCAAAAACATCTGGGGACCCGAGGTTGGAGAACTCTGGGTTAAAGCATGCAAACAAAATATAAAGCAGGGGTGTGAAGGAAATACTTCTCACGGGTGTGTGAAGTCAAAACAAAACAAAACACAGGCCAGGGTAGTGAAAACAAAACTGGGAGTTAGAAGAGTTTAAAAGGTGTGAACAGAAAATGTGGTAATGTGGAGCTAGTCTTGTTATCTTCTAAACGGCTGGCTTGCTTGCCAGGCCCCCTTCCTTGCCATTCTAGTCTCCACCTGCAAAGGACGGCCTCATCTGAAACCCAACAACCGGGCCCCTTGCCTCATCTTGTGGGCTTGCCAGCGGATGAGCCGGATGGCTTTCAAGCTGACGTGCAGAAGCGTGTCATATCTGAAGACCAGCTTGTAGAAGGAGTCGGTCATCAGGACCCCAGTGGGGTCGGCGTGCTTGAGGGCGGTCATGGGTGTGTAGATGGCGTTGGTCTGGTGGCGGAAGGGCGGCCTGGCCGTTGTGATGACTTTCAGCGTGTGCTGTTGGAAGGAAGCGGAAGACAGCCGTATAAATGCCAGTAAACCCTGGGGCAGCTTTCCCCGCCCTGGATGCCACTCCAGATGGGGGTGGGCTGCAATTTCCATCATCCCCAGCTAGCGTGTGGATGATGGGAGTTATATTCCAACCCACCTGGAGGGCCCTGGGTTGGGGAAGGCATTTCCCTAGCTCTTCTGAGACCTGTTATTGAGGGATCGCTGAAATCGGAGGTGCGTCTGGCCGTTGCTCGTGGCTTCTCATCGGTGAGCAACAGGGACTCTGCTAGGGCTGCCCCTCAGTTAAAGAAATCTTAGTCACTTAGTTAGGGCACAATCCTGTGCATGACTGGCTGGGGAATGCTGGGAGTTGCAGGGGTTTTTCCTGTCTAAACATGCCTAGGATCGTGCCCTTAATCATGTAAGTTTTGATTACACTGATCAGTTGACTAAATTTTCAAAAATTTGCACATGAGCAAAAGCAACTGTTCTGAAGGGGGAAAGCATTATTTGTTTTTGGATGCTGCATTCACATGTTGCTGCAGGCACTGTCTTGGGAAGGGGAATGTCTCTCTGAAAATGACACTTCGCCCCTATGGGTCTTGGCCTGGTGTCGCCTGATCCTCTCCACGTCCTCAAGTGCAATGTAACATTGACTGATCGATGGAGAGCCAGAGTGGTGCAGCGGCTAGAATGTCAGACTAGGACACCCTGGGTCAGATCCCACCTCAGCCCTGAAGCTCAGCTTGGGCCAGTCACGCTCTCTCAGCCTAACCTACCTCACAGGGTTGTTGTGAGGATGATATTGGGAAGGGGAGAACCATGTCTGTCATCTTGAGTTCCTTTGAGGTAAGGTGGGATAGAAACATATCAAATAAATAATATTCAATTTAATAATTACATAAATAATATTTCAAAGGTTTCAAGTCTATGTCCTGGTAAATTCTGGCTCAAATTAACTCCAGTCTGCAATCCCAACTGCCTCCCTTTTCCTAGAATATACCTTCCCAGAAGCCAGCACCGTTTAACGACAGCCACTGGTGACCCTGCCCCTCCAGGATTCACAGTTTCCCAGATAATCAAAACTAGTTATCACTAGAAGATGAACAGGTGAGTCTAAGCTAGTGTTCTCCAACCTTGGCTCCCCAGATATTTTTGGCCTACAACTCCCAGCATGCCCAGCTACGCTGGCTGGGGCATGCTGGGAGTTGTAGGCCAAAAACATCTGGGGACCCAAGGTTGGAGAACACTGTATTACATATATGTATGTAGTGTTGCAAGGAGACAGATTCCAGTAAGACACACACACACACACCATAAAAGTAGATGACAAAACGGTCTGTCAATAGAAGTTTCCAGCAGCTCTTCAAGGCTTATAGCCCTCCCGTTTCCCTGGGGTTTTTTCCAGACACTAATCAACATCTGTGGACCCAAGGAAGGTTGGAGAACACTGGTCTAAGCGATCAGGAGAGCTGGCATTAGAAGGCTTGCCAGGAGTTAGAGCAGTGCTTCTCAATTATTTTCTGTCATGCCCCCCCTAGGAAGAAGAAAACATTTTGCGCCCCCCGCGCGACTGTAAATAGTATCATTTGTCTATAAAATTGTTATAAGTACACCTCTGCATAACACTGTATCCTTATTAACGTATAAGAGAATAAAAAAAGAAAGAAATGTGGATCAATTTACAACAAAGAATAGCTTTATTAACTGTAGCAGAAAAGATTTAAAGGAGCACAGGATTTAAAGGAACACAATATTAAAAAAACCTTTTAACTGAGGTCAAACGAGCCCCCCTTTACGGAGCCTCGCGCCCCCCCTGGGGGGCCCGCCCCACTATTTGAGAAGCACTGAGTTAGAGTAAGGTCTTCTGTTCTCCAGGAACATATAAAATGGCTGGGGCATGAATACATTTGCACTGGTATCTCCTGCTAAAAAAAAGGACAATCCTTCAGCACTTGCTAGAACCTTTTCTGATGGCCAGTACTCCTGTTCCTTAGGAACTAGAAATTTACAGCCAAAGATCTGAGGTGTTAAGTCAAGTCAATGCCACACACTGCCTCTTTGGCCTCTCTGCTGCCTTGGTGCCCTGGCCCATGCTTCCCCAACATCCAAAGGTCATCTTGCCAACAAATTCTTCCACAAACAGAAATCAGAATAGAACTGTGTTCTGTAACTGCGGGACAGACTTCCCTCACACTGCTTTAGCAGAATCTATTTGTGCCCCCATCTCTTCTATCCTTAAAGTTATAAAGGCCGCAAACACCCCCATGCCTGTGAGCTATAATTGCACTCACTCTGCATGATAGATTTTGTAGTAGTTTACAGCAGGCCACCTACTGGCATCAGCTAGGCCTTCCTGAGTTCCACCGGGGTCTCCTCACTAAGCTTACAGACGGGCGGTGGGTGCAGGGACCTAAAGCTTAAAGGACAATGCAAAGCTCACAGAAATGTAAAAAGCTTTGGAACTGGATTAGATGGGATTATTTGGTCATGGAACTAAATAATTTGCAAACAAGCGGAGTATTATAAGAGGAAGGAAATGGGCGCTTAAATGCAAATACGCAATCATTTGGGAAAGTTTTAGAGGGGAAAAGGACTGAGAAGGTTGAGGAGTTGTCTCCATTTTTCTTGTTGACTTGGCCATCTGGGGCTGGTTTTTCTTATACAGGCAGTCCCCAGGTTATGAACGAGTTCCGTTCTTAAGAATGTCCTTAAGTCGAATTTGTTTCAAAGTCGGAACAGCATAGCGTTCTATACGCTAAAAATCGGCATTTATGCAAATTGCGTAAATTTCTCAAATGGCGTAGTATACTGCGCTATGTACTCTACGTAAACGACGTAGCGCCGGGGAACCCAGAAGTCCGTTCTTAAGTATGGGTTGTCTGTAAGTCGGACGTCCTTAACTCAGGGACTGCCTGTATAAGAATAGGCAGACATGTTGCAGGGCTGTTGGGGGGGCGGGGGGGGCACAGCTTCAAACAGTAGGCCCCAGACAAACCCTTAAGTCTATATAGTACATTATTACTGTTATTCTAGAATTCTAGAAGCCTGTGGCAAAAAAGAGGTTGGTTAATGGATCACAATATATGTGAAATTCAGCCCACATTCCCCCTTCTCTTATTAGCCCCTGTCTCCTCAGCCCTTTCCCTCAAATCTCTTTCTCCTTCACCCATCTGATTCACAGTCTGTTGACCGCACCAAACCTTTCCTTCCGCCACCTTGCCTGTGGGCTCCCTGCCCCCTTTGTTTTGTTACTTTCCGCCGTCTCTTCCCAGTCCTCAGCCTGCCCCAGGAAAGCTACTCAGTCTATCCTGTCCCCAAAAAGCATATGTAAGGTTTTAATCCCAGCCAAACGGACAACTTCCTCCTCGCTCACAGGTACTGGTCTGGTAATGCTAGTGTTTTAAATCATTGGTGGGCAGAAGATAGATCAGGATCTACTGGTAGATCTCCAGGTGATTTGCAGTAGATCAGCAAGGGGGTTTCTGAGTCTCAATGGTTTAACAACAGTGACAATGAAAAGCCTTATTTCCCTCCTAAACTGGCTACTGAAATCAAGAAAGCTTGTGGGGGAGGTGGGGAGAAGAAGCAGATTTATTTATTTATTTATTTATTTATTATATTTATACCCCACCTTTTTTCCTGCAAGGAACCCAAGGTGGCTTAGCTCCAGTTCTGGTACTGAAAACAAATTCCTGGAATTCTATGTTGGCATTTCTTGAGCCACAGTTTTGCATTTGGCAGACCTTGGGGTCTACTGAAAAACAAAGCAGATCCCACAAGCCTAGAGTCTGCCCACCCTTGCTTTAACTGATGGGAAGGAAGTTGATCTCCTTCTTCCACAAACCTGTTATCTGCTTTTAATTTGCAAGCTAAAATGTCCTGGCAATATTACCATAGAGCAGGGCTCTCCAACCTTGGGTCCCCTGATGGTGCTGGACCACAGCTCCCAGTCAGAATCCCTTGCCATTAGCGATGCTGGCTGGGTATGCTGGCAGCTGTAAGCCAGCAACATCTGGGGACCCAAGGTTGGAGAGTCCTGCTTATAGAGATTCTGCAGTAAACCGGAGCACAAATGTTAGAGCTTCCATCTATACCAACTTGCTCCTCCCATTATACCAGAAACTCAAGGCAGTGCTCTCTCTCTCTCTCTCTCTGCTGGGGACCAAGCACACAGCCTCTGGAATCAGCAGCCTTATGTGTAAAGTTTCTGCACATGTGCAGTGTGTTCTTTTAAGTCTCCTTTTACAAACAAGATGACAACCCTCCTCAGACATAAGCAAACTAACAAGATGCTAGGATTTTCACCTCAGCTACATCTTCAGGAGTCTGGCCCAAGCTGGAGAAGATGGCTTTGGAGTTCTTCAGGTAGACCTTGGTGAATATCTCAGCCGTCTCAGGATCGGTCTGGGAGTAGTCGGCCTGTTCCGCATCTTCGTAGACCTTCATCTCAAACTCGGTCACCACCGGGCCGGGCTCTATCAAACTGACGCTACAAATCAAGGATGCATAAATAGTGCTAAGGGTCATTCTTTTCCAGGAGCCCATTCCGGCCTTCCCTTTTTGGTGGGTGCTGGCTGCCTTAGACCCTTTCCCCCTCAACGTGAGTTGCCAAAGTGGCAGTAATTAAATTCCAGAGACATGGAAAAGGCAAGACAGACTTTCTGCTAAAACTTATGAATAATTATTAAAAAGAGGAATAGTGAACAGTCATTCTCTTATTACTAAATAATCCATACCCGATGCTAATCACAAATCAGAATCAATTCTTGAAGGATCACCTATTTGAGCAGGATCAGCCTTAGTCTAAGGCCCTGCTCCAGGTCCCTCCACTAGCGATGAACCAGTCTACTTCCAGTCCAGATCACTTTTGCATGTGTTCGTCCATAAGTCCGTTCCATCTCATTTCCACAGCAATCTGCACTTTTTTTAATCACCGCAGGGGTTGGCGGGAGACGCATTGGCTGGGGAGTGGGGTCTGTTCTCTCCCTCCTTATCACATGACTGTGTGGGAAATGATAACTGAAAATATGCTGATGATAATGTGGTCTCCGCACGTTCAGAGGATGATCTCCAAACTATCCTAAATGCTTTTGCAGAAGCATACAAAAAACTTGGTCTCTCACTTAACATCAAAAAACCCAAAGTGCTTCATCAGCAAGTGAAAGCTAACCCTTTGGTGATGCCATCTATCCAGCTTGGCGGGAAAATACTGGAAAATGTCGATCATTTTCTCTATCTTGGCAGCTATCTTTCTGTTACAGCTAACATCAACAGTGAAATCCAGCATCGTTTGAGCTCCGCAAGTGCTGCGTTTTCTCGAATGAAACATAGAGTGTTCGAGGATCGGGATATTTGTAAGCAGACCCCTCGCCGGATCGTCACCTTGAAGTGGTGAGTGGGCTTGCGTGTTCCGATGAATCCTGTGAGCAATGCCGTCGGGAGCTATGTACTCCCAGTAGGGTCACCCATGGTGGTAAGGTCCGGGGAGAGGAACCAGACAAAGAACGATCCAAAACATAAAGTCCTCAACGGCAGAACAGGCGGAAGATAATTAAACCTAAATTACAACGGCTGTGAAGGCGGATGAAGGCTGCAGCAGAGAATGGTTTTCCAATCGTCAGGGTAACCGTGCCATTGGATCTCTGCCGTACTCTGTCAAGTTTGTGTGGTGATTCGTTGTGCACCGATCTCCCCACATAAAACAGTTTCACGCACAGGCGTCTTCCAACCCAACCCATCCAACCCAACCCTACCCAACCAACCAAACAAAAAAAAAGTCCCATGGCGACTGGCGAATGGCAACGGGGGCAGGACTGTGAATCTGGAAGCCCCTAGTCATGGACCAGCACATGGGCGGTGGATGCAGACTCAGTCGCCCTGTTCAAGGAACGAGGTAGTCGAGCAGCTCGGCAGCTGTATCCATGACTGAGCAGCCCTATTTAGGATCCACTCTGCTCACCCCGCATGGGGAGGGGGCTAGAAAAGGTGCCCTAAACATAGTCGACCTCTCTCTCCCCTGACTGGATTACCGCGTCCAGTGGGGTCACCATTTTAGCGGTCGAAAAAGACATTTGAATTTTGGAACATGGAATATACGGACATTGCTGGATAACATAGATAGTGAACGCCCTGAGCGTAGGACTGCTATTATTGCAAGGGAGCTGAGACGGTTTAAAATTGACATAGCAGCACTTCAAGAAACTCGAAGGGCAGGAGAGGGACAGCTGAAAGAAGAAAAAGGAGGTTATACCTTCTTCTGGAAAGGACTACCTGAGCAGGACCGATGAATACATGGTGTAGGCTTTGCCATCAAAAATGAACTAGTGAACTCTTTGTCAGAAGTTCCTACTGGCATTAACGAACTGCCTGATAACTCTTCGATTAAAGCTCGCCAATAACCAACAGGTAACTATTTTGAGCGCTTATGCACCAACATTAGATGCTGATGATGACATCAAGGAAAGTTTTTACAGCCAGTTGGACACTCTCCTGTCAGAGATACCTAAGGAGGATAAAATTATCCTCCTGGGCGATTTTAACGCAAGAGTCGGGCGTGACTTTGATTTATGGCCAGAAACTATTGGAAAAGACGGAGTTGGTAATAGCAACCCGAACGGACTCTTACTTTTGTCTATATGTGCAGAGCATAATCTCACTATCACAAACACGCTCTTTCGACAAAAGAATAAGTTTAAAACATCATGGCAGCACCCACGGTCAAAGCACTGGCATCTTCTGGATTATGTAATTGTCCGTGTTAGAGATCGCCGCGATGTACTTCTTACTAGGGCCATGGTGAGTGCCGACGACTGCTGGACAGACCACCGACTAATCTGGTCCAAAATGGTTATCAACATTGGTCCCCAACGTAGGCTTCAAGGAAGGAAACCAAGGCGTAAAATGAACACCCAAGTCCTTCAAGATCCTATTAAGCAAACTCGTCTTCAATCACTTCTTAAGGAACATCTACCTACGGAACCTCCTGACAACATTGAGGACCATTGGTCTAAGCTGAAAACCTCCATTACTGCAGCTTGTGAACAAACTATTGGATATGAAACTAAGAAACATCAGGATTGGTTTGATGAAAATGACAATGAGATTAAATATATAATTGACCAAAAAAGGAAAGCCTTCCAAATATGGCAAAATGATATTAACTGCGCTGCCAAGAAAAAAACCTACGCTAGCGCAAAGGCTGAGGTCCAAAGAAGAACAAGAGAACTTAAGAACGCTTGGTGGAAAAAGAAAGCTGAAGAAATTCAACAACTTGCAGAATCTCATGATGCACGGGGCTTTTTTAAGGCCACAAGGGCCATTTATGGACCAAAAACCTATGGTACAAACCCTTTACAATCAAAAGATGGCACCAAACTCTTAAAAGACAAAGAGTCTATTGCACTGCGTTGGAAAGAGCATTATTATGACCTTTTAAATCGTAAACCTAAGGTGGATAATGAGATTTTTTCGCAAATCCCGCAAAAACAAATTAAAGAGGAACTTGCAATACTCCCCACTTTGGATGAAGTAAAAAAAGCCATTAATCAAATGAAGAACAACAAAGCTAGTGGACCAGATGGGATTCCTGCTGAAATCTTTAAAGAAGGGGGCCCCGAACTTGTACAACATCTTCATAAACTCATCGAAAAAATCTGGATAAGAGAAGAGATCCCAGAAGACTTCAGGGATGCCATAATTATCACCCTCTTTAAGAAGGGTGATAGAACAGACTGTGGAAACTATCGGGGCATTTCTCTCTTAGCAACCGCAGGTAAAATATTTGCTAGGATTCTTGCAAACCGTCTTCTATCTATTTCAGAAGAGATCCTCCCTGAAACTCAATATGGTTTCCGCCCCTCTAGAGGGACAGTAGACATGATTTTTAGTGCACGTCAGCTCCAAGAAAAATGCCGGGAGCAAAATCAACCCCTTTATATGGCATTTATCGATTTGGCTAAGGCCTTTGATACTGTAGACCGTACAGCTCTCTGGACTATCCTTATGAAAATTGGATGCCCCAATAAATTTGTGAATATCTTGCGACTTCTCCATGACAACATGACGGCAACGGTTTTGGACAACAACGGCTCTCATGGTGCCCCATTTAAAGTGGGATCAGATGTTAAACAGGGATGTGTTATCGCCCCAACATTATTTGCCATTTTCATCGCCATGGTTTTACATCTTGTCGAGGGGAAACTCCCCACCGGTGTGGGAATTATATATCGAACAGATGGGAAGCTTTTTAATCTCAGCAGGCTGAAAGCAAAAAGTAAGGTAATTACAACCTCCGTTGTGGAACTTCAGTATGCTGATGATAATGTGGTCTCCGCACATTCAGAGGATGATCTCCAAACTATCCTAAATGCTTTTGCAGAAGCATACGAAAAACTTGGTCTCTCACTTAACATCAAAAAAACCAAAGTGCTTCATCAGCAAGTGCAAGCCAATCCTTTGGTGATGCCATCTATCCAGCTTGGCGGGACAATACTGGAAAACGTCGATCATTTTCTCTATCTTGGCAGCTATCTTTCTGTTACAGCTAACATCGACAGTGAAATCCAGCATCGTCTGAGCTCCGCAAGTGCCACATTTTCTCGAATGAAACATAGAGTGTTCGAGGATCGGGATATTTGTAAGAAGACCAAAACACTGGTTTATGAAGCCATTGTATTACCAACTTTATTGTATGCCTGCGAAACATGGACTATCTATAAACGTCACTTCCACCTCCTTGAAAGGTTTCATCAACGTTGCCTCCGGAAAATCCTGCGAATTACTTGGGAAGATAGGCGAACAAATGTCAGTGTACTGGAAGAAGCAAAGACTACTAGCATTGAAAAAATGATCCTTCAGCGCCAACTTCAGTGGACCGGTCATGTTGTTCGAATGCCTGACTGCCGCATCCCAAAGCAGTTACTTTACTCCCAACTCAAGGATGGAAAGCGGAATATCGGTGGTCAATATAAGAGGTTTAAAGATGTTCATAAGGCTAATCTAAAAAAATGCAATATAAACATCGAAAACTGGGAAGCTCTGGCCCATGAACGATCTAAATGGAGGTTGGCCTTTCACAAAGGTTCCATGGACTTTGAAGAAGCCCGAGTGCAAGGTGAAAGGGAGAAACGTGCTAAACGAAAAGCACGTCAAATGAATCCTTTACAGGACCATCTTCTATCTGGTAACCTGTGTCCTCACTGTGGGAAGCTGTGTGGATCTAGAATTGGCCTCCACAGTCACTTACGGACCCATCGCTAGAGTCTACACAATCTTCTTTAGAATTTCCTCCTTTTATCCCGGAAGACAATCTTACTCGGTCACGAGTGATCGCCTGATGATGATGATGATGATGATGATGATGATTTGTAAGCAGACCAAAACACTGGTTTATGAAGCCATTGTATTGCCAACTTTATTGTATGCCTGCGAAACATGGACTATCTATAAACGTCACTTCCACCTCCTTGAAAGATTTCATCAACGTTGCCTCCGGAAAATCCTGCAAATTACTTGGGAAGATAGGCGAACAAATGTCAGTGTACTGGAAGAAGCAAAAACTACTAGCATTGAAAAAATTATCCTTCAGCGCCAACTTCAGTGGACCGGTCATGTTGTTCGAATGCCTGACAGCCGTCTCCCAAAGCAGTTACTTTATTCCCAACTCAAGGATGGAAAGCGAAATATCGGTGGTCAATATAAGAGGTTTAAAGATGTTCTTAAGGCTAATCTAAAAAAATGCAATATAAACATCGAAAACTGGGAAGCTCTGGCCCATGAACGATCTAAATGGAGGTTGGCCTTTCACAAAGGTTCCATGGACTTTGAAGAAGCCCGAGTGCAAGGTGAAAGGGAGAAACGTGCTAAACGAAAAGCACGTCAAATGAATCCTTTACAGGACCATCTTCTATCTGGTAACCTGTGTCCTCACTGTGGGAAGCTGTGTGGATCTAGAATTGGCCTCCACAGTCACTTACGGACCCATCGCTAGAGTCTACACAATCTTCTTTAGAATTTCCTCCTTTTATCCCGGAAGACAATCTTACTCGGTCACGAGTGATCGCCTGATGATGATGATGATGATGATGATTTGTAAGCAGACCAAAACACTGGTTTATGAAGCCATTGTATTGCCAACTTTATTGTATGCCTGCGAAACATGGACTATCTATAAACGTCACTTCCACCTCCTTGAAAGATTTCATCAACGTTGCCTCCGGAAAATCCTGCAAATTACTTGGGAAGATAGGCGAACAAATGTCAGTGTACTGGAAGAAGCAAAAACTACTAGCATTGAAAAAATTATCCTTCAGCGCCAACTTCAGTGGACCGGTCATGTTGTTCGAATGCCTGACAGCCGTCTCCCAAAGCAGTTACTTTATTCCCACTCAAGGATGGAAAGCGAAATATCGGTGGTCAATATAAGAGGTTTAAAGATGTTCTTAAGGCTAATCTAAAAAAATGCAATATAAACATCGAAAACTGGGAAGCTCTGGCCCATGAACGATCTAACTGGAGGTTGGCCTTTCACAAGGGTTCTGTGGACTTTGAAGAAGCCCGAGTGCAAGGTGAAAGGGAGAAACGTGCTAAGCAAAAAGCACGTCAAACGAATCCTTTACAGGACCATCTTCCATCTGGTAACCTGTGTCCTCACTGTGGGAAGCTGTGTGGATCTAGAATTGGCCTCCACAGTCACTTACGGACCACATCGCTAGAGTCTACACAATTTTCTTTAGAATTTTCCTCCTTTTACAAATCTCCTTTTTTTATCCTGGAAGACAATCTTACTCGGTCACGAGTGATCGCCTGATGATGATGATGATGATGATGATGATGATGATGATGATGATGATCAACTGAAAAGGGCTAATTTGGCCATTACTGCTATATCACAAGGGGGAAATCCCCAAAACCAACCCCAATCTCTTATAATCCCTTCTGGTGGCCACACCAGAACCACCACACCTTTAGCTCCCGTTTGTGGTTTCTAGGAAAACAGGCTGCATTCAACATGACTTGCTAGCCAAATAAGCTTCAAGGGCACCCAGTCTGAGAGAAATGACCACCAAGGGCACAATCCTATGCATGTTTAGACAGAAAAAGGTCCTACAACGCCCAGCATTCCCCTGGCTGGGGCATCCTGGGCGTTATAGGACTTTTTTCTGTCTAAACATGCATAGGATTGCACCCTAAATCAACCTGAATTGTCCCACCACCCATCCTGACTGTCTAGGGCAGCTGAAGGAAGATGCCACAGACCCTGAACTAAGCACAGTGGATTCCATCCGATTACTGGCTACTTCTTATTCAGTTAACAGTGCAACTATTATCTATACCAGTTGCCACTTTCTCCTGCTAGAGATTCAAGATGGGAAGCTCTTCCTTTCACTAGACTCTTTCAGTGGAGAAAGCGACCCCTGTTGAATTTCTGTCTGTCTGGCAGCTAATTAAACCAGAGGAGCCGATTTCCTGCCAGAGAAGAGAAAGATGGCAACCCTGTCTGTATCCACATGGGGGTCTGAAAGCATCACTGGGTTATTAGCCACTCACAAGATGTTGAACTTGAGTGCCTGGATGACGAGGCTCTCGCAGAAGCCCTCAATGGCAAATTTGGAGGCTGTGTAGATGTCATTGAAGACGATGCCTGAACAAGAGATGCCAAAGGAAGAGATGAGGGCCAAACAGCACGCGTGACCTTAACTGTGCAGTTCTGCCCTTGAGTGTGGGGTTCTCACACACCCCGCATACATGCACGCACACACACACACACACTGCCACGCAGGCTGCCAGTCACTGACTCTCAGCCTAACCTACCTCACAGGGTTGTTGTGAGGATCAAATGGAGAGGAGGAGGAGGAGGAGGAGGAGGAGGAGGAGGAGGAGGAGGGTTATATAAGCCGCCTTGGGTTCCTTGCAGGAAAAATGGCGGGGTATAAATATAATAAATAAATAAATGGGGGGGGGTAGAACGCTCTGTCCCCTGCTGCTGTCTGAGGGCCAAACCAGACATGACGTATGTCATTAGTTTCCAGTCCCACGGTTGATTTTTCTTTAACTAATAGCTGGTGTGAGTGTGTACGGGGGTGGCGGGGGAGATTGGGGCCATGGCATCAGGGAGGGGGGCACCAGTGGGACCCTTCCCCCCATTGTGAATAGCAGCTACAGGTGAGGCCAATTCCCACTGGGACAGCAACGGGGGCAAAGGGCTAGAGCCCCCTCCCCATGCCACCATCCAGATATAGCTCAACCACTCACGCACCCAGCTGTTTGTTACAAAGAAAAGTAAACAACGCAAAGGGAAATTACATGACCCTCAAAGCTCCATTTTCAGGGCTGGTCCAAGAAGCCCTGATGACTGAGGCAATCAATCAATCATTCACTGTCCGTGGTTGTTTGCAGAATAATGTATGCCGTAATGGCCAGCCCGTCCCAAGAAACTTACAACGAAACTTTGACCTTGAGGGAGACAACCAAGAGTGGGGAAGGAAGGGGAGAATCAAAGGTAGCAGGGAGAATATGAACAAATGAGGTTGCACGTGTTTAGGCTTTGTTTCAGTGCGGGAGGAGAATTAAAGGATTAAGCAATAGGGTTCATACATATGGGTTATCAGGAGGCTGTTGTGAAATCTGCTAAATAATTTGGAATGTTACTTCTTACGCCAACAATGTGTTGCTTGATTATTGCAAGGCCCTCTGTGCAGAGCTAACTTCCAACACAGTTCTGAAATTTCAGTAGCTTCAGAAAATGGGGGCTTGTTTATTATCAGGCGTAAATCACAGAGAGCATATTTTACCAGCACTTAAAGATCAGCCCTGGCTTCCAGTTAGCTCCTGGGAACAGTCTGAAGTGGTGGTTCTGACCTGAGCAGTGTGCAATCCTATGTGTGTTTACTCAGAGCAGTGTGCAATCCTATGTGTGTTTACTCAGAAGTTCCATTGTACCCAATGGGGCTTACTCTCTAGTAAATGAGTTTAGGATTTCAGCCTTAACGTTCTAAAGGATTTGGGTCCAGAGTATCTGCCTTGTCCGGTGGGCATGAACTTGCATGAACTATGTTTGTGTGAACGAAGCCATGTGAATGCTACAAAACCAGCTTACCTTGCAAACCCATGACACTGCTGATGACCATGATGTGGCCACTCTTCCGTTTCTTCATGTCAGGGAGGACCTCCTTAATCATCCGCACCACACCAAAGAAGTTGGTCTCCATGATGGCCTTCATCTCCTCAATAGACTGGCACTCGATGGGGCCGATGAGGCCTACCCCAGCGTTGTTGACTACAAAGAGGCAGCCAAGTGTTCTGTTAATCTCCTCAGCATCCAGTGAAAGGGTCAAGTGGCAACAGGCTATCAAGAACCACGCAGGCCTTAAATGTTTACCTCATGGTGGTTGTAATTCCATGGAGAGTTGGATGTCTAAAGCCTCCGGACAGATAGTAGGGACAATGTAACCCCCTCACTTTCAAAAATTAAGATGTTTATTAATGGAAATCATTTACAAAGGGGGATGAAATGTCACTCTTCAAATAATAGGCTGAGATTGCTTAAATTTCTTGAATTAAATATTCTTGGTTACCTTTCCTAATAGGTAAGAAAGAGAATCTTCCTCAGCTAGCTAAGTTCTCACTAGCTTTTCCTTCCAACCAGATTTCCCTAAACTCCACCCCAACCAATTCCTCATAAACAGGAAAGATGCTGTACATCTTCATTTTTGTCTCTAGTGGGGGTGCCAATCCCACACTTGCGACATAGGAACCAGGCTACTGAGTTACTTTGAAGATCTATAATTTAGGTGTACAGTAGAGGGTTTATTTTGGTGGTATGCGTTAAAAGGTTTTATAGCTGAGGCAACATTCCCTAAAGGTGAGTTCTAATTGGGAACTTTAATAAAGATTGTGGCAGTGGGTTGGTTTTTTGTTTGTTTGTTTGTTTTTTAAAGAAACACAGGTTGGTTAACCCACATGTTGTTCTGTTGCATGAGGAAGAAGTCTTCCTCCTACACCGTTTTTAGAAATCATTTTGGAAGCATAAAGGCTGGCTAGCAATAGATGAACACCTTGTCTTAAACATTTCATTCATCATTCTGCCCGAAAATATTTCATAATCCAAAATTGCTCAATTTTTTCAGAAGAACAAAACAGACAAAGTCCTTTGAAAGGAAATGGAGGGAGGGATGTGTTTTGGGGCCTTCACTTCCCTAAAGGTGAAATGGAAATTCTGGTAGTGGTGTTTCACATGTAGGCTCCTTCCAACTCTATAAATCTATGAATCTATGAATCTCTGTGTTATGGCTGTATGTCCTGTTGATAAACTATGACGGTTCATTCATTTATTCACATGCATGTCACCCACCCACCCCTTGATCCTGCAGTCATCAAATGATACATGTGCGCACACGTGTATCAGTTCATAGTAAACTTTTAAGCAGCTACTACATGGTTTCTGAACATCTGCTTCCTCCCATAGAAGAAACAATCCAATATAGCAAGAGACAGAAAGTGAGCATGACTGGGTGGATTCCCCCCAGCCTCCCCTCTGCCACAGTGATCTTCCGCTAAGGACCTAAGCAACTATTGGCTTGGCTGCGCCATTTAGATCCTGACATGGGGTGGGGGGGGGATGGGCCTCTTTATCATCTGGTTTGTATTTCACATGCATGTAAATGCACATACATGAACACGAAGGCACCATGCAGTGCACAGCCTACTTTTTAACACGCTACAGCTGGTGAGGTCCATTTTGAGCCATCAATGACATTGTAGAAGACAATTGTGTCTAGCCTATCTGTTCAGTCAAAAGATCAAACATTGCCTTGCCCGTTAAAGCAGCTCAGGACACTATACTGAAGAATGAAACAAATACAGTCATGCCTTGGATTGAGAGCATAATTCGTTCCGGAAACGTGCTTGTAATCCAAAACACTCTTATATCAAAATGAACCCCCCCCCAAAAAAAATTTGTACAGAGATTTTTAATTTAAGCCGTACTACAGTACTTGTATTGCAAGACGTCGCTTGTATATCAAGTCAAATAAATAAATAAATAAATATTTAAAAATTTGCTTGTCTTGCAAAACGCTCTCAAACCAAGTTACTTGCAATCCAAGGCATTACTGTACAGCATACACAAGATGGAGAAGAGCCTTCAAGCCATGTATTATGGTGAGGTGGGAGAACAGGAGAGGCCCTGCGTGTTGCCCCATGGTATGAGAATAGAAGTGCTACAACTTTGCTCAGGTTTCCCTTTGCGTAATGTTGAACAGCACGCAGAATACAAACATAACACACCATGGAGTGTGTGTGTGTGTGTGTGTGTGTGTGTGAACTAGCATACATATGTACACAGTCAACATAGATCAATACTTGGGGAAGTTTCTAGTCCTTTAACTCACCCACGCTGCTGCCATCATTCACACCCAAAGTGTGTGTGTGGGGAAAACTTCACACGTGTACATGCCCAGGGGTTTCCAGGGGGTTTGCTGTGTACCCCCTCTCTGCAAGCCTGGCCCCAGATGGGTGATCAGCAAACCTTTTGGGTACTCACTGAGGATGTCAATATGCCGCTGGGGGATGCTGTTGATGCAGTTGCGGATGGATTCCTCGTCGCAGACATCCAGCTGTTTGATCTCCAACGTCCTGTTGAGAGCGGGCCCTGCAGCTGCTTCCAGCTTTTCCTTCTTGGCCACATTTCTCATTGTGGCGATCACTAGAACACAGGACTTGGTCACACCAGTCCAAGCTGTCCTGAGTTTCACCCTGAAGCATACCCCTTGCTTTACTTTGTACCTTGGCCAAATTTTCACACCCTTGACCAAGGTTATAAAGTCTTAAAAAAAAAAAAAAACCTTCCCAAGCACCCAACATAGGTAAGGTTGCCAACTTTTCAACTGGTTCTGCAACTGTGCCTTTTTGACCTGCAGCAGACCTTAGCTGGTGATTATGTTGATCTCCATGCTGTGAAAAACCTGCTGATTTCTGCAACTCAAACTGCTATTAAAGGCGTATGTGCAGGCAAGCTCAGTAACTATTGTTCTATACAATTACCGGTACATGGTTACGTACAGGATATTCCCATGCGGGGACCCAAGACTGGCAAAGGCACACTATCCCAACAGCACCATGGACCCCAAGGAGTCAGAAGCGGCATGAGAGAACATCCTGCCGCTTACGGGGGGCTGACTGAGATTCCTTGCCAAAGAGCCCCCCCCTCCCCACAAAAATCCTGTAGCAGGTATTGTGCGCATCCCACAATTCCCATTGTACTCTCCCTGCCAGAGGGTGACCAGTCTGAATTGAGAACACTGCTATAAAAACACCAACAGCATGTCCACACACAGGTATGTGCAGTCATCAAGGGAGAGAGAGACTGAGCTTCTGCCGCCAGCCTTCAGTATTTGCCATAGACAACCCTTCCAGTACAGAAGGACAGATTGCCTGACCTATACGAGGAATATAAGGCTGGAGACAGACAAGAGAACTGAAGAAGGTTGGAAAGAGGGATCACTGCTATGTGGCATGCACACTTCGGCTCACTTTCCGCTCCTCTGAGAAGCTTGGCAAGCTTTTGTATCATTTCAAAAAAACCCTGCAAAACCAGATTGATCAGAGGTGACAGTGGGGCAGAAGAAATACATTTGCACACCACAGCAATTGAGCCCTCTCTAACCACTATCAATTCTCTTAAAACCTATTGTCTTGTGACACAGGATAGAATAATCTGTGCTAAATCTTGAGGACTTAAAAAGAGATTCCAACTAGAATGGAATTAGGAAAGCAAATGACTTGATTATGCCATTATGTCCAACTTAACAAACTGCATTAGATTAAAAGAAGGTAGGCAGCGATTTAGTCCCTATATTATACACAATAATAATATCTCTCTTAAAAAGCCAAAACAAAGCTGCCTTGGTCCATGAAAAAAAAAAATCCAAAATCTACAGCTGGGCAATACCTTTACTAGGACCAAAATGTTACAAAAAGCGTGCAAGCTTTTGAGGTTTTCAGAACCCTTCATCCGGCTGGGACAGCCTTCCTCAACACGGTGCCCTCTAGATGTTTGGGACAACAACTCTGAGCATTCCTGACCATTACTCATACTGGCTGGGGTTGATGGAAGTTATTAAAGCCCAAAACATCTGGAGGGCACCAGGTTGGGGAAGGCTGGGCTGGGTGGTACAAAAAGCAGACGGGGGGGGGGGGGAGAAACAAAAGTCCAAGACTTAGGCCAACACAATTTAAAAAACCTCACCTTTGAATCTCCTCTGCTTGTCCTGTGCTAGCTTCACAGCCAAAGCCAGCCCGATGCCAGATGAGCAACCTGTTATCAATACAATTTTGGGAGCCATGGTGACCTGTGTCGGGGAGGGAAATGTGACCTCCTGAGACAAGGCCGTGGCTTCTACAAAATCTTTGAGAAGGCCGTGGCTTCTGGCAGCTCTGAGCTTTGCCCTCACATTTCCCCAGAGGGTCCCTCTTCAAGGATCTTTAAAAAGGCCAGCTTGAGAGACCATATTGGCCAATACCCAAGGCCTTAATCTTCTGACCCTTGCTAAACCCCAAGTGGATTTGCATGATAAATCCTATCTAATCCCTCCTAGTCCCAGCCACTTGTGATGCATAAACAAAACCACGAGACTTGGCAGAGTGTATGGGAAAAGGTAAATGAAATTTCCCAGAACACCTTGCAAGGAGCATCACTGAGCATGCTTTGCTTTTAGAGTTGCCATGCTAAACTTCCAAGCACAGATGCCATGAAGTGAGCTGGGAGAATTCAACTGTTCTGGCACAACCTTTTGCATGTAGAGGATTTTTAAAAAGCTGTGTAGTGCCCTCCACACAGCATATGGAAAGATCCTGCAGCTCATGCTGGCTCAGCTTGTCTGAGTGTGGAAGGCTAAGCAGGGTCAGGCCTGGTTATTACTTGGATGGGAGACCCCTCCTCTAGTTTCCTGCACTCGGCGGCCTTGTAGGCCCCTTCCAACTCTATGATCCTATGACATCCTATCCTATGATCCAAAGCTCACTTCAGTAATGGCAATGAAAAGAACCTGGTGTTGGCATCCCTTCTTCCTGCCACAAGGGCTGTTAAGGACAGGGAAACAAGGAGATTTATGAAATATAAACTTTTATTTATGCATAAGAAGTTTTGTCTCTTAGATGAAGAGAGAGATAAAATTACCTTTTTGATTCTGTACAAGGTGATTTTTGTTATTCGTTTAAATGGTTGCTGTTAGCTTGTTCATTTCTCACAATTAATTTGAGTACAAAACCAAAGCAAAGGTATGAAAAAAAATAAGATTTATTATCATCACTTATATACACAACTCATCACAGTTTATACTGGCCTCATAGATTTGTACAATAACAATGACAAGAGCTTTCTTGTTTCCACCCCTCTCAGCCATAGGATATTTTTACCCTTTCATGCGAAGAGAGAAAACCAACTTTTCCAGCCTGAATTCCGTGTTTGGATGCTTAGATGTTAACAGCACTAGTGTGTGTGGGAAGCCACCCACCGGGGCTAGAACCAGGGACATTTGGCTCTGTGCTCTGCGGCCGCTCAGGGCTGCAGACTGGAGAGTTCCCAGGCTTTCTGTATCTTCCAGGATGACTCTGCCCCCAGGGGAGCCCATTCATCTCTCCTGATCTGGTAGAGCTAGAAAAGGCTCCAGAGCAGGTATGGCCTTTCGGCCCTGCCCATTATTCCTCCTACTGCCGGATGCCCTCAGGCCAGTCCGGGAAACTCCTGCCCGATATCCACTCCACCCAACCCTGCAGCCTGCTGCCTGCCTATGGCCCAGCATCACTTGAGTAAACTTGGATGCTAGACGAAAAGGCTGTGCAATAAAGGAATTAGTTCCTCGTCTAACAAAGGCAGCAGCACCCATAGAAGCTTAAGACAGATCGTGGTTTTTAACAGAGCAGAGAGCAGTCTGCAGAGGAATCCGTTCCCATGGTGTGCATTCAATATTCCTTTTGTTTTGCCCCAGTGTTGCCTCTGGTCAATCAGGATTTTGAAACAATATAAACCTGACAAAAGCTGCAGGACAACTCCCAGAATATTGGAATTCTGGAATCAGGGTGAGGGGTGGGGATAAAGGAACAGAAGTAGCAACATCTCTTAGACCCCTCCTCTAGTTTCCTGCATTGAGCAGGGGGTTGGACTCGATAGCCTTGTAGGCTCCTTCCAACTCTATATGAAATCTATGTGGTGCCAAAGCAAGCTCGGGATCGGAGCACACACGGAGCCCTGAAGTGGAGAGGGATGCCCAGTGGGCAGAGGGGAAGCGGTTTCCATCCTGCTGGGAATGATGAAAGCCACAGGCCAACAGAGGAGTTTCCCCTTCTCTAGTGAATTGCTAGCATAGTGACCTCAAATCCATCCTCGACTCTGCTAAGAACTTCAAGGCTTCCTGGTGGGTGGTCAAATGGGAGGGCTCAAACCAGGTCCTTCCTTGGTCACTTGTAGCAGGCGCGGCTGAAGGGGCCAAGGAGCAGTTGAAAGTTTGGAGCCGATCCCGGTGTACAGAGTTCAAAAAGGCCTGCTCCCCAGCTCTCCTCTCAGTTGCTGGCCATGAACAACCGTGGGGCGGGGCGGGGCGGGAGTGGACCAGTTGGGAAGACAGCCTATCACAAGGCGACACATGTGCAGTAGTGCTTCAGCTTGCAGGGCAGGATGCCACGGTTGATTTGGTGAAATTCCACCAGCTGGATCAGGTCGGCAAAGCGAGTCTGTCCATCGTCCATGGTGTAGTATAGGCGCCCCTCTTCCTCACTCTGAAACCCACAAAGGATGGTGAGCCATAGGCAAGGAGGCAGGGGCAGAAGAGAACACAGCAAGGCTGAAGTTGAGCCTGGGCTCTGACTCTGGGACATGTCAAGCAGTAATCCTGTTGTAGGCCAGGGCCTCTGAACATGGGCTCTAGGGTGACGCCTCTTTGCCCTCCACGAGTTGTGTTAGAGGCCCAGGTTCCCAAGTTGGTTGGAGCCTTGGTGGCACCTTTTGTTCTAGAAATTAGGCAGTGGGAAAAGTGCAGGTCTCTAGAGCAGCCTTCCCCAATCTGGTGCCGTCCAGATGTTTTGAACTACAATTCCCCTCAGTCCCAGCCAGCACAGCCAATTGTTAGGGATGATGAAAGTAGAGTTGTACTCCAAAGTATCTGCAGGGCACCAAGTTGGGGAAGGCCACTCTAGAGTATTCCCGACTGGCTGACAGTTCAGTTCTCCCACTGCTGATAGAAAGCGGTACTACAGAGTTTTCTGGTCTTTTACCAGGTGGTTAATTTTTTTTCTTTTTTAAAATCATGGATTGGTATTCAAGCCTGTTGGGCAGCCACATTCTGATCTGCAATCCTTCTACCTCAAATCTAGATATGGCTGGCTATGGTGGGTGAAATGCACATTGTACATATTTAGCATCACCCCATAAATTCTTCCCACATTCACGGGGTTCAATCCTGGCATACAAAAGAGGTTCCAGGAATGAGGTTTGGATCAAATTAAGCTTTGTTTGTAACCTCCATCATAGCCAATGTGCTTCCACCCAAACCCATCTAAGAAATGCTGGGGCACTGTTAGCATAGCCGGATTAACCACAGGGCTAAGGGAGCTTTAGCCCCTGACCCAGCATCTCAGGGGGCCTACTAGCTAGCCCAGATTCCCAGCTTTCAAATAAGAAAAAAAGAGCAAGTCTCTAGCCCTTGTAAAATCTGAGATATAAGGCAAAACGTTCAGGCACATTCCATAGTTCTGTAAGAAATGGACAATCGTTTTATCCAATTGAAATGAGCCTGATACCGCCTTTTAGGGTGTTTAGCCAATGAGTTGAAGTTGCAGCTATGATCAACATTTGGCCATAGAGATAAGTATAGAGTAAAGACTTGTCTGCAGAAGGGACTCGCTGGTTCATTTAAAACCCCCAAGTTTTTTAAAAAATCTACCCTTGTGAAATAGTGATTACCGTCCATGGAAAACAATAGGGGAATCCCAAATTTTAATGTAGCTGTGATTGGGCAGCAGCATATCTGACCCCAAACAATGGGTAGCAAGAATGACAGGAGTTCATGTTCTTTCTAGCTCAGATCTTATTTTGTCCCCCCCCCCGCCCAATCATTTTTTTACCATATTTGTAACCATTAAAAAAACTGCCATTAAAAAAACTGCCAATGTAAATAAAGTCTGCCATTGTGCCCTTACTGTGTGTGTGTGTGTGTGTGTGTGTGTGTGTGTGTGTGTACACGGCATATGTACTGTATATAAACTGGAACTTCCCCATACTCCATGCATTAGATCAGTGTTCTCCAACCTTGGATGCTGGCTGGGGCATGCTGGGAGTTGTAGGCCAAAAACATCTGGGGACCCAAGGTTGGAGAACAGTGCATTAGATGAAGTAGGCAATAGTCTACAAAAGCTCATGCCAGAATAAATTTGTTAGGCTTTGAGTTGCCACAAGACTCTTGGCAGATGGAGGCATATGTGTGGGGCATATGAGAAGCAAGAAGATGTTTCTCAAATGTTGAATGTTTAATATGAGTTATAAATGGTGGTGTCAGTGTTCAGGCTCCCTCCACAGGATCTCCATAAGATAAATTTCCAAGTGGGGAACTCAGTGCATCTTGTCTCTACTGCA
Source organism: Shinisaurus crocodilurus (assembly GCA_021292165.1). Taxonomy (NCBI): domain Eukaryota; kingdom Metazoa; phylum Chordata; class Lepidosauria; order Squamata; family Shinisauridae; genus Shinisaurus; species Shinisaurus crocodilurus. Next base: position 267,624,751 of record CM037877.1, on the reverse strand, counting down.
CATGCCTGTAAAAATGTGCACACAGTAACGCAGTCCACAGGTGGCCATTTTACAAGCTCGGCAAGCTTATTATGAACATGGTGCAAGACAATCATGTTTTTCTAGTAGAAATTATTCACTTTATTTCATTGTATTTATGTTTTGCTTCTCTTACAGGAACTAAACCTTTTACCTTCACAACAGTCCTGTGAGGTAGATTAGGTGAAGAGGTGGTGACTGGCCCAGATTGAACAGTGAGAAATGGGAGGCATTTGCTGGTCCTCCTGATGCAGCAAAATGTTCCGGACCAGCACTGGCTGCATATATGTGTGTCCTGTTTACCTGTTGTGTCTGAATGAGGCAGTGAGTCAGTCTATGTTGGTTTCATGTGTGTGTGTGTGTGTGTGTGTGTGTGTGTGAGAGAGAGAGAGAGAGAGAGAGAGAGAGCGCAAGAGAGAGCACTTCAATGTGTGTGTCTATGTTTTCCGTGTCTGTGTGCTGTATGCTGTAAAAGGGGAAGCTTGTGTTTCTATTTGAGTTCTCTGCTGTGAAAGAGATACTAGTCTTTTGTTCCAGGAATGCATGGAAGACGATTTCCACTAAAATATTAGTAAAAAATGTTTTTGCATTACTATTGTACATTGTTGGCTCTGTGTGTGTGTGTGTGTGTGTGTGTATGCACAAATGTTGTGTATGAGTTCAGTATTGGGGCTAGAGTAGGGCCCCCGCTACAGATGGCTAATCCCAGGGCCCATCATGGCCATGATCCAGTCCTGTTAGAGCACAGAATTCCTCCCTCCCTCCACCCCCATTGGCCGCCAGGTTACGTGGGTTCAGACACTCTGGGGAAAGGATCAATTGAAGTCAAGAGGGCAGGGAATGGGTGGTTGGTTGTACAGCTCAGTGGTAGAGCACATGCTTTAAAAGGAGAAGGTTCCAGACTCAATTCTTGGCATCTCCAGCCGAACGGATCCCCTGCCTGAAAACGGGGAGAACCACTGCCAGTCAGAGTAGGCTGCACTGGGCTTGATGGACCCAAAGCATTTGGCTCAGCATAAGGCAGCTTTGTGTGTTCTTTTGACCACTTACCGGAAGTATAAGGTAGTGTTTCACCTTCTGGAAATGACAGAGTGACAAGACAAAGCCTTTGGGGTTCCGCTGGCTCTCCCGCACCAGGAATACCCTGCAATTGACAAGACACAGGAAAGGGGTCGCAGACGCACAACATCACCTCCTGTGCCCCAAAGGAGGCAGCAGAGCGCCATCCTAGCACAGCACATTAGATATGTGCGAGGGATATATGAGAAATTGGTTTCAGTTCGTTTTTGACCAGAATTTACCCAGTTCACACCTCTGGGACCCAAACACGGACCCGGACGCAACCTGTGGTTGAAGTCCACACATTTCTGAAGTTGCGATGCGATTTGCATAGCAAAAAAACAACAACCCCTTTTCAAAAACTGCATAGTTTTGAAAAATGCCTACAAACACACTTTAATCAATCGAAAGAAAAGCACTAATTAAAAAAATCCACACAACTGATGCAATACATTTGGGGAAATGTGCAGAAACACACACACAAATTTTCATAAATTCGTAGCTGGATTTGGACACAAGTCGGAATGAGCTTTGCGGTGAAATTCAGAGAACCTCAACAGGCAGCAGGCACGGGTTTTGCTGATTCGCACATTCCTACCATGTACAGCCCACAGCCTTACTCCACTAACACCTTCAGTGCCGAGTATCTCTCCCTGGACTAATACCCATGACTATCACCACCACTTGGTTCCAGTCTCTCCCCAACTCATTTTAGTGCAATGACTGCAAATTATGTGTCTTGGTATAATTCATTTAAACTCCATATTTCTTGGGTGGCAGAATTTTGGACATTTCAGTTATTTCGACTCCGTTGCCATTTCTATTCAGGTTCATCAGTTGTGGCCCTGAGGGTGTTTTTTTAAAAATAATAATAATTATTATTATTATTATTAGTAGTAGTAGTAGTAGTAGTAGTATACCGCTCAACAGTCGAAGCTCTGTTTAGGAAGGGTTTTAATCCCCAGGGATCTCTGAGGTGTGAGGAGCAGCTACAACTTCAGGGAAGAGGCTGGGTGGTATGGCATCGCACTCATTAAAATGCCACTGGTTGGATTTTGTCGCCACTCAGGGTCTGACTGAGCAGCTTACTTCAAGTGAGGAAGGATTTTCGCCCCAGGTTGGATGGGCCACTGGGCCAGTGATCCTGTTAGGGCACCTACTGCTTTCCCCGGGCTCATATGCATGCGCCATACGGAGCCATTATGCTGAAATGATGCTCTGGATTGCGTGGGTTGATGGGGTGTGGCGATGGGCGAGGTGGTGGTGAACGAACGGTTTTGCCACTGGGCATGGGAGGGATCAGACAGATGACTGCCTAGTCTCTGAGGTTCCAATCCTATGCACACCCACCTAGGAGTAAGCCCCAATAAACAAAATCAGAATTATTCAGTACAGGCAGTCCCCAGGTTACGAATGAGTTCCGTTCTTAAAAATGTCTTTAAGTCAAATTTGTGTGTAAGTCAGAACAGCATAGCGTTTTATACGTTAAAATCGGCATTTACGCAAATTGCGTAAATTACTCAAATTGCGTAGTAGACTACGCTATGTACTCTACGTAAACAGTGTAGCGCTGGGGAACCCAGAAGTCCGTTCTTAAGTATGGGTTGTCTGTAAGTCGGACGTTCTTAACTCGGGGACTGCCTGTACTCGGAAGTGGTGCTGGTGTTGGTGCTGGGGAGGAAATTGGATGGTTTCAATTTAACCTGTGGTTCTTTCACCACTATATGGCCCATAGTTACCAGTATGTAACTAAGGGTACATGGTTGACCAGGTAAACTATTTGCTAGCAAGCTTGAATTAGACTTAGTACATTCAGACTTTGAAATAATTACAGTAAAAAAAAAGAATGGAGTAAACTTTTAATTAGGGAATGTTAGGTATAGGCAAACTAAGATATAGGCAGTGAAGAAGCCTATATCATTCCCAGGAATATGGCTTAATATTAGGCATGACCTTCCTTCAAGTGTTTCCAGACATTCTCATCGTGTAATTGTGTGGAGGGGCAGGACAAGAAGTATAGTCAGCATGACCATGTCCCTTGCCAAATCATTGATTTGCTATCTTCTGGCTTAAAAAGTTGTAACAGAGAGCCAACCAAAGTGAAGAGCCTCAGAACGGATACTGAAAACAGGGCCTATTTCCACCTTCTAGCCTTGCCCAGGCCAGATGTATTTGTGGAGCTGGGAGAGGCAGCAGGCAGGCACTGCAGATGCAGGCACTTGGATAGACAGCTTCCTCTTCCTCTAAGGCCTAAGCCCAGCTGACCCCCTGCTATGTTTGGGGCTCCAGTTGCTGATGGAAGAGGAAGCTGCGTTTGCAAATCCTGCCTCATCCAGGTTCACAAAGCTCTAGCCTGCGAGGGTCAGGTGACGTTCCACAATAGTGGCATAATGAACCCTGTTCCATGCAGCATCCCGGAATGGGTTTACATCCACTGAAAATAAGTGAGGCGATTTAGATCCGCCTGAAAAGAAGAGGGGTGGCATTCCATCTCCATCCCGCCCTACACCAAGCACGGGACTTGCTTCTGAGTATATGTAAACATAGGACTGGGCTACACAAGTGTTATGAATTGGAAAGTGATTGCAAGCAACATACCCATCCACCAGTCCCTGCTGGATTATAAGGCGCTGGGTGTCTTCTCTCGAAATGTGTCCATGGAACCATGGCTGGGTTCTGTGGATGGCTGGGAGGGAAAAATGAGAGGGGTTTTCTTTCGGAAACTGAGCCTGATTCAAGTGTTTAGAGTCAAGTGCTGCAATAGCAGCCAGTAATTTCTACAAGGAGGAATGAAGGAGGGGTGCCTGGAAGACCCATCCCCTCATCCTAGAAAAGTGCAGATGGCCCGGATGATCTGGCAGTGGCAAATAGTAGAGAAAGGCAGCTTGCACACCCTCAGAGGCACTCTGTCACACCCCCTATTACTACTTCACATGTGCCAGTATTAGGTCTTGGCAGAGGAATCAGGCTGCACAGCTAAGCTGTAGTTCAAATTAAACCCCTCAATCTGTACATGGCTCAGAGGCACTCTCATCCTGCTTGCTTCTTCACATGTGCCAAGGCTGTGCAATGGAATTCATAGAGGGTGCCAGGGTCAGAGGAGGCCAGCTGTACCCTGGCTTCAAAAGAGCCCCACAGAGCCAGCCCCCTTTATAGGGAAAGCCATGGTGGCAGTTTGTCAAAGATCAGAGCCTCACCCACCCCCTGACTTGCTACCATCAACAGTCACCGGATGCTAGGCTATATTTTCAAATCAAGAAACACATGGTTACGTCTTACACCAGTTATCTGTGACCGGCACTCACCGGCACTCAGTGGAGAGCTCTGGAATGGGGTGGGCAGGCTGTATCGGTGCGTTGTCTTCTTCTGAATCATGGAAAGAGAAACACTGGGGGTTGGTTTCTGGTATTTTAAGCTTGCCGTGTTAATTACAATTTCCCTCCCCCATACCAGCCCGCCATATTATTTAGAAATATATTTATCTGCAGCAAGTTCCGGAGGGGCAGCTGTGTCAATCTGCAGCAGCACAATCAACCACCTTAAAGACTGAGGTTGCAATCCTAAGCCCACTTGAGCAGGGAGTACGGTAAGTCCCACTGGAAGTCGTGGGACTTACTTCAAGGTAAATATGCATGGGACTGGTCTGTAGGCGATTGACTGTGGCATGCATTTTGTGGGCCAGAGCTAGTTTCATTGGACAAAATGGGCTCTGGTCCACAAAGGATTGATATTACGATAAATGTATTAGTATTCAAGGTGCCATAAAGCTATTTCACATTAATTTGTCTACCCATAGGTTGCCACAACACAACTTCTACTAAAGAATGAATACCATCATAAAACCAACAATAAAACATTTCAGTTGCCTTATGTTACAAATAATGCAAAACATACGGTCAGCAACCATACAGTTAAAAAAAAAATACTCCGTTGTGCTCATAGAAGTCTTACTGCTTTACTACAGCCTTACTGCTACGAAAGCATAACAATTCCCATTACCCTAAAACAGTGTTCTCCAACCTTGGGTCCCCAGATGTTTTGGGGCATGCTGGGAGTTGTAGGCCAAAAACATCTGGGGACCCAAGGTTGGAGAACACTGCCCTAAAATCTAAATCCTTTTCTGCTCAATGAGAAATATAGGCCACCTAAAGAGACAGCCAAGATAGGAGCCAAGAATGCTGGAACTACATTTCCCATCAGTTACTATGTAGGCGAAGATTTGGCCTCACTTGGACCTAAGTTCCTACCTGGACCAGTAAACCTGCATCTCAGCTCTACCACTTCAGACTGCAGGTAGGGGCTCACAAGACTGAACACTCCTCCGTAGAAAGATGGTCCTTATACAGAGGAAACTAGCATGCCAGGGAGAAAGGTTTTAACTCAGCCTTCTCCCTCCCTAACCTGCTAGTTTGCTATGTCCACATACGGTCTGCTTCTCTAAGAAAGCTGACCTTCCTTGTAACCCCTGGAGTTTTGCAAGGGTCAAGACCTGGTTCCAGCTATTACCAAACCAGTCTAGGAAAAGATGGAGCATGATGGTGTTTAAACCCTCAGTTGCTGGTACTTCCACAAGATGTAGCGATGGCCACCAATTTGGAGGGCTTTAAAAGGGGATTGGACAAATTCATGGAGGAGGAGAAGGCTATCAGTGGCTACTAATCCTTATGGCGATATGCTACCTCCAGTATCAGAGGCAGTGTGCCTACGTACACCAGTTGCTGGGGAACATGGGCGGGAGGCTGCTCTTGCACCCATGTCCTGTTTGTGGGTTTCCTGGGGGCAGCTGGTTGGCCTACTTGCCCCAGAACAATCCACTGTTTATTTATTTATTTATTATATTTATACCCCGCCTTTTTTCCTGCAAGGAACCCAAGGCGGCTTCCATAATCCTCGTCCTCGTCCTCTCCATTTTATCCTCACAACAACCCTGTGAGGTAGGCTAGGCTGAGAGTCAGTGACTGGCCCAAAGTCACCCAGTGAGTTTCATGGCTGAGCGGGGATTAGAACCCAGATCTCCTGACTCCCAGTCCAACTCTCTCACCACTACGCCACACTGGCTCTGTTCTGCTCTAGACCTCAACTACATCCTCAGTGTCTGCTCAGTGCTCCAACCTTGATGGGTACATCTGCCGCATGGCCAGCAGCTACCAAAGACTGGTTCCCCACATGGGTGGAGCTTGAAGTGCTGAGAGTGTAAACAACTCCCAACGCTGCACTTGGTTGCCTGAAGACACCCAGCATGGCGGTTTCTATTCCCCAAGCAACTTCCCTTCTCACTGCAATCTCTAAGTAGGAGCCAAACAGCAGACTCACCCTCCATGCCTGAGCTTCCTCCAGAGCGACTGTCAGTGCCTCGTTGGGGTTCTCGATCACGCGGCCCGTACAACCTGAGAAGTCCATGGCCACCAGCGTGTTATCGGACACACTCCGCTACAGGATTTTAAAAAAGGGTTCAGCAACAGATCTCTCGAATAATAAGTGACCTGTCCCTAATGACAACATGCAAACCCAAATTCTGTGTCTTACAAATGTGTTTAGTCAAATCTTGAAAGCCCAGGAGCAGCAGGTGATGACAGAGTTAGGAATGCATATACCATAACCAGCTGAAGCCAAATTAACACTGATAATGGAAGAATGGAAACCCACAATTAAAAGGTATATTTCCAGTGAAAGAAATCTTGCAATCCTTTGAAAAGATGTTTAGATTAGGGCTTTGGTGAGTCTCCAGTGGGAGAGCATTCCAGAGATGTGGAGCACCCCTTTCTCTTGCTGTCATGCCTTGTTGCTATTGAGAGCTCTTTGTTGATCTTAAAGACCATAAAGGACAACAAGGCAGGCAGACAGGAATGCTCTGGGGCTAAATTTCAGGGTTGCCCTGAGTTGGCACCCCAAATGAGCTTCTGGCAGGAGAGGTTCTCATAGCCTTGAAGGCCCAAGGCGGAGAAGAGGTTCATCTCACAGGCAAGCCCACTTAGTGCAGAGACAGGCATAACATTTAAACTGATGGTCTCGGCAGGTTCTGCACTTGTCATGCGAGTCCGGCTTTCCAAATTGCAGGATGGACATCTATACCAGCAAGCTGAATGCTGATTTGATTGCTCATCCTTCCCCCTCCCCACACTTCAAATGGATTAGAAATATTTTTTATTTTTAAAGAGAGAAGCATTTATATGTTCATCCTGTATAAAAAGAAAAGGAAAAGAAAACCGCAAACACTCTGGGGAATTAGGAAGAAGATATACTGGTGACATCAGAGAGGCGGTCCTCCTGTCAACACTATCGACAAGACAACTTTTCCTATTCAAACTGAACAACCCCAGAAAGGGTTTCTTCAGAGCTCACCCAGAAGAGGAAAAGTTCTGCTTAGAAAGAATATAGTGAAGGTACTTCCAAACCACCACCACCACCACCACCACCACCACTCTATGTGTGTTATGTCTGTCTTCACCGACTGATAATGAAAATCTCTGAAACATTACCGCAGAGAACTTACCAGGGGCGCAGTGCCAATCCAGGCGGGTTCCTTCTCCCGTGCCTGGCACTGCTGGTAGTTCCTGTAGAGTTGCATGCCGTACTGCAGAAAGAAGAATAGTTGTTAAGTGTCTGTGTGGTAGGCAAATCTGCCAGAAAACACCAGTCCACCATGACAGATTTTCTAGGCAGTCACCCTGATATTTGCTACAGACAAGAATTTTAAGGACAGGTGCAATTGTGCAAATTTGGTGTTATTTTTGAATATAAAAAATCTTCTCAAATCTTCTCAAATCTATGTTTATTTTCAGGGGGTGGGGGGAGAGACATGCACCCATGCAGACAAAATACGTGAAGATTAGAATCAGGAGTACGAAGGACAGAACTGAAATGAAATGAAATGCAGCAAGAGGGTTGGTATGCTGACATAGCTACTCCTCTGGAATTCATTCACCTTACTTCTTAGATTCATAGGATCACAGAGTTGGAAGGGGCCTACAAGGCCATCGAGTCCAACCCCCTGCTCAATGCAGGAAACTAGAGGAGGGGTCTCCCATCCAAGCAATAACCAGGCCTGACCCTGCTTAGCTTTCCACACTCAGACAAGCTGAGGCAGCAGTTTCTCCCTGCAAGCCAGCCACTTTGTATACTGCAGTGATTTTCAAACTTTCTGCCTTAGGGAAACCATTTCCGACTGACTTGTTTGTGCGGAGGAACCTCAGGTGTCAGCCACAGAACCCCTGCATGTTGCAAAGGATTCTGCAGCATATTCTAGAGTGCACACTGAGTTCAAGTGGAGAACTAATCACAGGCCTTTCACGCCTCATTGTTGCTCTGTGCATCATTAATGCACCTATCTATCACTCCTCTGTGGCCGCATACTGCAAGTGAATCTTGGAAGTGGTGAGCAAGTTGTTTTCAGAAAATCTTAACTTATTATTGAAAAACTCCTAAAGACTTTGAGGAAACCCTATTATCCTCAGAAATTGGTGGAATGCAGTTTGAAGACTACAAGTGCAGCGCATAGAATGCTGGGTTCCAGGATCAGTATGGCCAAAGTTCAAATTCCCATTAAGGGCTAAACTGTATGTGACATTAAAAGTTTCTCTGCATTTAACCTGCATGTTTCTAAAAATGCAAATAGCAACTGCTGCCCCCCCCCCCTGATAATTATCAGGATTGCAGGTAGGGAGGGGGAATTCAACTCTTTCCTGCTGCAGTCCTGGTGAAAATCACTCCTTTTGAAGCTGCTGTTTGCATTGAGAGGAAATCTCCCATTGGCGCCACACTTTAAGAGGACGGCAGGTACCTTAAAGAGGCGGAAGGCAGCCATCCAGCATGTGCGACTTTGCTCATCCTCGCTGCAGAAGAGCTTCAGGCCTTTTGCCCCACTGCGTGCCTTGTACGGCTGCACAGCAAAAAGACAAGAGCAGTAAGTATGCGTATATAATGACAGTTCTAGGAAGACTGCCCCTCCCCCTCCATTTCTGTAGCGTGCCAGCACTCTACATGTGCATAGAGCAGTGTTCTCCAACCTTGGGTCCCCAGATGTTTTTGGCCTACAATTCCCAGCATGCCCCAGCCAGCTACACAAAAACATCTGGGGACCCAAGGTTAGAATCATAGGATATAGAGTTGGAAGGGGCCTACAAGGCCATCAGGTCCAACCCCCTGCTCAATGCAGGAAACTAGAGGAGGGGGTCTCCCATCCAAGTAATGACCAGGCCTGACCCTGCTTAGCTTTCCACGCTCAGACAAGCTGAGCCAGTGTGAGCCACAGGCCTGTGTTGGAGAACACTGGCGTAGAGGGTTTGTTTTTGTTTTTTAAATCATCACTTCATGTGTTCCAGGACTGAGCCCTGACTCAGAGAACCAACTCTCCATCTGGATCAACTAAATCAGGTTTCTTCCCAGAAAGAAGAAAGCAACACAACTAGTGTTGCTATGGCTCGTGGCCGAGAGACTGAAGATTCTGAAAATATTCATCCACAGAAGCTGCATCACTTGCATGGTTTACTCTTCTGGCTTTTGCTTCATTCCCAGCAGCTCCCACGGGGAGTCCTGCCTATTTTTTGCATCAGGCTTGACTGGAACATTCAATCACTCCTAATACAGAGATGCAGTAGGATTGCCCACTCTCAGGGGATGGTGCCTGTTGAATCTCTGTACGAGTTACTACTCTCGGGATTGCCTTTTTCCGTTTGAGAAGCATGCCCAGAAGAGAGACTCATGCAGAAACACGAGTGTGGGTCCTGTGAGGGGGAGTATTTTCTACACACTCTATAAGCAATGTGTGCCTCCAACTTTAATTCAGAAAAGTGTGCCTCGGTTATCAGACGCTTGGGAAACACCGGTGTACATTCCAAGTTTCCAATTTCTTGTATACAGGACACACAGCCATACAGTTACCTATATTGATTTAAAATCAGGATGTGTGTTGTTGTTGTTGTTTTTACTTTGACCGTATTGAAAGACCTTGTGAAGTTTGATTTTGGATTCTGTCCAACACACCTGATTGCTGGCTTTAACCATGGATCTCTCAAGTAGATTACGTTGTGTTATCACTTGTATTATCATCAGACACTTTTCTTTACATCAGTTAAATAGAATAAGGGTGGAATGAACCCAAAAGTGCGCCCCATCCTTCTTACCTTGATGCAAAAGCCATACTCAGTGGGGGTGCTGTACTGCTTCTTTCCTTGGTTGATGTAGTAGATATTGGATTCATTTATGTCAACGCAATACTGCAGATGCCGGGGGTCCTGGCATGGGGAAGACCAGAGGAGATGTTCTGAGGCTTACTCCACAGCATGAGGATCTATCTCACCCCTACCTTCTGAGTTGCCGAGGTACTTAAGTACCAGGTGTTTCATAGATTTCATAGATCATAGAGTTGGAAGGAGCCTACAAGGCCATCGAGTCCAACCCCCTGCTCAATGCAGGAAACTAGAGGAGGGATCTCCCATCCAAGTAATAACCAGGCCTGACCCTGCTTAGCTTTCCACACTCAGACAAGCTGAGCCAGTGTGAGCCACAGGCATGTCTGTGCTCACACTAGGCCAAGAGTAGAATTTAGCATCTGGTGCAGAAGTCAGCATCCTAAGTATCTTGGGCTTTTCTCTTTTCTTCTCCCAAAAGCAGAGGGGTAAGTTTCTGGCCTTTATGGCTATTGAAAACAGCTGGACTTCTAATAACCAGGAGATGGTGCTTGTGCCCTGCATAGCTCTCACCCACCCCAAAAGCAAAAGCAAACTAAAATAAGGAAATACACCCATGTTTCTTATGTGTGAGCTGTTATAGCATAGGGGTTAAAAGCATACATGAGTGAGAAAATCAGTGATTCGAATATTGATATTCACCACCTTGAATATAACAGGTGGCCTCAGGCAGGCCACTTTCACCCAGAGTGCCCCCAGATCTGTAATATGGGGATAGGAATATTAATTCCAGACATTCAGAAAAATTGAGGGGGATGGATTTTGCTTCCAGTAGTCTGAAACTTGTCTGACATTTTCAGCTTCGGCATGACAGGTTCCAAACCGCTGTGGGCTTTGGCATCAAGTTTCACACGCCCATTTAGACTGCAAGAAGGTATCACAGCACTCAGTTAAACTGCCAGGTGGGTCAGACATTTTACCCGGCCTGCCACCACTAGGACCATCGCTTTTCCTGGGTATCAGTTCCTCCCCAAGTGCAGACCGTCCTGACTGCTGTGGTCCTCTCTTGATATGGCACAGAAAATTGCCCTAACTGTAGCAAGGTGTATGCCAGACTGTGTCCAGTAGGAAGATGGAAATGTAAACTAATCCCTCCACCCACCTAACACAAACGAACTTACTTTCGATGTGCCTTTCGTTGAGTAATAGAGCCCAGAGCGTCGGAGGGAAAAGTAAAACCTTTTCCATACTTTGCGCCCAACTTCTTTCAGGTGCAAGAACCCTTGGATTTCAGGGCAGCTTCCGGAATTCAGCACATTCTGAAAGAGGGACAGAAAAAAGGATGGGAAAAGAGAAGACAAACTGCATCAGCAGTTTCACTAGCACCTCGCTTGATGGCAAATAGCCCTCCCTGCTTCCTTTAGGGTGCAGCTGTGCGGGAGACGCCCTGTGGTCCATGATTTAGAATTACAGGGGTGCAGCCCTGGGAATAGGACCCCTGCATTCTGGTCGGATTGTTGTACTCAAAGGCCTGCTACATTACGTGCATGAAGCAGGCAGAAAAGGCGGTGTAGGATATATACGGTACACAAAGGTTGAAAATCTACAGAAGACAGACTAAGTTAACAACATGGGTCCCAAAGGCAACCGAATTGTAAATAACACAGCTCAACAGATGTGGTGTATTCGTGCTTATGGCAATGGGATCAGACTGGTGGTTGCTGCGTAAGAACACAAGAGCTGGTGTAGTGGAGTGGAGAGAGAGTTGAGCTTGGACCAGGGAGGCTGTGTGACCTCTCTCATTCAGTCTAGCTTACCTCACAGAGTTGTTGTGAGGATAAAATGAGGTAATGCCCCTACACACCATCTTGGAGAAAGGGCAGGGCACAAACCTGAGAACAAAGTAAGAATTGCCTGGCTAGATCAGATCGAAGTTTCTGATGGCTCAACAGTCTTGTTTCCAACTGGGCATCTGACAGGCAACAAACACGGGAACGGAAGGCAGGGTAATGTGTTCTACGTGAACATCTCCTGGCTGCCTCCCATTCAATACAGAGTCCTTAGGGGATTGTGCTCACATTAAATCATGGCAAACTTTAATGCGAGCCAGTGTGGCGTAGTGGTGTGAGTGTCGGACTGGGACTCAGGGGATCCAGGTTCTAGTCCCTGCTCGGCCACAAAACTCACTGGGTGACTTTGGGCCGGTCACTGACTCTCAGTCTAACCTACCTCACAGAGTTGTTGTGAGGATAAAACGGAGAGGAGGAGGAGGAGTATGTAAGCCGCCTTGGGTTCCTTGCAGGAAAAAAGGCGGGGTATAAACAGGACCGGTGCAAGGCAGTTTGGTGCCCTAGGCAAGATCAGATATTTAGCGCCCCCCCCTTCCCACTTGAGAGCGCTGTATTTTTTTTCAAGGCGTTTCTGGCGCCCTCTTTAGCCTGGCGCCCTAGGCAGCTGCCTAGTTGGCCTAATGGTAGCACCGGCCCTGGGTATAAATATAATAAATAAGCAAACAAACCAAGGACTTTATGCTTCTGGATGAATTGAGGTCTGGGAATCAAAGCAAGGCTGGATGGGTAGAGTAAGGAAAGGAGGCAAATACCTGTATGAGTTCTGAGTGGGACATGCCCTTGTTGGCTGCATCCTGGCAGCTGGAGACCATGGCTTCAGGGAACAGTGACTGCTGCAATTGAGGAGAAAGGAAAGGGATGAACCTTACAAACCCAACTGAGGCAATAGTGATATTAGGGCTGCCACCTATCAAGCCATTTCCACATACAGTGTTTTTAACGCCATGTGGAAAAATTCCGTGTGTGTGACATTGGGCCTGTACTTTTTTTAATTTTAAGAAAGAATAAGAACATGTTTCAAGTTCTCATGCCAGTGGAGGAAAAACCTGCCAAAAAATGTGCACAATTTCTGTTTCAAGTTCTTTTTTTCCCTTTAAATTTTATCCCCTCTTTTCCATAATGCTAATAACTCTAAAATACCCAGTATAAAACAGATAAAAATGTGATGTCAATACAACACACTCCATAACCCAAGTTCCGAAAGGGAAAATAATTTCATAAATTGTAGGTTGTAAAATGCTTGCCATATCTTACAGTCAGTTCATAATTTCCTGACATGTGAATTCGGTAATATAGAAATGTAGGAAACCAAGAGTTTTTGTAGAAACTGAGTCCAGGTCTTAATAACTCTAAGGTGAAATGTACAACTTGTATTAAATAAAAGTGCTAGGGGACACCATTTCATTTCATCTAAGTTAACAGATGTGAAATTTGAGATTTCTTTAAAAATGGGGAATCGGGAAGCTTCCCTGTGAAACTAGCGGAAAAGAATGGTCTCCCCTTCTAGCTTTATGGTTCATCCCACTTACTGGTGAGTTCTTAAACAGCTCGTACTTGGCGTAGTTCTTCCGGAAGACAAACCTGCTGTCACCCCCAACAGGCCACGTGGCCTGAACCTCCACCACAGACTCATGGTCTTCCAGACTCCGCTCTGGGGAAACACGAGTAGAGGAACAGGGTTTGTAGGGCAGCTCCATTCTATCCTGCTCTGAGGATGGCTATTAAGCATGGGAGTTAACATTCAGAGAATACCTCGAACTGCCAGATGCCCTGCTTGGAAGGTTCCCAGAGTCCTCTGGGTGGCCACTCTTCGGCCTAGCTCCCTCTGAGGTGAGTAAGCTTGTGCCTGTGCTGTACCACTTCAGACTGCAGGTGGTGGTTTGCGTGGCTGAATGCTCCTCAATACAGAAGAATTCTCTGCACATAGAAAATGGGTGCATCAGGGAGAAGGATCTGATCCTAGCCTCCCCGCTGGTGCACCAGTTTTCTATGGCCAGGGAATTTTTTTGAATGGAGAAGATCCAGTCATGTGAACTTGCACCAGAGTCTGAAGCAGGGCAGGCCAGACACAGGTTTACAACCTCGGTGTGAAGAAACTGAATGGTGGCCTAGAGGGAGCTTTGTCGATTTGACCAAGGAGGAAGGCAATTTTTATTTCTACAAGAGAGCTCTGGACATGGCTTCCCACTATGCCTCAGCAACAGAAATAACAGGAGAGAGGGGCAACAGGTCACTTAATCACTCAGTTCGGTGGACAGCTTGCCCTATCCGGTAGGCTCAGAGTGAGTAACCACGTTTTCAATGTTCCTCTTCCTGGGTTGTTCTACCTGGACTTAGGACAAAGGTTTGGGTTAGATGAACCCCGAGATCCTTGGCAACCCTGCGATTATTATGGCCTCCAACGATACACAATACATGCACCGCCTATCCCCTCCAGACATGCACCCCGCCCCTAATCCTGGCCATGCTGAGACCCCTCCCGCCCCCTCCTCACCTAGAGCCAAGTGCTGATAGACCTCTACCAGGGACCAGCAGTCATCATGCAAAGCATGGGTCTTCTGTACCAGCATCTCGCAGACGTGATGGGCTGTGGTCCCTGCCGTGACTTCCAGTGAGCGGCAAGTGCCATCTTCGCTGAAGACCTTCACCACCTGTGGGAAGAGAAGGTGAGCAGAGATTTGGGTCAAGGACTTGCTTTTCTCTGCACTGTGTGAAGGATGTGCTTTTCTCGATAATGGATTTGTTGCTGGTGCTGTTTATTTCAGAGGTCCAAAACCCTAAAGGTGTATCCCTGTACCCCACAATTAGAGACCACCTTTCCCCCCCCCTGAGCATCATGATCTCAACATGCAGCGAAGGATGGCGTCTTGGTGGCACCTTCCACATGAGACAGTTAACAGTGAGGGCAGGCAACACGTCCGATCAGTATCCGGTGTGAACTGAGTCAGTACACCCTGTAACAGCTTTCCCCATCCTGGTGCTCTTCAGATGTGGTCATGATCAGTGGGGTTGATGGGAGTTGTAGTCCAATACATCTGGAGGGCAGCAGGTTGGGGAAGGCTGCCCTAGAAGATGCCCCAGAATTCTCTGCAATGCAGAGAGGTTCTGTGGCAGATGCTCAGTGGTGGTGGGATGTCCTCAGCAGATTAATTTCTTAAATGAGAGGTACCAGAGCATGTCTTGTACCTACTGACCTAGACCAGTGTTCTCCAACCTTGTGTCCCCCTGATGTTTTTGGCCTACAACTCCCAGCATGCCCCAACCAGCTACGCTGGCTGGGGCATGCTGGGAGTTGTAGGCCAAAAACATCGGGGGACACAAGGTTGGAGAACACTGACCTAGACTGTCCTGTTCTCTAATTCCAGATGTAGTTACCTAATGGTGAGGTGGGAGGATACTCTGCACATGCTTAGAGACACTCTTCATTATTGTTTCGTTTATACACGGCATTCAAAATAGGCTCTCGGGCTGAGCCCTGGCTCAAGCTAAGCCCTGACAGGGTGCAAAAACCTGAAGGAAGGGGTAGGATAGGGATTTGTCCTTGATTCAGCCGCAATGGACTTCCCAGACCTCTTGAGGCAGAGGAGTTAAGTGTCCAGACATCTGAATCACAGTAGGTTTTTGTACAGAATTATCGCAGACTGTACTTTTTGCATTTCATGGCCATTTGATTTCACTGTTTACAATCCCCCCACACACACACACATACATATCCATGTATCTGTCAAATATCGCCACCCCGTACCTATGCCTATCTCTCAAATGAGGATACCACTTCATGAAGCTGATGGTGTTCACCATAATAAATCTGTTAGACTTGGTTGGTTTAGCAGGTTGTTGCCTGATCTTCCTTTTCCAAACTCATGTTGAAGTGGAAAGATAGCAAAGAATGGAATAACCAATGTAGTTTTTAAATGAAAGCTGAAGTTTCACTGGGTTCTAACCACAGTCCTGAGGCTGCATGAACATTCATCAGGGTGCTGCTGAGGTCCTTCTGTTCTCCTTTTGCCTCCATCAAACAAGTCAATTTATTTATTTATTTATTTTATTTATACCCCGCCTTTTTTTTCCTGCAAGGAACCCAAGGCAGCTTACATAATCCTCCTCCTCCTCCTCTCCATTTTATCCTCACAACAACCCTGTGAGGAAGGTTAGGCTGAGAGTCAGTGACTGGCCCAAAGTCACCCAGTGAGTTTCATGGCCGAGCAGGGACTAGAACCCGGATCTCCCGAGTCCCAGTCCAACAGTCTAACCGCTATGGCACACTGGCTCTTAAACTGAAGGGTTTACTGGGGTTGCCACCTGCCTTTCTTTTCTTTTCACCACTCTGCTCAGGCTATGAAAAAGTCTCTCTCTTTTTTTCTTCTGAGTTAATCTCCATGAGGGCTGGTGCAGTGCCGTGACATCAGCCAGCCCTGATCTGTTAGGGGCTGGGACAGGTCACCCGGATGCGATTTGGGCGCTAGCCTCTCCCCCCCCCCCTCCTGAAGAGATGAATAGCACTGCGGGATCATGAGTCAAACGGGATGTGTAAGAACGAATCACCCATGTGGCATGTCCAACATCTCACTGTAACTAAGCTGGGTTGCCATGCTTACGTCAGCAAGTGTTGTGTGCCAGGGATCTGTGGCCAGGGCTGGTGCCACGCTGGCAAGCCAACACTGCATGTCTAAGGGATGAGAGCTGCATTTAAGCATGGAGCCAGACTCGGCAGCCCAGGCACACCCAACAGCCCAGGCACACCCAACCAATCATCGAGTGGGGCCGGGAGTCCCCAATGCGGTCAGGGTCTCTTTCTTTCCTTCCTTCCAGAAAAAGGAGGTGGAGCTTGGTTGACCCGAGCTAGTGGGATTGAGTGAAAGACAGAACTGGGGCTACTGGCAACTGAATTTCATCAGTCATGGCAGGGGATCGTAGGAGAAGATGATCTGAGCTAGACTTTGAACAATACAGAATTAACTTACAGTCCCTCCAGGCCCAAGCGATGCAGCTACAGTGTCCTGGAAGAATCGCCACAGTATGAGAGATGAAACTAAGGGACCAGGGCTTGCAAAGATTAGCCAGATTGGCCAGGGAGAAGGCTAAATCTAGAACCCTGCCCCAACAGCACCTTATACCTTGGCTCTGTATAGCCTGCTCTGCACCATCTGCTCCTCTCCACATCCTCATATCTAATGCACACATCGAGTAGTACAAATGTGTTGCTTATTTGCTTGTTTGTTTGACTGAGACTTAGGCCAGGGAGACTTGGTCTCAAATCCCCACTCAGCCATGAAGCAAACTGGGTGACCTTGGGCCAGTCACTCTCTCTCTCTCAGCCTAACCTACCTCACAGGGTTGTTGTGATGCTAACAGATGGTGGAGGAGATTTAGGCTCACTGTCCTGAGCTCCTTGAAGGACATCAAATAAATCAATACAGTAATGCCTTGGATTGCAAGCATAATTCATTCCGGAACCGTGCTTGTAATCCAAAACACTCTTATATCAAAGCGAGTCTCTGGCGGGCGTGAGCAGGGTCGATTTCGGCCCGCTCGAGGCGAGCGGTTACATCCCTACATTGTATTGCAAGACGTCGCTTGTTTATCAAGTCAAATTTTATTTTAAAAATTTGCTTGTCTTGCAAAACGCTCTCAGACCAAGTTACTTGCAATGCAAGGTATTACTGTATGTATATAGTGCCATCAGAGTGCATGGCACTTTATGGAGCCAGGGATCAAACATTCATCTGGGTTGCAACCTGACAATCCTATTTTAATAGGTGATTTTATTTGCATTTTTTTCTGAATGAGACATCTATCAATTGATGGGAGTGAATTCAGTTGTAATATCACATGGCCGAAACAATAAGTTTGTCCTCTCTGCTCAGAGCAGCTTGCACAACTCTGTAACCCACCAAGCCAAACACGGCGCGCCAGTCATGCACTGCAGCCTGCCAGGAGCTTGACAATCTCCCCGGCTTCACAGTCCCCAATAGTGAAGGAAAACCAGAAGGTTCATCAAATCCTGGGGGGAAGCCCCATCCATGGCTGGTGGGCCAACTTGGGCTTGGTGGGTTACAAGTTGTTACAGAGGCCTAACTCCAAGCCATGACCTTAACCAAGAAAATGCCGCTTTAAGGGCACATGCACATTTTTAAAGAGCCTCAAAGCAGCAAGTTTTCCTAAAGCAATACATCACTGTAAAACTCTGAAAGCAATTTTTTGGAGGGGTGCGAGAAAGTGGTTCAAGGACTTTTTAAAAAAATGCACATGGCTAAGCCAGCCCTATGTATATCATTACATATACCACTTCTGACATATTGTGGGAGAAAATAGACACGCGTAGGGAAAAATGTGGGAAAGCAATTAGTCCTTCAAACTGTATGCTCTCCCCACTCCCTGGCCAGCACCAGCCACCCTGGCTCGAGTCCCAGGAGAGGGATTAGAATGTCCCACCCTGAGCTGAGGCAGCAACAGCCCCTCTCCAGAGCAAAGGTGAGGGAGTGTCTGCCATTATTCTTTAATGGTAATCTCAGGCTGGGTTGCCAGTAAATCTAGAAATTGGCTGAGAATTCTGAGAGCCTCAAAATACCAGACAGGCTAACAGACGAATCAGGTTCTTCAGAGTACAGACCTATAATCATCCCCTTATGCCTCCGCTGAAGACTGCAGAATTGGGATTATTAACCTCTTCCCTGCCAGCATCTAAACCTTTGTGCCTTCCACAATTCATCCACTAGAAATTAATACCTTTTAAAGAGATGATGGTTGGGGAATCCAGGTTCTGAGTTTTCTAGCCCCATCTCTTGCAATGGGTTGTAGTCGGAAATTGGAACAAGGAATCCTGGGGTGTATTCCCAGGTAAGATATGGGAAAGGGTGTCTAATAGTTAAAGAGTGTGTGCGCGCGCGCGCGCACGCACTAAGGCAGTCCTATTTGTCCATTTCAGGGAGGAGAGTTAGGGTTTAGTGATAGCAACAGAAAAACACAGAAGTGTACACTGCAAAAGCATGTCACTGCTATCTACTAACCAGTCTCGCCCTCTCAATCTGCAATATGGGGTCAATGATTTTGGCCTACCTTACAGGGTTGTAAGGATTGCTGATAGTGTATATGAAGCACTTTGAACACTCAAAAATTGCTGCTGCTATATTATTTGCAAAAAAAAAATGTCTTTAAACTTATTAGTTGGGTGCTTTAGGAATCAAATGTTAGCCCCCTTCTTTCCTTTCCTTATTTATTTTATATGTTATTTCTAAAAATTTATATCCTGCACTCCAATGGCCAATTTCCTTCCCTTTCCCTTGTTTTAAAAATATTTTAATACGATTTCATTATTTCACACAATCACCAAGCATATTTTATGGCGTTTCCCCAATGTGCTCTGGGAGCTAGCTGGTGGCGATTGGGGGGTGGGGGGGCGCAACGGCATCATTTCTATTGTGGCTATTGAGGAGGGTAAAAGATTATTCAGTTAGACTGTTAGAGTATTCCCCAAGCTATGTTTTGAACAGCTATCAAACTGCAAACGTTGGGAGTCTAAGATATTATAAATTGCTTGAATTGTATCCTGCTCCACTTGACAATGTTTCTATCATGAATTCAAAAGAGAAACTTTGCAAATATATTTTTGATCATGATGTTCAACTGGACAGACAGGTTATTAACAACTCTAAATTTTCAAAATGGTATAGGCTTTATAAATTTGACCACCAAAGGGCTGTTTATCTTGTAACGCTCACGGTTCCAAAACTTAGGCAAGCATTCACATTTATTTAATTATAGTATTTTTAAAATAATAATAATTAATGCTTTTAAACTGTACTGTATTTTATCCTGTTAACATGTAAGATTCATATGTGATTTTATGTAAGTTTTTAAAAAAATAATAATTAATGCTTTTAAACTGTACTGAATTTTATCCTGTTAACATGTAAGATTCATATGTGATTTTATGTAAGGTGTTGTTGTTTTTACTGCTGTACTTTTTATATTGTGTTTATTTATTCTGTATGCAAATGGCCTATATGGTTTAAGCATTAATACATACATACATTGTGGCTATTGCGATGACTGTTATTGTTGTTGTCCTCATCGATATTAAGGTTAGCACCTGGCCTGCAAAACGCCGTCTATCTTCGGCTGTGACCATATAGCGGCTTCCCGAACAGATGCTTGTAAAAATCTGGCATGAAATTAAAAGTGCAGGAAACAGTCCTTGTAAGAGCCATATAGCTGTGCAGAATTTTCCGCAAATTTGTTTGGATTCTACTGTGTTCTGTGATGCTGCTGAGGCCTGGTCTCCCATTTGATCCAGTAAGAATCAGCAAGAGGGGATTGCTACAGTCCCCGTCTGGCTGAGTCACTTTGGCACAAATCCCTGAAAGTCTCTCTCCACAGCCGCAGCAAGGTATAGGCAATAGCAACAAAAAACGCTGCAGACACTCTTAATGGGTTGTTCAAGATGTAAGCACCCTTCACTGAAACAGTTGGCTGCTACAGAAAATAATGTCATTCATGCTATAAACAAGATTACAGGCAGTCCCTGGGTTACAAACAAGATCCGTTCGTAAGTATGTCTTTAAGTCGAATGTGTACATAAGTTGGAACGGAAGCCGCGCAATGTTTTCAAAGTGTTGCAAAGTATAGTGCGTGTGTTCTTAAGTACGAACCATTGTATTTAACTCAGATTTTTACATATATGGCAGTTTGTTCTTAAGTATGAGTTGTCCGTAAGTCGGGACGTTCGTAACCCAGGGACTGTATATTGTATTGGCCATACAAATTAAGGATAGGACTTTTCGCCTAGGCTTCTGTTCAGAATATTAGCTAAGAAGGTTTCTTTAAGTAGCTAGAAAATACTTGTATAAATTAGCACTGATGGCTGCCTCCATGCAAAAATTGGTGTAATCCTTATCTTTAGGGCTGCCAAATGACAAACCTATGCACCTGTGCCTTTAACAGCAGCTGGATTAGCAGAAATCAGCAGGTGAAGATTTTCACAGCATGGAGAGAAGACTTCCCCACCTGCTAATATCTGCAGATTTGAGCTTCTGTTAAATGCACAGGTATAGGGACCAGCTGGGAAGAAGAGTGCTTCAGTGTAGGGAGGAGCATCAGGGAAGGAGAAGGGTTCTGTTCCCCTCACCGATGCACACCTTTCCTTGTAATAAGGACAGCCAATTTTACCTGTGAACAGGGCAGACCCATGAATAAACAAACAGGGCTGCCCCATCACGTCTAGTTTGGCCCTCTGTGTTTGGGGACAGAGTTCTGTGCAGTGAGAGAAATGGGTTTTCTGGATGGTAAGGAAATGTCTATTTTGAACCTGTGGCTCCTCCTGGACACAGAAAGTCTGGCCAGTGTTATTCATACTCTCTTATCCTCCGGATTAGACTGCTACAGTGCGCTGAACATTTCAAAGGGGCTGCCTTTGAAAACATCTTGGAAGCTTCAGTTGGTCCAGAACCCTGCTGTGAGATTCTTGACCGAGCCTGTCCCAAGGGAACATATCATACCCATTCTTAAAGAACTGCACTGGCTACTGGTCTATTTCTGAACACAATTCAATGTGCTGGATTGAATTTTTAAAACCCTATATGGTTTGGGACCCAAGTATCTTAAGGATTACGCCCTCCCATATGAATCTACGAGTACTGAGATCATCTTCTGGGTGCCTCTGCATTCTGAGGTGTAGGTGGTGACTAAGGAAAGGGCCTTTCCAGTGGTGGCACCTTGCTTGTGAAACTCTCCCCAGAGATGCATACTTGGTGCCAATTCTTTTATCCTTTCAGCCCCAAAAGCCGTTTTATATACTCAAGCCTTTTACACTATAATCCTATATGCATCTACACAAAAGTAAGTCCCATTTGGGCTTATTCCCAGGTAAATCCCACCTTCATGTTTCACTTGATTTTATGGATGAATTATTGCTGGGGGTTTTCCTTTCAGCCTGCTGTTTCAGTGTAATCTGATGTTTTTATTATTGTGTTATTGTTTATTGTGAGCTTCCCTGAGAGCTGGAATTTGAGCTGAAGGGCAGGATATTAAATTGTATAAATACATAAATTAATAAAATTAAAATTCATGATATCATCATCATCAGGCGATCACTCATGTCTGAGTAAGATTGTCTTCCAGGATAAAAGGAGGAAATTCTAAAGAAGATTGTGTAGACTCTAGCGATGGGTCTGTAAGTGACTGTGGAGGCCAATTCTAGATCCACACAGCTTCCCCCAGTGAGGACACAGGTTACCAGATGGAAGATGGTCCTGTAAAGGATTCGTTTGATGTGCTTTTCGCTTAGCATGTTTCTCCCTTTCACCTTGCACTCGGGCTTCTTCAAAGTCCATGGAACCTTTGTGAAAGGCCAACCTCCATTTAGATCGTTCATGGGCCAGAGCTTCCCAGTTTTCGATGTTCATATTGCTTTTTTTTAGATTAGCCTTATGAACATCTTTAAACCTCTTATATTGACCACCGATATTCCGCTTTCCATCCTTGAGTTGGGAATAAAGTAACTGCTTTGGGAGACAGCAGTCAGGCATTCGAACAACATGACCGGTCCACTGAAGTTGGCGTTGAAGGATCATTTTTTCAACGCTAGTAGTCTTTGCTTCTTCCAGTACACTGACATTTGTTCGCCTATCTTCCCAAGTAATTCGCAGGATTTTCCGGAGGCAACGTTGATGAAATCTTTCAAGGAGGTGGAAGTGACGTTTATAGATAGTCCATGTTTCGCAGGCATACAATAAAGTTGGTAATACAATGGCTTCATAAACCAGTGTTTTGGTCTTCTTACAAATATCCCGATCCTCGAACACTCTATGTTTCATTCGAGAAAACGTGGCACTTGCGGAGCTCAAACGATGCTGGATTTCACTGTCGATGTTAGCTGTAACAGAAAGATAGCTGCCAAGATAGAAAAAATGATCGACATTTTCCAGTATTGTCCCGCCAAGCTGGATAGATGGCATCACCAAAGGGTTAGCTTTCACTTGCTGATGAAGCACTTTGGGTTTTTTGATGTTAAGTGAGAGACCAAGTTTTTTGTATGCTTCTGCAAAAGCATTTAGGATAGTTTGGAGATCATCCTCTGAATGTGCGGAGACCACATTATCATCAGCATACTGAAGTTCCACAATGGAGGTTGTAATTACCTTACTTTTTGCTTTCAGCCTGCTGAGATTAAAAAGCTTTCATAGATCATAGAGTTGGAAGGGGCCTACAAGGCCATCGAGTCCAACCCCCTGCTCAATGCAGGAAACTAGAGGAGGGGTCTCCCATCCAAGTAATAACCAGGCCTGATCCTGCTTAGCTTTCCACACTCAGACAAGCTGAGCCAGCGTAAGCCACAGGCCAGTTCAATATATAATTCCCACACCAGTGGGAAGTTTCCCCTCGACAAGATGTAAAATCATGGCGATGAAAATAGCAAATTATGTTGGGGCGATAACACATCCCTGTTTAACACCTGATCCCACTTTAAATGGAGCACCATGAGAGCTGTTGTTGTCCAAAACCGTTGCCGTCATGTTGTCATGGAGAAGTCGCAAGATATTCACAAATTTATTGGGGCATCCAATTTTCATAAGGATAGTCCAGAGAGCTGTACAGTCTACAGTATCAAAGGCCTTAGCCAAATCGATAAATGCCATATAAAGGGGTTGATTTTGCTCCCGGCATTTTTCTTGGAGCTGACGTGCAGTAAAAATCATGTCTACTGTCCCTCTAGAGGGGCGGAAACCATATTGAGTTTCAGGGAGGATCTCTTCTGAAATAGGTAGAAGACGGTTTGCGAGAATCCTAGCAAATATTTTACCTGCGGTAGCTAAGAGAGAAATGCCCCGATAGTTTCCACAGTCTGTTCTATACCACCAGACTGTTCTGATATACCACCAGACAGCTTGGGAACTTGCTCTCTAGCTTCCTATCAGCTCTTTTGTCTACCATGCACCAAATGAGCATCCCTGTGTTCTTCTATCATATACTGGAAGGTGTGGGTTAAAAAAGCATCTGTTTTGACTTTGATAGGAAACCATGGGAGAGATCAGGTAGACTGAGCCACCTGCAAGGCAGCTGAAAATCTTCTGGCCCATCATTACAGGCTCCCAGCAGAGGCACACCAGCTAGCCAAACAAAACCTGGGAACCTTGACAACAATCCCTATGGGAACAAGTCTTGCCCCTTCTTGCCTGGTTTGCTCGTAATTCTTACTCAATGGTTCTTCTGTCCACAGCTTGGAGAAGGGGAAGAGCAGGAGGCCACACCAGAGCGTCAGGACACCTGGGCTTGATTCTCAGCTCTAAGAAGACACTGAAGCCTAACGCAAGGAGGCAAAGCTTGTGCAATATTGCTGTCCTAAGCAATTATTTCCCTGTCCCCAGCACAGCATCTTCTTGTATATGGAGTGGGAAGGTGTCCCCTCCATTGCAGCCCCCTCCCCCTGCTCCATAAATGAATGGAGGGGGAGGGGCTGCAGTTGGGAAGATCAGGGGAAGGGGGGAAACTGCTCGACCCTCTTGAAGATTTTTCAGCGTATAATCCTGGTGCCCTCTGAATGCTGACACCCCTGGAAACCGCTTGCACTGTCTGTCCTGCTGGGCTAGCCCTGGTCTAACGGTTTGGAACAGGAGACCACGGCAACAGGATCCTTCCATCACTCAGTCATTAGCTCTCACTGTGCAAGGTGGAGGAGGCAAGTCTCACTTTACTTTTCATATTTGGGTTAGGCCATTGAACGCAATGTTTTCATCTTATTACTGTTCACCGCGCTGGAATCTGCTTCGATGTGGAGTGGTATATAAATGTTGTACACAAATAAATAAAACTGTATTTGGCCTGTATATTGAAAGGAACCAGGGGTTGCGGGGCAGTGGAGGAGCAGGCACAGCGTATCCTTGGGTGCTCTACACAGCCTCGAAACGGCAAGCCTTTATGTGCCCTTCATCTCAGATGTTTGCAGCCTGGCTGTGGAGAGGGAAAGACACTCTGCACATCCTCAGAGACCCTCCCATGTATTCCACATATTCCAGCTTGATCCCAGCTCTGGAAAGAATAACGTCTAGACCAGTGTTCTCCAACCTTGGGTCCCCAGATGTTTTTGGCCTACAACTCCCAGCATGCCCCAGCCAGCATAGCTATCTGTATGCCAAAAACATCTGGGGACCCAAGGTTGGAGAACACTGTTCTAATGCAAAGAGCCTATGTAGGAACACAGGCAACTGGTTCTTCTTCTGTTGGCCAGGCAAGGACCAACGACCAGGCTCCTGGTATAATTATCAAGCCATAAATACATGGCTGGACCATCCCAATGACTTCTTACCACCTGCCTATCAAGGATGTGGATACCAGGATTCCTGTTTTCTAAAAGACTGGACTGCATGTAGTTCCATATGACTCATCAGGCTAGATCCCATCCTTACCCTTGGAAGAGGAGAATGCTTTGTGGCATTTCTCCTTACTCATGATGGGGTGAGGGGTGGGGAGAGAAGAGACAAAAGCCTAGTTCTTGCTGAGGTGGTAAAAAAAACACTGGCTGGGCTATACCACAGCTGACCACAGATAGGGATTCAAATGACTGAATGATCCTCCATATTTAAAGCAACTCTGTAAACAGAAAAGTAAGATGTCAAGCAGGGAGAAGGCACGAGAACCGGTTTAAGAACATATCAACAAACTGGAATGTGATCAGAGGAGAGTGAAAAGATTGTGGAGGGGCCTGGAGAGGAGAGGTTGAAGGATTGGGTATGTTTAGCCTGGATAAGACATGATAAAGAGGAACTAAGATTGCCATCTTCATATTTTTGAAGGGCTGCCACATAAATGATGAAGCAAGTTTAATTTCTGAAGCAAGAGGGTAGAACCAAAACCAATGGGTTCAAATGATAAGAAAAGGAAATTTGACTGAACATTAGGAAGAACATCCTGATGTTATGAGCAGTTTGACAGTGGAACAGACTGCCTTGGAAGGTGGTGGGCTTTCCTTCTTAGAGATGTTCAAGCAGAGGCAGAATGGGCACCTGTCAGAGATGCTGTAACAGTTCATTTCCTGTATCAGCAGAGTGTTAAGCTAGATGAACTTTGAGGCCCTTTCCAATTCTATGATTCTGTATGTAGGGAATAGCTTGCATGCAGGAGCATTCAATCATGTGACTCTCCACCTTCAGGTAGAAATGAAGCATCCCAGACTCTGGCTTTTTCCAAGACGGTCGAGAAAGGCCCTCTGATATACACAAGGGTCTCCACCCTTGATCAAGATGGCAACTATTTATTTATTTATTTAATATATTTCTCACCGCCCATCAGCCAAAAGGCTCCCTGGGCAGTTAACAAGAAAAAACACACAAACAGAATAAAAACAATCATCTTTAAACAAAAAATGTCATTAATACAGAAATACAAACACAATATAATATAATACAATACAATAAAACAAAAGTAGCCAAATGAATCAGTCCGGACATATTTATTTATCTAGAGCAGTGTTCTCCAACCTTGGGTCCCCAGATGTTTCTGGCCTACAACTCCCAGCATGCCCCAGCCTGCGTAGCTGGCTGAGGCATGCTGGGAGTTGTAGGCCAGAAACATCTGGGGACCCAAGGTTGGAGAACACTGGTCTAGGGTTTAGCCCGAGTGCAAACCCCGTGTCAAATTAAGTGCTGGCCCAGTTCCCCGCCCCCGGCCCCGATGCAAATGGACACACTTACGTGAGAGCCACCTTCTCGCTGTGAGCCTGGCCCCAGTGCGGAGCTGCTGAGGATGGGCGAGTTGGAGGGGCTGCAGAGCTCCGGGAAAGGGTTTGGGATGGAGGGCAGGGATAAGGCACGTGGCTCCCCCACCACCATTTTTCTAAAAGGAAAGAAGAACATTGGGGGGGATTATCATAAAGGCGTTGGGTGCTGTATCGTTGGAAAGGGAATTTCTGGGTTAGTGAGTAAAGCCAATCCACCTAGCGAGAAAATACGAGATCTTTATTTAGTCTCTAGAGCTCCAGGCTGTGGGTACTCAACACACACACAAATATTTAAATTCTGCACCTAGGTAATCCAAATCAGGCAACTTGAAAATGAATTATATAATTCAAGAAAATGTGAAATATTTCTCTTATTTCGCATGATTTATTCAGGTTTTGATAGCCATGGGAATGAGTGATGTAGGGAACCAAATCCTCACCCTTAGCCACTAAAAAATCTTATTCAGATAAAATTGGATGTTTCTGCAACAAAATCTTGGTCATTAAAAAAAAGTGTTTGGGGTTGGGGTTGTTTTGACATCTAGGGAAAAGAAAATTAAAGCATTAAAAAAAAGAGTAAGAAATTAAGAAGAAATTTTATTCAGCAGCAATCTGGGTTCTGAGATTTCAGCAGGCATTACCCACACACTTTCAAGCTTCTCAGTGCAGTCATAAGGGCTAGAAACTTTAAAAAAAATAATGAAAACAGATTTTCTCAGAAAGCTGAATTTTGCACCTACAACAACCACATTTTGTACCTGTTTTATGCTTTCCCAGAATCACGGCACACACGCAGCCTTATCCGCAGTCGACGATATGGATAGGTACTTTAGCACCCACATTCCAGCCTTTTAGCCCCCTGCACTAGCTCTGCTGAGTGTGGCTCAGCTCAGGCCCTTTGCCAGCAACCACTGGACTCAATAATCCCTGTTGCATGGCACCTTGCCATGGCATTGGCCCCAAGGGCAGGTGAGGAAGTTAATAATTAATCCCCAAACCCTTTGCCTTTCCCTCCCAATGCATTTAATATGCAGCAGTTGGCCTAAAATCTGTCTGGCACATCTCTGCAAAACTTGCGAAGGTTGCACGTCAACAGCGCTAGAGAGGCATTGTGACTGGAGGCATTAGGCAAGGCTTACAGGTTTGTCTTAGCAGTTAGCAAGGAGCTCAGAGTGGCATATGTTTGGCCTCAAGGGGTCTTGCATCGAGATACTGGTCAGGTCCAGTCCTTCGCTTCAGTGATGAAATGACACGGGGTACCTCCAAGCTAGGAATATGGGATCTTCGACCTTTTTTGGGCCCGTGGGCACATTTGACCATTTGAGACACTATCCTAGGCCCCACCACTGAAATAGCGGCCATTGGAGGTGTGGCAAACCGGCCACTCTGGGCGATGTACAACATGATAAAATACATTTAAATACATTCTTCTTTCCCTGCTTCTAGCTGAGGTATGATCCATGCCTTGGAACAAGGTTAATTTCTACAAAGAGAAGAGCCAGGTCTCGAGGCCTCCTGGAAGATCTGCCCCTCCTACTCCCAAGTATGTGGACTGTGATTCCTCAGTAATGACGGAAGTGCACTTGGCACATACCTAGGGCTCTCTTGTGCCAGGGTTGAGTGCTGGCTCAAATTAAGGCATGTACTCTGCACATGTTCAGAGACATACTGTTTCTCCTTCATACATTTAGTAGCTTAGCCCAGACAGGGAAAACTGGTTCCAGGGGTGATTCACCGCTCAACTGAAGTGATCTCAGTTCTCATTTCCAACATAAACCATCTCTGGAGGTGATGGTTGGAGTTTCCCACAACGCTCTGCTCCTTCTCTACGTACCTATTGGCTTGGATGAATAGCGGCTGAGAACGCTTGACAACGTCACCCTGGGTCAGAAGGTTGGCCTGCTCACCATTGCAGATTGGGTTGCCATTAGAAAGGGTCCCAATGTGATCAGATTCCAGGTCATCCTCATAAACATTATCCAAGGTGCTGTTGAGGTTGTTCTGGAGAGTTCCCAGGTCCATGTCATTATCTGTAGCAAAGGAGAGGAGAACTTGGCTAAATTTCCCTTTACTTTGCTTTGGTTTTATCCTGTTAGATGAAACTAAGTAGGGATGCTGCAAAATGAGAACCCGTCTCTCTACAAAACAGTCAAATTAGACAAGATACCCAAAAGTTGCAGTATAACATTTTTTAGCAACACCTTCCTTTTTTTAAAAAAAAGTCGCTCTCACTTTCAATTGCCTTCACTTACCCTTAGTGACAGCATCATACTCATTGCAGTTTTGTGACATCAGCCCACTCACTGCATGATCGCTGACTGGGTGTGTTCAAGCCAAAGCACTGCCCCTTGAAATTCCCTCCAGCTTTGCTTTTAGGCAGTGTTCTCCAACCTTGGGTCCCCAGATATTTTTGGCCTACAACTCCCAGCATGCCCCAGCCAGCATAGCTGGCTGGGGCATGCTGGGAGTTGTAGGCCAAACACATCTGGGGACCCAAGGTTGGAGAACACTGCCTTAAGGGGTGGGGCTTTGGCAATCCTCAAGCCTTGCTGAGGGATATAGAGGGTACTATACTTGAATTCTTGGGAGCTCTCCAGGCCTTGCAGAGCTGAAGCCTGAACCAACTTCTGAGCAGCTGACTCAGCAGCTGCCCAAGAGGGCCAATCCCTGTTGGGAACCCTGACTCTGTTGATAGCCGCCCCCTGAGTAAATTTACTCCAGCGAAGGAGTGGGAAAGTGTCTTTTTAAGTAAGGTACAAGCATACTACAAGTTGTAAAGGGGGGGGGGGGTAGTCAAAAGAAGAATTGGGAAGGCATATCCCCTGGGCCATAATTCTGCCCACTGGTGCAGTATGCAAAATTTCACTCATTAAAAAGTAAATAACTTTAGACACTAAAAGCACAATCCTATTAAATAAAATAAACATGCAATCCCGTGCATGTTTAGTCAGAAAAAAGTCCTACAACTCCCAGGGAGGATGGTCTAGATATGCATAGGAGTGCACCCTAAATAGAAGTCATTTGAAAACTACTAAAATGAATTAAACATTTCTCTATGCCTGCTTAACACCACACATCAAAAGTCACACTCACCCCGCCCCTCAAAAGGTCTTAATGTGCTTCTGAAAAGTGCACAGGTTCAGACTTTGGCAAACCTCCAGGGGAAATTACCTTCCCTAGGCTAATCAGTCTTGCAGCAACATAATAAATGGATTATGCGCTAGATAACCACCCAACCATTTCACAAAGATTGCAATTAGTCACAGGTCTGATTGCTTATGGCAGGGGAAAAATAGCCTCCAGGCAACCTTGGAGTCCCCCTTGCTGGAGGGAAAGATCTCATTCTCCGTTCTAACCTCACAGAGCAGGGTCAGCTTCAGAACATTGGGGTCTCAAGCGGTGGGGCATGCAAAGAGCACCCCAGAGTTGATCACACAGAAACCTAATGGAGGTTAGAATCCCAATTCACTCATAGATTTGCATTGTACATGAACTGTGAATACAACAAGATGGGCTAAATGCAAGCCAAGTTAAGAATGAATGCAAAGACCATGTGCTGCCTTAGTTCTGAAGGTGTTGTCCACCTTCCACAGAGCTCCATCATGTGACGCCCCTCACCTCCGCTCACCCCCCCCCCTCTTTTTTGTTGTTGTTTAAATTTTTATTTCTATATAAAACAAACACATAGTATCAAACATATAACAATTAACAAAACAAAATAGACCTCCGATTTTCTTCTACAGCAAATATAGGTAACAATATTTTTTCTTACTCGATAATCAGAATGAGAAATCTCTTTCCTCCCATTGTCCCAAATTCACTTATTATTATTTTTAAAATTTTATTTTTCAAAACAAATTATAACAATATATATATATATATATATACAGTAGTACCTTGGACTACGAGCATAATTCGTTCCAGAACCATGCTCGTGATCCAAAATACTCGTACAGCAAAGCGAGTTTCCCCATTAGAAATAATGGGAACTCAGATGATCCGTTCCACAACCATTTAATCACTGCTTTGCCCCATGAAGGGAGCCGGCAAAGCAGTGATTAAATGGTTGAGGAATGAATCAGTGGAGTTCCCATTATTTCCAATGGGGAAACTTGCTTTGATGTGCTGGCTCCCGGGGTCCTGGCCGCGCCTCGCCTGCCTCCACTTGCTCTGCCAGGAGTCGGGGGCTTAGCTGGAGGCGCGGCGCGCCCGGGCTCGGCTGCCGCCTCGCGCTGCTGCGCCGGCCAGCCGAGAGTCCAGGAGGTGCATCTCCCTGCCAGGGAGATGCGTGGAGCCGCTCTCGCTGCTTCCTACCATTCTGAAGAAGCTTCTGAAGCGGCAGCTCGCCTCTCTGCTGTGAGCCGCCCGCGCTGCTGGCGCCGGTCCCGTCGCACCCGGAAGTGACGCGACGGGACCGGCCTCCCACCCCCGCCTGCTAGCATCCCCAGCTGGAGCGGCTCCACGCATGTCCCCGGGAGCTGGCAAAGCACTTGCCGGCTCCCTGGCAGGGAGATGCACCTCCTGGATTCTCGGCCGGCCGGCGCAGCAGCGCGAGGCGGTGGGCGAGCCCGGGCGAGCCTCGCGGGAAGCCCCCGCCTCCTGGACTCTCGGCCGGCCGGCCGGCGCAGCACCACGAGGCGGTGGGCGAGCCCGGGCGAGCCTCGCGGGAAGCCCCCGCCTCCTGGACTCTCGGCCGGCCGGCAAAGCAGCGCGAGGCGGTGGGCGAGCCCAGGCGCGCTGCACCTCCAGGTAAGCCCCCGTCTCCTGTCCACTCCTGGAAAAGAAAAGGTGGGGAGCGGTGGGAGCACATGGAGGCGGCAGTGCTTTTCCGGCTCCCTGGCAGGGAGCCGCAGAGGCCAGGCGTGGGTGCCAGCAGCGAGTAACCCGGTGTGCTCGTTTTGCAAGACTTCGCTCATTCAGCAAGTCAAAAATTTTAAAAAATTTTGCTCGTCTTTCAAAATGCTCGCACACCGGGTTACTCGTAATTCAAGGTATTACTGTATAACAAAATACAAGATTATCACACAAATATAACATAATCAACATACAATAAAACATGAAGTGCTCCCCCCCACCCTCCAAGGGACCAATTAATATACTTCTATCCTCTTGATCAAATAAATTGAACCCAAAAAACATCTCTCATCCATGACTTGATCATGGATGAGGGTGCGGACCTGGCATGTGTTACGGAGACCTGGCTGGACGAGGCCGCTGCTCCTACTCTGGCGGCCTTGTGTCCGGCCGGTTTCTCATATGCCCAGCAGCCAAGGGTTGGGGGACGGGGAGGGGGAGTGGCTGTTATCTACCGGGAGTCCTTGGTCCTCACCAGACTCCCTCTCCGGGAGACCAAGTTTATTGAGTGCATGTACTGGAGGTTGGGTCCAAAGGGCAGCCTGGGGATTCTGCTTGTGTACCGTCCACCCCGCTGCACGACAGACTCCCTGGCCGAGGTGCTGGAGGTGGTCTCCGATGTGCGTGTGTTGTCCCCCAGGCTAGTGGTGCTGGGGGACTTCAACGTGCATTCGGGGGCTGCCCTCACGGGGGCACCTCGGGACTTTATGGAGACCATGGCTTCCTGGGAGCTGCACCCTGTATTAACTGGACCTACCCATGTAGCCGGTCATGCACTGGACTTGGTTTTTGTTTCCGGAGAGGGGGGAAATGATCTGGAGATCGGGGGTATATCCACCACCCCCTTGTCATGGTCAGATCACTATCTGGTGGGGTTGGATTTCTCGGTGCCACAACCCCTCTGCAGGGGTGAGGGACCTATTAGAATGGTCCGCCCCAGGCGTCTTATGGATCCGGATGGATTCCTGAACGCGCTTGGGGAATTGGAGCACACAAATGGTAGCTCGGTCGAGACCCTGGTGAATGACTGGAATGCTGCAATCACCAGGGCATTAGACCGAGTTGCTCCGAAGCGCCCTCGTCGCCTAAACAGAGCTCGTGCGGCGCCATGGTTCACTCCGTCGCTGCGAGCTCTGAAACAAGAGGTGAGAAGGCTAGAGCGCCGATGGCGAAATTCCCGCTCTGAAGACGATCGAACACGGGTTAGAGCTGCATCTTCAGCCTACCGGGTGGCGGTGAAGGCAGCAAAAAAGAATTTCTATGCTGCCTCCATTGCGTCTGCAGAGTGCTGCCCCAGGAGGCTGTTCCAAGTGGTCCGGAGTCTGGTCGGTCCAGTCGCTCCGGACCCACTGGAACAGTCAAAAGCCTCCTGTGAGGCTTTAGCGAAGCACTTCGCAGATAAAATCGATCGGATTAGGAGTGGGATATCGTACGTCGTGGACACAGGGAGTGAGCGGGAGGAGGCCAATGGCAGACCGGTTTTGTGGGATCAGTTTCGGCTTCTTCCTTCTGATGAAGTGGACAAGGTGCTTTCATCTGTGAGGCCGACCACCTGCTTGCTTGACCCTTGCCCGGCCTTGGTGGATGATATGAGGAGGGCTTTGGATAGGGGCGAATGCTCCTTTCTAGTCCTCCTCGATCTCTCAGCGGCTTTTGATACCGTTGACCACGGTATCCTCCTGGACCGTCTGGAGGGGTTGGGCTTGGGAGGCACTGTATTGCAGTGGTTCCGGTCTTTCCTCTCTGGAAGGTATCAGAGGGTAGTTCTCGGGGAGGAGGCTTCGGACCCTCGGCTGCTCACTTGTGGAGTGCCGCAGGGTTCCATCCTCTCCCCGATGTTATTCAACATCTACCTCAAGCCGCTGGGAGCTATCATCAGGAGGTTTGGGGTGCAGTGTCATCAGTATGCGGATGACACGCAGCTCTACCTCTGTTTTAAGTCCTCACCGAGGTTGGCCGTTGAGACCCTGTCCAAGTGCCTGGAGTCAGTGGCTGGCTGGATGGGAAGGAACATGCTGAAACTGAACCCCGACAAGACCGAGGTACTTCTGGTGGGGGACAAGGGAAGGTTAGGGGATGTTGACCTGGTGCTGAATGGGATACATCTACCCCTGAAGGACCAGGTCCGCAGCTTGGGGGTCATTCTAGACTCCCAGCTGTCCATGGAGGCTCAGGTGGCAGCTGTGAGCCGGGCGGCGCTGTATCAACTCCATTTGATACGGCAGCTGCGCCCCTACCTTCCTAATCACCTGCTCCCATCAGTGGTTCATGCCTTGGTCTCCTCTCGCCTAGACTACTGTAATGCGCTCTACGTGGGGTTACCCTTGAAGACGGTCCGGAAGCTTCAGCTGGTACAGAACGTGGCGGCTCGCCTGATTAAGGGCAGCCGCCGGCGTGATCACATCACGCCAGTGCTTAATGAGTTGCACTGGCTACCAGTTGCTTGCCGAATTCAAGGTGTTGGTTTTGACCTTTAAAACCCTACACGGCTCCGGCCCAGCTTATCTCAAGGAGCGCCTCCAGCAACATCAAGTAGGCCGCTCAACAAGGTCTGCCACGGACGGCCTTCTCCTTATCCCATCAGCCAGAGCAGCCAGGCTGGTGGGGACTAGGAAGAGGGCCTTCTCTGTGGCGGCCCCCACATTATGGAACTCCCTCCCTAGTGACCTTCGCCATGCCCCCTCCGTGATGAGCCGTGCATTAAAAACATGGTTGTTCAGGCGGGAATATGGGGTGGGTTAGGTTTTTAATGAGAATTTTTTATATTGTTTTAATTATTATATTTTATTGTGTTTTGCTGTATTTTAATTGTACATCGCCCAGGGTGGCTGGGTGACCCGCCAGATGGGCGATTGATAAATATAATAAATAAATAAATAAATAAATTCTAAATTCCAAAAATATAACTTATCCTGACAAGGCATGTTACCCTTCCCCTTTATTAATACATAATCTAGTAATTGATTCCATATCTCCATAAAATTATTCTTCTTTAGCAATCCTTTTTTGCATTTGATACTACTAGTTAGTTTATCATTTAGGGCTATGTCCCAAACTTCCTTATACCAGTCTGTTATTAGGAAAACATGTTGTACTTTCCAATTTCTCGCTATCATTAGCCTGGCCGCAGTTAACAAGTTTACAATTAACTCCTTCATATTTTGACCACAAATAAGCTTCTCAGTTATTCTCAGTTATTGATAACATTGCTAATTTTGGACAGACCTCTAAATTAGTACCAATAATTTTCGATATTTCTGTAAAAACCTCTTGCCAAAACGCCAGTACATTTTTACAACTCCACCACATATGAGCATATGTCCCTTTTTCCTGACATCCTCTCCAACATAATGCAGATTCCAAATTCACTTATTATTCCATAAATCCACAAACAAACAAATCATTATTTTCCAGTCTCTGCAAAACGTCAATTAGGGGTTTCCACTCAATAATAAACGTAGATGTTGTCCTTTCTCTGATTAATGATGTGAGTTTGGCCATCTCTGCCAGCTCCAGCATCTTGACCAACCATTCTTCTGTCGTAGGCACTGCTGGACCTTTCCATTTCTGTGCATATAGTAGTCTCGCTGCCGTTGTCATGTATAAAAATAAAGTTCCATACCTTCCTTCTAACTGACTGTCCATTATTCCCAATAGGAAAGCCTCTGGTTTCAATTGAAAAGTAATCTTTAAAATCTTTTGCATTAATAAATGAATTTCAACCCAATTTTTTTTAGCTTTCTTACATGTCCACCACATATGATAAAAGGTTCCTTCCTGCTGTTCACATTTCCAACAAATATCTGATGCACCATTATACATTCTAGCCAATTACTCCAGAGACAAATACCAACTATACATCATCTTATAAAAATTCTAGACCCTACCCCCCCACTCTCTTAAAACTCCTCCACTGCCACCAACCCCCTTCAGGGTAACCAACTCAGACCACTCCGTTTAAGTTTTTAAAAAGGAAACAAGTTTATTTATTTACAATCAAGGGTAGGGAAATAGATAATGTTAATGACTTAGATGAGGAGGTGCAGGGAATGCTTATCAGATTTGCAGATGACACAAAGTTGGGTGGAATAGCTAATACTCTGAAAGACAGAAACAAAATTCAAAGCGATCTCGATAGGCTGGAGCGCTGGGCCGAAAACAACAGAATGAAATTTAATAGGGATAAATGCCAAGTGCTGCATCTAGGGAGAGGAAACCAAATGCAGAGTTACAGAATGGGGGACGCTTGGCTCGGTTCGCACATAGATTCATAGATCATAGAGTTGGAAGGAGCCTACAAGGCTATCGAGTCCAACCCCCTGCTCAATGCAGGAAACTAGAGGAGGGGTCTCCAATCCAAGTAATAACCAGGCTTGACCCTGCTTAGCTTTCCACACTCAGACAAGCTGAGCCAGCGTAAGCCACAGGCCTGTATACAATACTACAAGTGAAAAGGATCTTGGAATTGTGGTAGATCACAAACTGAATATGAGCCAGCAATGCGATGTGGCTGCAAAGAAGGCAAATGCTATTTTGGGCTGCATCAATAGAAGTATAGCTTCCAAATCGTAGGAAGTGATAATTCCCCTTTACTCGGCACTGGTTAGGCCTCATCTTGAGTACTGCGTCCAGTTCTAGGCACCACACTTTAAGAAGGACATAGTCAAACTGGAAAGGGTTCAGAGGAGGGCAACAAGGATGATAAAGAGACTGGAAACAAGGCCCTATGAGGAGAGACTGAAAGAACTGGGCATGTTTAGCCTTCAGAAGAGGAGACTGAGGGGAGATATGATAGCACTATTCCAGTACTTGAAGGGTTGTCACACAGAGGGCCAGGATCTCTTCTCGATCATCCCAGTTTGCAGGACACGGAATAATGGGCTCAAGTTACAGGAACCTAAATTCCACCTAAACATCAGGAAAAATTTCCTGACTGTCAGAGCAATAAGACAATGGAAGCAACTAGTACCTAGGGAGGTGGTGAGCTCTCCCACTCTGGAGGCATTCAGGTGCGGCTGGACCGCCATCTGTCGGGGATGCTTTGACCTGGATTCCTGCACTAAGCAGGGGGTTGGACTCGATGGCCTTGTAGGCCCCTTCCAACTCTACTTTTCTATGATTCTATGATTGAATGAAACTTACTTCTGAGCAGACATGTATAAGATTGCACTGGTAATCAACTAAACGTTGCAACCCTACTATACATGGGGACTGGGAATTTGCATGCAAAATGGAATTTAGAATAAATAAATGAACATGCACTGAAAACAGATACCATTTGTATATGAATCTACTGCAGGAAATGGGATTAAGTCACATGGGGTAAACAAGCCTGGAGATATGGATGGGTCCAGGCACAACTAGCCTTAAAACCTTGTGCCCAATTTGCGGGAGACTACATGTGCAGTAATCACTTTTGTGATGTCTTAACCAGCCTAGCTTTTGCCAAAGGTGATGTCACAATAAGTGTCTTAGCCTTTCATTTGCCTCAAGTCTCTTTGTGGGTGTGTCCCTCAATCCCCTGTCACAGTCTAGCAGTGCAGTTGGCAGCTCCAGCACCAGGTTCATGGTCACGTTTCTGCATTGTCACCAGTTTCTTGTATGACCCAGACAAAGACGGGTTTTGAAATGCTCAGCAATAATAATTTTAAAAATCCAATGCTAGGGTTTGCCCCACTGCTACTTCCCTCGTGCAGTTGCCAGCAACTTCCTTATCAGACCTGGGCAAAGTGACTCAAGGTTTCTCTCTGGATCAAAGCAGCAATGCTATCAAAGGTCACAAAAAGTTTAGGTGGCGTGGGAAGAAATGGTGCTAGAAATTCATGCTTCAAATATGCCCTTTACTGTAAGGTGTCAGTCATCTCTGTACCCAATAGTGATTCTAAAGGACCATGTATACTCTGGGCTTAAAAAAATTACGCGCCAAGAACAGATGAATTATATGACCTGCATAAAATTTGAACATTCTCGAAATCAGCAAAATCTGCTTAATTAGAATCACTTTTGCTATTTAGGGAGGGGAGCAAAGAGCTATGCAGGTCACTGAAATGGGCGCGCACAGCCCATCTCTTGCTTCTGGTTCCTCTGAATCACACCCTTGCCGCCATCTGCTCACTTGCTGGGGCACACAGGGATGCAGGTCGCTTTCACACAGCCACAGCCCTCGATCCTCTGTGTTGCTCTCCGCTGTGTTGCTCTCCGCTGTGTTTGCACTCGATGGGGATGTTAGGATCTGCCTCCGCTTACTCACTTGCAGCCGCTGCTCGCCGTCCCTGCCCAGGAGTTTGGGACAATTCTTCTCGAGGTGCCCTGGCTCCTTACAATGGTAGCACCCGCTGTTAGCCGAAGTAGAGGTGCCCTGGGGCTTCCCTGCCCCCCTTTCCGGGCGCTCGCCTTCTTTGCTCTTTGCCAGTGGTCTTTTGCTTGCCCCCTCGGCCTCCCCACAACTGGGAAAGGGGGCTCGCCCTGCCTTTTTCCGCCGGTACAACCCCATCCAGCTGCCCAGCATGGCAGCTTCTCTCCGCCAGTCCACTGACCCGTGGTCCTTGCTTCTCCGCCACGACCTGGCTGCTCTGGCACTTTCTGCAGGCGACTCCTTGCCTACCCACTTAAAAGTTGAGATCTCTTGAGCTATCAACGCTCCCACTGGCAATTTGCTCCCATTGCCTGGGCAGCCCCATCCAAGCTGTCCGAGCGTTTCCCCTGAGGCTCCATCTCACCCTATCTCTAAAAAACAACAAACCTCTACTCAACGTACCAAAGTCTCCCCAAATCTTCCCTATTTGCCCACGTGCGCCCACTCTGCGGTTCAGTGTCGGATCCAACCGCTCTGCCACCATGTGAAGGACTGCCAACCGGTCCTTTACTCAAGACCAGAGATCAAAGGTGCAAAACTGCCAGCCTTGGCTCTGCCGTCTTGACCTGATTCTCTCGGGGCCTTGCCCTGGGTCTGTACACTGGATTTAGCACTGAACCACAGAGGAACCACACACTCCGTGTGGGGTAAAACCAGGAAAGTTTATTCAAGGTAAACAGATTACAATAAAAGGTGGGGAATGAGGGAAGAGGGAGAAAGGTGGGGAGACACTTTGGTACATACAAGTAGAGCTACAAAACAACAAAACTAGTCCCTTACTATATAAATACCCAGGCACTTACTCCCTTTGTCTGGGGGTTGGTCCTCTTCAGGGCTTGCCTCAGCAAAAAAGCGCTACTCCTGCGAAAGCATGCAGACAACAACCCAAACCAGAAGCCGCAGCAGTATATTTTTCCCCACCCCCACCCCTCCTTTCAGTAGCCCAGCTGTCTTTGGCCAATCAGGATGAACTTCATCTGGGCCAAGCAGAAGAGGGGTGGCTCCTTGGTCATGAATAGAATGCTTAGGCCGCATCTGCATGCAAATACTGGGACATCAAAGGCATGGGAGACTCTGAGGCGTCAGGAGCCATCAGAGGAACTATGTATATTTTGCATGTACAGGCCTGTGGCTCACGCTGGCTCAGCTTGTCTGAGCGTGGAAAGCTAAGCAGGGTCAGGCCTGGTTATTACTTGGATGGGAGACCCCTCCTCTAGTTTCCTGCACTGAGCAGGGGGTTGGACTCGATGGCCTTGTAGGCCCCTCCCAACTCTATGATCTATGAATCTATGAATGATGTTCCCAGCCCCCAGCTGGGATTATCTTGTTTACACGTGTGGAGGTGTGTGTGTGTGTGTGTGTGTGGTGCAGGAAACTGACACTTTTTTCTTCACAGAAACCCTGCTCCCTAATAATTGGAAATCCCCTCTGGGCTTGAGATTTCATCAGGCATTACCCATCAAGCTTATCGTTTCAACAGGGAGGACTAGAAACATGATTATTTTTTAAAAGACTGAATTCTGAGCCTACTCCCAAATTCAGTGGTTGCACACTATGTTTGCAGGATTATGAAATACCAAGAGTCTCACAGGTACAGTCAACAAAAGTTTTGCTACACCATCTGCTCACACATACCAATGCAAGTTATTTGTGGTACTTCAATAGCCTGAAAGGGATTTTAAAAAAACAAAACAAAACAACCACGTCTCTTCTAGTTTAGAGACACATCCCTGTCTGGATGCTCAGGGGAAATTCTTACTCATCATAGGTGAATAGGTGAGTGTCTTATTTGTAAACCTGTCTCATAAAAGGGCAATAAGCAACCCAGTCAAAAATAGAGACTCTGCAGACTCCTCTGCTTGCTTCTAGTTCAGAGAAAGGCCTCTCTGGCTTTTTCCAAGACTGTGGAGAAAGGACCTCTATACACAAGGGTCTCCACCCTTGATCAAGATGGCAACTATTTATTTATTTATTTATTTAATATATTTCTCACCGCCTATCAGCCAAAAGGCTCCCTGGGCAGTTTACAAGAAAAAACACACAAACAGAATAAAAACAATCATCTTTAAACAAAAAATGTCATTAATACAGAAATACAAGCACAATATAATATAATACAATACAATAAAACAAAACCAGCCAAATGAATCAGTCCGGACATATTTATTTATCTAGAGCAGTGTTCTCCAACCTTGGGTCCCCAGATGTTTCTGGCCTACAACTCCCAGCATGCCCCAGCCAGCATAGCTGGCTGGGGCATGCTGGGAGTTGTAGGCCAGAAACATCTGGGGACCCAAGGTTGGAGAACACTGATCTAGAGATTACTCCCAGCACTCGGAAACTTTGTCAACACTCCTGAGGTTGGTGCCAACCTCTAGCACTAACTTCTGCTCTTCACCAAGATGATGCCCAGCAAAAAAAAAAACACTCATACCCAAATACTTGGAAGTATTGTTACCCTGACAAAACACTGGTGTGGTAGGCCTGTCTGGACTGTGTACCAGTTCAGACTGCAGGTGTAAGGGAGCTCACATGATTGAATGCTCCACTACCCAACAGAATTCCCTCCACATAGAAAAAAAAAAGCATGTCAGTGGAAAGGGCTCCAGCCTAACCTCCCTGACATGCTAGCTTTTTATGGACAAGGCTTTGGGGCAGTGGGGCATGGTGGAGATTTAATCAGGTTAGACCCTCCTCCCCAATCTGCAGTTTGAAGTGGAATAGC
Source organism: Shinisaurus crocodilurus (assembly GCA_021292165.1). Taxonomy (NCBI): domain Eukaryota; kingdom Metazoa; phylum Chordata; class Lepidosauria; order Squamata; family Shinisauridae; genus Shinisaurus; species Shinisaurus crocodilurus. The sequence goes on along the minus strand of CM037877.1, from coordinate 267,584,049 downwards.
CCAGACACAGGTTGTATTACCTCAGTGAGTAAGAACTAGGCCTATATGGAGGCCCTATTGTAACGTGGAGCAAATTATGAAGATGGTGCTGCAAAAGGTAACTTGCTGGGGAGGTGTATTGGGGTTGCACTGAGATTCTAAAAATAGGGAAATGATGCACCAAGCCCCCCAAAAGAAGAACGTTACAGTCTCCCACTACGCAGAGTTATAATTTACTTTAAGTGGATTCCCATACAATATACTTCAGTGTTGTACATTTAACGCCAATGCACATTGCAGGAAGTTACTGAGAAAGCTGGTAATTCTCACCAGGCTGATGTAAGCAACTGGGGCAGGAGATCAAGGTGCAAAACCACTCAGAACCTGGCTTACACACACAAAAATTACATTTATGTTTTCATATTTATATCCTGCCACATCCTGAAGGCTTGAAACGGGTTAGAAAAGCAAAACAACACCCCCAAACCTAAAAAGGCATGCTTATTTAAAGAATCAGCAATACATGATAAGACTGCAATTAATTCAATTACAGTAATACCTTGGATTGAGAGCATAATTCGTTCCGGAAACGTGCTTGTAATCCAAAACACTCTTATATCAAAGCGAGTCTCTGGCGGGCATGAGCGGGGCCGATTTCAGCCCGCTACGCCCGCTTGAGGCGAGGGGTTACAACCCTACCTTGTCTTGCAAGACCTTGCTCGTTTATCAAGTAAAAAAAAATTAAATTTTTTTGCTTGTCTTGCAAAACGCTCTCAGACCAAATTACTTGCAATCCAAGGTATTATTACTGTACATTTCCCCATTCTTTCTTCATTTAACCCTGTGCCTGAAAGTCCAACCCAAGTAGGCCACTTTTACAAGGCTTTCAGAAAGGTGATCAGTTTTTGAATCGGATTAATCTGGAGGAGGGAGTCACATAACTGAGAGGCTGCCACCAAGAACGCCTCTCTTCATGTGCGTATCATGTGAGCCTGACTGGCACATATATGGTATCCTTAAGAGGGCACCCTTAGCACATCTTGAATTGGTGATGAGACATATGGGAGGAGGCAACTTCTAAGGCAGTGTTCTCCAACCTTGGGTCCCTAGATGTTTTTGGCCTACAACTCCCAGCATGCCCCAGCCAGCATAGCTGGCTGGGGCATGCTGGGAGTTGTAGGCCAAAAACATCTGGGGACCCAAGGTTGGAGAACACTGTTCTAAGGTATGTTGGACCTAAGTTGATTAAGGCTTTGTCAATTATGATCTGCACCTTGAATTGTACCAGTACAGTAATACCTTGGATTGCAAGTAACTTGGTTTGAGAGCGTTTTGCAAGACAAGCAAATTTTTAAATATGTATTATTATTATTATTATTTTGATTTGATATACAAGCGACGTCTTGCAATACAAGTACTGTAGTACAGCTTAAATTAAAAATCTCTGTACAAATTTTTTTTGGGGGGGATTTTGTTTTGATATAAGAGTGTTTTGGATTATAAGCACGTTTCCAATGAATTATGCTCTCAATCCAAGGCATGACTGTACTTGTATCAGAGTACTGGAGTAATAATGACTGCTAAGGGGACATGTGTTTTGGCACAAATTGGGACCTCTGTAGGCAACCAACGCCACCATAGCCTTTCTCCATCCTGTCTGGCACTTGTTTTCTACCAGAAGGTGATTATTATCATCATCATCATCTTTTTTTTTTTCCCCTCACAGGCGCCAAGATCACCTTGTATTCAATTATGGCGGGGCTAGACCAGCCAGGCATGAATCACCAACTCACAGTGCCGGTTTGACCCAGCTTATCAAAAATCACACACCTGCATCCTTACAAGAGAAGTTATGCTCCTGTCAACAGTGATGAATGCCAAACAAACAAACAAACATGCATCTAAAAATCTTGCTTCTTTTACCACTGATCTCCTGGCATCAACTGTCTATTGTTTTTTTTAAACTACGGTACTTTTTATAGGAGGACGTAGAAGTGAGCCCTGACTTACTCTCCCGTGTGCTTCCCCTCCATCAAAACAAAGCGGTGATTCAGAACGTGGGCTGGTGACTCAGATCCAACACCCCACCCTTCATACTGGCTCAAGCACGTTTGAGCCCTCACATACTTGCACTCTTTTGTCTCCCCAGACTCCCTGGGTACTTTTCCCTTTGCTAGTTTGCATAGACTGCAGGGGAAACAGGGCACTATTTGTCTGGGGCAAACAGAGCCTGTATGTTCTTGGACCCGCTGCTTTTCCTGCTGACCAGTCACAGCAAGAGATACTTGTTCTATTTCACTTACCTGGCCTCAGAAACACCTGCCCCACATTGCAAACCACCTAAACCGCCTCTGAAATGACCAATCCTTCTCAACAGCCGTTCATCCATCCCTTGCTTATTCCTACCTGACTATGTGAATGGTTGCAATTGAAAAATATTTGCAGTGAATGATCTATGGGGGCTGCGTACATGCAAGTCATCATTTGATTGCATGTACATTTAAGAAGGATGTAGACAAACTGGAGAGGGTTCAGAGGAGGGCAACAAGAATGATAAAGGGACTGGAAACAAGGCCCTATGAGGAGGCACTGAAAGAACTGGGCATGTTTAGCCTTCAGAAGAGGAGACTGAGAGGAGATATGATCGCACTCTTCCAGTACTGTACTTAAAGGGTTGTCACACAGAGGAGGGCCAGGATCTCTTCTTGATCATCCCAGTTTGCAGGGCACGGAATAATGGGCTCAAGTTACAGGAACCCAGATTCCACCTAAACATCAGGAAAAAATTCCTGACTGTTAGAGCAATAAGACAATGGAACCAACTACCTAGGGAGGTGGTGGGCTCTCCCACTCTGGAGGCATTCAATGTGCAGCTGGACAGCCATCTGTCAGGGGTGCTTTGACCTGGATTCCTGCATTGAGCAGGGGGCTGGACTCGATGGCCTTGTAGGCCCCTTCCAACTCTACTTTTCTATGATTCTATGATTCTAACAGAGATGGGACATGGATGTATGAATGCTGGTCCAAACTGCATTTAATTGGAGTGAGCATCACACTGCACATTATGTGCTTACTGAGCATTGAATTGGCCTATAACTGGTCACTTGGTTGCTTCTCTGAATGTGCCAGCATTGAGCTTCCCGAAGTGAGTGGGGAAATGGCAGGATGTGCAGTGATCTGGACGCATGACAGAGCAGTCAGTCAAATGCTTCGTCATTCTGGGCTCATCAGAAACTCACAGCTTGCCAGTTAGCCCCAGGTGGCATGGTCCAGATGAAGTGCACTGGAACCGTGCACCATTAGTTCAAGTCCCATCCTGGCTTGGAAGGTAGGCTTTCAGAATGCTCCTACCTGGTGACCCAATTCTCTGCCTGCAAAAAAAAAAACACCCTACTGACCTACCTACCATCCTGTGGATGGCATGGAGTGAAGTAATGAACGTCTTATCTGTTGAAAGAGTTTTATAAAACAGAACATGCTATTAAGAGTGGCAGGGAAGAGCAGCACCCAGGCCTTGGTGAGAAAGACAAAGAGATTTCGTAGATTTCGTAGATCATAGAGTTGGAAGGAGCCTACAAGGCTATGGCCTAGTGAAGACAAATATAGTTATCCAGTAGTAGACTGTCCCATGGGAAAAAAAGATAAATGGACTTGGGATGTCTTTCTCACAACTCAGGATGTTGCAAGCTGCTGTTTTTCTTCCCAGCAATTGACAAAATAACTGACAAAAGTCTGTATGTCTGAGGCCGGTTCTGAGTCAAGTCAGTCCCGTCTAATTATTCCAAGGTCATTCAAACCCCACAGCCTCAAGAAGTCATGCCAATTTGACTCTATTTTGCATAATTTAGCCTGCTTCTGCTAGTAGTTATGCAGCACACTGAAGCTACTACATGTCTCGCACAGCCATACTTTAACTTCTGGGATTTCAGTGGGCTCTGCCAATGTATACAGTGCTCATCGGGCTAGCCATAAGAAGTTGACAACTGTTGGGTTTTTTTAAAAAAAAAAGAAGATGAGGAGGACAAAGAAGATGAAGACAATGAAAGCGAAGATTCTCAGGAAGCCTAATTATGCCTAATACCCAAACATTTAAGCAAATGGTTATCCCAAAGCAAGTATTGCAACTCAGGATGTTGTATTTTTGCTGGTTTTCTCTCCAGCAATCTTCCTACCTCTGTGAGCCTGAAATATCCACCGAGATAGGGTTGCCCACTGCAGAATGAGAAAGAGAGGAAAAGAAAACAGCAAGGGAGGGAAACACACACAGAGAGAGAGAGAGAGAGAGAGAGAGAGGAAGACACTTTTAAAAAGTGACATAAACACAGCAGGTGAAACAAATGCACAACCCCCTCTCACCCTCCGGGCACTGCTCACCACAAACATGGTCAATACACCCCAAAGCCTGTACGCCTCCTCACTTCCGGTCAAACCAGTTCTGCATCAAGATCTCCCAAGCAGGATGCTTGATTGAATAGCCCCTCCCTTGTAAACACCTCCTCAGTTTGGTATCTGGGACAGTGCAAGGAAGGATGGCTCATTCCGAATTACTAGGAGGAGGGATCTGCAGAACTTGGGAGGGGGGGGGCGGAAGAGGTGTGGAGGCGGGGACAGCTGTTGGCAAACAGAGGAGGAAACTGCTATACAAGGCTTGGAGGCTGGCCTGCTATGAATGCACACATAGCGATTACAGAAACAAAAAGCAGTAAACAGCAGGTGACAAAACTACTAACTGGGCCTGGCCCTATACTGTCATTTCCGTTTGTAATTAGATTAAGTTTTCCCACCACCTTTCTGCACCTTCTCACACAAACGAGGTGCAAGCAGCTGGCTCAAGCTTCCTTCTCCATTCCACAAAACAGGACCCCAACCTAGCTTTGAATCTCTCTTCCCACGGTCAACCACCCTGAATCCAATAGCATGGCTAAATCAGGTCTCTTTCTTCCCTGTTGCAGCAGTTCAGAGAAAAGGGCATCCCAGGTCATGGAGTCCAAACCTCTTCCTAAAAGAGGGAATGGCCCATCAAGGGTGTTTATTCCCATGTTACACCAACTCAACACAGTGACCTGGTCTGCATGACACAACCCATCATGGGTAAGTAGCCATAGTTGGTTGTTGTGTCGAACCCAGACCACTTCCTACAGGGTGGCTTTTTGTTTTCTCAAACAAGCCACCCTGAAAACCCATGGGCTGTTGTAGAGTTTGTTTTACCCACGGTGGGTTGTTGCGTCGTCCGAACCCAGGCAGATCCTACTGTGAGGAGCGAGGCGTGAAGCAAGAGTGACAAAAAAAAACACCTTGCCACTCTTAGAGATCTTGTCCATGCCGCCATGAGTGACAGCCCCTCCAAAGTGCTCAAGTGGCACATTGGAGGGGCTGTCACTGGTTGGCCACACCTTTTTTTTTAAAGGGCACCCCAAATGTGCACAATTTTTTCATATTTTTATTTTATTTTATCTAGTTGGACTTCCACAAGGGTGAGATTTACACCCCCTTCGTGGCAAGATCATCTTTTTTTTTTTTTTTTTTTTTGCCCTGACAGGCCTCAGGGTAGGGTGAAGCACATCTTACACTTCTTCCCAAGACTCTAGGTCAGGGCTCTCCAACCTTGGGTCCCCAGACGTTGCTGGACTACAGCTCCCAGAATCCCTTGCCATTAGCCATGCTGGCTGGGTATGCTGGGACTCCTGGGAGCTGTAGGCCAGCAACATCTGGGGACCCGAGGTTGGAGAGCCCTGCTCCAGATGCTCAGAAAAGAACAAAAGTGCATCCCACCCCCTTTTCTGAGGAAAATGAGTTTTGACAATAATATGACTTTGCTGAGAAAGCAAAGGGAAGAAAAAGCCTATCTGGAGCCTCTTTGGTCAATGTCCAGGGTGGCACCAGCTGCATTCTGACAGCACAGCAAGTACCACCCCCCAACACTGCCCGAGAGTCCCGATTTCTGCACTCACGCAACTGCAGTCCTGCCCAGTTGTGCAAGTGCGGCTATTTTTGTTTTTGTTTTTTAAATTAAAACTAAAATATTTGCGCACACTATGTGTGCAAACAAAATTTAAAAAATGTTTGCCAACCACTGACAGCCCCGTGCCACTCGGGCACTTTGAAGGGGCTGTCAGTGGCTGTCAAAATGGAGACTGCAGAAGCTGGCTGTTGAGCTAGACTGCACAATCTCCAGGAAAAAGGGGGTAAAGGAACAAAAAGCTGGAGCGAGCTGAAAATGGCTTACGGCGGTGAGAGGGAGACAGATCGGTCCTGCTGCAGTGTCCCCTGGGATACCTGTGGGAGAACCGAGGGGGGAGGGGGTGAACAACCCACAGGGAGCCCGATCCTCTGTTGGGCGCAACATGGGCTGTTCGCAGAACAACCAACCCACCGTGGCTTATTACCAGGGTGGGTTGTCGTGACATACAAACACACCCAGTATAATACAGCTTCATCTGTGTAAGGCATTCACTCAGATCAGTTCAGTTTAGCTCAATGGACACCGTGTGTCCCATATTTTTCCAGCTCAGAGCAAAGGAACACTTTGGGTTGATACTTCTGCCTCCTTCCACTCCAGCTCATTCAAGTTATTTATTTATTTTCACTTCTATTCTGCCCCACAGCCGAAGCTCTCTGTGCGGTTCACAACAACTTATACAATAAAAACTACATAAAAACCAACAATAAAAACATACAATAGAGTTAAAAAGATTAAAAACCAAATTTAAAAGCACAGTTTAAAATGATGATACAAAAAGTTAATAAAACTAAGCCTACAGGTGACAATGCCCCCTGCCCTTGTTAGTCATTATCTCTCCCTTTTGTACTGTACCATTCTCAACGCAATGCAGCTAACCTGCCCGGTAGCCATCTCCCCGTGCTGTACAAGTTCAGTCCAATGAATCCAAAGGGCCTATTATCTTCCCTTGCACATCAAAGCACATATTAATGGACTCATTGTAACTACTGTTTCACTCTTCCATATTTTACCAAGGACCTAAAGGCACACACACAGTCAGTGGCTCCACGTGGATGAGTCACTGGAAGTTGGCAGTTTCACACACAAAGGCAGAACAACAAAAATTATGCTAAATGCCGACTTCCTTCAAATTTGTTCCCATCCCTTCCAACAAATAGCTCAGTTCCTGGCCTTGTAGCTTGGGTATCACCGCCCCCTTTTGAGTGTAGCCTCTCCCACCTATTTGCCTTAGGTGCTAAATTATACAAGGAGGCAGCTATGTGAACCGCCGCACTACGTAGAAAACAGTCCCAAGCTCAGACTGACAAGGCCCTTGGACGCCCTGTCCCTGGAGCAGGAGCGAGCTGGGTGAATGATACAAACACATTTGCTCGGCTTTTCTCTTTGGCTCAGTGCCTTTCGGGAGGCTTTTTCATGGTTGAGCAAGTTTCCGAACAGTCTCAAGGTCATACCAGAAGCAGCTGGGAAGGGGAAAGTTGGGGAGCAGCCGCTCAAGACTCCACCTCCACCACCACCACCACACCATATTCTCCAATCGTCCTTATTTATCCAAGATAGTCCTGGTTTTCTGGTACCTGTCGATGCTAAACCACTGTTCCGATTCTGGAGGGATGCCTTGTAACATTTGGCTAGTGAATTTTACTGGAGTTGCCAATCTTCAGCCCCGTTCCCCAAGCTCTCTGGAGACCAAACTGCACATCACATGCAGAATGCGCAAAGGTTGCCTGAGAGTCCTTTAGCAATCTGAAAAGCCACTTTGGATGGGAGGGCAGGATTGAATGTAGAGGAGAAGGGGCACTTTAACCCTTTCCCCAACCTGAATTATCGCCCTGAGCAAACTTTTCCCTTCCATCCTCAAGGAATTTCAAAGGCAACAATGCAGCCACTCTTTGAGGGTTCCTTCTATTTTGACTTATCCGGCTCTCCCTTCACAGCCCCACACCTCGAAATGTTCATTTGGCATCAAAGAAATCCACCTTTTTTGGTTGGAGTGCCAGACCACGTGTCCTATACCCTTTTGCACGCATTTGTTTTGCAAGCATTTGGCCCATATGTGTAGGCGTGAGCAGCAGAGTGAGGCCAAAGCAGAGAGCGGTTTTGTTGCTGTAGGTTAGCAAATTCCCACACTGGCTGCCTGCCCTGGTTTATGAGGCGGAGAAGTTCAAGAGCTCTCGTTTTTGTGCTAACAAAACACAAACCCCGCTGAGAGGGAGCAGAGATAAGGCCAGGCGAGAAGTTGGCAGGGGCGAGTGCAAGGCACCTTCAACTTTGGGGATGGGCCACACCGATCTGAATTAGAGAGGAGCAGTAAACTATCCTTTGAGGCTGTGGCCCTGTTCTGCGACAAGCGGGCTACCCCGCAAGTCCCGTCGCTGACTGCGTGAGCTTGGTCAGCAACTATTTCTAGCAGAGTCAACTCTTGAATGGAGGAAAGGCCGAAGAGCCACCAACACTGGCTGCATGCACAAATCAAGGCACAGCCAAGGGCTCTTTTATCCTCCAGTCCCAAAGCATGAACAGCACCAGAGGCACTGAGAGAGCCCTCCCGCCCGCACGCCTTTATGGCACAGTTTAGAGACACTCCGTTCATTAACTCCCTCCCCACCTGCCCCTGCCTGAATGGCAGTAGATTTTGGCCTTATGCTAGGTCAGGGCTCTCCCACCTTGGGTCCCCAGATGTTGCTGGCCTACAGCTCCCAGCATACCCAGCCAACATGGCTAATGGCAAGGGATTCTGGGAGCTGTAGTCCAGCAACATCTGGGGACCCAAGGTTGGAGAGTCCTGTGCTAGTGGGTAAGTAGCGCTCAGGTTGTCAGATGAGGAACTGGGAACAACTGCAATTCAGTTGTGAGGCCCTGACACTTTACTGCTTAAGGCGGTACATTAAAACATGGCTCTTTAGTCTTAAGAGAATAAACTAAACTACCAGATCAAAGTTTACGCTTGCCAGGAACTCACAAGGCAAGCCGTACCCTCTCAGCCTGTGCCTCCCCCTCCCCACATTTGCAAGATGGGGCGAATACTGACCTACCTTCCATGGTTGTTGTAAAGATTACTGAGATAATTATCATGGTGATAATCCCAAGGAAATGTTATATTGGGCATCCCCACTGGCTCCTAAATGCTACTTCATGTTGAGTTGCTACTGGGCCAAGAAAGACTCTTTTCCATGGTCAGAGTGGCAGATAACTCTGGGTTGTTAGGGTGTGTGTGTGTGTGTGTGTGTGCGTGCACATGTTTTCTGTCTTGCCCTCCAGCATGTGGCTTGGCTCACTATATCCGATCCCCGAGCTTGTGTTTTATACTGTGTGTGTGCGTGTGTGCCACCTTGTATTTTATTGGATTGTACATCGCTCAGAGTGGCTGGATGTCTGGCCAGATGGGCGATTCATAAATATAATAAATAAATAAATAAAAATATTGGGTCACCCGGAGAAGTGTGCCTGCTCTCTGCTTGGGAACACCATGGGTAGGAGGATCTGGAGGAAAGGGCTGCTGCGGCCCCGTGGCAGGGCACACACTTTGCATGGAGAAGGACTCATGTTTATTCCCCAGCATCTTCAGTTAAAAGGATTTCAGGCTGCAGTTCTCCGGGGAAAGACCTCACTGAGATCATTGAGAGCTGCTGCCGATTCAAACAGGCAGTTTTGAGTTAAGCGGGCCGCCCAATGGTCTGACTTAGTATAAGGCAGCCTCATATGCTAGTATGCTAGAGAGAGGAAGGGGCTGTCCAGAATCTGAACAGGGGGCTTGGGTTAGGTCAGTGTTCTCCAACCTTGGGTCTACCCTGGGCACATCTGCCCAGGTGCGTTGTAGTAACTATGGTCATTTCTCTCAGGAGATTTTCTCCTCTCGTGGTGTTAGACAAGGCTGTGTTCTTGCTCCCACTTTATTCAATCTGTACCTGGCTGATCTTCCCACCCAGCTACGGTCAATAGCCTCCCACCCTCCTAAGATTTGCTCCACAAGAATATTTATCCTCCTCTATGTAGATGATGCCGTTTTAATTTCGCAGATACGACTAGGTCTCAAGCGATTACTATCTGGATTTGCTGGGTTTTGTAATAAAAATCTTTTAACAATTAACTACTCCAAATCTAAAGTTATGGTATTTGCAAGGAGGAAGGTTAGATACTCTTGGTTCATGGATAATAGCAGGCTTGATGGGTATTTGGTTTCACGAGGCAACAAACTGGAGAATTCAGGCAAGACGTGCGAAGGTTAAAGCTGAACAAAATTTGGGTGCTATATTACGGTTCTTTTTTTACTAAAGGTGGGAATTTCATTCCAGCTGCTACCTGTGTTTTTCAAAGCCAAAATAGTATCTCAGATTCTTTTCGGAGCCCTTATCTGGTTTCCTGGCCTTAAAGACTCTCTTGACGGTGTTCAATCCTACTTTCTAAGAGCGATATTTGGCGTGCCCAAGTGTGTGGCTAGTGCTGTTCTCTATCTGGAAGCTGGCCTTAATTCTCTCGGCTGTATGGCTTGGATACATTCTATTCACTTTTGGCTGTTCTCTGCTTAAGCTTAACTCTTTTGCATTCCAGGTGATGTTAGATTCCCATGTGTCTGCTTGGAACAAAGCAGTGGTGAAAAAGGTTGTCTCAGCCGGGCTGTCACCCTCCTACTTGTTATCCGTGCCTTGGAAGAAAGCTAAATTTCTTTTTAAGCAAAGATTAATTGACATCGACTTCCAAGAGCTCCACGGAGCGGCTCAGGGCCCATGCTCCCCCTTGTCGATGGGTCTGTCAGACCTTTACTCTACAAATGGGATGCTATACTTAGATTGGTTATCTATTCCAAAATATAGGAGAGCGTTTTCCTTGGCTCGATTTAATGTTCTACCCTCCAAACTTTTGGATGGTAGATTCAATAAAATCCCAATGGAAAACCGGTGTTGCCCCTGCAATAATGAGGAGGTGGAAACTGTTGCACATGTCCTTTTTAACTGCAGCTTTTATCGAGGGGCTAGAGAAAACATAATATATCCAATCACCCAGACTTTCCCTGGACGATCCTCAGAGTTTCTTTTGTCCACTCTGCTTGACGGCTCAAATAGCTCAATTACCAAGAAAGTTGCAAAATTTTTGAATATTGCTATTGTGACTAGACCTTCTATGCTTGTCTGATTCTGTTTTTATTTTCTAAGTTTTTATTTGAGTGTATAATTAAGAGCTGGTGTATCTTGTTTGTATTATTTTACGTATTGGTGTGGTCGGTAGACCGTAAATAAAATATTCAATAAATATTCAATACAACCTCGGGTCCCCAGATGTTTTTGGCCTACAACTCCCAGCATGCCCCAGCCAGCATAGCTGGAGTTGTAGGCCAAAAACATCTGGGGACCCAAGGTTGGAGAACACTGGGCTAGGTGGACATTTTCTTGCTTCTAGCATTCTTCTCAGTCTCACATGTGGACCACACACACTCCTCGCTGAGCCAATCTACTTCTGTTTTCTGTTTACTTCCTTGTTCTGTTTCTACAACACACACAGGCAGTTTCCCAACTGCTGGGAAAATACAAGCCAGCAGAGTCACACCTGATTGGAAGATTCCCCTCTACCTGTCCATTTCCCCCTATCTCCACTAAAATGGGGCGATTTTCCTATGAAACGTTGCCTACCACTGAATATCTGGAAGAGACCCTTGAAAGCAAGTTGATGGTTCTCTGTAAGCTTGTGTAGTGTAGGGCATTCAGAGAGTGAACTGCTTTATTTCTTCTATGGCTACTTTTTTTTTTTTTAATTTCTCCCACTTCCTTATCCTGAACCTTAAAAAAACCTTTTTTAAAAAATCTGGAACCTGGCATTGACTGGGCATTCTACCTAGCCTGAGGATCTGTGTCCCACCTGCATGCCACGTAGCTCTTGTCCATGCTCTAGGCTTGGCTAAGGGAGAGGTGAAAGAGAACAACAAATTGCCTGGAGGTAACCAGGAGAGTTTGCTTAAACTTTCTTCCCCTCTTCTCAGGTAAATTAACTCAAATGTCTGGAGGTCTTTCACTGATCCCAGATTTAGGTTGAACTGAGTGTGCGGTGTTAGCATTGGGTACAGGCTTGTGGCTCACGCTGGCTCAGCTTGTCTGAGCGTGGAAAGCTAAGCAGGGTCAGGCCTGGTTATTACTTGGATGGGAGACCCCTCCTCTAGTTTCCTGCACTGAGCAGGGGGTTGGACTCAATGGCCTCAATGGATCTGGGCCCTTGTAGGCCCTTCCAACTCTATGATCCTATGAATCTATGAAATAAGTCAATGAGGCATGCTCCAGCCTAGACTGCACTGCAGGACAGGTGTACTAGCTTCTTCCACATCATGTTCATCTGGCAGTACTAATGTCGAGGCAGTTGGGGGGCATTTGCAGGAAGAATCAATGGATGAAAGGGAGTGCCTGAATCTTCCCCCCGTTCTTCCTTTTTCCCTTGCAACCTGTCCCTCTGGCTATTTTACCCTCAGCCCAGCTCAAAGACCAGAAATAAGTCTGGTGGGGGGGGGGGATATATGTCTAGCACAGTGTTCTCCAGCCTTGGGTCCCCAGATGTTTTTGGCCTACAACTCCCAGCATGCCCCAGCCCGCATAGCTGGCTGGGGCATGCTGGGAGTTGTAGGCCAAAAACATCTGGGAACCCAAGGTTGGAGAACACTGGTCTAGGATGAGCCTTTGGTGGGGAAGGCTTATACACTCTCCTTCCTTCCCCTCCATTCTCCCCTGTAAATGCCCCTCCCGTTAGTATTACCTGTCAAACATAAGACTTGGGAAGGCATCGTGCTGAGAAAATATGTAACTTTAGCCTAAGATAGGTCGGTATTATTACCACCATGTCACAAACGTGGGCGGAGAGACAGAGGGACCTTCTGAAGACCTAAGGCATAAGGACTTCACAGGAGAGGTGAGATTTGAACTGAATTACCTTCCTGTTTTTCACAGCTGGGCTTCTTAATCACTAGCTCTGTGGGTCAGTGACCTACCACGACACGCCCAAGGTATTTTGCTGCTTGAGGTGAAAGGAAAGATGGTGCCCCCCCCCTCGAATTACACATCTAGAAACCAACCAGACTGGCACTTCAACTTTGGCAGTGGGACACGCACAGTTCTGTCCTCCCAACATCCGCCCCCTCTCCCCGGCATCTGCCACCTAAGGTGGCCACCTCACTCTGCCTAAGGGTAGGGATGGCCCTGTGTATTGCTGGTGCCAAAGTAAATTAATCCAGATGATGCACCATGGAAACCTAAATTTTATACTTGGGATAAACCATAGCCATGTCAGTTAACAGTGCAATCCTATACATGTCTTCTCAAAAATAAGCTCCATTGAGTACAATGGGACTTAGTCCCAGGAAAGTGTGAAGAGAGTTGCAGGAATGGGGAGAGGGTGAAGTAGCAGATAATCCCCCCACTAAAGCCCTGCAAGCTCACTGCTGGCCAGAGCAGGAGGTGGGGTGGCCTTAACTTTTTTCTTCTTTGGCAGTTCTTCGCCTTTGGCAGTTTGGCAGTTTTCTCCTGTTGAACCCATTGGTTCAACAGGAGGGGAAATGCCTACACTTGCTTTAGACCAGTGTTCTCCAACCTTGGGGTCCCCAGGAGTTGTAGGCCAAAAGTCTAACTGCTTTAGACTGACATAGGCGAGGAGCCCAATCCTGGGGCGGCCTCTGGGCGGAACCGACAGGGCCATGGGTCCAGCTAATCCGAGGCTCTTTTCATTTCCACAATTTGCGGCTTACTGCTAGCAGAAACACCCTTGATGGAGGGAGATCTGTGCCCACAGTTTTCTGTGGGCATACTGGGGCAAACAGGCCCCTCCTGACTGAGCTCTACTCCATTGTCAAAGGGACACTTCTTCTGCCCCATTCTGACCTCTCCAGCCAAGGGATCTGGGGGCTAGGATTGCTCTATAAATCACTCGGCATATATTCAGTCACTTCACCTAATGGCTTTTGCTTCGAAAGCTTGAATGTCAAGAACTTTTGAGTTCCTGAACAAGAAATGGCATGGCAATGGGTAAGTATCAAGGTGGCTACAGAGACAGACGGCTGTGACGATTTAGTATATGTGGGCAACAGAGTAGGAACAAACAGCAGCCAGGAGATGGGGGAGCAAGGGGAAGTTCTCAGGATGCCAGACGGACTCCAGGCCCCCAAATCAAACCAATCCAAGCACTTGTGGAATATACATAGGCCTGGTGATATCCTACAATAGAGAGTGGTTGCTCTGTTCACTGCAGAGAAGAGGGGACGCAGGAGTCAGCAAGGTTATTATATCTTTTACTGAATCAGGTTTATAAGGGGATTTCTTATTAAGGGGGTTAGAGAAATTCATGAAGGATACAGCTATCAATGGCTACTACTCAAGATGGCTACGCTACATACAGGGTTGGAGGCAGTTTGCCTTTGAATTCTAGTTGATGGCCTGTGGCTCATGCTGGCTCAGCTTGTCTGAGCGTGGAAAGCTAAGCAGGGTCAGGCCTGGTTATTACTTGGATGGGAGACCCCTCCTCTAGTTTCCTGCATCGAGCAGGGGGTTGGACTCGATAGCCTTGTAGGCTCCTTCCAACTCTATCTATGACCCCGGTAGAGGGCTATTGATCGTCTTCCTGTCATGTGTTATGAGCCTCCTAGAGGCGTCTAGTTGGCCACTGTGGAAAACAGATTGCTGGATTAGATGGATTTTGGACTGATCCAGCAGGGCTCTTATGTTTTGTATTACTGTACTGCTAAAAAACAAAAGCGGGGGGGGGGGGGCGGACGGGACGGGACTTACTGAGTTACCCAGGACTCATCAGACAGAAAAGCATGCTAAGAAGTGTGTCACCTAAAAGAATATACATTCCCAAGCAAATACATGTCGCTGCAATGAAAAGTTTCACCTTATCCAGACAGACTGCATCTCATTTTTGCACTACAAAGTTAATCAAGATGACTTTTTATGGTTCTTGCTTTATGGAATCCTTGTATACTCCGAGGGGGTTGGGAGAGTTTTCAGCACCCTTAACGGCAATTCCCAGGGAGATTATTTCCCTCCCTCCCTCTGCCTTGGCAGCAGAGCACATTGGTGCTTGCCAACACAACACGGCTGGCCACTGTGGCGGGGCAAGGGTCAGGTCCAAGCACTGACGCACAGGAGCAAGTCATACTATTGTCATGGCCACATCAGGACGCTGACACCGGGTCTAAGCTCGGCAGCTAAGCTGAGCCCAGCACATCTGCTGCTGCCCTTTCACCGGTCTTCCCCAGTAGCAAAGGGGGAAATATCACCAGGGGTTTCAGCACAACCCAGAGAGGGAAGAGAGACAGAGCGAGTAATGGAGGGTCAAAGTCCTGTGGTTAGATGAAAGCTGCAAATGCAGAACAATCACCAAGCAGGGTGCAGAGAGAGAGAGAAAGATGCTTGAAACCACTGCTTTGATTTTTCTGGTAAGGTATTTGTGTTTCCAGAGTACAGTAATACCTTGGATTGCAAGTAACTTGGTCTGAGGGCGTTTTGCAAGACAAGCAAATTTTTTAAAAATTTTTGACTTGATAAACGAGCAAGGTCTTGCAATACAAGTCGTATGGATGTAACCGCTCGCCCGAAGCAGGCGTAGCGGGCCGAAATCGGCCACGCCAGAGACTCGCTTTGATATAAGAGTGTTTTGGATTACAAGCGCGGTTCCGGAACGAATTATGCTTGCAATCCAAGGTATTACTGTATATATACTCTAGTGCAGAGATAGGCAGCCTGTTGCCCTCCAGAGGTTTTGGACTGCAACATGCATAAGCCCCAGCCAGCATGGCCAATAGTCAGGGGCAGTGGAATTGTAGTTCAAAACAACTAATGTATTTCTAATGTAACCGCATGCACACATATTCTTACCCCATGACCTTGCATCTTGTCCATTCCTCCTCTGTCAACATTTATACCATAAGCTTCTTTGTACAAGAACCTGCCTTTTTGCTTAGGTTACTAGTCTATAAAGTCCTATGTACACCAATGACCCTATACAAATAACAAATAGGCAGTGTACCTGGCAATGCGCGCAATCCCAAAACCCAAAAGTCAAATCCTGGGTTCCACTACTAGAGCTAAGTTTAAGAAATATTTCTTAATATTAGCATTCATTCAATTCTAATTCTAACTGTCCAATTCTAAGTCTAAGTCCAAGTCTATTTATTTATTTATTATATTTATACCCCGCCCTTTTTTCCTGCAAGGAACCCAAGGCAGTTTACACAATCCTCCTCCTCCTCCTCTGCCTCTTATCCTCACAACAACCCTGTGAGGTAGGTGAGGCTGAGAGTCAGTGACTGGCCCAAAGTCACCCAGTGAGTTACACGGCCGAGTGGGGACTAGAACCTGGATCTCCTGAGTCCCAGTCCAACACTCTCGCCACTACGCCACACTGGCTCTCATTCTAATTCTAATTCTCTGATTCTCAGCCTGTCAAAACGGAGAGAGTCTTTGTCCAAAAAACGTTATTCAACAACAGAAAAGAAACTCTACAATAAAAGAAAATTCACCTTTTGAAAAACATACACACTGGAATATCAAAGACGAAAAGCCAATTTTTTAAAAAATAAAAAAGGGTTGCCTGACTATCATAAAGCGCCATAAGATTTAGCTAAAGAATAAATCAATGAAGAAATTGAAGATCTCAATCTGAGCCTAGCAGCTGGACTCCAGGCACTGCAGGTCAGGTGGTAGTGGCTTGGCAGCAAGCCTACAAGGGCTCAGCCCCCACAGCCCTGAATGTATACTAAAAGCATGTGCAGTCCGCAGAAAGCGTTGGGAACTGCCATTCCCATCAGTGTCAGGGAGGGCGCTTCGCTCATCCTCTCTTCTCAGCACCCATTTCCACTCCCTCTTTTGCAGGGTCAACAGTCCAGATGATTGCCAGTGCACTATGTGCACACACCTCGATGGAGCTTCCCTCCTGTTGGCCACCGGCTCTGGTTGGGCACTGCATTACTTTGGAAGGCCGCTGACAGGGCACTTTGTTGCCATACACAGGTGCTGCTGCTACAGCCCATCAGACAAGCTACACAAGGGATAGGCAAGCTTGATTTCTGTAAGGACCAGTTTACACCTGCATGGCCATCACTCCTTGACAAGTGAGGATTTCCATTTGTGAATACAGAGATAAGGCTTGACTGGCGGAACTTCCATATCGCCCCATGTCAACTCAAACACAGTGCTCAAGGGAGGCAGCTCACACATTCCACTAAGTGTTCAGTAATCCAGTGATAAGAGATCAAGTGATGTCCATGCAAGATAGGAACCAGCTCTACCAAGAATTCACTTCCGAGATGGCAAAGGGACTCTATTATCTGTAATCTAATTAACATAACATTGGAAACTTCCTGCTTTTGTCTGAAAGGCAGCAGGTGTAGTAGCTAGGTAGTAAACAGCCTCCTTGTGAACACAGATTCTTTTTTTAAAAAAAGTTCCTCCAAGTCTGAAGAGGGCCAGCTGTGTCAGGCAACGGCAGAAAACAAAACCAAACCAAGGGCATATCTCCATGACAGATGTAAACTGATTTAATAGTAACTCCCTCTACGCAGGGGGAAGTATGTTCTGTGAGGAGGGAGACGGGGCTCACTAGCAGAAAAGGTTCAGCAGCTTCACCAAACTGCAACTCCCGGGCTTCTTTGGAAGAAAGTCGGACAGTTAAACTGGTTCAAAATACCCTAAGAGTCCTTTGGCACTTTTAAAAATCAATTCATTCATGGCAAGATAAGCTTTCATCCAAAAGCAAGTCTAAGGGTGTAAAATCGGGTTATATAAGCCCCTGAACTCGCAAGGCTTACCTTCATCCTATGCAGGGCGGGAGGAATGGTGGAGGCAATCTTTGCCTCCCTGTTCTCCTGCCCTGCATTTTCCACTAGATAGCTACGCTGGCTGGGGCATGCTGGGAGTTGTAGGCCAAAAACATCTGGGGACCCAAGGTTGGAGAACACTGCTCTGGTCCCTCAGACTCCGGCTCCAATTCTAGACATGGCTCGCTTGGAAGGAAGTCTCATTGAAATCAGTGGGATTTACTTCCAGATAATCATGCAGAGGATTGGGCTGGGCACGGCTTCATCTACCACACCACACCATTATCACACAAGGAAGATAAATGTTTGCCACATGCACAGGAATCTTGCCAGGGAGAGCATCCCTGCGAATGAAATACAGAAAAATGCCCTGCCAGCCCCAGCTAAACATCTGGATCGCAGAGGCACGCACTGTGGCGGCAACACTTTTCCAGGCCTCCCTCAACCCTGCCTCACTTCTCTTGGTCAGGCTGGGCTTCAAAAGCAGCCACTGGTCTATTTGCCTGTTTCCTTTCCAGACAGAGAAGCTTGATCAGAGTTGGTCCTTTTTTTTTTCCTTTTTGTTTAGGACATAAATTACTAACATATGTGTGGACATGCAGGCTAGTTAAGAAACAACTGTTGTTGGCCACTAACACTTGTGGACATATTTGCAAATCTGGATCAAACACTCAATAGCTATATAAACACAGATGGTGCAAGGTGCAAGAAGCAGCTCTTTAAGAGAGCTTCGGCTGTGAGGCAGTATAGAGATGAAATAAATAAATTAAATAGATAAATAAATTTAAATTTTTAGTATGAAAAATAAAGTTGAGCATTGATTCTGAGGTTTAATCATTCATTTCTTATTTGTGATCTTTCCTCTGTGTGTGTGTGTGTGTGTGTGTGTGTGCGCGCGTACGTGCGTGCGTGGTGGATGTGGCATGTTTTCCTTTCCAGTGCACATCGCATCTCGGGTCAGCTGCCTCCACCAGAGGTTTGTCTCATGCCAAGGTTCCACGGCTTTGCTAATTGCTCAGAATAGGAGATAAAGAAAAGACATTTGGAATGCTCATGTGTGATGCCAGGGTCCAAGACATCCTTTCAAAAGGAGTACAATGCGGGGAGGGCAAGCAACACCCTAATCCAGACTGTTTAACTCACTACTTGATCTTTCAAGCGAGATGTTTTAAGGATTCCCTTCAACCAGAGATTAATCTGAGGTTAATCAGAACTAAGCAACGAAACCTATATAGCAGGGCTCTCCAACCTTGGGTCCCCAGATGTTGCTGGCCTACAGCTCCCAGCATACCAAGCCAGCAGGGCTAATGGCAAGGGATTCTGGGAGCTGTAGGCCAGCAACATCTGGGGACCCAAGGTTGGAGAGCCCTGCTATATAGAATGCTACAGCTCATTCCCATATGATTAAGCAGTCAGGTATTCCCATATGATTAAGCAGTCAGGTACAGTGGGCAGGGGAACATCCAAAGTTATAAAAGCATCGGCATTGTCCATTAAATCAATATACAGTAATACCTTGGATTACGAGTAACCCAGTGTGCTCATTTTGCAAGACCTCGCTCATGCCAGCTCCCGGGAATTCGTTCCACAACCATTTAATCACTGCTTTGCCAGCTCCCTCCATGGGGCTCCCTGCCAGGGAGCCGGCAAAGCAGTGATTAAATGGTTGTGGAACGAATCATCTGAGTTCCCATTATTTCTAATGGGAAAACTCGCTTTGATATGCGAGTGTTTTGGATTATTACGAGCATGGTTCCGGAACGAATTATGCTCGTAATCCATGGCACTACTGTATCTGCGTGTGTGTGTATAAACTATATAGAATCATAGAGTTGGAAGGGGCCTACCAAGCCATCGAGTCCAACCCCCTGCTCAATGCAGGAATCCAGGTCAAAGCATCCTCGACAGATGGCTGTCCAGCCACACCTTGAATGCCTCCAGAGTGGGAGAGCCCACCACCTCCCTAGGTAGTTGGTTCCATTGTCTTATTGCTCTGACAGTCAGGAATTTTTTCCTGATGTTTAGGTGGAATCTGGGTTCCTGTAACTTGAGCCCATTATTCCGTGTCCTGCAAACTGGGATGATCGAGAAGAGATCCTGGCCCTCCTCTGTGTGACATCCCTTCAAGTACTGGAAGAGTGCGATCGTATCTCCCCTCAGTCTCCTCTTCTGAAGGCTAAACATGCCCAGTTCTTTCACTCTGTCTTACTACTAATATATTTGGATTTATGTTGTGTCCTTAATATCAGATTTCACAAATTTACAAGCAATCTGCATTGTTGCTGAAACTGATCCATTCATTTACCGTATGTGCAGTGCAATCCTATGTCTACTCAGAAATAAGCCCCATTTTGATCAATGGGACTCAATCTCAGGTAAACACAATCCTATACATGTCCAGTCAGAGTCCCATTGATTCTAGTGTGGCTTAAGTAAGTGGGGATAGCAAGTTAGTGGGGATAGAAACCCTAGTGTTTAATTGTGAAGATACAATGGGTATACACCATTCATGTCACCTGGAGTCCCTTTGAGAAAGGGTGTGGTACCTATTCTTAGAATCCTGATACATATTGTTAGATTTAGGAAATTAAACATAGTTTACCGGTAATTATGTTTTTTTACTTGGCTGGCATTTTTATATGCTCTTATCTGATTTTTAGATAGCTCTAATAGAATACGTTTTGTTATATGGATTAGTTATATTTTTATTGTGGATTTTATTGTTATCTGGCTTGGTCATTTTTTTAATGGAAAGTTGGGTTATAAATTTAAGAAATAAATAAAGCTGCCAACAATGGTTGGTCCTTCCATTTAGGTCAGGAATGCACAACCTTTGTTCCTTCACAACCTTTAAGATAAACTCGCATACGCTCTCGGGCCATCCATGTGCCTAGTTCAAACAGGAAGGGCTCTACAGAGATGTGTTTTCGCGGCTGCCACATAACTGTGCAGCTTCCTTCTCCTAGAGCAGTGGTGGCGAACCTATGGCACGGGTGCCACAGCTGGCACGCAGGGACCTCTCTGTGGGCACTCGAGCCATTGGTCACCAGATTGCGAAAAGACTGTCCCCTTCTGCAAAACACTAATGATTTTGTTCTTTCTCACAGTGTGGAACAGAATGATTTTATTCTAGAATTCCTGTTACAGAATTATTTTCTACATTGTTATCACATTTAAAAGATTTTGAAGAATGATACACAGAGCATGGCTTGGATGTAAAGCCCTAACAGTTGACCCGAGTGCTGCATGTGTTGCTCTCAAACTAACGGAGTATGAGCCAAGGTTTGACAAATTATCAGCATGCATGCAATAGCAAAAATCACATTAATTGTGCAAAAGCATGCCCAATGCAAACTTTTACCTAATGCAGTGTTTGCAGTCCAAGACATAAAGTGTTTAAAATGTGTTAAGCACGTTTAGTTTTCTTGTTTATCTTGCTCATCCTAGTACAGGTTGACTTTTACTTTTACTAATCCGACACCTGTAGAAGCATGGAAAGGACCCGGGGTAAAGCTTGCCCCATACAATTTCAGTCTGGCATATAATCATATTACAAGTTCAGAATCCCTTATCCAAAAATACATGTGCCTAATTATTTAAAAAGTTTGTATAAATTCCCTTCAGGCTATGTGTACAATGTAGTACTATAATAATTTTTTGAGTTGATTTTTTTCCCCAACAAAAAACTGTTTGTATCATTGAAAGCTCTGTTATTGTGTTTTTCTTTTAAGACAAAAGATGTTAATTAGTTCGGACAACTGTATGAGTTGTTTTTCTAAAACTAAAACCTCGGTATTCAGGTTTAATTGCAGTGTTGGCACTTTGAAATAAATAAGTTGGTTTTGTGTTGCAGTTTGGGCACTCTGGCTCAAAAAGGTTTGCCATCACTGGAGGCCCATTAAATTCCAGGCTTGACTCTCTTCTAGAAGTGCTGGAACAGTTTCCTGTTTGGATCTGGCATTTAGCAACCACGATTACAGAGATGCAATGTAATTTTAATTAAAATTGTGACGCCCTTGGGAATGAAGAGGATAAAAGTAAACATTGAAAAGGGGAAAAAAATGTTCCTGTTTCCCCATTCCTCCATCTCGTTTGATCCCTTGTGTGACTGTTATTTTTAGATTGTAAATCTGCAGGTAAGACCCATTTTTTAAAATGAGTTTTATACAATGGTTCATAACTTAAAAGTGCTTTCAAAATAAGATCGGTGGTGATGGAAAACTGAAACGAAGAAGAGAGCACCTTCAGTATACCATAGCCTCACCACTGAGTTATTATCACAGCCACCTCAAACACTACCGGTACTTGGATTAGGAAATAGGGCTTCCTTCTGGTCAGAGGGTGCAATTTCCAGGTAAGCGTGACCACTGGGGCTTCTCTTTTTGCACACACCAACCAGCACTGGAGGGAGAACTAGACTTGGACCTGGAAGAGCCGATTTAAAAGTCCAGCCTAGCCACGAGGTCACTAGATGGTGTAAAGAAAGCAATTCTCCCTCAGTGTCCCGCCTTTGTAGACAGTGGGCCCTACTCCATATGAAGCCTAGGCCAGTACTGTCAACTCTGCCTGGCAGACGATATCCTTTAATTGAAGGTGCTGAGGATTGAAATGGGGGGGGGGGGCTTCTGCATCAAAAGCCATAATCTTTCTATCCATTTTCGTCAGTGATTTGAAAATCCAGCAAATATAGTGAAGTGGGGCTGATCCTAATGGCATTTTTACAAGTTGGCAAATTTTGCTCACTTCTACCTCTGTAGAAGAATCCAGTTATTTTTCCAAGTCAATGCTCCAGTTAATATGTTTAAAGGTTAACCCTACCCCACCATGGCTCCAGAAATGACAGACAGCTTACAAGGCCATGGCAGAGGCCAACCAATCAGGAAGCCTTCAGGAAAGAAGGGATTCCTTTGTCTAGCAGTCCTGAATGACTTCAGATCAGTCTGCTCCACAGTCCATCTTAACTAATTAAACTTGACGGCAGGAGTTGGGTTCCACCTGGGTTTTTATTAACTGAACGCTCTGTCCCTCTCCCAAGCCATCAAGTCATGTCCTTCTAAAATTGGGCAAAGGCCAACTGGCAACCCACAGGCTAGATCCTGGCAGCAACATTTAGTCAAAAATTTCGATGAAAATACCTCCAAGTCTGTGCATTTCCCTCATCGCTGAAGAAAACTGGTCCCCACACATCTGGGAATAAGGGCAGAACTGTGTGTTAAGGAGCACAGCAAGTCCTAACGTTGGGAGGGGGGTGCTTAACCTTTCTCCTGTAAATGTCCCCCCCTGCCCTGCCCTGCCCACCTCAGCTCTTCTTGACCAGTTTCTTCACACTGTTATCTGTGAGTCTGGAAATAAGCCCAACCAGATGGAAAACAGCCGGGAGGAGACAGGAGACATTTGCCAAGCAGCATCTTCCCACATCAGCGGATTCTCCACTACAAATGCCTCGCCCTTAGAAGTGCCTCCCTTGCCGGATGTTTGGTATGACTTTGGCAAACAAATTCAGATCAAAGAAGCCCTGCCCTTGAAGGGCCAAGTTTGCAGCTTGGGGAATGCCTCTGGCTGTGTTGCTGTTTGGGGAGGCACAGCAGCGAGGAGTACCTTTTACCAGCTAAGGCTGCAATGCCAGCAGCAGCAGTCCTACCTAAAATGGCTAGACTTGGCTACAGTTACCTCCAAGATGGACTACCTGTAATGCATCTTAAATGGGGCTGCCTTTGAAGACAGTTCAGAAACTTCAGTTGGTGTAAAATGCCCACTTTCTAGTGGGGACCAGAAAATCAGACCATATAACACCAATCTTGCAGCAACTGCATTGGCTGCCAGTGCATCTGGCCCAATTCAAAGTGCTGGTGTTAATCTTTATTTATTTATTTGTTATTTTATTTATTTATTTATTTATTATATTTACATCCCACATTTTTTCCTGCAAGGAACCCAAGGCAACTTACACAATCCTCCTCTCCATTTTATCCTCACAACAACCCTGTGAGGTAGGTTAGGCTGAGAGTCAGCAAATGGCCCAAAGTCACTCAGTGAGCTTCATGACAGAGTGGGGACTAAAACCTGGATTTCCCAAGTCCCAGTCCAACACTCTAACCCAGGGCTCTCCAACCTTCAGTCCCCAGATGTTGCTGGACTACAGCTCCCAGAATCCCTTGCCATTAGCTATGCTGGCTGGGTATGCTGGGAGCTGTAGGCCAGCAACATCTGGGGACCCAAGGTTGGAGAACCCTGCTCTAACCACTATGCCACACTGGCTCCTTAAAGACTTAAACGGGGGCAAGTTATCTAAAGGACCGCCTTCACCCATATGATCCCCTCCACACATCAGAGGCCCTACTCATGTGCCTGCTGGTAAGATCTGTCTGGCACAAGAGACAGGGCCTTCTCTGCTGTGGCCCCTCAGCTGTGGAACACCGTTCCACATGAACAATATTTGGCCCCTTCAAGTCAGGCATTCAAATGGGCCTTAAAATCCTATTTATTCAATGCTGCCTTCTCCTAAGATTGCCATTGGTTTTTGTGACTTAGAATTGCTTTCAAATACTTGTGAATGCACATTTGGTTTGATGAATTTGTGAGGGCATGGCTTTGAAAAAGCAGCCTAGAAAAACTTTAAACAAACGAACACTGCTCTGGGAATATACACTTGCTGAAGGAACATGTAGTTCTATCCTTAAAGACAAAGCATGGCACAAACGAATGTGCGTAACAACATACTACTAAGAGCCTTTAAAAAAGAGATTGAAGAGAGATAAGCCACTCCTGGAGGAGGAGATTTGGAACAGAGAAGTGGTGGGTTGGGATGGAGCAAATAACTTTCACCACTTGCTGCTTCTCTGCTCCAAGTCATGCCTCCCCTATCCCTTTTCCACAACAGGATTAAAAACATATATTTGCAAGGGTAGACTTGTTTAGGGTTGTTTAGGGTAGTCAGTTCTCTCAAAATTATGCCCTTGGAGTCCTATGAGCTTGGTGGATTATTGTCCTCTTTCCCAAATGTCTCAAAAATATATTATGCCTTTACTGGTGCCTGTCTCTCTTGCACTCACTCTCTCCTATAGAAAGATAAAGATAGTGAGGCTGGAAGAATATTCTGGAAGGAGGAGGTGGTTTAAAATTTCAAATGGGCTCTGTAGAACAGGGCTCTCCAACCTTGGGTCCCCAGATGTTGCTGGCCTTCAGCTCCCAGCATACCCAGCCAGCATGGTTAATGGCAAGGGATTCTGGGAGCTGTAGTCCAGCAACATCTGGGGACTCAAGGTTGGAGAGCCCTGCTGTAGAAGATAGCTGGCCTCCATCCTCATTTTCGGCTTCTCACGTTGATATTTAACTCCATCTCCTGGAGTCTAGGGGCTGGACAAAGCTAAAAAAAACCCCACCAACCCTGAGACTTTGGCCATATCCTGAAAACTAGCAACCCTACATGTGTTTGGAACCCAGTGGAGGGGAAGGAGTATTTTGGTGAGGGGATTTGCAATGAAGCAGCTCCAAAATCACCCCTCCCTACTGATGGCTTCCCCTAAAAGTGTTCTCCAACCTTGGGTCCCAGCGTAGCTGGCTGGGGCATGCTGGGAGTTGTAGGCCAAAAACATCTGGGGACCCAAGGTTGGAGAACACTGGCTTAGTTAAGACCTAAGAAGCAGGATCCTCAGAACACAGGGTACAACCTGCAGCCGAGCCCAGGCCATGGCACCTTTGCAATGCCAACAGACAAACTTGGAACAGAAGTGAAATTGCATCACACCCTAAATATAAATCACTGCAAGTTTGTCACATGCCCCGCCACCCACTGTGATAAACAAAGGAGGTGGTAGTCTGTTCCCCTTTCCCATAAACTATGTCTGGATTGCACCTCCTATGCAAGATCGCATATCCTTGTTCCAGATTGATTAATGCAGACCATACCTACTCCCTACTGGCTCATGAAAGTGAACTGAAGCTCCTCATTCACTTGTGAGCTGAAAAGGGCCAACCAGCTTGAAGTAGATTGGCAAGGGTTTCTAACTCCCAACTGTTTAACAACAAAATTCTTATCTGAATTTGGCTGTTAGAACCCCTGATCTGTAGTAGTTCAGCTGCAGATTTAGAGTTGCATATGCGGGCCATTCCATTTCATGGGATGCAGTAGGCAATCCGGCTCTACCCCCTGAGTCACTGTTTTGCACCTGGGTCCTGTTGGCAGGCCCTCAGGCTTGTAATAAAAAAACAAACCATAGATTTCATAGATCATAGAGTTGGAAGGAGCCTACAAGGCTATCGAGTCCGAACCCCTGCTCAATGCAGGAAACTAGAGGAGGGGTCTCCCACCCAAGTAATAACCAGGCCTGACCCTGCTTAGCTTTCCACGCTCAGACGCTGAGCCAGCGTAAGCCACAGGCCAGATCCTGCAAGCATGAATTCCGCCAATGCCTACAACAGAGTAGTATAGCATTGCTAATCTTTATTAAATTACCTTGAGTATGCATCCAAACAGGGAATCTTATTTATTCCCATGCATGCTGTCTTATTTCAATGGAAGCACACACTCACACATAGAAAAAGAGATGTTTAAGTTCTGCCAGGTGGCTTCGTAGCCAAATCCAGCCTCGTGATAGCTACTATCCAGTTCCCAATTCAGAAGCAACTGTGGCTATTTTTAGGTTACAGGATCTGCTGCAATCACGGGACCAAACAGAGCAGCCCCCTTTTAGGGATGAGATGGGACCCTGGCTCTGTCACCCACCATCACTTTATCAGAAAAGCTCTGCTTGATCAGACTGCGCATCAATCAAATCCAACGTTTTGTGTTTGTGGCGAGCCAGAACCCACCAGGAAATCCGTGAAGCAGGCATAAAAGCCTCTTCTGCTGCAATTGGTATTGAGGTACACTGCCTCTGTACCTAGAGGTTCCATTTAACTCTCGTGGCCAGTAGCCACGGATAGACCTTTCCTCATCCATGAATTTGTCTATAAGAACACCGAGTGGCCCTCCAGTAAAACTAGTTGCTAACCTGGCAATGATGTCCATTGTCCAACTTGCAGTCTTGCTCAATATTTTTCCCACTTCCCTCTCTATTAAGTGTCCTTTAAAAAAAAAAAAAAAAAGCACAAACACTGAAACTGAGACTACCCTGAACCACAATTTCCCAGTCATTTTCTTTTGTTCAGCTCCTCCTCTTTTCATCTCTGCTTTAACGGTGCAAACAGGAACGCAACAAAGACAGACTGAACTCTTATGAATAATCGGAAACAAATGGTAGGAGCAGTAAGATATGTAAAGAAAAAAAAATGTTTCAAAACGCAAAACTGGTGAATCGTATTTACAAAAATACAACCCAGAAGAAAGTTACCAGAAACACTGGGGTAGGGTGGGGTGGGGTGGATCAGCTTCAAAACTAATATGAGAAAAAACATAGGTAAATGGGTGGAGGTGGGGGAATCTAAAGCAGAACAGGCAGTAACAAAGACAAAAAGAAAATTTGTAAATCTCAGAATTCCAGACTTTATATTTGGGCTGCAATTCTGTCTAAATATACCTGGGAGCGGGACTTACTTCTGACTAAATATGCATGGGATCAGGCTGCAGGTCTTTTAGATCACCGCCCCCCCCCCCCCCCAGTTTTTATCCTGAGCGTGACGCTTCCTGACTCCCAGTCTGAGGAGGAGAAAGAAGAGCAGCAAAAGCAGCCTGGAGAGAGAGAGAGAGAGAGAGAGAGAGAGAGAGAGAGAGAGAGAGAGAGAGAGAGAACCGCCTGTATCGGCTTACCTGGCCCTGGTGATTCGTGTTTCCACTGCTGCCTCAATACTCAGAACTGGGGGATCCTGTTTAGTTTGAATCCTTTATCTACCTGCCTCCAAAGTGGCCACGCCTCCTTCTCTTGACATCATCGCCCGGTCAAAACACACGCAGACAACAGACTAGGATGAGCCAAAGGTGTTTTAGCAGGTGCACTAAGGCGGCAAACTCCCCCGCCCTCCTCGGGCCTACCACACAGAGTTTGATGTTTAACTTTCCTTAACTTTTCCTCTCCCTCCCCACTCCATTACTTTCTCCTCCCCCCCCCCACCCTCTTTCTTTCTTTTAGAGATCAAGTCATGGCAATATTCCACACGCCACCTCAGACTCTGCCAGCCAGCAAGGAAAGGGCATCTGGTGTTGCTCATAAGAGCCTGATAAAACCAGACTTGACAGTTTGGGGGTGGGGGGGCAGAGATGGGGTGGGAGCAGGGAGCAGAGGCTGGAGAATGAAGGATCACATTTCCACACCCTCATCATAACCTTCCACAGAGGCAAGGTGCACAAACATACCCACCTTAGACCTACCATTTCAGAGCACACATGGGATACAGAACCGAAATGAAAAAGAAAAACATTCCCTGCACCTAGACAACCAGATGTCTGGGGAGAGGGTTCAGTGTGAAGGAAATGTGTGGAGTGTTTGTTGTTGTTGTTGTTGTTTTACACTGAGGTTTGTTTGTTTTTTAAATCATGTGATCCTAGAAATGGCACAGTCCAGACACAGGTTTACTTCCCATGTGAGAATCAGGCAAGAGTCTCTCCACCAAGGGCCTGGCCTTCTCTTACAGTGGTGGTAGCAACTTTCTGCTAGCAGGGAATCCTGTCTTCACTGAGTAGTCTGCTGAGGATGCCCCTGTACATTTGTTACAGAATCCCTGCATGCTGCAGAGGATTTTTTTTTGGGGGGGGGGGTGTTCTATGACATACTCTCACCCTGCTTGGGGCTTCACCATCACTCCTCAATAATTGAGAGTGCATTCTGGAGCAAGGGTGGAAAACCCGTGGCCCTCCATACGTCGTCAGATTACAAATCCCCATCACCCCTGACAATTGGCCATGCTGGCTGGGGAAGGCATAGGTTCCCCACCCCTGTTCTAGAACAAGCTCCCAATTCTTTGAGTGGTGAGCAAACGGTCTTTACGGAAATCATTACTGATCTTCTCCTTGAAGTTTTCAAAAGTATGATAGGATTCCCCCCCAGGACACAGTTTGGAAATCAGTGCTTCATCATATCCCCAATTTACTACTTCCTTTTTATTTAGGGATTTGCTCTCCCATCCCCAGCCCAGGCTGAGTTCTGAGATACTCTAATCTTCTTTTATGCACACAGCCACCCTGTGAAGTAAGACTACACTGACTTGATCATAGCTTGCCCAAGAGCATTCAGCAAAATTCTGGCCTGGGCAGAGATTTGAAACGGGATCTCCCACAGCCACGCTTGACTTTTTTTTTATCCACTAATTCTTGTGAACCGCCCAGAGAGCTTTGGCTGTTGGGCAGTATAGAAATGTTATAAACAAACAAACAAACAAACACTAGACTGGCTTCCAAGCACAAGTAGTATATAGACCAGTACAGCAATCAGGCACTTGTTTTCAAATCCCAAGTAGCCCTACAGAAGTACCTACGGTAACTCTGCTTGCTTCTTACCAGGTAGAAAGAGCCACCCTGATCTGTAATTTATAAGAAGAGCCCATCTAGTAAGGCACCCTGTTCCCACATTGACCAACCAGATGCCTGTGGGAAGCCCACAAGCAAAACATAAGGGCAATAGCCCCCTCCCATTCTTGTTCCCTAGCAATCAGTATTCAGAAGAATACTGCCTCCAATTCTAGAGGTAACATATAGTCCTTGCCACTGGTAGCCTGATCCTCCATGAATTTGTCTAAGCCCCTTTTAAAGCCATCTAAGTAGGTATCCATCATCACATCTTACTGGGGGCAAATTCCATAGTTTAACAATGTATAATGGGCGTTTGTGCACATTATCATGGAAAAGATAAAATGTTGTTGGGCACATTTTTTCCCCCTCTGATTGTACAGGAAGACTACTGTGTAGTAGTTTCCCAGAAACAATACACCTTTCTTTGCTCGCTGTAGCTCTCAGGTGAAGTCCTTGCAGAGCGAGCCGTCCAATACCGCAGACCCACCCTACAAGTGCCAAATGAGAACATCCTTTAGAGTTGATAATGACCTTTACTATATTAATTAAATAATAACAAAGGACACAATCCTGCCAGAGGTAAGCACTTTTAAGTCCCTCAGATTTTACTGGGAAACCTAGCAACATACTTCCCTTTTCCCCTATTAAATTTCATGGAACATAGAAGTGATTGGCTCCCCAGAGAAGCCCGCCTGGTGCCAATGTTACTACCTTACACATACAAACTATTTTATTCACCTGGCCATTTTAAATATTGTGGAGAAAGCCTGAACACAACCACACACAACTTCCCCTTAGTAACCGCACGTAACTTTCCCTGACAACCCCTGCCTGCATAATCCCTCCCCGGGGTGGGGTGGGGGGTGGGGTGGGAGATGGGCAGGAGATGTAGGATCAGCCAGACAAGTACCACACATGTCTTCAATGGGGCACATCGGCCCGAATCAACAATGAAGAAGTATGGACCAACAAGAAGGGCAGGGCAGTCTCAAAGAGCTGCAAAGTATTCCATACCTCCAAAGGCGCCACCTTTTCCCTGGGCAGGAATAAGCCCACCTGATCAGCCAGGGGGCAGGGATAAGCCCACCTGATCAGCAAGAGGCAGAAAGGAGGGAGAAAGGGGTAGAAAACCCCTCTACCAAACCATCACGGGTTGTTGGGAACACGGGTGCGCTGACAACATCCACGTCCAGCTTTGGTTGGGTCAAGCAGTTCTCTCCCCCGGGCCAGGCGGGCTCGGAGTCAGGTTGGAAACCGGACGGCGCAGAGTCTCTGGACTGAGGTAACTCATTGCCGCAGTACGCTAGCCTGGGAACCCGTTCATTCATAAAATCTGAGGTCACGCTCAGGTCTTGTTGATGTTATAGTATTCTTAGAAGCAGTACTTTTTTTCTGGAGAAAAGGGTACCGGAACTCTTGGATTACATTTCCTCGGGAGTAGATGGCGATTAAATTGTAATGCAATTAATAGAAGAAAAGGTGCTGGAACTCAGTTCCAGTGAGTTCCACCAGAAAAAAAGCCCTGCTTAGAAGTCTATTAGTTCCGCTCCATTTAACCTATAGTAAATAAATGCCTAATCTTGGTACAGATAGACTCTCCTGTGCTTCCTTTATGCCGTGTACACTTGCTTCAACGGGCTATATCTCAGTGGCAGTTAACCCGTTAAGTGCCGAACTCACGCAGAAGACCCAGTTGCTGGTCTTCTACAAATATATTTGTGACTTGAGCTTGAGCTTTTATCTGCTGCTTCAATCTCTGCATTTTAACTGCATTTTTAAATGTCTGTATTATTGTGTAGAAGTAAAATTTGTCCAGGCTTCAGTTTAACAGAAAGGCCTGAAAGGGCAAGTCAGACCCTTGCCTTGACCTTCTTGAAACAACCCTGAGGACAAATCACTCATCTCTCTTGATTGTGCCTAGCCTCTTCTCTTTTACACTAAAGCAGGGCTCTCCAACCTTGGGTCCCCCAGATGTTGCTGAACTACAGCTCCCAGAATCCCTTGCCATTAGCCATGCTGGCTGGGTATGCTGGGAGTTGTAGGCCAGCAACATCTGGGGACCCAAGGTTGGAGAGCCCTGGCCTAGAGACTACTGTGACCCATATCTCCCTTGCAAAAGACTACTGAGTACCTTATGTAAAAGCCATGATGGCTAGAAGATGGGCCATGTCTGACCTTTTGTCAGACCTAGATGTGTCCTTTTGACTTGTCTCTCAAGTCCCTTGTACTGACTCATTGTTACCTGATCTCTACCATGCTATTTAGCATAAATAGAAGTGTCTCCCTTTCATTCTTGTTGGCATTCCTGACTGTGCTCAGAGATGCCATCCTTGAATTCACTAATAAACTTTCATTTCCAAGAACCTCTCCAAAACACAAGGCAGTAGATCACTTTTTCCACAACAATTGTGAACCACCCTGGAATCAGTTTCTGTTGAATGATATAAATACTGCTTTTCTAGGGAAATATCCAAAACCATCTAGAATAAATTCAACATAAACTGTTTTTTTAAAATCCTAATAAAGAATTTAAACTGCAGCAACAAAAAGCAGTCTAAGATCAACATAAAATCTGGGGGAAACAGCCACCAATCACCCATTAAAAACCTTGGAGAATGATCGTTTAAATCTATTGTCTAAATGATAAAAGAGTTGGTGCCAGCAGAACCTGCCTTGGGAGGGTTTTCCACAACTAGGTCACCATCACTGATAGACCCTCTCCCTTGGTCAAGGGGTGACCCACCTATCCTTTGACAGGGTCACCTAGAGAAGGGCCTCCAAAATACATAGATTCATAGATTTCATAGATCATAGAGTTGGAAGGAGCCTACAAGGCTATCGAGTCCAACCTCCTGTCAATGCAGGAAACTAGAAGAGGGGTCTCCCATCCAAGTAATAGCCAGGCCTGACCCTGCTTAGCTTTCCACACTCAGACAAGCTGAGCCAGTGTGAGCCACAGGCCTGTATATCATAGAGTTGGAAGGGGCCTACAAGGCCATCGAGTCCAACCCCCTGCTCAATGCAGGAAACTAGAGGAGGGGGTCTCCCATCCAAGTAATAACCAGGCCTGACCCTACTTAGCTTTCCACACTCTCCACAGCCAGCAATGCGATGTGGCTGCAAAGAAGGCAAATGCAATTTTGGGCTGCATTAATAGAAGTATAGCTTCCAAATCACGGGAAGTGATAATTCCCCTTTACTCGGCATTGGTTAGGCCTCATCTTGAGTACTGCGTCCAGTTCTGGGCACCTCACTTTAAGAAGGACATAGACAAACTGGAGAGGGTTCAGAGGAGGGCAACAAGGATGATAAAGGGACTGGAAACAAGGCCATATGAGGAGAGACTGAAAGAACTGGGCATGTTTAGCCTTCAGAAGAGGAGACTGAGGGGAGATATGATCGCACTCTTCCAGTATTTGAAGGGATGTCACACAGAGGAGGGCAAAGATCTCTTCTCGTTCATCCCAGTTGCAGGACACGGAATAATGGGCTCAAGTTACAGGAACCTAGATTCCACCTAAACATCAGGAAAATTTCCTGACTGTCAGAGCATAAGACAATGGAATCAACTACCTAGGGAGGGTGTGGGCCTCCCCACTCTGGAGGCATTCAAGGTGCAGCTGGACAGACATCTGTCAGAGATGCTTTGACCCTAGATTCCGCATGAGCAGGGGGTTGGACTCGATGGCCTTGTAGGCCCCTTCCAACTCTACTTTTCTATGATTCTATGATTCTATGATTCTCTCATACAAGCTGAGCCAGCATGAGCCACAGGCCATCTTGTGGCAAGGTATTCTGGGAGCTGTAGTCCAGCAACACCTGGGGACCCAAGGTTGGAGAGCCCTGAAATAATATATAGGTTTGTGCACACCCAGAAGGATTCCTCATTCCTCTTTTGTCTCTGAATAATAGAATATCGCAAATTCCAGAGCGGTTTTCCACACAGCTTGTGGATCTGCCAAACACAATTCCAAATCTCCCATGGCACATTGGACCCATATTACAGATTTGCTGACCTTGGCCTGGCAAACTGAGTCTTCTAAAGGGTCTGCCTGACTACAATCTCTTATACCGCCTAGATCCTCTCATAGATGTTTGAAGAGGTAATAACAGGATTTGCAGTCCTGCACCAAATGGCAGTCCACAAAGAACCCAAATTCTGCAATACCACAGGTGTTAAGAAATCTTGTGACTAAATCCCGCTGGAAGGAATGTGATGTGCAGACCAATCCTGGGCCCGTTTCTTAGAAACAAGTCCTGCTTAAATTGTGGAGGTTTACTAAAAGCATGCAGCTAATTGCTGCTGTAAGTGTATCAATCCTATTAATTACAATTACTTTTCCTATATTGTGTCCATTTTCTCTAGAAATCTAGCATTCCATAGTTTTCACAATTCAGTAGACATAAACCATGATTAATATTATTATTTATTTAACTCTAGAGTCTACTAGACCATAAAGTTGCCCCATTCCTAAGCAAATATCCTAAGTCTGTCAATCAGCCCCCTCTAGGGACAGCTGTTGGAATTATGTCTCTATCATCAAATTCATCTATGTATTTCCAATATTCTCCCCATCTCCACCAACACAGAGAGACAGTGTAGATCCCATTTTAAGGCCACACCACAAGAGCCTTATAATTTGTGATTAAAATGGATGCTTATATTTTGAAGAAAAAACAGCTGTGAGACGTTGACTTGGATCATGCTCCCCTTGCTGAGTTTTCTTTTTTCTTTTCTTCTTTAAATCAAGACCAAAAGGCAAATATCTGGAGGAAGTGAGGCGCAATCCAAGGAACCTGCCAGACTAAAGGCTCGCTCACCCATCAGTCTAAAGCACACAGACACAAAATTCTGGAGAAACATGCTGGGAGGAGACAGTGAGAGGTTTGCACGTCCCCTCGGGGACCAACTCTCTCCCCCTTGGGAAGCCTGCTTCATATTTTGAGAGCCATTAGATTAAAGCAGTCCCCCAAACTTTAGATATCTAGAATGCAGCTTTCCTCTCTTGGATTAAAATTGGAGGCACATTCCACTCTTACACTCAAAAAGGTACAGATATGCTGCGTTCTCAAGTCAACTCACAAAACGACAGGCAGACATCCTTCCTGGAATGACTGGATCACCCAGTTAGCATCCTGCCCTCTCATTTGCCCAGTCAGAAAAGGGCTCAGGGATGGGGCTGCACATTCTGGGCAAAGAGGTTGCCCTGGGACTTCCTCTGCTGCAGTGTTGCTTTGCTTGAAGTGTGGGCTGTGCCAGAGAAGCCTTTGGGATGCTGTCCCCGGCTATCTACTGAGCAGCAAAAGAGAAGGACCAATGTTTCATGACAACGTCTTGCTCCAGGGGGCATAGAGTGGTGGTTGCATTGCATCCAACTTAGTGGCTTGGTTTTTCTAGCACAGGGCTCTCCAACCTTGGGTCCCCAGATGTTGCTGGCCTACAGCTCCCAGCATACCCAGCCAGCGTGGCTAATGGCAAGGGATTCTGGGAGCTGTAATCCAGCGACATCTGGGGACTCAAGGTTGGAGAACCCTGTTCTAGACACACTTCAACCCCTAGGAAGCGGACTTATACTGAGTCAGACCCTTGGTCCATCTAGCCCAGTATCGCCAACACTGACTGGCAGCGGCTCTCTGGGGCAGGTGGGAATTTTTCCAGCCCTACCTGGAGATGCCGAGGATTGAACCTGGGACCTTCTGCATGTAAGGCATGTGCTCTACCACTGAGCCACGGCCCCTCTTGCACCCCACGATCTCTGGGTTAAAGAAGTGGCAACCACGATGCCCCCCTCCCCTAAAATGACAGGGGAAATGAACTGGGCTAGTTGCCCATATATTCTTTCTGCTAAATCCAGCCATGTATCCTGACTAGGTGTAAGGCCCAGAGATTCACTGTCTAAGCTGGGTCACGTTCAGGCAAGGAAGGGGTCACGGCAGCAGGAGCATGGATAGCACACTACAGCAAGAGCTGGCTGGTGTAATCTCCCATAAGGTGCTGGGAAGGGGTGTGGCTCAGTGGTACAGGACATGCTTTACATGCAGAAGGTCCCAGGTTTGATCCAGGTAGGGCTGGAAAAATTCCTGCCTGAAACCCTGGAGAGCCGCTGCCAAGCAGTGTTGACAATGCTGGACCAATGGTCTGACTCAGTATAAGGCTGCTTCCTGTGCTCCTAGGAGCTGTTGTCTCAGCCAAGGACTGCACTCAACTGAGGCCTTAAGAAGGCTGGCAAAGCCTGGCCTTTCAGAGGCTCCACCCCAGCTGGATGCTGACTGTAGTTCTTAAAGGTCCGGTGTCTGTTCCTGCAGTCTCATGCTCCTGGATGGCTGAGGGACAGGAAACGCTGCAGGGGGAGTCATCCTCAGAGTCAGATCTCATAGATTCCATAGATCATAGAGTTGGAAGGAGCCTACAAGGCCATCGAGTCCAACCCCCTGCTCAATGCAGGAATCCAGGTCAAAGCATCAGGGTCACCTGGAGAAGGGCCTCCAAAATACATAGATTCCATAGATCATAGAGTTGGAAGAGGCCTACAAGGCCATCGAGTCCAACCCCCTGCTCAATGCAGGAAACTAGAGGAGGGGTCTCCCATCCAAGTAATAACCAGGCCTGACCCTGCTTAGCTTTCCACGCTCAGATGTTGGGAGAGCTACATCCTATGGCCAGGCAGGTATAGAAGGGGGGATGAGGGCCACCCTGGAACGGGCCGACCTGTGACTGTTTCACTCCAAGTCCTCCTCAGTGTAATGTAGAGCTTCAGAGCCAGCCAGGGGACAGGACATGACAAGACAAGACACCCTGCCCCAAGCTTCTTCCTAGTGAACTGGGCCTTGCATGCAGCCAACTTGATCCGTTTCTGACATTGCCTGGAGCCCAGGCCCACACACAGACAGCACCGTAGTCAGCACCGAAGGCCTGCCCCTTCTCACGCCCGCCCCGAGCCCTCACATGCTGCTGCCATATCAACCTTGCCACCTCTTGCAGTTGCCGCAGCGCCAGCTGCAAAACTTTCTCTTTTCACCCAGGTGTAAGCCACTGGACGGCTTCTTTCAGTCTTTGCCCAAACAAGCACAGTATGTCAGTGGCTAGTAGTCACCATCATCAAAAGCCATTAAAAGCAATCAGTCAAGCTATACAAAACGGAAATCTCCTATCACATGACACACAGCAGCCCCATGACAACCATATTTCTATATCTAACATCTTTGCTACAGCATACAAAGGGTTGGATCCCTTCCCCACGAAGGGAAGACCTGTCTTCCGCGAGAAGAAGGGCTCCATTTGCAGAAGTTCCCTCTGCCCGATTCTGGGGGATCCCCCTCCCCACACAGTTCACCTCATTCCTCAGGGTCTCCGGACTCTGTGTAGCATTTTCAGAGGGGTGGAGGGGCGGCCATAGGGAGGTGGAAGTGGGGAAATCCACTTCCATCAGTACAGTGAATTCAGCGTAAATCTGGATCCAACCCATTAGCTGCTCATTGTGCTCACAGAGAACAATCCAGACAGCCAATTCACCTCTGAACACTGTGGTGGTAGATTGAGGATGCTTCCAAAGTGCAGGATTTTAGCAGCCAGTGATTGCTCTTTTGCTGCCAGCTCCATATGGAACGGCAACCAGCTTTCCACGCTGCAGTGGGCACAGCATTTTGTGTGTGTGTATATCCCACTATGTTCCATCCACAACAGTGGGTGCCACATAGCCACGTGGGCTGTGCCAGAGAATCCTGGTACATTCTCATCGCCTCCCTTGGGATGTCCCTTCTGCTGAAACCAATGGGAGACAACATTTTGTTAAAAGCTGCCGGATCAGGTAAGATAGACCACCCTGGCCAGTGTGAGCCAACAGGGCTGTGGAAGTGGCAGACAACCTGTCACTTCACTCCTCACTCTGCCTCATTTAGGAGTTAGGACTGCTAGATACAAACCAAGTTTTCTTCAGTAACGTGATAATACTCCCCCACAACTCCGCTTTTTTTTTTCTTTTTTGCAAACTAAGTACTCGGTTACGTGCAGAGTCTGAGAAGTATTACATAATAAGGCAATTGCAGTTGAAAGGAAGCAGATCAGTTAGCCCTTGGCTTTGGGACTGGAAGAACGAACAAGGAGTCGCCTACCTTTCACTGGCCTCTGGACATCAAAACATGATGATCCCCTGTGGATCCAGTCCAGAAGTGGGAGTCCTGATGCAGCCGACTCCATGTTCTTCTGAAGAAGGGAAAAGGAGGTACAGTGAGCACACTAATTTTGTGGTAATTGGCAATCTCTGGAAGGACAATCTTATCAGAAGAAGGCTGCCAGATCAACATCCCCCCACCCACCCAAGTTTCACACTTCTGCAAGGAAAAGGAAATCCAGGAGCAACCTTTCACATGGTCATTTTCTTTGATAAAAGTAAGTACCAGAGACCAGGGGAGTCCAGGGAGTCCCTATGTCAGTGGGGCTCCTTATCCATTACAGTTTTTATTCTGAGCTTTATAGGAGCTATCCATGGTGCTTCATGCTGGTGAACCTATTTTGGGGATGGAGTACACAGCACCATGAATAGCTCCTATAAAGCTCAGAATAAAAGCTGTAATGGATAAGGAGCCCCACTGATGTTTTTGTAATGTATGCATATTTACAAATGTGCAGGTGTACAGCATTTTCTCATGAAGGAACTCTCTGGACAGACGGAACGAGTCCCAAAGCAGCTGTTCAACCATGCAAGTCCTTCCAACCAAGGCTGCTTCTTGCCAGCCAAAAATCTCCGTAGCAATTTCTTCCAGTCAGCTATACACCCAGATGATTTCTCTCTTTTGCCCTCATTCATATCGGGGTAGGGGGATGTTTCATCTCGTTCAGGCTTGGAGTAACCACTGACTATCAAAAGCTATTAAACTGGACCATAATGCAAGGCCATCGAGTGCAAGGCCATATGAGAGATTTTGCATGATCACAGACAGAACATGCTTACAACTAAGACACTGAGGAAGCCAAAATGCCTGTAGGATGGCTAGAGAACTTTGAAGATCTTCTGAATTAAGGGAAACACATTCTGGCCTCCGATGATGATAATAAAGGACATTCTGTAATAAAGGACTCTCCCCACCCCACCCTACCCCACCCTTACAGTATGGGACAACAGGCAGATTTGAACAGGACACAAGGCCCACCCAAGACATTTTGCCACCTGAGGCAGAAAATCTAAATAGCATTCCCCACCCCACCCACTAATCAACATGACCAATGAGGT
Source organism: Shinisaurus crocodilurus (assembly GCA_021292165.1). Classification (NCBI taxonomy): domain Eukaryota; kingdom Metazoa; phylum Chordata; class Lepidosauria; order Squamata; family Shinisauridae; genus Shinisaurus; species Shinisaurus crocodilurus. Next base: position 267,545,650 of record CM037877.1, on the reverse strand, counting down.
TTGAACCAGAGAACTTCGGGATGGCTTGTGCCCTGGGTGTCTGATCAGTCTCTCTCCCACTCTGCTGCCCTTAAAGGCACAAAAAAATCCACCCCCTCCAGCAATCACGTCATATGGCCTCAAAGCAAGGCCTCCTCTGACAAGTCAGCCATGTTTCCAGGGCTGAATTGGAACTGGAGCTCACAGAGATGAAACTTCAGAACCTGATTTTAATCCCAGGCTTAGTTGTTTTCTTACCGAACTTACAGGATGAGACCTGGGAAATATTATCAGAGTGGCCGTGGGTGAAAAGCCTGCCTGCGGTGGTTCACACCCTGCAGCAAGCCAGTTGTGCACCCATGCCACCAGGTGCAAGATTCAGTTTTTGGCATGACACACACTGTGGGTGGCTTGTAGGCGAAAAGTTGAGTTGTGTCCAGTTCACGTGTTGAGCTCAGCACATGCTGGGTCACAACAATCTTTCTCCTGCAGCCACTTTGCATGGAAGTGGCGGTGAGAATCAACTCTGAGTCAACACATTACCTCCCACCACCACCCCAGGGGGAAAGGGCTGGAGGCCTCCATGCAGAACACTTGAGTCCCACCTTTAAATTCCGTGGACCATTCACTTGTTGTGTGTATAAGGGCAATGTGAAACTTCTGTGCCTTGGTCATGTTGGAACCTGTGGTGCTCACACCGCAGATGTCTGGCACGCCTAGGGGACAGAAGTCCCACACAGTCTCTTTCGGGGGCTCTGTGGCCTGGTATTTCTACAACGGGGGTGGTGGCACAGTCAGTTTTCCTCCCTCCCCATGCAGCCTTCCTCCCCCCAACAGAAACACATTCACACACCAGCTAAACAAGCAGTATATGTTGTGGGTGAGGGAATACTCATCAAAGTTTCACGGGTGTTTACTAAAGAAACAATAAAGCACCATCACAGCAAAAAAAAAAAAAAAAAAAGCTAAACATGTGAAACTGCCTTATAATGACTCAGACTATTGGTCCCATCTAGGTCACTGCTGAGACAAACAGCCCCCCTCTGTTCAATACTCCAGTGTCAAAAACTGTGCACCTGAATACAGTAACGTTGTCCTGCATTGGCCACCAGTTTCCGTAGGCACAGGCCACCCTGGGGATAGGGGGATCGTTTTGAAAATTTGGAATGTTTCATTTCAGACACTGATACAGCTGTAACGTAACTGTTACTGGTTTGGTTTTGTGAGTTCGGGGCTGATTGTTCCGGGCAACTGGGCTGATGTTACTTTGGAACTAGATCCTTGCCTGTGCTCTCTGCTGCAGCCTTCTCATACTTCCCAGCTCTGATCCAGAAGGAAAAGTGATCCTATCAAGTCTGCTTCCTATGGCTTTTGAGGAGGAACTAAACAGGAGGGCATCATACGAAAGGACGAGGCACCCCTTTCTCTCTCTACCACTCCCCCCCCCCCGAAATAAATCCTTTTCATAGAATCATAGAAAACGTAGAGTTGGAAGGGGCCTACAAGGCGATCGAGTCCAACCCCCTGCTCAATGCAGGAATCCAGGTCAAAGCATCCCTGACAGATGGCTGTCCAGCCGCACCTTGAATGCCTCCAGATTGGGAGAGCCCACCACCTCCGTAGGCAGTTGGTTCCATTGTCTTATTGCTCTGACAGTCAAGAAATTTTTCCTGATGTTTAGGTGGAATCTAGGTTCCTGTAACTTGAGCCCATTATTCCGTGTCCTGCAAACTGGGATGATCGAGAAGAGATGCTGGCCCTCCTCTGTGTGACAACCCTTCAATTACTGGAAGAGTGTGATCATATCTCCCCCCAGTCTCCTCTTCTGAAGGCTAGACATGCCCAGTTCTCTCAGTCTCTCCTCATAGGGCCTTGTTTCCAGTCCCTTTATCATCTTTGTTGCCCTCCTCTGAACCCTCTCCAGTTTGTCTACGTCCTTCTTAAAGTGTGGTGCCCAGAACTGGACGCAGTACTCAAGATGAGGCCTAACCAGTGCCGAGTAAAGGGGAATTATCACTTCACGCGATTTGGAAGCTATACTTCTATTAATGCAGCCCAAAATAGCATTTGCCTTCTTTGCAGCCACATCGCATTGCTGGCTCATATTCAGTTTGTGATCTACCACAATTCCAAGATCCTTCTCACTTGTAGTATTGTTGAGCCAAGTGTCCCCCATTCTGTAACTCTGCATTTGGTTTCCTTTCCCTAGGTGCAGCACTTGGCATTTATCCCTATTAATGCACAGCTTTGCTTTGGCTGTGTTGCTGTATTGTGCAGGGGCTGACGGTTACATGATTTCCAGGAACAAGGCGCCTCTTCCAGGAATGCTCTCCAAGCAGCAGAAGCAAAAGCCACGGAAACATGCAGCACACCCAAAAATGTTAAAAGTGGGGGAGAGATTTACTGCTGGGGTGAGTGACTAAGGCTGTGATTTTGCATCGAATGTGGTATTGGGTGCAGAAATGGGTTTCCCAAGAGTGAAATCTTACATGTTTGAGAGCCCTTCCTGCAAAAGAAGAGACTAGAGGGGAGGCATCTGGTAGTATTACAGTAGATGCATAACCTGGTGACAGTTACAAGGCCAGGACAGCTGCAAAGAAGACCTCGGTGGAGCGTTGAACTGCTGTGTCATCTTGGACCTGAAGTGATGGGTGGGGGCTGTTGGGAGTTTTAAATCAGCAGTAATCCAAAGCCTTGGCAGAAACACTAAGGAATCGCCTTTCTTTCTTCTCTGAAGCCTGCCGGAGCCCAAGGATACACTTTCTGTACTGCACAGAACGGTTTTATTTATGTAATACTTTTCAACCCTGCCATTTAAGGCAAGCTCTCACAAAGTGACTTACAATACAAATGTCTGAAACAAAACAATTGAACATACATAATAAACCCAGTATCTGATTAAAAATGTTATGCCCACCCTGCTTCTCCAAGACCTGAGATGTTCCAGGGGCACACAGAGCTCACCCACATTTTCTTCCCTTTGGAAAGAGGTCACTAGAGCAGTGTTCTCCAACCTTGGGGTCCCCAGATGTTTTTGGCCTACAACTCCCAGCATGCCCCAGCCAGCTACGCTGGCTGGGGCATGCTGGGAGTTGTAGGCCAAAAACATCTGGGGACCCAAGGTTAGAGAACACTGCACTAGAGTCATACTGATGTTTTGTAATATTTGCATTTATTTAAAAATATACAGGTTGAACACGGGTGAGTATTCAATAGATACTCAAAGACCACTGCTCTCACACCAGGTCTCCAGGGAGACAGCCAGTGCCCTGAGATGCTTATAAACTCTCAAACGTCACTCTTTGTGTCTCTTCCTCTGTGTCTGACTCAAACGGCAGTCTTGTTTGTGTAAGTGATTATCCCTAGCATATATATATTATTTATTTTATTATGTTATTTATTTATTACATATATATCCCACTTTTTTCCTCTTTCAAGGAACCTAAGGCTTACACAGTCCTCCCCCCTTTTTATCCTCACAACAACGTAGCTGGGGCATGCTGGGAGTTGTAGGCCAAAAACATCTGGGGACCCAAGGCTGGAGAACACTGCAACCAAGACATTAACCACCACTCCCCAAAGATTAGTAGTTACCTTGTAGCAGGAGGCAACGCTGCTGCGGCTTCTCTTTTGCTCGGGGCAGATGGCTATCTTGCCTGGGGGGGCATGCTTTCCCAGACATGTGCAGCAGAAGACCAGCCCCACAGCTCTCCTCCAGCGCAAGCCCCAGGACTCTTGCATGCTGCAATCCAGGAGCAAGAGCCTCCGGGTCACCGTTTTAGGGGAGCATCCCCATTGGATGGAACAAAGGCTCCACCACTGTTTTCCACCTTACTCCAAAGTGACTCAGCCCATAGCTGCGTAGAAGGCTCTTTCCACGCCCTGCCCCCCTTTTCACCTCCCTGCTTCCCCAGTCTGCTGAAGTCCCATATGCTTCACGCTCAGCTAAGATGACAGGACTGGGATGTTTGAAATAGTGACAACTACAGAAGATCCATCCAGCCCGGCTCACGCTGTCCCGATCCCGGCTCCTTACACTCAAACATCCCTTCTGTTCCCCTGCTCCTAGTCCCTGTGGCCCAAACTTGACCTGAAGGACCATCAAGAAGAAGGTAGTAACAGCTGCTGTGCTGCATACGGGTGGAATCTGTCTGGATCTCGTAATGGAGCAGAAGTCATTCAGAGATGCTGAGTGACTCAAAAGCCACACGATGCCAAGCTATTTCTGTCCCTCTAGAGATGGAAGGAGGCAGGCAGGGCCAAGTCAGGACAGCCAGGGACAACAGACTAAGGCTTGGGGGGGACGGGGACGATGACACTTCCCTACCAACCAGGCCTTTATGCTGTTCAAGAGACATCCAGCTGTTTCCAAAGAGATACTCATTGCTCCACTGGTCAAACCTAGAAGGCCATCTGAGGTCACTTAAATACATGGGAGATATGCTCCAACCCCCCCCCCACATTTTTTGTGGCAAGGGAAGGGTTAACAAATCTCTCCCATCTATCACCCAGGCTAGGCCTTGGCTGACAAACTTTTAACAAGGGGAACTCGCCAGCTTTATCCAGGAGGGGCTTTTTTAAAATTATACTTCCTACAAAAAAAGCAGCTGCATTTCACTCTCAGCTTTTGGGCGGGCGGGGAGCCACAAGGAAAGGAGACTATCCTTGAGCCAGCCAGAGGATGTACATTGGACTCCCAATATCTGAGCACAACAAGGCCTTGATTAAGTCCGCCTCAGCTTAGCTATGGGCACAATCCTATGCAGCATGTTTAGACAGGAAAAACGTCCTACAACTCCCAGCATTCCCCAGCCAGCCATGGGGAATGCTGGGAGTTGTAGGACTTTATTCTGTCTAAGGATGCTGCATAGGATTGTGCCCCAAGTCAAACGAATTAAGATTTGAAATGGAATGTATTCCTCTTAGTGGCAGCAAAGATTTTTAAAAGAAAAATAGGAAAGGGAGAGGGGATTACAGGACTTGCTGTGAGACAAAACAAATGACTTCCCTGACCTTATGAGACTTTCTGCCCTCATTTTTGCCAAGAGAAGAGCTGCACCTAGTAGCCTCAATCAGCTAGTCAGAGCGTATTCATATCCACATTGGCATGAGTTACGATTCATCTTCTTTTATGCATTCATTCACATGAGAACTAAGGCTGCAATTGCACAGATGTTTATGAGGAAGTAAATCCTTCAGAGCTCAGTGGAACTTACTTGTGAGTAAACAGTCTGAGCGTGGAAAGCTAAGCAGGATCAGGCCTGGTTACTACTTGGATGGGAGACCCCTCCTCTATTTTCCTGCATTGAGCAGGGGGGTGGACCCGATGGCCTTGTAGGCCCCTTCCAACTCTGTGATCTATGAATTTATGTATTGTCAATTTTTAGGCTGCCTTTCCTCCAAAAGGCTTTCAAAGCTGCTTATAAAGTAAAAAAAATAAAACAGCATACAAAAAAAAAAACCCTACCAGAGACCAGAAAACCAACATTAAATTGCAAAATTACAATAGTAAACCAGGAAAGCAAAAATAATTAAACCCACATCTACACAGGGTTGGCCCTACTATGAAATGATAAGCAGTTGCTTCAGGCATCATATCCCAATGGCAGCGCCACTTTCCTGCCTACAACCTCCCTGTGTTTCATCTTTGGCTTTAGATGCACCCCTGCCTTTCCTAAAACCCATCACAATCTTTATGTTAAGTGGAGTTCTGCATTTGCTCCTTTGTGTTGCTGCTGTTGTTGTTTTTAAACCAAAGTCTCTGGAGAAAAAGCAGGCAGGGAGAGGCTGTTTAACCCTTTCTATTCTTCTCCTTTTCCAGCTCAAGATCACCCTCTCTGTGTGAGAGAGGAGACCCTGTATCTTTCCCCCATTGTGGTGATTTTAAGCTGGAAAAGGATAGGGGAGAAGGGTTAAATAGCTCTTTCGGCCTGTTCTTTTACGCAGGGTACTTTCCAGATGAGGCTTTTAGTGTGCAATCGCCCTTCTTCAAACAAGTAAACGTAAAGAAAGGGAAGTTAAAATAAGCTGCACAATGTTTTTTGACTGGGAGCACCAGGAATCACCCATCTTGCAGCACCCTCAGATGCAGCCTGCCTCAGACAGCTGTAGGATTTTATTTTATTTTTAAAGGGAGAAAATCATGGAACCGAGTGCAACGTGGCAAGAGTTCAAACAGGTAAGATAGTGATATAACGTGTTCGTGTCCAAGGGGAGTGGCAGGCAAGAACAAGAAAATGAAACTCCTGCAGCTTGAGCTGTATCTGTACTGATCTTGGGAATGAGAAACTTATACTCCTCAGTTGGTCAGAACTCCAGTAGTGTGTCAGAAGACAGACATTATCTTGAAGAAGCAGCTGGTATTAAACCCTCTGAAACTAACATCAATTCCATTTTTTTAAAAAACAGCTCTCCTGACAATAACAACGAATTACAAGATACTGCAATGGAAGCACCAACAGAGGCCAGCTGCAGAAAGGAAATAGAGGATGTAGTTCGGGAGGCCTTGGGCCTGCAAGAAGAAGCAGAAAAGCTCTGTGGTAGCTACACAGAGAAGATCCAAGCTACTCTGAAAGCTTTAAAGTCCTTTCGAGAGGAAGTGGCAATGGAATTCAAGGAGCTGCATGACTTTCTGTATAATAAGGAGTCATCTGTCATGGCCAAAATAGACCAAGAAGAAGAAAAGGATCTACGTGTCCAGGAGAACAAGCTGATGGATGTGGCTGAGGCAGCGTCCTCTGCTCTGGAGCTAGTGGACAACTTCAGCAAGGCCAGTGATACCAACGGACACTTAATGGAGATGGCCGCGAGTCAGTTGGAGGAACTAAGGAGACAGCTGACCAGATACAGAAAGGAGATGAGGTTCTGTGGACCAGATGTGCTATGTAGCCCTCCCCTAAAGTATTCCATTTGCAGGCAGATGCTAAAGAACACGGCACTTTCTGCACTGGAGGAACTCACCCTTGATGTCAACAGTGCACATCCTCACCTGGTTGTTTCTGCAGACTTAAAATCAGTCAAGCTGAGTCCATGCTGCCAGGCAGTTCCAAAGACTCCGTGGCGTTTCCAACCCTGCCTCTATGTCCTCTGCTCCCAGGGTTTCCAGTCAGGCAAGCATTACTGGGAAGTGAGCATTGGGCAGAAAAGCAACTGGGTTCTTGGGGTAGCCAGCTGCCATGTCAGCCGCCAGGCAGTGGAAAATCTTACTCCCCAAAATGGCTATTGGGTCCTCAGGAAAGCACCTGGAGAACAATTCTATGCCCTGAGCCCAACCCCAGTTCTTCTGGCTCCCAGCCACAGTCCCTCAAGGATTGGAGTGTTCCTAGACTATGAAAAGGGCAAGGTACAGTTTTACAGTGCAGAGAACATGGTGAAAATCTGCACCATCACAGGTGACTTTAAGGAGATGCTGTATCCCTTCTTCTGCCCTGGCTTGGCACTCTCTGAAGAGGATTACTACCCTCTGACAATACATTAGAGGAAAGAGGAGCAAATGGAGATTATTTGGGGGGGGGGGGGAAGCCTTGGACATTCCTTTCTGAAAAGGCAGGGTATAAATGTATTAAATAAATAACATTGGGACAGCAACTCTTGCCTGACAGACCATCGTTTTTTGTTGTTTGTTGTCGTAAGTTATGGAGCTTATGTTTGAAGCACTTTACTGAAGTACTTAGGGAATTTCTATACTTGAGGAAGTATACTATATAATAAATCAGGGGTGGGCAACCTGTGGCCCTGCAGATGCTGCTGGACTGTGAGTTTACTTGCCCTTATTCAGACTTCTAGTGTTGGTCTCTCATGGAACTTCTTTGTTGTTTGTGAACAGTTGTAAAGCTGTGAAAGTAAAAGTTTACATGTCATTCCACATGGTCACTTGTTTGTTTCATATTACTGGTGCAGAGCAGTCCCATACATGTTTACTGTTAAGTCCCACTGTGTTCAACGGAGTTTATGATCAGGTAAGCGTGTATAAGATTACAGCCTTACAGTGCAATCCTATATATCCTATATACTCAGACGTTAAGACCCATTTATTGAGTTCAACTGGATTTCCTCCCAGTGTGGCGTAGTGGTGAGAGTGTTGGAAGGGGACTCGGGGAGATCCGGGTTCTAGTCCCCGCTCAGCCATGAAATTCACTAGGTGGGCCAGTCACTGGCTCTCAGCCTAACCTACCTCACAGGGTTGTTGTGAGGATAAAATGGAGAGGAGGAGGATTATTATGTAAGCTGCCTTGGGTTCCTTGCAGGAAAAAAGGCGAGGTATAAATATAATAAATACAGGACTGAAGCCTTAGAGCAGTGTTCTCCCACCTGGGGTCCCCAGATGTTTTTGGCCTACAACTCCCAGCATGCCCCAGCCAGCGTGCCTTAGAGAGCATGTCAACCCAAGCCGAGTGTTGATCTAGAGGACGGGGGTCTTGGCGATGGTCATTGGGAGAGATCGCAGAAGGATGCCCCGTTGCGAGCAGAGCGGGAGGGTGGGTGGGGGGTGGGCGAGGGGTTTGATACCGGCGGGGCGGGGGCGGAGGGAGGTGTCCTCCGTGTGGGGACAGCCCTTGAGGCGCGTTTCTGTGAATTGTGTGCGTGACATGTGGGGAGGGGGGGGAGGCTCGTGTGTGGGTATTGCGTAAAGGGGAGGAGGAGGAGGAAACTCGGGGGGAGGAGAGAGGAAGAGGGGAAATCATGTGCGTCTGCAAATGGAGGGGAGGTTATTTGAGGCGCCTCTGATGCTCCTGAAACAGCTGGCCGGGGGGGGCTTCTCTCCTGCGGGGCTTCCGCGGGGCGGCGGGCCTAAAGCTGCCTCTGTGGAGGCTGCATTTCCCGCTCAGAATCGCCAGGGGGCGCCAGAACGTGGCGGCGGCGGCGGCGGGAGTGAGAAGGCGGAATAAGAGACCGCGAGAGAGAAACGAGAAACGGTTAGCTGCCCTCTTCACGTGATCCAGGGGGAAGGGCTGAGGAGCTACATAACAATGGCCGCCGCCGCCGCGAGGCAAAACCGGAAGCCTCGTCCCCTGCACGTGACGGAAGCGAGTCGCCGCTCTCGACGTTGCGGCCGGGCTGAGGGAAGGCGAGCGAATAAGGACCTGGGAGGGGCTGCTCTGCTGGCTGCGAGGTGGCGCGATGAGCGACGGGTCTGGGGAGCCGGCTGCGGAGGCCCCGCCCGCTACCGGAAGCGGGGTCCGAATCATGGTGGAATACTGGTGAGAGAGAGGAGGAGGAGGAGGGGGAGGAGGGGGGCGTCTGCGGGAAGTGGCCACGCCCACCTCCACTGTAGGCCACGCCCACCGCGCTGTAAGCCTCGCCCTTTGCTTCCCTGGGCCGCTGCCTGCGGTTCCCTTCAGCCGCGCCCCGTATTCTCCCTGGGGGGTGGTGGTGTCTTTGCGTTTCCCGGTGGCTCTTCCTTTCCTCTGCCCGTGTTGGGATTGGATCCCTCCGTGTTTAGCCCGCACCTGCCTCTGAGTTGTATGTTTACACCGTTCCCTTTTAAGTTTGCCTCGTTTCTGCCCCTGGCGGGGTGAGGTTGATTCCTTTAGTGTACTGACTAATTGACAGGTGTAGTGCTTTATAGTGTAAGAGCAAAACAGAAAAGCCCTTGCCCCAAGCGGCTTCCAAAGTAATTAGTAGTGGGCGAAGATAACAAAGGGGTTTGGTCCCCCCCCCCCGCTCCAGTAACTATTGAGATCAATTTTTATTCTAGAGTTGCTAAGTGTCCTGAGGTTTGGCAGGCTTCGAAACTAAGGGGTGGTGCATGGCAGATTCGTGTGTAAAGCCTGGCAGAGGTCAGACTCGCAGGGCTCTCCAACCTTGGGTCCCCAGATGTTGCTGGCCTACAGCTCCCAGCATACCCAGCCACCATGGCTAATGGCGAGGGATTCTGGGAGCTGTAGTCCAGCAACATCTGGGGACCCAAGGTTGGAGAGCCCTGGACGTAGTGTAGGCTAGTAAGGGCAAAGGATGGTCACTGCGTCACCAGAGGAAGAGCCTGGCCATGCCTGGTGCTCTGGGTGGAGTGAAGATTGATGGGGGAGGGGAAGCAAATGTCAAAAGCTCACCAAGCCTAGCAAAAAATAACTTAAGACCCTACTGGATCAGACCAGAGGCCTCTGAGAAGCCCACAAGCAGGATATGAGTACAACAGCACCCTCCCATCAGTGTCTCCAGCAATACTGCCTCTGATCCTGGAGGTAGCATATAGCCCTCATGACCAGTAGCCATTGATAGCCTTATCCTCCATAAATTTGTCTATCACTTTGTAAAGCCGTTCAAGTTGGCTGCCGTCACTACGTCTCGTGGTAGTGAATTCCATTGTTGTAACGATGTGCTGTGTGAAGAAGTACTTCCTTTCATCTGTCCTGAATCTCCCACAATTCGGCGTCATTGGATGACCCCTGGTTCTTGTATCTATGTTTAATATGTACATGAAATGGCTGGGAGAGGTCATTTGGAGTAAGGTGCCACCAATATACTGATAACACCCAGAAGCAGTTGAAACCCTTGAACATTGCTTGGGTTTGAGAATGGGCTGGATGAGGTTAAAGCTGAGGTTAAACTCGGACAAGATGGAGGTGTTGTTGGTCAGTAGAAAGCCTGACTCAGGAATCGTAATCCATCCTGTTCTGGAAGGGGTTGTGCTTCCCTTGAAGGATCAGGGCCATAGCTTGGGAGTGCTTCTTGCTCCTACGTTGTCTCTGGATTTTCAGGTGGCAGCGGTGACAAGGAGTGCATTTGCACAATTACGCTTGGTGCACCAGCTGCAACCCTTCCTGAATTGGTCTGACTTGGCAACAGTTATCCATGTCTTGGTTACATCATGTTTAGACTATTGCAATGCACTCTACGTGGGGCTATTGAGGTTTAATAGTATATAATACAATAGTATATAATAGTATATAAGAGGTTTAAAGATGTTCATAAGGCTAATCTAAAAAAATGCAATATAAACATCGAAAACTGGTAAGCTCTGGCCCATGAACGATCTAAATGGAGGTTGGCCTTTCACAAAGGTTCCATGGACTTTGAAGAAGCCAGAGTGCAAGGGGAAAGGGAGAAACGTGCTAAGCGAAAAGCACGTCAAATGAATCCTTTACAGGACCATCTTCCATCTGGTAACCTGTGTCCTCACTGTGGGAAGCTGTGTGGATCTAGAATTGGCCTCCACAGTCACTTACGGACCCATCGCTAGAGTCTACACAATCTTCTTTAGAATTTCCTCCTTTTATCCTGGAAGACAATCTTACTTGGTCACAAGTGATCGCCTGATGATGATGATGACGTGGGGCTACCCCTGAAGCGTGTCCGGAATCTTCAGTTGGTGCAAAATGCAGTAGCTAGGCTGCTAACTGGTACACAGTGTTCTGACCAAATTACACTTGTCCTGAAAGACCTGCACTGGTTTCCAATTGCTTTCCAGGCATAATTAAAGGTATTGTTCTTAACTTTTAAAGCTCTAAACGGCTTAAGAGCTGGCCATCTAAGGGATTGCTTGTCTCACTGTGAACCGGCCTGACTATTAAGATCTGCAGAAGAGGCCGTCTTGAGGACACCATTACATGTAGAGGCCCATTTGTTGGGCACATGTGAATGGGGTTTCTCCAGAGTTCATCCCCAAACTATGGAATGCACTCCCTCGAGAATTACGATTGGCCCCCATTCTCTTGGCCTTTAGAGGAGGTGTACAAATGCATCTTTTCCATTTAACCTTTTAAACTGTGTAGGCTTTAATGTTTTTACTGTTCTCATTTTTATTGTTGTAAGGTTTTATTGTTTTAAATTATTGTACACCACCTTGGTAGCTTTTTAGCAGATACGGCTATATGATGAGTAGGAGGAGGAGGAGGAGGAGGAGGAGTATAGCTCAACCATTTCAGTACTGTCTTTAAACAAAAGCATAATGGTCACATACAAACATGAAATTCTTGACCCACTAGTCCCCTATGAAATTCACAAATCCTCCCTCCCTTAATCATTGCTTTCGTTTCCATTTGACACCCTGACCAAATTTCTCTTCCCAGCAAGCCTTGTGGCTTTGAGTCTGCCTACCTAGAGCTGGCAAGTGCAGTAAAAGAAGAATATCCTGACGTGGAGATTGAATCCCGGCTTGGGGGGACAGGTATGGTATCTGAGAAACCTCCATGCTGGCAGTAGCAGCAACTAGCAAGATCTCATTCAGAGTGCGGTGGAATAAACACCTTGCTCAGTATTGCTGTGATGTTAACATGAGGATTGTGAAACATGCTGTATATCCGTAGTGAGGAAATGCCAACCTGTGGGTTGGATGAGGGCCACGGAGCCATTGGATCTGGCCTGTTGCCTCCCCTCCTCAGACTCGAAATTGCCACACGGCAATTGGTCTTAAACTAAAAGCTACCATTCATGCAAATGGGACTTTTAAAAATCCCTAATCCTGATTGCTGCTGGGGGTAGCTAACCTTACCCTCTCTGCATGCTGTGACCCCCTCTGAATCACCCCCCACTTGCAAGGTGGGGGTGCAGAGGGGACAATGAGAACAAGGGGGCAGAGAGATAGGGCAGAAAGAAAATGGGTGGCCCCACTGACAGCTCTGGTGTGTGGTCCCTGAGAGATTCTGCCCTCCCTGCAAGGGAATGCAGCCCTCCACATGAAAAGGTTCACCCTCTTCATTGTATATGGAAAAGCCTTATAAGTATGACAATTCCATAGGAATGTTTTGGTTCTGTTAGTACTGCTGCATAGCCAGCGTAGCTGCCTGGGGCATGCTGGGAGTTGTAGGCCAAAAACATCTGGGGACCTGAGGTTGGAGAGCCCTGCTCTAGAGCTTCCCTGATCTGAACGTCCATCCTGGAACACACCCGGCACTCCTCTGGGATTGCTCAGTAGCAGTGGGCACACGGTCTTTCAGATAACTTTGTTCCCCATTATTAACTTTCTTGCTGAGGAACCCCCAATAAGGGTCTGAAGGACTCCAGGGTCCCAAATAACACAGGATGAAAACCACTGGCCTAGGACTGCCCCTCCAGCTGCTGCTGGAGCTGAAAGTTTTGAAGCTAGGAAGGGAGGCAGAACGCAGACGGTTTGCCTTCTCTTCTGCTGTGGGGCTTGGCTCACTTCCGAGTATGCAGTCTGTTTTTCAGGGCCGCCGGGGCTGGCGTCAAGGGCAGACCTGGTTGGGCACCTGCCGAGGGCCCCCACCCCAACATGGGCCTACTGACAAGAGCCTCCTGGAGTTGCTGCTCCTCCTCCTCCTCCTCACCATTGCAGCCTCCTTGTTCACCTGCCCGTCACTCTGGCCCAGACAGCAGCGGTGATGAGAAGGAGCCGCAGTAGATGCCACTGCATGTTGGTGCTCTGCCTGGCAGGCAAGCTAGGGGTCGCAACGAGGAGAAAGAGCAGCTGGTGACAATGGCAGTGGGAAGGGAGACTCCCTGAGGGCAGGCGCAGCCAACTGAGGGTGTTTTTCCCCAAGGGCCCTCTGAAACCTGGAGCTGGCACTGAGGGCCACACAGCTCAATGCAGTTGGTCTTTGCTTTGTGGCACCTTGTAATCTTGACTGCATGGGTTGAGATACCTGGGCAAGGGGACCCTGATGGGGGAGGGGGGATGCATTCTGCCTGGGCATGCTAGGAGTTGCTATGATGCTGGGGCTAAACTTGATGAGACCAAGGTTCTTCTGGTGCTATGTTTCTGCTCGTGGCACATTGCCTTTCTTCTTTCAGGTGCTTTTGAAATAGAAATAAATGGGCAACTGATCTTCTCCAAACTCGAGAACGGAGGATTTCCGTATGAGAAAGATGTGCGTATTCTCTCCCCCCCCCCCCCCCCGCAGTCCCTTGAGTTGGCCGTCTGGGAGGGAGCTTGTGAGTCCGTGGGTAACGGTCACTCTGTGGTGGTCCCCGTGCCTGAGATGCCCGCAATTACCCTTTCCTCAGAAGTTGTCTCCTTACGCGAGGATTTTTTGGTGGTTCAAAATGGCGGCAAGCAGTATCTTCTCAACCTGGTCCAAGTTAGAGAGGCTGCAGCTTCTCGTTTTCTCCTTCTAACCTTTAAAATATTTTTAACAGTAATCTTGAAGATTCTTTTCTTTATTGGAGGACAACTTTTGCCTGAAGATTTGCCGAGAGTCTGAGTATTCTGTGGGGTGGTTATAAGAATTTGAGAGTCATAACTACTTAAAGCAGTGTTCTCCAACCTTGGGTCTCCAGATGTTTTTGGCCTACAACTCCCAACATGCCTCAGCCAGCATAGCTGGCTGGGGCATGCTGGGAGTTGTAGGCCAAAAACATCTGGGGCCCCAAGGTTGGAGAACACTGACTTAAAGGACAGGTGATTGATTCATTAAATTTAAATAGCTTTGCATGTTACCAAAACAGGTGCCTCTTTGAGATAGGTCGTTTTTATTACATCAGAGCTTATCACTCATTTGTTAGAAAATAAGGCCATCTTTCATGTTTGATTTCTTGAAAAAAAATCCCTATTACCCCAACGCCCCAAAAGCAAAATACAGTAATACCTTGGATTGCAAGTAACTTGGTTTGAGAGCGTTTTGCAAGACAAGCAAATTTTTAAATATTTAATTTTTTTTTTTACTTGATATACAAGCGACCTCTTGCAATACAAGTACTGTAGTCCAGCTTAAATTAAAAATCTCTGAACAAATTTTTTGGGGGGGATTTCATTTTGATATAAGAGTGTTTTGGATTACAAGCACGTTTCCGGAACGAATTATGCTCTCAGTCCAAGGCATGACTGTAGGCTTAAAATAAAACAAATGTGCCCTTGACTCACAAGGTAAAATTGGGCCCACCATTTAATAAATTATACTTGATTGATCTAGTGCTAAATCATGCAACCTTGTTAAAAATTACTCCCACTTTCTAGAGTTGTGGTGAAGGACGGCGTGGGGGAGTATTTTTATCTTTTTTTTTATTTACTCTCATATATGCTTAAATGTATTGTTACCCTTGTTATTCAGAAGCATAGACAGATCCTTGTCCAGTGTCAGGAGAATTCACACTTCTTGTTTTCTCTCTTCTCCTCCTCCTCCAGCTCATTGAAGCCATCCGGAGGGCCAGCAATGGGGAGCCCCTTGAGAAGATCACCAAGAGCCGACCACCTTGTGTCATCCTTTAGTCTCTCTCTGGTCTGCATCTTTCAGTCCTCCACCTGCCCACCCCTTAATTCTAGCCATCCTTGCCTCCACCTCTGACTCCAGGTCTAATTACTTTGTGCTAAGTAGGGATGCAGGATGGATGTCAAGACAACTTGAGTTTCTTGTTCGCAGAGAGCCTTCTAAGCAAGAACCTGAGCCACTTTATGGAAGTAGAGAGAACAGGGCACTTGCTAAATACATTGGGTCGGTCAGCCTTTCTCCTGAAGGGGAATCCACTTTGGAACACCCACACCCCATCCTCATTTCTAGAGACTAGAATGGATTTTAATTAGACTTCTGCATTTCTCTGTCCTCATCTGTACTCACAGGAGTGAAGCCTTATTCCCCCCCCCCTCTTTTCAGAATTAAGTCCTCTCTGTTTCTCCTGACTTTGTTGGTTCATTCTGCGACATCAGCTATCACCACCTCCTCCTACCCAACACTCCTAGAATGAGGTAGTGTCTTGTCCTGTCCTCAGCACCAGATCTGAACTGCTGGAGTAAAGCTTGTTAAGAAGTCTAGACACCATCCCTATATAGGACTGATGCTGTGGAGGAAGTTCTGCTGGACCACACACATCTCGAACCTACTCTTGGGGACTAGTATCCTTAAACTAGTGCTTCAGAGTGGAAAATTCGCACTGTCCAAACAATGTGAGTGAAATTTTCTTGAAGCAGTGCTGCAGGTATATTTCCCATCTGTGTCCCAAATGTGGCTTTAAAGTGTAGGCTTCGCTGAAGGTCTTTAATTTTTCATTGTTAAGCCCTGCCCAGGTAACCAGTACAATAATGTTACAGCATAGGATGGGGGAAGCGTACTGGAATCCCACCTCTTTCCCACTGAACGTCTTCCTACCTTGTTGTGCAGGTTATTTTCACAGCAGCTGTCGGGCAGGAAATGGCACCAGCAATGGTCAGAACTTCCAAGGGACCATCCCATAAGGCAGTCTTCCCCAACCTGGTGCCTTCCAGATACTTTGGACTACAACTCCCAGGATTCCTGACCATAGGTCATGCTGGCTGGGATTCCTGGGAGTTGAAGTCCACAACATCTGGAGGGGAAGGCTGCCATAAGGGTGTCACCAAGCCAGACCAGGTTATTTGGGCAAAGGAGAGGATAGGGCTGAACACAAATCTTTTGCCAGGCCTGTTAAAACTAGCAATCCACCATCATGCATTGGGACTTGCGTCCTGCATAAAATGCCCTTGCCATTAAAAAAAAATTTTTTTTTTAAGAATAGGCCAGTGATTTGGAAAGAACCTTTTTCTTCCAAGCTATTTTGTTGGTGATTAACATGTGATGTATATCTGAACTGCCAGTACTTAGAAAAGAAAAAGCATTAAGCCTATTTTTCTGAATTGCAGGCATTATCCAGCCAAATATTATAAGCATTTTCGAATCCCGTTGACATCAAGAGTGAAGTATGTGCTTAATTCTCCCATTGCAGTTATGGAGCTTCAAGTGCACATACCCTTTAAAAATAACAACTGCGCTCCTAGATACCATCTGTAGACCAAACAGCAGACCCACATCTCTTCCTATATGTCACATTGGTAGAGCCTTCCCCAACTTGGTGCCCTCCAGATGTGTTGGACTACAACACCCAGCACAAGACAGTTTGGGCATGCTGGCTGGGGATGATGGGAGTTGTAGCCCACCACATGGAGGGCACTAGGTTGGGGAAGGCTGATTAGTAATACAAAGCTCATGCTATGACCTCACACTGTGCTGCTAAGTTTCCCCACCAGTCCCTATGGCAGTGTTCTCCAACCTTGGGAGTTGTAGGCCAAAAACATCTGGGGACCCAAGGTTGGAGAACACTGCCCTATGGTAACCAGTGAAGCAGGCATATTACACATTTTGCTAGAGGGGAAGTGGGGGAAAGAGAGGCGGCGACGAGGGAGGGGCTGCTGTGTGATGACAGCCATACATACACATTACATCTAGCTCCGATTCGACGCCCAATTCTTTCATGCCTCTGCCCTGTTCCAAGACACGTGTGTGTTATCACCCCCGTTTGCACGTCTTTATCCGCCAGTTGGTGACTTTGGCTCGTCTGCCACAGTTGAAGTGCTTTAAAAAAAAAAAAAATCAAGCGCTGCTAGTTCTTATGGCAGTGTTCTCCGGCCTTGGGTCCCCAGATGTTTTTGGCCTACAACTCCCAGCATTGGGACATGCTGGGAGTTGTAGGCCAAAAACATCTGGGGACCCAAGGCCGGAGAACACTGTCTCATGGAGATGTATGTCCCTTGCTGAGGCTGGAGGATGAAGAAAGAGACAGTCGCGCTCCTGCTCCCCACAGTGTTACTTTATGTGCTGAGAATGTTGGTGAATCCAATTTATATAAAGAACAAAAAAAGTTAAATTGTTGCAGTAAATGGTGTATGCCTGCATGGTCCGATGGGGGTAGAGAGAGAATTAGGGAAGCTTTTCCCTTCATACTCTTTGGAAGTAGCTGGGAGGAGTAGGGCAAGGGTGCTATTTCAGACTTCAGGGAGGGTGTGATGGACAGGGCTCTCAGCAAGGTTTAAGGGCCAGCTCTTGGATATATTCCAGATTAGACCCCCCCCCCCAAAAAAAAATCAACCCAGTGTGCATTTTAAGAATGCTTAGTTTAGTTTTTGTATATCCATCAGAAACAGGACAGTTGCCTGTACCTGCTCGGCCGCCTGCTCCCGGCTTCTTAACCTTTTGCATCCACACCTAGTTCACAAGTCTAATTCATTTTGTTATACAAATGGTTCAGTGTATAGAGCCGTTGAGATGGCCAGGTGCTCCTAAAGGGTATCCCCATTGGTCTTAAAAATTATGTAGGGTGTATAAGATGTCCCATCCTCCCTAATTGGTGTCCAAAGGGGCCTTGCAATCATTTGGAACAGGACCGCAACCCCAGCAGCAAGAGTTCCAAACCATACATAGATGCACATAGGTGGAGCAGTTTCCCTAATCCTCTCTTTGCCCCCCCCCCCCCCCGCTCTCATGTGGATGGTGGGGGGGATGGCAGCTGTTTCCCTAGAACCCTTGTCAGTGGCCAGCAATCTACTGGGTGACCACCAGGACAGCCGGCCACATCACCACCTTTCTCCTGAAATATGTGGGGTCTCATTCTCAGTACCACTATTCCACATTGCCACTGCCACCTTCTCTTTAATTTCGGGCATTTGCCGCTACTTTTAAAATGTCCAAACTTGTTTGAACCCTACTGAAGGACATGGGGAAAATACTAGGGAGATCATCAGGTGAGCCACTTCCCAAGAGGTTTATTACACAAAGTGGTACCTCCACCCTTCCTCTAATGAAGTTCTTTGTTAAATTGAACTTCTTTGTTCTTGACTTCCAGTCCTCCACTGGGATTTCAGCACTAAGATGCTGCAGTAGAGGTAGCTGTTCGTTGTAAGCATGCCACAGGTCAAAAGTATGAGAACTGGACCACTCTAGTGAAAGTTTTATATGTACAGCCCCTCCCCAGTGGCATGCATGGTAGTCTCATCAAGAGTGGCACAAATCTCTTCCACCTTGTGGCACCTGTGCTGCAGATTGGTCATCTAAGTGCTGGAGACTTCGACCATTTACCTGAAGCAGAATGTGACCACAGCCAGGCTGGAAAAGGCTAGTGCCCATAGACAACCATAATCATAACTGTCTTGTTAATTGCTGTAAACCGCCCAGAGAGCTTCGGCTATTGGGCGGTATAAAAAGTAAATAAATAAATAAACCAAAGTTGCCAGCTCTTGGGTGTTTCAGCTAAAGTTTAGGATTTTAGTCACCAACTTCAGAGTTGCCTGACCAAGGAGTTAAATCTCCAGATGAGATGTTAAGGGGGCAAACTATTGGTACTGGCCTCGTCTCCCATTCTCATGTTTAAGCTACCCTGTTCCTAACACATTCTTCCATGCTTAGTATCTTTCTCCCTTTCTGTAGGAGAGTAATTGAGAGGCATAATAAATATTTTTGGAAAGCACAGGAGAGACAGTAATCCTGTAAAGATAAAAAGCTCAACCATATATTTGTTTCAATCCTCAAATGGTAACAGGCGCCACCCCCTGCACTAGGAACTACCCTTGAGCTCCCGAACCTGAGGAGCCCGTCAACTGGAGCCGTGCAAGACAGAAGGCGCTGAGGCTCACATTCTGGCAGTTGTGGGGCAGGGGCACAGCTGAGTGGTGCCTGCTGAGAGGTCGAGGACAGCCGTGCTGCAGAACACTCCCGAGGAAGCCCATTTAGCCTGCAGCTCAGCATGGAGTCTTAACAAACCAGGGAGAGTGGGGCAGAGCAAATGGCAACATCTCTCAAGCCAAGTAGAAAGTAGCCTTCCTAGATCCTGCCCCCTCACCCTAATGTTTGTACTCCTGCAGGAGACCCGGATGCATGTGAGGCCCTGAAACTAGCTCAGTCCCCGAGATCTGGCATCCCATTGCTCAGAGCCGTGAGTGACTGTATAGGTCGGCAGAACGTGCGCACAGTTTCTGGTCAGAGCAGGCTACTCGGAGCCCTACAGGGGAAGGAAGGAGAAGTGGTCCACAGACTCGATGTCTCTTGTTTTGGGGGAGAGGAAGAAAAACGCGCATCCACACTGCGGCTGTGACACGAGTATTCTTACTTCTGAGGCAAAGGCTTCAGCTCCACCTAGTAAACCCTTTGACAGATATTCATCTTTTATATAACAAACAAACTATAAGCAAGCAAAAGGCAAGACAGCAGGGATTTTGGAACACAAAAAGAAGTATTTAAATTCTATCATCACAGTACATTTTAAAAGTAAATTTCCATGTTTTACATACACTTCATGCTTCCAAGAATTTGCCACTTCGTTCCATGCCACAAAGTCCTAAAGGGCACCAGGGCTGAACCAAAACCGAAAATCCAAGTGGAACTACTGTGCTGTTCTGCACCACTTATTCATGTCAAGTGGGGCTTCTCCGTAGGGGTGGGCAGAAGGTATATCTCCAGATGTTTGGGACTTCAACTCCCAGAAGCCCCTGCCAGCATAGCCAGTGGTCAGGAATGCTGGGGCTGAAGTCCAAAACATCTGGATATCTACTTTCGGCTCATCCTTCTACAGAACTGCCCTTTGGCTTGAGTCCCTGATGGGTCAGATCACTCTGCCTCCCATCCTGGTGTTCTTAGTGGCATCTGAATTCTCTGCCACCTCACCTTGACTTGTAGAAGGCCTGTCTCCAGAGGAAGCTTATCTCAGGCTGCCCCATAGACTGGATTTGGCACGTCTAGAATCTCAACTTATTCCACTTGGGGGAGGCGAGTTTCAATGCCACCCCCACCCCCGAATAATAACTCAAAACAAATAAATGTAGAAAATGAAAACTGTTGTACGATTCTCAGATATATAAATACTTATGACACAACTGGTTCTGTTGTTTTTTAAAGTCGGCCACAGCAGACAACTTTCAATGTACCAAAGTAGCACCAGCTTAAAAACACAGGTTTTTGGGGGGGGGAGTGGAGAAACCCCCCCACCCATCCACATACACACAAGCAATCTGATGGGTTACAATTCTGCCCTGTGTTACTGAGGGAATTCCTATAGATAAGTAGCTGGCTGGGGCATGCTGGGAGTTGTAGGCCAAAGACATCTGGGGACCCAAGGTTGGAGAACACTGCTATAGATGATCCTTAACAGTAGTATTTGGAGTTCCCAACACATCTGTACGTACAGAGAGCATGCTGCATTAAGCAGACAGATAACTCCTGCAAGGATGCCACACTACATTCCAAATGCTCCATTGTTGATCTTATTCAAGCTTCTTCGCTTCTCTTTTTTGGGTCCTCTATCATTCCTGGCCTGGCTGTCAACCCTGCACGTGCAGCATTGTGATTAAAAGGGCCTATAGGCGGTCAAAAGAATATTTTTTAAGAGGCCTATGGATGGTCTCTTGGACCCTTCCCCAGATACCTAAGCTGGCCTCTTGCATTTGAAAGTGGCTCCTTCCTTTTTTTTCTAGATCACTTTAGCAACATTCAGTTACATGGTTCAAGATATCTGGACCAGCTCACTTTGGATAATCCAAGACTGTCGGTAGGGCAAGGGCCTGCTGCACACTTCATCCCACACTTCCTGTCCCCGATTAGTGCTCTGCTTCCTCATTTCTTTGCAACCCTCCGTTTCCCTCACCTCCCTCATTCCTTTCAAATTCTGCTCAGTGAGGAGGAAACAGGAGTGGTTGTATCCACAGTGCACATTCAGCATTATTTTAGGGGAAGATTGGGGCCATAATCCTGGAAAATGGAACTGGGGGGTGGTGGAACTGGGGGGCATTAGCCTAAATGTCCTATGTAAAATGCTCTACCTGAAAAGAGATTGGGCTTCCTCGTATTCTTCGGCCAGAGGTGGCCGAAGAACCTTTAGCAGCCGAGGCAGAAAATCCAAAGAACTCAAAAACTCCACAACACACGCACAAACTAACAATGGGGCACAATCCTCTGGGATGCTTTCTCGGTGCAGGCCCACTGAAAAGAAAGGCAGTCTTGTTAATTTCAATGATGCTTGTACAGAAGAACTTCCCAGTGGGTCTGATCCATCTTGTTTCCAGTTGATATCCTTAATGGCACCCAAGGATTATCATTCCAGTTGCTTATAGACCTCTTCCAAAAGCAATGGGTGACAGCTACATAGCCAGGTTCCAAATTTAAAAAGAAAATCCACATGGGCAAGAATTCTCAAGATCAGAAGGCCAAAAATCAATACAACGGAGGTGAAAAACATTTCAATGAGGACACGGCAAGTGAAGTTTGAAAGGTATCAAACTAGCCTGCAAGATGACTGCCACTGGTATAAATTACAGTTCTCAGTGATTATTTGAGGGGAAAGTTTACCATTATGCCCTACTCTAGGGCTGTCTATATTATGTACCTTTAAAAGCTCAATTTTGACCTGTATAAAATTACATGGATTTTAGCAGCTTTGCATAGTTTTTTTTTTAATTTTGCATAATTTATTCTGCAGTTTTAACTGTTTTGCTTATGGAGAGGTGCAAAGAGCTATGCAGAGCACTGAAGCTCCACCCCCAATCTCTGGAAATCTTATGCAACCACCTCTATAAGCTTCTGAGATTTCAGCGGGCGTGAGCCACACGCTTTCAAGCAAATATTTGCCACCATAACGGCTAGACATCATCTTTCTTTAAAACAGCAAGCTTCTCAGGAAGCGAAATTTGGCACCCATGACCACATTCTGTGGTTTTGTTGCCATCCAATGTAATGGTGGCATACACACAACCCTATACTTCAACACAATACATATTCCAAGGATGTTGGTAAAGATTGCATATTGTTTCCATGGTGCAACTTAATCGCTCCCACTCACTGAAAAAAACATTAGCTGTTTTGGCTTTTTGTTCATTGCCTCAGAATAGAAAATCACAACCACTGGGACATAAAATGTGGCACTAAAAAACTGTGTTATTTAAAAAAAAAGACCCTCCAAACTCATTCTCTCCTGAATTAAGATGTCCAACTATTCTTCTCAGATTATAGCAGACTATTTTCCAAGCTGCGCATGCCATGAAATGAAGCTGGGTTTAGTTGTTCAGCTGGTTCTTCTAGAATCTTCTTTAGATATTCAGAGGGCAACAAAAAAACTACCACAGGGCCTTTTGCCACAAGGCAAAATTGTTTCTTTTCTCTTCTTCTCCAGGACCCTTCCAAGATGTTTGATTTAAACTTCACCAAAAATTAATTCATTATAACCTCTTGTAAGGACAAGTCTTTTCCAATCCTTAAGTCAAGAAAGAACATTCCCTTTTTACCATTGTGATTAAACAACCAACAACAAAAATGCACTATAGATTCTCAGATACCCACACTTTGCCCTCACTTAAAAAAACACCATCTCATGGAGTTCACCCCTTTAAGTCAAAACTCCAGTATGAAGGTCCTCAAGTTAAAAGAAAAAAAGTATAGTAATTGCAACTATTAGCTCTTTAATCCAATCAGTGGTCTGATCCCCTTGTCTTGTAATCCAAGGAAGAGAAAGGGAAGGACAGGGAGGAGGTGAAAAGTGGAAAAGCACTCCATTTTGTTTATGTGTCAAATGACAGTTGGGTTGTCTGATCTGTAGGACAGGAGATTGTCACAAACAAAGTGCCTTCTCCCAGGGGTAGACTTGCAGGATTTACTTTGTGGTGTGTGTTGTTTTTTTTTTACTAGAACCACAAGATCCACCAACAGGAGCCTGGTGCAAAAGACATACACTTAGCGTTAAAGAATTCTGAGCCCAGGATTAGTTTTCAGTACTGGAACTGAATGGTACTCACAGTCCTTCCACACAAAAATCCACTCCTGGTCACCCCAAGCTTTCTTCATTTCAGCAGTATAATTTAGGGAAGGGGGAGGTCATGTTGTTGCTGCTATTGCTAAACAATTGGGAGCCAGAAGTCCTTGCCAAGCTACTGCAAGTCACCCAGAGATCCACCAGTAGATCCAGATCTACCTTCTGCCCACACCTGCCTCAGCCCAACTGCTAAAAGGAGGAACAGGAACAGGAACAGATCAGCTCGGCCTCAAGAGAGGTGTGAAGGCCTTAATGAATCCTGATCATCATCATCTTACATTCATTAGTAGTTCATTAGTTTGTCTCCTGAGCTGCCTTGAAAGTGAAAACAGATGTCACTGATGATGGGAATGGCCTTCATGCAAAGTCCTTGGAACGAGTGACTGATTCTGCTAGGCCGAGGTACTCGAGGTTCTCCGCAGTTGGGGTTGTGGTGAAGCCGTTGGTTGTGGCAGCAGGAGCCACAGAGGTGGCAAAGAATTCTGCTGGGTTGCTCTTGGGAGTCTCCTGATTCCAGTAGTAGAGATTGTCAAAGGCTTGTGGCAAAGGGCCAGCCACAGGGAGGGTGCACGGCGTCAGGTACTCTGGGTTTCCCACCACATTGGTGAAGCTGCTCCGGAAGGCATTATCTGGTTCCTTGATGATCCCGTTCTTGCCCAAGTGACCCTTCGGCTTTCCCAGCGTGGAACCTGGTGGCCGAAGGCTTTTGCTGAATGAAAGGCTGTTCTCTGGCTGGTTCACATACTCTGCAGGGGGGAAGAAAGAGCCAAAATGAATGGCAGAAGCCGGGTTAATTCGTTGATTAAATTTCTATACCGCCCAACAGCTGAAGCTCTCTGAGCCAATCATAAAATGCAGCATGATAAAACATAATATAAAACTGTGAAGGAGAAGCTGGGGGGCCTGTTCTTTCTGTGGAAAGGCCAGCGTAAATAGTGGGTAGATTGCGAAATAGCTTTCTGACAGAAATGGTTGTTCCCTATTCCCTGGGCCAGATGGCTCTTTCCCTTATCTTAGAGAGTTACTGTGCCTTGCCCTCAAGGCCCTTGGTCCCGGAGTGTAAGAAGGAATTTACAGCTGGGGCCCATCAAGAGGGCAGGCGAGATTTACAGCTGAATCCTATTAGGATAGATCTTGGGCCCTGAGGTAATTGAGCATGGTCAGAGTGCCCTGGATTGGCTAGAGGCAATTAAGTCATGGTCTGAGGGGGGAATATAGGAAAGTTGACTTGGGAATGCTGTGTCTTTTTTTTCTGGCCCGGTGATGCAAAGGGTGGAGGAGGCTGCTGCTTAGGCAGGGCCCTGAAGAGATCGACCCCCCTAGCAGAGCAGACCAGCTTAGGTGCTTGTAGGTACAGTAGTTTGTTGTTTTGTAGCTCTGATTGTGTGTATCAAAGTAGCTTGGTATTTCTTTGTTTTCTCCCTTCCCTTCTTCCCACCTCCTATTTTACCTGTTCCTTTTTTAACCCTAAATAAATTGCTCTTGTTTTAAACCTGAATGGTGTGAGCAGTTTTCTCTATTGATTCAGTACTAACATCCAGTACCTTGACCAGGAGGCAGAACCGTTGGGCCCAGGGCAAGGGCAGCACGGACTGGTCAAGTCCTTCACAAAAACTTTTAAAAGTTTAAAGCTACAGTAATACCTTGGATTGCAAGTAACTTGGTTTGAGAGCGTTTTGCAAGACAAGCAAATTTTTAAATATTTATTTAATATTTTTTTTACTTGATATACAAGCGATGTCTTGCAATACAAGTACTGTAGTACGGCTTAAATTAAAAATCTCTGTACAAATTTTTTTGGGGGGGATTTTGTTTTGATATAAGAGTGTTTTGGATTACAAGCACGTTTCCGGAACGAATTATGCTCTCAATCCAAGGCATGACTGTACAGTATAAAACCAAAGTAAAAACTTTGGAGTAGCTTGCAGTCTCCCTCCATCCCTCCTTAACAGCAGCCTTTGCTTTTTGAGTCCTCAAATATAAGTATTGACTCAGTTTTAATATGGCTAGAAACAAGGTTAGAAACTTGCTTTAGGAGCAAACCGAAGCCTGTGCCAAAAACGTCAAGATGCCCAGAGCATCTTGTGTTGCCAGTGTACAGAATACAAACACAGCACACGTACCTGGAGCCACACCAGAGGGTTCAGGTGAACTGCAGTCCTTGGCATCCAGACTCTCGTTTTGTTTACCCGAGGC
The DNA here is from genome assembly GCA_021292165.1 of Shinisaurus crocodilurus. Taxonomy (NCBI): domain Eukaryota; kingdom Metazoa; phylum Chordata; class Lepidosauria; order Squamata; family Shinisauridae; genus Shinisaurus; species Shinisaurus crocodilurus. Next base: position 267,520,063 of record CM037877.1, on the reverse strand, counting down.
GCTGGTGGGATCTTCACTGTAACGCTGAAGAGTGCCAGGCTCCTTCTGCAGCGCCTTACTTACTGCACAATCCTCCTTGAGCAAGTCAGAGATGACACTTTCAGGCTCTTCGGAAAGAGAGGAGCCCAAATATGGATACTGAGCGGACTCCTCAGTCTCCTCTGCATCCATCTGAGTCTCTGTGGCACTCTGCAAGGAAATAAGTGGGTGTGTGTGCATCAGTTTCAGAACTGTCTTCGCAGAAGCCATGAGATCTAGGAACTTGATATTCCAATTATAAATGGAAGTTGATGGTCTAGGCTAGCATTTCTCAGGGCTCATTTCATAGCCTGTAAATGCATCTGGTCAGTAGAGGAGGAGGTTTGGAATGTTTTTGTTGTTGTTCTTTAAAAAATACATGTATAGTCAAGTTCTATAACTAGTATCCCTACTAGTTTCCTCTACCCATCACTTCACGGAAAACCAGCAGGGAGAGAAAATGGAATAATGTGTGTGCGCTTCACCCAGATACACATCCCCCCCCCCCCAGTGTGGCATCGTGATAAGAGTGTTGGCCTGGGACTCGGGAGATCCGGGTTCTAGTCCCCGCTCGGCCATGAAACTCACTGGGTGACTTTGGGCCAGTCACTGGCTCTCGGCCTAACCTACCCCACAGGGTTGTTGTGAGGATAAAATGGAGAGGAGGAGGAGGAGGAGGAGGAGGAGGAGGACTATGTAAGCCACCTTGGGTTCCTTGCAGGAAAAAAGGCATGATATAAATGTAATAAATAAATAAATCTTGCATGCTGGGGTTTCCAGTGTGCACATGCACACACACACCCCACAGGAGAGGAGGGTGCACCACACCAGAAGCAGAGTGTGACCCAGATACAAGCTGGGTTTATTATTACTATAAACAGACTGAGCCATATGCTTACTCTGGTTGAAGGTATCCTAGATCGATAGTCAGCCGATACCTCGCCACTGAAGAAGCCCTGGTGGGGGACTAGGTACTCGTCTGCATCCACCAGATCTTGCATGTCTTCCTCTTCTAGCAAGGTGCGGTAGAAAGTGCTGTCTATGGGGCTGCCTAGACCCATCTTATCATCATTCTATCAACGAGAAACAAATGATAGTAAGTATTTGAGGCTTTTGGAATTCCACTGCTCCTGCCGAAAGCATAGGGTAGGAGGGAATCTGCTTAAAGTACTCCGTATACATCTTCTCTTAATAATTCCTACAACAAACCAGTAAGATAAGAGGTCAGTATTATTATCCTCCTAACGTTGATGAGTAGGCGGAGGCTGAAAGAGTCGTTTATCGAAGGCCACCTAATGATTTCATTGCAAAAGGCAAGATTTGAACTGGGGACTTCTTCCTGGTTCACAGTTCACGCTCTTAACGATTATGCAAAGACTAAGCTAATTTGCATACATTTGGCAGAACTTGTTCTGCTTTCAGGTCTAAGGTAAGCAAAGAAAATTACCATGTTGGTGGGGAGAGGGGCACACATTATAAGACAAATGGGAAACAGATGGGCAGCTCATATCTCTTCAAGGGTCACCACACGTCTTTCTACATTTCCACGTAGTGTGAAACCAGAGTGCAGACCTGCACATGTACCACCTTAACTGGGATTTCTTGCTGCAGGTAAATATGCTGGGAAGACACATTCAATTGTGATTTTCTACCACGGGTGATGTACAATGCAACACAAATGCCTGTTATTTGTTTCAAAATATTTTTAGGCCACCTTCGAGGGTAGAACCCTCTCAAAGCAGTGTCTGACAGTAACACAGTCATACAGGTTTCCTGCTAATTCCTGCACAAGAGCGCCTTCTCTGTAGGAACTGTGGCATTTGTGAAGTGGCCCAGACACTCAGCTCCTCCAAGAGTCAGCTGGAAATTGCCTCCCTTGTAACTGAAGAAGCATGTCAGGTGACAGCCCTTCATGAAATGGCCACTGGCATCATAAAAGTGGCAACACTTCTTAAATGTCATTGCTTATTTGCATTTGAGACTATAGTATCAGGGACAGAGGGGTATTGTATTAGGGTGCCTGGCTCCAGAGGACTCAAGCAAGTAAGCTCAGCCATATTCTACAGAGGGATACAAACCACACACACACACACACACACACACACACATATAATTTGACTTGGGAGTAAAATTTCCTCTTCCCTCAGATCAGTCTGATCCTCAGCACAGGGCAAAATCCAGTCCACTGAGGTCCATTTTAAACAATAGCCTGTGAATCAGCCTGAATGTGTTCAAAAGCCTCCACATGACTGTAGCAGTAGCTGTCAGAATCAGTTGCTACAGGCACCTTTTGAAAGTGCCTCACTTCTTCTAGCAGTACATAATACCCATTGCCAGGAACAGCAGGAATGGAGGCCTGTTGCTTTCAAGGCCTGACTGTAGGCTTCCTGGAGGTGTCTAGCTGGCCACTGTTCGAGACAGAATGCTGCACTAGATATACTTGGTCCAGCAGGAAGTTTCATGTTCTTGTTTTTCCCTACCCCCTGGAAGTTGAGCAATATAGTTACTGGGGGAAACTCCCCTTAGGAGACAGCCCAGCCCTCTGCAGGATAAGAGAAACAACTTGCAGTTTGCTCACCTGGATGACCACAAAACGCTGTGGATCCCTAGCCATGCGTGTGAACTCTGTGACCAGTTCTCGGAACTTGGGTCGGCATTCTGAGTCGATCATCCAGCCTATGAGGCAAATGCAACACAAGTGTTCCCACTCCAGTGTGTCAGATCAAATTAAGTCCTCATTACAGAGAACTAGTAGTTTTCCCACAGTGCACATACGGACAACCTGTAGCCTGCATGCAGCCCTCAGCCACCATCTGTACAGCCTGCAAGACCCTGGGAAGCCCCGCCCCTATAAAAAATCCCCACATCTCAACTGAGCAGCCATCAGCTGGGCTTGGAGGAACAGATCGCTATTTTTCTGCTGCTAGTAACAGAAAAACAGTGATTTTGATCAGTATTGCTGCTGCAGGCATCTGCTTTAACTCCTCCCCTGTTATATTGTGTGTGTGTGTGTGTGTGTGTGTGTGAGTGAGTGAGAGAGAGAGAGAGAGAGAGAGAGAGAGAGAGAGAGAGAGAGAGAATGAATGAGAGAGAATGGGTTTCCAAATGAGTGTGAGTGTCCTGGCCCCAGCCCTCACTGACCACCAGCCCAGACAACTTATGCCACCTGCCAAAGAGTTCTGCAGGAGCCCGTGAGGTTGCCCACCCCTGCCACAGAGGGATAGAGCACAGGCTGCAGAAATGAGCCACTTTCAGGGGGCCAGCTAGCTAGCATACCCCGAGAAAGAGCTCAGGAAATGTCAAAGTGACTTTGGAAACTTCAGATATTTCTTTCCCTACCATAGAACACACATATTTCCCAGTTTAGACATCTGCGAATTTTCTAGCATGTTGCATCAGATCTCACTCACAGAACACCATCATTTTTAGTATTCTAAAGGCCTGTATATTCTGTGTATAAACAATCAATTAAAATGTTGTGCCAGACAGTCCAAAGTTGTGGCCAGGAAAGCTGAATTCCACCACAAGTATAAATCATACAAATTTAGAACATTTGCCTAATTTCTGCATAATTTATTCTGCAATATTAGTAATTCTGAATAATTTATCTCAGCTTTGCTTGTCATGGGGAGGGGCAAGAAGCTATGCGGGACATTAAAGACCCGCCCCCAGCCAGAAGAAATCTTACTGAGCCACCCATCCAGGAGATTTCAGGAGAGATTGTCCACAAACCTCCAAGTTTTGTGGGCTCTCCCACTCTGGAGGCATTCAAGGTGCGGCTGGACAGCCATCTGTCGGGGATGCTTTGACCTGGATTCCTGCATTGAGCGGGCGGTTGGACTCGATGGCCTTGTAGGCCCCTTCCAACTCTACTTTTCTATGATTCGAAGTATATATGTGCCACCATAAGGGCAAGAAATGTGCTTTTGTTTTTAAAATGGAAGCAGAGATTTTCAGAAAACTGAATGCTGTGCCAAGCACCACGTTCTAGGCCAGTGTTCTCCAACCTTGGGTCCCCAGATGTTTTTGGCCTACAACTCCCAGCATGCCCCAGCCAGCGTAGCTGGGGACACAAGGTTGGAGAACACCGTTCTAAGCTTTTTCTGCCCTCCTGTGGAATTGGGGCATATGCACAGCTCTTAAGTTTATGTCAGCAGAGTTATGTATTTATTTAGGACATCTATGTGCCACCTTTGATCAAAGATGTCAAAAAAGGGTTACAAAAATTGAAATAATAATAAATAGACTCAAAACAGCCAGCAGTTAAAAGTTATCAGTCTTGGTACCAAAATAAAGAAAGCGATCTTATCTCACCAGCCAAAAAATACAAAAAATACACTACAGAAAATACAAGTTCAAGGATGCGGACCTTGTTCGAGGGCACAGTCAAGGAACTCCAAGCAGATGGTATAGATCAGCCTACCGGCATTCTCTTCCTGCTTCCTTTTATGTGGCTGCTGGGATGGCTAGACTACAGCAACCAACTTATTTCCCTATATAGTAATACCTTGGATTGCAAGTAACTTGGTTTGAGAGCGTTTTGCAAGACAAGCAAATTTTTAAATATTTATTTAAATTTTTTTTACTTGATATACAAGCGACATCTTGCAATACAAGTACTGTAGTACGGCTTAAATTAAAAATCTATATACAAATTTTTTGGGGGGGGATTTCATTTTGATATACAAGTGTTTTGGATTACAAGCACGTTTCAGGAACGAATTATGCTCTCAATCCAAGGCATGACTGTACTTTGTTCCAACCCCTCCCATGCAAGCCCTTATCGGCCACCTCTGGTCCCTTACATTTCACCATGATCATGTAGACATCGATGGTGCAGATGGGGGGCTGCGGCAACCTCTCTCCTTTCTCCAGCAGATCAGGGATCTCTCGGGCTGGGATACCATCATATGGCTTGGAGCCAAAAGTCATCAGCTCCCATACAGTAACACCTGGAGAGAAAGAAGCAAAGGGGTTCCCATCAAGCACGAGACAGGTTTTCACAATGGCAGTGAATGGGAAAGACAGCAATAGACCCCCACTTACCATAGCTCCACACATCACTTTGGTGGGTGAATCGTCTGCGCAAGATGGACTCCAGGGCCATCCATTTGATAGGCACCTGAGAAAGGCAAGCAATAACAGAATCATAGAGTCGGAAGGGGCCATTCAGGCCACGGAGTCACACCCCCTGTTCAGTGCAAGAATCCAATTTTAAGCATCCCTGACAGCTGTCCAGTCTCTGCTTGAAAACCCCCAGAAACAGAGAGCCCTAGGCAGTTGGTTACATTTCTGACTGTTAGGAAATTTTTCCAGACCATTCATCCGAAATCGGCCTTCCTATAACTTATTTTAAGTTAACTTATTTTAAAATAACGTAAGCCCGTTATTTTATGTCCCGCAGTCTTGGTTGATAGAAAACAGATCACAGAATCATAGAAAGCGTAGCTTTTCTACATAGCCCAGCCTTCTCCAACCTAGTCCCCTCCAGATGTGTTAGACGACAGCTCCCATCATCCCCAGCCAACATGGCCAGGGATGGTAGGAGTTGTACTCGAACATATATGGAGGGAACCAGATTGGGGAAGGCTGATTATAGCCAATTTGCTGAGAGGAACCTAAACCAGTTTCTGGCCATGTACTATAACTGCAGCCTTCTCCAATAATACTGATTTATATTCTATTTGACCAGTTAATTTGGGGGCAGGCAATGTGGTGCCTCAGGGTGATGGGAGTTGGAATTCCACAACATCTGGAGGGCCACTGGTTCCCCATCCCAGCCATAATACTTTGGTCGCACCTTCCCTCCATCAGCATGGTATTCTGTCTTATCAATGTCCAGCAGTCGAGCCAAGCCGAAATCTGTGATCTTTACATGGTTTGGGCTCTTCACCAGGACGTTCCGGGCAGCCAAGTCCCGGTGGACCAGGCGGACATCCTCCAGGTAACTCATACCCTGAGAGAGAAGGAACAAACACCTGTTAGATTCCCTCCGAGTTGAGCAGAGGGGAATTATTGCTGGAGCGCTTTAATGGACTACAAGTTGGGTGGATATGCACTCCCCTCACCTCACTTGTAGAAATGGGGGCTATAATTAAAATTAACTTCTCCATTTTTTGTGGCATCAACAGAAACTTCCTAAACTTACTTTGATATACAGAAGAGAAATAAAAGGAGTTGTGAGGGTTCTTATGGTGCTTCCCACTGCCTGACTAAATTGGTTTCTTCCTTTTCAACAATTTATGAAACAAAGACATCTGAACAGATGAAGTTGTTTTATACTGAGCCAGGTGATTATCCCCTCTGGCCCAGTGCTACCTATTCTGGAAATAGCTGTCTAATATCCCAAACAGCGGTCGCACTCTGTCCTGCTACCTGTCATTCCTCTAACTGAACCTGGGCTTTTCTTCTTCTTCTTTTTTGCAAATGAAGCATGTGCTGTTCCCAATGTAAAGTTTATTCAAACGTTTCTATACATTTGTACAAATTCCAATGCTTGGAGGAGGGACGGGTTCTGCAGCCAAGATTTTGGGTAAGTAGCTTGTAAGAACAGGAGCAGAGAACTGTACTCATATGGATACTAGGAAGTTGCTGTGAGAGAGAGAGAATGAATGAATGAATGAATGCAGACATTCTCGGACTGTTCAATTCCTCCCAAGGTACCCAATTCTGTGCTAAGTCATTTTTGTTGCAATCCAGTGGACATGTGGATGCACTCTGCTCTGCCTTTTCTCACTGCGGCCTCTCCAATTATAGTATTGCCAGCATCGTCTGAGCTCCGCAAGTGCCGCATTTTCTCGAATGAAACATAGAGTGTTCGAGGATTGGGATATTTGTAAGAAGACCAAAACACTGGTTTATGAAGCCATTGTATTACCAACTTTATTGTATGCCTGCGAAACATGGACTATCTATAAACGTCACTTCCACCTCCTTGAAAGGTTTCATCAACGTTGCCTCCGGAAAATCCTGCGAGTTACTTGGGAAGATAGGCGAACAAATGTCACTGTACTGGAAGAAGCAAAGACTACTAGCATTGAAAAAATGATCCTTCAACGCCAACTTCAGTGGACCGGTCATGTTGTTCAAATGCCTGACTGCCGTCTCCCAAAGCAGTTACTTTACTCCCAACTCAAGGATGGAAAGCGGAATATCGGTGGTCAATATAAGAGGTTTAAAGATGTTCATAAGGCTAATCTAAAAAAAAGCAATATGAACATGCAGTATAAACATCGAAAACTGGGAAGCTCTGGCCCATGAACGATCTAAATGGAGGTTGGCCTTTCACAAAGGTTCCATGGACTTTGAAGAAGCCCAAGTGCAAGGTGAAAGGGAGAAACGTGCTAAGCGAAAAGCACATCAAATGAATCCTTTACAGGACCATCTTCTATCTGGTAACCTGTGTCCTCACTGTGGGAAGCTGTGTGGATCTAGAATTGGCCTCCACAGTCACTTACGGACCCATCGCTAGAGTCTACACAATCTTCTTTAGAATTTCCTCCTTTTATCCCGGAAGACAATCTTACTCGGTCACGAGTGATCGCCTGATGATGATGATGACTGAAATTCTCCCTTCTAGGCAGCTTATAAAAGCACCGGATTCTATCATGAATCCATCAACATGACTTGCCATCCTAACAGTTTTCCTCCTGCCAGTCAGCCTAAAAGTGTGTTTGACTTTACTTCAGAGAGAGGTCACATCAGTGATATTATTTTCTTGTTTGTTTGGGCTTTTGAGGACAGAGGAGGAGAAACTGAATGGGAGAGGAAAACAATTGTATACAGTAACAGTGGGTCCTGGGCCTGGCTGCTGCTGCTGAATGAAGAAGGCGAAATGCTGCTACTATGCACGATGCATGCCAGGCGCACTATCACCGTACAACTGCTGCCCCTGCCGTGAAGCGCCACTTACCTTTGCTATCTGCACACACCAATTAAGGAGGTCCTGGGATCCAATGCGGTCCTTGTTCTCCCGCACATAGTCTAGCAGGCAGCCGTAAGGCATGAGCTGAGTCACCAGCTGCACCGTGGAGGTGAGGCAGATTCCCAGCAGACGTGAGACATATGGGCTGCCCACGCCTGCCATGACATATGCCTCCTGAGGAGGGGGGGGGAGAAGGAAGGCGTTAGAGGTCCCCTTTGGAAGTAGAGCTGGTTGAAAAAAACACACAGGGGCCAGACAACACGCCAGGGAGGAGTCACCATGCCTTCCCCACTCACATCCAAAATCTCCTTGTTGGCTTTGGGCGAAGTGTTTTCCCGCAAGACTTTGATGGCCACTGGGATCTTCACACACTCGCCATCTGGAATCCAGACGCCCTGCATGGGCAATTGAGAGAAAGACAGTGAGATGAATACATTCTGCTGGGATTTCTTTGATTACAGAAAAGTGGGAAGGAGGCTGCATTACACACTTTGGAAACACTGTCCTAAAACTCCCAAGTCCAAAAATTGGTCTAGATATTAAACATACCATGAGGACTGGCACCCCCCCACACACACACACACACATCCCACAAGGCAAATTCCCCACCCATGGACAGTACTTTGAAGCAGAAGTAGTCACAAGAACAATCCTGCCATTACGTAATGAGTTTTCCCAAGGACAGCTGCTACCATGGGGTGGAAATTCAATACGGGGTGGATTCAACATGGCTAGGAACAGCTATCCCCAACCTGGTTCTCTCCAGATGTGTTGGACTGTAACACCCATCTTCCTCAGCCAGAGCCATGTTGTCTGAAAATGCTGGGAGTTCTAGTCCAACACATCTGGCGGGAACCAGGTTCGGCTCGTGGAGATATTCACAATGGAAGCCAACCTCCATGGCAACCGGAACACCTACACTGGCTCAAAGAGTGAATACACACTGATAACAGGAAGGGAGGCAGGGATTGATTCTCCACATTTTGTCCCTAAACTAAATTAGTTTCAGCTCCCATTGAAGCCCCTTCTTTGCAGGCCAAGTGCAGCCATTAGATCACAGTTTAGTATTAACTGCAGGCTGAAAGTGTGACTGTGTCGCTCTTCGTGCGAGATGTCATGTCCCAGGGACACTGGCAAAATAGCATTCTAGATGGTGCTCCAAATTGCAGTGACCCCGCGAGCTGGCAAAAGAGTCACATTTCCCCCAATAACAATCTACTGAGTCCTGGGAAGATGCGATAACCCCCCTGGAACCAGAGTGTTTCATAAGAACATAAGAAGGGTCATGCTGGATCAGACCAAGGGCCCATCTAGTCCAGCATTCTGTTCACACAGTGGCCAACCAGCTGCCCACAGGAAACCCACAAGCAGGACATGAGTGCAACAGCACCCTCCCGCCCATGTTCCCCGGCAACTGGTGTACAGAGGCATACTGCCGCTGATACCATTTCCTTGAGAGGGCATCTGAGTCCCAAATGAGAAATGAGGAACATCTGCACATTTGTTGCTCAAACTGAGTCCCAGGGAAGGTTTTTAAAGTCTTTAGCAGCTGGTGCTCAAATGAGTCCCAGCCATGGCCTCCCATGCCATTTACCCATGTTTAACTAATCGGTTCCCAGGACCGGTGCAAGGCAGTTTGGTGCCCTAGGCAAGATCAGATATTTAGCGCCGCCCCCCCCCCTTCCCACTTGAGAGCGCTGTATTTTTTTTCAAGGCGTTTCTGGCGCCCCCTTTAGCCCTGCGCCCTAGGCAGCTGCCTAGTTGGCCTAATGGTAGCACCGGCCCTGTCGGTTCCCATTCTCCTCACCTTGTACACTGTTCCAAAAGCACCTGACCCCAAAACCTTGACTTTTTTCAATTCTGTCTCCTTGAGAATACGCATCTGAGCCTGGTTCGGCAGGGCTCCACTGGGCGTCAGCGGTTCCACCAACTAGCAGAGTAACAGAGAGCGGGGAGGTACCAAGAATGAGAAAGAAACAGAGAGATGTGCATTCCCCCCCATCAGGTAGTCACACATGCAAGGATGTAATACAATTATCTAGGTGCCATGAAGATGAATGAAAACAAAAAAACATGTGCAGGGTACTTCTGCAGGGATTATTCGGGGAGGGAGCTCCTTTGGGGCTATTTAAGCATGCTTTATTTACACGCCTTGCTAGATCAGAGAACAAGTGGCAATCTCATCCAGCATTCTGTTTCCAACAGGGGCCAGCATATGCCTGGGAAGTTCATATTCAGAGGTATACTGCCTCTATACATGGGAGGCTCCATTTAGCTATTGTGGCTAAATGGAATATACAGGAATACATTCCCCACACAAGCGTAAATTCTAATAAATGCCACTGATATTCAAAATGTTATGCAAATCCTTGCCTGGGCTCTATTTTGGGCTCTTCCCCCCAGCGCCCCCAGTAGCACTATAGAATCATTGGAAGAGACCTCAGAGAGCACCTAGTTCAGAGGTGGGCAGTTTGTAACCCTCCAGATGTTTTGGCCTACATCAGCTGTAGCCAGCACAACCAATGCTGAGGCGACCATGGGAGTTGTAGGCCAAAACATCTGGAGGGCCACAAGTTGCCCACCTCTGATCTAGTCCAACCCCCTGCTCAATGCAGGCTCTGCACTGCAGGGTGCAGCTGCAGCATCCCTGACAGATGGCCATCCACCCTCTGCTTAAATACCTCCGGCGAAGGAGAACCCACCGCCTCCCGAGGCAATTGGCTCCACAGCCGAACAGCTCCCACCGTTAGGAAGTTTCTCCTAAGGTTTAGCGGAAATCTGCTTCCCTGCAATTTCCACCCATTGGTTCTAGTACTGCGCTTGGGAGCAACAGAGAAGAAGTCTGCTCCATTTTCTGCATAACAGCCTTCCAGATATTTGAAGACTGCCATCATGTCTCCCCTTAATCTTCTCTTCTCCAGGCTAAACACACCCAGCTCTTTCAACCGTTCCTCATGGGACTTTGGTCTCCAGATCCCTCACCATCCTGGTTGCTCTTTTCTCGACACGTTCCAACTTGTCAATGTCCTTCTTAAAATGGGGTGTCCAGAACTGGACACAGTACTCCAAGCACAACTGACTAACACGGAATAGATTGAAACTATTACGTACTTCCCATGATCTGGACACCAGGCTGTCCAGATCATGGGTTGTCCAGATCTGTAGCAGCCCAAGATTGCATTAGCTTTCTAAGCTGCTGCATCGCACTGCTGGCTCATATTCAGCTTGTGAGCCACTAAGACACCTAGGTAGGTACTTTTCACACTTATTGCTGCTAAGCCAGGTCTCCCCCATCCTATATGAGTTATGGCTACCAACCATACCTCAGTCTCCTGCAGAAGACGCCGCATTGTATGTTTCCTCTCCTGCTGCTTCCTCCGGTTAATGCAAATGATGATGAGCAACAATAAAACCAGGGCAAATGCAGCACCCACCACCCCAGCGATGATGGATGTCGCCTGGCTGGAAGAGGAAAGAGAGAGAGAAAAAGGAAAATGAGTAGCCTAAAACAGAGAAGGAAAACCTCTTCAGCCTGGGGTGGAGGGCAACTGTCAAAGTATAAATTTCTAAACGTATTTTATCCTAAAATACACACTTTGGTATGTTGTCTTGAGCTGAGAACTGCATCACGAAATTCAGAGAAAGTCCAAAGGATAATTATGTTCCAATCATTAGTCCTTTCTGTAGTATCATTGCTTCATATCTCATCCTGAAAACTGTGAACAGTTGTCTTCGCTCAGATGTCCTTTTAAAGTTTAAGCAGTTGAAAACTGCAAGCATCTCCTCTTTGCAGTAATCATCCCCATGTCCTTCAGTCTTTTCTCAAAGGACTTGCCTCCTATAACTTCTAGGGCTGGTATAGGATAGTGGTAAAGGCCACAGACTATGAACTGGACCACTGTGTTTCATGTCTCAGCTTAGCCATGAATTCAGCAAGTGGCCCCTGCCTGGCAAGCCTCTTCATAGGGATACTGTTCTACTTTACAGGGTCCTTGTAAAGTTTACTCAGATAATACAGTCATGCCTTGGATTGAGAGCATAATTCGTTCCGGAAACGTGCTTGTAATCCAAAACACTCTTATATCAAAACAAAATCCCCCCAAAAAAAATTTGTACAGAGATTTTTAATTTAAGCCGTACTACAGTACTTGTATTGCAAGACGTCACTTGTATATCAAGTAAAAAAAAATTAAATAAATATTAAAAATTTGCTTGTCTTGCAAAACGCTCTCAAACCAAGTTACTTGCAATCCAAGGTATTACTGTATATGCAAAAGACTATGAACTCTTGGCAAAAGCACTAATGGAGCTACTTAATATTATTTCATCTCTGTAGCTCTCCTGTGGATCTTGCTCAATTTGTGGTCATTTATTATTTCTACCACACGTTCAGCACACCAAAGTACTTGGTAGCCCTTAAAACAGCAGCCCTAAAAGGTTCTCTGTGCAGCTATAGGGGCCAGAAACATACTTTCATAAAAAATAAAATAAAACAGAGATTCTTCAGAATATTGAATTTTCTGATCACACATAATGATGGCTATTGTTGTGGCTTTTGTTCATACAAAAATTTTGTGCACCCCAAAATTCAAAGTTCTATAACTTCTAAACACCCCCATCTGTTACATGTGATATGCCCTATGTACAACATCTTGAGTTCCATGAAAGAAAGGAGAGATATAAATGAAATAACCTGAAGTCCAATACCTGGGTTTCTGATCCATGGGGCAGCCACGTTCATCCCGGAGCACACACCTGGAAAGAGAAAAATCAATGGTGTCACACAATCATTACATTCAAGAAACATTGCTTTAGATGCAGGACTCTCCAACCTTGGGTCCCCAGATGTTGCTGGACTACAGCTTCCAGAATCCCTTGCCATTAGCCATGGTGGCTGGGTATGCTGGGAGCTGTAGGCCAGCAACATCTGGGGACCCAAGGTTGGAGAGCCCTGTTCTAGATGTTAATTAGAAACAGGAGGTGTGGGAGTCCAAGCCAGCCTCTAAACTCTGTGCTCATAGTTTACAAAAATTAGGGCTATGGCCATTTTAATTTGCCTTTTGTTTTTGCATTTTAATGGATTGAAATGACCAATAAATACAAACTATAAACAATCTGGTAAAAAAGTAAAACAAGCATAAATGCCAGAACAGCAGAAAGAGTAAAAAAAAACACAACACACACAACTGAATAAAAGTTAACAAGGATTCATGTGCTTTGAAACATCAGTGAGACAAGAAGCTGTAAAAGACATGCCTAGCAACAGAGGTTTTTAAAAGGCTTTTATAAACCTTTCTAAGCTCTATACACTAAAAGATCCTAATGCTTACCCCTCGGGAAATTGTATTTTGGTTTACTGACCTTGGTTTCCTCAAGCCCAATACAGAGGCAGCCCTACCATAAGGCAAGATAAAGTGGACACCTCAGGTGGCTGGTTTTGGGTGTCATTACAATCGGCAGAGTACAAGACTGATGGATCTGAACCCGGGAGCGAAATCCTGCACAAGCATTGCTGGAGTGAATGGGGGCTGTGCAAGGGCACTACTCAATGGGGCTTGTGCAGGAGCATTTGCTGGCCCCATGTAAATTATGAGGAGGAGGGTGCCACTTGCATTTCTGCCTCAGGCACCAAAATATCTTGGTGCTTGCCCTGGCCCTGTATATGTACTTCCTAGTAAGTCATTGTCTACACATGAAATAGAACAGGGTCAGACAAACTGATTGCCTCCATTTATTTTGGGCGACATTTCCTGTAATTCCTGACCACAGTTAACTTTATTCCCAACTCAAGGATGGAAAGCGGAATATTGGGGGTCAGTATAAGAAGTTTAAAGATGTTCTTAAGGCTAATCTAAAAAAATGCAATATAAACATCAAGAACTGGGAAGCTCTGGCCCATGAACGATCTAACTGGAGGTTGGCCTTTCACAAAGGTTCCATGGACTTTGAAGAAGCCCGAGTGCAAGGTGAAAGGGAGAAACGTGCTAAGCGGAAAGCACGTCAAACAAATCCTTTACAGGACCATCTTCCATCTGGTAACCTGTGTCCTCACTGTGGGAAGCTGTGTGGATCTAGAATTGGCCTCCACAGTCACTTACGGACCCATCGCTAGAGTCTACACAGGTTTTTTTTTACAATTTCCTCTTTTTATAATTGTCTTTTGTAATTTTATCCTGGAAGACAATCTTACTCGGTCACGAGTGATCGCCTACTATGGGTGTTGTAGTCCAAAACATCTGTAGGGCACTAGGCTGCCTGCCCCTGAAATAGAATGAGGTGATAGAGCCCAGCAGTGGAGAATGTACAGCACCACTTCAGATTGCTAAAAGGTGGGCGCGGGGAGATACAATTTTTGAATGCTCCCCTTGTAAAAAAAAACATGGAGCAGGCTGAGCTAGAATCTTTCTTCCTGAGCTGTGCGGAGTTTGTTTGTTTGTTTTTTAAATGTTGTGGGAAACGTCTATAAGTCCTTGTCCCAAAAGCAAGAGACAAGACAGGCTATAAATGTTACTTTAAAAATAATGGTAGCAACAGCAATTGTAGTAGCAGAACAGAGAGAGAGAGCAGAATGCCAATTAGTGGGGAAAGGGGGTCATTCTAAAACCCTCCCCTTAAACCTCTACTTCAGTGTTCTCCAACCTTGGGCCCCCAGATGTTTTTGGCCTACAACAAAACATCTGGAGACCCAAGGTTGGAGAACACTGCTCTACTTGCTACTTTTTAGAGCTGGTGTATCTTTGCCAGCCTTAACAGCCTTACTAGTGCTTCCTCCCAACTTCCCATGACCAACTAGACAAAGCTGCCGCCGGTGCCCCTTTATGGCTGACCCTTCCCACATCCCCGACTATGTTGCAAACTCACAAATGGGTGCAATTGACTGAGCAGGGCTGACAGACGCCTTGTTCATCGGGATACTTCCAGATGGGCACAAAAGAGCCATCAACCTTCACACCGCTGGGACACCGCTCCACGCAGGAGAGGCCATCTTTGTAATGGGCACAAGCCACACACTGGTCTGCCTCCTAGGAAGAAAGAGGAGGGGGAACAGGGCCGGTGCTACCATTAGGCCAACTAGGCAGCCGCCTAGGGCGCAGGGCTAAAGGGGGTGCCAGAAACGCCTTGAAAACAAAATACAGCGCTCTCACAAGTGGGAAGGGGGGCGCTAAATATCTGATCTTGCCTAGGGCACCAAACTGCCTTGCACCGGTCCTGAGGGGGAAGAGACCTTCCATTAAGTGAAGGGAAAGGGAAATCATTCATTTCAGCTGTCATATATCGATCTACATTTAACAACAGCCCGTTTATTTTATTATACAAGTTGACCTGTTGCTGACATGACCGTAGATGGACATAACCTACAGATCAGAAAAACCTGGCTGCTTGATCGGAATCTAGAGATTTGGAGTCACTGACTTTGAGGCTGTTGCAAAGTTGCCTCAGGAGAACAGCGTCATCGTTGTTACACATTTCAATAACTATGAAGTAAAAGGTTGTGTAACTTGGGTTTTGTAATACCGTGGGCAATAATACAGCCCATTGATTTCAGTGAGCAAGTTAAGTTCATGCTTAACAATCTCCCATTGAAGTAAATGATGTTTCAAAGTGCTTCACTTTGGCTGGATCGCAGTCTGAATGTCTATAAGAAATGGTTACTTCATTGTCCAATATTAAGTCCTTTGAATTTATTTATTTTATTTATTTATTATATTTATACCCCGCCTTTTTTCCTGCAAGGAACCCAAGGCGGCTTACATAGTCCTCCTCCTCCTCTCCATTTTATCCTCACAACAACCCTGTGAGGTAGGTTAGGCTGAGAGGCAGTGACTGGCCTATCAAGCAGCCAGGTTTTTCTGATCTGTAGGTTATGTCCATCTACGGTCATGTCAGCAACAGGTCAGCTTGTATAATAAAAGGCTGTTATTTATTTATTTATTATATTTATACTCCGCCTTTTTTCCTGCAAGGAACCCAAGGCGGTTTACATAGTCCTCCTCCTCTCCATTATCCTCCCAACAACCCTGTGAGGTAGGTTAGGCTGAGAGGCAGTGACTGGCCCAAAGTCACCCAGTGAGTCTCATGGCCGAGCGGGGACTAGGACCCGGATCTCCCGAGTCCCAGTCCAACACTCTCACCACTATGCCACACTGGCTCACCCAGCTTTACCTATAGCATCTGAGGGTTTTGACCTCATGCCCAATGGTGTTTTCACTCTTCCATAAGGGAGGAAGTACTGTGGATGTGTCAGCAACACCTAGAAATGTGGACTGGCCTTCCCTAACCTAGCACCCACTAGATGTGTTGGAATACAACTCCCATAATCCCCAGCTATCTGAGGATGATGAGAGTTTCAGTCTAACACATCTGGAGGTTGGGGAAGGCTGCCCTAGACCATAAGAATAGTCAGTTCTGACCACAGACACAAGTAGTGTAGGAAAAATTAGCATGTTCTCTTATACCAGGTACAGTAATACCTTGGATTGCAAGTAACTTGGTTTGAGAGCGTTTTGCAAGACAAGCAAATTTTTAAATATTTATTTATTTATTACTTGATATATTTTTTACTTGATATATAAGCGATGTCTTGCAATACAAGTACTGTAGTATGGCTTAAATTAAAAATCTCTGTACAAATTTTTTTGGGGGGATTTCATTTTGATAGAAGAGTGTTTTGAATTACAAGCACGTTTCCAGAACGAATTATGCTCTCAATCCAAGGCATGACTGTATACATGTGTGGACCCAAAAGGTGACATATAGTATAAGCAGGAATCATTGCCTTGCACTCTCTGTATCTCCAAGACTGCCTGGAAACAACAATTAACAGTTCTCTGAGCTTTTGCTTAGAACAAAAGACAAAACAGTGAACACTTTCCAAGCCCTTATGGCTGCAGAGAAAAGCAGAACCCAATATCCAGTTGGGATGCTATTCTTAGTATCCCAACTTTTCCTTTTGTAAAAATAAACAAACTTCCAGTCCTCATGGCTCTGCAGAAAAGCTGAATCAGTATTCATTTTCAGGCCACAGACCTTTACATTATTAGAAAATCAATAGTAGCTAGGGCAGTCACCTGATGAAATAAATCTTAGTTAATAAAATAAACCATATTCCTTGTTTTCAGATGATGATGCATACACCTGTCACAGCAGGCATAATCTTAAAGAGACATTCCCTTATGTGTGTGAGGGAAGGAAGAATGTGTCTTTGAAGATGGTGCCTGTGACCTGTATTTTTTGCATTAAAATGTAACAATACACAATACACAATTTAATCAGGAAGGTGGGACTAACATGTTGCAATTCTAATGATCAGTGAATAAAATAGCATCATGTCAACCAAGATACAAAATACAAAACACAAAGACATCCAAGAAGCCAGGAAAACATAAAGAATATAACCATAGGCTATCCCTATGGCAATAGACTTTTCTTTTCTTTTTTGTAAACTTGTGGGGTAATTTACCCAGGACCATTGCAAAAACAAGTGCATCTTTCTACAGTGATAATGTATTTCTGGTATTTCACAGTTTTACGTATGGCTGGCCATTTAAAACAGCTGCTCCACTGAAGGCAGGCCTGAGGAATTCTTTCTTAACATTCCAGTACAAACGGCATGAGAAGAAAGAAGCACTGCCCCCTGCTCCACAGATACACTGGTCTGGTTTTGCAGCAATGACCCTGTATCCCAGCCTTCCCCATCCCTCCGGGTGCCCTTCACATACGTCAGACTACAGCTTCCACCATCCCCAGTCATGACCATGCTACCTGGAGGTGATGGGAGTTGTAGTCCAACACATTTTGAGGGTGCCAGGTTAGGGAAGGCTGCTGTACCACCGTGTTTTTTTCCCAAACTCTATTTCAAGATACCTGGGATTTGCCAAAAGCTTAATTCAGGGATTCCTCAGTGAAAACATAAGTCACGGCAGACAAGCTTCCCTGAAAGACCCCCCTGCCCACTGCCACCAGGCTTCTTTTGTGCAGCCCTAGTGCAATGCGCAGCCACAGGGAGGGGGAGCATTGGTTTTGGCATCAAGGTTTGGCACTAACTGGAATGAACCCTGCCTTTGCATGTTCCCTCTTCCCCTTGTATGTTCCAATTTCCTTTTACTTCTGTGTTTTTTCCCACTAGTTTTATTATAAATCTTTAAAGAGACGTTGTGGCGTCCAATAAGACACAAAACAAGAGTTTTTGATGTACCGGTATATAAGACATAAGCTGAGCTCCACAGATGCTTCAGATACAGAAGCATCCTTTTAAAGCAGTGTTCTCCAACCTTGGGTCCCCAGATGTTTTTGGCCTACAACTCCCAGCATGCCCCAGCCAGCGTAGCTGGTATGCTGGGAGTTGTAGACCAAAAACATCTGGGGACCCAAGGTTGGAGAACACTGTTTTAAAGAATATTCGTGAGGAGGAGGAAGCCCCCCCCCCCAATTTATGAAACAGGGCATTGAGTTTTTGAAAACATTTTCCAGGTATAGAGGAATCCCGCGTCTAAGTTAAACAATTTGCTCCAGTTTCCTATTACTTCTGCTTAAGAGACAAACCACGATTACAAACCAGTTTGAACCGGTTTGCAAACAAAACATGGCTTGCGCAAACCACATTCAGTCAGTTTGGATGTAAACTAGGAGTGAGAGACGTAATCAGAGCCTGAAAGAGAGGAGGGAAGGGTGAGGAAGAAGCATGAAAAGCACAAGGTTTGTTTATGTAACACCAAATTATGGTCCGAACTGACCTCTTGGGTTTGTTCTAGGTCATACTCAGGGCCGGTCTGAGGGGGGCCCTTAGCAAAGGCCACATCTGGTGGACCCACTCCGTGGGCTGTGGAAGGCTTACTTGGCAATAGCAGCAGCAGTGCTCACATCAGCATCCAGTGGCTGGGTTTGAGAGCCACCATTTTAATTTCCCACAATGCCCCAACACATTGTGGGGAATTCAAATGGCCACTGCCAACCCCAGCCATCCAGCACTGCTAGGGCAGCTGCCCAAGGCCATGATGGCCAAGACTCATCCCCTTGGCCATGATCCACCCACACCAGGCCCAGAATATGTCCTCCACCCAAGGGTTCCATGTGCTGACCCTGGTCATACTTCCTGTTCACACAGGGTGACAAGTGTCCCACATAGAGCAACATGTGCAACCCTGGAACATGCACCAGGACCCTCTGCAATATATGCAGGGGTTCCATGGTAGATGCTTAAGGTACCTTGGCGGAGAAGTTTTAATGTGAACCACTTTGGGATTTTAATATATTAAGTGGTATAGACGTATTTTAATAGATAATGAAATAAAATAAATTTAAATAAGTCAATGTAGAAAGGATTTTCTGATAGCAGAAAGTTTGAAAACTGCTGCTCTAACCAAGGATGGCATTATCTGATAACATTTTTGTAGAGACTAATGTTTTCAGCTCTCTGTTTGACTGACTGGTGTCAAGTTGACAATTTCTTCTCCAACGTTAGATTGTAGGGGCTGGACTGGAAGGCAGGCAATGGATGCTTGCTCCTTCTTGAACATGAACAAATCACAGATAAGGACATATATGGTGTATGACTGTAGAAAGGCAGCTTCAGAACACAATAAGGGTTTCAAGTATGCTTCGGCCTGGCCCTCCCACTGACCCTGTCCTTACCGATCCATAGCAGGACTCTGTTCCATTTTGGGGCATGCACTCCAGATGACATGAAAAACACTGTGTCCCGTTGACATATTCTCGAATATCTCTGTAATTGCAAATTCAAATTAATCTGAAGTTAAGGTCATTTTACTTTTCCTCCTCCCAGCTTCCCTTAACTTCCCAGAACATCATGAAATTCTGCAATCCACAGTCCATCGGTGCACTTCTCATCAGAATAACTTTACAATCAGGGCTGTATAAATAAATGGAGATGGATGTTCTAAAAAAATAGGCAGGTGATGTGTATGTTATTTCTACACCTCTTCAGTGGATGAAGAAAGCACAGAGTTTGCTAAGTAATACAGGACTCAGTTCAGTTCAGTAATAAACAGAACTGAACTGAACAGGACCCAACTTCCTAAGAATATTAGCTTTCATTTTTAGGGGAGGGGGAAGATCTAGCAAGTTTCTAGACCTTATTATGACTGAGTAATCTCTTTTCTGCATAGCACCTCCAGAATCATTCTTCCCCTACCACAGATTTTTTTTCTAACCGGAAAGGCCCCTTATTCCACTTCTCCATTGTCACATACCCATCCAGAATGCTGCAGCTCTTGACACATTCCTTCCCACGCAGAAAGCCACTGCAGTTCACACACTGAGTTGCTCCTGGTCCCCAGCAATGCCCCTGGGAGCACAGGGAGATGCAAACCTGGCCTTGTCCTTCTGTGGAGAGATGATATAGGACAGAACTTGTGACCCATTAACTCGCTATCAGCAAAGGCAGAGAGCTAGAGGTTGGCAGTTGGCGATTCTCTTGAAAGAGGCAAACCAATGTTAGGAGGAGCTTCATTCCTAATACAGTAATACCTTGGATTGCAAGTAACTTGGTCTGAGAGCGTTTTGCAAGACAAGCGAAATTTTAAAAAACATTTTGACTTGATAAACAAGCAAGGTCTTGCAAGACAAGTCATAGGGATGTAACCGCTCACCTCGAGCGGGCCGAAATCGGCCCCGTTCACGCCCGCCAGAGACTCGCTTCGATATAAGAGTGTTTTGGATTACAAGCACGGTTCCTGAACGAATTATGCTTGCAATCCAAGGTATTACTGTACAGGGAACCAAAACAAAAAAGTCTATGTATGTCTGGTCCCGTGCTCAAAACTCCCAAAGAGGAACTCAAGGGCAGTCATAGAGTTTAGGCAAAGAGCACAAGAGAGACAACTCATTCGTTCTAACCCATCTGACTGATTCCAAGAAAAGAGGCACACTACGGTTAAATTTGTGATACATTCATGTTTTGAAATTGTACCTGTACTTCCTAAGAGAATAGATTTCATAGGATCATAGAGTTGGAAGGAGCCTACAAGGTCATCGAGTCCAACCCCCTGCTCAATGCAGGAAACTAGAAGAGGGGTCTCCCATCCAAGTAATAACCAGGCCTGACCCTGCTTAGCTTTCCACGCTCAGACAAGCTGAGGCTGCATAACATTTGCTCTGACTGATCCAATATCGGCACACATGAAACAACAATGGGGTTCTTCAAATGCTTCAAGGCATGAAGATCAGTGACCAAGGAGTTAAATTTTCAAATTTTTCTTTGTTTGGGACTCGACATGTACTGTCCACACTTATTTCTTCTGAAATATTCAAATGACCATAAAATTTGCACCAGATCAAGGGCATGCTTTGATCAGACTCATTCAGTTGGGAGCACTCAATCTGGGGGTCCCCACCACCCCTGAAGAGGTTACAGGCAGCCCCAAGGTTAAAGCTGATCAGGTAATCTGTCTATGCCAACAGGGTGATTACTGGCTCCCCCTCACCCCAGATCATTATCCCCTTGTCCAATACAGAAAACCAAATCTACAGTATGTCCTGCCACATGCGTTGGGACAGATATTAACCAGGACAGGTCAATCATTGACATGGAGGCCATGAAATCCTGAGCCACCTCTATCAAGGCAGTCTTCGCATAAATATTAAAGTTCCCCAAGATCTCCAAATTTGGGATCCTCAACACCACACTCGAGACCACAAGTGAGAAGGATTTTGGAATTGTGGTAGATCACAAGCTGAATATGAGCCAGCAATGCGATGTGGCTGCAAAGAAGGCAAATGCTATTTTGGGCTGCATTAATAGAAGTATAGCTTCCAAATCGCGTGAAGTAATAATTCCCCTTTACTCAGCACTGGTTAGGCCTCATCTTGACTACTGCGTCCAGTTCTGGGCACCACACTTTAAGAAGGACATAGACAAACTGGAGAGGGTTCAGAGGAGGGCAACAAGGATGATAAAGGGACTGGAAACAAGGCCCTATGAGGAGAGACTGAAAGAGCTGGGCATGTTTAGCCTTCAGAAGAGGAGACTGAGGGGAGATATGATCACACTATTCCAGTACTTGAAGGGTTGGAGGGCCAGGATCTCTTCTCGATCATCCCAGTTTGCAGGACACGGAATAATGGGCTCAAGTTACAGGAACCCAGATTCCACCTAAACATCAGGAAAAATTTCCTGATTGTCATAGCAATAAGACAATGGAACCAACTACCTAGGGAGGTGGTGGGCTCTCCCACTCTGGAGGCATTCAAAGTGCAGCTGGACGGCCATCTGTCAAGGATGCTTTGACCTGGATTCCTGCATTGAGCAGGGGGTTGGACTCGATGGCCTGGTAGGCCCCTTCCAACTCTACTTTTCTATGATTCTATGACCACCTCTGTCAACTTAGGCAAGGAGACTGTAGGCAGTAGGGTGGTTGGTACACCAACAAAGTCCCTATCCTGTTTTGAGATCCCAGCACCAGATATAAATATTCAAATCTTGCTGACTGCTGGACCAGGTACCTGATCAGGGAGATGGCTTCCATATAGGCTAAGGCTATCTCCCCTTCCCTTCCCTCCCCTTGAGATGAGCCTAGTGCTGCAACAAGAACCCTGGTGAACATCTGGGAGAGGTTGACTCCTCCCTCTTCATCCAACTAGGTCTCAGTAATACAAGCCAATACAGCATATTGTTCCAGAATTAGGTCCAAAAGAAAGCACCCTTTTCCATTCACCAACCTGACATTCATCCACAGTATCTATAGACTAGAGGGGCACTGCAGACAAGTCCCCAGAGTTACTGAGACTGGGAGGTGTATTGGAAGGGGAAATGACACAACGGTTAAAATCACCTTATTCCCCCATCATTGCCGCCTGCCACAACAGCACCCTCTGCCATGCACTGTGCTTACAGTGGCGCCAGAGATTCCTCACCTCCAGGATACAAAACAGGCTTCAGTTAGCTACAAAACCCACAAGCTGTGATTACCCATCTCACAGCTGAGTGCCCTGAAAAACCCTCTGCCCAGTCAACTGGGTGAGGCCCAGAGAAAGGTGCCCATCCAGAACAATCTCACTCAGACCTGATGAAAGCCCCTCCCGCCCAACCCACAGCTATTGGTCACTCCCCCTCACTTGCTCTGGGAGGTTAGAGAGGCAGGCTGCTCCCCACACACCAGGGTCTTCCTCTCACTAAAGTCCCAGCCTAAAGAGGGTGGAGCCTCACTCTTGCCCAACCCGAAGGAATGACGGAAAGGGAAAACCCCTTTTGAAATTCCCCTTTACTTGGCACTGGTTAGGCCTCATCTTGAGTACTGCGTCCAGTTCTGGACACCACACTTTAAGAAGGACGTAGACAAACTGGAGAGGGTTCAGAGGAGGGCAACAAGGATGATAAAGGGACTGGAAACAAGGCCCTATGAAGAGAGACTGAAAGAACTGGGCATGTTTAGCCTTCAGAAGAGAAGACTGAGGGGAGATATGATCACACTTTTCTTGTACTTGAAGGGTTGTCACACAGAAGAGGGCCAGGATCTCTTCTCGATCATCCCAGTTTGCAGGACACGGAATAATGGGCTCAAGTTACAGGAACCCAGATTCCACCTAAACATCAGGAAAAATGTCCTGACTGTCAGAGCAATAAGACAATGGAACCAACTACCTAGGGAGGTGGTGGACTCTCCCAATCCAAGGTGCAGCTGGACGGCCATCTGTCAGGGATGCTTTGACCTGGATTCCTGCATTGAGCGGGGGGTTAGACTTGATGGCCTGGTAGGCCCCTTCCAACTCTACTTTTCTATGATTCTATGACTCATCCCCTTGGCCATGATCCACCCACACCAGGCCCAGAATATGACCTCCACCCAAAGGGCCCACCACCCAGGTGTTCTTCTCCCTCCTGGGGTGGGGCTCGGTTTTCTGGGGCCACTCTGGACACACTGTCGGCTCTCTTATCTTCTAACTCTCTCAGCCACAGAACGACACTTTTGCTGGCTGCTCGCCCCTGCCTCCGGGCCATAGGCCGACCCTGAATTCTTGTACATTTGCTCACAAAACAGCACGGTCTTGTACCTCATACAGAGCTCCTTGCTTCTCACTTGTGTACAAGAATTTCCATCAGCTTGGCAACACTGCACCCGTTCCACCCACCCCCAAAATATACCAGGGTTAAATGGTGACTCCCACATCTGAAAAGACTGAGGGGGAGAGGTGCCTATAGCAATAGGCCTCTCACACACACACACACACACTCACCACACTGCTTAGCTAGTTTGTTGTCACTCTGGAACAGCGTCTGCCGGGGTTTTCTGAAGATGTCTCCCCAAGGAACATTTTGGATGAAGCAAAGGTTATGGTTGTGGTGGAGAAGGACCATTCCGCTGCTGATTTCTTGCAGTGAATGCAGGCCCAGTGAGGTGATGTTGAGGTTTTGCAATGTTAGGGAATAGACTCCACTGCCAAAAGAAAAAAGCTCCCCAATCAGGAAGGGCAAGGGAATAATGCCAGAAACAGCCACCATATCTATCTATCTATCTATCTATCCATCCATCCACCCCACCCACCGAGCTAGATATTTACTAGTCCACTTAGATCCCAATAGACTGTTTTGTTGCATTCTTAATATATTGTAAGTTACTTTAAGAATTTGGTTAGTAGGAGGGGTATAAATATTTCAAATAAATACAGTCTGATATTTAGGCAGCTTAGGGGTGGTGGTGCACATATTGTCCCGTCCTACTCCTTTCTAGTCCTCTTCACGTCAGGGGAAATGGCAGGACTGGGGCCTGGCCTCATTCCTCACTTGCGTTACCGAAGCCACAGCAGGAACGGCTTAGATGAAGAACTGTAGTGTGGGGAGGAGAGGGGCGGGTTATCTCCCCTCCTTCCTGCCCTACAGCCCCTCATGCAAGCTTTCATCACAATACAAAGAAGAGGCAGAACTGGTTTTATCAGGCCTACTGTCCTTGGGTGGATGGCAAGAGACCGGATTCTCTCCTCACCCAAGGCCAGCTCTTCTGCACCACCTGCAAGACCAGCCCGCAGGAGGTGCTTCCCTTCAGGATGAATGGCCAATGCAACGATCCCGTAGGACAGGGACAGGGAACCCGTGACCCTCCAGATGCTGGTCTACAACTTGCATCATCCCTGACCACTTGCCATGCTGGCTGGGGCTGATGGAAGTTGGAGTCCAACATCTGGAGGGCCACAGGTTCTGCACCCCGGCCTTAGGGGAAGCAATGATCCCCTTGAATGTTGCTGATGTTGTGCTTGACCAGGTGACTTGTTCATATATGTTACAATGAATACGTGGACTTTGGTGATATTCACATTCATATGAAAATGCAGACAGGTTTTGTAAACTTTGGTGAACAGACACACATCGGTGAATACTGACAGTCACCTCAATTTGTCTGTCAGCATTCACTTGTGTAAGTCTGAAAAAGGGGAGGGGCGTATCATGTATATTCGGAGAGCCACAAAATTCATTGCGGTTGGCAGCATTCATGCATGCAAATGTTGACAGCTTTCCAAAGACCACCTGGTGAGTTTGTAGCAGAGATGAGTTCAGATTCGGACTTCCTGATTCATCGCTTAGCCTCTTAGCTACACCACAGATGTCACCTCTGCCAAAATCCTATGAGAGGGCTTACTTGTAGAGTGCTCGTCCCCGGATCACCTGAAGATTCTGGAAGGGGCTCAAGTCTGAGAGGGTCTTTGGCCACGACTCAATGTATAAGAAGCCTATGAAAACACAAAGTTAGTTCCGTTTGTGGTAGCTAATTTATGATTAATTATGCTACCCCTATAACAGTAGAGCAACCCTTTTGTCCAGGGCAATGAAAGGTGGTATTCACAGTTACCAGAAATAATTTCTTAGATACCTGTTAGATCCTTCAGGTTCTCAAAGGCTTTAAGCTGTTCAGGATCCAGGGGTGGGGTATTGGTGGAAGGATCCCTAGAAAGGAAGGAAGGGAACTATGATTCTATGATTCTATGAACTACATTGGAGGGGAAATGAAGGGCACACATAGGCACACCTAAAACAGCTTCTCCACCCCTTGTTGTTACATCAAATGCTGCACTCTTGGTAATTTTAGTGGTAACTACTTTACTTTGATTCTATTCAACTGATGAAACAGCTGCCAAAATATGTTACACTCCACAAGC
Source organism: Shinisaurus crocodilurus (assembly GCA_021292165.1). Lineage (NCBI taxonomy): Eukaryota > Metazoa > Chordata > Lepidosauria > Squamata > Shinisauridae > Shinisaurus > Shinisaurus crocodilurus. The sequence goes on along the minus strand of CM037877.1, from coordinate 267,494,016 downwards.
CACACTCACAGGAGTCATGGTAACATTTATCAAAGGGGAATCTGATTGGAAGTGAAAAAAATAACAACCCTCAAATGCTTCCAAGGTTACTGGTTCTTCCACATGGAGACACATTGATAAGAAGGGGAGAATAACCACTTGAAATGTATCCATTGGCACGATTCACATGGGTTGCTGAGAATCCTGACTTGTCATGATCGAGTGAGCGCACAGGTATACACTGCCCAATTGCTCCTGCTTGGCTTGTTTATATTGCATTTTTTTAGATTAGTTTTAAGAACATCTTTAAACCTCTTATATAACAATCTATATATATAAAAGAAGGTGTCCTGACTGACTGACTGACTGACTGACTCAACAATGCCCAGCTCAAACCATTTAGGAAAATTATATAAAGAGGAAATTGTATAAAATGTGTAGACTCTAGCGATGGGTCCGTAAGTGACTGTGGAGGCCAATTCTAGATCCACACAGCTTCCCACAGTGAGGACACAGGTTACCATATGGAAGATGGTCCTGTAAAGGATTCGTTTGACGTGCTTTCCGCTTAGCACGTTTCTCCCTTTCACCTTGCACTCGGGCTTCTTCAAAGTCCATGGAACCTTTGTGAAAGGCCAACCTCCAGTTAGATCGTTCATGGGCCAGAGCTTCCCAGTTCTTGATGTTTATATTGCATTTTTTTAGATTAGCCTTAAGAACATCTTTAAACCTCTTATACTGACCACCGATATTTCAGCTTTCCATCCTTGAGTTGGGAATAAAGTAACTGCTTTGGGAGACAGCAGTCAGACATTCGAACAACATGACCGGTCCATTGAAGTTGGCATTGAAGGATCATTTTTTCAACGCTAGTAGTCTTTGCTTCTTCCAGTACACTGACATATAGGTTTATGAAGTTATATGCTCATTCTTCACCTCATTTAAAAAGAAGAACCACCATGCACATTTTTTAAAGAGTTGCAAAACTGTTCAAGAGATTACATCACTTGCCCAGCTGTTTTTGTTGTTTGTTTGTTTTAAAAAGAGCTTGTACTGGAACAAAAGTAGCATGTTTTTAAAAAGCAACAAAACTACCTCCATCACCCTCGCAACAGTTCATGTGCATATGACCTTCCAAGTTAAAACCAGAGCTGTCTCACATTCACATGGTACACCGACCAAGATATATCGCACAACCTGATACAGTCTTCACACCTGTATTCTCAGTTACTCACCCTGCAAAGGTCTCTGGCAGAAAGGCTAAGCTGCCAAATATCTTGGTGCAGCCGGCAAAGTGGCGGATGTTGGATGCATTAACGGCACGTACCCCTTTCAGGAAAGCCATTCCCAAGCCGTGGCAGACTGAGAAAGAGAAAGGTGTGAGGTAAGGGGAAGCGGGGGAGAAAGACGTGTACGAGTCTATAGACATCATAGGCCAATAACGCAGACCAGCCAATGGGAACATCACACCACAAGCCCTGAACCTTTGGACTGTAGGGCCAATTCAGACATTCTCAGGTGCTGAATAGGATGGGGGGCTATTTCTTAGCTATTTCCAGCTAAGAAATTCCAACGAAACCAAGAAGGTTGGAGTATAAGTATACCCAAGTGGCAGAGTAAAGTCAAAACAAAACACCAAAAGAAAATGCACATCAGCTTCAAAATTTGCTGTAGCACCCACTAAGATCTTTGTCGGCAGTCCTTCTCAGAGAGCCCCTGCCAAAGGAAGTGAGGCAGGTGGCTACCAGGAGGAGGGCCTTTTCTGCTGTGGCACCCCGGTTGTGGAATGAGCTCCCCAAAGAGGTTTCGCCTGGCGCCTATATCGTACTCTTTCCGGCGCCAGGTGAAGACCTTTCTATTCTCCCAGGCATTTTAATCATTTTTAATCATCTTAATCATTTTAATCTTGTGGCTGTTCTTAACTCTTTTATTGTAACTGCTGCTGCTAGCTTTGCTGTTTGTTTTTAATCTGTGGTTTTAAATTTTATATTTATATTGTATTGTATTTTATGGTTTTAACTGTTGTAAACCGCCCAGAGAGCTTCGGCTATTGGGCGGTATAAAAGTGTATTAAATAAATAAAATAAATAAATAAATAAATAAGTCATCTCTAAAACTCTCCTTGACCATTTCTGCAAGCACAGAGGATGCCCCAGGTTGATGGGGACAGAGATGAAGTACACATGTGTCTATAACTATAAAGATATAAAGTTATATAACTATAACTATAACTATAATTATAAAGGCTGTTATGTAACCGGAAAGACTGAGTCCTCCAGTGGAAACAGCTTTCCTACCCTCACTGGCCAATCATTGCTCTTACCTTCCGGGCATGGCTCGTTGCACTTTTCACACTTCTGCCTGGTGCCCACCGTCACTTCCTGGCTTCTCGGAGGACACACCAAAGTACAGGAGCCAGGCTCTGCGGCCAAGTAATTATCTGTAATCAGACGTAGAAAGCAAATGAGAGCTTATATTCAGCATATTCTAAACCAGTGTTCTCCAACCTTGGGTCCCCAGATGTTTTTGGCATAGCTGTCTGGGCATGCTGAGAGTTGTAGGCCAAAAACATCTGGGGACCCAAGGTTGGAGAACACTGGATTACATATATGTATGTAGTGTAGTGTTGCAAGGAGACAGATTCCAGTAAGACACACACAGTCACACACACACACACACACACCATAAAATTAGATGACAAAAGGTCTGTCAATAGAAGTTTCCAGCAACTCTTCCAGGCTTATAGCCCTCCCTGGAGTTTTTTCCAGACACTAATCATCTTAGAGAAGTGGCATAAGATCAGGGAAGGCTAGCATATTTAGTGGCTGGGTTAAGCTATGCAATGGGAAAAACATGACATAATTCCAACATGTCCTGGAAGCTACAACTGGTTATGGCTTCCCAGCATGTACATACCATGTGTACTCATGTTCTGCAGTTATCACATGTAATCATCTACATGGGAACTACATGCTATCCCCTACATTGAATATACCCATTTTTGTCATGTCTGAGGTGGTCCCAAGATGGCATTGGTCAAGTCTGTGTATCTCAGAGCCACTTCAAATGTTCAGAAAAAAAGCATATGGAACACTCCTTTCAGGACTGTACCACATCAGAGTGTGGGTTGGTAACTGCATGTTTGAACGGGCCTCCACATCTCAAAGCCCCTGCACATGGAAAAAATCGCATGTCAGGGCAGCAAAGCTAGAATTTCTCTCTTTGATCTGCTAGTTTTGTACATACAGGTTTTATGCTTTTTAAAAAGACTGAGGAATCATAGAATCATAGAATCATAGAATCATAGAAAAGTAGAGTTGGAAGGGGCCTACAAGGCCATCGAGTCCAACCCCCTGCTCAATGCAGGAATCCAGGTCAAAGCATCTCTGACAGATGTCTGTCCAACTGCACCTTGAATGCCTCCAGACTGGGAGAGCCCACCACCTCCCTAGGTAGTTGATTCCATTGTCTTATTGCTCTGACAGTCAGGAAATTTTTCCTGATGTTTAGGTGGAATCTAGGTTCCTGTAACTTGAGCCCATTATTCCGTGTCCTGCAAACTGGGATGAACGAGAAGAGATCTTTGCCCTCCTCTGTGTGACATCCCTTCAAATACTGGAAGAGTGCGATCATATCTCCCCTCAGTCTCCTCTTCTGAAGGCTAAACATGCCCAGTTCTTTCAGTCTCTCCTCATAGGGCCTTGTTTCCAGTCCCTTTATCATCCTTGTTGCCCTCCTCTGAACCCTCTCCAGTTTGTCTATGTCCTTCTTAAAGTGAGGTGCCCAGAACTGGACGCAGTACTCAAGATGAGGCCTAACCAGTGCCGAGTAAAGGGGAATTATCACTTCCCGCGATTTGGAAGCTATACTTCTATTAATACAGCCCAAAATAGCATTTGCCTTCTTTGCAGCCACATCGCATTGCTGGCTCATATTCAGTTTGTGATCTACCACAATTCCAAGATCCTTCTCACTTGTAGTATTGTTGAGCCAAGTGTCCCCCATTCTGTAACTCTGCATTTGGTTTCCTCTCCCTAGGTGCAGCACTTGGCATTTATCCCTATTAAATTTCATTCTGTTGTTTTCGGCCCAGCGCTCCAGCCTATCGAGGTCACTTTGAATTTTGTTTCTGTCTTCCAGAGTATTAGCTGTTCCACCCAACTTTGTGTCATCTGCAAATTTGATAAGCATTCCCTGTACCTCCTCATCCAAGTCATTAATAAAAATGTTGAAGAGCACCGGGCCCAGGACCGAGCCCTGTGGTACCCCGCTCGTTACCTCTCCCCAGTTTGAGAAGGAACCATTGATAAGCACTCTTTGAGTCCGATTCTTTAGCCAATTGTGGATCCACCTGATAGTTGTTCCATCTAGCCCACTCTTAGCTAGCTTACTAATCAAGATATCATGAGGCACTTTGTCGAAAGCTTTGCTGAAGTCCAGATATATAATGTCCATTCAACAAGGTGAATTCAACAATATAATGTCCATTCAACAAGGTGAACTCCCCCCCCCCCCCGGATTCTAACACATTCTTTTTCTGAACATTTCAAACTGCTCTGAGCTGCAGAGCAGGGAACCATATCCTCAAGCATATCAGGAAAGAGGTTTGGGGGTTGTGGTGGATAGCTCAATGAAAAAGATGCACTCAGTCTGTAGGAAGTGGTGAAAAATACAAATTCCATATTAGGAAAGATTAAGAAAGAAAGGGATAGCAAAAAATTAAGTGGCGAGCAGCATAATTATAGCACTATTATAAGTTAATAGTGCTGATGGCCACTGACTTAGGTGGCTTTAAAAGGGGATCAGACAAATCCATGGAGAAGAAGTCCTATCAATGGTTATTAGCCATCAAAACTAAAAATGAAGACTACATGTTTGGAAGCAAACATACCAGATGCTGGGAAACAAAACAAAACGTCAGAGATCTATTAGCACCTTCATGCCCCCTGCTCTTGGGCTTCCTTGAAGCCTTTGACTAAAAGGAAATAGGATGCTGGACTACAGGTGGACCTTTGGTCTGACCCAGCAAGGCAGTTCTTATATTCTAATGCAGTGTTCTCCAACCTTGGGTCCCCAGATGTTTTTGGCATAGCTGGCTGGGGCATGTTGGGAGTTGTAGGCCAAAAACATCTGGGGACCCAAGGTTGGAGAACACTGTTCTAATGCAAAGAGCCTATGTAGGAACACAGGCAACTGGTTCTTCTTCTGTTGGCCAAGCAAGGACCAACGACCAGGCTCCTGGTATAATTATCAAGCCATAAATACATGGCTGGACCATCCCAATGACTTCTTACCACCTGCCTATCAAGGATGTGGATACCAGGATTCCTGTTTTCTAAAAGACTGGACTGCATGTAGTTCCATATGACTCATCAGGCTAGATCCCATCCTTACCCTTGGAAGAGGAGAATGCTTTGTGGCATTTCTCCTTACTCATGATGGGGTGAGGGGTGGGGAGAGAAGAGACAAAAGCCTAGTTCTTGCTGAGGTGGTAAAAAAAACAGTGGCTGGGCTATACCACAGCTGACCACAGATAGGGATTCAAATGACTGAATGATCCTCCATATTTAAAGCAACTCTGTAAACAGAAAAGTAAGATGTCAAGCAGGGAGAAGGCACGAGAACCGGTTTAAGAACATATCAACAAACTGGAATGTGATCAGAGGAGAGTGAAAAGATTGTGGAGGGGCCTGGAGAGGAGAGGTTGAAGGATTGGGTATGTTTAGCCCGGATAAGACATGATAAAGAGGAACTAAGATTGCCATCTTCATATTTTTGAAGGGCTGCCACATAAATGATGAAGCAAGTTTAATTTCTGAAGCAAGAGGGTAGAACCAAAACCAATGGGTTCAAATGATAAGAAAAGGAAATTTGACTGAACATTAGGAAGAACATCCTGATGTTATGAGCAGTTTGACAGTGGAACAGACTGCCTTGGAAGGTGGTGGGCTTTCCTTCATTAGAGATGTTCAAGCAGAGGCAGAATGGGCACCTGTCAGAGATGCTGTAACAGTTCATTTCCTGTATCAGCAGAGTGTTAAGCTAGATGAACTTTGAGGCCCTTTCCAATTCTATGATTCTGTATGTAGGAGCATTCAATCATGTGACTCTCCACCTTCAGGTAGAAGTGAAGCATCCCAGACTAATAGAGCTTTTCTAAATGAGGCTATTAATCAGCTGTTAATCTGCTTATCTACCATCAGTTTCATCACAGAACTGAGATCAGAGCACTACACGAAGAGCATTTCCTTTCCTGCTTTTCCACTACATAACCTCTAGGTGGCACTGTGATACAGTGGAATAGCGCAAATGCACAAGTGAAAAAAGTGTTTTCTTTTGCTTTTACAATTAAATATTTTCCCTGCTCTTAAAAAAAAAAAAAACTTGCTGAAAGTGCTCTTTAGACACAGCAGTGAAACTGGAGGGTCACAACATCGTCTAAATAACTTATAAACAACCATGAGTAGGGAATGATGAGCACATGATAAATTCCTTGTGTAGAACAGGCCTCTGGCTTATGCTGGCTCAGCTTGTCTGAGCGTGGAAAGCTAAGCAGGGTCAGGCCTGGTTATTACTTGGATGGGAGACCCCTCCTCTAGTTTCCTGCATTGAGCAGGGGGTTGGACTCGATCGCCTTGTAGGCTCCTTCCAACTCTATGATCTATGAAATCTATGAAAAGCCCCCAGTCCCTCAGTAAGGACTAAGCAAAAGTTTGTAAATATTCCAGGGCATTTTCAGCCCCAAAATCTCCCCCCCCACACACACACACAAAAACATACACAGATATGCACACACACAAAACAAATGGGATGATAGAGCCTTACAAGGGCATTCAGTGACACAAGTTGCTCCAAAAGTGTAGCGCCCATCTGGATTAGTCATAGACTGATACATGTCTGGTATGTAGTTCATGAGAAATGGGCAATGCAGTTCGCAGATCCCACTGTGGTTGAAGTGCAGGCAGGCCTGGAGGAACAGAAAGGGGGCAGTTTGCTCATACATATGCTCATATGTGGTGGAGCTGCAAAAGCGTTTTGGATTTTTGGAATAAAATTTTTGTAGAAATTTCAGAAATAACTGGTTTAAATTTGGAGGTCTGTCCCAAATTAGCATTGTTATCAATAACGGAGAAACTGGTTTGTACCCAAGATATAAAGGAACTTATTGTAAACTTGTTAACAGCTGGGAGATTATTGATAGCAAGGAAATGGAAAGTCCAACATGTTTTTTCAATTGTTGATTGGTACAAGGAGGTATGGGACATTGCTGTAAATGATAAGTTAACTTGTTGTATTAAATGCAAAAAGGGACAATTAAAGAGAAATAATTTTAAGGAAATTTGGGGGGCATTTTTAGATTTTGTGCTAGTCAAGGGAAAAGGGAGCATGCCTTGTCAAGATATGTTTTTTGGGGAATATTGAGTAATAGGGGAATATAGAGGATAAATATTCTTTGGTCCTGTATGGTGAAGGGGACACTGTAGTCGTTATTTGTATGTTGGTATGGTTTTTGTTGTACCGGTATATTATTTGAAACTCTAAATAAATAGGTAAATAAAAATTTAAAAAAGAAAAGAAAGGGGGCAGTTTAAAAAAAGAAAAGAAAAGCCAAACACTTTGGGAGCGTTGTTGTTAGAAGCACAGCACGCAAAACCCCAGGGGACAACATTCTATGATAGTAGACATGTTAGTCTCTTGGGGGGGGGGAGCAAGAAAGCTTTGTGGCCCCACAAAGGCTCATTACTTCTGGCAACAAACTTTTGCAGACAAGAACCATTACTTTAAATGGCACAGCCTGTAATGCTGTTTCTTACATGTGTTCCCCTCTTCCAAATGGCGAGAAGTTCCAGGGCAGCACTACAGGGCTTAGATCCTTTTGATGGAGAAAGCACTGGAGCCTTATGGTGTCTTTGTAATATTTGCTTTACTTACAATATGCAGGTACAGCATACCTGGAGATAAACAAACACTCCTGCTGCAGGCAGCGGATACCCTGAGAGTCGAAGCCTGCATCACCAGTTCCCACTAACTCCAGCTAGAATTTCTCAGCTCGCACTCCCTGCCTGCCCCTGTCCCCCTGTCAAGGTTCCACTTGTACCAGGACCCCTTGATCAGCTCTTTAAAGATATTCTGCCTCTTTAAGAGCCCCTCCTGTATCAGGATGCCAATTTTCTGCCTTTTACCTTCTCTTCCCAGTAACATGGGATTAGGCCTTAGGCGTGGTGCAAAACACACTCCAAACAACTTGATGTTTAACAATAACTGTTTACTTTAGTAAATGTTGGAATAGTAGATTCACAATAACTTAAGGTAATTACACAAATAGAGCTGTACACTTTCAAAAAGCAGGTGTAATAGAAATAAAAGAAATAATAACGCAGTTCTCTCTAACCTAGCTACTCTTTCACCTGTAACCTCAATAGAGATTCCTTCCCAGCCTAGCCCTGGCTGTTCTGCATTTTTTCAGTGATATTCAGTCTCTGCTTCTCTGTCTGTCTCTGCTTCTTGGTGCCTGCAGTTCCTCTCCTCCACACTCTTGCAGCACAACCACACCTCTTTATATATTCTCCCACCAGGACTAGAAGGCTACAAACCTGTGGCCTCAAACTGGGGAAATGAAACTTAACTCTATTATGGGGGAAATGTGACTTTAACTCCATTTTTTGGGGAAAGGAAACTGTAACACCATGAGGGGAAAATGAAATGCCCCACTCCCATCAGGAGATGTTTGGGCCTACAGGCTTCAACCTAACTCAAGCCTGTGTAGGCCTCAATCCTTCACACACACCCGTTGCTCGCTCACCAGAGGCGTAGCGTGGGGGGTGCAGGGGGGGCCGGCCGCACCGGGCGCAACATCTGGGGGGGGCGCGCTCGCACTCGCAGCTCTCTGCCCCTGCCTGGCTCACTCACTCTCTCTGCAGTGCTGGCTGTCCTGCCCTTAATGTAAAGTGCCAAGGGAAACGCGCACATTTAAAAATAAAAAAAAATAGGGACTTCCAAGGGAAGACAACGGGGGCGGGGGGAGCCCTTATCACAACAGAATGTAACTTGTTTTCACGCCGCTCTGTATAATAACAAGCAGGAGTCGTCCCCTTGGCTAGAATATGAACAGTTCAGGCTTGTGTTTGCTTATCGAAAAGGGACGGTAAGAAAGAGATGAAGTGTGTGTATGTGTATGAGTGTGCGCGCGCGCGCGTGCCCGCCCGTGTGTGTGTGTGTTGTAGGGAGCGCGCACACACACGCACACACACACACACACACACACCAGTTACTGTCGGCAGGACAACCCAGTTTGCCCCTTTATCTCCGGGGCTCCCTGAAGCGTTGATGGAAGCGCTCTGACAGAAACAAAGCCCAAGGGCAGCCAGGCTCCTGTCAGCACCGCCGAGAGAGAGAGAGAGCGTCAGTCCGTCCAGAAGGGGGAAGCGAGCACCGCAGGTGGAGGAGGAGGAGGAGGAGGAGGAGGAGGAGGGGAGGGACAAAGGGCGGGAGGCAACTTCGGCGCAGGTGACACCAAGTTCGGCTTCTACAGCCCTTGTGTGCGTTTCTGTATTACCTCAGACGTTTTTCTCCTTCCCGCCTCCTTCAAAAAAAAAAAAAAAAAAAAAAACAAGCAACAACCAAACCGAAAATCCGAGGCGCTAGAATGCACCCGAAAGACAAAGTGGCTCTGGTAACCGGGGCAGCGCAGGGCATAGGCAAAGCCTTCGTCCAAGTGCTGCTGGACAAGGGCTGCAAGCTAAGTGCGGGGAGGGGTCGCTGTCACCGGACCGAGGGTCGTCGCGGTTTCTTGCTCGCTCGCCTCCTCCCTCACCTGCGCCTGAGGGAGCTGACACAGAAGCCTTTCTCAGAGTATGCAGGATCAACCCGGCGCCTCCTTTTTACTCACACTGCACCTACCTGGAAGCTACTGGTTTTCCTCTCCCTCCCCCCCCCCGCATTTACTGTAAACTGCGCAGCTTTGTGTGTGTATGGGGGGGGGGGGAGAGAGAGAATTATACCTGTTTCAAAGAATGGTGTCTTTGTGTGTGTAAACACACACACGTGCATATGAATGTGTGTATGCGCGCACACAGCATGGCTGTGCCTGTATTCATAAGTACTGTTGAAAATTATTCATATGTGTATGTATGAAAGCATCGTTGCAGTCTGTATGCATCTTTCTATAGTGTGAAATGGGTCATGTATGTGTATGTGGGCATACCTGTATCTATAGAAACACCAGGATAGATAGACTTGCAGTGCAATCCTATACATGTCCCACTAAATTCAACAGGACTTACTTCCTGGGAAGTGGGCTTTTCCCCTTCTTACTGCAATCCAACCCCTGCTTACTGTGGACGACATATAATAGCATGGCCCATGCTAGGTTACTACATTTGTAGATTTGTATTCATAGACCTGCTGAAAATGTGGAGAATGTGTAATGCATGTTCGCACTCAATAAAGTGTTTGAAAATAAACTTGTATTTAGATGCATTTTACTTTAATTACATCAGTATTTTCATAACAAACAATACATGTGCTTAGGGGGTAAGGGTTTCTTTAACTAATCTAGTGGAAGAGACTCGAGTGCTAAAATCCACGGGTTAGGGGGCGCAAATTACTTGCCTTGCCCCGGGTGCTGACAACCCACGCTACGCCACTGTCGCTCACGCCTGCTGAGTACTTATCTCAGACTCTCCACCCCTACTGGTGAATTGCTCATTTAACCATTAGCTCCCTTGATCAAAAGTCCATGGATCATCCTGGTCTATTAGTTAGCAATCTGCCACCTAAAAAAGAGATGGCGTGTCAGCAGCTGGTCACACCTTATTTTGTCAGGCAGGGAACTGAAAAGGCAGACAACTCAAGATGCGGACAAATTTCTGCTGGAATTCAGCCCTCTCACCTGCCACCATAGCTCTACCCCTGTTTTACCCCTGGCTCTATCCCCTAGCACAGGCAGCCGGGTCGACATTTTTGCAGCAGAAAACTGGCAACCCAGGTGATGCATGAGGAACAGTCACCCCGGCATCTGTGGGGAGCCTCCCCCTCAAGGCGCACACTCACCAGGCAGTCGGAGTGTTTGGGTCCCGTGCAGCCTGCCGCACACTGCTCGTGGCAACAGTCTGTGGGGCGCTGCCCCTTGCACCTCGGACAGCTGCTGGCGCAGATCGTGCTCGTCACTGGCAGGGGGGGGGGGCAAAAGAGAAAATGGGAAGGTAAGACGCAAGCCACCACACCTCCTTCAAACTGCATGGGGCTCCTTCCCTGCCGATCCCTTGCAGGAAAGGAAAAGCTGAATCCGGAGATGCGAGCGGCCCCATACCGTGGTGCAGCAGCCACTGTTAGGAGGCAGGCCTGTTGCTGCCGCCACAGAAGCCACCAAGCGACCGCAGTGTGAGCAGCACAGACTAGATGGGTCTCCCTGCTTACCTCTCCACCTCCCTTGGGTCACTCCCCAGCTCTCCTCCGGTTACTCCACTGCCTTTCCCGAGCCACCTCCCCTTACCCGGCAGCAGCAGCAGCGCTGGCATCCATCCATCCCTTCCTTCTGCTTTTTCAGTTGGCCAGGAGCACTTCAAAGGGAAGCGCTGCTCTCTCCAGTCATCTGCCATCTTGCCTCTCTAAGAATGTCTCTGGGCCCGTGAGGGGCCCAGACCCAGAGGCATTCAGGGGGATAAAGACGGCCTGCGGCTGGAGGCCAGCACTTCACTTCGAAGTCCTCTGAATTTTTAAAAAAATTAAAAAAACAACATTAAATCACAGGCATCAGCAGAGTACTTTACATTGCACATGAGGAAGCATCATGGGGCACGGGATATAGCATGGGGCACAGGATTCAACTTCCCAAGAAACTTGGCTTCCATGAAAGGAAAAGGGAAGAAAAGATGAGTGGTAAGTATGACTGGGTTCGCACGACACGACAACCCACTGTGTCTTGCGAACCCAGGATGGGCTTGTCAGGATGGCTTATTTTGGGGTTATAAGCCCAGGACTATCCACTAAGAGTGGCAGCAGATCTCAAGCAGGGGTCCTTCCCAATCAGGGATCTTTACCTGGGAGCCTTGAAACGGACTGAACCGGGGACCTTTGACCTGCAAAGTGCCTGCTCTACAACTGTCGGAGATCTTGTGTAAACCTGCACATTTTAGCACATTCCTTCACCAGATCCCAAACAGCTGCTACTCATACTTACATGTTTGACAACTCTCTTTTGCTTCACCCCAGCAGTGGCTATTGGGGCAGATTCTGCTACAGTCTGGGCCTGGTGGGTGGGGAAACAGAGACCTCCTTAAAGCAGGTAATACATGTGAAATGGGAAGAGAAAAACAGACCTGAAACAGATCTGGGATGTGCTGGCTGGGAAGCTGCAAGAATAAGCCGTGAAGGCTATGTGTAAACCAGGGCAGAATGCAGTAGCGGGTACACAATTCAGCTTCCTGAGAATATCTGCTTTCATTTGTTTTTAAAATAAGTTTCTAGCCCTTATGAATGCAAAGGGAAGCTTGAAAGTCTGTGTGGGCTATGCCGGCTGAAGCCTCAGATGTCAGAGAGGTAGCTGAATAAGGTTGTCAGTGACTGAGGGCTTCAGGGTTCTGCATGGCTCATCGCCCCCTCCCCCCGGCAACTAGTAAAACAGTTATGGGGAGGGTAAATCATGCAAAATAGAAAAATGCGGAATAAATTACACAAAAATAAGAGAACTTATGCAATTTTCTCAGCTTCCATAGATTATGCAGAATGTAGAACTTGGCCTTTCCTGTTACAGAATTTGAGTTGCTTGAACGCGGAATACGCTCAGCCCCTGTGGTAGCTGGGGGTCCAAGGGGTGCAGGGTTGGCCTGCCAAGGGGGCAAAATGATGTCACCCAGGCCAGAAGTGGGGGATTCCCAGAATGCTGGGGTTGATTCAGGCAGTCTCAATGAAACGGCAGTGGTCATACAGAAACTGCGGAGGGAGGAAGTTGGTGCGAACAGTGCACCGCTTGCTCACCCAGCCTCACTGACTGTGGAAAGGGCCAAAGGCAGACATAAAGAGGGCAAGCAATAATCTGCTGAGGAGACAAAATTGAGGACCCCTTGGTTTGCTTGCTTGCTTGCTGGTTTACAGTTTTTAGAACTTGCAGTATGAAAATATACTTGAAAGTGAGCGGGTTCACACCACACGTTAAGCCTCCATAGGTTAAGTGGCAGAGTGGCTTAGTGTGTTGTCTGAACCCTACACGGTGGTTTATAAGCCAACCTGGTGTGACTCATAAACCACCCTGCTAAGCCACGGCTCGCAGTAAGGTTAAGAAAACTCTAGTAGGTTTAGTGTGTTGTCTGAACCCAGACGACGGGCGAACCCACCGAGAAGCCAAAGAGGCACAGAGCCCCCTTGGCAAGAGAGTGGCCAAAAAGGGCCCGCCGCTCTTGCCAAGGGGCTAGCAGAGGGTGCTGTCCACTCCCCGCCCAAACTTTAAAAAAAAAGAGTAAAGAAAATAGTCAGCGGTGGGCTATGAAGTTCCAATTCGGCATGGACACTTGTCTGAATGGACGCAGTATCCATGCCAAAATGGAACTTTCTAGCCCACTGCTAACTTATTGCTTTTACATTTTTGTTTAAAAGGTTGGGGGCGGGAGTGGAAAACACCCTTTGCAGCAGAATCTTTGGGGTGGGGTGGGGGCTCATGTCCCCCTGGGCTGCCCTCACTTTCCCAAGTGTGGATAACTCAGAGGTACAAGCCCCCCCCACTAACCTGCAAGCCCCCCCCAAGATCCTGCAAAAAAAAGAGTTTTTGGGGGACACCCCCTCATCAATTCCCCCCCCTTCCACACAGGATCCCCAGGGGTTTTGGGAAGCCCCAACTGTCCCCTCAGTTTTGCCATTGACCCCAAGTCTATAGCACCTCGGGAAGTGGCAAAACCAGAGGGAATCCCCTGTGCTGGGGGGGGGGGGATTAGCGCAAATGACAGTTTTGAGGAGGGGGGATCGGTGCTCCTGCAGTGCATCCTGGGATACCTGCAGGAGGACTGATGAGGGAACAGGGCAGCGTAGATGGCCAGGGAACCCTGCTGTGCCCAATCAGTAGTCGGGCACAGCTGGGGGCCCAGGCAAATTTAAGCCTTTCACAAAGGCTTCAGAGCCTCTGTGGGCTTAAAGTGTTGTGTGAACCCTGCCAGTGTAGACAATACCCACTGAAATCACAGAAGCAAGACAGTAGGAATATGATTTCCAGGGTCTTGGGTACTCTCACCATGGCTAGCAAGAACAGAATAGATTGCGTATAATAAGCAAATACAGTATCTGCCAATTAGCTGTATTTCCATAACTTATAGAGGTTGCAGAATTCAGCTTGTTCTGGCGGCAGAATTCTTATTTTTACCACTTAGACCACATGGCTCTCATCAAAAACTAGAACCTTGAATTTAATGAAATAAGAAACTGGCAGAGAAATGAAGCACTCGTGTGATGTGCTCCAGGCAACCCCGCCTCATAAATACAGGATTGATTTCAATACAGAACTCTACATCCCCAGGCAGTCCAGAGATGCTTACACGTCCTGCGGCGGCGGCTGCTGACCTCTATGTCATTGCGCACATTGTATTTGTGGAAGATCGCTTCCCAATTGATGGTCTCCTGGAAGCACAGCTGTGGGTTCCTGTCTATGATCACCCCACCTTTCAAGATCTCTGAAAGAGAAAACAGGGGGAAAGAAAGGGGCAGCGAAGATCAACGGGTAGCACTTTGTGCTTGTTTGCTTCCTAGGGAGTGCTTTGTGCAGTCTACTAATCTACTTCAGTACTCTTTGGGTGAGCTGGAATAAAAATATATTTGGCATTTCTTGAGTGCTTTCAGAGCAGTCCTAAGCCCCGGATCCGCTGGCTGCAGGGCTTAGGATGGGGTGGGAAGTGCTTCCCCTTTGGCAGAGAGGAGCTCCACCACCAGGGAGAGCGCACACACCGCAGGGGACTCCGTTACGCCTGTGGAAAACTCTGTGGGTATAAAGCTGCGGCCAGTGGTGTCCCCACCAGTGGCTGGCTCCAAAATAGGCTGTTCCAGGAGGCAGCCTTAGATCTACTGAATTCAAGGACCCTCTGTTCCCTCACAAGGTGGGGAGGACAATCTCCCCCCAACCTGTCCTGGCAGGCATGAGTCAGAAGGACTTTGGAAGGGGCAAAGTATCTGCCACTTCCCTCCCCTCACTTTAGGATTGTGCTGCTGCTGCTGCTGCTGCTGCTGCTGCTGCTATTATTATTATTATTATTATTCCATTTCTATACCACCCAATAGCCAAGGCTCTCTCTGGGCGGTTTACAACTACAGTCATGCCTTGGATTGAGAGCATAATTCATTCCGGAAACGTGCTTGTAATCCAAAACACTCTTATATCAAAACAAAATCCCCCCAAAAAAAATTTGTACAGAGATTTTTAATTTAAGCCGTACTACAATACTTGTATTGCAAGACGTCGCTTGTATATCAAGTCAAAAAAAATTAAATAAATATTTAAAAAATTGCTTGTCTTGCAAAACGCTCTCAAACCAAGTTACTTGCAATCCCAGGTATTACTGTACATATAATCAGTTAACAACAGTCTTCGTAACAAGAGTGACGGTGCCTTTTTTATCTTAAAACTAAAGCAGAAAAAGGTTGTTTTCGACAGAAGAAGAACATGTGAAGGGTTTTAATAAGAAGATTGGTTGCTGAATATTGGACTGGACAGAGATGGCTAGGCTAAATCTACGTTATGAATTAAAGAAAGAAGAGTTATCTTTATGATTTTGCTTATTTTTGGAATAATAGAAAAAAGGGAAAAAATCTTTTTATACTGGTCATGTAAGAGAAACAAATGTTAAAAATAGGTCACAAATGTTAAGGGTTTTCCTATTCATAAAAGTTAGAAAGTTTTAAAACAGAGGGAGGGCTTTAGGATTTTGAACAAGGAGGGTTCGAATCTGAAAGGGATTGATGTGTTCAGGCCTGTGGCTCATGCTGGTTCAGCTTGTCTGAGTGTGGAAAGCTAAGCAGGGTCAGGCCTGGTTATTACTTGGATGGGAGACCCTTCCTCTAGTTTCCTGCATTGAGCAGGGGGTTGGACTTGATGGCCTTGTAGGCCCAACTCTATGAGCTATGAATCTATGAATCTATGTAAATGATTGTGAAGGATCTTAATGGATGAAGGGATAGTGAAGAGGCCGGATCTGGAAGAATAAAATAAGGTTATATGTATTAGCAATAGGTTAGAATTTGAAATGCAACCATGATGTCATTGTTACAATGTATGGATCACTGTTGAAATTTGAGAAGGAGAATAATTAAATGGATTCCGATAAAATGGGCTAAAAATTTTGGGGTGTGAGGTATTGTTGAAAAGGGTTGAAACTTATATTAAGTTCAATTATGGAACTTTATTAATATGTATGAGTAGAAAGGCCTAATATTGCTTATAATAGAAGAAGGACAATGGATTAGACTGAGAGCGCTAGACTTTCGTCGTTATCTAGAAAAAAGTTAATATCTATGTTTATGGCTGAGTGGAAACCTCTAACAGGCTTTTTGCAGAAATTAGGTAAATAAGGATCTATCTATTGGTGAGCTGGATGAGTAAGAAGAAAAATGTTGGACAATAGAAAAAAGAGAAACTTCTTTGTTATTATAGAGTAAGAGTAACTATTATTACTTATATTTGCTGTGGATAAAAAATCAGAAGTTCATTCTAGTTTAACTTGCTTAGTTTAGTTTGTTGATTGTTCTATGTCAGTGTTCTCCAACCTTGGGTCCCCAGATGTTTTTGGCCTACAACTCCCAGCATGCCCCCAGCCAGCTATGCTATGCTGGCTGGGGCATGCTAGGGGTTGTAGGCCAAAAACATCTGGGGACCCAAGGTTGGAGAACACTGCTCTATGTGTTGTACTGTTTGTCTGTGTTTCATTTTTTTCTAAATAAAATTTAATTTTTTATTTTTTTTTAAGGATTGTGCTCTCAGTGCTACCTTCTCCATCCTGGTGCCTTCCAGATGGGTTGGACTGCAACGCCCACCCTTCTCAGCCAGCATGGCCAATGGCCATGTGACTCCCCGTCAGTCACCTGCAGTCTCTATGGTCCATCCTACCACCTCAGCATTCTAGCATCTCATTCCTCCTCCACTTGAAGGTGTACATTGGGTCTGTCTGACTGTGTCCCCAGCCTAAAACATGCCCCAGTCTTCTTTTTACAGCATGCAGGGGTTCCACAGTAGTCATGCTTTATGTAGGGATTGGGCCCACTCTTCCTACAAAGGAGGATCTGGGAACAGATTCTGAGTCTGACAGGGAGGAGGAGGAGGAGGAGATGGAGGGGAGGGAACCTGCAGCTGGTTCCCCAAGGCCAGCGGACTTAGAGATAAGCCCAATAGTCAGTGAGGATCAATCCGTGTCAAATTCCGTGGGAAAGCAATCTGAGCTCTCTGATCAGGAGGAGGGTGAATCAAGCATCGCTAAGCACACCACCACCACCACCACCACCACCACCACCACCCCTGGGGTCAGACATCAGCTAAGCAGGATGGACCAGCTGAGAAGTGTCAGGCACTCCAAGAGATTGGCCCTTAAGAATAAGGAACCGCCTTAGGGGTGTGGGTAATTTGAAACTGGAAGGAAGGAGAGGTTTCTTTCCAGTAGGGATGTAACCATTCGCCCCGCGCGGGCGTAGCAGGCCGAAATCGGCCCTGCTCACATCCGCGCGGGGCTCATGCAGGCCTACTGGGCCTACCTTTTCCAGCGGCGGCTTGCCTCTCCACGGCGAGCCGCCCGCGCCGGTCCTTTCGCATCACATCCGGTCCCGGAAGTGACGCAACGGGCGGGACCCTGCGCAGGTGTGCTGGACCCCCATGTGATGTATTGCGCCTGCGCAGGGTCCCCGTCACGTCCCTTCCGGGGCTGGATGTGATGCGACGGGACCAGCGCCGGCGGCTCGAGCGGCGTGGAGAACTGCTCCGCGCCGCTCAGAAGATCGAGGCGGGGGGCCGCCCCCACGGAGAGGCGAGCCGGCGGAGAGGCGAGCCCCCCACAGGTTCGTGGCAAATCCCTAGCTTCCAGTTTGGAATCAACTTATCAGCAATAGGGCAATCTTCCGTAATGGCTAGTATTCTAACTAAGCTTGTTTCTTTTGTGATTGATTTCTGCAATCAATTTGTACTTCTAAGCCAGTTTGCTAGGCTTGCATTTTTCTAATAAAGCTTTTTAGTTAGAAGCCATTGTTTGTATCTTCTTGGAAAGAGGAGGGGAAGTACAGCCCCAACTCACAAGTTCCTACGCAGGGAAGTAAATTGGGAAGATAGAAAGTCTGAGAACAGCTGGTCTAGATCACTGCAGCATCAGTGCCATGAATTGCACAAGCACAGGGTTGTGCAAGACCTGGCTACATCATAGATTCAAGCCTCCACTCCAGCCTGCCTCTCCTGAACTACATTGCTTCCAGCTCTCTGGCTCAGTAGAATAGAAATAAAAATACCCCATGGCAGATGCAGCTGTGTGCATATTGTAGTGCACGCTAACTAGAATGACAGTGTCTCATACTCTGGATTTGACTTGTGGCACCCTTGCCAAAAAAAGGTTGGCCACCACTGGTCTAGATCCTGGAAACAAACAGCAAAAAAAGGAAATAAAGACCTAAAAAAAACCCAATTAACTGAGTTATGCAAATAAAGATTAAAGACAAATGTTTCAGACTAAAATCTTTTCTCCATAGTTCAATATGCAAAAAATATTATTACAATGTCATTAAAATCCAGTATATAAAGAAGTTGCCAAAGCAACTCTTGGGAGATATTTCTTTTTATAGCATTGCCAATATGAAAGCAATCTATTACATTAAACAGCTTGGTCTCCTCTAACATAGTGGCCTGCAGTTATGGAATGGTTTTTAAGATAGTTACAGCATAAAACCACTGAAAGAACCATGCCTGGAGAACTTAATTGTTAATGGTGTGTGTGTGTGTGTGTGTGTGTGAGAGAGAGAGAGAGAGAGAGAGAGAGAAAGAGAGACCAAGACCGACCTAGTTCACACCTAATGATAACCCAGAATACAGATTGAGTATGGGTTGTTGTTGAATAGTGAGTTGTAGTTGCATGTGAACCCTGCGCTATGGTTTAACCATGGGCTGTTAACCACAAACAACTCAGAGTTCATAACCCAACAACAAACCATGGGTTCTCTTCCTGGGTTGTTTGTGGTTATCAACCCATAGTGAAACCATAGTGCAGGGTTTGCACGTAACAACAACCCATGATTCAACAACAACACACAATTCAAAGACAACCCATACTCAACCGATACTCTGGGTTGTCACTATATGCGAAGAGAGAGAGATCTGTTTTATACTATATCTATGTCTAATACTGCCTATATTGCAGATCTGATGCAATTTGAGAAGCGATATTTGCAGCAGGTTTTGTGCATGTGGAATCAAAGTTTGACACTAGATCCTAGCTAATCCAGGTTCACTTGTCAAGAGGTTCATTTTGCTCACTTACAGATACTGGCCTGGATCCAAATTTAGTTGCACTTACGTACCATTGAAATCAAGGGACAAGTGAGTCATGATTTCAGTGGAATCCCAGTGCTTGGTCTGGCTCCAACCGAGCCTCATCAACACCTACTGCCCTATTTCTGCGAAACTGCCCAGCCCATTGTGGCGGAGCGACAGGCAGAAGCCCAGGAGGGCCAACCTGAGCATTCCAGAGGCTCTGATTGGTTTAAGCGGAGAGCATAGAACCCCAGGGAGTTGGCAGTTAGAGGGGGGGCGGTTGTGTTGTGAGAGAGTGGGTTGGAAGGAGAGATGGAGTGGGAGGTACGTAGAGTAGGTAGGGAAAAGGTGGTACTGAAGAAAAGAGTTCAGACAAGAAAAACTAGTAATTAAGTTGTGAGAAAGCAAACATGAAGAAGTTAGTGAAGAACACTTCACAGGAGTTTCCGCTTAGGGAGTGAAGGACCTTCTGTCTGAGGAAGAAGGTGAAGCTCTGGACTAGCGAGAAGGATAGCTAAGTTCCTTGTTCTTCTAATACTGTAACTTCAAGTAACCAAGCCAAGTTGATACAGAAAAGCACTGTCTAACACCTGCCTACTTTTAACCTGAACTTAAGTAAAGAACGAGTTTGAACGTAACCGTTGAAAATTCCAAGTTATCTGTTCCTGAGTTGAAGATCAGTTTAGAGACTTTGTTAGAACAATAAATCAATCTTTTTTTTTCCAAAGTTCTAAGTGTCCAGAGTCGTGACTGGTGGACAGGAAAGTAAGAAGGGAATTAACGGAGGGGCGCCCTACTTCAAGAAATCAAATAAAAC
Source organism: Shinisaurus crocodilurus (assembly GCA_021292165.1). Classification (NCBI taxonomy): domain Eukaryota; kingdom Metazoa; phylum Chordata; class Lepidosauria; order Squamata; family Shinisauridae; genus Shinisaurus; species Shinisaurus crocodilurus. Next base: position 267,473,746 of record CM037877.1, on the reverse strand, counting down.
AAACCGCTCTTAAGAAAGACAAACAAATGTGGGTGAACAGCTACATATAAGACCTAAGACATATAATCGGCTAACACAGTTTACGAAGACGGAGCTCTCGCCAGCAGTCTAGAGCAGTGTTCTCCAACCTTGGGTCCCCAGATGTTTTTGGCCTACAACTCCCAGCATGCCCCAGCCAGCTACGCGGGAACCCTCCTATGCTGGCTGGGGCATGCTGGGAGTTGTAGGCCAAAAACATCTGGGGACCCAAGGTTGGAGAACACTGCTCTAGAGAGACACATTTAGCTGTGTGGGAAAAGAAGACAACTTAAAGTCTGAAGTGACCAATACAAGGTGGCACTTAGTGAGAGTGAAGTACATTAAGGGTGTGAGGTTGGAGGAGTGGTCCTGTCCGCTACACCCCTCTCTTCATACCTGCCAGTTTCACCATGCCCAGCTCCCGTAGCCCCACGTGCCCACTGGGGTCAGCATTGTCAAGGACGGCCAGGGCATACTTTTCTTCGTACAGCTGGGTTCCCCGAATGATCAGGAGGCTCTCCAGGTGCAGATGACGTACATGGTTCTTGGCAATCAGCACATGCCCCTGGACCTCTCTAATGTCCTGAGCGAGGCAAAGAGACAAAGAGCAAGGAATCAAGAAGAGAGAGAGAGAGCAAGGAATCCTCGTTCCGTAACACTGATTGCTGTCCAAAGTTCATTTAGACCAGGGTAAGGGAACCTGTGGCCCTACAGATGTTGCTAGGCTACAACTTCTAGCATCCCTGACCATTGCACTTGCTGGAGGGTTGATGGAGGGTTGTAGTCCAAGAACAGCTGGAGGGCCACAGGTTCCCCACCCCCGATAGAACAACCATGCAAGAGAGATGGGACCATCCATGCCTACCCAAGCCAAACCACAGCGTGCTACAAACACAGAGCAGGGATATCATTTAGGGAGAGTCATCATGGGACAAGTGATTCACCTTTGCAATTGCTTCCTCAGGAGCACGTATGTATAGCTCTGGCAGTCTCCCTGGTTCTGCACACTCGGAGGCTATTGTTATTCAACCCATTTGTTTACTTATGGATTTACATAATTTGTATACTGCACCTGGAACATAAATTTAGGTGCCCGGGACAGCTAGCAAAGTAGTGATGCATACAATAAAAGTACAATTTTAAAAAGCAAATAAAATGAGGAATGCAAAGTAACACAACAAGAGTCCTTTCACATAGCCAGTAAAAATAAAAACCACTCAAAGTTCACACACACACACACACACACACACACACTAAAAATTGCCCTTCTTAGAAGCCTGGGAAAACAGAAATGTTTTTTTTTGCCTGGAGCCTAAATAATGGTAATGAGGCAGTCAGAGGCGGACTGCCTTGGGGAGGGCATTTCAAAGGCTGAGAGCCACTACTGACAAAAGGGTCACTGCCCACCATATGTCCAACTGTAGGGGTACCCAGGGAACGGGCCTTAAACGACAGTGGATGGGTCAGCCTGGAAAAGGTGGTCCAACAATTACCTGGGTCCTGAGCCATGTAGGGCTTTAAATACTTAATCATTTTAATCTTGTAATTGTTTTTAATTCCGTTATTGTAACTGCTGCTGCTAGCTCTACTGTTTGTTTTTAATCTGTGGTTTTAAATTTTATATTGTATTTTATGGTTTTAACTGTTGTAAACCGCCCAGAGAGCTTCGGCTATTGGGCGGTATAAAAATGTATTAAATAAATAAATAAAAAACAAATAAATAAATTAAAGGTTAAGGCCGCGATGCCAAACGGTGCTCGATTATAATTGTTATACATAAGTTAGCCATAACAAATGCTCTTAATACTCACTGCTTTTTTTCTTTCTTTTTGGCAACTGACTCCTAAATCTATCCAAGAGCAACCCTTGCTGTGATATCTGCCCTGCTCCCTTCCATCTCCTGCCACTGAAATTTGAAACCGTGTACCTCGAGAGAGGCAAATCGCTCAGAAAGCTCAAGCAAGCAGGCCAAACCACATTCTCCAGAACACTTTTCTGGAAATGTCACGAGTCTCCACTTACTTACGTTACTATTATTCATGAAAGGAAAAGAAAAAAGCGTGAATGGGTCTAAAGCTCTTACTCATTCTCCCAGCATTCCTTTAAGAGAGATCACTACTGTTTGCCATTTTACAGATGGAAACTGAGGCTTAGGCTGCCCACAGCTACTCAATGAGTAGGCATCTAAATGCAGATTTCATGGGCCACGGGTGGCAACATAGCCCTGCTCACTTTTAGCAACACCTTACCATGTGAAACAGTTCTGCTGTGGGAAGAACTAAATGTGGAATCATTATGGCACAATGTGACTCCTGAACTCCTGGTGAGATGTATTTTCTAACTCCTGGCATTCAACTTTCCCTCTCGAAACTCTAACTGAAGAGAAGGAGGGATCGCCAAACCAGGAGCAGAGGCACCTGCCTTCCCTGTTTCTTCTTCCTCTCCCCAGGCTCATGCAAATAAAGAGAGGCCATCTTGAGAACACGTTATTTACTTCCTGCATCACACCTACCTTGAGAAAAGAGGTGTCCACATCTGCTGGCAGGTGTGTGATCTCCAGGTTGCCTTGCACCACTTGACAGTGCTCATAGAGCCGACGGAGAGTTGCATGGTGGTTTTCTGGGCTGGAGGGCTGCTGCAGCTTCATGTCTGTCCCTGTGCAGACTGTAAGAGAACAGAAGAGAAATGCCAGTAAGGTTGAACTCAAGAGGAGAGGGAGACCCCACCACCAAGGAACAAGATTTTAATCTGCTTGGCTGTGGGGCAGGGGAGAGATGTCTAGTTACTTAGGAAACTAAGCACAAGTCTTACTTGTTATAGGCTCCTTTTGGGAGGCTGGGTTTAAGCTAGTATGGGTTTACAATGTAAAATGTTCCACATATATACACACACCAATCAATATACATTATCAGGACTGTGCATATTCTGAATCTGAAGATACCCCCGACAAAGGTATAGAATTTGGAATGGGGCAAAGAAATCACCACCTTGAGAATCTCAGTTTTCTCTCTTCTACTTTTAAAAAGAACATTCCTCGCCCTTAAGACTGCTCAGATGAACCAAGAAGTATGTGGGCAATCCTCTGTAAAATCCCAGAAACCCAAGGGAGAGCCGAACAGGATTTCCAGTGGAAAAGCTTCAGTGCCCTGTGTAATTTTCTTGCCTTTCCTGTGACTAGCAGAAGCAGAATAAATTAGACAAGATAAACAGATATGTACAAATTTGATTAATTTGCACAATTTCATAGACTACGGAATTCAGTTTTGCGGGGGCACAGGACAATCCTTTTTAATTGAGTATACAGAACCCTGCTATTTATTGACAAACTGCCCCCCCCCAATAAAACACTATGGAGGTTGAAAATAAAATAACCTTGTTATCTGCCAAGTACCAGAACCCTGTAAGCAACAGATTGCACCACAGTAATACCTTGGATTACAAGTAACTTGGTTTGAGAGCGTTTTGCAAAACAAGCAAAATTTTAAATATTTATTTATTTATTTTTTACTTGATATACAAGCGTCGTCTTGCAATACAAGTACTGTAGTACGGCTTAAATTAAAAATCTCTGTACAAATTTGGGGGGGGATTTCATTTTGATATAAGAGTGTTTTGGATTACAAGCACGTTTCCAGAACGAATTATGCTCTCAATCCAAGGCATGACTGCATTTACAAACTTTAAACCTGACTTGGGGGAGCCGGAGAGAGTGGGGGGGGGCAGATTAGGAGCAGGGGGGAATCGGGGGTTGGTTTAGGAAACTAACTTTTGCCTTTCCCCCTGTAGCATATGGCTTTTTGAGCTCTAGGGCTGAGACCTATTTTTCTGGAAAGACTTCTGTGGCTTTACACAGCTATGTGGCAGGTAAAATTCCAACAGGTGATATTCCCTCCATCGCGTGCCCATGCTGGGGAGATATAAGAAGCAGTGCTGGATGCTAATTGCATATACTGGCTTGAACTAAGCGGCTTTTTTTGGCTTCAGGAATCTAGCATGCAGCTCATTCCCAGAGCTTGGAATCCACCCAAACCTTTCCAAGCCAAGCAAGAACTTCTCTGATCTTTTCAGAAAGCTGGATACTTCCTGTGTCTCTCCCCCATTACTGAAAACTCAACCAACCAGCATTCATGTTCCCACGTACATCCACTGCCTCAATAAAAATCCTCCCCCAGATTCTCAATACCAAACACAACACAGAAATATCCATTTCTACAGGAAATGCCAGGCTCTCCTTTTAACTTGATGGCTCATTTCAAGAACTTCCTATCGATTTCCTGCATGACTCCAATTTGTTCCGGCAGCCCCGCAACTTAGGAATTGTTACTCCTCATCAGGAGTTACTCCCTGAAACATGATACGTTTTGAAAAACTTGATATTCAGGAGGCATGAACTGATTGCGTTTTTTTTAAAAAAAGAACTTCTCATTCAGAGTTAACATTCGGTGATGACCTTTGGTTTTTCATAGAAAATAGAAATAAATGAAGCCAATTGGGAAGATTCCCCATAAACTTTGGAATAAACCAAGAGGCTGATGGCCCTTATGTAAATGTCCTTTAATACACAGATATAAAAGCAACTCAAGTAGGTGCTTTTTTTTTTTAAAGACACAATGCATTTTGAGCATGTACTCACTTCATGAGGGGATACAGGAAGTACAAGTGCGATCTACAAAAATAAAAATACTGTACTGTGGAGTGCTTCTGTTCAGGGTGGCAGCCAGCCAGCCATGCCCAATTCCAGGATACTCCATTCCATTCCTCCCCACCTTTTCCAATTATTTCCCCCTTCCAACAGTCAGTCAGCATACTCCATTCCATTCCTCCCCCACCTTAGTTTCCACACACACCCAAAGGTTCCCCCCCCCCCGATTTTGGCAAGCCTTGGGGTTTCCCGGAGCCTACCCAGACCTCCCTATTGTGCGTAGATGGTGCCATTTTGGTTATATAACGATTTGCACTCAGAGAATGAGTTCACTATTAGAATATAGGATTTTGTAATATGGTTCCTTAATTAATAATTAGTGTATTTCACTGTAAGAGTCACAGAAAGTTATGAGTACTAACTGCTGATGGAACTAGATGCCACGGAGGCCTTGTGTCTGCCACAGAATGCAGCAGCACCACGTACGTCTCCCCCTCCTCTTTCCCTTGGTAACGTCTACTAAGATGAACATGACTTCACCTCTTGCAAATTTCCCTAGCTTTGCAAGGAACAGCCAATGAAATGCAGTGGAGTTGGGGGAAAGTAGCAACACAGTGGCATCACATTACACATTTTGTCTTACTAGACATTACTGGGGATGCAATGAGGAGATACAAGCCTGTTGCTTCTGTCAACGGCCAGACCACTCTAGTTCTGGCTGCGGTTCATAGGCCTCACTTTTTGTGACCCTCAAATAACAGAGGAAGCATCTCATAAAACACTTATGTCCCCAGAGATAAAGAGTATAAATGCTTAATACACATTGGGATTTGGTTTTACTCTTGCTACGATGCCTATAAATCTTGGGCCAACTTGTGTGACTGAAGCAGCACATCAAGTATGTTAGTTGAAGGGATACATGCACAGGTCATCACAGGTCATGGACAGAGTGTTCTCATCTAATCCACATTTGTTGCTGTATCAACCTGGGGAAGAAAGGATAGTTGTCAGAGGCAGGGATGCATGAAGACGGCTTCTTCTTCTTCTCATTCCTCTCCTACCGGAGGTTGGACATCATCATGGCTAAACAGTCTTTAGATATGGCCACTCTAAACAATGATGTTGTATTGCCCCCAAACCATTCTTTACGGGTTTTCAGCCAAGTGTGGCGTAGTGGTGAGAGTGTTGGACTGGGACTCGGGAGATCCGGGTTCTAGTCCCTGCTCGGCCATGAAACTCACTGGGTGACTTTGGGCCAGTCACTGACTCTCAGCCTAACCTACCTCACAGGGTTGTTGTGAGGATAAAATGGAGAGGAGGATTATGTAAGCCGCCTTTGGTTCCTTGCAGGGAAAAAGGCGGGGTATAAATATAATAAATAAATAAAGGCCGTCTCCTTCTTCCTACACTTCTTTTCCCATTTATTTCCCCTTGTATAATCAACTGCAACAATCTATATTTTTCATTTCTCATTATATGACCAAAATATTCTACTTTTCTGCGTTTTATGTTTCATAATTTCTTGATCTTTACACATTCTCTTTATTACTTCCTTGTTGGTCACCCGCTCAGTCCATGACATTCATAACACATTTCAAATGCTTCCATCTTTTTTATAGTGGTCTGTGTTAAAGTCCATGATTCCATGCCATACAGCAGAACTGAAAATACGTAGCATTGTACAGTGCACATTCTCAAGACTAATTTTAAGTTTGTTACATATTACATTTTTCATCTTAAAAAAGCTACTCCGGGCCACCTCTATTCTAACTTTTATTGCATTATTAGGATCCCACTGCTCATTCAACCAAATTCCAAGATATTTATATTTATCTACCTGGTCCACATTTTCATTTTGAATTTTTAACTGTTTTTCTTGGACTACTTGCTTTTTACCAATTACCATGCACTTGGTTTTTTTAACATTCATTTTTAGACCATGTTCATTACTTACTTTAGTCTTCACTGACTTTATCAAGTAATCTTTGTAGACCATCTAAATTGTCACAGTATTATTTAGATGTAGACCATCTAAATAATACTGTGTATTATCTGCATATTGAATGCTATTGATAATCTCTCCATTAACAACGATACCATCATTTAAATCAGCAAGCGCTTCTTTAAACATGTTCTTGGAGTACAAATTAAAAAGCAATGGTAAAAGTGTACATCCTTGTACATAAAAATAAATGTACATAAAAAGATTGAGGAAGTAGCAGGTATATTTTAAAAATGACAATGTCCACTACTGGTAGGCAGGAATAATTCTCTGATACTTGATGTCAAGGGTAAATTGTAGTGAAGACTGCGATCTTTGCAAATTCTGATATGAACTGACCTAATCAACACATCCTGGACTAATGTGCAAATTAGAACTTCGTTATCCACTGGCTTTCCCACTTCCCAAATCTTCCGACACAGTTCTCAGTGCAAAAAAAATGATCAATATAAGTTTAGAAATGCATATTTAAATGAGAATTTTCATGCAGATTAAAGAAAAAGTTCACGCATTAATGTGGAAACAGGGTGGAATAGACTTATAGCTAAACACATGCACAAGAGAGACAGACTGGAAATAGACTGCTTTGCCCATCACCTTATCATGAGTCAAGGTGAGGCGGCTGTTTCAGCCTACAGCTGTTGGGCTACTTCAAGGGAGACAGACAGATCTGAATCATACTGTGCAATCCACTAGGAAGTTCTCCTATACACATCCTATTGAAATATACAGTTTCAGTTCATTTTAACTGAGTTTGGGCAGAATAACTTCCTGGCAGATTGTGCCCCATTTTAATTAGTGTGTATGTGAGAGTCAAGTGCCATTTGGACTGTCCACCTTAGGCACCAAAATGCCTTGAGCTTAATTTGGTAGGTAATATAGTTTAGCAATATTAGTAATTGCTAAACTATACTAAATATAGTTTAGTAATACTTTGGATTGCCAGTAACTTGGTTTGAGAGCGTTTTTTTTTTTTAAAAAAAATTAAAAAATTTTTTTTTAACTTGATATCCAAGCGACATCTTGCAATACAAGTACTGTAATACGGCTTAAATTAAAAATCTCTGTACAAATTTTTTGGGGGAAATCTCGTTTTGATATAAGAGTGTTTTGGATTATAAGCACGTTTCCAGAACGAATTATGCTCTCAATCCAAGGCATGACTGTAGTTCCAACATCCTGTCTTGTAAAGTACCTTTTCGTGTCTTGCGATCAGCAGGTGGAGCTGTGCTTCACAAACCACTTTTACAGGAGAACTACAGAGATATAGGCAGTCCCCAAGTTAAGAACGTCCGACTTACAGACAACCCATACTTAAGAACGGACTTCTGGGTTCCCCGGTGCTATGTCGTTTACGTAGAGTACATAGCGTAGTACACTATGCAATTTGCGTAATGTACACAATTTGCGTAAATGCCGATTTTTAACGTACAGAACGCTATGCTGTTCCGAATTACATACAACTTCAACTTAAAGACATTCTTAAGGATGGAACTCGTTCGTAACCTGGGGACTGCCTGTACTAGCAGGGTTTGCTTGCTTGCGGCACTCGCTCTTCAGATGGATTAGAACTCCCCGCCTTCCCCCTCTGTATAGCTTGCATGGGCAAATACTGGTAAAAGCTTTCTTGCGAGTTACCTTTTGCCTCTCGACTATTGTATGAGTCTATTTTAAACTGGTGAAAAGCTTTGTTTTATTTTGTTTTAATTTTCAATAGCATGTCATTTTGAGCACTTTTAGGAAAGAGTTCGAAAAGAAAACTCAGAAATGTTATAAACCTTCTGTAGGCAGTAGAAACAAACTTCCCAGGTAAGGAGGATCATTCTGCAGACCTGCTATCTAAGGTCCCTACCCTGTAGATTATGCACTCTGCACTTAGTTCCTTCTAAGAAAAAAAAATCTAGCTAAGAAAGAAACTGGCCAGTTATAAAATTCAGGGCAGGCAAGGCACAAGCTTGTTTTTCTGGTTGGGATGGGTGTCTTTCCTCGTGTTTACTGAGTCCCTTCCTACGCGGGCCTTTTACACAACCGTTTCCTGCACGGACAAGCAACAGAAAGAGAAACATAACCAGCCTCAGCCTCTAGATGATGGGCAACATGTGAACCCATTGGCAGCCAAGAGACTGTTCCCACAGATATGTCCCAACCCCTGATCAGATAAACGCTTGGACAGTGGGAGCAAATTGCCTGTTGGCGGAACAAAGTGCGATTCAAGTTGGTTCCAACATTCAGGTGGAATTAAGCAATCAATTGAGTAGAACTAATAAACAAGTTAAAAACAAACAACAGCAAGGCAGGAGGATTCAGATTTACAGTGCATTTCTAGGAGCTGGGAAATAATCTTAGGACAAGTCCTGCAAATTCCAAAACAGTAATAGCAGGCCCGCACAACTTATGGCCCACCAAGCCAAACATAGCCCAGCAGCCAGGGGGGATAAACCTGGTTATGCTGCTTGCTTGGGACTGCAAACACTTGGGATTGTCAGACACCAGGCAAACCAGAATACATGGCTGATAAACTATGCTTGGCTTGATGGATCACCAGCTATGCAGGCTGCAGTATAGCAAACACTGAAACAGTTTCCTAAAAATAAATAAATTAAAATCTGATATTTTCCCCAGCCATCTGTGCCAGTGTGGCGTAGTGGTGAGAGTGCTGGACTGGGACTCAGGAGATCCAGGTTCTAGTCCCTGCTTGGCCATGAAGCTCACTGGGTGACTTCGGGCCACTCACTGACTCTCAGCCTAACCTACCTCACAGGGTTGTTATGAGGATAAGATGGAGAGGAGGAGGAGGATTATGTAAGCCGCCTTGGGTTCCTTGCAGGAAAAAAGGCGGGGTATAAATATAATAAATAAATAAAAAGGCAGGATATAAATATAAATAAATAATTTTGGGGGGCTATTAAATTTTATTTAAAGAAGAGAGAAATGGAGCAGGGATTTGCATCATCTTCCTAAATCTTAATTATTCTGAGATTGTGAACTAGCCCTAAAACAAGGAATGCTTGGATTCTTTTGTGTGCAACTGACATTCTCTATCCCAAGCCCTTTGTACAACGTGGACTATTAAATTGAAACAGCTACTTTTGCATTAGTTGTGTTGCAGAATTTGAGTTTCCGGTTGTACAGCAACCTCGGAAGATAAGCCAGAAAAATAATATCGAAGGTCTATCTTACAAATGACTGATGAGGGGGAATAAGGGCTTACCTAAGGCAACCTAAGTGAGTTTGCAGCTGTGGCAAGATCTGAACCGAGGATTTCTCGTACGGTTTACATTTCAGTCACAACATCTCCAACAGATTAGAACTTTGGTCTTCAATGGGTGGATCATATCTAGACCTTAAGTGGGGCTCCACCAATTGTACCACCTCAATTTTTGTTTTAGATTTTTAAGAAGAGAAACAGAGGGAAATATTATGATCAGATGACAAAGAGGGATAGAGCTCCTTATAGTTAATAGAAGCACATATGAGATAATTTCAGCTGGTGCAGCTTTTCTCCTCCCTGACCAACATGATGCACCTGCCAAAATTCTCTCTTCTACACAACTATGGAAAGGTATAGGAGCCCTGCCTCATTTGCATTTAGCTTCCTAAAAACAGAAGAGACAGATGGATATCTATGGTAAATTAATTAATTAAAAATAGTTAGCAGGTTGAGGTTCTCATTTGAAAAATGCGTAAATCCACTGGACTGGGCCATTTCCATTTTGGATCAGGCAACAAATGTAGCACTTATGAGCTAAGGCCGGAATGACTTCCTTTGGATTCTCCAGTGAACACCTGCTGCTCAGCTCTTCACCCTACTGGATCAACAGTGTCTTTAGGTCACCCCCAGGCACTTGGCAGGGTTTGACAACAGAACCGCTTTTTCAAGCTAGGCATGTTTGAGAAAGGAAAAGTAGCTCTCTGGAGCAATGCTGGTGAAGCCAACACATCTTCTGTGCAGCTTGAGCCAGCCAGAAGAATCAAGATCAAGTGCCCCACTTCACCTAGCCCTGTTGCCACTGGGAGATCTAGCTGTACAGGAGCAGACTCTGAAAAGAAAGGAGCTGCTAAGCAGTTGGCAGACACAAGGCAGTTAATCTCTAACCCAAGTGAAGGGCCCTTAGTGTAGCCATTTCTCCTAATCAGAACGAACATAATTTGGAAAAAGAGAGTTCCTGCTGGTGTTCAAGCCTTCCTGGAATGCACACTTTCTACCCTGAAGCTTTTATTCCTAATTCCCACATGTGAGAGCAAGCTTTGGCTACTTAGTGAAGAGAGGAAAGCTACTTTGCACATGTTCAAAGACACGCTTCAAATCTACTTCACACATTTTAGAGCTGAGCGCCCCCCCCCCCGCGTCTCTAAAAAAACAGACTTTGGGGGTCAGCCCTGGCTTACAACTTAGCCATGAGATTTTAGATAAATATACGCTGTGATGGAGGGCTGAAAAGGGCTCAGCAGGCAGGAAGCTAGACAAGAACTTTATTATTTCTCTTCAGCAAAAACAGAACAGCACCGGAAACTCCCAACTCCACACAAATACAGCTAAGTCCAGTCCTACCTAGTGATTAAACTGTATAATGACACTATCCACACACACTCAAATATTTGGCAGAGGAAAGAATAGACAACATGCTCTTTTCTTCAAATCCCTCACAGTGGGAAAAGGAAATTAAGACTAATGATATTAACAACACTTCACTTTTTCTTTCTTTTTAAAGAGAGAGCCATCTATAACCCCCATGATCCAAGGGGTACATGATATCTCAAAGCTAGTTAGCAGCAGATCTGAGCCTACAGACTGTAGGATGGAAAAGAGAGTTGTATGGAAGAAAGCTTGCCCCAATCCGTCTTGGGCAGGGACAGGCCAGAGCCTTGCTGCTCCTGTGGCGAGACAAAATGGATAGGAAACAGCCAGCAGCCCGATGAGCAAGGCTACCAAAAGTGAGTCAGGGAAACCACAAGTTTCAGCAAACATCGCAGATAACTTTCCAGACACACGTGGGAGGCCTGAGGCACTCCAGCACCAGGGAAGGCAGATGTCAACACAGTGTTGGTCCACTTCAAATAGGGAGCAGGATAGGGAAGAGACCCGCAGTGTTCTCCAGCCTTGGGCCCCCAGATGTTTTTGGCCTACAACTCCCAGCATGCCCCAGCCAGCGTCGCTGGCTGGGGCATGCTGGGAGTTGTAGGCCAAAAACATCTGGGGACCCAAGGCTGGAGAACACTGTGCTTGCTAGTCCAGAAATCCTAGCAGCAATGCCGGATAACCCTTTTGCATTTCTTTATTCCAGAACAGATATCAACACTTCTGTAAAATTTGAAAATGGACAGCAGTCGGTTTCCTCCAGATATTGTTGGCAGGAGAGATGAAGATGTCTTCTTGACTGAGGAGTAGAGGGGGCCCTCTGACCAAAAAGAATGACCACAAAATGATTGTGCGTTGCCCATAGCAGATTTGCATGGGGGGGGGGGCGCCTTCCACGGCTGAGCCACAAAGTCTCACTTGCCTAGTGTCTAGTGCTCAACGGGGACCCTCCTGCAGCACAATCAACAGGAAAGGCCAGCAGTAAAGTCAACTCCCAGCTGCCGGAATTCTCGGCATGTCCGCCAGTGGTCTCCCGGCAACGGGCGGCAGTAGGCCGGAGTCCTGGGCCACCCAGATGAACAGAGAGCCTGGCTCTTATCTAGCGCTCAGGAAAGAAAGAGTGGGAGGGTATGTTAAAATTAACTTCATTGCAGATGGAGAGATCCAGTTCCGGAATGAGCCTTCGCAGCGTTAATAGCCGGACAGATGCCCCCCACGAGCCACTTTTAAGATATTTTGACTGGAAAGGTAGATTAGGCATCTGCACACAACCCAATACATAACATCTGACCAATGTAAACGAGTACAGCAATACCTTGGATTGCAAGTAACTTGGTCTGAGAGCGTTTTGCAAGACAAGCAAAAAAATTTAAAATTTTTTTGACTTGATAAACAAGCAAGGTCTTGCAAGACAAGTGTAGGGATGTACGGTAACTGCTCGCCTCGAGCGGGCCAAAAGACTCACTTTGATATAAGAGTGTTTTGGATTACAAGCACAGTTCCGGAACGAATTATGCTTGCAATCCAAGGTATTACTGTACACTTGTTTTAAACTAACTCAACAAGAGGTTTGTAGCAAAGTAGATAGATGCGCCCCCTGCACCTACAAGAAATTGAGAAACTATAAGCAGGGGTTAATTTCAGGGCAGGCTTCGGTAGGCTGAGCCTACCCACCACTTTTCCAGGGTAGACCCAGGCCTACCTATCCCTTTTGTCAAGTTGCCCCCTCCCATTGAGAAATGAAGATATAACTTGTATCAATATCAGAAACCAGTACTGTGCTTTCTGTTTTCTTATTGTGGCCCGCCACCACCCCACCCTTACCTACCCCAAAGGAACCAAGACCCCCTGAGATCTCAAGATACCAGATTGCCAGCCTCAGCTGTCTGCAATCCTACTTGAATCTCTGTTTAGGGACTCGCCTTCAATTCTGTAAACTGGACTTAGATACTGAACCAAGCAGAGCAAATCCACAAACACCATGTGGAGTAAAACCAGGACAAGGTTTATTCTGGTAGCATTTAAACAACAAGATTAGGGGAAATGAGAGAAGTACAAAAGATAAAGAGAGAGACACGTTAGTACACAGTAATAGAGCTAAAACACAATAAAACCTGATTCCTTAATATCTCTCAGGCATACACCTATGTTACCTGAGGGTATTCTCTTCAAGGGTTAAATCCAGCACAGCCTTGTTGCCCGAGGAGAACTACTCCATCTACCCGCAGGTCTGAGATGGGTAAAACTCCCACAAGGCTTGCCTTCACTAGAGCCCTCATCCAGCTCATTTCACCAGGAGCTAACTGGGGTCGGATCCTGATGCCCCCCCCCAAAGGCTTGGGGCCTCTCTTTGGCTTGCCGCCATCCCCAATAGCCAGGGTAGCCGGTAGCCACGCGATCCAGGCCAAAGACTAAAAAACCACGCTTTGGGAAATATACCTTCCCCCCCTCCCCTCCTCTGCTGCCTCTTAGCCAATCACCATGCACCTCACCTGGCCAGGCAGGGGGAAGGGAGCTCATGACTTGAACTACATTTACATATGAACGCTTTCAGCCTGACTCCTCCAGACCTCCAGGCGCCAGGCCCCATCTTATGTTTTACACATAAGGAGGTGTGTGTGTGTGTGTGTGTGTGTGCATGCATGCAGGAACCCCCAAGGGCCCCTCTTTCCACACGCTAACTATGCACACCCCACCCCAGCCGGTTCACACCTGAGGTGTGTGTGTGTACCCCCAAAGGCTCGTTTCTCCACACTTATAGATTCATAGATCATAGAGCTGGAAGGGGCCTACAAGGCCATCGAGTCCAACCCCTTGCTCCGTGCAGGAAACTAGAGGGGTGGGGTGGGGTCTCTCATCCAAGTAATAACCAGGCCTGACCCTGCTTAACTTTCCACACTCAGACAAGCTGAGCCACAGGCCTGCTGTTCTTCCTCACTGTTTCATGCTGCTTCAGACCTCACCCCACCCCCTTGTTCAGCTCTCTCACATTTTTGTGTGCTTTCCCACCTCATTTTTTCCTCCCCCACCTCACCCTTAAGGCATTCTGGAGCTTACTCTGCTACTAGGAGCAGGTTTTGGCCATCAAGATGGAGATTTTGCATCCCACTGTGCTCAGCTGTTTGTTTGTTTGTTTGCAAAATTTATTAAAGATAAGTTTTGAAGAGTTCAGAAATAACACTCATTTACACATATATTTTATTGGGAACCCTTTACAGTTTTGGCCAGAAACAGCTATTCTGTCCATTTAAAATTTGTTTTATTGTATTGTAATTATCGGTGTTGTTGAGGGTTTTGGGGGGGTTTTTTTTGCTCATATAGCAGTAAGGTCCAGTATGACAAACAATATGCTGATTATTTGTTAAAGTAAGCATTTGGAGGGTACACCCCTTCCAGCACATGTTTTTAATAAGAATAAAAAGATAACTTTTACATTTCAATTTCATTTTTTTTTTTTTTTTGCAAACTGTTGCTCTTCTGATCAAAAGGAGAATCCTGAAAAAATGGATCCAGCTATACCAATTTTCCACAGTCAAGAGACAACCAGCCCCTCTCTCCACCCCCCAAAACCTACCACTATTCATGCACCATGTGCAGGTCAAGGACCTACCCAAGAAATCAAGGCAAATTTATCCCCTGACTAGAAATCACACCTACTTTGCTTTGGTTCCACCCATTCCACCCCAGTTCTACCCGTAGACACCCCACTAGTTAGGTTCCATAACTCTATGGAACCTCCATGTTCAGAGGCAATATGCCTCTGAATCCTAGATGCTAGGGACAAAGAAGAGGAGAACGTTGTCACCCTTGTGCCTTGCTAAGTTTCCCAAAGGCATTTGGCTGGCGGCCGCTGTTAGAAACAGAATACTGGTCTAGAGAGAGACAAGTGAAGTGCTGAAGACCACAAACTGAATACAAGGCAGAGGTGTGGTGGTATAAGCACCAAACACTGATAAGTAGGTGATTGATATTCCTCAGAGTAACTTAAAGCATAGAAGAATCCAGCCTATAATCTGTAAATCATTTTCTAACTTCAGGAGAGATAAAGCACAGTCTCCAATTGCCCCGAAAATGCCAGGACCATCACGAAAACCCTTACGCCATTGGCTTCTCACTTTTTGTGACCCTCAAACAACAGAGGAAGCATCTCATAAAACACTTGTTATGTCCCCAGATAAAGAGTATAAATGCTTAATACACACTGGGATTTGGTTTTACTCTTGCTACAATGCCTATAAATCTTGGGCCAACTTGTGTGACTGAAGCAGCACATCAAGTATGTTAGTTGAAGGGATGCATGCACAGGTCATCACAGGTCATGACCATCACAGGTCATGGACCTTAAGCCATTGGCTTCTCACTTTGAGAGTCCCAAATTCCCCTGCCTGCTGCAACTGCAAGCTACTTAAAGGGGCCATGGGCAAAATTGCGACTAAGCTTGCAGTTTTAGCTTAGTCGCAATTTTGCCCATGGCCCCTTTAAGATAGCTCTGCTTAGATGCTGCTAAGATGGGAGGGCCAGGTGAGGATGTGTGCGTGCGCGTGCATGCTCTACCTGCTGCCTCTGCTGCACGTTGCAGGAAAGGGATTAGCTGGGTGAAAGCCTGGACTGACGGAGAAGTGAATGAGGGAATTTATCACATGATTCCTATCTTTATATTGCCAAAGATTTTATTTCCTAACAGAGCTGACTCTTTGCCACTAACAGGAAAGTTTACAGTGTCAGAAGGAAATGCAAGAAACATCTTCTTCTCTATGAAGCTCCATGTTTGGGGTGTGTGGGGTGGGTTGATAAGCTTCACCTGTTGAATTTGTGCCAATCCTGACAATTTTAAAACAAAAAGAGATTGTCCTGCAAGCGCTGACCCCGCCCCCATGAAAAACACCAGATAACAATTAAGGGTTTAAGTAAGGTAAAAAAATATATATTACAAAAGCCACTAATAAAATATTATAAAATAATATCTAATATAATAATGTAATAATTATAATATATCAGATTTTGTGTGTTTCCTCTAATAACTTTTGTACTTGACCATGCCCTTTGGTTGCCTGGCCATACCCTTGGCCACGCCCTCATGTTGCCTGGCCACGCCCTCTTGATCACACCTTCATGTTGCTTATCCATACCTCTTACAAATTCATGTGTGTGTCCCTATTTTCATCTGTGAAATGTTGGAGGGCATGATAAAGTTAGTTTTTAAAATTCCCAAAAGCTAGTATTCAAGCCACACACTACAGACAGATAGTCTCTTTAGGCAGGTTTTGCTAAATTTGAGACAGGTCTCCTTAGCAATTTTGCCCCTAAAATATAGCCAGCGTCACACCCCAGAAATTGAGCCCCCTCACTAGCTGGAACTCCTCCTCTCCCCTTAAGTTTGAGAGTTGCAATATAGCTGGAGGAAAAAGGATAACACGTCTTAATATAGATAGGGCAGGTTTGGATGACACGATAAGCCACACTGTGGAGCAAGCTACGCGGTGTGATTTATAAGTCACCCTACCCAAAATGCGCCCAACAGATGATTGGACATATACAGGCCTGTGGCTTATGCTGGCTCAGCTTGTCTGAGTGTGGAAAGCTAAGCAGGGTCAAGCCTGGTTCTTACTTGGATGGGAGACCCCTCCTCTGGTTTCCTGCATTGAGCAGGGGGTAGGACTCGATGGCCTTGTGTAGGCCCTTTCCAACTCTATGATCTATGAAATCTATGAAATATCATGGGTAGGGTGCCCCCTCCTTCCCCCTCGGTCCTCTCACTGGTATCCCAGGGGACACTGCAAGAGCACCAAGCCCCCCCCCCCGCTGTGAGCCATTTTCAAGTCACTGCAGCTTGACCATCCCTTTAAAAATTTTTGTGGGGGGATCATCTTTCGTGATCCCTGTGTGGGCATCCATGAGTTGCCCTTCCAAGGAGCCCCTGCAGCACCTTGGAGGGGCTGCCTGTGTTCGCCCCCCTTTTAAAAATGTTTTTGTTCATCTCGATAATAATTGCACTCGTGTTTTTTTTAACCCGCTGTGCCAGATTTATGCAAAGCCCTGGGAGATCATGATTTGTGAAATGGGGCTCATTCCCGCTTTTTCACAGCACGATCCTCGGGTTTCTTTGTGGGGTATCAGGTGTCCCTACTGGCCCCTCAGCTTTGAAAGGGAATTCATTCAAAACGAGGGGGGATTCCACATTGATGGGAGTGCTGAGTTTGACATGTGTCAAACTCATGTCAAGCTTAAAGCTCTGTTTTGAAGTGGGCTTTGGAAGGGCTTAGCAATTTCTTTTTTGCCAGGACAATGTGCTCTATATACCTGTACACTTTCATGCCAAAACAGATTTTTTTAACTGCTTCGAAGTCCCACTTTAAAAACAGAGCTCTGAGCTTGACAGTTCAGGTGAACTCTCAAGCTTCACTTACCCCCAAGAATAGGAACCCCCCTCCCAAGTTTTGCAGCTCCCCAAGGTGCTATCATCTCGGAGAAACTTGAAAAAGTGAGGGTATCATTGGGACATGTGATCACCACCCCAAAAACCCCGGGGATCCTGCTGGAAAGGGGGGGCAATTGAGGGGATGGCCCCCAAAACACCCTTTTCTACATGATCCTCAGGGGTTTGGGGGGGACCTCAGGAACCCCTGGGTTATCCACACTTGGAAGTGAGGGCAACCCAGGAGCACATGAGCACCCCAAAAAAACCCAAGGATTCTGCTGCAAAGGGTCCTTTCTAGGCTCACACCCCCTTTTTAAAAAATGCTTGAAAAGTGGGTTTTGCAAAGTGCTACAATGTTGATTTTGGGCATGTACACATGCTGGAAGACAAATGTGTACACACTGGGTTTGCCTGCTAGCCTCTTGGCAAGAGCAGAGAGAGGTTTTTGCCGCTTTTGCCAAGTGGCTCACTTGTAGTCGGGCTTGGGTCGTGTCATCCGGGTTGGATGACACAACAACCCATCATGGGTCAAATAAAACCAACTACAAGCCATGAGTTGTAGTTGTTGTAAAGATAACCAAAATAATGGCATGAAGCAGTTCAAATGATCGCACTCTTCCAGTACTTGAAGGGTTGTCACACAGAGGAGGGCCAGGATCTCTTCTCGATCATCCCAGTTTGCAGGACACGGAATAATGGGCTCAAGTTACAGGAACCCAGATTCCACCTGGACATCAGGAAAAATTTCCTGACTGTCAGAGCAATAAGACAATGGAACCAGCTAGGGAGGTGGTGGGCTCTCCCACACTGGAGGCATTCAAGGTGCAGCTGGACGGGTATTTGTCAGGGATGCTTTGACCTGGATTCCTGCATTGAGCAGGGGGTTGGACTCAATGGCCTGGTAGGCCCCTTCCAACTCTACTTTTCTATGATTCTATGAAATATTCAAAAAGTGATAGATAGATGCCATTATCAGCAGCAGCAGCCTACCAATTATTAACAGTTACAAACTCAGTGCTGCTGGTCTCTGCAGTAAACATCATCTGGCTTCTCAGAGAAGTTTCTTATGTTTCAAACTGCTTGCAGGAACGACTTCAGGCTCCACTTGCCTGACCGTAACCGTGCCCACAAACACACACTACTGGGAGGAAGCCAAAAGGGACAGCCACCAAAGCACGGCGCTAACGGCGGCCTCCTGGTCTCCGTTCCAAGCTTAGACCACTAATCATGGGAAGAAGGATAACACAGCTACATGTGTGCAGTGTGACTAAAGACAAGGGAGCCATGGCAGCTGCACACACACAGCGCATGGCAAAGTAGGGAGTCGCAGAGGGAATTTTTATTCACCACAATGACCAGACAAGCGGCCAATTAGAAGCCTGGGTAAAATTGGCCCAGTCAAGCTCTCTTGGGCTTTTCCCTTAATACTGCAGCAGAAGTGTCTATCTACCACATGGAATACTCCATTCCCCATTGGATCTTTTGCAGATGAAAGTTACCGTATACAGTGAATGTGTTAATAAAAACAAAACAAGATGAAGCAGACACAGGCAGCAACAGGTAACGTTATTCCAAGTGCAGCAATCACTTAGGACAGCATTCTTTTTATGGGGACCTATGAAACAATATGCTTTTAAAACAAGTGTGTTTCATAGATCATAGAGTTGGAAGGAGCCTACAAGGCCGTAGAGTCCAACCCCCTGCGAGTCCAACCCCCTGCTCAATGCAGGAAACTAGAGGAGGGGGTCTCCCATCCAAGTCATAACCGGGCCTGACCCTGCTTAGCTTTCCACGCTCAGAAAAGCTGAGCCAGCGTGCGCCACAGGCCTGTATGTTCCAGTATCCCATGTAGTGCTGTACAAGGTGCTCAGAAGGGCGGCACTTTTAGACTGCACACAGCGCAGCATAAACACAGAGCTGCGCCTCAGCATCCCCTGTGGCATTACAGGGGATTTGAGGTGGCGTTTCTCAGGTGGTGGTGCACTGCAACTGCTTGTGAGCCAAATGATGTCTCGGGCTGGCCCTCATCATTCCCAGTTCTCCCATTTGGCTAGGGATACCAGTTGCCTGTGGCAAGCGGAAGTATTGCCTCTCTCCTCTTTCCTCTGTTGGTGCCCACCTGGCACCAACTCTAACCAGCGACAGGTTAAGACTGCCCTCTACGTTGAGGCTTTTAATGATTAAATGGTATATGGTGGGGGTGGTAAACTGTTTTTAGCAGTCGTGTTTTATTGACTTGTTTTAGGGATGTTTTAAAAATTGGTTTTAAAAATGTCATAATGGTTTATTGTTTGTATTTTTAACTGTATCTTGTTGTTGTTGTTGTTGTTTTAACTGATTGTTGTATGCCGCCCAGAGAGCTTCGGCTATTGGGAGGTATAGAAAATGAATGAATGAATGAATAAATAAATAATCAAAGAGGAATCCCTTGGAGTCCAGAGCATGGCAACATCCCTTAGAGCTGACCAGGAAGTTCTACCTTTAAGGCAGTGTTCTCCAACCTTGGGTCCCCAGATGTCTTTGGCCTACAACTCCCAGCATGCCCCAGCCAGCGTAGCTGGCTGGGGCATGCTGGGAGTTGTAGGCCAAAGACATCTGGGGACCCAAGTTTGGAGAACACTGCCTTAAAGGGGGGGGGGGAGGAGCAGTGCATTGTTGGGGAGTGGGGAGGCAGAAGCCTTCTTGCTTGCTGTGCAAAACCATTAAAGGGTTTAATATTTAACAGTAGCTGCAATGGAAGAAAAGTTGGGGTGGGGGAGCAAAAGGGATCTTTGTTCTTGCAGAAGCTTGAAGGTCACCTTGGCAACAAGCTAGGCCTAGGGAGTTTGCATGCCCCATGGTAATATCGCAACTAGATAGGAAAGAAGGGAGATTGAACACCAAGGCAGCGCCTCCCTCAAATTCTTGTCTCGATTTGCTGTGGCTCCCCACTCTCCTACATGCACCCTGCTCTGAGCAAAGGTCTCATCTCTTACTATCTGCCACCATTTACCACAGCACACAAGCTCATATTGAATCTCTCTCGTATCCAGGATTTAATCAAAATTTTCAGCAAATTAGATATTCCTGGGGATCTCTAACAGCGTTAATCTAGGGACGCTATGATAGTTGCATGTTTGAAACTGGTTTGGGTTGTAGCATCGATGTGTTCAGTTTGGGTCTGTTCGAATGTTAAGAGGCAGTATTCGAGAGGCTTGAGAATTTCATATGGTCCGCATTTTAAAGTGAACTGACCCTATTCACGCCACCCAGACTAATACGTGAACTGGAACAGTCATTCTTCAGTTTTTGCACTTTTCCAAATTTTGTGATACAGTTCTCAGCTCAAAAAATGTACCAAAACATGTATAAAAATGCATATTTTACATTATGACATTTGCATGTCAAGATTTTGAGGCTTCTGGATACAAGAGATTCAAAACAAACTTGTGTGCCATGCTCAAAAGCAGCAAAGAAGAGACCCCCTTTGTTTCTGCCTCCCGCTGACCTGAAATGGTAACTTGGGTCTACCTGGGGCAATCATCTGTTGGCTGGGAGAGGTGCCCAGATTAAGCCCAGGACCGATTTCTACCCCACTGAACAGATCAGAGGTTTCACAGGGGTTGCTCAGAATTCCACTTGTGTTGCCTAGACCACCTTGTGATGCTTTTGAGATGCCTGGACCACCTTGTGGCCTAGGTCTTGAAAACCAAAGGCTTTTGTTTAAGTCACATATATTATCTCAGTAATCCTTATGATGGCCCTGCAAGGTAGGCCAGCATTACTGTAGTATACTAAGTAATGTTTAGGAGTATTCATGGTATTCACAAGACATGCTGTCACCTAGAATATAATCATGGTATTCAGAAGACATGCTGTCACCTAGAACCCTTGCTCAAGCCTCACTTGAATCTAACAAACACAGGGCACTCTTACAACCTAATGGTAACGTAGGTTATTTAAACCCAACTCTGGAGTATGCAAGCTTTCAAATCACACAGAACTCTTCAGGCAAAACAATACAGAGGCCATCTCCATATTTCACACCTACATGTATTTAAGACCACCTTCATAACGTGAACTTTTGTCAGAGAGTTGGGATGGTTCACCCCAATCCTGCACAAATGCACACTTCCCAAGTCTCCAGACACTCCATCTTGTGTAAATTAAAAGTATCGTGGGGGAAGGCAAGACCAGCTCAATTATGAAGTCATTTCTTATATTCTTACATCCCTAACTACACACCTCTCTCTAGGAAGAGCAGCAGTCAGGAGGCTTGAGCCCCGGTACCTCTCTCTTTGGAACTCAAAGAGTTTGCTTAATGGAATTGCTAAGCAAGATTAAAACATTACCAAGTCCAAGGGATAAAAAAAATATTTTTAAACAACACAGTCTTTTCCTGCTGTACTTCACGGTAAATGAGCAAAAGAATAAAACACAGCAAAGCAAGGAACTAGAAGTGACAAGGGTGGATGATAAAATAATCCCCTCTGTATAATTTAAAACATGTTGTTACTGTATCTTCGCCTCCCACATCAGAAGTTTTGCAACATTCCAGAAAACCCCATCAATTTTTTCTTCCCTGCCTAAAACATCACCATTATCAATTCAAGTTTGATCTTTGGGCCAACTTAAGTCCACCTCTAAGCATTTAAACTTGGGGGAGGGGGGAATATATATATTATATATAAGATTATTTAGATTAGATCCAATTTGCCAGAGCTACAGGGAAGAATCAATGTTCTCCATTCAATGCACAACCTGGCCTAAATTAAAAACCCAACCAACACTGTTGAAACCATTTTCCTACTCCAATGCTATGCACGCACTCCAAATCTCCGGAGATATATGGCTGGCTCAGTCAAAGTGGTACAAAGGTGGTAAATTTGAAGGGCAGCAAGTGTAAGACAACATTTATGGCTGCAAGCAACTACCTTAGGGCTGCAATGTTATACATGCTTACCTGGAAGTAAGTATCCACTGAGCTCAGTGGGACTTCCTTCTGAGTAGACATGCACAGTATTGTGGTGTGTCATGTCTCCCCTAGAGGTATCCTCACTGAAGCCCCCTGAGCCAGATGTGCCCAGGGAACAGGCTGTTTCAGGGTACCCTGGGGCTGATCAAGAAGATCTTGGGCCCCTAGGGGAGACGGCATCAGGTCTTCCCCCTCAAATGGTGGAGGGCTCCGTTTCTGATTCAGGGGTGGATGTTGAGCGAGCTCCTAGACCAGGGCTGTCCGACCTTGGGTCCCCAGATGTTGCTGGACTACAGTTCCCAGAATCCCTTGCCATCAGCCATGCTGGCTGGGTATGCTGGGAGCTGTAAGCCAGCAACATCTGGGGACCCAAGGTTGGAGATCCCTGTCTTAGACCCTGGGAATGCCAGGCTCTTATACAGGCAAAGACAGTGGCCAGGCAAAGAAGTGCCCACTTACAAAAGAGAGGTCCTTGTGAGTAAAGGGTGACTTATAAGCAAGGCTCTCCTCAGGAGTTGGATCTCTTCCAGAGTACCTCTGCTGATCTACAGCTGAGCCTTGGGTGGGGCTCAGGGAGCTCAGGCTTAAAAGACTCGGTCTCTGGCAGATAGTTGTAGGAACAATGTCTATATATCAGGCTCTGCTTCGTTCTCGTCACCAAACTCCCTTCCTGTGCTTGGGATTGTCTTCAGGCTTTGCCTTTGACCCTGCCTGCCTACCTTGTTCTCTGCTCAGACCTGGGTTGTCTTCTGACCTTACCTTGTAACCTAAACTTTGCTGGTTGGTTGCTTGTTGGTTCCCCTGCCTTGGCCTCACCTGACCAGGACAGTAAGTTATGCATCATGAAGAAGCATGATGAGGGAATAGTCACACAAATACCTTTTGTACTCTGAAGGATTTATGTTTGTGGCATTATTCACCAGACTGTATGTTTTTTTAGAAGTGATAGATAAATCTGGGTGCATTCTTAGTGTGGAGGACCAAAAACCCGGTCCTTGGCGTGAGTTCGGCACTTAACGGTTAACCGGCACTGAGAGAATGCCCTTTATGCGGCCCCTGTGCGTTTAGAACACAACCGCCACCTAATGCATGACATGGAACCGTGCTTAGGTCAAAGAATAGACTTTATTTACTATACGGCTAATGGAGCGGAACTAATAGACTACCAGGAATGTCACACCATAAACATAGGAGGTTGTAACCTGACCAAAGCGGAAAGCTTCAATATACAAACTCTAGAGGCTTAGCGTATTACAGAAGAAGAAGTCACCTTACATCAAAGAACCTGACCTACGGACTTAGCGTAGGTCTCCGAGCGCACGCGCCCGGGGTAGGAAGCTGCTTGACCCTAACCGGAGCCAGGGACCTGATCTGTCCCAGCCTGCACCCTTTAGCACATATCTTTTCTACCTCTTCACGCCCCCTTCCCACCCCCAATCTCTAGAGGTTGACGCCTCCTGGGTGCTTTGGGGTCCCTTGGGGTATTTTGCAGCTCTTTGAGACTGCACCCCCCCCACCCTCTCCAGAATGTTATGCGCCCTATTGTGCAGATGTGGATTGGGCCTCCTGTCTGCCCAGAACTGTGTCTCCTATGCCCCCAGGTGGGGATTATGCATCCAGATGGCGAGTGGAACGAGAAAAACAAGTCAGGGTTCAATGTGTCAGGGTTCAATATAGGCTCAGGCTTTCTCTCCACACTTAGATAACCCAATGAGCCTGAAAAGCAGTAGATCTGGGATGGACATATCCTTCATTATTCATGTATGGCATTCACTGTCAAGAGATGTGAAGGCTACTGGCTTAGAGAGCTTTAAAGAAATTGGACACCTTAATGCAGTGTTCTCCAACCTTGGGTCCCCAGACGCTGGCTGGGGCATGCTGGGAGTTGTAGGCCAAAAACATCTGGGGACCCAAGGTTGGAGAACACTGCATTAATGGACAATAGCTCTGGACAGATCTAGCAGACCTAATTTAGAGGCTTTTAGATGATTTTCATAGATCATAGAGTTGGAAGGAGCCTTCAAGGCCATCGAGTCCAGCCCCCTGCTCAATGCAGGAAACTAGAGGAGGGGGTCTCCCATCCAAGGAATAACCAGGCCTGACCCTGCTTAGCTTTCCACACTTAGACAAGCTGAGCCAGCGTGAGCCACAGGCCTGTATGACTGGCCAAACAGCCATTCTACATGTTCAGGGAAAGCATGTGGTATAACCTTTCTGAGACTGTACACAGCAGAGAACAAGTGAGGATTGCATGTTTGAATCCTCCCCCTTCCTGTGAAAAAGAAAAAAGCTCTCTATTAAAAAAAAAAAAACCAAGCAGAATGAGAAGGAGGATACAGAGGGGAGACGAGTTAGTGGATAAAGTGGCAGTTTCGGGAACTCTGGGGGAAAGTGACCATGTTATACTTGAGTTCTTGATTCTAACGGAAGCAAAAGCTGAGTGTAGCCAAACACGTACCCTGGATTTTAGGAAAGCCAATTTTAACAAACTCAGAACAATGATTAGTAAGATCCCATGGCAAGCGACTCTCACGAGAAAGGGAGCCCAGGAGGGGTGGGAGTTTTTAAAAAAGGAAATTTTAAAGGCACAATTGCAAACAATTCCCACAAGGAAAAAAGGCAGAGGGCAACAGAAGAAGCCAATGTGGCTTCACAATAAACTCAAAGATGACCTGAAAACAAAAAAGGACACGTATAGGAAGTGGAAGGAAGGACAGGCTACAAGGGAAGAGTACAGGCAGGTAGCACAGAACGGCAGGAATAGTGTCAGGAAGGCTAAAGCTGAGAATGAGCTAAGGTTAGCGAGGAATGCTAAAAGCAACAAAAAAGCTTTCTTCAGATACATGCACAGTAAAAGACAGAGGAAAGAACTGGTGGTTCAACTACGCAATGAGGATGGCAAATTGATAACAGAAGACAAAGAAAAGGCAGAAGTGTTCAATTCCTACTTCGGCTCGGTCTTCTCCCAAAAGAGGGTCTATGACCCCCCCGGCAAACCTGAAGTGCAGACTGAAGGGGCAGGATTGCAGCTTGAGATTGATAGGCAAATGGTCAAGGAGCACCTGATTACTCTGAACGAGTTTAAATCTCCAGGGCCTGATGAGCTGCATCCTAGAGTAATAAAGGAACTGGCAGAAGAACTCTCAGAACCACTGTCTATTATCTTTGAGAAATCATGGAGGACAGGTGAAGGGCCAGATGACTGGAGGAGGGCAAATGTTGTTCCCATCTTCAAAAAGGGCAAGAAGGAGGAACCTGGGAACTATAGGCCAGTCAGTCTGACATCAATCCCCGGGAAGATTTTGGAGCAGATTATAAAGAAGTCAGTCTGCAAGCACCTTGAAAACAATGCAGTGATTACTAGAAGCCAGCATGGATTTGTCAAGAACAAATCCTGTCAGACTAATCTGATCTCATTTTTTGATCGGGTAACCTCCCTTGTGGACTGTGGGAATGCTGTGGACATTATATATCTGGACTTCAGCAAAGCTTTTGACAAAGTGCCTCATGATATCCTGATTAGTAAGCTAGCTAAGAGTGGGCTAGATGGAACAACTATCAGGTGGATCCACAATTGGCTACCGAATCGGACTCAAAGAGTGCTTATCAATGGTTCCTTCTCAAACTGGGGAGAGGTAACGAGCGGGGTACCACAGGGCCCGGTCCTGGGCCCGGTGCTCTTCAACATTTTTATTAATGACTTGGATCAGGAGGTACAGGGAATGCTTATCAAATTTGCAGATGACACAAAGTTGGGTGGAACAGCTAATACTCTGGAAAACAGAAACAAAATTCAAAGTGACCTCGATAGGCTGGAGCGCTGGGCCGAAAACAACAGAATGAAATTTAATAGGGATAAATGCCAAGTGCTGCACCTAGGGAGAGGAAACCAAATGCAGAGTTACAGAATGGGGGACACTTGGCTCAACAATACTACAAGTGAGAAGGATCTTGGAATTGTGGTAGATCACAAACTGAATATGAGCCAGCAATGCGATGTGGCTGCAAAGAAGGCAAATGCTTTTTTGGGCTGTATTAATAGAAGTATAGCTTCCAAATCGCGGGAAGTGATAATTCCCCTTTACTCGGCACTGGTTAGGCCTCATCTTGAGTACTGCATCCAGTTCTGGGCACCTCACTTTAAGAAGGACATAGACAAACTGGAGAGGGTTCAGAGGAGGGCAACAAGGATGATAAAGGGACTGGAAACAAGGCCCTATGAGGAGAGACTGAAAGAACTGGGCATGTTTAGCCTTCAGAAGAGGAGATTGAGGGGAGATATTATCGCACTCTTCCAGTATTTGAAGGGATGTCACACAGAGGAGGGCAAGGATCTCTTCTCGATCATCCCAGTTTGCAGGACACGGAATAATGGGCTCAAGTTACAGGAACCTAGATTCCACCTAAACATCAGGAAAAATTTCCTGACTGTCAGAGCAATAAGACAATGGAACCAACTACCTAGGGAGGTCGTGGGCTCTCCCACTCTGGAGGCATTCAAGGTGCAGCTGGACAGACATCTGTCAGAGATGCTTTGACCTGGATTCCTGCATTGAGCAGGGGGTTGGACTCGATGGCCTTGTAGGCCCCTTCCAACTCTACTTTTCTATGATTCTATGATTCTAAGCTGGAACGCTTCTCCCTGGCATGCTAGCTTTTCTCACAGGCATGGAGTTTTTGATGGGGAGAGCATTACAGTGCATGACACACACATCCTAATGGTAGAGCATATGCTTTGCATACCTGGAGTCCCAGGTGCACTCCCTGACATCTCCACTGAAAAGGATCAGGTAAGAGATCGAAGTAGAAGACCTCTGCCTAGAAAGCTACTGCCAGTCAGACTCAACACTGGACCAGGTGAAGCACTGGCAGCTTACTATGTAACCTGAAATTATGCATTCCTCTGAGGGCTTTACTACATGAGTCGAGTGTTCTAAATAGGTAGATCACCATTTCACTTCAAGTGATGAAAGGCCTTCTCTAGCCCCAGCTGAAGGTATATCCAGATCAACAATCTAACCACATTTCACTGCATTTCAATCCTCACTGTCAAAGTACTAACTTCACAAATTCCTGTAGATGAACACTTCCTCTTTCAGGAGCTGTAGGCTGCGCGCGTGTGTGTGTGTGTGTGTGTGTGTGTGTTTTGAGGGACAGGTCCCTAAAAATACAGCTAAGTTTGTATACAGTAATACCTTGGATTGCAAGTAACTTGGTCTGAGAGCGTTTTGCAAGACAAGCAAATTTTTTAAAAATTTTTTGACTTGATAAACGAGTAAGGTCTTGCAAGACAAGTGTAGGGATGTAACCGCTCGCCTCGAGCGGGCGTAGCGCCAGAGACTCACTTTGATATAAGAGTGTTTTGGATTACAAGCACGGTTCCAGGACGAATTATGCTTGCAATCCAAGGTATTACTGTAATTGCACCCATGCGACCACACATGTGCCAATAAAAGTGATGAAGGATGCTAATGAAAGTGCAACCTGAAGACAGCAGGGACTGCAAAGTATCCAGATTCAGCTTCTGCTAAAACATTAGCTTTAAAAATTAGCAAAAGTGTTGATGGGTATAAATGAGTAAGCTTCCATTTGTTAATGTAGAAAGTCTTGATTAATGAAGGATAATGAACAGCAAGAAGGGCAGCGTGAGACTTCTGCTCAGGCCAATTGCACGATGGTTTGTCTCTCTTTAAACAAGGCACATGCATAAAAACACATAGTGGACCCCACTCACTGGGATGCAGCAGCAATGGGATGCAGCGTGGACCGAATGAAATACATACCCTTCTCAGTAAGAAACTGCCTGGGCTATGCTTGCCACCTTTTTGTTTTGCTCCCCTGCTTCCGACATCAAGCTGACATACAGAAATTTAGCAGGTGAATTCCCCCCCCCCAACATGGAGGTGATTGGGTTTGCATGATGCGACAACCCATCGTGTGTTGTTACCCACAATGGCTTGTCATGTTGTGTGAACCTGGACCAATTCCCACAGGGCGGCTTGAGGGCAGTAAGCCACCCTGACAACCGATAGGTTGTTGTACCCACAATGGGTTGTCATGTTGTCCAAACCCAGGTGAATGACCCCATTGTGGGTACCAGGAACCGGCTATTGAGCTGCTTGCCAAGAGTGGCAAAAACCCCATGCCATTCTGGTCAAGCTTGCCTGGGCACCCAGCCAGTGCCAGCTGCCCCACAAATGCCCAAGTGGCACTTGGGGCTGGCTGGCTGGCAGGCACTGGCTTGCTGCCCTCTTCACAGCGACCGAGAGCCATTTTTGGCTCGTGTGGCTTTTTGTCCCTTTACCCCAGTGTTCTCCAACCTTGGGTCCCCAGATGTTTTTGGCCTACAACTCCCAGCATGCCCCAGCCGGCCAGCTATGCCCTGGGATATCTGTGGGAGGACCGAAAGGGAGGGAGGGAGGGGTGAACAACCCACAGTGAGCTCGATTGTCTGTTGGCTGCACTGTGGGTTGTTTGCAGGACAACCAACCCACGGTGACCAGGGTGAGTTGTCATGACATGCGAAGTTGCCCAGTGAGCTGCAGTAGGGGAAAGTGTACCCAGGTCAATTCCAGTATTTCAGACTCCTGTTCAATGCATGCCATTTGGTACCCTGCCATCTAACCCGAGGGATTCTTGTAGAAGATTACAAAATATATGAGAATGGTTACATCATATTGCAAAACAGTTAAAATGTCAGTCATAAAAACACTGAAGAATCCATACACAAAATGAACCAGCAGTTAACAACAGCTCAGACTCAGCAGCTGAAAGCTCTCCGAAATAGGAATGTGTACCCATCTTCAAAAAAGACAGAAGTGAGATGGCTGGAAGGACTTCCCTAGGTGGAGAATTCCACAGAAAGGAGGCTCCAACTATCTTTGTAAACTGCCCGGAAAGCTTTGCCTATTGGGCAGCAAAGAAGTGTAATCAATGAAATGAAACCCTGTGCGTCCTCACCAACACTCCTCAGAGGGTATGGCCATCCTCAGCAGAAACTCCACAGATCATGAACTTAAGGCACAGGGACAATGGGGGTGAGAGAGGAAGATATTCTCCTTTAATACTTTAGAACGGGGGGGGGGGGCATGTGGCCCTCCAGATGTGGTCGGACTGCAACTCCCATCAGCCCGAGTCAGCATAGCTATGGTGAAAGATTATGTGAGTTTCAGTCCAACATCTAGAGCAGGGCTCTCCAACCTTGGGTCCCCAGATGTTGCGGGACTACGGCTCCCAGAATCCCTTGCCATTAGCCATGCTGGCTGGGTATGCTGGGAGCTGTAGGCCAGCAACATCTGGGGACCCAAGGTTGGAGAGCCCTGCTCTAGAGGATGGCCACATGTCGCCCTTCCCCGCTCTAGAACAAGAACACGTATGGGCATCCCTTCACCTTGCATTGGGCCCCAAAATGAACTTGTTACCAGTGCAGCACGTTTAAGGACCAGCTCGACATGTTCTCTACAATGGGCACCACTTTAATGCCGAGCTGCTGCACTGAAATCCATCCGCATGAGGGAGAGCTTGATCCATTCTTGCTATCAAGTCTGTAATTAGAGTGGCCAGGGTTTTGACTTCTTTTTTAGGGTCAAGGACAAAAATTTCAGGGTGGTAAAAAGACCCCTGCCTGAAACCCCGAAGAGCCGCTGCCAGTCAGTGCAGACCAGCCTTCCCCAACCAGTTCCCCACCCAAATGTGTTGGGACCCCCATCCCTGGGGTTATGGGAGTTGTAGTCAGAACCTCAAGTTGGAGGTTGTTGGACTGGGACTCGGGAGACCCGGGTTCTAGTCGCCGCTCGGCCATGAAACTCACTGGGTGACTTTGGGCCAGTCACTGACTCTCAGCCTAACCTACCTCACAGGGTTGTTGTGAGGATAAAATGGAGAGGAGGAGGAGGAGGAGGATTATGTCAGCCGCCTTGGGTTCCTTGCAGGGAAAAAAGGTGGGGTATAAATATAATAAATTAAATAAATAAATAAGTTACAGGAACCCAGAGTCTGCCTAAACATCGGGAAAATTTTCCTGACTGTTACAGCAATACGCCAATGGAACCAACTACCTAGGGAGGTGGTGGGCTCTCCCGCACTGGAGGCATTCAAGATGCTCTGGCTTGGATTCCTGCATTGAGCAGGGGGTTGGACTCAATGGCCTCATAGCAGTGTTCTCCAACCTTGGGTCCCCAGCTGTTTTTGGCCTACAACTCCCAGCATGCCCCAGCCAGCATAGCTGGCTGGGGCATGCTGGGAGTTGTAGGCCAAAAACAGCTGGGGACCCAAGGTTGGAGAACACTGCCTTATAGGCTCCTTCCAACTCTACCTATGATTCTATGATTCTACATCTGCAGGACCCCAGGTTGGGAAAAACTGTTGTAGCCAGTACTGAGCTGGTCAAACCAATGGTCTGACGATATAAGGCAGCTTCCGATGTTCCTCTGGTCCCACCAACCTGGAGCCTCTGAGGCACCAGCCATCAGTTGCCAGGCTGCTCTCTCTCTCTCCCAGTCTCAGGGGACCTGGCCATTCTTTTGTAATGTCCCTTTCAGAGAATCTGTTTGGATATGATACGAAGCAGCCTGATCTGCATATAATGTTCTTTGTGTCGTCATTAACCAGGCTCAACTGAACAGTGTTTTGAAAAACACCCTTTACCCACCCCATTTCCTTGTAGCAGCAAGATCAAGAGTGAAATGCATTGGATCGTTGTTGTTTTTTTCTTTTCCAAACCCACATCTAAGAAACCCACAATGCCCAAAGCTATTGGATAGAATAGCATTTAAAGATTCAGCCTGAAAATTACAAGAGTCCCACAACGTGGTGGGAATAAAGCATCCATCACAGATACCCCTTTGTTTGTTTGTTTATGTTTGTGAAGGCAGAATATACAGTTGTATGACAGTACAAGTCTGTGCTTCCAGGCAGGCAGAAGGAGCTGGTGGGCCATTTTACCAGATTTCCAGTGGACCACTTAGCATCTGCTGGGGAATCTACAAAGAACACTGAACTAAGGCTGCAATCCTAGTATACACCCCTAACTGAGAGTACGCCACTGATCTCAATGGGACTTACATCTGAGTAGATATGTATAGGATTGCACTATCAGTAGATCTTGGTCGATACCCGAGTTCTAGTCCCCCACTCAAGTCATGGAGCTCACTGGGTGACTTTGGGCCAGTCACTGACTCTCAGCCTAACCTACCTCACAGGGTTGTTGTTGTTGTGAGGCTAAAATGGAGGGGAGGAGGATTATATAAGCTGCCCTGGGTTCCTTGCAGGAAAAAAAGGCTATAAATATAATAAATACATAAAATAATAAAAAAAAATTCTTAAGCAGGAGCACAAGCTCAGGATCATTTGACACAGATTAGTTATGTCTTGACAGTTAAGAGATCCAAAGCCTGTATTAATTGTTTTTCTTTGAAAACTTAAGGTACATTGGTGGTCCACTGGGATTTAAGTAAGAAGGCAAACTTTTTTATTTATTATTTTTATATGCAAGGCTCAAGACAAGCCCACCTCTGGCATAGTCTATAGTGAGCACTTTCTCTTTCCTCCTCCTTACAAAGCAGAACACACACTCACACTTCGCAATGCAGTCCAGACACTACAGTAAACTTTAGTTACGAGCCGCAGCAACAACAACAAAAAGTCCCACCATTATAGACCTCAAATAATTGAATACTGGAGTCCTTAACCAAGTGTAACTACTCTAGTCCAGCTGCATGTTCATAATCACCAATGCGAATTAGAATCGTTCCCGGACCCAAATACATACAAAACATGTATTGCAAGGGCAGGGGCTGCGAAGGCAAATCTTTTTTAACCAGCTCGACTTGGGAGGAGGGCTGCAAAGGGAGGGGGATGCGCGACTTCTTCAAGGGAAAATTGATTCGTGTCGATCGATTTTCGTTTCGCTTTTCTTGAAGGTCAGCCCTGAAATGCCAGCGAACCCAATCAGAGCGGTCAATTTCAACGGAAAGTTTATCTGACCCAACTTCTAGGATCCACCAGCCACAACAACACTCGCCGTTTTTAACAATTAAAATAACTTGGGTTTGTTCTCTCCCCCGACTTTGGTTTGTGTTGACATCAGATCAATATTAATTGAGATATATATTGATCTGATGTCTATATATATATATAGAGAGAGAGAGACAAGTTGCACACGAAGCTTTTCTCTCTGTTGTGCAATTTCTCCCAACCGGAGACACTTCTCCTTTGGTTTCCAAAATTGCTAAAAGATTTCTCCTCCTACACCCCCCACCGCTGCCTCTCTCAAACAATTAAAAAAAATAATAATCACAATAATACCTACTTAAGAATCCAGACCTACCTTCTGTATTGCAAGCGCCTGGCCAGACAGAAACCAAGAGGAACCCCGTGCAAAACCAGCAGGGGCTGAGAAAGGGCCCCATTGTTTTTTCATTGCAAATCTCAGCTCATAATTTCGTCCAGGAAGAGGAAAGTATTTGTTTTCCCCCCCAACAACCTCGGAAAACGTGCCCGGTTTGTTTTCTCAAATTTCTCTTCCCACCTTTCTTTCCAACACCCTTTACTTCCTTAAAAAAAAAAAAAAAAATTAAAAAAAAAGTCAATGCCACCACCTCTTTCTCTCCCTCTCTCCACCAACACTGGGCGTCGGGAACGCGCTAGGCGCGCCCCCGGGAAGGATTCCAGCTCCCTCGGGAGTGGCAAACGAGTTCTTCGTCGGAGCACGTCAAAGGCATTCTCTGCCTCGTGGGAAATCAAGTGCGGAGAGTAAACTTTTAAAACTCCCCGCCTCCCCCCCTTGCCCCCTTGCTACAAAAAGGTGGAACTTTCTCTTCTGCTTGAGCAATTTGGAGACTTTAGAGTTTTTAGAGCATTGGCCAATGGCCTGGAATGGACAAAGAGAAGGAAAAGATTATTTAAAAAATAATTAAAACTACATATATGCACTTGCCAAGGAATACGATATCTAAAGAGGGGAGAAGTATATAAAATTTGAGTGGGATAGGGAAAAGAAATGGTTATTTGAAAAGTAGGACTGTCAAATAATTATTTTTAGTTTATTAACCGGTTAAAAGGCAAGTGATTTTTATAGAGTTGGAAGGAGCCTACAAGGCCGTCGAGTCCAACCCCCTGCTCAATGCAGGAAACTAGAGGAGGGGCCTCCCATCCAAGTAACAACCAGGCTTGACCCTGCTTAGTTTTCTACGCTCAGACAAGCTGAGCCAGAGTAAGTCACAGGCCTGTATTAATCTTGGTGATTTAAATAATGTAAATACATTTCCAAAACCTCAATATAGGCATCCTTCTGGGGGAATTAAAGAAGCAGAAAGCTCTTTATTAATATTTAATATACAAAAGCTACTACACGAATTCTTAGAAGAAAAGGTCTTTAATATGTTCTGTCAATAGCTTCAGTGCAAAGCAAGTTCTTAGCTCTCTGCTCCATGGATTAAATTTGTCCCCCACCAGTCAACCTTTGGGCAATTAACTCTGCACGTCTACTCAGAAGTAAGCCCTCTTGTGTTCAGTGGATGGGTTCATGTAAGTGTAGTATATAGGATTGTAGCCTGATTTTCTGATTAACAACACAATCCTGTACATATCTACTGAGAAGTAACTTCTACTGAGTTCAATGGGACTTACTCCCGGTTAAATGGATATATAGCATTGCAGCCCAAACCAATTAAAACTTGCAGCGTATTTCAAAAACAACACACATATATCTAATGTCTCTATAAACCATACCTGGAGGTCAGCAACCTGGTACTAGAGGAATCTATCTTAAATTGATACAACAGGGAAAAATGAATACAATAGCCAAGGCTCAGCCCAGAACTTGTTGCCATTGACAAGACTGGGTTCTGCAAAATAGTAATAAATGAGTATCCAGAGACCCAGGCTTTTGAGAACTGCTGGTGTTAGCATTTTTAATGTAGAGCAGTTTGATTTTACTATCTATTTGAATGGACTGTTGCTTTCAAAATTTGTTATTTGATTTTGTATGCCTTATTTATTAATATTGTAACTTTGTTTCTTACTATTTTGCTAGTCATACTGGGAACATACATTTATGTTGAAGGTGTGAGATATAAATTATGTAAGAAAATAAATAAATGTATTTCTTACGCTATACTGTAAGATGGGATAGTATTATCATTCCCATACTGCAGATGGAAGGACTGAGAAAGTGTGGTTATGGCAGATATGAGATTCAAACCAGTGACTTCCAGATTCTTCGCTCAGTCTCTTAACCATTGCTCCACATCAGTAACGTGATATAATCATCCAGATGGCAATGCCTCTGAGCATGTGCAGTGTTTTTCCCACATAAAGACTTCCAGATTAGAGGGTGCAAGGACCACACAGGCTTGAGCTTGGGCATCTTACACTTTGTGAATAAAGCAATTAGAAATGTTTCAATGTTTATTCAATTATGCACACACATTTGGCAATGAAGAGACAAGAGGAAGATAAAGTGCTTTATCACTTATTAGTTTTATCTGCTCTTTTTTATCTTATATAGATATTTTTAAGGGCTTTTCGACAAGAGGCTGTTAATCTGCTGTATCTACTTTTGGGTTTGTCGCAGAATTGAGATCTGAGCACTGCACTACACAAAGAGTGTTTCCTTTCTTGCTTTTCTGCTATATAACCTCTAGGTGGCACTGTGGTATAGCAGAATAGCACAAATATAGAAGTGGAAAAAGCCTTTTCTTTCTCTTTCAGAAATAATACTGCATTTTCCATGCTCTAAAAAAAAAAACTCGCCAAAAGTGCTCTTTAAAAACAGAAGTGAAATTGGAGGATCAGGATGTCATCTAAAGAACCTGTAAACAACCATGAGTAGAGAAGGATGAGTGCACAATAAATGTCTTGTGTAAAAAGGCTCAAACTGTTGTTGAGCCTGCACAGGAAAATATCCTGTTCAAGTGTGCTTTTGAAAGTCATCATAGTAATAGAAGGAGAAAAGGCGCAGCTGCTGAAATAATCCTTTTTGTGCTGCTGTTACAAGCACAAGAGGCTCGCACTGTATAGAATTTGACCACAGGTGGTATACTGCTAAGGTACAGAGGAAGAATACAGACAGGGTCGTTTCCTTCCTGAACAAATTCATAGAATAGGCCAGCTGAGCTCAGTGGTTTGTATCAACCGAACTCCTATTCCTGATTCTGACTATCCTACCCAACATCTGGGGTCAGACCAAGACATTTTGCTGCCTGAGGCAAAGGAGAAGATGCCACCCCACATTTCATGTGTAAAAGCCAACCAGACCGGTCATTTGATTTTACCTTAACACTGGTGACGGGACAGCATCCTTCACCGCACCTGAGGGCACCAGGCTAGCTTAGGTGGCACAGGTGAACACAGCTCTGTCCTCCCTCCAGCACCTCACCACTGCTCCCTGTCCCACAGCATCTGCCACCTGAGGCAACTGCCTCACTCTGTCTAATAGAAGAGCTGGCCCTGCCTGCCAACCTTTCCCTGGAAACCTCCAAGGCACGAGGTTCTGCAGCTTCTCCCAGGCGGCTTCTTCTGGTGCTCTTAACATATGTTCTTTGCTAAGGTTTAACTTAGATCTACTTTTCTGTGGTTTGAAATTAAAAGCATTTCTTCCTGTCCAGTCCTTAAAAGAGGAGCCTGAACAACTGCTCCTGCCGTTCTTGTTCTTTGCAATCGCTGCATTTTCTTTCTTTTTTTGCAGCCACCCCATAGGAGGCTGCTTGAAAGGCTTCAGAATTAAAGTTCAGATCTTTCTACACTCCGGTGCCAGTTTACTGGATATGCAGGGCTGCAAGAGCAATTGTTGCAAGGTAGCGCTGCTAGCTCTCAGTTATCCATCTATATACGATGTATTCAGGGCCAATTCAGTCATTTATCCTGACCAACAAACACCTCAGTGACACAAAGCACATACAAACCAATTCCCCTTTCCCAACACCCCAGGCATCTAAGTACAGAATACAAATGCATTGGGGTGCAGAAAACTTTTTAACTTGGCACTTATTGTTTATACTGGAATAGGCATTCAGCAGCATTTTCCTGTTATTTTCACTATGGTCCAGGAGAAGTTAAGTGTACAGAGCCTCCAGCTATAGGAATTGCCTACCTGGAACTTAAACTGATTTTTTTTAAACCTAATGTTGCAGCAGATTTAAACTGCAAGGGTGGAGCAAATGATTTCCCTGCCAAAAACCATGATCTGAGTGGAAAAAATATATATCTTTCTGTGAAGGATCAGCAACTGGATCCTTTGCGTGAGTTCGGCGCTTAACGGGTTAACCGGC
This sequence comes from Shinisaurus crocodilurus, assembly GCA_021292165.1. Taxonomy (NCBI): domain Eukaryota; kingdom Metazoa; phylum Chordata; class Lepidosauria; order Squamata; family Shinisauridae; genus Shinisaurus; species Shinisaurus crocodilurus. The sequence continues at coordinate 267,436,863 of CM037877.1, read as the reverse complement.
ACTGAGTTACAGCCCGTACAAGCGCTGGAGACCGCCTGGGAGGCTTGCGCACACAAGACGAAACCAGAGCCCTTTAAATGACCAAATAAGGCTTTTATTTGTTTACACAAGATACGGAGCGGAACTAACAGCTTTCTAGGAATACTACAATGTCAACACAACCTTAGTTGACCCCTGCGTTTGTCAATGAAACAGGCTCCTAGGCTAGCGCAATGGAATTAGTCAGCTGCCTCAGCTCAAAGACGTTACGCTAGTCAATTTCAGTCTGGCTCCGAATCGGCCGATCCGGGGATGGGAATGGCTTACTCCAGCTGCCGCCTGGAGGACAAATCTGGTTCCGAAGTACCCTGGGTTCCCAACAACCCTTTACCGGAAGGGAGAGGGGTTTTCTACCCCTGAGTTCCCGCCCTCCCCACCCTCCAGGTCAGGTGGGGGCTTATGCCTGCCCCTTCGTATCAGGTGGGCTTATTCCTGCCCGGGAAGGAGGTGACGGTACTGGTACTTTACAGCTCTTTGAGACTGCCCTGATAGTTTGATGGTTCTTGATGGTCCTTCCTTGGGTTTTGTGGATTTCCACCGAGACTCTTCCTTGTTGGGGATGACGGCCTGTCTGACTGCTTCTCCTGTGACTTCATCCCCCCCTCTTCGCCCCCCTCCCTTGGGCGGAGACTCTGTGTGTGTGTGTGTGTGTGTGTGTGTGCGTGCGCGCGCGCGCGCGCGTGTAGACTCGTGTCAGGCTTTCTCCACACTTTCATTGTACAAGCCTTCGATACATTGTGCTTTTTCTTTTAGATGCTGATTATAAAGAAGCCTGTTGCTTGGACCCCATTGTGCCTTTGTAATTAAGACAAGGAGGAATCCAAAGTGAGCAACCTGCACACTGAGTCTGGAACTGTTTGCAAAGCACTGTGCCACATTTCAAGAATCGCTGTTCTAGATTCTCTCTCATCTTTGCAGCTGTCCTCTAAACTCTTTCCAAGGAGAACCTCAAAGATTATTTGACCATTGCTGGGGTTGTGACAAACTCCTGACTGATGTATAAGTCACACGGCATGTAACCGGTCTCATCAGTTTGCTGTTGCTTTCTTGCTGCTTCTGTGGCAGCCTTGCTTTGCTACCAATTGTGATCCGGATGGGTTTGTTGTAGTTCTCTTTCAGATATGAAAGGCCAGGGGGTGGGAGAGGACTTTGCAGAAGGGGAGGAGGAGGGTGGTTGGCTGGAGACACTGAACCCTGCGGAGGAAATTCTTGGAACGTGAAGGGATTTCTAGAGAATGGGCTCTTTCAAGGCTTCCGTCAAACCCTACAGGCAGCCAAACAGGGGGGAAGATCTCTTGTGGTGTTAACTGATTCTTTTCTTCCCTCCTAGCCATGTTTTTCATGCCCTGCAGCTGTGTGTGAAGTCTGGGTTTACTGCTCATTTTCTTTTTTCTTTTTTTCAAATTTTATTTATTTATTTTTAAATGAACACACATACAAAAAGAAAATAAACCCACAAATCCATAGTACTAACTACAAAGTGCACCCGTCACCACGGGGCCAAAAAAAAAAGATAATTCTATCCACATAATCCATTATTAATCTATATTCCAAAAATACATCATATCTTGACATGGCTTACTCCCTTTTCCCTTTACTAAAACATAATCTAGAAATGGTCCCCATATATCCTTAAATTTTTTTTTCTTTAATTATATTTCTTTAATTGTCCCTTTTTACATTTAATACTACATGTTAATTTATCATTTAAAGCAATATCCCACACCTCTTTATACCAATCTAATTAAATACTGATGTTGAACTTTCCATTTCCTTTCTATCAATAAACTCCCTGCCGTTAACAAACTTACAATTAATTCCTTTATCTCTTGGGAACACAGAAGTTTCTCCGTTATTGATAACAATGCTAATTTTGGACAGACTTCCAATTTAATGCCAATAATTTCTGAAATTTCTACAAAACTTTTATTCCAAAAAACCAAAACGCTTTTACAACTCCACCACATATGAGCATAAGTACTAAATTCCTGACATCCTCTCCAACACAATGAGGCACAATTACTTTCTATTTTATTTAATCTTACTAGAGTCAAATACCATCTCCAAATAGTTTTTTTAAAAAATATTTTATCCTTACTGACATATTTCTTAATATACGTCTGCCCCAAATATTTTTCCAGCCCGTTACTGCTCATTTTCTACCTGAAAGAGACAAGACATCTATTTACCTTGAGATTATAATCTCAATTATAAGACATTGTACAGCATTAAGGCTAAGAAACAATATCTTCCCTATTGCTATTGAACAACAGACTGAAATGAAAAAAAGAAAACAATGCCATTATATAAATCTATAATGCACTCACACAATCCTTTCTAGTCACCCAATTTCAGAAAGGTTAGTCTAGAGCTGTGAGAAGTATAAAAAGGGGCAATTTAGGCTGCAATCCTATACTTACTTGGGAGGAAGCCCCATTGACAACAATGGGACTAACTTCTGTGTAGGCATGTATAAGATTGCACTGTTAACAGCTGAATCCTATGCAAAGATAGAAATGCCTAAAGCCCATTGATTTTCAATGTGTTTAGGGATACCTAATGGTAATTCTGCATAGGATGGGCCTGTAAAATGATTGTGTGGAGAAAGCCCAAAACTCAGTACACACACGCACACACATCTTTCCCCAAAGGAGGGGGCACGGGGAGGAGGGATGAGGTCACCAGGGAGTAGCCAGACAAGTCATCAGCCCCAACAAAGGAAGACCTAGGCAGAGATCCACAAACGTCCAGGAAGGGCCATCAAGGACCATCAGCAAACAGGGCAGCCTGGAAGAGCTGCAAAGGTTTCCCTACGTCATCTTCTTCCCAGGCAGGAATAAGCCCACCTAAACGAAGGGGCAGGCATAAGCCCCCACCTGACCTAGGGGGCGGGGGGAGAGCGGGGAATCCGGGGTAGAAAACCCCTCTCCCGTTCCGGTTTGTTGGGAACCACGGGGCCAGATCCTCCTAAGCAACAGCCGCCCAGGCACACCGTTCTCCGCTAGGAAGCGCCGATCGGGAGCTGGGCTGAAACTGACTAGAAGTATTGTCTCTGATGTAAGGAGAGTGACCTGAATGTAACCTGCTAGCCACGGAGCCCGCTCATTGGGTAAGACGCGGGTCAGCTAAGGTTGTGTTGACTGTAAACGTGTTCTTAGAAGACTGCTAGTTCCGATTTGATCATTGTATAAACAAATAAAAGCCTTATTTGGGCATACAAAGACTGGTGGCTTTTCCTCTTGTACTAGAGAGCCGATACGAGCCTTAGCGCTGTGCCGGTTAACCCTAGAGTTGCCGAACTCACGCAAAGGATCCGGTTGCTGATCCTTCACATGGTGGCAGGCGACGGGACAATTGGAAACCACATTTGACAGTCGGAACTAACAGGACTTCGGGCAGGCTATTAGATTGCTGGGGAGCGCTCAGAGCAAGGAAAAATGAATAGTCTGAGCCAAGAGCAGGTGGAGCTAGTGAGCAGCCCAGAAACCCCAACCCAGACCTCCACAATGGAGTGGGTGGTGCGGCCAAAGACGGCAAGGCAGGAAGGGGGGGAAGCCCCCTCACCGTTGTTAGGAGGGCAGGGACCCAAGCAGTGGGGTAGCCCCAGCCTTACCAGTAGCGGCCGGAGAAGCGAGATAAGGGACCCAGAGGCGGAAGAAGACCTCGGCAGAAGGGTTACTGGCGGAGCCATGGGGGGGGAGGGTTGGATGCCCTCTTTCCTCAACTCAATTGGCAACAAGCCAAGGAGTTGATGCAGCATCAACAAGAAATGTTACAGATGCAGCTGGAGTTGGCCAGGCTGACCAGGGGCACCGGACAAGGGGGAACCCCTGCACCCCAGGGTGGGGGCACCACAACCCCCAAATGGGACAGGAAGCAATTCCCCACCTACCAGTCGGGACAGGATGTACTGATCTTTTTCACCCTGTTCGAGGCTGCCTGCCTAGAGCAGAAGGTGCTGGACAACTTAAGGATGTCTGCCCTGAGGACTCAGGTCAGCGGGGAACTGGCTGATCTCCTGGGTATCCACACCCAAACTGCTCCCTTGGACTATGGGGCGTTCAAAGAAGCGGTGAGAGAGAGGTTTGCCCTCACCGCTGAGCATTGTCGCCGTAAATTTCGTTACGGGCAGCCTACCCCAGGGGACACGTATGCCTCCTGGATGGCGCACCTGGGGCAGGTGTGGGACGCATGGATCGGGGCCACCGGGAAGACCACTTTGGCGGAGGTGCGGGAGCTCATGATCCAGGAACAATTTTGTGCCACTATCCCTGAGGACCTAGCTACGGCAGTGAGGGATCGGGACCCCCCAAACTGTAGGGAAATGGGCAAGTTGGCCGACCAAATGGGACTGTATCGGCAGCCCAAAGGAACAAAGGGGGGCAACCTCAATCGTGGCGGGCCAAAGGGGAGCGCGGAAAAGGGCAACTCCAAACCTCGGGAGGGAGCCCTGGGCAAGTCCAAAGAAAGCCCCAGCGCCAGCGGATGTTTTTATTGTAAGGAGCCGGGGCACCTCAAGAGGAGCTGCCCCAAACTCCTCGCGAAGAGCTGTAACGCCAAGACGTCGCCGGGCAAGGTGGGGAGGATGCTTGCTCCTGAGTCCCGCGAACCGGAGGAACACGAGGAGGATCAGCAGTCCAGCTCGTCCCTCGAGGAAGACGGGGAAGATGCAGCGCGGTCCCTGAGGAGCGGAGGACAGCATTCGCTAGGGGCCATCTCCCAGGCATCATTGATGCGCATTGCCTCACCGGAGCAGCTGCGGTGGAGCCAGGACAAATTCTGTGAGTCCATCTCTGTAAACAATGTTTCCCATGTGGGGTATAGGGACACTGGGGCGGACACCACTGCTTTACCTCGGAATAAGGTGAAGAAGAGACAGTTGTTAAAAGGGCGCACCTGCGCCATAAAGCCCTATAACTCTCCCAACATAGCCGTTCCCCTCGCCCGGGTCTGGGTCAAGTATAAGGGGTGGGAAGGGGAGATGGATGTTATAGTGCATGGACAACAAGACTGGGGAATCATCATTGGGAACGACATTGCATTCCGGGCTGCTCAGGTCAAGGTGGGGGTGGTGACCCGGCGTCGGGCCAAGCAAGCCCCTGCCCCTGCCCCGCAGCCTCCCAGGTCCCCGGTCCCCTCCCCCGGTCGCAGTAAAGTGGCCCCGGCAGAGGCAGCCAGCCGTCCCCCGCCGCTTCCCGCGGTTGTGGGGAGAAAGGAAGACCCCGGGGGGTTCGCGCCAATGGCCCGAGATTTTGGGACTCAGAGGGCGTTTCAAGAGGAGCAACAAAGTGACCCATCCCTCCAGGGATGTCGGGATCGGGCCAGTCAAGGGCCCGGGGTAGGGGACCAGTCAGAGCAGTTTTTGTGGGAGGCAGGGGCCCTCTACCGAGAATTCTGCCCAAGGACTGAACCGGGGCCCCAACCAAGAAAAAGACAATTAGTTGTGCCTGCGAAGTACCGCCAGGCTGTGCTGCAGCTGGCCCACGATGTAGCGTGGGGAGGTCACTTGGGACAGAAACGGACATTGGCCAGGGTTACAGAAGGGTTTTACTGGCCCATGGTGGCAAATGAAGTGCGGGAATATTGCCGGTCCTGCGATGTCTGCCAGTGGGTGGGGCATAACCGGGACCATCCGAAAGCCCCCCTACAACCCCTACCCACTGTGGGCATCCCCTTTGAAAGGATAGGGATGGATATCGTGGGACCCTTGAATCCCCCCACCAAGACAGGGAAGAAGTTCATATTGACTGTGGTTGACTTTGCCACCCGTTATGCAGAGGCTTTTGCTTTAGCCTCCATCTCCGCCACCAGCCTGGCTAAGACTCTCCTCTCTCTTTTCGCCCGCCTAGGAATGCCCCACACGGTGGTTTCGGACTGCGGCACGGGCTTCGTGTCCAAACTGTTTAAAAAAATGTGGGAACTGGGGGGTGTGGAGCACCTGACTTCGGTGCCATATCACCACGAGACCAATGGGTTGGTGGAGCGTTTCAACCAGACTCTTGAAAAAATGATCAGGGCATATGCGGCGAAGCACCCTGGGACTTGGGATCAAGCCCTCCCCTACTTGTTGTTTGCCTACCGGGACTCCCCCCAAGAAAGCCTGGGATTCTCCCCCAACGAACTGATGTTTGGGAGGGAGCTCCGGGGACCTTTGGCTCTGTTGCGGGCGGAATGGGAGGGGGTTGCCGCAGAAGCCTCCGTGCCTGTGCATACGTTCATGCAACACCTCCAGACTGTCCTTCGAGAGGTGAGGGAGACGGCGCAGCAGCATCTCGAAACAGCACAGCAGCGGCAGAGCGCGTGGTACAACCGGACGGCTGTGCCACGGACTTTTGAAGTGGGGGACCAGGTGTTGGTACTGCGCCCCCAAAAGACGGACAAATTGTGCTTGAAGTGGGAGGGCCCAGGGACCGTCATTGGAAGGTCGGGGGAGGTGAATTATCAAGTGGCTTTCCCGGGGCAGCCGGGGAGGCAGAAGGTTTTCCATGTAAATATGCTGAAACTGTACGTAGAACGCGTAACGAAGGTGGGGGGAGTACAAGAGTGTGTGGAACCGGGAGACCCTGATGGGGGGTTGTTGGCCGAGTGGGGGGAAGGGGGAGGAATGGAGGAGATCAAACTGTCCCCCTCTCTGTCCGAACAGCAGCGGCAACAGATCACCCAGGTCTTGGAAGATTTTCAGCCCATGTTCTCGGACCGTCCGGGATGCACCACACTCACACAACACACCATTGACACAGGGGATAGCCCCCCATACAATCCCTACCCTACCGGGCGGTGGGGCCCCATGCCCAAGTCGTGGCCGAGGAGGTCCAAGCCATGCTGGACTTGGGAGTCATTGTGCCCAGCTCGAGCCCCTGGTCCTCCCCGATCGTGTTAGTAGCCAAAAAGGATGGGGGTGTCCGGTTCTGCGTAGACTACCGGAAAATAAACAAGGTGACCGTCCCGGACCCCTACCCCATTCCCAACATGGATGTGCTGCTGGAGAGGCTTGGGGGGGCCAAGTACATCACCACCCTGGATCTGACAAAGGGGTATTGGCAGGTTCCGCTCGATTCGGATGCTGCCTTGAAGTCTGCTTTTGTGACCCACCTGGGGTTGTTCCAATTCACCACCCTCCCGTTTGGGGTCCGCAATGGTCCGGCTACCTTCCAGAGGTTGGTAAACGGAATGCTAAATGGGCTGGGGGAGTTCGCCTGCGCGTATCTGGACGACATCGCCATTTTTAGTTCCACCTGGGAGCAGCATTTGCAACATGTCCGCCAGGTGTTTCAGAGGATTCAGGATGCTGGGTTGACGGTAAAGGCGAAGAAATGCCAGGTTGGGAGGGGGGAGGTGGAGTATCTGGGACACAAGGTAGGGGGAGGTAGTGTCAAGCCCCTAGAAGCCAAAATAGAATCAGTGCGCACCTGGCCCCAACCCCAGACGAAAAAGCAGGTCCAAGCTTTTTTAGGGCTGGCTGGCTATTATCGTAAGTTTGTGCCCCATTTTAGCCAGCTAGCTGCCCCCCTGACTGACTTGTGCAAGAAGCGGCAACCCGTTAAGGTCCAATGGTCAGCCGCTTGCCAGGCAGCGTTTGAGGGACTGAAAGCCTGCCTGATGGCAGCCCCTGTGCTGCAAGCCCCAGACTTTGAAGCCCCTTTTGTTCTGCAGACGGATGCCTCGGAAGCAGGGATGGGAGCCGTCTTGCTGCAGGAACGGCCAGAGCAGGGGCTGTGCCCGGTCGCCTTTTTAAGTAAAAAACTTTTGCCTCGGGAGCGGAACTTGGCCACTGTCGAGAAAGAGTGCCTAGCAATAGTGTGGGCAGTGACCAAGCTTCGCCCCTATCTGTGGGGCCGCCGGTTCCGACTGCAGACCGACCATTCCCCCTTGTGCTGGCTGGATAGGGTGAAGGGGTCCAACCAAAAGCTATTGCGGTGGAGTTTAGCCCTGCAGGATTTTGATTTTTCAGTAGAACACATCAAGGGTAAGGACAACATCGTGGCAGATGGGTTGTCCCAGGCTTTCTCAGCAGGAGACAGTTAGATAGGGATTGGGGTGGTGGACCCCAATGCCATCTTTCCCCAAATGGGGGTGTGTGGAGAAAGCCCAAAACTCAGTACACACACGCACACACATCTTTCCCCAAAGGAGGGGGCACAGGGAGGAGGGATGAGGTCACCAGGGAGTAGCCAGACAAGTCATCAGCCCCAACAAAGGAAGACCTCGGCAGAGATCCACAAATGTCCAGGAAGGGCCATCAAGGACCATCAGCAAACAGGGCAGCCTCGAAGAGCTGCAAAGGTTTCCCTACGTCATCTTCTTCCCGGGCAGGAATAAGCCCACCTAAACGAAGGGGCAGGCATAAGCCCCCACCTGACCTAGGGGGCGGGGGGAGAGCGGGGAATCCGGGGTAGAAAACCCCTCTCCCGTTCCGGTTTGTTGGGAACCACGGGGCCAGATCCTCCTAAGCAACAGCCGCCCAGGCACACCGTTCTCCGCTAGGAAGCGCCGATCGGGAGCTGGGCTGAAACTGACTAGAAGTATTGTCTCTGATGTAAGGAGAGTGACCTGAATGTAACCTGCTAGCCACGGAGCCCGCTCATTGGGTAAGACGCGGGTCAGCTAAGGTTGTGTTGACTGTAAACGTGTTCTTAGAAGACTGCTAGTTCCGATTTGATCATTGTATAAACAAATAAAAGCCTTATTTGGGCATACAAAGACTGGTGGCTTTTCCTCTTGTACTAGAGAGCCGATACGAGCCTTAGCGCTGTGCCGGTTAACCCTAGAGTTGCCGAACTCACGCAAAGGATCCGGTTGCTGATCCTTCACAGATTGGAAGAATGGAGCATCTTCCAGATTTGGGGGGGGGGGGCTTTTTGGTTTACCCAAAGAAGGACAACTGTGGGCAGGGAGAAATAATATGATAGTGATTTAGACAATGATGGATGGTGTGGAAAGAATGAATAGGGAGAAGTTAATACAGTACCTCTCTCCTTCAAAACTCTAGAACACAGGGTCATCCAGTTCATTTTGAAACACGGGGTCAACCAGTACAGCCTATTATTGGGCAGCAGATTCAAGACTAACAGGTATGGTATGTAATGCAATGCATAATTAACATAAATAATTTATTTACAAAATGTATGAGTTGCATTCTCTGCAAAACAATACCTGAAGAGTACACATAGTACACATACAAGATTAAAAATACACACGCACATAAAACCCACCATAAAATACACTCGCCAATCAATTTCCAGGTAATAGTCATCGATAAACATAAGGAGCTGCAATTCTATTCATAATCTACCAATGGCTAGCTATCACTTCTGTCATTACATAGGGTTGATTTCAGATTTAGTCATACTTAGAATAGACCCATAATTAAATACTGATGTTGAACTTTCCATTTCCTTGCTATCAATAATCTCCCTGCCTTAACAAACATACAATTCCTTTATCTCTTGAGAACACAGAAGTTTCTCCCTAATTGATAACAATGCTAATCAATTTAGCCACAACTAACTTAAGTCCCATTGATTCCAATGGGTCTAAGTGCCAAAGCAGACATTATTTTTGTGGAGGAAGGGGGGGCTGGCTGGCCCGCCACACCCCCACCCTTTCCTCCTCCAAAGGAACCAAGACCCCCTGAGATCTCAAGGTACCAGATTGCCAGCCTCAGCTGTCTGCAACCCTACTTGAATCTCTGTTCAGGGACTCGCCTTCAATTTCTGTAACCTGGATTTAGATACTGAACCAAGCAGAGTGACTACAAAACCCATGTGGGGTAAAACCAAGACAAGGTTTATTCTGGTAGCATTTTACAATAAGATTAGGGAAATGAGAGAAGCACACAAAATAAAGAGAGAGACACGTTAGTACACAGTAAAGCTGCAAAACAATAAAACCTGATTCCTTAAGATCTCTCAGGCACACACCTGTTACCTGAGGGTGTTCTCTTCAAGGGTTAAATCCAGCACAGCCTCGCTGCCCGAGGGAGATTACCACACCTACCCAAAGGTCCGAGATGGGTAGAACTCCCACAAGGCTTGCCTTTACTAGAGCCCTCAATCCAGCTAATTTCACCAGGAGCTGCCTGGGGTCCTTGGCTTACCGCCATTACCACAGCCGGGTAGAACAAAGACCAAAACCCACGCTTTGGGAAATATACCTTTCCCCGCCTCCCCTCCTCTGCTGCCTCTTAGCCAATCACCATGCACCTCACCTGGCCAGGCAGGGGGAAGGGAACTCATGACTCATGGCTTGAACTATTTACATATGAAAGCCCTAGGCCAGCTTCTCTAGGCATCTAGGCCCCGAGGCTTTCGTTTCCTCCCAGCCCCCTCATCTGGCCCCACTTGGCTTACACATGAGGAGGTGTGTGTGTGCGTGTGTGTGCGTGCGTGCGTGCGTGCATGCAGGAACCCCCAAGGGCCCCTTTCTCCACACGCTAACTATGCACACCCCACCCCAGCCGGTTCACACATGAGGTGTGTGTGTGTGTGTGTGTGAACCCCCCCAAAGGCTCTTTTCTTCACAATTTTGAAGACTTTTCTAACAGCTACATCTTTTTTAATTTTTACTCTAGAATAGGTGCAGGGGGTGCCTGATCTGGACCTTAAAAGCCCACCTATCGCCCATGCTAGAGTTCTGATCTGGACTGGGGTCCTGTGTCTACTCTAGAGTAAAAATGACAAAGACATAGCTGCTAGATACAGATTTAAAGTAATGTCCGTTTTGGCCCAAAGTATGACTAAATCTGAAACCAACCCTTCAATGTTAAATAATTAGAATAAATATGCAATAGCTCAGGGGTTCCCAACCTTTTTGGACCTGTGGGCACATTTGGGAATTTGAGAAACTGCTATGGGCAGAGAAACATTATGGAACTCCCTCCCTAGTGACCTTCGCCATGCCCCCCTCCGTGATGAGCTTCCGCCGTGCATTAAAAACATGGCTGTTCAGGCGGGAATATGGGGTAGGTTAGATTTTTAAAAGAATTTTTTATATTGTTTTAATTATTATATTTTATTGTATTGTTTTATTGTATTTTAATTGTACATCGCCCAGGGTGGCCGGGTGACCGGCCAGATGGGTGATTAATAAATATAAGAAATAAATAAATGGGCACCACGACAAAATGGCTCTCCGGAGAAGGTGGCTAGTCACATAATGGCTGCCATGGGGGCCCTTGGCTAGTCCAAAGAGAAAGGGGGAGAGAAATATTAAGGCTAGAGGCTGGGGATGATGGAGAGAGATCAAAGGTGGGGTGAGGAAGCAACTCTTTCCTTCTCTTCCTGCCTGCAGCTGATCAGCGGCAGGTTCAGGAAGATGGTGAACCTGGCACCCTAATATTTTTCAAGTTTTTTTAAAATTAAAATTTTAAGGGGGCAGCGGGTGGATAGCTTTGCGGGCACTGCGTTGGAGGAGGTCCCTGCAGGCACTGCATTGGGGACCCCTGCAATAGCCTGTACTCCATCCTCACTCACTCTGAGGAAGGCGGGAGATGAAATGTTTTAGGAGTCACAATCAAGATTTTTTTTGTGACCACAGAAGAAAACGATTCCTCCAGATTCTTTGCCTCAGGAAGGCTGTTTAGGGTTGCCAGGTTTCCGGGGTTTAGTCTCTTGTCTTCAGAAATAGTGTCAGGGTGAAGGAACAGAGCCAAGGATCACTTGACTTGAGCTGCAAGTTTTGTTTATTACATTCATATCCTGTTGGGTTTTTTCCCCCTCTTGCAAGGAACCCAGGGTGACTTACATCACATGGTCCTCCTCCTCTCCATTTTATCCTCACAACAACCCTGTGAGGTAGGTTAGGCTGCGAGTCAGTGACTGGCCCAAAGTCACCCAGTGAGCTTCATGGCTGAGTGGGGACTAGAACTAGATCCAGTCCACATTTTCTCACTGAGTCAGGTTCCCCCCATCTCCTAAAACAGTGTTCGCCAACCTTGGGTCCCCAGCTGTTTTTGGCCTACAACTCCCAGCATGCCCCAGCCTGGCTGGGGCATGCTGGGAGTTGTAGGCCAAAAACGCTGGGGACCCAAGGTTGGCGAACACTGTCCTAAACGCCCCTAAATTTGTTCATGAACTGAAATCAGCCATACAATTGGAGGCAGCTCAGGAAATTGTTTTTTTGTCTTTTGCTTTTTTCAATTTTTTTTGTCTTTTTCTTGTTTTCAAGTTGTATTTATACTTGCTTTCCCTATATGAAAAGCCTGCTTTGTTAAAACCTTTTGCCTTGAAAATCTGGGTATAAATACCGAAATAACCCCCCCCCCCCCCGACTCGGTTCTCCTCTTTCTCCTCTGCCCCTTCACTTGCCCTGTGTCCTCAATCCACACAAACGCGGAGAAGGAAAGCACAAGTCAAGCGGTGCCCCTGCAAATAAGGGCAGTAGGAATGAATAGCCTGTCATGAAAGTTTAAAACACACACACACACACACGCTCTGGGCTAAACGTTATTTTCCGTCTCTAGCGCAGTGTTCTCCAACCTTGGGTCCCCAGCTGTTTTTGGCCTACAACTCCCAGCATGCCCCAGCCAGTAGGCCAAAAGCAGCTGGGGACCCAAGGTTGGAGAACACTGCTAGGGCTTCAGGGGAAATAAGATACGGGGAGCCTCTTCTGTTCCCTGCTGATTTTCTGCTCCGAGTCGGAATGGGAAGTTCCGCCTCAACATTCGCTCGCTCCTTCGAAATGCGAACGAGTAAGGGGGGGACGGGGGACGGACTACATTTTCCACAGTCCCCAGGCCTCGCGGCCACGGCGGAACCTTGAATGCATAGCTCGGGTTTCCCCGACTCTATGGCTTGCTCGGCGAGTTAAGGAACGGACCATTTCCGACGCAAACCAGAAGCCTCCCTAGAGGCGGGATGGCGGCTCGGGCCGCGTTGCTGCTTCTGCTGGGGGCGGCGGGAGTCGGCCCGAGCCCCGCGCAGGGCTCGCGGGGGGACCGGGAGCCCGTCTACCGAGACTGCCTGACTCAGTGCGAGAGGCGCAACTGCTCCGGGCCCGGGCTGCGGCACTTCCGGTCCCGCCAGCCGCTCTACATGAGTCTCGCAGGTACTGACACAGGCTCCCAGCGGGGCCGCCCCGCCAAGGGAGGGCCACGCCCACCACAGGGGACGAGGCGGGGGGGGGGGTCCTACTACGGCATGGTCGGCCTTTGCATAGCCACGCCCCGCAGCAACGGTGCCCCGCACCCGCGGCGTTCTTCGTGGGCTTTATGGCGCCGCCTACTTGTTCTCTTGGCCCAATGCGAAGGCGGGGAGAGGTAGTAATGGTGAAGAGGAGAGTGCCCGAACATGTGCAGAGTGCATTCTCCATGTCAGTTCGCCAACCGGCAGTGTCAATCCGGGTTCACACCTACAGTAATACCTTGGATTGCAAGTAACTTGGTTTGAGAGCGTTTTGCAAGACAAGCAAATTTTTAAATATTTATTAATTTTTGACTTAATATACAAGCGACGTCTTGCAATACAAGTACTGTAGTATGGCTTAAATTAAAAATCACTGTACAAATTTTTTGGGGGGGATTTCGTTTTGATATAAGAGTGTTTTGGATTACAAGCACGTTTCCGGAATGAATTATGCTCTCAATCCAAGGCACGACTGTATTTATTTATTTTATTATATTTATATCCCACTTTTTTTCCTGCAAGGAACCCCAGGGCCCAGGTGGCTTACATAATCCTCCTCTCCGTTTTATTCTCACAACAACCCTGTGAGGTAGGTGAGGCTGAGAGTCAGTGACTGGCCCAAAGTCACCCAGTGAGTTTCATGGCCGAGTGGGGACTTGAACCCGGATCTCCCGAGCCCCAGTCCAATACTCTCACCACTACCCCACACTGGCTCATTGATTGATTGATTGATTGATTGATTTTATTTTATTTATACCACGCCTTTTTTCCTGCAAGGAACCCAAGGCGGCGTACATAATCCTCCTCTCCATTTTTATCCTCACAACAACCCTGTGAAGTAGGTAGGCAGGCAGGCTACAAAGCAGCGAGAGTATGCGCAGCTGCTAGCTACTGCAGCAGTATCTTCCCCTCCTTTGCGTGTTGTAGCAATTAGGGCTTGGTAAACCCTGGAAGGGGATGATGGAGCAGCTGGGCAGGAGACAAAGCAGCTGCTCTGCCTCTCTCCCAGCTTCAGACAGGCCACTAGCTTGTAACTACTCTATTTTTAAAAGTTTTTAAAGCATCTCTCCTCAGGGAGAGAGGCCCCACCCACTAATTGGCTCCTCCCATTGTTGTAAGCGTTCTTGCAGGATTTATTTCTGTGTTTTCTTTATGCCCTTCAGATGTTTTGGTCTACAACTCCCCATCAGCCCTAGCCACCTCAGCCAGCAGAGAGGGATGATGGGTGTGCATTGTGCCATAAAGTTTATGGACTAGACTGATAAGGAACCTACTGGGTGCATTTACTGCTAGATATGTGGTTCCGCCTCTTATTTGTCCTCCAGGTTTAGTTCAGGTTATAGCCACTAAGGGGAAGAAGCCACGATTCTATAAGTATCTGGCTTCCTTGTGGGAGATATAAACTGCAAGGCCATTTACATGCGGCTGGATCCTATACATGTTTACTCAGAAACAAACCTTCTGGGTTCAGTTAAACATACTGCCAAGTAGAATCATAGAATCATAGAAAAGTAGAGTTGGAAGGGGCTTACCAGGCCATTGAGTCCAACCCCCTGCTCAACGCAGGAATCCAGGTCAAAGCATCCCCGACAGATGTCTGTCCAGCAGCCGCACCTTGAATGCCTCCAGAGTGGGAGAGCCCACCACCTCCCTAGGTAGTTAGTTCCATTGTCTTATTGCTCTGACAGTAAGGAATTTTTTCCTGATGTTTAGGTGGAATCTGGGTTCCTGTAACTTGAGCCCATTATTCTGTGTCCTGCAAACTGGGATGATTGAGAAGAGATCTTGGCCCTCCTCTGTGTGACAACCCTTCAAGTACTGGAAGAGTGCGATCCTATCTCCCCTCAGCCTCCTCTTCTGAAGGCTAAACATGCCCAGTTCTTTCAGTCTCTCCTCATAGGGCCTTGTTTCCAGAAAGTAAGTAGAGCCTATGTGGTGTAGCCATTAGATTAGGGCTGGGAAGATCCAGGTTTAGTTCCCCCACTCAGCCATGAAACTCACTCAGTGACTCTAGTTTCCCGCAATGAGCAGGGGGTTGGACTCAATGGCCTTGTAGGCCCCTTCCAACTCTATTAATATGACCCTGGACCAGTCACTCTCAGCCTAACCTACGCCAGTGTGGTGTAGTGGTGAGAGCGTTGGACTGGGACTCGGGAGATCCGGGTTCTAGTCCCCACTCAGCCATGAAACTCACTGGGTGACTTTGGGCCAGTCACTGACTCTCAGCCTAACCTACCTCACAGGGTTGTTGTGAGGATAACATGGAGAGGAGGAGGAGGATTATGTAAGCCGCCTTGGGTTCCTTGCAGGAAAAAAGGCGGGGTATAAATAGAATAAATAAAATAAATAAAAACCTGCCTCACAGGGTGATCATGATAATGTTGGAGAGCCATGTATGCTCCTTCGAAGATAAACAGGATATAAACTAATAAAAAAATAAGTAAAATAAATGCATATAGGATTGCAGGCTTAAGCATTCCTCACCCTGCCTCTCTCATTCAGGAAAGCTTCACCGCTGCCACCCCACCGCCAGTATATCTCAAATTATGCATCTCAGCTGGAACTGGCAGATTCAAGTTTCAAAAATACATTTAATTCTGAGAAATCCACTTGGAACATCAGATCATAGTTTTAATATAGATACTATATTTGCATTTTAGCTTTCCTTATCCCAAGCAGGTTAACACCAATTTGGAAACATGCAACACAGTCTTAGGGTGCAATCCTATGCATGTTTAGACAGAAAAAGTCCTCCAGCTCCTAGCATTCCTCAGCCAACATGGCTGGCTGCGGGATGCTGGGAGTTGTAGGACCTTTTTCTGTCTAAATATTCATAGGATTGCACCCTTAATACAGGCAGTCCCCAGGTTACGAACGTCCCGACTTACAGACAACTCATACTTAAGAACGGACCGCCATATATGTAAAAATCTGAGTTAAATACAATGGTTCGTACTTACAAACGCACATACACATTCGTAACCCGGGGACTGCCTGGGCAGGGATGTTGAAGAGTCCTTGGGCTCGAGTCACGAGTCTTTGGACTCGAGTCCGAGTCTGAGTCCTTGGTCCAAAATGGTGACTCACGAGTCCCGAGTCACTCCCAAAACTGACTCCACAAGTCCCTATTAAAATCAATGGGGTTTTCCCCCAACAAAATAAGGCTACTTCAGATGTGTGGCTTGAATAAATTCTAGGCACAAGTGTGCCTTTTTATTTCAAAACTCTGCCACTGATTTTGGCAAGAACAGACCAGGCAGACAAACCCAAAATAACCAGGCAGGCAGAGGAGGCAGGGAACCCCAAAGCAGGCAGGCAGAGGCCTTTGTCTTGGACAGTTCAAACTGTGGAACTGGTTAAGAAGAGACCAGGCAGGCAGAGGAGGCTGGGAACCCCAAACAGGCAGGCAGAGGCAGCCAAACCCAGAATGTCTGACCCTAACCCTAACCCCCCACAACAACACATCAATCAAAATAAATCTCAACATATCGTTGGGGCTGCGCTCCTGGTAGCTGTCCATAGTGGTCGAGCAGCGGCGCGCCTCGCTTCCATGCGCTCTTCACTGGTGATCGCGCTCCTTTCCACTCCTTCTGGCACAGCCCAGGGATGTTGAAGAGTCCTTGGTCTCGAGTCCCGAGTCGAGTCTCGAGTCCCGTTAAAAATATTGGGACACGAGTCAGACTCGAGTCAGAGGGGGGACTCAGTCCGACTCACGAGTCGAGTCCTCGAGTCCGAGTCCCCATCCCTGGTATTTAAAACAAAACACCATCAGCCTTAGGAGCCCTGCTCAGTTTGGCCACAAGAGGCTTGCCAGAAGAAAATAAGACCTGAGCAAGATGAATAAGCTATAGTCCCTTAAAATAAAACATACCTGGCAAATCTGGGTATCTTCTAATGCCACGCTTCTCTTAACATTATTTCAGCGAGTTCCATTGCTTTGAGGCATTGTCCAAAATAAACTCTTTACCCTAATTTTATCTGTTTTCCCCCATCTGTTTTCTAGGGTGGACCTGCAGAGATGATTGTAAATACGAATGTATGTGGCTAACTGTGGATCTTTATGTCCAGGAAGGATACAAAGTGCCTCAATTTCATGGAAAGGTAAGCCATGTTTGTGAAGCCAAGTTGGCTCACTGTTATGAATATATGAAGTTGCCTGATGCCAGGTCAGACTATTTTCCCATCCAGCCCAGCCCAGTCTGCTCTGCTGTCAGTGGCTCTTCAGTGGCCTCCCGCAGAGGTCTTTTGTAGCTCTACCGCATGAGATTCTTTCAACGGGAGATGCCTGGGATTGAACCTGGGACCTTCAGCCTGCAAAGCATGCATTCTGGCATTGTGCTATGGCACCTACATGCTAGAGAGCAAGGTCATATTAATGGACCTGCAGGGAGAAGCAGAGCAAGCAACATTGCAATGCCTCTGCCACATGCTTCTGTGGCTTTACATCTGTAACCAGCCCTTTTGCTACCTCATCCACCCTGCTAGGATGTGCAACACTGGGAATTCTGTTTCGTTTAAGCCCAGTGGAATTCCGCAGCATTTCCATTCCGGCAAGTGGTGGCGGACTGCACCAAATCCCCCCCCCCCCCGGATTCTGGGAGCATTTTTCGCATCCCCCCCAGGTTCTGCCATTTGCGCAAATTGTAATCTGCACAAATTATATTAAAAATAAATATCAGTCTTTTGCAAGTCTAGGCAACCATAATGTGCTTGTTGTGTTCCCTGTCACAAGAAGAACATTAGGCTTCCAGGCCCAGGAGGGCCAAACTAGACATGACAATTGTGTGAATCCAGTTAATATGCACATTCATAGCAGCCTCAGGACCAGGCGGTGGGGGGGGGAGAAATTTAAACTCTTTCTGACCCTGCCACTGACACAACAAAAATCACTTCTCTGAATATGCTATTTGAATTTCAAGGAAAGCTTCTACTGGTGCCAGCGAAAGCTTTCCTTCCAATGTGGATTGGGACTGCAGAGGGGACAAAGGATTTCCCCAACCCTTCCATGAGGGTCAAGACCTGACCCCCCCCCCGCACCTGCTTTTACTTAAATAAAAACAACAACAACAACAACAACATGCAATTGCAAATTGTGTGAATGGATTCATATCTAGTCTGGCCTTTTGTCAAGGGGGGGGGGAAATGGTAGAAGCTCACCCTTTCCCACCTTTTTTCTTTCACTCAGGCTTTGGGGACTGTTGGAAAACTACCCTGCTCAATTTATCCTAACTTGCCATTTTCCCACCTATCCCATCAGGCCTCCCATTTTTGGAATTCTGACTTTAGTTCGGTGGTGGGCAACCTGTGGCCCTCCAGGTGTTGTTGGATTGCAACTCAGCCCTAGTTAGCATAGCTAATGGTGATGGATGATGGAAGTTGCAGTCCATCATCTGGAGTGCTATAAGTCCCCCATCTTTGCTTTAGTCCAGGGTACCTTAAGCCATTCTGGGGGAAACTGCATGCATCCTAATTTCTGGTTGATGATGTCTTTTTTTTTCTTGTTTCTCCCCTCCACCCTCCTCCCCCATAGTGGCCCTTTTCCCGTTTCCTGTTTTTTCAGGAGCCTGCTTCTGCCTTTGCTTCATTCCTTAATGGACTTGCCAATTTAGTGATGCTGAACAGATACAAAGCCGCTGTTCCTCGCTCTTCTCCCATGTACTATACCTGCATCGCCTTTGCTTGGGTACGTCTCTTTTGAACATTAGTTTCCCACCATGACCATCCTTTTGAGTTAGAGCAGCCTTCACCAACCTGGTGCCCACCAGATGTTTTGGACTACAACTTCCAGGATTCCTGACCATTGGCCAAATGGGCTACAGCTGATGGGGATTGAAGTCCCAAACATCTCCAGAGCACAAGGTTGGGGAAGGCTGCGTTACAGGTCTTGGCTCCGTCCTCTTCTCTTTCAAGGAGGGGGCAATGGTGTACACAGTGATGGGGGGATTCCTATTGCTCAGGGTCTTGATGGGAGGGAAGGAAAAAAACCAGGCCATGCCAGCAAGAGGACTAACTGAAATGCACTTGTTATGTCTAGAGAAGGTATCGAAGGGGATGTGTCAACAAGAGGTGTAACAAAGGATCTATACATAATGATTCAAAAAGCGGAAGAACAAAAGGATCATCTTAAGATACGGTAGCTTGGGATACTGAATTTGAGGAGGAGATTTTGAAGGAGAGTTGGAAGAGTATTTGGGATAGACGTATTCTGAGAGTTATGTCAATAAGGATAAAGGAAAACTTTTATAAATTGATTTAGAGATGGTATTTAGTAAGATTAAACCAAATAGATAAGAATTGCTCCATATTGTGTTGGAGAGGATGTCAGGAAATAGGTACATATGCTCATATGTGGTGGAGTTGTAAAAATGTACTGGAATTTTGGCAAAAGGTTTTTTTTAGAAATCTCGGAAATTACTGGTTATAATTTGGAGGTCTGTCCAAAATTAGCACTGTTATCAATAATGGAGGAAGTTACTTGTTCTCAAAATACAAAGGAATTAATTGTAAATTTGTTAACAGCGGCTAGGTTGATGATTGCAAGGAAATGGAAGGTTTGGCATGGCTTTCTAATTACTGACTGGTATTAGGAGATATGGGATATAGCTCTTAATGATAAATTGACTTGTAGTATTAAATGTAAAAAGGGACAGCTGAAGATAAATAATTTTAATGATATTTGGGGTCAGTTTCTAGATTATGTGTTAATAAAGGGTAAAGGGAGTATGCCTTGTCAGGATATGTCATATTTTTGGAATACAGAATAGTAATTGATTAATGGGATGGAAGCATATTAATTGGTCCCTAGGAGGGTGGGGGGTGCACTTTAAGATTTATTGTATGTAGTTTTAGTTCAGATTTTGTGTTATGGTTGTATTTTGTTATATTTTGTTTGGGAAAAATTAAATTTATATTAAAAATAATAGTGACTGAAATGCACAGCTCTCTGCTGCTTGCTCCAGTCTGTTTTGAAAAAGTGCAGAATGAAGGAGAGAGTAAGGAGGGCATCCCTCATGCCCCTCCTCTCAAGAGTCAAGCCCCTCCCTACCAGTGTCTTCCAGTGTTTGCTCTGCAGCATAACCGATCTGATCTCGTAGAACATGTTTTCAGGATGTCTCTTCTCCTGCTCCCTTGTTCTCCAGGTTTCTTTAAATGCCTGGTTCTGGTCCACCGTTTTCCATACTCGAGAAACAAATCTAACTGAGGTGAGCCGCTATGATCTTGTAACATGAAAACGTTGCAGAACCTGAATAGGGGTATTTATTAATTTTATAAACTGTGCCTTCATCTCCAAAAGGATTCCAGGGCAGCGCACATAAAACGACCTGAACATTGTACCATAAAAACAACCTAAAATCTAAAACCTATAAGGCTTGGGAGAATTTTGAAAGCATGATTTTGTGATTTTGATTTTGTTTCTAATAAAAGTTAAATACATTAAAAAAAAAAAAAAGTAAATGCCACAGTATGCATGAGACAGTCTTCCAAATAAGTAGGGTCAAGATCACAAACTTCTCAAGCTCCATGACCATTATTCTTGTTATTTGTTATTTATAGAGCACCATAAATGTGCCTGGCATTTTACAAGAAAGACAGGTCCTGGCCCCAAGAGGCTTACAATCTAATGTTTGACGGAGGGGAAGAGAGAAGGTGGCAGGAGTAAACAGCAGGAAAATATTATTTCGGTTCAGTTACATCAGTGTTCTCCAACCTTGGGTCCCCAGATGTTTTTGGCCTACAACTCCCAGCATGTCCCAGCCAGCTATGCTGGCTGGGGCATGCTGGGAGTTGTAGGCCAAAAATATCTGGGGACCCAAGGTTGGAGAACACTGAGTTACATGCAATTAGACTTTATTTCACTAGAGGGAGGCAGTCTAACAGGTTGTGCCAAGCTCATTTATTTATCACATTTCCTCTAAGGAGCTTAAGGTAGACATAGTTCCCCACCCCTTTTATCCTCACAACAATCCTGTGAGGTAGGGTTAGGCTGAGAGAAAAGTAGCGACTAGCCCAAAGTCACTCAGTGACCTTTAAGGCTGAATGTGGATTTGAACCTCCCCAGCCTAGTGCAACACTCTTAACCACAATGGCACAGCCACAAAGAGTTTGTGGGAAAGGTGGATTTTGGGAAGGAACATGAAGGCAGATATTAACCTGGGTGAAGCCTTCCTGGAATGCTCCAGCCGTGAGCAGAAGCAGCCAGACATAAAAATACTCCAGACAGGTTGCAAGTCACGTCTAGGGAGAAAGGGGCAGGGTGGGATGGGGTGAAGAAACCTCTGAGCTCCATGTTATTTGAGAAAAGGCAGGAATAAAAGGCAAGGAGATTTTTTAAAGCCAGCATATAGCATTGAGTGAACCCTGGCCCAGATCTCTAATTAAATTTCTCTTCCCACAGAAAATGGACTATTTCTGTGCATCAGCGGTCATCCTTCACTCTGTATACTTGTGTTGCGTCAGGTGAGTCTCTCTCTTTCGAACATAATTAGACGAAAGGCCTGTCTAGTCCAGCATTCTGTTCCCACAGTGGCCAGGCGTAGCTGGCTGGGGCATGCTGGGAGGAAAGAGCAACCGGCACCAGGATTGCTGGGAAGAGTGAGGTTAAGTGTTCTCCAACCTTGGGTCCCCAGATGTTTTTGGCCTACAACTCCCAGCATGCCCCAGCCAGCTACGCTGGCTGGGGCATGCTGGGAGTTGCAGGCCAAAAACATCTGGGGACCCAAGGTTGGAGAACACTGCTACATTGTAATCAATAAAACTTGTTTCATTTTTAAAAATCACAGTGAGTGGATTGAATAAGTTACCCTAAGGGGGTTGGTGGCAGCGGAGGAGTCAAGAGAGTGTTGGTTACTAAGTGGTTGTAGGGGGGGATTACAAGGTCTTCTTGCGAAGGATGAGGGAGAGAGGGGTGGGTGGCGTGATAGGTAGAGGCATGAGAATGGCCACCACGACATCCTGTGGCAGCAAATTCCATAGTCCTTTCATCTGTCCTGAATCTCCCACAGTCCAGCTTCATTGGATGACCCTGGGTTCTAGTACAGGCAGTCCCCGAGTTAAGAACACCCGACTTACAGACAACCCATACTTAAGAACGGACTCCTGGGTCCCCCGGTGCTACGTTGTTTACGCAGAGTACATAGCATAGTATACTACGCAATTTGTGTAATTTACGCAGTTTGCGTAAATGCCGATTTTAACATATAGAACGCTATGCTGTTCCGACTTACATACAAATTCGACTTAAAGACATTCTTAAGAACGGAACTCGTTCGTAACCTGGGGACTGCCTGTACTACGAGAGAGGGAGAAAACCTCCTCTCTAGCCACTTTCTCCATAGTGCAAAATTTCTCTGCTTTTTTCTCGTAATTTCCTTACTCTTTGGGATTAAAGGTGTGGCTGGAAGGAGCCAAGCGTGTTGGTGTTGAAAGAGATTTATAATTTTTGTGTTAGTTTAGTTTGGTGTTTTACACACAGCAGCAGAGTAAATCTCCCACACAGAAGTAGCAGACTTTGTAATGATTTAGTTTTTTGTTTTTTTTAATTGTAGATTAACATAGGACTTGGGAAACACTTTGTGATAGTAACAGGTTTATTTTACGTATTTGTTTATTTATTCAAAGTAAGTATTACAGAGTATATATTTTTTTAGTTACTGTGGAGAAAAAGCGTCAGAGTTTCCTGCACCACACACACACACACACACCTCCACCTCCACACGTGTCGGTGCCACAGCTATATACTGCTGCTGTGGCTTCTGGTTTGGGTTGTTGTTGTGGTCTGGATGTGAAGCAGCACGGAGTAGGGTTTTGCTAAGGCAAACCCTGAGAAGACCAACCCCTAGGCAAAAGGAGTAAGTGCTTAGGTATTTATCTGGTAAAGGAACTAGTTTTGTTATTTTGTAGCTCTACTGTATGTACCAAAGTGTCTCCCCACCTTTCTCCCTCTTCCCTCATTCCCCACCTTTTACTGTAATCTGTTTACCTTAAATAAACTTTCCTGGTTTTACCCCACACGGTGTGTGTGGTCTCTCTGTAGTTCAGCGCTAAATCCAGTGTATAGACCAAGGGCACAGCCCTGAGAGAATCAGATCAAGACGGCAGAGCTAAGGCTGGCAGTTTTGCACCTTTGATCTCTGGTCTTGAGTAAAAGACCGGCTACCAGTCCTTCACAGTTGCAGTTTATGTGTCGAGAGTATAAATGTATAGTAAGCATTAGTTTAGTGGAGAGAAGTGGAACTTCACCCCACCAATGTAAGAGCGTTACATTGTAGTTGTAAGAACAAAAGTAGAACACAAAAACACAGCTAAAGTTCTTTCTCTTAAAATGGCTTCTGGAGCAGTTCACTCAAACACGTGACAGTTGGTTTGTTAAGTTTCCAGATATCTTATTTCCCAGACTTAAGTCTAAAAATAAACTTCTAACTACAAACATAAACTACTTAAAACAGCCAATGTTTTTAAACATGTAAAAACAAATGTTCACAGTTTACTGTTAATAATGCATCACAACAAAGCGTTTATCTAGGCAGAACCCTGGTGGAGATGCAACTTGCTTTCAATGAAGGCTTGCAAAATTTCTCCTCTGCCCTGCCTTCTAAAGAGGAAGTTGTCCTCCGCTGTATGGTGGACAGATGTGTCCTCAGAAAGATGCAGCGGTTGGTCTACCCTGGCAACATTCCTATGAAGTAGCAATTTAAAAAGGAGTAAGTAGATTTAACTCCTCTCTCTGGAAGAGTTGCCTCTCTTGTTTCTGGCAGGACTCCCTCTGCTTTTAATAGCTGTGTAACAGGTAGATATTATTAAACTGGATTTCTATTGCTGCACCTTCATGCTTGGAAAGGCTGTGCCTATTTATTTATTTATTTATTTTATTATATTTATACCCCGCCTTTTTTCCTGCAAGGAACTCAAGGTGGCTTACATAATCCTCCTCTCCATTTTTATCCTCACAACAACCCTGTGAGGTAGGTTAGGCTGAGAGTCCGTGACTGGCCCAAAGTCACCCAGTGAGTTTCATGGCCGAGCGGGGACTAGAACCCGGATCTCCCGAGTCCCAGTCCAACACCCTCACCACTACGCCACACTGGCTCTATACGAGCTCTTCCTGCCACAACAGAGCCCTGTCAGAGCCCTGCTTGCCCCAGATGTGCATACGTTACCTTCTCTTTACTGTCCCTACGCACCCTTGATCCATCCAACCCAGGACTGTTTACTGTGACTGGCAGCCGTCCTTCAGGGTCTCAGGTCGAGAAATGCCTTTCTCGTGCTTGCCACCAGAGATCAGCAGGCAGAGGGATGAAAGAAAGAGAGTTGGGGATAGGGTACATGTTAAGTGTGAAAAAGAGAAGGGGGAAGAAATAGCTGGAGGTGAGTAGGAATACGTTGAGAGGCATGTGGGGCAAAGGAGGAAAACAATATAAAATAAAAAGTCTTCTCTACTTCGAGCTTCTGGATCAGCAGATTGTGCCTGAAATGGGGAGGCTGAGTCATGATCCCTCCAGGGGCAATGTGTGCATACTTCACCTGAGGAAAGCTGAACTATGGAACTCCCTGCTACAAGGAAAAATTAGCTGTGGCAAAAAAATTAACCATTTTCAGAGAGCGGTTAGATATCAATTTAAAATGATATCAGTAATTGTCAGCTGATTATGCCAAATTCCACCTCCATCTGCCACCATTTTGTGACTGGTGGGCCTTTAGTCATTTTCAGCTCTCTCAAGAGGGCACCGGGGGTAGAAAGTTTGAGAACCCCTGCCTTAGATGTTGCCCTAATGAGGGGTTTATTCAGGGGAAAAAAATCTGTTAACTGGCTTTAAAAAAGGGCTTCCATTAAGAACGGAATGAGGGCTAAGTGTTTGTTAACTGGAAGTAAGTGTTTGTGGTAACGTGGCTTATCGTTAGCCGCCCTAGGAACATTATAAGATGCTGCCTTATACTGAGTTTGGTCCTTTGCACTCAGTATCGTCCGCTCCACTGACTGGCAGCAGTTCTGCCAGCTTTCAAGACGGAACCCTTCCCAGCTCTACCGGGAGATGCTGCAGGGCGGGCCCGAGGACTTTCTGCATGCAAAGCTCTGCCATTAAGCTACGGCTCTGAATGCGTTCATACGTAAAGGCAGGGTATAACTCGGGTAGGCAACCTGCCGCCCTGCAGATTTTTGGACACCAACTCCCATCATCCCTGGCCATGGGCCATGATAGCTGGGGCTTATGGGAGTTACAGGCCAAAACATCTTCAGGGCATTGGGTTGCCTACCCCTGGTATAACCTTTTTTCATAAGTACTAACTAAAATTGTGCTGCTGTGACTTACCTACGGTAATTGTATCGGCTGTATAAGCAGAATTGTTCAGGACAGCTGGAGCAGACTTGCGCTCGCCACCTTTGGCCTGATCTGTCTTCAAAAAGAGAGGAAGCAGCCGGCACAGGTCTCACCTCCCTCCATGTCCTGTCCCAGATTAGCACTTGACTCGCACCCATTAAAGAGATACTGACCTTCCTGAAATCCTACTCCTGCCTCTCCAGACAGATATTTTGGAATGCTTTCATCTTGGTCATTGCCAGAAGGCCCTGCTTTTCTGATGGCAAGGCTGTTGCCCGCTGCCCCGGTCACGGCCTGGTCTCTCATTTCCCTCAACGCTAGTAAAACCCTCAAGACTAGCAGGAATGGTGAATCCTTAAGAAGGGAAGAAGCCGAGAGCTTCTCGAAGAGAATAGGGACCGGTGTGCGATAGCTGCAGCGCCCCCCCCCCCCGAAGGACAGTATGACAATTCCTCGCCACACACATCTTCCCCAGCGTGGAAACGCGCAAAGCCACGGGCCCCCTCCCATCTCTGTATACACAGCTTCACAGTTCCCAGTTTGCGGGTGCTTCCAGACTAGGGGTTCCAAGTGCTACCCACCGAAAGGCATTGCGTGGCTGTTCTGTCTTTTCCTCCTTAACGGGTGGAAGAAGCCATGGGAAAACACAAGAGGGCTACAAGATGAAAACAAAGATGCCTGGGCCCCCATAAAATTCTGTGAATGAGGTAGGGCAGTGGATAAAAGCCTCATCTAGAAGCACCCTGTACATTTAGCTTTTATTCTAAAACAGGAGAACCTCAAAAAACAAAAAATAAAACAAAAAACAGGCCCAAGCGAATCAGAATGTAAAGAACTGCATCTAAGGAGAGCTAGTATAGCAGTGCCCTGCCTGGAATAAGTTAGGACTTTCTGCTACAGCTGTGACCAATCAAGGTTCCCTTTCAGCTGTGAGAAGAATGCCTTTGTGTTTGTCCAGTCACTTCTCTCGGCAGCAGGGCTGGCCTTCACAGCTGAGGGCAAGCAGGACCAAGTGTGATCCATGCAATATCCACGCAGCCCTTGGAAGTTTGTTTAGCACCATCTGCTTTTTCTTGCAGGACCCTGGGCCTGAAACGTCCGGCCTTTGCCACCGCTTTTGGGGGTTTCCTGTTCCTGTTCCTGGCCTGCCATGTCTCCTATCTGACACTCGTGCGCTTTGACTACAGTTACAATATGACTGCCAACTGTGGCGATTGGTGAGCCCCAGTGAAATGACATTCCTTTCTTTTCCAGATAAAGATAGGCGCAAACAGTTGGACTGATGGAGGTAGGGCTGAGAGTGTGGCCCAGCGGATAAACCCTGCACAGCGTTCTGCCTGAATGCCTCGACCCCTTTTAGTTGGAAGGCTAAATATATAAAAGGTTTAATATGTGTGCTTGCCTTGTTCTGCTGTTGTTTACATGGAATACTTTCCATTGGAAATGTTCCTGCTTCTGCAGCAGTTACTTTCGAACTGTGGTACAAGCTAAAGCTGGAACCTCCAGCAATACTTCCTGCTGCTAGATTGCCTTGAAATTGAATTCAGCCAGAAGTAGCAATGTAAATCTTGTCAGAGCCAGGCTAGGACCGATGTGGTCATAACCCAAACCCATGGTGGAGCTTGTGTTCTCCAACCCACAGTCCCTGTTGCCAGTTTTGGGGGGTTGTAGGGAGAACAAAGCTCTTGAAAGGAAGTTCAAAGGATGGCGGCAGCAGGCCCAAAGGTACTCCTCTGGGAGAGAGTCCCCTTCCCAGTACTCGCGCTGGTACCTCTCTAATCCAGAAGCTTCATGTGCCCCGTTGATTGTGTGGGCCAGTGTTGCACACCCTGCTCCCTTCTGTGTCTGAGTGACCTCTGGGTCCTGAGCCTGCATGGTCCAAAGTAGCTTCTTAGCCTAGGTTCCAGCCCTGGCCTCTGCAGTTCCTGATTCAAGCCAGAGAATCCCTGTCTCATGGGCTGGAGGTTGAGCCACTACTACTTTGTGGCTACTTTGTGAATCCTTCTAGAAGAGTGGTGGTGGTGGTGGTGGGGGTATTCCTAGGAACTCATGACATTCTTTGGAATTTATTTCTGGGGAGGAAGCCGTTGGGTCTAGTGCTCCAAAGCGCTACTGGTACACCCACATGCCCACAGGTTCCAAGGCCCTGCTTCCCTGCAGCCACTAAGTGATAACACGGACACTAACATGAAGTATTATCCCCTTCCTTCCTTCCTTCCTTCCTTCTGCTGCACTTTGTAGGCCTCCTCAACCTCTTCTGGTGGCTGGGTTGGTGCATGAGGAACCAGCAGCGCCTGCCCTATGTCTGGAAGTGCGTGGTGGTTGTGCTGCTTCTCCAAGGCTTGGCCCTCCTGGAGCTCCTGGACTTTCCACCTTTGTTTTGGGTCTTCGATGCCCACGCCATCTGGCATATCAGCACCATCCCTGTCAATGTCCTTTTCTACAGGTCAGTCTCGATTGCTTGCCTTGCGTCTTTGTATCCTCACTTGTGTACCTCCTTGCCACTTGATCTCTGAGATCACTGCCCCAAGATGTGGCGGCAGCCCATTACCTTATTTCACACGTGGGCAACGTGGGCCACCACCCACACATGGCTCTTGGCAGCTCTCTGTGTGGCTTGCAGAACTGTGGGATGCCTCGCTCACTTCCTCCCCCCCAGCCGATCAGCCATCAGCTGGGGGGCAGGAGCAGAGCACTGTTTCCCCGCTGTTATTAGCAACGAGGAAACAGAGATCTGCATCAGAATTTCCGGGGGCTGCAGGGAGAGATGCTTTAACCCAGTGTTCTCCAACCTTGGGTCCCCAGATGTTTTTGGCCTACAACTCCCAGCATGCCCCAGCCAGCGTAGCTGGCTGGGGCATGCTGGGAGTTGTAGGCCAAAAACATCTGGGGACCCAAGGCTGGAGAACACTTAACCTCACTCTTCCCAGCAATCCTGGTGCTGATTGCTCTTTCCTCGCTGCTAACAGGAGCAAGGAAACAGTGATTAGAACCTGTCCCCATCCCGTCCCTGGATCTCAGCAGGCAGGGAGGGGGAAGTTCAAACCTAGTGAAGTCCCACTCCAACACTCGACGTGGTATGCAGCCCTTGGAGTCCAAAAAGATTGCCCACCCCTGCCTTATTTTGATGGTTTTAGAAAAGGATCGGATGAATTGATGGAAGGTATAGTTCTACTTGGAGATGTGAAGGCCCAGAAAAAACCTGGAAAAATTAGAGGGAGGGGGGGAGTTTTGGGTTTTCTTTTCGTTTCCCCCCAAAAAAATTCAGGGGGAAAAACTGGGTTTTTTAAAGAAAAAATGAAGGGGGGGACACAGCTTTTTCCTTAATTTTTCCAATTTTTTCCCAGGCCTTCACATCTCTGGTTCTACCAACCACCACCACCTACAATGACTAAGAATGAAAATTGTATGTTCAGAGGCAGCATACTATCTATCTACAGCCGTGGTGGGGAGCCTCTGGCCCATTGGTCATGCTGGCTGGGGCTGGTGGGAGTTGGAGTCCAGCGACATCTGGAGGGCCACAGGTTCCCCACTCCTGCTCTACAACATACTTAACCCAAAAGGCTGGTAAATGTTGGAATCTCTGGTCTGTAGCCAGTCCCCTGTTAAACTGTAACCCGTTTCATATGCCATTGTTAAACAAGGGCTACATGCAGCCTTTTGGCCAGAGCATAAGGTGCAGGCCATGTAGTTCTTGCAGCTGCTATTTCTGGAGGTTTGTATTTCAAACGTTTCATCTGTATCCTGTTTCTGTGCACATGTGAAGTGTTGGGACATGGTGGGTGGGATTAGAATGAAGAGGCTGCGGTAAAGTTGAGGCATGGCTGCAGGCAGATACATCACCAGTTCTTTGGCTTAGTGCAGGTTCTGCTGAAAAGACCAAGGGATAAATGTTAGTTATCAGCTAAGCCCTGTCCATCACTTGCCAGTCACTCCAATAACTTTCTTATTCCTCTTCTACTTGCAGTTTCCTTGTTGACGACAGCCTCTATCTTTTGAAGGCCAACTCTGACGTTCTTAAAATAGACTGAAGCCCTTGCTGGGACATCACTTGGGAAAGGGCATTGACCTCTACAGAAGACACCCATCAATTATTTCCAGCATCCACGGAGTGCACTGCTTAAAGCCTACTTTGTTTGGAGGAGAATCGGTGACAATTTGCACTTCTTGTTTCTGTCCTTTATACTTCTAAAGCATCCATATCTGGATCCTGTTGCCATGGTGTAATAAACTGACTGCCTTTTTCCCTGGATGTGTCAGGATATACTTCTCATCTCCCCTGGAACGTGTTTTGGGTTCCTCATTTTGCCTTCCCAACTCTTTCCATGCTTCTCTGGGGGAAGACAGGAACAGTTTTGCTTGTTCTCCTCAATTCCTTTGTCTTTTTCTTTTCTCTCCCAATCAACTCTATGGGGTTAGATCTGCTGGTCCAGTTGGCTTTGCTAAAGGGATTTCAAAAGCAGCGTTGAAGATGGTGGTAGGAGCCAGAATATTTAGAAACCTTGTTTGTGTTGTGGCATACCATACCATGGCCTTCTGGAAGCATCTGCTGTTTCAGAAAAATAATCTTATTAAGCTCCTTTGTTGACAGATTACTTTTGTTCTTCTTTGCCAGACCATGAGGAACTTAGTACTGCTCTGTGAACTACTTCCTCACCTGTAATGAGAAAAGAAGTTAGATTCCCTGTTGCAGTGACTTCTAAAACAGAGCAAAAACATGGTGCTGGTCTCAACCCTCCCAGAAGATATGCCTTCTGACCTTGAAGCTTTGAATATATACATAACCCCATACTGATTATGATTGATTATTCCTTGTTGGCATGGACACTCTGTACATGCTCAGACACACCCAGTTCATTATTTATTATTACTATCACACATGCTCCAGAGCTAAGCACTGGCATTCAAAACCAGGTTTGAGGCCGGCAGGCTATGGCTCAAATGAACTCCCAGCTGGATGTGGGAAATCTTAACAACAACAACAACAGGAATTGGGATGAATCTATGAAAGTTAAATCACAAAGACTATTCCTACTGTGCTGTGGTAGTAGCCAACTGAGAATTTTCAAGATGAAATGCAAGCCAGATCCAGAGAGGAAATCAATAGCATTTCTCTTTTCCTTCTACACATCTGCACTCTGTTTTTGAAACAGCAGTTATGGACACTGTAGACTGGAGTGTGTGTGTGTGTGTGTGTGTGTGTGTGTGATAAGACTTGCTGTATCCAACCAAAGTTCCATCCAGGCCAGCACTCTGCATCAGCTGCCTCTGGGGGAAGATTGCAAGCAAGACCCGACAGGAGGATTGGTTTGTCCCCAGCGGCTTTGAGGTTGGCTTCTCAGGTTCCATTTTGGCTAAGAGCCACTGCTGGACCAATCAAACCTCTGTGAATTCAGAAGCGGACTGTTTGTGAAGCCTCTACATATCTCCTCTTTACTTTTGGTTATTCACCTGTCTATTCTTCTATCTTTTGGGAGGGCTTGCAATTAAGGAAGATCCCCTTCTGATCCGGGGCTGAAGGTGATAAGTTACCTGGATGTTTCTGGCAAGGAATGTTGATTTCTTGCACCTTCCCAGAGACGGTGACTCAAGTACTATTCACACGTCTCTGCGAAATGACATCAGTCTGGGGGCACCGCTCATTACAGGCATAGGGCACAAAATCGGCATGAACACTTAAGCATTTTCTTCCTCTAGGAAAAAACGCAAGAAAAACAGAAAGCAGGAGGAGGCCAAAAGTGCCTTTTACGCGAAGAGTGCCAAAGGGTTCCGAAGTTACCCAAGACAAGAAAAGAACCAAAGTTAGAAGAACAAGGCACCGTGGATCGCTGATGTAGGTGCTATAGCTCTAATCAGCCACCAGGGGGCAATAGATGCCAATTCATGGGTGATCTGGAAGGTGCGTTTAATCTGACCTCATCTAAAACAATCGACTTTGGTTTTCTTATTTTAATGCAGTGATGTTCAAACTGGGAACTGGGTTTTTTTTAGAAGATGATCAGGGGTTGCTCGGTGAGAAGATCGGCAATGGCAGCCAAGCTTCCCCGAAAGACAACTTGCTCACCATCAACCACCCCTTGCAGTACACAGCCACAGGGGAGCCACGTGGGGTGCTCTTGCTTGCACTGCTCCGCATCACCTGGGTGTGATGTGGGCCATGCCCCACAATCCTTTGCAGTATGTTGAGATTCTTTGGCAGCTAGATCAATGTGGAAAGGGTTTACTTGAGGTAGGAAGTTAAAAACAATACCATTTTAGTAGGTCAGACTTTCCATATTATGAATTTTCACTTTATATTTTGGAAGAGAAAAAAGACTAGGAGGGCCAAGAGCCGACCTTATGACTCCTCCACCCCACCCTACCCCTTGCAGGGAGCCAATGCCTTTAAAGGCTGTATGACCAGCCAAAAATCAGCACACAAAAGCTTTCTTCGCCATTGCAGCATCTCCATGTCAAGAAATGTGGTTGCCCATTATGCCTGCTGTTAAAGGCACAGAAAGATACCTGAAAAATGGAGGCAAGCCCTTCTGTCCAAGTGCATAGCAGGATTTGCCCTCCCCAATAGACGCAGATCAGCCCCTGCCGAGTGTGCCAGAAGGCAAGAGCAGGAGCAAACGGGTGCTACACCTGGTTGGTTGGCAGAACAGATGGCAGAAAATTAAGTTTAAAATAGGTTTAAGTTAATGGTATAAATGTGCCCAGTAATGGGTGGTTGGGTAGAGTTTTAGTTGCCAGGTCCAAATCCTGAGAGGGCCCTGTGCCTATAAGAATTGCAGTCTTGGCTGGGAGGTAATCAATGAACCCTTGAATTTTAGAAACAAAGTGCAAAGTCCAAGGGGGGATGTATTCCTCTATGCAAACATACCGTGCAAATTCAGAATGTGGCCTCAAATTCAGTATCCTGTTTTCAAGTTTCTAGTCCTTAAGAAACTTAACAGCAGAATGCTCTGCATGTCTACTTAGAAGTAAGCCTCATCAAGTTCAATGGGACTTACTCTCGGGTATGTTGGTGTAGGATTGCAGCCTTAGGCTTGAAAATGTGTGGGCCGTGTCTGGCAGAAGAGTTTCAGAGGAGCCAAAGGCAGCAAGCAGTCCTCTTGCACCTTAAAGATATGTTAGTCTTTAAGGTGTTGTACGTCTCTGTGCTGTTTTTGCTACAACAGGCTAACATGGCTACCCCTCTGGAATGAAGCAAAGGGAAGCTGAGAAAAAGATTAACGTAGATTTTTCATTTTAAAAAAAATTAGTTCAAATTTTCTCCCTGTTTGAAAGCATGAATTGATACTCGGTCCTCATTGGGCTGTCCCTGCCTAAAGGTTTTTGTACTTCTGCACACTTTGGTGTTCCGCCAAGCCTTCTGATGCCCCTCTCTCATGCGCGGGCAGTGCCATTTTGGCTGCATAAGGATCCCTGCTTGGAGAATGAGTCCAGTATTTGTAAATATTGAGCCAGTGTGGCGTAGTGGTTGGAGTGTTGGACTGGGACTCGGGAGACCTGGCCTCTAGTCCCCGCTCAGCCATGAAGCTCACTGGGTGACTTTGGGCCTATCACTGACTCTGCCTAACCTACCTCACAGGGCTGTTGTGAGGATGAGAGAGAGAGGAGGAGGATCATGCACGCTTCCTTGGACTGCTTGGAGGAAAGGTGGGTCATAGAAGTGTAACAAACAAGCAAAAACAGCTAGTAGAAGACCCAGAGCAAAGAAAAGGTGCCACTGGTAGCCAGGGCACTGCGATATAAGGGGTTCCTCCATCTGTGCTTTGGGGGTGGCCCCTGGAGCATTTGGTGGCTGGCCGAGGAGGGCTGAAGTAGCGGCAGGAGGCGGTCTCCTGGGAGCAAAGGCCTCTCCCGTCCCGTCCCTCCTGCAGTGCCTGCCGCCCGCCTCCTGTTTGTCACAGCGTGCCTAGCTGGAAGCACAGGAAAAAGGGGAGTGGGGAGTGGCCCGGTAAAAATAATGAAATATCAGAAGCGTTTATTTGAAAGGCAGGGAAGAAGAAGCCCGAAGCTAGCAGAGGGAGGACAGGGCCACTGGGCCATGCTTCTGTGCCTGGCGTATCCCAGTGGAGCTCGGCCGAACCACCTAAGCTCCTTTGCCGTCACATCTCAGTAGCACCATTCTTGCCCTCCCAGCAGCAGCTCCCAAGGGCCCCGCAGGAAACTGGCATGTGCTGAGAAGGCATGCAAGGAAATGCGCGAGCGGGAGATGCGGCAGGATTGCCAAGTCCGACCCAAGCCATTTTTAGTGCCTGAGAGACATAAAATCCAGAACGTGCCCTCCCCAAGGTAAAATGCATAGTTTTCGATGGCGCCTGTCATCTGTCCTAGGGCCAGCCCCAAAGACGGTGCTTTCCCCCCCACCCCGCTCGACAGAATTTGGGATGGCGTTTCTCCCCAAGGCCCTCCCAGGATCATTCCGTATACCATACTGTGGGGTGGAATTGCTGTCTTCAGTCTCTGATTACAGTGCTGCATAGGTGGCTTGTGTGTATGTCCTGTTCAGACTACATCTGTTCCAGGCCTGACCAACTGGTGACCCACCGAGCCAAATGCAGCATACCCAGCCACATGCTTTGGCCTGGCAAGTGCTTTACAGCCCCCTTTATTTTTGCTGTCGCAGGCAGGCAGCAAAAGTAGGTGTGATCGAATCCCTGGTGACCACTGTATTGGTGGGTTGCATTGTGTGAGCTTGAGCCATTCTGGGACGGGGGACGGGACATTGCTGTGTTTCATTTGTGCCAGTGTTTCAATTTCAAAATCAACCCTTTGAAACTGACTTAAGTCTCAGCTGATGTGTGTGCAATACCAATAAAAAGAATGATAATTAAATTTTAGCTCTGAACTTTGCCTGCCTGATTTAGCAGTTTGCCATTCAGGAAAATCCCTCCATCATCATAAATATCCCTTTAATCTCCGTGTGTCTTTGAAACCCAAGTTAGTTCAAGGGTAGCAGCTGAAATCCTAGGGTTCCGTGGTGGGAGGAAAGCTGACAGTGACTGACAGTGGCAAGCAGCCCAGTCCTATAGGCACATGCTCCAATCCAGCAAAAAACAGCCCGTGTGCAGAAGACCGATCTGCTCTACTGGCTGTACAAAAGCTTGTGTGTGGGTGAATGGCAGCATCAACCAATGAGGTAATGCGTGCTTAACCACCTGAGGATATCTCCAGACACAACGGATGTGCACTCTTATGCGCCAGAAGTTCCTTGGATCGGGGCCTTGTAGACACCACACTTTAAGAAGGATGTATGGTAGACCAGGGCTCTCCAACCTTGGGTCCCCAGATGTTGCTGGCCTACAGCTCCCAGCATACCCAGCCGTCATGGCTAATGGCAAAGGATTCTGGGAACTGTAGTCCAGCAACATCTGGGGACTCAAGGTTGGAGAGCCCTGATCTAGACAAACAGGAAAGGGTTCAGAGGAGGGCAACAAAGATGATCAAGGAACTGGAAACAATGAGGAGAGACTGAAAGAACTTGGCATGTTTAGCCTTCAGAAGAGAAGACTGAGGGGAGATACGATAGCACTCTCCAAGTACTTGAAAGGTTGTCACACAGAGGAGGGCCAGGATCTCCTCTCGACCATCCCTGAGTGTAGGACACAGAATAATGGGCTCAAGTTACAGGAAGCCAGATTCTGCCTGGACATCAGGAAAAATGTCCTGACTGTTAGAGCAATAAGACAATGGAACCAGCTACCTAGGGAGGCTGTGCGCTCTCCCACACTGGAGGCATTCAAGGTGCAGCTGGACAGCCATCTGTCAGGGATGCTTTGACTTGGGTTCCTGCGTTGAGCAGGGGGTTGGACTCGATGAACTTATAGGCCCCTTCCAACTCTACTATGATTCTACCAGTGAGGAAGACACAGAACACAAAACAGTAAAGGAAGCAGCATAGTTCTTTCTGAGGTGGTAAACTCATGTCTGGACTGAACTACGTCAAAAGGCTCCTACTTGCAAAACATTTCCTGCAAGCAGAAACACTGCCTACCAGGAGAGGGAGAGGCTAGAACCCTCATCCCTGGCATCTCTGGGTGGGTGGTGTTTTTTTTATCGGCAGGGAAGTTTGTTGTTGTTAGTATGGAGGAACATCCAGTCATGCCAGCCCCCGCCTGCACTCTGACATGGCACAACCAAGACACAGATTAACAGTCTGGGTGAGAACTGTGCCAGTGCAGTGAAGTAGCCAGAATGCTGCATTTTGGTTTTGGAAACCTTTGGCTGCTTCACACATGCATGTTTGTTCTTTAATGTTGCAGCACTAAATTATGACTTGCATGTATGAATGGACGGTTGTAGATCACACACCAGAGACAGAGAATTTTCATATCACCTCAAACATGATGCGTTCCAGTGGAATCAGTTTAAATGTTCAACTATGTTTCATTGAGTGTTCAGTAACCAGGTGGTGTATGTGAACATGCAAGCCAGCCTCTTTAGTGTATAACTGTTCTAATTTAGGGTTCAGGGCCCTGATCTAAAGAACACCGAATCCACAAAGGGTTTATTTATAGTTTATTTACATCCCATTTTATTTATTTGTTTGTACCCTGCCTTTCTACCAAAAAATGGCACACAAGACAGCTTACAGAATCAATTAAAACTGATTAAAACAATACATTAAGATACAATAAAAGCATAACAATTACAGGAAAAAATATTGAAAACAGCAGCACCCAACTCACCAGACCCACTTACAGGCCAAAGGCCTTTTTAAATAAAGTGGTCTTTGCCTGCCAGTGGAAGAACAGAGAGGGAGCAAACCTAGCCTCCCTTGAAAAGGCCCTCAGCAAACACTCCTCTGAAGGTGGTGGTCTTAAATGAAGGGCCTCTCCAGAAGATCTTAGGAACTGGGCAGGCTGATATGGGAGAAGGTGGTCTTTCGGGTAAACTGGTCCCAAGCTGTATAGGGCTTTATAGGTCATAACCAGCACTTTGAATTCTGCCTGGAAACAGACAGAAAAGTTGTAAGTTGTAACAAGGGAGTCGTGTGCTCCCTGTAACCAGCCCACTCAGCAGTCTGGCTGCAGCATTCTGGACCAGCTGAAGTTTCTGAACAGTTTCCGAAGGTGGGCTCCACATATAGCGTGCTATCGTAGTCCAAATGGGATGTAACTAAGGCATGTGTGACCGTGGCCAGATCAGATGTCTCTAGGAAGGGGCCCAGTTGGCACACCAGCTGTGCAAACACACTCCCGGCCACTCCGAGACCCGGGCATCCAAGTCCAGGGCTGAGTCCAAGAGTACTTCCAAACTGCCAGCCTGTGTCTTCAGGGGGAGCACTTAACCCCCTCCAGCCCAGGTTATCTTCTACTTGAGGCAACTTACAACCATCGTTAAATTTACGCCATTACGTGCCATTTCGTTTCTGTTATTAACACACATCCAACACCTACCTCACAGTGTTGTTGTGAGGATAAAATGGGGAAGGGGGGAGAACCAAGTATGCTGCCTTTACATTTCGCCTTCCCTCCAAGGAGCTAAATGTAATTTTTAAAATGAAATGAAAATAGTCCAGCTCAGTTAATGTCAGTTCCCAACCTCCTTTCTAAAGGAGGGTTGCAGCCCCATCTAAAAGCATCAGGCCAGGGGCATAGCTTGGCAAACTTCTCCAGCAGGCGGGGCGGGGCAGGGCAGGGCGGGGCGGGGTTACCACAGAAAAAGCCCTGCTGCTTCTTGAAACCAAATTGACCTCACACACTGATGAACATAGAGCAGAGCACCCAGTACAGACACTACTGGGTGAGGGGTGGAGTGTAAGATGAGAGGAGATCTGGTAGGTATGCTGCAGGCCCCAGGCTACAAAGGATTTTGAAGTGCACACCAGCATTTTGAATGTGCCCAGATGTTACCAGGTTGCTAATGCAACTGCCTGCAGTATTGGTTGCCTGTGCTCCTACCTCCCACACGTTGTCCAGAAGGCAGGCAGCAGTGCTTTGCATGAGCTGAAGCTTCCGGGTTGCCTTCAAGGGGCAGCCCCATGTAAAGCATATTGCAGTAGACAATTCAAGAGATTGCAACAGTGTGGGTGAGTATGCCGCTACACTCCAGTCCTCCTCCAAGAAGAAGCTTAGCCTATGCAATAGATATAACTGATAGAGAGCCACAGCGGCCAGCGCCGAGTTCAGCATCACCCGTGGCAAGGGCCCTGTTCCACTACGCTGGCTGGGGCATGCTGGGAGTTGTAGGCCAAAAACATCTGGAGACCCAAGGTTGGAGAACACTGAGTTACATGCAATTAGACTTTATTTCACTAGAGGGAGGCAGTCTAACAGGTTGTGGCAAGCTCATTTATTTATCACATTTCCTCTAAGGAGCTTAAGGTAGACATAGTTCCCCACCCCTTTTATCCAGCATGGGGCATGCTGGGAGTTGTAGGCCAAAAACATCTGGGGACCCAAGGTTGGAGAGCCCTGCTCCCTAGAGCATCCAGTCTGGGGACCAACATAACCTCCGTCTTATCTGGATTCAACCTCATCCGTTAACCGCTGCCTCCGTTCTTCAGGCGATTGTGCAATTTGAGAATATACCAGCTTAATCCTAGCTAGGCAACAAGCAGGACCATTTTGGAACCTATAGCTAGTCTAAGCAGATCGATGAGGTCGGGGTAGTGCAAGAGATTTGGGGGCTCTGCTGCCTGCCTGCATCTCCCAGATGGAGGGGGGGGATGCTGATTTTCACGTTCTAGCCAGGCAGTGGGCCTGCAGATACCACGCTGTGTCTTAAAAGCTCGGGATGTGAGAGATAAACACAGCGGGCCAAGGAAGCAAGAAGTGGGTGGCCCAGTTTGAGGCTGGCAAGCAGGGCTCGTGGTCGGGACGAGTTCTGCAGCACCTCCACTCCTTATAGAAGCCATGCCGGTGCGGGTGTGTCCAGACGAGGCTTCTATGGCACCACTGCCTTGCCTCAATCACAGAATTCCCCACTGCTCCTTCCATCTTTCTCTTAGTGTAGAAAAATCCATTAAGGAGGAAAAGACTGAACAGCTGCACAATGCTTTCTAATGGATAGCGCTAGGAGCCTTCCTCCATGTGGAGGCACCCAAAGAGCCCATGTTGCAGCATCTGTATCAGCCTTTATACATCCTGGGCGAACCCTGCTGGCTGCCAGAGTTCCCCCCCTTCCAGTGACATTCCTGCCACAGGTTTAAAGAGACCACACTTTGGCCCACTGGAGTCCATGGCACCATTCCGTAGTCTGGAGTTTCATAGATTTCATAGAGTTGGAAGGAGCCTACAAGGCTATTGAGTCCAACCCCCTGCTCAATGCAGGCTGTATCTGTGGTTTTCTCTAACAGGGGCCTTTAGAACAGACAGTTTGGGATGCTGGATTTGTTCATCAGGTCAAACTTAATGTTACATTAAATGCACAGTTTTGGCTTGCATGCTTAATTTTTCTTCTTTAAATAGTAGCTGTGGAGGGGGGGTCGATTGGGATTATGGCAAGGGAGGAGGTTGTTTTTTTTAATCTTTTACCCCTGATGAAACCCCCTCCCTTTGGAAACAGTTGGGAGGGAAGCCAATGGTAGCTTCCCTCCCCACTCAAATAGCTGCGTGTGTACACACATACGTGTGCTATTTTCGTCAGGTTTGTGTTGTAAGGGTTAAGTATTAAAAACACACACTCTGATTCCATGCGCCACCTATTCAAAGTAGAAAAATTAAACAAGCAAGGCTAAACTATAAGGCCAGGGCTGCTCTGCATGAGGCTTTCAACCCACCACTTTACTGAGGCTTCTGCTTCCGGATTCTTTGTGGGATTAAGATCGGCTCCTTTACTACACATTTCCCCCCCCCCCTGGTTTTTTTCCCTTCCTCTGCCTTTCTATATGTTCCATTACACAACCACAAGATGGTGCTGCGGTATAGCAGAATTGCAAAAATACAGGAGCCTTTCATTCCGGTTCATTCCGCCATTTTTAGGTAATACTGCACTTTCCTCACTCTAAAAAAACAGCAGGAGAGGCCTTGGAGAATGATGTTGTGTAAAGCACCCGCAAGCTACT
The DNA here is from genome assembly GCA_021292165.1 of Shinisaurus crocodilurus. Taxonomy (NCBI): domain Eukaryota; kingdom Metazoa; phylum Chordata; class Lepidosauria; order Squamata; family Shinisauridae; genus Shinisaurus; species Shinisaurus crocodilurus. Next base: position 267,397,387 of record CM037877.1, on the reverse strand, counting down.
GCGAGTGCCCATGAGCGCACAATAAATGCCTCTTGTAAAAAAAAACAACCCTTAATGTAACGTGTAGCTTGGCCCTCAGTGCTCCTCACGTAAAAGGTCTCTGGCCTGCCAGTCATGGATTCAGACTCTAGCCACGTGTGTCCTCCTCAGCAAGGTCTGTGGGGAATTCCCTCTTAGATTTCTGCCTTGATCTCACAAACAGATGGGGGTAGTAAACCTGTGTCAGGGAGGGCTGTACCAGACTGCAGCTGGTTGCGGGAGGTGGTGGTGGGGAGCTCATGCGACTGCATGCTCCTCCGTCACACAGCACAAAACTAAGCATGTCAGGGAGAAGATTAAGCTAGTAGACTCTTGTCCCTGACATGCTGGTTTTCCAGATGCAGGGATATTTTTTTTGTATGGAGAGACATTTAATCATGTAGACTTCTCTTGCCCCTACACACACACACACACACACACACACACGCTGCACGGTTCAAAGTGGTACCATCCGTGCACAGGTTTAGAACCTCAGTGAGAACTAGGTTTCTGCACAGGCACAGAGCAGGCCACGCCCTTCTTCACTAAGCACGGGGGACGAACACAAAGGGCGGGGAGGGGGCTCCTTGCAATATTTGAGCCCCATTTTCTCAGTTCTCAGAAATCAAGCATTGGGTGAGCAGGAATAGGAGCCAGTGTGGTGTAGTGGTGAGAGTGTTGGACTGGGACTTGTTCTAGTCCCTGCTTGGCCATGAAACTCACTGGGTGACTTTGGGCCAGTCACTGACTCTCAGCCTAACCTACCTCACAGGGTTGTTGTGAGGATAAAAATGGAGAGGAGGAGGATTATGTGAGCTGCCTTGAGTTCCTTGCAGGAAAAAAAGGCAGGGTATAAATATAATAAATAAATGAATAAAAAATACTGTAATTCTGAACTGTTCATACAGTGCATTTGCCCACAAGGAGGCTCAGCTTCATCGGAGACAGGACATCCCAAAGTTCTGGCATTATTTTTCAGAGGGAGTAAGATACCCTTCCCTCTCTGGTGGCAGACAGGACCGCAGGAGGGCAGGGCCCATCATGCAGCAGACACTGTCTGCAGGGGCGACATTTCAAATGTACTTACATAACATTTAACATTTGGATGACGTAAGGATGTTAATACCCCCAGATGCATACGTCAAATATTGTGAGGATATGCTGCCTTGGTCTTCCTCTAGGACTGCACCAGGGCCAAGAGAATTCAGTTCTCATCCACAGCACACTGGGATGCCACACAGCATCAGCACAGTGTCAGAGAACTCCTCTCTTATTGGTGGTTTTCTCGTGCAGTGGCTTTAATCACACTGCGCTCGGGAGAACCCTGGGGTTCCTTCGAAGTTTATCAGGTCCCTCAATTAGAAGATCAACAAGTGCAACCTGCAACAAATGTTACAGTGTGGAGTGCTTCTCTGTACTGTTCGCTCACCCATGCCCCTTTCCGGGATACTCCATTTCCCTCACCTGTTTTTCCTTTCTCTCCTCCACCACAACAGTCAGTCAGCATTCTGTAGCCACAGAGCATGCTCAGTTTTGTTGGGCTGTTTTGGGCATCCTTAGGGATTTAAAAAAAATATTTCTGCACACCTTTGGGTCCCCCTAAACCTGCTGATGTCTGATACCCCCCTCTTGCATGCGTGCGTGGCACTGCTTTGGCTATATAAGCAATGGCACTCACACACCTAAACATTGGAAATAGAGGGAATAGTAATGGCTTCTATTACTAAGTTTCCCCTGCAATAAGCAGGGAATGCAGAGAAGTGTTGGGTCTCTTCGAGGTTGCATTCTCAGCTCACATGGGAGTATTGCTGATGCCTGAGAGACCTAGCCAGCTCCCCACATGAAGCGAGTGTCCACCCTAGACCATGCCCCCAGAATTATCGGCTATGTGTTGTTTGCAGGGTACATTGGCAGATGAGTTGATGTAGAAAAGTATTCCCTGAAGATCAAACATTTGAAAGCCAACACCTTGGTTTATGTTGTAGCAATGTGCCCGAGCGCATACGAGGATCAGTTACAGCCAAGCCAACGAAAAAGACACCAGTCACAAAGACTGCTGCGCAGGTAGGCGGGAAATTCCCAATCAGTTCTGAAGAACTCTTTATCAAGGGCGAAGTTTTTACACTGCTTAATAAGAAGTGCTTGGGACAAAATTTCCTGCCTGCAGCTCATTTTGTACTTAGGAGCAAGGCGATACATTGGAGTGTCACAGCTGTGTTTCATCATTTCCAAATCAATCGTGATTTGAACAAAATCATGAGGTTGAGGGAATAGTAATAAACTGGAACACACATTATGAAGGGCTGGGTGTGCCTCTCCACCCATTCCTCTAATTTTGACAAAGCAACTGAATGTCTCTGTCTCTGGCTATTTTAGGATTGTCTTGTACATTGTGACAGCAAAATCAGCAGCATCCCAATAGACCCAGTTTTGTTTTTCTAACACCAAAACAAAGTTGCAAGCCCTTCTGGCTGCAGAGAGAAATTTGAAAATATATGGGCAATGCCTGATTAATTTACAAGAGCCAGAGGGAAATCGACCAGGACTTCAACACACGTGAAATTGCCTTACGCTCAATCAGACCATGATCGGGCCATCTAGCCTAAGTAAGGGTAGGCAACCTGTGGCCCTCGGCCTAATTTCAGACGCCCGTGGCAATTCATCAGTTCGGACCTCTGGGAAGAGCCGCCTGTCCCTCTCCTGGGTGTGGGGGGGGGAGCTGGGACGGGGAGACGCAGCCAGCATGCAGCCTCAGGCGGACCACCCCGGGGGGAATGTGGCCCTTGACAGAAAGAAAAAAAATGGCTACTCACCCCTGATCTGGCCTAGTACGTTCTATTCTGACTGGCAGTGGTTTCACAGGATCTCGGGCAGGGAGGTCTTCTCCAGCCTAGCTGCCTCAATCCCGTTGCCACTCCATGGTGGCCAGTGAACGTCCAGGTGCTGGGGAGCATGTGGTGGTGGTGGTGGGGCGCTAGGTGGTGCGTCTTATCCCTCCCTCCCTCCCTGTGGGCAGCAGAAGCAGAATGAATGCTGCAAGCGATTTGTTCGGGCTACTGAAACCACCTTTTCTTGGCCGTGAGCCGGAGTTTAAAGAAAATAAACAAAACGAGAGCATGCACAGCTCTAAGCTGAGCGGCACGAATACAGGAGATAACACTAACAGCATGCAAGCCAAACTTCTAGCCCAGTGTTCTCCAACCTTGGGTCCCCAGATGTTTTTTGGCCTACAACTCCCAGCATGCCCCAGCCGGGGCATGCTGGGAGTTGTAGGCCAAAAAACATCTGGGGACCCAAGGTTGGAGAACCCTGTTCTAGCCAGATCCCATGCGATATAATATTTCTTTGGCAAGGGAACAAAGGGGCTGCGAGGCAAGCTGGAATCAAGCTGGCTTCTGTGCGTGGATGAAGAAGATCCCTTGTACATCATCCACTCCAATCTTCAGGCTCGGCGGCATGTCATAGGAGCGGAAGTCGTGGATGCGGTAGCCGCACTTGGCAAAGGATTCCTTGACAGCTGCCTCGCTCATGGGCACGACCGACAGCTTGGCTTCTCCGGCCAAGTAGAAGGACTCTTCCAAAGCCCCAATCATGAGGAAATGGCCGCCGGGCTTGAGGAGTGTGGTGACATGCTGCAGAGCTCGATCGAAGCTCGGCTGGTCAGGGCTCACAGCCTCCAGGCAGAAAGCGGAGACCAAGGCATCGGCCGGCTGGCTGAGCAGAAAGCCCAGTGGGTTGGGTTGGTGGACATCGATGGGAAGGATCTTCTGGAGTTTCTTCTTCAGTTTTTGCTCTTTCTCCTTCCACGGTTCCCTGTGGAAGCCGAGAACAAAATAAAGAGGATGGGTCGGGGCTGCTGTTAACCTCTCCCCCAGTTGTTGAGGTGCAAAAGCTACCCTGCCATCTCCCAGGCAGTGCTTCCTGTGGCCCCCTGGCCGCTGTCACCCGCTGCGCCGAATCAGCCCAGATCAGATCACTAAGAGGAGACAGAGCACCACGACAGGAAGGGAGAGGAAGCCAGCTTATTTATTTATTTATTATTTACGTACATTTATTTATCGCCCATCTGGCTGGCAAACCGGCCACCCTGGGTGATGTACATAAGATTAAAACAGGATAAAATACATTTAAAACAGTATAAAATTTTAAAATCTTAGCCCACCCCATATTCCCGCCTGAACAGCCAGGTTTTTAGTGAGCGGCGGAAGCTCAGCAGAGAGGGGGCATGGCGGAGGTCACTCGGGAGAGAGTTCCACAGTAAGGGGGCCGCCACAGAGAAGGCCCTCTTCCTCGTCCCCACCAGTCTAGCTGCTCTGGCTGAAGGGACAAGGAGAAGGCCGTCCGTGGCAGACCTTGTTGAGCGGTCTGGAACGAGCTGGTCGACGGAGGGCACAGGCTTCCTCGGAAGGTGGCGGACTCCCCTTTGTTAAGCAGGGGCTGGGTGGCCGCCTGTCAGGGGTGCTGTAGCAGTGGACTTCCTGCACCAGCCAGGGGCTGTGCTAGATGACCTTGGAGGCTCTACTCCAACACGGTGATTCCATGGGGGCAAGACTACACACTGGGAGCAGTCCTGCGGTGAATTGCATGGGTTGGGAGCTGAGCTGGGCGGATGAGAGAACTGCGCCTGTGTGCGTATCATTGTTGCCGATACCGAATAAAGAGGCCCGCGTGGCAGCCAACGTATAGTCCTGCTCCCAGGTCAGTGAGGAGGCAAGGTCCCGCAAAACTCTGGTGTAGGTGGAGGGGGCTGTTGGGACTGTAGGCCCTGAGGCTATGCAGGCAGGTGGCCCCAAAACAATAAGCGGAGCGACGGAGCCATGTTCTTGTGCTGGCCTTGGACAGAGTCATCCGAATCTACTCCAAATGCTAAGCCCTTTGGCCACAAGATGAAATGCTGCGTCGTCATTTTGGCAACAAAATGGCTACAGTCAGGTAGCTTGCCCCTTGGGCCGGCTAGCACAATTTCAAGCATCCTCCCCCCTCCTGTGGGCCACTGAGCTATGGTAGGCACTCCCTGCCAAGCCCCACCGGCACACGGGCCAGTGTAGCCGGGTCACAGGTGGCGCACAGATGGCCAGGGCTACAAGTAGCTGTACACCCCCAAACCTGACCCCCGAGAAGACCCTCCTTTGTTTCTTACGCTTTGCCTTCAATCCTACACGCATGCTGGATGTACGGGGTCCAGTCGAAGATACCGGGCTCTTCGCCGTGCACCCAACTGTGGATCTCAGCCCGGTTCACTTCCAAGTAGTCAGTGGCCACAATCTCCTCAAAGTAGTCGCAGGCACTGAGGAGCTGGTAGATGGTGGGGCCTGTGCCGATATCAATCAGAGTACGGCCATAGATTTCCCCTGCAAGCAGTTTAGAGAGGAAAGAACTAAGATGTGCTCGCGTGACAAACCATTTCATGAGGACCAGAAACCTTTATTTAAAAATCTGTGCTCATAATGGCTAGCCTTGTCAGGGAAGGGGACTGTTCCCAGCAGGTATCCTATTTACATTACTTCACACAACCGGAAAAGCCCAGAGCCTAGTTTTCTGTTCAGAGATGACCTTGCCATCTAGTGAAGGGGCCATTAAGGGTGGCAGGCAGGCAGATCTTTCCTCATGAGGCACAGTCCACTGGAACATTTCCCACTGAAATGAAAGGCACCTGGGCAGAGGAAAGAATCCCACTGGGTGCCAGTTGTCATAGAGTGTAGCGTATCAGAAACAGGAAAAGCCACAGGCTGTATATACAAGTCTCAGCATAGTAAACATTTTACACTCGAGTAAAAAATGGACAAGGTCCTCCACCACTACTCTGTTACATGGGCAGATTCTAAGATTCCTTACAGTGGCCAGCTTGGTTGATCCTCGGCAGGGCTCTCCAACCTTGGGTCCCCAGATGTTGCTGGCCTACAGCTCCCAGCATACCCAGCCAGCATGGCTAATGGCAAGGGATTCTGGGAGCTGTAGGCCAGCAACATCTGGGGACCCAAGGTTGGCGAGCCCTGCTCTAGATACTGACAAAAGTCTACATGTAAATTTATTCTGTACTTTCCCCCAAAGGATTGAGCTTGTCCAAGGCCCACAAAAGGACACCATACAGCATATTCTACACCTATATCAGTGATGGCGAACCTTTTTGAGCCCGAGTGCCCAAACTGCAACACAAAACCAACTTATTTATTTCAAAGTGCCAACACTGCAATTAAATCTGAATACTGAGGTTTTAGTTTAGAAAAACAACTCATACAGTTGTCCGAACTAATTAACATCTTTGTCTTAAAAGAAAAACACACGACAGAGCTTTCAATGATACAAACAGTTTTTTTGTTGGAAAAAAAATCAACTCAAAAAATGATTATAGTACTACATGTACACATAGCCTGAAGGGAATCTATACAAACTTTTTAAATAATTAGGCACATGTATTTTGGATAAGGGATTCTCAACTTGTAATATGATTATATGCCAGACTGAAATTGTATGGGGCAAGCTTCTACAGGTGTCGGATTAGTAAAAGTCAACCTGTACTAGGATGAGCAAGATAAACAAGAAAACTAAACATGCTTAACACATTTTAAACACTTTATGTCTTGGACTGCAAACACTGCATTAGGTAAAAGTTTGCATTGGGCATGCTTTTGCACAATTAATGTGATTTTGCTATTGCATGCATGCTGATAATTTGTCAAACCTTGGCTCATACTCCGTTAGTTTGAGAGCAACACATGCAGCACTCGGGTCAACTGTTAGGGCTTTACATCCAAGTCATGCTCTGTGCATCATTCTTCAAAATCTTTTAAATGTGATAACAATGTAGAAAAGAATTCTGTAACAGGAATTCTAGAATAAAATCATTCTGTTCCACACTGTGAGAAAGAACAAGATGCTTAGTGTTTTGCAGAAGGGGATGGTCTTTTCGTGATCTGGTGACCAATGGCTCGAGTGCCCACAGAGAAGTCCCTGCGTGCCAGCTGTGGCACCCGTGCCATAGGTTCGCCATCACTGACCTATATATTTCTAGAGTAGGCTTACCCAAGTTACCACCCTTGGTTCTAAGAAATCTTATCTGCCCATTTATAGCCCTGTTTGCCATTTGTGTTACTTTCAGTACTTGTGTAGTAGTAGTAGTAGTGTAGTAGAAGATACTACTACTACAGTGCTAGTGAATGCTACAGACCTGTTGGGCTGAAACATTATAACTAAATAATTAATCCCCACGTTTGATCTGATGTCCATCAAGCAGCCATGTGGGGTCTGCTTGTTCTGCCCAAAAACGTATTTTTTGTTTTGTTCTAATTTATAATCAGATGCTCAATTTGGCAGTACTCACTGAATCTTCTTAACTGGCTAATCAAAGGCAGTTTGTGACTAGCTTGGGGACAGATCCTGCTGGACAGGAAGCGGAGCTAATAGCAAAAGCTCTCTAGAAAAAAAAGCAGAAAATAGCCTGGCTCATTGTTCTGATCTCACCCTAAGATTTTGCTGCTCCCTCTGGATACCCGGAGGAGGAGGAGGAGGAGGAGGAGGAGGAGGTTAAAGCCGCGACATTTCGGGTACAGCAACCTCAGGGACTGACATAATATTAGTTGCTACCTACTATTCCATATAGTTTGTAAATTATAATCTGCTTCTTTCTTCTATGCCTTGTTACTTGCTTGCACAGAAGCAAAACGGAATTAAGAAATGTGGCTTAACCAGGTCTGCTTGTAAGACCTTTGATCTTGCACCCATATAGGCTGGACGCTTCCACATCACCAAAAAAGAGATTAAAAGAGGGCACAGATTTCCATTTAAAAAGTGCATTTGTTAATGTACAAGTATGGATGTAAATTTAGAAATATTTTTTAAAAATTAAATAAAAATATAATACATCTCCCCATAGTGGGGAAGACTGTGACCAGGTAACCTGTGTGCCTGTTTTGGTCTGCTGTCCAGATGCTAACGGTTCGTGGGCAGCTTCACGGCTCCTGCTGGCCGCCCCTCCTGACGGACTTGGACTAGACAGCCCTCAGCTCAGCCCTTCAAATAGAGGAGAGACCTCTGTAAAGAAGGAGGCATGCCCACCCTATGCACTCAGGTTTTTAACAAAGTTGCTAACTTTCAAATAAACTGCATTCTTTGGCAATGTTTGCAGAATGGCTGAGCTCTCTTCGATTTAACCATGGTGGACTCTTGCCACAGCTGTCACAACACAAAGCCAAACTCTCACCTGTCTATCAAGCAGCTTGAGCCTAGTCAACTTTATCAGGATCAAAGCTGAGGTCTTGCAAGCTCTGCTTTGATCAGGTAGCTCAGGCTTTAAGCTTTAGATAGATAGAGATAGTTTACAAAGGAGTCAAGTCATTTTGCGACATGCCTTGCTTCAATCTAGCAAGCTCAGCACTTGGAAAGCTTAATTTTTATTGTCCAATAACACTGTCAAGGAAAGGTGAAATAATAAATACTAATACTAATATTAATATTTCAAGTGGGATAAAGGGAGTTCACCTTTCAAAAGCAGGTTTCTCCTGCAGGTTTCAGGTCTATGCCTACCTGTGGCAAAGGCATCTGCCAGGCAACGGAGTTTCCAGGGCACCGCAAACTCCTCACTCATGAAGTTAGCACGAGGTGGCATGTAGTTGTTCTGCAGGTAGGCCCTGGGGTTGAATGTCTGGTAGCTTTCAGCCACGGCCGCCACACCAAGGGCACTCATGCTCAGGACATGTCCAGCTGCAGCCAGCTCACTCGCCAGGCTGGGGCTGGGCGGGCGATTTTATAGCCTTGTTTGCCCGAAGGCATCAAAACAGGTTAATGGACCCAATGCAATTAGTGCCAAGTACTTTGGGCTGATACCATCAGAGACTCCCTATGGGGTATCTATAAATTGGGGCCATTTCTCTAACACACATCCACGCCCTTCCGTCCGTCTGGTGGAGTAATTGAGGAGACCTTTTACTAAGAGCTTCGATGGAGGCTGGCTCTGGCAATGCTGGGGGCGAAGGAACAGATTGGTTTATCTCGCACCGGATAGTCGTTTAATAACTCTATTGAAAGGACACTTTATTGAGGCTGTTCATCCAGTATAACCACATTAGTGTCAGGAACTGGGGGGGGGGCTGGCAAGGGGGAGGTGGAGTGTGGCAGACAGCACAGCAGTCCTTCAGGGAAAGGTCTGCGCAGCTTCCGAGCTGCACCCATGCAGAAGAGCAGAGTTGTGCAGCACCCCTCCCGCTTAAGAAGCGGGAGCAGCAGCAAATCATCTCCCCCAGCCCCAACCCCAATCAGCCTACACATAATCCAGACCAGAGAATACGTTCTCTCCCCCCACCCCAACTATCAGATTTTAGCATCGGTCATTAGCTACTTAGGGACCAGACTACACTTTACACAAGTAAAGTACATGATCAGAAACGCCCAACATTTCAAAAAACGAATCAAAAACTCTGTAATTTGGCCTACTCCCAGCTGGGGTGCTCCAGATGTGTGGAACTACAATGGTCATCATCCCCAGCCGACAGTCACTGGTGGTGCTAGCTGGGGATGATGGGAGCTGTAGTCTAACACATCCAAGGGCGCCAGGATGGGGGAGGCTGCCCTAAATCCTCTCTCCCGGCTGCTTCTATCAAGGCAACGGTGGACGGGGAAGGAATGTTTATATCTTTATGCCCATGCCATTTTCCGGATTAAAATCACCCCCAAGCCACAGCTGCTCTTACATTTGCTTGTTTGTTTGTTTAAATTAGGAGAACTGATAATGGATCTCTCCAATACATAGTCTAGCCCAGGGCTCTCCCACCTTGGGTCCCCAGATGTTGCTGGCCTACAGCTCCCAGAATCCCTTGCCATTAGCCATGCTGGCTGGGTATGCTAGGAGCTGTAGGCCAGCAACATCTGGGACCCAAGGTTGGAGAGCCGTGCTCCAGCCACTGCTGCGGAGGCCGCTTGCAGTCAAGATTAGACCATTCAATCGCTCCTGCTGAAGGAATACGACAGAATTAGCTACCAGCAGAGGTGGGTGGCTCTGCCTCTTGCATCCCTGTTATGAGTAACTGCAGTTCCAATCAGTGACTCAGCTTGATGCAGGAGGTGGATTCCTCTGGAGGCAGGTAGGTAATGGGCACTTCTTTTTCCTATGCCTGTAAGGTTTTAGTATCAGTCCCATAATTGCATATATTTATATACTCAACAGGTAGAGGAGCAAGAATTGATCCTATAGCTATTGCCATTTTAAGTGAAAATGTACTTAAAAGTTCGCCCAGCAACAGGAAAGACTGAGAACTTCCTCCATTGGCTGTCTGGCTTATGACATCACCATTCAATTCCTCCATCTACTTCTGATCAATCTACAGCAGTGTTCTCCAACCTTGGGTCCCCAGATGTTTTTGGCCTCCCAACTCCCAGCATGCCCCCAGCCAGCATAGCTGGCTGGGGGCATGCTGGGAGTTGGAGGCCAAAAACATCTGGGGACCCAAGGTTGGAGAACACTGATCTACAGCTATTCCGTAGGGGTTTCACTCCCCTTCCTCCCTTTCTTGATAGCGGTGCTGTGTCAGCTGGTAGAACCCCAAATCCTGTCATGCCCGTGAGCTGAGCAAGTTGAAGTCTTCTAAATGGGGGGGGGCTCTGTTTCTCCAGCCACTGTTACTGGGGGGGGGGTGTTCCCTGGGTCTCTTGTCTTGCCTTCCTTGATCTATCTGCAGCCACTTTAACGCAGCAGGCCTTTTGTGGATGAGTTGTTGCCTGCAACCTTTCTTTGGGTGAGAGATGGGGGGACACTCATCCCCCCCCATCTCTTTTGGGGGCGGGACTGGTGGATACCAGAAGGCAGGGAACAGCAGCCGGGGGAGGGGGGAGGAAGACTCTGGGATTTGAGTGAGAAGCGAGGCCGTGGTGGACAAGGGTGCAGCTGGATGCGTGCAGTAGCGGTGTTGACAATCTCTCCCTTGTTCTGGTGGGAAACCCTCTCGGTTCCACAGAAAGTTCAGCTCAGTAGCAGCCTTGAGTTGCATGGAAGAGGAGAGGCAGGATAAAAATAGAAATTATAAAAACAAAATTGGACGTTCTTCAGTGGAATTTGAACACTGCTTGTTGGCTTGGGGCTCTTGCTCTGTTGTTGCAGCAACATTGTTCTGCATCAAAAATGGTCTACAATTTTCCACAATGTAGCTCAGGGGTGTTGAAACTCAGGCCCGTGGGCCAACTCCGGTCCTGTGTGGCTCCCCAGATGGCCATGCCCCCTTCTCTTGACCCCTCACCATTGGGTAGTTTCCCAGGCAGCTTTTGAGCAGTTCCCCCCCATTCTGAAAGGTTGAACTGCCTCTCCTAAGGCTTACTTACGAGCAGGAAGAGCCTTAAGTTACATTGTGCTGGTATTTTGGCCCTGCCAGGCCTTTGAGCTTGCCCTCCTTGGCTTTGGCCCCATCCCACACTGGAATGCGGCCCAAAGAGTTTCTCAGAAATTGAATTCAGCCCAGCTGAGAAAGAGACAGTTCTAGCTGATCTTCCCAACAACCCTTTGAGGTAGGTTAGGCCTTGAGAGATGACTTGACTGAGTGGGGATTTGAGCCAGGACTTCATTCCATCCCAACACTCATTTCACCGCAGCATGCTGGATCCTGCTGACCCATCTTCCTTAACCACTAGCTTCTCCTTGTTTGTTTGCTTATTTATCACATTTTTATTGTTACATCTTTCCCCCAAGGAGCTCAGGGTGGCATACATGGTGAGCACCCCCCCCCTAATATTTTATCTTCACCACAACCCTGTGAGGTAGGTTAGGTTGTGCCATAGTGACTGGGCCTAAGTTCACCCAGTGAGCTTCATGATTGGGATTGGAGTCCTGCCTCCTTGGGTCAAGGTCTGTCTCTCACAGAATCATAGAAAAGTAGAGTTGGAAGGGGCCTACAAGGCCATTGAGTCCAACCCCCTGCTCAACGCAGGAACCCAAGTCAAAGCATCCCTGACAGATGGCTATCCAGCCGCACCTTGAATGCCTCCAGAGTGGGAGAGCCCACCACCTCCCTAGGTAGTTGGTTCCATTGTCTTATTGCTCTGACAGTCAAGATTTTTTTTCCTGATGTTTAGGTGGAATCTGGGTTCCTGTAACTTGAGCCCATTATTCTATGTCCTGCAAACTGGGATGATCAAGAAGAGATCCTGGCCCTCTGTGTGACAACCTTTCAAGTCCTTGAAGAGCGCTATAATATCTCCCCTCAGTCTCTCTTCTGAAGGCTAAACATGCCCAGTTCTTCCAGTCTCTCCTCATAGGGCCTTGTTTCCAGTCCCTTTATCATCCTTGTTGCCCTCCTCTGAACCCTCTCCAGTTTGTCTGCATCCTTCTTAAAGTGTGGTGCCCAGAACTGGATGCAGTACTCAAGATGAGGCCTAACCAGTGCTAAGTAGAGGGGAACTAGTCTCCACCCACTGATTCTCCTTCCTTCCTTCCCATTCTCTGTGTTCCTTCCCACCACCATCTCTAGGGGGCATGGGGCTTACATGTGCTACAAGACATGTGCCTTCTGTGCCCACAGCTCCTGCACTCTCTTTCTCTCCGAGTGGCTTTTTGCCCAGTCAACATAGGGACGGGGGCAACGTGATTTGATCTCACGTTGCCCCCGTCCCTATGTAACTCCCCTTGCAAGACTATGCAGGACATTTTCTCCCAGTCAGACCAGAGTTTTGACATTGCGTCTCTCTAGGGCAGAAAGAAGTGTGTTTGGACCTGGTTGTGTGCACGTGCGTGTGTGTGTGTATGTGTGAGTGAGTGAGTGAGAGAGAGAGAGAGAGAGAGAGAGAGAGAGAGAGAGAGAGAGGAGTTATAGTCCTGAAACTAGAGTGGGGGAGTGAGTGGGTGGAAAGATCTTCTTTCCAAATGACTTCATTCCCCAGACACGTCACACAGCTGTGCTGGCTCAGTGCAGGCTTCTCCCAACAACAAGTCTCATAAACCTTCCATCCATCACTGGATGCCTTTCTGAATTACACACCCGGCTTGCTCATAGTTTCTCTTAATCTCAGGACACCTGAGTCCATTTCTTCCTCCGATGCTGGTAAGATTAAGAGCTTAACATGAATTTGGACCCAGACAGACATTATCCTATAAATGTTGATGCTGAACGTTCTCTGCCTATTTGACGGCTGTATCGAAATCTTGTAAAATATCGAAACTACGGTAGTAGCATTTGATGATCAACTTACAGTGGTATGTAGCCTGACATTATTTCACTAGGCTGGCCATTTATGCAATGCCAAAAGAGAGGGAATGTATCACTGAATGACAGGACGAAAGAGACACAGATTGGCATAAAATGTGCATATGCTCATTGAAATGCATAGATGCACATGTAGAAACAATGGCTATAATTTCAGTGAAACTAAACTACAAGTCGTCATAGTGGGGAAGACTGTGACCAGGAGACCTCGTGTGCCTGTTTTGGTCTGCTGTCCAGCAGGTGCTCACTGTGGGTGGCCAGATTCAGGGCCTGCTGGCTCTCCGTGTTTAGGGTTCTTTATCATTAAAACGGACTCGGACAAGACAGTCCTCCAAACAGAGGGCACCTTCAAACAGAGGACCGTCTTCTGTAAAGTAGGACATACAGCCACCCTTTATTGGGGATTTGATGGCCTTTTAAAAGATCTGGTATTTGTTGCCTGCCAAAAACGATCAAGCAATGCCAAAGTCTAAAGCAGCTGAATTTAATCATTCTTCAGTAGCAAGGGGGGAATGTGTGTATTCTGCACATGATCAGAAGTACTCTCTTTGATTCCAGCAGTGCCTACGACAGAAGAATGGTTGGTCAAGATGCTGGAGCTGGCAGAGATGGCCAAACACATCATTAATCAGAGAAAGGACACCATCCACGTTTATTGTTGAGTGGAAACCTCTAATTGACTTTTTGCAGAGACTGGAAAATAATGATTTGTTTGTTTGTGGGTTCATGGAATAATACGGTAAGTGAATGTGGGACAACAGGAAGAAAGATTTCTCATTCTGATTATCGAGTAAGAAAAATTATTGTTACCTATATGTGCTGTAGAAGAAAATCGGAGGTCTATTTTGTTTTGTTAATTGTTTTATGTTTGATATTATGTGTTTGTTTCACATAGAAATAAAATTTGAAAAGAAAAGAAAAAGAAGTACTCTCTTTGATGTTTCATATGCTCCCTGGGGCTGAGCTAAAGTAATTGAAAAGAGATACCTCTCTAGGTGAAGGCCTGGCACCCCTCTTAGTGAAAAAAATCATAATCATTACTCCAGTGGGTCCAAATTTGAAATACTAAACAACACACATTATTTATAACATCTATCCAATTTTAAGATTATTTCAGAATATCATACGTTTGCATCCTTTCAATCTTCCATGACCAATTAATTCAATGGCCTGTTGACAGCCACTAATTCTTGCCGGAAAGGATAGGGTTAAAAAGGTATAAAAATATTGTAACGTCACAGATTTGGTTTCCAGTAACACACACAACTCGCAGAGGCAAAGCGGGGGAGGAGAGGAGAGGTGTCCAGTGTCAGAATGCTCCACCAGTGACTCTGCAAGACCAATATAGTTCCAGACGCCAACCCCTTGGGAATCAGCGCTTGGAAAACTATATAAATCACCTGCAGCAGGGACAATAGACCAGACAGAATTGAGACTTCAAGAACTCATCCTATTGAAGCAGAAACCCAGACGCAACGATGCACGGCAAGAGCGTGGTCCTCCGCAGCTCTGGGACCCTGACTGCAGCTGAACTGGGCTGCCAGGTGTCCGAGAAGGATACAGCGCGGAGGGAATCGTTCACTGCAGATTGGAAAGACCTGTCGCTCACCACTAGGCCTGAAGAAGGGTGAGTGTTGGGCTTCGGTCAGGCAGAGATTGGGGTAGGCTTGGTCAAAGATGTTGTAATCCAATGGGTCAATTAGTTTTTTTTTTCTTGTTATGGAAGTTACTGGGTGGACAAAGGCTTCCACTGGGATCCTCCAAGCAAGCCTAGACAAAGAAAATCTTGCTATATCTAAGAAATTAAACACTGTCAGGTCATGGAGGATCCAGACATGTAGGGTACACAGCCATTTTCTAGCAAAAGGGTAGCTTTTTCTTGCGGTTATATTGATTCAGGTTAATAGATAGGAGACATTTATTCAGAATACCAGGAACATTGCAATGGCGAGGGTCAGTGGGGTAGACTGGAGGGAGAACCACCATGGGATGCATGCTTGTTATGGTTGCTGAATGTGGATTAGTAACACACTTGTGACCTTTTTAACCAAGGTTTCTTTAAAAAGGTGGAGTTTCCTCCCTATGTTCAGCGCATACACATGGTTAGGAACATACGTTATGAACTACTTTCCAGGTTGTCTCTAGTCCAGCCTCTCTGAAGCAGTGGCCAGGCAGATCCTTCTGGGGAACTCACAAGCAGGGTAGGTTGTGCCACACGGGCTGGGTCAGTGCTTGGATGGGTGACTGCCTGGGTGGGCTGCCCACATCTGTTCTCCTGCATTGAGCAGGGGGTTGGACTCGATGGCCTTATAGGCCCTTTCCAACTCTACTACCCTATGATTCTATGAGTCATTGCTTGCCCACATCTGGTACTCCGAGGGACCCTGCCTCTGATCATCAGAGCAGCTTTGCTGGGTCAGACCCAAGGTGCATCTAGTCCAACATCCTGTGTTGGGCCACAGTGGCCAGCCAGGTGTCCAAGGGAAGTTCACAAGTAGGACACGAGGGCAACAGTCCTCCACACGCTGTTGCAACTGGCATTAGAGGCATGCTGCTTCTGATACTGGTAGCAGGATATGGCCATCTTGACTAGTAGCCATCGACAGCCTCACCACACTGATTCCCATGGCCTGAAGGTGACTCTGCCCTCTCCACATCGCCAGCTTCCTCCGTTGTGTTGGAAAGGCCAATTTCTGCAGTGGGCAGCCCGGGATCAGGGCTCTGCATTGCCCAGGGAGCCTCCACAAGCAGAGAAGCTTCCCCTCTGCAAATGTTCGCCTTCCCAACACATGGGAAGGTGGCGGGGACAGACACAGGACATAGAGGGTGACGCTCATCCCTGTGCTTCCCCCCTTTTTGTGTGAGGGGTAAAAATGCCTGAAGGGCAGTGTTCTCCAACCTTGGTCCCCCAGATGTTTTTGGCCTACAACTCCCAGCATGCCCCAGCGGCAGGGTCCCTCGCAGCTACGCTGGCTGGGGCATGCTGGGAGTTGTAGGCCAAAAACATCTGGGGAACCAAGGTTGGAGAACACTGCTGAAGAGGGTTGTGGTAATCGGGAGTATAAAATCAGGTAATGAAAGTAGCTCTCGCTTACATGAATCAAGTGTAAAAGACTCCACAGTTTTATTTGCCGTGAAAGGGATGGGATGAGATGGTGATGTTAGAGGCCTTTGAAGGCCGGAGGAGGGGAGTGCTTGCTTGGGGTAGGGTGTGGGGTGAATCTGCAGCTCATTCTCTGCCCACTTCTCCACAGCTGGTCTCGGTTTGAGGTGGACAAGCGGCGCAGAGAGACCTACCGCCAGCAGCAGGAGGCCCAGGTCATAGTGCAGCGGTCACCATGGGGCATCCTGCGCCTGGGTTGGCTGGGCGAGCCTCTGGTCTCCTACCACCTGCCGTATCAGCGGGCCTTGCCCTTACCCATCTTCGCGCCGGTCAGGCTGAGCGCCAAGGCTGAGCGGGAGCTCACGCCCGCTCTCTCCGAGTCAGTGGAGTCACTGCCAGCGGCAGGCGTGTGTCCCGACAAGACACCTCTGGCTGAGATCACCAAGGAATTGCCTCTCGTCATCCAACCCAGCTGCCCTGACTTCAAAAAAGGTGGCTTGCCCCGCTCCTTGTCCCGTTCCCTGTCCCAGGAGGCCCAGCGGGGCTGAGGCTATGGGGCATCCCCAATGCAACAACTTTCCTTGTCGGAACTGGCTTGGATGCCTCGGGCCTTTGTGTCTGTTGCTGCATGAGGACTGTCTAGAGGGGCCCAAACACGTAGAAAAGACTTGGTAGGATTGAACCCATCTTGATTAGCCCTTTTGGGGGGAGGGGGGGCAAAGAAGGTGACTGTATCTCTGTGTGTATATAGATAAGTTAGATGTACAGTGTCCTGCACATGTACCACCAGTGCTTACCTTTCTAAACTGTGTATTATTATTTTTTGAGGACTGCCTCCCTGGGGGAGTAGGGAGAGCCCATTTGGACTAGAGGAGAAAGAGGCAAAAAACAGTGGGCTCAACTCCTAAAGTTATAGCGTGTGAAATGAATTTGAAGGATAAATGGTTACGGCGGAGGAGGATGGGAGCGGTGACTCCTGGGTCTTTAGCAGGAGAGAGCTAGGGCAAGACTCCGCCCAAGTTCCAGCTTTGGGAAAGGAAGCAAAGCGTCATGGTGAGCAGCGAGTGAGAGAATCTGAAAGAAGCTGATGACACCCTTGGTTCTGTCACAGCAAGGGACTAGAAGGAGTGAGAGGATGATGGGGTTAGGTCTAGCACTGACTTCCAGGGTCCTGCTGCCCAACCCCATTCCTCAGCTCTGTGACTTGGGGTACGGGGCTCCTTGTGTCATAGTAAAATGTCCCAGTGAATGAGCATGTGCCATGTAAAACGAGGAACAACTGCACTTTGGGAAGGTGATGGTGGTAGAAGGTGGAATTAAAGAGCTTAGAGAAATGGGAAGGAAGAGCTTTTCGCCCGAGTAGAACAGGTTCAAGAAGCAGATCTGGGCTCACGTCCCGTCCCCACATGGAATGACAACTGTAGATAAGTAACTGAGAGAAGGTTGGGAAATTCCACTGTGAAGATCCCCCAACACCCTGTATCTCCTTGTCCTCTGTTTTTCTTTTAAAGAAAATTAAAAAAAAAATATCTATCCAAGTGAAATACTCATTATTTTTCTTTATTGTGTTCTGATAGATTAATAGGAAAATAACAGAATATGCGCGTCTCTTTCATTTGAAAAAGACCTCACATCTGCCCCACACCACCAGCAATCTGACGGCTTTAACAAATGTATCAATCTCTTTTTCACATTCAATCAGTGTACGCACATTTCAGAGCAACACAGAACTCTGATCAGGTACGAAGGAGAGAGGATGAAGCTGCTGCTGCTCGGCGATGGAAAGAAAGCAAAAAAAGGTCACCGCTACCTTTTGCGCTGACCTCACGGGACAGATATTTAAATAGTTTTCCTTATGCTGCAACACACCCTATAAAGCAGTGTTCTCCAACCTTGGGTCCCCAGATGTTTTTGGCCTACAACTCCCAGCATGCCCCAGCCAGCTCCAAGGTTGGAGAACACTGTTCTAAGGTTAGGCTTAAGTGAGCAAGAAACAGCTTTATCTTTGTTTTAATGTAAGTTATCCCCCTTATCTCCCAGAGCTGAAATGGCTTCCAAAAATAGCCAGTGCTAAGCACCCTTTCATCTCTTCGCTCCAGGAGCACAATGTAGGGAGGACAAGGAGACAATAGCCCCCACTTTGCCCTTTAAAAAAAAACAAAAAACACGCATTCCTCAGGAGCCCCTCCGCTGATTAGGAAACATAAAAGTGGCCATAAAAAGTGCTTTCAAAATACACTTTTTAAAAAAATCCACAGTGTATTCAAGAGAAGACTTTGAAACCTTAAGTCTCTACCTTCCCTGAAATCTCTGCCCCTCCCCCTAAATCCAATTAACAGCACCCCTGTGCTCCATTGCGGAAAAGTTGCCTCCATCAATCCATTAACCAACACTTTAGCTTGTTAATTGGATGATCAAAATGATTTAAAGAGTGCAGCCCCCCATTTAAACCCCCGTGACTCCCCAAGGGTATCCAAGATGGATCCAGTGAGACCACATTCGCATAAACCTACGGCTGAAGGCAGACATAACATTTTTCAGTGGAGTGGAAGCAATTTAAAACACGCCACTGCCGTGAAAAGAAACACCTGAGCATGCAGCTGCCGCGTTCACCACACTTAAAATGTGTCACGTCTGCCTTCAACTTCAGTTACTGACAACAAGGCCACACCTTACTTTTCCACGTTTCATACATTCCTTAAGAGCATAATGTCCCAGAAGGACAGATCACATTCAGAGAAGTCACATGTCTAGACTCTAGATACCCCAGAATTCTTTGCAGCTATAAGTGTTAGTTTCCCACACTGCAAATAGCCATACACTCTGTGGAATAAGGAAACGCAGCCCAGCCCGCATAATCTTCACATTGCCGGAGTAGTCAAGGGCATTGCTCCCCTAATATTTCTGCTCCTTCCTCACTTCCATTCCTATCTCTGAGCCAAGTTACAGGATCAAGAAAATCTAATGGTCCAGGATTGTACCAGTTCAGACTGCAAGGGGGTATTACCTTGTGTTCAAATGCTTCGCTGTGGGAAAGCTTATCGCTCAGGGGGTAGCAAGGGCCTGAAAGAGGATCTCAGGAAGCGAGCCCAGGGGCTCTGTTAACTACAACCCACCCCAAACTAGTCTCTCCTCCAAACATACGCCAACGTTTTGTGCTGTTTTGTGTTGCCACTCACAACTGAGTACTGATACATCAAATGTGGGTTCGCAGTTCACACACGCACAAAAACAACATTGTCATATCACCTCCGAACCAGTGCCAAAGTTTTGTGTTGTTTGATGCCACAAAACCTGAGTTTTGTGCCACCACCAAAAGTGTGAAAGTGACATACCCTTTGGTGAGGCCTGGCGAAGGCAAAAAAATCCAGATTCTCATATCTCATCCTGATCCTATGCCTCGATTTGTGCTAGTTTTCTGCTGTTTTCTGCCATAAATCCCGATCGTTATCCACGAAAGGTCATGCTAATTTATTAAAATAAACAACTAAATGAGTAAGTGCTCTTTGAGAGTTCAAAGAAGCCCTCCCACAGTGGCCGTGCACTTGCATCTGTGCGGGACTGCGTAACTGCTTTGACCTTGCTTCCTTGCAATCACACACCACGAGGGGGAAGGGCCGTGGCTCCGTGGCTTTGCATGCCAAAGGTCCCAGGTTCAGTCTCCGGCATCTCCAGCCAGGGCTGGAAAAGACCCCTGCCCGAAATCCCGCAGAGCCGCTGCCGGTCAGTGCAGAGCAGTTTCCCCCAGCCCGGTGCCCTCCAGATGTTTTGGACTTCCAACTCCCAGCATCCCCCAGCCAGCATGGCCAATAGTCAGGAATGCTGGGAGTCCTAGCCCAAAGCATCTGGAGGGCACCAGGTTAGGGAAGGCTGTGATGTGGAGTGTATGGAGCTAGTTGGACCAGTGGTCTTACTATATCTCCATGAATACCCAATACAGG
Organism: Shinisaurus crocodilurus; assembly: GCA_021292165.1. NCBI lineage: Eukaryota > Metazoa > Chordata > Lepidosauria > Squamata > Shinisauridae > Shinisaurus > Shinisaurus crocodilurus. Next base: position 267,377,144 of record CM037877.1, on the reverse strand, counting down.
GTTGGGCTATCATAACCCCTGATATGAAAGGGTACACCAAGGGGCCTGTTGCACATGCTATTTGCAGGGTGGGGAACTCGAATGGGACACACATGGAGTATTGGGGTTGTAGGGATATCATAGGGCAGTGTTCTCCAACCTTGGGTCCCCAGATGTTTTTGGCTGGCTGGGGCATGCTGGGAGTTGTAGGCCAAAACATCTGGGGACCCAAGGCTGGAGAACACTGCTTTTTAAAGCCTACATCAGCTGTGAAGTCCACTGAGTAGCCTTGGGCCATTCTCCATCTCTCAGCCTGATGCACCTCATAAGACTGGAGACAGAAGAGGTAAGGTTATTAATTAAACAGCAAACACCATCTCCAGGGAACTCTTCAGCCGTTATTGGCACACCTCAAAGAAAGAGGTCTGGGATACGCCACTCCCCTCATTCCAAAATCCTATATACGAAGCACGAACTCATTCTCCGAGTGTAGCCGAAAGAAGGACCATCCAGGCATAAGAGGCAGGTATACTGAACCTGAGGGCCAATAAACTGAAGCTGAATCCCGACAAGGCAGAGGCCATGTCGGTAGGTGGTTCTCATGCCTGGGAATTGGGTGTGCAGCCGGTTCCAGATAGGGTCACACTCCCCGTGAAAGAGCAGGTGTGTAGCTTGGGGGTACTCATAGATCATAGGATCATAGAGTTGGAAGGGGCCTAAGAGGCCATCGAGTCCAACCCCCTGCTCAATGCAGGAAACTAGAGGAGGGGTCTCCCATCCAAGTAATCACCAGGCCTGACCCTGCTTAGCTTTCCACGCTCAGACAAGCTGATCCAACGTGAGCCTCAGCCCCTCCTGGATTTCAGCTTTCTCACTGGAGGCCCAGGTGACCTCAGTGGGTCAGAGTGTCTTTCATCAGCTACGGGGCCGGCTTGACAGCTACCAGGGCGGGCCCACATCATGTTGCTGCCTGAGGCAAAGGACAAGATGGTACCTCCTCCCCAGTCTATGTACAGAAGCTGACAGGACCGACAGTTGAATCTTACTTCAACACAAGCGATTGGATGGCGTCCTCCACCGCACCTGAGGCAGCCGGCGAGTTTAGGGAGCCCAGGAAGACCATCTGCCATACCCAGCTCTGTCCTCCAACAGAGGAGGGCAGTAAGGAGGATGCATGCCCCACTGCCCCCCACTGTCTGCCAGCAGAGGTAGTCGCCTCGCCTCGCCTCGCCTAGTGGTAGGGCCGGCCGTACCAGCGATGCCATTCCTGGCTAGGGACAGTCTGGCTACGGCGGTCCATGCTCTGGCAACCTCCCAATTGGACTACTGTTATGTGTTGCACTGCACATGGGGCTGCCCTTGAAGATGACCCGGAATCTTCAACTAGAACAGAATGTACGGAATGGTTGCCAGAATGTTAATGGGTGCAGCCATGTGGGATCCTATCACACTGGTTCTAAGGGAGCCGCACTTCCAGGCCCAATTGAAGGTGCTGGTGCTTGCCTGTAAAGCCTGAATGGCTTGGGACCCAAATACCTCTCCATATACCAGCCTGCCCGAGTCTTCAGCTGTGCAGAGGAGCTTCTTCTCAAAAAGTACCTTCTACTCATAATATGACAACTAGAGAACCTTCTCTGTCACGGCCCCATTTGTGGAACATCCTCCCCATAGAGGTGCCGAGTTGGTTATCATTTCAGCACCAGATCAAAACTTTTCTGACCGTAGATTCATAGATTTCATAGATCATAGAGCTGGAAGGGGCCTACAAGGCCATAGAGTCCAACCCCCTGCTCAATGCAGGAAACTAGAGGAGGGGTCTCCCATCCAAGTAACAACCAGGCCTGACCCTGCTTAGCTTTCCATGCTCAGACAAGCCGAGCCAGCGTAAGCCACAGGCCTGTAGACCAGGAACGCTGCACGCTGCAACATTTTGTTGCTGATCCCGCTTGTAATCAAATAATCCTCATCTCTCTCCACGGGCAAACCGTGGATCAGTTTGTCTTCCCCCTTTCAGTTCCCCGACCCTAGCAACCCATGAAACTCTTGCAAATAGCAACAGTGCGGGACCACAGTGACCGGCCCCAAAGATAGCCTGCGGCAAAGGTTCAGACCACGCCCAGGCCTTGGCAGCTCAGCCTTCACGTGGCTCTGCCCGTGTGCAGCCCAAGGTTGCTGGGATGGCGGGTGGAACAGGGCCGGCTGGCCGGCCGGCCACTCGGGGAGGTGGGCAAGGCCCTGTGGCGGGAGGAGGAGGGGATGGGACAGCTGATCCAAGCCTTTGGGTCAGGCTCTTGATGCCAAAGCAGGGCCTGGGTACTTGGCAACAGTGCCGGGTCTGGAGTGAGCCTGGAGGGAGTTATATAATCCAAAACGACAAGGCTGCCAAATCAGTCCCCTTCCAGCAACTCAACTGGGAAAGGCCGTGTGATCTGGCAGGCTCAGAGCCAGGGCTCCTATTTATAGTTTTGGGGAGGGAGTGGGGTGGGGTGGGGCTGCAGGGTCACAGCAAAAAGGGATGCCGCCAATTCAGGACCGCCCCCCAGCTTCACTCCTCAGCCATGAGGCTGAACACGGGGATTGCCAGAGGCTGCCCTATCCGGAGGTGAGATGGTCATCTCGGAAGGGCGTTTGGGGCGACACACGAAGGGCAGCAGAATAAGAGAAGGCAGAGCGGAGTAAGAGGCAAATCCCCAGGAATGTTCTCCGACGCAAGCCTCTATAAGACAAGGCGGTCACTGGTCACAGGAGGAGTTGTTCCCCAAAGGATCCCATTTTAATAAATCAGTAAAAAAAAGGCGCTGACATTTGGATTTTTTGGCTCAGGTAGCAAAATGTCTTGGGCTGACCTTGAGAGGTGCCACCACCAACATTTTGCGGGAGGTGAAATTCAAAGCCAATCTTGATTTGGGGGAGGGGCGGGACTCTTTCTTGAGAATCTTCACTAATCCTACGGAAACCTTCAGCTTCCCTTGAAATGCTCCCAGTCCTTTCACCCAAAGGTCCACTCCTGGTTACACCAGGGAAGCTTTCTTCATTTCAGCAGTATAATTTGGGTGCGAAAAGTCATGTTGGTGTTGCTTTTGTTAAAGATGTGGGACTCAGGAAACCTTGCTGATCTTCTGCTGATCAGTAGATCCCAGTCTATGCTCTGCCTAGCCCTTCTTCAACTTTATAGATGTTTACCTCTGATAACTGGAGAAGAGTCCTCCCAATCACACATTGACTGGGTTCAGACAACACGATAACCCACACTCAAGAGTAGAGCGCGTGGGCTGTTGCTGAAATATGTATTGTCATGCTGTCTGAACCCAGCCGAGGTAACAAACCATGGTGAACAACCCACAGTTCATAACCCAACAACAAACCATGGGTTCTCTCCATGGGTTGTTCGTGGTTAACAAGCCATGGCTTGTTAGCACAGCTGGGATCAGACAGCACAGTAACCCAGGTTTCAACAACAACCCACACTCAACCCTTGAGTGTGGGTCATTGTGTTTTCTGAAGCCAGTCACTGCCACCAGCCTTCCCATTTTGAAAAGGACTGCTTGTACTTCTGCATTTGGAAGGGAATAAGATGCTCTCTTTTTATCTCCCTTTTAAATGGGATTCAGCTTTAAAAATAGAATAAGGACTTGGCAGGGGGCCACCAGCATGTCTGTTTCTAGACAGAGAAGCCAACAGTATGTTTGTTTGGGTGGCAGGGTAAGTGAGGAGGGTTGGGGGGCGGGGGTGATGGTTCCCAATGGGATGGACTATCAAAGGATAATGCAGGCAGATTAACACCCCCTGCCCACAACATGCACAGCCTCCTAGGCGATAACACCCTGATTTATTTGCTGTTATTTTTAAAGAGCCCCTCCATGTGGGACCACTTCCTAACATAACAGCACACAAGCCCTCCAACGTGACCAAAGGTCAGAGCATCCAACCTGTGGAAAGTGGTAGGCACAGCAGAGGGAACACAAGGCTTGTGGATAAAGCAATCATGCCAATTCCACTCAGACCCCAACACATGGCCTGCCCTCCCATGCCCAGAGGGGAAGAGAGCTTTAAATAGAGCAGCCTTGGCTGCCCGGTGCCCTTGGACCAATCAGCTGGGGGTGGGGCAAGTGAAGCAGAGGCAGGCAGAGCTGGCTCGAGCCAGGGTGGTCTGGACGCTGCAGTTTCATGCCCATCACCTGCCTCTTAGAGCCGGAGGGACTTGGGACTACGCTGCTTGCAGGAGCACAGGGTGGGTGGGTGGGCGGGCATGGTGCTGCAAGGCACAGACACACAAGGCAACGGGGTCCACTGTTCAGGACCAGTTTACGCAAGGTCCCATCAGGGCCGGCCCAAGACATACTGCTGCCTGAGACAAAGGACAAGAAGCCCTCTCCCCATTCCATATACAAAATTCAACTGCACTGGCAGCTGAATCTTACTTGGTACAGCATCTTCCACTGTACCTGAGAGCTTATAGATTTCATAGATCATAGAGTTGGAAGGAGCCTACAAGGCCATCGAGTCCAACCCCCTGCTCAGTGCAGGAAACTAGAGGAGGGGTCTCCCATCCAAGGAATAACCAGGCCTGGCCCTGCTTAGCTTTTCACACTCAGACAAGCTGAGCCAGCGTGAGCCACAGGCTTAGGGGGCGGAGAGTGGGTCGAGTGGCACACACAGCTCTGCCCACTCCTCGTCCCTCAGTACCTGCTGCCCGAGGCAGCTGCCTCACTCTGCCTTTTATTTATTTTATTTATTATATTTATACCCCACCTTTTTTCCTGAAAGGAACCCAAGGCGGCTTACATAATCCTCCTCCTCCTCCTCCTCCTCTCCATTTTATCCTCACAACAATCCTGTGAGGTAGGTTAGGCTGAGAGACCGTGACTGGCCCAAAGTCACCCAGGGAGCTTTGTGGCCAAGTGGGGACTAGAACCCGGATCTCCCGAGTCCCAGTCCAGCACTCTCACCACTACGCCATGCTGGCCTATTAATGGCCAGCGCTGGATCCTGTGCACCCAAATACAGACCTTGAACTCGGAGCCTCCCCACACAGGATATTTGTTGGGACTAGAATAAGACACCAGGAGAGGATATATTGTTGAATATTATCCTTCCTCCTATCTCGCGTTAGTGAGATCAGCAGAGTAGAGAGTCCCTTTCCGGCTCAAAAGGAAGCTGAGATTTGGCTAGTGTTAGCCAGTTAGCATTTGGTGATCCAGGATGCTTTAAGGTGGACTGGATTTCTCTGGTTTTGCCCCCTTTTCTCTCCTGCAAAACAATAATCAGAGACACAGTCTTGTAAAGATTAAAAATAATTTTACTCACTCAGATCAGTAGTTTCTTTTCAGGCAGACTTAAAAGCGTTTCTTACAGTTGAAAAAGAGGTTCATTTGGTATCACTTGGGGTCTGAACTTATGGAGTTCAGGCCAGCAACTCTTGTTACATCGTGTTGTTGGAATTACAGCAAGCAAGCAACTGCTGAATGTGTCCAAGCAGGAAGAGAAGAGCATTGAGCTACGCCCACTTCCTGCTAGGGCACATAATGGAAGGTACCTCACTGAATCTCTTCTAGGAAATTCACCTGAGAAGAGACCAGCATAGTTTTAACCCTTTCATGCACCTAACTGGTAAAACATGAATAATTGGTTTTGACTGCATTTTAAATATCCCACAATATTTACCAAAACAAAGCCACAGGTCTTCCGATACAGGTGCATGCAGGCAGTTTGGAAGGACAGGGGGCAGTCAAGAAGAGCTCTCCAAGGCCCGTACCTATGATCAAAAGCACTTAATTTAAAACACACAGAGAAAGATGCAACATTCGAGTGTGGACTTTAATCTTACTTACAACATGGGAAGATATTTCATAAGCATCAATGGCCCCTTTTTGTCAGGGACAGTAGCCAATTCCTGACGAGTGGGAGGGTGCTACTGCACCCATGTCCCACTTGTAGGTTGCCCACAGGAAGCTGTTTGGTTTGGCCACTGTGTGCTGGACTAGAAAGGCCTTTGGTCTGATCCAGCATGGCTCTTCTTATGTTCCTATGCAAGAATATTCCTGCTTTCAGGTGGGAGCCATCCTTAAATCCCTACACTGGCTTTCTGACCATCCCCACATCCTATACAAGCTCCTTGTCCTTCCCTTAAAAACTGTGGAGAGAAAGCCTGACAGAGCACACACTTTGCCCCACATTCCACCTGCATAATCCCTGCCCAGGGCAAGAGAGCTCAGTCCGAGACACACATTTACATTCAGATGGTTTTCCCCAAGCACCCTCAATGGGTTGCCAAGTATACTCAGTCGCACTTCCGAGCACCTCTGATGGGCCATGGGCAAGGTGGCGCCGAAACCTCTGCACCCCCCTCCTGCCTGACCAGACCGGTCTGTCCTGTCAGTAGAGGGAGGGGTCGGGGGATCGAGGTGGGGCAGACAAGGGGGTAAAAGAAGCAACCAAGGCTCTGTGAGGTTGTTAGAAGCAAGGGGCAGGGAAGCATGGAGCGGGTGGTTGGCTCAGGCCAGCCCAGACACTCAACCCCCAAGCAGACTGCCTGGGTACATTGCTGTAAGTTTGTTACAGATACTAGTATTAGACTAGGGTAGATTCTTCGTCGTTGGCTGAGAATAGTGTAGGTTCTTTGTTGTTTTATAGTTCTTCTTGTGTGTAACAAGTTTTACTTTCCCTTTGTCAATTTCACTCCCTTACCTCCCCTTTTCAATTTGTATGTTTACTACTGCCAATAAACCTGTTTCGCTTTTTGCCTAAGGCGTAGTTTCGCTTTGACTCAGTGCCTCAATCCAGTGTAAGTGACCCAAATTGAACCGGGGATTGCAAGTGGGAGCTCTGAGCTGTCAAAATAGCTGCGTAGCTCCCAATCTTGCAGGAAAGGACCGGCGGCGGTCCTTCACAAAAACATTCCATGCCCCCCATGCATTTATCTCTCTGCTCTTATATCCCTTCCTATGACCTTCACTCAATGTCTCCTGTTCCCTGCAACGACTCCGCCCATTTTCTCTTGTTGCCTCTTATGCCCATGTGAGGGATTGAGGCCTACACAGGCTTCAGTTTGTTGAAGCCTGAAGGCCCAAACACTTCCCTCGAGTAGTGAAGCCTGAAGGCCCAAACACTTGGATGGGAGGGGGAGTTTGAGAGTTTTAAGTTACCCAATAGAAGTTAAGAATTAGTTCTCCTGTGTAAGGTCACATGGTTATAACCTTCCAGTCCTGGGAAGACTATATATGTGGGGTGTGGTCAGCTAGCAGTGTTTTTGTGCTGGGGGAGAGCTAGAAGCAGCAGCAGAGAAACAGCAGAGAGAAAGAGAAACTGGCTGGCTGGCTGCATAGGATATAGCTAGTCTGAAGTTAACTAGAGAATATTGGATTGTTTGGTTGTTTGTTTTATTTTATCATACTTGCTTTTGAATTATAACCACTCTATTAAGTAAAAACCCTAATATTATAAGTAAAGTGTTGTTGTTTACCCTGAAAGTTTGGAGTGACTTATTCACCACGTCTAGAGCCTACACCCACGTTACTGGAAGCAGGCAAAGGACTTGATAACCTAGAGAGGGAGAGACTTTGGGAAGAGGCAGAGATCTCCCAAAGGCAGATCAAGGGGTCCCTGCAGTAGCAGAACCTTGATAGCCCAGATTTGCTTCCATGCTGCCACCTCCGTTATTTCCTTCAAGTCCCTCCTCCAAACTCACTTTTTCCAGGGGGGGAACTAAATTAGTGTGGAGGCCAGGTGACCCTCCAGCCAGCCCCACGGGGCAAGGCCAAGTCCCAATGTTTTTCGGTTCTTGGCCGGCGCGTCACCCACGACCTTGCTTTGCTGCACGCTGGCTTCCCCCATTGGGGAGGCATTCAAGGTGCAGCTGGACGGCCATCTGTCAGGGATGCTTTGACCTGGATTCCTGCATTGAGCAGGGGGTTGGACTCGATGGCCTGGTAGGCCCCTTCCAACTCTACTTTTCTATGATTCTATGACAGCGAACCCACACCAACTGAGTCAGCAGCTGGAGAAGCGCAGCGATCACAGGATGCAGACAACTGCAGGCATTCCTGCAGCGGGTGGAGGCTTGGAGGAATCCATGAAGGCCCCATGGGCTGGAGGTCCCCCTCCTTTGCCCTATAGCAGGCCTGGAGAACACGTGGCCCTCCAAAAGTTATCATAGGATCATAGAGGAGAGGGTCTCCCATCCAAGTAGTAACCAGGCCTGACCCTGCTTAGCTTTCCACGCTCAGACAAGCTGAGCCAGCGTGAGCCACAGGCCTGCACTTGGAATTCAGCTCGCATCAGCCGTAGCCAGAATAACCAATAGTTCTCCATCCCCGCCCTATAGAAACTAAGCTAAAGTACATGCAATTTAAATAATTGCATATTTCCCCCATTTACTCCTAGTTCAATTCCCCCGTACCTCTGCTGTTGTTTTCAGGTGCCTATTTTAGATGGTAAAGAAGCAATCCTATGCATGTTTAGACAGAAAAAAAAAAGGCCTACAACTCCCAGCATGCCCCAGCCAACTATTTGTAGGTCTATCTAAACATGCATAGGATTGTGCCCAAGGTAGTGACCTATTAAACCCTTTGTAAATGCCATGTAAACATAGAAACAACAACAAATAGTGCTTTGAGAAGTAGGTTAGGCTGTGAGTACGACTGGCCAAGGTCATTTGGATGACGATAATATGGGCCTAATTTACAGAGCTGTTGCAAGTGTTACTGAATATATGTGAGGCATTTTGAAAATTAAAAAAGCCGGTAGCAGTAGCAGTAGAAACAGGAGTAGAAGTTTGGCTCGCAGACTTCTATAAACAAATCTGCGACTTCCCAAGCCTAACTGAAACACAGAAGCTGCCGTTGCTTTCCCTTTTTGGGACAAGAAGGGGTGCCCACTACTGAGGGTGTACAAACGGGGATGTTTAATGCCACACCTCTGGCCCAGGGGGAAATATCACTTGGCTTGCCTTGACTATGAAGCCTTTAGCGAAAAACAGTGATTTACGGTAGCTATTTCTATACCCACGGGGAGGATCACAGAATACTTTCAGTCACATCAGGTAATGGCTGACCTTTGCTCTAGGCCAGTGTTCTCCAACCTTGGGTCCCCAGATGTTTTTGGCCTACAACTCCCAGCATGCCCCAGCCAGCATAGCTGGCTGGGGCATGCTGGGAGTTGTAGGCCAAAAACATCTGGGGACCCAAGGTTGGAGAACACTGCTCTAGGCCAAGAAGAAGGCAGTGAGACAGCGAAAGGCGTCGCCAGTTGAAAATGTGACCCTACTCGCCGTATTCGCTTTCGGCCTGCCTTTTGGATTGGGTGGTGGTGGTGGTCAGAGTAGATCACCGTGCCATCCCTTCCAGCTGTCAACGTAAGCGCAGCTTTTTGTTGAATCCGTCCAAAGGCTCCATCCGGTCTAGCATCTTGTTTCCAACAGTGGCCAGCTTGACACTCACAAGCAGGGCACGAACAGCCCTCCTTGGTGTCTGCTGCAGGCAGCACGTGATATTCACAGGAAACTGCCTCTGATCTTGGAGGGTTCAATTAGTTATCATGGACAATTTTTCTAATCCCCTTTTGAAACGGTCTATAAAGCCAGTGGCCGGCACCACATCTTGTGGTGGCAAGTTCCATATGGTAATTACACATTGTGTGAAGGAGTTGGTCCTTTTGCCTATCCTGAGTGGCAAACCAAAGTATTCCATTGGATGACCCCGAATTCTCATGTTATCAAAGAGCACAAAACATTCTCTCTCCAAACCATTCATAATTTGATAGATGTGGCCCATGGCTCCCCTTGTTTTGTTTTTAAAGCCCGAAATGTGTTTGCCTTTCCTGGTAGGGAAGATGCAGCTAGGAGGAAGAATATAAAACCATGATTCAGTTTCACTTTCCCCAATTCCTGGCTTTTTGCTGCATACAAACCAGAAACTGTGGTTTTAAAATACAGTAATACCTTGGATTGCAAGCACAATTCGTTCCGGAACCGTGCTTGTAATCCAAAACACTCTTATATCGAAGCAAGTCTCTGGCGGGCATGAGCGGGGCCAATTTCGGCCCGCTACGCCCGCTCAAGTCAAGCGGTTACATCCCTACACTTGTCTTGCAAGACGTCGCTTGTTTATCAAGTCAAAATTTATTTTAAAAAATTTGCTTGTCTTGCAATACGCTCTCAGACCAAGTTACTTGCAATCCAAGGTATTACTGTAAACTCTAGTTTGTGCAAACCAGATTTGTAATACATCATTTGAAGTTGGCTTCTTTAGCAATTGGCTAGAATGTAGTTCAAACCATGATTGCATGCAGTAAACCAGGAATTGTAAAGCCAGGAAAGCAAAAAAAGGGGGGGGGGAAGGATCATGGTTTATTCCTCCTTCTGGCCATGCAGGAGGAAGAGATGGACGGGGGGGGGGGCACTTGAGCCTTTGCCCAAATTCAGAGCTTTGTGCACATAACACTACATCATGGCTTAGTGCATGGGTGGTGAACCTTTTTCAGCCCAGAGGCCAAATTCCAATTTGGGAAAGGTTTGTGTGTGTGTGTGTGTGTGTGTACATTCTGGTAGTGGGTAGGGCTACGGACAGAGAGGCAGAAAAAGGACTGAGTGGCTGGGGCCAAAGCAAAGCCAGCAGGGCCAGATAAAATTTGTACCAGTTTGGACATTTCCCCACCAAGCATTCAAACCACAGCTCAATTCTGTGCATGTCTACTTAGTAGTAAGCCCCAGTGCAACAGCTTTCAGGCATATTGTGAAGAGAAAGCCATAGCCCACACACACACACACACACACATATATGCACACATACCGCAAGATAGCATCAGACACCCAAGAATCACAATAGGAGTCATTAACATGCCCCCTGGCAAATCCCTGGTCTGGCAGCCGAAGGAGCTGTGGAATATTCATTCCCAGGTGTTGGACAGAAGAAAGGAACAGCCAAAGACTCCTAGGTGCCGGGCAAACAAGAAAAACCAGTAGGCTCAACAGAGGGTATAAAGCCCAGGGTCAGTGGCGGGGGGAAAAGGGTTGTTGGTCGTGAGGCAGCAAGCTGCAAGGTCCATGGCTCAGGCCAAACCACCTTCAACCCTGGGGGAGCTCCCAGTGAACAACGCTATAGAACAGCCCTTTTGGAGTTAAGCGGCTTTCTAGGAACAAGGCATTTCCAGGTACAACTGTCTGTATTGCTTTTGCGACTCGCTACCAGCTCAATTGTAGGTGTGTGCTTAGCGTGGTGCTTTGTATATGTTCTGTTACGCTCCATTAAACTCTGTTTACCCATAACAGTGTAGTAGCGTCCATTCAAAACTCGAGTCCGGGTTAACCCGAGTGGCCGAACCCGCCAAGAAGGACAGTTGCAGTCTTTCTCCACACATATAAACCTCAGCTCCTTATAGGACTCGTTTAAATACCTTGCTCTTTCAATAGCTTTACATATTAACGGTATTTTAAAAACAGGGTACCGTATTTAAAGTTTAAATGCCTTGAAATCCCCTCTTATCTCCCATCACTGATCAGAGATAAGAGTGGGGATTTCTGCACAGGGTCTGAGGCGGAAAGGGCCAGGGCCAGCGAAAGTAACTCATGGGTCAGGGAGTGAACTTTCATGGGTCAGAACCAGCCTGCAGGCTCCCTGATTTAGTGTTACAACATGTGAACCAGCCTACTGTATTGCAAATATGGCTGCGGCATGCCTTAATGCAGTGTTCTCCAACCTTGGGTCCCCAGATGTTTTTGGCCTACAGCTCCCCTGGGAGTTCCTGCATTGTGCAGGGGGTTGGACTCGATAGCCTTGTAGGCTCCTTCCAACTCTATGGTCTATGAAATCTATGAAATCTGGGGACCCAAGGTTGGAGAACACTGCATTAAGGCATTATGATTGATCCGTGACATTCAATTCTAAGCCCCGGTTCATTTGCCAACCATGCATGATTTCGAAAGCAGAGCACAACAGATGTGCGCCCTCTACACACACGGGCAGAACATCCCTTACAAGAAGCCTGAGATTCTTGTGAGAGTGCAAAACCACAGATACCTTGACGAGGGAAGAAGGAAGTCACCACAGGGCAAGCTGCGGGGTGGGTGGGGAAGACTCATTAACTACATAGCAGTTCTTCTCCGCTGCCAGTTTTTCTCCATTGCTGCAGGGTCCATCCATGTGCGGCTCTGCCAGGAGAGACATGACCAGAAGTTTCCTATGTTTCTTGCCAAGCTCTAGAATCTAAAGGGTTGTATGAACTCTGGGATCCAGACTTAAGGAAAGGGCCTGCTGGATTTGGCACTCAGCTTTTTGAGGGGAGGGAGAGAGGAAGAACGTCTTTTTGCGGGGGGGGGGGAGGAATGTCCTCTGTTGGGCCTTTGTTCTCAGCAACCGGAGGCTCTGCTATTTAGGAATAGGAGCCAGAGGGATTAGTAGAAGGGACAGGGGGGCAGGCATCTCACCACACTGGGGCGGTTTGTATAACAGGGACAGTTTGTACACAGAGATGTTGGGAGAAAGAAATGATGAGAGGGGAACAGGTGGTCGGGAAGCACAAAAAGTGGACAAGCAAAAGCAGCAGGAGGAGGAGAGAAAGCTGATCCTCCTTTCATAAGCTACAGAAAACACATTTCCTAGGTAGGCATGGCCAGTGTGCAACAGTTTATATATACTGTGCATGGAAAACAACAACCCCTGAGCTCTCCGCACACCCTTCAAGGCTGCCAAAAGCTGAACCCTATCAGCTGTCTGAATTATGCAGATTAACTTAACTTGCACATCTTGGCATGTTTTGCAGAATTTATTCTTGTGGAGAAAGCACAACACAAGTCCGCGCACACACACGGTCTTCGCCCAAGGGAGGGGGCAAGGAAGGGGGGATGAAGTCATAGGAGAGGTAGCAGACGGACCATCATCCCCCAACAAAGGAAAGTCTCGGTGGAGATCCACAAAACTGAGGAAGGACCATCAAGGACCATCAAACTATCAGGGCAGTCTCAAAGAGCTGCAAAGTACTAGTACGTCACCTTCTTCCCGGGCAGGAATAAGCCCACCTGAAACGAAGGGGCAGGCATAAGCCCCACCTGACCTGGGGGGCGGGGAGAGCGGGAACTCATGGGGTAGAAAACCCCTCTCCCTTCCGGGTTGGGGTTGTTGGGAACCACGGGTACTTCGGGGCCAGATTCATCTTCCAAGCGGCAGCCCGAGTACGCCAGTCTCATCCACGGATCGGCCAACCCGGAGCCAGGCTGAAACTGACTAGACGCAGAGTCTTTGGTCTGAGGTAACTGACTAGATTCCCTCCGCTAGCCTAAGCCTGCTCATTGAGAAACCCAGGGGTCAACTAAGGTTGTGTTGATGTTGTAGTATTCCTGGAAAGCTGTTAGTTCCGCTCTGTGTTTTGTGTAAACAAATAAAAGCCTTATTTGGTCATTTAAAGGACTGCGGTTTCCTCTTGTGCGCGAAAGCCTCGTAGGTGATTGCCAGCGCTCGTACGGGCTGTAATTCAGTGTCGGTTAACCCGTTAAGCGCCGAACTCACGCAAAGGATCCTGTTGGTGATCCTTCACAATTCTGCTTCTCTTAATAATGCAGGGAGGGAGAAAGGAGCTGTAGAGTATATCAAAGCCCAACCCTGTCCAGTGGGAATCCTGCTCAGCTACACCTTTGACTTTTGAGATTTCATCGAGCATAGCCCATTTATTTTCAAACCTATTTTTACCCCTCTGAGGACCAGAAACTTTCTTTAAAAAGCACAAACAGCAAGCGAAAGTTCTCAGGATGCTCAATTTTGAACTGAAGTTCCACATTCTGGTGATTGTGCAGCACAATTGCAGAGAACACCTGGTCTTGCAGTTCAGAAGAGCTGTATATATTCAGTGCGAAAAGGAATCTAAACAGTGCACCAAGAAAAATGGAATGCAGCAAAAACAAGTACGTTTGCAAGGATTGCCCTTTGCAGAATCTATTGTACTTATCATTCATTTCAGTTCAGTTTTGACCAGAACTTGCCCACAGTTTGTACCTCCAAGAGCCAAATGTGGACCCAAACATAATCTGCGGTCAAAGTTTGTACATTTCCAAGCTTATGATGTAATTTGCAGAACAAAAAAATGGGTTAAAAATGCATACATTTGAAAAATGTGAATGAAAATAACTTGTGCTTTTGAAAAATGCACACAAACGCCCATCGATCAATGGGAGAAAATGCACACATTGCTGAAGCACAGACAATTGATGCATGCATTTGGGGAAATTTGCACAGAAATATGCAACATTTTCTTGCAAAATGAAAAAAACAAACAAACCTCGCAATCTGATATGGGCAGGAGTCGGAACAAGCTTCAAGGTGAAATCTGGAGGTCTTTGATGAGCTGATTGCACATTCCTACTTGCTACTCCTGGAAAGGGGCAAGCACAGAAACCCTCCCACATGAAAGTCCAGCGCAGCCACTGCCTCTGGCTTCTGACTTTCATCAGACATCACCCACACATTTTTCAGTTTCTCTGAAGCCATTGAGGACTAGAAAATTGCTTTTAAAATGTGGAGGAAAAGCGTCAGAGTTTCCTGCACCACACACACACACACACACACCTCCACACGTGTAAACGAGTATAATCCCAGCTGGGGGCTGGGAAATGCAAAATGTACATAGTTTCTCTGATGGCTCCTGACGCCGCAGAGTCTCCCATGTCTTTGTCCTTCACATAAAAATACACATCATCCTGACAACCAAGGACGTTAACTTTTAATGCAAGTGAAGAAATAGCAAAGGCCAAATCCGACAAGATCTTGCAAGCACTGATGTCGGGGGGGGGGGGAGTCAAGGGGGCACTTGCCCTACCCCGTAGAATCCTAAATGTATTTATTTTAATGGACACACAGATCCAGCTGGTCAACAAGAGGTTTAGAGCGATTGCTGAGACCACTTCTGTTGAGAGTGGTTGCCAGACTCGGACTCTCTGCACTTTCCTGGAGGAGAGCCCTCCTGGGCCAGCAGGCAGCTCAGATAACTGCTGCTTGTTAGGAGCTAATGATTCTGCTTCTGCAAATGTTACAAGATTTGGAAACCCTAGAAAAGGGGTCTCCAACGCAGCACCCGCTAAGGGGTCCCCAGCATGGTGCCTGTGGTAACTTTTGTCCACCACTCACCCCATAGACTTAATCTCACTGTAAATGATCTGAACAGTGCGATGTGCGTAATACAGTTGGCACAATGAAAGCCATCATAGAAATTTTCCATGCGAGCGAGCATCCAAAGACAACATCTAATAACCAGCATACCAATGCTATGTGATACATGGTGGAAAATCACACAACTATTGTCTCGCAACTTAAGCAATTAGCAGGATCGCGCAACAAAAGCAAGACAAGACAACTTTCATACCAGTCGTGAGCATCACGGACACCAACTTTTATTGTTTGTCTTGTGATCAAAAGCAAATATTCTTCGATGCTAGAGCCAGTCACTCAAGCTCTGCAATCCGAGAAGTTAGAGGCAATGGGAATGAAAGCACATATGCAAGAGTTGCTGTGAATAACGGAACAGCACAGGAAAGCTAGCGAGGAGGCCTTTAGCGCAATAACAAAGAAGTGCAAGAAAGTGGCAGGTGAAGTGGTTGTAGAACTTAAAGCACCTAGACCAGTGTTCTCCAACCTTGGGTCCCCAGATGTTTTTGGCCTACAACTCCCAGCATGCCCCAGCCAGCGTAGCCAAGGTTGGAGAACACTGTTCTAGTGCCTTACTCTGTTATTGTTAAATGGACAAATAAAGCAATTTGTTAGAAGTTTGTTCTGAAATGTATAATCCCATACAGTAGAGGAAATCACCAACAGGCTCAGACCACCACTTGTTTCTTGTTGCTTCTCTTCAGCGCCATGTAATGGTGCATGGGGTTCAGTCGTATAAAGACTGCAAATAGTCAAGTCAACAGCCTGTAGTTACAAGTCATAGGCCCTGCTCCCTGCCCTAGAATTATTTTTAATTTGGAAAGAATTAAAGATGGTGGGCCTTAGCCATCAGAAAAGGAAAATGGTTTACAGGAGCCCAGAAAAATATTCCAAGACAATGAGAGTCCATCAAATAGATGATGGTGATGTATACAGAGGCCAGGGATTCAAACCACATCCTGTTGAAAGACTCATCAAGGTTAGATCTTGTTGGGCAAGTGGGCCACTGTCAACTTCTGATTTCCAGTCTGTAGGCAGAAGTCAGTGTGCCTGTCTTCTATAAGCAGCATTGCTGTGGGCTCATTGTGTGTGGCATGACAGGTCGGTGATATAAGCAGTATCTTTGGGGACTTTGTTTTATTTTCTCAGCCTCAATCCCTGACATACACAAGAATAAATAAATAACCAAGGCCTGAAAAATAAGAAGATAATTGCTCACCACCCCTGAACCTTGTGGGGCAAATCATGAAATAAAGTATCAGCATGAAGGGGCAGTATGGAAACCCTGAATTTCAGGTCATGGTGAACATGTCTGTTCCAAATGGTTTTGTTCCCAAATGTTCACACACCCCTCCTGTTTTAGCAACTTAGGCGAGAAGAAAACCTATAGACCGAGCATTTTGTGAGAAATGATGCTGCTTCTAATAACCCATGGCATTATTTTAATAAAGGTTATAACACCAAAAGATAAATGGGTGAAGAGGAAAATAGAGGTGGGGGAGGTGAATTCTCTGAGTCAAGTAGGGTTTCCAACAGGATCATAATTCAGTGGTGATGCCATTAACGTAGACTTGACTTCTAGTCTATCAGAGCTCTGCATTCATCAACTGCATTTGTTCTTCCATTCAAAGGCTGTGTTGGTTTCATTCCATGGTCCCTTCCTCAGCTTCTTCCTCAGCTTCCTCCTTCTCCGTCTCTTCCTCCTCTGCTTCTTCCACATCTGCTTCCTCGTCCTCTTCTGCTTCTTCCTCAGCTCCACTGCTCAATTTGACTAAGACCGGACCTGGGGTAGTAGGTCCTCCATCACTGGAAGATGTCATGTCCTCTTCTTCCTCCACAGGGTAAAAGTGACGAGCAGCTGACAGGAAGTCATCTCCTACATCAAGGAGAAGAAGCCTGTCCTGGGATTGGGATATGTGGAAGGAAGGGGAGGTGATAAAAACATGGTGATAATAGAGGTGGCCCAAGACACCTAAAGTAGAGAATCCAAACAGCACTCAACCTCAACTAGGAGTAAATACTACGCTCGATCACATTCAGCTTCACAGAGTACCCTGTGGTAGGGCAAGTCCTGTGAGGATACAGTGGAGGAAAGGGAGATTCTGGGGTCACCGATGGGGCCAGGGATTAGATTTCATAGATCATAGAGTTGGAAGGAGCCTACAAGGCTATCGAGTCCAACCCCCTGCTCAATGCAGGAAACTAGAGGAGGGGTCTCCCATCCAAGTAATAACCAGGCCTGACCCTGCTTAGCTTTAACCAGCTGTCACTACCCCACTTTTAAAAACACCAAGCAAAACCCTCAAATTCTGGTAGGACCAAGATACTTCAAGGAACCCCATATAACTGGAGAAAGTCCCAATTCCATAATGGCGTGAGTCTAAATGTGCTTTATTAAGGAAAACAGAGTCTACAAGCTTTCAAGTGATGGGGAAAGAACAAAATATCTCTTAGTTTAAAAATCTACCTGGCTCACTGGTGTTTCTGGGCCAGGAGACATCAGTCCTTAGTGCTAGTGTGGCCACTCATGCATCGCAAAAAAAAGGGAAATGAATCACTCAAAGACAGGACAAAAGAAGACATCAGTTGGCATAAGATGTGCATATACTAATGTATAGATGCACATTTAGACATAACGACTGTAATTGAAATAAAAATACAAAACATCTCATGTACCATTCACTGTAGGGAAGACTGTGAGCCAGGTGACCCATGTGCCTGCTCAGTCTGCTGACCAGACCATTGATGTTCAAAGTCCCTGCGGCTCCTTCTTATGGCTCTATCGCTTTAAACTGGACTTGGACCGGACAGTCCTTCAAAGAGAAGACTGCCCCCTGCAGAGTAAGCCACATGGGCCACCCTAGACCAACTTTAAAGATGAAATGGTTGCTGGCACACTTTGCAAGCAAGGGAGGGAAAAGAACAAGGCATTCTTTTTCCCCGCAATCCCCTGGGGCTTTCCTTTTCTGGAGGAACCAAAAGGAGCCCACTGAGTCTTGGAGTGGGAAGATTGCTCATTTATAGATTTCATAGGTCATAGAGTTGGAAGGGGCCTACTACAAGGCCATTGAGTCCAACCCCCTGCTCAATGCAGGAAACTAGAGGAGGGGTCTCCCATCCAAGTGATAACCAGGCCCGACCCTACTTAGCTTTCCACACTCAGACAAGCTGAGCCAGCGTGAGCCACAGGCCTGGGCCAAACTCCACCTCTTTATCGCCATAAACTAAAGGGGGAAACAAGGGAGAACCTTTCAATAGGAAATCAGATTCCTTGAAGGATCCAGGCATTTCTCTGGGGTGGCAGGAAGACAATCCCGGAGTACTTATCACCACTTAACTAAGAGGACAACAAAGGAAAATATTTGGAGGGGTCGTGAGGCTCCCATTTTACTGAGAGGCACGCTGTTTGTTTGAAATAAAGCCAAGCTGAAAGGGCCCCTTCCCCCACACCCGTAGGCCCACGAGCGGGCTTCAAAAATGGGGGCAGCGTTTTCCTTGATTTCTCCGAACAGGGGTGGGAAGAAAATCGCTGACCATTTGCAGGGGAGTGGGGCAGAGGTGTTCCTGGACAAGCACAGTCACAGTGGCTTTTGGGGTTGTTTGTTTGTTTTTTAAAAATTAGTTTGGCTGCCACTGCAAGTAGTAACAGCCTTGTTCTCCGTGGCTACATCTCTAGCGAGGCTCTGTGTGGGGGAACGTGGCAGCCACCGACAGCAGAGCTATCACCACTTGTGGCAGCAGCACCCTCAAATTTTAACTCACATGCACCCCCCCAAAAAGCTGGTGCTGCTAGTGCCGCTTGCCCACGTAAGCCCTCCACTGCTCAATGTTTCAGCCATTTTCTCCCGCCCCCACAATTTGTTTTTTTCCCCCTCGCCTTTCCCAGAACTCCACCTCCACACACCCCTAACGAAACCTCCTCATCTATAGTTTGAAACTAGGCTCGCGGCTTCCAAAATTGAGGGTTTGGGACCAACCATTTAAAGATGTTGCTTAGACTCTCGACCGGGGGAATGATCTCAAGTGGGCTGGCGGAGGCTTAGGACACATTCCCACGGCGGTTATTTAAGTAGTGGTGTTGGGATGATGGAGCAATGGTGAGCCTTGTTGAGGCTGCACAGAAGGTCTCCCAAGACGTGTCCACATCACCGCGCCATGCCACATTTCAAAAGGTTTTCCAGAAAAGAGACAAGCTATTAAGGCATTCATAGGGCCAGGCAGCACGTTCAAAGGAGTCTACACACAAGGGCCTGGCAACATTAGAAAGAGCTGTGTGGTCACCCTCAAGCTCTCATTTAGACATTTACCGGGAAGAGCTTGGTTGCTTCCACGGGTGAGTGCCAACAGCTTGTACCCATCTGCTCATATATCATGCAGACAACACATCCCCTAGTGGGCTACTCACAAGGACAAAGAGGTATCTCTCTGGTGGACCACCACGATGATGGCCAAAAATGGTTGTCTGCTCAGCCAGGGCACCGAGGAGCTTGCGGGCCTCTGGAGCATTGCGAAGGGACTCATACGAGGTGCTGGTGGAGGTGACTGTGAGGAGCCCGTCTGCTTCAGCTTTGAATCCTACATTGGGAAGAGACCCTTTTTCCTTGTGTCTATTCAGAATAACAACTCAGTAAATGCTCTTCCACCATGTTACTGATTATTCACAGCATTTATATGCTGCCCCCAATAAACAGAGTTTTCTGGGCCGCTTCCAATAAAAAACATTAAAATACAGTTTAAAACGAGAAAAGAAAATGATGCAGCCTAAAAATTGTAGTGACAAGAGAATAAAAACCAGATACAAAGGCTCTCAAGCAATACTAAAAGTATTTCAACAAATCTTAGATGGAAAATTTCAAAAGTTTACACATTCAAGAGTTAAAGTATAAATGTGTTAAAGGCCTACGAAAATAAAAAAAGGCCTTCACCTGATACCAGGCGAGCATCTCTGAGGAGAACATTCTACAGTTGGGGTGCCACCACTGAAAAGGGGCTGTCCCCAGTAGCCACAAGCTGCACCTCACCTGATGGGTGCACCCAGAGAAGGGTCAAGAAAGATGATATCAAAGTCCAGTAGGTATATGAGAGGACGCAATGCTTCATGTAATCTGGCTCCAAGCCGTATAGGGCTTTAAAGGTCAAAACAGCACTTTGAATTGGGCAAGGAAAGAGACTGGAAGTCAGTGCAGATGACAACACACTGGTGAAATATGATGGAATCATCCAGTCCCAGTTAACAATCTTGCCGACCTATTTTGGACTAGCTGAAGTTTCCAGACCATTGACAACCTCACCTACTAAGCATTGCCATAATGCAAAACAGGAGATCCCCAGAGCATGGATAACTGATAACACCATCCCTTCAAAGCCAATGGAGGCAAGGATCCACTAGTTCTCTTACTCACGGATCCCATCAGCCTAGGTGCTGAGAAGCTTGTTCTCAGCCCCACTCTTTTAGGCAAACAAAGTTAACTGCCATCTTGCATAATCAAAATTCTGCATAGAATGTAGTAGTCCAATGTGCAATCTGGATTCTCATGCACTTCAGTTTTTGTTTAATCAAGACTTGCAGAAATACCTTAAAATATGCCCCAACAGCTCCAAACTGATCTTCCTCTTCATTCACAGTAATTGCAGAGCCGAGCAATTCATTGGCAACTACATTCGTTGTCAACATGCCACTCCATAGCTAGAATGCTTATGAATATTCAGTGGCATCATGGCAGCTCAGCCAATCACTTGCAATGAAAGCGGCCTTGCAGCTGACCTCAGTTTGCTCTTAGCATACTTTACTAGAACATCAGAAACACATTTTTGACATTCTACTTACAATTTTTTAAAATTATCTTCAGAACAAAGAAGTCCAAGGTTGGATACCATAAACCTGTTATGGGGGCACATTGATCTTCCTATCAATATTCTAGCTTAGTTTCCCTTTCCAATATTTGATACCTTCCTTCAAAACTAAATTTTGGTAATAACCAATTACCATATTGCCTGCTTTGTCTGATAATTCTGGGAACTCTTGCAGAGATTTAGAATAAATTCAATTTATTCTCACTGGGTGACTTTGGGCCAGTCACGGACTCTCAGCCTAACCTACCTCACAGGGTTGTTGTGAGGGTAAAATGGAGAGGAGGAGGAGGATTATGTAAGCCGCCTTGGGTTCCTTTCAGGAAAAAAGGCGGGGTATAAATAAAATAATTACAAATACAATTTGACCCGTATTGGAAATACTCCCATCTGCAGTCCAAAGACATCATACCTAAGACTTCGAGGACTTGTTTCCATCGGTCCTTCATCTTCCGACGGATCTGTCGATGGGCAATGATGTCAAAGCTCAAGCGTCGGTAGCCCTTTGGCAGGATAAGGGAGAACGTAAGAACAATGACCCAGTGAGCTCCGATTATTAGCACAATGTCCATCATTATGACAGGCAAGGAGCATGTGGAGAAGAGGCCTACATATTACAGGGACCCCTGATGAGGTACCGTGTGCATGTGCGTGTGTATATATGCACATAACACATTGCAGCCTAACTGGGTCCCTCTTACTCAGTGTTCTCCAACCTTGGGTCCCCAGAAGTTTTTGGCCTACAACTCCCAGCATGCCCCAGCCAGCTATCATTAAGATGGGCCTATGCGTTTAGGCGCTCCAGCCAGATCCAACCACTCTGCTCGCTAGACAGGGCCTGTCTGGGAAGCAGGATGGCTCCTTTTGCTGAAGAGGCAATTAAACCCGGGGACTCTGCTTCTCTGCTCAAGGAGAAGGCGCCATCTCAAGGTGGAGAATGCCCTCTGTGGAACTCAGGAGAAGTAGCGCACCAACCAGAAGTACACGCCCAACTGTATTGGACTGTATGCAAATGAATTTTGTATGACTCTCCTCCATGCAAAAATGTTCCATGCACACAGGCAACTTACCTCTGATCCCCGGCGCATTTTCGACCTCTTCTGCAGCAGCATGTAGAGCGCATGATCATCATCCCGCTCCATGTGGGTGCTGTCCACGGGCTCGTTCCACAAGTTAGCTGCCTCCGATTGCCGGCGTTTCTGCAACTTGTTGAAATACTGGAGTGTGTCTCTGCAGCAGAAAGACGGAAACTCTTTGCAGCATCACAACAGCTCCTCTCCGGACTGGGACTGCAGACCTAGGCCTGGTCCTCACTAGATGGTAAACCCATGTCTGGGGCCAGGCTCTACCACTTTGGATTGCAAGTGGGAGCTCACATGAGTGAATGCTCGTCCATACAAAAATATTCTCTGCACAGAGACAAAATGAGCATGTTAAGGAGAAGAGTTCTAGCCCAATCTTCTATCTGACATGCCAATTGTTTCCATGAACAAAATATCTTTGTCCGGAGGAGAATGTCATCATGTCATCCCCCCACCTGTGTTAGAAAAATGGACATGGTGCATATACAAAGTGTAGACACGTGTATTGGACAGGCCCAGGTACATAGCATGCATTGTAAAGATGAAAAATAAAAAGCCTTAAGTTTTAAATGAACAATTCCATTGTTCACTCATCTCTTGGTCAAGGCTACTAGAGCCTGCCAAGCTCTGCCACAGCTGGCAACAAGCCCAGACTGTGTTCCTTTACATAGATACAGTAATACCTTGGATTGCAAGTAACTTGGTTTGAGAGCGTTTTGCAAGACAAGCAAATTTTAAATATTTATTTATTTATTTTTTACTTGATATACAAGCGACGTCTTGCAATACAAGTACTGTAGTATGGCTTAAATTAAAAATCTCTGTACAAATTTTTTTTGGGGGATTTCGTTTTGATATAAGAGTGTTTTGGATTACAAGCACGTTTCCGGAACGAATTATGCTCTCAATCCAAGGCATGACTGTACTTATATCTATGTTTTCTGCCAAGGAAGCAAGCAACCTTGGAACACAATGGTCCTTTCAAGAAAACAAGGAAGATGGGAGGCGGGAGGCAAATTCCTGTAACAGGCTGTTTTCAGGCAGCAGACAGGACACAGCAATGCTCAGTGGATACAAAATGCTGGCTCAGAGCTGGAAGGTGGAGGGAGAGAAAACTAGGAGGGGGGGTGGAGTGGAGAGGCCTGGAAGGGGACAGGGGGGTGACTGGCACCCTAAAACTGCAGCCCACTACAAAGCAATGTTTTGCCCCACTTGCTTGGACAATGAGCAAACTCCCCCCCACACACACCTCCTTTTCCTGCCATCTGCAGAGCCTCTACAAGCATCAATCCTAGAACATCACTTTGAAATTAGAACATGCTTATGTGAATTTATGCAAATACATGCTATTGCATAACCTTTAAAAATTAATTATTATTATTTTGTGCAAAATCTGGGGGAACTTGAGGCTTCTTAAATGAAAAAAAGATGCTAATTCGTTGAAACACATACCCAATGATCAATGGATTCTTCTCCACTTCTTCTCTATGGCAACAGCAACAGCAAACTTTGTACCAGAAATCCATCTCTCTCTCTCTCTCTCTCTTGCAAACGTTGCAGGCATTAAGATATGCCTGTGACCAGCATATCAAAATGTAACAGAAATAGAAGAGGGGGAAAATAGATGGGGTAGATGTTAACTCATGTAGCAAAGGGACTGCCTGAAAAGAGGCAAAGGAATTTAAAATTCTCTTTAAACATCTGCAAGTCATAAGCAGGGGTCATGTGAGATCTCCCCCCCCCCCGTAGCTCAAGGCCTTTAAACAAAACACACAGAGTCTAAAACAGTGTATTGTGGCCTTGTTGTCCATATGGAATGAAAAGTAGGTTGTTGTTTTTTTGTATGTTCCTCAAGGAGGAGACCACAGGATTAGAGGCAAATTATGAGGTACTGCATAATCTCATGAAGGCAAAGGAACAAGCACATGGAAAGGCAAGGAGGCAGAACAGAACCAGGGCGTTTTTCTATTAGCCACTGGACAATTTGCAGATTTGGCACGTAAAAGTCATCTTTTTATATGCCAAGCAGCTCAGAGTAGCATAAACAGAGCTGGCCTAATTTATCCTCTCAACCACCTTGTCAGCTTGGTTGGTAGGCCGAGAAAGTGGGCTGCTCAAAGCCACCTCACTGCTGAGGAAGACCTTTGAGCCTGGCATCTCCATACTAAGCTGGGTCTTAGTGGAGGCTCCCATCTCAAGTGAGTTGGTGCAGAATCCTCTTCCTTGCAGGGGTTCAAGAAAAGACTTGGTGGGGATGGGAGTGGGGCATGGGGGATACTTTAGGTAGAAGATGCTATCTAAAGCTTCAACAGCAGGAAGGGAGGGTTACTATGGTAGCCCAAGGCATTTTGCTGCCTGAGGCAGAGCACCAAATGGCACATGCCCCCACCATCCCAAGACAAGGTGCATAATATCCAAGGTCTGTCAAATTATAAGAGCATAAGAAGAGCCCTGTTGGATCAGACCAAGGGTCCATCTAGTCCAGCATTCTGTTCACACAGTGGCCAACCGGCTGCCTGTTGGAAACCCACAAGTAGGACATGAGTTCAATGGGGCCCTCCCACTTATGTTCCCCAGCAACTGGTTTACATTGGCATACTGCCTCTGATACCGGAGGTAGATTCATAGATTCAAGAGTTGGAAGGAGCCTACTAGGCCGTCGAGTCCAACCCCCTGCTCAGTGCAGGAAACTAGAGGAGGGGTCTCCCATCCTAGTAATAACCAGGCCTGACCCTGCTTAGCTTTCCACACTCAGACAAGCTGAGCCAGCATAAGCCACAGGCTCCCTGCTTGTACCGTAGCTTGTAGCCCTTGATAGCCTTATCCTCCATTAATTTGTCTAATCCCCTTTTAAAGCCATCCAAATAGGTGGCCATCACTACATCCTGTGGTAGTGAATTCCATAGTCTGTGTGCGGTGTGAAGATGTACTTCCTTTTGTCTGTCCTGAATCTCCCACCAATCAACTTCATGGGGTAACCCCAAGTTCTAGCATTATGAGGAAAATGTCTCCCTATCCACTTTCTCAACACCATGTATAATTTTGTAAACCTCTGTCATGTCTCCCCTTACCCTTTCCCCCCAAGCTAAACAGTCCCAGATATTGTAACCTTTCCTCCTTGGGGAGTTGCTCCAGTCGCTTGATCATTTTGGTCACCCTTTTCTGGACCTATTGCAATTCTACAATATCCTTTTTTTAAAGGTGTGGTGACTAGAACTGTACACAGTATTCCAAGTATGGTCACACAATAGATTTGTATAAGGGCAGTATGATATGGGCAGCCTTGTTTTTGATTCCCTTCCTAATTATGCCCATCATGGAATTTGTCTTTTTCACAGAAGCCGCCATCCACCACAACCCTAAGTTCTCTTTCCAGGTTGGTCGCCACTAGCTCGGATCCCATCAGCATATACGTGAAGTTGGGACTTTTTGCCCCAACATGCATCACTTCACACTTGCTTACATTGAACGGCATTTGCCATTTTAATGCCCATTTCCCATGTTTGGAAAGATCCTTTTGGAACTCTTTGCAATCTCTTTTCATTTTAACCAACCTAGATAATTTGGTGTCATCAGCAAACCTGGCCACCTCACTACTCACTCCCAATTCCCTTTCATAGAATCATAGAAAAGTAGAGTTGGAAGGCCATCGAGTCCAACCCCCTGCTCAGTGCAGGAATCCAGGTCAAGGCATCCCTGACAGATGGCCGTCCAGCTTCACCTTGAATGCCTCCAGAGTGGGAGAGCCCACCACCTCCCTAAGTAGTTGGTTCCATTGTCTTATTGCTCTGACAGTCAGGAATTTTTTCCTGTTCGGGTGGAATCTGGGTTCCTGTAACTTGAGCCCATTATTCCATGTCCTGCAAACTGGGATGACTGAGAAGAGATCTTGGCCCTCCTGTGTGCGACAACCCTTGGTAAGTACTTGAAGAGTGCTGTCATATCTCCCCTCAGTCTCCTCTTCTGAAGGCTAAACATGCCCAGTTCTCTCAGTCTCTCCTCATAGGGCCTTGTATCCAGTCCCTTTATCATCCTTGTTGCCCTCCTCTGAACCCTCTCCAGTTTGTCTATATGTCCTTCTTAAAGTGTGGTGCCCAGAACTGGACGCAGTACTCAAGATGAGGCCTAACCAGTGCCGAGTAAAGGGGAATTATCACTTCCCGCGATTTGGAAGCTATACTTCTATTAATGCAGCCCAAAATAGCATTTGCCTTCTTTGCAGCCACGTCGCATTGCTGGCTCATATTCAGTTTGTGATCCACCACAATTCCAAGATCCTTCTCACTCGTAGTATTGTTGAGCCAAGTGACCCCCATTCTGTAACTCTGCATTTGGTTTTCCTCTCCCTAGGTGCAGCACTTGGAATTTCTCCCTATTAAATTTCATTGTTGTTTTCGGCCCAGCGCTCCAGCCTATCGAGGTCGCTTTGATTTTTGTTTCTGTCTTCCAGAGTATTAGCTGTTCCACCCAACTTTGTGTCATCTGCAGATTTCCTTTATGAACAAGTTCAAAAGCACCTGTCCCAAGACAGAACCTTGTGGGACCCCACTGTTTACAGCCCTGGTTACACTATTTTGGCACCTGAGGCAGAAAATCCCAAACACCTCTCCTCCTATTGAGAATAATAAGTAACTAACAATTTCCTGCCCTTTCATGACACCCCCCCCAAAAACAAAACAAAAAACCCAACTGCCAGTGTTTATTAACACTTGCCCATTCTATAGTTATCTCCCCTGCCCCTTTCAGTTCCCATCTGCTATAACAGTGTTCTCTCCAACCTTGGGTCCCCAGATGTTTTTGGACTACAACTCCCAGCATGCCCCAGCCCTGGGAGTTGTAGGCCAAAAACATCTGGGGACCCAAGGTTGGAGAACACTGTGCTATAAACTCATGGTTTGATCTTGGGCAGTTTGTTCTCTTAACATTGGCTCCCACAAAAATGCTAGGATCCAGTTTGTGCTAAACAAACAAACGAACAAAAAACCCTGCTCACAGGTCTGCTCAGTGCGAACTTCAAAGCTGCAATCTCACACTTTTCGTGCAAGTAGGCCATTCCTGTGAGCAGTTCTTAAACGCAAGTCACCAACCAGAATGGTATTGGAACAGGTTCTCCATTGGAATTCGCCGCCTGTAAAATGGGAACAGTGACCTGCTTCACACAGGGGGTAGCCATGCTTGTTGTTCTTGCTGCAACAGACTTGAGTCTTACGGCACCTTAAAGATGAACACATTATGGCATAGAACTTTTGTGGACAAAAGCTTGTGCCATAATACATGCTAGACTTTAAGGTGCCACAAGACTCTTTGTTGTTACTGGCTCACAGCGTTGCTCCAAGGGCAGTACAACAATAAAGCACTTCAAAAATGCTGGAGAGCAAGTCCCAATAAACACATACGGTACTATGTCATATGGACTTATGAGAAAACAGGCTTAGGACGATGTTGTGGAAGTGGATCAACTGTATAATGGCAGAGGAGCCAGAGCCTGTGTGGAAGAGCGCATTCTACAGTGCAGGCATGACGGCCGTTTTTTCTGGAGTGGGTAGGTGGAGTCTACGCTTCACTGTACAGACTGGAAGGTGAAGGGAAGGGACAGTCCATACAAGACAGAAGGACACACTAAGCCGAGGGAGGTTTTGTTGTTAGATTTTATTAGATTAAGTCACAAAGATTCAATGCAAAAGGCATACGTGTTATTCAAGTGGCTTTTTCAATGAGGCATGGAGGTCCACTCCTCATGCACATTGAAGAAAACAGTTCTGTGCATTAGATTCATAAAGTCTCAAGTCCCTTCACAGTCCATTTGGAACGCATACGAAGGATCCAAGGCGCTTAAACAAGATTAATGGCGGATTTTTAGAAATGGGGGGTCTCCTGTTAATCTCTCATGCTGGCATAAAATATTTTGAGGGACAAATCCTCTGAGCAGCAAGCCTCAGAAAAAGTCTCTTTCCCATCCCTGAAAGTCCATCATGTCTGGATAATAAACTGTACAGCTTCCACCGCAGTGGGCAAGGCTTCTTGCACACCTCACCCATTCTGACCAAAGTACCAGATGGAGGGGACCGTACCTGCTACAAGCTCCACCTACTGCACAAGATACAATGACAGATACACATGCACATTGCAAGGGAAGGAGCAGGGGTTCTCAGGGCAGAGGGAGATAGTAGCATAGTATAGGAGGAGTCTCCAGTGCTGAAGATCAGGATTGGCCCTAAAGGCTGCAAGAAAAGGTCTGGCAGAAATGCTCGTGGTCCACTGTTGAGTAAGCTAGGCATCCAGGTTGCTCACCCAGGAAAACCAATGTGGAATATTTTTGAACAGAGTTAGAAAGCAGGATGCATGATTAGCCTACCAATCCACTTGTGAATTGTGAAGCCTTAAAAACATGTGAATCACTTAAGGAGTCATCTCCCACATATGGAAGCATGGGAATGCATTGCAGGAGTTATGCCATTTGGGGGAGGGGGCGCGCGCAGGTATCTCTACCTTAAGGCTGCAATCCGCATGCAACTCGCCGCACAATTTCTTCTAAAAAATAAATAAAAATAAAAATGTGAACATCTCATTACACTACCGGAGCAATCATAGGAGCAAATGGGGTTTAACCCAAACACTTTGAACAATGGTAGATTATTGAAGCCACTTCTGACGAGTGAAGGTGACTGGGTGCAGGCATATCACTGCACAGCTAGTTAAGGGACAGGTGAAATGCTACCACAGCTGCTTTGCCACCACATCTCTGTCATGGGGAAAGCTACAACACGGGAGAATTTTGCTTGTTTCACGCAGTTCTAACAGCACAACAGCTCTCTCGTGGCCGATCTTAACCCAGCCCTTGCTTCCCCCTCCCCACCCCCATGAATCTTCCCTCCACCAATCCCTGCCTTTGCTCATGTGTAGATCTAGAACAGTGTTCTCCAACCTTGGGTCCCCAGATGTTTTTGGCCAGTGTAGCTGGAGTTGTAGGCCAAAAACATCTGGGGGCCCAAGGTTGGAGAACATTGATCTAGAAGATTAGTTGTGTGTGTCAGGAATATTGCACTTACATCAGCCTTCCCCAACCTGCGCCCTCTAGATGTCTTGGACTACTTCCCAGCATCCCCAGGACCTTGGGTTCTCTTACCTCCGTATGAAGATTGCTTGAGTGTACATGGATTATGGATATTGGCTTCAATTACCAAGATTTCCAGTCTACTCTAGTAGGACGGAAAATCATAATCAAATCCAGGAAATGCCAGCCACTGTAGAAGGGTCAGTTTAGTCTGGCAGAGACAGGCTTATTTCACAGTCTTCGTTACTCATGGGAGGAAGGAGAAACTAGAAAGAAAGCATGATCAAACTGGGACAGTACTACAATCAGCAGAGATGTGCACCACTGCAGTCCGGGTATTTGGGAGGTAGCAGATTTCATTTCCTCTAACCATCACCTCTTCAAGGATACGGCATTCAAATTACACACAAGATGCAGCCTCCGCTACGCTGAGCACAGAGCCTTTCAGGAAGGTGGGCAATAACAGCATCTTGACAAAGCAGTGGGTTGGAAAACGGCCTGGCTTAGCCGGCTGCACCCCAGCCATGTCACTGCGTATGCAGGGTTATTCAATAGCACTCTTCTATTCTGCTATAGAAGGCATTTGCATAAATTTCAGGGCACACAAAAGTCTGAAATAATATGATCATGCCCAGGGAGGGGGAAGCCCACAAAAGACAGACACAGGAATACAGAGGTAAGCACTTAGGAGATTCCGGAAGCTTGTTCATGAAGGAATTTGGCACATCTTAATCCAGAAAAGACTCAAGCTCTAATAGCAATGTTAGCTTTGATTATCAGAGAGAGACCTGAAGAAGCCACCTTAGTGCTTCTCTCCAATTTGTCCTGATTTGGATTGTCTGCCATCATAGCTCCCTTTCGCCATTTGATCATCTTCTTCAGCCCTTTAATTATTTGACATCCTGAAGACATGGCAAATGGCTCTTCCTCATTATCCTGAAGGTCAGCTGTGAGATATGATCTTCCCCCACTGGTAGGAAGAAGAGAAACTCCAATTCTTTGGACCTTGCTGGATTTTGAGCAAGCTCAGAAGGCAATGTCAGAGCAAGGGGTTCTGGGAACTTATGACCTTGCTGTGACCTCCATAACCCGTTTGCGCAGGTGGAACACAAACTCTGTCATGGTGGCACCCAAGCTTTGGTTGATGAGGTATCGGGGAAGCCGACCCTACAAGAAAAAAAAAAAGGTGAAGTTAGAGGATCAACTTCATGTTAACCTGTATTATGAAGTTGCATTGGTTCATCCACCCCGGTACTGTATACCCTGACTGGCAGCAGTTCTCCAGTGCCTCAGGCAGAGGGTGGTCTCTCCAGCCCTGCTAGCCAACATCCTTATCATCACTGAGTGAACCTGGGACCTTCTGCATGCAAATTGTGTGCTTAACCACCAAACTATGGGCCTTCTCTTATTAGGATGGGGCAGCGGGGCACGCATCCACCTTGTGCCCCTCACCCAGACAAAAGACACACAACGAGTGTCCATCAGTGGACGGGAGCTTTGCCCCGCAGTGCACACATTTGCGAAATGCCCCTTTGAGAGGCATCACCGTTTGGGCCTCCGTGGCTGGAGTAGAAAGAAACCAACGAAATAAAGATAAATACGGAGAGAAAGTGAAGAATAAAACGCGGTTTGTTAAAAGTCTCAGCTAATGAGAAGTTCCGAAGGTGACTTGCCACAATGGCGGTCGAAGAGGAACTGAGGGGATAGGTGGGAACCCCTTGGAGCATGCTCAGTGAGACAGTGGGGGAGGGGTTCCCGCCTAAAACGCCTCAGCTTTAGAAGTTTCCCGAAGGGACCTCTGCGCAGGCGCAGAGCCCATATGCATGATGCACAGAGACCACGAAGAAGAAATCAGACTATCCGTCTTTTCAGCCCAGTATTGTCTACATCAGTTGGCAGTGGCTCTCCAGGGTTTCAGACAGGAGCTTTCCCCAGATCTACCTGGGCATGCAAAGGATTGAACCTGGAACAAGCCTGTGCTCTTCCACTCTGCTATGGCTGCGACGACACGGTCTCTTACACTTTAGGACCAGGCGCATAAACCCTTCCTCAGGCCAAGCATCAACACTTAAAAACCTGAGGGGAGGGTCAAATGAAACCTTTCCCCTACTAATGAGGGAAAAGATTAATACTGGTTATTAAGGATCTATTTTTAAATTTATGATGCTGTGAGTACAAAGGTGTGTGTGTGTGTGTAGATTTAAAAGTAAAGCAGGTTAATAACGCCAAGCTGACACGTAGGATTTGGGTAGCAAACAAAATAAAAATAAGTTTATTTTAATTATCAAAATCTTAGTTCCAGAAAATAAACTTGCCTACACCAAACACTTTGTAACTAACCTAACTCCCCAACTCTCCCCACACTCCAAACACTCTCCCATAACACACTAACTCTCCACACCAACTCACACTCAACAACCCCAACCACCTAAACTAAACTCTGACATCCCTCAAACACTCCTTATATACTCCTCCCCCCACCCTTTCCAAGACATCACAAACCACACCCACTCCATTCAACATTCTAGACACACTAAACATACTACTGCAGACATACACCAGGGAACTGAATTGTGGGGTTACGCCACAATGGCCCTTCTCCTTAAAAGAATAAAACAAGGAACTGCAGAAGTGAGCAAGGGCTGAGCGGTGTCGGCCAGCATGGTATCTTCGACATGTTGGTGGGTTGCCTTTTCACACAAGATTTCTCCAATTCCCCCTCTTCATTATGATTAGACCTCCAGAGTTGTTCTTGCAACATCAGCTTTCTGAAGCCACAAGATAGCTAAAGGAAGTGATCCTGTCGGTGTCAGCCTGGGGACCACCACCCACCAATTCCTCCTGTGAACCTTCTAGGCCTGACTTCCCCAGCCTGGTACCCTCCAGATGTGTTCGACTACTATTCCCATCATCCCTAGCCAGCATGGCCAGGCTACTCTAGCCAGAGGCAGTATTGCTTGCATTTTTCACAGTGCTTGTAATAATGGATCCAACCTGATATGAATCACGTCACATGTTATATAGCACTCATGCTCAAAGTGCTTCACGTTATCTATCATTCAAACTTAACACTCCTTCACTGTAAGTTAGGCCAGCGGTCCACCATTACTGGATGGGGCAAGTGGGGTGGGCAGAGACTGCTAGCAGCTTTGCCCAAGGCATCCCACAATTTCATGGCCAAAGTTCAAACAAAGAGCCCCTTAACTTGCAGCTTATGCTCTCAAGGACTGTGCCGTACCAGCGCTACACCAATGCTGTGGACACTAAATCAACTCTATGCTGAAAACAAGGGAACCAGTTGGCATGGCTTGCAATAAAATCAAACATTTGCAAGGCTTTCAATCCTTCTGAGGCCTGGAGAGAAAAATTACGACTGTGACTTTTCATTTTGTTTAGTAGAAAGGCATTTAGCAAGGTGGATGTGAGCAAGTGAGTATGTATGTACAAGTATCGCAGACTAGTTCAATGAAGAGTCTCCTGGAAATGTTCCTGCATGATTTTTCTCTGCTCAACATATTTTTTTTTAATATCTCATCAGGTCAAAGGTTTAATCCCCAAACTAGATACTCCCTGCTAACAAATCTAATTCATTTGCTTGACTCTGTCTTATGGAGGAGCAACTGTCCCCCTGGCCCTGGAGTGTTCTTGTGAAGAAAAACAGACAGAGTCTGGGTGTCCTTCTCTACCACACACATGTAAACAAGTGTAATCCCAGCTGGAGGCTGGGAACCTCATGCAAATGTACATATTTTCCTTTGATGGCTCTGTGCTGACTCAAGAGTCTACCATGTATTTGCATGCAAACGTTCCCCAAGCACTCTAGTCATGGTCAGGAGTTCACCCCTCTGACACCTAGGAGCCACCCCTGCCTAGCCCAGATGAATTTCATCCTGATTGGCCAAGGACAGCTGGGCTACTGAAAGGAGGGGGGGGGACTGATACTGCCAGCTGTGGCTTCTGGGCTTGGTTGCTGTTGTCTGGATGCGAAGGAGCGCGGAGTAGGGCTTTTGCTGAGGCAGGCCCTAAGAAGACCAACCCCCCCAGGCAAAGAGTAAGTGCCTGGGTGTTTATATAGTAAAGGAACTAGTTTTGTTGTTTTGTAGCTCTACTTTGGTATACATAAGTGTCTCCCCACCTTTCCCCCTTCCCTCATTCCCCACCTTTTATTGTAATTGGTTTCTACCCCACACGGTGTGTGAAGTTCCTCTGTGGTTCAGTGCTCAAATCCAGTGTATAGACCAAGGGCAGAGCTCTGAGAGAATCACTGTCAAGACGGCAGAGCCAATGCTGGCAGTTTGGCGCCTTTGATCTCTCGTCTTGAGATAAAGGACCAGTCGCAGTCCTCCACAGTTCTGTTTAAAGCTACAAAACACATCTCAACCCCCAGCTCCACACCATGTTACTCACAGGGATGCGGGAGAGCTAGGTTCAGTGGATGCTGCTGTACCATAAAATCTAATCTAGGTTTCCATTCAGGTCATGAGAAAAACTTGAACCAACAACCAGGTCCCAGTAGCTCCTGGCTGTCATCTCCTTGTTTTGAAAAACATGACAAAAGCAGGAGAGAGAAATGGGCCAGTTTGTAGTCCCAAGCCTGTTGGTCTCAACCAAAAATGCCAAAGGACAAACTGTGCTTTACCTTGAGGTCTGTATTGAGTATCCAGAACAAGGTGCAGAGGTGTGGATTCGTGGGGCATTTCAGTGCAACAAAACCTCCTGGACCATTCTCTCCTCTGGAAAAGCCAACAGCAAAAAAAATGTCACAGCAGAAGCAAGTATTACCTAGAAAAATTCAGCTTTCTAGCTTTCTAGAAGAGCACGCATCTTCCCAAAGATGCGTGCTCAAGACAATGTACACTGAAGTCATGAAAACATCGAATACACACACTATTTTTCCTCCAGCTAAATATTCAAAATTTGTTTCTAATGATAGTTTTAGAGGCACACACTACTAAGAGCTCAAGTTTCCACCCCGATACCTAAACCCCTGCACAGAGATGGTCCTAGAGCAGAAATGGGCAACTTGTTTTGGCATACAGCTCCCATCAGCCCTTGCCAGCATAGCCAATGATGAGGCATGATGGGAGTTGTAGGCCAAAACATCTAGAGGGCCACAAGTTGCTCGCCCCTGCCCTAGAGGACCTCCCTAGGAAGAATGCTTCAAAAATACGGTGACAAAAAGACCCCCCCCCCAAAGCATTACTCCAAAGAGGGCTAATGCACATGGAGCAGTGCTTTATGGTATGGATGTATTCATATAGGGCAGGGATGGAAGATGTGGCCCTCCAGATGTTGTTGGAATGCAGCTCCCAGCAGCCCTAGCCAGAATAGCCAATGGTGAGGCATGATGGGAGTTACATGTTGTGATATGTATCACATTACCAGCTGTGGCACACTGTTTACACATGGAAGGAACAGAATGGCGGGTAAACAGGTTTATTATGTCTCTCTAGAATCTCGTGTTTTCGCAGGGGTTACTTGAGTGTGAGAACAATATGAGCTAGTCACATGGTTTGTATGTTCTGATGACGTGTTAACTTGTTGTCGGTCTGGAGCCATTTTAGAGAGAAGCTGAACTGCTTCTTTGTTCTTCTTCTTCTTCACCTTCTTGGTGATGCATGCTGGACTTGTTACTGCTACAATGTCTTTGCTGCAGTGGAGTGAGCACAACTCAACTCCACTGAATGTAATGCTTGCTATGCATTTATACTCTGCACATGGACTGTAAGTAGGAAATGTATACTCTGTAGAAGTGAATAAACAGGTAGAAATAGACCTGTGGTGTTTACAGAGTGTTTCCTGATTCCATGGATTAATCTGCAACGGAGCAGCCAGGCTGGTTCACTGGCATACACGCTGAACGCTGCAGCGGGAGGAGGGAGACAGATATCTGGAAGCTCTGTGTGTGGATTGTACAGACGAGTGCAGGCACACAGACAAGGATTATAAATCTCCTAACCCGCACACATTCTGCTAAAGTCAAGTTCCATCATTACAGCCCAACAACAACTGGAGGACCACATGTCCCCCATCTCTGATATAGGGGAATCACAGGTACATTGGGCCCAGGCCATGCCAGTAAGACCTTTAGGCATTATAACCAGGTCTGTGCATATGCTGCAGTTTTGTGGAGGTGCAGAATGATGTATTGGGAGAAAGTTTCTCAAGTGTTGTAAGTTGCCTGTTTGCTGCCACTTATGCAGTGCTTGTATATAAATAAAGCAAATATTACATAGACAGAGGCCCAGTTTGCACAATCATTGCACCTTAAACAAGCTATGGTGGCTTGTTTAAGCTGTGGCCCATGTTGGGCGCTATTTGCCTAATTACCTGCCTGGGCTCAGCTTATCATGTCACCTGAACCCAGGCGGCATGGCTTGTTGGAGGGGCAAAGAACCCTCAAATAACCCATGGCCTCTTGTTGGGTTATTTTAGGGTTTCCCCCTCCAACAAGCCATGTTGCCCACGTTTCCATGACATGACAAGCCACGGTGATCATGCGAAGCAGGTCATGCAAGTCTCCAGCATTTTTTCATCCAAGGAAAACTAAACACAGTAGTGCTGCCCTTGGAACGTCTCACCAAGGGAACTGGGGGGTCACCAAGGGGAACTGGGGGCCATAAAGACTGCTCACCAAGAGCAGGAGGAGAGAATGGTGAAGCTTCCCCAGAGGTAATTGTTGGAATAGAAGCAAGGGAAGAGATGTCAGGCCAGCCCACCCTTGGTTTCAGCGTCTTGACATTAGGTGCAGAAACATTTCTCCATTATTTCAAAGAGAAATTCAATCTCCTTGAACAAGACAAAGAGATAAGACACACTATATTTCATAACGTGCTTTGATGTGTAAAATGGACACTGCCCTTCTCACAGATTTTCCCAACAGCTAGGCAGACACTGAGCTAAAGGCCAATGGCTTTTTAATGCTATTACTCAGAAAAATGAAGGTTGTGAGCAAAGTCACCCTGGCTGGTCACCTGAGGCAGAGGCTCTGATAACAACAAAAAAGCCTTGTTGGGAGATGCTGAGGCAGGAGGTTTGCTCATCACAAGACAGCCTCTGGGAGCCAAAGGCAGACCAGACATTCAGGAAGTGAAGCTGAAGAGAGATCTCATTGAAAAACTGTTCAGACACCCCTGACCTCTCCTAAATCAAGGGTTATTGAGTGCAGGTCACACCAAAACAAGAGGGTATGCATATATGTGTGTACACACAGAGACTCAAAGCTATTTGAGCCAGTGTGGCATAGTGGTGAGAGTGTTGGACTGGGACTCAGGAGATCTGGGTTCTAGTCCCCGCTTGGCCATGAAACCCACTGGGTGACTTTGGGCCAGTCACTGACTCTCAGCCTAACCTACCTCACAGGGTCGTTGTGAGGATAAAATGGAGAGGATTATGTAAGCCGCCTTGGGTTCCTTGCAGGAAAAAAGGTGGGGTATAAATATAATAAATAAATAAAATAAAATAATTTTGAAACATGCCAGCTGTAAGCATTCAATTTACTGTGCAATGAGCAGCTTCTGGATACTGGCACATTGCCTAAAAACTTCTGCTTTCAAATGAAACATACCCAAGTTTCTTGCTCTCAAGGTTGTAGAGAACTTAAGAGATTGCCTCATCCCCCAAGTCTGACCAAGAGCACCTTCTTGGCAGTTTCACATTGGTGTGCAGATGGAACATGACATACGTTCCATAACGCCAGGAAGGTGTTCTGGGTAGCTACACCATCACCTTGAAAACCCCCTTTGCCCCCTCAGAGGATCACCAGAATACAAGCCTGACTACCTTTTAGAAGTACTGTAAAACTTTTAATAGGCCAGAGCTATGCTGGAGTGTAGATTTAAGTATTTAGGATTAATAATTTATTTCAATTTTTTCAAGTTAATCCATTTATAATCAAAACTTCACAAGACAGTGTATTGTGTGACAAGTAAGAGGATTTGTAAGTTTGATGCTTTCTATTAGTAACAGGAGATTAACGGCCCATTTTCATTCAACTTTGCAAGCATCATCAAGTATTTTGACTCATATGGGGACAAACTATACTGGTGCAGTCTTAATTATTGCTCTTGCATCTGCCCTGCCCACACAGAAAGTGGTGGGGGGTATGTCTACTTTTATCGTCAAGAGGGGAGCTGAACTTCTACTTTATTTCCCCGCACTTTATTGCCCCAAGCATGTATCTCCCAGCCCAACTGGATGACCTCATTTCGGTATTAGAAGGAATGATCTGACACAGCTTTTCGTTGTTGGAGCTGCTGAGGTAAGTTCGTATTATATCGTATGTACTTTTGTCTTGTTAAGGTGGACTGCAACAGAAAACTTTTAACTAAACAAAAAATTATACATGTTTTAAAATTGCTACACACTCCAAGTTTGTTGAGGGAAACCTGAAGGTATGATACATCAGGTCACCAACAGTAAGACTCTTATACCTGACATATTTGGAAGTAGGAGGGCGTGAGCTGTGAACTGTTGCCATCCCTGATGAAATGTACCGGTCTCTCCTTCTCTCAATCCGACGCACATTTACGAAGTCCCTGGAAACACAAATAAGGCGTTAACAATGCATTTAAAAAGAAAGAACTGTTGAGGACTTAGGCCAAGTCAGGACTGACCTGGGTGATACAACGCCGCCCACGGCACCAGCTGCCACATCATAGGATATCGATGTGTTATCGTCAACCCGTTGTAAGATCTGATGAAAAAAAGAAGATCTTTTTCCAGCCTCTGTTGACACAAACCAGCTTAAACCACTTTCTGGTATTGGTTGCTCCTTCATGGAATTCTACCTTGTAAGGCGGCCAGAGGATCTGTTGGCTAATTTCCAGTACCTTCACAAAAACAATACCCAAAATAACATGGCGGCATCTATGACAGCTAGGGCAGCCTTCACCAACCTGGTGCCCTCCAGATGTGTTGGATTACAACACACATCATCCCCAGCCAGTAGTCCAACACATCTGGAGGGCACCAGGTTGGGGAAGGTTGATCTAGGACTTTGTTATCAACTAATGCAGAACCAGAGGACTCTTACTGGCAAGAACTCATGGAGGCAAAATGAAATCTAAAAGCTGCACCAATTTTCCTATTCCTAACCTCTTTCCACATTTCAATTCCATTTCACCTAAATGTGCAACTTTTTGCACTCCATATGCATCCCCAAAGGCACATACAGGAAGCAACCCTACAATGTAGAACAGAAATAGCAACCCATTTCTCAAACAGTAGCACAGATTGTGTCAAACTCTGAAGTGGTAAAAGCAACCCAATATATACTCCCCAGCTTTTGGGGAGTTCAAGGAAGTAAACAGAAGTTGTAGGACAACAGCCTTAAATGTCACCATGCCCAACCACTAGCACCAAGACAGAATCCACTTTAGCTCAAATCCTCCTCCCTAACATTTAATATGGACAACAATTCACAGCAACAAGAACAACACACAAAAGTTATGGTTTGGAGGCTAGGTAGAGACACCAGTTCATACACCAGGCAATAATAATAATATATAATAATAATAATAATAATAATAATAATAATAATAATAATAATAATAATAATAATAATTATTATTATTATTATTATTATTATTATTATTATTATTATTTCATTTTTATACCGCCCAATAGCCGAAGCTCTCTGGGCAGTCTACGGAAATTAACAAGACAGTCCCTGCCCGCAGGCTTACAATCTAAAAAGACACGACACACAAGGAAAAAGGAATGGGGAGGGAAGAAGGGGGAATATTAATGAATACTCCTGGTAGGGCTGGTGGAATGGCCCTGCACTCCAAGCCTCTCTTCTCCCTCCTCTCAGCCTGCTGGAATGGCTGCTGTGGTGGCAGTTGAGGGAGGAGGAGCCGTCATGAGGGAGGCCTTTCAGCAGGGCCATTGTGCAGCACAGGAAGGGCCAGGGGTGGGGGGAGAAAAAAAGAGTATGTTCTTTATCCCTTCCCCACTTCTAAAACTCACCCTGTTTCTGAGAGGCATGAACACTAAAAGACTGTTCCAGGCTGTTTGGAGCACTTCTCCTAGGGGGTGGAGATACACTGCAACATTTTGTTGCAGGTTCCACTTATTACTATGATTTCAAGGTTCTGCCCAAACAAGCAGTTTCCCCCCTACAATCCATCACTGATGCTCCCTTACAGCAGGGGCGGGCAACTATTTTTGGTCCAGGAGCTGGATTGCCCTCTTGAACCAAGAGGGCTGGATTGTCCAGCCAGCTCCTGCAAATGGCAGCCAAATCGGGCACCTCCTTCCTGCGCCACTTGCATCCCTAATGGGCCGTGAGCAGTGCAGGAAGGGACTTTGCCGGTGCTTGCAGGACTGGCTCCTGCAAGCCCTAGTCATGTCATGCGCTGGAATAGTCTCTGTAACCCACTCGGTGAGTCACTGGGAGGAGACAGAAAGGCCTTGATCGCAGAAACAGTGTGGGTGATTGTCTGAATAATGTGGTCCTATTGATGTAGTATGCTAGGGCTTTTGAAATGTCCAAGACATAGAGAGACATTTCTAGCAGCGATGAAGGAGACGGAAAAAACATAGGCAAGGAAATGTCTTGTAGGTGGAAATCAGAGACCACCTTTGGGAGAAAGGAAGTGTCTGGGCAGAGGACAACCTTATTCCTGTGGAAAGTAAGGTAGGGCGTATCTGACCTGAGAGTGCAGAGTTCGCCGAATCAGTGAGCCAAAGTAATGGCAGTGACAAAGACAGCTTTCAAGTTGAGTAGATGGGAGATCTGCCATTGCTAGAGGCTCAAATGGTTTTCCCATGAAAACCATTCATGGGAAAACCATTTGAATGGTTTTCTCTGTTGTCCTCTGTTGACCAGGACAACAGAGAGGCTACAAGGAGGAGGGCGAGGCTTGTGTGAAGGAAAGAGATTCCGCAAACACTTGAACTTCTTTGTCAGGGTGTGTGAGAAGAACACCATAAACCAATCGAGGTGTGAAAGGCAGAGACTACGGCCGAGTAGACCTGGAAAGAAGGAAGTGCTAGTTCCTTTGAATGGAGGAAAAGAAGTCAAAACCAAGCTGCAACGGGCAGTGAACAGGGTCAACATCACACTGAGTCATGAAGGCTATGAAGCGAGTCCATATAACTCTGTACGTTGAGAGTCTGCAGCTCCAGGTGACAGATGGAGCCCGGATGGAGTGTGATGAGGCCTAGAAGAGTAGGGAGATGAAGGTACTCCTGAGGAGAGAGAAGCAGGGCTGTGAACCACGGTTGCCTGGGACACCAAGGGGTTATGAGGACTGGATCGTCGTGCTTTCACCAGCCCTTCTGTGATGAGGAGAACTGAAGGGCAGCCATAGAAAAGGTGTATGTTCCATGAGAGGAGGAACACATATCTAAGTGTGCTGGTCTTGACTTCTGTCCTGCTGCAATACTGGGTGTGCTGGGCACTCTTGGGTGTGGCGAAAAGGTTGCTTGTTGGGCAGACCAAAGAGGTGAGCAGTCACAGAGTCAGCGACTTGCCATTTGTGGGTGGACTGAGGTGGCCTGTGATGTCATTGGCCTCCCCTGCGAGGTGTGTGGCAATCAGGGAAATGTGTCTGTCAGCACACCAGTGCCAAAGAGAAAGGGTGAGCCAGAGCATGGTTGACGACTTCGTGCCTCTTTATCTAAAAAATAGAGACAGTGTTTGTCTGAGATTATCTGTACTGTGTGCCTAGTCAGATGAATTTTGAAATCCCGTAGGGCTTTTGTAATAGCCAGAAGTTTGAGGGGACTGATGCAGAGTGAGGCTTCTGTAGGGGACCAAGTGTCATGGATCTGAAGAGATACGCAGTGGGCGCCCCAACCTAGGATGGAGGTGTCCATTGCGACAGTACGGATGGATTCTGGGGGACTGTAATGGACAGCCTCAGAGGACACTGGAGTGCCATTGCCACCAAAGGAGGGAGGCCCCACACCCATAGGGGTGGGTAAGGAAGAGAAGCCATGCCCAAGTGGGATCAGGGCAATGATGGAGAAACCAGCTTTGGAGTGAGTGCATGTGCGGGCAGGCCTACTGCCACTGTAGCTGTCATAAGGCCGAGTAGGCTTGTAGTCTGTGGACAGAGGCAACCTCATGTGCCAGTGTGATGAGGGATGAACATGTGTCATCCATGAGGAAGGCTCTTGCGAGAGTGCAGATGGGCCCCAATGAAGGTTAGGGCAGTAGTAGGAGTGAGATGCGACTTCTTGATACAGAGGCCAAGAGAGCGTGGGGTCTGGGGGGCAAAATGTACCTGTTTGTGAAGGGTACTTCTGGACCAGGTGACCATGAGCCAATTGTCAATGTATGGGAAAACAATAAGTTTGTGGAGGTGTGTGGCTATGGCGGCCAGGTACTTCGTAAGTACTCGTGGTGCTGTTGAAAGGCCAAACAGGGGAACCCTGAACTGATATGATCTGCTGAGAACCTGAAAATAAAGGTATTGATTATGTGAGGGGCAAAAGGCAGTGTGAAAATAAACATCCTTTAGGTCAATGACTGCAAATCAATCACCCCTGCAGAGTAGGGGAAGATTTGGAATAAGGTGACCATCTGAAACTTCCTTGAAGTGGATCACTGGGGATCTAAGAAGGATCTCTGCAATTTTATTCAGGACAGGAGTAGGAGCTAAGGATGGTTCCAGGTTGTCTGCCAAGGTGGTGAGACATAGAGGTTCATCCGAGGGAGTGGTATTTGCTGGAGGGGCTTCGTCGAAGACTTGTGGGGATTCTTTTTCTTCCATTTCCCAAAGGGAGGAAGCATGGTGCTTGGACTTAAGATTTTTTAAGTTGTGTAGCAGCTGGTGACGTCCCAGGTGGTGGACTCTCACAGGCAGAGTGGAGGCCCAGTCTTACAGTGCTGCAGCTGACCATTCAGTCCTGGGAACCACTGACGGCACCGTGGAGGATGAAGCCATACCCATACCCAAGTTTAGGGCAGCAATCATTGGAGCTGGGGATGAGCAGAGCGAAAGTTCAGAGGCAGCACGTTCGCCAGCATTAGGAACTGCACCCCACAAGGCCTGTTCCCACAAGAGTGACTTTAGACGGAAAGTTTGGTTGCGGCATGCACGCTTCGTAAAGGCAAGACAGTGGCGGCAAGAATCCGTTTTGTGACCTTCTCCAAGATACAGAGGCAGAAGGAGTGGCGGTCAGAGGGAGGAAGCTTACTCCCATCGCAAGTGCATTTTCTGAAGGGTGCCCTCAAGGCCATAACACCCAGGGGCAAATGAAATCCCAAAGAAAGAAAATAACACCAAAACTAAAGAAGAAAGGAAAGAGAGGAAGAGGAAGAAGAAAATAAAGAAAACTGAATAGCTAAGTCTCCTAATCTCCTCAGGAGACTTAGAGAATGTTCTTTGCAATGTGTCTGCTTTGGCAGTTGAAGAGGAACTCAGGAAGGCAGAAGCCATACCCGGGGATAACTATGAGGGGGTGGGCAGGGCTCCCACCAAAACACTCTTCTGTTCCAGAATGTTCCGACCAGGGCACCACACAGGCATAGAACCCACATGTGTGTGAACGCACAGAGACCATGAAGAAGTAACCAACCGTTACTCAGGTGACTAGCCCGGAAATACTTACCTGGCATGCTAACAAGGTTTTATTCCATAGGGCCATCTTCTCTGGCTGGAGAATCATCTCTTGGTAGACTATCTCAGCAGAACACTGGAGAACGGCCTGCAGGTGAGGGAGAGTTGTTAACTGCACACCTTGTCAGTAGGCCCACCCAACCCCTCTATGAGGTTCATTTACAGCCTCCTGAAAAGCAAACCCCAAGTTCTTAAAGGGGGAAGCCTTCCAAGAGGGCAGTGAAATTAATAAAAGCCAGTGGAAATTAAATTCCAGGAGGTTAAATACCCCATGCCATAGGTCAATGATTTTCACCTAGCAGCAAATCCTCCCTACATCCAGCAATAAAAAGCTTTCCTTTAAAACAGTGTTCTCCAGCCTCGGGTCCCCAGATGTTTTTGGCCTACAACTCCCAGCGACTCCCATGGGGCATGCTGGGAGTTGTAGGCCAAAAACATCTGGGGACCCGAGGCTGGTGAACACTGCTTTAAAGCCTCTCAAACAATGGCCTCAATATCAAGTTTGAAAAACAGTAGGATTGCTTGGGGAATGAAATTAACATGATTCAGCCAAGCTGCTCATTTTGGGCAAAGAAAGTGGATGATGGCAGCTAGAAGCAAATTAACTCCCCTAGAACAGGAACATATACACCCACACACAATATGGCTGGAGAAGCATGCAACCACCACCCCATCCATCGAGCACCCTCACCTCCAGCCCTACAAAAAGCATTTCTTCCAGAAGTTAGTTTTCCTGCCTGTCAGTTCGCAGCCCTTACTCTTTCAACTGAAGGTGCAGGAGAGAGAGAGAGAGAAAAAGACAGTAGCTTCTGCAAGCCATCCAGAC
The DNA here is from genome assembly GCA_021292165.1 of Shinisaurus crocodilurus. Lineage (NCBI taxonomy): Eukaryota > Metazoa > Chordata > Lepidosauria > Squamata > Shinisauridae > Shinisaurus > Shinisaurus crocodilurus. Next base: position 267,333,654 of record CM037877.1, on the reverse strand, counting down.
CGGGGGAAAAGTCTAGTAGGAAGCTGAAAGTCATCAAAGCACCTTACCTTTAGGATGAAAATCTTGCCATGGAACGGCATTTCAAGGGAGTGAACTGTGTCACCAAACTCCTGCACAAGAGGTGTTGAAAGCACATGAGTTTCATAGCTAAAGGGCAGAGCAGCTTTTCTGCAGGATTTCACTGCCTTGTGAAAATGTCTAGGATTGCATCACTTTCCCTCCCATTTCAATTCATTTAATTGGACATAGCCTGCCCTATCCCCAGGGCACTGGACAGGAAACACAATGCTACTATTCTACCCTATCCACCTGGAGACTCCAGGTGCCAGTCTGAACAGCAATGTCTTACACTGCTTCCAGAAGATGTTCAGGCTCAGGCTTTGGCGAGGGTCCAGGAAAGACTACTCCACAGGTGAGGGGGAAGCCACCAAGAACGCCTCTCTGCATGCTCTTGCAGACCTAATTTGGCACACAGATGATGTACTTGAGAGAGCATTCCTAGTCGACCTGAGAGGTTGTGGAGTAAAAGGCAGCGGCTGGGTGCAGCTATTCAGATTACATATGACTTATGCACAGGGCAGTGAGTATCCTGAACTAAAATATTTGGTGCCGAGTGAATCCAAGTAAATTTTGCAACTTCACTTTGTTTACCTGCACTTTTTCACACTTTGTTCTACTAGCCATTGGGAGGGGAAGGAAATAGGCAGCTACACTCAAGTCCTACCTTTGATGAGTGGAACTCGTCCAAGCCAGACTGGGACTGTGTGGGGGAAGCAATCATGGGACACCTGATATTTTTCACCAGTGTTTTTGTGTCTCTGGTGATGTTTGGGTCTCCATAATCCAACTCCTTCCTTTCTCCACTTAGGGACGCAGAACAAGCAGTCTCAGAAGATGCTGCTGCCTGGTGCCTAGCAACTGCTAGGAAAGGATGAACTTGCATCCCTCAAGGGTTGAGCTAATTCTAGTTCCTCAGCCTTAAACTCAGAGGCCCTTAGTAGGGCCTGCCTGGAAAGCAGTGGCAAAAAGGCCTCAGCCTCCAGGTCCACATGTGGGGAAGACACAGGGCAAGGACAGGAAACTGCCCATGTCTTCCTGGTATTATGTAGAAAGCATATTACTACAGGGAATAGAAACAGCCTTTAACATGATTATCGCCTGATTATAACTTTGGAGGGAGGCGGGGAGAGAATGAGTCACACAGCTGCAGCATTACTTTTTTTTCAAAAAATTAAAGTGTCTTTTCCACAAAGTAGTATCGCTGTTTCACCATGTGGGCGGGCATCCTGAAGGGCAATTACAAAAGAATCACAAGGACTTCTCATCCCATGGTGAGGCTTCCCAGTTGTTGTTGTTATTTAAAGTAAACTCGTGCTAAGTTAAACCCAGGGAGACTGGAACAACCCAATCCATTCCAGGAGTTTGGGAGGGTTGTAACATCCGAGTAAAGGCTAAGAAGACTTTCAATACCGTTCTGCAAGACTGTGCCTTCAGTTACCCAGTCATTTCAGAAGTCACCAGCTTACATTGCATCTCTCGAATGTCCAGTTCTCCTCTTGGGCCAAGATCTGATCCACCACCTCCATGGCTACTTTGCCTTGCTGAACATATTCTCTCTCCTAGGACAAAACAGGACACACGGCTTAGTGACGCTGAACCACTCCCACATCTAGTGAGTTTCGACTTCCATAGTCTTGTGGACTGAATCTTTTTAGTCCTCTTGGGCAGGGCGGGAGGAGCTCTTGCACACTTCCCCTTGGAAGTTCACTAGGACCTCTCTCCTCACAGTCCATGTGAAAGCAGCTTTTTTTTTTTTTTTTTTTTAAAGCATTTCCATTTTAGGAGACATCCGTAAGTAAAACAAAGGATTGTATTTAGGGCTGCTGCTCATTCAAAGAAACTTTAGTCAATCATGTGAGTGTATTAATTAATCAACTGATTAGATCTGCAGAAACGTGCAAAAATACAAAACAATGACAAATGAAAAAGTATACAGTCATACCTTGGATTGAGAGCATAATTCGTTCCGGAAACGTGCTTGTAATCCAAAAAAAATCTTTTATCAAAGCGAGTCTTTGGCGGGGCGTGAGTGGGGCCGATTTCGGCCCGCTACGCCCGCTCGAGGCGAGCGATTACATCCCTACGTGTTGTCTTGCAAGACCTTGCTCGTTTATCAAGTCAATTTTTGAAAAAAAATTTTTGCTTGTCTTGCAAAACGCTCTCAGACCAAGTTACTTGCAATCCAAGATATTACTGTACTTAAGTTTTTAGGTGTTGCATGGACGCATTGGAATAAGCATCATCAGAAGGGGCACACACCCCCTCTCACGCAGGAGGTAACACCTCTTCTGCAAAGAGGCAGGACCCAAGTCCCCTCTACCAAGCATTTTTGGAAAGCCTCCCCACCTGCCCCGTTTGTTGGTTTTCTGCTTCTTCTCATCATCTTCCCTACAGCAGGGTGAGAGCTATTGCCACTCAAACCAACTAGTTTGCATAGCTTATGCATCCCTTTGTTTGCGTGGGGTGAATAGCAATTGTCTCAAGGCAGGAAACACTTCCAAGAATGCAGTCAAGTGCCCAAACTACTTCAACACTGGCAATCTCAGTTCTACAAAAGCAATATGGGTATATGTTAAAACTGTGGTGTACAACACAGCTTCTTTGGGAGGTTCACACAGTGACCAACCTAGGCTGCAACAGAATAATACTGCCCCCCAGCGGCTGGCAGGGGATGAGAACAATTCACAGTTAAATGGACTTCTCCTTTAGCAGAAGCAGCCAAAGGCTTTGACATGGGGGGGGGGGGGGGATGGGTGTTGATGTTTCTGCAGCATTCACTTCCTTACAGAATTTCAGATGTTGCAAAATATTTATTAAATTAATACTAGTTATAACCAGACAGTCACGGCAGAGCTGCATGATGGTTAAAGAAGAAAAGAAACCATGGAGGGTTTTTTTCCCCCCTGGAGATCAGGACATTTATGCAAAGACAATCAGGAGATTACTCACCCTTTGTGTGTAAATAAAATCATGGATATGTATTTATGCCTGCAGTCGCACTGCAAATTATGAGTGGAACACAATCACAGACAGGGCAGGTCTTCAGCCTATGCTTCACCCTGTATCTACCAACATGGCTGCCTTGGATGACAGTGGGGTTAACATAAGATTCTGCAGTCTGTAGGACAAGCTTCCCAAGATCAGTGCATGGGTGTCCCAGAGAAGAGATACTGTCATGTTCCATGCTACAGCACTAAACTATGAGCACCTCCCATGTTGGATATGTTCTTGGCTATTTTAGAAACCAATCAAAATTCTACCTCTGTGTGAAAAAGGTGAAGCATGATAAAAGCTAACAAATAGAAAGGGTTTGGAGGGGCATGGGGTTGGTGTATTACTCTGTTTGAAACTCTTAGTGCTTCTCCTAATATTTTTCCTTCACTGCTATGTGCTGCCCACCACTCTTGATCTTGTGTCTCTTGCCTATATCACTGTGCTATTATGCAGTTAGGCCTGGACACCCAACATAAACACAGGCACTTCTGTTCTGAATGCTCCTTGTTTATATTTTAGTACATGAAAAATACAAAAACACAGTCTCAAATGGGATAGCACAGTTGATCCCACTAATCAAAAGAAATATAAATGTCATATATAAAACAAGATGAATACTACTTTATACAGCAAAGAGAATTGTAGCATCTTAAAGAGTAACAAACCAACTATGGTATGAGCTTTCATGGACTATAATAGTCCACTTCATCAGATACATGAAGTGTTGTCTTGAGTTACCAGTGATACACACACACACACACACGGTGGGTGTAAAAAGTGAGGAAAGCACAGACAGTGATGATTATGTTATTAACAGTGGCCGTTCACAAAAGCAGTTGTTGGGTGATAACGCAGGCATCAGCAACTGTTTTTGTGAATGGCCACTGCCAATATCATAACCATCACTGTCTAATCAACATTTCATTTCATTTCCCTCTGACCTCACTGTTTACAATTTCCACCCCCAACCATGTGTGCATATGCCTGTAACTTAGGAGAACAAACACTTCATGCATCTGGTGAAACGGACTGTAGTCCAGGAAAGTTCGTGCCATAATAAATTTGTTAAGTCTTTAAAATGCCGCAAGACTCTTCGTGGTTTTTGTATAACAGAGCAACATGGCTACCCATCTGGAATTTGTTTATATGACACTTTTTGTAAGGGCTCCAAATGCTATATATTATCTGAGTTATCAACACTCTGTAAGGCAGGCCTGTATTATCCCCATACTGCAGATGGAACATGAGAATCAGAGGCTTGGCCTAAGTTACCCCAGTGTGTCTTATGGAGAAGCTGAAATTTAGCTCGATGACTTCCTGGCTTCTAGCTCATGCTATAAGCTACTATGCTACACCAGCTCTCATAAGCTATCACCCCTTCTGCTAAGCAGAGTTTGTGCTCTTGATTGTAACTGTTTTGATGGGCTATCTGGGCTGCCCAAACATTCACAGAATGTATCTGCTCATTGTGAATTTCAGAATAAAATAAAGAGAACAGTTATCTTTTCTGTGCTATCCCCAGCAGTCGTGGGAGATTAAAACAAATCTATGCCTCATACAGAAAAAAAAGGGTTTAAGGCCAAGAGATTCATTTCCAAAGGACTTACAATGAACTTTATAGTTCAAGGATTTGAGCTTCGGCCTTCCACATTAAGACCTAGTATCTTGGCCTTTGATTCTATGCATCCACACATTAGCAGTAGGAAGCACCTGCAGGTTCATGAGATGTCATCTATGCAACCCCACACCACTTGGGCATATCTCCTTCTGTGCTAGCAATATTTGGAGCCTGAGACTCTATCGCCTGATTGGAAGCAAACACAAAAGAGATTACTTTGTTGTTCAGGCATACCTCATCAGTTAATGCCCTCTTTCCCATAACCTCATCGTCCGAGTCCTCTGATCCTACAGATGGAGAGAAAAGGGAAATGTTTAAGAGATGTGGGTTCTGGGAGTGTTAAGTGTAGGATAGGAAGCAGCATTTCCATACCCACAACTTAAAGACCACCTAACCACACAAACCATATTTAGATAAAAATGGGGGGTTCTAGGCATTTACCATTCGCTCATCTGTTTCAGAACAAGGGTAAAAAAGCCAGTTTCTAGAGTGTCCCCGAGTAAGAACTGCCCACTGTCAGAGGAGGCAATCCTCCTGATTTCTGCATGAGTCTCTGGTCTGAGTGTGCTGCTTGGCTGGAAGGAGGCAAGCCCAGAACAGTGATGCACACAGAGCAACAGCCTCCTCAGAGGGTGGGTAATTCTATGGCATCTCTACATCAGGACCGACTGAATGATCCCATCTCACCTAATGTAGATGCAGGCAACAGAACTCCCTCCTTCCATTCTACCTCTGCTGAGGATAGACCATTGAATCATGCAGACACACAGTGGGCAGTCTCCTGTGTAGATGGGAATGTTGGGCTCATAGGAGCCTTTAAATAACATATTTCTTGCAGTGTACTAGTATGCCCCAGCAAACATTCTGGGAGTTACTGTAGCAGCCCTTCGTGCTCTCTCGCTCTCCCTGGTGAACAAATGAGCGCAGCGTGATCATCACAGAAAGAGGGTATATGGGCAGGAATACGTTATGCTTGCTTCTTTGTTAACTCTTTTCATTAAGAGGGAAGTGAAAGAGCTTGGTCATGTTCACATGAGCAATTATATCAGTGTTCTCCAACCTTGGGTCCCCAGATGTTTTTGGCCTACAACTCCCAGCATGCCCCAGCCACCTATGCTGGCTGGGGCATGCTGGGAGTTGTAGGCCAAAAACATCTGGGGACCCAAGGTTGGAGAACACTGAATTATATAAAGAATTTTGCAGTTCACAGAAGAGGAGCCACAATCTTGCGCTAGTTTGCAGCTTTCCTGTTAATGTGAGCCATTCCCCCCCCCGCTCAATCCTAGGGACCAGCTTTCACACAGAAGTTTGCTAGCATGTGGCTCACGCTGGCTCAGCTTGTCTGAGCGTGGAAAGCTAAGCAGGATCAGGCCTGGTGATTACTTGGATGGGAGACCCCTCCTCTAGTTTCCCGCATTGAGCAGGGGGTTGGACTTGATGGCCTTGTTAGGCCCCTTCCAACTCTATGATCTATGAAATCTATGCCCCACAAGAGGAAGAAACATCAATCACCTGCAACAGATTCTGGAGGGGAGTAAAACTGGCCGTCTGAGAGTGCCCCTGAATAAAGGATGGGTCGATGGGTCAAAGCAGCCTGAGCTGCCAAGTACCCTGAAAAAGAAAGAAGGGGAAGTTTGGCCCAATCATAATCATGTTACATCCCTCATTCAACCTCAATCATGTTACATCCCTCATTCCACATGACATGGGAAAGTTCAATAAAGGGCAAAATTGTGCTTGAAGAGAAGGAGCAATCCTCTCAGAAATCCTACTTCGCTTCATAAACCAGGAACAACAACTACTTGGGAATCCAGTTTAATCAGTAGCTCAGGTAGAAATATCAGAGAAGCTTGACCGGTGGCACAAGGGTTGGTAAAAGAGGCAAAGTTGTCAGCAGAGTGCATGTTTGGTGGTTGGGGGGAGAACATTTTATTTATTTTATTTATTGTATTTTTAAATTGGCCATCTAGCTGGTACCCAGCCACTCTGGGCGATGTACAACATACAATAAAACAAAACAGATTAAAATACACTTAAAACCATATAAAATGTTAAAATCCCACCCCACCCCATATTCCCGCCTGAAAAGCCATGTTTTTAATGAACGGCGGAAGCTCATCATCAAAGAGGGGGCATGGCGGAGGTCACTGGGGAGAGAGTTCCACAGTTTGGGGCCGCCACAGAAAAGGCCCTCTTCCTTGTCCCCTCCAGCCTGGCTGCTCTGGCTGATGGGATAAGGAGAAGGCCATCCATGGCGGATCTTGTTGAGCGGATGCCTAGACAACAGAATAGATGGCCTTGTTGCCCCTCGCACCCTCATTATGCTACAAACCTCAGCCTTCCTAAAAACAAGTTTCTAGCCCTCACAGTCACAGAATGATTAGAAATATCTTCGGCCCTTTCATGATGTCATCAATCCATTCTGCGTTTCAGGTTACCACAAGCCAGAATCACAGAAGTGAAGTCCTACAAAAAGCTGACTACTGTGTGTAAACACACCCAATTAACATGTTATGAACTTGGGACATTTTGCTGCACAAGTCAGCCCCTTGCAGCTTAGCACACACAGGCACCTTTGTGCAGGAAGGCAGACTTATCTCTGTCCTGTATGGGAGCTGGCTAAGCTGCTTCCCTCAGTCTTTCAGCTCGAGAGAAGACATTTTATCTTTGTAGAGACTGATGGCCTCTTTGCCTATCATATCTACAAAGCAATTCAGTGTCTAATGCAATAGAAAGCTCTTCCCCTCCAAGCAATCTGGAGTGTGCTCTCGATCCAACCGTGGCATTAAAGTGCTTGTTTAGTTCTGTCATCTTTAAAACCATTTTTCAGACTAATAAAAAAAAAGGAGTAATCCTCTGGGTATTCTGCTTTTCAATTCTTTCCCATTATAGGAAAAATGTAATATATTAAACAACATTGATGCATCAGAATATAGATCCTAAGATACCCGTTGTAAATACAGCAAACCATTACCATGAACCCTCTCCAGCTGCCTGCTTTTAGAGCACACCCCTCCCACATGTGGCACATGACACTAGCAAGGCTATTAATACCCCTTCTTTTTTGAGGGGCGGGGCAGAAGGAGCTTTACTCAGTTCATACATTCTCACTCTACAGAGACTCACATTGCTCTTCCTCAGTCTCTTGGGGTAAGACTTTAAAATCCAGAAACCATGTTTCAAGCCAGGCAAGGACAAAAGAAACGATGGGCAGAAGGTAGCCAAAAGCCCCTTTGTTGAGCAGCTGTTAAGAGGGGGAGGGGGGGAAGAAGAAAAGTTTCAAATTACATATTGGAGATCACGTAATATGGATTAGATACTCCTTAAATCATTTCTAACCACCCTTTTGTACCCCCAAACCAATGAGTAGTAGTGGAGTTTTAGTGTTGCAATTTTTAAATTTGATTTTTAGCTGGCTATTTTTAAGGATTGCAACCTGCTCCAAGCTTTTGGAAGGTGACCACAATGAGAGTAGAACCCACATTTGTTATCAGCAACTCACATCTGAGAAGATAACTTTCAATATCAGGAAGCCACTGGACACCAATGTAGTGATCTTGGGGGAAACGGCAGGGGTGGGGGGAGGAAAGAGAGAAATCCATGAAAATACAAAATCTGTGAGGGCCATCTCTTTACCAGCTACAATTAAATGTATGCACTCAAGAGCATGATAAAATGTTAGCCTCTTACCGCTATAACCCACCAGTGGCGGAGCCTTAGAAGAGCATATCCAAGAAGCAGCACCGAGAACCGGAAAAAGGCCAGAAGCTTATAAAAAGGAACACATGAAGACATTCATGAAAAGGCAGTAGTGAAGTTATTATAAAATTATTTATGAATCAACCTAGATTGGGACAAGGATATGCAAACTTTGGGTTTTTCAGGACTTTTACTCAGGTAGAGTTTTGTGAAGCGCAAATGCCTCCATATTTTTACAGGCACCTATGTGGATCCTTTACTGGTCTTGTGCCCCTGGCCAAAAGAGTTTTCCCTTATCTATTGTAGCAAGTTACTCTTCAGCAGAATACTTACAAATATGTCAAAATAGGATGTTTGGAAGCTGTAGCTGATAATTTCTTCCTTTAAATTGATCTGGATACCTTTCCCGATCTGTAGGTAAGCAAGATTAAAGACAAAGAAATTAAGACACACCAAGGGTTTGGTCAGCAAAGGCAAGTCTGGGACTTTGTAATATGCTGCGTCAAGCTGTGACCCAGCGTGATCAGGGAAGTCTCCTTCCACTCTATCCCCCTTCTCCTAGGCTAGCCTTTCCCAGTGCTCTCCAGATGCATTGGACTACAACTCCCATCAGTCACAGCCAGCATGGCCAACTGGGTTGGGAATGCTGTACAAAGCTATCTTCCCTTCTTTCTGAACCTAAATCTTGGGAACATAGTATGCTAGGGGGCATACTAGTATGCTGTGAGAAATAAATACATTAAAATGTTAACTTCTTTTATGTGAGCCCAAATACTCACCCTTGCAGATGACTCCTTGTTGTATCTCTACACGAGTTAATGCTCTGTCCCATAAGGAGTCACACTGATTCTGTGAGCCAGTGTGGCGTAGTGGTGAGAGTGTTGGACTGGGACTTGGTAGATCCGGGTTCTAGTCCCCGCTTGGCCATGAAACTCACTGGGTCACTTTGGGCCAGTCACTGACTCTCAGCCTAACCTACCACACAGGGTTGTTGTGAGGATAAAGTGGAGAGGAGGAGGAGGATTATGTAAGCTGCCTGGGGTTCCTTGCAGGAAAAACGTCGGGGCATAAATATAATTAATTAATTAATTAATTAGATCAGTGTCTTAAGCAGAAAAATACAAGGGGAAGGTGGATAACTCTTACTCTCCCCCACTCAAGGCAATAACCCCCCAAAACCCCTTTGAGTGCCAGAGTAAAATATGCTTCTAAATGTTATTCAGAAAAAATAAGAGTACCTTGGCTCTCAGGAGTTTCGGAAATACTGCTCTAGGACAACCAAAATTAGGATATTCAATGGCATATTCTTATGTCCCAGGACAACCCCTTTTGGGGAGACTCTCAGTACAATCCTATCCTCCACTTACACTGGCTGGAAAATGATAGGATACCAACTATGCCCTCTTGCACTGGTAGCTCCAACACCAGAGGGCAAAAATGGACCCCACCGCAGGGGGTGGCCGAGAAGGAGTGGGACTGCATGGGTACCCTATGCTTCTTTAGGCCTCAGTCCAGCTCTCAGTGACCATGTAACAGTACACCAGCAAAAAAAAAGTAGTACTGTATAAGTTAACACACTTAGGGTACAATCCTATGGGGGTCAGAGGGCCATAGGATTATTCAGAGTCCCAGCTCCGAGGTCCTGGGAGCTGGGACTCCAAATAGCGAGCCCCCAGCCCGCCCCCCTCGCAGCTGGCGCAGAAAGAACCGCGCCGGCTGCCTCCCCAAGGTCACAGACTGGCATCGGAGAGGAGGAAACGGGGCGTGCCAGGGGAGGAGGCTGGGGCCAACAGCTCATGCTGTATCCAAATGGCACCCAGCCGCCTTCCCTCCCCCCTCTGAAAAGCTTCATCTAGATGGCCGAACATGGCTGTCTAGATGAAATGCAGGGCGCGAGGCACGGCAGGGGCAAGGGTCTCCGCCGCCGCTCCCCCACACCATGCGTCGAGGGCAGGGGCAATAGGATCGTGCTCTTACTTCTCTGCACCATTACATTAACGTAAGTTTTCTTTGCTGCCATTGCCATCAAAGAATAGCTTCTGATATGGGCTCCAGCCTGTGTCTAGTCTGCTTTAGCTCAAGTCTTCTGCAATTGCACTTTAGCTGTCACCATGGTTAATTCCATTGGCCCCAAATCCTCAGAAAATCAAGGTGATGGGTTAGCTCTACAAGGCAGGAGAGTGAACCTAGCTAGGAGCGACTGGGTGGGTTCACACATCATGCTAAGCGGGTGTTAACTGGCCCCCCCCACCCTTGCCCTTTTCATGGCTAGGTCAGGTCAGGTCCCAGATGGTTGATGTTGTTCCATCACCAAGCTGACATTAAGCAGCAGCACCTTAAAAGAACCAATGGGTTGCTAGAATAACTACCAGAATTTTCAAGACTGGAGGAAGGGTTGGAAAAATAGATGGAGCCCAGATGAAAGGAAGAGGAGTTACCTGGCCTACCCTAGCTCTACCACCATGCTTTCCCCCTAACCAAGACCTGCCCAAAAGTGGCACTTGGGCCCCTATTCACCAGATCACCACTTGCCTGCCTTCCCCATTGCCACATATAACAAGCAATAAACCCCCAAGCAAGTAAATAATTAACAGCAGTAAAACAAACACTAAAAATGTGAGGTGCAGACAAGGTGCAGTAGCAATAAAATTTCACCATAAAAGGCAAACAGAAAGTTAATAGCAGCAAAGAGTTATGCTATAAAGTGCAACATGCTGTAGATAGCAGCAATCTAATAAAAAAAAAAAATCTAATTCTAAAATATTCTAGAGGAAAACTCATCTAAAAGACACAGTAACCAGCCTCCACTCCTATCCTGAAACCATCTCTAAAGGCTCATCCTCTCAGCAAGAGCCCAACCAACTTCCAGTTCTTACCTAGCAAAAGATCTGTGCAGTCTCTCACCCCAAGAGCAACGTACAATTCGCAGAATTGAGATTCAGTATGTGGGAGAACAGACCTGGATGGGTAACAGGCCGTGACAGTCAAGCAGATGAATGTGCAGCTGGATGGGGATAAAGGGGGATGAACAAAATGACAGGCATCCTGAAGTATGCCATGACCAGCCAATTAGCTAAACAGGGCCCTCGGTGTGTGCACCACTCCGCTTGGCCACGACACCGCACTTTTCCAGGTGTGCCTGGGGGAGGCAACTCTAGTGGGAATTCACATCCAGAATTCAAGCAGGGGGCCTGATGTGTTAAACATGTGCTATTCTACAAGGCTTCAACTCCATCTACAGCCTCCTCAGCCCTGATATCTATAGCTGGGTCTATGGCCTGGTCTACGTAGTTAAAGAGCTGCTCTGTGGAGCAGGAAGTCTGGATCTAGTCCAATATAACTGGGTGCCTGGCCAGCAACAAAGAACGTGTTTTGCCTCAACTGCACATTCTCCTGTGGTACTTGGAACTGCCTTCTCAGGATTCTTACCCACTAACCTACCAGGGAGGTCACAGACTGTTTCCTGTGAACATGATGCTGCAGCTTTTCATTATTGCTTGCCTTGATTCCTCACCTTAACAAGGAGCTTGATCTCTTCACATAAGCATTATCCTCCACCCTTGAACCCTTCTTTTGCGGAAAGGGGATTGTATGTGGGTTATCTATGCATGCTTATCCCAAGGGAGCTATGGAGTAGGGACTGGATATATGATTAACCCATGTGCAGTTGTCTCTCAAAAAAGCAGTGGTTTGCAGGCTGTGTGAGTCAAACCCACATTTGCAGGGATCCCTGGAGTGTTATTGTGCTGGCTGTACCACAGTGGTTCATACTGTTGAGGGCGCTGGGGTATGATTGCATCTGCTGGGTTGTGTATGTGACAGGGTAGAGTGAAGTCACACAGAGGCATTCTGCCTTCACTGCACATGGGGTGGTTCCTTCCATTCATTGCTACTCTGTGGTCATTGTTGGCATGCTTAAAAGAGCCAAGTGCATTGTCATGTTTGAGGTCAGGAAGGAATTTTTCTTCTGAGGTCAGATTGGCGCCTCTCCCGGTAGTGTGTAGGCCGGGTCATGTGCTTGAATCATCAGCTTTCCTGCCACCAGCTTGTAGCACACATTGGTCTTGATTTGTGTGGGTTAGTTTGAAGGTGAGGACTGACTAAAATGGTTCTAAGAAATCAGTCACTGTATCTCCAGGATTAACAACTTCCTAACTCAGTTCAGCTTCTGATTTGATTTACATGTCTGAAGCTGAAATGAACCAACAATGACCAACCCGCCCCCCCCACCCCCCAATAAAACAAAGGACTCTCCACTCCTCTTCTGACCTAAGTTGAGCAATAAGGGAAACAAGGACTGGCAAATCATATGCTTATTTCTGAAGGCCACGTAAGCCTCCTTGGGGTTGAGCAGGACAACCAGATCAGCAGCAGCGTCACCCTGCATAAGACTCTACCTCAGGGAGTGGCCCTTCCTAGGCATTTCTGGGTTCTGTACTGCACTTAACTCACGGCTGTAGCTATATGAACTAGAACACTGGGAGACAACCACGTCTGGCTTCTTTGCTCTGACCAATCCTGAGGGAAGCAGAAATTCTTATTCACGGACGCTCCCCAACTCACATTCAGTTCAATTATCCAGAGGAGTGAGATGAAGAGAAGGTCGAAGGTCACAAAGAGGCAGAAGGTCCGACGCACATCTGAAATGACTCTTCTCCTCTCAGGGGAGAAGTAGTAGTGTGGGGAGAAGCCCGGGCTGTGTGAAAGTGAGGAAGCAATGGCAGGAAGGCTCTGCTCCAGGTCACTGGCCTGGAAGCCCCTCGGCTTGCTCATCCTCAGACAAAATGGTGGAATGGTTGGCTCTCGTGTCCAAACGTGTCATCCGTGACCTTGTCAATGGCTCATCTGCTTGGGATTGTGGGACTGGAGAAGAGAGAGAGAACAAGATGAGATCTTCTAGATCAGTGTTCTCCAAGCTTGGGTCCCCAGATGTTTTTGGCCTACAACTCCCAGCATGCCCCAGCCAGCTACGCTGGGGACCCAAGCTTGGACAGCACTGTTCTAGATGCTTAAAAGTATCCTTCCTTCTAAAGTGCTCAGGGCAGCATATATGAAGGATACCCTATTTTGTCCTCAACAGCCACATGAGATAGAGCAAGCTAATACGGGGATGGGGAATGTTTGGCCCTCCAGATATTGCTGGAATGCAACTACCATCATCCCTCACTACTGACTATGCTGCCTAGGATTGATGGGAGCTGCAGCCCATCAAATTATGGAGAGCCACGCATTCTGCATCCATGGGCGAAGAGGTGGCCCATGGTCACCTGGTGAGCAGAGCAGTGATTGGAACCCCCACACCTCATCAATGGCACCTGCGTGTTTAGGTGGTGTACCTGTGCAAAGAAATCTGGGCTCGTAAAGCAAGGGAGTGACGAGGAGAGGACCTGAGCAGAAGTTCCTGAAGCAAACCAGAGTACAAAGGGCTCATACCTACCCTCGCTTTGACTTCATCTCCCGCAGGATGAGAGCCGAGGAGCCACACGCCACCTAAGAGAGGAAAGAACAGGCGAAGGGGAAGCAGGATGACACCAAGGTCTCCAGCAAGATCTTGAACACCCATATACAGGCAGTGCTTTGGGAGCACAAACAGCTGCTGAGAAATTGCGAGAGCCCATGTACGCTCTCAAACACGTCATGTTTCACCTTCGTTCTACAGACACTCCAGGGTGAATAAAAAGCAAATATGAAAATTCTGGGGGCCCTCATCCCAGCTTCTGTTACTTGAAGCCCAGATGGGGGTTGAGAGAATTGTGCCCCCACTTCCCAGTAGCTGCAACTGTTATATCAGATGGCGATTCACAAACTTGGAAGGAACCAAAGGTCATCTAATCCAACTCCCTACCCAAAGGCAGCAGAGCTGGAAGAAGTTTCTGCAATAACTAGACACCAGCAGCATATTACACAGGTGGCCAAGCCCAAGCCCCCTCCCCATTTCCAGCAGCTCTGGACAAGACCAGCCACCCACTCCTCCCAGATCAAACTATGAAATTCAAACCACAGAGTTTCAAAACCAGAAGATCCTTGTTCCCTGTCATTTGGCAGAGCTATGCTCCAGGAATATGGAAGCGGGGATTCCAGCGCTGTGAACACTGAAGTCTCCAAAGAACATTTCACGTGTTAAAATGTAACACTTGGAAAACTAGTTCCCCAAGTACAGAATATACGCATGCATAATTTCATTTCTAAGTGGTGGCTTTTGCCTGTGAAACACATGCCAGCAGCAGTCGGGAGAAGATCAGACCCTCCTTCAGGGTATTTCGCAAGGAAAAGCCACAGTTTACACATGCGAGTGCCCTTTCAGAGTGGATGCAGTGCAAGTGTATGCCATACTTGAGTTGGTTCCCAAGCAACATGCAAAGCAGCCCTGTGCAAGCATGACTTTCAAGTCACTAAGCTTCATCTGATGGAGAAAAACGTCAGATCACATAACCCAGTAAGAACTGGAGCTTCTACTTCCTACAGGAGACAAGAAGCCTTGAACTGAAGAAGTTCAGCCATCTGTGATTCCTGAATAATACATACCAGTGCCTCTACCCATCTCCTTGCTCTGTGCACAAGTCTGAATGCCACTTAGGCAGCTGTCATAATATCTCTCAGTAAAATTAATCATTACCACCCCCTCTCCAAGTGCACAAGAGCATCTTTGGTTGAAAGGCACCAGAATGGGGATCTTTCAGAACAGGCATTGGACATTCATGAAGAGGAGAGGATACAGGCATATGTATTTTGGTCATCCAAGTTGTAGGAAGTAAACTCAAGGAAGTTCAAGCTTCTGATTCAGACAAATCAGAACCAAACTTGAATTATTTTTAAAATGTATAATTTTTATGACAAATACATCATCGCAAGGGCACAAAGCACTCCAAATTTCCTATAAAGGTTCCACTACAAAACAACATGGTTGTCATTTCTGAACAAAGCTGGGTTGAGAAAATTGTCCATTTTGTCTTCAGATCATTTCTGTTAGTTTGTCTAGTTGTGCCACTTCAAGCCCTTTTAGTAGCTGCTGCTACCTTGAATTGCACCTGGAAAGCAATCGGTAACCAGTTCAGGTCTTTCAAGATTGGTGTACTATGGCCCTGATACTGTGTACTGGTTAGCAGCCTTAGCTGCTGCATTTTGTACCAACTGAAACTTCTGGACACTCTTCAAGGGACACTCTTATTTCTTCATAGTTGGTACAGAAGTGGATTTCCAGCTCTGTAGGTGATACTATTTTTGCTATTGTAAGGAGATAGTATCTTATACATTCTAGAATCGTCCTCTAAACAATTCAACAACATTAATGCATTAAAATTCAATCTTACCCCAATACTTTGCCGATTAAAGTAATCTAGCCCCAATATAATTTAATTCTGGGGAAGGTTCAACAGACATGGTAGAAGTCAGTTCTATGCACACTACATTTCCAGCATCACTATTTATTCATTCCGTAGATTTGATTTAATATTTGGGGAGTGAAATACCCCTATATGGGCTTATCTCAAAGTGGAAGAAATAGTAAACTGTTTGACCAATTCATTAATCTTTTCCCACTTCCCATAATGAGAATCTCATATTGAGAATCAACTCTCCTCCCACCCCCAATATCATCTGCCAAAGAAATGACACACAAATGGGACAAATGTGCAAAATGCCTGCCTGGTTACCTCAGGCACTTAAAAATGTGAACCTGGCACCTACAAACTGTGACTCCTCTGCCCCCAGCCCCCTGCACTGCCTACCCTACCGTTAACCTACTTCTGACTAAGATGCTAAATCTGCATCTGGGATGTGCCACTTTTAGACTGCAGGTGGGGACTCACATGACTGCAAGTTCTGCCATACCAAAACAATCCATGCACATAGATAACTAGAATACCAAAGGGAAGGAGTCTAGTATAACCACTAGCATCATAATTTTCTAAGCGCAGGGAAAGAACTATTGAGGTGGCACACTCCAGACATAAATTTACTACCTCAGTGAAAACTAGGCCCCCGTGTAGGCCTGAAACCCGAACATCTGATTTTTGTACCAAACAGTGTGACTCCTGCCTCCCAGTCTGCTACACAAGCCTCCCCTCCTAACCTGGTGCCCTACAGTTGTTTTGGACTACAACCTCATCATCCCTGACCATCGGCCATGCTGGCTGGGGCTGATGGAGTTGTAGTGCAAAACATCTGGAGAACACCAGGTTGGGAAAGGCTGTGCTACACAAACTACCTAAAAAAACATCCAGGTTAAACACAGCCCTGCTAGTAGTCTGGTAGATCTGAAAAAGCAAGACCCGATTATATGACTAATTGCCATCGAATAACAGCCCTTTGGTGCATTTCAAGCTTTGATGCATTTGATTGAAGAGGTGATGGAGACATTGAAATGTGTCGTAATGAGTCAATTCCTAGCAGAATTACTAGCCATAACAACTCAACAGAACACCCATATACAACTCTGAATACCAGCTACTGGGAACAGAAGGCCAACACCTTTATGTCTGGCTTGTGAACTCCCAGAGACATCTGGGTGGCATTTATTGCCACTAACTAGCCCTGGAAAAATCTCCTCCCAATCCGTTTGGGATCAACCACACCACATTCCTAAACCTTCTCCCATCCTCCTTCACAAGGAGTGCCTTTAACACACCAGTAACAGCACCAGAGGCTACATAATTACCTTTATTGTTCACAGCAGTTTCACTAAAAGGCAGGCCAGGTGGGGAACCTCCATGGGCCAGATTTGGCCCACAGGCCAAAGGTTCCCCATCCCTGGACTAGATGGGCCTTCATCTGATCCAAGAAGGCAGTTGTTGTGTTCCTAAAATCAGAGGTTCTTGGCTCATTATTTTTTTTAAACCTCTAGGGACTGTGTTAACAAGAAGAGCTGCTCCCCAAGCACTCTGCTGAATTATTATTAACTTAGTTGGGATTTCTTGCCTCTGTCTTTTATCCCTCTTGACTCTATCTGGACCCTTTGACACTGATACTTAGATGAAAATCCAACCATTTTAGATTATGCTTTATGGAGATTTTTTAATATATTCCAGTTAATAACCCACAAACAGGGCTGCTATCTCTGGTGTACAAGACTGGGAAGAAGTAATAGCTCCATAGATGTTGGAAAAAGATGAGCATATCTGTTCTTTCCTCTCAGAGTTTGAGGCACAACCCGGCTGTTGTCAACACAATCCCCAGAAGACGGAGGTGAATCAAGAACTGGGTGACCATGTGAAAGGAAAAATGAGCTTTTGTTTGGTAGAATAAAAGAAATAAATTGGGTATCTTTGTGTGAATCAAGTCCCTACCTTGTATTAAAACAATGCCACTGACAGAGGACTTGTGGGCCGGAAAGGCAGAGACATATTAAAGGCTGATTCACACACATGGCATCACTTGGAAGTCCGTTGCATTTGTATGGAGAAAAGAGTTTATAAACAGGAAGCATAACTGCACATGTTTACATGGGACTGCTACAATAGCAGTAGCCCTTTTCGTAACTGCAAGCTTATAGAAATTGTGGCTACCTCATGTGGAGTGCATGCTGGGCTCACAAGCTACCTCCTCCACACACATCTGGGCAAGCAGGAGATCAAGGATTTCCTAATGTAGGGGATTTGCTGTCAACACTGGACAGGTGAACAATGTTTCGGCTAAAGCAGCTGTACTACAAGGAAAATGTCTCACCACCACAACTTAAATTTTAAAATGTTGAAAACAGGGCTGCTTACCGATAAGACCGCTTAATTTGTTGTACTCCTTCCTCTCACATCAATATACTGCTCTCCACTGTACCTTTTTCTCTGTCCCAGAGTTCCCCAACCTGGTGCCCTCCAGACGTGTGTGGGACTGCAACCCTCATCATCCCCAGCCAGGAAGAGAATGTCCTGCTCGCTGGGGATGATGAGGGTTGTAGCCCAACACATCTGGAGAGAACCAGGTTGGGGAAGGTTGCTTTAGTGCTTATTTATTAGCAAAGTCTGGAGCCAAGATGGAGTTTGTACCCATATTCCATGATAGGAACTGCCTGCTTGAACCAGTTCGCTATTGCCTCAGTGCAGTGATTCCCGGCAGTGAGACGTTCTATATAAAATATTCAGCACGGGGGTGGCTTTAAGATCCATGGAAGGCAGTTCAGACAACATTCAGCAGAACTCTGCACACACTGGGTGAGTTCGCACGACACGGCAATCCACCCTGTGAATAAGCTACGCAGTGTGGGCTGCTCACGGAACAACCGACGGTGCACCTGACAGACGATTGGGCTCACCATGGGTTCTCCTCCAACCTCCTTCCCCCTTGGTCCTCCACCCAGTATCCCAGGGGATGTGGCGGCTAAAGCTGCCTTGTTTCCTCTCCCCGCCGCAATCGCAAGCTCTTTTGCACTTGTCGCAACTTCCCCCCTTCCCTCCCACAGATATCGCTTTTCATGATCTCTGAGGAGACAAGCCAGTGACAGCCCAAGTGGCAGTTTGGAGGGGCTGTCACTTGTTCACCAACCCCTTTTTAATTTTTTTAACTGCAAGAAATTTGTGCAAATATTTTTGTTAATTTTTAAATTTTATTTTAGTCAGTATTGTGCAAGTGCGGGGGGCTGCACTTGTAGGAGTCTGAAATGGGAAGCCTTGTCTAGGCAACGTCAAACTGAAATGGGAAGCCTTGTCAAACTGCAGCAGGCGCCAACCATGGACACTTACCCAGAGAGGCTTCAAATAAGTTTATTTTTTTAACTTTGCACTCTCTTGACAGCTGTCAAAAAGCGAGCAGTCAAGGGAAAGCATAATTGCGAGGGATCTTTGCTCACGAAAAGTGGGTGGAGACTTCCCCCCCACACACACAGTGAGATCCTCGGGGTTTCTAGTGTCCCTCCATAATTCTCAGTGCCCCCACCTTTCCCACTGTTTCCCAAGACTCTAGGTGCTCGGGAAAGGGGAAAAGTGCATCCCACCCCATTTTCACTAACACTTCTTTTGACAGCTGTCAAAAAAGTAAGGCTTCCTTTAAAAACAGAGATATAGTCGCCCCGGTACATACGGTGGGGGAAATAAGCCACAGTGGGTTATTTCCCCCTCCTTGATCATGTGAACAGGCCCAATGTTAGTCTTAATGGATTGGATGCATTTAAGAAATCCGCTCTCTGTACTTGCCATTCTCTGCCCACTTTTTGTATATTTGCCTCCTACCCACTCCTTGTAATTTTCCACTCCTTCCCCCAGGATCATTTGCTAGATTAAGCTATTAACTAACTTTCCACCTCTTCTCAGTTATCACTATGCCCACCTTCCCTTGTCCCCTTAAAGTCATACATCTATTTCAGAAGAACATGCACACAAAGATTAAGTTTTACTTTGTAGGTATGGCTAAACCCTACAGCAGTGTTCTCCGACCTTGGGTCCCCAGATGTTTTTGGCCTACAACTCCCAGCATGCCCCAGCCAGCTACGTTGTAGGCCAAAAACATCTGGGGACCCAAGGTTGGAGAACACTGCCCTACACAGTGCCCTCTGAGTGTAAGAACACCAGATCACACTGCTTAAATCCAAATCTGTCTATTACGGTCCATGACAAGATAGGAAATATGAAATATACAGACAGACACACACACACACACACACGGTGCAGTATACCATCAGCGCTAGACAAATCAAGAACATGTTAACAGGGCTTTCAACTTAACTACAACAGAAAAGCCACAACTTTGCAAGCTTTTCAGTAACTACAGGGATAAAGTTTGGTTAAACAATAAGATAAATAAAATAAATAGTCCTTAGCACTTAATGCAACATGTGTCAGACTCTTAAAATGTAAGTCGGATTCTTTATTTTATTTCTTTAAAGAAGATATTCTATCTCTTTCTTATTTAAAAAATACATAGTTACAATGAAATCTCATCATAACTGTCAACCCTACACTTACTGTCTCATAAAAATGAATTAATTTCTCTGACATACTCACACACACAGCAGGAAATTCAGTCAAAGATGAGCAGACATTTTAGCTTTTCATCTCATGAAAATGGCTCTGTTCAGCCTAACTACCAGCTCTTGCTTCTTGAAAGTTCTGGGCTTTCAGTTTCTGTTTCTCTGACTAAAATTACATATGCAAAGACAATAGGATTGTTGTTCTCTGCTTATTTGGTGGTGGAGTAGGGCCAAGCAAGGCAGAAGAGTTACTTAAGACAGAAAGACAATGTAGCAGAATTTTAAAAATCATTTATTTTTATCCAAACAGAAAAATTGGATTTTTAAACATTTAACGATCTTTAAAAAAAGTTTCTGTTAAATAATCACTAGATTAACATTAGGTAATCTGGATATAAGCATTATAGCCATACAGTTAATCTCTAAACTCAATCAATCCCTCTGCCAAATAAACTGATTTAAAGGAGGTTTTTCTATGGAAATGAAGAACTGATCTGATCATTCCTGATATATGAGAAATTGACACTCTTACCTACCAAACACAGGCATTTCATTTTCACCTGATGCAAACAAGTTGTTCCACTCTACCCAATAACTATCAAACCTTGATTTGACCTATCAGTCATGAGCATTTCGTTTTTAGACCAAATTGTCCAATGTGCATCTTCCTGTATTCCCATATTTAGGCTTCAATCCTATAATGGCTGGCCTGGGAGTAAGACCCATTGAACTCAGTGGAACTTATTTCTGAGTAGACTTGTATAGGATCGTGCTGTTAGCCTCAAATTGTCATGGGTGCTGGTCATAAGAAAGACCCTGTATGGGAATATTTTCAAGACAAGTGACCTGGTGCACATAACAACTACCCATGGTTGTTGGGAGTGAGAAGCATGCTGCCTCTGAACCATTCGCTGCTTCCATTTGTTTCCACTTTGGTAAACAACCCAAGAATGCCCTATTCCTGGGTTGCGTTCTGTCATGTCTGAACCTGGCACTCAGAATTGTTGAGGGAGAAACAACCCAGAGTTTTAATCCATGATTTGTTGTTGAGTTAAAACTCTGGGTTGTTTGCAGCCTAAAGATAATAACCCGAACTTTGAATTCAGCTCAGAAACAACCCAGAAGCCGGTGAAAATGGTACAGCAAAGGAGTCATGTGCTCCCAATAATTGGTGAAGGACCAGCTTCAACCAGCAGCTGAGCGCATTCTCAGATGAGATTTAACGTACAATCAAAACACTCAACAGTTTAAGGCAGGCTTAGCAAGAAGATAGCAATCCCTGACACTTCTTGCACTCCCCATTCTCAGTCCACTACTCCAGCCCTGGCCCTTCCCTTTTAGCTATACTTCAGTAGTTTTGCTTTGCACTTTCAAAACCAAAATTCTATCAACATTTCTCTTATTGTTCCCACAGGGTACACAATGAGTTCAGAAAAAAGAGGAGTGTAGCGCATTAGGAAAATGTTAATCAGTGGAATCCAGGTGGTAGAATTCCCTTCCCTACAATTTAATTTTTACTCTTACATTTTTAAATCCACCTTTCAACCACTCCATACTGGGCCTTCAAGGCAGTTTACAAACAGTAATAGTTCATCAATCCAATCCTGAGTACTTCCCACAAACCCCACTCCCATAAACAGATGTTCACTCCTTTCTCCCAACCCCTATCCCTACTGCTCCTCAGATACCAAACCCCCCCCCCCACTGAGAATCCCTCATCACTTCCCTCTTCAACTTCTACTAGAGTTCTCAACAATCCTAATCAGAACCTGAGACCTTGGGGGTGGAACCATGTAATTCAAGGATGGAGCCCAATGACCCTTGGGGATTTGGGGGGGGGGGTTAGAGCAGAGGGAGGCAGCATGGTGCCCTCCAGATATTTTGGACCACAACCCCCAGAAACCCTGACCAATGGCTGGGCTGGCAGGGGCTAATGAGAACTGCCGTCCAAAACATCAGGTGGTCACCAGGTTGCCTAGTCCTACCCCTGTTTGAGATCTCAACCCTTTCCTCCTAACTCAGGGATGGAGACCCTGTGGCCCCTCTAGATGTTGTTGGGCTATAACTCATCATAACCTATATAATGACCCAGCACTCTTCACACATATGCATGCCACCATAAAAGTTGGTGTAGCCAGCATAATGGCTGAGAGACTTAGCAATGACTCAGGTAGCTCCCAGTTTGAGTTTCATCTGCGCTACTAACTCACTAAATGGGTCCAACGAAATCTGTATTTTATTGTATCTGTGTTTTGTATTTCGTGAATTGCTGTGAACCACCCAGAGAGCTTTGGCTATTGGGTGGTATAGAAATGAAATGAATAATCTGCTTTCTCATTCTCAGGTCTCATTTGCAATACGGTGATAATACTGACGTACCTTACTGGGTTCTTGTGATGGATGGCAATAAGATCATTCTTGCTGCTCCTTCCTTTACATCTGCTCCTTCCTTCTCACTTGCCAAGTTGTTTTTGCATGCTCTGGCTTTTACTCAGCAGATAATCTCTGGAGACATTCCAATCCCATACTACTTTTAAGAAAACTAATAATCTCCCCTTTCCCCAGATTAAGTTTAATGAACATTCTCTTCCTCCTTTATCTCATCTCTTTTCATTGCTAAATGCACATACAGTAAAATAATTTTTTAAAAGGCATTGTTCCTAAAGTGTGAACTGCCCAGGTTCAAGCCTGCATGATAGTTTCACCTTCTGACTTTAAACTCTCACATAGAGCCTGCATATGCTCAGAGGCAGCCTGCATATGCTTAGAGGCACTGTCGCCATCATAATTACATCATATTTCAGGTGCTACATAGTGACTAAATCCCAGGCTCAAATCTTAGCTCTGTCACAAACTCACTATGTGGGCTTAGCCATACCACTATAGTCCACAAAAATTTAAGACTATAATAAATGTTAATCTTTAAGATGCCAAAAAACTCTGTTTTTGCTGCAACAGACTAAAACACCTATCCCTCTGGAAGTTACTATCTTACATGGCTCATACAATGACAACAATTGTGAAGTGCTTTGAATATTGTAAAGCACAAGTAAACTATGAATCAGAAAGACCCAGTACAAAACCCACCTTCACCATGAACTTTAGTTAAACTATTCTCTCAGCCTCATTCTGTCCTCCATCATTGTCACTAGACACCAATGTTTATTATATTTTCTCTACACCACATGTACACTTATCTGCCATCAGAAGATAACCATTCAGGAATTCAGTTAACTGAACTATAGCCCATGAAAGATTATGCCAAGATAAATGTGTTGGCATTTAAGATGCTAGAAGCCTCTTTGCTATCCCCCACCCCCATCTATCAGTAATATATAAGGATAAGAGCAAGTAGGTACTGTGTAGCTAAAATACAATTCAGGAAGCTCCCATACAAATCTTACCAAAGGCCATAGAAGTAATCCTCTCTCCTCACCCCATACCCTGAGCCCCACATGATCTACCATATGATAAAGACATCAAAGAGTCTTGTTGCACCTTATAACAAATTTATTCTGGCATAAGCTTTTGTGGACTATATCCCACTTCAGTTAAGTCTTCAAGGTGCCACAAGCCTCTCTGTTGTTTCTGTTGCAATAGACCAGTGTTCTCCAACCTTGGGTCCCCAGATGTTTTTGGCCTACAACTCCCAGCATGCCCCAGCCAGCGTACAGTAGCCTTACAGGGCTACTGTAAGAATTCTTAAAAGTAATGTACGTGAATCATTTTGTACAATCTACAGGGACACATAAATGCAAAGTACTACTTCTTCTTGTTAATAAGAATAATAATAATAAAGACCCACTTTTTACGGGTCCGCATTCCGCCCCTACAAACTAGCCCTCATCCTCCTGCACAAAGCTGAGCCGCTGGTTATTTACCTGGTCTGCCACTGCCTCCCAAAGGCCTCAGTCTCCCCCACTAACAGGAGCCAAGCGACAAAGGCGGAAGCAACCCCGAGCACGGAGCGCGCTACTTCCGGTCACATGACCTCAGCGCGACCGCAGAGTTAGCCGGCATACACTTCCCCCGTTTTCCTCCGCTTAACTCCAAAAGGGGGGGGGGAGAGTGGGTGGAGTCAGAGACCTCTCCGACCACGAATTCTCTCCACAGGTGAGTGGGCGGGGAGTGGAACGCAGAAGGGCATCTATTGGGTGACTTGAGACGGAGGAGGCGAAAGGCGCTCACGTCCATTGGTTGAAAGGAAATCTATTACGTACGTTCTCTCTATTGGCTGCGGTAGAGAAGGGGGTGGGCTTAGAGCGTGAGGCAAAGCGTTCATGTTACACAGTGTTCTCCAACCTTGGGTCCCCAGATGTTTTTGGCCTACAACTCCCAGCATGCTGGGAGTTGTAGGCCAAAAACATCTGGGGACCTAATGGCCCAGTCGTTGGTTGAAAATAGAGAGGAGGCGCAAAGCGTTTGTCGTTCCAAAGGAAAGGAGGCAGGTCGGTCGTTGCGAATTAACGGGCCGCTATTGGCCAGAGCAGGGAGGACTGGGAGTGAGTCAAGTGTGTGTAAGTGTGTAAGGGCGCAATCCTATGCAGATTTAGACAGAAAAAGCCTTACAACTCCTAGCATTCCTCAGCCAGCCATGCTGGGAGTTGTAGGACTTTCTCTCTGCCTAAACCTGCATTAGGGCTGCACCCTGAGTAAAGCAAGGTATGCGAGCGCCATGCGGTTTTCTAGTCTGGAAATCTTGCGTATGTACAGTTCATGCACGTGTGAAGTTGCGCATGCTTAAAATGTATGTATAGGTTAGCTGAAAAACTTAACTTGCAAGTGCTAGTCTGTGTATTGTGATAGGTCATTCCAGCCACTCTTCCTTGGAAGCTGACAGTTAAAAATAATAATAATAATAATAATAATAATAATAATAATAATAATAATAATAAAATAGGTACAGGTGCTTAATCACTGAGCGTTGAATTGCTTTGTTATTTTATTGGTCTATTTATATCTCTTAAATCTTAACAAGGTGGCTTCCAATATGAGTAAAAACAATAATAAAGGTACAGTGGAGAATTTGTCAGCAGGAATGTTTTAAACCCGTATTCAGGAGTTGGCATACAGTAGGTTTTACTCATAGAAAGCCTTGTGGAACAAAAAAGGTCTTCACCGTCTTGCATGCTCTATTTCACCAGCAATGAAGTTCCACAACTGTGGAGCCACCATTGAAAAGGCCCCTATCTCTGGTTCTTCCTTTTGTTACCTGTACTTATTAGAAGGAAACTCACAGTGAAATGTAGAATGGCTGGCAAAACATATTTGTAGAGGAAGGGGGGGGGCTGGCTGACCCGCCACAACCCACCCTTTAACACCCCAAAGGACCCAAGACCCCCAGAGATCTCAAGCTACCAGACTGCCAAGCAATCCTACTTGAATCTCTGTTCAGGGACTTGCCTTTATGACTGTAACCTGGATTTAGTTGCTGAAACCACAGAGCAATCCACAAACACCACGTGGGGTAAAAAACCAAAGGTGGTTTATTTCAGGTAGCATTTTACAACAAGAATAGGGAAATGAGAGAAGCACACAAAATAGAGAGAGACACTTTGGTACAAAGTAATAGAGCTGCAAAAATAACAAAACCTGATTCTTTATATCTCCCAGGCACACACTCTGTTACCTGGGGGTCAGTTCTCTTCAGGGTTGGATCCAGCACAGCCTTGCCGCCCGGGGGGGGACTACTTCACCTACCCGAAGGTCTGAGATGGGTAGCCCTCCACAAGGCTTGCCTTTACCAAAGCCCTCATTCAGCTAATTTCACCAGGAGCTACCTGGGGTCGGATCCTGAGGCCACCCGAAGGCTTGGGCCTCTGCTTGGCTTGCCGCCATTGCTCCAACAGCAACCATGCGATGACCCAAAGACAAAGAACAAAACCCACACCTTGGGAAATATACCTTTTTTTCCCCCTCCCCGCCTTTCTGTAGCTTTGCTGCTTCTTAGCCAATCAGGATGAACTTCACCTGGCCAGGCAGGGAGGGGAACTCATGACTCATGACATTTGCATTTGAAAGCTGGGTCACTGTAGACTTTGGGATGCCCCCCCCCCCAGCCTTTAGCCGGTTCACACATGAGGGTGTGTGTGTGCGCGCATGTAGGAACCCCCAAAGGCTCTTTCCTTCACAATATTGTATTAAACTGAATAGTACCTGCAAGTTTCCTAAAGGGCTGCCACTCCCCCATCAGCTGCTGTGCCACTTACAGTTGGAAAATCAGGCCCTGCTCTTGATACCTTTTCTATGTTATGTTAAAATGGCAGCAGCTAGGAGTAGGGCTGTTGCTACTGTAACTCCTGGCTTTGGAATGCTTTACCTGTTCAGGTAAGGTGGCTTTTATATCAATTCACCTTTTGCAAGGGCTGTAAAACATTTTTATTTAAGCTTGCTGATGGTTAACTTTTCTGGTGAGTGGTTGCTTTTTTAATTACAGTATTTTTCCATGTATAAGACTATACTTTTTCCTAAAATTGTTAGACTAAAAATTGAGGGTCGTCTTATACATGGAAGTAAGCCAAGGAGAGAACCGCGTGGTTGCGAAACTGCCCAGTGGGGGGCGTCTTATACATGGGGGCGTCTTATAGACGGAAAAAATACGGTACTGTTTTTCTGTTATCTGGCTTTATTTTAAAATGTGTTTTTATTCGTTGTAGGCTGCTTTGAGTGCTTTGGGAAAAACAGCCAACCTCTTTTAAAATAAATATTGCCAGAAAGTCCAATGAACAACCTAAATGTTTCCCTAGCATACTGCAATGTGACAACTCCAACGCTGTACATTTGGGATTTCTTAAAACAACAACTAAAAGCCCATGCAGCCTCTTACAAATTGACTTTTTTAAAATTTAGAAATATTTCCAATAGAAAATCCATTGAATCCTGGGGATATCTGCAGCAAGAGATAAACTTCTGGATATACAGATAGAAGCACTTGATATCCCATCACAAACTAGAGGGTAATATTTAGACTATCACGTTTATCATATTTTTGTCCTACTTTTCAGACAGCTCCCAAAGTGGCTCAAAAGTGTTCAAAAACTCAGTATAGCACTGGTGACAGGCACTATGTACATCACAGTGGGGCAAACAAAAATGTTGCTTATGTGTTTAATGCTTATTTAAAGCTGAAATCTTAAACACAAGAGGGAGTAAGTCCCATTGGGCATGGACACAGTGGGACTTCAGTTGAGCATGTATAGGATTGCACTATAAGCCTCTCTTCCATTCTCTCTGTTCTCAGTGTTTCTTGACCTCGCTTTGGTTTGCAATGCAGGGTCTGAAGTTCAGTTGTGCCTTATTTATTATTTATTTATTTATTATATTTATGAAACGCCCATCTGGCCAGACAACCGGCCACTCTGAGCGATGTACAATCTAATAAAATACAAAAGGGGCGGGGGGGACACACACACAGTATAAAACACAATTAAAAACAGTACAAAACTTAAAAATCCTAACCCACCCCATATTCCCGCCTGAAAAGCCACGTTTTTAATGCACGGTGGAAGCTAATCAAGGAAGGGGCATGGCCGAGGTCACTGGGGAAAGAGTTCCATAAATTGGGGGCTGCCACAGAAAAGGCCCTCCTCCTAGTCCCCACCAGCCTGGTTTCTCTGGCTGATGGGACAGGGAGAAGGCCATCTGTGGCAGATCTTGTTGAGTGGCCTACATGATGTTGCTGGAGGCGCTCCTTGAGGTAAACTGGACTGGAGCCATACAGGGTTTTAAAGGTCAACGCCAACACCTTGAATTCGGCTCGGCAAACAACTGGTAGCCAGTGCAACTCTTTGAGCACCGGAATGATGTGATCACGCTGGCGGCAGCCTTTAACCATGAGAGCTGCTGCATTCTGTACCAGCTGCAACTTCCGAACTGTCTTCCAGGGTAATCCCACATAGAGCGCATTACAGTAGTCTAGGCGAGAGGAGACCAAGGCATGAACCACTGAAGATGGTAGCCACCATCTTTAACTATGTCATTACCTACATTTTATCAGTCATGTGTTTACATACTCATATATTATTTATTATTTATCTGAAATATTTTTATGCCCCTCCTCAGCCAAAAGGCTCCCAGAGTGGCTTACATATAAGCAATTAAACAAGACAGTTCCTGCCTGCAGGCTTACAACCTAAAAAGACACGACACACAAGGAAAAAGGAATGGGGAGGGAAGAAGGGGGAATATTAATTAATACTCCTGGCAGGGCTGGTGGAATGGCCCTGCGCTCCCTCTCATCTCCCTCTTTTAGACTGTGTGTCTGTTTTAACACAAAAAGTATTATGGTGGAATCCTATGGTCCCTGGGATGGTGTCCCAGCAGCTGTAGGATATATCGGGTCTCCCTTTCAAAGGGTGGAGAGAGGGTTCTGCCCTCGGGGGAGGAGATCCAAGTTCTCCTCTGTGCTCCACCCACCCTGCAAAACACTGAGACGGCCGAATTTGGCCATCTAAGGGTGGCACCTCAGAGCCGGAGGGAAGGAGGCTGAGGCGCCGCCAGGGTACATTGTATCTTGGTGGCGCTGGTCTCCTCCCTACCCGCAAAGCCCGTCCAAGGGGACTCTTGTGACTTCATAGAATTTCATAGATCATAGAGTTGGAAGGAGCCTACAAGACTATTGAGTCCAACCCCCTGCTCAATGCAGGAAATTAGACGAGGGGTCCGGGTCTCCCATCCAAGTAATAACCAGGCTTGACCCTGCTTAGCTTTCCACACTCAGACAAGCTGAGCCAGCATAAGCCACAGGCCTGTTTAATTAATACTTCTGTTTAATTAATACTTTGGAGATGCAGCCATCATGGTTCTTTCTGTGCCCGCTTCAGGGTGTGTGTGTGTGTGTGTATATATATATATGTATGTATGTGTGTAAGGATCAGCACTGATCCCCAGCTACAAGGTCAGAGTGATTTTCTGACCTCAGAGTTGGGGATCCGAGCAATCCTATGGTTGTCTAGTCGCCATAGGATTGCCCTGTAAATAAATGATGTACCCATGTGTGAAGGCAAAATTCAGGTTGCTTGTTGTTAGCAGAAAGCAATATTTGGAGTTTATATAAGTGAATGACCTTAACTTTGCTGACGGTGTAACTGCAGACCTGGTTTAAGCCAGTACACGTTGAGTGAAGATGTAACTTTCTTGTTAGGAGCCGTAAGGAGACAAGATAAGAATGAGACCACACTCTTCCCATGTGAATAACCAGTCACAATGTTGATTCTCGCTAATGTCCTTTTCTGCTTGCCTACCAGAAAGTATAAAAATTCCTTCCTGGATTTGTTCGGGGAACTGGGTGTGTCCAGCTTCCACACAGCTGTGTTAATTAATAAAGTTTTCTCTCTTTCTGCCTCCAAGGATTACAAATTGAGTTTTTCCTTAACACATGAAAGCTCAGGCCATAACAACTTTGTTGGGCTTTAAGGTATCACACAATGCTCATCTGTGTGTGCTTTCCAGTGTTTGCTTTTCAAATCAACTTTAAAAAAATGTATTAGATTCATCCCACCTTTTTTTCTCCAAGGAACTCAAGGTCGCTTATATGATCCTCCTTCTCGCCATTTGGGTGTATGTGTTTTTACAAGGCTGATATACATAAACCATTTAAAAATTATATTCAGCCTAATTCAAACGTATTTGGAAATAACTCCCACTAGAAGACAGCAATAATTTATTTTTTCATATTTACATACCATGTGTGATGTCCCTCAGGGTGGCTCTTACGATAATTTTAATGCTTACTGGACAATGGTACTTAAGATTGCAGCCTTATAGCAACTGTAACCAAGAAAAACAGATGGGAGAGACCAGACAAGCTTCCTCTCATGTAACATTTCATCGCAAAATTATATATGCCCACTTCTTAATATTGAAGTTGAGTCTTTAAAACAAATGCTCTGACTGTGCTGACTTCAGATTAGTCAAATGGCAACTGTAATAACTGTAAGAGCCAGTGTGGCGTAGTGGTGAGAGTGCTGGACTGGGACTCGGGAGATCCGGGTTCTAGTCCCCGCTCGGCCATGAAACTCACTGGGTGACTTTGGGCCAGTCACTGACTCTCAGCCTAGCCTACCTCACAGGGTTGTTGTGAGGATAACATGGAGAGGAGGAGGATTATGTAAGCCGCCTTGGGTTCCTTGCAGGAAAAAAGGCGGGGTATAAATATAATTTAAAAAAATACCTCTTTGCTCTGGAGTGCATTCCTTATCCTGGCTTGGGAGACAACTGCAGGATTTATGCAAAGTTTGCCTACCCATGCTGACAGATAAGCAGCACCCAGTGTATGAGCTTTGAGTGCTCTGGAATTCCTTGGGCCTTAGTCTTTCTGAGGTCTTCCAGACACAATCGTAGGTTACTGGTTACTGCTTCCCTGTCCCCATGCAGCAGGCCTGCGCACAGATTGCATTTACTGGATGCCAGCAATAATGATCTTGTTGCAGGGAAAGCAAGACCCATTGTGGGATTGTTGTTCCAGGTATGCACTGCTTGCCGGAAAACAAACCAGCTAACCTTGAAAAGAGAGAGCCAGTGCGGCATAGTGGTTAGAGTGTTGGGACTGGGGAGGCCTGGGTTCAAGTCCCCGCTCAGCCATGAAGCTCACTGGGTGACTTTGAGCCAATCACTGACTCTCAGCCTAACCTACCTCACAGGGTTGCTGTGTTGATAAAATAGAGAGGAGGAGGATCATGTACATCACTTGGGCTCCTTGATGGAAAAGGAGGTATATAAATGTAGCTAATAATAAAATAATAGGAACCAAAAGGCTGGCGATCTCAGCTGAGCTGCTGTCCTGCCTTGTTTTCTGCAGCCTGGTGGCATACAGTGTTCTCCAACCTTGGGTCCCCCGATGTATTTGGCCTACAACTCCCAGCATGCCCCAGCCCATGCTGGGAGTTGTAGGCCAAATACATCAGGGGACCCAAGGTTGGAGAACACTGCTAGAAGATGACAGATGTGGGAGAGAAGAGGAGCCAACTATTGATCTGTGCTATGGAACTGTGGTATACAAGTTCATATAGCCAAGCTAGGTTTGTTTTTATGGCTGGTAATTTTATTTCATTTGTTTGCCAGCCAGTTGATATACATTTATGGCTCAGGGCCCTAGAACAGGTTCCTTGGTATAACTCGGGCCTTTGGGATGAGACTGTATTATCAGCCACTCTGAATTGGAGCAACTGCAGCTGAATGTGTCCAGATGCTTGATTTACTGACATGCTTGTAATCTCAGCTGCCAGCTCACGCTGCTTCGGCCTCAAGGAGACGTACCCAGTGATACGTAGCCTACCAGTATGAGACAGGGAAGCCGGCCGGCCTGCTTGGAGCTTTTTCAATTCTGCTGGGGTGCTCAAACTGTTTGTGCTGTCTGCTGCTTCCCTGTTTCTTAACCTTTAAACTGAAAATGAAAAGTTTAACAATTTCTTAAAAAAAGTGTCTGGGAATACCCTAAAACCTCTTAGCAAGGCATTTGTGCGTGTCCCAGCCTTGTACTAGGAGTGGACTTCTTCTGCTCCACTTATTAAATGGGATGGCCGTGCTGCAAAGGAGATTGCTAGGCCATAAGCACAATGTACCCAGGCAATCCTGTTGAGATGTTTTCCCTTAAGTGACCAAATCAAAACCTACTTTTGTTATGGTCCAGTCTTATCATTTATCCATTTTGGGCAGTAGAGCAGCAAATTAACTTTGCTCTTGATGCAGGTTTGAGATTTTTTTTGCCCTCAGTTTAATACTTAAGATATTTATGTGGATGATTACATTATATCAAAGCCTGTAGGTTTTTAGGGCTGTTGTAGTGGCCAAACAACTCTTCTTAGACTGAGGACCTTTTAGTTAAACAGGATATAGCATTTAAGAGAACTGATGTTAGCATTAAATTTATAGTATTTGGTCAGGGTTCCTGGCACTCTTTGAATCATAATTTTTGTTATTCTTCTGTGTACTGCTTGCCTCACCTTTGTCTCCTCCCAAACAAAAATATTAGAATGTACATTAACTTCCCCCACTACTTGCAAATATACAAAAGTTGGGCATATTGGGGAAGAGTTGAGTTGCTGATCTCCATGACCCGCATGTAACCACATGGCACTCACAAGTGTAGTGGGTTTGCTGACTGGGGAAGGGTCACAATTTCCCAGCAATTTGATTCAGTAGTTGGGTAATGGGGAACTTGGATGTCCTGGCACAACAGGAGCAGTTGCTGGATAAGTTCTGCTCAAGGATTGACAAATACCTTTTGCACTGATTGCATGAAGGCCACATTGTCAGGAAAGTTCCAGAGACACCAGAAGCCTTCGGGGTTCTTAGTTGTTCAAATATTGACACCACAAAGGCTGTTCTCAACTTCCCATTGTCTGGGGAGGAGGAAATGTACAAATGTGTATCGGTTTTATATCAGTTTAACTATCGTGGTTCTTGCCTTCTCTCTCTCCCACAAAAAGAATGTTTGGTGATGGGGCTGTACATTCTCTTTTAGAATTCTTTACACCGTTCCCTGGGGAAAGGGAAAGAAAGTGTAACCAGTTTCAAGTCTGGAGTGTAGATACTTCTCTCTCACACACATACACTCACACAAGGAGCATGGATTCCTTTTCTGGGCAAGTTGAAACACATTGGTCTGCTCTCCATGATTCTGAGGCTTTTCAAAAACAAATAAGCCAACATTTGGGCAACATTCCACCACCAAGACCTTGCCACCTTATCCCATCACATCATGTACTACTGGCCAAAGGAGAACAAGCTGCTACATGCTTTGAACAGCTCCCCTGGAAAGGATCAAGAAACTGACCGGGCTTGATTAAGAGAAGGCAAGACTGAAGCAGTTAAGACGACATGAAAACAGCCCTTGTCTCCTCAAGTGGGGAAAGTGCCAGGAGCCAGCTGGCTTTATTCACTTCCTTCTAGAAGGCCAAATGGCTGGTTGCAAGTGGCTCTCTGGCAACAACAATGCCTCTTGCTATATACGTGGTCCCAGCTGGGAGCTGGAGTTAAAAACCCGTTTCTGTGCTGACACAGAGGTGCCCCTCTGAAGTGTGCAGACTTTTCCTGTGTACCGAGAGCAGAGTCGGGGAGGAGTGAAGTGGAAGATTAGGTGGGGGAGAAAACCCTCAGACGTCCAATGGACAGACAGTTCTACAAAGCCAGCCATCTGATGGAGGAAAACAAGGATGCTTATTTCAGGAGAGGTGAAGAAGTGATTCATAGCATGGCTGTGTGTAAGTCGAACAAGCAAGCTGCTTCCATGGAATACAGTGCCATGCTCTGGTGCAGAACTTTAAAAAATGTTAACTTCAAAATATACATCTCCTTACAAGGCTGCCCATTGAACAAGATGCAAGACTCATGCCACCTCGCTCTGAAAATATCCAAGTGCTCAGAATTTCAACCAGTCCATGCTGGGAGAGTTGTGAAATCTGGTTCCCAAATAAAATAGGCATGATTGTTTCGGACAAATAGCCATAACAGTGGGATTAAGTACAGGTTTATTATAAAATAGGTATTGCTGGAAGAATGTGCAGGCAGCCTAGATTTATCTCACGCTTCCAATTAAAACTTCTCAAGCTGTATGTACAGATTCATAGATCATAGAGTTGGAAGGGGCCTACAAGGCCATCGAGTCCAACCCGCTGCTCAGTGCAGGAAACTAGAGTATAAAAGGATCTGTCATGCACACCGGGAAAGGGAAGTTGTAACTGACTTGCCTGGCCCCACCAAATGCTAGGGGGATCAAGGGTTAAGTAGCTATTAAATTTCCTTTCCATGAATGGAAACTTGCCAAACTTTAGTTGGGCTGCCTTTTGGGAGCCAGAGTTAAAAGTTTTAGTGAAGATGCAGGTTGTATAACTCTGTACAAATGGCGTCTCAAAATTCTCCACTGTATTTGTGGGCAGAGAGATCATCTCACGGAATTTCTCCAGGGGCAGAAGTTTCCGAATAGTTTGTCAGGGGTGGGGTTCACCATCAGCAGTAGCGCAGCTAATCTCTTTCCCCTAATGACACACGATCTGTGGCACCGTGAAGGATTTAAAATAGTGGCCAGGCTGGCAACTAAGGTTGATGCTGCTGCTGCTGCTGCTGCCACTTGCGGCAACAGCAGCAGCTATGTTGCCAGCCTGGCCACTATTTTAAATCCTTCACGGTGCCACAGATCGTGTGTCATTCTGGGGGATTGTGGGAGAAAAATGGCAGCCACCACCCAAAAATGGTGGAGCATATTCAGAGAAAATTCTGTGAAGTCGCCTTCTTTTTCTAGAGGGATGAGAAAAAGAAAAACCTCGGATTTTTTTCTTCAGAAAAATGGCTTTTGTGAAATCTCAGCTCTGCTTGAACTGGGAGAATACTAACCCACTAATTGGGAGTCATTGTAGACTAGGACGCCTGCCCCCACAAACAGTGTCCTACTGCTCTGTTAACACCCACTGTCACTGCACCTTGGTTCATGCACTTAAAGGTAATTTGCAAAAAAACGAATCCCGCAGAGTTCTGGAAACCTTCGCTTCTGTAGTTCTTGGCTGACGCAGTAAAGAGAGGGGCTCACTTACCTCAGGCTGGGGGGGGGGCGCTCCTTTCTCCATAAAACACTCTTCAAACATCTTATTTATTTACAAAGCTTTAATAGAGCAGAGAGGCACATGGAAAGGCATTGCCCAGTACACAGGGAGAGGAATGTGATGGAGTGGGGGGGTCAAAGGGCATAGAAAGCGAGAGCGCAGCTTTGACTATACAAACTGATTGGATCTTGACTTGCAGGTTTCAGAGAGATGAATGGAACATTGGGGTGGGGATGAGAGAGGTTATAAGTGGACCAATTAGCGATCTCTCCTCTAGCTGATCAGTCTGAATCCAGCCCCAGTTGCTTGTTACTGGGACACTTGCATTTTTTTCAAATTTGGCTTCCAGAAATCTAATGGCCATATCCTCAGACTAGGGGTGCTTCCAGAGAAGGTGTTTTTTTTTTACTGTGCAATCACTCTGCCTCATTCATGGAATTTTGCAGGCCGGCCTCCAGATATCTTTACCTTCCATGTGTATTTTCCTACCACTTCTTTTTTTCTCACCACAGATGAGGCTTTCATGGTGCCACTGCCCTTCCTCATTCTTGGGAGTTTATTGGGGCTGCAGATATCTTCTACTCATGACCTGCCCATGTATTCTTACCACCACCACCCCGTCATTTTCCTTAACCACAAAATCCATTAAGGAGAAAAAGACCGAGCAGCTGCACGATGCCTTCTGACAGCTAGTGCTATAGGGGCCCTCTGTCCAGAAGCACCCAAAATCCACTGAGGAGAGAAAAAAACAGAATAGCTGTCTTTTGTCTGGTAGCTCTAGAAGCCCTCTCTCTGGAAGCGCCTGAGTTACCTGAATCCATTTAATAAAACCACTTCCACTGGACTCACGGAACACAGTTACAGAATTTCAGATATAAGTGGACGAGCAGAGGCATGATAACCTAAGAATTGCCATGACTGATTACACAAAATGAGCATCTAGCTCAGCAGTGCACTTCAGACAGTTACCAGCCGGATGCCCCGCTCCCTCTCCCCAAGGAACCTCGCAAGCAAGGCACAGTAGAGAAGATTGCCATACTCTGTCCCTTGTCCCCAGCACCTGGCCATCCGGGATATCCGGCCTCTAAATGTGGAAGTTTTATTCCTCGCTTCTGTGCCCAACAGCTTTCCATTCATGCTTTCTCTGTATTAAATAATTCACTGAACACAAACCAAACACTGCCAAATGAAAAGACCAAATTGGAACAGAAAAGAGGATAAAAGAGAAAATAGTCGTTAAAGGACAAATAATCCCAATCTGTCTTGGTGAAAAATGAGAGTTCTCCGTCAACAGGACAGCTCCCAACTCAACCCTTCACCTCCTGCGCTAGGTGGTAGTGCGAATTGGGGGTGGTGAAGAGCGGTTTTCCAGGTTGAGAGCACAGGGAGGCCTCTCTTCCCAACTGGAGTGACTCAGTTCCATGGCATGATCTATAGAAGGAGGAAAAAATATTTAGAGAAGGCTGTCTTGCAATGTAGCATATCAGCATCTAAAAAAAAAAAATCAAACCAGTTTCAAACCACTTAAAACGTGATGGTTTCCTCCCAGTGAATTCCGCGGAACCATAGTTTTATGGAGGCGCTGACATGGCCATGTAAGAGATTCCTTGCCTTTCATAGGACTACAGTTCCCAGGGTTCCTTGTTTGGAAACCATGACAGTCACAACAGTTTTGAAGCCAGTTTAAACATGTATTCTACACTTGTAGAATCCTAGGCTGGGAGGGATGAGATGGTTGTCATCATGGACAACTCCCAGCCCCAATACTAGATTCCTTATCTGTCCCCCCCACATTGTGCCACAACAAAGATAGCAGGAGCGAACAAGATGTACCACTCAAGGATGCTTGAAAACCAGGTAATTCTAGATCGGTCAAGCAAATGAGCCAACTTCTCAGTGGATATAGTGGCAGTGGCTATATAGTGCTAGACTTGAAAGATCTGGATTCAAATTATTCTTATTATTTGTTATATTTATAGCTTGCCTTTCCTCCAAGGAGCCCAAGGTGGGGTACATAATCCTTCTCCTCTCCCTTTTATCCTCACAACAAGCCTGTGAGGTAGGTTCACCACTCCGAAATCTCCATACTGGAATATGGAACGGTATGTAAATCTTGTAAATAAATAAATAAATAAATGACAGGTTAGGCTGAGAATCAGTGACTGGCCCAAAGTCACCCAGTGAGCTTCATGGGGACTAGAACCCAGGTCTCCTGATTCCCAGTCCAACATGCTAACCACTACACCACACTGGTTCTACTATTCAAATATGAAGCTCACTTTGGGTCAGTTGCTATCTTTCAGCCAACCTATGTTGTACATGGGACATAGGATTGTCCCATGTACAACAACCTGAGCAACAGCCAATTCTTGCAGTTTCAGAATTCAAGAGTTCATGGTGACACAGTACTGTCATTTAACCCTTGCACTGTAAGGTGATCAGAGTTTTTGCACTTTTAACAGTTCTGTAGAAGAGCACTCTTGCCCCTGTGGCCAATGTAGTCCATGGGCCACAAAGCTGCTTTTGGTTCTGGGCCTCCTTGGCTTCAAGACCCACCTCTCCCATAGATGTTCTGCATGGCCTTGGGCAAGCCACTCTCTCAGGCTTCTTTCTCTCATCAATACAAAATGTGAATGGGGACCCAAGGTTGGAGAACACTGCACTACTATAAGACAGACAGACAATAGAGATGATAAAGTTCTTTGCAAAACTAGAACTGCAAGAAATTATTAATGGCCAATGATTAGGCCTAGCAATGTGTTGCTTAGCTACTGCCACGGGCAGAGACAGAGCTTCATCCAGCCGCACGACCTGTTCGAGGTGGATCTTCCTGTTGTAGTTCCGCCTCCTGGTTCTGCTGATCCTGGGCTTCTCCTCCTTCAGCACCTTCTGGTTTCTCTGATTCAGTGGGGACCTCCTCTACAGATCCAGCAAAGGATACTTTCTGTCCGCCTGGTGGGTCCAAATTGCACAGTGACAAACAAGAAGGAAAAAACCTCATGGCCGCAAGAATCCTTCAAAGAGCTCAGGCGACAGGCAGCAGAGATCAAACAAGGGCATTCATACCTCACTGTGAGCCAATTCTGAGATCAAAAAAACTTTGAGAGAAATTAAGGCACTCAGACATTCACTCATGCACCAGAAAGCATGAAAAGTGTAAATTAAAATACTAGCCTTAACTTCTTGTTTAACCCTACGTGCAGTAAACACATTTATGCATGTACCGTAACTGGCTACGTTAGCTCAGCTTGTCTGACTGGGGAAAGCTAAGCAGGGTCAGGCCTGGTTATGACTTGGATGGGAGACCCCTCCTCTAGTTTCCTGCACTGAGCAGGGGGTTGGACCCGATGGCCTCGTAGGCCCCTTCCAACTCTATGATCTATGAAATCTATGAACTTATAGTTTCCACCCTTTTTGGTGCAGGAATGGATCTGTAAGTGCCTTACCAACTCTTAAACCTTAGACTTTCCTTGTTGTTTTTGTTGTATTTTTTCAAGAAAATACACTGAATTCATTAAGCTTTCTCTGGTGGAGATGTGGAGAGCGGCAAAGTTGCAGCCATGTAATACATAGCATTTACGGTATGTTTAAACCGCTTCACATTATCATCTTAGGAATCGTTAATCATTACATCAACCCTCTAAAGTAGGCCATATTTTTGGCACTGGCAAAGGGGAAAAAGTGGCAGAGTAGGTGCACCAAAAGGGAGTGGGCTTAAGATCTTCCCTTTAGCCATGTAATGTCTCAATTTCTAGTGTTGAACTCACACTTCTCGGTGCCCTCCACCTTTACCACACTTCCCCAAGTCTCCAGCTGGTCCCGTTCTACCACTGTAAGTTTTTTTTTTTTTTTAACTTTCTGGGAAATTTGTGCTTTTGGGGGGGGGGGGGACACACAGGAAAATATATGCAGATTTCAAGACTGGGAAGTAAATGGGCGGGGAAATCTGTGTTCTACATGAAATCTGCATGTATTTTCCTGGTTTAAAAAAAAAAAAGGCACAAGTTTGACAGTTTTTGTTTAAACCTTTAGAGGTAGCAGAAGGGGATGGATCAAATGGTGCACCCCCCTCAATGTGGTCCATTCACTACGTCACATTCTTCTGTCTTCTCAGGGATTTCTTTTCTTTTTTTTTTGGACAGCTGTCAGGGAGCTGCAGATGGCTCTGAAAAGGAGCCACGAGAAGGGGGTGTCCTTAAGGTCTCCCCTTTCTGGACAAGCTAGAGACACGGGGAAGCGTCCAAAAGGTGGAGGGCACTGAGAAGTGTGAGTTCAACACTAGAAATCGAGAGGATTACATTGATAAAGGGA
The DNA here is from genome assembly GCA_021292165.1 of Shinisaurus crocodilurus. Taxonomy (NCBI): domain Eukaryota; kingdom Metazoa; phylum Chordata; class Lepidosauria; order Squamata; family Shinisauridae; genus Shinisaurus; species Shinisaurus crocodilurus. Next base: position 267,294,539 of record CM037877.1, on the reverse strand, counting down.
AGGGCTTAAGCCCACCCCCTTTTGGTGCACCTACTCGTCCGCTTTTTCCCCTTTGCCAGTGCTTTCCAATTGACAAGTAGGCAACTGACAGCTATCAACTGTTCCCAATTTAGCCTGCCTGCAGTCTCGCCTCATCAATCTGTTAGCGTTTGACAGCTAAAACTGACAAGGGCATTGACAAGGCAAGACTACATATATTGGGAAGCTGTACGAGCGCAACTGCGAAAGACCGACAAAAGAATAATAAAAAAATGAAGTCAATTGCACACATTTCTGGGGCTGAAAAAAATTAAAAATAAATAAAACCCCAATTGCACTTTTTTTTAAGCTAAAAAAAAAAATATGGTGGCAAATGAAAAGTGGTCACTATAGGAGTAGGGACGGGGGAGGCAAGACGGGTTGTGCCACGGGGGACACTGGGATTCCGGCTGGAGGACCGAGGGGGAGAACGACCCGTGCTGAGCCCGATTGTCTGTCGGGCCCACCGTGGGATGTTCAGTGAACAACCCACACAGCGTAGCTTATTTGCAGGGTGGGTTGTCGTGTTGTGTGAACTCTCCCACCCGCCACACACAGCGGCACCTCACACAAACACTTCCTAACTCATGTGGTAGCGTTTCGTGCACAAAAACAATCGCGGCAGCTCCGCTTCTCCCACCTGCTGTCTTCTAGAGTAGCAGCCTGTTTGGCAATGGCCGTTTTTCCTTTGGAAAGCAGGCTCCATCTGGGAAGCCTCAATCTGATGATGAGCATGTACTGAATAACTTGCCCTTAGTTAAACAACTGTGTGAAATGGGAATTTTGAAATCTCGCAATTTAAATTTACACAGCAGATTTTCACCAGCAAAGGGGAGAGCCCCTGCAGTACCTTTGTTGTTGTTTTTATATAATGTAAACTGCCCGAAGGAGAAATTTAAGGTATGTTTTGGGTGTGTACAAAAATGGTAGAAAACATGGGATGCCTAAAACTGAAAGCAAAAAATTTGAACTGCTCTAATTCAGACATCTTCCCCAGAACCTTTCCAAAATTTGACTATATTGTATCCCATACTGTCTTTATATATATATATATATATATATATATATATATATATATAAAGACAGTATGGGATACAATATAGTCAATTATATATATATATATAATTTTTCCCAAACAAAATACAACCATAACACAAAATTTTAACTAAAACAATCTAAGAGGCAAAGCAACAAAGTAGCCAAATGGTCAAGGACAAAGGTCTCAGTCCAGTAGGGGATTAGGCTAAGGCAGGAGTGGTCAAGATACAAGCAAAGGTCGGAGTACAGTTGAGCAGTCAGATACAATACACCAGGGCTCTCCAACCTTGGGTCCCCAGACGTTGCTGGACTACAGCTCCCAGAATCCCTTGCCATTAGCCATGCTGGGAGCTGTAGGCCAGCAACATCTGGGGACCCAAGGTTGGAGAACCCTGCAATACACAGTCCAGAAGCAGAATCAAGCAGGAGTCCAAAGGCCAGTAGCACCAAGGGTCAACCACAAGGCAAGGTCAGCAAAACAAGGCACTGGAGCTGATAGAATGATCTTGTTCCGGCACTGGCTAGGCTAAAACTGAAGGCTTACATAGCCAGAGCTTCCTGAGCCCCACCCAGGGCTCAGCTGTAGTGCGTTACAGACCCTCTGGCAAAAATCCTACTTGGGAGGAGGGCCTTGCTCCCGAGGAGTCCTTTCTTCCTGAGGAGTCGTCCTTTGTAATCGAGCACTTCTTCTCAAAGGAGCCCTACTGGCCTGCCCCTTGAGGTGATGATGCTCTCAGGAGCTAGGTGGTTGCCCAGCCTTGATCTCAGAGGCGGAACTCCCCTCCTCCTGCGGGGGACAGACTAGTGGTGATCTCCCCTGAGGGCCCAGGCTCCTCCAGATCTCCTGGCACGGGCGGCTCCTTGGTGTCTTGTTTCTGGGAGCTCCAGCTCCTCCTCAGGATGCTGCCCATAGCTCAGCCCTGACACTCCCGTTCAGCAGTTGGCAAAAGAAAAAATGCTTCTGTTGGTGCCAAGGAGAGCTTTTTTCTGTCACCGCAATTGCAATATGTGGGAGGTGCAGAAGATTTTTGTCAGGACCATGTTAGGGGAGGGGAGGGTTAAAAATGCCCTCTCCCTGCACAGTGTGGTCCCAGTTCAAAATGGATGCCCCCCCCCCCCTATTTACCATTCATTAAACAAGCACAAAAACTTATACAACTATGCAGGCAATGCATTTAACGTCATGTGTAGTTATTATGCCCACAGTGTGTAGTCTTGTGGCACGAAGAGTCTTGTTTTTCTAGCATATTTTAACAAAAATAATCATTACCAACTTGGCATTTAAATCGGTGGGTGACGGGCCTATATATAGCATAAAGCAGGAGAAGCAGAGCGGTGAACGGCCCTCAACAATATGTAATAGTGGACTGCGAGTGGGGCTTGTGAAGTGATGATCCGTGACATGAGAGCATAATATTACAAGCATAAGAATATAGTATTACAAATATGCACCTATATAGTATTACCAGCATGACTCTACATACTTGGGGGACTCCTTAGGTACACAGATGTATGTATGTTTGTAAATGGAAAGGAAAATTTAAAAAAATTAAAACCCATAAAAGGCCACATCAGCTTTCCAGGGCCTACGAGCTTCCAGGAGCTTTGGAATGCCGAGCACATAGAAATAAGAATATTCTAGAGCAGTGTTCTCCAACCTTGAGTTCCCGGATGTTTTTGGCCTACAGCTCCCAGCATGCCCCAGCCAGCTATGCTGGCTGGGGCATGCTGGGAGTTGTAGGCCAAAAACATTCGGGGACCCAAGGTTGGAGAACACTGTTCTAGAGTAACACATCTCATGGCTTGGAGAGGGAACCTCCAGGTTCATAGTGAACAGCAAAACCAGGAACTCCTTTTGTTGGAACACACATGCACAAACACATACACACTGCTGCCCAGTCACAACTATACTAAAACCCTGGATTTCTCCATGATTCTCTATGGACAGCTCCCACTTCTGCCCTGGGGAGAGGAAAAAAGGGTGTAAAGGAAGTCAGGCGGGCTGTGTGATTCTAGAAATTAACTATATGGTTATGGGGAGTTGAGAGCCATTAAATGCTGAAGGTGTCAGCTGAAAAGAGAACGTGGAGGGAGAGAGCCTGTTCGCGGCCCAAACGGCTTAGGGTCAGGAGATCATGAGGACCAGGGGGGCAGGCCCCTTAAGGTTTTTTTAAAAATTGCCCCATGCTAGACCACAGGATGGACAAGGGCCAAATTCCCTCTCGGAGAAGCTCTCAGGAGTCGCATTCCAGTGTGGGTGGGGCCGAAGGCAAAAGGGGCGGGGCCAAAATCCAAAAAAAAAGCCAGTCTATTAAAGTTCCTACTACCAGTAACTAAGCCTTGGGAGAGGCACTTCAACCTCTCAGAATGGGAAAAGGCTACACAAAAGCCAGGAAGTCACCAAGTCATTGGTAGTTGGGGGAAAGGGAGTGGGGCCTTCTGGGAGCCCCTGGAGAGACAGATTCGGCCCCCAGGGCCTGAGGTTCTGCACCCCGGCTGTACTGCTATACGGTACAGCAGGCTAGCAGCCAGTCCTGTTTCTGAGTCCTTTCACATATAGCACAGCAGAGGAAGGCTCGTGGAAAAGAAAGAGGGTGTCTTCTGTAAGCCCCCCCCCCCCAAAGTGGCAGATGATTCTGTCCTAAGAGGCTGTTATGAGTTTGGGATACATCGCAGTGTTTTGTTGCGGTTCCCCTCTTGTACTCACAGAACATCCTCCGCTCAAAAGAAGAAGGGTTTTTACAGAGGCTTGAAGGTGGCATGAGAGATGGATAGATGCCTGCGGTGTATAGGCTCATCCCATCACTGATTCTGTTCACAGCTTTTGCAAGTTTTTTTTGTGGTGCTTCAGAAATGCACAACCTCTTTGACCAGAGGCGGCAGCAGGACAAACAAATCAAGTGTGTATTCCAAAGGCGACAATATTGCCGTCATGACATCTTTTGACTCTCTCAAAAACAACTGTCCCGCCTCGGCCAATATTGGTACCCTTTATCCCAGTGTTCTCCAACCTTGGGTCCCCAGATGTTTTTGGCCTACAGCTCCCAGCATGCCCCAGCCAGCTATAGCTGGTTGGGGCATGCTGGGAGTTGTAGGCCAAAAACATCTGGGGACCCACGGTTGAAGAACACTGCTTTATCCCATACCCAAACAATAAACCCTTCTTAGACCCTGCTCTGTCACTCTCAAATTTACCTTTCCGTTTCTGTGATTTGGAGAGAGCCGGATAGGCAGGATGCTCAGGTTCCTTGGGTTTATTTTCCAAGACTTTTCGGGAAGTCGTTTCAAAGATTGGAGGGGTGGGAGGGAGAGAAAAGAAAAAGGAGCAGGAGGAGGAGGAGGAGAAGAAGAAGAAGAAGAAGAAATTGAAGGCACGTTTCCCACCCTCAAACTCCCCCTCCCACCCCCTAAAGGTAAAAGAACAGCAAGTTTCCTAACAAGCAGAAACTCTGAGCCACCTTTCTCCCTCTTCCCCTGCAACATGCAGTCTGCCTTCTTTCACAAGCCATTGCTTTGTGGGCCCCTTTGTGCAACGTGTCTGTCCCCAGATTGCAAGTTAACCCACTGATCTAGATTGCGTAGGGGACTCTGCATAGAAGTTGGTCAGTGGGAGGGCCTGCCTTGTGTCAGGGAGTTAAGTTAACAACAGAATGAAATGTAACAGAATGAAATTTAATAGGGATAAATGCCAAGTGCTGCACCTAGGAAAAGGAAACCAAATGCAGAGTTACAGAATGGGGGACACTTGGCTCAACAATACTACAAGTGAGAAGGATCTTGGAATTGTGGTAGATCACAAACTGAATATGAGCCAGCAATGCGATGTGGCTGCAAAGAAGGCAAATGCTATTTTGGGCTGCATTAATAGAAGTATAGCTTCCAAATCGCGTGAAGTGATAATTCCCCTTTACTCAGGCACTGGTTAGGCCTCATCTTGAGTACTGCGTCCAGTTCTGGGCACCACACTTTAAGAAGGACATAGACAAACTGGGGAGGGTTCAGAGGAGGGCAACAAGGATGATAAAGGGACTGGATACAAGGCCCTATGAGGGAGAGACTGAAAGAACTGGGCATGTTTAGCCTTCAGAAGAGGAGACTGAGGGGAGATATGATCGCACTCTTCCAGTACTTGAAGGGATGTCACACAGAGGAGGGCCAGGATCTCTTCTCGATCATCCCAGTTTGCAGGACACGGAATAATGGGCTCAAGTTACAGGAACCCAGATTCCACCTAAACATCAGGAAAAAATTCCTGACTGTTAGAGCAATAAGACAATGGAACCAACTACCTAGGGAGGTGGTGGGCTCTCCCACTCTGGAGGCATTCGAGTTGCAGCTGGACAGCCATCTGTCGGGGATGCTTTGACCTGGAATCCTGCATTGAGCAGGCGGTTGGACTTGATGGCCTTGTAAGCCCCTTCCAAATCTACTTTTCTATGATTCTATGATTCTAAGTATGCATTTGGCCCTTTCTAATAACTCTGTAGCCAGCAGGCTATTTTACACCAGCCTTGTCTTCCTCCCGCAATAGTTTTCTACCTCCGTAACATGGCCCTGCCTCCATCTTACGTATTCAAATTGTCAGTTCTGTTCTGAAAAGCGTGATACAAAGTCGGCTCCTTTTTAAGTTCCCCCAGAAGAAGGGCATTCCTTGCTTCTTAACCATGTAACCAGAGCTCCCCCGAGTGCTGTCTAAGGTGACCAGAAGTAGAGACGGACAGGGCTCCTGCGCCTTTCATAGTTGTGTACAAGAAGGCATTTTTGGACATACAGTAATACCTTGGATTGCAAGTAACTTGGTCTGAGAGCGTTTTGCAAGACAAGCAAATTTTTAAAATAAAATTTGACTTAATAAACGAGCAAGGTCTTGCAATACAAGTAGTCGTAGGGATGTAGCCGCTTGCCTCGAGCGGGTGTAGCGGGCTGAAATCGGCCCCGCTCACGCCCGCCAGAGACTCGCTTTGATATAAGAGTGTTTTGGATTACAAGCACGGTTCCGGAACGAATTATGCTCTCAATCCAAGGTATTACTGTATGCAGTTTGGCATGAAGGGGTGAGAAGAGCGGCACACGTTGAAATTCCCTCTTCCGTGCAACTACAAAATGCTCAGGAAGCCGTGTCCTTTGCCTCTGCTGTCGTGCTGATTGCTCTAACTATGTGACTAAAAGACACGTCACTATAACAAAGATCCGGCATGAGAGGAAGCAGTTTTCTTACCAGTGCATTGCCTTAGCAATGCCTTGGAACCTGAGCCCAGTGGCTTCTGTCCCGGGGATACTGTAATATATAATGAACACATGTGAGCCAGGAAGAGAAGACATGGCCAGGACAGTCATTCAAAAAATCTGATATCCTCAATACAGTGGTGTTGCTACATTAATTTTAGTTGTAGTAGTAGTTCCAATGGCATTAAAAAGAGAGAAAAAGCAACTTTCCAGTCCTCATGGTCGCACAGACTGAGAGACTCGGTGTGTTATGCACAAACCTTCCACTTGCAACAATGTTTGGGTGAATCCTGGCTATATCCACCTGCCGTATCAGCACGGCCCTTCTTTTTCCCCTGCCTATTAAAGAAGGGCCATGCAGCTAGATTCCATCGCTATCTGAAATCTGCAAAGCCTGCTTCAAAGCCCCAGATTCCTAGCAACCATCTCAAGTTTCAGACCCTTGCTCTTGTACAGCAAGACAAAAGTGAAAATGTGGACAGAGGGACTGGGGGCGGGAAAGAGAAGAATGCTTTGTATAGATGCCACCTCTCCCATCTCGTAGCTCCTTCCTGCTGAGGAAGAAAGCTGGTTTCCTAGGAGACTGGCAGCTCCCCGTAGTGGGATAAGGAGTGTTTTTTTTTGGGGGGGGGGACACATTTGCAGGTTTCTCCCTGACAGCAGAGGTGCTAAATGAAGGGAAATGTATTCCGTACACGCAGTGCACCCCCAGTGAGTAGGATCCGTGGCTAACAGTGGGTAAAAGCCCTTTAAATAGAAGCATGTCACCACGGTAACAGCCCACCTGCCAGGGAAGTATTTGACCTCAGGAATCAGCCCCCCCTCCCCACAACACCCTTTGAGATATCACCCCGGGGCTGAAGCAAATGCATTAAAAAAAATGAACACGGGGGAATTTAAAAAAAACCAAAGACACACAAACCAGGGACTTATCATATGATTTTCAATATTGAGGGATAAGAATTTTTTTTGAACATTAGCTCAAAATTCAGTGAAATTATTGGGATCTCCACAAAAAAAGTTGTAAACCCCCCCCCCCTGCCAATATATAATTATAGTTGCAGATTTGGTTTTCCTGATTAAGGACGTACTCGCTTTGTTGGATCAGGCCATGGGTGCATCTAGTCAAGCAGATAGCCTGATGCCTCTGTCGGCTCAAAACCAGGGCAGCGATGGATGGGCTCTTCTTTGCCCCCTCCAGCTTCCAGCAAAGGTACACTGCTTATAATCTTGTTCTGTTTGGTTTCTCAGGGCTAATACGATGGGCCACACATGAACCTACAGGGAGTGCCAGCACTAAATGGTCTGGCAATTAATTCTACAACCCGGTTGAAATAATTGACTGTAGTATTTAGGTTGCAGAGGGGGCAGAATGTCCAGCTAAATCCAAGTTTTGGGTTGAAGTAAGAAACCCACAGGGTGAACTTCAAATGCATTTTGCAGATAATGACCCCAATCCAATTAAAGTTAGTCATGGCTAAATCCTGTTGAAAACAAAGTGAGTCATGACTAATTTTGTTTGTTTGTTTCACTGGGACTGTGATGACCAACTGTAGGTGTATTGGCATATGCAGTTCTCTGCTTACCCTTCACACATTCTACATCAGTGTTCTCCAACCTTGGGTCACCAGATGTTTTTGGCCTACAACTCCCAGCCAACATGCTGGGAGTTGTAGGCCAAAAACATCTGGGGACCCAAGGTTGGAGAACACTGTTCTACATATATGCAGTTCTCTGCTTACCCTTCACATGTTCTACATGCAAAATTTAGGTTTTAGAGAACTAGGAAATGCTTGATAAGGACTAGGCTGGAAAGAAGTCAGAAATAGGCCCAGTTTGCACATCACAATAACCCTGATATATTTTTAAAAAAACCTCTGGGTTATCTTGAATCAGGCAGTGTGCTGGTGCATGCTGCCTGATTGCTCCCGCTGCAAGTGAGAGCGGCTAAACAAACCATGGCTTGGTTAGTGTTATGTGTGAACCAGGAACCCTGGGTTGTTTCTCCCCTGACAAGCCAGAGAAATAACCCAAGAACAAACTGTGGGTTATGATGCTTTGTCATAGTCTCTCCACCTGTGTCTATGTCCCAGCAGCATTCAATGCAAGTTGGAGTTGAAAGCTGGACTACTTCCTGTTGCAAGTTGCAGTGCAGGTAGATATTAAGGAGTATTTCTATTTTAGCCTTGGAAACTACCTACGGTAATTATTATTTCTATTTTAGCCTTGGAAACTGGACCTCCATATCATGCCTCCATAATGTGCTTGTGAGCTTCCCAGGAGCATGTGGCTAGAAACAGGATGCTAGACTAGATGGACCTTTGGTCTGATCCAGTAGGGCTCTTCTATTATTATTATTTTTTTAAAGACCTGATCTATGCGTCTTTCTCTCTGGTGTAGTTTGAGATGAATGATCAAACTTTCCTTTCCCACCGTACTTCGCATCAAGACTGTAAAAAGCTGGTGCAACTCCGAGACAGCACTCCTGCACTTCCTGGTTGTGGTTTGGACTCCCAACAGTGCAAATAACCTTATGCATTTGTGCACTGTATATTTGGTTTCTAGATTTCTATCTGTATCTCAGCAGCATTCAGTGCAAGCCGGAACGGAATCTGGACTACTTCCTGTTCTGTTATATAACCAAGGAAGCACTTCTTTCCCGTTTTGTGGCATGCTGTTAAAAACACACACATGGGCATATTTTGAAGGATTTCACTGAATGACTCCGGGAAGGGGACACACAACTAGGAATGATCCATTTGTATCACTTTGATCAAATTACGGCAAGTGCAATGACCGCAGAAAGTTGGCATTGTGCAGAGTGTAATGATACTAGACTGGTTAAGAAACACACCAATATGAAGGGTCCAAAACAAATTAATATTTGGATAATAAGCTGCAGAAGCCATCTAGAAACTGCCTGTCTCTGCAATGCAAAGCTCAAGGTGGGATTCCCTGCTGCCCCCTGCCGGCTTTACAGCCTCCTTCCCCATCTCACTTGTCAGCTTGCTGCTGCCATGGCTCACCTCCAGGCTTATACAGGCCAGGCATCTCCCTCACGGTGTCATCTGAATCCTGAGCTTCTTCTTCTTCCTCCTCCTCCTCTTCCTCTTCTTCATCTTCCTCAACATCCTCAGCATAGTCTTCATCCATCCAGGAACTGTTGGATTCCAGATGGCTTTGTGCTAGGCGCTGCATGGCTGTCGTGGGTTTTAAAAAAGAGAGATGACTGCTTAGGAGTGTTCAAAGAGAAGTGCTTTTATTTATTTTAAGTTTTAGTGGTTTGTTAATGTTTCTAGCCTTCTGTTGGCAGGGAAAAGCTTAGAAACATGTGGATGGTGTCTACTGAAAGCCCCCAAACCTTTAGAGCTTCCTAGCCTATGGTGATTTTTATGTCCCACCCTGTGAGTTTATTGGCCTTTAAAGAAGCATACTTCTAGCTCTCATCGTGGCTGAAAAGTTTCAATGAAGTCTGCCTTCCTCCAGGTTAAATCCACTGCTGCTTGCCCTGTTCTTACTGGATTAGCACAGCTTTCCCCAACCTGATCCTCTCCAGGATATTTTGGATTACAACTCTCAGAATTCCAGGCCACTGGCCAAGCTGGCAGGGGCTGATGGGAGTTGAAGTGCGAGAATGTCTGATCAGGCAGCTCACGCTGGCTCAGCTTGTCTGAGCGTGGAAAGCTAAGCAGGGTCAGGCCTGGTGATTACTTGGATGGGAGACCCCTCCTCTAGTTTCCTGCATTGAGCAGGGGGTTGGACTCGATGGCCTTGTTAGGCCCCTTCCAACTCTATGATCTATGAAATCTATGAAACCTGTAGAGGGCACTAGGTTGGGGAAGACTGGGGTGGCATGGAACAACTGTGTACCCTCATTCCTCCAACGTTTTTTAAAAAGACTGTCAAAAAGGTTCTTGTGAAAGAGGTAATTCTGCACTTGCAAGAACTAATTCCCTCACTCAAGTGTTTGAGGAGGAAAATCCAAATGGATCTCTCCTCCCACTAAGTAGCAGGGTGTGGGGCACAATCTACCCCTGGGAAGCTCTTCTGCGGGCTATCAGTTTATGGGATTTGCACAAGAACAACAATCAAATGGGATCTGAGCAAGAGCTGTTGTGCATCTCCCGTTCATTTCAACATGGTGTGTGCAGGAACACTTCCCGGCGGAGCAGCTACCCATGGACCAAATCCATCTTTCTCTCTCATCTGCCATCCTTAACAGCACCTAAAATTTGCTGCCTGAGGCAGCTCCCTAACCATGCCTCATAATGTGGCCACCCCTGGCTGCCTGCAACAAGGGGCAAACTCGCCTTCCATCAAGGGCTGAAGTGAGTTTCCGGCTGTTGTGCCCCAGCGCCGCCTTGCTTCTGCGGTCACAAAAAGAGTTGCGGCCTGGGCGGTGTCAGCCAAAGGGTGTCAGCTGAAGTGCCGATCATTGAGTCAACTCTTGGGGAGACTGTGGGCACAAGAACAAGGGACTGTCTACCTGGAAGGTTTGAGCATCGCCTGGTGATTTTAATAGGGGGCAAAATACAGCCAGCTTCTTTGCAGGTTGCATTCCGACTTGCAGCTCCCCATTGGGCCACACCAGCAGCCAGGGGAGATGCTCAATGTGCCATTCCAACCTTCCCAGCTCCTCCACTGACAGATCATAATATAGAGACAGAACATTAAAAAAGAAGAAGAAGAAAAAAGCTTAAGCTTATTCTGTTAGCTTGAATTAATAGCCCACACATTCCCAAGTACCATTGAGGAAAGAACGTTGGTATTCTTCTTAAGAACGGTGGGAGGAACCCAGCTCTGCCCATTAGAATCCTAACACGATAAACGAGAAACTCAAGTGACAGAATGATGTTCCAGATCCTCTGGACATCATCTGTGTGGCACTGAAGACCTTGGAGACCCCCTTTGCTTGCTTCGATGGATCCAAAGCCTGATTTGATGACCTTCAAGAAATAGTGCAGGCTGCTGAGATGAGAGCTGATGTCATCTCCTGTTTTTTACTTGATAGTTTTATTGATGTTTTAATTTTGAATTTAATTTGTTTGTATGTTTATATATGTATACTGTATATTTAAATATACGCCATAGCAACTTGGAGAACCAGTAGGTTGAAAAGTGATGTACAAACTGAACAAATTAATAAATGGATACATGAAGGCTGGAGCGGGTGGGGTGGGAAAGGCAGGACTTCTCCTGATTCCTGCCTGGAAGCATCTCTTCAAATCGGCTCTTGCAACGCACATCTAATTCCTTCCTTAACCGTTTATGGGCGCACCTCAGACAATGCCATGACACACGGCAAGAAAGAGAGAGCTTCCAAGCCCTACAGCTCAGTCCCTATGCTCCACCTCGAGCTCTCTGGTTTGCCAATGGACCTTGGCAGAGCTCCTGTTTCCCAGCGATCATGTTGGCTCCAAGGCCCAAGGATGAGACCTTGAGGCCAGGCAAATCCATTTATCAAGGACAGAGATACAGAGGATCCTCCTTCTGTATTTTTCACCTCTTGATATCACTGGCATGCTCTCTGTAGTGTTCTTTCCTCCCTCCCACCTCACTCCCAGCTCCATGGGTGGCCATCTGCCCCCTTTTACAGAGGACACTCTTCTACTTGAAATGCTGCCGGAGGACTGTCCTCTATTTGAACGGCTGCCCGGTCCAATTATGGTTTAAAGATAAGAAAACCAGAGTTGTCGCCCATTAACTATTGCCCACCTGGACAGCAGGCTGAACAAGGCAGGCACTCCGGTCACAGCCTTCCACACTATGGTGAGATGTACTGTATTTCTATTTAAATTATAAGTATTTCTAAATTTGCATCTAATTTATTTATTTACATTTATTTATCGCCCATCTGGCTGGCAAACTGGCCACCCTGGGCGATGTACACAAAATAAAAACAGGATAAAATACATTTAAAACAGTATAAAATTTTAAAATCTTAGCCCACCCCATATTCCCGCCTGAACAGCCAAGTTTTTAGTGAGCGGCGGAAGCTCAGCAGAGAGGGGGCATGGCGGAGGTCACTTGGAAGAGAGTTCCACAATACGGGGGCCGCCACAGAAAAGGCCCTCTTCCTCGTCCCCACCAGTCTAGCTGCTCTGGCTGAAGGGACAAGGAGAAGGCCGTCTGTGGCAGATCTTGTTGAGCGGCCTACTTGGTGTTGCTGGAGATGCTCCTTGAGATAGACTGGACCGGAGCCGTATAGGGTTTTAAAGGTCAAAACCAACACCTTGAATTCGGCTCAGCAAGCAACTGGTAGCCAGTGAAGCTCCTTGAACACTGGAGTGATGTGATCCCGCTGGCAGCTGCCTTTAACCAGACGAGCCGCCGCGTTCTGTTACATCTGTTAGAGCAGAACCCTTCTCTAGAACAGAGACTCTGTGTGTGTGCATGCGCTTGTGCGCAGTTGAGCTAGAACTTGCAGTTTTAGAGACAGACAGCTTTGTGCTTCCTTCTGTGACATGCTCTCTCAAGAACTACCAGTCCCAGAGTTCCTTGCACACAGACAGGAGAGAAGGAAAGCTGGTGGGAGGGACAAATCAGAGACACTGATCCCAGGGGCACTGCAAGCCAGTGCTGCTGGTAGGAGTTACTGGCCTGAAATATATGTGAATAAATGTCTACTTCACTCTCCCACACACACAACATACTCTCAGTCTGGCTATAAATATAAATCATGACATTATATGTATGTGGGAAGGGGATTGTCTTGCAAGTTTGTAATGGGCCTCCAAAAATGATTGGGCTCCAGGTCTAACCGGTGATTTGGAATCAACTTATAGGACTGATTCCAATTACTCTATGTGTCAAACATTTTTCTGCAGTGCCAAAAAGTGTCCTCCTTTGTGGACCTCTTTTTTGGCAGTGCTTGTGAAAATGTTTGTCTATTCATTTATTGTAACCTCTTTTCCATTCTCTCTCAATTCATTTTATTTTCCCTCAATGTTGTCATAAGTTAGACAAATTTGATTGGCTACATGGCATCATCTCATTCACTTCATGATCCCTGACTGGCTGGGATCACTCACGTCCCTAACCCAAGAAGGAGAAGAACAAGCAGTAACCAGGAGAGACTGAAAGAACTGGGCATGTTTAGCCTTCAGAAGAGGAGACTGAGGGGAGACATGATCGCACTCTTCCAGTACTTGAAGGGATGTCACACAGAGGAAAGCCAGGATCTCTTCTCGATCATCCCAGTTTGCAGGACACGGAATAATGGGCTCAAGTGACAGGAACCCAGATTCCACCTAAACATCAGGAAAAATTCCTGACTGTCAGAGCAATAAGACAATGGAACCAACTACCTAGGGAGGTGGTGGGCTCTCCCACTCTGGAGGCATTCAAGGTGAAGCTGGACGGCCATCTGTCAGGGATGCTTTGACTTGGGTTCCTGCGTTGAGCAGGGGGTTGGACTCGATGGCCTTGTGGGCCCCTTCCAACTCTACTTTTCTATGATTCTAGGAAGAAAATGGCATCAGTGCAGCAGCAAGAGCTCAAGAACACAGTTGAACCAAAGAGGATTGGAAAAAGGTGAGCATTTGCACAATCACAGTTCCCCCCCCCAATATATATATATATATATATATATATATTTGCCTTCATTATCTCAAGGAGATAATGGAGTGCCTCCAGCAACATCAAGTAGGCCACTCAACAAGATCTGCCATGGACGGCCTTCTCCCTGTCCCATCAGCCAGAGAAACCAGGCTGGTGGGGACTAGGAGGAGGACCTTTTCTGTGGCAGCCCCCAATTTATGGAACTCCCTCCCCAGTGACCTCCGCCATGCCCCTTCTTTGATTAGCTTCCGCCTTGCATTAAAAACGTGGCTTTTCAGGGGGGGAATATGGGGTGGGTTAGGATTTTTAAGTTTTGTACTGTTTTTAATTGTGTTTTATACTGTGTGTATGTGTGTGTGTGTCCCCCTTCTTGTATTTTATTGGATTGTACATCGCTCAGAGTGGCCGGATGTCTGGCCAGATGGGCGATTCATAAATATAATAAATATAATAAATTGTACTCCTCTCCCCTCAGCTGTGAAACCCCATGCAGTTCTGCCGTATAGAGCTCCTCCTGAGGATTTCCTTCCAGCCAAATCAACCTCCTACCTCAATCAGAGAGGGTTCCACTCTTAAAGGCAGCCTAAAAATCATTTTAAATAAATATGAAAAGTCATAGCGCATGCATTGATACAACTCACTAAGTGCCTTACAATTCTTATTTTGAGGCCTCCGAAACAGATTTCAAAGTAGCTTCTAGGTCTGAACATAACTGTTAGGGCTAGGATGGTTATTTATGCATTGCCAAAAAAAAAGAAGAGAACAAAAGAGAACACTGATTTACATAAACTGTGCACAAACTAATTGCATAGATTCAAATTTAGAAATAATCACAGTAATTTAAGTAGAAATACAATACATTCCACCATAGTGGGGAAGATTGTGACCAGTTGACCTATGTGCTAGCTCAAGTCTGCTGTCTAGGAGTTGTAGATGGGCAACTTCATGGCCTCTTCTCTTCCTTAGGGGGCCATGTGTCCTAATTTACAAAGCATGGCCCTCTATTTGAAGGCTACCCTAAAGAAGAGCAGGAGGGGCCTTGAAGTTGCCCCTCAACAAGTTGCTCAAGTGGTTGGAGAGGAGCATGGGGGCAATGGGACTGGAGGCGGAGAGAAGCAAGAGAATCCACTGCTCCGTCAACCACAGCTGTTGAAGAAACAAAACAAGACCAGATGCAACCTCTGCTCCCCTGCCCACCTGGCAAGCCTATCTCCTCCTCCCACCCCCTGCCAAAAGCACACAGCCCTTAGGCACTGTGTCATGTTCTCCCCCTGGTCAAACTGGCCTTTCCGTTCTCTCAGCCATACCACCGGTGATGCAGCGGAGCCAGGACTTGTAGGGACACAGCGCCAACACTATAAGGCAGTGTTCTCCAACCTTGGGTCCCCAGATGTTTTTGGCCTACAACTCCCAGCATGCCCCAGCCAGCCATGCTGGCTGGGGCATGCTGGGAGTTGTAGGCCAAAAACATCTGGGGACCCAAGGTTGGAGAACACTGCTATAAGGGACTCTTGACGTCTTCTGCCACACACCCCCCCTCAGAATTCCCTGATCCCCGTGAGTGTAGCTGCAATCCTCGCGGGTATCGGGGTGGGTGTGGGTGAGGCACCGCTGGAAGGGGTTTGTTGGTATGGATCAGCACAGGTTCCTGAACCATTGGACTCTGCTTGGGGGCACGGCTGTGGGGAATGTCATGATGAGCACCTGCACTTCAAAATACCACGACACCACTGGATGCCACACTGTGTATCAGCATTCTATAGCTCAGTGTTCTCCAACCTTGGGTCCCCAGATGTGTTTGGCCTACAACTCCCAGCATGCCCCAGCCAGCGTAGGCCAAAAACATCTGGGGACCCAAGGTTGGAGAACACTGCGTATAGCTGACACCTTCACCACGAGCAATTAGGACTACATCCCATGACATCTTGGCCAATGGCTGGAAAGTCTTACCAGCAAGGGTTTTGAAACTTATAAAACCTCTGGCAATCATGGGATTTCTGCATGGAATTATGTTAACACCCCACCCCAATAAAAACATCAGTAACTTTTGACAGACAACACCTCAGCTGACAGGATGAAAAGAACATTAATGGTTCATTTAAATAAATTCAATAAGAATAGCTGCTTCTGGAATGTACAGAGATTCAGGGTAGGGTGAGGATTTTCTCACACTACTACAAATAGTTTACAATCCTGTTGAAAAGTTTGCACAAAGGGGAAAAAACAGTTTCCTTGTTCAATAAACTTGACCTAGTCTTCAGTGAGGAATGTGATTTGCCTTGTTTAAGCAACAAAAACAGCCACAAGGCAACAATATCTTCCTTGTTGAGAGAGAGACTTTTATTTGGTAGTGTCAACTTCTTTCTCTAATACCCTCTGGTTTCTTTACAGACACGCCTGGCTTTGGGTTCCTTTACACAGGTTCCTGCTCTGTTTGTTTACCAAAGGTCAAGCATACTTTAAGATCCATCATTCACCAGACTTTCAACTTCATAATACACTAAGACTTCCTGGAGTGGGAGGGAAAAACCTGAAATCAGAAGTTTGTACAGTCATGCCTTGGACTGAGAGCATAATTCGTTCCGGAAACGTGCTTGTAATCCAAAACACTCTTATATCAAAACGAAATGCCCCCCCAAAAATTTGTACAGAGATTTTTAATTTAAGCCGTACTACAGTACTTGTATTGCAAGCCGTCGCTTGTATATCAAGTTAAAAAAAATTAAATAAATATTTAAAAATTTGCTTGCCTTGCAAAACACTCTCAAACCAAGTTACTTGCAATCCAAGGTATTACTGTATGTGTATTGGTGTATAAAGAGGAGCACTTAATTACCAATGGTGATGATGATCACTGGAGCAAATGACCACAGGCAAAAGGTCCTGTACCTTTAATTAGGGGTATAGAAGGGGGATTTCAGTGGTGCAGGCCACGCGTGCAGCTTGTGATGCAAGGGTATGAAAAGCTGCGCATTCTCAAAACCCCTGGTTATACACAGGTACAAAAGGTACAGGATCCTGGCCTCCTTCGCTACTTGTCCTCTATAGAGCTGATTGTTTTGACTATGTGAATAAAGAACACATAAAAATGTCAGAACGTAATGGCTGTTCATTACCACGGAGTGAATACGGGGTATGCATAAGTGCATCTTCGTGCCAATAGCCTCATTAAGCAGGAGACATTTTAAGACTGCAATCCTAAACACACTTTCTAGGGAAGAAGCCACATTGGACACAGTGGGGCTTACTTCTGAGCAAACATGTTACATAGGATTGTGCTGTGACCTAATTTAAACAAACCATGCCAGAAATGGCCTCTGAGGTGCCATGGATGCCTTGCAGGGGTGAGAGAAGCAGCATCTGCTGAAATTCCCTTGCCTATGCAACTTTTCAGGGCCGGCCTCACCGTAGAGGCAAACTAGGCAACTTCCCGGGGTGCCTGCCTGCCTCAGCTATACAAATGACTTGGAGAGAGAGAGAGAGACTGCCTGCCCTTTTGGAGGAAGCGCGCAAAGATAGGTTAGCAGTCCCAGTGACGATGTCCGCACAAAACCTGAACTGAGGGGAGAAAAGTAGGGTGCAGCAGCAGCTGCTGCTGCTTGGGGGTTCTTTTTTGGTAGGCAGGAAGATGTACGCAGGTGATTCAGTGGGGGTGGAGGCAAGTCACACTGCTAGATTGGTGTTAAGTAGCTCCTTGCACTGTTTTGGGCATGTTGACGTAGGGTAGCCCATGTGTCCTACTTTACAGAGGGCAGTCCTCTATTTGGAGGGTTGTCCAGTCCACGTCTGGTTTTAAAGAGAACGAACCAAAAGAAGGGAGAGCCAGCAGAAGTTGCCCATCCACAGCGCCTGGGGACTAGACTGAGAAGCACACACAGGTCACCTGGCCACAGTCTTTCCCACGATGCTGAGATGTCTTGTATTTCTACATCTGCAGTCAATATGTATCAATGAGCATATGCACATTTTATGCAGATCCATGTCCTGCTTTGTTCTCTTTTTTGGTGATGCAGTTCCTCTGTTTTGGCAGTGGGTGGGTGGCCACCCCACGTTGGTAGGATCACATGACCAAAATGCAGTTCACAATGTAATCCTTGTGTGCCACATTTTGCCATTCAGAGCTAGAATTGCAGGCTGGAACCGTGGCAGGACAATCTCATTGCCATTTCGCTATGGGCCCAGCTCTGCCCCGATCCACTCAACTCGGGCCATCAACATGTTCAGGGCTGGCCGAAGACATTTTGCTGACTGAGGCAAGGCAGCAAATGCTGCCCACTCTGCCCCTGTTAAACTGCACAGTACCCAAGGCCAGCCTAGTTACTTTAGGACACGAGACAGAAAATCCCACAAGAGCTTCTCCCCCTCCCTTGCAGTAAAAGCATAATAATAGCACATTAAATAACTACCAATTTGCTGCCGCTTCATCACACCCAACATCAGCTGCTTGAATAACCAGCTCACTCTGCCAATTGGTAGGGCCAGTCCTGTTTGCAGGAGGTGGGTCCTGCGTCTCTCTCTCTCTCTCAGCTATCCACCCAATTTCATACTTCTCTGTATGTTGTGATGCAGTTCTTGGTAGTTTAAACATATCAAAATGCATATCAAAATGTGTATTTTGAGAGAAAATACATTTAGAAATATGTAATTAAATACATATTGAAATAAATTTTCATGCATATGTGTTGTTGTTGTTTTAAAAAAACCTACAATGCAGATTCATGTGAAAATGGGAGATACTGGGTACATAGGGTGGCTGGTGGCTGCTTTTATATCGGGCAGAACTGTATTGAAAGGGGTTCCAGAACACTTGGCTCAACAATACTACAAGTGAGAAGGATCTTGGAATTGTGGTAGATCACAAGCTGAATATGAGCCAGCAATGCGATGTGGCTGCAAAGAAGGCAAATGCTATTTTGGGCTGCATTAATAGAAGTATAGCTTCCAAATTGCGTGAAGTGATAATTCCCCTTTACTCAGGCACTGGTTAGGCCTCATCTTGAGTCCTGCGTCCAGTTCTGGGCACCACACTTTAAGAAGGACGTAGACAAACTGGGGAGGGTTCAGAGGAGGGCAACGAGGATGATAAAGGGACTGGAAACAAGGCCATATGAGGAGAGACTGAAAGAACTGGGCATGTTTAGCCTTCAGAAGAGGAGACTGAGGGGAGGTATGATCGCACTCTTCCAGTACTTGAAGGGTTGTCACACAGAGGTGGGCCAGGATCTCTTCTCGATCATCCCAGTTTGCAGGACACAGAATAATGGGCTCAAGTTACACGAACCCAGATTCCACCTAAACATCAGGAAAAAATTCCTGACTGTTAGAGCAATAAGACAACGGAACCAACTACCTAGGGAGGTGGTGGGCTCTCCCACTTTGGAGGTATTCAAGATGCAGCTGGACAGCCATCTGTCAGGGATGCTTTGACCTGGATTCCTGCATTGAGCAGGGGGTTGGACTCGATGGCCTTGTTGGCCCCTTCCAACTCTACTTTTCTATGATTCTATGAACACTGTCCTCTGTTTGAAGGACTGTCCTGTCCAATTCCAGTTTAAAGACAGAGAACCATAAGAACTGCTGCCCATCAACAGTTTGTACTTGGACAGCAGGCTGAACAGGCAGGCATACAGGTCACCTGATCACAGGTAAGGGAAAAGAATTCCTGGAGGAGAAGGCTATCAATGGCTACTAGTCCTCATGGCTATATTATACCTCCAGTATCAGAGGCAGTGTGCCTATGCACACCAGTTGCTGGGGAACATGGGCGGGAAGGTGCTGTTGCACTCATGTCCTGGTTTTGGGATCCCGTGGGCAGCTGGTTGGCCACCGTGTGCACAGAATGCTGGACTAGATGGACCTTGGTCTGATCCAGCATGGCTCCTCTTATATTCTTGAGAGAGTCTGTTTGGTGCAAAGATTTATACTAATTTAAGGAGGATTTAAAGAAAACGCTCCCTTATATGTTGTCAACTGTTCCAAGCATTCTAACGTGTTATTAAATTTTAATGAATGGACTGGAAGTCCACATTTCTCAGTGTCAACAAAATCCCCACAATCCTCTGTGTATGTGTGTGTGGTTAATGCAATTTGGGCAGACTTTCTTCAGTAGCCCAATCACTGAGGGTCCACATTTTTCAAACGGCTTAGAGCCAGCTTTCACCTAGCAGGAATAAATATAGATAGATAGATAGATAGATAGATAGATAGACAGATATGCACGCATGCCAGAATATATATATATATATATATATAGAGAGAGAGAGAGAGAGAGAGGGAAAGAGTAAAAACCTTTCCACTGAAGGGGAAAATGTTTAGCTGAACAGCTTATTAAGCCTGATAATTTGGAAACCTGCCTGCTGCTCCAGCACTTTGGAGCTCACTGTTATTTTAAAAAGAGACCTATTTACCTGGCTGGATGTTTAGAAAACTGGAGTCTGGGGGAAGGTGGGAGAATAAGGGATATACAGAATGCTTGTTTGTGGGATGGAGCAGAGGTGTAAGGCTTGTTTCAACATTCCAGTTTTTTCAATGTAAGGAGCGCTTAGAATTTTTAAATTACTCGGGGCGTAATCCTATGCATGTTTAGACAGAAAAGATGTCCTACAACTCCCAGCATCCCTCCAGCCACCCATGTTGGCTGGGGTATGCTGAGAATTGTAGGATTTTTTTCTGTCTAAACATGCATAGGATTGCACCCTTATATAATTATATATAAAACTATTTACGAATTGCCTTTTGGCCCCAAAAGGACCTGCAAGGCAGCTTACCATTTAAAAACAATTATCACAAATAGATTAAGAATCAAGAAACCCATCTTTAAAACAAAAGAGTGGGATTAAATTACATTTTAAAAAATTAAAAGCTGTGCAGAACAAAAACATTTTAACAACCTGCCTAAAACTAAAGAAAGATAGTCCGTCTACCTTCCCTAGGGAGAGAGTTCCGCAATTGGGTGCCACCACAGAAAAGGCCCTGTCCCATGTTTGCATCAACCTAGCCTCTCTTGGTGGCACGTCACAGATCTGGGCCTCTGAGTCCGATCTTAAACTACGGGCAGGTTCATACAGGAGAAGGTGTTCTTTCAGGTATCCTGGCCTCAAACCCTTTAGGGCTTTATAGATAAGAACCAGCACCTTGAAATGTACCTGGAAACAAATAGGAAGCTAGGGCAGTCAATACAGGACCAGTATAACATGGTCAACAAAGTGTGTGCCAGAAAGCAATCTGGCAGCGGCATTTCGATGTAGCCACAGTTTTCAAACACTCTTTGTAGAACATATTGCAGTAATCTAAGGAAGAGGTGATTCAGGCATGGATCACTGTGGCCAGATTTGCCATCTCCCAGAAGGGGCTCAAACTGGTATATCAGCCAACGCTGGGCAAAGGTGCTCCTGGTGGCAGCAGCCACCTGGCCCTCCAGGAGCCGAGCCAGATCCAGAAGCACCATCAAGCTATGAACTTGATCCTTCAAAGGAAGTGCCACCCCATCCTGAATAGGCGAAACCCTCAATCCCGGATTAGCTTGCGTACTGACCAACAGTACCTCTTGTCTTATCTGGATTAAGCCACATCTAATCACAATGGTTCAGGACTTCAACAGATCCCTTGGCATCAGTTGAAAAAGAGATTCATAGTTGGGTATCATCGGCACAGTGATAGGACCCAACCCCAAAACTCTGGATGCCCTCTCCTAGTGCCTTCATGTAGATGTGCAAAAGCAGAAGGGCCAAAACAGAGCACTGCGGAATCTCACAGGCCGTGGCCAAGGGGCTGAGCAGCAGACCCCCAGCACCACCACCTGGGAGTGTTCAGTCTGTAGGATGAGACCAATGCAAAACAGTGCCAAGTCCCATACTGGCAAAATGCTCCAGAGGAATACCAAGGTTGATGGTATCGAATGCTGCTGAGAGGTCTAGCAGAATCAAGAGGGACACATCTTCCCATCCAGTCCCCAGTACAGGTCATCCACTAAGACGACCAAAAGTATTTCCGCCTCATACCAGGGTTGGACACAAACATACATCCTATTGGTTCAAGGATACTATTGTTGAAATAAATTGGAGAATACTCAGTAATATTTCTCCTAGATCAGTGTTCTCCAACCTTGGGTCCCCAGATGTTTTTGGCCTACAACTCCCAGCATGCCCCAGCCAGCTACGTTGGAGAACACTGTCCTAGATTGAATTTGCTTGTAAACATTCACGTCTATATTCTTCCTAAATTTTACTCTATTCAATGGATTTAAACTTAGGGATTTTAGGGAAAATCAATAACCATTTATGAAAACTAGTTTGTTTGGGTGCAATAAACCATAATTTGGGGATTGGCCATAACACTAAGCTGTCTATGCTTGGTTTGTTTGCCTGCTCACATGAACAAAGTGTGAGTAAACGGGCTGCGTTACTTACAAGCATACAGCTTGTGAACTTTGTGGTTTAATAAGCCAGCTTTCCCCGACTTAAAGTGATGTGTGAATGCCGCCACTGGGAACTATCACACAAAACTTGGTTCGATTGTCTCTGCCCGTGTGCAGCACACCTGTGTCAGCCCTGAGTAACCAGAACCAGCCCTCATCCATTTGGATGAGGGGGCAGGATGTCAGGGAGTTATTCTTAGACACCTCAGCACCACTTGTTTCAGGAATAAAAATGGTAATCTCCCCACATTTCTCCCCCCCCCATTTCTTTTACAACCCTGTCAAACCAAGGGAGTGGACAATCTTAGCCGAGCACAATTGCAGCTCCATACTTGCTTGGTCTCACGTTTTCCCGCAGCTGTGTCATGATTACACATGAGAGAGAGAGAGAGAGAACACACATCTTTAAAAGCTACAGCCCTGGAACAATGTAAAAGCTTTCGGCATGTGTGGGAAGGCAGAGTGCCAACTCCCCCGCAGAAGCTCCAATAACTACGGGGGGGGGGAGAGAACAAGAATTACAGCAAGACAGGTGTGAACAATAGGTGCGGGGGAGTGATGATGAGAGCAAAGGCTGATGGGAAATGGATGAGTGCAGCCCTCTGTGTCGTAAGCAAGTGACAGTGAGTGTTGATGTCAGGAAAAGGAAGAAAGTCACCTCTGCCGGATGCATGTGCGTGCATGTAGGAAGAGCGAGGACCGATTCTCACATTTCTTTTAGACATGGCACAATTCCGGCATCAGGCCACGTGTTCCAAAAGTGGACACACACAGCTGGTTCACTGACTGGACTGCTGGTCTTCTTCATCACCTAGTTCCGGGTTTATCCATCGGCCAACCACAGATACTATCCCTTTGATGATAATAGCTATGTTTGCAACAGCAGTTTAGCACGGGTTCATTGCTTGCAGTACTGCTATAAAGTTCACATTTGACTAGTAGTGAGTGCTGTGACAGACCTCAAAGTAAGTGTGTGTGTGTGTGTGTGTGTGTAGGCATGCATTCAGTTCCTTGGAGGAAATATCATTTAAAAAATCATAATCATAAACACAATAATAATATAGCAACCACCTCATATACTTGTAGTGTACTCTTTTATTATTTGCTCGGCCTAATCTCCATGAAGCTAGACAGGGTTGGATCAAGGCAATGACAGCCCCTGGCCTAGGAGGCTATAGTGGGAGTCAGACCCCTGCTCTGACCCCAATGCTGAACTCACGGAACCCTGCTCAGCCCCTAGGTGTGCGTGCCGCATGCACGCATGTGCACGCACGCATGTGCACGCACACACACACAGAGTCAAAGAACACTATATTATGTACAACAGTAATGCAGGAAAAAAAATATCACTACATATCTCAGTGGAACATGCATCTTCCATGCTTTCCTGGAAGCAAAAGGCTCTAAAGCCCGCTTTGTGGGTTAATTGTGTGACAGAGTCCCCTCAAGCCTAAGGGACCACGGGGCTGTGCTGCTGGCCCTGTTCCTGACATCATGCGGTTTCCTTGGCCCACCCCTGATGTGCACATGTTGAGTGTGTGGACATTGGCATAGGGGAAGCCTGCATGTCTGCATATAAATGGTCCCACTTTTTTTTTTTTTTTTTAATAAAGCAAGGACAGAGATTTTTCTTTAAAAGGGCCTGAAATGCCACCGATCCCATCCCTGGGACATGGGCTCTGAGTGGGAAGTTGTTGGGGGATATGGGAAGGCGTCGGTCCTATACCGGTTAGGCTGAAGCAAGAGTTTTCCCCCTTATGCACAGGCTGGTTATTGAAACTGGTTATCACCACGTGGGTTGTTAAACCCTGCTAAAAGGAAACGGATTGTCCAAACAAGGTTTAAAACTAATAAAGACATTTATTAGTTTTACTTACAGTCCCTTTATTCATATAAATGTGGGGTTACCCTGGAAGACGGTCCGGAAGTTGCAGCTGGTACAGAATGCAGCGGTTTGCCTGGTTAAAGGCTGCCGCCGGCGTGATGTTGCACTGGCTACCAATTGTTTGCCAATTGCAGCTTCTCATCACAATGAATGGTTTTACCAGGGCTCCCCAATCCCAGTGCTTTGGGGGAGGGATGTTGAAATATTTTAACATCCCTCCAGTGTGGCGTAGTGGTGAGGGTGTTGGACTGAGACTCGGGAGATCCGGGTTCTAGTCCCCGCTCAGCCATGAAACTCGCTGGGTACTTTGGGCCAGTCACTGACTCTCAGGGCTTGTTCACACGACACGGGAACCGCAAGTTCGCACGACACGGGACAGCCGCGGGCAGGACACACGCAAAGTGACCATGGTCAGTAGAGGGGTAAGCCCCTACCACGTGTGGTCACAGTGCCATCCGAACAGCGGGCGGCCATCCTGCGGGGTCCCCACAGAGACGGCAGTCCAGAGCGGCCGGAGTGGCCGCCGCTCCAGTCTGTTGGGGCAAACGGGCATCCCGGGGCCCCGCCCCCTAGCGCTGGGAGGCCCGCACTGCAGTGCGGGGACTGCGGGGTCTGCCCACGCGTGCGGGGGGCGCCAGTCGGCCCCGTGGTTCCTCCCCCGCCAGCAGCCTGGGTTGTATAAACCGGCCCTCAGCCTAACCTACCTCACAGGGTTGTTGTGAGGATAAAATGGAGAGGAGGAGGAGGATTATGTAAGCTGCCTGGGGTTCCTTGCAGGAAAAAAGGTGGGGTACAAATATAATACATAAATATAAATATAAATAAATAAATTTTATCGCACGAGTGTTCCAGTGTTCAGTGCTTTTTGCTAGCTCTCTCTCCCAGAAGCAAGAACATTAACAGAGGTTGGGTGGATTCTGTCGGAGCTGGGAGGGTGCAGCACTGGGCGTTTGCTTAGATAATGCTGGATGTTCAAGTTTTTCTGCCTCTGCCCCTGTATGCCCCACATCCATCGTCCACCCCTGTCCTATTGCACTTTGTATGAATTTGGTGCTCTGGAGAAAGCCAACCTAAGCCCCCTGCCTGACACACACACACTCACGAAGGAGGGGGGGAAGGAGACCCAGGGGGGGGAGACAGCCAGTCTCCACAGATGCAAAAGGGGACAAACAACATCTACATAGAATCACCCCAGGGGGGAAGGCAGGAAGCATCCCCAGGTTTGTCAATGCTCTCGCATATCAGCCCCATCTACATAAGACTTGAATACCTCTCCAGAGCAGACACTTCGGCACCCCTAAGAAATGGCCACTCAACACCATAGGATGGGACCATTAAGCAAGTGGCTTCAAAGGGACCCCACCCCACGGGGGGAGGGCGTCACCCCACCTGACCCAAAAGGCCGCCCCTCAGGGAGGGTGTCAACCCACCTGATCACGGAGGGAGGGGCTACCTGAAACACCAAGTATAAAACACCCTGCGCAAGGGAACTGGGTTGTTGGACCTGATCAGCAATCTTGCCCCATGCCTGGGGTAAGGGAACGAAGGATCGGCAACCCCGGGTAGCCGCACCCGGCACGCTCCAGCTAGCTGAAATCACTGGTTGCTTGGGTTGACCGTACCCCCGGGAAACCAAGCTGAAATCACTGGTCGCTTGGGTTGACCGGACCCCCGGGAAACCAAGCTGAAATCACTCACAAGCCGCTTGGGTAGACCGGGCCTCCGCCGGGAACCCAGCTAGCCGCTTGGGTAGACCGGGCCTCCGCCGGGAACCCAGCTAGCCGCTTGGGTAGACCGGGCCTCCGCCGGGAACCCAGCTAGCCGCTTGGGTAGACCGGGCCTCCGCCGGGAACCCAGCTAGCCGCTTGGGTAGACCGGGCCTCCGCCGGGAACCCAGCTAGCCGCTTGGGTAGACCGGGCCTCCGCCGGGAACCCAGCTAGCAGCGTGCGGTTGACCGGGCCTCTGCCGGGACCCGAGCTGAACTAACTAGCTGAGAGCCCTGAAATCACGGTGTCCTTAAGACTTCTTGCTTGCTACTTTGTACCGTACTGATAAGCTGTATTGCTGGCGTGTGTCTGGGTTTGTGAAGGTAATGTTGTAAATAAACTTGTTTTCTAAAAGATACTTCTGTGGCTATAAGTTATCCCTTTGTTCTGGGCTAAGGGTGATAGTCGCTGGGGATCTCGGAGAAGGCTGCCCCAGGACTCGCTACCCCCTTAGCATTGAACCCACGCAGAAGACCAGGTTGTCGGTCTTCCACTTGGTCGCAGCGCTGGGATAACTTATTAGCCCAGAATATCTCCCAGACCCAAAGTAGCAAGAGCCTAAGGATCACCATGAGCGACCCAGAGCCTGACGGAGCGACTGGGGGAGCCGAGCCAAGGCGGCCCCTGCCCGCAACCCCCATCACCCCGGGGTTGGCGGCGCTGATCCGGCAGACAGAGCTGCTGGAGAGTCTGGCCCAGGGTACCCGACCCAGCTCCGACAGATGGGAGAGAGGATGTGGTGACCGAGGACCCCGCTCCTCTGGAGCCCCTGGAGCCCCTCGAGCTTCCCTCGGAATGGATGGCCCACGAGCGGGAGAGGATGGCCCACGAGCGCGAAATGATCCGGATGCAGATGGAGTTGGCCAAGCTGCAGCTCGAGGCGGGGAAAACTCCCCCGACTGTCCCCGCCGCTCCTTCCCTCCGTCGTGGGACCGCAAGACATTTCCCTCCTACAAGCCAGGGCAGGATGTCCTGATG
This sequence comes from Shinisaurus crocodilurus, assembly GCA_021292165.1. Classification (NCBI taxonomy): domain Eukaryota; kingdom Metazoa; phylum Chordata; class Lepidosauria; order Squamata; family Shinisauridae; genus Shinisaurus; species Shinisaurus crocodilurus. The sequence goes on along the minus strand of CM037877.1, from coordinate 267,267,651 downwards.
TTCTTCTCCATTTTCGAAACGGCGTGCCAGGAGCAGCGGGTCCCCGACAACTTGCGGTTGTCCGCCCTGTGAACCCAGGTCAGTGGGGACCTGGCCGACCTCCTCGGGGCTCATCTGCAGAAGACCCCGGCGAGCTACGAGGCGTTCAAGGCAGCGGCCAGGCAACACTTCGCCCTCACCGCCTAACATTGCCGGCCAAGATTTCGAGAGGGTAGACCTTTCCCCGGGACCATACCTGGGGCATGGGCAGCCCAGGTGATGCACGTCTGCTGAGTCCTGGGTGGAGGCTTCCCGGGCCTCCACTCTGGAGGAAGTCGTCGAGCTGATCGCCATGGAGCAGTTCTTCACCACCCTCCCGAAGGAGCTGGCCGCTGTCGGGAGGGATCAGAAGCCCCGTACCTGTGAGGCGGCGGGGATCATGGCCGACGAGGTGGGGCTATACCGGACGGCCCCATCCACCAAGGGAAGTTCCGCAGCTGTAGCCGAGAAGAAACCAGAGCCGGAGAAGAGCCTGCCCCGATGATGCGCGGAGACCCCTCGGGCCAAGGGGAACCAAAACCCTCGGTCTGGGGCGTGCTTCCACTGTAGTGAGATGGGACACCTGCGGCGGAATTGTCCCAAGCTCCAGCCCAAGAACCGGGATGCCTGTCCCTCGCCGGGGAAAGTAGGACGCGTTGCGGGTGCTGCAGCCGCTCAGGACGACGCCAGCGACGACGAGCGACGGTCGGTCCTCTCCCTCCATGCAAGCATCCCCGAAGATCGCGGCGCCAAGGAGGATCTCCAAGAGTGGGATCTCTACTGTCCCGGACCCCGTGCATTGCTGTATCGCATCGCCTCCCCGGACCAGCTGAGATGGAGCCGCAAGCAATTCTGTGAGTCCATCTATATCAATAATGTTCCCCGGGTGGGGTATAGGGACACTGGGGCAGATGTAACGGCTCTGCCCCGGGACCGTGTAGAAAGGTCCCAACTTTTGTCAGGACGTACATGTACGATCAAACCCTATAACTCCCCCGACATCACCGTCCCCATCGCCCGGGTCCGGATCAAGTACCAGGGGTGGGAAGGAGAGATGGATGTAATCATCCATCGCCAAAAGGAGTGGGGCATCATCATCGGGAACAACCTCGCGTTCTGGGTGGCCAAAGTTAAGATGGGGGTCGTCACCCGGGGACAGGCAAGGCGAGGGGGGCCGCCCGTAACCGCACCGGTCCCAAAGCCTAAGCCCGTGCCCCCTCCACCACCCGGGGTGACCTCATCCCCTGTGAGGCACTCCGGGGAGAACCAGGCCATAGCGGAGCCCCCGAAGAACGAAGGGTTTGCCCAGATGGCTAAAGACTTTGGGACTCAAGCCCAATTCAAGGAAGCCCAGCGGCTGGACCCTTCCTTGCAGGAGTGTCGCGATCTGGCCAACCAAGACCCCGGGGTATCCCTTGCCACCGAAAGATTTGTCTGGGACAATGGAACTTTATACCGCGAGTTCGAGCCAAAGGGGAAAGTGGCACCGGAGCGCAAGCAAAGGCAACTGGTGGTTCCCCGATGGTACCGCCGCACCGTGCTGCACCTCGCCCACGACGTGGCATGGGGAGGACACCTGGGGCAGAAGCGGACCCAAGCTCGAATCACAGAGGGGTTCTACTGGCCCATGATCGCCTCCGACATTAAAGCTTACTGTCGGTCCTGCGATGTGTGCCAGCGGGTGGGACACAATCGCGATCACCCAAGAGCTCCCCTTCAGCCTTTTCCGGTGGTGGGGATCCCTTTTGAACGGATTGCTATGGACATAGTGGGTCCCCTGAACCCGCCCACCAAGACGGGGAAGAAGTTTGTACTGACGGTAGTGGACTTTGCCACCCACTACGCGGAGGCTTTTGCGCTAGCCTCCATCTCTGCAGCCAGCCTGGCTAAGACTCTGCTCTCTCTCTTTGCCCGCTTAGGAATGCCCCGCACGGTCGTGTCGGACTGCGGCACCTGGGTTCATGTCTAAACTGTTCCAGAAAATGTGGGACCTGGGGGGGGGGTTGACCATGTAACTTCGGTGCCTTACCACCACGAGACCAACGGACTGGTTGAACGCTTCAACCAGACTTTGGGGGAAAATGATCCGGGCATACGCTAGCCGTCACCCGGGAACTTGGGACCAAGCCCTACCCTACCTCCTCTTTGCCTACCGAGATGCTCCGCAGGAAAGCCTCGGGTTTTCCCCGAATGAACTGATGTTTGGCAGAGAACTACGGGGGTCCCTTGGCTTTGTTGCGGGAGGAGTGGGAGGGGGCTGCCGACAGTTCGCCCGTGCCGGTTCACACTTTTCTGCGGCAGCTACGGGACACCCTCCACAGAGTTCGAGAAGCTGCCCAACAGCATCTGAAGGCAGCCCAGCAGCGGCAAAAGGAGCTGTATGATAAAATCGCGGTAGCCCGGACTTTTGAGGTGGGTGATAAAGTGCTGGTTCTGCGTACCCTCAAAACGGACAAGCTGTGTCTTAAGTGGGAGGGTCCGGGGACTGTAGTTGAGAAACTTGGACCAGTCAACTACAAAATACTCTTTGCCAGGACTCCTGAAAAATGTATAGTGTTTCATGTGAATATGTTGAAATTATATGTGGACCGGGGTGCGGGAGTGGGCTGTGTGAAGGAACATAATGATAAGGATTTCGCTGATGGGGATCTGTTGGGAGAATGGGGGGATGGCGGGGGGATGGAAGAAATTTCACTGTCACCCGCCCTGTCTGAGGCTCAGCGGGAGCAAATGAAGCGGGTGCTGGATGAATTTGAGACCATGTTCTCAGACCGCCCCGGGCGGACCCCACTCATCCAGCACACCATTCAAACGGGTGACAGCCCCCCTCTGCAATCTCTGCCCTACCGGGCGGTGGGACCCCACGCTCAGGTCATTGCGGAAGAAGTCAAAGCCATATTAGACCTAGGGGTGATCGTTCCTAGTTCTAGCCCATGGTCCTCCCTGATTGTCCTGGTGGCCAAAAAGGATGGGGGGGGTGCAGGTTCTGTGTGGACTATCGGAAAATCAATAAGGTGACCGTCCCTGACGCCTACCCTATCCCCAACATGGATGCCTTGCTGGAGAAGCTAGGGAGGGCCAAGTACATTACCACCCTAGACCTCACCAAGGGCTACTGGCAAGTCCCGCTGGACGCGGATGCTGCCCTCAAGTCTGCCTTTGTCACACACCTGGGTTTATTCCAGTTCACCACTCTTCCCTTCGGAGTCCGGAACGGTCCGGCAACCTTTCAGAGGCTGGTGAATGGAATGCTGAACGGGTTGGGAGAATTTGCCTGTGCCTATCTGGACGACATAGCTATCTTTAGCGCCACTTGGGAACAGCATCTGCAGCATGTCCGATAGGTCTTCCAGCGGATCCGGGATGCTGGGTTGACAGTGAAAGCAAAGAAGTGCCAGGTGGGGCAGGGGAGGTTGAGTACCTTGGACATCGGGTCGGAGGGGGGAGCATCAAACCCATGGAAGCTAAGGTAGAGTCGGTTCAGAAATGGCCCCAACCCGCAACCAAAAAACAGGTGCAGGCTTTTCTGGGACTTGCAGGGTACTATCGGAAGTTTGTGCCACACTTCAGTCAGCTAGCAGCCCCTCTGACTGATCTTTGTAAAAAGCGCCAACCGAACAGGGTCCAGTGGACCGCGGCTTGCCAGACCGCTTTCGACGGGTTAAAAGCCTGCCTCACGGCAGCTCCCATTCTGCAAGCCCCAGACTTCGAATCCCCCTTCGTTCTACAGACAGATGCCTCTGAGGCTGGGATGGGGGCGGTGCTATTACAGGAGAAGGTAGGAGAAGGGCTGCGCCCCGTTGCCTACCTGAGCAAGAAACTCCTGCCCAGAGAACGTAGTCTTGCCACCATTGAGAAGGAGTGCCTGGCTGTGGTGTGGGCCATCACCAAGTTGCGCCCCTACCTCTGGGGGAGACGGTTCCGCCTGCAGACCGACCATTCCCCCCTGTGCTGGTTAGATAGAGTCAAGGGCAACAACCAAAAACTCCTACGGTGGAGTCTGGCGTTGCAAGACTTTGACTTCGAAATTGAGCACATCAAGGGTAAGGACAATGTCTTGGCTGATGCACTCTCCCGGGCTTTCTCAGGTGATGGGCAAGTCGATGGGAAATTGGGGTGTGGGACCCCAATGCCATCTTTTCCCCGGGGGGGAGATGTGGAGAAAGCCAACCTAAGCCCCCTGCCTGACACACACACACTCACGAAGGAGGGGGGAAGGAGACCCAGGGGGGGGAGACAGCCAGTCTCCACAGATGCAAAAGGGGACAAACAACATCTACATAGAATCACCCCAGGGGGGAAGGCAGGAAGCATCCCCAGGTTTGTCAATGCTCTCGCATATCAGCCCCATCTACATAAGACTTGAATACCTCTCCAGAGCAGACACTTCGGCACCCCTAAGAAATGGCCACTCAACACCATAGGATGGGACCATTAAGCAAGTGGCTTCAAAGGGACCCCACCCCACGGGGGGAGGGCGTCACCCCACCTGACCCAAAAGGCCGCCCCTCAGGGAGGGTGTCAACCCACCTGATCACGGAGGGAGGGGCTACCTGAAACACCAAGGTATAAAACACCCTGCGCAAGGGAACTGGGTTGTTGGACCTGATCAGCAATCTTGCCCCATGCCTGGGGTAAGGGAACGAAGGATCGGCAACCCCGGGTAGCCGCACCCGGCACGCTCCAGCTAGCTGAAATCACTGGTCGCTTGGGTTGACCGGACCCCCGGGAAACCAAGCTGAAATCACTGGTCGCTTGGGTTGACCGGACCCCCGGGAAACCAAGCTGAAATCACTCACAAGCCGCTTGGGTAGACCGGACCTCCGCCGGGAACCCAGCTAGTCGCTTGGGTAGACCGGGCCTCCGCCGGGAACCCAGCTAGCCGCTTGGGTAGACCGGGCCTCCGCCGGGAACCCAGCTAGCCGCTTGGGTAGACCAGGCCTCTGCCGGGAACCCAGCTAGCCGCTTGGGTAGACCGGGCCTCCGCCGGGAACCCAGCTAGCCGCTTGGGTAGACCGGGCCTCCGCCAGGAACCCAGCTAGCAGCGTGCGGTTGACCGGGCCTCTGCCAGGACCCGAGCTGAACTAACTAGCTGAGAGCCCTGAAATCACGGTGTCCTTAAGACTTCTTGCTTGCTACTTTGTACCGTACTGATAAGCTGTATTGCTGGCGTGTGTCTGGGTTTGTGAAGGTAATGTTGTAAATAAACTTGTTTTCTAAAAGATACTTCTGTGGCTATAAGTTATCCCTTTGTTCTGGGCTAAGGGTGATAGTCGCTGGGGATCTCGGAGAAGGCCGCCCCAGGACTCGCTACCCCCTTAGCATTGAACCCACGCAGAAGACCAGGTTGTCGGTCTTCCACTGGTGCCAACTGAGCAGAAAACAAAAAAAGTCTTATACTGTTTTTCTCTCACCAGAGCTCCCTAGCTCCTGCACCTATCCTTCTGAATTTCTTTGCAGGTTTCTTGCCTGGGGACACCTCTATGACATGCCATTTTTGTACAAATTGCCAGAACCATGGGCGGCGGCGGGGGGGATATAAGGAGAAGTAAATCACACACACACACACCCCATTTGAACACTCCCCTTCCACAAAAAAACAGCGCACCTATCATTCTGAAATGTTGTAGGTTTCTTAACTAGGGCCATCTCTATGCTGTATATCATTTTCATAACAATTGCCCACAAAACACTTAAGGGATCCTTTTTGGGGGGGAAACCCCAAATTGTAAAAGCTGCTCTTTCACAAAAGCTCCCTGCACCTATTCATCTGAAACTTGGCAGGCTTGATCCCCCTCAGAAGGAGCAACTCTCCCTGCAAATTGCATTTAATCCTGCCAAGAAACTTTTAAACTGTTATTGTCAGTTCCTTTTTTTTAGAAAAAACTCAACTTTAAAGTACAAACCTCCCTGCGCTGTATGACATTCAGGAAGCATAATCCGCTCATGAGGGACTACTAGGCCTGCATATTTCATCCAATTCTTACTAAGAGAAGGCTTAGGACCACAATACCTGATGGAACGTCTCTCCCAACCGCAATCTACCCGGACACTATGCTCAACATCTGGGGCTTTCCTCCGACTGCCACCTCCAAGAGAGGCTCGGTTGGTGGCAAGAAGGAGGAGGGCCTTCTCAGTGGTAGCCCCCCAATTATGGAATAAGCTCCCCACTGAGGCCTGCCTGGCGCCAAAGTTACTATCTTTTCAGTGCCAGGTTAAGACTTCCCTCTATGCCAAGGCATTCAATAAAGAGCTCAAAATAGCACATGGGGGGGCGGGAGGGAATTGTCACCTGTAGGCTTGGTTTCATTGACTTTTGCATTATCATTTTAAACTGTGCTTTTAAATTTGGTTTTTAATCTTTTAAACTATATTGTATGCTTTTATTGTTGGGTTTTTTTAAATGTATAAATTGTTGTGAACCGCCCAGAGAGCTTTGGCTGTGGGGCGGTATAGAAATGAAATAAATGAAACGAAATGAAATAAGAGGGGGGGGGAGGTTATAGCTGTTTGTTGATTTCCAGTGATAGTCAATGGGAGGCATGGATATCGATTTTTGGAGCGAGATTTGGATTAGGATCCAAGTTGAAGGGGCAGCCTCTGAATCAGACTGAGCTGAATTGGGCGGTTTTCTAAATTGCCCAATCAGGGTCCAAGCCGAATGTTGTGGTCAGTGCACACTCCTAGTACCACTTCTATCCTTCCTCCCCCCCCCCCCCCGGCCAGAAGTTTCAATTCCAATCACAGCTGATGAGTTGGGACAGAGCTGAAAATCTTGCTGTGTGGCCAGCCCGTCTCCCAGAATGCCCCTCTCCGGGGGCTGCATTCTGCAGGAAACACTCCGATAATTGGCAGCGCTCATGACACAAACAGCAGATTGTGGAAAACGCACACGGCGGCAAGAGGAGGTCTTTAAATAGGGCTTTGTTGTCAAACATTATTCAGTCTCCAACTGCCTTGGCGCTCCCAACCTCCGTTTAGGAAGTTACTCCCAGTTGTCGCTGGGAGGAAAAGAGTGGAATGCTGTTGCTGCTGTCATTAGGGCTAAACTTGGAATATGCGAATGAGTGGATTGAAAGCTGTGTGTTTGTGTGTGCACATGTGCTCGGCACTGCTGACTTTTAATTTCTACCTGGCGGCATGTCAAAGCTAAGAACAAAGATATGCTTTGTGAGCAGAAGAGTAAGAAAGGCACGCTTAAAGCTGAGAAAATGAGAATTAAAGTCAGTGGTAAGAAGCCAACGGTGACGTACTACTGGGTATCTGTCGATCCTGGGGTGTGGATGGTCAGGAGCCTAGGCTGTTGGAGGTGTCAGGCTCAATTTAAATGTGACGTGGGCATCTTGATACAAAAAAACAACAACTTACCACATGCTGAGCATCACATATAAACCAGTTTATCTGTGTGTGCAGTATTAGCCTGCCTGCGATCTGAGGCCCAGTGATGCTGGTATGCTAGTGTGACATATCCAGGCACCAGTGTCTGTAGTGAATCTGACGTCATGAACATGGAAACTGGCATGGGGAAGCCTTCTTAACATGCCCAGCGGTACATTTAATCTGGGACTGACTCCCAGTGGAGTGGGGACCAAGGCTTGGAAGGAACTGTAGTGGCATTAAGTTGCAGGAGGCCTAGGCAGGAATGAGAAGGCACATTGGCAGGCAAGCGGAGAGAGGTGAGGAAGATGGGGAGTGCAAGAACAGCCGAACAGACAAGGCTCTAGGCCAGGGCTCTCCAACCTTGGGTCCCCAGATGTTTTTGGGAACTAGGAACATTGTTAGTGGGTTCCATGCATCCGTGTGCATGACACTTACAAGGTGAAATTCGACATGGGGAAACAGTGGAAGAAGGGGAGGGAAATGGAGGCAAAGGAAAACAGGAAAGAAATATGCAGTTGTTTGTGTTACCCGTGCTTAGGTTTGGTTACACAGGCTCAGTTGCAGTAGTTGCATGGGAATGTACGCCAATAGCAACAACCTCAATATTCAATTTTAAGTAGAATTTTGAAAAGTCTCAAATTTTGCTCCTGAAATTTGGATTTGAGGTATACTTTTAGGCAACCGGAAAACCTTTAATGCTTCATGGTGAATTTTAAGGCTTTCAGGACTTTTACAATAAGCATTAAGGTTTTCAGTTTGTCTAAATGGTTATTGATTTCCCCTAAAATCCCTAAATTTAAATCCATTGAATAGAGTAAAATTTAGGAAGAATATAGACGTGAATGTTTACAAGCAAATTCAATCTAGGACAGTGTTCTCCAACCTTGGGTCCCCAGATGTTTTTGGCCTACAGCTCCCAGCATGCCCCAGCCAGCTATGCTGGCTGGGGCATGCTGGGAGTTGTAGGCCAAAAACATCTGGGGACCCAAGGTTGGAGAACACTGATCTAGGCCCTTACAAATATCTCAGTTTGCCCCATCCCTTCCTTGGGCAACTCAGCAAAGCTTGGTGGTGCTTAGGCTCTTATGCAAACATCCCCAATCTGAATAGCTGGCAAAAGTTTGAAGATTCAAAGATTGAGAATACATTTCAGCACCAACTGGAATATTGGAGCATACTTCACAAATTGCAACCAAATCCAGATAAGTTACAATATTACACGAGGATACTTTCTGGAAAGGAGGGGTGTTGCCATTTAGGGAGGGCCCTATAACACTGGTCCTGAAAGAGCTGTATCAGTTGCCTATCTGTTTCTATTCCTAATTCAAGCTGCTTGTGTTGACCTACAAGGCCCTATATGACTTGGGACCTAGGTATCTGAAGGAACACCTTTCCCTATACCAGCTTGTCCACCCTCTTATGTCTGCGGTGGAGGCCCATCTGGTCCCACCATGGGGGAAAATACATTGAGTGGTAACACAAGAGAGGGCTTTCTCCATGGTGCCCTCCACCCAACTTTGGAATGCCCTTCCCCAAGAGGTACCGAACTTTACTAACATTTCGGTGCCAGGCTAAGACCGATTTGTTTACCCAGGCATTTATGAGTGATGCTTTGTCACTGCAATAAATAGGCCTGGATCTACTGTTGCTTGCTTGTTTACTGATTATTTTATTTTATTTATTTATTTATTTATTTATTATATTTATACCCCGCCTTTTTTCCTGCAAGGAACCCAAGGCGGCTTACATAATCCTCCTCCTCTCCATGTTATCCTCACAACAACCCTGTGAGGTAGGTTAGGCTGAGAGTCCATGACTGGCCCAAAGTCACCCAGTGAGTTTCACGGCCGAGCGCGGGGACTAGAACCCGGATCTCCCGGGTCCCAGTCCAACACTCTCACCACTACGCCACACTGGCTCTCTATTATCTATTGGTTTTATTAGAGGCTTATTTCTTGTATGTTATTATTGGTTGTTTTTAATACTGTTGTTACCCGCCCTGGGATTTTTACGACGGGCAGGATATAAAAAGAACTAACAAGCAAAATAAATAAATAAAGCTGAAGGGAGGCCTTGCTCAGCGAAGGCCTCGCTGTTTTAGTTTCAACAGAGGCTGGTTTGACTGCATCTGTGTGTTCAATGTAACCACAAACCATAATTTTTGGGTTCTCCAGTTAGACTCTATAACTTTTCTCTCTCCTCCTGACACTCCCCCCTCCTTTGCCCAGCTGTCTGCCAGGGGCAGGACACATTGCTCTTGCGAAAGATCTGATCGCGCACAGGCCGTTTTTGAAATCAGGCTGAGGGCTGCATGAAATAGGGCCACGAGTTGCCCATACCCGAGTTGGAGGATTCAAATGGAATGTACCGGTACCTGTTTCATATACAGTCATGCCTTGGATTGAGAGCATAATTCGTTCCGGAAACGTGCTTGTAATCCAAAACACTCTTACGGTATGAAAACGAAATCCCCCCAAAAAAATTTGTACAGAGATTTTAATTTAAGCCGTACTACAGTACTTGTATTGCAAGCCGTCGCTTGTATATCAAGTCAATTTTCTAAAAGTAAATATTTAAAAATTTGCTTGTCTTGCAAAACACTCTCAAACCAAGTTACTTGCAATCCAAGGTATTACTACATGTTTATTCCCCTCCCAAACGAAGGATCACACAAACCGAAGTTTAGGAAGACATTTCTCTTCAGCTTTCTGATCCATACTCGGTATTGTTTGGCGGTTTTAATGCTAGATTTACCTCTAGTGCAGGACTCTCAAACCTTGGGTCCCCAGATGTTGCTGGACTACAGCTCCCAGAATCCCTTGCCATTAGCCATGCTGGCTGGGTATGCTGGGAGCTGTAGGCCAGCAATATCTGGGGACCCAAGGTTGGAGAGCCCTGCTCTAGTGCCATACTTTCAACTTCAGCTGAGAGAATATTTCCCCGAAGAAATCCAGGGTTTTGGTGATTAATGGGGCAGGAAAGCTTCTGTTTAATTTGGTTTATATATATTATTTGAAAATTTGTAATGGAGGTAGCAATGATGACCAGAAATGGTAATGTACTTTTGCACCTAATAAGAGATGGAAGCAAGCTGATTATATCAGAGGTGGGGAACCTATGTGCCTCCATAGGTTATTGGACTCCAGCTCCCATCAGTCTCAGCCATCAAGGCCAATAGTAAGGGATGGTGGGAGCTGTAGTCCAACAACATCTAGAGAGCCACAGGTTCCCCATTCCTGGATTATATCCTCCTCTCATACTGCTTTATAAGCTTCTTCAAACCTCTTTCATGTGGAGGACAAATCTAATAGCGATAATTTCCTCTTTTAAGTAATCGTTAGTGACTTTTTTCAGCTTCTCAAGGGAACCTGGCAGATTTGGGGATATATGGCCCTAGGCATATTGAATGAAACATCCACTTACAAGGATCTGTGCCAGCATTATCAACACATCTCAAGTTAAGGACTCTTGGGCTCAAACTGTGCGTGTCGTTGCGTGTCGTTAATCACATGTAATTCCTTTACCCCAACGTTTTCATCTTTTGGCTAAAAATGCTCTAACAGGAAGAAATTGAGCCAACTTTCTTCATATCTTCTGGACATGTCCAGTTATTAATTCTGGAGAATGATTATTGAAACAATCAAACAAAGTACATGCTATTCTTTATCAGTAGACCCTAAGCTGGTCTTGCTAGGTTACTTACAGAATGTAGTGCCAGAGACTGATTTAGAATTGTTAATTAACCTATTGACTGCAGCCAAAATTTGTATAGCAAGTTCTTGGAAAAGAGCTAAAGCAGTCCCCATTTCAGAATGGTGTTTGAAAATATGGCCATATTGCTGTCATGTCTAAGATAATTCATTTTTGTGGAATCAAGGGGAGGAGTTATGAAAAAGTGGGTTTTTGTTTATGGCATTTTGGAATGATAAATTCCAAGATGCTATGTAAGAGTTTGTGCGGTTTTTAAAATTTGTTATAAATTGTTGTATTTAATGAGGATAATGAATTCTGTATGAATTGTATAGAATGTATTTTGTACGATTTGTATACACTGTGTGGGAGAGAGAGAGCGGAGAAAGGGACCTAATAAGCAATCCTTCTCCACTTCTGGCCTTCCTCAGATGGCTTTTGCACTTATGTGGAAAAAGATATGGACATCCATTTATTCCTCCACCCACCTTGGTACCAGCTGGGGGAAGTGATTTGAGGTTGGATGCTGAGGGAGAGGAAACGGCTGAAATGTCCCACCCACCTTTTCCGGTTCTCCATTGAAGACTGCCGCCTAGGAAGACTTTATGTGAGTAGCAAGGTATGGAGTATGAGCCCGGGAGGGGAGGGTGATTCATAGATTTCATAGATCATAGAGTTGGAAGGAGCCTACAAGGCTATCGAGTCCAACCCCCTGCTCAGAGGAGGGGTCTCCCATCCAAGTAATAACCAGGCCTGACCCTGCTTAGCTTTCCTTGTAGGGCTGCAACTCAAATACATTTTGATAGAATATTTGCTGGTCATTGACCGTAATAAAGTTACTACTACTATTTTGATAGAATAGTCACATGAATTTTATAGGATTCATCTATTAATTAAATTTGAATAAACGTGTATATGGGTAAAAAAAAAATACTTCTGAAGCAAGAGGCAAACTTTCTTTGTTTTTAGAGGATGCACACATGTGTCCTAGCGGGCCTCATCTTAGAAGAGGCATTCTCTCCTGCATCTGTGAGAGAGAAGGGAGAATGTCTCATTTAAGAGGTGCTTGCTACCAGCAGTTTTTATAAGCACTTGCATTTAATGTCACACACACAATTAAATACAAGATTAATTGGTGGACCTTTTTTTAGTTGGTTAGAAGTTTTTTAAAAATACATTTTTATTGATCTTCAATTTATAAAAACATACAAACTGTAACATACCCAACATCTGATCAGATGCATAGCATGTTCAGTCTGTGTTACAATTAGTGAATTCCTTATCATTTAAAAACAGATTAGGAGTATTTTAAAATCGATTAATTTGCCAATTGATCAATTAAATGTTGCAGCTTTAATACCTTGCTTTGAACAAATTGTACTGGAATTGAGACCTTTTTGAAAGAAGCTAAAACTTGGAATGATCCTGTGGCCCCAAGACATTGTCTGAGCAGATTCCCAGCTCCAAGGTTGGAGACAGCGATCCGACCTGGGAGCCGGGAAGTCAGGGCCCCGATCCCCCTCCCCTGCCCCCTCGGAGCCGGCGTGGAAAGAACTGCACTGGCTGCTCTCTTGAGATTGGGAAAGCGACCTGGCAGAGGGGTTAAAGGGGGCGTTTCAGGGGGCGGGGAGGGGAGGAGACTGGAGTGGCAAGCACATGAGGTATCCTGAGGCCACCTCAGGAAATCACGTGAAGTGATAATTCCCCTTTACTCAGCACTGGTTAGGCCTCATCTTGAGTACTGCGTCCAGTTCTGGGCACCACACTTTAAGAAGGACGTAGACAAACTGGAGAGGGTTCAGAGGAGGGCAACAAGGATGATAAAGGGACTGGAAACAAGGCCCTATGAGGAGAGACTGAAAGAACTGGGCATGTTTAGCCTTCAGAAGAGGAGACTGGGGGGAGATATGATCGCACTCTTCCAGTACTTGAAGGGTTGTCACACAGAGGAGGGCCAGGATCCCTTCTCGATCATCCCAGTTTGCAGGACACGGAATCATGGGCTCAAGTTACAGGAACCCAGATTCCACCTAAACATCAGGAAAAATTTCCTGACTGTCAGAGCAATAAGACAATGGAACCAACGACCTAGGGAGGTAGGTGGGCTCTCCCACTCTGGAGGCATTCAAGGTGCGGCTGGACGGCCATCTGTCGGGGATGCTTTGACCTGGATTCCTGCATTGAGCAGGGGGTTGGACTCGAGATGGCCTTGTAGGCCCCTTCCAACTCTACTTTTCTATGATTCTATGATTCCCTCCCCTTCGAGACACTGTTGCTAGACAGCCAAAAGTGTCTGTCTAGCGAAAATGCAGAGTGGGAGGAGCAGGGAGGTGAAGATTGCCTCTGCCGCCCCTCCAGCTCTGCATTGGATGAGCATGAGCCTCCACGTTCGGAGGCTTATGCTCATCTCATAGGATTGTGCCCTAAATGTTGTATCCCATTTAAAATCTGGGTGGTTTGATAAGGAATGTAGGGAACCATATCTTATACACACACACACACACACACACACACACTGCTATGAGACATCCCATTTCCACAGAATCTTGCTTCTCTCTATCCAAAATTAATACACTTAATGCAAACAAATGCAAAGTTAGGTTCGTGCACGTACGCACCCACACATATTCACTCCCCTCCATCCAACCCTTTCCCTCCGTGCCCCAAGGTCACCTTCGCTCCGGCAGAACAGCTAGCTTTGAAACAGATGGGAGTTTTCAAATGTTTATGAAAAATATAAAAATAAATGTGTAGGGAAGGAAGAGGAGGCACCTAACACATCCAAGTTGAGCGCAAGAGGAGTCTGTTTTCTTAGAACGGCAAGTTCCCCCGGCAGCCTGAAAATATTTTTTAGCTGGAAGGGGGTTTCAGGCGAGTGTGATAAACAGGTTACAAAGACGGTGGCTTTTGAGGTTAACATGTCTGGAGGAATTATATCAGGGTCGAAGGCCAGCTGACCAAAAATGTGTTAATTAGCTAAATTCCAAATGGTGCAACCAGAATTCAGCAGTTAATATCAATTAAGCAATTTTTAAAAAAAATATGTTTCAGGTGTTCTTACCTTTGCTAGCTGAGGCTATGGAACATGTGTGTGTATGTGTGTGTGTGTGTACAGGGGCAGTTAACAGAATTTAGCGCATTTTAGGGACAGATTATGAAGTGGAGCAACTAAAAAAAAAGCATACAAGTTTGGGGGGTATGGAGCCGAACTGGCTCCAGGATTTTGAGGGCCCTTGGATGTGGAACCCTCAGTGGGACCCCTTAACCAGGAGGAGGCTTTCGTGCTGCCTCTGATCTTCTTGGGTTCCTTCATATAACCCAAGTGGCACCGTCGGGCTGGTTGGCCTTTTGCTGGTCCTGGGGCCCTGGAGACTGACAGAGCGAGTAGCCCCACCTGGAGTCAGGCCCTCGAGTATGGGAAGAATACGTGTGTAGGAACAAGATGCAGTGTTCTCCAACCTTGGGTCCCCAGATTGTTTTTGGCCTACACTCCCAGCATGCCCCAGCCAGCTACGCTGGCTGGGGCATGCTGGGAGTTGTAGGCCAAAACATCTGGGGACCCAAGGTTGGAGAACACTGGGATAGAGTGTAAGAAAGGAGCATGCAGAGAGACTAGAATCTGTGGAGCTACCACTAGAATTATTCTTAGCAGAAACCAAACAGATTACCGGTATGCTCTCTTGAGATGGGGAATCGCCTGGCAGAGGTGCTAAGGTGGCGTTTCAGGGGGCGGGAGGGAGGATATGGATTGGCAAGCACATGAGGTATCCTGAGGCCACCTCAGGAAATCGCGTGAAGTGATAATAAGTGACAGACAGCAGGCAGAATTTTTGCTTCTGTCGAGATTTCACCTGCTAAACTTCTACACCCCAGACTGCTTTTAACGGCTCAGAAGCAGGTCCAAATCAGGAAAAAACCTAGATTTTTTTTCCAACAGCCGTGAGACCTAGAAACCGAATATATTTGGTCAGCTAGCTTTTGCACTCCCCATCATGATCATGCAGATTTTCAGACCTGTATCTGATCCTCTTGCAGAAACTGACATGATTTTTTTCCAGCTGCCTTTTAATTTTTCGCCACAATTCTGTTTTTCTCTGCAATGTGGCGCTTAACGTAGGTAACAAAAATGAGAGGTGGTGGGGCTACAGCCTGCCTGGAAACTATTCCCCCCAGCCTCTGGTACACCGTCCATTTTCTCCTCTCTCTCTCTCCCACAGCCTACCACAACATCCCTTCTGCAAATGACTTACAAGCAGCTGCCATCACGATACTTCCCTAATTTGTGTAACCTTACATAGCTCACACTGAGGGCCGGTTCACACAACACAGGGACCACGGGGGAACGGCCGTCCCCCACAGTTCCCGTGTCATGTGAACGGTGTCCCGGCGCGCCCCCGCAGGACGGCCACGGGCTGGAAGCGCCGAAATCCACCATGGGCGGTAGGAGGGTAAGCCCCTACCGCGCGTGCCCACCGTGCTGTGCGGACAGCGGGCTGCCCTCCCCCCCGTGGCTGCACAGAGACGGCAGCCCAGAGCGGCCAGAGCTGCGGCTGCCTGCACGCACCGTGCTTGCAGCAGTGCGGCTGCCCTCAGGCGGCTGGCACGCCGCAGCCGCAGGACCTCCTGGGCAGGGCACAGGTTATGCAGGGCACAGGTCATCTGCGGCGCCCTGCCAGGCCCCACAGACGGCCCCGTGGTGCCTCCCCTGCTCGCCTCCTGGGTCGTGTGAACCGGCCCTGAGTATACTTGCAGCTCCCTGCCTATCTAAATAGAATAGTGGCTCTATTCTATCTATCTATCTATAGACAAAAGATAGATGGGCCATCCACTTCTAACAATGTTTATACACATACATACCTGTTTATCATGTACTACTGGAAAGTCTAGGAAAACCAACCACCATAATGTTTATAGCTCTCTATCATCTTCAGTTATGGCTGCATGTACATTTGTAAAAGACTAGCTGAAGGACCCGTTCTTCAAACGGATTAAAGAACTGATTATTTTCTACCCTGTACTCTGAATACTTAAAAAAAAACAACCCTCTTTCGCCCTCTCAAGGGTTTTTTAAAGAAAGTTTTCACAACATAGTTTTTATTAGCGATCCATAAGCAACAACCATGCCAAATTTCAGCTTTCTAATGGGAAATAGGAGATAAATTGATGAGTCAGGGCTCTCAGTTTTATATCTATAGATTACAAAAAGGAATTCAAAGAATGCACTGCAAACACTTTTAGTGGGCCAGTAGCTATTGCCAATATGTAATACAGAACCCAGCACAGCAAATATTGCAATATGGGTTCCCTCCCACCGCCGAGAATCTAACTGTATTGCTACACAAATCATAACTAGTGGACAATTCAGAGTTTCCTTACCTTTAAGAGAAGGAGGTGTGTAGACACACGGGGAGTTTCTTTTGTTTTTAAGGTGGTAGCCTTCACCCAGAGCTCTCTGGAAAAAGAAGAGGAAATGGAAACAGCAGTTAAAAGGCAGAACAATTCTCTAAAGATTTCCCAGAGGGGGTAAGATTGGAGATGTGACTTGAAGTATGAAAAAAATTAGGAAGGCAATTATAATCATTTGTTAAATTAAGATATTGGCTTTGATCCAGGGAGCTCGATTGTGAGTGCACACGGGTTTGTGTATGTGCCTAGGGCGGCTATTCACATTGTGCTTTTTTTCAGCAGCTGCACCCCAACACCCTGTCACTGGAAGCTGCTTCTGAAACATGTGGGGTTCTAAACAGGGCTGTAACCCAATTAAAGACATCTCAGTCAATTAATCACATGCATTTTAATTGATTAATCCATCAATTAAATCTGCATGCATTTGCAGATGAATGGAATGATAATTCTGGGGAGAAAAAGAAGCATATTCTGTTTGTAGGTGATGCTTGTAATATGTCACAGCAGGCATAATCTTACAGGAGGCATTCCCTCCTGCATATAAGAGAAGCAGGAATGCCTCTTTTAAGGGTCATGCAGTGTTTTCTATGTACTTGTATTAAAAATAATAGACTGGATCCAGACTTGGTCATACTTAGAGTAGATCCGTTGAAATCAATGGGGTTTAAGTCTCACTGATTTCAAAGGGTCTACTCTAAGTATGACCAAGTCTGAAACCTACCCAGTGAATTGTTCTTTTTTTAAAAAAAATCTGTTGCTCAACTAATTTGGAGGCAACCTAATCGATCAAACTGGTAGTTAATAAATTAATCTTTCTAACCAATTAATTGACTAAACATCACAGCCCCAGTCCTAAAGAAGGACTTGAGACCATGCAAATTGCAGCATGCTTCTCTGAGCTTGGGTCAGATTTTATTGCTGAGATTAAGAATCATTGGGAGATCCATAAGAAGACTGCACTGGAGCAGGACAGGAATAGTACAGGGTGATGCCTCCTAGAATGCAGTAATAATGGAGGCAGATTAATTAGGTTTGTGAATAGGAACACGGAAGGGATAAGAGAGTTAGTGTAGCAAACTATTTAAGAGACTGGTGGGGGATGCTTCCAGATGAGGCTTTCATTGTGCAATCGCCCTGCCTCTGTCATGGAATTTTACAGAGGCCCAGATGACGGTCTTTCATTTGTGACCCTCCTGTGTTTTCCCACTGCTCCTTCCATGGTCTTCCTTACCACAGAAAATCTGTTAAGGAGGGAAAGAAGGAAGAGCTGCACGATACCTTTTATTTGGCAGTGCTGGGAGAGGTCCTTTGGAAGCACCCAGAGCGATGAACCGTTAAGTCCTTGACTCAAATATCACGTCTCTCACAAACTCGCTAGGTTTGCCTTAGGCAAGCCGTAATTCTCTGAACCTCAGTCCGACATCCACAATACAGAGAAAGGGCAGGTTCGCACAACACTTTAACCCCACAGAGGCTCGCTGTGCCCCAGCCCCGGCTGTGCCCGACCAATGATCGGGCACAGTAGGGTTCCGGAGGCACCACCTCTTCACTCTCCACTCTTTCCCACTCAGTCCTCCCCCCAGAATCCCAGGGGACACCGTGTGGGAGCACTGAGAGGAGCGGAGCGGGGATGACAGCTGCTCAAAAGTGCCCAATTGGCACTTTTGGCAGCTGGCATTGGCTCCCCTTGCTGTGCGTGGTGCTGCCAGGGAGAATCAGGTCCCTCTCCCAACCCGAATAGCATCTCTCGCGAGTTGGGTTGGAAGAGGGACTTGGTTCTCTCTGGCAGTGCTGCGAACCGGCCCCTCTGCTGGGCTTACTTAGGAGTAATCCCAGCAGAGGGTAGCGTTTTCAATCGCCACCAGAAAAGAGCCTTTCGGGCTGCTTGCGGCTGTGTCTCCAACTGCCATTTAAAACGCTCCTCTCTGCTAGGTAAGCCCAGCAGAGGGGCCCGTTCCCCGGGCCCTCTTTTCCCTTATCCCCGGGCCCTCTTTTCCCTTATCCCTGGGTGCTGCTTGACAGCGGTGCCCAGGAGCGAGGGGGGATGAGGGAAGGGGGAACGAGAACTCGCGGGGAAAAACCCTGTCACAGCCGCCGCCGCACTTCCTAGCAAGGGTGGGTTAAACCCACTTGGGAGGGGGGGCAGGCGGCAGACACCGGCACCGCTGTGTGTCTCCACTTGGGGCTCGGGGAGGAGGAGGCACACGGCAGCAGGCAGGATCCAGGTGCTCGGGCTCACTTCCCCGAGAGGAAGCAAGGCCAGGTGGCTGGTTCCCCTGCCGCGTGCCACCCCCCAAGTCCCAAACAGGGATTGAGTGGGCAGCACGCAGCGGACCCCGGCGGCATCCCCGTGTGCTCCTGCTGCTGCAGGGCATAGGCAGGAGCGTGCAGGGAAGCCGGTGACTGCCGCACCAAGTGCCTCTTGGGAAATTGGCCAGCTGTCGTCAGGCAGAGCCCCTTGTCCAGGGCAGCAGCCCTTGTTTGTTTGCCGCTCTGGCCAAGGGGCTCTGAGCCTTTTGGGCTTGAAAGGGGGTTACTGTGTCGTCCGGATTCAGACGACACGCTAAACCTACTAGGGATTTCTTAACCCTACAACGAGCCATGGCTTAGCAGGGTGATTTATAAACCACCCCAGGTTGGCTTATAAACCACCCTGTGGGGTTCAGACCACATGCCAAGCCACTCTGCCGCTTAGGCTGCAGAAGCTTAGCGTACCGTGCGAACCCAGTCGATGGCTGGGTTCGCATGTCACTTTACGCCCAGAGAGGCTCTGAGGACTCTATGGCAGTGTTCTCCAACCGTGGGTCGCCAGATGTTTTTGGCCTACAACTCCCAGCATGCCCCAGCCAGCTATGCTGGCTGGGGCATGCTGGGAGTTGTAGGCCAAAAACATCTGGCGACCCACGGTTGGAGAACACTGCTCTATGGGCTTAAAGCTGCCCCAGTTGTGCCCAACTAATGGTCAGGCACAGCAGGGGCCCGGAGTCACTGCCTCTCCCCTCTTCCTCCCTCAGTCCTCCCGTCGGTATCCCAGGGGACACTGCAGGGGCACTGAGGGGGGAGGAGTGGGGATGACGGCCGCCCAAGAGTGCCCAAGGGGCACTTTGGGGCAGCTGTCAGAGGTCCGTTGCCCTTGCTCCATGGGGCTGCCACTCCGCTGATTTGCTGCCCCGCTGAGCAAGGGCAACGAGCCCTGTGGCGCTGCGTTTCCTCGAGAGGAAATGCAGTGCCACAGGGCTCGCCCCCGGGCCCTTCCTTGATGCGGCTGCCGCTCAGCTGAGCAGTGCCTGCGCTGAGAAGGGTTGCTCCCCCCCTCCCTGGCTTGCCCCCCTGCACTTGGTTGTTACAATGCCTGCAGGCGCTGCAGCAAGCGGGAGCAGGGGGTGAGACAGGTGGTGGCACGGCGCCCCCCCAGGAAGGGCGGTTTTAACCCACCTTTCCTGAGGAGTGCTGCCACTGCCGCAGCCCAGTTTGCCCCCCCCCTGTTCCCGCTCGTTGTGGCGCCCGCGGGCTCTGCAACTGACAGGAACAGGAGGCGAGCTGGGCAGTGAGCGGGGTTGGCTGCGCAGCATGTTGTGCGAACCCAGCCGGTGCGTATGAAGAGCCAAATAAGTGCTTGGCACTGTTACGTGGATTCCTAATGGATGGTGACTGAGGCTGCTCCTGCCTACCAAAGGATTTAAAATCCTCTGCCATTTTTAATATGCTTCGGCTGTTGGGCGGATGATGATGATGATGATGATGATGATGATGATGATGATGATTATTATTATAAAAATAAAATATTTTTATTTAAAATAAAAAAAATAAAATATAAAATAATAAAAAGAGCCAGTGTGGCGTAGTGGTGAGAGTGTTGGACTGGGACTCGGGAGATCTGGGTTCTATTCCCCGTTTGGCCATGAAACTCACTGGGTGACTTTGGGCCAGTCACTGACTCTCAGCCTAACCTACCTCACAGGGTTGTTGTGAGGATAAAATGGAGAGAAGGTGGAGGATTATGTAAGCCACCTTGGGTTCCTTGCAGGAAAAAAGGCGGTGTATAAATATAATAAATATATTATTATTATTATTATTATTATTATTATCCTCTCCCCCTCACCCCGCCACGCACACATCCCATTTCTTTTCTTCGGAGGCTGCCCAATCAGCCTTTCCAGCAGAAGAGCACACACCTCTCTTGGAAAACTAACCCCGTGCCCAGCTACTCTGCCTTGCAGCAGGGGCTCAATTGTCCCCTTTCCGTTCCAGGGGATGGGAATCTCCCTAGCTTTGACTTGCATTGGAACAGCACTAATTGGACAATGGCACGACTGACTCCCCTAGCAAAAGAAAGGGACCTTCATTTGCAGACACGCAGGCGTCCTGATCTGACTTTGGTGGAATTTCCTCCCCAGTGCCAAATACCGTAATTGGTTGAGTAAGTGCAAGCAAAACCTGTTCCTGAGACTTCCGAAGAGAACTTTTATAAAGGGCCAGAAGTCCCTCACTACAGCATCCTGTCTCTATCCGGAGCAGTTCTCAATGTCCCAATAAAACAAAGAGTGGGGATATCAGAATGCTATTTTTAGGTTTCCTTTGAGATGCTTGAAACTATGTTAGGTTCTCCTGAATATATCTTTCTTTTGTTTAGCGGTGTTTGTTTTGGACCTGGACCGCTAAAAAGCTCTGAACAGCCTCAAACACTTGGAATATGCTACAGTTCATACAGTGCACAGGCAAAATAGGCAATGGGTTGGAGACTTGTGCTGAGCCAAAACTGGAGGTGGGAGTGCATTTTGTGTACGATTTTGCCCCCTGGAAAAAGTGCTGCACTTCTCAATGATGGGGAAGGGGCTTGAAAGGGCACAGAAATGTTTGTGAAATTTTGTGGGAGGAGGTGGGTGGGAGGGAATGTATCCCTGTTTCCAAGACAATCAGGAGACATTCTGGGTTGGATCCAGACTTAGTCATACTTAGATTAGACCCACTGAAATCCATGAGACTTAATAATTTAGCCATGACTAACTTAAGTGCAATTGATTTCAGTGGGCCAACTGTAAATATGACTAAGTCTGTATCCAACTCTCTGTGTCTTCCTGCATTGTGGTGGTTTTACTGCCTGTGGCTCATGCTGGCTCAGCTTGTCTGAGTGTGGAAAGCTAAGCAGGGTCAGGCGTGGTTGTTACTTGGATGGGAGACCCCGCCTCTAGTTTCCTGCATTGAGCAGGGGGTTGGACTCGATAGCCTTGTAGGCGCCTTCCAACTCTATGATCTATGAAATCTATGAAGATAGAGTGTGTTGGCCTCAGCATTGGGAATACATTCCCTCACACCAGTGGTAGGCAGACTTCAGGCTTCTGGGATCCACTTCATTTTTTACCAGAACCAGATGCAAAAGGCATACACTTTGAATTAAAGAACTCTGAGCCCAGGAACCAGAAAACTGCGCTCACAGTCCTTTGACACAAAAATCCACCCCTGGGGTCTCTCTCACACACTGAACTTTATTCATTTCAGCAGTATAATTTGGGGGAGTCATTTTGTTGTTCCCTTTGTTAAACAAATGGGAGTCAGAAATCTTTGCCAATGTCCTTCAAATCGTCCAGTAGATCTACATTCTGACAACCACTGCCTCACACCATGGGTGTTTCCAGATGAAGTTTTATTGTACAATCAAATTTCCTCATTCGTGGAATTCTGTGGGGGGTCCACATGATGTTGCCTTACATTTGTAACTTGTGTTTTCCTGCTACTACTTTTGCCTTTTTTTCTTACCAGAAAAAAAATCTATTAGAAAGAAGACAGGAGAGCTGCACGATGCCTTTTGATGGTTAGCACCAGGAGCTCTCTGTCTGGAAGCATCCTGTAAAAGAGGGCAAGCCAGCCTGTGATGGTACTATGACATCATCATGTTCCCTACATGATCCCTGATTGGCTAAGATCTAGAGATGTGAAGACCCAGGGGGGGAAATGGAAAAATCTGGGGGGGAAACAAACGTGTTCCCCCCCCCCATTTTTCCATTTTTTCCCCAAGCCTTCACATCTCTACTAAGATCATGCAGTGAAAGGAAAAGACTTACAACACATCAAAATGAAAATGGCACCAATCTACGGCAGCAGACTGGGGAAACAGCGCCTATGAACAGGCGCAAAACCCCGTGCCGTTTGGGAGGCAGAAAACATGGTACGTTTTAAACGCCTCCTGAAAACACATGTGTTCACTCAGGCTTTCTCTGGCTTGTCATATAATGAATTGGTCATATGCTGCTCCATCTTCCCGTTCCTTGTATTGCTTTGTACTGTTATTGTAACTGAAATGGTTTCCAATAGTGTATTTAACGGTGATTTTTAATAGATGTCAACCACTTAGGGCACAATCTGACCTGAACTTGGAGGATTACAGGCATTCTGTGGGAGGCAGGAGGAGCATGGAGGCGAAGGTCACCTCCACGTTCCTCCCAGCCTGCAACTCAGCTAGACATCAGCCGTCTAGCTGAGGGGCTTTGGAGTGGGAGGGAAGGCGGCTGGAGCACCGCTAGGACACCTTGTACCTTGGTGGCGCCTGTCTCCTCCCCTCCTGCCTGGAATGCCCCCTAAACCCCATCTCCGAGGTCATTCTTGCAGCCTCGGAGACACAGCAGGCACGGTTCTTTCTGCACTGGCCTGGGGTGGCGGCGGCGGCAGTGGCACTCTAAGCATGGAGACTCAGCTACGAGGTTGGAGCTCTTTTCCGACCTCGTAGCCGGGTCTCCTTAAAATCCTATGGCCTAGGATTTTAAGCGGCCATAGGATTGCGCTGCTCGAGATGTTACACTAAGCGGTATATGAGTGGAGAGGACATTTCAGTCCCCTCCAAAGAATATCTTTCACTCAGAATTTTTTCACAGAACAGTCAGCACAGTGCCACCGGAAAGTCACCTACATGTAATACAACAAGCATACAGATGTCTGCATTGGCCAAATCTTAACTATTTGTAGACAGTTAAGGTAAAACCAGGCCCCCTTTACCTCAGTGAACAAAAGCGTCTGGGAAGGGGGGAGAGGCGGGCTCCTTACTGAAATATTCACATGGATTGTCCAATGTGGGAGGATGCACTCCACCCTTTATTTATTTATTTATTATATTTATTATTTATTTATTATATTTATACCCCACCTTTTTTCCTGCAAAGAACCCAAGGCGGCTTACATAAATCTTCCTCCTCCTCTCCACTTTATCCTCACAACAACCCTGTGAGGTAGGTTAGGGGCTGAGAGCCAGTGACTGGCCCAAAGTCACCCAGTGAGTTTCATGGCTGAGCGGGGAGTAGCACCCGGATCTCCCGAGTCCCAGTCCAACACTCTCACCACTACGCCACACTGGCTCCCTTTAAAGGCTCCCACACTGGATCCCTTTAAAGAGGGATCTATTTCTGTTCCTTGCTCACCAGGGTGGGCCAAAGACATTTTGCTGCCTGAAGCGGAGCCCAAATACATGTTTCCCCCCTGCCTGAATTAGGTTGTTTCATAGGCCCTGTTCCTCACTGAACTCATCACTTCTCACAGAGAAAGAGTGTTATGGAGTTACCGGTAAATAGGATTTGTTAAACTGAAGTACATTTTTTAAAAAATCCAAATTAGTAAGCCTGCAAGCTTTAATCAGTAAATTTAACAACTGAAGTGTTAGTTGTTTAATTGGTGATGGAAAATTTTTAAAAGCAGGGCTGAGAATTAAATTCACACTTGGATTTTTGAGGCTATTTTAGTTCTTGTGGTGTTACCGTCATGCAGAATGAAGAAGGATATTTTTTTTTAAAGATGGTCTTTCCTTCATTAAAATGTAAATTCTCACACTTCTTTCAGACTCTCAAATATTTCAATATCCTTAAAAGAGCAATATGAAATGATACGGATTTTGGCAATGTAGTTTAAATTTAACCTATTTATTTTTTATTTATTTATTTTATTATATTTGTTAATTGCCCATCTGGCCGGTCAATTGTTTGATTAATCAGTTAAAAGACAGAAGATTAATTGAACCAAAGATTATTTTCAATGCTTGACTGCTATATAACTTCATCTGTTTAGCCAATTCTTGCATGGAAACCAGAAAAGACTTCGCTGTTTGTTTCTGGATGTTATCACATTTTGAAAAAAACGTCTCTGGCCCCCTCGTTTTTGGGATTGGGAAACAGGTGAAAAAGTTATGAATCCCGTCTGACCTCTGCCAAGGGCTTTACCTTTTTAAAATAAACTGCCAGAGTGGGGGCAGGGAGGCAAACATACTCCGCGATTAAAGGGATAATCTGATAAAACAACAGACAAGTCATGGGGCGAGTTTGAAAAGCAGCCAGTCTTTCTCAAAGGCATTAAGCTTCTGGCTCCTGACTTTCTGTCCCCAGGATCCCGTTCCAGTATAGCCCTTTGTCTTGTATTAAAGAGGAATTTAATGTGATTGAAGACCAAGGGGAAGTCATGGAAAAATGCAGGCAGAAATAAATTCGCTCCACAGGCTTGGGGTGTGTGTGTGATGGAGATTGGGGGGGGGGGGGGAGTTCGCAAGCCAGATTTTTGCTAGGAGTACTTTTTGTTTGAGTAAATTCCAAGGTCTCTTACGGCAGCAGAACTGTTTGCCTGATTGCAGTGTGCAGGCAAAAGGCATACAATGAAGCAATGGAGAGCTACTGAATTGTAATCCACTGACCTTGATGTGTGTCCTCTCTTCCCTCCGCCCCCCCCCCCCGTAGTACTACTGAATGAATGGGGGAGCTGGAAGGATTCCCAAGAGCCCTCGGTCCTGGTTTGCTCCCCTTCAGTTCAGTGTGCAAATAATTTATTCATGCATCTAGGACAGTGTTCTCCAACCTTGGGTCCCCAGATGTTTTTGGCCTACAACGCCCAGCATTGCCCCAGCCAGCAAAGCTGGCTGGGGCATGCTGGGCGTTGTAGGCCAAAAACATCTGGGGACCCAAGGTTGGAGAACACTGATCTAGGATGCTTCCAGGCAGACAGAGGGCTCCTAGTGCTACCAATGAGAAGGCCTCGTACAGCTATTCTGTCTTTTCCTCTTTTCTGCGATAAGAAAAAAAAAAGACTGAAGAAGCAGTGGGAAAACACAGGGGGCTTATGAGCTGAACCCAATGTCTGGACCTCCCGTAAAATTCCGTGAATGAAGCAGGGCAACGGTGCGATAAAAGCCTCATCTGGAAGCCGCCCACTTCAAACGGTGCCCCTTCAAATCTCGTGTTAGCCCTCGTGTCCCGTGTGTGTTCCAATTCAAAGGCGGCAGAGTGATCTTCAGGCCGCACAGACGGCGAGAGCGGGTCTCCTTTATTTTATTTGGCCCTCTTCTTTTACAGCTACTCCACGCACAGAAATGTAGCCAGTGAAGCTTCTCCTAGCGTGGATTTAGGTGACAGAAAAAGTGTCAGATGCTGAATTTGAATGTCTGGCTTGTTGTTAAAAGCACAGGAGGGGGTAGTCTTGCTACTGGCGAGGCTGGGGGGGCCTGTGTGCTGCTGTCCTCCGCCCCCCCATTAAACAGTTTGTATGATGTGAGTTCTACAGCACACAAGGGGGGAGGGGGGTCCCAGCCCTCCCACCATTGCTGAAACTGGCACGGTGGCTGCTGGAGAGGGGCGTGTGAAATTCACAAGGGGCGTCTTCATTCTTTGCCTTTGTCGACTCACTAATCGACACTTATATTTCCCCCGCATTAAAATTGGAGGCACACTCAACTCTTAACACTCCCCAAAGACCGATTTGTCAGAGTGTGTCCGAGTGAGACTTACTTGCCTTCAACAGTGCCCCCACCCTCTTGTATTTCTGAATGAATCACTTGATCTGAGTATGCTTCCAGATTGGGAAGGGACAAGCCCAGGAAAGCGGGTCGTTCGCAGGCCCAGCAGCACCAGGGTTGGCACTGTCGGGCAGTTGTCAGCGGCCCCAGGCTTTCAGGAAGCTCCACGGCTTCCCCTGCCGCTGACTCAAAGCGCCGGCGACGGTGCTCCCCTCAGTGCTGGAGCCTGGGTGGCTGTGGCTGGTGCCTGCCATTTCAATTCCCCCAGAATGCCTCTGGGGCCCCAACATATGGTTGCTCCAGAGCAGTGTTCTCCAACCTTGTGCTGGCTGGAGCATGCTGGGAGTTGTAGGCCAAAAACATCTGGGGACCCAAGGTTGGAGAACACTGCTCCAGAACGAAGCATTCTGGGCAATTTAAATGGGCAGCAGCACTGATTGGGGGCGCTGGTCATGCCCCTGCCTGCCGCCGCCAAGATGAGCTAAGGGGAGGGCACTGCTGCTGCTACTTAGGGAGGGGCGCTGACAGCCTTGCCAAACCCGGCCCTGGTCCTGTGGCCTGTGATGAGGGTGGGCCTCTGTCAGGAGTGATCGAATGCCCCAGTGCAGATATGAGGCAGAATGACCTGCACCAGCAAAGGCTGATGGTGACAGGCAACCTGGGAGCAGTGATTCATGCGGACAGATGCCATGGGAAGCCATCTGGGAAGGCAGATAATTCTACTATTGGGGAGTATACAGTCATCTTCATTGCTAAGACCAAGGCAGAATTACTCAGCCAAGCAAAGGCTGGTAGAAGGAAACAACCCCAGAGCAGTGACTCATGCAGAGACACAGCGGGCAGCCTCTCCTGTGAGCAAGTACTTTGGGCTCTCAGGAGCTTTCAGTTGTTTAATTTATTATTTTTTCCCACAGCTCACTGGGATGCCCCTGGAACACAGTTTGGGCATCCCTGGGCTAATTAGTTTCAACTCCCCTGGGAGTTCCCTCTTTGCAGGCCGAGTAGTGCTGTTAAGGCAGGGCTCTCCAACCTTGGGTCCCCAGATGTTGCTGGCCTACAGCTCCCAGCACACCCAGCCAGCATGGCTAATGGCAAGGGATTCTGGGAGCTGTAGTCCAGCAACATCTGGGGACCCAAGGTTGGAGAGCCCTGTGTTAAGGCCACAACATGGCACAGAGAGCTGTGTCGCTCTTCATCAGGGCTGTCACCAGCACAATCCAGTTGGTGCCCCTGACGTTGACGCAACCATCCTGAGACAGCAGCACCAAATCACAGTGGCCAGCCACGCTAGCCAGAGAAAGAAACTGCATTTCCCCCAGCATGTTGAGGGGAATGCCTGAAGGTTGAACGATGAGGAAATGCAATATTCCCCGAACAGAGCTGCTTCCTGGAAGGAAAGACATTTGGATCCCATCCACTGATTGTACCAGAGCTTGAGGTTTTATTGCCATGTAAACAGATTGTCTTGAACTGTTCTAAACCTCTGTTAGGAGAAGCAGTAGCCAGTGTGGCGTAGTGGTGAGAGTGTTGGGCTGGGACTCGGGAGATCTGGGTTCTATTCCCCGCGCGGCCATGAAACTCACTGGGTGACTTTGGGCCAGTCACGGACTCTCAGCCTAACCTACCTCACAGGGTTGTTGTGAGGGTTAAATGGAGAGGAGGAGGAGGATTATGTAAGCCACCTTGGGTTCCTTGCAGGAAAAAAGGCGGGGTATAAATATAATAAATAAATAAATAAATAAATAAATTCTGCGACTCCTGACTGTAGATACTTGGGGGGTGGGGGTGGCTGTGAAGGCCAAGTAGTGAGGGGCAAGCACCCTACATCTTCCTCAGCCAGCATGCACATGTGCAGAGTAAAAATGCACACTTTTTTTTTGTCATTATGTAACCTATGCCCCGAAATATGATAGTGCAGTGGTTTTCAGAGTGTATTCTGGGGAAAAACAGGGTTCCTTAGAATCATATCATTGTATCCTCAATGAGATCAGTGTTGGGGAACAAGCTTCCCAGAAGGACATGGCTGCCCATCTTCTCTGTACAATGTACAAATTACCGTAAGCCTTTCCCAAAGCCTTTCCCCACCTGGTGTCCTTCAGATGTGTTGGACTACACATTCCTGAAATCTCAGCAAGCATGGCCAATGGTTGGCTAGATTGGCCACTGGGAAATCTGGGAGTTGTGGTCCAACACATCTGGTGGGCACCAGGTTGGGGAAGGCTGTTCTAGGAGGGTCTGCTTCCAGTTCACATGCAGTGATGGCGGGTTCATCGGATCTGGCCAGTGCCCCACATGAACCAATTATGTGTTCTAGAGCAGTGTTCTCCAACCTTGGGTCCCCAGCTGTTTTTGGCCTACAACTCCCAGCATGCCCCAGCCAGCTATGCTGGGAGTTGTAGGCCAAAAACAGCTGGGGATCCAAGGTTGGAGAACACTGCTCTAGAGCATGTCTCAGATTCCTCTGTAGACGTGGCAGATGAGTTGATGAGAAATGGGTTCCTTGATCAAACGTTTTGAAAATCACTCATTCTGTGACGGAGGAAAATCTGCACACCCTTGACCCCCAAGTTCCCCCCAACGCACACACGGTAGTGCAGGGATGGGCTCCCCTCCTCAAGCCTCTCCTCTAGAGACTGCCGGGGGGGCTTGGAGAGGAGGCGGAGACAGAAATCCCCACCAGGATGTCCCCACTCACCCTCCCAAATGGGAGGGAGGGAGTGGCATGCAGGGGAATCCACACTATCTCTGATTGGATTCCCCTTCCCTAGTGTGCTGCTTGCTCTTCCACTTGGGGGGGTGTGGGTGTGTGTGCATGGTGCACGAAGTGCTTCCCTCGCCTCGGGCTCGGCTGGAGAATCGCTCCTCTCCTGGCACCCTGGCCGGCTCAGCTTTGGTGCACTCGTGCTTTCCTGCTGGCATGCACACTAAAGCTGAGCTGGCTTGGCCTGGCCTCCCCAATGGGGGAAGGTGAGGGGCAGGCAAAGCTGCCCTGTCCGAGGCGCTAGGTGGGTCATCCAGCTGGGGGAGAGCCCATGCCTACTGCTTCAGCCCCCTGACATCATTTGGCCCTTGAAGGACTTGGTGGTGGTTGGGTCACCTGCCCCCTCCCCCCACTCAAAAGTAGCTCCCCACCCCGGCCATACAGCATTCTTTAGCCCACTTCTTCACTACAAACATATATCTGCTTTTATACCAGATTAACACTCATGGCTTCCCCCAAAGAATCCTGGGAACTGTAGTTTGGTTAGGGCTTCTGAGCATTCTCTATTAGAGGACTCTGCCCCCCCCCGCCCCCGAACTACAGTTCCCAGGATTCTTGGGGGAGAAGAAATACTTGTTAAACCAGTTTAGGTGTGCAGCGTAAGATATGTCCTTATAGCTTCTTTCACTCAACTTCCTTTTCACCCCACCTTCCACTCCTGGTTATAATCCATGATACTGACCTGGTATGGGGTTGCTTCATCTTCTGTAATGAGCAGGGTGGGCGGGTGGAATATGTGAAACAAGAAGAAAAGATGACACGGTCAGTTTAAAAAGAAGAGTGTGAAGAACTGTTCTTATTCTAGGACAGTGTTCTCCAACCTTGGGTCCCCAGATGTTTTGGGCCTACAACTCCCAGCATGCCCCAGCCAACGACGCTGGCTGGGGCATGCTGGGAGTTGTAGGCCCAAAACATCTGGGGACCCAAGGTTGGAGAACACTGTTCTAGGACATGTGTGATCCCATGGATTAAACTCATGTCTCGTGGATGTCTCGTAACCAGGGCTTTTTTTCTGGTGGAACTCACCGGAACTGAGTTCCAGCACCTTTTCTTCTATTAATTGCATTACAATTTAATCGCCATCTACTCCCGAGGAAATGTAATCCAAGAGTTCCGGTACCTTTTTCTCCAGAAAAAAAGCACTGCTCGTAACACACTTGTGTTGGTGGCACAGAGGCCCAATTCATACACTCAAGCAGCTGGACAAGTGGCCACGTGGAGGAACACAACGCAGCAAGGTATTTGTGTGAATGGCTCCATGCTTGGCTGATTTTAACGATGCCTGGGCAAACCATAAAAAAGTGGGACTGGAGTTCATTGTAAGGTAGCCTTTGCAGAGGACAAGCCTCTATTTCAGGGCTCTCCCAACCTTGGGTCCCCAGATGTTGCTGGACTACAGCTCCCAGAATCCCTTGCCATGAGCCATGCTGGCTGGGTATGCTGGGAGCTGTAAGGCCAGCAACATCTGGGGACCCAAGGTTGGAGAGCCCTGCTCTATTTGAAGGGCTTCCCAGTCCACGTCTGGTTTAAAGAAAAGGAACCATAAGAAGGAAGAGTAGCAGGGGTCTTGAATTGCCCATCATCAGCAGTTAGCACTTGGCCAGCGGACAGCATGCACTGCATTTCTATTTAAATTATAGCAATTATTTATACATTGGCATCTATGCCTACACATTAACATACAGTAATACCTTGGATTGCAAGCATAATTCGTTCCGGAACCGTGCTTGTAATCCAGAACACTCTTATATCAAAGCGAGTCTCTGGCGGGCGTGAGCGGGGCCGATTTCGACCCGCTACATCCCGGGTGAGATTAAAGGAAGGGGATGGTGCCTCCAGGTCAGAAGTCCGCTGACCCCTATCGTTTTGGAAATGAAGTACGACCTTTGCTCCCACTTGCCACCAGGGGTATGCTTTCAAAGGAAGTCCTGTTCCTTCTGTTAGGCTGGACACTGACCTGTGCACACTGATCGCTCCATTCCTCAGTGGACCCTGTGCCGAATAGCTAAGCACGGAGGCAGCTGCTCTCACCCTATGCATAATGGGTTTAACCGGGAATTGCTGAACAGGAGAAAACTCTCCAGCCTGGTTCATTAATTCAAGTAGCTGAGTGGGTGTTACTTGAACACAACAGTAGGGAGCCAATTCCGTGCAGAAACGGCTCACTGTAGAGCCTTGGGAGATTTTAACTGTGGCTATCCACTAGGGTGGGCACTAATGCATCTGCAAAAAAAGAGGATAAAAGATGATGTGGATTGGCATGAAATGTGTGTACCTTGGATTGCAAGTAACTTGGTCTGAGAGCGTTTTGCAAGACAAGCAAATTTTTAAAATAAATTTTGACTTGATAAAGAAGCGATGTCTTCCAATACAAGTAGTGCAAGCGGGGAACATGATCACATCTTTCGGGAAAAGCTCACACATTCTCAAGCTTGCAACTGCATTCCCAAAATGCATCCTTTTTTCAAAAATTCGCACTTTCAAATGCGCATTTCCCAAAAGGAATGCATTTTCACGCTTTAATCAATGGGGGAAAGTATGTATTTGGGTGCATGCTTGGAAAAAATGTGTTTTTCTCCTGTTCAAAAATGCACCTTTCCTGTTAGAACCCCCCCCCCACACACACACACACATGACACACACACACGCACACACTGGTGTTTGGGAGCATGAACAAGGCAAAACGAGCATCAAGGTGGGAAAAGAAGAGCCTTGATGAGCTTAAACATCATTCATTCGCCCCACCATGATTTTTTAGATCAGGTGAGAGTGGAGTTAGAACAAAGAGAGGATGCAGAAAGGATTTCTCAGTGGTCGCTCCTGAGTTCTGGAACCTCATCCTTCTGCAGCTTACCAAAGACCCAGGCATCTTCCTGGACCTCTCTCAGACCTTTGGCTTGAGAAAATGTTTAACTGGCAGGGATAAACAAGATAGTGGGCGTCAGGAACATATTTTAATTCAGTCGTCTCGTTTTCTAAACATTATGTTTACGGTATATATCTGTAGCTTTTCCCCCTGACCTGGTTGTTTGCCACTCTGATCCTCCTTGGATAAAGAAGTCTCCCCAAAGTGAGATCCAGAGAGAGAGAGAGAAAGAGAGCGAGAGAGAGAGCGTGCGTGTTTAAACTTAGGCTGGCCATGTGTCCTACTTTACAAACTATTTGAAGGCCCGCCCAGTCCAAATCTGGTTTAAAGATCAAGAACCCTAAGAAGAGAGTGCAGAGACCTTGATGTTGCCCATCAGCAGCTCCTGGACAGCAAACTTCCAAATCTACATCTTTATGTATCAATTAATACATTTTATGTGCACATTTTATGCAAATCTGTATCCCCTTTTGCCCTCTTTTGGGGTGATGTGTAGGTGGCCATCCTAAATTAGGCATACACTGCATTGACCGCTAGTATCAGTCGTGAAGCCTAGAAGTGGGAAAGGGGGGTGGCCACTGGCTGGGGCATGCTGGGAGTTGTAGGCCAAAAACATCTGGGGACCCAAGGTGGGAGAACACTGAGCTAAATCAAGGTACATGGGATGCGTGGAAGGAAGTGGCAAGGAACAGAGGCATGTTCACATACCTCCGAAAGAAGCCTGCTTAACATTTTGAGACTGCTGCACTCAGAACACAGGAGGTTCGGAGAGGCAGCTTTGCATCTTTCCCCAGGAAGTTCTGGGAGAAAACCCGAGAGGTTTATTTCTGAAGGAGGTTTCTCATTCTCAGGGCTGCAAAGCCAGGGTCGGGAATAAGAAAGCAGCATGTCTGAAAGCCTCAGGCAGAACCACGTGAAATGCTGCATTTCCTGACCCGGATAGAAAAGCCTCTCTCTCTCTGCATGAAACCCTGAAGAGCGGCTGCCAGTCAGTGCAGAAAACACAGTGCTGGATGGACTTGGTTTAAGGCAGCTTCTTTGTTCTAGCTGCTCCTTTCCATCAGCCCTGAGTAGTCGCAACCATTTGTGGAGTTAAAAAGTAGAACTTCTAGAGTACACATAACGGCATCTGGGAATGCATTAACACACCCAAAGGTCTCATTTCAGAAACTAAGCCATTGTGTTCCTCAATGCATGCTATGAGAAACTACTTTCACAGTTCAACCCTGAGATCTGAAACATAAGCCAGCCACTGGCAAATTTCAGCTGAAACAAAGTGAAGAAAGCAGTTCATCCACTGTTCTGACTGTGAAAGTTTCCTGGCCACATAAACATAGTTGGAGGATGTGTTATGGAACGTTCCTTGGAAGGGAACCAGTCCGTGGAATAGGTAGATTTTGTCCTACATACGCCATGCCTATCCCCCCCCCCCCTGTAAGACAGGAGGGCCATTGTCTAGAAAAGAGCTGCCAAGGGTGGGGACACTGTCCACCTTTAACAAGAGATGCCCAGGAAAAGAGCCGACTTCCCAGCTATTGGGACTAAAACTTGAAAATGAAAAAAAGCACCAAAGATGAGCTCCTTAGCAAGGAGGTGAAATGAGGCTTGTGGATAAGAGGGAAGCAATTGGCAACAGTCTCTGCCCCTCTGTGCACAATAAAAGGGATTTTTCTCCTCTATGCTTTTCTTACCAAAGTGGAAATGCTTCATCTATGCCTCTTTAGTTGTTTAGTATCAGCACAATCATACATGTCTACTCAAAATAAAGTCCCACTGAGTTCAGTGGGGTTTACTCCCAGGAAACTGGGTATATAGGATGACACTTTAAATATCAGGGTGTTTTTTAAGGGGTCAGCGTAATGGAGCAGCTAAGAGGATGAGCTGGGAAGGCTCCCAGTTTAAAGCTCACCTGAGCTGCACACTCCCCAGGCAAAGTGCATCACCCCCAGCTTCAGCCTTCCACCCCATCTGCAGTATGGGGATTATACTACCAGCCAACCTTACAAGGTTGTTGTAAGGGTTACTGACATATGAAGCACTTTGAAATGTTCTATATAAATCCCATTATAAAACAAATATAGAAAACAACCTTAGAAACCTAGATATAGGAATCAGAAGAAGGAAGGCTGTTCAGCTTCTCACAAGAAAATATTTTTTAGAAACCTCTTTTTATCTCAAGTAAAAAATAAAAATGCTTTTTTTGTGTGTGTGTGTGGAGCAAAGTAAGTAGCCACTGCTAGCCAGACCAGAGTAGACAATATTGGCCTAGATGGGTCAATGTTCTGGCTTGGCGTAAGGCAGGTTCCAATGTTCACACCTGTTCAGGTGCTGCGATCTTTGCTTGGGTCATCTTGATGGGATTCCCGCCCACACACCAAGCCCTCTGCCCCTCCCTGTTCAGAACAATCGAGACTCACCAGGGGATGAAGTTTCTGACAGCTGGAACAGCAAGGCCGGTGTTGGTCTTCGCCGACGGATCTGGAACGGGAATCATAAGGAGCGTCTGTTTAGCTTCACACAAGAAGAGGTGTATGGGGGTGGGTAATGCATATATTTTTGGGACTGGATCCTGAGACACCCTCCCTCCATCCCTGCCAGTTTTGCCTGTAGAACCATGTTCTCCAACCTTGGCGTCCCCAGATGTTTTGGGCCTACAACTCCCAGCATGCCCCAGCCAGCTGGCTGGGGCATGCTGGGCGTTGTAGGCCAAAAACATCTGGGGACCCAAGGTTGGAGAACACTGCTGTAGAAATTCACAGCCCAACTACTGCAACGTATTCCTCTATGCCAGGGCTCTCCCACCTTGGGCCCCCAGATGTTGCTGGCCTACAGCTCCCAGCATACCCAGCCAGCATGGCTAATGGCAAGGGATTCTGGGAGCTGTAGTCCAGCGACATCTGGGGACCCAAGGTTAGAGAGCCCTGGTCTATGCTATTCCTCCTTGTAGCATGTTTGGGAGCTGTGACTGGTGGCCACGTGTCGTACTTTATAGAGGTTAGTCCCCTATTTGAAGGGTTGTTAGAGGACAGTCCTCTGTTTGAAGGTGCCTGCTGTTTGAAGGGCTATTCTTACCAAGCCTAGTTTAAATACAAAGAATTATTAAGAAAGCAGGGGCCTTGAAGTTGCTATCAACAGTTGGCAGCAGACTGAGCAAGCACACAGGTACCCTGGTCACAGTCTTCCCCCACTACGGTGGTATGTCTTGCATTTCTATTTGAATCACAGTCATTATTTCTAAATTGCCATTGATGCATATATATTAGCACATGCAGGTGTTATGCAGATCCATTTCCTTTTGTGTCCTCTTTTTGGGGCGATGCATAAGTGGCCATCCTGGGGGTGGGCCACTGGAAACCTGTTGCACCAGAGCTCCAAAGCCCTTCAGTCTTGTGGGCACAACAAAAGGTGCTAGGTTTGGCCTGCCCTTCCTGTTTCTCCCTACAGGGCCAGCCCAACCATAAAGGCACCCATACAGGCTAAGCGAAAAGCACGTCAAACAAATCCTTTACAGGACCATCTTCCATCTGGTAACCTGTGTCCTCACTGTGGGAAGCTGTGTGGATCTAGAACTGGCCTCCACAGTCACTTACGGACCCATCGTTAGAGTCTACACAATTTTATACAATTTCCTCTTTTTATAATTTTCTTTTTGTAATTTTATCCTGGAAGACAATCTTACTCGATCACGAGTGATCGCCTACTACAGGCAAACTAGGCCAGTGTTCTCCAACCTTGGGTCCCCAGATGTTTTTGGCCTACAACTCCCAGCTACGCTGGCTGGGGCATGCTGGGAGTTGTAGGCCAAAAACATCTGGGGACCCAAGGTTGGAGAACACTGGGCAATCGCCCGGGGCCGGGGGCACCTCCCTCAGCTCAGCAGTGTCCTTGGAGAGCCCGTCTCTGCCTGCACTTTTGGAGGAGGCACTCATGGAGCTTAGCTGGCCGGCCAGTCTGTCCCGCATGCCAGGGGACATGACTGGGAGCCTGCGAGTCTCCATTGGCTGCCCGGAGGGGAGGAAAGGAAGCAAAGAAGCAACAAACATGGAACAATGAAAACGAGAAAATAGCACCCAGGTTAACTCTTCATAATTTAACGTGGGATTGTTACACCCCAGCTGCTCAGCATATGAGAAGACATTGGACAAAAGGGGGGGGGAGAGTTGGAGGGGCTTTAATTTGCCTAGAAGAGTTTTTTTAAAACACACACACACACACACACACACATGGCTTACGCTGGCTCAGCTTGTCTGAGCATGGAAAGCTAAGCAGGGTCAAGCCTGGTTATTACTTGGATGGGAGACCCCCTCCTCTAGTTTCCTGCATTGAGCAGGGGGCTGGACTCGATAGCCTTGTGGGCTCCTTCCAACTCTATGATCTATGAAACCCCAGGCCAGTCCTGCTCTTCTCTCCCTTTTGCTGGTTCCCCGTGCATAGCTCTTCCCTTCCTCCTTGCTGTCCGTCTTGTCTCCCTTCCCACACTGTCGAAAAGTAGCTTACACATGTCTTGCAGGTGGCTGTCCCCACCTTTTTTGCTTATGTTACTCTATAACAGGGGCATTGAACCTCTTTCGGCCCAAGGGCTGAATTCATTATCAGAAAAGCTCTCAGGGGCCACATTCTAGCGGCGGGTGGACCCGAAGCAAAATGGGCTGGGGCCAAAATAGAGAAATACCCCAAATACCAGCATAAGCATAAAATGGAGAGGAGGAGGAGGAGGAGGAGGAGGAGGAGGAGGAGGAGGAGGAGGAGGATTATGTAAGCCGCCTTACAGGAAAAAAGGCGGGGTATAAATATAATAAATAAATAAGCTCAAAGTTCTTCCTGTCAGTTCTTTCCTGGCTGGGGGAAAGGGGGTGGGGCCATGGAAAGGGGTGTGGCCATCTGGGGAGCCCCGGAGGCCTGGACTGGGACCCAGGTGGGCCGGATTTGGCCCTTGGGCTCACCAACCCTGCGCTATAAACTGCCGCGTACATTGATGGCAGCTGTAATGTCTTGGGCCTGACGTATCGCAGAAGCTGCTTTTCCTTCCCCCAGACAGTGCCTGGGCCAGTTCGTTCATCCGGCAGAACCAAGCGGAACTTAGGAAGCTGCCTTGTGCCTGGTCAGACGACTCGCCCATCTAGGCCAGGATTGTCTATTCTGACAACAGACAATTCTGGCAGCGGCCCTCTAGGGCAGTGTTCTCCCACCTTGGGTGCCCAGATGTTTTTGGCCTACAACTCCCAGCATGCCCCAGCCAGCGTAGCTTTGCACTAATTTGCATTGGCGCAAAGGGCACTGGCACATCAGCGCAAGTGTACACTATCACAAAATGTGCTGTTGCACAACTGTGCTAATCCACATTAGTTAATGTGGATTAGCACTACTTTGCATTAATTAATGTGGATTTGCGCAACTGCGATTAGCGCTAATGCAAATTAGCACAAGTAGTATGAACTTCTGGTTAAAAAAAAAAAAAATCTGATTCCGTCAATGAGTGGATGGTGGGATGAAAGACGCCCAACAATCCATGAAACACGTACAGAATGGATTTAACAAAATCCGTACATCCCCAAGTTGAGGAAAACAGTTTATGCATCTTTGTGGGTTTGGCTGCAGCTCTTTCTCTCTCTCTGTTGCTACCGATATGTCACAATTCCTTCCTCTACTCTAGTCCTTTCTTTCTTTCTTTCTCTCTCTCTCTCTCTCTCTCTGTATGTGTATGAATGTTGTTCAGTAGTCATAGTGTTGGCATTGATTCAGTTAAGTTCCACTGGTTTCAGTGGGAGAGCACATACATGCTTATCCACTCACACTTGTAACTGCATATTTTTGGCTCGATCATGTCTCTAGAAAAGAATAATAATCTCTGTTTCATGTCTAGTGTGCAAATTACATTCTTATTCTTAGGTTATGTGTATGTGTGTTTGAAATTTCAATCCTGAATCTAAGTAACTCAAATTCTGAAAAGTAGTCATCGTAAATGTGCATATATGTGTTTATTTTGTATAATGTATTATCTTCCGCAGGTCATGGGGAGGAGCAAAAAGCACGGGCGGCACTGGTGCCCTGCCTTTGACCACTGCAAATTCTGTGTAGCAACCATTTCAGAGATTCCATCAGCCTTCCTCAACCTGGCACCCTTTTTATGGCACTACTGCTCTGCCTCATTCCTGAAACTTTATGGGGGGTCCAGACAACATCATCTTCTACTCGTGACCCTCCTGTGTTTTCTTACTGCTTCTTCTGTTTTTTCCCCCCTTAATGCAGAAAATCTGTTTAATGAGAAAAAGACGGAAACTGCTGCACAATGCCTTCTAATTGCTAGTGCTATGAGCCCGCCTTCTGGAAGCACTATTTGTTGAAACAATGAACGCCAAGGTTTTCAAGGTGTAGATCTCTGCACTTAGTGTGAATGTCTGTGTATGCACAGTGGGAATGCAGAATTGCAGAAAGCACATAGGCAAGTGTGAAAAGCTGGATGTGAGAATTTGCATATAGGAATATTTTTAAAAAAGAGGATGAAGAGAGTTTGTACACATGCAGATTTTGGAAGGTTGGGTGTGCAGGTATGTGTACGTGCATGTTAGTGTGTAAATGCGCAGACATGTGTACAAGATGAATGTACAAGTGTGAACAATGCACATCTCCATGTGTATGTGCACCTAGGGGAAGGAAAGAAGGGTCTTAAATGTGTGACTGTGTTTTCCTGTCCGGGTTCAACAGTGCATTTTGGAGTGTTTTCACAGGTTTATTTGTGTGCATGTGTCAATGCTTATTTATTTAAATGCCAGTGTAAATATAGACACACATTATAGTGTCGTGTTTTTGAATGTATTTATTTATTTTTTAATTCATATTCCCACCCACATCAAACACGTTCCCAGGGTTGCTTACAAAAAGCTAAAAGTTACAATAAAACTAATTTTTTAAAAAAGAACATTCAAACACCACACTATAAAAGAGTTATGAATTACATGCATAGTACAATAGATGTGTTATACGAACATATAGACGCTTAATCTGATGGCTGGGAAAGAAGTTCCATTTATTTCCTCAAGTCTTACATCCCCCGGATGGGTTGGATGCCAGACTTGGTCATACTTCGAGTAAACCCATTGAAATCAACGGGGCTTAAATTAGTCACACGACTGTCTTAAGCCCCGTGGATTTCAACAGATCTACCCTAAACGTGACCAGGTCCGCGTCCAACAACCCCGGAGCGTTTCAGACTCCAACCGGGCTGCGCGCGCGCAGCGCCTCCGAGACGCCTGTTCGCCCGGCAAGCGGGAAGATGTCCCGTGGAGACGCTCGCAAGAAACCAGGCGCCCGCTCGGCTCCCTCGCACTTCGCGGCTCCTCGCCTGAGCCCCGAAACCCCCAGCCCGGCCGACCCGAGCTCTCCCCCCCCCCGCCCCGCGCGCTTACCATCTCCACGGCCCTGGGGTCCAGCTGGCTGGGGGGCGCCGGCACCGAGAACTGGATCTTCTTGCGCTCCTTGGGGTCCATGGCGGGGTCCGCCGCCGCCGCCCTGCCCTCCGCGCGGGGAAAAGTCTGCCGCTCTCGCTGCGCCTGCCTGCCCCGGAGAGAGAGAGAGAGACGCGCGCCCGGGCTCAGCTGCGGAGGGGCTGCCCGCTGCCAACTTCCCGCTCGGCGGAAGGCAACGGAGGCGGCTGAGCTCCCGCCTGGTGGCGGCTCCTGCTGCGAGAGGTAGGTAGAGATGGGGCGGGGGGGGAGGCAAGAGGAGGCGGGGGGGAGGGGAGGGGTTGGGGGGCGGGCTGGGGAGGGACGCTCGGCCTCTCCGGCGACGAGCGCCGCGGCTGAACGCGCTCCTTCTCCCCGGCTGGCTCGGTTGCCTCCTCCTCCTCTTCCTCGCGAACCCTCGCGTGCTTGGGGCCCTTTAAAAGGATGCCGGACACACACACAAGACGCCGCCTGCCCGCCTTCGCCCCCTTGGGAAGGAGCAGAGCCCCGGAGGGGCAGGCACGTCGCCAGGCGACTCGGAGGTGGCTTTCTGGGCGCGGATTCATTCAGCCAGCCCAGAACTTTTGGGCTGGTAGTGGGCACACACCCCTACCCGAAGTACCTGCTTCTCTTCAGGGTCAGGTTTCAGCCCCCCCCCCCCGGGGGCACATTCACTGGGTTCACACAACACCCTAAACCATGGTGGCTTATATATAAGCCGTGTTTGTTTCAGGGCGGCTTGTCATGTCTGAACCTAATAGCGTGGTTTGTTAACCACGCACAAGCCACTCTGGCCGGGTTCAGACAGCACAACCAGCCACCCTGAAACAAGCATGACTTATAAGCCTCCATGTGGCTTATTGTGTTGTGTGACCTACGAATGGCTGTTGAAAGACCTCTGAAATCCGACGAATGGCTGTTGAAAGACCTCTGAAATCCGGAGGAAGACGAGGTGACTGGGTTCAGACAACTTGATAACCGTGTCGTTGAACCATGGGTTGGTGTTGAACTGTGGGTTACTGTGTTGTCTGATCCCAGCCGAGATAACAAACCATGGGGAACAACCCACGGTTCACAACCCAGTAACAAACCATGGGTTCTCCTCATGGGTTGTTCGTGGTTGTTTGTGGTTAACAAGCCATGGCTTGTTAGCACAGCTGGGTTCAGACAACACAATTTCAACCACAACCCACAACACATTTCAACCACAACCCACAGTTCAGTGACAAGTACCCACACTCAACGCATTCTCAGCCCTTGAGTGTGAGCTATCATGTTGTTTAAACCCAGCCAAGATCTCTGAACATGTGCAGGGTCAGTGCCACAATCACAACCAGCCTCCATGTGTCTAGGGCAGTGTTCTCCAACCTTGGGTCCCCAGATGTCTGGGAGCTGTAGGCCAAAAACATCTGGGGACCCAAGGTTGGAGTACACTGGTCTAGGGGCTTCCAGGGTCAAGGGGGCTTGAGTCCTGGTGCATCTCTCCCTGGAAATGGAGCACCCAGCTGGGTGGGCGCAGGATCATCTGGCCATTGGCGACGTGAGGGCGGAAGTCGGGAAGGAGGATTTTAAAGCTAACAGAGGTATAAATGACCCAGTTGCAGGAGCAAAGCACCTGACTATGTTCAAGCCACAGCTGGGGTAGTAGGATGCATGTATTTAGGGTACTCCCCCCCCATTTCTGATGCCTCTGTTGTGGTGCATTTGTGCTGACCGAGAGGATTTTTGTCTTCCCTCAGCTCGCCACATTCCATACTTGGTTATCTGAATTGCCTGTGGCAGACAAAATAGCTTGAGTGGCAACCTGATGCCACCTGTATTGGTGAGCACTGAAGCAAATAGGCACACAGATTCAAGAGGGCTGCTCCAACAGCTGGATACAGGACTAAAGGGGAAAGAAAACAAAACAGAGGTAAACACACTGAGAAGAAGAGATAAAGGCTACAATCCTATAAACATTTCAAAGCCAATTCAGAGTGCTGGACTTACCCTATTAAGCCCTGAACCAAGTTATTTGAAAGACTGCTTTCACCCATACAATCTTGCTAATATGTTAAGATCTGCCTCTCGGGTCCTTCTTGAGTGCCCGCCATGAAGATCGGTCAGGTGGATGTGCTCAAGAGATAGGGCCTTTTTGGTCTGGTCATAGCCCCAAAACTGTAGAACTCTCTTTCTATTCACATTTATTATTTATTTATTTATTAGATTTATACCCTGCCTTTTTTTTTCTTGCAAGGAACCCCAGGCGGCTTACACAATCCTCCTCTTCCTCTCCATTTTATCCTCACAACAACCCTGTGAGGTAGGTTATTCACATGCAGCTTGCCACTTCAATGCTGCCTTTAATCTGGGGCTGCGATTAGTTTACCTATCTGAGAGCAACTTTTCAGTGGGGCTGTTCACATGACACAACAGGCCACTGTGAGGCTGTGATGCATCCGGGACGCACGTGGCCGCCATTTTGAAAATGCTGTCCCCGCTCGGGGGTTGTTGTGTCATACGAACCTGGCGGGCATGGATTTTGCAAAGGTTAAACAACCCTTGCATAGCCCACGGTCAGTTTTAGGAGTATTTTGTTGTGCTTTGTTAGGACAAATACATGATTTGGCATTTGGTCACCGACTCCATCTCTGCCTTCTATTTGGTTTCTTGGCCATATTGCTTGTCCTTGAGCCTCATCATTTTGTGTTCTATGAAAAAGGTTTTGGAGGAGAAAACTGTGGGTTAAAAATAATGGTTTTATGTTTGGGAGCTCTTTGCCTTGTACTTCGTTTCTGGGGCAAGTTACTTTTCTTTTAGCTTAATCACTCTGTCTTCTAGGAAATGGGTATTTTGTGACTGGCCATGCCATCCATGATGGCCATTTGTGAATGGGCAAGCCCCTCTCATGGGTGCCATTTTGTGAGAGTGCCCACAACACTCTGTCACAATTCCAAAATATGCCCACCAGCCCAAAAATGTTGGGGACCTCTACTAAAAATGAATGAATCAATCAATCTTTACTTGGGAGTCAGTCCCATTGAATGAAATGGGGCTTATACTTCCAATTGCATTGTAAATTAGCAGCATGTTGAAATATTGAACAATACAATTTTACGATTTCTTGTTCAAAACCAGCTTGGCGTACACTCTCCCCAAAGACACCCATTTTCAAAGGGTCCAGGAAAAATGTGAAAGTCACATTGTGTGTTAATCTCTCTGGAGCAATGCGCTTCCCCACTTTCAGAACAAAACTTTGTATATACAGTTTTTGTCTTCTGCTTGAGCCCTGCACCCATTCTGAAGTAATGGAATGATGCAAAATAAATCAGAATGCAATATCTGGAGTGAGGCCTCCTGGCCGTTGTGATTTCCTAATTTATTCTGTTTCTGCAAATATGGAAGAGACAAAGAACTGTGAAAGACACTGACGCCTCCCTACCCCTGGCCCCCAGAAAGCCTGCCCAAACTCTCCTCTGGGTTCTGTGATTCCACTACAGATGTCCACACATCTCTTAAAGCCCAGTTTTGCCACCGTATATATTTATTTGTTTGAAACCTTTTTTTTTTAAATACCATCCTTCATGACATCAGAGTTCAGGGCAGTGTACAGCATAAGACAAATATCAAAAAGACAAAAACAAGGAAATGGCAGCCTTTAGTTTTAAAACAGACTAAAACTTGCTTAATTAAATCAGTAAGTTTAGATCAGTAAACAAGAAACCTGATTAAAAAAAAAAAAAGATTAGATGATTGGGATGCTGAATTCTGTGTCTAGTATCAGATTCGATGTTTGTGCAGTGTGACTGCAGAATCAATACACAGAGGCCTGCCTGCAGTCAAAACACCCTCCCTTGGCCCATCTTTCCTGTGACCTGGTTCACACATAATGGCAAACCATGGTTTAATTAACCATGGTTTGTTGAATTGTGGGTGGTTGTTACTTGCAAACCTGGAACTATGTGTTAACTATGGGTTGTTAACCACAAACAACCCAGAATCGTGGGTTATTCATGGGTTGTTTTGCCAGGCTACAGAGGCAGAAGACAAGAGTGGTAAAAAAAAATTAATCCACCAGCCATTCTACATTACAGTATTACAATACCAGAAAGGCATTTGGGATACAGGGAGGGAGCAGGCGAAGGAAATAAACAACCCAGGGATTGAGAAAACAAACCATGGTTTCTTCAATCACCTGCCAGACAAACCCTGGGTAGGGCAACAAACCATGCTTTAAATAAAGTGTCACATGCAAACCAGACCTATATCTCCCACCCTTCGTTGAACATCTCTCATCACCCTTCTCTCTATTCCATTTCTGTTCTACAGTCCTCTGGAGGCAGGGACTGTAAGCACAATCCTATGAATATTTACTCAAAAATAAGCCCTATTAAGTTTAATGGGGCTTACACCCAAGCAAATGTGCACAGGATTGCAGCCTATGCCAAAGAACCCATGGAACAGTGGCTCTCCCTAAAATGGCTTGCGTGGGGACAGACAGTTCAGGACATGGTGTTGACTTACAGCGAGCAGGATATGCAGAGCAAACTGAAAAACATTGGCTCCCAGAAGATACTTCCATAAACAAGCTCAGCAAGCTTGCAGGCTCCAGCTTAATCCGGGTGGCCCCTTATACCCAACAGCCACATAATTCCCTGTTTGGCTTGCATATTTATTCTGGAGGTACCTGACAGAATTAAATAAGCACCAGGAATTGGTCATGACCCAACCAAAAAATAAAATAAAATAAAATGCTTGCTGCTGGCAACATAACCTGAGAAGTCAGGGGCCAGGAAACAACACTGCCCAGAATGGTGGCGGTGAAAGAACATTTCCCTTTGCAAATGTTGGTTCTTCGAGAAGTCACTTCTGCATCCAGTTGCCTATTACTATTCAGCCTATTACTATTTCTTTTGTGCCAGCTGCTGAACAGAATACAAAAAAGACCCTGCCCCAGAGAGCTTACAATCTTCTAAGGGGACAATTTGGACAATGCTTAACATTTAAATGCCATTGATTTCAATGGGAAGCCCCCAAAAGTGTAAACAGACCATGGCTGGTTTTCAAGCAGAATATGTCTACAGTTTCAAATATTTAGAGATCCATTTCAATTAATGTTCTTTCCTGGAGAGGGCACAAATTACAATAAAATGTGTTACTTCTCAATCAGCATAGGTTTATTTATTTATTATATTTATACCCCGCCTTTCTTCCTGCAAGGAACCCAAGGTGGCTTACATAATCCTCCTCTCCATTTTATCCTCACAACAACCCTGTGAGGTAGGTTAGGCTGAGTCTGAGAGTCAGTGACTGGCCCAAAGTCACCCAGTGAGTTTCATGGCCGAGCGGGGACTAGAACCCGGATCTCCCGAGTCCCAGGGAGCAGGAGAAGAAACCTGATGGTCCCCCACCATCAAGATCTGTGTTGGTAAAATTGCTGCTCACATTCTGTAAGGTGCAGTTTGGATGGTGTTAAAGCCTTTAGAATTGGTACAAGACCAGTTTCTTAAAGCTCTTTAAGAACTTCCTTGATGTTAAATCAGTTGCATTGTTACGAACAGAAACTGGCCTTCCTTCCTGCAAGGCAAGACGCTCCTTCTGTATTGACTTAGGTTACAAAAGAAAGTGGAAAATCCTTCCCCTAAGACACAGGTGGGCAGACAAGG
This sequence comes from Shinisaurus crocodilurus, assembly GCA_021292165.1. Classification (NCBI taxonomy): domain Eukaryota; kingdom Metazoa; phylum Chordata; class Lepidosauria; order Squamata; family Shinisauridae; genus Shinisaurus; species Shinisaurus crocodilurus. The sequence continues at coordinate 267,222,683 of CM037877.1, read as the reverse complement.
AGCTCCAAGATCTACGTACTTAGAACCTCAAGGTCCACCAAATGGAGTCACAGAGAAAAATAGGGGCTCACAGCAGAAATATACTGAGTAGAATTGGGGGAACACAGTGCCTCTGAGCAAATGGTTCATACAGAGAATTTATTTTCAGTGTCAGAACTGCGCTTTCAGCCCATTCACACAAAAATCCAGTCCTGGTTCCTCCCCCCCCACCAAGCTTTCCTGATGTTGGTAGGAAAAGTCATTTTGTTGCTGCTATTGTTCAAGAGCCGGGAGACAGAAAATGTTAGTGATCTCCCTTCTGCCCATCCCTACGGCCTAAGAAAGGCCTGCTGGAGCAAGTTGCCAAGAAGAGGTGGGGGCCAGGCAGGGTGAAAGCCTGATGCATGAATACAACCTGCCCAGAAATATGTTGGCCACAGCAGACCTGGGGACAGACAGGGTTAATCATCTTGAGTACTGCGTCCAGTTCTGGGCATCACACTTTTAAAAAGGACGTAGACAAACTGGAGAGGGTTCAGAGGAGGGCAACAAGGATGATAAAGGGACTGGAAACAAGGCCCTATGAGGAGAGACTGAAAGAACTGGGCATGTTAGCCTTCAGAAGAGGAGACTGAGGGGAGATATGATCGCACTCTTCCAGTACTTGAAGGCTTGTCACACAGAGGAGGGCCAGGATCTCTTCTGGATCATCCCAGTTTGCACGACATGGAATAATGGGCTCAAGTGACAGGAACCCAGATGCCACCTAAACATCAGGAAAAATTTCCTGACTGTCAGAGCAACAAGACAATGGAACTAACTACCTAGGGAGGTGGTGGGCTCTCCCACTCTGGAGGCATTCAAGGTGCAGCTGGACAGCCATCTGTCAGGGATGCTTTGACCTGGATTCCTGCACTGAGCAGGGGGTTGGACTCGATGGCCTAGTAGGCCCCTTCCAACTCTGCTTTTCTATGATTCTGTGAATCCAAGAAAAGATTTATGGTAAGCACACCCAGAGTGGGCATGGAGATAATTTAACATACTTGGTTCTTGCATTGGTACCATTTTGTCAAGATGGATTGTATATAACAAAGGTACTTCCAAGAACTTACACATCACCATTTGAGGCAAGTGTTACTCAGGCCTCAATCCACATATATATGTGCGTATGTGCACCCCTACCTGGGAGTAATTCCCATTGAACTTAATGAGTAGTCAATGCATGGGATTGTGCTGTCAGTTACACTTCTGGACCTTATCAGCAGCAGAATATTTGGGAGTCTGGGCCAATTATATGCAACCAAGGAACAGTTGAGAACTTAATTTGCTACATCCTTGACCTGGAGATCCCGGAAAAAAGATCCATACCGCTAGGCACCAAGCCGACTGCCGTAGCCGAGCCATGATCAGCTCCGTGGCACTGTGCCGCCACACATGGCTCCGCTCCACCGCTCTTACTCAGGAGACCAGGAGAAGGATCGAGGACTTACCTTTTGATGGAGCAGGACTCTTTAACACCTCCAGAGACGAGTCTCTGTACACCATCCAGAAGGCCAAAACAGCGGCCAAGAAGATGGGACCTGGGCCACCTCCTCCAGCTTGACCATACCGCCAGAGGAGGTGGTTCCGACAACCATCTTCATACTCGTCCTCCTTCCTTCAGCACCAGCAGCAGCGGCAGGATTGTCCGCCTTGGACACAGCAGCCTTTGGTACCGAGATGACCCTTCCTGGGGATAGGGTAGCCCTGTGTGCTGCTTTACAGTCCTCTATTTGAAAGGCTGCCAGAGGAGCCCGCTCTTTGAAGGGCTGTCCAGTTTAAAGATAAAGAACAGTAAGAAAGGAGAGCAGGGAAGGGCCTTGAATTTGCCCATCAGCAGATAGAACCTGGACAGCAGACTGAGCAGGGACACAGGTCACCTGGTCACCATCTTCTCCACTACGGTGAAATGTAGACTTATTACGGGGACCAGAAGGTCCGAACATATTACACCAGTTCTGGCCCATTTGCACTGGCTGCCAATATGCTTCCGAGCCGAATTCAAGGTGCTGGTTTTAACCTATAGACCCAAGGTTGGAGAACACTGCCTTACTGCTTAGGCAGGGAGTGCCTAATGTTGTTGTTGCTGCAGGAAAGGGAAGCCTACCTCCATCCCCATCATGTGCCAAACTAGTAATTGGGCAAATATCCTTTACCACTCCTATATATGGCAGTCAAATCCTGAGCATGGGCAAAGCCTGCCCGCCACATTTTCTCAACAGAACACTGACTCTGGGGCCCAAGACCATGATGACAAGCAGCGTTCTAGTTTTGGCAGTCCCCAGTGCCCTGGGAAACAGAATGGCTCAGAAAACATTTGGGAGGCAAAACAGTTTAATACCCCAATGGCTGCACCTGTAGCTATTTTGTATCTTTGTGTGTGTGTGTGTGTGTGTGTGTGTGTGCAGGAGTGGAGGAGTTCTCTTTTTAGAAATAAAACTTGTTCTGATGGGTTCAGAGATCTCTATTTCTTTCGAGGAGGAGGCCCGTGTGTCAGTGAGAAAATTAATTTGGCGGACACGATTTATTACAGAATATTTCGCCTGGCTTGGAAGGCAGGCGCTGAAGTCCTCGGCGGCAGCTGAAAACTCTGGGAATTTCAAGGCAATTCAACTGCCGCTGTGGCTGGTTTCCAAGAAGAAAAATATTTACCCTGACAGAATGGCCAGCCAGCAGCTCCGTTCTGTCTTCTTTATACCTGGATGGTTGACAAAAAAGAAGTTTGTGTGTGTGGGAGCAAATCTGTCTGTTCACTTTCTCTGTATTTTTAGAAGAATGTGGTCAAGCCAGAGAGGATTCCAGCTCATGGATTTTGCCGTGTTATAATTTTGTTACCCTTTTGCTCTGGACAACATGGGGAAAATACAACTACCGTAAATTCACTTACGGAGTCATTCTAAGTCAGCCTTCCCCAACCTAGTGTTCTCTGGTTGTGTTGGTCTACAACTCCCATCATCCTTGGTGATCTACTAAAATCACCTAGAGATCTAGCAATACATCCAGATCGATCTTCTGCTCATCCCTACATACACCACCCCCGTAGACCACCCCACACAGGTCTGTGTGTTTCTCTCTCTCTCTTTATATAATAGAACCTGAGAAATATGCAGCGAACAAAAATGCAAAAATGATCCTTGGTGTCTTCTGTCTTTAGTAACAGAACCTGAGAAATGCCACAGCCAAGATATGATGGGCCTTTTCAGTAATGACCACCATGGCTTTCTGTTTGTGGAATGTTCTCCAGAGAGTCTTGTGTGGTGGCCACCTTAGACAGAAAAAAGTCCTACAACTCCCAGCTATGCTGACTCGGGAATGCTGGAAATTGTAGGACTTCTTCTGTCGAAACATGCATAGGATTGCGCCCTTAATGTCATTGTGGTGCCATTTTTATTCCTCAAGGCCTTTGAAAACTCACTTTAACATCATTTTATTAATAGTCTCTCTTCTTGATGTTTTTTTTTTTTACCTCTACTGAGTTGGTTTTAGCTCTTTTATGTGATTGATTGACTTTTACTGGTGCTAGTATTGGTTTTATCCTTATATGCTGGATTCGGGTATTATTGTTGATTGTTGTATTTTTATAGTTTTAATTTTCTTTTATCTTGTAACTTGCTTAGAGAATTCTATTGTATAAAACAACTAAAAAACCTAACAAGTAAAGGAAATCATCTTGTGATTATGGGAAGGGGCTCTAACCTTGGATCCTCTTCTAGACAAAAATGGTCCAATTTATCAGTCCTCACCCAATCAAGATCAGCACTGCAGGGGCATATGCATAAGAGAGAATTGCAGGATGTGTGGTGGTGTTTATTTCACCACATAGAAAGATATTACCGTTACTTGTCTGGCTGGTTGGTCTAGGGCACGGGTGAAGAGCCTTTAGCTGCCCAAGGGCTGAATTCCAATCTGAGAAAGGTCTCAGGGATGCATTCCATCTTAGGGCGGGGCCAAAGGCAAAGTGGGCATGGCCAAAATGAGATTATTCCCAATTTTAAGCCTACTCATAAGGAAACAGGACAGCCTCTGCATATCTACTCAGAAGTAAGCAGAACTGAATCACTCAGCAGCACTTTCAAAAAGCATCCAGATACCATGCCTCTGTATGTCTACTAATTTGTTTATTTATTATATTTATACCCCGCCTTTTTTCCTGAAAGGAACCCAAGGCGGCTTACATAATCCTCCTCCTCCTCCTCCTCCTCCTCCTCCTCCTCCTCCTCTCCATTTTATCCTCACAACAACCCTGTGAGGTAGGTTAGGCTGAGAGTCAGTGACTGGCCCAAAGTCACCCAGTGAGTTTCACTGCTTACTTACTAAGAAGTAAGCAGGGCAAGACTGATTTACTTCTAATCAGAAGTAAGGAGGACTGAATCACTCAGCAGCTTCCTCCCTCAGCCCCACCCACTCACCGTGTATCAAAAAGCTTTTCAGTGCCAGGAGAAGAGGTGGGGTCATGGGAAGAAGCTGGTGGCCCCAATTGGGAACTCCTGTGCCACAGCCCATGGCCTAGAGCAGGGCTCTCCAACCTTGGGTCCCCAGATGTTGTTGGACTACAGCTCCCAAAATCCCTTGCCATTAGCCATGCTGACTGGGTACACTGGGAGCTGTAGGCCAGCAACATCTGGGGACCCAAGTTTGGAGAGCCCTGACCTAGAGATTCCCCATCCCAGGTCTAGGGGTATGATTTTTCCTTAGGTTGCAAGAAGTCCTGGATTCATTTCTCGGACAAGCCCTGCCCAGGGGTGGAAGGCCAGCTATGCCATGGGAAGGACAATAGCTCAGCCAGAAGGTACATGCTGTCCCTGGCATCCCTAGCTAAAAGGGCCAGGTTAGCAAGTGATGGAAAGACCTCTACCTGAGACCGTGGAGACCTGCTGCCAGTCAGAGCAGACAACACTGGCCTAGATGAAGAAATGGTCTGATTCAGTACTGGACAGTTTCCTATGTTCCTATTTCTTCCTCATATAAATATAGATCTTGCTTAGATGATTTTTTGCTTAATGGTGCTGGTGTTAATCTATAAAGCCTTACACGGCTTGGGATTGCGATACCTGATGGAGCGCCTCTCTTGACCTGAATCTTCCCAGACACTACGATCAACATCTGAGGCCTTCCTCCGAGTGCCACCTCTGAGGGAGGCTCAGAGAGTGGCAACAAGGGGGGAGCTTCTCAGTGGTGGCCCCCCAATTCTGGAATGATGTCCCCACTGAGCCCCACTTGGCACCAACTCTGTTATCCTTACGGCACCCGGTTAAGACTGCCCTCTTCTCTCAGGCATTCAGTGGCATATGAGGGGCATTTATGCTGGTCTAGCTGTATTGAAATTGTTTTAGCTGCTCAAATTGTTTTAAATTCTGTTTTAAATTTTGTAGATTGGAATTTTATGCTGATTTTATTGTATCTGTGGTTGTAGTTTGTGTTTTTTATACGTTGTTGTGAACCTCCCAGAAAGCTTCGGCTATTGGGCTGCACGCAAATAAATAAACAAACAAATAAATAAATAAATGCCTGTTGTTGCCTACTGTGCTCTCCTGCTCCATTTGTATTTGTGCACTGTTTTGTTTCTGATCATTGGCATGTTTCTCTGGGATTTACAGATAAGAACCCACCACTTGGGATGCTTATGGATTTCGATCTTGAGGAATTCTGATGCAAACCGACGTGATCCACAGCTTTCTCACTAATGTGTGGATCAGAACATATTTACCCTTCAGATTTCACACTTCTCTGAATGTTGCGATGCAGCTCTCACCTCAAAAAATAAATACCAAAATGTGTTTCAAAATGCATTGGTTAAGATAAAATACATTTAGAAATGCATACTTTGAGATAACATGCATTTAGAAATGTGCATTTTGTTTTTAAACCCCCCCCCAATATATATTTAAATATGAATATTCATATGGATATTTTTTTAAAAAAATGCGGATTAATGCAGCAATGGAACAAAATGGGTTTATGAATTAACAAATGTGAAATTGACATGGACTGGAAATAAAATATCCGTCCCTAATTAGGAATTATGTAGAAAACTGGATGGTATCACAGTGCTATGTAGCCAACAAGATTTTATGAGGAGATTATGTTACTAAGGACAAATGAGGTTCAGGGAATTAAATTCAGGAAGTATGGCCCTCACTCTGTCCACCCCACCCAAGTCTAAAGACGCCGTGATTAGTGGAAAGCTTAAAACTTCAAGTCAAAGACTTGACTATTAATGTCACACTTGATCCTTTAATGTTTATGGGCTTTTATCTGGGACACACTTAAAGCATAATTGTAATATTTGCTTATTACTTATCCCTCCTGCAAAAGGAACCAGTAAAGTAAAGAACTGGATAAATTTGAAACTCAGTTACAGGAAGCCATAAATGATAACACTGCACCTACCTCTGAGAATTATGATAAATTAATGAAACACAAATGGCTTTCCTCTCAAGTGGAATTCATCATGACCTACATTAAACAGAATTATTGGGCAGGGTGAAAAGTATGGTAAATTATTTGGCATGATTTAGGCCTCAATAGATATGCAGATGTAGTTACAAATGTCTAATTAAAGACACTGGGGGACAGGTTTGTGTTACTCAGACTGCAATTAATGATCAGTTTAAACAATTCTATTTATTTATTTATTATATTTATACCCCACCTTTTTTCCAGCAAGGAACCCAAGGCGGCTTACATAATCCTCCTCCTCCTCTCCATTTTATCCTCACATCAACCCTGTGAGGTAGGTTAGGCTGAGAGTCAGTGACTGGCCCAAAGTCATCCAGTGAGTTTCATGGCCGAGCCTTTTACTGAGCCTTTTATTGGGCAGACAATGTCACACCTAAGGAGAGAATCTCAAAACTTTGGGGGCAAAATGGAACCCCATCTTTAGATAATCACCAAGAAGAACTTTTGGCAGCTCCATTGACTACATCTGAAATTAGATCAGCAATTAACCCCATAGGGTTGCACCCTCATTGGATGGAAGTCTCCAAGACTGGTGGCAGTAAATCTATACAGTAATACCTTGGATTGTAAGTAACTTGGTTTGAGAGTGTTTTGCAAGACAAGCAAATTTTAAAATATTTATTTAAATTTTTTTGACTTGATGACGCCTTGCAATACAAGTACTCTAGTACGGCTTAAATTAAAAATCTCTACAGATTTTTTGGGGGGGATTTCGTTTTGATATAAGAGTGTTTTGGATTACAAGCACATTTCCGGAACGAATTATGCTCTCAATCCAAGGCATGACTGTATCTTGCAATATTGGAAGCCTGTGTTTCCTCCTTGCTGGACCTCCAGGTTAGTGCTAATGCTGACTCTTTTGCTAAGGAAAATACTGCTTAGAAGAATTCATGGGACAGCCCTGGCAATGTTATGCGCATGTGGCATGATTATCTCTTTGTGAGCAGTGACTACACTTGTTGCTTGATTTCATCTGTGGCTGTGCTTCCCATCTACCTCTTTTCACCCACTACCCCATTTCCCCTTTTCTTCTATTTCTCCTTTTATCTTTAGCCTTTTGTCTGTCTTATCTCTTATATCTGGCTGCTTGCTCTAGTTAGGTTTCTGCCTCCCAGGACACTCGCCTCCCCTTTTCTTGTCCCCCCCCCCCCCCCGCTTCTTTTGTTGATAGAGGTGCTGATCTCCATTTTGTTCTGTGACTGTATATCTCTTTATAAAAGCCAATAAAGATCTTAATAAGAAAAAAAATAACGTTTCATCTCATACCCGGATCTGGTTGCACTTATTTCCAGTGCTTTTTTTCTGGAGAAAAGGGTACCGGAACTCTTGGATTACATTTCCTCGGCAGTAGATGGCGATTAAATTGTAATGCAATTACGGTAATAGAAGAAAAGGTGCTGGAACTCAGTTCCGGTGAGTTCCACCAGAAAAAAAGCCCTGCTTATTTCACTGCAACTTAAAACACATTCAACAAAATGTACTGCTGTGTTCACCAAATGGCGAGGAGTTCCAAAGGCACAGTGTCTTTTTCCTGGGCCTGGTTGTCTTTGGAAAAGGAGGTCAGTGGAGGCTTATTGGTGTCTTATAATATTTGCATTTATTTACACATATACAGGCTGAGCATAGGTGGAGGCACAGCTTAAACATTGCTTCCACATCACATTTCTAGGGAACACAATGTGTTTAGAGGGCCCAAAGCTCAGCTCAGCTCTGTACAGCAGGCAATCTCCTGGGACACCCCTCCCACAATACCTGGTTCTGAGGAAGGACCCCCTTTCAGGCAGCGGGAGAGTTTGCATCTGTGCTGGTCGGGGGTATCAGCAGCACTCTGTTGTCAAGTCTAAGAGTGACCAGGTATTGCCATAGGACAACCCACATTGATACCCCAATTCGCAGAAACCTGATGGGGAACCCATAAGCATAACAGCACAATTTGGATAGGTGGTTAAGGGGTGGGGGAGATGATGGATGGGACATGGTTCCTTCGCATTTTGTGTCCATGAACATCCATGTGCATGTACATGCACTAGAGTCTGTAACGTGTGTAACTTTTTATGCTGTGTTTGTACTTTTATTAAATTTTAAATTGCTTTCTTATGAGCTGCCCTGAGAACTTTGTTGTAGGGCAGCCTATAAATACTGTTAATAAAGGAGATAAATGAAATGAGATAAATGAAAACTTAAGCAAGAACAACAGTTATCACTATCAAGGGACAGGCCTCATTCAGAGGTTTATCCAGGATATTGCTTAGTCTTTTTTCAGCCTGGTCACCCTCTCACCAGAACACCTTTTCATCGTTTTGGGTTCTTTTTGTTTACTTATAAGCGCTGTAACAATTGGATAGAGTTCAAAGGCCCTGTCTGTCGTTGTCCTGCGTAGTTGACTCTGGCAGCAACTCTCGTGTCGGCAAAGGTGAGCTGTGAGCTGACCCCATTCCAGAAACTTTTAATTCTTATACTCTTTCTCCTCTGTCTTTTCCTATGGAGAGGGGAGGGGTCCCCTCTAGTGAGCAAGTAATTCTTGACGTGTCCTAAACTCATCGTATTGTTCTATTGCAGTGTTCTCCAACCTTGGGTGCCCAGATGTTTTTGGCCTACAACTCGCAGCATGCCCCAGAAATGTGATGTGGAAACACAATAGAACAGTGTTCTCCAACCTTGGGTGCCCAGATGTAGCTGGCTGGGGCATGCTGGGAGTTGTAGGCCAAAAACATCTGGGCACCCAAGGTTGGAGAACACTGTTCTATTGTGTTTCCTACTAGCCAGACATTTCTTCCTGCTTTGCCTGTATATTGGCCATATTCTTACAATCAATCTTCCTGTTTACCTCTTGCCTTTTCCTTAATCCTCATCTCCCTGGATATTGACTCAGCCTGTAGTCTGATTCCCTGCTGGGCGTGTGTTTAATCCCTTTAGACCAATATCTCCCATTTGGGTTACTTATTTGCATGGTATCTCCATTTCAGTACCAGCATTCATCCATCTCTCTCTCACATAACCCAGTCCAGAGGTTACTCTAGTTCATACTTGACAATGTCCCAGAAACCAACGCTCCAAGCCTGTATGAATGCTTACTAATCCTTCAAAAGAGCCATTATAATATTATTCATAACAGCACCTTCCTCCTTTGCTCCAGTCTTCAAAAAGTTGAGTTTAATGGATTCACTCTCAATTTCACCCTCAGGTACTGAGGAATTATTTTCCCACAGCATCTTTTGGGCTGCTTCTTCTTTTCCCCCCCTTGTGGGGGCTCCTGTACTTTTAACATTGGTGGTGCAGGCAGATATGCAGTTTTCCTCCAACATGGGTAAAGATGTTGGGAAGCTGTACAAGTTGAATTTCTTCCTGTCTTGCAACTGACAAAAAGGCCTCTAAGACAGGGGTGGGGAGCCTGTTGTTGTTGGACTATAACTCCCATCATCCCTGACCATTGGCCATGCTGACTGGAGCTGATGGGAGCTGGGGTCCAACAGCCTCTGCTGGAGCACAGGTTTCCTACCACTGCTCCAAGATGGACTGTGGATAACCAGCCATCACCCAAGCTTTTGGAACGCCTAATGCAGTGTTCTCCAACCTTGGGTCCCCAGATGTTTTTGGCCTACAACTCCCAGCATGCCCCAGCCAGCTACGCTGTAGGCCAAAAACATCTGGGGACCCAAGGTTGGAGAACACTGGCCTCATGAGTGTGGCACAGGTGGGCACAGCAGCTCTTGCTGCTACATGAACCACCCGGGCTCCTCTGGAGATGAGTACTTTGCCTGCATGTTGTGCAAGAGCTGGAGGTGGAAGAGGAAATGCCTGCTGATTATACCTGCCTAGTTATACAATCCTGATGACTTGGGGAGAAACTTGAAAGTGTGAAGACATAGACAGCATCTTAAAAGCGCAGTACACAGTCTTCACAGAATAAGGAATGGTGTTCCAAGGCCCTGCATGGCTCCCTGGCTCTTCTTTGTGGGGCTGGTTTGCACAGTGAGCTTCCTGCCTCACGCTCAAGCAGCGCTGAAGTTCACCCTCCCAGCCCCCGACCATGGCAAGCAGGGAAACAGAACGGTGAGCTGAGATTAGGGTAGCCAACTGACTGGGCTGGCAGTTGTGGCAGCTGGGGAACAGATCTTTGAGTACTGGATCGGTTGCCAGATTTTTAAAAAAAATATATAATAGCCAGGATTTAGGACTGGTTGCCCATATATTTTGAATAAAACTGGAATTCTTGGAGAAAAAGCAATGTCATTTTCACTTAGTGTGTTTGCTTGAACTGTGGATTTCACGCATGGGCTTGGACGGAACTGTCAGTTTTGGTTTCTCATTTTCCACTTTTTCCAGTCCTTAGTTTCTGTTCTGTTCTGTTTCCGTATCGCGTTGTACCTTAAAACACAGTCTGTGTGATAATCCATGCGCATTTTCATGTGCATTTCTCCCAATATATTATTTTTTACACACATTTTTGTCCTGTGTATGCATTTTTGCAAGCATAAGGCTTTCCCCGCTGATAAATGCATTCTTTGTGCACTGTTTCCCCTCATTGTACACATTTTTTTGTTCAGAGAATTGCATTGCAAAATTCTGAGAACTGAGAATACCCAAGGATAATTGCATCCCGGTCTGCATATTGATTTGGGAAGTACGTACATTTCAAAATGCAAAGTGGCTGAGCTTACCTCCTGCAAACCCTTTCCATGCTCCTGTGCTTCCTCCTTAGCTACCCCCCCCAACCCCACATACACACAGGTTCTGTGGAGCCAAGAGAGACAAGGTGAGCAACTAGAAATATGAAATAAAATCTGAAGCTGCCTTATCCCGAGTCAGACCATTGATCCATCTGGCCCTGGATTGTCTGCTCTGACTGGCTCTCTTCTAGCACCTTAAGGACCAACAAGGTTATTATTTATTATATTTATATCCTGCCTTGTTTTTTCCTGCAAGGAACCCAAGGCAAATTACATAATCCTCCTCCTCTCCATTTTATCCCTGTGTGGTAGGTTAGGCTGAGAGTCAGTCACTGGCCCAAAGTCACCCCGTGAGCTTCATGGCCGAGTGGGGACTAGAACCCGGATCTCCCGAGTCCCAGTCCAGCACTCTCACCACTACGACACACTGGCCCCCACTTATGGCATAAGCTTTTGTGGACTAGAATACTGATGAAGTAGACTCTAGACCCTATGAAACATGAAGTCATAGAATACGTAGAGTTGGAAGGGGCCTAGAAGAAGACCATTGAATCCAACCCCCTACTCCAGTGATGGCGAACCTATGGCACGGGTGCCACAGCTGGCACGCAGGGACCTCTCTGTGGGCACTCGAGCCATTGGCCACCAGATCGCGAAAAGACTGTCCCCTTCTGCAAAACACGAATGATTTTGTTCTTTCTCACAGTGTGGAACAGAATGGTTTTATTCTAGAATTCCTGTTACAGAATTCTTTTCTACATTGTTACCACATTTAAAAGATTTTGAAGAATGATGCACAGAGCATGGCTTGGATGTAAAGCCCTAACAGCTGACCTGAGTGCTGCATGTGTTGCTCTCAAACTAACGGAGTATGAGCCAAGGTTTGACAAATTATCAGCATGCATGCAATAGCAAAAAATCACATTAACTGTGCAAAAGCATGCCCAATGCAAACTTTTACCTAATGCAGTGTTTGCAGTCCAAGACATAAAGTGTTTAAAATGTGTTAAGCACGTTTCGTTTTCTTGTTTATCTTGCTCATCCTAGTACAGGTTGACTTTTACTTTTACTAATCCGACACCTGTAGAAGCAGGGAAAGGACCTGGGGTAAAGCTTGCCCCATGCAATTTCAGTCTGGCATATAATCATATTACAAGTTGAGAATCCCTTATCCAAAAATACATGTGCCTAATTATTTAAAAAGTTTGTATAAATTCCCTTCAGGCTATGTGTACAATGTAGTACTATAATAATTTTTTGAGTTGATTTTTTTTCCAACAAAAAACTGTTTGTATCATTGAAAGCTCTGTTGTTGTGTTTTTCTTTTAAGACAAAAAGATGTTAATTCGTTCGGACAACTGTATGAGTTGTTTTTCTAAAACTAAAACCTCAGTATTCAGGTTCAATTGCAGTGTTGGCACTTTGAAATAAATAAGTTGGTTTTGTGTTGCAGTTTTGGCACTCGGGCTCAAAAAGGTTCGCCATCACTGCCCTACTCAATGCAGGAATCCAAGTCAAAGCATCCCTGACAGATGGCTGTCCAGCTGCACCTTGAATGCCTCCAGAGTGGGAGGAGAGCCCACCACCTCCCTAGGTAGTTGGTTGGTTCCATTGTCCTATTGCTCTAACAGGAAGTTTTTCCTGATGTCCAGGTGGAATCTGGGTTCCTGTAACTTGAGCCCATTATTTGTTGGGGCCCCGTAAGGTGCTACAAGACTCTTTGTTTTTGCTGCAACAGATTAACATGGCTAGAAGTTCTCTGTTGGCTCACATTAGTTCCGGAGCAGGCTTAGCCCACTGGATCTGCCGCTGGATGCTCATAGGAGGAAACAGCATGGTTTGGGTATTAGCTCTGCTCCCATCAGGTGATGCCCCCCTTTCTCCAAGGAGCCCCTGAATACATCTATAAATAATTTCCATGTATAGGAATCGTTTCTGGGTGGACAAATATTTGATCATGTGAGCTCCCAAAGGGAATCTGAAGTGTTGCATCCCACACACTTCTGTGTTGCCGAATGTCCTCTCTGGACACGTGTACAAGCATACACATGTTTAGAGATACACTGGTCTGAGGTTGAACTCTGGTCATAGTGTGTATTGGGAGAGATGAACCAATGATATGCATGTGTTACACACACAGGTCTCTTCAAAAACAGTGAAATTTTATTGAACACATAAGAATAAAGAATATACACAGCAAATACTCATGGGAATTGGCAATAGGTGCTTTATGAACCCTAGAATAGACTCTGTTAGTTCATATATTACAAACAAATCTCTCTATATTAAGCAAATGAAATAAAAGGCAAAATGAATAATGTAGGAAGATATCCATGTACCAGGTTGAAATGGTAGGGAAATTAGCTCAAAGGCCCACTTGGCGGTTAAACTGAGGGCTGCACTGTATGGAAGATTAGGGCGCAGGCATGCTTGGAGCATCCAGGGCAGACTGGGTTTGACTGTGGTTTTAAGATGGATGCAGAGGTTTGGGGCTAAGCAGACTGCAGGTCCTGATGCTGTGGGGGTGGGGAGAGGTTTAGTGAGGTGCAATAGCAAGAGCTGGGAGGGGGAAAGAGCTCACAGGGGCTTGTCTGCAGCAGTGGGCGGTGGGTCAGGGCTCGTCCTTGCACACACAGACACAGTCTCCATGCCAAAGGCAAGGACAGGACTCGGGTTACCTGTACCCAACACTCCTGCACCTTGTGCACTGTCTACTCCTGTTTCCTCTTTCATGGCAAAAATCCCATATTCTGCCAAATACTGGGGGGGCAGGATGTCTGCACATGCTCTGCATCGAGCAGCTCGGCAACGTATGTCGCCTCAGTTGACCTCCTCACTGAGAACTGGGCCTCTGAGGGCCAAAGCGGATGTGACAGAGGCAGCCACATCTGCCGTGTTCAGGGTGCAATCGTGTGCTGCTGGCCTAATTTTTACAATCAAATGCCCACACAAGTGCAGGGGGGGTGTTAGCTGAACTCTGCTCCTCCCTCTCCACATTCCCTCCTTGTACTGCTTTGCTTCAGGTATTTTTCTCCATGGACTGTGGCTCACTTCTGATATTGGAACGAGGTTGGGAGAAAAGTGACTGAAGCAGCAGAACGCAAGTTGGCATGAAAGGAGAAGTAGGGATCCGCTCCTCTTACCTGCACGCATCTTTTATTGTAAAGATTGGACCCCACCCTCTTTCATATTTAAACACGGCAGACATGCAAAGAACGAATGCGGCACTACTACTACTTGAATAGGTGCCACAGTTGGGGGCGAGCAAGGTCTCCAGAGCATTGGAAAGTGCAGTGTGTGTGCTGTGGGAAGCAGCACTATTGCTCCAACCAAGACCAGAAGTCAAATGGAGTAATGGACTTTTATACAGCCTGGGTAAGCTCGACGATTGGCAAGGGCTCTGAGGCCTATGCTCAATCACATGGAGCTCCCTAGGCCAGGGCCCAGCCTCAGGCCTTGAGGGTTCTCAGTTGGTGGAATCGATGATGTTGCCGCCATCAGATCAGTTGGAGATCTTGGTGAGTCACTTGGAGGGAAATATTAGTGAAGCAGCTAGAGCAGGGCTCTCCAACCTTGGGTCCCCAGATGTTGCTGGCCTACAGCTCCCCAGCATACCCAGCCAGCATGGCTAATGGCAAGGGATTCTGGGAGCTGTAGGCCAGCAACATCTGGGGACCGAATGTTGGAGAGCCCTGAGCTAGAGATAGAGGATTGGACAGAAGACAAAATGCCAGGGATTTGGGAATCATGGGGTGGGTGGCTTGGTAGGCCAGGAGGAAATGGAGATTTGGGATGGGTAGGGTTGAAACCTCAGGAAAATCAGAGGGCTTGCCGCTGGGGAGAGAATGGGGGACAATGGGTTGGAGGCACGGAAAACTTTTTTTTAAAAACTTTGAATGAAGCTGTTCTATGAGATGCTATTTGCATGATGGAGACAGAAGAGATCAGATGGTTGTTATAGCAACAAGTGGTGCATGTGTGCACACGTGTGTGCTTTAAGTACTATTAGATAATATTTCCTTGATTTTTGAAATTCAGAAAAACTTCTCCACAGAGATTACACCCCCACCATTGCTTTGACAGGATCTTCTTGCTTGACAAGCACGCGGCACGATCTCCCGCTGCCTCTCCTCCACTCCCAAAACGGGGCTTCTTAGTATGCAAGATCACAGTGGCTCACACAGTTCTCCTAACATGATATCCTGGCATCCTCTCAGCTCCTTCCGTGGGGATGTCAACAACCAGTTCTACAGTGCAATCCTATCCATGTCCGCTGAGACGTACGTCCCATGGGACTTACTGCGTACTGGGGAGAGAGCACCTTCTCCCTTGTCAACCTGCCAGGTCACTGAGGTCATAGATTCAAAGATTCATAGCATCACAGAGTTGGAAGGGGCCTACAAGGCCATCGAGTCCAAGCCCCTGCTCAGTGCAGGAAACTAGAGGAGGGGTCTCCCATTCTAAACACTAGGAAGTAAGCTGAATTGAACTTACGTCTAGTTCTCTCAAACAGAAGACATGGTAGTAAACCTCTGTGTGGACTGTACCACTTCAGATTGTAGATGGGGGCTTGCATAACTGAATGCACTACTACTACTACTACTATTACTACTACACACACTTTCCCTCCACATGGAAAACTAGATCTCCATCAGAAGAGTTCTAGCCTAGCGTTCTCCTAGCATAGCTGGCTGGAGCATGCTGGGAGTTGTAGGCCAAAAACATCTGGGCACCCAAGGTTTCATAGATTTCATAGATCACAGAGTTGGAAGGGGCCTACAAGGCCATCGAGTCCAACCCCCTGCTCAATGCAGGAGACTAGAGGAGGGGTCTCCCATCCGAGTAATAACCAGGCCTGACCCTGCTTAGCTTTCCGCGCCCAGACAAGCTGAGCCAGCGTGAGCCACAGGTCAAGCAAAGGTCATCAGATGGCAGGCTCCTGTGGTTCCACATGGACCTTTGGCCCAATTGGAGTCCACCTGGAGAAGAACCTTCAGTGAGGTGTCTCCCTTTCTGCGGAACTCCCTACCTCTGGAGGTCAGGCAGGCTCCAACATTGCGTTGTTTTCGGCGCCTTCTGAAAACATCTTTATTTCAAGAAACCTTCCTTGACTGAAGGTCAAAGGTTTTTATTGGTATTCTGTTTTTTTAAAAAACGTTTAATATGATGTTTTATTCCTATCTTTTATTGTTCACTGCTCTGGAATCTCTTTAGATGTGGAGCAGTATATAAAAGTTGTAAGTACGGTAAATAAATAAATAAAACTCTCAGGTAAGGGCTTATTGACCTCCCCCTGTTTCTTCCAGATTGTACCAACCATCTGGTCCTTTGACTTCCTCCTCCTCAGTTCTATGGTCTCCACTCACATATTACATGATATAAGCATATTTCTGTAATCATGCACTCTTACTGTTCCTATTTACCTAGCATTGTTATAAGAGGCACACCCGGGCATGTGCGCCAGGTCATCTGAGCTGTGCTCTGAATCTTTGGGGATGCCCCGATGACATCATCTGCCTTAATACAGGCCTGCCTCTGAGCTCCGCAGCCCTGAAACAACTAGGAGACATTAGAACTCACTCCCTTAGAACAGTGTTCTCCAACCTTGGGTCCCCAGAGATGTTTTTGGCCTACAACTCCCAGCATGCCCCAGCTATGCTGGCTGGGGCATGCTGGGATTTGTAGGCCAAAAACATCTCCGGGGAACCAAGGTTGGAGAGTAGTAGGCGATCACTCATGACCAAGTAAGATTGCCTTACAGGATAAAATTACAAAAAAAAAATTATATAAAGAGGAAATTGTATTAAATTGTGTAGACTCTAGCGATGGGTCCGTAAGTGACTGTGGAGGCCAATTCTGGATCCACACAGCTTCCCACAGTGAGGACACAGGTTACCAGATGGAAGATGGTCCTGTAAAGGATTCGTTTGACGTGCTTTTCGCTTAGCATGTTTCTCCCTTTCACCTTGCACTCGGGCTTCTTCAAAGTCCATGGAACCTTTGTGAAAGGCCAACCTCCATTTAGATCATTCATGGGCCAGAGCTTCCCAGTTTTTGATGTTTATATTGCTTTTTTTTAGATTAGCCTTATGAACATCTTTAAACCTCTCATACTGACCACCGATATTCCGCTTTCCATCCTTGAGCTGGGAATAAAGTAACTGCTTTGGGAGACGGCAGTCAGGCATTCGAACAACATGACCGGTCCACTGAAGTTGGCGTTGAAGGATCATTGTTTCAACACTTAGTAGTCTTTGCTTCTTCCAGTACACTGACATTTTGTTCGCCTATCTTCCCAAGTAATTCACAGGATTTTCTGGAGGCAACGTATGCTGGCTGGGGCATGCTGGGAGTTGTAGGCCAAAAACATCTGGGGACCCAAGGTTGGAGAACACTGCCTTAGAAGACCAATCAGGGGAGTAGTATGAAGGCAGAGTCCTTTTAAACTACGGGGAGATGCCGCCACCTTTCCTTCCGCAGTCTGGTCATTGGGGTTTCCCCCCCTTCTCTCTCCCTACCTTTCTGCTCTTTCATGCCCACTGCTGGGAGCTTGCTTGCAATGAAAGTCTGCAGAGGGAGGGGAAGGGCAGGAAGAACTTTTGAGTTCTGCAGGAACTCAGTGGGTTCAACACAGCAAAGGATTTAATGAGCCTCCGCAAACTACTCCCCCTCCCTCCCACTTTTAACTTCTCCCACATAGCTGCAGGCAGCAGATTATACAAAAGGAAGGTTAGGACTATGTGACATTATGTTCCAGGAAGTGCTGGGGGGGGGGGCTGCATGCAGAGTGCCTGCCTCATGCCACTGTCATAGGAACCCAGGAAGCTGCCTTACACTGAGTCCATCTAGCCCAGTATTGCTTACATTGAGGGCCTGCAGCTCTCCAGAATTTCAGGCAGGGGTTTCACCTGCCCGACCTGGAAATAACAGGGACCTTCTGTACGCAAACCGTGTCCTCTATCACTGAGCTGTGGAGCTCTCCAAAGGGGCTTTCAAATAAGTTTTATCGTTTTTTTAAAAAGGCCTCAGCCACCTCATCCCATACAGTTAATTAAGGTGTGTACAACCCTCACACCCCCTCCCCAATTCCTCTGAAAAGAGCTGGTCAGCTTGCAGAATTCTCTCCCCACTGCCTCCATCTCCAATCGCCATTCTTTTCTCCCACCCACCCCTTCTTCTTTCCTCCCTTATCTTATCCTGGTCTTTCTTTCTTTTCTTCATTCCATCCAGAGCAAGTCTTGGAATTCTCAAGCGGGGAGGGTGCCCTCCTGCCCTGTTCCATGTGCAGAGCACTTCCTGCAGGTGGCGTCGGGAACACATAAATGCAGGCCGCATGCTGAAGCTCAGCAGGCATGAGCTGGGTCAGTGCTTGGATGGGTGACTACTGCCTGGGTGGGCTGCCCACATCTGTTCTCCTGCATTGAGCAGGGGCTTGGACTCGACGGCCTTATTGTGAAGGATCACTAACAGGATCCTTTGCGTGAGTTCGGCGCTTAACGGGTTAACCGGCACTGAGTTACAGCCCGTACAAGCGCTGGAGACCGCCTGGGAGGCTCGCGCACACAAGAGGAAACCAAAGCCCTTTAAACGACCAAATAAGGCTTTTATTTGTTTACACAAGACACGGAGCGGAACTAACAGCTTTCCAGGAATACTACAATGTCAACACAACCTTAGTTGACCCCTACGTTTATCAATGAAACAGGCTTGTAGGCTAGCGCATTGAAACTGGTCAGTTACCTCAGATCAGAGACGTTACGCTAGTCAATTTCAGTCTGGCTCCGGATCGGCCGATCCGGGGATGGGAATGGCTTACTCCAGCTGCCGCCTGGAGAACAAATCTGGTTCCGAAGTACCCTGGGTTCCCAACAACCCTTTACCGGAAGGGAGAGGGGTTTTCTACCCCTGAGTTCCCGCTCTCCCCACCCTCCAGGTCAGGTGGGGGCTTATGCCTGCCCCTTCGTATCAGGTGGGCTTATTCCTGCCCGGGAAGAAGGTGACGTACTGGTACTTTACAGCTCTTTGAGACTGCCCTGATAGTTTGATGGTTCTTGATGGTCCTTCCTTGGGTTTTGTGGATCTCCACCGAGAGACTCTTCTTTGTTGGGGATGACGGTCTGTCTGGCTACTTACTCCTGTGACTTCATCCCCCCTTCCTCGCCCCCCTCCCTTGGGCGGAGGCTGTGTGTGTGTGTGTGTGTGCGTGCAGACTCGTGTCAGGCTTTCTCCACACTTATACTCTACTATCCTATGATTCTAGGATTCTGAGCTGGCAAGACTGGCAGCTGAATCTTATTTCAACACTGAGGACAGGGCAATGTGCTGCATTGCACCTGAGGGCAACATGCTAGCTCAGGCATGGCCGGACAGGCTGCCGGGTGCGCCGAACTCTGTCATAGATTTCATAGATGTCATAGATCATAGAGCTGGAAGGGGCCTACAAGGCCATCGAGTCCAACCCCCTGCTCAATGCAGGAGACTAGAGGAGGGGTCTCCCATCCAAGTAATAACCAGGCCTGACCCTGCTTAGCTTTCCACACTCAGACAAGCTGAGCCAGCGTGAGCCACAGGTCTGTCCTCCAACACCACATTGCCACTCATTCACTGCTCTGCCCGCTGCCTGCTTACTGCCCTCCTCTCAGACCAATGCAGTGGTGGTGCCAGCATGTGTCCCAGTGAGCGGAGCGCCCCGTGCGCACGTGGGATGCCTGAAGGAGTGCCCGGCTTGGACCGGCTGCCCCTCTGCCTGCTCGCTCAGCGTGCCCCGTGGCTGCAGCGCACTGAGAGGAGTTGGCCCAGTGAGCCCAACCGACCCGCAGCAAGCGAGCGAGCGAGCTGAGGAGGATGGGAACAGCCAGGGGGCTCGGGAAGAATGGCTGTGGGGCCACCCCTCTGCCCCACAGCACCCACTGCCTGAGGCAGCCACCTCACTCTGCCCAATGGTAGGGCCGTTTGATGCCTCCGGTGGGAAGATGAAGCTACCAAGTGGCAGAGCCGGCAAGTGCAGATTAAAAGGACCCCTCTCGCCTGGTCCCCTCCTCCACCCACTTGCTTGCTTCCTGTTTACCAGATTCTGCTTCCTCCATTTCACCTGATTATGGCTCCCACTGACGACCCCCTCCCCACTGATCCAGGGATATCTGAGCACACACACCCTCCCATTCTTTTGTAGCTGGTGGGAAAGGCCGCATTTTGCTGCAGCGCAATTTCACTTGGAGAAGCAGAGAGAGAAACACACACACACACACACAGAGAGAGAGAGTGTTAGCATAAAAATAGAAGAACATTTGTGATAATTACCACTTACAGCCTCAACCCTCCTCCAGGAATTAAATTATATTTTATGACTTTGGGTTATTTTGATGGAACATAATGTGTCTCTTTTTGTTACAGAAAAGTCATCAACTTTGGTGGAAGGGAAGGGGGAGATGATTGGTTACAAGATTCACAGAGAACCAAGTGCACCACCCCAACCCAGCAAATGCAATTTGCGTTCAGACAAGGAAGTTCCTGCCTGCAGGCCAGCTGTACGGGTTGCACAAAGGCCCGCAGGAAGACCGAGCGGACTAAAGCTTTATCTCACTAATGTTCAGACTCCCTTGTGCTAAACTCTGGTGTGGGTGCCTTCTCCTGCTTGGAAGCCAGGCAAGAAAGGGATCCTGTAGCTCAGTGTTCTCCAACCTTGGGTCCCCAGATGTTCTTGGCCTACAACTCCCAGCATGCCCTAGCCAGCTACGCTGGCTGGGGCATGCTGGGAGTTGTAGGCCAAAAACATCTGGGGACCCAAGGTTGGAGAACACTGCTGTAGCTGGTAGGAGCAGATCTGATGCCCAGCGGTTGGGGTTACCAGGGCCTGAGTGCAGGTTTGATCCCCACACTCCAGTGATGCCCCCAAGTGAGGTACAGTGAGGGCAAGCTGTCCACAACACTGGGTGGTCCAACCCTCACTGAGGGATCCCACACAGGTGAATGCAGTGTATTTTGGTCCTTGTTTGCAATATACAAGCCTTCCCTCCACCCACAGCCAGCCTGTTTGCTGGTTTGTATATGTCAGTGGCAACACCAGAAGGAAATGTGGAGGGCAAGCAAGTGGCATTCCTGCGGGAGAACAAGTCGTGTCTCACATATTAAATTCCCAAAAGGGTCATCGTGGCATCCATCACATTAATGCTCGCTCCTATCCCAAACAAATTCTCCCTGAGGTGAATCCCATTGCTCTTAATAGAGGTAACCTCCAGGTAAGCATTCCTCCAGGAAGTACTGGATGGTGGCCATCCTTACCTGGAGGTCACCTTAATATTTATTTTTATTAATTTACAGCATTTATACCCCGCTCTTCAGCCAGAAAAAGGCTCCCAGAGTGGCTTAACAAAGATTAACATTAGACAGCTCCTGCCCTCAGACTTACAATCTAAAAGACATGACACAAAAGGAAAAGGGATTGGGAGGGAGGAGGAAGAAAGCAAAACTCAGGCACCAGTTCTTAGTTACAAGGTTCTTAGAGATATTTTTTTTCTGGCAGGGAAGGGCAAAACAAGCTCCCTGCAGCTGTTCCTTCTTTGGCCAATGTATGGGGCCAGGCTGGTCTCCCCCCTTGCCGTGATGTTACTGCTGGGAGACATGGGGTGCAGCCTCCCAGTGGCCCTTGGTTCTCTGGCCGATGGATGAGGCCAGAGCCTGCCGCCCCAGGGAACTGTCAGTTGGAGCGGCGTGTTGGCCACCATCCAGTACTGCCTAGTTTATGAAGCAGTTATAATTGGTAAATTGAAAGTGCCTTTCTCTCAAGGAAGCGCAGGGTCCTAGCAATGGTGGAGGGAGAGGATGAGCTACTCATGTGAGGGCAGCACTTGCCCCCGGCCTTCCCTGTGGGGCTGCTAGGGGCATAAGTACATATGTACGGGTATGGAAAAGCCTGCTCTGTCCCCTTTTTTCCCCAAACATCTGTCACATCCAGGCACTAGCAGAGCCCCTGGACAGAGCTAGCTTGCATCTCCTTTAAGTTACATGCAGCACAGTAGTCAGGCGAGTCAGTCAGGCGATCACTCGTGACCGAGTAAGATTGTCTTCCAGGATTTAAAAAAAAAGAAAGGAAAATTTACAAAAAGGAGGTTTTTAAAAGGAGGAGAATTCTAAAGAAAATTGTGTAGACTCTAGCGATGGGTAGACTCTAGTAAGTAAGTGACTGCGGAGGCCCATTCTAGATCCACACAGCTTCCCACAGTGAGGACACAGGTTACCAGGTGGAAGATAGTCTTGTAAAGGATTCGTTTGACGTGCTTTTCGATTAGCACGTTTCTCCCTTTCGCCTTGCACTCGGGCTTCTTCAAAGTCCATAGAACCTTTGTGAAAGGCCAGCCTCCAGTTAGATCGTTCATGGGCCAGAGCTTCCCAGTTGTCGATGTTTATATTGCATTTTTTTAGATTAGCCTTAAGAACATCTTTAAACCTCTTATATTGACCACCGATATTCCGTTTTCCATCCTTGAGTTGGGAATAAAGTAACTGCTTTGGGAGACGGCAGTCAGGCATTCGAACAACATGACGGGTCCACTGAAGTTGGCGCTGAAGGATCATTTTTTCAACGCTAGTAGTCTTTGCTTCTTCCAGTACACTGACATTTGTTCGCCTATCTTCCCAAGTAATTTGCAGGATTTTCCGGAGGCAACGTTGATGAAATCTTTCAAGGAGTTGGAGGTGACGTTTATAGATAGTCCATGTTTCGCAGGCATACAATAAAGTTGGTAATACAATGGCTTCATAAACCAGTGTTTTGGTCTTCTTACAAATATCCCGATCCTCGAACACTCTATGTTTCTTTCGAGAAAACGCGGCACTTGCGGAGCTCAGACGATGCTGGATTTCACTGTCGATGTTAGCTGTAACAGAAAGATAGCTGCCAAGATAGAGAAAATGATCGACATTTTCCAATATTGTCCCACCAAGCTGGATAGATGGCATCACCAAAGGGTTAGCTTGCACTTGCTGATGAAGCACTTTGGGTTTTTTGATGTTAAGTGAAAGACCAAGTTTTCCGTATGCTTCTGCAAAAGCATTTAGGATAGTTTGGAGATCATCCTCTGAATGTGCGGAGACCACATTATCATCAGCATACTGAAGTTCCACAATGGAGGTTGTAATTACCTTACTTTTTGCTTTCAGCCTGCTGAGATTAAAAAGCTTTCCATCTGTTCAATATATAATTCCCACACCAGCGGGAAGTTTCCCCTTGACAAGATGTAAAATCATGGCGATGAAAATAGCAAATAATGTTGGGGCAATAACACATTCCTGTTTAACACCTGATCCCACTTTAAATGGAGCACCATGAGAGCTGTTGTTGTCCAAGACCGTAGCCGTCATGTTATGGAGAAGTCGCAAGATATTCACAAATTTATTGGGGCATCCAATTTTCATAAGGATAGTCCAGAGAGCTGTTCGGTCTACAGTATCAAAGACCTTAGCAAGATCAATAAATGCCATATAAAGGGGTTGATTTTGCTCCCGGCATTTTTCTTGGAGCTGACGTGCAGTAAAAATCATGTCTACTGTCCCTCTAGAGGGGCGGAAACCATATTGAGTTTCAGGGAGGATCTCTTCTGAAATAGATAGAAGACGGTTTGCGAGAATCCTGGCAAATATTTTACCTGCGGTAGCTAAGAGAGAAATGCCCCGATAGTTTCCACAGTCTGTTCTATCACCTTTCTTAAAGAGGGTGATAATTATGGCATCCCTGAAGTCTTCTGGGATCTCTTATCCAGATTTTTTCGATGAGTTCATGAAGATGTTGTACAAGTTCGGGGGGCCCTTCTTTAAAGATTTCAGCAGGAATCCCATCTGGTCCACTAGCTTTGTTATTCTTCATTTGATTAATGGCTTTTTTTACTTCATCCAAAGTGGGGAGTATTGCAAGTTCCTCTCTAATTTGTTTTTGCGGGATTTGCGAAAAAATCTCATTATCCACCTTAGATTTACGATTTAAAAGGTCATGATAATGCTCTTTCCAACGCAGTGCAATAGACTCTTTGTCTTTAAGAGTTTGGTGCCATCTTTTGATTGTAAAGGGTTTGTACCATAGGTTTTTGGTCCATAAATGGCCCTTTTGGCCTTAAAAAAGCCCCGTGCATCATGAGATTCTGCAAGTTGTTGAATTTCTTCAGCTTTCTTTTTCCACCAGGCATTCTTAAGTTCTCTTGTTCTTCTTTGGACCTCAGCCTTTGCACTAGCGTAGATTTTTTTTCTTGGCAGCGCAGTTAATATCATTTTGCCATATTTGGAAGGCTTTCCTTTTTTGGTCAATTATATATTTAATCTCATTATCATTTTCATCAAACCAATCCTGATGTTTCTTAGTTTCATATCCAATCGTTTGTTCACAAGCTGCAGTAATGGAGGTTTTCAGCTTAGACCAATGGTCCTCAATGTTGTCAGGAGGTTCCGTAGGTAGATGTTCTTTAAGAAGTGATTGAAGACAAGTTTGCTTAATAGGATCTTGAAGGGTGTGGATGTTCATTTTACGCCTTGGTTTCCTTCCTTGAAGCCTACGTTGGGGAGCAATGTTGATAACCATAGTGGACCTGGATTAGTCGGTGGTCTGTCCAGCAGTCGTCGGCACTCACCATGGCTCTAGTAAGAAGTACATCGTGGCGATCTCTAACACGGACAATTACATAATCCAGAAGATGCCAGTGCTTTGACCGTGGGTGCTGCCATGATGTTTTAAACTTATTCTTTTGTCGAAAGAGCGTGTTTGTGATAGTGAGATTATGCTCTGCACATATAGACAAAAGTAAGATTCCGTTCGGGTTGCTATTACCAACTCCGTCTTTTCCAATGGTTTCTGGCCATAAATCAAAGTCACGCCCGACTCTTGCGTTAAAATTGCCCAGGAGGATAATTTTATCCTCCTTAGGTATCTCTGACAGGAGAGTGTCCAACTGGGTATAAAAGTTTTCCTTGATGTCTTAATCAGCATCTAATGTTGGCGCATAAGCGCTCAAGATAGTTACCTGCTGGTTATTGGCGAGCTTTAATCGAAGAGTTATCAGGCGTTCGTTAATGCCAGTAGGAACTTCTGACAAAGAGCTCACTAGTTCATTTTTGATGGCAAAGCCTACTCCATGTATTCGTCGGTCCTGCTCAGGTAGTCCTTTCCAGAAGAAGGTATAGCCTCCTTTTTCTTCCTTCAACTGTCCCTCTCCTGCCCTTCAAGTTTCTTGAAGTGCTGCTATGTCAATTTTAAACCGTCTCAGCTCCCTTGCAATAATAGCAGTCCTACACTCAGGGCGTTCACTATCTATGTTATCCAGCAGTGTCCGTATATTCCATGTTCCAAAATTCAAATGTCTTTTTCGACCGCTAAAATGGTGACCCCACTGGACGCGGTAATCCAGTCAGGGGAGAAAGAGGTAGACTATGTTTAGGGCACCTTTTCTAGCCCCCTCACCATACGGGGTGAGCAGAGTGGATCCTAAATAGGGCTGCTCAGTCATGGATACAGCTGCCGAGCTGCTCGACTACCTCGTTCCTTGAACAGGGCGACTGAGTCTGCATCCACCGCCCATGTGCTGGTCCGTGACTAGGGGCTTCCAGATTCACAGTCCTGCCCCTGTCGCCATTCGCCAGTCGCCATGGGACTTTTTTGGTTGGGTTGGGTTGGTTGGGGTGGGTTGGTTTGGTTGGGTTGGGTTGGAAGACACCTGTGCGTGAAGCTGTTTTCTGTGGGGAGATCGGTGCACAACGAATCACCACACAAACTTGACAGAGGACGGCAATGATCCAATGGCACGGTTACCCTGATGATTGGAAAACCATTCCCTGCTGCAGCCTTCATCCGCCTTCACAGCCGTTGTAATTTAGGTTTAAATTATCTTCCGCCTGTTCTGCCATTGAGGACTTTTTGTTTTGGATCGTTCTTTGTCTGGTTCCTCTCCCCGGACCTTACCGCCATGGGTGACCCTACTGGGAGTATATAGCTCCCGACGGCATTGCTCACAGGGTTCATCGGAACACGCAAGCCCACTCACCACTTCAAGGTGACTGATCCGGCGAGAGGGCACAGGAGAGGGCACAGTAGTAAACAGGTGACAATTAGAGACATAATTTGGAGGCCGGAGGGGGAACCTGCATCTTGTTCCAAACATTAGGATCATCAGGGGTAGAGGGAAGATTCAGCCACCACCTCTATGGTGTCTTCAGGTGCCCGTGTCTACATTCCCCGATAGCACAGAATTGGAAGGGCATCTAGTCCAACCCCATGCTCAGCGGAAGACCTGTAAAGCAGGCTGCATCTACTGCATTGCAGCCAGATGGCCATCCAGGCTCTACTTAAATGCTCCCAGTGAAGGAGAGCCCACCATCTCCTGAGGCTGGAAGGGAACTCTCTACCCCTCCACTATCCAGCAAAACGGAGTGATGGGCTTTTACTTAGCACTTAATAAAAATGAGATAACATACTGTGCTGTACACATATGTTGGTGTTTTTTTTAATTGTTTTTTTTTTTTAAAATCCCATTGCAATCGGAAACTTTAATCTGCGGCAGGTGCTGACGCAGAAAGAATTAATGCCAGGACATTTTGAACATTAATTACTAGTTGACACTTTGTTTACCCTAGGTTGGGATTTGGTCTTTGACCCTATCACATGGGTTAACCAAGCAACAGCTGTTAAGGGCAAATGCTGAGTAGAAATATTCCCCCTAACCCAGAACTGCACTGGCTGTTGGCTTCAGTTCTGAAGCGGCAACTTTAACAACTTTCAGATTTTAAACAAATCTTTTGTTGGGAGCTTAATCTGAGCCAGCGGCACTTTCGGAACATGTGACATAATTGATACCCAAACACTGCAGGAGTCTCTGTAGTTAGATGCCTAAGTACATAATGCACAGGAGAAGTGTAAGTGAGCACTATAGTAGATCTGCTCATTTACAAAGGGACACAACAGGGCATGTGTTTTTCCCCCCTTCTGCAGTGCCTGTCCAGCAGTGGGAGAAGGCAGACGGAGGAGGGATACTGCACTCCAGTTTGCTTTAGAAGAAAGCACCGCTGAGCAGGCATGGTGTGCATTTCCCTGATCATCAGTGATGTAGTGTTAAATCATGGCAGTCCCCCTAGCTATGACGCTAAGGCAGTGTTCTCCCAACCTGAGCCCCCCAGATGTTTTTGGCCTACAACTCCCAGCATGCCCCAGCCAGCGTAGCCCATAAGAGTTGTAGGCCAAAAACATCTGGGGACCCAAGGTTGGAGAGCACTGCACTAAGGAGAATAAAATAATGCAGGAAGCTGCATTGATCCATACCTACCATACCAACTAACCAGTTCTAGCAGTTTTTCATCTCCACCAGAAGCCGGCCTGTTGTAAAGTGAATGGGTCTTAATTGCCCATTCAAGACAAAGCCACCCACCGGGCAAGTACTTTGTGTTACAATAGGGAGAGAGTTTGCACCAATATATTGTTGCTGGAAAGTATCCATCCCTTCCCCAGCTACTGTGAGGTTGCAGCTAAAATTGATAGCTGCAATTTTCAGAGGGAACGGGGAAATCTGAGGGAGGGTTGCAAATGATGCAAGGATCCCTACTAATCAAAAGTCCCAGCACTTTGACCCTGTGAGCCCAGGCCCCACTGCAACGCTGTTGATTGACCACATCTCAGGATAGTGAGCCAGACTGTGACCAGGCGGCCTATGTACCTCTCAATCTGATGCCCAGGCGCTAATGTTGATATTTTTATTTATTTATTAATTACATTTTTTGTGTTGGCCATTTTTTGTAAACCACCCAGGGAGTCTTTTGGCTGATGGGCGGTGGATAAATATATTAAATAATAAAATAATAATAATAATAATAATAATAATAATAATAATAACAACAACAACAACAACAACAACAACAACAACAACAACTGCTGATGGGCAGCTTCAAGGCCCCTTGTTATGGTTCTTGATTTCTAAACCGGACTTTGACTGGGTAGCCCTTCAGATAAAGGACAACTTCAAACAGAGGACTGTCTTCTGTAAAGCAGGACATATGGCCACTGTATGTCCAGGGCAGAAAAACCAGTCACATATGAACCCCGTCACCTCTAATTTTAGGAAACGTGGTGTGACTGTTAGAGCAATAAGACAATGGAGCCAACTACCTAGGGAGGTGGTGGGCTCTCCCACTCTGGAGGCATTCAAGGTGCAGCTGGACGGCCATCTATCGGGGATGCTTTGACCTGGATTCCTGCGCTGAGCAGGGGGTTGGACTCGATGGCCTGGTAGGCCCCTTCCAACTCTACTTTTCTATGATTCTATGCTATGTCTTGTTCTGGCCAGGCTGTAAACCTATGGGATGCTTAGCAAAGCCTGGAGGGGAATGATATTCAGTGGGGGTCATCCAGCAGCAACAGCAGCAGGTTTCATAGGGTGACCTGGGAGAGCTCTTGGGGAAGACAGATGCTGATCCAAAAGGGTCTAAAGGGGAACTGAGCCCTTCCATCCCCACGGAGGGCCACACCCCTCAAGGCAATTTAAAGGGGCAGCACTTGAAGGGCCTTGGATTGGGCCCTCTTCAATGAGGACCTCTAGGAGAGAGAACTGCTTTGTGTGGTAGGGTGAGCCAATTCAGACTCTGCTTGCAATTGAAAGACGGTTAACTTTGCCTGATCTCCAGCTCTCTGGGGACACTTTCTGGCTGTCACATCAGGTCTTGCTGCCTTTAACCTTTGCTTGTGATCATAGAATCATAGAAAAGTAGAGTTGGAAGGGGCCTACAAGGCCATCGAGTCCAACCCCCTGCTCAGTGCAGGAATCCAGGTCAAAGCATCCCTGACAGATGGCTGTCCAGCTGCACCTTGAATGCCTCCAGTGTGGGAGAGCCCACCACCTCCCTAGGCAGTTGGTTCCATTGTCTTATTGCTCTGACAGTCAGGAATTTTTTCCTGATGTTTAGATGGAATCTGGGTTCCTGTAACTTGAGCTCATTATTCCATGTCCTGCCCTGCAAACTGGGATGATAATGCAGCAGCAACCTGGACAGCC
This sequence comes from Shinisaurus crocodilurus, assembly GCA_021292165.1. Lineage (NCBI taxonomy): Eukaryota > Metazoa > Chordata > Lepidosauria > Squamata > Shinisauridae > Shinisaurus > Shinisaurus crocodilurus. The sequence goes on along the minus strand of CM037877.1, from coordinate 267,193,519 downwards.
TCTTCCAGGTTTGTGATTTGCTGGCTGCTTCTCTTCCTCCTCCGAGTGGTCTTTGGAGAATCCCCCCATGAACTCTTGGTTTAGTGGATTGATTCTGAGGCCCGTGACAGCTCCTCGGCAAGTGATCCTGGCTTGAGGCTGTAATCAAAGGAATTGCCGTGGTCCAGTTCATAACAGGACCTAGTTTTCTGTGGCGTGGTCATCAAGCAAAATGCCTCATCTGTACAAGTTTAATACCACTTTCACATTCTCAGTCTTACAGTTGTGGAGGAGGAAGAACAGTATTAATGAAAGGGAGGGAGGCGGAATGTATTAAAAGCGGGCCGACCAGGAGGCGTGGGCAGCCAAAGGACCACTCTTGATTCAGGAATGACAGTTAACTGCCTGGTATTACTTGAAGAATGTATTCTGTGAGGGGAGGAAAATGAAACAGTATTTGGGCCACTGTTGCCCCCTGCTGGTTCCATCCTATCTGGCATGGACTGGAACACTTGCTTTATTATATATAACCGGCATGATCCCAAACTTTAGTTTACTATGACTGGCTGGGCATGATATGGCAAGTGGCAACCTACCGTGGGCAGCCAGCCATGGTGGGTTGTCATGTCATCCAAATCTGGAGCGTCTTCTGTGGGATGGCTTATTTTTTGGGGGGAACAAGCCACGCAGAGAACCCAAGGCTTGTTGTAGGGTTGTTCTTACCCACGATGGGTTGTTGTTGTCATGTCATCCGCGGTTAAAAGAAATGGAGAAATGTACGCAAAGTAATGGCTGGGAAATAAATGGAAGGAAATTTGTGCACCTGCTTTAACTGCTCCATTACTGCAGGTACACAAATCCCCCCTCCATTTACTCCGCAGCCATTAAATTGTGTATATTTCTGCCTTTTTCTTTCTTTTTTTTAAATATAGAACTGTCAGGGAACCACAGTAACCACAGTAGTAAGTGCTCCGAAAAGGAGTCACTAAAAGGGTGCGTGTGTTAATATCTCCCCTTTCTGGAGTAGCTGGAGATTCGGGGAAGTGTTGAAAAGGTGGAGGGAACTGAGAACTGTCAGTTCAACACTTAAAATCGAGAGGATTACATTACTAAGGGGGATATACTGTCACCCCCCCTTTTCTGCCTTCTCCCTCCCCTTTACTGGCACTTTTCAATCAATAATGTGGCAGTTGGTCCCTGGCAACTATGTGCAAATTAGCTTATATGCAGGTCTTGCTTTGTCAATATGTTACCTCCTTCACTTTGCCACTCCCTGGGACAGCTGAAACAGACAAGGAAATTGACCAGGCAGGACTACACATACTGGACATCTGTAAGAGTGCTCTTGTGAAAGGTGGACAAAAATAATAATTAAAAAATTATGAGCACAGTTTTCAGAAGCTGGGGGGGGGAACCCCACACCCCCAATTGTGCTTTTCTGAGGCGCTGAAATTAAAAAGAAACAAAACAAAAAACAGCGACGAACTAAAAGGGGTAGCGATCGGAGCAGGGACGGGGAGACAAAACAGGTTCTGCCGCGGAGGACACTGGGATCTGTGCCGGAGCTGGATGGAGGGCTGAGCGGGAAAAGGTGGGGGAGAACAACCCACGGGAAGCCTGGTCATCTGTGGGGCGTACTGTGGGTTCTTCATGGGCAGCAGTCTGAGGTGAGCGAGGAGCCACAGGATCAGCCGGTACTCAGGACTGAAAAGTAAGGCAGCACTGTAGGACAAACCAGAAAGCAGGGTCAAAGAACCAGTCAGGACTGCAGGAAAACCAAGTGGCACCATCAAGGAGCAGGCCAGGAGTTGTTGTTGTTGTTATTGTTGTTGTCGTCATCATCATCATCATCATCATCATCATCATCATCATCATCATCATCTATTTATCGCCCATCTGGCCGGCCACCGGCCACCCTGGGCGATGTACATAAGATAAAGACAGAATAAAATACATTTAAAACAGTATAACATTTTAAAATCTTAGCCCACCCCATATTCCTGCCTGAACAGCCAAGTTTTTAGTAAGCGGCGGAAGCTCAGCAGAGAGGGGGCATGGCGGAGGTCACTCAGGAGAGAGTTCCTACAGTACAGGGGCCGCCACAGAAAAGGCCCTCTTCCTAGTCCCCACCAGTCTAGCTGCTCTGGCTGAAGGGACCAGGAGAAGGCCGTCTGTGGTAGATCTTGTAGGGCCAAAATGCAAATCAAGAAAGCAAGCAAGCACAACTGCGAAAGAGCTCGTTGCTCCAGACTCAACGATCCCTCTTACACTCCTTCCAGGCCAGGAGGATCCAAGGGAGTCAGGCCAGGCCCTGAGGGCACTTCACTAGGCTGCAGTTCAAAGATCTCTAGCAGTTCCTGACACAGTGCAAGGCAGGGTCCCCTGAAGAGGCATGGCTAATGGGGGTGAGGACCCTACCCCGGCCTCGCCGTGGCTCTGGTTAGCGGCTACTGCCCTATCTGGATCCTGTTTGAAGGAAAAGCTATAGGGCTGCTGAGCCGGCGTGAGCCGAGAAAGAAAGGGTGCCCAGACCACCAGAACTGGTGACAAGGCAGGGTCAGCCAGCTCCCAGGCACAACCAAGATGACTCTAGCAGCCAGTACAGCCAACATGTTGCTTTGATGCTAATCAGAGGTCATTTGGCCCTCTGCCTTCACGTTACAAACAGTCTCAAATCCACGTACTTGCCCAGGTCCAGATCTGCTTAGCTCCCACAATGGAACTACACTCAGCAGGCTCAGCTCAAGACATTTTGCTGCCTGAGGCAAAGGACAAGATGGTGCCCTCCTCCTGTCCCATATATCAGAGCTGACCAGACTGGCAGTTGAATCTAACGTCAGCACTGGTGCCAGGACACCATCGGGAGATCCAGGTTCTAGTCCCCACTCAGCTGTGAAGCTCACTGGGTGACTTTGGGCCAGTCACTGACTCTCAGCATAACCTGCTCACGCTGGCTCAGCTTGTCTGAGCATGGAGAGCTAAGCAGGGTCAGGCCTGGTTATTACTTGGATGGGAGACCCCTCCTCTAGTTTCCTGCATTGAGCAGGGGGCTGGACTGGATGGCCTTGTAGGCCCCTTCCAACTCTATGATCTATGAATCTATGAATCTACGAATCTACCTCACAGGGCTGTTGTGAGGATAAAATGGAGAGGAAGGTTAGGTAAGCCGCCTCGGGGTTCCTCGCAAGAGGGAAAACATGGTGGGATAGAAATGTAATAATAAATAAATAAATGGAACTCACTACCGCATGATGTAGTGATAGCTCTTATTACTTTAGATGGCTTTTTAAAATTGTTGAGACCTGTTCATGGAGAATAGATCTGTCAATGGCTATTATTTATTTATTTATTTATTTACATTTATATCATGCCTTTTTTCCTGCAAGGAACCCAAGGCAGCTTACATGATCCTCCTCCTCTCCATTTTATCCTACTGTGAGGTAGGTTAGACTGAGAGTCAGTGCCTGGCCCAAAGTCACCCAGTGAGCCTCATGGCTGAATAGGGACTAAAACCTGGATAGTAAACATGGGGCCTCCCTACACAATGCAGTAGCTCTTTGAACGCCGGAAGCTGGAGACGAGCGAAAGAGTTCGTGGGTGTTCATCACCATCATGCCCTAATCTGGGTGCTGCCGGAACAGCCTGCTGATCTCGATGGACCCACGGCCGCTCTGTCAGAGCACTTCTTCTGGTCGTGGTGTGTGTGTGTGTGTGTGTGTGTGTGTGTGTCGCACAGACATTGGTACCTGCTCAGTATGGTATTAACTTCCACGTGAAAGAGAACCCTTCTAGAAGCGGAGCGGTATCAGGGTCAGGAGGGGCAGACTTCACCAGCTGTCCACACCGTCCTCAGACACCTCATCGCATGAAGAACGACTGGCCTGTGGCTCACGCTGGCTCAGCTTGTCTGAGTGTGGAAAGCTAAGCAGGGTCAGTCCTGGTGATTCCTTGGACCGGAGACCCCTCCTCTAGTTTCCTGCACTGAGCAGGGGGTTGGACTCGATGGCCTTGTAGGCCCCTTCCAACTCTAGGCCAAAAACATCTGGGGACCCAAGGTTGGAGAACACTGTCTTATAATGACCAGCTGGAATGGAAACATCCCATTCAAGGAGAGGGGAACCCAAAAACGTAGCTGATCTCTCAGCAGAGCCAATGGACTGGAGCGCCCCTCCCTCTGCTGGTGGCATGGGTGTTGCCAGGTGACAATTAACATGTGGGATTCCCTGCCACAAGATTTGGTGATGGCGACTAAACACCTGCTGGCTCAGCTTGTTTGAGTGTGGAAAGCTAAGCAGGGTCAGGCCTAGTTATTACTTAGATGGGAGACACCCCCCCCCCCAGTTTCCTGCAGGGGTTGGACTCGATGGCCTTGTAGGCCCCTTCCAACTCTATGATCTATGAAATCTATGAATCTACCTCACAGGGCTGTTGTGAGGATAAAATGGAGAGGAAGGTTAGGTAATTACTGGTGATTACTGGTGATTACGATGGCCTTATAGGCCCCTTCCAACTCTATGATCTATCAAACTAGTCCAGGGATCATAGAATCATAGAATCATAGAAAAGTAGAGTTGGAAGGGGCCTACAAGGCGATCGAGTCCAACCCCCTGCTCAATGCAAGAATCCAGGTTCAAGCATCCCTGACAGATGGCTGTCCATCTGCACCTTGAATGCCTCCAGAGAGCCCACCACCTCCCTAGCTAGTTGGTTCCATTGTCTTATTGCTCTGACAGTCAGGAAATTTTTCCTGATGTTTAGGTGGAATCTGGGTTCCCGTAACTTGAGCCCATTATTCCGTGTCCTGCAAACTGGGATGGTCGAGAAGAGATCCTGGCCCTCCTCTGTGTGACAACCCTTCAAGTACTGGAAGAGTGCGATCATGTCTCCCCTCAGTCTCCTTCTTCTGAAGGCTAAACATGCCCAGTTCTTTCAGTCTCTCCTCATAGGGCCTTGTTTCCAGGATGCAGCTTGGAGCCTGTTGTTGCCAGGATGCGTTTCCTTGCGTGCAAAGATGCTGGAGGCTTGCAGTGCCACAGACCGCCAGCAGGTGTCAGCCCTTGGCCAGGGTTGTTGGCAGGACCCAAGCCGGCGTCTGGCTCTTGGCGGCGTCCCCGTGTCACAAGTTAAGAGCTGGGCATTAGATCAATGACCTTGGCAGGGGGAGACGCGGATGGGAGACGGTGTTGGATTAGACAGAATTTGGCAAATTGCAGCCTGCCAGGCTCTGCCAAGCCTTGCTGGGTAATCAAGGTCCATCTTCGGGTTCTGTTAAGACAGGCGAGCTTTTCACACTGAGGAGGAGTCGAAGCAGAACAGAATAACCCCTTTCTGCTCTCTGGCTCATTTGGGGCAGGGGAGGGGATCCAGAAATTGTTCTCAGTGGCCAGAGCGATAAAAACCCATCACATTGCTTCTGGGCATATGCAGAGTGCATTTCCTTCATGAATGTATTTATTTATTATAGATTTAGTCCAATAACAAAAAGTTCTCCGGGATTACATACAGGCAGTAATAGCAGCCAACAGAGAAAATACGGAAGGACTTCCTAGCCAAGGGCCATGGTTTCCAGTCAATCTTGAGCCTCATCAGCACCCCCTTGGTTCAAGGATTAAGTGCTGCTCAGAATGGCCTGACCCCCCCCCCCCAGGCCTACTCCCATGGACTATTCAGCATCCCCGCTTCCATGCGACTCATCGCATATTTAGGTTTACACACATGATCACTCTTGAACCACTCCGTGTTAACTAATCCAGAATGGCATGATGCGGTCATTGTCTCTGTGGGGCAGAATTATGGGTACAGAACCGCAGAAGGTGAAAGTTATTTTCAGTGACCATGTCCTCACCCGGAGATGGTTGCCAACCACTTTAAATACTCCCAGGGGGCTGCAAGTGCTGCACCTCTCAACCCCTCCTTCCCTCCCTCCCTCCCTCCTCCTCTGCTTGCTGTGGGGGACTGACGGCACTCTCACAACAGATGTGGGGGGGGGGAAGTGGGTGAAAAGGACCAGTGGAGGAATGGGGCAAGAAGCTCAGCAGTGGCCGCTTTGTTCAGAAGGCGTAGGCACCGACACACGGAGCGAGGACCTGGCAATCATACCTGGATTCATTGTGGTGGAGCGCGAGGGTGAAATGTCGTATATCACTCACAAATAGAAGCCCAGCTCCCAGCACCTTTCCAGGACTGGCCTCACAGGAAGCAAGGGGAAGTAGTGACTTTGACCAGCTGATTCCAGAGGGAATTCCATTTCACTGAATTCCATGTCACTGCCACGGGATGTATTGTGAACCGGCCAGAGAGCTTCGGCTGTGGGGCAGTATATAAATGAAATGAATGAATGAATGAAATGAATGATACTCAGGGACTTAGTTGACCTTGAAAGAGGATTAGGCAAATTCATGAAGGGCAGATCTACCAATGATGATGAGCTGAGCCATGCATGGTAGCTAAACTAACTCTGTGCACCTTCTGACAATACCACTTGGTGGGGAACTAAAGATTGCAGGGGGACCTGTTGACTTCATACATGGCTTATAGGCTCTCCAGAGACATCTGCCCAGCCAGTGTTGTAAACAGGACACTTGCTCTGACGCAGCAGGACTTCTTATTTGCCTAGCTGCAGCCTCCCTTTCTGTGTAGCATTCATGTCTATGCGCGCGCACACACACACACACACACACACACACACACAGAGTTAGTTATGTGAGTAGATTCATAATAGAGTTGGAAGGGGCCTACAAGGCCATCGAGTCCAGCCCCCTGCTCAGTGGAGGAGACTAGAAGAGGGGTCTCCCATCCAAGTAATAGCCAGGCGTGACACTGCTTGCTATTGGGACTTTCAGATCAGAGTCTAAGGATATCACTGCACCTTTCCTTTGCCGAGACCAGCCTTCTCCCAACCTGGTGGCCAGGGAAGTCTGGCTTAGAATTCAGCTTAATATCCAATCCCTAAGAGCAATGAAAAAAAGTTCTGGGGTTAAGCTCTAACACAGGTGAAATCATATGCACAAGATCATTCTGCTTGTATACGCCACTAGTGACTCTAGAATAACTACCACCCAATCCTCCCTTTGAAATAAATTAACCATTCACTGTGATGGAGGGAACACTGGTTCTATCTGGGGTAGTGGCAGATATAAAACAGTATTTGCAACGATGGGGTTGGCAAGTGGATTAGTAGAGTGAGGGGCGCCCTCTACCAGCCTTTCAGAATACTGCAGAGTATCTTTCCAGACAGAATTTAAAATATACGGTACGTCCTTTGGTATTCAGATCACAGCAGGCACCCCTTGCTATACTCTGACCACCTGCAAACAAACACCACTTTAAACAGTTTTGCAAACACAGCGAAGCAACTTCCACTTGGTAGTAAGTTTTGTAGGATGGAGTGGAGCCTTGCAGCCAAGATGCTCAGGTTCTCTCATGCAACAGGATTTCAGCATCCTTGTCAGCATCTGCTTTTTCCGGTTGGTGATGTCTATCCAGCAGCTTAACTCTTACAGCCAGTCCTTTAATCAAATCCAGAATAGCTAACATGCTATAGATGCCACATTCTCTACTATTATTTTGCCCCCTCTATTGTGGGACAATATTTCAGGAGTGAGACAAATGGACTCAGGGGTCTCTAGGTGCAGACCCCTACGTTAGTGACTAGAGGGTAGCAGCTGCCAATTCCTGGGGTATAGGGCTTACTTAGAGCCAGGGTTCAGCCCTGGAATCTTATTTCCAATACTTGGGCTTAACCTCTGACCATACAATATATGGCTGATTCCACTAAGGGTGGAATCCTCTGCATGTTTAGACGGGGGGGGGGGGGATCCTACAACAACTCCCAACATACCCAGATATTTTATTCACAACTATATTTTATACCCAGACTTTTATTCACAACTAGCAGCAGCTTTTGTACATCCTCTGCAGCAGATTTGCCTTTTTCCCGCATGGTGGTTGCATTTGTATTTGCTGAATCAGAAAGAATCTCATTAATTTTTCCCAAATCTGTCACGATAAAAATATGCAAGCTTTCAAGTTACACTGAATTCTTTACTGGGGAGAAAGAAAAGGTGGCTGATTCTAAAGTTACTTATATAGAAAGTTACAAAATAGTACACCCACAAAAAGCTGCTGCAGAGGCCTGTGGCTTATGCTGGCTCAGCTTGTCTGAGTGTGGAAAGCTAAGCAGGGTCAAGCCTGGTTGTTACTTGGATGGGAGACCCCTCCTCTAGTTTCCTGCATTGAGCAGGGGGTTGGACTCGATAGCCTTGTAGGCTCCTTCCAACTCTATGATCTATGATATCTGAGGACAGTGGTTAAGAAGAGCATGAAGTATGATCTCTAGATGCCCCTGGTTCATGGCCTAGCAGAAATTTCAATCAAGGACTTCCACCTCATAGTTTTACAGTCCATACTCAGATGCAAGTCCCATAGAGTTCAATGGCATATACACCCAGATAACTGTGTTTTGAAATGGTGTGAAATATTATTATTATTATTACTATTATTATTATTATTATTATTATTATTAGCCTCCAGGCCCCCCAATCTGTAAATAATACAGGTGTATCTTGCAGGATTGTTGTAAGTATTATTGAGGTAATGTATGTGAAGCACTCAGAGCACTGAAGAAAAATATTATATAAATATTATATATCATTATTAAATTATTTAAAACCATTATTTCCTAGGTTACATCCTAGGACTGGTTTTGCTACATCGTAGTAGCAAATCCTACTGAATTTAATGGGTGTTTTTTTTTTTTTTTTTACTGCGATAGGTGTGTTTGCTTTAACATTGGTTAGTTGTCAACCAACCAGTTCTCAACTGGAAGCCCCTGGACCAAACCCAGGCTCATGAGGGGTATTTCTCCCCACCCTCCCCCAATGACAGTCTAGAGCTGTGTTCTCCAAACTTGGGTCCCCAGACCAGATGTTTTTGGCCTACAACTCCCAGCATGCCCCAGCCAGCTACGCCAGCTGGCTGGGGCATGCTGGGAGTTGTAGGCCAAAAACATCTGGGGAACCAAGTCTGGAGAACACAGCTCTAGAGGAGAATGATGTGTCAAGAAAATGCTACCTGTGGCACACAGAATGTGCCAGTAGGAAACATCAGGATGTGTTTTGGTGGAAGCCCTGCCCCACCACGCAGGGCCAGCTCAAACTATTTTGCTGCCCTGGGTGAAAAAATTAATTCTGCGTATGCAGAATGAACACACACATCTTCTTGTGATCTGAAGTAGGGGCAGTTGTCCTCAAGCAGAGCAGAGGAGCTGGGGCAGGAGAGGAACTTTGTTTGTTTGTTTGTTTATTGCATTTATGGATCGCCCATCTGGCCGGCAAACCGGCCACCTTGGGCGATGTACAACATGATAAAATACATACATTTAAAACAGTATAAAAATTTTAAAACCTTAGCCCACCCCATATTCCCGCCATGTTCTCTTGCTTCTGTTCCCACCACCACCACCAGCAGCAGCAGGCTGTTTTCTCTGCTGGGTATTAGTGAACAGATATAATCAAGCCATTAACTTGCGTGGAGTGACAAGGAGTTGCAATCAAGGAGATGCAGGAGACACGGTTGTCCCCACCCCTCAGACCTCCTCTTCCCAAGAGTCTGGGTCAGAGGGAACATCGAGCTTCTCCTTGAGGGATTTCCCCCAGCTAGTCCTGGGGCAGGGTGGCCATGTGTCCTATTTCACCGAGGACATTCTTCTGTTTGAAGGGCTATCAGAGGATAGTCCTCTCTTTGGAGGCATCCTCTGTCTCAGTGTTCTCCAACCTTGGGTCCCCAGATGTTTTTGGCCTACAACTCCCAGCATGCCCCAGCCAGCTATGCTGGCTGGGGCATGCTGGGAGTTGTAGGCCAAAAACTTCTGGGGATCCAAGGTTGGAGAACACTGCTCTATCTGACTGGCTGTCCAGTCCAATTCGTCTGGTTCAGAGATACAGAACCAACGAGAAGGGAGTGCAGACAGAGGCCTTGAAGTTGCCCATCATCATCCAGTAATGCATCCGGACAGCAGACTGAGCAGGTCACCTGGTCACAGGCTTCCCCACTGTGGTGAAATGTGTTGTATTTTGTCTTAAATTTACAGTAATTATTTCTAAATTTGTATCTCTCTCTGTCTAAATTAGCATATGCACATTTTATGCAAATCGGTGTCCTCTTTCGTCTTTTTGGCTTGTTGGTGATGCGTTTCCTCCATGGGGCGTTGCTAGGTCTGGGGGGCCCATGGGGCGCCAGCCCTGGTTCTCTTTCCCTGGGCCCTGCTGCGTCTCTTCCCCAAATCTGCATCTATAAATAAAATTAGCACCCACAATTTCATGCAGATATGACTCCTATGGGCCTGGGTCCCAAATCTTTTAAGTGCCTAGAAACACCCCCCCCCTTTTTTGGCATTACGCAAGTGCTCAACCTATCCTGGGATTCTGGGGTGTCAGCCAGGCAGCCACCTGCATTGCTTCTTGGGCTGGTCTGGTCCTTAGCCCAGCACCCCTCAGAATGGCCCTCCGGGAAAAGCAGCTGCTGCCCAGAGATGTAGGTGGCGACCTCATTTCAAAACTCTTCAAGTTTAAAAATAATTTATACCACCAACATCAGTGCATCAGAAGCAACAACATTGCCCCAGTAATCTCCATGAACATTCAAAAGCAACTTTCCCCTGCCCAGAATTGGTATGCCAGGCACATTTGTGTGAGGGGCCAATCCCACATCCAGTAATGCATTAGCACATGCCTAAACCCATGGGTTGCCTTATTCATCTGCATATATAACCTCATGGGTGACAGGCAATATTTATCTTTGGCAGGCAGATTTCTGGATTAGGGCCATCATTTATGAATGTACCAAAATATCAAAACTCTCACTGAAAATGTGAAATCCCCCCTTTATTTCCAAAATAACATCTTTTTTCTTTTCTTTTTAAGGAGCCCAGTTCTGGAGAATGTGATTCAAAATATTGTCAATGCTTGCGTGTTTTTGAAACAGATGCATAAATCTGACCTCTTATGCATACTTTCTTAATGCTTCCAATTTTTAAAATTGCGAGAGTGATTACTGGATTCATCGATATACCATAACACTTTAAAAATAGTTTTGTGTGTGTGTGTGGAGAGAAATCAATATATTGCCCATGCTCAAATAATTTCAAACTGTCCAAAAAGAAGGAGTTTAACGAAATTAATTTTTGGATGCATCAAAGCACTGCTAGCATTTTGCTCTGCATGCCTCTGGTGTTTGGTCAGCTGCCCACAAGAGAATGGGTATTTTTTTGGTTAGAGCAACGGCACTCTCCCTATGGAACTCGCTGCCAAGGGAAGCTCTTCAGGCCAGTTGACTTTTAGAAAGTATTATGTAGATGGGCCTTTGCTCTATGATTTCCTTGACTCAACTGGCTTGACCACTGTGTAGGGTTCCCTCTACCCCACCTCCAATTAATGTATGATGTGATCTTTTATACTGATATATTCTGTTATATTTTAAAGTAGGTTCTTGTTCTTGTTGTTAAAGCCTTCTTGAAAGCCCATTTTATGAATATCAATTTTAAAATAAAATCTAATTTCTCTTTGGAAATGTACAGCTAATTGGTGCTATTTTCAAGTTCACCCAAATCCCACTGGAAACTGAACTGCAATTTTGAAGCCGTCCTCTCATTTCAAAGCATCGTTTCAGGGCGTCATTTTCAAATGCTCAAATGCTGTGTGGAAAATGTCATCGCTCACTCCGGAAATGTGCAACCAATTTCAAGTCATCCAAAAAAACAAAAACAAAAAAAGGTATCATTCTCCAACGAACACTGACTGTAAAATTTTGTAAAATTTGATGGCTTTTAAAATAAAAATAGAGAAATCTTGTTGGAAATGATGTCAGCATTGCATGTGTTCCCTGGATGCTCTCTTAAATGCTGCTGCTGTCTGAAAACCTTAAAAACAAATCTTGAAGAAGCACCGTCGTCAAATGTATAAAACGCCAAAAATAAAAAAAATAAAATGCTGTGCCACCAAAAAGCATTCATTGAAACTGTCTGGCATGGCTGAATTGTACGTTTCGCAGTCCTCCCCCCCCTGCTCCCCCTAACACACACACACACACACACACACACACACACACTTTTGCCCCTGGTTGCTTGCAGCCAATTCTGGGCCCGTCACTGGCAGACAGGACCTGGGACTTGAGCCAAGGGAAAGACCTGGCACGCGTCATGGGCACGGGGCAACGGCGGCAGGCCCAGCGCCTCCTTACAGGAGCGACCTGCTTTGCCACCCCATATGCCAAGTCCCCTGTGCCACTGCCAGACAAGTTTGAACGGCGGCCAAGAACCCAAGATGGAGTCAGCTGCGGCTCTGACCTCTTCCCTTCACCCCACACAATCAGCTCTCTCTTTTCAGCACCGCTCAAAGAAAGCAACCTACTGCAGAGGGGCAAGGGAGGCCTGGAGCCACAGACAAAGCCGACCGGCTCACATCTAGGGGCAAAGCTAGATCTCAGGTGCAGATGCAGGTACTATTATTATTACCTAACAGCCTTTAAAAAAAACAAAAAACAGGGAAGGTTGCTCCTGGAGGGGCGATCCGGATCAGAAGGGTGGGTGGGTGGGGTGTTTAATCCTTTCCCCACCTGCTGTTTCTTTCTGCTCTGCATTATCCACCCCAAGCAGCTTTTCTTCCAAGGAGTTCCAAACATGTGTCTGCAAGGGCATATCCAGAGTATCAGGATCCACACGGAATAGCTGGAATCTCATGGATGGGGTAGTAAAGAGGTGGCTGGAGCAGCAACAGAAGGGAGTGGCGGGCGGCAGGGGATCCCTTTGTAATCTCCATCCAAAACTGGGCGTCTGGATTTTATTTCCCAGACAGGAAGAAAGGGAATGCGACCATTTGCTTTAGAACAGGAGATGCTGTAAGCGAATCCTGGTTTCCTGTCTTAGTTCTGGAAAGGAGGTGAGATCCTTTAACAAAGAGGGTTACAGAGACAAGGGCACTTTGCATTTAGGCCTAAAATTGATGGAACTGTGCAGTGAGGGGGGGGGGGAGAGAAATATCCAATTGTACCCTATGCAAAAGAAGAACAAATCCCTCCCACCCCTTTGACTGCCGGAGATTTCTGTAGATTCTGCCTCTGCATTTCCAATCATAATCTTGTTCTGTAACCCTTGGAGCAGGGCTCTCCAACTTTGGGTCCCCAGATGTTGCTGGACTACAGCTCCCAGAATCCCTTGCCATTAGCCATGCTGGCTGGGTATGCTGGGAGCTGTAGGCCAGCAACACCTGGGGATCCAAGGTTGGAGAGCCCTGCCTTGGAGGATCACCAAAATCTGAGCACAAGCAGCTTCTGGAAGCCCTTTAATGGTGATCTAGGGTGCTTCTAGATGGAGGGATCCTAGCACTAGCAATCAGAAGGCATTGTTCAGCTATTCCGTCTTCTCTTTTTTAATGTATTTTCCACAGTAAGAAAAAGGAGGAAGCAGTGAGAAAACGCGAGGGGGGACACACACACCACCTGTAAAATTCTGTGAATAAGGCAGGGCAATGGCGCATTAAAAACCTCGCCTGGAAGCACCCATGGCTCTTGGTGGTTGGCCCCCAGCTAGTATACATGATAGGGTTATGTCACATGACTGGAAATAGTTCCTCCACTCTCCAAGCACAGTTGTACTGTGCATGCTACACACAGGTTGTCTACGTTGTTCCTCATCAAGGGGTCAACTTGCAGTTTGACACATAAGCACCAACCTCCCTAAGGTGGAATGCACAGTACCATCAGCTCACCATGTGTATAATGCAAACCAGGGGAGGAAAACCGAGACAGCCAGCTGAGCCAGGGGGTAGGCCTTTTGTTGGTCCAAAATGAATGCTATGTCATATTTTTGTGGCCATTTTGTAGCTTCTGTTTGACTCCATTCTTAGTAGACACGGGTTGCTTCCTGTGTTATCAACAGCAAACTGGGAGGTTTTGTTTTGTTTTGGTACATGGCTGTCTCAGGCAGTTAGTAGTTTACATCTCAGCCAGGAGTATGTGTTATTGTTGAACTATCCCTGGACCAGCGTGGGAAAGGTTCTCTGGGAACCAACTGTCACGTGTCTTGTTTCTCTGACGTAGTATACTGCTCCAGACAGAAGCCATTTTAAGGGGAAGAACTTTGGTTCTTCTTCTTCTTGCTACTGCTATAGTGTAACTCTTTGTGTTGGTGGGGTGAAGTTCTCCTTCTCTCCACTGGACTAATGCTTGCTATGCATTTATACTCTGCACATGGTCTGTATCTATGGAATGTATACTCTGTAGTGCTTACTTTGAATAAGTGAATAAACGGGTAGAATAGACCTGTTGCTGTTAACAGAGTGATTCCTGAGTCCTGGATTAATCTGCAATTGGAGTGGCTAAGCTGCTGGGTCTGCTGCCGTGTGTGGACAGCCTGACAAGGCCAGCACACGGATTACACATCTCTTTCAACACCAACAGTTTTACTGTGCAATCACCCTGCCTCGTTGGTGGAATTTTACTGGGGGTCTAGATGTCGTCGTACTCAGTTTGTAATCCTTCCATGTTTTCCCACCACTTCTTCTGTCTGTTTTCTTTCCAAAAGAAATCTGTTAGGGAGGAAAAGACAGAATAGCTGCACATTGCCTTTTGAGTGGTAGCCCCAGTAGCTGTGCATCTCACCATGCATGCTCACCCCACCTCGTATTGTATCTTTAGGACAAGCTGGAATATATATATATATACATATATATATACACATATACATACACACACACACACGCACACACTTAAACAACTCCAATTCAACAGCTAGCCACAAGGGCTAGAAACTTGCTTTATTTTTTAAAATGAAAAACAAGCTTTTTTAGGAATTCAAATCTATACCAGTCTTCACATTCCACATGCGATCGCACACTCATGGAATTACAGAAGGGGAACAAACGAACCTGGCACCAGGATGGGTGTTTTTTTGTTTTTGTTTTAAAAAAAACCCCAAACAAATCAGTTTGCTCTCTGCTTTCTCTGCATTGTAACACGAGGTTTGGGTTGACTGGTCCCAGAGGGTCTCTTCTGGCTCCAGTTCCGATGAATCTAAATGTGGGAATTGGGGACACGGGAAGGAAAAGCTTCTGCCTTTGCCAAGGGGGATGGATTAAATGGCACCCCAGTGGGCTTTTACCCCATCTGCCGGTTTCACAAATCCCTCAACAGCATTGCATGTAAAGCGAGTGTGTGTGTGTGTGTGTGTGTGTGTGTGCGCGCGCGCGAGCGTGTGTGTGTGTGTGTGTGTGTGTAGGGGGGGTGCTTTAAAAAAAAAAGGCTCCAAAAGCCAGACTGAAAAATCTTTCTGTTGCCGCCAACTCCACCAGCTTGAGAGGTTGACCGTCTCATTTTAAGGCTGACTTACCTCCCTACCGCTCTGGAATCTGATCTAGCAGCTGTGGAGGTTTTTTGGTGGGGGGGAGACGGGGGGGGAGCCTGGTCAGTCTCCTCTGAACGACACAAAAGCACGCACCTCTTCCCTTTGGTTGCCTATATAAGGGTAAAGCCAGCTGAGGTGAGCTCAGCTCCTGAAAAGCTTTACTAGTTCAGCGCAAAGCACCTTGGGAAACTCCCTCTAAAGGTCAGGGAAGAGGCCCAAAGGAGGACTGTCCATAAAGTGCAAAAGGGGGCAGTCAGAATGATCCAGACACGGGAGGACCTTCCCTACAAGGAAATGTGAAAATATTCCAGTGCTTTTTAGTTTAGGAAGAAAAGACGAATAAGGCTGTAACTCTATGCACATTTCCCTAGGAATAAGGCCTGTTGAACTCAGTGGGGCTTACTTGCATAGGATTGCACATGGAGGTGCATGATAAAAGATTTGTAAAATTAGGCATGATGTGGACAAACTGAACTGAGAAAGATTTTTCACCCTTTCTTAAAATACTAAAACTCAGGGTCATCTAATGAAATTGAGCAGACTCATAACCGACAAAATAATTGCTTTTACTTATTTTATCCCATCTGTCTTCTACAGAGCTCATGACGATGCAGATGCAAATGCCGCCACCCCTTCCTTTATCCTCACAACAGCCCTGAGAAGTAGGCTAGGCTGAGAGATACTGTGGCTAGCCCAATGTCATCCAGTAAGCCTTATGGCCGAGCAGGGATTTGTACCCAGGCCACCCTGGTCAAAGCCACTATGCCATGCTGTCCAAGGCAGGCTGAAGCGACCTGCTTCAGGTAGTCCATTGAGGTTGGATAGAAGAATTGGTGTCTGAATGGAGCAGCAAGACCTTTTGAACTGTTGGCCCTGGTGGGGGGCGGGGGACATTTTTTTGTGCTCCACTTCAGGCAACAAAATGTCCGGGGATGGCACTGACATTGGCACAAACACAAACTTGCAGAACTGTCACAAGATACTGTGCCAGCAGCCACTGGCTTAGATGGCTTGAAAAAGGGATGAGACAAATTTAGAGAGAGAAGTCCATCTCAGTGGCTAGGAGCCATGACAGCTGGTCTTCCTGGAGACACCAAGCAGTCCACTGCTGGAAACAGGATGCTGGACTAGACCGTCTGAGCTAACAGGGCTCTTCTCTTACATTCTAAAATTATGTCGTGCATCGTAAGGAGAGAAGGGGGGGGAGAAAAGTTGTGAGAAAGGAGGAATGGGGCATCATTGGCTGGAAACAAAGCAAACTTTGATTAAAGGGGAGGGACACAGGAATTTCCCCCCCTACAATGTTTTTTCAATAATAATTCCCCCCACCCCATGACATACTTTATTGATAGTCCCTAATTTCTGCTTCACAGATTCTGCAGCTGAGCAACTTCCCTGTCTTCAGCTCCTTTGCTTATCATTAACAGAAGCTTTGCAGAACATCAGCTGCTAAGTTAAAGTGATACATGCTGTAGGGCTCCTCTGCATGTTAAACTCTGCAGATCGTGCACTACATAAAAACCTGAAATATTAAGAGCTCCATTTTTCACAAGCAGATGCTTCTCTTTGTCAAGAAACCCTGTGATTATTCACTCACCCTGGTGTGTGTGTGTGTGTGTGTGTGTGTGTGTTACAAAACTACTGGGGTGCCAGGTCAGCCAGTTCACTGTTTATACTGGGCAACATCCTTGTGATGCCCACCAGATAACCACTTTCTGGGCATATTTGCATGACATGGTCATACAGCTTTATTAGTTTGTTTTAAATCCCAGCTTAATTGCAGTTGCTTCTACGCCAGGCATTTGGTGTGGAATTGCTATGCTTCGTTCACTCACTTTTTATGGAGCATCTACATGATGCTAATATCTATTTGTTGTCCTCCTGAATATTCCCCATGCTCTTTCTGTCTGTTGTCAGACTGCAGAACATCTAACTTTTGGGGAAAGAATAGAAGAACAGTGCAATCTCTGCAGGTGTGGAAGGCACTTCTCTTCCATCTTTCCAAGAGGTGTGGCTTCAACGCATGCAATGATGCATCGAGCAGGTGAACCTATCACCATTTGGCGCACCAGTTGGCATCACTTTATCATCTCATTAGTTTTTTAATCAATCATGTAATTCGCTCTGAAATGCTTTTTGAATTTTAAAAGAATTTTAAAAGAATTTAAAATTTTTTTGTGCAATAATGCTTAAATAAAAGAGCATTATAGTGCTAATTAAAGAAATTATATGTATTTTAAAACATTGCCTTTCTGTTCACCACCAATTTTGCAACATGTTTGGGGCTTTTTTCCCAGTCCAAAAACTTCTGATCTAAAGTACACTTACTTTTTTAAAAAAATTTTTAAACAAGTCATGGCTACAATCAGGCAGTCACACTTCACTAAAATAAGTGCTACAGTGCAAATTAAGTAATTGTTTTTTTTTTTTAAAGATCCATCCGAAATAAATAACAAATAAATGTTTTTTTTTAAAAGAGGGCTACTCAGATGAATTGTATATTCCTCTCTCTTGCTCACACAGCGATGCCACATCAACTAGTGCGGATGGAACATAGCGAGATGTACACATAGAAAAAGCTGGATACCTCCAATGCAATTGCAATTTTGCATGTAGCTTAGAGTGGAAGAGCAAAGATTGGGTAGCACTAGGAGCCGCCTGTCTAGAAGCACCCTGCTTTGGCTTCCCACTGAAGTTTGGGGAGGGTACTGAGTATTCTCCCTTATAGCACCAGGATTCCTTGAAAGCCTACCAGGGGTGCCTGAGAAAGCAAACTGGTAGACAACTTTACTTGCCTTCCCCTGCTTCCCTTGCAATGTGCAGCTGCAGGAGAGCATTGCGTCCAAGATCTCCAGTGTCTTATGCTTGCAATGAGAAGAGCTAAGCCAGCTAAGCCTAGCACCTCTCACCCCAAACATAAGGCACTGGAAGTCTCGGACTTGCCAAAGACTCTCCTACCTGCCCCACTCCTCTGTACCATTAGAGCAGCTCAGCCAATCGCTACCAGAGAGGCTTTCACCATGATAAAAACAAAACAAAAATCCCTTGGTAGTCAGTGCATTTCAGTATAGATTATATGCAGTGAAAGTTGCTCAATTAGCAGTTACTCCATGGTATCACATAACAGGCTATGTTAATTAGGCTGGACCCACATCACAACACTCCTAATTATTTAACACATTCTTTGTGCTCCTATATATCTACGTGTTTTCTGTTCTCCCACGAGCCACTGTATCCAGCCTGAGCCGGCTCTTTATGCACTAGGCCCCATGATGGAGCAAGAATGAAGGTTCTTCCCACAGACTGGGGTGGGGCACTGATGGCCTGGTGGCTGGATCTGGCCCTTGGCTTAATGTCACCTGTGTTTTCAAAGCTCTCTGGTGAGTAGCGAAGCACACAGTGTTAGCTACTCTCATCCTATTAGTCCTCCAGAGACCTTTGAAGGGGTGGATTGGGCCAGCTGACAGGGGACCTGTTCTGCAAGTTCACCCTTGGGGGCTTTCAAGGGTGTCCCTCTTCTTACTTGTGTGTGACCCCCTCGCCGGATCGTCACCTTGAAGTGGTGAGTGGGCTTGCGTGTTCCGATGAATCCTGTGAGCAATGCCGTCGGGAGCTATGTACTCCCAGTAGGGTCACCCATGGCGGTAAGGTCCGGGGAGAGGAACCAGACAAAGAACGATCCAAAACATAAAGTCCTCAACGGCAGAACAGGCGGAAGATAATTAAACCTAAATTACAACGGCTGTGAAGGCGGATGAAGGCTGCAGCAGAGAATGGTTTTCCAATCGTCAGGGTAACCGTGCCATTGGATCTCTGCCGTACTCTGTCAAGTTTGTGTGGTGATTCGTTGTGCACCGATCTCCCCACATAAAACAGTTTCACGCACAGGCGTCTTCCAACCCAACCCATCCAACCCAACCCAACCCAACCAAACAAAAACAAAAAAAGTCCCATGGCGACTGGCGAATGGCAACGGGGGCAGGACTGTGAATCTGGAAGCCCCTAGTCATGGACCAGCACATGGGCGGTGGATGCAGACTCAGTCGCCCTGTTCAAGGAACGAGGTAGTCGAGCAGCTCGGCAGCTGTATCCATGACTGAGCAGCCCTATTTAGGATCCACTCTGCTCACCCCGTATGGGGAGGGGGCTAGAAAAGGTGCCCTAAACATAGTCTACCTCTTTCTCCCCTGACTGGATTACCGCGTCCAGTGGGGTCACCATTTTAGCGGTCGAAAAAGACATTTGAATTTTGGAACATGGAATATACGGACATTGCTGGATAACATAGATAGTGAACGCCCTGAGCGTAGGACTGCTATTATTGCAAGGGAGCTGAGACGGTTTAAGATTGACATAGCAGCACTTCAAGAAACTCGAAGGGCAGGAGAGGGACAGCTGAAAGAAGAAAAAGGAGGTTATACCTTCTTCTGGAAAGGACTACCTGAGCAGGACCGACGAATACATGGTGTAGGCTTTGCCATCAAAAATGAACTAGTGAACTCTTTGTCAGAAGTTCCTACTGGCATTAACGAACGCCTGATAACTCTTCGATTAAAGCTCGCCAATAACCAACAGGTAACTATTTTGAGCGCTTATGCACCAACATTAGATGCTGATGATGACATCAAGGAAAGTTTTTATAGCCAGTTGGACACTCTCCTGTCAGAGATACCTAAGGAGGATAAAATTATCCTCCTGGGCGATTTTAACGCAAGAGTCGGGCGTGACTTTGATTTATGGCCAGAAACTATTGGAAAAGACGGAGTTGGTAATAGCAACCCGAACGGAATCTTACTTTTGTCTATATGTGCAGAGCATAATCTCACTATCACAAACACGCTCTTTCGACAAAAGAATAAGTTTAAAACATCATGGCAGCACCCACGGTCAAAGCACTGGCATCTTCTGGATTATGTAATTGTCCGTGTTAGAGATCGCCGCGATGTACTTCTTACTAGGGCCATGGTGAGTGCCGACGACTGCTGGACAGACCACCGACTAATCCGTTCCACAATGGTTATCAACATTGCTCCCCAACGTAGGCTTCAAGGAAGGAAACCAAGGCGTAAAATGAACATCCAAGTCCTTCAAGATCCTATTAAGCAAACTCGTCTTCAATCACTTCTTAAGGAACATCTACCTACGGAACCTCCTGACAACATTGAGGACCATTGGTCTAAGCTGAAAACCTCCATTACTGCAGCTTGTGAACAAACTATTGGATATGAAACTAAGAAACATCAGGATTGGTTTGATGAAAATGACAATGAGATTAAATATATAATTGACCAAAAAAGGAAAGCCTTCCAAATATGGCAAAATGATATTAACTGCGCTGCCAAGAAAAAAACCTACGCTAGCGCAAAGGCTGAGGTCCAAAGAAGAACAAGAGAATTTAAGAACGCTTGGTGGAAAAAGAAAGCTGAAGAAATTCAACAACTTGCAGAATCTCATGATGCACGGGGCTTTTTTAAGGCCACAAGGGCCATTTATGGACCAAAAACCTATGGTACAAACCCTTTACAATCAAAAGATGGCACCAAACTCTTAAAAGACAAAGAGTCTATTGCACTGCGTTGGAAAGAGCATTATTATGACCTTTTAAATCGTAAATCTAAGGTGGATAATGAGATTTTTTCGCAAATCCCGCAAAAACAAATTAAAGAGGAACTTGCAATACTCCCCACTTTGGATGAAGTAAAAAAAGCCATTAATCAAATGAAGAACAACAAAGCTAGTGGACCAGATGGGATTCCTGCTGAAATCTTTAAAGAAGGGGGCCCCGAACTTGTACAACATCTTCATAAACTCATCGAAAAAATCTGGATAAGAGAAGAGATCCCAGAAGACTTCAGGGATGCCATAATTATCACCCTCTTTAAGAAGGGTGATAGAACAGACTGTGGAAACTATCGGGGCATTTCTCTCTTAGCAACCGCAGGTAAAATATTTGCTAGGATTCTCGCAAACCGTCTTCTATCTATTTCAGAAGAGATCCTCCCTGAAACTCAATATGGTTTCCGCCCCTCTAGAGGGACAGTAGACATGATTTTTACTGCACGTCAGCTCCAAGAAAAATGCCGGGAGCAAAATCAACCCCTTTATATGGCATTTATTGATTTGGCTAAGGCCTTTGATACTGTAGATCGTACAGCTCTCTGGACTATCCTTATGAAAATTGGATGCCCCAATAAATTTGTGAATATCTTGCGACTTCTCCATGACAACATGACGGCAACAGTTTTGGACAACAACGGCTCTCATGGTGCTCCATTTAAAGTGGGATCAGGTGTTAAACAGGGATGTGTTATCGCCCCAACATTATTTGCCATTTTCATCGCCATGGTTTTACATCTTGTCAAGGGGAAACTTCCCACCGGTGTGGGAATTATATATCGAACAGATGGAAAGCTTTTTAATCTCAGCAGGCTGAAAGCAAAAAGTAAGGTAATTACAACCTCCGTTGTGGAACTTCAGTATGCTGATGATAATGTGGTCTCTGCACATTCAGAGGATGATCTCCAAACTATCCTAAATGCTTTTGCAGAAGCATACGAAAAACTTGGTCTCTCACTTAACATCAAAAAAACCAAAGTGCTTCATCAGCAAGTGCAAGCCAATCCTTTGGTGATGCCATCTATCCAGCTTGGCGGGACAATACTGGAAAATGTCGATCATTTTCTCTATCTTGGCAGCTATCTTTCTGTTACAGCTAACATCGACAGTGAAATCCAGCATCGTCTGAGCTCCGCAAGTGCCGCATTTTCTCGAATGAAACATAGAGTGTTCGAGGATCGGGATATTTGTAAGAAGACCAAAACACTGGTTTATGAAGCCATTGTATTACCAACTTTATTGTATGCCTGCGAAACATGGACTATCTATAAACGTCACTTCCACCTCCTTGAAAGGTTTCATCAACGATGCCTCCGGAAAATCCTGCAAATTACTTGGGAAGATAGGCGAACAAATGTCAGTGTACTGGAAGAAGCAAAGACTACTAGCATTGAAAAAATGATCCTTCAACGCCAACTTCAGTGGACCGGTCATGTTGTTCGAATGCCTGACTGCCGTCTCCCAAAGCAGTTACTTTACTCCCAACTCAAGGATGGAAAGCGGAATATCGGTGGTCAATATAAGAGGTTTAAAGATGTTCATAAGGCTAATCTAAAAAAATGCAATATAAACATCGAAAACTGGGAAGCTCTGGCCCATGAACGATCTAAATGGAGGTTGGCCTTTCACAAAGGTTCCATGGACTTTGAAGAAGCCCGAGTGCAAGGTGAAAGGGAGAAACGTGCTAAGCGAAAAGCACGTCAAATGAATCCTTTACAGGACCATCTTCTATCTGGTAACCTGTGTCCTCACTGTGGGAAGCTGTGTGGATCTAGAATTGGCCTCCACAGTCACTTACGGACCCATCGCTAGAGTCTACACAATCTTCTTTAGAATTTCCTCCTTTTATCCCGGAAGACAATCTTACTCGGTCACGAGTGATCGCCTGATGATGATGATGACCCTCGATAGATATTTTTTTGGGTGTGTGTGTGTGTGTGTGTGTGTGTGTGTGTGTATCAATGGCCCATGATTGACAGGGGTTATCCATCACTGCCATAGACAGACAGACAGACAGACCGACGGGCTGGACAGCTGTTGAACTTCACCCAACTTCTCGTGCTGGGTTTGTGACTGGTGAGATCTCAGAAGCCAGCAGAAAGCAGGAGATGAAGATTCACATGTGGATGAGCAGGATTTCCAGTAGTGCTTGAGGTGGCGAGACGTTTTCAGGTCCCACATACCCCCTTGCGCCTCCCAATGACCCGGAAAAGCAGACAAATCATGGGGGAAGCCAGGGAGGCGGCGGGAGGAGCCAAGGCAGGAGCTGAGTCAGGGGCAAAGCCAGACAAAACCTGGTGGGTTATGCAGGATGTGTGTGTGTGGGGGGAAGCTCTACTCTGGGAGTAAAGGGAGAAGCCTGGCATAATCAGAAGTTCACTGGATTTTCAGGCCACAGCAGTAGTGACCCAATTCAACAGTTTTACTGGTAGGACCAGTACATTAGTGACTAGCTATCAGCTCTATATCTGAAAGATCGCAACGCTGGCAGTAAAGCATTCTGGTTTTGCAGGAATTTGCACATGGGCCATCCACATCCAAACCCAGCACTCTTTGTCTTACACTGTACCATACCAACTGATGAAGATGTGAGAAGCAAGGTGGAAGTTAATGATGCATCACGTCCAGCCCATCTACACAGAGTAGAGTCACCACAGTATCACCCTGCTGCCTGCGGATGGCTCTCTCGGTGGGCAAGGGCTTGCGGAAAGGAGCCAGGGCAGAGGCCTCTCTTCCCACGTCCGTCGCCTCCCCGAGTCCCAACCTGATGCTTGACTTACAATCACCAACCAGTTTGCAGCTTCCCAGTCCCTGAAGAAAGACTAAAGTTAAAACATCTGTTAATTTATAAACCAATTTAACCATGACTGGTTAATAAATAGCGAACAGCTGCCAATTCCACTACCCCTTAGCTCAGGAGAAGGGCACTCTGGGAGCCAGGATGGGAACAGATTAATTGAGCTGCCTTTTTAAAAACTCGGCTTGTTTCTTGGGCACACACCTGTGGCTTCCTCTCACCACCCCCTCCATCCCTAGTCAGATTTGTGGAACTTCCTCCCCCAGAATTGAATGGCCTTCTTTAGAAAATGGAGGGACCGTAAAAGAGAGAGATTGCAAGAAAACAGACTCTGGCTGCCACCTCTTGCTTTTCACAAATTCAATCTGTTCGTGAATCAGATGGCCACAGCACTTTTCCGGAGTAAAAAGGAATTAATAAGAAACAGGGGGTGTAACTGTCCGAGTCACCCTCCCTGCAGGGAAAAGCTTCCCTCCCAATCCCACATGATTGGGGCTGGTTGTAGTTCCTCACTGGTGAAGGAAAGGTACTCTTCACATGCTCAGAGGCACACTGTTGTCATTTTGTCACAGGCCCCTCCGTTACTGAGTTTCGGAACAGAAACCCTGTTTGGTGAGAGCCGGCAATGAGCTGATTTGCAAGTACTGTTAAACTTCAGGCTTGTGCATTTCCCCATCCCCTTTCCTTCTTTGCAGGTAGCTGCGAAGAGGAGATCAGATCAGAAGCATTTGCTGATTAGTTTTTTTTAACTATGGTTGTTAGTATAAACAAGCCAATTTTAGACTGTGTTTAATTAACCTGGTTTGTTCAGATGAAACCACAGTTAGCACTAACCACAATTCTTGGTTAAGACATAGCAACAAACTATGATTAGTTAGTTGAAAATGGAAGCAGATGCCCAAGTCTGAGGCTCTCATGCACAGAATGAGAAACTGTATGTTTTAGTGTTAAGTGTGAACCAGCTCTAAAGTCTATGTGCTGGTATCTCAAAAGTTTCAACTGTAAGAATGCAGTTGTTAGTTCATATTTAGAGTGGTTTCCTGTGTCATATCAAAAGTTGGATTCAGTGCACAGCTGTGCTACACAGCTCTTGTGTAGCTCCCATTCATTTTAATGGGGCTTGTGGAGGAGAACTTCCCCAATGGATTTACTGCTCATTGGATCAAAGTCCCAGTGGCCAAGCTGTGTCTGTCCTGTACCACTTTAGACTGTGGTGGTGGTGGTGGAGGTCTCATGATTGAATGATGCTCCATACCAAAAAATTAAAATCCTGCAGATGAAAAACAAACAAACCCTAGCAAGCCAGGAAAAAGCGTTCTAGCTCAACTTTCTTCCTGAATGCTAGTTTTCTGTGTGCAGAAATGTTTTTTTTTTCATGAGGGAGCATTTCATCATGGGAGCCGTTACCTGCAGGCTGAAATGATATAATCGAGGCATAGGTTGATCACCTTGGCCCAAGCCCCATTTTTGCCACACTTAGTACCATCCTTAAATTCTGTCACCTGTGGCAGCTTGCTTACTTTACAACAAAGGTCAATTCTACACATGCCCAAAGACTGTAAATCAGGGCCAGCCCAGGAGATTTTGCTGTCTGAGACGAAGGACAAGATGGTGCCCTCCTCCCATTCCGTGTACACAAGTCAACCAGACTGGCAGTTGAATCTTACTTCACTTGCAATAGGACAGCGTCCTCCAGCGCATCTGAGCACAGCAGCTTAGCTTAGAAGCAGGCCACATGGCACGCACAGTACAGTCCATCTGTCCAGCACCTCCTTCTGCTCCCCACGGGGACTCTCTCACTCTGTCTAATGCAGGGCTCTCCAACCTTGGGTCCCCAGATGTTGCTGGACTACAACTCCCAGAATCCCTTGCCATTAACCATGCTGGCTGGGTATGCTGGGAGCTGTAGGCCAGCAACATCTGGGGACCCAAGGTTGGAGAGCCCTGGTCTAATGGTTGGGCTGGCCTTACTGAACATCATCTAGGGTACTAAAAGCAGTTGTTGGAGTTGACCTTACCAGGCTCCAGACACCCTCTTCAAAGGCAGCCCCATGTAGAGCGCATTGCAGTAATCTAGCTCGGAGGTTACCAGAACATAGACAACTGAAGCCAGGCTATCCCTGTCCAGATAGGGGCATAGCTGGGCCACCAACTGAGGCTGGTAGAAGGCACTCCATGCCAATGAGGCCACCTGAGCAGCAAGTGACAAAAACAGCTCCAAGAGGACCCCAGGCTACAAACTCGCTCTTTCAGGGGGAGTGTGACCCCATCCAGAACAGGTTGAGTACCCGCCACCTGGTCAGAAGAACCACCCACTAACAGCATCTCAGTCTTGTCTGGATTGAGTTTCGGTTTATTAGCCTCCATCCAGTCTGTTGTTGCAGCCAGGCACTGATCTAGCACATTCAGAGCCTCACCTGATGAAGATGAAAAGGAGAAATAGAGCTGTGTGTCATCATCAGCAAACTGGATGACTGCACTCAATCGTTTCATGTAGATGTTAAATAGCATGGGGGACAAAACCCAGCCCCGTGGAACCCCATACTGGAGAGTCCATGGGGCCGAGCAATATTCTGCCAGCACCAGCTTCTGGAACCATCCATCCAAGTAGGAGCAAAACCACTGCAATGCAGTACTTCTTGTGGCTTGACGTAATGTACCTACAATCTGCTAAGTATGTTGGGGTGACACTTTTTCAAAAGGGAAAAAGCACTCTGCACATGTCCAGAAGTTCTTTGCTATCACCAAGGGACATATTCCTGCTCCCCAAAATCAATCCTCCCTAAAGATATCCCACAACTGACCACAAAAACAGTGGTCTATTCCATAAAAATGATTTAGGGCACAATCCTATGCATGTTTAGGCAGAAAAAAAGTCCTACAACTCCCAGCATAGCTGGCTGGGGAATGCTGGGAGTTGTAGGACTTTTTTCTGTCTTAACATGCATAGGATTGTGCCCTTAGATGTATTAAAATTAAATGTTTTTTCTGCATTTTGATCATCCCTGCTGCAATACTTGCGATTACTTTTGTAAACATCATGTAGCCAATGCCGTGCTGTGACTTGTCACGTGATGTTATTCATGTGACAGGCATGCTAAACATAGCCGCTTGTATTTGGATAGCGAATCATGGAGCGCACAGTTATATGCTATGTGGTCATTTAAGAAACTTGCCACAGCATTTTGCATTAACAGTCATTTCCAAACCATCTTCGGAGACAGCCTCAAGCAATAGTCTAAAATGTGATATTACCTGTGCATGGTTAACTGTGGCCCGCCTATCTCTTTCCAAGAGGGCTTGCAGCTGATGAAAGGTGCTCCATGTCAAAGAGGTCACTTGGGACTCCAAAGGTAGGTCAGATCTAAAAGCACCGCCTCAAACGGCAAACCTGATATTTCAGGGGAGGCGCAACTGCGGCCAGAGAACTGTGGGCAAATGGCCTCTCAAAATATCCACCCAATTTCTGAGCAGAGAAATTGGAGGGACCATTCTACTGGATTTCTCCAGAGGAGGAGAGATTCTCCAACAGTTTCTCGGGGGCAAGGCTCACCATTAGCAGTGGTGGTAGCAGTTTCTTCTTTTTCCCCCTAAGGGTTTCCCCCACCTGCTACTGCAAATGGCAGCAGAAGCAACTGCATCCTCCACAGTGCTCCAGACCGAACATCATTCAGCGTGTGTGTGTGTGTGTGTGTGTGTGTGTGTGTGTGATGGTGGATGCCACCCCAAAATGGTGTGGAATATTCAGGGAAATTCGGCGAAGTGGTCTTCTTCTTCTAAGGCCGGTGAGAAGGCAAGAAAAGGAAACATCTCAGAAATATTCTCTGCTCAGGCTGAACACCATCTTATGATGTATGCACAGTGCTTTGAACCTTTGAAAGGGCTATTTATAAAGGCTAAATATTATTAAATAGGGATGGAGTCTGCTGGAAGCAGGGTAATGGCACCCCTTCTGGAATCTGCAGTCCGATGCCACTGTTTCCGGTCGTTTCATTGTGATGACTGGTGATCTTGGAAATCAGGGGACCGCAGTCCAACTCCAGTACAGGATCTGCTCAGCCTGCATCTTAGCACACTGGGCTGATTGTGAGTATTGGCCTGAGTCAAGGGCCATCCCCTAGAGCCTAGAGGACACCTCGGATGCTCCGGCGTCACTGATTATATGTATCTGGCTAGAAAACGCAGATTTGGAATTTGGGTTTGTCTCTGATTACAGAGTCTTGGATCGCAGTCTTGGATTGCATCAACCTGAACTCTCCCCTGCCCCTCTCCATCAATAATGCATGGCTTTGTGTTTATTGCTACTTAATTAATCCACACTTAGGACAATTAAAAGCCTGAAGAATTCCCCAAAGTGGGATGGAAGCAGGGGGCAATATGCCACCACCGTGACTTCAGGCCAGGGAAAGTTGATAGGTCAGAATGGTAGAAGTCGGGAAAAAATCCATCTAGCCACAATTTCCTATGGATACTCAATAGGGATCAAGGCATTTTTCGGTGTTCACGGGACAGCATGAACACACCCTATGGCAGTGTTCTCCAACCTTGGGTCCCCAGATGTTTTTGGCCGACAACTCCCAGCATGCCCCAGCCAGCGTAGCTAGCTGGGGCATGCTGGGAGTTGTCAGCCAAAAACATCTGGGGACCCAAGGTTGGAGAACACTGCCCTATGAGGAATGTGGGGAATCAGTCAGGAATGACCCCCCAATAACTCAGGTGCAGGAGGAATACTTAGGGCCGCTATCCAGAAACAGATCACAGATATACGGAAGCAATTCAAAAAAGCAAAAGGAACCTGAAGGGCTAACCAGATGCCACATTAACTCGGGATGGGTAGAGATCTCAACATCTGGATAGTCTCTAGTCAAGATGTCCAATTTTACAGGAGCAGAAAGGCAAGCTAGTCAGTAGAGGTTAAAGATCACCTTCTCCTGACTGCCTTCTTGGATCAGCAGTCTTGGAATATTCAGAGGGAAGAGACCTATGGATGGCTACCAGCCATAGCAGCTACATGGAACCTCATTCAGAATCAGAATACCTCTTAGTACCAGATGCACGGGGCAACCAACAGGGGAATGTTGTTGCCTTCCTAAGCTGTCTGTGGCGCGTCTGTAGTCATCTGGCTGGCTGCTGCTAAAAGACAGAACAGTGACCTAACCAACCTGGTGCCCTCCAGATGTGTTGGACTACAACTCCCCCCACCCCCAGCCAACATGGTCAATTGGCCACATTGGCTGGGGGTGGTGGGAGTTGTAGTCCAACACATCTGGAGGGTGCCAGGTTGGGGAAGGCTGAACTAGACTGACTCTGGCTCAGTCCAGAAGGCAGTTTGCATGTTCCTATGATGAGACTCTTCCCCAAGATAGAGTTGGGTGCTAATTTGGCCGGCACTTACTGGATGTTCAGAGGCGCAGGCTCGTCAGGAAGCTCCCACTGTGCAGCCAAGCGTCCACCATCTCTGAGCAGCCAAAGCCACGTTACTCCGAAGTATATTACGGGTTTTTTTTTTTAAAGGAAAGGCTTGAACTTTGCATGAGCTTTCATAGACTCTCTGACAAATGCTGAAATGGACAGAAGCACAATGGAAAGCCTGCCAGGGTCGGCTGTTTGAATTTTAAAAGGAAATGCCTTGGTGTGAAATCTTCATCTTAAAGCGAATACCTTAACTTGTTCCATCAAGTTCTGTAATGGGAAAGGAATCCATGGTCCCTGCTGGCGGACACCTCGATTCGTGCAATTAAATCTTTCTGTCTTGCACTATTCTTGTGTGAGCAAGACTGTATCGGCTGGGTTCCGGGGCTAGAGTGGGTGGTGGTGGTGGTGGTGTGTGTGTGTGTGTGTGTGTGTGAGAGAGAGAGAGAGAGAGAGAGAGAGAGAGAGAGAGAGAGAGACTGAAGAAGAACCCTGCTGCATGAGACCAAAGCACGCACACACACCGCACATACCACCACTTCTGAGTCAGGGAAGAGTACATTCACAGGCTGCCAGGCAACTGCCTAGGACTCAGTGTTCTCCAACCTTGGGTCCCCAGATGTTTTTGGCCTACAACTCCCAGCATGCCCCAGCCAGCTATGCTGGCTGGGGCATGCTGGGAGTTGTAGGCCAAAAACATCTGGGGACCCAAGGTTGGAGAACACTAGCCTAGGTGCTTCTCTCTCTCTCTCTCTCTCTCTCTCTCTCTCTCTCTCATTCATAGAAACCTGGCAGCTGTGGGGAAAGGTTAGAAGAGAGATAGGCCACATTCTCTGACCT
Source organism: Shinisaurus crocodilurus (assembly GCA_021292165.1). Classification (NCBI taxonomy): domain Eukaryota; kingdom Metazoa; phylum Chordata; class Lepidosauria; order Squamata; family Shinisauridae; genus Shinisaurus; species Shinisaurus crocodilurus. The sequence goes on along the minus strand of CM037877.1, from coordinate 267,163,478 downwards.
TACAGGCAGCTTGGCCTTCTATGAGTGTCATCTTGGTGAGCAGTGTCGGTGGTTGCCAGGCAACCACCGAGTTCTCCTTTCCTCTCCTTTGCTTAGAATCGGCAGGGCAGCTGGGGTGGGATGGGAAATTCAGTTTGCCAGAAAGGGAAGAGTTGGGGAAAAAAATCACAGTTGCTCTCCAGCACCTGGGTTGAGGATGGAGTGCAGTGGTTGCTAGGCAACTACCAGGTGCTTCCTGTATATGTGTGTGTGTTCCCCCCCCCCACCTAGAATTTGCAGAAGAAGCTAGCAGCAGAGGTTGAAAGTTGATGGGCATGAGAAAAGGAAGGCATTGGTGCCAACATGGAGCCAGTGTGGCATAGTGGTGAGAGTGCTGGACTGGGACTCAGGAGATCCGGGTTCTAGTCCCCACGCTTGGCCATGAAACTCACTGGGTGACTTTGGGCCAGTCACTGACTCTCAGCCTAACCTACCTCACAGGGTTGTTGTGAGGATAAAATGGAGAGGAGGAGGAGGAGGATGATAATGTAAGCTGCCTTGGGTTCCTTGCAGGAAAAAAGGTGGGGTTTAAATGTAATAAATAAATAAATAAATACAGTCGTGGGGCTGGGAGATTTTTGTCAGTAGGGCAAGAAAGGGTTAACCCCCCCCCCCCGCGCATGTCACAGTCCTGATCTGGATTCCCCGCTATCAGCGTATGGTGGTAATTGTTGTTCTAAGCGACACTTTAAAATATGATAACACATTGTACATAACATGTAGCTTGGCTCTGTGATGGCAGGCCGGCCAGAACATGACTTCCAATGAAATTGTTTGCCAGTAGTTTCAGGACATAGGACTGAATCCAGGCTTAGTTATGATTTGAGTAGATCCACTGAAATCAATGGGATAAGTCATGACTAAGTTAAGTCCCCTTGATGTCAGTGGGTCTACCATAAGCATGACTACGTCTGGACCAACCCATAAAAAATTAAGTACTTAATGCAATGCATTCATGCAGTTAATGTCTGCTGGAATTCATTGCCAAGAATGTGGCAATGGCTTAGCACAGAGTTAAGGGTGATGCACAGCCAGTTCTTCTTCCGCCACTAAGTTGAAAGCCAGCATTGGCCACAACTCTCTATGGCAGTGTTCTCCAACCTTGGGTCCCCAGATGTGTTTGGCCTACAAGTCCCAGCATGCCTCAGCCAGTGTAGCTGGCTGGGGCATGCTGGGAGTTGTAGGCCAAACACATCTGGGGACCCAAGGTTGGAGAACACTGCTCTATGGACAAGAAACAGGAGCACTGTTCTTCCCCTGTGTAATACCAAAAATGTCAAGTGGGACTGCATCGGGACAGAATTCGCTTCTACTTTAGAGGGTTTTGTGGAATATAATCATAGATTTCTGTATTGTGTGTGCAAGTCGCTTTGAGACTGCTTTTTGTGGTGGGAAGCAATGCATCAATCAATTAATTAATTCATTAAAGGATACTGGTGTGTGCTTGGCTATTAGACATGCAAGCTGAATGGAACTGTATTTCGCTCACACATTGTGGGCTAGCTGGACCTGTCATCTGATCTAGCATGGCAGTTCTTACATGACATTCTAGGTGTCAGATTCTTTTCTTCAGATTAAAAAAAATACCTTGTTCCTTCAGCCTAACCTATTGTTATGAACCTACAATTTGACTCATACTCCATCTGTCATCCTTGTATCTTTCACCAGAATCCTTTGCTAGCTTGGTTTAAAAAAAACAACCCTAAATCAACATCATATATATATATATATATATATATATATATATCTTGTGCCCACCCTTGAAGAAGGTCTCTGTCCCTTTAAGATGCCACCGTTGTCCTGGATCAGCCCAAGCGCCTATTAAAATTTTATGCGAAGTGTAAATGGGGCAAGTCTCCAGCTTCCTCGCTCCCATCGAATGATTTATTACTCGCAAATACCACAGAACTAATTAGTATAGTAATTAATTAATACGAATTTGCATATTTGCATGTGCAATTAGCGCAGTGGAGTGATTACTCTGAAAATGAGAAACTTGGGCTTGTCAGATGTTGGTGTGAACTGGACTGGAAAGGGGTGTGCAAATGAACTTTAAACAGCCTCGCACGCCAGGCAGGGGAGAGAGAGACACACACACAGAGATAGACAGAAAGAAGGCCTTGATTAGAAGAAAAAAAAGAAAAAGAAAGAAAAGAGGTTAGGGGTGTGTGTGTGTGTGTGTGTGTGTGTACAAGGAAGGGCCGGGTGGATTTACACTCTGTATGAACACATGCTTTGCACCACCACACTCCCCTCTCTGCAAACTTGTATATGTGCGAGATCAAAGCTGTCTATGTTGCAAAAAATCTCTCCACTCCCCCTACCCACCCTTTTCCACTAGGAAAAAAAACCTGCTCCCTTTTATTCATGTATTTCTTCCGATGGCACGGCTCCAACTTTGCTGAGATCCAACCTTATTGTCATGCATTACGCTTCCCTTTCGTAGCTAAGCTATGTGTAATGGGATAACGCAAGCTGTTTTCCAACTCAGGCCTGGAATCGTAGCAGTGACGCCTTAAAGGTGCCGGATCCTTTTTTTTTTCTTTTCAAATTTGCCTCCTCAGTACCCCTTTGTGAATTTTTTAACATTTATCCCACTTGCAAGTCAGCAATAACAATCAACCTATAGAATTAACTTTGGGTGCTTTTGCTTTAAAACCAAAGATCACATAAACACATGGGCAGAGTGCCAGAGTGCTTTGCATGCTAAGCTAACAGTTCTGCTATCGGAGGTAAGGAAACAGTCTCATATACACAGACAATTACCATGATATCCCATCCCACCACTGTATTAACTCCCATAATGCTGAGTGTTCATGAAGGGTGCCCTGATCACTATGGTGTATACCATCAGCGGCAATTGCGACAAGATTGCCTTCACACAAACCACTACGCCATACTCTGCTGCCTGCCTGACTTCCAGGGCTTTCTGCGTACAGCCAAGCCATTCAAGAGTGGAATTCAGCACACTCAGAATATTAGCTTTGTTGTTGTTTAAAGATATATGTTCCTAGCCCTTAAGACAAAGATAGGCTTTAAGGTGTAGGGACAACACCCATACCCTCCAACATTTCACAGATGAAAATAGGGACACGCCTGTGAGTTTGTAAGAGGTATGGTTAAGCCAGATGAAGGTGTGATCAAGAGGGCATGGCCAGGCAACATGAGGGCGTGGTCAAGGGTATGGCCAGGCAACCCAAGGGCATATGAAGATAGGAATCATGAGATAAATTCCCTCATTCACCTCTCCGTTGGTCCAGGCTTTCACCCAGCTAATCCCTTTCCCACAGCAACGTGCAGCAGGTAGAGCGTGCGCGTGCGCGTGCACACACACATCCTCGCCTGGCCCTCCCTGCTTACTGCAGCTGTTTGAGCCTAAGCAGAGCTATCTTAAAGGGGCCATGGGCAAAATTGCAGCTAAGCTAAAACTGCAAGCTTAGCTGCAATTTTGCCCATGGCCCCTTTAAGTAGCTTGCAGTCGTGGGAGGCAGGGGAATTTGGGACTCTGCATGACAAAGTGAGAAGCCCTGATGGCTTAAGGGTTTTCATGATGGTCCTGGTATTTGGGGGGCAATTGGATTCTATGCACACCTGGAAAACCAGAGGTGGGATTTCCTGTGGCCAAAGGGCAGGGCCTGAGTAGTTTGCATAGTACTTTGCCCCCTCCAATGACTAGCAGAAAGATACTAAGCAATGCAGAAGAAATATACAGTATGCATAATTCACACATGATTAATACAGGGCCACAAAATTCTTTTTTCCCCTCTTCCTTTTCAAAAAAAATTTTTTTTTTTTAATTTTTAGGGGGGAAACATACACAGCCCTGCTGTTCAATTGTCTGTGTTCAGAGCCCTCAAGAGGCACAGAAGGGCACGGGGATGTGCTATATCAGCGTGGGCGACTGGCACGCAATATAGGAAGCCTCTGGACCGGCCAAGCCTGGTGTAAGTGCGAAGAGCTTAGGGAGCCATCTACTCTCATCTGGTCAATAAAGTGGTATCTTCTGCTTCCTGTAATTCAGCCTCCACTCCTGTCAAGTAAGCTCAGGGACCCTGCTCCAAAAATCTGAATTTGGGTACAGCCAGCCAAGGCCTATCCCACCTGCAATTCCTCCTTATGTTGGAAAGCTACTAATATTCAGATTTCCCGGACACTTGGGAACCCTGCCTCGGGTTCCACGATGTCATCAACTGTAGAAGGGGACCTGTTTGGCTCTGGGCCCTAAGGCAAGGCCTTGTTCTGTGGAATGCTGAGTGTAATAAAAAAATCTAAGAAGAGCCCCACTAGATAAGACCGAGGGTCCATCTGATCCCATGTTTCCCAACATTGTGTCGGGCACGGCCAGTGCTTAGGGATGATGGAAGTTGTCGTCCAACTTCTGGGGACCCAAGTCAGGGAGCCACTGATTCCAGTCAAATATCCTGTTTCCAAAAGCAGCCAGTCACATGCCTAGGAGAAGCTCACAAGCAGGGCAATATAAGAAGGACGTAGACAAACTGGAGAGGGTTCAGAGGAGGGCAACAAGGATGATAAAGGGACTGGAAACAAGGCCCTATGAGGAGAGACTGAAAGAACTGGGCATGTTTAGCCTTCAGAAGAGGAGACTGAGGGGAGATAGGATAGCACTCTTCCAGTACTTGAAGGGTTATCACAAAGAGGAGGGCCAGAATCTCTTTTCGATCATCCCAGTTTGCAGGACACGGAATAATGGGCTCAAGTTACAGGAACCCAGATTCCACCTAAACATCAGGAAAAATTTCCTGACTGTCAGAGCAATAAGACAATGGAACCAACTACCTAGGGAGGTGGTGGGCTCTCCCAATCTGGAGGCATTCAAGGTGCGGCTGGACAGCCATCTGTGGGGGATGCTTTGACCTGGATTCCTGCATTGAGCAGGGGGTTGGACTTAATGACCTTATAGGCCCCTTCCAACTCTGCTTTTCTATGATTCTATGATTCTATGATTCTAAGTTGATGTGGTTTGCATCTGGTGTCCAGAGGTATACTGCCTCTGAACATGGAGGTCCCATTTAGCTACCATGGCTAATAATTGCTTGACTGAGTCCTGCAACGCTGACAGCTGCTTAACAGCTCTGGCACACTTTGGTGCTGGAAGGAGCCCTTTGCCTACTGCTTAGACTTTCCCTTCCCTTCTGCATTCAGCAGGACACCTGTCCTTGCTTCCCTTCCTCCTGTTCCTGAGAAGCAGCAACATAACAGTGTGCTGGTGTGTGTGTGTGTGTGTGTGTGTGTGTGTAATGTGAAAAGCGTTCTAGATGCTGCTGCAGAAAGAGTGCCGGCCCATGACAATTGGCTGCTTCAGAAAGTCCAAGGGCAGTGTCCAGCCTTCACCAAGGTAGCTTGCATCCATACAGTTCTTGGAAGGCTTGAGTCTGCTTGGCTGCTGGGACCCCCTGACAGTGGCTAGTGCCAGCCGTAGAGATTTCTGTACTGAAAGCACAAAAGCACAGGCTTTGGAGTGGAACGTTTTTTTATTTAAAAAATGACACAGAAGGTCTGTGCAGACTAGTCCTCCTCCTCCTCCTCCTCCTCCTCCTCCTCCATGTGTATGGCAAACAGCGTGTGTTGGGACCTGAAAAAGATGCTAGGAGAGGATATATTGTTGAGTATTATCCTTCCTATCTCACGTTAGTGAGATCAGCAGAGTAGAGTCCCTTTCCAGCTTAAAAGAAGCTTAGATTTGGCTAGTGTCAGCCAGTTAGCATTTGGTAATCCAGAATGCTTTAAGGCAGACTGGATTTCCCTGGTTTTGCCCCCTTTTCTCTCCCGCAAAAACAATAATCCGAGACACAGTCTTGTAAAAGTTAAAAGTAACATTTACTCACTCAGATTATGCAGTTTCATTCAGGCAGGCTTAAAAGCGTTTCTTACAGTTGGTTACAGTACATTTGGAAATACTTGGGGTCTGAACTTGTGGAGTTCAGACCAGCAACTCTGGTTATATGCTGCTGCTAGAACAACGTGGAGGCAACAACTCATACAACCACACATTCAGAGACTCAGCAGAAAGAGGAAGAGCTGAAAGCCACGCCCACTTCCTGTTGAGGCTCTGCTAAATATTCAATGACTATCTTCTAGGGAACCCACCTTAGAAGATACCAGTGATCTTAACCATTTCACCCAACTACCTGGTGAAACATGAGCCATTGGTTTCGACTGCAATTTCATTATCCCACAGCGTGGAAGAAGGAGGGAGATCATGTAGCCATGCTCCAGACATGAGTGCTTGGTTATGCCCTTGGCTGCCACACCATCAGCGTGGGTATGAAAGAGCCTATGCGCATACAGATGTATGTGAGCAGGGCCCCTCCATGCAAGTAGAAACCCTGATTGGCCAGGCTCCTCATTCACGCGTAGGAGCACTGCGCATGCCCCGTTCACTGTAGCAGGGCCATGGTCAGCAGGCAGGTCAGCATTGGGGGCGGGTGGCTCGCAGTTCCTCCCTCCTCCCTGTATTTGCTGTACATGTAGAGGAGACGTGACAGAGACGGAGGCTGGAGACAGAAAAATAGCCGCCCCTGTGGAACAAAGCAACTTCATACTCAACATGGCCCTGCCAGTACATTCCTTGCCTCCCCTTCAGCAAGCCGGGCACCCTTCCTTCACCTCTCACAGTTCCTCGGCACCCTCCAGGCCTTCGGTGGACATGTGATGAGGGGGGGGGGGCTGTACTTGCTTGCTGCCCCCGGCCCTCCGTGCTGATGGGGCCGCGGGAGGGTTCCCACGCAGAGTTCCATCAGCCCAGTGTTCTCCAACCTTGGGTCCCCAGTTGTTTTTGGCCGACAACTCCCAGCATGCCCCACTGGGAGTTGTAGGCCAAAAACAGCTGGGGACCCAAGGTTGGAGAACACTGCATCAGCCCAAAGGGAGATGTTGGGATCTGAAGGACACACGTAAGTGCTGCTGCTAGGTATGGGGAAGAAATTTGTCTGGTTCAGATGTTCATGTGAACTTACCTAATTTTATATTTTTGAACCAATGTGTGAACCGAAGCTCTGTTATCCTTCAAAATTCACACTTCTCCGAATTTTGCAATGGAGTTATCCGATAATAATATATATTTTTAAATGCATACAAAATGTGTGTATCAGGGGGAAATAATGTTAAAAATCCATTGTATTAGGGAAGCTACCGGTACTTGCAAAGATGTGTATACTGGGCAAGACTGCATACAAAAATGCACGTACTGCGAGAAATGCGCACACACATGCATACGGATTTCCATGCGCACTTAAAAAATATTCTCAACGTTCCGTGTGAACTGAACTTAAGACTGGAAAAATGAGAAGTGCAAAGAAACGGAAACTGATATTAGTCCATCCCTGGCGGTTGCAACGATATCAGTAGCACCACCCGTAGATTGGCCACTTGCTGCTTCCAGATGGGAGTCATATACCTTTGGGGGCAGAGCCGCAGATCACAAGTCACGAGTGTCATTCCTGTCCCCATTTTATAGAGGGTAGAAGGGCTATCCCAGTGCCAGGGACTGTGGGACTTTTTACCATGAGCTTCATGGTCTGGATTTCTGGGGCCTGGTCTGGTGCTCAAGCACCAGATCCCTCCTCAGGCACAGAAGGGAAATGGGAGCATGCAACATGAGACAGATGGGCAGGTGAGACTAATACAAATATTCGGAGGGTGGCTTTCTGACCTTATCTGATCAATAAAGCAATACCTTCTGGCTCTGGCAACTAAGCTTGAGGACTCCGGGTTGGAAAATAAAACACTCCAAGTTTGGGTTTGGATTTGGGTAACCTCACCACAGCTCTGGCCTCACCCTGGCATCTAGCAACCAGAAAATTGCTCTGCCAAGGATTGGGAAATGGCTTATTATGCACATATATAGGAAGTTACTTTGGAGTGCTGTAGAGCGGGGATGGAGAACCTCTGCTCCGTGAGTCTATCCTGGCCTGTGGAGGTTTCCTATCCTGGCCTGTGGAGCCTCCTTGGGCTCTTTCACAGGGAAAGGCATGGCCTCTGAGCTCCAGTCCCTGGAAGAATTCCCACTGGTATCTCGTACCTGAGATCAGAGATCACAGTGGGGATGCAGCCGATGGGGGACCCGGCCAGCACTGGAAAGAGCGGCCCCTCTTCCCAGTGCTGGCTGAGCCCTTTTGTTCAGTGTGCATGGCGCATGCATGGCGCATGCCACGTGAAGTGAGAGACTTGGACAGTGGCTGCTCCTCCCAGCACTGGCCGCGTCCCTTTCTCCATGCTGCAAGAGGCATGGAACTCTGTGTATTTCTCAGCACGGAGAAAGGCAAAATGGTGGTGTTGTGATGACATCAGTGGCAGATGATGTCCGTGGTTGTGGCCATGCCCACGGACATCATCTGGCCTGAGGAGGGCCCTGTGGTGGCCAATTTGGCTCCCCCACTCAAAAAGAGTTCTACACCCCTGCTCTAGAGGGTGAGGACGCAGGCTCTGGAAAGGTGCAGGTAGGTACTTGTTCAAAAGGGCGCAGATTTTTTTTGACAACTTGCATCATCTGACAGCCCCCAACAATTGCCTTCAATAACAGCCCTCCATACAAGGAAGACCCTCCAGCAGGCCTTGGTTCCTGGGGCAGTTTGTGAGGGGGGAAGTTCCCTCACAACAGAAGTGCTTGATGGGGAGATGTGGCCGTGTAAGGAAACACCTCGAAACTGGATCACCTTCTGTCACCTTCAGATTTGCCTCTATTCACGTCCTGTCTCAACTTCAGAAGTCCCACGGCCTACCACAATGAGTTCACTGGGTTCCTCACTAAAACTCACTTCAGGCTCAAATTCTGCAAATCCAACTCATCTTCATTGATGGCCCATGTCACATTCCATCTCCCCTCTTCCTCTTCTTCTTTTTTCCCTTTTTGCCACGTGCTGTCTCTGTGGCAACCGCCATCATTACATACTGTTGCCATGGCAATGGCTGTTGATGTGTGCCATCATCTCCACATTGCCTGTCTCCATCAAGGCCCATCTCCATGGTGACTTCTTCTCGGGCTATATATCCACAGTGTTCTTCTCTACGTAAGGCTCCACCTCTTGGCCAAGCAACAGCAGGCAGCCTTGAACAAGAATCTCCAGCGAACAGTGTCCCGTCCCATCTCAGTGCCCCCTCAAGGCCAACATAGGGCAACTGCAACATCTATCAGATGTAAAGCCACCCCCCTTCCCTTACCATGAAGGGACCTCTTTACACATTACATTTTTTTAGATGTACAGCTAAGATGTTTTAAGTGTATACCTAAACACATGCAGTGTAAATGCAACAAATACCGGTAAGTGTTTGCAGACACGTGTATCATATATATGCTAGACAGGTAGCCATGTTAGTCTGTTGTAGCAAAAAAACACAAGTCTTGTAGTACTTTAAAAACTAAGCATTTTACTAAGCATAAAGTTTCATACACCGGAGCCCACTTTGTTAGAAGCATGAAGTGTTATCTGCAGTTCAGAATATATATAGATATAGATATAGATATAGATATAGATGTAGATATAGATGTATACGTATATATAATTTATTTTATTTTATTTATTTATTACATTTATACCCCATCTTTTTTCCTGAAAGGAACCCAAGGCGGCTCACATAATCCTCCTCCTCCTCTCAATTTTATCCTCACAACAACCCTGTGAGGTAGGTTAGGCTGAAGGTCAGTGACTGGCCCAAAGTCACCCAGTGAGTTTCATGGCCGAGTAGGGACTAGAACCCGGATCTCCTGAGTCCCAGTCCAACACTCTCACCACTATGCCACACTGGCTCTATGTGTGTGTGTGTGTGTGTGTGTGTGTGTGTGTACACATGCATCCATCCATGCATGCACACACACACATGGGAACTGTGAAAAAAACTGTAATGGGACAAAAATGCCATGAAATGTAAGAGATCTGTAACATTCCCATGCACAACTCAAATATTTACAAGATAGAAACAGTGATCATCCCTAGCTGTAGTAATTGGCAACATCTTCCTACCTATCCTAAGGTAATTTGATGCAAGTAGTGGGGGGAGAAGCCCATGATCAGCGATGTTGATGAACTTCATAGTTATTTGCGTCAGAATATATATGAATTTATCCAAACTCATCATGATGATATACTGCATTCTGAACTGAGTACCATTTCCCCCAGAATGTTATTTTCTGGCTTGGAATGTAAAATGGGATTTGAACATGTGTTGTCAGCATTCAGGCAGCCTAAAGCTGACCACTTTCTAGCTGGCTGGGGCATGCTGGGAGTTGTAGGCCAAAAACATCTGGGGACCCATGGTTGGAGAACACTGTTCTAGGCACATGCGCAAAAGGTATTCAATGTTAAAACCAATTACTCTTGCTGAAACTCATTGATTGCTGTGGAACTACAAGAAGTACAGCTGTCTGCCTTATAAGCCCATGTGTCATTCATGTTAATGCCTTACTCTCAACTAAACTCTTGCTGATTGCACCCTACCAAGCAGCCTTTTGTTTACTGAGTAACTTCTCTGAGTCAACTCTATTTCTTGCAAATGACATATGTGGTTAACGTCCCACATCCAAATCTTAACTCCCGCTTGTTCCCAGGTGTTTTTGTTTTGGGATGGGGGCAGTTGGATTTGCAAGTGGTTCTCCACTAATGGCTGGTGCCAGAAACGACAAATTGCCTGGCCCTGCAATACAATTCCCAAGGCGCATTGTAAGAAGACCCGTATGCAAAAAGTTGCAAACCAATTTTGAACTTTCTAAACACACACAAACACATTTTTTTCCTAATATTCTCTGACAATAGGCATAATTGTTCACCTCATTCCAAATCAAGCCAAGATGAGTTTACCCATCACTAGATTAAGGCCTAAATTAATAGAATCAAACTTGCTGATAAATTCTAGCTCATGCTTCAGTTTTTCTTCAAAGTGTTTTTTTGGTGAAGTATGGTGATTTTCATGTCAGCATACAGGTGTCTTACAGGTACAGTCATACAAGAGATGCAAGTAGCTGTGTGGCTTCCATCCAAGAGTACATTTGCTGGCAAATACAATTTTCTGCCCCATCCTCCCATGCCAGGCTGCCCACACCCTAAGATCTGGTGGAGAGACCCTTCTCTGTGTCCCAACTATGATGGAAGCTCAATTGCTGGGAACAAGAGAAGGGGACTTTCTCAGTGGTTGAACTCAAATTATGGAATTCTTTGCCCATGAGACTTGGTTGGCTCCTCCTCTTGCTATGTTCCACTGGATGGTAAAGAAAAAAAAAAGTATTACCTACAGGCCTTTGTTTTACTGGGTAGATAATTTCCTATCTAATGTCTTTGCTTATCTGCTGAACCTGTCTGTTTTTTTAATATTGTTATTTTTAATGGAATATTATTGTATTTTATAATTGGTTGGTTGTAATTGTTGTAAATTGCCCTGAGTGGTGTGTAAGCACTAGAAGGGTGGGATGGATGGATGGACAGACAGACATATAGTATGAAATGCTCCGGTACAGTCTACAGACCACAAACTACCTATGTTTGGTGACACCAGACAAATTCTGGACCCACTTTGTTGCCAGTCCAAATTTTGTTCTTTTGAGATGGAGCCTTGCATGTCATACGGAGTCTTCCTCCCCTCTTCTCTTCATCAGAACTGTATCTTACCTTCAGTGATGGATTTGCACAACAGGGGTACCCATCACATTAATAAATTGTGCACCCATTGTATCTGGGCTCTGCCGCTTCAGACAACAGCTGGGGTCTCACTTGACTCACATAACAAACAAATAAACACTTGCATATAGAAAACTAGATGTCAGAGAGCAAAAGGTTCTAGCCCAGACTCTTCCCTGAAATGCCAGATTTCTATGTGTAGGTGAATATCTGTATGGAGAAACCTTCAAACATGTGTGTTCCCCTCACCCTCGTGCAGACTGAAATGATACAGTCCACATAGAGACCTTGGATATAGTGATGCCAAATGTGTAGGACTCAGGTAGGGCACATACTCATTTTAATATGTTTGTTTATCTGAATTTATATAATCCAACCCAACAATAAGTCCTCGTGTCAGGTAACCCGTCTTTCTAAAAACAAAATGATTTTTTTTTAATTTCATGAAAATGAAATAGATTAAAAGAAACTTTATCTGGTCAAAACCTTTCGAACATACTGCTTTTTAAAAATGACAACACACCTCTTCTTGTTTATCAGCTTCCTCAACTCCTTACCCAATGGATCATGTCCCAAGATCAGCCAAGATGAGCTTCTTGGCCAGTGTTCTCCAACCTTGGGTCCCCAGATGTTTTTGGCCTACAACTCCCAGCATAGAATCATAGAATCATAGAATCATAGAAAAGTAGAGTTGGAAGGGGCCTACAAGGCCATCGAGTCCAACCCCCTGCTCAATGCAGGAATCTAGGTCAAAGCATCTCTGACAGATGTTGAGTTGGCCTACAACTCCCATGCTGGGAGTTGTAGGCCAAAAACATCTGGGGACCCAAGGTTGGAGAATACTGTTCTTGGCGGTACCCTCTATGCATGCAGCCTTCCCCAAACTGGTGCCTTCCAGATGTGGTGGACTATAATTCCCAGTATCCCTAGGCAGCTGAGGGTACCAGGTTGGGGCAGGCTGCTTAGAGCATTAATGTTAATTGCGTACCTAAATGTGTTCATGGTGGCTCCTCTACATCTTCCGAGCATCTTTCCATTGGAGATTGTCCAGTGCTGGAGGCTAGACTATTTCAAAATGATGTGAGGCCCTCCCTCAATAAAATAGTGGCTTGCTTTTTAACCAGGGACTTCTGGCTTCTAGCTTATGCTCTTAACTTGTATCAGCCCCTAGTACTAGTGGTAGAGCTGAGCTGTAGCTCAGTGGTAGAGCACATGCTTTGACGCAAAAGGGTCCCAGGTTCAATCCCCGGCATCTCCAGGTAGACCAGGAAAAAAAACCCTCCTTCCTGAAACCCTGGAAAGCTGCTGCCAGTCGGTGTCAACAATATTGGACTAGATGGACCACGGGTCTGACTCAGTACAAGGCAGCTTCGTATGTTCCTATATACTGCTTGTTTATGATGTCAGGGGTGGGCAGACTTCAAGCTCGTGAGATCTACTTTGTGTGTGTGTGTGTTTTAACCAGCACCCCGAGATCTTTGCCCCGGGTGCAAAAGGCATACACCTAGACTTAAATAATTCTGATCCCAGGAATTTGCTTTGAGTATCAGAACTGAATGAAGCTGTGCAAAAATCCGTGCAAAAATCCATTCCTGATCCAAATCTACCTTCTGCCCACCCCTGCACAACACTACGGACTTGCCTTACCTCGAAAAACAGGCAAGGGAAAATGGAGTGAAGGATGGGCATGAGAAATAGCAAGGGTGGTTTAAACTGAAGACTGATAGATGGGTGGGAAGCACAGATTATAAGGAGAAAAATTGGATGGATGGATGGATGGATGGATGGATGGATAGATAGATAGATAGATAGATAGATAGCACCATTTCCTCTCTGTGCCAAATGTTGTGGCAGGCAGCCAACTCTGTAATATTCCATAGGCTGCCGCCGTCGCTGTCACTGTCGCTGCTGCTGCTGCTTAGGTTTAGCAAAAGAGAAAGAAAGGGGAGGTGTGGACTGTGAGGGCCTGGAACAAGCCGCACAAAGAAGAAAGGGGTTATTGCCCATCCCATGGGGATAGCTGAAGGAAAAGGGACCAGCCACGATCTGGCAGTGCTGCCATGGAAAATGGGGTCATCACACACACACACACACACACACACACACACACACACACACCCTTCCCCAGCTCCAGCATTTTCTGAAACTGGCAGTGCCAACCGAGCTCGCCTGTACAACGTCCTTCGAAATGGGACTAAGCCGACACCATCTGGGCAAGGGGAGGGGGGGTAGGTGGGTTTTTTTAGCACTTGTTCTCTCTCCCTGCAGACTGGCTCTGGTGAGTGCCAAAAGAGCTCTTGTTAATCCATGACATACTGTGGCGGGGAGGGTGCCAAGCAAGCGTGCATTTGGGCTGCGAAATCTACCCTTTTCGCATTTTGACTGTCGCACTGGAGCATCATCTCATGCTCATCCATTCCATACCTCTCTGCCCATGTGTGTGTGTGTGCGTGTGCGTGTGTGTGCGCGTGCGTGCGCCCGTCCTAGTGGGGCAAGGATGAATCCTGCACTAACCACTACCCATTCCCCACTCATGCCCCCAAACCCACCTCACCAGCATCCATTTTTTGCAATCAGAATTAATTATGTAAAGCAGAGAGATTTGCATAACATGTTTAAAAGATGCAGCTTTCATTCTGGGTTGTAAATGCAAGAGGTTCCCTTCTTCTCTCCCCCCATTTTTTCTTTTTCGCTTTTATCTTTGCAGAAATTAGGCTGTTCTTGGCAGGCGGTGCTTATAGGTAGAAATGAGGTGTCGAGGCTGAGATGAGGCCTGACGCAACAGGCAAAAGATTCTGGTGTTGACCAGGCAAGAACAGGAGGCCAGCAAACCTCTGAGTACTTATAAGCAAGCCTGGCCAATCAAGAAGCTTCATGGTACCTGCCAATCGCTTACAACCCTTTCATCTTCCCCATGATCTCTCTCCCTTCTGTGCCCAAAGAGGTCCCTGAGTGAGACTTAAACCCAGACCTAGCTGAGGTCCCAGCCTCAGCCCAGGAGGTTCCTTCCTGGTTCAAGTGCACAGGACGGACGGGCATTATTGTGGAATGGGCAGGGCTTATCACAAGACTACTCTGCAGGTCTCTGGACCAGGGCACGCAAGAGAGTGTTTGGGAGCAGCGCCTGCACGGATCCTACCTGAACCCCACACTGGGCGGGAGAGACAGGGCAGGGAAGCTGGGCTGTTGAGTGGCACAGCGGTGACATCTTTTTAAATGATTTATTTATTTATTTTATTTATACCCCGCCTTTTTTCCTGCAAGGAACCCAAGGCGGCTTACATAATCCTCATCCTCCTCTCCATTGTATGATTGTATTTTATTATGTAATTTTTATAATTGTTGTAAACCGCCCAGGGAGCTTCAGCTATTGAGCGGTTTAGAAATGGAATGAATGAATGAAGGTGAAGATGATGATGATGATGATGATGATGATGATGATGATGATGATGATGATGATGCCTGAGGTAGCCACCAGGGTAAGCCTCTGCCTCCTTTCCACACTGTTCCTTATCCTTACCCCACTCATATCCCTTAGAATCAGACACTTGCTAAGGAAGTGACTGCTCTGTTCGTCACTGGCATGATGGAACAGGGCCAGCCCCACCTTTGGGCAGAGTGACTCGGTGCCTCAGGCAGTGGATTTTGGATGTCATGAAAGGGCAGCAGATTGCTATTTATCACTGAATTTTACTGCTAGTGCTTGTGGTATTTTCTGAGGCAGGTGCCAAAATAACTCGGCTGGCCTTTGGTACAACCATGTGCCTTGACTTGGGGTGCTTCACTGGGGGAGATCGCAAGGTCAGCAGCGCGGCAGGAGACGGACTTTGGGGCTCTCCCTGGAAGGACAGGTGGGGTGTCGTCTCGTGTGGACGTGGGGGCGTCTTGCGGGTTCCCCCAGGGCTCCGTGTGCATGCTAGGGCCGGGGCACGTGTCTTGTATTTGCAGTGCGTGCAACCTGGAGTCACTTTCCCTCTTGGGCAATGCGTGCAACTGAGCTCCCATCTTTGGGTTGCGTGCCTCTTAAATAATCACACACACGCAACAACTCTTCTTTTGCAAAAAAAAAGAAAGAAAGAAAGAAAGAAAGAAAAGGAAAGGGAAGGAAGGAAGGAAGCCTTTCCAGAAAGAAAGAGATGGGGGACCCGCCCCATCCACATCTGGGCATCCAAGAGCCTTCCCTGACCCGCCCCCAACCATGCTGAAATCACAGAGTTTCGTTTCGTCAGACTTTCTGCAGTGGAAACTTCCTTTTTTTACCATTTCTCACTCATGTGGTGGCCATGCATGTGTCTGTGGGTAGCTAGTCAAGCCTGAGGAAAGGCACTCTGCAGATGCTCAGAGAGACTAACGCCTTTATGGTCGAGGAGGGACTGGATCTCTTCTCCACCATCCCAGAGTGCAGGACAAGTTACAGTAAACCAGATTCCTCCCGGACCCAGACATCAGGAAAAACCTCCTGACTTAGAGCAATAAGACAATGGAACCCACTACCTAAGGAGGTAGTGGGCTCTCTCCAACACTGGAGGCATTCAAGGCACAGCTGGACGGACATCTGTCAGGGATGCTTTGACTTGGGTTCCTGCATTGAGCAGGGGGTTGGACTCGATGGCCTTATAGGCCCCTTCCAACTCTGCTATTCTATGATTCTATGATTTGCTGCTCCACCTGAGGCTGCTAAATATCTTGCCTCCGCATTTGCTCTCAGTTGTAATTTGTGGCATTGAGCTGGAGTGTGAGTGCCAATGTCCCAGTGAGAACTGGGGACTCCTATGTGGGTATTCCCTCAGGTTAGTGGGACAGGGAGTTGGTGTCGCTTGCCCCACCTTGTGAAACTTGTCTGAGTTTCAAAAGCAGAAAGCAAGAAGGGAGAGATTGCTGTTCAGGAAACACCAGTCCAAAGCTCCCTTCAGCTCATGGAAGTAGTTGTATGATAGTTTGTTTGTTTGTATGTATGTATGTATGTATGATGGCCACCAATTTGGATGGCTTTAAAAGGGGATTGGACAAATTCATGGAAGAGAAGGCTATCAATGGCTACTAGTCCCGATGGCTCTATGCTACATCCAGTATCAGAGGCAGTATGTCTTTGTGCACCAGTTGCTGTGGAACATGGATGGGAGGGTGCTGTTGCACTCATGTCCTGCTTGTTGTGGGTCTCCTGTGGGCAGCTGGTTGACCACTGTGTGAACAGAATGCTGGACTAGATGGGTCCCTGGTCTGATCCAGCATGGCTTTTCTTATCAAAGAATCATAGAATAGTAGAGTTGGAAGGGGCCTATAAAGCCATCGAGTCCAACCCCCTGCTCAACACAGGAATCCAAGTCAAAGCATCCCTAACAGATGGCTGTCCAGCCGCACCTTGAATGCCTCCAGAGTGGGAGAGCCCACCACCTCCCTAGGTAGTTGGTTCCATTGGCGTATTGCTCTAACAGTCAGGGAATTTTTCCTGATGTCCAGGCGGAATCTGGCTTCCTGTAACTCAAGCCCATTATTCTGTGTTCTTATGTTCTTAGTTTGGATTGTGACCTTGACCCTGTGCTGCTGAGCCCTTCAGAAGACCAGTTGGGTGCCCCAGATTCCAACCCCTTGAGACAGTGGTGGCCAATTTAATGGTACCACACTGCAAGGCTCCAAGCCCGGGCGCCATCCTGTACGTTCCCTGCAAACTTTCTTGCAGGGCAGGGTTCTAGCAATCACTAAGTCTTATATTGGGGATTCAAGGGTTCAGTTTGTTGGATCGATATCAGTTTCCCCTGAGAGCTCTCCCAAGGGCTGCAGAGCTTTAACTGCTACCTGGAACAGCTTATCCAGAACCTGCTACTTGTTGGATGTCCTCTGCTAAAGATCTTTACTTTGTGCCTGCCCAGTAGGCTCAGAGCCGGGCCAAAAGAGAACAACCAGTCTAGTGCATTGAAAAAGCCAGGTCTGAATCCCAAAGTTTGGGAACCCTGATCTACAGACTGGTCGGGGGTGGGGGTGTAAAAACAGTGTTGGAAACAAATCCCAAAATCCTCTGCCCAAATGTCTCATGCAAGCCAGCTAAGCCGTTTAAAGCAAAATCCTAAAAAACTTCACCGTCCATCCAACCGACTGTGGTGCAGGCAGCTAAAGGGCACTTCACCGTTCTCCATGTCATTGCTGCCTGGGACACAGTTTCACCCCAGACTTCCCAAATCATGTGGAATATCTACACAAGATCACCACTTTATACTCTGCATTCATCCAGAACAACACTGTGAATCAAATTCAGAATCACAAATGGAGTTTAGAGCTCCCAATTCACAAATAAAGCATGCACTGAAAATAGAAATAAAATAAAATCTACTCACCCTAATTGTGAGTATAACAAGATGACCAAAAGGTGGTCCCTTTGTTTGAAGGTTTCACCAGTTTCTTCCTTCTTCCTCAGTGAGCCCCCTTTTGGCCCCTGGGTCCCACCTGGCTACCCAGCCATAGAAAGCACCAACTTGGTAAGAGCTGCTGGACCGCAGCACAGATTGCCCTGGGAATGGGTGGGCTCTCCTTCACTGGAGGAATTTAAGCAGAGGCAGGGCAGCCATCTGCCAGAACTGCTGCGGTGGCATCCTGCATTACAAGATCCTACACTGAGCAAAGGGTTGAACTAGATTAGGGGTGGGTAGAAGTTAGATCAGGATCTACAGGTAGATCTCTCGATGTTTTGCTGTAGATCAGAAAGGGTTTCTGACTTCCAATTGTCTAACAATGGCAACAGTTAGAACCCCCTCCCCCATCCCAAAAAATTTGGTTGCTGCAAAAAAAAAAAAATGCTTAGGAGGAAAACGGGAGTGGATTTTTGTGTGAAAGGACTTGGTTCTAGTCCTGATCATAAACTCCAGGGCCAAGCATGTGTGCTCAGAGGCACCCTGGTCCTTTATTCTCCGTACTTGTCTCCCTGCCTGGACCACTGTTCTGCCCTTGGCTCCCACTGGTGGCCATCAGGGTTCTAGTAAAATGCCACATAGATCAGCCTCCCCCAACCTGTCGCCTTCTAGATGTTTTGGACTTCAACTCCCATCAGCCCCAGTCAGCATGGCTCATGGTCAGGAATCCTGGGATGTGTTGTTCAAAACATCTGGAGGGCACCTGGTTGGGGAAGGCTGGGGTAGATCCTGCAAGCCTGAAGCCTGCCCACCCCTGGGCTGGATGACCTCCAAGGCACCTTCCGGCTCTAGAGTTCTACGGTTTTTCAATGTGGGAAAAGAATTTCCACGAGGACAGACCTTTTCTCAATGCACAACCCAATTAAGTATCTTGTACAGTAATACCTTGGATTGCAAGTAACTTGGTTTGAGAGCGTTTTGCAAGACAAGCAAATTTTTAAATATTTATTATTATTTTTTTGACTTGATATACAAGCGACGTCTTGCAATACAAGTACTGTAGTACGGCTTAAATTAAAAATCTCTGTACAAATTTTTTTTGGGGGGGGATTTCATTTTGATATACGAGTGTTTTGGATTACAAGCACGTTTCCGGAACGAATTATGCTCTCAATCCAAGGCATGACTATACCTTAGGGAATGCCTCCTTCCACCCCGATCTCTGCCATCCATGAAGGTCCAGGGGAGAGGCTGTGCTCCAAGTTCCATTTGCCCAGGAGATGCTGCCTGCCTAGGGAGGGCAGGGCACAGAGCATGCATGCATGGCCTCTTCAGTTGTGACATTCACTTTGAGCTTTCAGCCTTCCATGTGGATGGAAAGGCAATGTGTACACTGAATATATTGCAAATATGCCCAATTTCTATAATTGATTTTAATTACCGAATTGGAGTTTTGTGAGTGTAGAATTTGAGACACACCCCCCCCCATATGTCCTGCATTCTAGTCTCCTGGACAGTAGGGCAGAAGAGTTGCTTGGCCAAAAGAAGCAGAAATATTTTCTTCCTCCTCACCTTCCCCACGGGACCACTTGATTGGCTGAGAGACTGAAAGGCCACTTGATTGCAGAGATACCATTGGATGGGAAACTTGGCTCTTCTTTGCCTCCTGTGTCCTTCCCAGGCTTCTGTCCAGCACGGCCTGTTTATTTGAGATCCAATACCAGGGCTTGTATAAGAAAAAAGAAAAAACAGCAGGGGGGGGAGGGCTGTATAAAAATACAATAAAAATCAGGAAATATCTGTGGCAAGAGGCCAAATGATCCAGGGTGGGAAGAGCACAGAAGGGAAAGAAGGAGCTGGACAGGGACCCAACAGCTGTATTGGGTTGGCACAGCTGGGAAGCAGGGACAAAAACAACCGAACGACAACACTGGCTATGGAGATGGGAGAGCGCCGGGGAAATAGAGATCAAGCCGGAGAACTGACAGCAGCAAAATTGAGACAGACAAACAAAATTAACAAGGAGCAAAACAAGGGGGAGAGGCGAAGAGAGCTGCATCATCCTAGCAGCCACAAGCATGGCCTTCTCCGGGAGACAGAAGGACACGAAGCGGGCTCCAGTTTTGAACACCCAAGGCTTATTTTGCCACAACATTCAATGGGTCAAACTGTGCTCGTTAGATTGGCCAGATCTTGCGAGCCCCAAAGAGTCTTTAACAAAACAAATGACATGTGTGATGAGAAGGCATGATTTCATTTGACCCGGGGCTGGTCCACACTTTACACAGCGGATGTAATTGCTGGCATTGCACAGTGGTGATTCCTGCAGTGAACATCTAAAATGTGGATGACATTCCCTGCCTCTTTGGAACGCCCCGTGTACACACACTTGGCAACCCTGATTGGTCTAGCACTCCCCAGTGTATGCATGCAGGTGTTTAAAGATCTGTCACCCACATTCAACATGTTTGCTTTTGGAAACACTAGTGTGCAAGGCAGCTGTACCCCCATCCCCTCCCCAGTTGCGCCTCCCGTGTATAATGTGGGACCCACACACACACATTTCTCATCCTCTTTGTGAGTTTTGAGAGATGCAAAATGGAACGAAAGATGGAAAGCTCTTTCCCCTGAAGTCATTATCAAGGCTGTCCACCAATAAAATATGATTTAGTTGCTTTTCAGTCAATTAACTAAATGAAGCACTGCAACTGCATTTGTGCAATACTCAAAACTCAATATCTAGGTACCTTTTGAAGGTACAGAAGAAGTCAGAGCCTCCCTTACCTAAGGTGCTGTTAAATACAGACCTGTGGCTGACGCTGGCTCAGCTTGTTTGAGCGTGGAAAGCTAAGCAGAGTCAGGCCTGGGTATTACTTGGATGGGAGACCCCTCCTCTAGTTTCCTGCATTGAGCAGGGGGTTGGACTCAATAGCCTTGTAGGCCCCTTCCAAATTGATGATCTATGAATCTCAGGCAAGGAATTTTGGGTGCTCTTAAGAGAGGCTGAGCAGGAGGCCAATCTGGTCTAGAAGGGACAATCTACTACATAGGCCCATTTGGGATTAACAGAAGGTGTCCCAGAACACATTATTTTGCCATGGCAGATGCATGTAACCACTTGGCAAGCCATTCCTCAGTATGCTCCTTCAAAGTAGTGAGCAAGGCTGCAACCAGTAACCAGCAAGGTGGGGCATTTTCCTGTGGGTCAGAGGCCAGGGGCATGAGGACAGGGGTGGGGAACCTTTTTCCTGTCAAGGTACACATGACCTCGGTTGAGACCTGTTGAAGGTCTGTTGCGTTCCAGCCACGGGCATGGCCAGAGTGCAGAGTGGGCTGAGGTCTGCACATGGTCCTTGCACTTGGAGGTCAGAGGCAGTGTGTGAGTCTCCTCCGTTTCCTCAACCTTCCTCATGGTCCTGGGCAAAGTGACCACAAGTCAGACAGTTGTAGAGATGAAGCACTAGGTGCGAGGCCTGCGGTGTGTGCATGGCGGCGGGAGGGCGATTAGTTCCTGTGCAAAGTAGGAGCATGCCCCAAAGACCTCTGTGGCTTGATCTCTGTTCTGCCCCTCTCTGCTCATCATGCCACTTAAAGAAGTCCTTCAAGGCCCTGGAGCCTGATGTGGAAGAGGCTTTTACAACCCAATAAGACATCTGGGCAGGGCAAAAATTCTCTCTATCATTTGGCAGGATGGCTTACCAAATCATTCCATGCACGTGTGTGTGTGTGTGTGTGTGTGTGTGTGAGAGAGAGAGAGAGAGAGAGAGAGAGAACACTACTCGGTGAACACTACTCTGTATTCACCCAGAGTTCCCAAAGATTAGGAGACAGAAAGAGGTGATGGTGGGAGATTGGCACCAGGGAAAGAAAGTGATATGCTCAGGGTCTTAATGGAAGTCAGTAGCAGAGGTGCAGCAGAGCTAGGATCTAGAATGCCTTGGATGGAAGAGAAGGAAACTTGAACTACTGTTTACACAGCATGGAAGAAAGAAATGGCTTATCAGATACCAGCGATACAGCTGGGAATAGAACCCAGCTGCTGCGATTCCCAGTCATATATCCCCCCCAACCCCCTTCAGTAGACCAACAGTGCTTTGACACCACCATAAATCCCTCCCCCCCCCAGCAGCTCGCCAGTTTGGCTGGTAGCCAGATCCCCTTCCCGCAGCCCCGGCTGTCTATCGTTAAGATGCTCTGGGGTGATGGAGTGGCAACGGTGGCTTATTAATACGCCTGTGCCCCATTAGAAACATCTGCATAGATGGGGGAATGTGGTTGGGGGGGGAGAAGGTGGGGGGAAGGGAGAGGTATTAATGAATTGCACCCCTGCAGGGATGCCTAAATAGGAAACTCCTTTATCCACCAGAGGAATCTGTGTGTGCGCACGCGTGTGTGTGTGTGTGTACATGTTGGCTATGAGGATGGTGTGGGGAATTGGGGGATGCTCCCCACCTTCTACCCCACATCTCTTCTGACTCCCTCCCCCCCCCTTGCAACGAGTCCGTTACACACTTTGTCACTGTGATCTGTCTCTTCCGTGTTCACCTCCCAGAAATACTGCAGCACTGAGGTTGCTCCATCTGGCGCTCCTGCCAATGCCTTTCCCTCCTCCTTCAACGCCCCCCCCCCGCACAGCCCAAGACCCCCCCCCCCCTGAACAGCCACTTGCTCTGCCACACAGCAAGCATGGAGGAACATCACAGAGGAGGGGAGGCTGGCCCTGGCTTGATTTGTAACAAGCAACAAACAAGAAGAGGAAACAAAAGAAATAGAGAAGAGGGGTTTTTTTTGTTTTTTGTTTTTTAAAAGGAGAAGAGGTGTGGGATTTAAGCATGTCTGGGGATCATGCCTGCTCTTGAAAGGGAATTCTTGTCCTCTTATTTATTTATTTTTCCTCCCTCTCTTGTAAGACTAGAACCCAGTGGGGTCATCCCATGAAGCTGATTGGTGGGAGATTATTCAGGCAAGATGAGAGCCAGTGTGGCGTAGTGGTGAGAGCGTTGGACTGGGACTCCGGAGATCCGGGTTCTAGTCCCCGCTCGGCCATGAAACTCACTGGCTGACTTTGGGCCAGTCACTTGACTCTCAGCCTAACCTACCTCACAAGGTTGTTGTGAAGATAAAACAGAGAGGAGGAGGAGGAGGATTATGTAAGTCGCCTTGGGTTCCTTGCAGGAAAAAAGGCGGGGTATAAATATTAATAATAATAATAATGATGATGATAAAAGGAAGGACATCTTCACACAGCGCATAGTAAAACTATGGAATTCACCAATTGAGATGGCTTTAAAAGAGGATTGGACAAATTCATGGAGGATAAGGCTGTCAATAGCTGCTAGTCATGATGGCGATAGGCTACCTCCAGTATCAGAGGCAGTGTGCCCGTGCACACCAGTTGCTGGGAAACACTAGCAGGAGGGTATTCTTGCAATCCTGTCCTCCTTGTGGGTTTCTCATAGGCATCTGGTTGGCCACTGTGGGAACAGAATGCTGGACTAGGTGGGCCTTTGGCCTGATCTAGCATGGCTCTTCTGCTATTAAAACTCTGATGTCAGTGGACTGCTTCTGATTCCTCAGTGGTAAATCACTTTGCACATGCCCAGAGGCTCTGGCTTCTTATGAATACTTCACACGCTCCAGAGCTGTGGCTTGGCATGCAAAATTTACGCCCAGGGCCACAGAATCAGGAGTTCACACAGTGGCCTTCTCAGGGTCTACTGGAGGAAACGGAGCCCATAGTGGGAAGACTTAACGCTGTCTCTGTGAAAATATAGAGACAGATGAGGAATCCCTTCTGCAGCAGCAAGTGAGTGAGCACTGTGCTAATCTCCCAGCAGAATAATCAAAGTTAGGCATGATGAGGTGCAAAGTGTTTCATATACATAATCTCAGTAGTAATCCTTATAATAGCCCTGTAACGAAGATCAGTATTATTATACCCCATGTTCCAGAGGAAACATGGGGTGTATAATAATACTGAGGCTAAGCCATGGACAAGAAACACAAACTGCTTTTTGGGGAGCTTGTGTAACAGAGTGGCTAGGCTGGTTCTCGTCGCAGCTCAGCTCCCCAAAAGCAGCTTGCCTCTTCAGCAGCAGGGGAGGCGGGGCTGCAGTGTACACCTCAGGGGGAAACCACACGCTCATACGCTCCCCAATCTGTGCATACAGCTTAACCAAGATTCTCGCCACAGGGACAGATACAGCAGTGTTGACCTTAAATAAGGAAGCCTTTCAAGCATCCTCCAACATTATGGCCATAACTTGTAATAAGCAAAAACAACAAACCAATTCCGCTCTGGAAATGGTAATAAGCAGTTCCCAGAACCGGTCAACTAAAACAGATCTAGTCTTCTCCTCAGTGGAACAACGTTGGAGGACTCCTGAGCTAACTAGGGATGGCTCCAGAAGGGAGGACAAGTCGGGCATTTGCCAGGGCCCCAAGACCATCAAAAGGTCAACCGTCCCAACAGCAGCACATTCTCATTTTTCATGGAGCACCCAAGAAGGTCAAAGGCAGCACAAGAGGATCCTTGGTTTGTACGAACGCAGCTTCCTCAATGCACACCGAAAGAACAATGCCTGGGCACCCCCAAAAGCCTAGCACTGATATTAGATCTATCCTCAAGTCCATCTGATGGAGGGAGGGGAAAGAGAGAGAACAGAGCCTTTTCAAAGACTAATTACCTAAAGATGAGTGGCTGAGGTTTGTTAGGATGGGTTTCTCCCCACCCCCTCCTCTCATCAGCAAGCACAGCCACCGAAGGAGAGAATAAAGTGAAGACATTAAAAAGATCCAGCAGATGAAAGAAGGAAATGGGAGATGAAAACCCAACCGCTTCCTAATTGCACGGTGGACTTCCTGGGTGCCACCTTCCTGTTTGCATGCACACATCAGCGCATGCAAACACACCCTTTGATGCAGGAAACAGTGTGCAGGAGGCCATCCCCATAGCAAAAACATCAAATGTTGTGCCAATCAAATTTCTAGAACACTCAAGCCCTGCCCTATGACCCTGACACCTGCTACCCCTTCACCCCCACTTTTTTGGGGTGTAGGTTGTGATTAGTAGTTAGAAAATGCACTCTGCAGGTGCCTAGAGTAACTGTCAGGACTCTAACCCCTGGCAGATCCTGGACCTGTGGGATGAAAAGTGGAGATTTTTCAGCTTCTGCATCACTACCCAGCCTTGGTCAAAGGAGGAAATTTCAGGGGGATGAGCAAAGAATATGCTTCTTAACAGCAATAGAGCAGAGTGGTAAGTGGTTCATAGGGTCACCGGTTCTCAGTGTCTGGCCTAAAGTTCCAGGGTTTTAGCCATCCTCTCCAGGAGAAGGAGTAAAACCTCAGGATGAGGGGCCAGAACTAAGGGCCAACCTATTTTCTGCTTGCAGTGCTGGCCTGAGACATTTTGCTGCCTGAAGTAAAGCCCAAATGGTGCGTGCGCGTGCACGCACACACACGGCTCGGGCCAATGCTTTTAAAAGTCTTGCTGCACTGTTGAGCCACCTCCATCTATGTATTTTTAAGGTTTTAATCTTTGTAAACCGTCCAGAGAACTTTAGCTATTGGGCAGTATAGAAATGTAATAAACGAATGAATGAAATGAAATGAATGAATCCATCCCCCCCCCCCCCGGCCCGGCAACGCCTGAAACAGGTTGCCTCTTCCTGCCCCATGCCTGGCAAGGCCGGTCCTGTCCAGCTTAGCTTCAGGGAGAGCATTTATGATCAGTTTCACGCCCATATCAAGCAGGGTCTCCCTAGGAGTCACCACCAGGCCTACTCATGCTCATGCCCTGCCTCCTGAGCTGCCAGGCAGGCAGGCACCAACTAGAGTGGCCTCTTGCACCCCACCCCCCAAAAAAGAGGGCACCGATTTGCACACAATGCGCCAATGAGGATTTCTACGTATAGATGCCGATCAGAAGTAACTATGATCAATTATAACTTACGGTACATAGAAATACAGTAGACAACATCATATTGGGGAAGAGGGTGACCAGATGACCTGTGTGCCTGCTCACTTGGTCCGCTGTCCAGCAGGGGCTGGCTAACTGCTGATGGACGACGCCAGCCCCCCACCGCCGCTGCTCTCCTTTCCTAGGGTTCTTTATCTTTGAACCAGAACTTATGGCTCACGCGGGCTCAGCTTGTCTGAGCGTGGAAAGCTAAGCAGGGTCAGGCCTGGTTATTCCTTGGATGGGAGACCCCTCCTCTAGTTTCTTGCATTGAGCAGGGGGTTGGACTCGATGGCCTTGTTGTAGGCCCCTTCCAACTCGATGGTCTATGAAATCTAGACTGGATAGCCCCCCCCCCCCCCCCCCCCAAATGGAGGGTGCCTTCAATCCAACAACATCCACACCTGGGAATGCTGAAAAAACATTCCAATCTATGTCGGGTGGGAGGTGGATTGCCAAAAAATAATTCAAACTGGGATATAAATGACTTGAAAACGGATCTCCACAAATTTGTCTCACTTCTGCTTTGCGCTGCAGCCCCTGTTCATCCGATGCCACCTTCTGCTCTCTGGAGATAGGTTGGGAGGTGAGCTGTGTGGATCCTAACGTGCTAAGACAAGGAAAATCACGGTCAATCGCTTCAGCATGGAGGCACTAGAGCAGAAGGGTGCCTGTGAGCGCTTGAGCGGCCCTCGGGCCCTGGCAGCCAAAAAAAAAAAAAAAAACCCAAAAGAACAAGGGGGAGGCGAGCGGCCACATGGATGATTGTAGCTGTGCTGCACGTGTGATGCGTTTTGGGCCAAGGGGGGGGTACTTTCAGAGAGCAGTTGGGGGCTTGCGCTTAGGACATGCTTCTTAGAGGGAAAAGAAACCAGGAAGACTCTTTCAGACAGTGGGCACAGATTGACTGGTATGCAAGACATGGGTGGATCGAGTTATCCGGGTGCTCTAGAAAAATGCCTGTCTCTGTGTTCTTCCTTTTCTCTTCCTCTAGGCCATTATTATTATTTTGATGATGATGATGATGATGATGATGATGATGATGATGATGATGATGATGATGATGGTGTTTAGGGTATTCGGAGCAGTTGCTGTCGCTGGGACTGAGGGGGATGCTATGTGGATTGTCTTGAGTTTCCAGACATGCTTTCTTTTGAAGGCTAGATTTGGGGGGGGGGGGTTCCCCCCTTTCTCAGTTTTTTCAGTGTTATGTGTGAGAAGTATTGCAATATCTATCTATTACAGGAACAGTTTTATTTATTTATTTAGTCAAGGTGCAGCTGGACGGCCATCTGTCAGGGGTGCTTTGACCTGGATTCCTGCATTGAGCAGGGGGTTGGACTTGATGGCCTTGTAGGCCCCTCCCAACTCTACTATTCTATGATTCTATGATTCTATTTTATTTATATATTTCTAATCCACCCAATAACCAAGGTTTTAGTGCTTTTGTTCTCCAGAAATATGCTTGGCCTACTGTAATCCGTTGTTTTACCTGTACACTTACCCCAATGCAAAGTATAATAATCATTATTAGCCCAGGAGGACTACATTGTAGTAATGTGGTGGTTCTGAACTGATTAGCTGGTGTACAGCATACTCAATAGGCAGAGAATTATTTTTTGCAATCTGATTGTTCCTGGCAAGATCTGTACTGGATAAGACAGGACAGCCAGCTACTATAAGTTCTATTCTTTCTTGTTCATCTTTGCTTTTTCTGCAAGTGGCTGTAACTGTGACTGTATTTCTGATTTTTTTTCAAAATTGAATTTTGTATATAAATATACAGATCTTTCCCTTCACACAAATTTCAATAAAAATATTCTTTACAATTTACACCATACAGTTAAAAAGTAAAACATTCTATGCATTATCTATATTCCCATTTCTGTCCATTACCAAATATTCCAGCTTTCCAGATATTCATGCATGGCTTTACTAACAAACATAGGCAACATATTCATGTTTACCATGTGTTCCTGTTGCAGAGGATGTTCACTTTTCTTTTTAATTTTGTGGAGAGTTGCATATTTTTCAAGTCCAAATGACATTTTTATATCTTTCCTGACAATTTTTTTGGTGATTGTTATGAGGTTGGCAAGTCTAGTTGGAGATTCGGTGACTAACTTTACCCCATTCATAATAGGGTTGTGAGTCTAGTTCTTTCTCTGTTTTTCTGGAGTTAGTAGTAGCCAGCATAAATCTGAGAGTGGCACTAGAGCTAAACAAAAGGACGCTGGGCTCCCAGAACCCCCCAATAAATGCCTCCCCCTTATCGGAATATTATCGACATTCCGTGTTGTCCAATTTTATATTAGTGTACCATATTACCATTGTGCTTCTAATAGCACAATAGTAGTGGGGTTCTAAAAGTCTAAATACTTGAAATAGCCAGGAGAGTGATACAGAATCAAAGGCCTTCCAGTAGTCAATAAATGCTACCGAGAGATTGCATTTTCTCACTTGTATGTTCTTTGTCAATAGTAAGTTGTTCTTTACAACCATATGTTTCCCTTGCACATCCCTTCTGTTTCCCTGTAATTATATTTTTGGCGCTCAAGTGATGGTTTTTGTTCTATGGACAACAAAATGTCATGTGTAGTTGAAACAACAGAGTCCTGTAGCACCTTAAAAGACTAACAAATGTATTATGGCATAAGCTCTCTGGACAAGAGTCCACTTCATGTGATGTATCTGATGAAGTGGACGGTACGTCCACAAAAAACTTATGCCATAATAAATGGCATACGTTTTTAGGGTGCTGCCAGGAGTGGAGCTGGTGGTTAGTTGAGAGAAAGAACTGGTGGTCTGAATGGTGCAGCAAGACTTTTTAAAGTGTTGGTGTCGTAAATCCGTCCATTTCCAAGATAAGCCATAGTCGTTATCATAGTCCGAGGGTCCAAGCCAAAATATATCATTCCAAAATAAAGCGAATGTAAACCAGTTCAGGATCAGGCAAAGTCGTGGTCAGGGTCGTTCCAAGGTTCAAAGGTACAGAAGTCTGAGGTCGGGAATGTCAGGAGCGCCTGGCTGTAGTTGTCTTAACAAACAATTGCTTCCAGCATCTGAGTGTGTTTGGGACCTGCCTTTTGGTTGGGAATGTGCAGTCAAAACCTCAAGCCATGCATAGGTGCATGATGTAATTGAAACCACAGAGTCTCTGCGTCCTAGAGCAGACACTCTGTGGAATGCTACCCAGGACTCCCCTGGTGCAGGATGTGGGCGTTGCCAGTGCCTTCTCTTCCTGCCCCGGGAAAACAGTCTGAGCCATGAACTTGTAGGAGTAGCATGTTTTGAAGATGTAGCTGGAGAAGCAGTCCTGAACTTTTCCCAAGTTCAGAACACATCAGCCACCACATGATTCCTGCATGACTGTAAATACTTTCTTAAGCCTGCCTGTATCCAATCTGCAAGATCTGAGTGAGTAAACTCTGTTTTTAACCTCCAAAAGACTGTTTGTCTTATTGGTAGTATAAAAGGGGGGGGGGACCAGGTAAAAGCCCCAGTCTGTCCACACTAAGGGACAGCCTGTAAGCACCGATTGCTGTTACTGCTTTAACCAGCAGCTCCACACATCCACGTTTTTCCGCTGTAGTTGGGGTAAGCTCTGCTGAACTTGCAAAATGCGAGAGGGGAGAGATAATTTATTTATTTATTTATTTTTTCCTGCAAGGAACCCAAGGCGGCTTACATAATCCTCCTCCTCCTCTCCATTTTATCCTCACAACAACCCTGTGAGGTAGGTTAGGCCTGAGAGGCAGTGACTGGCCCAAAGTCACCCAGTGAGTTTCATGACCGAGCAGGGACTCGAACCCGGATCTCCCGAGTCCCAGTCCAACACTAACCACTATGCCACACTGTAGTGCAGTGTAGTGTAGGATATAACTTTTCATATCCTCTCCCAGCCCTTTTAGCAATCCCCAACACTTTTGAGTCAGGCCCCACTTAGCCTGGCCCCACCCCAAACACACTCTGGCACGGCTGGTCCCTGTCTGACCTACTGGAGGCACGACACTTGGTCTTTGTGACCCTGGGGAGCAACCTACGCTGCTAGCAGAGTTGGTCACATTACGTCCCCACCTCTGAGTGAAGCCATGATTGGTGTCACCCCGAGGCATGACCCCTGCCGTGGCGCAACCCTATGAGCCCCTGAGGGTGAGGTGTTCTCCCTCCATTCCCCTGAAGGGGGGCTGTCCCGCAGCAGGGGGGAGGGAGCAGGCATGCCACCCCGTCCCTCAGCCCACTGAATAGCCCTTAGTTCCATACAGCGAAGCCTTCAGGCAAACCTACGCAGCTATCAGAAAGCTGGACTCATTGTCCAGCTTTCGTGAAGCCACGCCTGCTGGCACCCCTAGGCATGGCCCCTGCCAGGTGTACCCCAGTAGCCCCTTAAGAGAGGGCTCTGTCCACTCCATTGACTTGAGGGGGGGGGCTGCCCCACAGCAGTGGGGAGGGGGCAGGACTATAACCCTGCCCCTCAGCCTACTAATCTCCCCTGGCTTCTATCCCTATGGACTGCAAAGCGATGATGTGCTGGTTGGGGAAGTCTGCCCCTAGTGGCTGAAGATGCACTGTTAGGGTTCATAACCGCACTGACACATTGGACACTTTAAAAATAATTAAAATCAATTAATGCACTTTCACAACAAAATAAGCCCAAGGTGCACACCCTAGGGTCCCGTAGTATGCATGCCAAGTTTCAGGTATCTAGGCTTCACAGTCTTGGAGCTATGGTGTTGACATGCGGACAGACAGACGTACTTTCATCATCATCATCATCATCATCATTTGTGAATGACCGCCGCTGGTCCTTTTGTGTGAATTCGGGAGTTAACGGGTTAACCGGCACGGTAAAAAGCTCTTCTATGCAGCTCCAGTAGGATCTGAACCCAATGGCGACGGATATTGACACTGGGAACACTGAAGCAATAGGCAGAGGTTATGTTTATATCACCTTTAATGTAGCGAAACGAATAGACTACTAGGAATTTCACACTATAAACAGAGAAGTCTATAAAACTTAATGAAGCCTAGCGCTTCAATACACATTCAGCCTGCAAAAGGCAGCACCGAGCGAGGCTTGCAAAACACAGGTAGCATTAACACCAAAGAACCTGACTTACTATTCTAGCCCTGTAGATCGTTCTGTCTTGCAGCCGGTCACCAAGCACCTGACCCGGGGTTATAGAAGCTTCCTCTCAGACCGAAGCCAAGGAAGCTTCCAACAACCCCAGATGGAATAGATGTCCCTTTTTACCTCCTCTTTCGCTCCCTCCCCTTCTTTGATGGCAGGCTGGACCGGTTCTGCCCAGCGGGGTCGTCGTGGTGCCTTTAGGTGCTTGGGGACATTTTGCAGCTCTTTGAGACTGCGCCCCTCATACCTGTGGGTACTTTGCAGCTCTTTGGGGGTAAATGTAAATGTGCCCTACTGAAGTGAATGCAAATGTAGCTATGCAAACAGGTCTGCTGGGAACTGTGACCCTTTGCCTGGGGTGGGGATTTTGCAGACAGAGGAAAGGAAAATGTGTGAACAGCAGAAAGGAAAATGTGCGCAGGTCAGGCTATGTGTCAGGTTAGGCTTTCTCTCATTATTATTATTATTATTATTATTATTATTATTATTATTATTGATTTCTGTATCATTGATACTACTGCTTCTAACAGCTATAATAGAAAACTGTACATACAATTCCATTATGAGCAATGGAGCAGAGGAGAAAATGCAGAGGAGCACAACAGGTCTGGGGCTTTTTTGGGAGCAGGCGCAGTGACATCATCTTCTGGAGCACCAGCGTAATCCACAGACCCTCACTCTGACACAAGTGAATGAGGTGATCAGGAAGCATTCATGTTCATGTTCATACTATTGTTTGTGACAGATCAGCACCTAGAAAGTCAGGGCATGTGGAAAATAATCTGGATACTTCTTTCCTTTTCTTTGATGGAGTTCCTACATCACACTAGCAGTTTAAATGGTAACATTAAAAGCTGAAGGTTGCATTTAAATTTGCTGAAGATTTGCACAATCGAACAGCCCACTGTGGTTTAACCCTCGCATAACCCATGGTCCCCAGGTTCGCACGACATGACAAGCTGTGGCTGAGTATTGAGTATTTGAAATGGCTACGCACATGCAGCACAGTTCACTGCAGCTTAGGGGCTGTTCGATCATGTGAACTGTCTGACAGTGTTTTACAAGTAGAACAGTCAGGCGTAAGCACCACTGAGTTCAATGGAGCTCATTCCCAGTTAAGTGTACATAGGACTGCAGTTATGTTGCCTGGTCATTACTTGGATGGGAGACCCCCTCCTCTAGTTTCCTGCATTGAGCAGGGAGTTGGACTCGATGGCCTTGTAGGCCCCTTCCAACTCTATGATCTATTAATCTATGATCTTAATAAACTGGGTATTATGCTATGTACAGCTGCTGTTTGATGTGTGTGTGCACCTCCAAATTTACCACTGCACCACTGATTATGAGTCAACAGCTAGAGTCGATCTCCTCTTTTATGGCTTCTGTAGTGTATTTTCCCCTCTTTCTCCAGATTTCTGTAAATTACTCGCCATTAGCATGACGTAAGTTCTTTTGTCGCTTACATTTCAGACTCTTAGATACTGCAAAACACGTGCACCATACTGTAGGTTTTCCTATTCCTTCTATGTATCAGGATGATCCATAAGTAATATCATAAAGTTTGTTTTTACTTGGGCAGTATCAAGCCTTTTCATTATAGAATTAACAAAATAAACAAACAAAAACGTTCCCCGTGGGAATTCACATATGCAGTAATTTTACTAATTTCATCACACAGGTCAGTTCTTTTTTGGGCTCTCTTTCAATTAAAAAAAAAATCTTAGGCAGTTCACTGTATGAGTTATAGTCAGTTGGAGCATGAAGCCCATAAACCCCCGAACTTGGAGGCTTCTGGGCATCCAGTGCGGAGCAGGAGGAGTGGAAGAGGCGATCTTCGCTGCCCTGTCCCCCCGCCAGGCATTTCGCTAGGTGGGCTTTTTCACCCATCTAGCTGGAGCATCTCAGAGGAGGAGAGAAGGAGGCTGGAGTGACTTCAGGATACCTCATATCCTGGCCTCCCCAATATCCTCCCCTCCCCATCCACCAACATGCCTCCTTTTACCCCTCTCCGAGGTTGCTTTCCTGACCTCGGAGCGCAGCCCCTTCGGTTCTTTCCATGCTGGCTGCAGAGAGGCAGGGGGGTGGGGAGGTTGGACCTCTGACTCCCAGCTGCTCCGAGGTGATGGCACAGTCTCCAGCCTTGGCTCTGGGAATCCAAAAAATCCTATGGCCCCCTCAGACCCTGTCTTGGCACCAAAGGATCACTCCCTCCATTGACTAAAACATAGTTCTAAAGAAAAAAAAAGCATTTAAACTTGTTTTAATGAAACATTTGTTTCATCAGGCCTCATCTTAGGTGAGGCATTCTGGGTTTGATCCAGGATCAGCTTTCCACTCACGGAAGGTCCTTCCACCTGATTTTGGGGGATTGATAAATCCTATGCACAGTTATCTGAGATCAAACCCAGTTGAACTCAGAGAAACTTGCTTCCAACTAAACATAAGATTGAAGTTACAAGCAGTATACTTTTTTGGGGGGGTGGGGGACATGTTTAGACTGCAGTCCTATACCCACTTCCCTGGAGGTAAGCCCCATTGAACTCAGTGGGACTCAGTTCTGAATAGACATGCATAGGATTGTAGTGTAAGTGCACTCCTATACATGTCCACCCAGAAGTACCGTAAGCCCCACTGAGTTCAATTGGACTTACTCCCAGGTTAGTGAGTATAGGATTACAGACTAACAGTGCAATCCTATATGTGTATACTCAAAAGTAAGCCCCATTGAGTTCAATGGGTCTTACTTCCAGGTAAGGTTGTATAAGAATGCAGCTGAAGTCTCTTAACAGTGCAGTCCTATACATATCTACTTAGAAGTAAGCCTCATTGTGTTCAATGGGGCTTACTCCCAGGTTTGAGTTTAGGACTGCAGCCTAAGCCATCTTGGTTCTTGAATCCTGTCTTGAAAACTAATAGCAATTACCCTTATCCTCTTTCAAATTCAAATCTTAAGCTTAATTCAGGCCTGTGGCTCACGCTGGCTCAGCTTGTCTGAGCGTGGAAAGCTAAGCATGGTCAGGCCTGGTTATTACTTGGATGGGAGACCCCTCCTCTAGTCTCCTGCATTGAGCAGGGGGTTGGACTCGATGGCCTTGTAGGCCCCTTCCAACTCTATGACCTATGAATGAATCTTAAACTATATTGCCATATACAGCTGGGTGAAATAACAAAACAGCAGCAACAATAACTACAACAACACTAGTTATTTTATTGTTGTTGTGAGATCTTTTAGGCTTGGTTTCAGCTGGATGGAAGGCTTCATGAAAAAGGTGGATTTTGAGAAGGGATAGGAAGGGAGGGAGGCCACAACACAGAGACATGTCAGCATAATGTGGTTGGGGTTCCTTGAAAGACTAGCTGTGCTTCTTTAAGTGATGCTTTCAGAAATACCACTCAGAGTGCCAGAGCTCATACAGATCAGTGTGATGGCATTAGACAAAGATGCAGATACAAAAAGTTGCTTCTCCTTACATGGCCTAACAACATTGGCCCCAGTGTGGTCATAGAATCATAGAAAAGTAGAGTTGGAAGGGGCCTACAAGGCCATCGAGTCCAACCCCCTGCTCAACGCAGGAATCCAGGTCAAAGCATCCCTGACAGATGCCGATGGCTGTCCAGCCGCACCTTGAATGCCTCCAGAGTGGGAGAGCTCACCACCTCCTGTGGCGTAACCCCACAATTCAGTTCCCTGGTGTATGTCTGCATTAGTATGTTTAGTGTGTCTAGAATGTTGAACCGAGTGGGTGTGGTTTGTGATGTCTTGGAAAGGGTGGGGGGAGGAGTATATAAGGAGTGTTTGAGTGATGTCAGAGTTAGTGAGTGATGTCAGAGTTAGTCGAGTTTAAGTGGTTAGTGTGTTGGGAGTGTTAGAGAGTTTGGGAGTTAGGTTAGTTGGATTATTCATGTCTTGTCAGGAGTTTTAAGAGGAATCAGTGAGTGTATGAGGAGTGAGAGTATTTGGAGTTATAGGGACTTAGGTTAATTATAAAGTGTTTGGTGTAGGCAGGTTTTAAGTTATTTTCTGGAACTACGATTTTGAGCATTAAAATAAACTTATTTTTATTTTGTTTGCTACCCAAATCCTACGTGTCAGCTTGGTGTTATTAACCTGCTTTACTTTTAAATCTACACACACACACACACACACCTTTTTACCCACAGCATCATAAATTTAAAAATAGATCCTTCATAACCAGTATTAATCTTTTCCCTCATTAGTAGGGGAAAGGTTTCATTTGACCCTCCCCTCAGGTTTTTAAGTGTTGATGCTCGGCCTGAGAAGGGTCCTAAAGTGTAAAGGGCAGTGTCATCGCACCTCCCTAGGTAGTTGGTTCCATTGTCTTATTGCTCTGACAGTCAGGAAATTTTTCCTGATGTTTAGGTGGAATCTGGGTTCCTGTCACTTGAGCCCATTATTCCGTGTCCTGCAAACTGGGATGATCGAGAAGAGATCCTGGCCCTCCTCTGTGTGACAACCCTTCAAGTACTGGAAGAGTGCCATCATATCTCCCCTCAGTCTCCTCTTCTGAAGGCTAAACATGCCCAGATAGTCTGGGCATGTTTAGACTGACTTGGTCTGATGGGTCATGCCTGGAATTTCAACACACTCTGTAAGGATGCATCCCCAAGATCACTGGATGAGGGTGGCTTCTTCTCTCAGTAAGATCCCACATGCTAGCCAGGTTCCTGCATCCAGAAGGAGGGGGGCACAGGGAAGCAGGCCACAAGAGCTGCAGCAGTGGCAACCAGCAGCTGGCTTCTGCATATTCCCCCAGGGGGACTGCCTGGGGCAAGTTTCCGTTTTGCCCATCAGTAAGGCTGGCCCTGCCAAGAAAAAGCAATTCTCATGAAAAGGAGTGAAAGGTGGACTTTTATCTCAGTGTTAATGCAACATTTTAAATGCATCTGTATTAACAGTGGCTTACAACAACAACAAGAACAAGAAGAAGGATTGATTGAATGATAATAACACACAACTCAGGACAAATAAGTGTTTGTAAGTCTTCTTCTGGTATGTGAAATCTGGACCAAATAAGTCACTTGCAAACAGTTTACTGCTTGCAGTTCAGATTGACACATGGAACGTCTCCATTATTGTAGTGCTTCATCGTGTCCTAAGCTGTTTATGCAGTGGAAGTTTTTGTTTGTTTCTTTCTTTATTTAAATCATTTATATCCTACCTTTAAAAATATTTTCCCCCAAAGCAGCAGGTCACAATTCCAAGACAGCAATAAAAACAGATAATAGAAAAGGATAGAAAAGGCACGTAAATAACAGCATTTAAAACACATAAAATTGTTTTAAAAAGAAATCTAATGAGCCAGCATAAAACAGGATTTGTATATTTATATTATTTATAGGCAGTCTTTCTGCCTGAAGACTGTTGAGGTGGCTTCCATGATGATGAGGATGAGGATGAGGATGAGGATGAGGATTTGTAGTTGAGAGTCCCTGAGGGCATTCCAGGGCATTCCTATCGAGGATTGCTCCCTTCAAGGAGAGAGAGGAAGAACCCCCTGCAGAGACCCTCCCTGTCATTTCCGTAAATGTGTGTGTGTCAGGGGCAGATCAGGGGAACTTTTGGATCTTATGCCCCAAGAATGCGGAAAATAGCTTCACCGCTCCTCCTGCCTCCCCAGGCGAGATGCAATTGCTAAAAAAACAAAACAAAAACAAAACACCTCTTGTGTAAAGACCTATACGGTGGAATTATTATAATATTTACATTGTGCTTTTCCAAAGCGCTCAAACCATTTTACATATTATTTTTATTTATTATTTATACATACAATAAATTAAAACTACTACTTTGGGTTGCAGATGGGGAGCTGCATTTATAATACACACACTCCAAGAACCTCCCCCCCCCCCGCCCGCACACACACACACACTTTCCTTCACATAGAACAAATAGCATACCCGGGAGAACCTTCCCCCATATCATACTCCTTTCCCCCCCCCTTTTTTACATAGAGGGAGATCTTTGGGTGTCACAGATTTTGACATCCTTAAGGCTGTGTCAGGATTTGCTGGGGGTCAGCATCCTATGCAGTCACAGGATCAACCAGGGTTCTGAAGTCAGGAGGGTGGGAGAACAAGCAATAGATCAGCCTAGTGAGGACACGGTTTGAGAAAGGCAAAATTCAGGTTCGGAGCTAGCAGGCAGATGTGCTGGGGGGGGGGGGGCAAACAGTAGCAGTCAGCTGCCAGAGGAAGCAGTTCTGAAGAGGAACATAAGAAGAGCCCTGCTGGATCAGACCAAGGGCCCATCTAGTCCAGCATTCTGTTCACACAGTGGCCAACCAGCTGCCCACGGGAGACCCACAAGCAGGACATGAGGGCAACAGCACCTTCCCGCCCATGTTCCCCAACAACTGATGTGCATAGGCACTCTGCCTCTGATACTGGAGGTAGCATGTAGCCATCAGGACTAGTAGCCATTGGTAGCCTTATCCTCCATGAATTGGTCCAATCCCCCTTTAAAGCCATCCAAATTGGTGGCCATCACTACATCTTGTGGAAGTGAATTCCATAGTTTAACTATGTGCTATGTGAAGAAATACTTCCTTTCATCTGTCCTGAATCTCCCACTACTCAGCTTCATGGGATGACCCTGGGCTCTACTGTTATGAGGGAGGAAGAAAAATATCTCCCAATCCACTTTCTCCACACCATGCATCATTTTGTACACCTCCATCATGTCTCCCCTTACTTGCCTTTTTTCTAAGCATAATAATCACAGATGTTGTATCTTTTCCTCACAGGGGAGCTGCTCCAGCCCCTTGATTATTTTAGTTGCCCTTTTCTGCACTTTTCCCAACTCTACAATATCCTTTTTTAGGTGCAGTGATCAGAACTGTACACAGTATTCTAAGTGTGGTTGCACCTGATAGATTTGTATAAGGGGAGTATGATCTTGGCAGGTTTATTTTCAACTCCTTTCCTAATTATGCCTAACATGGAGCTTGCCTTTTTCACAGCAGCCGCACCCCCAAGAACTCTTTCTTGGCCAGTGACCACCAGCTCAGATCCTATCAGCTTATACTTGAAGTTGGCATTTTTTGCCCCAACATCCATCAGTTTACACTTGCTTATATTGAACTGCATTTGCCATTTTGATGCCCATTCTCCCACTTTGGAGAGATCCTTTTGGAGCTCCTCACAATCCCTCTTTGTTTTAACAACCATAAACAATTTGGCGTCATCAGCAAACTTGACCACTTCAAGTTGAAAAGCGTTGGTCCCAATACAAACTCCTGTGGGACCCCACTGTTTACATCCCTCCATTGGGAGAATTTACCATTTATTTCTATTCTCTATTTTCTGTTCTTTAACTAGTTACTGATCCATAAGAGGACCTCTCCTCCTATTCCATGACTGCTAAGTTTGCCCAGGAGTCTTTGGTGAGGGACTTTCCCAAAAGCCTTTTGGAAGTCCACATAAACAATGTCTGCTGTATCACCCCTGTCTGCATGTTTATTGACACTCTCAAAGAACTCTTAAAAGGCTAGTGAAACAGGACTTACCTTTGTGGAAGCAATACTGATTTTCTCTCAACAGGGCTTGTCCTTCTATATGCTTACTAATTTTATCTTTAATAATGCTTTCAACCAATTTACCCAGAACAGACATTAAGCTCACTGGCATGTAATTTCCCAGATATCCCCTGAATCCCTTAAAAAAAAAAAAAAAGTGTTACATTGGCCATTCTCCAGTCCTCTGGTGGTGGAGAGCAGATGTTGGGTCTGACAGGATCTTCTCACAAGGAGCCAATTTGTCCAGAGTGAAGGACAAGCCCCAAGGGCAGCTGGGGCTTGACAGAGCCAGGTGAAGCTGCACAGGCTGCCCAGGTCACCTGACCCAATGTTGAGTCAGTTGGTGGGGCTTGTAATGCTGCTTCCTGGTAACTCTGGGTTGCGCACTTCAGTTTGCACCTCCTCCAGGAAGCACGCTGCCTTGGGGGGTGCAGGAAGGCGAGGTCCTGGAGCCTGTGGCTGCTGGGAGGAATCCTGGTTCGACACCTCCGAGCCTCCTATAGGCTGTAAAGTTCAGTGCCAAAGGACACAGACATAGCCAGACTCAAGAGGTGCCCGGTAACACTTCGTTCCCATTGAAATCAGTGGGATGTGAGCCACGACTAACTTGTTCCATTGATTCCAGTGGCACCTAACTTCAGCCAACCTACTCTGGATCCAACCCATACTTGGCCACGAAGCTCCCTGGGTGACTTTGGGCCAGTCACGGTCTCTCAGCCTAACCTACCTCACAGGGTTGTTGTGAGGATAAAATGGAGAGGAGGAGGATTATGTAAGCCGCCTTGGGTTCCTTGCAGGAAAAAAGGCGGGGTATAAATATAATAAATAAATAAATACTTGTTTTTAGAGTTTGCAGGGGTTCGCCTTGAACTTTGTGGTTCAAGATGAGATGTAATGAAATTGTTTTCAAAGAGTTCTGGGAACCATGCCGCTGCAAGTGGTTGAAGGCCATCTCCCCTCCCTCACCCCACCCGATCACTGGCACCCAAAAGCCCCTCACAAATCAACCCTGGAATGGGTTACACCAGAATTTTCAGAACATCACCACAATTTGGCTTATCTACATGAGCATGCATGTAGTTGCACTGGCTCTGTGGCATCTATTTACCAGTGCACAGTACATGTGTTGCACTGGCTCTGTGGCATCTATTTACACTGTGTAGACCAAAGGCGAATGGGTGGGTTGAATTCTGCCGCTCATGCAGGTCATGGACCTCACAATTCCTTGGGAACCTTCTATTCTTCTATTCCAGGAAAGGGTTGTGAAGCAAACATGTAAAAATGATCAATGAGCCTTCATTGAAAAGGTGATATTGCAGGATGCAGGACATGACAGGAGATGGTTGCAGAAGAGAGTTAATGTGTTTTGGGAATGTGGACCTTGCTGCAAGGCTGTGTGATGCTTATTTTGTCATTTGTGTATGTTTTATCTTTTTTTTAAAGCATTATTATTGTTTTCAAAGCAAGGTTTTCTCTATTAGTTTTTGAAAGGTCCTATGATAGTTGGCTGCCTTGTGCGCCATTTTCTTGGTGGAAAGGCAGGCACAAATGAAATAAAATAATAAATAAATAAATAAATGATGGATGTAAGTGCAACAACAATAGAAACTTCTCAGGGCAGGCTGAACATGTCACAGACTTGCCAAAAACATGGCAGACTTGGCATGGCCAGCAGAATTTTCAGAGCAGGATTCTGAATGATCCGAGCAGCAATATTCCACCAGAAGTCCTCTTTGTGCACATTTGGGGCATGAGCCAGCCCAAGTTAAACATGTTATAGATCCATTCATTTCAATGGGAGAGTTAGACAGGTGCTTACATATCTCCAGTTGAAACCAATGGGACTATATTTGCAGTGCCTAACTTTGTCTGGATGATGCCCTTTGCTGGCAAGCCTAATTGCACTGACACATTGCCAAATCCACCGCTCAAAACACGCTCAAAATACTTATCCAAGCCACCAGTCCCTTTGACTTCATTGAGTTTGTGTTTTTTTTGCAGGCTGGGAGCCTCAAGGACCAGGGACAAGGGCTGAGGATCCACAACTCCTTATTAATGGGTCACTTTTGTTAAAGGGTGCAAAGAGAAAATAGGCTACCCATGGAATCTTTGATTAATGGAGCTTTTCAGCTGAAAAGAAATAAAGATGTATTGAGACGTGTGCTAATGACACCCTATTATGTTCCGTACACCTCGGCATTTAGTACTCACTCTGTTATTATCCATTGTGAGTTTCCAAACAGGGCTGAAATTGATCCCTGCAGAGTTCTTTTTTCCTTGCTGGCAAAGCAAATCAGAGCCTGAGCAAGGGTCAGCATAAGCAAAGCCACCGGGACTGGGAGAGTCTGGGCTGATGGTGGCGGTGCTGGCGAATGCCACATGGCTTGGAAAAACAGCCAGAAAAACGCACAAGGTGGCTGAGGGTTTTTTCCCTCCCAACCAACCCAGCACAGCAATTTTGAGTGAAAGTGACAGCTTTATATTTTATATATGCATTTATTTTTACATTTTTATCCTGTGCTTCTTCCAAGCAGCTCAGGCTGACACACCTAGCTGCCTCTTTATTTATTTTATCCATTTTAATGTAAATATGTAATTCAGCAAAATACCCATGATGACGACAAGCAGGGCAGGTGGGGCGGGTGGGGGCTTGTATGCTCCCAATCCACTGGGGAGGCCCTGCACCCCAGCAATGTCCTAAGTGCAGTGTTTTGATCTCCCCATAACTGAATGCCATTGTTTATATGGGGAAATAACTCAGGGACTCCATTGGAGGGAAGGGTAAATCTTCTCTGTGCCTGGTAATTCCAGGTTATCTACTTTGCTCCATCATGGATTCTGTTTCTTGGTCACACTAGAATGTCGCAGAATTTTGAGAACTGACTTTTATATATGTTATATATATATATATATATATATATATATAAACCGCCCAGAGAGCTTCTGCTATTGGGTGGTATAAAAATGTATTAAATAAATAAATAGATAGATAGATAGATCATAAACAAACACTACCAAAACATAATACAAATAACAAAAAAAATGGACTTCTGATTTTCTCCACAACAAATATAAGTAACAATACTTTCTCTTACTCTATAGTTACAAAGAAAATTCTCTTTTTTCCATTGTCCCAGATTTTTCTTCTTATTCATCAAACCCACAAATACACAAATCTTTTTTTCCTAATCTCTGCACAAAGTCTATTAGAGGTTTCCAATCAGCCATAAACGTAGGTTGATTTTTCTCTAATCAGGGACGTACATTTAGCCATCTCCGCCAATTCCAACATCTTCACCATCCATTCTTCTACTGAAGGTAAAGTTGAACATTTCCATTTTTGTGCATACAACAGTCTTGCTGCGGTTGTCATATATAAAAATAAAGTTCCATGACTTCTTTCCAACTGAATATCCAGACGGTTCGGAAGCTACAGCTGGTACAGAATGCGGCGGCTCGCCTGGTTAAAGGCAGCCGCCAGCGGGATCACATCATGGCAGTGCTCAAGGAGCTACACTGGCTACCAGCTGCTTGCCGAGCTGAATTCAAGTTGTTGGTTTTGACCTTTAAAACCCTATACGGCTCTGGTCCAGTCTATCTCAAGGAGCGTCTCCAGCAACACCAAGTGGGCCGCTCAACAAGATCTGCCACAGACGGCCTTCTCCTTGTCCCTTCAGCCAGAGCAGCTAGACTGGTGGGGACTAGGAAAGAGGGCCTTTTCTGTGGCGGCCCCCCTACTGTGGAACTCTCTCCCAAGTGACCTCCGCCATGCCCCTCTCTGCTGAGCTTCTGCCGCTCATTAAAAACTTGGCTGTTCAGGTGGGAATATGGGGTGGGCTAATTATCTTAAAATTTTATATTGCTTAACCCTATTTTATTCTGTTTTTATCTTGTATTTTTATCTGTGTACATCGCCCAGAGTGGCTGGTGGCCGGCCAGATGGGTGATAAATAATAATAATAATAATAATAATAATAATAATAATAATAATAATAATAATAATAATAATAATTCCCAGAAGAAATGCCTCCCGTTTCAATTGTATATCGATTTTACTCTGGCTTCTCTTCAGAGCGTATAAATCTTTCACCCTTTTATATATGTACTAAAAAGATGACTACCATTATTATGGGTGTTGTTGGTGGGGTGTGTGTGTTTACAAATGTCTATGAATGGCATCCATTCACTTATATGGGAGAAAGTAAAGGGGTACACCCAAAGACACTAGTGAGGTATGGGATGCAGCTGACCCTTACCTTCTGAGGGCCCCCAGTCACTGGGAATCAAGCCTGCTTTATTTATTTATTTATTTCATTTCGTTTCGTTTCGTTTTTATGCTGCCCAATAGCCGAAGCTGTCTGGGCGGTTTACAACAATTAACAAGACAGTCCCTGCCCGCAGGCTTACAATCTAAAAAGACACAACACACAAGGAAAAAGGAATGGGGAGGGAAGAAGGGGAACTATTAATACTCTGTCCTGGCAGGGCTGGTGGAATGGCCTTGCGCTCCCTCTCATCTACCCTCCTCTCAGCCTGCTGGAATGGCTGCTGGTGGTGACAGTTGAGGGAGGAGGAGCCGTCATGATGCTTCTCTCTGAACAGCCTTCTCCTTTCGTTGCCATAGCCCCATCCTGAAGTGTGACGGAATAGTGGGAGAGTCTATGAATTGGCTTTCATAGATAGATAGATAGATAGATAGATAGATATTTAAGGCATTGTATAATATGGGTGTGGAGAGAAAGCCTGACAGAACATACACTTTGCCCCACATCCCACCTGCATAATCTCTGCCTGGGACAGGAGAGCCCAGTCCCATGCTGATGGCCTTCCCCAAGTACCCCCAATGGTTTGCCAAGCACCCTCAATCGCCCACATTTACATACTGATGGTCTTCCCCAAGTACCCTCAATGGTTTGCCAAGCACCCTCAATCCCCCTTCCGAGCACCTTTGATGGACCATGGTCCAAGTTGCATCGAAGCATGGAGTGGATCATCGGCTCAGGTCAGCCCGGACATTCAACCCCCAAGCGGAGCGCCTGGGTACGCTGCTGTAAGTTCTTTAGTTGCTAGGTTAGCCTAGTGTATACTCTCTGTTGATAGCTTAGAATAGCGTAGATTCTCGGTTGTTATTTTGTAGTTCTGACTGTATGTAACAAGGTATTTCCTTTTGTCAATTTCACTCCCCTTATCTCCCTTTCCAATTTGTACTTGTTTACTATTCAATAAACTTTCTTTCGCTTTTTCTACTGAAGCGTAGTTTCGCTTTGACTCAGTACTACATTCCAGTGTTTACCATCCGAGCTGAGCCGGGGATTGCAAGCAGGAGCTCTAGGCTGTCAGTGAAAGCTGCGGAACTCCCATTTTGCAGGAAAGGACCAGCGGCGGCCCTTCACGATGGGGATTCACCCTTTTTACTTTGAAATATGGCTATCTAATCTACCAGAATGGCCTGGAAGACACATATTTTCCTATTTGTCTGATCAGAGCTCAGTGGCACTTGCTGGGGTGTGGAGCCTCTTTTAGCCTGAGGGCCCAATTCCATTTCGGAGAAGCTCTCGGGGGGGGGGGGCATTCGAGTGGCGGGTGGAGCCAAAGGCAAAAGGGAGCAGGCCAAAACTACCCCAAATACCAGTATATTTTAGTGAGAGGCATGTCAACCTTTTAGAATGGGGAAAAAACGGCACAAAGCCTGGGAAACCGTGACACGATTGGTGGTTGGGGAAGGGGCGGGGTCAGAGGAAGGTGGTGGGGCCATCTGGGGAACCCTGGTGGGCTGCATTTCGCCACCAGGCCTGAGGCTCTGCACTCCTTCATCATGACAACTGACTGGATCATGGTCCTCAGTGGCCGCTGGGCTGGAAAGCGCTTGCCAGAGCTACCAACAGGGGCTGGGGTAGTGCGGGAGCCCCGGTGCACCAGTGAAGGCCAGATTCCTTCTGAGTTCCTGCATAGATGAGAGCCAGGACATGCTTCCCTGGCCATGTCTCTCTCGCTCTCATTGTCAAGCAGCCTCTTAAAGGTGCCATGTGCATGCATTATAAGGCCATTTGTATCCAGAACTGGGCCTGTAGCCGGGGGGGGGGGCTTGGTAGGGCTGTCCCCCTTAATTTTCTCTGCCCCCCCTTTTTTTTAAATAAATAATTTAAAAGCAGTTTAAATTTTGTCTTTAAAAGGCCTGCAAACCAGATGAACTGCCCCCCAACTTTTTCGGCATCCCCCCCCCCAGAACTTTTAGGCTGGCTACGACGGGCCTGCCCAGCACCACTTGTAGCTGCAGGATTA
This sequence comes from Shinisaurus crocodilurus, assembly GCA_021292165.1. NCBI lineage: Eukaryota > Metazoa > Chordata > Lepidosauria > Squamata > Shinisauridae > Shinisaurus > Shinisaurus crocodilurus. Next base: position 267,118,560 of record CM037877.1, on the reverse strand, counting down.
TTGAGATGGAACAGGGCCGGTGCATGGCAGTTTGGTGCCCTAGGCAAGATCAGATATTTAGCGCCCCCCCTTCCCACTTGAGCCCTCCCTCCCTCCAGCCCTATGCCCATTATGAAATAAAAGTCAATTGGCAAAACCTAAAACATTTATTATCATAATAAATTATTATCCTCCTCCTTAGCATATTTGATCACTGGTATTCTCTGGTCTGTCTTCCCTCTCTTTCTCCCCCCTCCTTTTCTTTTCTTACCCCTTCTCTCTCTTTCGTTCTCTCTCTCTTCTTTTTGCTCCCCTCCCCCTTTACCTTCTTTTTTGTGTGTATGTGCAAAATTTATCTCTCCCCCCCCACACCCCATCTCCTCTCCTGCAAGCTCCTCTTCCCCCCACCCTCTCCAATTTCTACTTTTGCGTGCAAGCAAAATTCTGGTTTATTTTTTGCTTCTGATATTTATTATTAAATAAAAATTTATTATTAATTTTTTGCTCCCCCAGCCCCCCCTTCCTCCTCCTCCCCCACCCCCACTCCTTTTATCATTCTCCCTGGCTAGGGGTGGGGGCTCCTCAGCTTGGGGAGAGTTCACTCTGGTTACCCCCTCTCTCTTTCTGCCTCCCTCCCTCCCTCCCCCCCCCACCCACCCACCTCCTCCAGCGCTGCCGCCGCCACCACCTCCCTCCCTAACCGCCCCCCCTCTTCTCCTCCCCTTATCACCCCATGTGCTCTATGAGAAAGCAGTTTTACTAAAGAGACCCACTTGCGAAAGAAACAGGAGCGGCATAAGGCACGGGCAAGTGGTGGCAGCAGCAGCAGCAGCAGCAGCAGGACTGGCAAAAAAAGGGAGAGAGCCGAAGTAGCCGCAGCGGGGAAAGAAAAGGAGGAGGGGGAGAGAGAGAGAGAGAAGGGGGAAAGAAAGACAGAAAGAGAAAGCAAGCCTGGGGACAACAAAAACAGAAGAAGAGACCCGGCACACGGAGAAAGAAAGAAGTGAAGCGAAGGGGGGTAAACCAGGGAGGCTTCTGATTTGGTGTGTGTGCGTGATGGGCGCGGCGGGAGTCAATGAGCCATCCCTCCGACCGACCGACCGCCTCAGTCGCGCATCTGAGCGATATACAGCGCTAAAAAATTTCAAGCCATTTCTGCGCCCCCTTTAGCCATGCGCCCTAGGCAGCCGCCTAGTTGGCCTAATGGTAGCACCGGCCCTGAGATGGAAGAATGCTGGGCAGGGCCCTGCGGGTGGAGGACTGACTTGGTTGGGAACTGGAGTCTCTTTGCTTTGTGGATATCATTTCCGAATGGAGTGAATCCCTGATGTGCCTCAAGATTTGCAGCCTCCTGGCTTCAGAGGGATGGGCTCTAATTAGTGAAGCACCCCAGGACAGCCACTTGATATTTTTTGGGGGGGCTCTATGTACATATGGATATGAATAGGGGAGGGGAAATCATTCACCCTAACATTCCAATATTGCCTAAGTTTGCTTCCCCCCCTCCTCCTCCCTCCCAATCCCTTTTCCTTTTGTGTCATGTCCTTTAGACTGTAAGCCTGTGAGGGGCAGGGCTATCTTAACAGTGTGGTCTAGTGGTTAGAATGTTGGACTGAGACTCGGGAGATCCAGGTTCAAGTCCCCGCTTGGCCATGAAACTCACTGGGTGACTTTGGGCCAGTCACTGACTCTCAGCCTAACCTACCTCACAGGGTTGTTGTGAGGATAAAACGGAGAGGAGGAGGAGGAGGAGGATTATGTAAGCCACCTTGGGTTCCTTGCAGGAAAAAAGGCAGGGTATAAATATAATAAATAAATAAAATAAATAAATAAATTGATCTCTGGGAGCCATTTCCAGCTCAAGCACAGAGTATACAATGCTTCAATTAGTTAATTAATTAATATATATTATTTCTCTCTCAGGAATAAAGACTGCACCACTAAGGGCAGTGTGATCCCTGTTATCCACTGATTATAGACATTTTGAAAATGAACACACTTTTCCTCCATGATCAGTCAAGGTCAGGAGCGGTAGGGTGGGAGACGGAGAGGTCAGATCCGGGGGGGGGGGCACAATCCATTTTCTCCATTGGAATGAATAGAAGCTGAAGGACAACACAAAACTGGGGCTGATTCTTCGAGAACCCCTCGCCGTTGAGGAAGGGCGGGCAGCTGTCTCAGGTGGCAGATTTTGGATGTCATTAAGGGTGACAGAATGGGCGAGACGTGTGTGTGTGTGTGTGTGTGTGTGTGTGTGAGAGAGAGAGAGAGAGAGAGAGAGAGATCTGATCTATGGGGTGCAAGCGACCAGGAAGTTCTCCTGCACAAGCCCCACTGAAACCAATGGCAGCTGCGCAAGAACGTGGCTCGGCTGAATTAGGCTTGCGCGCACAAGAATTTCCCAGGGGGTTCTGCTTCATGTTAATTAGTGGGAGGGGACATCTGGATTTTCCACCTCTACTACCGAATTGAAGCAAGGGAGGGGCGCAACTCTGCAGCACCCAAAAATCCCCCTCGTCCCCAAATCCTCCTCCTGCTTAAGAGAGAGAGAGAGAGAGAGAGAGAGACCACTTGCTCACCCAATTTTAAGAAAAATCATCGTGGGGAGCGGGAGAGAGAATGGCCCCGGGGAAAGATTGATTTCCTAGATATGGCGGGGGGGGCAGACCCTCCACTGCTGCTGGTGGGGTGGGGTGGGGGGCGGCGACCCTGAGAGAGGGGGGGGAGATTCTTTTAACCTAAGGTCTCCAACATCCCTTCTTCCTGGGTGATTTTGCAACCAGGCACATAAAGGTACATCCCAACTCGCCTCTATCTCCCCCCCCCGCCCGCCCGCCCCCCGGCCCCTCCTCCTCCTCCTCCTCCTCCTCCGCCTCCCTCTTCTATTGTTTCCAAGCCCCCTCGCCGTTTTTCTATCTCCCTTCATCTTGTCAGGCAGATCTGTAGATCTGGAGTCGATGTGGTTGGGTTGGGTCTTTTTCTTTCTCTCTCTCTCTCTCTCTCTCTCTCTTTCTTAAGAGTGGGGAGTGACAGATGGTGGGCCCGCGTTCCCCAGAGAGCGAGATCTCCCTACACGCGGGCGCCTGTCAATCAGCGCAGCTCATGTGATAACTCCAGCGGATGACGTGCCAGCCATATGGTCTGGCATCAGAGTTGGTACCCCTCTGCCTGCCTGCCTGCCTGCCTGCTCGAAGCGTGCCACTTCCCTCCTCCTTTTGGATAAGACGCCGAAGGAGACGGGGTGGACCTCAAGGAGTCTTTCCCCCTTTTCCCCCCCCCGCCCCTATTTTGTTCCCCTCCTTACTCCCAAAAGATGCGGGGTACCAGGACTTGAGGATTCCTCCGCTCAGCTTCGGAGGTAAGTTATGTAAGGAAGAGAGAGCGGGGCAGAAACTTGAACACTGGGTCGCAACTTGCCCCCCCCACCCCACCCCCGTCCACCTTCTTGTATCCCCCCCTTACAGATCTTATCTCTTCCCCCCCACACACACACACACTTTCGCACACACAATTTGTTCGTATCTTTCAGGAAGGATGGATGGGGCGCGCAAGCGGACGGGGCTGGGCTGGGGGGAGACAGAGAAAGCCATCTCTACGCAAGATTTTTTGCAGGTCCAAAATCGCTTATGTGGCACATACCGGGTTTGTACCGTGTTGTTGTCGTTTTTGAAAAGGGATCTCAGCAGTCTCTGTGGCACATTTAAAGAGCCCCTTAAAAAAAAACACACACCAAACAACAACAAAAAGACCACAACGGCGAGATTCTTCTTCTTATTATTATTTTTAAAGAGATCTAAGCGGACGATTTGGTGATATATTCTTCTCCGATTCTTCTCTTTAAAAACAACAACAGACGATGTTATTTAAGAACCAAAAAAAAAAAAAAAAGCAAACAAAAAGAATACCGGTATATCAGGGAATCGGATCGATTGCACCGATCCTTGGGAGAACGCACCCGATCTTCCTGATCTCGTCAACCAAGCGGTTCGGGTTTTTTTTTTTTTTGCCGAAGGGTTTTTGGGGTGCGTTTGATTGTGGGTCGTTGTTGCTGCCTTTTCGCACTCCCAGCGCCCTCCCGCTCCCAAGACCAGATAAAAAAAGGACTGCGAGCGCCGGTCCATCGCTTCGCGGGCAGCCCAAGATGCGCGCAGGAAGACGGTCTGAGGTCTGCCCGTGCCGGTGCCGAGAAGCAGAGGAGCGGGTGTGGACCGGGGAATCTAGCGATGCTGCAACAGCCGCGTCGAGGGTCGCCCAGGGAGAAGGGGGGCTCTCTTTCCTTTCTTTTTAAAAACTAATGACATGCCCAGGGCGGTGGGGGCGGTGGGGGGGGGGGGCGACGGCGGCGGTGTGAATCCTTTCTCCTTCCCTGGAAAGAGCGGGGAGGGAACCAACAAACAGTCGAGCAGGGGAAGAAAAACGGGAACTGAATGAGAAGTTCCCAGGGCTGTGGGATGTGATGGAGAGGGTCGCGGTGGTCTGGGGTTGGGGAGCGGGGGGGGGGGGGAACGGACGGACGCGAAGTCCTGAATGCGCTGAGATCGAATGCTAATTTTAATCGCACGTATTTAAAACCACGACTGCCGGAGGGAACCGTCGTCCGGTGGGTTTTTTTTTTAAGGGGGAAGGGAAGAAAGAGGTGGGAATCGGAGAGGAAAGTCAGAGATTTCGCTGGGCATGCTCGAGATCTCAGCCACAAAGTTCTCCCGAGATAAACCGAACCGGACTGGTTAGAGGAGATCAGTGTGTGTGTGTGTGTGTGTGTGAGAGAGAGAGAGAGAGAGAGAGAGAGATGTGGTGCTGATGAGATGAAGTGTAGCGATTTTAAATGCCATTAAAGCTGATAATATCAACGAGAACGTGAAAGAAACAAAACTAAAAATACAGCAATAATAATAATAATAATAATAATAATAATAATAATAATAATAATAATAATAGGGAAATATCCATTGCATTCCAATAGCAACAACAAAAAGGGGGAGATATCCATCTGTCAGAAATACCAAACTCAGCTTCGCACCGATTCAGCAGGAAAGCAATAGAGACACCAATTAATTTTAATCACACTTTTAAACGAGTCAATTGCTTTTATGGAGGGAGGGGAGAGCAGGTTTCAGGCCAGTTCCAAGAAAATCTCTCCTCCCCACCCCCTCCTACAAAAGCTCTGGTATATCTATATATCTATCTATATGTCCGCATCCCTTTAAAACTATGGGTGGGTGTGGGGAAGAGAGCGGGAGCTTGTTTTGGCAGTCGTCGGCAGAAAGGTAACGAGAATAATTTCGACAGGAGTTGTGGTATGTTCTTCGTTTAGGAGGAGAGGGGAATGTACAATAAAGAGGTTAAGCCAGCCAGGCTATTAGAAATGTCCTATTCTATGAACTTGGGGCGGTCGGGAGGATGGGGTGGAATTGCACCAAAAAAAAAGAAAGAAAGAAGAAAAAAAGGTTAAGGGAGAGACTGGGGGGGGGGGGGGGGGAGGCAAGGCCAGAGGACTCTGTGGAATGTTATGGGCGCTGTGGAATGTTGAGGAAATGGAGCGAGTGTGTCAGACTGAGAATGGGGACAAGGGGTCGATTTGATCCGAATTTTAAAAATCGAGGCATCAAATAAGTACGTCCTGGGTGGAATGTCGGTGCTTGATCGAGGACAAATACAGAATTTTGAAAAGAGATGGGTGTCCAAAGCATGGCTTTCTCCCTCTCCCGCCCCCCTCCCTCCCCAGCTGGAAGGGCCACTTCGCTTGTGCCAGTGATAAGGGCAAAAGTACACGTGTTTTGGATGAGATGGGCCACCGCACCAGCGCTTAGCACAGAATCCAAAGCGTAGATCCTTGCTTGGGATAGAGGAAGGTCCGTGCAACATCGGAATGCCTGAGAGAACGGATGGATATCGGAGTGGTTCGCAAAATTGCTTGGAGTAGGCTGGTTGGGCGGGGTGCTGATGCTCTCTAAAAACAAACAAACCGGTGTGCTTATTTCTTGTTTCCATTCTTCTTCTTCTTCTTCTGCCCCCCCCGCTCTGTCTCCTGTGTGTGCGTGTGCCCCTCCCCGCCCTCCTCCCCCGCCCCCGCGTCACCCCTCCAGCCACCATGTTGACGCGACTCTTCAGCGAGCCCAGCCTGATCCCAGAAGTCCAGAAGTTCTCCAGCTGGGCGGACGACTGCGAAGACGATGAGTCGAGCGACAAAGAGGAGGACAAGGGCAGGAGCTGCCCGCTCCAGGACGAGCAGAACGACGGGGAGGTCAAGGACGAGAACGACTTAGGGGCCGACGAAGAGGAGGAGGAGGAGGAGGAAGAAGGAGCCGAGGAGGCGGAAGGCGATCGGCCCAAGAAGCGAGGCCCCAAAAAGAGGAAGATGACCAAGGCCCGCCTGGAGCGCTCCAAGCTGCGGCGCCAGAAGGCCAACGCCAGGGAGAGGAACCGCATGCACGACCTCAACGCGGCCTTGGACAACCTGCGCAAGGTGGTGCCCTGCTACTCCAAGACCCAGAAGCTGTCCAAGATCGAGACGCTGAGGCTGGCCAAGAACTACATCTGGGCCCTGTCGGAGATCCTGCGCTCGGGCAAGCGGCCGGACCTGGTCTCCTACGTGCAGACTTTATGCAAGGGTTTGTCCCAGCCCACCACCAACTTGGTGGCCGGTTGCCTCCAGCTCAACTCGCGGAATTTCCTCACCGAGCAAGGCCAGGAGGCCGGGAGGTACCACGGGCCCAACTCCACCTTTGCCATGCACCCCTACACCTACCAGTGCTCGCGGGTCTCGGGCGCGCAGTGCGCTCCCAGCACCATGGCCAGCTCCCACGCCCTGCGGACGCACGCCTACTGCGCCACCTACGAGTCCCTCTACGGGAACGCGTCTCCGGACTACAATAGCTCGGAGTACGACGGGCCCCTGAGCCCTCCGCTGTGCGTTAACGGGAATTTTTCCCTCAAGCAAGACTCTTCCCCAGACCACGAGAAAAATTACCACTATTCTATGCACTACTCCGCCCTCCCAAGTTCTCGCCCGTCCGGGCACAACTTGGTGTTCGGCTCCTCTGGAATGCGCAGCGCCGTCCACTCGGAGAACGTTTTGCCTTACGAGATGCACCTGCACCACGACCGAGGCCCCATGTACGAGGAGCTGAATGCTTTTTTCCATAATTAACGCCTGCCCGCCCCTGTTGGCGCTGCTTCCCCTCCCCCTTCTGGTTTCACACGCGTAACAAGGACCACCTGTAGAATTTCCAGTGGATTGGATTGGGAAAGGGCGGCGGGGGGGGGGGGGTGATTTGACTGAAAGACAAAACAAGACAAAATCCTCGGCCTTCTCTGATATCCCCCCCCCCCCGCGCGCCTCCTCCCAAGAGCTGCAACTTTTAATTCAACTGTGAGCCACTTTCCCCCACAGAGTTAGAGAGAAAAGAATAACCAATTCCAATTTGTAAACTCGTTGAGCCGGACGTTCTTGGTTTGTAGTCGGCGGGAATAGCCCGATCTACAAGCCACTTAGGCCGAAACAACTGGCCTGAATCCCTTTGGATCCCGTCCAATTCGACGGGATCGACTCGGTTTCAATTTGAAGTCAATTACTTTGGGCTAAATGGGAGGCCGAGGGAGCCGATAAACCGCCCTGGTTTTCATCGGGCTCCAAACTTGACTGGGAGTCAGGTCGTAAACCGGATCTGTGACCTCGTCTCCTTCCCTGCCCCCACTAAGTATTATTAAGAGAAATCTGGTGCAATATATACTCTAATGCAATTTTATATTTTAAAAACAAACAAGCTACACAGCTAGTAAACTAACTAGAGGTGTAGCTGAGGTCTTGAGCATCTGGAAAGAAGGTTTTTAATCCAAATTGGAAATGCTGTTAACGAGTGGGAAACACTATTGTTCAAATGTGGGGAGGGGGACATTTGCCCCATCCTAATCGATTGCCTATATTCAACAACGCCTTACAGGTATTTAATCTATTACTTCCTTAAAGAACAGAATGGCTCTCGAACAAAATAATTAGTGAGGGATGGACTGGGGGCTTTCCATCCTTCCAGTAACTGAATCAAGAATTCCCCAGAAATTTAATCTGTTTAAGGATGTTAAAAATGTTTGCAAACTTTAAGTCAGACTTTCAATGTAGTGAGAACTTTAAAAAGCAATAAAGGGGGCAAACAGATGATAAATATATTCTCTCTTTATCTATGCAAGTAGGTACTGAAACTAGGAAAAAAAGTTTTTAAAAGGAAGGAAAAGAGGAAAAAAAGGAAACAACAACAACAACAACAAAAAGAATCCATATGAAATATTAGAAATATGGACCAACAAACTCGCTGAGGTTTAAAATTGTGCACTTTTTTGATTTGGGGGAAATGGACTGTGGTATGTTTCCCTGGTATTTAACAATCACTGACTTTTTGAACCACCCTTGTAACCCCAAGTAACTTATTTTCCAAATTTTGTGTGTCATGCTGTTTTTTACCTGTTTTAAAAATGTTCATGGGGGGAAAAGTGGGGAAAAAAGATTTTTATGAAATGGCAAAAATGTTTTGTTATGCATGGATAGGAGGGGGAAACGCAAATATGCAAATTTTAAAGGTGATGTGAAGAAAACACTGATTATTATGCTTAATACTTACGTTGGCTAGTTTCCCCCCCCCCCCCAGGTTGATAGTAACTCTAAGTTCTTTCTTTCTGTAATGGATTTTGGGGGGGAAGACATACGTTTATGTAACAATACACCAGTATATAAATCTCTATATAAAAACCAACAACATCTTCTTAAGACTCAAACCGGTATATTTTCCCCCAACAGAGCAATGTTTTATTTCTCGTTCCTTTGATGACTTTCTTTTCAGTAAGGTGAGAATGGGCAAATATTGTCTCAGATTCCCCCCTCCCTCTTTTAATATGGCCTGCATCACCTTTAGACATACCAGCATTTTTAAAATTCAAAGGCAAGGAGCATAAATTTCTGATCAATGTTTTTAAAACAAATATATATATATATATATATATATCAATAAGGTTTTACAAAAAGAAAAGAAAAGTTGTAGCCAACATGAAATGTCTCTTGGACACCAGAAGTGCTTTTTCCGTGTGTTTTTCTGTTCGGTTTCCTTAAGATTAATAAATATTTATGTCAAATGATATGCTAAAGAAAAAAGATCTCTCCAAGTCTTGTTTGAAATAAGGACAGCTATTTTCTCTCTTTTAATTATTTATTTATTTATTTACTTATTTGTTTGTTTGTTCATTCATTGAAACCCTGCCTTGTTTGGTTTACACGCCACGATGCCCTGCATTTCAAAGAGAGCTTTGTAAGACGGGCTGCCTTTCCCAAGGTCTTTTTTCTTAAATCTCCCTTTTACTTAAAAATCAAAAACAAAATAATAAAGATCAAAAGATGAAGACGCTCTATGAGTGAAAGGTGTGGATACCCTCCCCCTGGCACCCCTAGCATCTGCATCTGAGAATCAGGAACACAAGGGAAGGTTTGCCTGAAAACTTCAGTGTTTCTTTTCTTTTCTTTTTAAATGCATGCATTGGTTAGAAACAGACAGGAAAGGGAGTGTAAAAACCCTGGTATTCACTGGTATGTTTTAAGCATTAATTTAGAGATCTTTCGTGAAATGCATTGGAACACTTTTTGACGGGCTGCGAGCTGCGAGTCAGCTCTGATCTTATTCAAACGTGTAATGAAGGCGCATCCTAAGACGACAATTAATAAATATTAGATGTTGACTCCCTCAGGTTTACTAGTTTACTTCAAACAAGTCGTGCTAAATATATATATGCGAGACCCCATTCTTTCATTTTGGCCAGACACGTCTCAAACAGAGGAGGTGGGGGTGTGTGAAACCCCAAACAGATTAAGATGGCTTCAAAGCATCCTTAGCTTGACAGTAAGTCTTTGGAAGGCCTACTTAAAAATATATTAGATTTCTTTCTCTCCCACACACTTTTTTTTGGGGAGGGGGTGGAGATCTGCTTCTCATTTTATAAAGACTAATGCGGTTTTCTTGTTTTGGACAGATGGCATTTCCCCTGCAACACTCATGCTCCCCACACCACACCACCTCTCTCTCTCTCTCTCTCTCTCTCTCTCTCTCTCTCTCACACACACACACACACACACACACACACACACACACACGCATTTTCCTCCTGATCACATAAACAAGATTAAAAACCAAAGTCTCTCAAACGACAGTGCTGGGGTAAATGGTTTTCTCCGGTATGAAAGGAATCAAATCATATCTAGTGACTAAATAAAGAATAAATGGCCACCCAGAGGGTGTTTTTTGTTTGTTTTGTAAAGTAGCTTTTTCAAACAGTTCGCCCTCCTTTGCTGAAATGTCAGCAGACAAAAGGAGGTGTGGGGAGCTGTCCCGACCCCGTGGTGCTGAAACGGAAGCTCCGGAAGAACCAGCCACGGCCCACGGGTCCCTAATCGCCTTTTTCCCATTGGAGGGTTCTCAGGGGTTTGTTAACATCTGTATGGGGTACTACAGGGCAGTCCATGGAATAGAGAAGAAGAAGTATGTCTATTTCCCCACAATCAGAAGCCAAAAGTTAGACAGGCAGGGCCTGGTAGTGAGAAAAACCGAAGAAGTTGTATTTTGCTTCTGGTGGGTGTGAGTGCACCCCATCTATGTCATCGTAGATTTGACAGTTTCGAGTGGGGGGATTAGATTAACCACAGACTTCCAGACACTCACAGGAATTGTATGTCCCATCCAAGGAACATCTTGGTTCATGGCAATACAACATTTTTGCTACCGTGTTATTTTTTAAAAAAATATTTTATTTTTTGTTTCACTTTGTTTCGATTGCTAACAGTTTAAAACATCCGTATGGGCAGGTAGTAGTAACACTGGAGTTCTGAATGTAGGAGGAACAGAGACGTTTCCCTGCCCACCTGCCCATTGATCTCCAAGAAGTTCATGATGATTTTCTCCATCAGCTGCTATGAGCAAAGCTGTCCCCTAAAGGAACTGGAGTGGAGATGGCTTAGGAAGGAGGCTGGACCAGCTTTGTGCTTCCTCAGTCTCCTGACGCCCTGGACCAAAAACGTGCACACAGATGTAAACCTCATTGATTTCCATAGGAGACTTTTTTTCTTACCAGCACTTGCTGGTGGTGTTTTCATAGTCCCCCTGATCTTTTAAAGTCTCACTCTGGAAAGACTGTACCTTTCAAGCAGCATATTCCGTGGGTGATTACACTTTGTGAACCTACACACACACACACACACACACACACTAGTATAAACTGGAAATCAATGATGTGTAACTTTTTAGTAACTTGTTTCCAATAAGTTACATTATCTTTCCTTCCTTCCCCCCTGCCCCCCCCCCACACATCACATCCATTTCCCCATTTTCTCTTTCCATTCGCCAGTTCCTTCCTTTACTTAACAAAGTGCTGTAACAATATACTAGATGGGGGTCCCTGAAATCTTCCCTCCACCCTGATATTGCACTGACCTCCGCAATATACTCCACTTTGGCACTTTCAATTTGCAGCTTGCAAATACAAACACCCCTCCCCGCATCCCTTCCCTTGCTCTCTTTCACCGGTTCCATCCATCCATTTCTCTAGCTGCCTTTGTTTCTTTAGCACGGACATAATCCTGAAAAGGCGATTCCGTTGGCTCATCTCCTATCCAGATGCCTCAACTTACCTGTGTGTGCAGCAACACGCAAACAATAGAAGCCTGTTTTTGACCCACAAGGTCAGTGTTTTCTTTCTTGCTGCTCCGCTGGCCACCTAGCAGTTAGGTGAAAGTACCTGGGCTGGACTCCCATTGAAGCCAATTGTGTCTGCCAACTCAATCCACAACCTCGTTCAGTTAAAGCGCTGGCTTCTGAGCTGATTTAGGGACCACATGGGCTCCAGTCCACATTGTTCTTTTACAAATCATCTTAAATTTCACTTCTGCTTAATCTTTTCATTCTATACAAGGCAACACCGCCTGTAGCTTCCTTGGAGAATATAATAGTTATATAATAGTTAGTTGTAATCGTTAGAACTGGTTTCAGCCAGGCTCGACTCAGTTACAGCAGTGAGTGAATCAGCGAGTCATCTCTTCATTCTAGATTGCAAATGGTTTATTTATTTTATTTATTTATTATATTTATCAATCGCCCATCTGGCCGGTCACCCAATCCTTTTCCAGTTTGTCATGCACGTCTAACATAAGGTGCATCTAGAGCACCTTTGTGTTTTTTCTGCCGTTTTCTAGAGGTTTAGACATCTCTTCAAGAGGACACATACACACACACGCACGCACGCACGCACGCACGCACACACACACACACACACACACACACACTACATGTGCATATATGTCTATGCAGTTTTAGTCGCATCCACAGAGCAGAGCAACTGCATCCGAGCTTCTGAGCTGCTCAATTAACCGATTCAAAGGACGCAAAGGAGTCGGCTTCTTCCAACACACTCTTCTTGGTGCCCTTCTCCCAAATAGTTCTCATTAATCCACTAAATTTGCAGAAAGCACTTCCACATCCATACCTGTAATTGATCTCTTTCTTTCTTTCTTTCTTCTTTCCAGTTCCAAAGGCTTTTATGCAGGCAGGAAAATATTTGATAACAACTATGTCTGGAGGGGACGGATTCACCCCACCCATCTCCAAATCCCTACACTTCTGTTCGTGAGGAAGAAGGGAGGAGAGACCTGTGCTGTTATCAAAAAATTATGACTTTAAAAAGACCCCAGGGGCTCACCATTCCGTCTATTCCCATCTGTACGGGGGGGGGGGACTGGAAAGGTGGCCACACGTACAAATAAAACGTGTGAGCACATAAGCTCTAGGTTGTGGCCTGCTTCAAACATGCCCATTTTCCCTTCATGGGTAAGGTATACTCCTGCGTGATCAGAGATTCCGACATGCAGCCATCCCCAGCCAGCCCAAACGAGACACATGCATGAACTTCACATGTGAAGTCTACACCAGTGCATATGCCCTTTCTCATATGCCAGGGGGTACAGGAAAAGTTCCAAGCCTAACCATGTTTACTCAGAAGTAAATTCCCTTTAGACTTTCAAATGCTGCAGCCACGGAGACTGATGGTCACGTACAGAATATGTAGAGGTGAGCTTCTCGTAGGTAACAGCCTATGTGGTATTGGACAGGTATTGGATCTTGGATCGGATGCATTTAGCAATGGTGAGTGTATATGCACATAGGAATATACACGCATAGGAATACATTATCATGATAGGAATATAGACACAAGTGGAAATACACACCTAGCCACTGAATATACTCCTCAGTCCACGTGTACTTATGACAGATACCATTTCAGCTATGTTCTCACATCTATGAAGGTTAGTTCACCTAAGCTCTCCTCACTTTGGGGCTGGTATCACAGATGCTTGTACATCACTTGAATATTCTGCATGAATCTCTGAACTGCCTCCACTTAAAAGCATGATATTCAAATTCTATCTGTGGTGTTAGATCTATGAAGGTACACACACAGGCAAGTCCCCGGTTTCACTGCGATGATGATGATGATGATGATGATGATGATGATGATGATGATGATGATGATGATGTATGTGTGAACCACCCCCAAATTACTCAACAATTGATGACTCTTGGTTGAATGTCTAAACTGAGAAGCATTGTTTTTGAGTAGACACTGGTTGATATGAACATTCTGTGCCTGCGTATTCATCCCTGATGGCTTCTTCAGAGGTGAATGCCATCTCTTGATGCTCCTGCAACCAGAGATGGACATGATGTGTGTGTGTGTGTGTGAACATGCTCTTGCCTCAGGCTGCAATGCACCCTTTCCCCCAGCCCTTGGTGCGGTGCTACAGATGTTCTCCCCAAGAAATCATACATGAGAGAAATATCTTCATCTGTTAGTGGTAGAAGTAGGACTACTAAACGTTTACAAAGAACCAATGGGTGTACCAGGTGCTGTATAGAATATCCAAACATTTGGTTGCTGCCCTGAGACTTTATGATCTACTTGAGATGGGAGTGGGGCGATGGTGGTGGAAGAGACCAGGGATGGGCAAAAGAAGACTGAAGGTTCCTATGCATGTGTATCCGAGCTGAAGAGACACAGTTCTTGGTCTAATCCAGTGTTCTCCAGCCTTGGGTCCCCAGATGTTTTTGGCCTACAACTCCCAGCATGCCCCAGCTATGCTGGCTGGGGCATGCTGGGAGTTGTAGGCCAAAAACATCTGGGGACCCAAGGCTGGAGAACACTGGTCTAATCAGAGCTTTGGTGGAAGACCCCCTAGATCTTTACATCTAGGTTTCCATGATAGAAGAAAGGCAGGCTGTAAATGTTCTGAAGCAGCAGCACAACAACAAGCAAGGCACTGCCTGATAGTTTTATCTCCAAGAAGTGGGTGGGTGAAACCATAATTGGTAATGGCAACGTAGGATTAAGAAATTCAAAGGGGCTAGTTCTGGTTTCTTCTCGATAGTCCCACAAACAGACTGACACAGATAAATTGATAGGAACAGTCTATGCACCTGTGTACATCTATCTCACTTGCATCTTCCTACCCTTGTTTATCTGGAAGGAAGGAAGGAAGACAGACACCCAAAAGATGCTTTTAACGGAAGATAGTGACACACATGAAAAAGAGGGAAACCTCAGTTACACTTAAAAACATAATAGATGTACAGCGCAATCCTATGCTCATCTACCCAGAAGTAAGTCCCATAGAGTTCAATTGGGACTTACTCTAGTCTGAGGTAAGTATGTATAGGATCACAACCATAAAGAATTAAATTATAATGTGGCAAGAGACCCTTAGCACTACATGCTGTAAACTTCTTCTTCTTCTTTTTTTAAGTGTGATTGCTTTGGAAGAGATTTGCTTTGGATAGGCACGTGCATGTTTGTGTGTACATTTGTGCATTTGTGCAGATGAAAACTAGAGCCTGGTTATATTTTGCCAAGCCAGTCAAGAGACTAACCCCCTGGTCAATTCCAGACAATTGGTGACCTGGAATCACACACACATTGCCGGGCGGGTCAGTTCCCGTTGCCATCTTCTCTAACCTGATGGTGAGGTTTTTGTTGTTGTTGTTTTTTTACTTAAATTTAAACGTCTGAGTTAATACATAGTACACTCCTTTCCCAAAAGTGGGCCCACCACGCCAGCACACTTCTTTCTGATTTAGATATTAATGTAGTCCATCCAGGTACTGCATTCCATTTCTTCCCAGGCTAGCAACGTCCACCCCTTCGCTATTCCTTCACTCTTCCTTTCCCGTTCACGATCTTTCCTCCTCCACAAAACAAGTGCGGCCAATGGAGCATCATTTGAAACAAGGCCGTGGTCTCCTTCAAAAACACAAAGGTGTGGAGGGGGCGGGGGGGGGGAACCACCCTCCGCACGAGAAATTACATTTACAAGGAAAATGAACATATACGTCCAAGTATCCCTTAATGGTTTTCACACTTGCAAGAGTCTGTACCAAGTTTATTTACAAATGCAGTTAGGACTAGGCTAGAGAGTATATTTGCATAGGTTTTGTTTTTCTTTAATATATATATATATATATATATATATTAAAGAAAAACAAAACCTATGCAAATATATATCATTTTTTTAATTCTGAAAAGAAATGTGAGTTCTGCACCACTGATATAAGAAGGTGTGCTTCTTATAAGGAAAAGGGACTCACATTGCAGGATTAACTAGAAGAATGCAAGTCAACTCAGCTGAGAAAGTTTCTCTGGGGGTGGTGAGGAGAGATGAAGGAAGGCAGAGATAGATAGATAGATAGATGATAGATTTATATTCTGTGGTTTTTATTTTTAAAGCACATTTCAGTGTAATTACATTACAAAACACTGGTTTCCCCCCCCCCTCTGCCACTGTTTCGGCCCCTCTAAATTAGGGTACAATTTCCGGATTTCCTCTTGGCATTTACACACACACACACACACACACTTTGAGAGGTGGGGGAGAAGGAGAGAGCTGCTCTATCGATATATAAAGCTAGCTTAGCTGGCATATTTCTGGTTGGCAGTGCCAGCTTCCTGATTTCCGCAGTAGTAAAAGAGAGGCTCTCTGTGGGGAGTTGGATGCCAGGCTGTTGCCTCTGCCAACTGCCAGCCAAGGGCCACTGAAGGGAAGTGGTTAGCTTGCTACAACTGAGTGTCGGACATCTGTTCACTCTAGAACAGTTTTAAAGGGGAAGGCCCCCAGTATTGAAGGAAGGCAAATGCACACACACATACAGCAGTAAAACACACGCACACGTGCAAAGATATCACCTGGACCTGAGAAAGAAAAATACACTGCACCTACGAAGTGCGGAGCAGAGAAATCTCTTCTAGGGAAGCTGCAATCACAAGGTGGGGATATCTTCTGGAGAGGGTTAGGGTGTGATTCCTCAGAAGATGTTTATGGTGGTGTATACATCACGCTTTGCTTTTAAATCCTTTTAAACTGCCTTCCCACACTTTCAGAAGCAATGAACCACCCCAGAATTTGTTATCTCTTGGGGAGGATTTTAAAAGCTAAACCGGGTAACCGGCGAAACAAAAGAAAGAAGCAACTCCAAACATGATTCTGATGGTTCTCAACTCCTAGTGGAAGTCCGACAGCAGCTCCCTGCCCCAGTGGGTCTCTCTGGTACGTTGGTTCCCCCTTTCCCAATTGCCAAAGAAGATACGTATGGGGCAAATAAACTTCCAAAACAAGTGTAAATTCGTCCAAAATGTCAGGGGAGAAAAAGGAAGGAAGGAAATGAGTACAGGAAAGAGTTATATGCAGATCAATAATAGGTAGATGAGTGCTTTAATCAACATTATATAGAAAGCTGAATGTATTTCAAAATGATGGGTGCATGGGTCGTGTGTGTGTGTGTGTGTGTACGTGTGTACACGGGTGCTCCTTCCCTCTCTCTATATAGGGGGGGAGAGATTCCTGCGAGATGTAAAGAGTGGTATATTGATTAGACAATGTATAATAGATACACCCAGATTTCTTAGACAGAGAAGGAAAAGGGAGGAAGGGAAAAAGAGCCACACTCTGAGCATAGTATAGCGCCACAAGGCACCCTTCCCCATGTCTGCAAAGGCAAGCTGGCAAGGGAGAGACAGCGAGGCTTATATTACACCTTCTTTCCATCCACCTCTTTCCTTAATGTCTTGAAAGAAGGCCAAATTACGAACCGGGAAATCCAATGTTTTAATAAAGCCGGTCATTGTGCCAAGCAGACGCCTCCCTCCCGCACCCAGTCCTACCCAGGCTTCTCGATTTTGCGCACACATTTCTTTATTGCAAATAAAATCTGCACCTGAAAAAGAGTTGCCCTGGAAAGTTTATTGGAAGGTGAGAGGATGCCCGGTATGGTATCCAACTGCACCACTACCACCCCAACTGAGGGATGTTTCCCTATTTTTCTCCTTTTCATTGTATTTATTATTGTTTCTTTTCCAGAACCAGAGAAAAGGCGGGGAGGGGGAGAGAGAAAGACTAAAAACATAAACATTCCTGCCAAACGGCCCCATGCCTCTCTCTCTCTCTCTCTCTCTCTCTCTCTCTGTCTGCCCAGTGGCCAAGCGAATGCCAGGCTAAGCAGAAGGGTGGGGGGAGAGAGTGGGGAGCGGAGGAGGAGACCTTGCTTCAGTTTAAATTTCGTGGCATCTGTTCATTATTATACAGTGTAGATTTTTATATGGACAGCTAAATTAAAGACAGATTTCTGCCAGAACTGCAGATATCATTTTAAAAAGGGGGGGGGAGTGGAGAGAGAGAGAGAGAGAGAGAGAGGAAGAGGAAGAAGGAAGGAAGGAAGGAAAAAGAAGAAAGGATTCAAAACCTAGTCGCTCGCTTATATGGATTTATCTCAGAGGTGGGTGGAGTGAGGATTAAAAGATACATTATAAAAATAATCCCATTACATCCCTCCTTACAATTTTTAGAGTGTGAGCAAGGTGCGTGCGTTCACTCCTGCATGTGTGTATGATGTGCATTAACATGCATTAAGATGTTGTCATAAACCAGATCCTGGGTGTGTGTCATATATATATATATATATATATATATATATATATAGTGTGTGTGTGTGTGTGTGTGTGTGTGGGAGTGGAGATAGAGAGCAAATTGATTCTATCCATCAGTTCTTTCCAGTTTACCTATCCATTTTCCCGTTATTCTTCACAGCATTAAGGTGATCTACCCATGCATTCTATTTTTCATTTCCATTTCCCCATCAGCTGTCTGCCCACCGATTTAGTCCCAGTCGCTCTAGTTGCTGCTTATACAGTCTACTTTCTGTCCTCTGTCTTTTCAGCATCTCTTAATCCCCCCCCCCCTATTCTGTCGGATCTATTCTGCACGTCTTTTACATGGTGCCCTTCCTTTCCCTTCTTCTCCGTCCACCCTCCTCCCGCAACTGACAAAGGAAATTGACAAGGAGGCCTTCTGAAATTGACAGGTTCAATTTCAGTGTTCTGGAAAGCGAAGGATCTGGGTTCCAGCCCCCTCTATCCACGAAGCTCGCTGGCTGACCTTGGGCCAGTCCTTTATCTCTCAACCTAGCCTGCCTCACAGGGTTGTTGTGAGGAAGAATGCACACACACACCCCGCATCCCAGTTCTGATGGGATGCAAATGTGAAAAATTCGAATGTGCTGTTTTTGTTTTTTGCTGTCCTTCTTACACATAATAATAATTTTTAAAAGCCCAGGAGTTTTGGCGCCTGAGGCAGAAATTACAAATGGACACACACACACACACACACACACACACACACACGCCACGTCGGGGGCCAATGTACTCTGCTCTGCTCACAGTGAAATGTGCTGCTCGATATTGCACATAGAAAAAAGAAAGAAAAGCAATTTACTTAGTAGTGTCTTGCCTTAAGAATGAGCCTCATAACCTTTCTTCATATTGCGAAATCTAACTCACAAAAAGGTAGGAGAGTCTTTAACTACATAAATAAAAAGACTGGATAGCAACAAGGGGGGGGGGAAATTATACCAAGGAATGGGGCTGTGCCCCTTGGATGACATTTGCAAGAGAGACGCATTTTTGAGGAAGGACGGTGTAAATTTCACCCGGATGTAGGGGGAGTGGGTGGAGGTAAATCCCTCAAGCCCTGAACGGGATTTACAGCGCAATCCCAGCGTGCCTACCCTGAAGTAAGTCCAGTTGAAAATTCTATGGGATTTACCCCCCAGGCAGGCGCCTATAGGATTCCACTGTAAATGTGGTTTTTATTCCACCACCACCCCTAATTCTGACAGGATTCCCATCGAAAGAGTTAAAGGAGGGACATCTGTGCCTGCGAATTGCGGGGAATGTCAGAACCTGCCAATGAGGGCTGGCAGAAGCCGTGTAACAAATGCTGGATACTTCGGAATGCCGAGTCGCTTGGCAGGTTTTGTGTTCTCTCTCTCTCTCTCTCTCTCTCTCTCTCTCACACACACACACACACACACACACACACGGGACCTCTTTGCAAAGAGTTGCGGCCGCCCCCCTTCCCCATGCCATCGCTTCGCTCCCCAACTTCTCTCTCTCTCGCCTCGGCCTCTCTTGGGGAAGGAAAGGGGGCTGCGGCGTCCGGCCTCCGCTTGGCCAGCAGAACCATCATCAGACGAGGCAGCTCGCTTGAAAGAGAGGAGAGGCTACCACGTTTTCCTTTAACAAGGGAAACTGGGGATGAGAAGGAAGGGAATGCTCCTGAAGAGCTCTTTAGGAATAAAAATAGAATCCACAGTAAAATGGTGAATATCCCCCCCCCTTAAAAAAAAAACATAGGCTGCTGCAATCCTGTACCCACTCCCCTGCCACTTCAGTTCCATTGGGCTTACTTCTGAGTAGACATGTATAGGCTTTATTTATTTATTATATTTGTTATTCGCCCATCTGGCCGGTCACCCGGTACAGTCTTGCACTGTAAAACGCCCAGGGGTCCCAATATGAAGACTCAAAGCCAGGAGGGAGGAGAATCCAGAGATCTAGACTGGGCGGAATACGCCAGGACCCTTCTGTCGTCGCGCAGGACCCACTGAAATGAGCGGGATGAGGCTTGCGCAAGAGAACTTCCCGTGCCGATGGAGATGGAGAACTTCCCGTCCCGTCCCCCTGTCCCCCAGACAGAGGGGGCGGGGAGAATATCAGTTTGGTTCAGGGATATCTAAGGCTCTGGCCCGGAAACTTATTTCAGCGCGAGGACTCAGTCCTAGAATATCCGAAGAGAGTGCCTGCGGGCCACGTACTGAGCGCATTCTTCCTTCACCCACGAGGGCCCAACCCTAAGTCCCCACCCCGCCCCAGCCCCTCTGTCAGCCCCCCTGTCATTTAGGGCGGATTCTGTGCGGAACGGTTCAGAGGTAGCTTCAATGCTGGTTTAAGCCCCGGCACCTCTCAATAATTTGGAAATCACGAATAGAAGATAGACAGACGTGAAGGATGGAGAGGGGGGGGCTTGCGGGGTGGTGGGTGGAGGGGGGGTTAGCTTCCCACACCCGGCTATCTGCATTCTTTATATTTTGTTCCTTAACCACATACATCCGTTTTAAGAAAACTACAGAAAACGGATGCACTTTATTTGCGCAACAAAAATCGCTTTCATCTTACGTTCTTTCGCCATTCTGTACAAGTCGCCTTTCTTATGCACTGACATCTCTGTAATAGGTCTCTCTCTCTGACTTTCTCCCTCTTTAAAAAAAAAAAAGAGAGAGAAGTAGAATGGGGGAGGGGAGGAGACGAGGATCTGCGACTTGCCCCGCTCGCTTTTTGCCAGCCAAAATCGCAGCCTGCTGGGGCCCCCATCGCCGCCCCGCTTCTTCTTCTTCTTCTTCTTCTTCTTCTTCTTCTTCTTCTTCTTCTTCTTCTTCTTCTTCTTCTTCTTCTTCTTCTTCTTCTTCTTCTTCTTCTTCTTCTTTTTAAGCCAAGAATATGAAGCTTCGCTCCAGGGGGATCTTGGTGCCATTCGGTGCCCGATGCCAGCTGGGGGGGAAGAGGGGGGAGGGGGAGGCTGCGAGGGGGGGAGCGCATCTGAAATTCCAGGACATCTGTTCGCTATATAAGAGACGCGCTCTTGGTAAAAAGACCCTGGAACTGTACGCGCCGGCATCCAATCCTTGTCAATATCCCTGGGGGGGAAATGTTTTGCGGGGGGTGGAGGTGGTGGTCATTTCTTAATGCATGTGGACAGACCCCGGTATTAAGTGACCCCTTCCTTATTTGCATTGGCAACTCCACAGTCCAAACGGATTGATCTCAAAAGGCACCCGTCCCCTTGCCATTTTTTTGGCGTGTTTTTTTTGTGGGGGGGAGGGGGCTGAATCACACACACACACACACACACACACACACTCCTTGTAAATGCAATCTAGTTAAGGATTCAGATCCGCGTTTTCCCCGCGAGCTGGCGGAGCAACAATTTTGGCAGGCTCTCGCGCAAAGGTTAGAGGACAAGCCTGGTGGTAGGAGCCAGAATCAATTACTCCGCTGCCCCTGTTATTACCAGTTTAATTTGGATAAAGGCTTAAACACACACGCGCCCACCCCGAATCGATTGACTGTTGCTTTTGCAGCCTCGAAAAAGGCGGCGGCGAGGGGGGGGGCAGAGGGAAGCCCCCAGCACAGCAGCCCAAGTTGGGGATGGAGGCACCGAGAAGGTCGGAGGGGTGGAGAAAAAGAGCGTGGGGCGCGGGGAGGCTTCTCCCCAAACTTACTGGCTGGGCGGGGCGGGGGCAACTTCGACCTGCCAGCCTAGGCTGCGGGAGTTAGACGCCAAAGTCCGCCCGAGGCCACCGAAGCGGAAAGAAACAAAAGCGATTAAGCCGCACTCCTGGGCTCTGCCTGCAATTCTCTTATTCTTTCTTTCTTTCTTTTCCTTTCTCTCTCTCTCTCTCTCTCTCTCTCTCCCTCCCTCTTTCTTCCCTCCCTCCCTCCTTCCTTCCTTCCTTCCTTCTCCTTTTCTCTCTCCCTCTCTCCTTCCCTTCTTTCCTCCTTTTTTCTCCTACTTCCTCTTCATTCTTTCCCCTTTCTTCTACTTCCCCGCTCTTTCCTCCCCCTTTCTTATTTTAATTCTTTCCCTTAATTTAATTCTTTTTTCTTTTCTTTTCCAGTTCTTCTTTCACTTAGCATCCTCTCTCTCTCTCTCTCTCTCTCCTGCCTCCCTTCCCCTTTAAGCCCAGAGCTTTCTCCCGGGCATCTCGGCGAAGCCAAGGACCGGAGCAAAGCCGCTTTTTTTTTTTTTTTTTTTTAAGTGTCCTTCGCGAGCTGAAAACTGAGCGAGGAAAATACCTTGGCGGTTTGTTTTCACGTGCAAGGTACACAGTGGGGAGAAGGAAGTTGAAATGATGTCAGAAGGAGAGTTTGCCCCCTTTAAAAAAAAAGAAAAGAAAAAGAAAGAAAGAAAGAGCTCTTCCTGGGTGATATTCGAACAGGCACATTTGGGGCGCGGACCGCGGATGCCCGCGGAGGGAGCTTTGGGTGTTGGAACCGGCGAAGGATCTGGGTGAAGATGGGCAGGGGGCATAAACATCGGAAGAAGGGGCGTGCGTGCGTGCTGTGTGTGTGTGTGTGTGTGTGTAAGGGGACTGTTACTCGAGCGAAGGACGGGGGCTTGGCGGAGGGGTGCATAGCCATCGGCCATGCTGGCTAGGGGTGCTGGGTGTTGGGGGACCGGCACAACTGCGGGCCACCCGGTTAGGGCACGCTCGAGCAGCTGAGCCTGAAGCTGGAGGCGTCCCTGGTTCAGACCAACCCGCCTCACTCCGCTCCGTTCTGTCGTTTCCTGACTGCCCGAACCACCTTTCAGACGGACTAGACGCGTAGAAGAGAGCCCATCGCAAAGGACTTGTTCGCTTTCTGAGCGATTCGCCTTTCTCCTTCCTTCCTTCCTTCCTTCCTTTTTGTCCACTAACGCCAGCAGCATCCAGCACAATCTTTGACTGGGGAGGGGGTGGCGGGGGCGAAGGGGAGAAAAATGGGGGGGTGGGGGTGGAGAGAAGCAGCGCTTGCAAAATATTGTAACGTGATAAGTTAACGTGCCGCGCCTTTCTTCCTTCACTCAAATACTTTAAAGGCAGAAACGGATGGGACCTTTTTTCTCTCCCTCCACCTCCTCATCTCTTTCCCCTTTCCCCCTTTTCTCTCCCTCCCCTTCCTTACCTCCATCTCTCTTCCCCTTCCTTCCTGACTTCCAGAAGAAGTCAAGCATCTATCTTATTCTGGGGGTGGCAATACATTCCCTCAATTACCGAAGAAATCACTTCGGGACTCTAGTCCTCCGTTTATCTTTCCATTCCCCTGTCCCGCCCCCGCAAACACACACACACACAGATCTAGCCACTTTGGAAGCCTGCAGGCCACCCCGAAAACTACGACCCGGGCAGGAGGAGGTGCCCTCCCAGAGACACACTGACTGAGGCGTGTTCCGGGGAACCAGGTGGCTCCCACTTGATCCACTCTCGCAAAGCTGCCCTTGGAAGTGAGGCCTCTCCCCCGGCTAAGTGGAGGAGGGAGCAGAGGAGGCCGGGCTGGGGAGAAAAGCTGGCGCCTTCTGCTCAGCACGGTGGAGGTGGTGGTGATGGTGGTGGTTCTTCTTGCTGCGGCTAAGATGATCTCTCAACAGATCATTCCTGAACTGGTGTCGTTAAAGCAGTGTTCTCCAACCTTGGGTCCCCAGATGTTTTTGGCCTACAACTCCCAGCATGCCCCAGCCAGCTATGCTGGCTGGGGCATGCTGGGAGTTGTAGGCCAAAAACATCTGGGGACCCAAGGTTGGAGAACACTGTCTTATAATGACCAGCTGGAATGGAAACATCCCATTCAAGGAGAGGGGAACCCAAAAACGTAGCTGATCTCTCAGCAGAGCCAATGGAGCGCCCCTCCCTCTGCTGGTGGCATGGGTGTTGCCAGGTGACAATTAACATGTGGGATTCCCTGCCACAAGATTTGGTGATGGCGACTAAACACCTGCTGGCTCAGCTTGTTTGAGCGTGGAAAGCTAAGCAGGGTCAGGTCTAGTTATTACTTAGATGGGAGACCCCCCCCTAGTTTCCTGCATTGAGCAGGGGGTTGGACTCAATGGCCTTGTAGGCCCCTTCCAACTCTATGATCTATGAAATCTATGAAATAAGTGGAACCTCCCTATTCAGAGGAAGTGTATCTGCGAGCCCCAGCCACTGGCTACCTCCCAGCATGCCTTGCTTGTGGGCTTCCAGAAGCATCTGGCTGGGTGCCAAGAAAACCGAGTGTTTTACTCTGGGTGGCCCACAAACCAATACAACATAAAAACACAGTGTAAAACAATGAAAACTATGAAAACTAAAATCAAAATAAAAGCACAGAATTTTAGAGATAAACAAATGTTACAGGTAAACATAGCCAGGCTAGGACTACCCCACAATAATGGATCTCCCTTGCTCAGAACACTTGCTGGAGCGCAAGGGCTGATTCACACATGCATGCACATCAATCTATGTATATCTCATCCTTCAATGAATTACTTGCAGTCAAACGTGTGAACTGCTTCAAGGGGGGAAAAGCCTTGTGATTTAGATGGTGCTGAATAATATAAGGGCTCTGACTGCAGTGCTGGATTCTTGATGGCTGTTCCATACATGCGAGGCACGGCATGAAGTTGCAGTCACAGAGAGAGGTCGATGTGCCTGTGTGTATTTTGGAAGCACTGAAAGACTTGAAGGGGATTAGCTTTCGGTGGCTGTGGGCTTCAATCAGTTATTCAGCATTTCAGAAAATCTATTTCTAATTGAACAATTTCTTTTCAAGTTACCGTGGCTGTCCATGGTCTTTCCAAGTGAAGGTGGGCTACAGATTTAAATACACACAGGCTGATAAATCAGCAATATAAGAAGACAATTCTTGGGATCCCTCTCTTTGTCACACACTCTACTGTGCCCAAGAAATGGGATCCAATAAGCAGGCCTATACAGATGAAGAGGCAGGGCAATGCGCACGGGAGCAGGCATAGTTCTCAGTGGCTCCCACTGAGAAGTCAGGGTCAGGTGGGGTTGGGGTGGGACACTGTGGCTGTAATATGTGGGCCCTCCATGTACCCATCATGATGATGGGACATAAATGTCCATGTCTGTGATGGGGTGGACGCGGGGAACAGAACCTGGTTGGAGGTGTCCTATCCGTACACCTCTTCAATACACAAGAGCCTAGACCTGACAATGTCCCTGCCTCTGTCTCCACACAATACCTATTCCCACTCCTTCTTCCTTTCCCTCCTTCTATCCATCTCCACATCTTTTCTAAAAAGGAAAAAAAAAAGAAAATCCAGATTGCACAAAACAAAACAAACGGAGTCATGTTTACATAATCTATTTTGGTTGCATCATTTTTAGTTCAGAACTTGGCTGCTGCAGCACACTGCCTGCCTGTAATCTGAGCAGGAGGGTAGGAGAACGGGGTGAGAGTGATGTGTGTGTGTTGTGGGTCAATCAGTGACTGGGTTCAGGCAACACGATAACCCACACTCAAGGGTTGAGTGTGGGTTGTCATTGAACTGTGGGTTGTTGTTTGAATGTGGGTTATTGTGTTGCCTGAACACAGCTGTGCTAATAAGCCATGCATTGCTAACCACAAACAACCCACAGTTCACAACCCAACCACAAACCATGGGTTCTCCTTATGGATTGTTCATGGTTAACAAACCATAGTTTGATAGTGTGGCTAGTTTCAGACAACACGATAACCCACATTTCAACAACAACCCACGGTTCAACAACAACCCACACTCAACCCATACTCAGCCCTTGAGTGTGGGTTATCGTGTTGTCTGAACCCAGTCAGTGTCATAGCAGAGCCAGGGCTCGCAGGGTCAAAGCATCAGGACTTTTTGATTAACAGAGGTGATGCTGTCCTCTGCCACCAACCTCTGCCTTCCCCATTCCCTCTGTGCTGATCGCAGGAGCCTGGATTTTCTCAGGAACAATACAGGCAGTCCCCAGGTTACAAAGAGTTCCATTCTTAAGAATGTCTTTAAGTCGAATTTGTATGTAAGTCGGAACAGCATAGCGTTCTATATGTTAAAATTGGCATTTACGCAAACTGCGTAAATTACTCAAATTTATTTATTTTATTTTATTTATTTAATACATTTTTATGCTGCCCAATAGCCAAAGCTCTCTGGGTGGTTTACAACAGTTAAAACCATAAAACACGATACAATATAAATATAAAATTTAAAACCACAGATTAAAAACAAACAGCAAAGCTAGCAGCAGCAGTTACCAAAGCAGAGTTAAAAACAACTACAAGATTAAAATGATTAAGATGATTAAAATGATTTAAATGCCTGGGAGAATAGAAAGGTCTTCACCTGGCGCCAGAAAGAGTACAATATAGGCGCCAGGCGAGCCTCTTTGGAGAGCTCATTCCACAGAATTGTGTAGTATACTATGCTATGTACTCTATGTAAACGATGTAGCGCTGGGAAACCCGGAAGTCCGTTCTTAAGTATGGGTTGTCTGTAAGTCAGACGTTCTTAACTCAGGGACTGCCTGTACATCCCTGCTGTAATGCAAAGTATTTGGGGATGGCTTGGTCTTGAACGGGCAATGAAGACCTGTCAGCTTTACAAAAGACCTGCTCCTGGTGGAGATGAACACCGCTAGCTAGAACTAGTTTGTTGATATAGATCAATGTTCTCCAACCTTGGGTCCCCAGATGTTTTTAGCCTACAACTCCCAGCATGCCCAGCCAGCATAGCTGCCTGGGGCATGCTGGGAGTTGTAGGCCAAAAACATCTGGGGACCCAAGGTTGGAGAACATTTGATATAGGTCAATACAGCTGCCTGCATTTATTTTTTACTCTCCTTGGGTGCTTGGGTATGGAGACTGTCATGATGAATGCTTGCACTTCAAAATGTACCGCTACACTGCTGAGGTCAATTAACTGGACTACTGTAATGTGCTTTACATGGGGCTGCATTTGAACACAGTTCAGAAATGTCAGTTGGTGCAAAATGTGGTTGCCCAGATACTGATGGGGGCCAAAAACTCGGAACATGTAGCATCATTTTTGTACCAGTTGCGTTTGCTAGCAGTACATTTCTGGGCCCAATTTGGAGCTGTTGGTGTGTAACAAATCCAACCTTCTCTCCGCCCCCACCTTTCTGAAAATATCTCTGAACAAAGAACATGGCCAATTAAGACACCCAAATTTGCATCTCTACACATTCCAGGCTGATTCTCCCACTTCCTCTCCCCCAGGAATCAGTTTATGTAAAAGAGGTATTGTAGAAATCACCTGGAAGATGGATGACCAGGTCTTCTCAGGCTATTGATTGGTCACTGTGAATTTCCCTCTCTGGGAACTGCCCAGTGCCCATAGAAATACCTGTATTGTGAAATATTTTCTTTATATCCAACTGGCTGGTGAAGACAAGACCAAGCCAGGATCAGAGCCCAGGTGGGCCTCATCCCTTTGCCCACTTGTTAAGCTGCTTTGGTGAGTTATTCTTAGGATCCTGATAAGGAAGGCGTAGCGAGCTAGCTTTAATGTTTCATTTTATTTTAAAAGCAACTGACTATTTCTGAATTTCCTTCTGCTTAGTTCTTTCATAAATATATTAAATTGAACACTGGAGTTGATTTGATTCTCTTGCCTAGTCTGAAGGATGGTCTTATCCATGCGCTGGACTGATCGGCAAACACACTCACCTGGTTGCTGAAGAGGTTGAAGGGAACTTTGAAAGGTCTAACCTTGCCCATACATGAAATCCATAAGCCTGTCTTCTGATGTGGGCAAGCAAAGGCATATTAAAAAATAGAGTGGTGGTGCTGGCACAACCTCTGAGGAATATAGACAAAAGAATGTCTTGCAGCTTATCCTACCTCGCAGGGTTGGAGGTGCAGACACAGGGTGTTATCCTTTAAAGCCCCAAATGGCTTCAGATGGGTTATGACCTTCTTGCCCATATAGCCAGATCTGCTCTGGAGGCTCACCAGTAAAATTAGTTAGGTTGGCAAACATGGGAGACAGGGCTTTCTCGGTGGTGGCCCCACCGTTATGTAATCATAGATTTCATAGATCACAGAGTTGGAAGGAGCCCACAAGGCCATCGCGTCCAACCCCCTGCTCAATGCAGGAAACTAGAGGAGGGGGTCTCCCATCCAAGTAATAACCAGGCCTGACCCTGCTTAGCTTTCCACACTCAGACAAGCTGAGCCAGCGTGAGCCACAGGTCTGTCCTCCAACACCACATTGCCACTCATTCACTGCTCTGCCCGCTGCCTGCTTACTGCCCTCCTCTCAGACCAATGCAGTGGTGGTGCCAGCATGTGTCCCAGTGAGCGGAGCGCCCCGTGCGCACGTGGGATGCCTGAAGGAGTGCCCGGCTTGGACCGGCTGCCCCTCTGCCTGCTCGCTCAGCGTGCCCCGTGGCTGCAGCGCACTGAGAGGAGTTGGCCCAGTGAGCCCAACCGACCCGCAGCAAGCAAGCGAGCGAGCTGAGGAGGATGGGAACAGCCAGGGGGCTCGGGAAGAATGGCCGTGGGGCCACCCCTCTGCCCCACAGCACCCACTGCCTGAGGCAGCCACCTCACTCTGCCCAATGGTAGGGCCATTTGATGCCTCCGGTGGGAAGATGAAAGTGCAGATTAAAAGGACCCCTCTCGCCTGGTCCCCTCCTCCACCCACTTGCTTGCTTCCTGTTTACCAGATTCTGCTTCCTCCATTTCACCTGATTATGGCTCCCGCTGACCCCCCTCCCCACTGATCCAGGGATATCTGAGCACACACACCCTCCCATTCTTTTGTAGCTGGTGGGAAAGGCCGCATTTTGCTGCAGCACAATTTCACTTGGAGAAGCAGAGAGAGAAACACACACACACACACACACACAGAGAGAGAGAGAGAGAGAGAGAAAGAGAAAGAGAGAGAGAGAGAGAGAGAGAATAAACAAACAAACAAAAAATTATCAAGGTCAGGGCCCTTTCAGATTCAGTGGCTCATAGCAAGTCAACATTCTTCTTTGGAAATCTGGGGGTGGCAGGGCAGGCACAGAGTTGAGCAAGGGCCTTCTCCTGCCCCCCAAAACATTTAGGGGATATCCTCCTATCCCCAGCCATGCCAAGGAGCTCTGTATAAGGAAGAGGCTCCGCACCTGACATCTGTCTTTTGAAATATACTTTGTCTACTGGCCAAACAAGGGGACTGGAACCAAGGGGACCTCAAGACCTGGGTTCAACCCCCAGCTCAGCCATGGACCCAGAGTGCTTTGTGCATTGTTTATTGAGTTGTTAGAAACATTTATACCCTGCCTTTCTTCGTGACAGAGGGCCTCCGAGGAGGCTGACAATACATGAGAATTAATACAGAATACAGGTAAGATTCTTTAGGAAAGGCAGTGGTGATCTCCAGAGGCTCTGGGAGTATGATGATAATAATGGAAAGTGCCCCTTCTCCGGGCCACAGATGTTGCTGATGCAGCTGCTGGTTCAGCTGCTGCCCTTCAAAGGTTCCATGGTGACTACAGGAGAGTCACCATGGAACCCCTTGAAGAGTTCCTAACACACGCACACACCCTGCCCCTGCGGCCTGTGGCTTATGCTGGCTCAGCTTGTCTGAGCATGGAAAGCGAAGCAGGGTCAGGCCTGGTTATTACTTGGATGGGAGACCCCTCCTCTAGTTTCCTGCATTGAGCAGGGGCTTGGACTCGATAGCCTTGTAGGCTCCTTCCAACTCTGTGATCTATGAAATCTATGAAATCTATAATATGTGCTACCTGGCAGTCAAGACCAGGTAGCATCCGATGTTTTGGTCTCTAACATTACATTTTTTGTAACGTGGCAAATAGCAGTCCCAGTCCATCATCTTTTCTTTCTTGATCCTTCAAACTAGTTACACATCACCCTGTACCTTACTGTAACTAAGCCAAAGTACATGTAATTGAGATAATCACATATTCTTCCCCGGCCCAGCCATGCCATGCCTCCATTTCGCCCCTTCCTCTGTTGTTTCCCTGTGTCTATTTTAGACTATAAGCCCATTGGAGTAGGAACCTGTCCTACCTCTTATGTGTAAAATGTCATGCACATGGATGGCACTATATGAATAAACACACAGGAAAAAAGTAAAATATGAATGCAGCAAACCTGTTTTTGAAAGGATGCATATCCTACAAGTATATATTCAGCAGGGAGCGTGGGTTAGCAGCAACTCCCTGTCTAGTGTACATTCTGTGGAAAACCTGGGTTTGTTGCTGTGTAATGTGTGAAATGGCCTTCACAGTACTCGAACTTGGGCAAGCCACTTTCTATCAGCTTCCCTGGCTGCCCCGCCGCCCCAGTGCAAAACAGGAAGAGGGAGACAACAGCAACAACCATCTATCTTTCAGGAGGCTGTTGCAAGAGTGAATGAGACGAAATTCTGCTACACTGTGCTCAACATCTGAGGCCTTCCTCTGAGTGCCACCTCTGAGGGAGGCCTGGATAGTGGCAACAAGGAAGAGGGCCTTCTCAGTGGCAGCCCCCTGATTATGGAGCAATCTCCCCACTGAGACCCACCTGGAGCCAACTCTGTTATCCTTTCAGCACCAGGTTAAGATTGCCCTCTATGCTGAGGCATTTAATGGCATCTAATGGCTTTTAATCGCATCTGAGGGGCTTATGTCAGCTGTTTTTTCTCTCAACAGGTCTAGTTGTATTGAACTTGTTTTAGTTGTTCAAATTGTTTTAAATTCTGTTTTAATTTTGTATTGAAATTTTATGCTGTTTTTATTGCATTTGTATTTTGTATGGTATGGTATGGTATGAATTGTTGTTAACCACCCAGAGAACTTCGACTGTTGGGCGGTATAGAAATGAAGATGATGAGGATGAGGATGATGAGGATGATACGATCTTGTGGGACTTTAAAATCCAAATTGATAAGAAGCTCGAGCACAATACCCCAGACATCACTGTGGTTGAGAAAAACTTAGTTAAGCGGATTGATGCGGTGATCCCAGGTGATAGCTGGGTAGAAGAAAAAGAGATTGAAAAGACTGAAAATATCACGAAATATCAGGATTTGAAAACTGAAGTACAGCGTCTCTGGGAGAAAAGAACAACAGTGATTCCAGTAGTGATAGGAGCATTAGGGGCAATCCCAAAAGGGTTGAAAAAACACTTGAGTGCAATTGGTGTTGATAAGATCACGACAGAGCAGTTACAAAGAATAGCACTACTACTAGGTACTAGCTGCATAAATCAGACGTTACCTCACTGACTCTTAGGTACTGGGTTATACCAGAGCAGTGGGGCTCCAAAAATCCGGTCTAAACATCTGGTGGATCGTGGATATATTAATAAAATAAATAATAATAATAATAATAATAATAATAACTGGGTGACTTTGGGCCAGTCACTGCCTCTCAGCCTAACCTACCTCACAGGGTTGTTGTGAGGATAAAATGGAGAGGAGGAGGAGGATTATGTAAGCCGCCTTGAGTTCCTTGTAGGAAAAAAGGCGGGGTATAAATGTAATAAATAAAATAATAATAATAATAATAATAATAATAATAATAATAATAAAATCTTACTTAAGAGTAGGTCCCATTGAACTCAGTGGAACTTATTTCTGAGTGGGGGTGCATAGGATCAGACTGAGAATACTTTGATAACCTAAGCAAATCGTGGTCCCTCTGTCCTGCGGGAACCTGCCCCTTTAGATCCCATTCCTCGCTACGGCAGGGTGTGGGCAGGGAAGGGTGTGGGCACTGGGCAGGGAAGGAGATCCCCGGAGCATGCCGACCCGAGGCCTAGATGTTTTCTCTACTTCAGAAGGGAGGGATGATGCACACCCGTGCCTGTGTGTGGAATGGGTAGGAAATGCCCATTCATTCTGTTCCCGTTTTGAAATGCTGAGTTACCACCCCATGTCTGTCACCAGTCTGCATTTATCCCATGATGACACTGTCTCTCATCAGCCACTCATAGGTTTCTGCAGGTTCAGTCCAGGCCTGGGGTTGCTGGCAGCCCCCCCCCCCCCGTTCTCAATAGCATTGCATTCCTGCAGCCTTCTCCCCCCAGTCCCTCACTCATATATTCTCATTCTCTCTCCCTCCCTCCTTCCCAAGTGACTATAAGCAGGCTGGTCGTCATGCTGGCACTCACAGCTGCAACCCATCTGCTTTGATTGAACACTGACATTGATGAGACAGGTTCGCTGTTTGAAGCATCCTCCTTTTTGCTTCCCCTGGCTGCGGCAAGGCGAGGATGGTGGGGATTTTCACCATTAATGGAATCAGCTGAAACTTTGAGGTGCAAAGGGCAGTGCGTGTGGGGGTTGGGGCGGGGAGTAGCTTTACAAAGACACATAATTGCATTTCCAGCCTTACCGGAATACACCTCGTCTTTCCTTTTCCTTTGCAGCCCAATCCACTCAAAACAAAAACAAAACAAAAACAAAAAGATGATGGACTAAATTAGAGATGGTGATCCAGTTATATTAGGTGGGCCCATCCACAGTCTCACCTGTTGCTAGGGGGCGGGGTTTTGTCACCTATCCTGCTGGTGCGCTGCTGACTGTGACAACCGGTACGCTGGCCCCAGCAGCCATGTTTCCCTACAATACTATGCATACGTGTGGAAGTTGGTCTACACTAGACATCTGTATCCTGTTAAAAACTATAATGGTCCCATTAAACCAGTGTTCTCCAACCTTGGGTCCCCGGATGTTTTTGGCCTACAACTCCCAGCATGCCCCAGCCAGCTACAGAGGACAGATGGAATATCAAAAGGAAAATAGTAGTCAGGAATAGGGCACCAGCAGTGAATATTGCGGTAGGCAGGAACTCTGTGGTCAAAATGGATCAAAAGGGCCTTAGAATCAAAAGGTACCTTCACACAGCGGTGGAAAGGTGTGCGTGCGTGTGCACGCATCTGACCTAGCTAATATATCTGCAACATCATTGGCATTTTAAATTCTGGGACTCCTATAGAAAGAAGCTGAAGCTCAGTCTGGGAGCTTAGAGAGCAGCGACAGTTTTGTGTCTGCATCTAGAATATCAGGCCCCTTGCTTCTGCTGTCTGTCTGAGACTGCAAGAGCAGGGCCATGGCACAACGAAGGACTTGTGGGCTGCATTCAGCTTCATGGGTCACAAATTGTGCGCGTTTGGCATAATTGTGACAGGGGCAACACAACGCAATAACAGCGTTGGGAAGAAGGAGGTGGCAGCAGCCGCCCACAACAGAATCAAAAGCGGCTACTGAAATGTCCACAGGGAACACGGAAAGTGACATCGACTCAAAATCAACAGTGATCCTGAATTCTTGAAAAGTTAGAGAAGCATCACTTCCTCTAACAGCGAACTCAGTTGGTGAGGGCTGACAGAAATGGAGCCAAATGAGAAACATGTTTGGGGGGAATCCTGAGATCTCTGGGGGTCTTGGTTCCTTTGGGGTAGGAAAGGGTGGGGTGGTGGCGGGCCAGCCAGCCCCCCCTTCCTCCACACAAAAAATACCAAAGGGGGCAACCACCACCTTGCCCCAAACAGACAAATGAAGACTCAGTAGCCACAGAGTTTTGAGTGTCAAAAGAAACATAGAAAACCAGGTGATGACAGTGGAGCACGGAATGAAGGGAATGGCTGGTTGGAATTCTGACAAGGAGCACTCTTTTTAGGAAGGAGGATATACTGCAACATTTTGTTGCAAGCCCCATTTATTTTATATATATATATATATATATATATATATATATATATATATAAATCCCTCTCTAACTAGAATGGGCCACATGTTCTGTAGTTCAAACCCCTGTAGCAAGGTAGTACCACAAGTTGATCAGCCTTACCCAGATCAGCCTACATCAGTGTTCTCCAACCTTGGGTCCCCAGATGTTTTTGGCCTACAACTCCCAACATGCCCCAGCCAGCTGGCTGGGGCATGCTGGGAGTTGTAGGCCAAAAACATCTGGGGACCCACGATTGGAGAACACTGGCCTACACAATTCAAACCACAGTGTGCCACAAGGGAGGGGGGAGTGAGAGAGAGCGGGCAAATGCACTGTTAAAAGCAGTGATTGGAGATCTAATAGCCTCAGGCAAGCAATCTAAATTGTAAGCTCTTCGGAGCAGGGACCCATTTTTGTTAGTTTGCTACTTTGTTTTATTTATTTCTTATATTTATTAATTATATTTATATTTATTTATTTATTTATCATCTTATATTAATTAATTATTATTATTATTTATTTATTAAATTATTATATTTATAATATTAATATTAATTAATTAATTAATTAATTGTTCGGGTGAAAGCAGTCATAACATCCTAAGGGCAGTCCCAGTGGGCTATTCACGCATGGTGTGAACTCAGTTTTGCAATTTTTGTAAAAGGAGACATACCAGCAACTTTTACCATACCAATGAAGCATATGAGCCCTCAGCTTTACCCACCCTCACAAGGATCAGGTAGGCCAGGTGTTCCTAATGTGGTCAGCCAATTTTTTTAATTTTTTAAAAAAAATTCCTTGCCTTTTAAATATACATACATAGATTTGTATGAAACACATGCAACTTTCTAGCGATTATACATAGGTTTCAAGCAACAAAAGTGGATGAAATTTCTAAATAAGCATCCATTTGAAGGTGGCCTCTGTATGCCACCTGTTCAAATATTGAAAGTGTTGTAAGGTGCTCAGTCCATTGCATTATAGGAGGTGAGTGTTTATCCTTCCCATGTTGTAATATCAGTCTTTTAGCTGTCAAAAGGGCATGGAGAATCCATTTCCCCTTCCATTTGTTAATTTCCATGAAGCAGGTAAATAATTTAAAAGAGCATGTACATTGAAGACTGTTCCAGTACAAAATTTATTTGTCTAATAACCTCCTCCCAAAAAGAAGCAACTGCTGGACATTGCCAAAACATAGGTTTAAAAGAAGCATTAGCTGTATTGCCCTGCCAGCAGTTAGCTGAATTAGACAATCCCTTATTAAAGAGACATTGCAGTGTCTAATAGACATGAAATTAAAGTTTTTGCTGAATAACTCACAGCCTAAGATCCATAGACACAACAGGTAGATGCCAAAGCAGCGATCCACTGATTAGGCATTTTGTGGTGGTGCCCACAGCAGTTTCTCAAATTCTCACATGTGCTGAAGGGTCCAAAAAGGTTGGGGACCCCTGAGGTAGGCTGCTTGTGTAATCCTTGACTATATTCTCTCTGTGTGTGTGTGTGTGTGTGTGTGTGTGTGTGTTTATATACAAACATTTTAAAAACAGTTTTCAGAACTACTTGGAGGGAATTGAGGAGTGAAGATGTGTTAGTGATGATATGGGTGCTAGCCAATAAGCAGCTACCACCACAGCCAGTTTTGCCCCAGTTAAAACGGAACCAAGCTGAAAACCTGCAGAGGCATTCTTTTCCAGAGTTTGACCAAGGACGGGGGGGGGGGGGAGGGAATGTACATTTGTTTGAAGGACAGCAACAGTGCTATCAAACCAATTTACCACTCTTAAAATGTATTGTCTTCACCATTAAGCACTATGTACATTAGTAGGTGTTCTCTCTCTCTCTCTCTCTCTCTCTCTCTCTCTCTCTCTCTCTTTCTCCTTCCCCAATCAGATGTGTTCAACTACAACTCCCATCAGCCCCAGCCAACCTGACCAATGGGGGAGGCTTGGGGAAGGCTGCGATCGATAGATGATAGATAGATGGATAAATGTCATTTTCTACAATGTATTCAAACCCTTACATGAAATCAAAGAAGTCATCTCCCAGATCTGTTTGGAAAGAGAATTCCATAGATGCCAACACCAAAGAGGTGCCTGGTAAGGGCACCCAAGAAGATCCTCAGAAGATCTCAACAGGGCAGGCTCATATATACTCAGCCAGTTCCCAACAGCCCACTAAAAACTAGCATGATCAAGGGGTCTTCAGATTGGGTGGCTCCGAGCTCTGCTCAGTCATTGTTCTTCCTGTGTAAAAGCTGCAGAATTACAACTAACTTGCCACACTTCAGCAGGTATAGCACTTTTTCTGTGTGTACATCCCACGATGTTCTGTCAACATTAGTGAGTGTGTCATATAGCCATGTGGGTGACAGTGCAACAACACACACCATTTCAGCAATGTCTTCATTTTTAGAATCAATTTTAAAATCTGCACTAACGTGCCTTTTCATTTCACTATTGCATGAATTGTGTGTGTGTGTGGCAAAAAAACAACCTTTTAGCACAAATTGAAAGGCCTATTAAAAAAAATAAACAGACCACCGAAATTGGCACTGACAGCGTGTTGAAGTGCAGAGGCATAGAAACACGATTGACTGCCTGCTACATCTCTGTATCAAAAAGATGGAAGAGAAGCGCTAAGGCAACCTTCATCTGTGGACACTGTGCTACTGTCCCATTACTTCCAAAAATGTCAGGTTATCTGAGGTATCACAGAAGACAGAAGAACCATAGGGAAAACACAGGAGAACAACAACTTGACAATGATGATGGCATGTAGATTCCCTATCAAAAAATAATAATGAGTGAACAAAGAGTAGCAATCCCGGAGTAAACACCAAGGTGAGATGCAGAAACTGGAATCCAGGATGGGGCTATGCAAAAAGGAGCAGGTTGGCCGACTTTCACTGGCTGCAGCATCGAGGACAGTGATCCGACTGAACAACTACCACCACCGATCATGGTCCTGATTGTCTCCTTTCAGTCTGCCCCATATGAGTGACCCCCGTTCATGTGATCATTTTCAGCCACGGTGGTTTGCGGCACATGCCCGGCGCCCATTCTGCAACCCAACCCCCCCATTTGTAGGTTGTCTGAACTGGGCAAGGGTGGGTTGCTGGTCTGGTTAACAAGACACCCACAACTCTAAAACAACCCATGGGTTCTGGGTGGTTTGTTAACCATGCCAACAACCCAGCCTTGCCAGGTTCAGACGACACAACCACCTACGAGAGGGGGTTGGGTTACAGAACAGGCACCCAGCACCTGCTGCAAACCACAGTTGCTGAAAAGGATCATGTGAATGGCTTCTCCATTCACTCCTATACGGATTTATTTATTTATTATATTTATACCCCGCCTTTTTTCCTGCAAGGAACCCAAGGCAGCTTACATAATCCTCCTCCTCTCCATTTTATCCTCACAACAACCCTGTGAGGTAGGTGAGGCTGAGAGTCAGTGACTGGCCCAAAGTCACCCAGTGAGTTTCATGGCCGAGCGGGGACTAGTAGAACCCGAGTCCCAGTCCAACACTCTCACCACTACGTAAAGCACCGTTGAACTGAGGACAAAACCTGCCTTCTGTCCCGTGACGCTGGGTAGTCGTCTGGCCCTCACTGACAGCAATTCGGAGTGCAGAGGAGTGCACAGAGGTGCGCTGCATCACCGCTTTACAATATAAGAACTCTTTCCTCACACCCATCCCAATCATCAGAAGGATGGGCATTTTGTTAGTAAACAGTCGTTTACTATTTGCTGTTTAATGGAGACAACTGAGTTCCTGTGCTGAGGGGCAGGAGCCTTCCTGACCCCCAGTGGGCTCCAACGGATGGGTCAGATTCAGAATACAAATCACATGACATCTTTCATCAATGTAGCCCATTCTGCCTTTTACCCCTGTGCAGTCCTTTGCTGGCCTTTGCCTCTAGAGCAGTGTTCTCCAGCCTTGGGTCCCCAGATGTTTTTGGCCTACAACTCCCAGCATGGCCCAGCCAGCGTAGCTGGGAGTTGTAGGCCAAAAACATCTGGGGACCCAAGGCTGGAGAACACTGCTCTAGACCTAGTTCTTTCTTTGCTCTGCAGTATGGGGAGACTTATCCAGTATACGACACCTCTTCTGCTGACAATGTCTTGGATTCTGATTTCCAGGCAATGGTGCAGCTGGTTATTTTAGACAATGGTCTTGGGGTGGGGGGTGCTTTAGACCTATCTTCCCCTCACTGGGACTCCCCCAGATGTGTTATACTACAATTGCCACCTGTTGTAGGAATCCTGGTAGCCAGCACTTCTCTTCCCCCTGCCCCCCTCCCCATTCGAGGCTTTACAGCTGCTTCTACATCCCTGAATTTGAGCAAAAGACAAAGTACAGACAGTTTGATACCAAAATGTGATACCTGGGCTGCAGGGCCTGGACTTTGGCCTCGAGGACCAGCCCTCGGTGCACCACCACATCCAAAGCCCCGTACTGCAATATAAACCATCGATGGAACATCTCTAGTTTTGTACGCAGATCCAGAAAAAAAAAATAGCCATTTGTAAAGAAACCTTAAAATGTATGTACCAAGGAAGGACAGAGGAAGTCGTTGAATGTACGTGAAAGAG
This sequence comes from Shinisaurus crocodilurus, assembly GCA_021292165.1. Classification (NCBI taxonomy): domain Eukaryota; kingdom Metazoa; phylum Chordata; class Lepidosauria; order Squamata; family Shinisauridae; genus Shinisaurus; species Shinisaurus crocodilurus. Next base: position 267,080,330 of record CM037877.1, on the reverse strand, counting down.
GTCATGGTAAGGAGAATGTTTTTCTACGCAACTGTATGCAATATGACTGTATGTGATGCAAACCTGTATCTGATCCCATGCTGTATAAAAGATCCAAGAAGAACTTGAAACGGGGCTCTTGATTTGAGTGAGTCCCAGAGACTCCTAGAGCCTACTTGAGGCCTCAAATAAAGTTGGTTTCCCTTCTCCCCTCAGTGTGTTTATTGGGCAGGGCACACACTGAGGCACGGACCGCCACTTTGCCGGAGAGGCACTGTGTTTTTTTAGTGCCGGCAACAGTTTTGGCGTCCCTGGGTGGGCCGCCTCGTAAAATGGCCTTGCCCGGATTCCTGGAGGGGCCTCCGAGGTGTGCCAGTGCAGATCCAGAAAAAAGATAGCGATTTTTAAAGAACCTTCAAAGGGGTAAAAGAGCGGGCCTGGAAACAGAAGGCAGCCAATGGAAGTTGCAGTGAGTCAAATTGGGTGCATGCAACCCAGCCAGCGTCCCTTCGCTCCCTCTGTCTCTTCCCTTCCACTCCCAATAGTTCATCTGATGAGCAAAATCCAGGGGGTTCCATGCCAACACTCTGAGCCTTGAGTGGGGAAGGGGCTTGGCTGCATGCAAGTCCAAGGGGGCCCCAATGACATTTGGAAAAGCACCAAGGGAGGGGGGACGTGGTGAGAAGAATGCTAAAGGGCTCAGTCATGAAAGATCAAGCCGTGTTTGACTCATCCATGCTCCCCTCTGTCCTTCCTTCCTTCCTTCCACCGCCCCCCCCCCCCCGCCAATCCAGCATGCACGCAGAAAAGAAAAACCTGGCATGGTTTTTGAAGGAAAGCAATGGATCAAGTTCTTTGCAATGTTCCAGGTCGGAGGTGATGTGGTCTCATATTTCAGAGGCTCCCCTAAGGAGCCCTCAGTGCTAGCACCATGTGTACATACATGGATTTATTTATTTATATTTATACCCCGCCTTTTTTCCTGCAAGGAACCCAAGGCGGCTTACATAATCCTCCTCTTCCTCCTCCATTTTTATCCTCACAACAACCCTGTGAGGTAGGTGAGGCTGAGAGTCAGTGACTGGCCGAAAGTCACCCAGTGAGTTTCATGGCCGAGCGGGGACTAGAACCCGGATCTCCCGAGTCCCAGTCCAACACTCTCACCACTACGCCACCACTGGCTCTCTTGGATACATGGACACCCATCAACAAAAGGCAGCTCCCAACATTCCATCGCACTCCAGTGTGACCAGGAGTCAGAACCTGGGATGTGGCTATGTACATAGGGGCTGGCTGGGTTCTCGGAGACTGGGGTCACCAAGGGCAGGGAATAGGTTTAGCCCTGGACGCTAAGTAGCCTTGCCCCCACGACAGGAATTCCACACAGGGGTGCCATGCGCAAAGGAAAGCACTCATCCTATACAGGCTGGGGGAGAGGGGGGGAGAGATCCAGTTCCCAGGGATCCATTGCTCTTACATCATGTCAGGAAACAAAGCCCAGGGTGTGGCGATGCAGCAGATGAAGGGAGGGGGCTGTGTGCAGATGGTGCTCCGAGTCGAGTCGAGTCAGCTCGCAATGGCTCCCATTGAGTTCTATGAGACTAAATAATAATTTAAAAAAGCTGCAACCTAGGACCACAGCCAAAGGGAGGCGAAACCTGACAGAGACCAGTTTGGCTCCCTGCTCCCGTGTAAATCGATGGCTGCCATTCATTCTTTCTTTCGGGGAAAACACAAAGCTCTCTGCTCTGGAGCAACGTTGCAGGAAGAGGAAAACCAGCCCACCACGCCAGATGCCGGTAGCAGGGACCCAAAGGAGGAGAGGGAGCAACAAGCCTCGTAGCTTAAGAGCAGGCAGAGATCTATCGTGCACGCATGTGCGCACAGACACACACACACAGGGCCGGTGCTACCATTAGGCCAACTAGGCAGCTGCCTAGGGTGCAGGGCTAAAGGGGGCGCCAGAAATAGGGAGGGAGGGAGGGCTCAAGGGGGAAGGGGGGGCACGCTAAATATCTGATCTTGCCTAGGGCACCAAACTGCCTTGCACCAGCCCTGCACACGCACACAGGGATTCTGCAACAGGTAGCCCTATTCTCCACACACACACAAAGCACCTGCCACAACAGGAGGCATTTCATCATCCATATAGTACAGCTTCGTACAGGCCAGGCTATTTGTCCCTCTGACTGGCGGAGCCCTCCAGGGTCTCCACTAGAGAGGGGTCTTCTGCATCACCTGCGACCGACCGGATGCCTTGAATTGGAGAGGGCAGGGATGATTGACAGCGGGCCCTTCTGCATGATGCCAAGCAGGGCTGCCGCCACTGAGCTATGCCCCCCCCCCCGTAACCATTTGTTCTCTCAACATCAGGCTGCCTCCGCCGCCCTCTCCCTCATGCTCTGCCTGAACCCTTCCAGCTGCTGACGCTGCCCCTTAGTCCACGAGGGCCGTGCCCACCTTCTGCCCCCCCCTCCTGGGCTCTCCGCCTTTCCTACCGACTCGGCTGCCCAGCCCAACCATCCTGCCTGCTCTGTGCCCCTGCCTCGATCCTTCCTCCTGCCCGTTTCAGCGAGACAGCACAGGCCCCTCTGGCCACTCGGCCTAGGCCACTTTGCGTTCCTTACAGAGCTTGTGAGGCCTGTCAGCTTTCTGTCATGGAGGCTCCCCACCCCCTCCAGGCAATTAGTAATACCTTGGATTGCAAGTAACTTGGTCTGAGAGCATTTTGCAAGACAAGCAAAAATTTTTAAAAAATTTGACTTGATAAACGAGCAAGGTCTTGCAAGACAAGTAGTCATAGGGATGTAACCGCTCGCCTCGAGAGGGCGTAGCAGGCCGAAATCGGCCCCGCTCACGCCCGCCTGAGACTCGCTTTGATATAAGAGTGTTTTGGATTACAAGCACGGTTCCAGGACGAATTATACTCTCAATCCAAGGTATTACTGTATCGGATTGTCTCAGCAGCTCAGCTGATGGCTACACATGTGTGCATAGAGAGAAGCAACTGGTGTCCATTTGATTAAATATTTTCAAGAAATAAGTGAAATGCACCCTTTCTCACATAGCTGGCCCCCTAGAGCCCAAGCCCTCCAACCCTCTTGGGCTTTCCTGGCCCCTCACAAGCTCTGCCCCTGTCCCATCTTTCTTTCCCTGTTGACAAAGGGACACAGATTGCTACCAGTAGCGTGTGTGTGTGTGTGTGTGTGTGTGTGTCTTGAAGCCCAGGAGGTGACTAAACCCCCTTCCTGTTCTAAGCTCCCTGAGTATCTCTGGAGCTTCCATTGCAAAGTTAACATCTGTTATTTCAGCTTTAATCCCATTAATATGGCAACAATCTCGTCAAGCACTGAGAGCACAGAAAAATAAAACCATGTGTGTGCATCCAGTGTGCACTACATGCACCCTTGCTCACAGGCAGGCTGAGCCAGTTTTACAAGGTCCAGCCCCACCCCCTTTGTGTTCACTACTACTTCCTCCTTGGATTGACTTTGCAGGTAATCTTCTGAATGAATTCATGGAGGTCTATGGTTCTACATGAGATGTGCCAACAAACTGCAGAAGCCATCCTACAAGTCAGGCTCTTTTGACTTTCATTTAAAGTTTCTAGACCTCATGGGATGGGTGAAGTAGGAGGAATTTCCAATAAACTATATGCCCAGTTTGCAGTAATGCTGAGAAAGGTACAGGTGAAACAGATTAGCTCCTCAAAACTCTGCTCCTCTGTTCAACCTGACATTGAATATTCTACAAATATTCCCTGAATATTCAAATATTTGCCAAATGTTTGAACAAGTGACATTCAATAGCAATATTTGATTCTGATAAATACGAAAGATTTCTACTGATATTTGATAGCAGTTAAGAGCAGGGCTCTCCAACCGTGGGTCCCCAGATGTTGCTGGACTACAGCTCCCAGCATCCCTTGCCATTAGCCATGCTGGCTGGGTAGTCTGGGAGCTGTAGGCCAGCAACATCTGGGGACCCACGGTTGGAGAGCCCCGAGTTAGAGTGTTGGGCATGTACTGGTATCCCAACTTATCCTACCCTGACTTAACTAGGAAGCTGACTGGGGTACCTAACATTGGGCAAGTCATCCAGACAATCGCTGGCTGGGGATGATGAGAGTTGTAGTCCAACATATCTGGAGGGGGCCAGGTTGCGGAAGCCTGGTTTAGATCAGTGTTCTCCAACCTTGGGTCCCCAGATGTTTTTGGCCTACAACTCCCAGCATGCCCCAGCCAGCGTAGCTGGCTGGGGCATGCTGGAAGTTGTAGGCCAAAAACATCTGGGGACCCAAGGTTGGAGAACACTGGTTTAGATGATTGGGAATAAGCCATGGCGAGCTTGTTCCCACTCCCCATTTCTCCTTTACACAGAAGAGGAGGAGAGTGAACGTTTCTGCTTTCACGTTGTTAGAAAACATCCGAGAGCCAGTGTCGGAGGTTTCATTGGCATGAGCGCCATACAAAATGGATGGCGTGTGTGAGTCACACTGCAAGAAGAGGCAAAACACAATTTTCTGTTAAGATTGTGACTTGTCGATAGGCGTGGGGAAAATCCCTCCCCCCACCCCCCAAATATATTGATGGTGATTGAATTCTGGCTGGTTCAAGCATGCATGTACTATCTCAGTGGATGTCTGCAACATCAAGTGGTGACATGCATGTGTGAATGCGATGTCACAGATGTAACACCATAGACAAGAGTTTTAATATCCATTCCATGCTCAGTGGTTGCTCAAGTGCAATAATTTCCAATAGCGTCAGTTACTCACGTTCGGCTGCCAGTCACCAAAGGTGGTATCATCAAGTGATGAGAGATCAGATGGCAGACATGAATGTGTGAACCAAACAACCCTCTAAGTGTGCACAAAATACATCTATTGCACTTTCCCTAGGGTCATTTTATCCTTGCCATTTTAACTGTACTGGGTCTCTATGGTCATGGCAAGGGACTCCGGTAATGGCTTCACTATGAAGAACACAACCTGAACATAAGCTGTGAAGGGGTAGCAATCTAAGAAAATTCAACCCACTTCCTCCAAAAAGGTCAGCTAAATCAACTTTGGCCCATGGTCCATTTAAATAAGTATCACCCATCCTATAAAGCAACAGCCAGCTGTGCACCAGATGTTCAAAAAGACACCAGATTTGCCTTAGTACGACAGATGCTGGTCCCCACTCTGACTTTATGAAGGTCTCATCTGTTCTAATCCCTAATAATGTAAGATTGGCTTAAACCTCAAATCAGGTTTTAATTAATCAATAAAAAGTCCTTCTATCAAAATAGAGTAGCGTTCATTATTTTAGTTTGGGTGGAGCGGGTGGTGGTGAAGGACAAGGTTTATAATATAACAGGGTTAAATCTGACTGCTCCCTAGCTTTTTTCTGACAGTATATCTGATCACACAGACATGGCCTGTGGCTCACGCTGGCTCAGCTTGTCTGAGTGTGGAAAGCTAAGCAGGGTCAGGTCTGGTTATTACTTGGATGGGAGACCCATCCTCTAGTTTCCTGCATTGAGCAGGGGGTTGGACTCGATGGCCTCGTAGGCCCCTTCCAACTCTATGATCTATGAAAATCTATAACTCTTGTACAAGAACTCTTGTACAAGAACTCTTGTACAGGCCTGTGGCTCACGCTGGCTCAGCTTGTCTGAGTGTGGAAAGCTAAGCAGGGTCAAGCCTGGTTATTCCTTGGATGGGAGACCCCTCCTCTAGTTTCCTGCATTAAGCAGGGGGTTGGACTCTATGGCCTAGTAGGCCCCTTCCAACTCTATAATCTATGAATCTATGAACACCATAGGAAAAAAGAAGTCAGGGAGCAGCCAGATTTAACCCTTTTTCATCCTAAGGGACAAGGTGGCAGCTGATCAAATATGCAGCCTGTCCATTGGCTTAAAGGGGCTTTCCTCATCAGGTGTTCATTGTTGCATTTTTAAAAAAAATATGTTATTGTATTTTATTTTGCAGGAAAAATGCACTTGCTTCTCATTTATTTTGCACAGTCCTCAAGTTCCCAGCAGTTTATTTATTTATTTAAAGTCTTTTTCTCCTGTTCCTCAGTAAAAAATGCTCCCACAGCAGCTTACATGGAATGAGTGAAACAAGACAGTCCCTGCCCACAGTCTTACAATCCAAAAAGATACAACACACAAGGAAAAAGGGATGGGGAGGGAAGAGGAAAAAATAAGTAGTTTTCAGCAGGACTGATAGAACGGCCCTGCTTCTCCCTCCATACAGCCTCCTGGAATGGGTGCTGGTGGCAACAGTTAAAGGAGAAGGAGCCTTCATTTGCAGTGCAAGTCCTGGTAAAATGTGAGAATTCCTTCATATAACACCTTTCTTGCGATTGCTGGGTAGAATGTGGTGTCCTGGGAGTGTCATGGTTTCCTTCCTAGTGGATACTGTTTGTGATGTAATCAGTGAGGAGTGCTCAACATCTCCAAGCCCTGAACATTTAGTACAAACCAAAAATTATTATTGTTATTGCTGTTCATTTTAATTCTTTGGCAGTTTGGTACAACTCCAGTATAGAAGTACTCCTCTAGAAATATTTATTTTTAATAACACAAGAATAACTATAGCAGCATAACTATATCTTTTCAGTGCCCACAACCCTGTGAAGCTTGTATTTTGTTATATGCTTATTGGAGGCTGAAATCCACCCCTCCCTTACATCACAGTGTATATCTAGGCTGGGTTCCCCGCCCCGCCCCCCACCCCCGCGACAGCAGCATGGCCACCACCCTACACCCTGCTTCAGCAACGTTTATTGCACATGCAACAATTATTTAATCCAATTTAAAATAAATAATAAATAAATAAAATCTAAAGAAAAATATTTATTCTATTTCTTTATTTTAAACATTTCTATCGCAATATTCCAGATGTTGGAGGCAGGCTTACTGGATACAACTTAATGAAAACAAAGCTAACATCAGTGAAAAACAACAGAAAGAACCAGTGTCTGATTTTGAGAAAAAGAAATGCTGCCGCACAAGTCTATCTGGAAACGTGACCCTCTGATCTGGAAGCCACCTCCCTTAATCCGTAGGTATGTGGGGACTGTCTGTAGCTATTCAGTGGTGACAGAAATGCACTCTGCACCTGTTCCACGCCTTTAATCTATTCATCATCTTTTCCAGAATTGAAAACAAGTGTGATGTTGCATCCTTTTCAGGACTGAGCTCTGTTGAGCCCTGGCAAAAATTCAGCCCATGCAAAGGATGTAACATCACACTATGGCAGAATCAAAAGTATCCCGTCCTCAAAAACTGGCTAGCAGCTTCTTGGGGAACCCAGCTCATTGCAGGCCTTTCCAAATTAAAAGAGCTTTACCCTGCTTTCTAGAGACCAAGAATGAGGTACATAACCAACCCTCCTATGGGACTCAGAGATGGTTCATCTGAGGCCCTCCTCCAAGTGCCCTGCCCCATGAGGTGAGGTGAGTGACAACAAGGAAGAGAGTATTTTCAGTGGTTCCCCCACCCCTCTATGGTCTGTGGAATGCCCTCCCCAGAGAGGCTTACCTGGTTACACCTACATCATAGTCTTTTCGGTGCCAGGTGAAGACCTTTTTGTTCTCCCAGGCATTTGAAGAATTGTTTTAGTGTTTTCTATATCATTGTACCTTTATATACAAGCCTGTGGCTCACGCTGGCTCAGCTTGTCTGAGTGTGGAAAGCTAAGCAGGGTCAGGTCTGGTAATTCCTTGGATGGGAGACCCCTCCTCTAGTTTCCTGCATTGAGCAGGAGGTTGGACTCGATGGCCTTGTAGGCTCCTTCCAACTCTATTATGAAATCTATTTTGCTGCTGGTTTTACTTTGGTTTTATCTGCTGTAGTGTTTTCACTCTCGGCTGCTGGATTTATCCTGGTTTTATTATGTGCTGTTTTTATTCATTGTTTTATTGTTTGTATTTTATTTATTTATTTATTTATTTACCGCCCATCAGCCCAAAGGCTCCCTGGACGGTTTACAAGAAGAACAGGATAAAAACAATCTTAAAACCAAAAATATCATTAAAATAGAAATACAAATACAATATACCGTAATACAAAACAATGAAACAAAGCAGCCAGATGAATCAGACCGGTTTTGGACAACAACGGCTCTCATGGTGCTCCATTTAAAGTGGGATCAGGTGTTAAACAGGGATGTGTTATTGCCCCAACATTATTTGCTATTTTCATCGCCATGATTTTACATCTTGTCGAGGGGAAACTTCCCACTGGTGTGGGAATTATATATCGAACAGATGGAAAGCTTTTTAATCTCAGCAGGCTGAAAGCAAAAAGTAAGGTAATTACAACCTCCATTGTGGAACTTCAGTATGCTGATGATAATGTGGTCTCCACACATTCAGGAGGATGATCTCCAAACTATCCTAAATGCTTTTGCAGAAGCATATGAAAAACTTGGTCTCTCACTTAACATAAAAAAAACCAAAGTGCTTCATCAGCAAGTGCAAGCTAACCCTTTGGTGATGCCATCTATCCAGCTTGGCGGGACAATACTGGAAAATGTCGATCATTTTCTCTATCTTGGCAGCTATCTTTCTGTTACAGCTAACATCGACAGTGAAATCCAGCATCGTTTGAGCTCCGCAAGTGCTGCGTTTTCTCAAATGAAACATAGAGTGTTCGAGGATCGGGATATTTGTAAGAAGACCAAAACACTGGTTTATGAAGCCATTGTATTACCAACTTTATTGTATGCCTGCGAAACATGGACTATCTATAAACGTCACTTCCACCTCCTTGAAAGATTTCATCAACGTTGCCTCCGGAAAATCCTGCGAATTACTTGGGAAGATAGGCGAACAAATGTCAGTGTACTGGAAGAAGCAAAGACTACTAGCGTTGAAAAAATGATCCTTCAACGCCAACTTCAGTGGACCGGTCATGTTGTTCGAATGCCCGACTGCTGTCTCCCAAAGCAGTTACTTTATTCCCAACTCAAGGATGGAAAGCGGAATATCGGTGGTCAATATAAGAGGCTTAAAGATGTTCATAAGGCTAATCTAAAAAAATGCAATATAAACATCGAAAACTGGGAAGCCCTGGCCCATGAACGATCTAAATGGAGGTTGGCCTTTCACAAAGGTTCCATGGACTTTGAAGAAGCCCGAGTGCAAGGTGAAAGGGAGAAACGTGCTAAGCGAAAAGCACGTCAAATGAATCCTTTACAGGACCATCTTCCATCTGGTAACCTGTGTCCTCACTGTGGGAAGCTGTGTGGATCTAGAATTGGCCTCCACAGTCACTTACGGACCCATCGCTAGAGTCTACACAATCTTCTTTAGAATTTCCTCCTTTTATCCTGGAAGACAATCTTACTCGGTCACGAGTGATCGCCTGATTATGATGATAGCAGTGATAATAAAAATGGGAATAAAAATCTAACCATTACAATATTGGGTAAATAAAAAGGTCTTCACCTGGCGTCTGAAGGAATAAAGAGTAGGCGCCAGGTGCACCTCCTTGGGAAGTTGATTCCAGAGATGGGGTGCCACAACTGAGAAGGCCCTTCCCCTAGTAGCCACCCTCCTAGCCTCTTTTGGAGGGGGCTCTCAGAGAAGGACCTCCGAAGAGGATCTCAGGGTTCGGGTAGGCACGTATGGGACGAGGCGTTCCTTCAGATACCCTGGCCCCAAACCGTTAAGGGCTTTAAATGTCAATGTTTAAATCTCAGTGTTTTTAGAGTGCAATCCTATGGTCCTGGGAGCATGTCCCAGGGACCATAGGATTCTTTGGAGTCCCCCTTCAGCAAGAGCAGCCTTGGAGGACCTCGGAAAGGTCTGTAAGGGGGCATTCTGGTGGGTGGGGAGGAGAGGAGATGCCAGGATATGATGTTTCCTGTGGCTTCTCCAGTCCCAGCTCCACCAGAGGCCTGTCTGCGGCAAAAACAAAACAGCAGGAGCGTGGAAAGGCAAAAATTGCCTGGGTCATTCCTCCATCCCAGCTGACAGCAGCCCAGCAGGGCACGGGATACATGGAAGCGTCCGAGTTGGGAGGTGTCCCTCTAACGAGGGTGCAACCCTTAATAGGATTGTATTGTACACCACACAGAGAACATGGAATGCTGGACAATTTAAAAGGGCAATCAATCAGTACGGTCCCACAACTTCAGAGGCAGCCACTGGAAGGGCTTTGCTCCCTGTGTCAGAGTTGTTCTTGTTTTTAAACTTCCCACATGGAGTGGCGATCATGGAACAGGGATCTCAAATATGGCGGGTGGCTCCCAAGGTCAGTGGAGCAGTGCATCCACTCCAGGTTTCAGCCTGAACTTTTAAGGAGCCAAGCCCTGTCCCCAAAATAGTTTCAGCACCACGGATAGCTCCTTTGAAGTCAGACTGAAACCTGGAGTGGACACACCAACCCAATGACACTGGAGCCACCATCAGCCTCAACTGGCAGGCAGGGGGGGGGGGCAACATTTGTATGGGGAAAGGTCCTTTCTAAGACACATAAGCTGGTGGGTTTGTCTTGTTTGTTTATAGCTCTACACTTTGGTGAACAGACCGCTTTTGCGCTGGGCTCCACCCTGGGACTTTGCAGGGTTCATATCCAGACCTTCCAGAATGCTGGGCTCAGCCCCAAACCATTGCATTCTGCCTCTACCCCAAGACTGGTTCCAGGCTTTGCCACCAAGTCCTGTCGAGATATCAGAATTTTTTATTTCAAGAGTTAGCCAACCTAATTCCTTCCCACCCTTGCTTCTCTCCCCCCTCCCCCTTTTGTCTTTCGCACTGTTAATTTTAGCTTGTTAGCTCGCTGGATGGCACAAACCTATATGGGTGGGGGGTTTTTTGCTTTTGACCCACTATAAAGTACCATGTAGACTGTTGTTGTCATCGTAATTGGTGGTGTCCCCAAAGCCGAGCCAGGAAGAGGACAGTGGCAAGTTCCCTTCCCTTGCAGCAGGAGATGGCATTCATATAGGATCTGGGGAAGAAACAGCAAGAGAATGTGGATGTTGACTAGCAGGCAGCATTTAAGGGCACAGCCTTTCCCAAATGTGGGCCCCCAGATGTTATCGGTGTACAACGCCCAACATCTCAGGCCATTGGCCATGCTGGGTGTGGATGATGGGAGTTGTAGAGCCTAACAACACCTGGAGATTCAAGGCTGGGGAAGGTTATATTATATTATTATATTTATTATATTTATACCCCACCTTTTTTCCTGCAAGGAACCCAAGGCAGCTTACATAATCCTCCTCCTCTCCAATTTTATCCTCACAACAACCCTGTGAGGTAGGTTAGGCTGAGAGTCAGTGACTGGCCCAAAGTCACCCAGTGAGTTTCATGGCCGAGCGGGGACTAGAACCCGGATCTCCCGAGTCCCAGTCCAACACTCTCACCACTCTGACAAGGTTGCAACTGGGCCAGGGAAGATTCCCTCGGAACATGACTAGGTGTGCCAGTGCTTTCCCCCTGTGCCAAATAGCGGGGGGGGGGGGATTTTTGTCAGGACTGCAACACGGAAAGGAAAGGTTAACCCCTCCCCCCATGCACCATGACCCCTATCATGATCCCACCCACCCCCATATATGGTTGCTATTTTAAAAGGGGTGGAACCAATTAATAAATATAAGAAATAAATAAATAAATAAATAAATAACCAGACATGTACCTACACATTTTATGTACACACATGCACCTACACATTTAATGTAAGATGTAGTTTGGCCCTGAGGCTGAGATGGGGAGGAGAAGGAAGGAAGCTATTAAACCCCCTTCCCTCTTTCCTGAGTGGGAGACCTGGTCCAAAAACAGTGTGGTCCAAAAACAGTGATGATTCCACAACGCCACCAATAAATAATGGAACAAAGATTCTTTAACGGGAGGGTTAAACCTGAACCTCGTCAAGACACAGCTTTTGCTCTCCTCCTGAGCCCCAGAAAGGCGTATTTTGAAGATGGCCATTCCACCATGAAAACTCAGCCCAGACTTAATCAGGTTCACACTGTCTCAATGTGCAATTTGGCAGCGAACAGGCACTGGAGGTGGGAGATCTGTTTTGTTTTTAATGTACTTTAAGGCAGGCATGGGAGGCTCTGAATTTGATCAGCGGAGCAATGCCGGGGAAGAGGGTGTTTAACCATTTCCCCATTCTCTCTTACACACACACACAGCCACTATTAGACCCACAGCAGAAGACTGGTACCTACGTATATTGTTCTTGTAACCCACCCCCCTTCCCACAGGCCTAGAAATAGTTTTTTGAGGGGGAGGCAAGGCAATTCAGATTAGGGAAATTGCGTGTGTGGGGGGGGGTACCCAATAGCCACTGCCCCAGTACTTCTGCTCTTATCAAATGTGGAGCCTCCTGAACCTGTTTTAAAGTTTCTTTTTCAAAAGGATCTCTTGAATCATGTATTTGTTTATTTATTTATTTATTTATTATATTTATACCCCGCCTTTTTTCCTTCAGGGAACCCAAGGCGGCTTACATAATCCTCCTCCTCCTCCTCTCCATTTTATCCTCACAACAACCCTGTTAGGTGGGTTAGGCTGAGAGTCCGTGACTGGCCCAAAGTCACCCAGTGAGTTTCATGGCCGAGTGGGGACTCGAACCCGGATCTCCTGAGTCCCAGTCCAACACTCTCACCACTACACCACACTGGCTACTTCTGACTGAGGTGGCAAACCTGTATGTGGGCTCTGCCACTTCAGACTGCAGGTGGGGGGCTCATGTGACTGAATGTTCCTCCATCCAGTGTTCTCCAAGCTTGGGTCCCCAGATGTTTTTGGCCTACAACTCCCAGCACGCCCCAGCCAGCATAGCTTTTGGCTTTTCAGGCGGGAATATGGGGTGGATTAGGATTTTTTTAAAAAAACTTTATATTGTTTTAATTGTGTTTGTTTTAATTGTGTTTTATTGTATTTTATCCTGTTGTACATCGCCCAGGGTGGCCGGCCAGATGGGCAATTTAAATATATAATGAATAAAAATAAATAAATAGGCCAAAAAAAATCTGGGAACCCAAGGTTGGAGAACACTGCTACATACAAATAAATTCCTTCACACAGAAAACAAGCAAGTCAGGAAGGTTAGGCTAGAACTTTCCTCCTCCACATCTAATTTTATTTATGAAGGATAAATAATTTTTATTTGTTTAATTTTATTTATGATTTTATTTTTCCTGTGGAGGAGTATTGAGTCATGTGAACCTCAACTTGCAGTCTAAGGTGGTACAGCCCAGCCTCAGTGAGTACTACTGTCATAGTCACTAAGCGAAGACCTAAGAAAGTAGAATTCACCCCGGGAGAAAGTGAATGGGGAGTCAATCCTTTTGCATGCTCCTAATTAAACTCCACTTGACTATAAATCTTTCGGCCAGCTCTCTTAACTGCCCCCCCCATACACACACCAATTGTAAAGTAATTGAGAGAGAGGAGAGACATATACAACTTTGGAATAATTATATTAACCTGGCTTCACCCTTAATTATTACAACAATTAAGCCTATTTAAAATTAGAGCTGGTCAGATGAGATCAGGACACAATATGATCCTGGCAAAAAAAAAGAAAAAGAAAAGCAAATGAATTTCTGCCAAAGTAATCACATTTTTCGCCCAAAGCAGCTGTGAGGATAATCCTAATTCTCATCCTTTTTGGTGGCAGAAATCTAGAGCTCCACTCACAAACACACCACCCAGGGGATAGATGTCTCGGAAGGCCTGGGGAAAGCAGGAATCGACTGCCTCTTTAGGGGACTTACGGATTTATGAGGGCTAATGCTACCCCTGTGAAAACGCTGGTCGAAAGATATGGGGTCAGGTACCTGAAGAACAAGCGACAGGCAGGGTCACACTCAACCACAAAAGAACTCAAGAACCATCTTGCTGAAACTTCGAGGACTTTGTCTCACTGTGTTTTTTAAGCCACATAAGCTAGTGGTTGCCATGTGGCAGTGGCAGGCATTCCACAAGTATGACGAAGTTCTTCCTTTGGCCAGGAGAGGAGGCTTTTCCTCTCTCCACACAATGTGTCATTTTATAAACCTCTGTGATTTATGATATCCTCCTTTTGTCCTTTTTTAAAACTGAATTTAAAAGTCTCAAGTGCTTTAGCCTGTCTCAGGAAGGTGCTCCAAATCTGATCACTTTAAGGCACAATCCCATGCATGTTTAGACGGGAGGGGGGGGGGGAAGGCCTACAAGTCCTAGCATGCCCCATCCAGTATGGCTGACTGGAGAACGCTGGGAGCTGTAGGACTTTTTTCTGTCTAAAGATGCATAGGATTGCACCCTTAGCATACCATTTCCAGCTTTGTGATCTCCTTCCTAAAATGGGGTGATCACTTTGAGACAACAAAAAACATCACATGTTGTAACGTGCCCCTTGCCTGTGCCCACACACACACACACACAGAAATCCTGCACTCAAAATAAATGTCTGCCAGTCAATACAATGGATGTATATTTGCTTGGTTTTCTTAAAATGGCTGTGTGCTTTACTTTGAACCATATTATTAGAAGGTTCAAAGAAAAACCTATAAGAACCTTGTAACTAAGAACTGGTGCCTGAGTTTTGCTTTCTTCCTCCTCCCTCCCAATCCCTTTTCCTTTTGTGTGTCATGTCTTTTAGATTGTAAGCCTGAGGGCAGGGACTGTCTTATTATTAATCTTTGTAAGTCACTCTGGGAGCCTTTTCTGGCTGAAGAGCAGGGTATAAATGCTGTAAATAAATAAATAAATAAATAAATTGGGTGGATTGGGGGGGTGTCAAAGTCTATATCTTTTTGGTTTGCGGTATCACCTTGCCACCCATGCCAACTTCCGATTGTCCTTTGGCCATGGCTGGGGCATGCTGGGAGTTGTAGGCCAAAAACATCTGGGGATCCAAGGTTGGAGAACACTGGCCTAGGCAGTGGTATTGGATTGGCTTTCTGGGATCACTTGATTCCAAGAACCAGGAGGATTCTGGGATGCATTACTGTCCTAGCTTAAAACTGCCTGCCTTTCCCTCTTCTGGCTTAGTGGCCCTGGTGGCACAGGGAGCAAAGAATGGGTGCCTCAGCTCCCGGGATCTTCTCGGCTTAAGGTCCTTGGCACCTGTCAAAAAATCAGCTCGGGAGCAGAATATCTGTAGGAGGCCACGTCCACAACCAACTCTACTAGTACCCATGGCAGCCGCTGCTCATGAGCTGCCAGTGCTGCCTGCAAGGTGAATTTGAACATGCCCCTGAAGGAGGCCAGGATTGAAGCCCCGCCGGCGGCAGCAGCGTGCCGAATACTATGGATGCAGAGTTCTCCGCACACACCATTAGCTGTCACACAGCTGCCTCTGTTGTGTGGTCCTGGGCTGGCTGCTTACCATAAGTGAAAAAAATGAAATAATGAAATGAAATGAACATAAAAGGTGGTGGTGGGGAGACCCCCCCCAAAAAAAACCAAATTAGGGAAAATAAGCTAGGGGAATTAGCTTGAAATCCCCCCACCCCCAAATTCAGCTCCATTGTATACAGCCAGCAGTTCGAGACCAGCCACAAAAAATATATATTTCCATGAGCCTCACTTACAGACTGCATCACTCCTTGTATTTCTGAGCTCTGTTCCCAGCCCCTACCCCCAGCCTGAGCAAATAGTTGGCAAATAAATTCCCACAAACAAAGAGGCCCTTGACTAGACCTGTTTTTGAGTCCCTGATGACATTCTGACTGACCCCCTAGTGCACAAATCTCTCATTCTCTGGACGCAGCCAGAGCTCAGCAGTTTGACCCCAGAAGCTCTTTTCAGCGCCGGGTATGTGTTCATTTCGAAGTCAATCTCTCTTGATTGGGAGTCCTTCTTCATCATAGAAAGTTAGCAATGCAGGAAATGCACTCTGCACATGCTTAAGGGCCCTCTCTTTATGATTACTTTATATTGCATGTTCCGGGTTTCAGCCCTGGCTCAGATAAAATCCTGCCTCAATGGCAAGCAAGGGCTGGCTACACTGAGCCGCAAGGTTTTCTGGGCTCCAACACTGGCAAAGGCATCACCGCCACCACCTTCCCAACTGCAGCATCACTCTCGATTTGCATAGAGCACCCAAGGAGATTGGAAGCAGTGGAAGAGAGTTCTGAGTTCACACAACCCACCTCTTCTAGGTTGAGGGAGCCCACTGAGAGGTCCGGCCCGAGCCACCCCTCCACCCCAAAACCTGAAGGCGGCACTCATGGCAGAGGTGTGTGAAGACGGCTGGTGTGTAGGAACATCAAGCCATTGCTGTAGGCATCCAAGCACTCTCCTTCAGACCTGCAAAGGGGGGGGGGGGAGAGAAACAAACAAATAGCAAAGAAAATATCCTGATGATCCCAATTTCACAAAGCTGGCTGGCCGCCTTCCACTCAGACTACCGATTCTTGAGGGCAAATTACGAAGTAGACTGGAAGGCTGTGTGAATTTTCAGAAGGCCTGGAAGGTCTCAACCTGCTATCGCTGCGTTGCAGTCTGAGATTGCATGTTTGGGAAGATTTTCATCTTGCAGGCGGCCTGGAGAATCTCTCCTCCTCCTCCTCCTCCTCCTCCTCTTGCTGATTCTTTCCCCCACCCCACCCCTCCCATCAGTGCAAACCACTTCTTGCCCCCTCTGCCCCCTTTTAGAAGTATTGTACAACAAAGAACGCAATTGTCTTGATGTTTTAAGGAGGTCACTCCTCTTTGCCCCACCCCCATTATTCAGATAAACACAACTGAGGTGGGGGGGGGGGAGAAAGAAGAACCCTACCAGGCAATTTCTTTGAGAAAGCAGCTACACATAGGAACGAGGAAGGGGGAGGGAGGAAGCGTGTGTGGGTGGGGGGGTGGCAGAGAATAAAAGGTTATTCACATCTTTCAAAGGTACCTCAGGGAGCATTTGCTGCAAATGTCTATTGGCGCTTTTTTTTTTTTTTATTAAAGTTGCCAAAAAAATTGTGTTAGCTAATGGATTCTTAATTCTGTCGGAAAACGGGCACAGGAAAATTATGCTATTCATCTTGTATTGGTTCGAAATCACATCTGACACGTAATCGATCATGGTGCGCAACATTAACTCTTTGGATTGGGACCAACTTTCTCCCCCCCCCCCATCAGCCTCGTGCTGCGTGTTCTCCATCGCTCTTTGTGTGTGTGTGTGTGCTTGCGCGCGCGTGCACGCGCGCGGGCAGTCTCAATTTAACTACTTTACTGCTGGTGTTTTGCACCCACCAAAAGGGCTTTAAAAAAAAAAAAAGGGTACGTGCTGCCATGTGCTGTGTGTGCTCGTTCCGCAGCATTATTTTCATTCCTCATTTGCTGACAGATTGTGATGTTGCATGATCATCTATTCCTCCCTCCCCACACCACCCTTTTTAATGCACGTTTCAACTTCTCTTTGCCTCCTCATCAATGCGCCCCCTGTGACCTTTACTTGACCTCGTGCCCTCCATTCTCCCATACAAGGAGAGACAATTGAGGAATGGGTTATTTCATCCTTGCATAGGATTCTGTGTCCCCCCCCCCCCGAGGTCCAAGACCATAAAATACCCTGTTCTGGAAAGGGACACTGCTCCAGTGTTAGATGTGTTCGCCTCTATTCCCTAATAATATGTGTTTCCTCTTAGGTTTCTTCTTATGCCTTGTATAAGGTGCATGCTCAAGGTCGCTTAGCAAAAGTTAGTTACCTTTAATCAACCAACCTCTTGTCCTTGCTATCAGGGACTTCCCACCCACCACCCGACCTTTCAATGTAAGTTTATGGGTCAAGAGGTGGATTTCAGCCCATGTTAATTCAGGGATGTTGAAGAGTCCTTGGTCTCGAGTCACGAGTCGAGTCACGAGTCTTTGGACCCGAGTCTCGAGTGTGAGTCCTTGATCCAAAATGGTGACTCATGAGTCACGAGTCACTCCCAAAGCTGACTCCACGAGTCCCTATTAAAATCAATGGGGGGGTTTCCCAACAAAATAAGGCTATTTCAGATGTGTGGCTTAAATAAATTCTAGGCACAAGTGTGCCTTTTTATTTCAAAACTCTGCAACTGATTTTGGCAAGAACAGACCAGGCAGACAAACCCAAAATAACCAGACAGGCAGAGGAGGCAGGGAACCCCAAAACAGGCAGGCAAAGGCCTTTGTCTTGGACAATTCAAACTGTGGAACTGGTTAAGAAGAGACCAGGCAGGCAGAGGAGGCTGGGAACCCCAAACAGGCAGGCAGAGGCAGCCAAACCCAAAATGTCTGAAAGGTTGCATTTTAGGAAAATGATTTTAAAAAATAAACTTGCTGTACTTCCTAAAACCTATCCATGTTGCATTTGAGGAACACGAGTCCTTGGTCTCGAGTTCCGAGTCAAGTCTCGAGTCCCATTAAAAATATTGGGACTCGAGTCTGACTTGAGTCAGAGGGGGGACTCAGTCCGACTCACGAGTCGAGTCCTCGAGTCCGAGTCCCCATCCCTGATGTTAATGATGGAATGCAGAAATAGGGAGAAATATTTCTAAAATAGCATTATATCATATCCAACTATATATCATTACTAGATGTAAAAAGCTTACCTTACTACATTGGTCTGTTAAAATCTCTGGAGGAATAGGCATATTAGTTTAGGAGATCACAGATTAGCCATCTATACACTAAATTATTGCAGGATCGGGCTATATTCTAAATCAGTGTTCTCCAACCTTGGGTCCCCAGATGTTTTTGGCCTACAACTCCCAGCATGCCCCAGCCAGCTACGCTACGGTGATGGAGAACACTGTTCTAAATTATTGCAGACTCCTTTAGGGAAAGTTGGGGGGGGGCAATCACCATGAAGTTCCTGCTTGCTCATATCAAAAGATTGTGTGGGAGGGCTTAACCTTACTCTGTGGGAGACAATCTTGCTGTGGTTTAGCCAATTCCTTTTAAAATAATCTGATTAAAGGCAGGGCATCTGGAGTTGTAGGCCAGGGCATCTGGAGGACCACAAATGGCCCATGCCAGCCCTACAGGCTCCTGGCTGTAGCTACAATCGTTCCCGATGTGTCGCCACATCTCTAGGAGGTGGGCAACGTTCAGAGACGCACCCATTTGCAGAAAGAGGAGAGGCAGCGTCGCGCAGCGGTGAGAGTGCTGGACCGGGACTTGGGAGACCCGGGTTCGGGTCCCCACTCGGCCATGAAGCTCACTGGGCGACTTTGGGCCAGTCACCGACTCGCAGCCTAACCTGCCTCACAGGGTTGTTGTGAGGATTAAATGGACAGCAGGAGGAGGATTATGCAAGCCGCCTTGGGCTCCTTGCAGGAAAAAAAAGGTAGGATATAAATATAATATTTTTAAAAAAAATAAATAATAAATGCTAGCAGAATAGAAGAGGGGGAGTGTACAACCTCCAAAGAATAAAAGAAGATAATAATTTTAAAGCCTTTAAAAGTTTACAAAATAGTGAAGGCAGTTGGTGGGGAGGAGGCTGAGGTGATGGGGAGGACAGCATCCAGAGGAGGTTCGAGACATTTTCGTGTCCAAAGCAGAAAATTCAAAGGGCATCTCCAAGGACAGTGAAAAATATCGCAAGAAACCAAATCATTGACCACTTGCAGCCTTCTACCAGAGGCTGGCCTTTCAGTCATCATTCATTACATCACACAGTCCCAGGGCTTGATCTGAAGGCCCAGGATTCATTCGTCACCTCCCTGAAGCTAAGCAGGGTCTGGCCAGCGCCTGGATGGGAGGCCTCCTGGGGACCCCATGCACACTGCCTTCAGTTCCACGATGGAAGGAAAGTCCCGGATGAGTGCGCTAAATAAATACAGGGCAGGAAAAGAAGGAACTGAGGCAGAAGAACCGTCTTTTCCTACACCCTGCCGGGCTTACACCAGCAAGGTGGAAGATGGTGAAGCACCATTCTTTCTCCCCCCCCCCTTTTCCAGGTGCATTTTAAAAAAAAACCAAACAAACAAACCCCACAACAACACCCATTTCCCTTTCACTGATTCCAGCTGGGGGAAAATAAACTACGGCCAGCCCCAGCTCTGTTTGTGGGAAACAAACAGATGTTGTGCAAATGCTATTAAATCCCACCATTCTCTTCTCAAAAGGAAACTGACCATGTAAAATGCTACCTTCTCCCTCCCCCCCCCCCAAACTTTCTATTGCTCAATGAAGTAGTGTGTGTGTGAAACGGTAAGAAAGCAGCTTTAGCCAGTGGGGAAACAGAAGAGCTTATAAAAGGCACAGCCGTTCTGCATCCAAAGGGACCCGAGCGGCTGCTATGATCAGTACCGTATGTACCGTACAACCACCTCCACCACCGTTCACCTGGCATCCATGCCTTTTGAGCTGTGCACAAGAGAATCTTCCACAATCGGGGGATTGTATTTCAGTACACACACACACACACACACACGGTTCCCCTTGCCATCCTTCCTCTCCCCCCCCCCCCGCAAGAGACATCTTGCAAAATGTATTTTATTTATTTTGAGGTGGCAAAATAAATAAATAAAGGGAGCCCTTATGGTGCCCGCTGATCTGAACTCGGAGGCGCCTAAAGGCAAATGTTAATGCAACAGCAACTCTGAGAAGAAGAAATCTAAATGACTGAAGAGGGGCAGGCTAGAAGAACCATATGTCAGGAAGGCTCAGGCAGGATGCATTTGGGGGAAGTCTGGCTTCCGCCAGCTAAACTGGGCCTTTTAGCTTCATCACCAGGGATCCTGCTTCCACGCCAGAAACAGAGACACATACCATATATGCTGAGGGTCAGTGGCCCCGGGCTAATCTGGCCCCCTGAAGACGACACCCTGCCCCCCCCCCAATTTGCTAGCCCTGAGGCAAATAGTGGTATGGAGGCGGCGGCAGCAGCTGTGGCCGGCAACTGGACTTGCCAGCAGGCAGGATTCTTCTGGGAGTGGGGAGCGCTTGCCCCAGCTCACCCCCTCCACTCCCTTCTTCTCAAATTCCTTGTGGACAAGGCCATTATTTAGAAAGTTAGATGGCAGATGGGGGGGGGGGGCGGGGACACCTACAGTTTCAAGGACCATCCTTTTATTCAGGTTCGGCAGGGTCAAAAAGGTGGAGCTGGAAAGACCTGGCAGGTCAGGGGCGGAGTCGGGCCAGAAGCCGGGAGGAATGATGGAGGGAGCCTTCTGGAATGTGGCAGGCCACACAGGCAAACCTGGCCAGAACCACCGGGAAGCCTCGTGGCACCCCACGACGTCTCTATCACGCCCCACGTAAGTGTATGCCACACAGTATTGTGCGTCGTTTACAGCAGTGGCACGTGTGTTGCAAAAATAAAGCTGTGAGTCTTTAAGGTGGGGGGACGGGGACGGGCGACTTGTGGCCCTCCGGATGAAGTTGGACTGCAACTCCCATGATCCCCCACTGTGGCTATGCTGCCTAGGGCTGATGGGAGTTGCACTCCAACATTAAGGCTCTCCATTGGTCGTCGTCGTCGTCGTCCCTGCAACCGATTAACGTAAGCACCCCTCTGGAAGAATGTAGTATTTTTTTCCCCCTGGCATTTCAGAGCGATTACCTGACAGAACACAGCTCTTCTAAAACTGCTGGCAACCTCCAGCCCCCCACCCTAATTAGCTGATAGGCTGCAGAACCCCCGGGGCCAAATGAGTGGCTGCACATGATCAGCAAAGGGCCAATAGGAGGCACACCTGCTCCAGACAAAAACCACAGGCTGGGCAAGGAGGCGTGATAGACTGGGTGGGGCGAGTTTTATCTCTCAGACTAAAACCTTCCCAAACACAAGCTAGCCAATATTTTTTCACATTCTGAATTTCTAGTCCAGACAGAGGGTGGGCAGGCAGTTTTGCTTGTGTGTAGGGTGGGAGGGATTGGACTAGCTTTGCCCCATGGGACTGCCTGTGACTTGCCCCTGCTTCCTTCATCTCCCCCAGTTCCAGCCGATAGGTGCAAAGCTTCCAGGCCTCCCAAACAGTTTCACTTGAAGCCCCCCCCCCCTGCTTTTAGTGGTGCCATGTAAGACTGCCTTCCTTTCTATCCAACCATCCATCTATATTCACTTTCATTTTATTAGCTTCTTCATTCTCCATCACACCATTCCACATTGGTAGTGGCAAGATCGCTCAGTGGTGCAGTTAGGTCATTTTTGGCTCTGGATTTAATGGCCTTATGATCCTGCACACACACCCCTCGCATGGCAATGTCTACTACTTCACTTACTCCAAAATGTGGCGAGCTGGCCCTGCTGCATTTGGGCGCTCTCCTGCTCATTCTGCTGAGCAGGTCCTGGACCTCTGTCCCAAAGTCCTGCCCTGAATCCACCACCGGTATTGCTACCTTTCTTCCTGCTAGACGCAGGGCTCTCCCACCTTGGGTCCCCAGATGTTGCTGGCCTACAGCTCCCAGCACACCCAGCCAGCATGGCTAATGGCAAGGGATGCTGGGAGCTGTGGTCCAGCAACATCTGGGGACCCACAGTTGGAGAGCCCTGTGTTAGAGGCTCAGCAGCACAACATATGGAAGAAATTCAACAGATGCAGCTTTGCCCATCACTGCATCGCCATGCTAGAAAACCCCTCGGCAGCACGTATTCAATTTCTTCCCATCACACAGCTGTCAAAGCACAAGAGCCTCTAGGATAGTTGTGGTTCCCTGGTCACACTACTGATTTTTTGCATGGACTCGGAAACCATTCATTCATTCCTCAGGTGTGAGTACCAACAGAGGTCCACTGAATTCCCCCAGGTATGTGCCAGCAGGGAGCGCCCTCAGGTAATCCTGAAGCACACCTGTTTGCTTTTGCAACTGGGATGTAAAAAATAAAGACTCTCCTCTCTCTCCTGTTTATTTACAAACACCTGTTCCTTGTTTCAGTCATAAGCCAAAGCCATTTAAACTAGTGCCCACTCATAGATGCTTTTGGTACTTAGAGAAAACTTCCGCCAACTTGCCAGCCCATCTTCAATGGTAGAAGAGACCAGTGAAGGCTGAGTAGAGTCCACAGTTGTACCATGCAGGTATAGAAAATGGCACTGCGCACAGAAGCAAGCATCCTGGCAATTCCAACTGTTTTAAGGATTAAAGGCACGTGGGAAATGCTAAGTGAAATCAAACGCTGCAACCGCTCTGCAGAATGAGCAGGAGGGCCCCCAAATGCCGCAGGGACGGCTTGCCACACTCTGAAGTAAGTGAAGTAATACTAAAGAGCGCCCCCCGCCCCCAGTAAAACCATTAAGTCTAAAAACCAGTAAAGCCATTAAGTGTCTAAAATGACCTAGCTGCACTACTACCTTAGGGGCAGAAAAGAGCAACAAAGCGTGCAATCCTATCCAGGCTTAGGCAGGAAAAAGTCCAGCGGTTCCCAGCATTCTCCAGTCAGCCATGTTGGGTGGGGAATGCTGGCAGTTGTAAGACTTTTTTCTGTCCAAATACACATAGGTTGCGCCCTAAAACTACTAGGGGGCTGTAGCACGTTTTCCATAAGAAAAGGCTAAATCGTTTAGAGTTCTAGGGGGCAAAACATGCCTGCGCTTGGGCTCATTGGCCGCTAGGGGGATTCTAATTTATTTATTTTTTAAAGGACCCTGGGGAATTAGCATTATTCTGGAAAAGGCAAGGGAACTATAACAGCTCATTGCAAATATCATCTGATATAGGTTGAAAGGCATTCTCTTTTTTATTTTTTCCCCTTACAGGTATGCTCTAATAAAACAAAAATTGCAGATCCACACAATAAAACCATTACAAAAAGCAACTTCCTCCTCCCCTTTTCACAGCATCATTGAAAAACACCAGGATTTTATCACACACACACACACACACACACCTGCCGTTTTTATTTCCACATTCACCAAGACGGGTATACAACAATGAGACACGGTGTATCTAAGTTTACAAATTAATTCAAAGTTAGAACGTTCAAAAGCTTTCAACAGAACAAATTTCTGCAGCCCCAGAGAATGAACACTTCACAGATCACCCATTAAACAGAGATCCATTTTGTACATTCAGCAGAATCAAGTGCCAAGCTCTTTCCTGTATGGTACCTCTCCGGTCTGTAGGTGGGGGAATCCCATGTTTGCATGCTTCCCCATGTCGGAAATTATACACATGCAAAACTAACACGCCAGGAAGAAAGGCTTGGCCAGCCTTCTCTGTCACATGCTATTTCCCTACGTGCAAGGCTTATTTTTCATGGGGAAGCAGCAAACGTGCAACCCTCACCTGGATCCTGAAGTTGAACATCCTGCTGAATGAATGCATTAACTAGCACTTGGAAGACACAGCCGCTTCCTCCCATGGCACCTTCCAGCATATAGGAATGCCAAAGAGAAGGAGAGGTTCCTCTCCTCTTCCAACTAAGCTTGCATTCAGTCTGAGTTACTACTACTGGATATGCTCTTTCCACTTCATTTTGGTCAGTTCAGTGTTAATTACCACTGGAAAATTGAGAAGTGGTTTATTATTTATCATTTATGGCATGCTTTATTTAAATTGGCTTTCTATCCCAAAATACAGGAGAGTTTTTCTTTGGCCTGGCTTAATGTCCTACCCTCCAAACTTTTGGATGGCAGATTTAGTAAAATTCTTATGGAAAATAGACGTTGCCCTTGTAATGGAAACCGTAGCGCATGTTCTCTTTAACTGCTGTTTTTATTGTGGGGCTAGAGTAGAGAATCTCTAATTCACCCAATTACTCGGTCCTTCCCTGGATGCTCTCATGAGTCCTTACTGGCCATTTTGCTGGGTGGTTCAAATAGCGCAATTACTAAGAATGTTGCTAAATTTCTGAAAATCACTATTTATTTATTTATTTATTTATTTATTTATTATATTTATACCCCGCCTTTTTTCCTGCAAGGAACCCAAGGCGGCTTACATAATCCTCCTCCTCCTCTCCATTTTACCCTCACAACAACCCTGTGAGGTGGGTTAGGCTGAGAGTCAGTGACTGG
The DNA here is from genome assembly GCA_021292165.1 of Shinisaurus crocodilurus. Classification (NCBI taxonomy): domain Eukaryota; kingdom Metazoa; phylum Chordata; class Lepidosauria; order Squamata; family Shinisauridae; genus Shinisaurus; species Shinisaurus crocodilurus. The sequence continues at coordinate 267,055,483 of CM037877.1, read as the reverse complement.
CCCAAAGTCACCCAGTGAGTTTCATGGCTGAGCGGGGATTTGAACCTGGATCTCCCGAGTCCCAGTCCAACACTCTAACCACTACGCCACACTTGCTCTCCCTGCTTACCTGATTCTGTTCTATTTTTTCTGTTTTACCTTAGGTTTATAACTGAGTGTTGCTGTATTTTATGTATTTTATGTGTACTGTTTTATTAGTTTTGTGGTCGGTAGACTGTAAATAAAACTATTCATTCATTCATTATTTACCATTTATATGTTGCCCTATAATAAAAAAAAGTTATCAGGGCGGCTCACACAATAAAACAGGCTATAATAAGCAGGTTCCCTGCTGCTTCCCGTTGGATATTTGAAAGAACTAGTGGAATTGGTTCAGGAGCAGAATGCCACTAGTTCTGTGTCCTCCTGCACAGCAATAGTTGGGTAGAGTGCCATTTTGGAAGGCAGAACCCCTCACACGCCATTAGTGATTGCAAGGGATTACTTTTCTTCTCATCTGAAGGAGCAAACAGGAGAAGAGAAGCAGTTGTTTTATTCCATACTGAAATGACAGTGAAAGTTCTACAGCTGCCTTCCCTAACCAGGATGCCACATGTTTTGCCCTACACCATCTGCCCCAGCTGGCATGGCCGATGGTCAAGGATGATGGGAGTTGTAAGTCAAAACATCTGGAGGGTTCCAGACTGCAGAAGGCTGCCAGGAAAGCAGTACTACTTTACTGTTGAAATGAATATGGGAGTACACTACCATGGTTTGAAACAATAGGTGTGAATGCAGCCTTAAAAGCCCTCACCCTGTTTGCAGAAGTTCCTGCACTCTCTTCCTCCAAATGAGTGTTTTATGGCATGTGTGGGCAAAAGGTAGATCTACTGGTAGATATCTGGGTGATCTGTGGTAGATCAGAAAGGATCTCTGACTCCCAATTATTTAACAATAGAAGAAATAAAGTTTCTCCCCACCCCACCCCACAATTACACTGCTGAAAGTAAGAAAGCTTGGGGTAAACAGGGATGGATTTTTGTGTGGAAAGACTGCGAGCTCTATTCAGTTCTGGTACTCAAGACCAAATTCCTGGGCTCAGAATTCGTTAATGCTAAGCGTATGTCTTTTGTACCAGCCAGGCTCCAGTCCAGTTGGTGGATCTCTGGGTTCTAATAAAAAACAAAATAGACCCTACAAGGCTGAAGCCTGCAAACCCCTGTTTTATGGGATGGGTTATTTTTATAGTATGCTCTTTAAATGTGTGGTTTTTAGATTCAAAATGGAGGCTGTTCTGCCCTAACCTTGGTAGTTTAACCCTAAATGAGAAACCAGTGTCTGATCAGCCTCAAGTTTTGCCTCTCCCCATGCCTTGTTGCGAGAACACATCTTTATAGACTGTGATAGAGGCTTTAATTACTCAGTTTGGCAGGGCGCGAAACCCTAGTGCTGGCGAGCTACGGCTCCCTGAGCCGAGCTGGGACTGGAGACAGCCAGCCTTGAGCCCCAGCTGCACGCTTCGTTGTTGACATAATGTTGAAGATTTTTCAAATGTCTGTGTCAGATAGAGGGAATTGACCTGCAGTTGTTGCTTTTTTAAAATTTAATCTTGTCAAGAAGAAGGGGGTAAAATGGAGGGAGAACAAAGTAGGGGGGGCTAACCCCACCCCACCCCCAAAAAACTCCAACCATTGCAGGTGTGCATGTTATATACCTACAAGTAGTGTATGCTCAAAATATTATAAGAAAGAAATGAGGCTGTCAAAAACTATGGCAAAGACAGCTGGTACCCAAAACCAGACCTAGGATGAGAATTTTCCAATCCAAGAAACCTGCTGCTGGCCATTACTGGAACTGGCAACCCAAGCTGGAAGTGCAGCAGGTGGAAGGTACTGCTCTGTTGTCCAGGCAAGGACGGAAGTATCCTAGCACATCACAGAATGCTCCTAGCATAGACCTGGCTCTGAAACCTGGTACAAAAGACATACACTTCACATTAAATAATGCTGAACCCAGGAATTTGTCTTGGGTACTGGAACTGAATGGAGCTCACAAAAATCCATCCCTCTTTACCCCAAACTTTCTTCATTTCAACAGTATAATTTGCAGGGTGCGGCGGGATCATATTGTTGTTGCTCCCTGCTACAGGGAGTCAGACATCTTGGCTGATCTAGTGCAAATCAGCCAGAGATCTACCAGTAGGTCCAGATCTACCTTCTGCCCACCTTAAAGCCCTTAACATTCCAACAGACAGCCAAAGTCCACCGCTGCCACATCCGATCTCTTGTTGGGAGAGGCAGCCAGTGCCCCAAGGCCCTGTTCGATTACAGAGCTCAAACTCAGCTCTCTGAATCTCTCCCATTCAAACTGCAGCCTCTGTTGTTCCACATACGAGGCCTAGATTATAACATCCTTAGAGGGGAGGAAGGCATTGCCCTTCCCGAAAATGGTCTTCTAGAGGAGTCTCCATCTGATACAGCAACTGCGCCCCTACCTTCCTAATCACCTGCTTCCATCAGTGGTTCATGCCTTGGTCTCCCCTCGCCTAGACTACTGTAATGCGCTCTACGTGGGGTTACCCTTGAAGACGGTTCAGAAGCTACAGCTGGTACAGAACACGGCGGGTCGCCTGGTTAAAGGCAGCCGCCGGCGGGATCACATCACTCCAGTGCTCAAGGAGCTGCACTGGCTACCAGTTGCTTGCCGAGCCGAATTCAAGGTGTTGGTTTTGACCTTTAAAACCCTATACGGCTCCGGTCCAGTCTATCTCAAGGAACATCTCCAGCAACACCAAGTAGGCCGCTCAACAACATCTGCCACAGACAGCCTTCTCCTGGTCCCTTCAGCCAGAGCAGCTAGACTGGTGGGGATGAGGAAGAGGGCCTTTTCTGTGGTGGCCCCCGGACTGTGGAACTCTCTCCCGAGTGATCTCCGCCATGCCCCCTCTCTGCTGAGCTTCCGCCGCTCACTAAAAACTTGGCTGTTCAGGCGGGAATATGGGGTGGGCTAAGATTTTAAAATTTTATATTGTTTTAAATGTATTTTATCCTGTTTTATCTTATGTACATCGCCCAGGGTGGCCGGTTTGCCGGCCAGATGGGCAATAAATAAATATAAATAATAATAATAATAATAATAATAATAATAATAATAATAATAATTTCCAAGTAATTTACCAGTAATTTTCCTAACAAAGGAGAGATGCTTGCCACCTTTGCCAGGGCTATTAAGGCAGTCATTAACAGTACTTCAGGTTAACCCTCACCTATCCAAGCTTCTAATATTACTACTCTATAATAAATACCATCAAATGATAACAAATTGCAGAAGCAGTTAAAAGCCCCCCCCCCTCTCTCTCTCAAGAAAAAAAAAAGATCAAGACTTAAAAGGTATGGGCAGATAAAAAAGTTTTTGCCTGGTGCTGAAAAGAGAATGAAGATGACACCAGGTGAGTCCGTCTGGGAAGGGAGTTCCACAAATGAGGTACCACAGCTGACAAGGCCTACTAGTCTCCCATCACAAGCCAGCTAATTCGGGATGGCAGGGGACATGGAGCATCAGCAGGACCGCTGAGGCTGATCTTAATTATTGGGCAATTCATGTGGGAGCAGAAAGTCCTTGAGGTACCCTAGTCTCAAGCAGTTCAGGGCTTTAGAAGTTAAACCCAACACTTTGAACTGAGTTTGGAAACAATTTGCACAGAACTTGTTGCATCAGATCTAAACCACCAGCAGCCACCTCAGCATTTGTTTTGCACTTTTAAAAACTGCCTGCCTATGTCCTCATGGTAATAGGGGAAAGGCTTGAATATCTGCTACAAGTACAGAAATTGGTATGCGAGAAGGGATTTTATTAGCTGGGGTGAAATTTCTGCCTCCCACACAGCGATTCCCGTTTGCTACATGCCTCCACCCCATGTCCTAAGCATTCTCCTACTGTCTGCCTACTAGATGCCAAAAAGATTCCAGCATTATAACCAGAATGAATGTATGCTTGCGCTAGCAGGAAAAAAAACACTTTAATATTTATTACTGCAGATCTCTTTATCCACCATTCATCGCAACAACATTCACATTCATGTGAATCCTCACGTGCATGGTCTAGCTCAGGCCCAGGGCTCTCCAACCTTGGGTCCCCAGATGTTGCTGGCTTACAGCTCCCAGCATACCCAGCCAGCATGGCTAATGGCAAGGGATTCTGGGAGCTGTAGTCCAGCAACATCTGGGGACCCAAGGTTGGAGAGCCCTGGTCTATCTACACCCCATCCATTCATTACATTGCACCTGACCATCAATCCAACTATTCTCTTATTTATCCTGCATTCATTTTCAGCAGATCCACCCATAATCTAGACCAGTGGTTTCAAAATTCATAACCACAGGGCACCCTTTCCCACACTGATTTGGTCTGATGAGGATGTGTGAGGTAGAGGAGTGGGAGGGGGTGGCATGTCCCTTCAATTTACACAGGGCATCAGCCGAGCTCACTAAGCTTTGCCCTTGCTTCACACGGACTGTGATGGCATCCTAGAACACTCTCCTGCAACAGCACGTTGACCTAGGAACACTGCTGGAAAACCACCAGCCTAGCGTATCGTACATCTCTGGGTGCATCCCATCCCTCCAGCTGTTTATTATTCCTTCTCTTTCCGGGCCGACCCAAGACATTTTGCTGCCTTAAACCCAGGGATGTTGAAGAGTCCTTGGTCTCGAGTCACGAGTCGAGTCACGAGTCTTTGGACCCGAGTCTCGAGTCCGAGTCCGAGTCCTTGGTCCAAAATGGTGACTCACGAGTCACGAGTCACTCCCAAAACTGACTCCACGAGTCCCTATTAAAATCAATGGGGTTTTCCCCCAACAAAATAAGGCTGCTTCAGATGTGTGGCTTAAATAAATTCTAGGCACAAAACTCTGCAACTGATTTTGGCAAGAACAGACCAGGCAGACAAACCCAAAATAACCAGGCAGGCAGAGGAGGCAGGGAACCCCAAAGCAGGCAGGCAGGCAGAGGCGTTTGTCTTGGACAATTCAACTGTTGAACTGGTCAAGAAGAGACCAGGCAGGCAGAAGAGGCTGGGAACCCCAAACAGGCAGGCAGAGGCAGCCAAACCCAAAATGTCTGACCCTAACCCTAACCCCCACAACAACACATCAATCAAAATAAATCTCAACACATTGTTGGGGCTGCGCTCCTGGTAGCTGTCCATAGTGGCCGAGCAGCGGTGCGCCTCACTTCCATGTGCTCTTCACCGGTGATCGCGCTCCTCTCCACTCCTTCTGGCACAGCCCAGGGATGTTGACGAGTCCTTGGTCTCAAGTCCCGAGTCCTTGGTCTCGAGTCCCGAGTCGAGTCTCGAGTCCCATTAAAAATATTGGGACTCGAGTCAGAGGGGGGACTCAGTCCGACTCACGAGTCGAGTCCTCGAGTCCGAGTCCCCATCCCTGCTTAAACCAAGGGCAAGATGACAACCACCTCTTGACCCATGTACAGAAGCCAACCAGACCGGCAACTGAATCTTACTTCAACACTGGCCAGTATCCTCCACCATACCTGAGGGCAGCAGGCAGGACAGCTCGGGGAGTGCGCACACCTCTCTGTCCTCCGACGCTTCACTGCTGCTCTGCACATGCCAGCATCTGCTGCCTGAGAATTGCCACCTCACTTTGCCTGCTGCAGCCTTCCCCAACCTGGTGCTGTCCAGATGTTTTGGGCTTCAACTCCCATCCATCCCAGCCAGTGTTCAGGAATGCGAGTAGTCGTTCAAAACATCTGGAGGGCACCAGGTTAGGGAAAGCTGGCCTAATGGCAGGGCCATCACTGTTTTCTATCTACCAAACCAAAGACTCTTTAATCTGCTGTGTATGTGGGTTCTGTGCTGAGGTCAGATGAGCTAAATCCCATGTATCTAATCCCTACAAGCCTCAGGGCAAATTTAACTTTCTTTCTTTTTTCAAAAGTCCTGCCAAATCCTACATAATTTGGAGTCTCCTTTTTTTGTTTCCTATACTTTATTCTGTGGATGAAGCCAGCAGCCCTAGGAGCTCCCTTAGTGACCTGTCTTATCCAATATACTCATCCTTCCATCACTCCTGTTTGTCACTTTATTCAGTCATTCCTCTTTCCATTTTATCCACCCATTTGTTCAAAGAAACTGAAATGGCTATCTAGTCATCCATTTCTCCTCTCCATATACCCATGGCAACATTTTATCTATCAACTTCACTGTGTTTCCGTTTTCCCAGCTATCTACTGTGGTATTTTCAAACTGTGTTCTGGAGAACATGGGGGTTCCTCAAGCACTTACTGGGGTTCCTCAAAAAGAAGATAAGTAATGGTGGACAAGCTTCCATAGAAGACAGCTTGCCTTCCACGGTCAATCTTCCCCTGCAATTCTCTATGTGAAGGGCAGTCCAGGCCAAGTCTGGGTTAAAGATCAAGAACCCTAAGAAGGAAGAAGTTGCTTATCAACATAGCACCTGGACAGCAGACTGAGCAAGTCACCTGGTCACAGTCTTCTCCACTATAATGAGATGTATTGTATTTCTATTTAAATTATAGTCATTATTTCTAAATTGGCATCTATTCATATAAATTAGCATACGCAAATCTTATGCAAACCCAGATCATTTTTTGTCCTCTTTTCTGGCGGTGCATAAATGGCCACCATACCCCTGAAATAGGGTACTAGGCCTGGCCAGTGCTCCACACAAACTGTGTGTACCCAGAATCTTCTCCAGCGCATAGGGATTCTGTGGCAGATGGCTCGTGGCTCCTCAGTAGATGTATGGATCGGGAAAATGTTCCCAGAAGGTGGAAAGGCTGAAAACTATTGATCTATTCTACCTATCTGTTTGTAGCTCCATTGCATTCAGACTGGCGCCAGCCGCTTGCCCCTCCTGACCTTGGTTGTCACAGAAGTTCTCAGACTCACCCTGAGACTAAGAGAAAGGCAAAAACTCAAACTCCAGTTCTGGACCTTCTGCACTGTTCTTTAGTTTCTATGATTGCCTCCTCTTTATCCAAGCTGAATCAAGTCCCTCTTGTGGAGAGCATGCCCACAGAAGGACCAAGAAGGAGCCTTTTGTAGAAGCTGCTGTTCTTCCCTGTGCCCCCATTTTTGTTGGTAGCTGGGGCCCCACTGTGTGTGAGCTGCTGAAGGAATCAATCATCATAATGAAGCTGCAGCTTGCCATGCGTGCCGGCTCACTGCAGGAGCGCCGAGGAATGGAATTGGTGCCAGCATTTCCAGACGGTTCAGAGATGCTGGGCCTGAAGCTTGCATGAGGAGGAGGAGGAGGAATATGAGGTGGAATATGAATAATTTTATTTGCACCATGGCAACTGCACCTTGACGACACTGAAGTTCAGTTGGCATTGTTGATACTGAAGCTTTAAGAATACAGATACGGCTTTGAAACCAGAAGAGGAACGACCCAATTGGCACCACTAGGTAAGTGTTGAGGAGATGGGCCTTTAGCAAGACAACCATGGGAGAGGAACGGCGTCCACCAAAAAAATGGTCAACTAAGTTCCAGGAGACCCTCATGTGATGTACACCCAGCCTGCAGGAGGGGCAGGGTCACACCCTTAAGCATGCCTCAGAGGGTACAGCCCTCCTTTGAAGCAAAACAGCGAGAGGCTCACTAGGAAAGTGAGTATTTATATCTACAGTGGCCACTGCAGTCTTCGTTTTGCACAAAATTCTAACTTGCTGGCACTGACCTAGATTCCAGCACCTTCCATAGCAATCCAGTGCTCATAAAGAGTCACTGTGACATGACCTGCCATCTCTGGGAAAACGTCTCAGTTATAGGGGACTTGAACCCAAACGTAGTGAGTTATGAACCCAGTGTTGCTGTTGTTTGGAGTGTTGACAAATGTGGTTGTCCTCCTCCTGTCCAAAAGAGGAATTCAAACTCAAGGTGACTTCATTGTGTAAAAAAAAATATATTGTGCAGATTGGATTTCAGAGACCTTAGACAAATCACTATTTTATCAGGCTGCTCCCACCCCACCCCCATATGGATTAAAAAAAAATGACCTACCATTCAGGATTGTTGCAAGGATTACAGAGAGAAGGTACAAGAAGTGTCTTGAGAATTCTAGAGTGCTATATAACTGCTATTGCCTGGATCCAAGCTCAGCCCTGGAATAACTGGGTGACCTTGTCTGTCTTTCCCCACCTGTAAAATGGGAGGAAAAACTGCTTACTAGGTTATTTTGAGGAGATCCTAAGGTTTGTAAAGCAATTTTGCACACTAAGACTCCAATTCGACGTATGTTTACTGGGAAGCAAGTGCAATACCATGTGTCCAAGAGAGCTGCATAAGATTGGGACCTTAGGCTGCAATCCTGGCATGCATACGTGGAGATGCCCCAAAGGACTCAATGGATCCTACTTCCAAGTAAACATGCAGAGCTTTAGTCTGTGCATACATTTTATTTTTTTGCTTCAGAAATAAGTCTGTAAAAGAGATTTGAATGATGACAGGGAAGTGGAGGGATGAGCAGGAGAGCAGGAGGCTGTTCCAAGGGAGAGGGAGCACCATTAGGAAAGGTACAGAAACAGGAGTTGGGAGAAGGATGAGCCAAGGGTGATTATAATAGGCTTGTACAGAACAGGCAGTGGCGAGAAGAGGGGAACGGGAGGAAGCATGGAAGAAGACAGAAGTTACGGCAGAGAACTGGGGCTGATCCGTAAGACCATGTGTGAATTTCTACTCCAGTTCTGAGACCATTTCCTCTCATGTAGCCCGTTGCAATAGCCAAGGAAGGCCTGCACAACATAAGGCCGGAAGGCCAATTACAGCTCCTCTGCAATTATTTGCAAAGCCCTGATAATTCCACACTTTTGTTGTTTGTAGCATATTCCCGTCCCTTTGGAGGAGCATATGACTCCCCCAGACAACAGGGATGAAGCAGAAGACCTGTTCTGTGCCACTATTCCTCTTTCCTGATGCAGAGGCAGGTGGTGGAGTTTTTGCATCCTTATAGGGTGGCCAGGTGTCTTCTTTTACAGAGGGCAGTCCTCTATTTCAAGGGCTGCCAAGGACTGTCATCTATTTGAACATGTCCTCTTTGTCAGTGTTCTCCAACCTTGGGTCCCCAGATGTTTTTGGCCTACAACTCCCAGCATGCCCCAGCCAGCATAGCTGGCTGGGGCATGCTGGGAGTTGTAGGCCAAAAACATCTGGGGACCCAAGGTTGGAGAACACTGCTCTATGTGAAGGGCTGTCTTGTCCAATTCCAGTTTAAAGATAATGAATCATGAGAACTATTGCTCATCAACGGTTAGTTATGTGGGTAGAAGAATGACACGGCAGACGCATAGGTCACCTGGTCACAGCCTTCCACAGTATGGTGAGATGTACTGTATTTCTAAGGTTGATTGTTTAAAATTGTTTTAGATGTATGTGTGTCTCTGTGTGTGCTGTCTGTTTATATGTTTGTATGTAAATGGTTCTTATCATGTATTTTTAAAGTTTTAATCTTTGTAAACCACCCAGAGGGCTTCGGCTATTGAGTGGGATAGAAATCTAATAAATGATGAATGAATGAAATGAATTTAAATTATAATAATTATTTCTAAATTTGCAACTATACATATGAATTAGCATATCTAAATGTTATGCAAACCGCTGTTTTCTTTTGTCCGCTTTTTTAGTTATGCATTTCCCACAGCTACAGATCTTCTTTCAAGCTACTCAAATGGTAGGCTTGCCCTATCCTTAGGCAAACTGAGGCGGCTGCCTTTGGCAGCTGATTTTGGGTTTCGTGATTTTGGGTTTCGTGATTTTGGGTTTCGTGATTTTGGGTTTCTTATTTTTATTTTAGCTATTTAATTTATTATTGTATTTTTACTGCCAGGGAGTGGGAAGAGGCATTTGTGGGATTTTCTGCCTCAGGTGCCAGAAGAACTTGACACGCCTTTGGTACTTTGCATCTTGATTTGGGAGAAAGGAGTGCTATTGGGTGCTCTGCCTGAGGCAGCAAAGCGTCTTGGGCCGGGCGCTACAGAGCTTAGCGTTGGCAAAGCCGAACTTGGGTGGGTTTGGGGTTGGGAGGACAGGGTTAAACTGGCAGAGGGGTGGGAGTCAGTACATTCATTGTGCTTTAAGTTGATTTTAACTAGGGTTATGTGTACACTGGAGGAGTGCAGAAAATGTACAGAAAGTTACATTGGATATAATTCAAGCCCCCGGATAATGGCTTGAAAAGTGTGTGGACCACAGAACCCAAAGCAGTGGCTCAATAAGATTTCCAGTGGTTTGGGGGTGGGGCTTCAGGGGTTTGGGGGTGGGGCTTCAGGCTTCAGGCCTGTGGCTCACGCTGGCCCAGCTGGTCTGAGCGTGGAAAGCTATGCAGGGTCAGGCCTGGTTATGACTTGGATGGGAGATCCCCCTCCTCTAGTTTCCTGCATTGAGCAGGGGGTTGGACTCGATGGCCTTGTAGGCCCCAGGGATGGGGACTCGGACTCCAGGACTCGACTCGTGAGTCGGACTGAGTCCCCCCTCTGACTCGAGTCAGACTCGAGTCCCAATATTTTTAATGGGACTCAAGACTCGACTCGGGACTCGAGACCAAGGACTTGTGTTCCAAAATCGTGTTCCTCAAATGCAACATGGATAGGTTTTAGGAAGTACAACAAGTTTATTTTTTAAAATCATTTTCCTAAAATGCAACCTTTCAGACATTTTGGGTTTGGCTGCCTGTCTGCCTGGTATGTTCTTGCCAAAATCAGTTGCAGAGTTTTGAAATAAAAAGGCACACTTGTGCCTAGAATTTATGTAAGCCGCACATCTGAAATAGCCTTATTTTGTTGGGAAAAACCCCCATTGATTTTAATAGGGACTCGTGGAGTCATCTTTGGGAGTGACTTGTGACTTGTGAGTCATCATTTTGGACCAAGGACTCAGACTCGGACTCGAGACTCGGGTCCAAAGACTCGTGACTCGACTCATGACTCGAAACCAAGGACTCTTCAACATCCCTGGTAGGCCCCTTCCAACTCTATGATCTATGAAATCTATGACCTGCATAGCTTCTTGCCCTTCCTCATGACAACCAAAACATGATCTGAGGGTACAGGATGCAGCTATGTTACTGAAGTTAAGCAGGTCAGTGACCTGAATGGGAGACCTCTTGGGAAAGCTGTGTACGCTGCCTTGATTTCCATGATGGAAGAAAGGCAGGATATATAAATGCACTAAATAAAGGATTGGATAAATTATGTAAAATAGTAACATTTGCATTACCAAATAACAGGCTGTGCTCAATATTTGCATGATTTACACAGCTCACAGAACTCATGTTCTCTCCGCACAGAATTTGGATTGTCTGTGTGGTCTTGTCCATGAGTGATAAAGCCGGGAAGCTCTGTGAACAGCCTGCTTCAGATGACTCATCATTACAATCCATTTTGCATCTCCTCCTCCCTTTGGAAGTGGGTGAGAAGGCTGAGCTGGTTTTCAAGCTAATACCTAGCATAGTTTTGTGATGGTGGACATGATCCTCACATGATCCTCAGACATGATCCTGATTCCCCTTTAAAACAGGCACAGCGATTGGGCTGATATTCCAAGGTGAAGTGTAGATTTGTGCTCAGACAGAACATGGTTTCAAAATTCATTCCAATGCCTCATTGTTCAATGGAGTGACGGACGGATTGCCAAATGGACAACTTAAATTGGTGGCGCATCATGTTGCTTGCCAATAGAGCTAGAACCAAAGGTGTACAGCAGTCTTTCCCAACCTTGGCTCCTGAGATATTGTTGGAAGACAACTTCCAATAATCCCAGCCAGAATGGTCAATGGTCAGGGATGATGGGGGCTGTAGTCCAACGTCATCTGGGAACTCAAGGTTGGGAAAGGCTGGTTTACAGAAAGGTGCAGGCATGGGGAGACAGGCTGTGCCATTAACCGCATCACAAATACTATGTAGCAGGCTGTCAGTGTGTTGAGGCAACCACATTCCATCTCGCAATCACAACGGCAGTGAATGGCTGTGTGTATGGCGTGATTCAATGGGCCTTCCTTCCTTCCAAAAAACAACTTTCCTCATCATTATGGTTGCACAGATACGCTTGAGATTATGTAGGTGATGTTTGGTGAAATTCCAGAACCCAGAGGAGTTGCTAAATAATTCTTTTCCATGCCTGAAGGGTGAGGTTTCAGTACCCTTTCCCACGGTGATTAGGAGACACAGAATTAATGATGAAAAAAGTGTAAATATTGCAGAATGCATCATTTTATTTATTTATTTAATTATATTTATACCCCGCCTTTTTTCCTGAAAGGAACCCAAGGTGACTTACATAATCCTCCTCCTCCTCTCCATTTTATCCTCACAACAACCCTGTGAGGTAGGTTAGGCTGAGAGTCAGTGACTGGCCCAAAGTCACCCAGTGGGTTTCATGGCCGAGCGGGGACTAGAACCCGGATCTCCCGAGTCCCAGTCCAACACTCTCACCACTACGCCACACTGGCAGTATTATGCAAATTTCTGTAACTCATACAAGCCACAGAATTCTTGTCCGAGAATCTGGGTTACCTTGGCTCAGAATCTTGAGGGGGAAGTTGTAGAGAGTACACACAGCCCTATCCCTTTTCCAAGGTACAAAAGACTGAACTTGGAAGCGCTCAAAAAATCCCATTGCATGCCTTTCAGGGAAGATGTGCGTATAACAATGTGCATTGGTTGCGCAAAAAGACTGTGTAGAATGGTCGTGTGTGCGCGCGCGTGTGTGTGTGTGTGTGTGTGTGTGTGTGTGTGTCAGAAACGAGAGAAACACCTTTCTCCAGCCCCTGGGAGCTCTCATTTTTATCTTGCTGCCTGCCCGTCTCTTCCCACCCACCCGCCAGCACCGTCGTATTTTATGTGGCGCGACATCCTTTGGAGAATGCTCGCTCTCCGACCCCACCTGTTCCCGAGCTGCGCAAAAGCCCATTAATGAAGTTGGGCTGGCCCAGGAAGCCAGCCAAATCCTCGTGTCCTCATCAAAAGAGACATCTGTCCTTATGAAGAAGGAAGAGATCCCCCCAAGGGGGAGAGGAAAGGAAGGAGGGGGGGAAGGCTGGCGGAGGCAGAGGAGGAAAGTATTCTCTCTTTGATAACAACTACCCCCTTGCAAAAATTGTAATTTTTTAAAAAATCTGACATTCCATTGCGGCACAAGAGATTCCGCCCCCACCCCCAAACACACACACACACACACACACACACACACAAATACAGACAATAGATTGAGTTCCAGCCAGGCCTCAATACCCTCCATCCACAATTCTCAAACCCACACGCCACCACCTTGTTACTGCATATTGGGGAGGGGAAGAAATTGTTTAAAAAAGCTCCTGACTTTCTTTTATTCATGTGTTGTTTTATTGCTGGCAAAAGCTGTCAGAGGGTGACTTCTGCCAAAAAGCATTCCCCGAGCATCTTGGCCTAACATACAAACGGCATGCTAATGCGGAAATTTTAAAGAGCCTCTTTTGGTTTTTAAATCGGAATTTTAAATGAACGGCAAAGCACAGAAGGGACCCAGTCAAACGCTCACAACAATATCGTATCTTTCTCCCTGCGCCACACTCCCACCCCCACCCCACCAGATCTGGCACCTCCTCTTTCCTCCATCAGGCAAGGAACGTGGCAAGAATCTGCCACACTCTGCCTTCTTAGGGTTGACACTTCTGTCTGTGTTCCATTTTTGGGGAGCGCTGGGGAGGCAAATACAGAGCTGGCATGCTCAGAGGTACTGATGGTTGGGGATGTTCTCCAGGCCGCCAGGGCTTGATCTAAGCTAGTCCACCTCAGCTGCCAAATTGGACTTCAGTGCTAAAGCTCCTATGTTCTACCGTTGAAGTAATAAAAGAGACTGCCTCTGAACATGGGCAGAGTGCCTCTCTCTTTTCCTTGAGCAACCACAGCCAACCCCACAACCACCTAAAAGATCAGTGGGAGGAGGGCTTTGAATGAGCTTTACACTACAGGGAAAAGGCGGCATCAAAATGTCAAGCTCCCCTCTCTCCCTTTACCTTTTTGCCCCTCACTGACAGACACATGCTAGCCCTTAATATATATAATACACTGCGTTACTTTTTCACATAGTGCCATCACAATTTCTTTACACTTGATCACTGACAGCTGACTCTGTGCACCGAATCAATGACGGAAGAGCATTCTGAGGGCCAAGCTAGACATGCCAGGGCCAAATCTGTGTGTTTCACATTGAAAGAGCCAGTGTGGCGCAGTGGTGAGAGTGCTGGACTGGGACTCGGGAGATCCGGGCTCTAGTCCCTGCTCAGCCATGAAGCTCACTGGGTGACTTTGGGCCAGTCACTGACTCTCAGCCCCTAACCTACCTCACAGGGTTGTTGTGAGGATAAAATGGAGGGAAGGAGGAGGATTATGTAAGCCGCCTTGGGTTCCTTTCAGGAAAAAAGGCGGGATATAAATATAATATAATAAATCTATATATATAAAAGAAGGTGTCCTGACTGACTGACTGATTTTGACTAACTCATCAACGCCCAGCTCAAACCGTTTAATCTAGGAACGTGAAATTTTTGCTTTTATGACGTAGACACCCACTAAGGATGGATTTTTGGAAATTCCATCACTAAGGGGGTGAAAAGGGGGGGGAATCGCCCCACTCTCATATCTCCTATGGGCAAAACAACAGGGGAGCAGTTATGCAAATCGGCCTCACCTCATAATTGCTGCAGGAGCCAATAGGAGCAGTTATGCAAATAGCCCATACGACACTTAGAATGTTCGTATGAATTCCTGCAGGGGCCAATAGGGGTGGATATGCAAATCTCCCCTAGGCCATTTAGAATGTTCCCTGAGGGGGGTGAAAAGGGAGAGAAAATTTTAAATTACTGAATGACTTGTGTGTGCGGCGTCAGCGCATAGGCTCCATCATGTTTTGACGGATCTACCCCAAACTTGGCATGGTCACTCTTCATCACCTGTAGACTCTCAGGATTAACCTGATTTTTCTTTAAGATCAGATATTTCTGTCAGAAACGTTTTCTGCTGCCAGCACCCAGGCTAAACGTTACACTTTCCAGTCAGAGACACTGTATCTTTTCCATTGTACCAAATTCTAAAATCCACGCGAGTGCGGGCAACAGCTAGTAAATAAATGAAATAAAGAGGAGAGTGAGGGTCAACTTTTAAGGGCGCAAAGGGCACACAGAGGAGGTGGACAGGACCCTCCCCCCTGCTTGTCCGCTTATCTTCCTGCAGCCCTTCGGCAGTATCCAGCTGTGTCATTCCACTAGCGCAAATGAGAATGACATTGTACTTGAGTGTGTGTGCACGCGTGTACGTGGTGTGGGGACAGTGTGTGTGTGTGTGTAACTGCAGCAGGTGTGTGATGAAGGAAAAGCACTCTAAACATGCTTAGAAGCACCCTCTTTCCCAGCAAGCCTCCTGAGGCAAAGCCTAACAGATGGGTTCTGAAGCTAAGAGCTGGGCACACCAACCCGTTTCTCCACCATCTTTGCAAAATACCTCAGACAAACATACCTGTGTTTAAATCAATCTAAAACCTCTATATACTATCTCCCTCATGTTCTCTCTCTCTCACTCACACACACACACGCACAATGATTCCTCTCCTTCGCTCTTTTACATGCACAAAATATCTACCTCACTGTTTCTCTCTCACACATACAAGTTCTACTGTCACACTTTCATACTTTCACACACACACACACACACACACACACACACACACACACGCCTTCTTCGAAGAGGCGGCTCAGCCGTGAGCCCGTGTGTGGCAGTCAGGTGGGAAATTTGGGGTAATGTCCTTGCGCAGTTTCAGTGACATGTGTGTAGCAGAACTTCCCACTGGATTATGACCGGTGTTAAGCAATGGGAGGGGGGGTTGTTTTTGGATCTTCTGCCATAGGCCCCAAAATGTCTTGGGCTGGCCCCGTTCTTCTCGCCATCTGTCTTTGTCTGTCTGTCAGTCTTCAGTTTCACATGCACAAAAACCCTCCACACATTGCAAATGGCTGCTTCTTCCCCCCATCCCCACCCCACCCCCAAGTGCGTGCAGGCACAGCGTCCCATCCCCAGGCCAGCCCCAGACATTTTTCTGCCTGAGGCACAGCAGCAACTGACTCCACTCCCAATCAAGTTGCAGAGTACCAAAGGCCAGCCAAGTTATTTTGGCACCTGAGGCAGAAAATCCCACAAACAACGTTCCCCATCCCTGGTGGCGGCGGCGGCGGCTGCTGCTGCTGTTGTTGTTGTTATTATTATTATTATTATTTTCCTGCCTGAAGTGGCTGCCTCACTCTGTCTAAAGCAGATCATGGAGCTTTATACTAGGCCAGTGTTCTCCAACCTTGGGTCCCCAGATGTTTTTGGCCTACAACTCCCAGCATGCCCCAGCCAGCTATGCTGGCTGGGGCATGCTGGGAGTTGTAGGCCAAAAACATCTGGGGACCCAAGGTTGGAGAAAACTGAGGTCTAATGGTAGGGCCAGCCCTGCATTTACTCATCTGAGCCATGCCACATGTGAGCTAGGAAATAATGGGATACCAACATGGTTCATAGATTTCATAGATCATAGAGTTGGAAGGGGCCTACAAGGCCATCGAGTCCACCCCCCTGCTCAATGCAGGAAACTAGAGGAGGGGTCTCCCATCCAAGTAATAACCAGGCCTGACCCTGCCTAGCTTTCCACACTCAGACAAGCTGAGCCAGCATAAGCCACAGGCCATGTCTAGTACTGTAGTGTTTTACTGTAGGGGGTTTTGTGGGTTTTTGTTTGTTTGTTTGTTTTTTTGTATTCTTAAGATATAACAACAAATCAGAAATATAAATAAAAACTCAGTAACACTTCATCATAATAATGTTAGAATACCAAGTCTAAACTCATGAGATTCCCTTGACAACTAACTAGCATCTAGAGCTGAAGCAAAATTTTGAAGAAATCCTAAGGGTGTAACCAGATAAAATATTTTTAAAGCAGTGGGCCCCGTTTCGAAGTGTTCAACACAAAGATGACTTTTCTTTCTGGGAAGGGGGAGGGTTTGAGAGATGAGATGGTTCTGCAAGCTTGCAGCAGAAACCAGCTGCTAATGGCCCTGTTTGGCCAGAGCTTCTTCTGAGGTTATCAAGAAACCTCCACTCCCTCAATCCCCGGAATAGTTTCGCACTACTTAAAAAAAATTTTTTTTTGATATAATAAGATGATGAATGAATGACTAAATGTATATATGCTGCTTTATGCAATAAAGTCAGACAGCGGCCTCAGTCAAGTGTGGGAAAGACAAGACTGATGGCTTGAACCAGCATTCAGTTCACTGACCCTGTACATTAGGGTGCAATCCTAGGCATGCTTAAACAGAAAAAGTCCTACACCTCCCAGCATTCCCTAGCGAACCATGCTGCCTGGGGAAAAGGTTGTCCACCCCTGAGCTAAGCCTTGGGCTTGCCCACTACTCCTTTATGTGCAAGAGAATGGAAGCTTCCACTTTCATTTCAGAACAAGGGGGTTGAAATCTGGCCCTCTGGGGTTCCCCAGAGGGCTATGCCCCTTTCCCCCCACCCAATTGTTTGGTGCTTTCCTGCACATCTCCCCCCGCCCAAGGTTAAAATGCCTCTCCTAAGACGGTTAATGACAGTAACAGCTTTAAGATAAAATATGCTATTATGTTCAGTATTTTAGCCCCGCCCCTCTACTTTTGGCCGCACCTCTTTCGTATTCAGCCTCACCCACCACTGGAACGTGGCCCCTGACAGCGTATCCAACATTGAATTTGGCCCCCAGGCTGAAAGGTTCGACATCTCTGCTTTAGAACAAACCACAATTCCACAGTATGTACAAAACCAGGGAACTGTTTGTAAGAACTTGGGAAGCTGACCAAATTAATAAAATTACGTAAATTAAAAATAAGATCAAAAATAGGATTCAATATCCTTTTTTGTTAACTAACTTTAGTGAAGCCGTACGAGGCCAGCAGCTCCCTTGTATGAGGCCAGCAGCTCCCTTATCTGGCAAATGACCACAGTGGCTAAAAGAGTAAAGCACCAGGGTCTGGCTGCCCACGCCCCCAGTTCAGAAACCCTGGGGACTTACAGAGACTTGTATCACTGCTCTGATATCCCATCATTTGCTGTCCAATATATTGCACTGCTCTTGTGAGTAGGTCAATCATATGAAATGAAATAAAAAAAGGAAAATAAGTAGCTGATTGTACATAATTTGACGTAATCATATGTAAACAGGTCGTGGTGTGTGCAATTTGGCCCTCTTTCACCATCTTTCACATAGAGGTACTGTCATACTCACCAGACTGAAATGTAACAGCAGTGGTAACGGTGTCTGCCATTCACTCTCACTCATACATACACACACTCTCACTCACTCACAGAGAGAAAAAAACAGGCAGAGATTTGGAACAAACCTCCATGAATCATGTGACCAGTAGTTGTTCCCATGAAGCTGATGAAAAGGTGGTCTATTCTGCGGGCTGACTCAGCCTAGGCCAGTCTGCATCAACAGATTGCATCTTTTTTCTTTGCTTTCTGTTTTTTTGCAAACCACATGGTGTTCCCTTTAAATAAATAAAAAAAGGGGGGGAAAGAAAGGCACCGAAATCAAATCCTCCTCCCCGCCCTGCAGTCTTGGCCACTGCAGTGCCAGCAATTTATTAAGGATGAATGTACTGATTGTTGCTAAGCAACAGGTCTCGGCACAGGACAATCAGAGAAAACAGCGTGCTGGCGACCCGATGGGAAATGTGCTTGGAAAAGTTGCCCAGAATTGAGTTTTAGGCCTCAAAGCTGGCCACAGAGGTCTTTTCGGGCCTTTCCACATAATTATGTAAGGCATGCCCCAAATACACCAGCCCCAGAAGACGCATTTGGAAGATGGCAGCGTAACATCACACCTGCACGTAACAGATTTGGGAGGGGGTGGCCAGCCCTTTCTGCTTGGTTCTGTGATAGGTACATGGACCGCGTGGCGGTTTGCCTGCATACTGTGTGGGCTGTAGACATTCATGAGCCATCGTGATAGTGGTTGACACTGTTCGAGAGTGCAGGGGAGGAGCCAATAGAGGTGATGTGATGTGCCTCTAGAATCAGTGATGGCAGGAAGTGTACTTAAGATGTCCTGGAAGTCAAATTTAGGATGTTAGATAGGAGGTTATTTATTCATTCATTTAATTATATATTCATCAGATGTCTTTCCTTAACAAAGCTCAAGGTGACTTAGGGCACAATCCTAGGCATGTTTAGACAGAAAAAAGTCCTACAACTCCCAGCATTCCCCGGCCAGTATGCCTAGGATTGTGCCCTTACAAAGTTATAACATAAAGCAATTGAAATGCAACAAAACCATATTTAAAAGTTACATTGTGAAATTTAAAAGCACCCCCCCCACCCATAACTTTAACCCTCTGTCAACAGATGGGATCATTTGTACCCTGACAGCACTGGAAAAAATTCATACAGTCATGCCTTGGATTGAGAGCACAATTCGTTCCAGAAACGTGCTTGTAATCCAAAACACTCTTATATCAAAACGAAATCCCCCCAAAAAAATTTGTACAGAGATTTTTAATTTAAGCCGTACTACAGTACTTGTATTGCAAGACATCGCTTGTATATCAAGTAAAAAAAATTAAATAAATATTTAAAAATTTGCTTGTCTTGCAAAATGCTCTCAAACCAAGTTACTTGCAATCCAAGGTATTACTGTATAACTGTTGTGTCAGTCTTCTTGGTATTCCTCAACTATGACGAGGTGTGTTTCAAGGGTCCCCTTCTTGATTTAGCCAAAAACCCAAAGTTTTTACTCTTACAGCTTTTGTGGTCAATTCTGCCCCTGGGGTCAAAGTGACTCCACCGAATGCTGTTTAAATTTTATTGGTTACTCATCATGTCTATAAATGCTTAGGCCAGAACCCATTCAGCCCATTTTGCGTGAGAATGTAGTATGGGGGGGGGCTATATTTTGCCTATTTTCATAATAGGCCATTTACTCATTTTCCTTAATATCACTACAAACAGTATCAGGGGGGTCAATAGTACCCCACAGGTTTACAAAAAACCCTTACAAATCTGAATTTTAAAAAAAAATATCCACTTGGACTCTTCCTTGTGACCCAGCAAAACTGGCCTTTTCATTATAGCTATCATTTTACAGAACATTTACTCATCTGGCCTGTGCGGTAATTTTGTCCCCAATCCCAGTGGCGTCTGGTGCCTAATGTGGCTGGTGGGGTGGAAGGCGGACTACTGGCAGAGGCGGAGCCAGGCCAGGGGGTCACTGTGGTCAGAGCCAATTACACCTTCACTATGTAAAGGCAGAGGAGCACTGAAAGGCATAAAAGCTGGCAAGGCCATGCAGCATAGCAGTTTTTAAAAAATGATGCAATCAAGAAACAAAGGCAGAGGAGCTTTGAAAGGAGAACAGTTGGCCAGCCATGAGGCAGATAGGAGTTGCAGAAACAACAAAGGCAGAGGAACATAAAACAAAGACCATCTCTTTTTTCTCTTGATTTCTTTTATTTATTATAATTTGAAAAAACTAAATATATAATTATCAACCTAATTTCAAAATAATTGTTCCAGAAAGCAATAAATGGTTGCCATTTCCACCCCCCGCAACAGAGCAC
This sequence comes from Shinisaurus crocodilurus, assembly GCA_021292165.1. Lineage (NCBI taxonomy): Eukaryota > Metazoa > Chordata > Lepidosauria > Squamata > Shinisauridae > Shinisaurus > Shinisaurus crocodilurus. The sequence goes on along the minus strand of CM037877.1, from coordinate 267,034,861 downwards.
AAAATACAATCATTTTTTTGTGCACCTTATCTCTTAATTTATTCATTCAAGCAATTTACAAAGCTTTAAATAAACATTGTGGAGGAAGGGGGGGCTGGCTGACCCGCCACCACCCCACCCTTGCCTGCCTCAAAGGAACCAAGACCCTCTGAGATCTCAAGGTACCAGATTGCCAAGCCTCAGCTCCTTGCAACCCTACTTGAATCTCTGTTCAGGGACTCGCCTTCAATTCTGTAACCTGGATTTAGATACTGAACTCACAGAGCACTACAAAACCCATTTGGGGTGAAACCAAGACAAGGTTTATTCTGGTAGCATCTTACAAGAAGATTAGGGAAATAAGAGAAGCACACAAAATAAAGAGACACTTTGGTACACAGTAAAGCTACAAAACAATAAAACCTGATTCCTTAATATCTCTCAGACACACACCTGTTACCTGAGGGTGTTCTCTTCAAGGGTTAGATCCAGCACAGCCTTGCCGCCCGGGGGGGGGGGGAACTATTTTATCTACCCGCAGGTCCGAGATAAATAGCCCTCCACAAGACCTGCCTTTCTAGAGCCCTCAAACCAGCCAATTTTTACCAGGGCTGCCTGGGGTTGATTCCTGAGGGGGCCCCCCCCTAAAGGCTTGGGCCCCTCGCTGGCGCGCTGCCATGCCGGGCACACTACCAAAAGGACTAAGACTAAGAACAAAGGCTACACGTGGGGAAATAGCTCTTCCCCCTCCCCTTTTCTGTAGCCTTCTTGCTTCAGCCAATCAATTTGAACTTCACCTGGCCAGGCAGGGGGAAAGGGAACTGTGAGTCATGGCTTGAACTATTTACATATGAACGCCCTAGTCGTCTAGGCGCCACCCATGTCATCCGAGGCCCTCGCCTCTGTGAGAGTTGGACTGACTCGGGTTCAAAAGCTCCCCTAGCCAATGACCCTCAGTCCCAGTCACGCAAGCGGAAGGAGGAGATAACAGCAGTTAATAAAGATTAAAGAGTTTATTTGTAAGACCCAATTACATGGGATTAAGGCAATCAATGCATCTCTACTCACTACATCATAGCAGACTCAAGTCCTATACCCCAGTGGTAAGGCTAGATGAAGTGAAGTCCAGATCAAGATACATGTCGTGCTGAGACGAACAAGCAGCAGAGAGAGATGAAGAGGAATGACGGAAGCAAGAGTAAGCTATCAGCAAGTGTGCCAGCTTATATACCCCAGACCCTGCACCTATAAATAGGACATTACTCACCCCAGTTGTAACCTATTCATCAACATGTTTACTGCTTCAAACCTGTTCAAGGCTGCTGAGTCACAGCACCTCGAGACCATGTCTCCTGACCAAAGACCTTCTGTACTTGAACTCAAGTAACACTCACCAGGTCAGGTGATAATCCCGATGTCAGGTGGTAATCTCGTTCTGCCTATGCAAAACCTAACATCCCCCTGCTTTTGCATTTGCGCAGAACGTGGTTATTTACCTCATACAACAGCAACAGCGTTGTTGACATCTGATGCTGTTCCTTCATCTATGGACTTTGATAAAAAAAACTTCTGCAGGAATTACTTTACCTGCCAGAAATTTGAACCACCATCAAATCACTTCTGATGTATCCCTCCTTATGACACAGTTTTATTTGCAAACCCAAAACGTTGTGTATTGCTATCTGCCTGCAGCATAGCAATCCTGCCTTGGTTTCCTGAAAAAACTGTAATAGGTTTTTCACATCAATCTCAGCATCATTTAAACATTTTTTTAACAATTTAAACTATTAAAACAAATGCATTCACTATTCAAGCTTTACAATAGCATAATAGCACAATACATAATACAATGCATTCAGTTCAATTTCAGTTGAACTCTAACTTTTAAATGATTGTTTCTACAAAATCAATCAAACAAAGTATGATTATAAAAATAACAAACTTCAGGTGTGTTCTTGTTGTTCTTACTATCACAACCACAACTGGCATTTCTGTGAATCTGTAAGCCACCTGTGCTCTGACTTGTAAATCTTAGTCTGAAGTGTGATGTTCCTTCCAGATAACACTCAACTCCTTTTCAGAGCTCTCCAAGCATGTCCTGTTGGTCTAACAGTCTGCCCATTACACTGACAGCAATACCTGGCCTTGTTGCTTGTACAGTAAAGCTCAACAGCCCAATGCTCCTGTGTAGCATTCAAACTGCTTTTCCATCAGCATGTGCTTGAAAATCCTCAATTATTTGGAGTCTCTCACTGAGTTAACTATCTCCAAATTCTCAATCACATCCATGATATTTCTCTGGTTTGTTGCAGTAAGTACTGCCCTCTTGGTTCTCCTTTCCCTCAACCTCTATTTACAAATAAACAGTTGATCCACCACCAAGCAGTTTCAATTCAATGAAATTCCAAACCCTGGATCAATTATATTATATTGCTTTTATCTGTCCAGAAAAAACAATAGATCTTCCAACTAAACAAAGTACATACAGTCTATGTCCCTGTTCCTCCTGTTCAACAAACAAACATTGATCTGCCTCTCTGTGCAAATCTCAATTCAGCAATGTTTGAGTTCAAAACAGAATTCCAGCCTCCAGCTGATTCTAGCTTTCCTACAGAAATTTCACACAGTTTTCCAAAGACGTCCTCTCATTTAAAATGCTTATGTTCCAATATTTCCACTTGTGAAATATTCTTACATCTTTACATTCTTAAACATCAGTCTAACTGTTTCCAAAGCAAATTGTTGTTGCACTCACTCATGATTTTCCAGCTCCTTTTAACTGAGCAAAAATCACAAGCAACCAATCTTGCTATTTTTCATGTAACCTTTTTCCAATCTGGTTAGTTTTCACCAAAAATCTATCTGGTAACAATGAGTTCCATGGACTGCTGTTTGTTTCCCTAGTTTCCATGTTTTGTTCTTTATCCAAAGAATTCAACTCAGCTTGCATAGCCTGAAGCTATGGTTCAGCTTCCTTAACAGACAATTTTTTTCACCTCTTTGAAATTTTGAGCTTCCAAATGGCTTTTCCTGCAAATTCATCCTGATATCTCACAGGTTGTTTGACTCACCTGTTCCTTACTTCATCAGTTATCAGGTTCCTGTTCCAATAAATTTGCACCAATGATGAACAATCATTTGTTTAGTCTCCACTAAACCAAATGTGTATCAGAGTTTGTCAAATTTACCTGACTGTCTTTTCAGCAAATGCTTTTCTATTCTGACTCTGAGCTTGATGCATCCCCTGCATTAACAGAATTAATTTTGAAAAATGATCTCACATTTTCATTTAGCATTATACTTAACACTTCTAGATAATCTCACTATCCAAGTGTTATTCATGTGAAACACAATATTCTCATTTCTAGAAAAATCTCATGTAAGCTCCCTTACAGATTTCTTCTAACTTTGAGGTGTATGTACCTACATATCAGATCTAAGATCCTGAAATGTTTTTCCAGAAGATTCTTCCTTCTACACTACTTTCCATAAGATGTACAGTTCATCACACAGAACTAAAACTTCTATCATGTACATAATCAAAACATTTAAGAGCTTCTACCCAAACCTCATTATCCAAATTAGTATCACCTCTTCTGAGTGTTTGTTTACTCTTCCACACAATCCATGTGTTCAATATCACATCCTGTTAGAAAGTCATTAAAACATGCACTGAATTGAACTTCCCCATATCTGAAAAGAAATAGGTAACATGGGTAATATGCTTGTTTCCCATCCAAGCACAAAACACCTTGACTCTGTTCAATACTCCAGCTTTCTATCTAACATGTACACAACCTGTACCTCGTGTATTGATCAATTAACATCATGAAATAACTTGCCTTTCCTCTAAAGACCATCAGAGTATCCACAAGATTACCAAGAACAAATTGAATGAAATGAACTGTTTTTTTAGCTTGCCTTCCAGTTTACCTGTTGAAGCTAGCATCCCTTGTTTATGTGCACAAAATTACCTTTCATGTGAAAATTACAGTTTCCAAATGCTTTCCCCACAACACAGTTTGCATTTTCTTTCACAGGCCTGTGAATCTAAATGATCAAACATTCATGTGATATGCATGCATGTACATGTCATACATATAAGCATTTAACCTTTTTATAGTTGCATCAGTACAACTTTCCATTTCTTTATTACACCATTATAGTATAAAAGAAATAATCCATCTCTTAGCTTTGCCATATAAACATACCTAATTATTCAGTATTTTACATTTTGCTACAGAAAATCCACAATATACTCAAGTCATATATACATTCAGTACATTCCCTGACATTTCAGAGAGCATATATTACACTTTCTTGATTCCAAGTTATCCAACTTTCAAGAAATACATTTCAAAAAAACATGACTGTTAAACTCTTGACCATTTGCATAGTCCTCTTCCTGTTTATTTATGTCCAACACAGAAAGCTTCGTTTAAACAATCCACTGTTTTCTGCTCACAACAAAATAATGTCCATTTTGTTATGTCCTGGGTTAAAACACAAAGGTTTTTCCCTTCAGCAGCACCCCTGCTGATTTCAAGCTCCTTCTTCTGTGATCCCACATGAAGAAAATGAAGAACAGCTTCACATTTTAAGCACAGCTTTCTCTGTTCAAAACTGCCGCGCTGTTCCCCTGCTGTTTTGATACAGCCTCCCGTGTAGTATCAAGTTTCCCAAGATACACACGTGACCTTGCTTTGCTGCGACATGACGCTCCAGACGCTTTACCCACGTCAGACGTAATCCACGCATTTGTAATCCAAGCCACTTATTGATACAATGCAAAAGATAGCTGATCCGCTGCTGTGTGAAGAAGCAAACTGTAAATGAAATATGATCCTCCTGCTTGTAGCCTTGACTCAATCAAATGAGTAGACACAAAGCCTCCTGAAGATTATTTCTTTGCCTTATACAGCTCCTTGACAATCACTCCAGCAAGCTGTGGAAAACGAATCCTTGTGTCCAGCGTTGTTCACTGTTCAGCCTAGTAGCTGCCCGAACCGGCACCCACGTTCACAGTCTGTAGCCTTGGATTTTGCCAAGCCTGGCACCTCCGTTTCAGCTGCTTCCAAAACGAAAAATCCTCCGTCTCTCTGTTTCTGCATTCTTCAGCTGCATTCCAAGCCGCTGTTATCAGCATCCAGCTCTAGCAACACTGCCTTCGCCTTTCCCGGTTATTTACAAACCGTTCTTACAAATAGTAAACAAATTTCTCTTAACTCTATAACTGCCGAATTTCTCCGAACTGCGTCTCTGTGGCTTATCTGCCCTTCAGAGATAACCATCAGATCGTTATCTGATCCTTATCTGGGCCCATAACCGATGTGAGAGTTGGACTGACTCGGGTTCAAAAGCTCCCCTAGCCAATGACCCTCAGTCCCAGTCACGCAAGCGGAAGGAGGAGATAACAGCAGTTAATAAAGATTAAAGAGTTTATTTGTAAGACCCAATTACATGGGATTAAGGCAATCAATGCATCTCTACTCACTACATCATAGCAGACTCAAGTCCTATACCCCAGTGGTAAGGCTAGATGAAGTGAAGTCCAGATCAAGATACATGTCGTGCTGAGACGAACAAGCAGCAGAGAGAGATGAAGAGGAATGACGGAAGCAAGAGTAAGCTATCAGCAAGTGTGCCAGCTTATATACCCCAGACCCTGCACCTATAAATAGGACATTACTCACCCCAGTTGTAACCTATTCATCAACATGTTTACTGCTTCAAACCTGTTCAAGGCTGCTGAGTCACAGCACCTCGAGACCATGTCTCCTGACCAAAGACCTTCTGTACTTGAACTCAAGTAACACTCACCAGGTCAGGTGATAATCCCGATGTCAGGTGGTAATCTCGTTCTGCCTATGCAAAACCTAACAGCCTCCTCCCAGCCCCCACCTGGTTCGCACATGAGGAGGCGTGTGTGTGTGTGTGTGTGTGTGTGTGTTCCTGCATGCCTGCATGCAGGAACCCCCAAAAGCTCCACAAACATTCTCTAGGTGTGGGAGTCCTGCAATTTTTCTAGTATCTAGACAGTACAATTCTGGCAGATATTATTAATAAATTAATAATCAAATCCTTAATAGTCTTTTCTGTAACTTCCAGCATATAATTTAGTAATATCAAATCCTATATTAATTGTATATATATATATATATATATATATATACGGTATATATATCATAGATTTCATAGATCATAGAGTTGGAAGGAGCCTACAAGGCTATCGAGTCCAACCCCCTGCTCAATGTAGGAAACTAGAGGAGGGGTCTCCCATCCAAATAATCACCAGGCCTGACCCTGCTTAGCTTTCCACGCTCAGACAAGCTGAGCCAGCGTAAGGCACAGTAGTTCTCATATATATATATATATATATATATATATAATATACACACACAACTGACACACACACTCCGCCCCGACCAGTGATTATTTATTTATTTATTTCATTTTTATACCGCCCAATAGCCGAAGCTCTCTGGGCGGTTTACAACAATTAACAAGACAGTCCCTGCCCGCAGGCTTACAATCTAAAAAGACACGACACACAAGGAAAAAGGAAGGGGGAGCGAAGAAGGGGGAATATTAATTAGTACTCCTTGCAGGGCTGGTGGAATGGTGATTCCCACCGCTACTGTCTCACAGTGCTTCATACCATATAAGAATCTTACTATTGGTGGTCAATAAGGCAGCATCCAAACCTGCAAAGTAAAGCATAACATTCTGGCTCTGTTGCAATTAAAAAACACCATATGTTTATGATACTAACATACATAAAGATGCCCCAGCAGCTCAGAAGCTAGGCCAGACACTGGTTGATAAAGTAACACCACATTTACAGAGTTTCAGATGAACTGATAACATTTTTTTTACCAATGTGCCACAAGGGACAAGCCAGAGAATCAGCTAAGAAAAACCAGACTCTACAAAAACCAGAAACTCCCCCAGCAGTCCTTGCTCACAAATCCAGATGTGTAAACTGTAGCATTTTTTGTTTTCAAAAAGATTTGACAATTGTTAGTTATGTACCAAAGAAATAACAGTGATTCTCCTTCTCCAGTGCATAAAGATGTAGCAATGCCAGACAATAAATTCAGTCCTGAGATCATTCAGTTAATTTAAGACTAAAGGTGGTGTAGACACCTGTGGCCAGAGGATCTCCATATACACTTCCATGTGCATTTATTTATTATTTATTTATGACATTTGAATGCTGCCCCATAACCAAAACTTCTGAGCAGTAAATACAAAAACAGTAGCCAGTGGTGTTTTTCAAATATAGTGGACATTGCCTGTTTAAATGTCTATATCAGTGATGGCGAACCCATGGCACGCGTGCCACAGCTGGCACGCAGGAACCTCTCTGTGGGCACTCGAGCCATTGGTCGCCAGATCGCGAAAAGATCGTCCCCTTCTGCATTCACCATTGGGTTTCCATAGTAACTCCTCTCCACTCATTCCTTGCTGGCCTCCACAGGCAGGCACACTCCAACATCTCCACCCCCAGAAGCGGACTGCACAGGCACCCAGCCCTCCTTCTAACTGAACAGACAGCTCAGAAGCACAGCGTGCGCATGCCTGAATCTTTGCATGCCCGGTGAAGAGCCATGCCCTGAGACAGAGCGGGGCGCGATTAGCTAGTTCCCCCCCCTCCTTCCTGCCAAATTTAAGGCACTTTGAAATAAATAAGTTGGTTTTGTGTTGCAGTTTGGGCACTCGGGCTCAAAAAGGTTCGCCATGACTGGTCTATATCATTTGGAAGCAGAACAACCAAGGATGGTACGAACATCCTAAAGATGTTACTTCCTAGTAAATGGATCTAGGGCTTCTCTACATTAGGCTTTTAACCAGCCACTTTACTGAATGGCTTCCAGATTTTCTATCTCTGCCTTTCTATATGTTCCATAACACAACCACAAGGTGGTGCTGTGGCACAGCAGAACTGCAAAAACACAGGACCATTTTGTAGCATTTCATAGAGTGCTAGCCCTTTAATAGCTCATATTCCTCTTTCTAAAAAAAGCTGGCTAGAAAACATGGGAGAGGCCGTGGAGGAGGATGACATCGCATAAAGCACCCACAAACCCCTGTGGGAGGGGGGAATAATGAGAGCACAACAAATGCCTTGTGTAGAGAAGCCCTCTCAGTGTTGATCAAACCCTGGGCTGAGTCTAGACCAGTGTTCTCCAACCTTGGGTCATCTGGGGACCCAAGGTTGGAGAACACTGGTCTAGACCACTGCAAGGTCCAGGGGCCACCAGCAGCTCCCAACCACCTCAAGTGTGGCTCTCCGCCTCTATCTCTCTCTTTGCAGTAGCTACTCTCAGCAGAGGCTCTCCAGCTTTGCCTTGTTGTTTACTTTAGTGGGGGGCTGGCTGCTGTGATTTGAGCTAGCAGAGGAGGCTTTTGGGGTGGGAAGCAAGAAGACCTGCTGCTCCTCAGCTGTAAAGTGGATGTGAGCAGAGGGGGGGGGACACAGGAACCATCAGCCAATTAGCCATGAAGCAGGAGGAGTCCAAGAGGCAAAAAGCAATGTGATTGGCTAGCTGCAGCGGTGCACTGGGCAGGCACTGGAAATGGAGTGGAAATTTGTGGGATATTTAAAGTAAGGTGACCATTTTTTTCAAATTTAAAACCAGGACATTTATTTATTTATTTAATTTCTATACTGCCCCACAGCCAAAGCTCCCTGGGCGGTACATAAAACAACAATAAAAACATACAAAATAGTCAAAAAGATTAAAAACCAAATTAAAACGCGCAGTTTAAAATACAATACAAAAGTTAATAAAACTAAGTCTACAGGTGACAATTCCCCCCCCCCGTGCTATTTTGAGCTCTTAACTATTGAATGCCTTGGCATAGAGGGAAGTCTTAACCTGGCGCCGAAAAGATAGTAAGGTTGGCGCCAGGCGGGTCTCAGTGGGGAGCTTATTCCATAATTGGGGGGCTACCACTGAGAAGGCCCTCCTCCTTGTTGCTACCAACCGAGCCTCTCTTGGGGGTGGCAGTTGGAGGAGGGCCCCAGATGTTGAGTGTAGTGTCCGGGTAGATTGCGGTTGGGAGAGATGAGACGTTCTGTCAGGTATTGTTGTCCTAAGCTGTGTAGGGTTTTATAGGTTAGAACCAGCACCTTGAATTCGGCTCGGAAGCATATTGGCAGCCAGTGCAAATGGGCCAGAACCGGTGTAATGTGCTCGGACCTTCCGGTCCCCGCAATAAGCCTGGCTGCCACATTTTGCACAAGCTGCAGCTTCCAAACAGTCTTCAAAGGCAGCCCCACGTAGAGTCCACTACAGTAGTCTAGTTTAGAGATCACCAGAGCATAGATTACTGAGACCAGGCTATCCCTGTCCAGATAGGGGCATAGCTGTGCCACCAGCCAGAGCTGGTAGAAGGCACTCCTTGCCAATGAGGCCACTTGAGCCTCAAGTGACAAAGATGGCTCCAGGAGCACCCCCAAGCTACGAACCTTCTCCTTCAAGGGGAGTGCAACCCCATCCAGAACAGGTTGAACACCCTCCATCTGGTCAAAGGAACCACCCACTAACAGCATCTCAGTCTTGTCTGGATTGAGCCTCAGTTTGTTAGCCCTCATCCAGTCCATTGTCGCAGCCAGGCACTGGTTCAGCACATCCACAGCCTCAGCTGCTGAAGATGAAAAGGAGAAATAGAGCTGTGTGTCATCAGCGTACTGATGGCAACGCACTCCAAAACTCTGGATGGCCCCACTCAGTGGTTTCATGTAGATGTTAAATAGCATGGGGGATAAGACCGACCCCTGAGGAACCTCGTACTGGAGAGTCCATGGGGCCGAGCAACATTCCCCAAGCACCACCCTCTGGAGCCATCCATCCAAGTAGGAGCGGAACCACTGCAATGCAGTGCCCCCCACCCCCAACTCAGACAGCCGCTCCAGAAGGATACCATGGTTGATGGTATCGAAAGCCGCCAAGAGATCCAGCAGTATCAACAGGGTCGCACTCCCCCTGTCTCTCTCCCGACATAGGTCATCATACAGGGCGACCAAAGCTGTTTCTGTGCCAAAACCAGGACTGAACCCTGACTGAAATGGATCCAGATAATCAGTCTCATCCAAGAGCGCCTGGAGCTGGTTGGCCACCACCCGTTCAAGGACCTTGCTCAGGAAAGGAACATTCACCACCGGCCTAACGTTGTTGAGATCTTCCGGGTCTAGAGAGGGTTTCTTCAGGAGTGGTCTCACCACCGCCTGTTTCAGGTGGCATGGGACCACTCCCTCTTGCAAGGAGGCATCGATCACCTCTCTGGCCCAGCCGGCCATTCCCTCCCTGCTAGTTTTTATAAGCCAAGAGAGGCAAGGATCCAGAACAGACGTGGTTGCACCTTGTCCAAGCACCTTGTCAACATCCTGGAGCTGTACCAACTGAAACTCATCCAAAATAACTAGACCAGGCTGTGCTCTGGGTACCTCTCCTGATTCTGCTATAACATTGGAGTCCAAGTCCCTGCGGATGCAAGAGATTTTTTTCTGGAAGTGCCTAGCGAATATATTGCAGCGGGCATCAGATGGGTCGATGATGTCCCTGGGGCCAGCGTACAACAGGCCCCGGGCGACCCTAAAGAGCTCCGCTGGGTGGCAAAGAGATGATTGGATAGAGGCAGTGAGGTGTTGTCTCTTTGCCACCCTCACTGCCTCTAGGTATACCTGGCTATAGGCATGTACCAGGGCTCGATTGCATCCACTAGGAGTTTTCTTCCACCTGCACTCAAGCTGTCTCCTGTTTTGCTTCATCACTCTCAGCTCTGGGGTATACCACAGAGTCGTACGAGCTCTACTACAGAGTGGGAGCTCAGGAGCGATCGTGTCAACCGCCCAGGTCATCTCTATTCCAGAGATCAACCAGGGATTTGACAGGACCGCCAGCCATATCAGCCGGAAACCCCCCAAGGGCCCTCCGGAAACCATCCGGATTCATCAGCCTCCGGGGACGAACCATCTTAATAGGTCCCCCACTCTTGCAGAGGGGGAAAGCTGTCGTTAGCCTAAATCTCAGCAGGTAGTGATCTGACCTTGACAAGGGGACCGATTCAAAGTCCCCCACCTTCAGATCATCATCTCCATGTCCGGCTGAAAAAACCAGGCAGAGGCAGCCAAACCCAAAATGTCTGAAAGGTTGCATTTTAGGAAAATGATTTCAAAAAATAAACTTGGATTGTTACTGAAACTAGGTCCAGACAGCACCTGCAGGTGGCATCAAGCAGGGATGTTGACGAGTCCTTGGTCTCGAGTCCTGAGTCGAGTCTCGAGTCCCATTAAAAATATTGGACTCGCGAGTCGAGTCCTGGAGTCCGAGTCCCCATCCCTGCATATCACGGCTGAATTTTGAGTCGATAAGTGAGGGCCAAACCAGATGTGATGTGGCAGGTGTGGATGCACAAAACTGCACACTTGTGCAACTGCCATAATTATGTCATATGTATGTTAATGGCTGTGTGTGTGTTTTAAGCTGTAGGGTCAGTTAAATGAGGCCACGGAGAAACATGCTTAAGGTGAACCTTGAGGTACTCAAAAGTGTGGAAGATTTTTTAAAAATCCAAAGGGAAACAAAAACCAATCCACTGGGAATTGAGCAGGCTCAGTGGCCTCCAGAAGCCATGTAATTTTGAGGGTTAGTTGGAAAATAAAAGTGGGAAACTGCAGAGGAGGGGGAGTGAATTGTCCTCCTTCAGTCCCTTAGAGCTTATAGTATCCGGGAGGAAGGCAGGGCTGGCTGGCAACCTGAAAAAGAAGACTCCTGGTAGGGTTTGAGGATATACTTCAACATTCTGTTGCAGAGCCCACTTGAAACACCCTGTTAATTTGGTTTAAATAATACTAACACCTGTGTGGAGCTTGAATCAGGTTCAACAGACAACATATGTACAACCACACACCCTCCAACATTTCACAGATGAAAATAGGGACACATGTGAATTTGTAAGAGGTATGGTTAAGCAACATGAAGGTGTGATCAACGGGGTGTGGCCAGGTAACATGGGGGCATGGCCAAGGCTATAGCCTGGGATGCTGTAACCATTTAAGGGCTCTGACCACTCTGAAGCCACCATCATCCAGACCCATGATGATGATGGTGGTGGTGGTGATTGCTGTTGTCATTATTATTATTATTGTACCATCAACGTGCATGGTGCTTTACTGAGTATAAGAGAACAGTTCCCTGCTCCAAAGAGCTTACAATCTAAAATGTACTATAGAGGCGACAACAAATGGTAGGAAGGGGTAAACTGGGGAGGAATATGCCATTATTTCAGTCAAACGTAACTTTCAGCCTACTTTCCCCACATTGTGCAGGAAACTCCTTGTTTTAAAGATCTCCCTCCCACTTTAAAAATGGATCCCTCCATGGTGGCTTTGTGGTTTGCCAAAGAAATAATATTTAACATTTAGATATCTGAGTGTGCAAAGTGGTTCACAGGCCCACCCTGCAAGCTCCTATTTTCTCCACTCAGAAAAAAACATATGGGCTCTATTGTACTTTATTAAAAAAAACAAGAACTGATTGAACAATAATGCCGAAATGGAATGATGTTTGTTGCAGCTATTTGAAGTAGAATCTAGTGTTTGCTGCCTTTTCAGACGCTAATTATTGTTTACCACACTGAACATTATTTTACTGGTCAAACCAGTAAAATACTGGCTGGTTGGCCACACTAGCCTAAACCAGAAGTAAAGTGACATATCACCAGGGATGTTGAAGAGTCCTTGGTCTTGAATCACGAGTCGAGTCACGAGTCTTTGGACCTGAGTCTCGAGTCCGAGTCCTTGGTCCAAAATGGTGACTCACAAGTCCCGAGTCACTCCCAAAGCTGACTCCACGAGTCCCTATTAAAATCAATGGGGTTTTTCCCCCAACTAAATAAGGCTACTTCAGATGTGCCTAGAATTTATTTAAGCCACACAAGTGTGCCTTTTTAGCTCAAAACTCTGCCACTGATTTTGAGAAGAACAGACCAGGCAGACAAACCCAAAATAACCATGCAGGCAGAGGAGGCAGGGAACCCCAAAGCAGGCAGGCAGGCAGAGGCCTTTGTCTTGGACAATTCAAACTGTGGAACTGGTTAAGAAGAGACCAGGCAGGCAGAGGAGGCGGGGTACCCGAAACAGGCAGGCAGAGGCAGAGGCAGAGGCAGAGGCAGTGGTGCTCTTAAAAAACGGGGGAGACCAGAAGCATCGTGTTTGCTGCCTTCCTCCCCAGAGTACTTTCCTCCTAGCTGAGCACAGCTTTGGTACTGGAGTTTTGCAAAGGGGGGTAAAGCACCACAGGAGGGGGAAACAACAAGAATGTAGCAAAGTAAATAGTGGGAGGTTCTGCCCTGCTCAGTGCTCACCTGCATGCCTGCTCTTAGAGGCATGCAGGTGAGCTCTTAGAGGCCCCCCCACACACACACCCTCTACTCCTCGCTTTCTGTGAGGTCAGTGTTTAAACTCTAGGTCTAGTCCAGTGTTCTCCAACCTTGGGTCCTCAGATGTTTTTGGCCTACAACTCCCAGCTACGCTGGCTGGGGCATGCTGGGAGTTGTAGGCCAAAAACATCTGGGGACCCAAGGTTGGAGAACACTGGTCTAGTCTGTATCCTGGCCCTTTCTCACCTAGACTACTGTAATCTTCTCCTCTCAGATCTGCCATTGTCTCATCTTGGTCTCCTCATGTCTCCTCCCCAGCACTCTGCTGCCAAAATCATGCGCTGCTCTCTCACTCGGATCACAGGACACCTCCTGAAATCCCCAGACTGGCTTCCTATCCACTTCCAGCTCCATGTCCTTACCTTCAAAGGCCTCCATGACCTTGCCCCCTCAGCCCAGGATCTTTGCTTCTCCAACTCCCCGCCCTCCACCATCTGAAGGTCTCCTCTCCTGCTCCCTCAAAAGACTCCTTTCTCCCTTGTTGCCATGTAGGCTTGGCACTGCCCCACAGAACACCTGTGTGATGCCACCTCTCTCTTCCTCTCCGTTCCTTCAGATCTCTCCTCAGAGCTCACCTTTTCCATGAAGGCTTTGGCACAATTCTTTAGTTCCCATATCCTACTGTAATCCAGCCTGTAACTCAACCTAAGCACACACAACTGTAACAATTGCATATTTCATCCCTGTTTACCCTGCCTCCTCTTCCTCTGTGGTTTCTCCTGTGTCGAATTTTAGATTGTAAACTCCTTGGGGCAGGGACCTGTCCTCTTGCCCTCTGTAAAGTGCCATGTACACTGATGGCACATCATCATCATTCATTCATTCATTCATAGATCTGCTGCTGTCATGCCTTGTTTGGCCCTAAGAGGCACAAGGAAATGTACAGGAATACGTGCAGACTGTAACCTTGCTGAATGTTTCTCCTACAAGCACTGTATGCAGTTCAAACCAAAACCCATGTAAAATAACCTAGAAGTCTAATATGGCCCAAGACTCCTGCGTGTGTGTGTGTGTGTGTGTGTGTGTATGAATTTCTCCCTTCCCTCTCCTTTGCAACCCCAGAATGAGAAATGCAGCAGGGTGGCGGCCAGGAGCAGGATCAAGGGGGGGGGGGCTGCGGAGGCAGTGTGCACTGAAGGGGAAGCGAGAGTTGCTGTAAAGGAGGTAGAGGGAACATCTGGTTCAATTTGGAGTGACTCTTGGTTCAGAGCCAAGAGGAACCATCGTCAGATGCTTTAGGAAGCGAGGGGGAGAGGAAAGATGAAGGCACGCCCCAGGGGATAGATAAAGCAGGCAGGAAGAGACTGCAGCAGGGGAACCTGGAGGGTGTGGGAGATCAAGGCTGAGGCGATCAGTTTAGAGCTGGCTCATCCATGGAGATGCCAAATGAGCAAGAAGAACTGGCAAAGGAAGTGTTCCTTCTCGGTCAATTGATGTATTTACTTATTACATTTCTATACCGCCTTTCTGCTAAGGCACCCAATAGCTTTATTTCAGCTCACTTTCAACCTCTGATTATAAACCATGTTTTTTAAAAAAATAAAAAAATAAATCACAGATGGAAGCAAGTGCAGGGGTTGTTACCCCAAGACAACAAACGGCATGACGAGAATGTAAGGGGCATTTAATCTGTGTTAAGTGTGGGCATGCATTCTGTAGAGTTGCCAACCAGCCTGAATTTTACTGGCTTGGTCATCCTCTGAACTGACTGGGCCAGGTGCCAGAACAGAAGGATGTGTGTTTGTTTGTGTGTGTGAGTGTGATGGTGTTCGGACTCTTCATTTTTATTTCTTCTACTTTGTATTCAATGTATTCTTTTAAACACAAAAGGGTTCTGCCTTTCAAAGGTGGGCGGTGGGGGCGATGGACCTGTGCACAGGGCAAAACTCTTTGTGCTTTTATTGATACAGGCCTGTGGCTTACGCTGGCTCAGCTTGTCTGAGCGTGGAAAGCTAAGCAGGGTCAAGCCTGGTTGTTACTTGGATGGGAGACCCCTCCTCTAGTTTCCTGCATTGAGCAGGGGGTTGGACTTGATAGCCTTGTAGGCTCCTTCCAACTCTATGACCTATGAAATCTATGAAATCTCTTTAACTATCTGCTTCCAGTCAGAAGGGGAGCATAGGCAACACCTGCATAGGGTACTTTGAATGGAGGTCCTTTCTTAGGAGAGAGAAAAAGGGTTTATTTGCCTTGGGATAATGGCATTCTGCAAATGCTCAGAGGCACTCTGCTTGAGGTGCCAGCATTTTTGAACACAGAAGTTGCCAACCCAGGCCCTCTGAGATGCACGGAGGGAATCATGCTTACCTTTCCACCTCTGGGTTGTTTTTTTTCCCCTTTGCACTAATTCAGTTTTTGTGCTGCATTCATCCTGAGTCATGTATGCATGGCATATATAATATAGGAAATATATGCTGTTTTCCTTCCATAATGGTGTACAAAGTTGCATTTTTATTTATTTAGGTAAGAGTTATTATTTACGTAGGATCTGGGGATGGTCTTCCATGCACTGAGCATATATCCAGACCTGCTTAGCTTCAGCAAGGTGGCTACATAACATGCCTTCAGAACATTCCCTGGGACCATAAAGTGGGAATGGGGTGCAGCGGGTAGCTGGCATTTTTATAGGCGTGGGTACAAAACCAACATTTTAGGCTGCAAAGGGCAAAAAGTGTTGTCCAATGTTAAGGACATACCTGTAATGAGAGTCCTGATGAAGCAGTCTAGCATCCTGTTTCCAAAGTGGCCAGACAGATGCTTTCAAGAAGCCCACAAGCAGGGCATAAAGGCAATATCCTTCCCATGCTGTTTTGCCCCCAGCAACTGGTATCCAGTGGCATACGGCATCTGAACTTGGAGACTCCACTTGGCTATCATGGCTAATATATTTTCTCATCCTTTAAAAAAAACCCATCTAAGCTAGGGGCCATCACCACATCTTGTGGAAGTGTATTCTGTACGTGAATTGCATTTTGTGTGATATAGTACTTCCCTTTGTCTGTTCTGACCCTATTGCCGATCAATGTAATTGAGTGACCCTGAGTTCTAGTTATTATGACAGAGGAAGAGAGGGGAAAAAAATCTATATTCTGTTTTGCTTTCCTGGCCTGTTTAACACACTTCATGGAAAACCAGCCCCAAAGTCCACTGGTCGGACTAAAGGCGGGTGGAATTAAGATATAGAATGTTAACGTATGTCAGGAATAAACGAGTGCCACAAAGGAGTATAATCTGTTTTTCTAATATGACCACAAGCAGAGTGTTAGTGGAATTAGGCCGACAGCTGCTACGTTATTTTTTCCTCTCTCTCTCTCTCTCTCTCTCTCTCTCTCTCCCCCCCCCCGCCACCCCTCCTCCCAAGCCCTCCACACGCCAGTAGGAAGAAAAAACAACTACCCAGCACCCACCACCATCCTATTTCTCTGCCTCCATTCTGCGGTTTTTCCGCAGGCACTGCTGCCGAGTTGGCAGTCCTTTGGCGTCACACCTTACTGCTTTTCAAGATTGCTCCGTAGAGAGCTGGGGAAAATGGCAATTTTGTGTTGACGCCGCTTGGCAGCGGGGGGAAGAGTGAAGAAAAAGTTGGAACCCGTGCCAAGGCTTCCCTGGGGAGAGATAGGAAAGATAGAGAGAGGCAGGCATAGGGAAAGTTCACACACACACACACACACACACACACACACAAACACACACACGAGACTCACATACATGAGATACGTTGACTAGCAATGCATATTCCAGCCTCATAGACCATGTTGAAATTGGCCAACTTCATTCTAAACATACAACCTATGTTTCAGTGGGAAGTTGGTGAGAGGGAAGGTGGTGACAGTGTGTTCCTTTCTGTGTGTTTGTGTATGTTGCTTAATTTTTTATTTTTTTTTATTTTGGATAGCAGTAGAATGCAGTATGCAAATGAGATTGTTATTACCGCAATGTTCATCAAGCTGAGCTGAGAAGACATTAATAGCCTGATGAATATGCATGTGAATTTGTTAATTAAGTTAATTATTCTGCTGAAAATGCATTCGTCTTCCAAGGACATTCTCCCAATGATTTCTACATGCTCCAGTCATTAGTCATGCTATATTTTATCAGTGAAATGAGTTTGCTTAAGTTGTAAAAAAAAAAAAATCTTTTAAAAAAGGAAACACAAAATAAACGGAGGAATTAAAAAGGGTGGGGGAATAAAAGATGAGGTATAAAAGAGAAAGAATTTAGGGTGACAAATACAAAACAAAAGTTTGAAGGACTCTGTAGTTTGCAAACAACAACGTGATATTCTTCCTTTTTTGTTGGAGGGGGCAGTGCGGGCGATCCACGCACACTCAATTTGCCTTTCCGTCTGTCTGTCTCTCTTCTTTAACTTCTGTCTTTTGTTTGATGAAAAAAAAAACTTTTTTTTTATTCTGGTGCCAAATTTCCAACACATTAATTAATTGTTGTAGCCAATTAACTGTAGTTGTGCAAATGAGTTTAGCACTAATTACCATGCAGTGCTTGTAATCACATAAAAACTTGCTGAGAGAGAGAGGGTGGGGAGAAGAAGAGAGGAAGGAAGGAAGAAAAGAAAAAAGAAAAGAAAGGGAGGGCGCAAAGGAAAGAATAACTGACAACACCAGTGCATTGATAACTTAAAGCAATGGTGCATGTGAGCACTTTGTAACACCTAAGTCCTGGTAGCCAGGATTCCAGAATCAAGAGGGCAGGAGTAATAAGGCAGGTATTGGTAGTGGTGCAGCCTAGCAGATGATCTGGGGGCGGAGCCCTGGAGAAACTGAGGGAGTGGCTTGAGAGCTCACATGGTAGAGTCTAAAAGTGGTTGTATTATCCCAGCCTTTTATGATGGCAGGTATACAAGCAATGCCTTGTCAAAAATGTTCACCCATGTATCCTGCTGTTGCACTTTAAAATAACCAGATATTTAAAGACTGATTCTGATTTTAAATTTCCTGTACATGAAACCATCTTTGTAGTTGTAGAAGACTGATACTCTCTTTGAGGATATATTTAGAATTAGAAAATCTGCATAAACAGATTTTTTTTAAATAAATAAATAAATAAATAAATCACCCAAGTCCTGCTTCAGCCTAGCAATTACAAGGCAGCCCAAGCAAAACTTAACAAAGCTCTCAGAAAGATCTTGATTGTGATTCTGTGATGGTATATAGAGGAAAACGCTTGCACAGACACCAAGAAGGAAGGCACAAGCCTATAAAGATCCCTGGAAGTCTCAGGGTGAGGGCTGAGAGTGGGGTCAGGATGGGACTACCAGCAAGGACCAAACCCAGACAAGAGTAGCTAAGGAAATTGTTTTTAAAAGACAGAGAGAAGCGCACGCTCTAATGCTCACATGTCTTGTTGAGTTCTGTAGGTAATGCTCCAGCCAATAGCTAAGCTGAGATTTTATTTCAGAGTCTAACCACCCATAAGGAGCTCAGGCCATGCAGTAGAATACATACTGTATCTGGACGCTGGGTCATTGCCTACAGGAGAGTGGGGCCTCCAAGAATACAGAAATTGGGCATCCCTTCAGTAGACAATAATCTTGAACAGAGATTTGTCAACCAATTAGAACCAACAACGTGCTACGGACTGGGCCAGATTTTAAGAAGTGATGTGAGCACTGGATGGGTGTCAGCAACAGGACCACAGGGAGAGCATCAGTGGAACTGACAGTGTGGTCAGTTGTGGGGAATCATCAGATGCATTTTGCACACAGGCAAAATCCCGTGTGTGTGTGTGTGTGTGTGTGTGTGTGTGTATGCCGGGGGTGCAGAATCTTAGGCCCAGGAGCCAAATACAACCCCCTCCGGCCCCACCGTTTTCCTCCAGCCACTGATCATTTGGTGGTTTCCTGGCTTTTGTGCAGTTCCTCCCCCTTCTAAAAGGCTCTTCTAAGGCTTAGTTACTGGCAGGAAGCGCTTTAAGCAAAAATGCGTTGCTATTTTTGGTGTTTGGGCCTTTTTGCTTTTGGCCCCGTCCACTACTGGAATGCAGCCCCCAAAAGCTTCTCCAAAATGGAATTTAGCCCTTGGACTGAAGAAAGAGGTGCTGCACCCCTGGTGTATGTGATGGGGTGACTAATATCTCCCCCTCGAGTAACCTCTCAGCCAGTGCCCCCACCCAGCTAGGATTAGGGTATGTTGTCTCCAGGTCAAAGGGCAAGTGTCCTAGGCCTGAATCTCAGCACCTTTTCAAATATAATATGAAATTCCACACTGATTTTAACATGGTATACTTGAGCCAATTCAGTGAGGTTTTTTTATTTTTAATACTTTATTTAAATAATTTTTAAAAGCCATTTCAACTGGGTTTGTACAAAGCAGGAAACCTCCAGGATGGGATACCTTGTCTGCTTGTGGCACACCATAAAGACTGTGTAAATCAGTCTTCCCAACCTGGTGCCCTCCGGATGTGTGGGACTACAACTCCCATAATTCACATATAGCATTGCCAATGCATCTGGAGGGCACCAGGTTGGGGTGTGTGTAAATAGTATGTGTGTGTTTGTATGCCATTTGTGCGAATGGTATAGATGGAAATCTGTGGATCTACTACACCTAAAACAAAAGGACATCAGCTCTGTTGGGCAGAAGTGCTGAAATAAGGAACGACTGCTGTATTCTGTTATGCCTAAATATTAAAATATAGAAGCCGGGGTGGGCAACTTGTGGCCCTCCAGATATTGTGGCAACTTGTGGCCCTCCAGAGGTCCAGCGCCCCACTCAGCAGAATGAGGAAGAGGGCCCCCAAATTAGCAGGGCTGACTTACTACGTTTGTTTCGAGGTAAGTGAAGTAATACCATTACCATCTCAAGAGTGGATCCCATAACACCATTAAGTCCAGTGTCTAAAGTGCACCACTGTGTTAGAATATGGTTTCCTTGAAATGTCAAAGCACAATGACATTCTGTTTGTAACTCACTCGATCTGTTCATCCATACTTTCTGCGTGCAGAGCTTTCTTGTGGAGAGAAAGCCTGAGCACACTGCTGAACCCTGACATGTTTTTCCCTTTTTCCGCTGTCGCCCCTCTGCAGGAGACACAATTCTGGGCAGACCAATTACACACAAGCCACATCTGCATACCTTCAATGGGGCACATTTACACTTCCCTCAAGGAAGCACATAACATTCCGGAGGTGGGGGGGCGCAGTCTCAAAAAGCTGCAAAGTACCCCAAAGTACCCAGGAGATGCCAGCACCCGAAAGGCGCCACCATTCCGCGGGGCGGGACCAACCCACCTGATCATCAAGGGTGGGAAGTGGGCGAGGGAGGGTAGAAAAGATACGTGCCAAAGGACAAAGGGTTGTTGGGAACACGGTGCAGGCTCGCACGAGTCAGGTCGCTAGCTCCGGCTAGGGCCAAGCAACTTCCAACCCCGGGCAGGGCGCCTGGCGATCGTCAAAGCAAACCACTACGCTAGAATCCAGAGTCAGAGTCTCTGGTGTCAGGTAATATTCTGCATTGGAGCAAAGCCTACCTAGAAAGCAAATTGAATACTTCCGTTTCCCTATCTGTAGTGACTGCCATGTTTATACTGTGAAATTCCTGTAGTCTGTTAGTTCCGCTCCATTAAACTCTTTTGAAACTGACTAGCTTGTGGCTTCCCTGTGTTTCTGAGGGGATTCCTGGTCAATTTCACTGGCAGCTGAAAGTAAAGGTTTTGACAGCTGCGTACAGGGCACGACTTTGGTGCCGGTAACCCTTAAGGTGCCGAACCCGTGCAACGGACCAGGTTCGGTCTGCCACATTTCTATTCTTTATTTAAAGAAGTAAATAAAGAAGCTGTGGCACCCCAGTTGTGGAATAAACTTCCCAGAGAGGCTCGCCTGGCACCTACGTTGTGCTGCTTCCAGTGCCAGGTGAAGACCTTCTTATTTTCCCAGGAATTTTAGTCTTTTAGTCTCTGTTGTGTACAATACAACAGCACAGTCTTTTACTGAATTTTAAATCTCTGTACTGCGGCTAGGTTTTATTTCAGCTTTTACTCTTATTTTATACTGTAGTTTTAATTTTTTTAAAAAATCTATACTGTATTTTTTGTTGTATTTTGCGGTTTTTAATTGTTGTGGACTGCCCAGAGAGCTTCAACTTTTGGGTGGTATAGAAATGTAAGAAAGAAAGAAAGAAAGAAGTAGACTGCACTTTCCCCTTATTAAGTTATCAAGTTGGCTGGCATTCTGTAATCAGGATGCAACCTATTCGATCATAGGATGCAAGGGGGCAACCTATGATCGAAGCAGTTATTTCAGTAACCTGGAAGCATCAAAATTAACACTATGTTCATTGCTTTTAGGATGGCAGTGTGGATTGCTGTCGTGCAAGAGGCGAGGCATTTGGGGAGCATACTTTGTAACATAACTTCCTCCCTCCCTTGGTGACAGAACCGCTCTCCTCCCTTGTGTGACGAGGCTTGACTTTGCACAAGTGCATTTCCGCTGGACTTCCATGCTGAATTTCTAAACACAAGAGGTGCTAAACACAAGAGGTGCACGGAAGCCTTTCCCCCTAGATCCCTGAATCACAGGACGCTGCCTAAATATTAATGACGCTGCCTTCTACGAAGTCAGACTGCTGTTTCATCTAGCTCAGCACTATCCCCTCTAAAAGGCAATGGCTCCTCACAGTCTCGGGCAGAGGGTTTGTTCTCACAGCCCTGCTACTTTAGATCTGTTAACTAGACAACATGTCAGGGATTGAACCTGGGATTTTCTGCATCTAAAGCACCTGTTATACCATTGAATGGTAGCTTCTCCTCCTCTCCCTGCAAATTATTATCCCCATGTTGCAGATGAGAGGACTATGCCTGAGAAAGAGTGGCGGCTTGTCCAAGGCTGAAGAATGAACTTCGGAACTCTCTGCTCATTCTTTGCAGTTCTCTAAGAGATGAGGATAAAGGCACTCTGTGTATGCTTACAGGCACCAGGCCTATATGATCATCTGGGAGCAATGGCGTTAAAAACAGATTCTGAGGTCGAGCACTAGGGAGCCCTGGCACAACACATATTACACCCTGGTTGGCTGCCTCTCTGCCACCTGAGGTGGAAGGAGTTAAAACACATGGTGTGGGCATACCATAAATTTCCTTGTGCAGAATGCAGAGGGAACTGAGTTAGGGGAATCGGGGCGGGGGGGCGGGGAGAAGGCTGGGAAAACGCCAGTAGCTTGTCTCTAGGTAACAATAAAGACTACAACCAAGGAGCATCTGCTTCCCTTACTCCTGCTGCATCACAATGTTGGAATAACGCTAATAAATTGGCAGGCACAAACGCGCACATGCACACGGACGTGGACGGCCAGGCCAGGCTGAACCGACCCCCACATCCAGGCAGTTCCCACTTTTACTTAGGGCAAAGAAGAGAGAGGGAAAGGGGGATAGTCAATCGCCAGGGATTGACAAACTATGGCTTGGCCCACACACATCACACCAAGTCACTGAAGCAGATTGCTACAGACAGTGTTGTGGGAAATTAGAAGGGTGGCTAGACCCAGCCCTCAGCGCTGCGTGGAGCTCTGCCACCACAGCCAGATAACAACCCCTCCCACCCACGCCGGCCCACTGATAGAGGAGGGAACCTGCTAGAGGAGGACATTTTGCCCAGGGAACTGGTGCTGTCCATATAGTAGCTCGGGGAGAAATGCTACAGGAGGAGCCACTTCGTGACCTGCAGCAGGGGTGGACTCTGTTTGTTCACAGTCCATTCCCATGAAGAAGGTTAGATCGGTGGACCTGTGGAGCAGGGCCTTCTCAGAGGTGGCTCCAGCACTCTGGAGCCAGTTGCCTGTGGAGACCCATCTCAGCCTGACACTGCAGTTGTTTATTTAAGAAAAAAATATTTATTTCGTGTGGGCGCAGCCAGGGAACAGCGAACCTCAGGCCGCAGGTGGGGAAAGCATGATGGCTAAACATGACATGTGGTTAACCCCAGGATCTCTCTGGCCTTGTGTACATTTGTATTGTGCTAACCCTGAGCAGCGTTTGTCCGTTTTGGACATCTCGAGCTGTGAAAATGCAGCATAGTCACTGAATGGAAAAATATATAAGACCCTGAGGAATTGAGGATCAGTAGAAGACTGAAGAATCTCTGGGTATTTATTTGGCCTAATGGTAGCACCAGCCCTGGGCACAGCCCAGTCAAGATGAGCAGGAGCCTCCGAACTCAGAGGCTCCTGCTCACCCAGTGCAGAGTGGGAGCAGTGGCAGAGGCCATCTTTGCCTCCCCACTCCTCCCGCTCTGCATTTTTGCTAGATGGCCCTCTAGCAAGGCCGCTTCAGAGGGGGAAGGAAGGAAGGAAGCTGGAGTGGCTACAGGATACCTTGCATCCTGGCCTCCCCAGTCCCCTCCCCATCCCTGAAACATCCCCTTTGACCCCCTCTCTGAGGTTGCTTTCCTGACCTCAGAGAGCCGCTGGGGCCGTTCTTTCCACGCCGGCTGCGAGGGGGCAGGGCAGGGGTGGGGTGGGGTTTGGAGCTCTGATTCCCAGCTCCGAGGTTGGCGCGCTGTCTCCGACCTTGGGGTTGGGGATCCAAACTATCCCATGCCGCCCACCGCCCGCGCCCCCAGATCGTTCCCTTAATTTGTATTATTACTTACTGTTTATCACAGGGGTGCAGAACCTCTTTCAGCGCAAGGGCCAGATCACATTTCAGAGAAGCTCTTGGGGGACTGCATTCCAGCAGTGGGCAAGGCAGAAGGCAAAACTGGTGGAGCCAAAAATACCAGGATATGTTAGCTTAAAGCTCTTGCTGCCCTTAACTAAATGCCTTAGGAGAGGCATTTCAACCTTTTAGCATGGGGGGGGGGGACTGCACAAAAGCTGGGAAGTCACCAAATGATCATCGGTGGCTGGGGGGAAATGGTTGGGGCATCTGAGGAACCGGGGATGGGGGATGGAACCCCGGGTGGGCTGGATTTGGCCCCCAGGCCAGGCCAGGCCCTGATAGGCTGTGCTTTTGGTTTATCATAAGCTGCGTTGGATCTCTGTGAGAAAAGAGGTGTTAAAATGCTCTAAATAAAATAAATAAAATGTAAAACCTTCCTATGTAGGAGGTGTTTTAATTAGCGCCCCCCCCCCAATTAAATACGTTTTAGGCTGCAATCCTATACCAACTTACCCATGAGCAAGCCCCATTTATTTAAGTGATTTACTTCTGAGTAGACAAATGATTGTACTCTCGGTTAACTGTGTCAATTAAATTTGCATAAAATAGCTTCTGGAAAAAAAAGTAGCATTTGTTTTTAGACAATGCACGTGTGTATTCCTGAGAAAGAGGGGTGGCTTTTCTAAAACAATGCATGCACTTGTATTAAAGAAAATAGGTAACAATTCTTTTAAAATCTGCCTGAGTAATTGGGGACACCTTTTCATCGGTCAAAGGGTTTTTAATCAATTAATCTAACTGTTTAATCAGCTAAAGCACTGCAGTTACTCAGATTGTTCTAGAAGGGGTTCCCCCTAAAGGATCAGGTTTGTAGTTTGGAGGTGCTCTTAGATCCAGAATTGTCATTGGAGGTACGTACAGGTGGCCTCGGGGGCACAGAGCATCTTTTATCAAGTTAGGCTGGTATACCAACTATTATTTATTTATTTATTATTTACAGCATTCGTATACCACTCCATATCTAGACACATTCTGGAGCGGTGAAAATAAAAAGATAAAACAGATAAAAGAATAAAAGCAATGTATTAAAAACAGGATAACATTAAAACCGTGGCTGGTCAGCAAGGAAGGCTTCCTGGAACAAAGACATCTTCAGGAGACGTCGAAAGCGACACAGTGTCGGAGCCTGCCTGACCGCCAGAGGCAGGGAGTTCCATAGAAAGGGGGCTACCACACTGAAGGCTCTTCTCCTGGTGGACTCCAGTTGGGCTATAGGTGGAACCACCAGGAGAATGGCCTCCGATGACCTCAGTGACTGGGCAGGTTGGTAAGAGAGAAGGCGCTCTCTCAGGTACCCTGGTCCCAAGTTATTTAGGGCTTTATACACTAGTACCAGAACTTTAAACCTGGCCTGGTAGCGAATAGGTAGCCAGTGCAGTTTCTTCAGCAAAGGAGTTGCATGCTGAAAAGGGGCAGCTCCTGACAACAGCCGAGCTGCTGCATTCTGCACTAGCTCCAGCTTGCTGGAGCAGCCTTAAGGGCAGCCCCACATAGAGTACATTGCAGTAATCCAGTCCTCTTGAGGAGACTAGCACCTGTATCACTGTGGCCAAACTATGATCCTATCTGGACAGAGATAGCCTAGTTACAGTTATCCATGTTTTTGTAAACTCTAGTCCAGATTACTGCAATGCATTATACGTGGGGCTGCCTTTGAAAATGGTCCGGAAACTTCCAACTGGTCCAAAATAGGGCAGCGAGATTGTTAATGTGATCATATTATGCCAGTACTATTCCATCTGTGCTGGCTGCCAGTCAATTTCCAGGCCCAATTCAAAGTGCTGGTAATAACATTCAAAGCTTTAAATGGTTCGGGGCAGGTTACCTGAAGCATCGTCTCCTTCCATATATACCTGCTCGGAGCCTAAGTTCATCTTCAGTGCTCCTTCTCTGGGAGCTCCCACCATATGAAGTGAAGTGGGCGGCTACTAAGTAGAGGGCCTTTTCTACTGTGGCACCCCGGTTGCGGAATAAGCTCCCCAGAGACGCTTGCCTGGAACCTACGGTACTTTGTGGTCTTTTCAGTGCCAGGTGAAGACCACCTTATTTTCCCAGGCATTTTAGTTTTTACAATTGCTGTTTTTAAATATGGTACTGTACTTTTAAATCTTTGCACTGCTGCTAGGTTTTATTCCTGTTTTTATTTTTCAGTTTGGATTCACATTGTAGTAGTTTTAAACTTTTATACGGTGTTTTATCATGTTGTATTTTATGGTTTTAATTGTTGTGAACTGCCCAGAGAGCTTCGACTATTAGGTGGTATAGAAGTGTAATAAATAAATAAATACATGTGTTTCAAAATGGCTTTATTGTGGTGGTCTAGTAATTTGTAAGCCACCTATTGTGTTTAAGTATAGGTGGAATATATCTCAAAGTAAATACAGTAATACCTTGTATTGCAAGCATAATTCGTTCCGGAACCGTGCTTGTAATCCAAAACACTCTTATATCAAAGCGAGTCTCTGGCGGGTGTGAGCGGGGCCGATTTTGGCCCACTACGCCCACTCAAGGTGAGCGGTTACATCCCTACGTTGTCTTGCAAGACGTCGCTTGTTTATCAAGTCAAAATTTATTTTAAAAATTTGCTTGTCTTGCAAAACGCTCTCAAACCACGTTACTTGTAATCCAAGGTATTACTGTACACATATATTGTTGTATGCCCAGATGATGGTTATATGCGTATGTTCATCTATCTATTCCAGTGTTCTCCAACTTTGGGTCCCCAGATGTTTTTGGCCTACAACTCCCAGCATGCCCCAGCCAGCATAGCTGGCTGGGGCATGCTGGGAGTTGTAGGTCAAAAACATCTGGGGACCCAAGGTTGGACAACACTGATCTATTCATTCCAGTGCTGCCTCCATATTGAGATTCATAGATCATAGAGTTGGAAGGGGCCTACAAGGCCATCGAGTCCAACCTCCTGCTCAATGCAGGAAACTAGAGGAGGGGGTCTCCTATCCAAGTAATAACCAGGCCTGACCCTGCTTAGCTTTCCACGCTCAGACAAGCTGAGCCAGCGTGAGCCACAGGCGTTTTCTCTCCACTCCCACCGAAGACATTGGCAACAACGGGAGTACCAAGCCAGCGCAGCAGAGGGGCATTCTGGGAGTTGTAGGCCAAAAACATAGAATCATAGAATCATAGGTAGAGTTGGAAGGGGCCTACCAGGCCATCGAGTCCAACCCCCTGCTCAGTGCAGGAATCCAGGTCCAAGCATCCCTGACAGATGGCTGTCCAGCCGCACCTTGAATGCCTCCAGAGTGGGAGAGCCCACCACCTCCCTAGGTAGTTAGTTCCATTGTCTTGTTGCTCTGACAGTCAGGAAATTTTTCCTGATGTTTAGGTGGAATCTGGGTTCCTGTCACTTGAGCCCATTATTCCGTGTCCTGCAAACTGGGATGATCGAGAAGAGATCCTGGCCCTCCTCTGTGTGACAACCCTTCAAGTACTTGAAGAGTGCTATCATATCTCCCCTCAGTCTCCTCTTTTGAAGGCTAAACATGCCCAGTTCTTTCAGACTCTCTTCATAGGGCCTTGTTTCCAGTCCCTTTATCATCCTTGTTGCCCTCCTCTGAACACTCAGTCTCCGGTTTGTCTACGTCCAGGGGAACCAAGGTTGGAGAAACCTGATATAGACTGTGGGTTCCTTGAGAGCAGGGAGGGACCTGTCATTTTTGTTTGTGAAACTCTGTAAAGTGCCATGTATGCTGACGGCGGTGTGAAAATGAAGAAACACTAAGTGAAAATGAAGAAATACTAAGAAAACCGTGGTCAAAATGTCACGGTATTTTTTTAAACAGTACACACTACATACAATGGCCTTTTTACTGGGCAGAATGGGAAAAGGCAGCAGTGGGGAGCGGCCAGTGTCACCACAAGGAAAAGCTAAGTTTGGGAGAGAAATAGTCCAGACCATAATAGATGGATAGGAGACGAACAAATAAGTATTCAGTGGGGATCACTACTGGTGTGCCAATATCTTCCTAACAGAGGACTTCCATCTCTCTCTCTCTCTCTCTCTCTCTCTCTCTCTCTCTCTCTCTCTCATACACTACACACACACACACACTGCAGGTCATGGATGGATGGCAGCTGTCCTTCCCTGTGGCAGCCTCCCTGCCAGCTGTCACTGTTTGACCCAGATAGTCTGGGTTTATCCCAGGCTTTCTGGTATCTATCTATCTAAATGTCTCGATATGTGTGTCTCTATCTACCTATCTCTCTATCATGATGATAGATGATGGATTGAGAGAGAGAGAGAGAGAGAGAGAGAGGAGACACAAATACACATGGACTCCGCCATCTCTCTAGATTCCGTTTTTAACATTCCTCTGTTCCACACAACCCCAACAGCACTTTTGGCCTCACCTTCCCACTCTGTCTTCTCTTCTGCCTCTGGGGTTTCGCTCCTCGTGCCTGAAACGGCCTCCCGCTCTCCGTCTGCTTCCATTTGCTCCAAATTCCTCTTCCAGATCTACCTTTTGCAGTGAAGTCACCAGGGATGGACCACTGCTCTGCTTACGGATCAGCAGCACACACTTGCCCGCCGCCGCACCTTCCTGCCCCTGCCTCTTGCAGCTGGCAAACCACAAGTGTTTTCATGTGCCTTCAGATCACAAATCTTTTCCCTTTTAAAAAATGCATTCAAGGCTTTCTTTTCGTCTTGTGGCTTCATTCGTATGATTCAGAGGATCATCAAAGGACCAAAGCTAAGGACCTTTCCCAGAGAAAAGAAACAGCTTTCTAGCTCGGGGGTACCGACTGATTTGCCTGTGGCAGTCTTCTTGGGGCTCACTGCTCTCTTCCACTGCAGTTGATCATGGGATCAGGAGAGGGCGAAGAGTGGTCATGTCCGGCCCTCTGGTGGAACAAGACCACCAGTGGCGCTCCCCCCACCCCGCTCCAGCTATGTAACTTGGTTGTGGTAGGCGAGTCCTGGCTAACACTAAATGGCTGTTTGCACCACGTGGCACCCTGCCGCGTGGGTTATTTATTTAACCCACGGTCAGGCTGTGCTGCCTGCGGGATGTGTTTGTGTCAGCCATTTTGAATATGCAGCCCCTTCTTGGGGGCTATTGAACAGGAAACCAGGAACGTAACAAAATTCTCCTCGCATCCAGGCCAGAGTGACACGAAGCAGGGGCTACTGGGTTACCGGTTGTTGTTTTTTTACTCCTGGGAGTGGGGAAGGTGCTTGTGGGATTTTCTCTACCTCAGGTGCCTCAATATCTTGGCTGGCCTTGGGTACCGTACACCTTGATGGGTGGGTGCCTCAGCAGAGGCATTCGCTGCTCCACCTCAGGCCGCAACATGCCTCGGACTGGCCCTGCTTGCATGTAAAGTTGGCAACATCCCCCCCCCCCCAGTCCTCGCTGCCTTGAACAGCAGCTGGATCTGCAGACATGACATGAGTCGTAGGCGACAGCATTTCTCTTCAGGACTGGCACCGAGGTTCGGCACGGTTGGGCAGCTGCCAAGGGCCCACACCCCAGCAGGAGGGGCCCCTTGGCAAGACCACCCTGGACTCGCTCCTCCTCTTCACCACTGCCACCCGCCTCTCACTGATGATATGTTGACCAGGCTGAAGGAATACAGCAGATCATGGAGCTTTATACTAGGCCAGTGTTCTCCCACCTTGGGTCCCCAGATGTTTTTGGCCTACAACTCCCAGCACACCCCAGCCAGCTACGCTGGCTGGGGCGTGCTGGGAGTTGTAGGCCAAAAACATCTGGGGACCCAAGGTGGGAGAACCCTGCCCTATACTATGGTAAGCATCATGTCTGCCGAGAAAATGGATGATAAAAGCACAGGAACAGTTCCGGCCTTTCCCACCAGTTAGTCGTGGAGAAGGCATCTGACCGTGCATGGCAGCACGTTACTCCTCGAAAAAGGACCATCTGGCACGTAGCCGCCCAGTGCTGGGGTGAAAAAAAATAACGTCCAGGGGTAGCAGCGGCGGCAGCAACGCCCTCCCCTCGATGCCACCGTCTCCAGGCCAAAGGATACAGTCCGGAGGCCTTCTTCGGGCCTGGCATCTGGCACAGCGAAAATCCTCGCCCGGGCAAGCGCATTCCAATGCAGGGAAGAGGCTGCGCGCCACCGGCCACCACGAGTGAGGCGAAAACCTCCCTGGAAGTGCAACGCAGCCACACTCTCCCCGCAGTCCTCCAATGACTCTAAATATTCATGAGTGGCCTACATTAAGAACCACAAGCACCTGACTCTCCCCGCGCTCCGGCTCCCGCCCGTCTCTCCTTCTGCAGGGCAGCTGCCCTCACGCATCACCGCAGAGACCATCTTCTTCACCAGCAGGAACCTACCCCCCCTCCCATCCCTTCCCTTCCTCCCCCCCCCGCCACCGCCAACTGGGGACTCGCCAGAAGGCAAAGGGGGGCTGGTACAGCTGAGCAGGAGGAGAACGGCACCAGCTGTGCATTCATTTCCAGAGGTTTTTCTTCCAGCCTGGCCTTGCTTTTCCTTACTTCCTTTCTTAAGAGGCAGCGGTGGCAGCAAAGACCAGCAGAAGAATTTATGAATTAAAAATAGGGGGGGGGGCAGGGCGGGGGGGGCAGAGTAGGTCATGTACCCGTGTGTCTTAATTAGACCCCTTTGAAGAACAGCCATTTGATTGTCCCACAAAGTAAGAACAAGAGAAGCCAAGCAAGTGGGTCTTTAGCTGGGCTGCTGGCATGAGATCTCCACCCCAAATGGGAACAGGGTTGCCAACGGACCGGGGGGGGGGGGGATGGTCTGGGCAGTTTTGTTTTGTTTTTGCTTGTAGGCCAGCTGCTAAAAGAGCAAGGGACAAGGCTGGTTATCCCCAGCCCAGCTCACTTCTGCTGTGTGTGTGTGTGTTTTTTAAAGCTATACACCAAGTTAGGTGAATAGACATCTTTTGTGTTGGGCTCCGTTCCAGAACTGCCAGAAACCATGGGGGGCGGCACCTCCTAGGCCCACCCTCCCTACCAGACCCATCCTGGACTCCGGCCCTCAGAGAGCTTCCCCAGGAATCAGAACTTGTATTTCAAGACAGCTGGCAACCTAGGGATGAATAGCTATGAGCAGAATAGGGCTGAGGAGGTTTGTATCTTCATGTTGCATTGAGTTCATTCATAGATTTCATAATAGAGTTGGAAGGAGCCTACAAGGCCATCGAGTCCAACCCCCTGCTCAATGCAGGAAACTAGAGGAGGGGTCTCCCATCCAAGTAATAACCAGGCTTGACCCTGCTTAGCTTTCCACACTCAGACAAGCTGAGCCAGCATAAACCACACCTTGGGTCCCCAGATGTTTTTGGCCTACAACTCCCAGCATTCAAATTCAAACCCCTTTCAACCCTGTTTAATCATGATTCCCAGCTGGGGAAATATGAGGCCTGTGAAGAGGCCTGTGAAGAAGCCTGGGCATCACTGATTCAATTCTCAGCAACCTCACAAAAGGGATGATTCTGGGGGATGCCTGAGAGGAGTCAGGGCAGCTAAACCGGTTTCACACTGGTTTGCATTTTTATGTAAGTGCAGAGGACTAGTAATGTAGTCTCATCTTGGCAGCAGGGTGCAGCAAAAAAGTCAGCGCACACAATTAAGCCGGGGGGAGCCAGGCTTCCTCTTAAAGCAAATTCCATTAAGTTATTGGTGACAGAAAATAATGGTGGCTACTGCCTATGATGTACATAGCCTTTGCAATAAGTTGATTGCTTTCCAATCTTCAGCTTGTTTGTCTTCGCGGATAATCACAAATACTCCCATTTTACTGGGGGTAGGATAGGCTGAGAGTCTTGTCCATGGCTGGCCCATTGAGTTTACAGCTAAGGAATGTGGTGAACTTAACCCGGACTTGACCACTTCTTGCAATACCTTGCTTGTGAAGCATATGAAAAAAGCATCTCTTAAGTCTGTGCAGAGTGCATGTCCCTCACCAATGTATAATATTCACCATCCAGGACTGGGGGACAAGAGCAACAAAGAATGGACTGGTTTCAAGGTAGGTTTTAGTCCTGACACTCCACATTTTAGAAATTTATTTATTTATTATATTTATACCCCACCTTTTTTCCTGCAAGGAACCCAAGGTGGCTTACATAATCCTTCTCCTCCTCTCCATTTTATCCTCACAACAACCCTGTGAGGTAGGTTAGGCTGAGAGTCAGTGACTGGCCCAAAGTCACCCAGTGAGTTTCGTGGCAGAGCGGGGACTAGAACCTGGATCTCCCGAGTCCCAGTCCAACACTCTCACCACAATGAAGCACTAATTTGAATTTATTTATTTATTTATTTATTTATTATTTACATTTATTAATCGCCCATCTGGCCGGCAACCGGCCACCCTGGGCGATGTACATAGAATAAAAACAATAAAATACATTTAAAACAGTATAAAAAATTTAAAATCTTAACCCACCCCATATTCCCGCCTGAACAGCCAGGTTTTTAATGAGCGGCGGAAGCTCAGCAGAGAGGGGGCATGGCGGAGGTCACTCGGGAGAGAGTTCCACAGTACGGGGGCCGCCACAGAAAAGGCCCTCTTCCTTGTCCCCACCAGTCTAGCTGCTCTGGCTGAAGGGACAAGGAGAAGGCCGTCCATGGCAGATCTTGTTGAGCGGCCCACTTGGTGTTGCTGGAGATGCTCCTTGAGATAAACTGGCCCGGAGCCGTATAGGGTTTTAAAGGTCAAAACCAACACCTTGAATTCGGCTCGGCAAGCAACTGGTAGCCAGTGCAGCTCCTTCAGCACTGGTGTGATGTGGTCCCGCCGGCGGCTGCCTTTAACCAGGCGAGCCACCGCGTTCTGTACCAGCTGTAGCTTCCGAACCGTCTTCAAGGGTAACCCCACGTAGAGCGCATTACAGTAGTTAGGCGAGAGGAGACCAAGACATGAACCACTGAATTCTGACATTTCGGAACGGAACAGAACCATGTTGTTCTTGCTAGCCAAATTGCAAAGTACTTAGGATGGGGGTACGGGAGAAAATGGGTTGTGCACCCTAAAATACACACACTGGCTTTCAGATAAATATCAGGCTTTGATGTTTAATTCAACCCTAACTATCACATTGTCAACAGAACCAAGTCCTGGAGCGTATGTCTTCATCCCCGAACCCTATTTTCAATGCCAGAGTTTAAAGTTTGGACTTCAGAAGCAGGAATGCTGCTGCAAGAGGAGTGGGGTGCTGTCTCCCATGTTTCAGGCAACGTGATTATTCTGCGGGAGCCACTATACGAGGGCTGGGTTTGTTTGTTTTTCCTGTCTAGGGCTTCATTCCCTTGGGAGTAATATATGGGGAGACAGGTGGCGGGTTGGGCCAGGTCCAAACCTTCTCTTTCTGCCACCCGCTTCTCTCTTCCTCTTCTTTCCTGCCAAGTGAGCTGCTTGAGAGGCAGATCGCTCTTGCCAGAGGTCTGAACTGATCACTTACAGAGGACTTAGACGGAGCAAGGGTAGGCAACCTTTTTTGGCTCCTGCACACATTTGGCAATTTGCGAAACTGTCCTTGGCACCACCACAAAGCGGGCCACGCTGCAGAGGAAAGCATCAGTCTGCCATCTTCATTTACTAAGAATGTCTCTGAGCCCCACATGTGGCCCAGAGGCATTCATGGGAAAAGAAGGTGAGAAGAGCTAGGGGCCCTCTCTTTGCTTTGAAATTTTGTTATTTAAAAAATTAAAAAGTAAGAGGGGTAGGGCACCAAGAAAGGTGTCCGCAGGCACCCTGTTGCCTACCCCTGGCTTAGAGGACTCTTAAAAGGTTGCCCGCTCCTAACCTATATCTACACATTGGGTGAGTTACTGGTTCTACACATTGAGTGGCAGTTACTATACAATCAAAAGGGCTTATACACTAGGCGTGTGTGCCAAAGGCATATATCCTTTTGTTTCAAAAGGACAACAGGGTATCTGAAGGATCGTCTCCTCCCATATGTACCTGCCCGAACACTAAGATCTTCTTCAGCGGTTCTTCTCTGAGAGCCCCTGCCAAAGGAAGTGAGTCAGGTGGCTACCAGGAGGAGGGCCTTTTCTGCTGTGGCACCCCGGTTGTGGAATGAGCTCCCCAAAGAGGCTTGCCTGGTGCCTACATTGTACTCTTTTCGGCGCCAGGTGAAGACCTTTCTATTCTCCCAGGCATTTTAATCATTTTAATCTTGTAGTTGTTTTTAACTCTGTTATTGTAATTTGAACTGCTGCTGCTAGCTTTGCTGTTTGCTTTTTAATCTGTGGTTTTAAATCTTATATTTACATTATATTGTATTTTATGATTTTAACGGTTGTAAACCGGCCAGAGAGCTTCGGCTATTGGGCAGTATAAAAATGTATTAAATAAAATGAAATAAATAAAATGACTGTGGGGCCTCTGTCAACAGTGGCTCGCATTCTGATTTTGTTTATTTTTTTCCCATCATGAAATTCAAGGCAGAATAAATGGGATTCCCCGGAAATCTCCCATCAAGGCACTGACCAGCCCCAAACCAGGCCTTTAAGCCTTGCCGAGAATCATGCCTTGTGCATCCCCACCCCCAACGGACTTCTGAAAGGGCACCCCTGATATAAACAGGACAACTCTGAGCATGTGCAGGGTGCCTCTCCCCCACCACTGAGCAACCATAGCCTCCCCACTGCCTGCCCCCCCCCACACACACACTGCAGCTGAGAAGCTGAAGTCTCAACTCAAAGAAAAGACGCTGGAGCTTAACTGCTGATAAAGGAGATTCTCATCATCTGACTGGAGCCAAAAGTAGAGAGAAGCTGCTAACATACATCTTGAGACTCGGGCCTTGCCCCCAAGAGGTCTCTCCCAGTTGGCCAGGGCTTGTCCTTAGAAGTAGGGAGGGCGAATTATTCTCTTTGGTTCCTTGCCTGTCCTACACACACATCACACACGCTCTCTCTCCGTTTCCATTCATGCTGTGCTCCATCCCAAACAGCCCAAAGTGGCCCTTGATTGATGGCAGTGTTTGCCCGCTAAGCGCACCCTGCGGTCCAATCCTTGCACGTTCCCCAATTCCTCCCCAGTCCCTATTCAAAGACTGACGGTGTCTCGTGTCGGTCCCCGAGGTGCTATTAATTAAAAATACATCCAATTAAATGGCAGGTGAGGACGTGCCACACAAGCTCCCTCCTCGTCCTGCTACGATTGGCTCATCTGCGCTTTGATTTGAACGAGGCACAGAGAGAGGCTACAGGCGGGTTCTCTGAACCTGTGCCAACATAGGCCATGCCAGCCTGTTCGGGTGGTGCTGTGTGCGTGCGTGTGTGTGTGTGTGTGTGTATGCACAAGAGACGCGGCAGGCTGATTTCCATAGCCGGTGGTTGGCATTATTATATTTCGTCAGCTGTGGCCTGCCCCATTTTTATATTCTCCTTCTCCCAAGTACAAAGCCTGAAAGTGTGTGTGTGTGGGGGGGGGGGGGAGATTCTCTAGCAGAGAAACAGTTTGCTAAGTCAACAATGGATCCATTTAAATAAGGCTACTGGAGAGGCTTGCAAGCAAAGATCTGGCTGCTCATTGCAAACCAAGATGTGAACGTCCATTTCTCCCTTGCTCTCTGCCTCTGGAGCACCCTAGACTCTCGGTGTCCTTTTTAACCACCTTCCTGCTCCTCAGCTACTACATGATGCTCTACTCACTCCCCTGGACCCCCATGTCTCAGGGGTCAACGTAGACCTAACACAAGAGATCCACGATCGATTCTCCCCACATCTTTTTCATTGGTTAAAAGCCGCTGTGGTGCGGTGAGAGGGGGCCTTAACCCTTTCCCCACGTGCTGTTTCCCCAACCTGCTAATAGCTGGATGGGTGGGTGGCGTGGGGAGAGAGTCTGACAGAGCACACACTTTGCCCCACATTCCACCTGCATAATCCCTGCCCACACACACTTCCATTCAGATGGTTTCCCCCCAGGCACCCTCAGTGGGTTGCCAAGTACCCGCAATCGCCCTTGAGGGGCCATGGACAAGGTGGCGCCGAAACCTCAGCATCCCTCCCATCTGGCTGGACCAGTTCATCCTATCATCATCATCATCATCATCATCATCATCATCATCATCTATTTATCGCCCATCTGGCCAGCAACCGGCCACCCTGGGCAATGTACATAAGATAGAAACAGAATAAAAACAGTAGAGGGAGGGGTTGGGGAATCGAGGGGGGGCAGGCGAGGGGGTAAAAGAAGCAGCCAAGGCTTCTAGAGGTTATAGGGAACAAGGTGCAGGGAAGCATGGAGCGCCTTGTCAGCTCAGGCCAGCTCAGACACTCAACCCCCAGGGAGACCGCCTGGGTACTTTGCCGTAAGTCTGTCTCAGTTGCTAGCATTAGACTAGGGTAGGTTCTTCGTTGTTAGCGGAGAATTGCATAGCTTCTTTATTGCTTTATAACTCTGCCTGTGTGTAACGAGCTTCACTTTGCCTTTGTCAATTTCACTCCCCTATCTTCCCTTTTCAATTTGTATGTTTACCCCTGCCAATAAAGTTCTTTCGCCTAAGGCGTAGTTTAGCTTTGACTCAAGTGCCTGAAGCCAGTGTAAGTGACCTGAATTGACCCAGGGATCACAAGTGGGAGTTCTGAGCTGTCAAAATAGCGGCGGTCCTTCCTTCACAGGTGGGACGGCACCATTCAGGATCTCTGGGTGCTGAGTTATTCAACCAATACCGACCTTCCTCTTCTGTTGTTATACACTTGCAGAATAGTCCTGACAAGTCCTGACAAGCACTTGCCTTATCCTTTGATAGTGATAACGTAACAGAGGGGGAAATTAAGGCAGATAACATTCCATTTCAACATGGTATTTCTATATCAACACCCAATAATCTACAATGACCCATAACAGCCATAGCAACTATCCAGGATGTAGCCAGACATTCACGGGCTCATATCAAGAGGAATCCATGCTTCTAAATCCTACCGTTAGGAAGGTTGAAGCAGCTGTCTCAGGCTGTAGATGGTGGGGGCGGGCAGAGCGGCGGCAAGGTGTTGGCAGGACAGAGCTGTGCATGCCATGTAGCCTCCGCCCCGGGCCCCAGCTAGTCTGCTGCCCTCAGGTGCAGTGAAGGTCACTGTCCTGTCTCAAAAGCTAGTTAGATTTAGCTGGCAGCCCAATCAGCTTCTCTATGTGGAATGGGGGTGGGGATCTTGTCCTTTGTCTCAGGCAACGGGATGTCTTGGTCCAGCCCTTGGTGGAGCAGGTGGTTGGTACCAAAGCTGCCTTTTTGCTCCAAAGCTGACACATTTAAAATATGATTGGCTTCCTCTTCACAAGCCCCACTGAATACTGTGGATTTTACTTCGGAATGTTGAGTGTTGAAATTGAACATTATTATCCATAGGATTACACCTTTAACTGTTTTTAAAAACACAGTATGATGAGTACTAGAAAGATAACTAACAAAACTAAAATTTGAAATGCTCAGGTTTTAATCAAATGTATGGTTTTGCATGGATAACATTTCAAATGTCGAGATTCTGGCACTGAAAATAGGTTCACAGGCTGAAAAGGAAGCTGTGTCTGCGAGACAAACTTGGTAACAAAATGTAGCAATATGCAAAATGGAACACAAAAGGAAGTCTTGCGGTAGGTAGGCCGGAAAGTGGGTTTATTCCCAATCCTGTGTGGAGGAAGCTCCATAAAGGTGTTCCCAGTTTTGGAATCTGCCGCATTTCTTGCCGACTTCACATTCCCGCTAATTGGAGATTTTAATCTTCAGCGACTTTCTGCTCAGGGGTGCTGACAGGATCACCAGCTGTGCAGCTATTCCAGAAGCAGCGGCTTTTTAATCAAGCCATCTTGGCAGGGAAGGTGGGATGGTGGAATTGGGGAAGGGGAGGGAGAGGTTAAGAGGATGACGATGGTGAGGGCTTGGAGTTCAACCAAAAGACTGACAGACCCGGGGGAGGGAAGGCAAGGCTGGCTTCTCCCTGCAAAAGCCAAGGGTGGCAAAACCCACGGGGAAGACACTGTGTTAGGGCTTATGTATACTGCAGTTTTCCCACTGGTGGGTTTGTGCTATAGTGCAGGGCTCTCCAAACTTGGGTCCCCAGATGTTGCTGGCCTACAGCTCCCAGCATACCCAGCCAGCATGGCTAACGGCAAGGGATTCTGGGAGCTGTAGTCCAGCAACACTGGTTAGGCCTCATCTTGAGTACTGCATCCAGTTCTGGGCACCACACTTTAAGAAGGATGTAGACAAACTGGAGAGCGTTCAGAGGAGGGCAACAAGGATGATAAAGGGACTGGAAACAAGGCCCTATGAGGAGAGACTGAAAGAACTGGGCATGTTTAGCCTTCAGAAGAGGAGACTGAGGGGAGATATGATCGCACTCTTCCAGTACCTACTTGAAGGGTTGTCACACAGAGGAGGGCCAGGATCTCTTCTCGATCATCCCAGTTTGCAGGACACGGAATAATGGGTTCAAGTTACAGGAACCCAGATTCCACCTGAACATCAGGAAAAAAATCCTGACTGTCAGAGCAATAAGACAATGGAACCAACTACCTAGGGAGGTGGTGGGCTCTCCCACTCTGGAGGCATTCAAGGTGCAGCTGGACGGCCATCTGTCAGGGATGTTTTGACCTGGATTCCTGCGTTGCGCAGGGGGTTGGACTCGATGGCCTTATAGGCCCCTTCCAACTCTACTATTCTATGATTTGATGATTCTATGAACATCTGGGGGACCCAAGGTTGGAGAGCCCTGCTATAGTGTGATCAGATGTCTCTTGTCCAGGGGCTACCTGTTGATAGGCAACTTTAAGGCCCCTGCCCTAACTTCCTATGGCTCTTTTTCAGCTGGACTTGGACTGCACAGCCCTTCAGACAGAGGAGTGTCCTCTGACAGCCCTTCAAATAGAGGGCTCTCCTCTGTAAAGTAGGACTCGTGGCAACCTACTATCACCACATATTGAGGCAGCACGTTCCGTATGCACTGTGTGAAAAAGAATTTGCTTTCATCCGTCTTGAACCTACAGCGAATAACTTGGTGATCCCCAAGTTCTGGTATGAGAGAAGGTGGAAATCTTCACTTCCTACTCACTGTTCTTAACTGTATAAAACCTCTATCACAGTGTTCTCCAACCTTGGGTCCCCAGATGTTTTTGGCCTACAACTCCCAGCATGCCCCAGCCAGCTATGGCTGGGGCATGCTGGGAGTTGTAGGCCAAAAACATCTGGGGACCCAAGGTTGGAGAACACTGTGTCTATCATGTCCTCCCATCATGTCATCTTAGGCTGCAATCATATAGACACTTACCTAGGAGCAAGTCTCATTGAACTCAGTAGGACTTACTTCCGAGTAGACACGCACAGGATTGTGCTGGCACTTTTCTTAATCAAGAATGACGGAACTCTTGGCCTTCCTCACACTGGTGCTCCAATCTCTTGATCATATTAATTGCCATTTTCTGCACCTTTTCCAGCTCTACGATGATATCTTTTCCAATCGCAGTATTCACAGTGTGGCCACACCAACGATGATCTGTTTGGGAAACACCCATAGCCTTTACCTTCACTACAAACGTGTATCATTTTTATACCTCTCTAACGGTCATAAGTCTGTCTGCCCTAAGGAATCTGGGAGAACTGTAGTTTGGTGAGCGTGCAGAGAATTTTCCACCCGAGATCCCTAGCCCCATTCACAGGTTCTACGGATCCCAGGGATCCCCGAGGAGAGGGAATGACTCTTAAACCAGTTTAAGTCTCTGACATGCTGAAGCTAAGCAGGTAATGAGACGGGTCCGTGCTTGGATGGGTGACTGTCTGGGCTGCCCACATCTGTTCTCCTGCGTTGAGCAGGGGGTTGGACTCGGTGGCCTTAATAGGCGCCTTCCAGCTCTACTGTTCTGTGACTCTATGTGGTTGACAGCCCTCCTCTGCTTAAGCTTCACCAACATCCTGGGAAGTGGAATGCTCAGGCTCCCAATATGCCCAAGACACCTCTGTATCAAGCCAGCGTTCAGCTGGAATTTGAAATGAAGGAAAGTAAATGCTCAATAAAACAGACCTCACACAACTTTCATTAATACATACATATACACCAGGGCTCTCCAACCTTGGGTCCCCAGATGTTGCTGGACTACAGCTCCCAGCATCCCTTGCCATTAGCCATGCTGGCTGGGTATGCTGGGAGCTGTGGGCCAGCAACATCTGGGGACCCAAGGTGGGAGAGCCCTGACATATACACATGCATATACATGCCCCTTCTTTCCTATGATGTCTCTGCCTGTGACCTTCACTCTTCCAATCCTGACTCTACCTATCCTCCTTTGCTGCCCCTTATGCCTGGCCCTCCCTGGACATGTATATTGTGTCACCTCTTCCTTTTCCTTCAAATCCCTCCTCAAAGACCATATTTTCTATGACATCTTTGTCTTATCCCTTAATCCTTATATTCAACTGTAACCATCAAACTTAAGTATGTCTAAACGCATTTCCTCATATCTGTCCCTTGTTACCTCTCTCCCACCCCTCTCCTCGTTGTCTTCCCCACTACCAGTTTTAGATTGTAAACTCCTTGGTGGCAGGGACTTGTCTCTTCGTTTTGTTTTGCTGCTCAAGAAACTTTGTAAAGTGCCAAGTATGCGGCTGGTGCTCTGTAAATTATCAGTGGGTATGCATAAATTGTATGGCTCTTCATACTTCTGAGAACAGAGTGCGAGTTGCTTTAGTGGCCGGTTTTAGGTTTCTTTGATGTAAAATTGTGGAAATCTTTTCTCCTGTGTGGCACATGTTAGCATGAGAACCAGCTTTGGGTTTTATTACAAGATTATCTTCAGCTGGCCAGCAAGGAGTGGTGCCTTTTGCTGCATTGTGAGGCCCCAATAACCTCCTTTCTCTTAATATAACTGGCTTCTCTGATTGCAAAGGTCTCTCTTCCGCAAGTGGTAAAAGGAAATGAAACCAAAACAGAGCTGAGATGGGGTTAACAGGCCATGATGACCCAAAAGAGAGATGCCAGAACAGTCTTCCCTGCTGAAATGATGGAAAGGTTTATTGGCGTGTGCTGCCCCCTTGTGTCTAAAAGAAATATTGTCATTTCCATCAAGAGCAAATCATCCATCTGGCCAAATCCAATGGCCGGTATTTCATTGCACAACAGCACTCAGAATGCTTCTCGTGTTATCTTTATAACAACCCTGTAAGATATGCCAATCATCCACATATTTTATTTTGTTTTATTTCAGATATTTCTATTTTGCTTTTCCATTAATAATGCTTGAAGCAGCTGTCACTATTCTTAAAAATATCATTAAAAAAAACAATTTCACAACAAATATTAAAAGCAGCGGGGGGGCGGATGAAGGAATAATCAAACTCAAGTATGACCAAAACAACAACAACAACAACCCTCTTCTTCACACAGCACTTCAGTGAAAGCATTGTATTGTAGACACTCAGCGAATATCTCTGGAAAGGGTATCCAGAGAGATGACACCGCTGTAGAAAAGTCTCTCTCTCTCTCCAGTCACCACCCATTAACTTTGGGACGGTAGCAGTAGCCAGAGCAGGGCCACCAATAATGGCCTAAGTCATGAGTGGGGAAGCTCTGGCCCTCTAAATGTTGTTGGACTACAATGTCCACCATCCTTGTCTAGTGGGAGTTGGAGACCAACACCATCTGGGAGGGCTGCAGCTTCCCCACCCTTGATGTAAGAGATTGGGCAGGCTTATAAGGGAGAAGGCCGTCCTTCAATTTACACTGGGCCCAGGATACTACAGATGGGGAACTGAGGCTGCGAGCTAATGGCTTGCTTAAGGCCACTCATAGCAACTCAGGGAGTTGTCTTCTACTGAATCGGACCATTGGTCCAGCCAGCTCAGTATTGTTCATACCCTCCCACACACACACAGTTTTTAAAGCCACGAGGCAGCCATGGGGTGAATTGGGTAGGGGTAGGAATCTGCCTTGGTTAGAGTGCCATCTGGTGGCCATCTCACTGTCCTTCATTAATACTAAAGTTGGAGAAGGGAGTTGGGAGAATGTGGAGCCATCACTTTCCATGGTGTACAGGTACATTTTTTGTCACACTGTTGCCTTTGGTCAAACAGGTGTTTCAGGCTTTAAAACTTTTTTTTTTTTTTAATCTGCTAAAACCATTTATCGGCAGTGACATTGGAATGGCTGATACTTATCATTAAACAGCTAACTTTATTTCAAACTGCCTTCAACTCTCTGGGAAAATTGAACTATTGACTATCTCCAAAGTAACTAAACATTTATATACAATATAAGGCTTACACTCTCTAATCCAGGGCTCTCCAACCTTGGGTCCCAGATGTTTTTGGCCTACAACTCCCAGCATGCCCCAGCCAGCATAGCTGGCTGGGGCATGCTGGGAGTTGTAGGCCAAAAACATCTGGGGACCCAAAGGTTGGAGAACACTGCTCTAATCCTCACAACAACCTGGGTCTCAGGACTGGTGTTGAGATGAGAAGCCCAGGCTTGT
Organism: Shinisaurus crocodilurus; assembly: GCA_021292165.1. Classification (NCBI taxonomy): domain Eukaryota; kingdom Metazoa; phylum Chordata; class Lepidosauria; order Squamata; family Shinisauridae; genus Shinisaurus; species Shinisaurus crocodilurus. The sequence continues at coordinate 266,992,339 of CM037877.1, read as the reverse complement.
TGTCTTGTGAGACTTGAACCCCCTCACAGTGGCTGCCTTGTCAGGAGTGATTCAGGACTTCAAGGCCACTCAGTGGCGCAGTTAGGTAATTTTAGGCTCTGGACCTCATGGTCTTACATAGAGGCATGCTCCAAAGACAAGATTTGGTTTAGATCCCACTTCGGTAAGCAGGCTGCTTTGCCTTGGTAGTCTTTGGGCACGACCCACTTTGCCTTAGGTCCATAACGGAGCCTCATTTTGGAAGTCTGAGGCTTCACGTGTCTCCGCACTGTCTAAGAAGAGGAAATGAACGAATGGCTATGACGTTTTTACATTTTGACAGAACTGGAAGAAATTTGCAGGCATAGTATCCGCTTCTGATGAATGAAGCCTGGAAAATTTCAGACAAAGGTGCAAGGGTTTCTGTGCTAAGGACATTTGCAGTTTGGGGATATTTTCTTTTTTCTTTTAAAAGGGGATGCCTAGAACTTTTTAAATTTCTTGGCAGAAATGGATGAAATTTGTGGGCATAGTTAGCCCCTTCTGCAGGGATAAAGCCAGTCAAATTTCAGGCAGATCGGTGCAGGGCGGTTTTTGGGGGCAAGGGGAATCTTTAAAGCTTAAGGGCGAAGGGGTTCACTTCCGTCCTAGGTTTTAGGGGGCAATTTGTATGAAAATGGCATACATTGCAGAGTTGCCCCTAGGCAAGTAACCTGCAAAAATGTCAGAAGGCGATTTCATGTCATCAGCCCAATACATGTGGCAGGTCACATTTCTGTCTTGGTGTTCTCAACCAGCCAGGGAGACACTGGTCTGGATGTGTGTGCCCGTATGGAGGGGTTTCATAGATTTCATAGATCATAGAGTTGGAAAGAGCCTACAAGGCCATCGAGTCCAACCCCCTGCTCAATGCAGGAAACTAGAGGAGGGGTCTCCCATCCAAGTGATAACCAGGCCTTACCCTGCTTAGCTTTCCACACCCAGACAAGCTGAGCCTGCGTGTGCCACAGGCCTGTTGCTTGACTCCTTGACTCCCTTCTCAGACCACTTCCTATTGAGGTTTAGACTTGCAGCCCCTACTCCCTCCCCCATGGGGAGATGACTGTTAGGATGGTCCACTGCCAGAGAGTTATGAAATCTGAGGGATTCTGAATGCCCTTGGGGGGGGTTCTCATTGCAGTGGGTGGTGCGCCTGTCGGTGCGCCTGTCAATGCCCTGGTCACTCTGTGGGATACAGAAGTGACTCGGGGACTAGACACAATTGCTTCTAAGCACCCTCTTCCACCTGTTCAACCTCGTGGGGAGCTGGGGGGGGCAAAGAAGCTGGTAGGGAGGTGGCCGCAGCGCTACTGGCATTAAAGTCTGAGTAAATCTGACTGAACACAGCTAAGGACTCATTCTCAGGTCTACACTGTGACAGTGATAGCAGCGAAAGAAGAAACACTTCTCCGCCACCACTGTGTCCATGTGAGTGCTGTTCAGCAGAGCTTTTGTGATGGGTTTAGGGTCTGTTACTGCTTGGCCCACAGAATATGAAGGAATGCACAGAAGTCCGTTGCAGCATGTTTGTTAAACACTTCAAGGACCAAGATTGCTTGTATCTGCCTCAACGTGGATACTATTGGTTGTGCGGTTCAGTGAAACGACATGCCCAGAGAACCGTTTAGTCTTTTTCTATGGGATGGATTTCATTTATTGTAGACTGAGGACATGGACAAGGAACTTGGAGGGGCATCATCTGTGACATTTGCTTGACCCTTGTCTGTCTCGGCTTACAACATCTGGTAGAAGGGGACTGATCAGCTAGGACCAGAAGGTTATAAATGTCTCTTTACAAGAGGGGCTGGTTCTGACGGCCCTTAAAGAGGTAGTTCTGAGACTTCTGAAAAAAAGCCTCCCTGGGCCCAAAGGATTACAACAATCAGCTGGTTGCAAATGTCCCTTTCTTGGGCAAGGTGCTTGACCAGGTGGTTGCCATGCAACTCCAAGCATTCTCGGATAAGACCAATTAATCTGGAACCATTTCAATTTGGTTTCAGGCACAGAAACTGCCTTGGTCCCCCTTATGGATTACCTATGCAAGGAGGACAGGAGAAGTGCAATCCTGCCAATTTTTCCTGGACTTCTCAGAAGCTTTTGATAGAATTGAACCATGATATCCTTCTAGATAGGCTATGTGGGTTGGGACTGGAGGCATGGCATTTCTGTCCTACCTGGAGAGCCAATTCCAGAAGGTGGGGTGCTAGGGGATTATTGCTCTGTCTATCCCCATGACGCTTGTTCCATGTTCTCCCCGATGCTTCCTCACAGTTGCATGAAACCACTGAATGAAGGTCATTTGGAATTTTGGAGATGGGTATCATCAATATGCTGAGGGTATCCCAGCTCTTTCTTTTACATCTGATTCGGGTGAGGCAATGGAAGTGCTCAATAATTGCTTGGGATTTGTAATGGACTGGATAAGGGCCATTAAACTGAAGCTTAATCCTGATGGCAAGATGGACATAGCGTTGGATGGTGGCTCATTTGCCAAAGGAGGTGCTATTCAACTTGTTCTGTATGGTGTTGCACTCCCCCTAAGGGAGCAGATTTGCAGTCTGGGAATGCTCATAGATCCAGCTTTGTCACTGAAGGCAGCTGTGGCATGGTGCACCTTCACTAGCTGAGGCTTGTTCACCAGTTGCAGCTCCTCCTAGACAGAGGCTGCCTGGCCTCTGGTAGCCAGAGCCAGGTTAGGATATACAATGCATTTTAGGTGGGGCTGCCTTGAAGTTAGTAACCTGGCAGCTGTATTTTGTGATAACTGGGACTGGTTGTTGGAACACATCTCTTCAATGGCTAGAGTGCTTCACTAGCTTCCGATCTGTTTTTAGATACAATTCAAGGCGCCAATCAGTGCTTTTTTTCTGGAGAAAAAGGTACCGGAACTCTTGGATTACATTTCCTCGGGAGTAGATGGCGATTAAATTGTAATGCAATTAATAGAAGAAAAGGTGCTGGAACTCAGTTCCGGTGAGTTCCACCAGAAAAAAAGCCCTGGTGCCAATACTTACCTTTCAAGCCCCACATGGCTTAGAAACCAGGTACCTGAAGGGATGCCTGTTCCCACAATGGCCCGTGTGTTGAGATTATCTTCAGAGGCTCTCCTCCAGGTATCTCCATCATCTGGGGCAAGGCGAATGGCAACTGGGGAGAGAGGAGCCTTCTCGATTGTGGCACTCCTCCTGTGAAATTTGCTTCCCAAGGAGGCTTGCCGGCACCTACTCCAATGTCTTTTTGGTGCCAGGCAAAAATACCTTTTTATTTTCCAGGCTTTAAAACATCTATTGAGCTTTTAACATGTATGGAGGATTTTTTAAAGTACTATTTTTATGTGCTGCTTTATTGATTGGTATATTTCTATTGCTTTATTGTTCTATCTTTCTTTGCCAACATTGGTGTAAACTGCCCTGAAAATGCTTATCAAAGGGTAGTATAAAAATCCTAAAATGGATAAAGTCTGCCAGCCCTCAAAGGTATTTTTTACGGTGTAAATAGTGGGTTGTGAGGCAGTAGCAATGGTGACGCAGGGAAAAGAATGGTTGGCCAAAGGCAAGTTTATGACAGCAGCCAAGGTCTGAACAAAGGACTTCCTGGTTCACAGTTGACCAGGGGTAGTGCTAGGTACTGAAAAGATCCCGGGCTCACAGCCCTCCCCCCCAAGCAAAAAAAAGAGGCACAAATTTGCATATGTTAATTTACATATGCCCTAAAGTCTGTGTGTGTCTCTGTGTTTAAAGGACCCTGTCTCCTAAGGACACCCCTATTTGTAAAAAGGGATGTATGGACGGGAGAGGAGGACATTGGATTTCAGAAAAAAACCTCAGGCGGAAAGATTCAAGGGTGGGGGCAGCAGGAGGTGAAGCACATGTGGGCAAAAAGCCAGCTCATCCAGGGAGATCAGATGCAACAGAGACCATCAGGGCCCCTGTACCTTTACTTCAGCAAGTGCCCATGGACAGCAGGGTGGTGGGGCAGAGGGCCTCCCACAGATTCAGAGCTCCAAATGAAAGATTTGGGGCTCCAGCCCTAGTGGGCCGCCCCCTAACACCACCTCTGCAGTTGAGTAGCGAATGCTGGAAGCTGCAGAACTGTTTTTGTCTAAACATGCCTAGGATCGCTCCTTTAGTCACTATCCTACACTAGCTGTGAGGAACAAGCCCAGTGCACCTCAAAGTTTCTATGCTACCTTATGTGGAATCGTGGCATCACCATTCAAAAAACTATGGCAACATCACAGACAAAGGTTCTAGGGTACACTCTCAATTTGCACAGCAAGCTGGTGACCCCGGAAGCATCACAAAAGCCCAGCCTCTCATAGAGAGTCCTGCCTGGCCCTCTAGGCATGTGCCTGTTCTGCCCATACGGTTGCCCTGATCCTACACAAATCAAACATACTTCCTAGCTCTTAGGTCCTTGTCCGACACCTGCCCCTTGGACTGCATCTTGTTTTAAGTTGATTCAACCTCATCAGAAATGCTCCCCCCCCTTCCAGCTTCCACTTGCATTGTGCGGCTTGCCTCACCTGCTTGGGTGATCTCAAACTATTTGCGCTACAGTCCCTCTTTTCGGCAATGTGTCTGCTTCCTGCAGGTGGCACATTATAGCCTGGACTGTGTAAACTGAGCTAGGAGGGGCTGATGGATGATTCTTCAGTTTGGACAGGGACTCAACTAGATGAGCTTTCAGTAGCAACAACAACAATAATAATAATGAACCAGAAAGAGTGGGCAATGCACATAAAAATAGAACCTCATTCTCTGGGATCAACGCAACAGCCACTGTATAGAACAGTGTTCTCCAACCTTGGGTCCCTAGATGTTTTTGGCCTACAACTCCCAGCATGCCCAAGCCAACTTAGCTGGCTGGGGCATGCTGGGAGTTGTAGGCCAAAAACATATGGGGACCCAAGGTTGGAGAACACTGGTATAGAACATTGAACTGCCAGGTCTTTCCCCCCTCTTTTTTGCAGTGGTTGTAACGCAACATACCACTTCAATTACTTACAAGCTCGGGTTTTTCTCTCACTGAAGAGTAGAAAATAGCATCCTCAGAGTCGCATGTTGAGATCAAGTATCTTTAGCCAGCATCTGAGGGATCGATCTGCAATTAGAAAAAAACACACCAAGCATTTATAAAAACTAAATGTGGAGGGCTTACGTAGCATAGTAGTTACGCATAGCATGAGCTATGAGCCAGAAACTCCCCAATTCAAGTATCAGCTCAGCCTGGTTCAGATTTCAGCTCAAATTTCACCAAAAGCGAACTTGAAGGGCATTCATTGAGCTGTACTCTCCCAGCCTCAGACCCCAACATGTACAATACAGAGATAGGGTTGCCAGGTCACAGGGTGGGGCTTTAGAATTTGAGCATCCTTTTCTGGGTCTCCAAGGGAAAGAGTAAAAATCTCAGAGCCAAAACGAAGGACCAGGTTATTTTCTCCAGCATGACTCAAAAGCTTTTGCTATTAGCTCCATCCCATGTCCATCGAGCGCACCCCCCAAGCCACCTGTTTCCTGCATATAGTACTAGCCTGCACTCTCTAGCTCAGTGTTCTCCCACCTTGGGTCCCCAGATGTTTTTGGCCTACAACTCCCAGCATGCCCCAGCCAGCGTAGCTGGGAGTTGTAGGCCAAAAACATCTGGGGAGCCAAGGTTGGAGGACACTGCTCTAGCTCTAAGGCTTTGCCTCTTGATTATCAAGATATCTTCTGGTAAAGCTGTACAGGGATAACAACACTGGCTTACCTTAGTTACAGAGGGGTTTATAAGGATTACTGAGAGCACTTGACTGTTTTGATCACTTAGGTAAATATTGAGGACTTTATGGAACCATTATGGCAAAGTAGAAATTAAAAAGAGAGGTAAAAATAATTAACACCCCTTTTTATTGCATCAGTTGTAACTGCTCTAGAACCTTTGAAAGCTGTTCAGACCTGCCAATCATTATTATACACATCTTCCTCTAACATCAGTGACTGAAGTCTATTTTCAGAGGGTGAAAGAATTCTGAACAAAATCCCCAATAATTCAGTACCCAGAAGAAGAAAAATTAAGATGATATAGCTTGGATCATCCACACAGGCAAGTTCATCACTTGAGGACTGCAGGATCATTGATTTACATGTGCAAATAAGCTATCACACAGATCCAAACAGCACAGATAGAACTTCCATATTGGCCAGTGGAGTCAGTTCTCACATTCAGCCATCACCAAATGTACCGTGATCAAGCAATGCACATGCATGTGTGAATCAGCTCAGTGGCTGGAACAGATATGGCAAACTGGCTCAATACGCACACTCTGCTGTAGGTGCAAAATTATTGTGCATGTTGTGTGTGTATTAGGTGCAGAAGCGGGATGTGGAGGATATTTATTATTGAAGGACTGTTAAAAAGAATTGTGCCAGAAGAATAGCAAGGACAAACAGAACAAATGAGAATGAGCTTAGGTCCAGCCTGCAAAATTGTACTCCCGTCTTGTTCCTTGCACATCTTTTGTCTTTCCTTTAGATCTCTTTAAGCCCAGGAAGAGATTTCCATTGAACGAATCAGGCCTGAGGACAAGCCCTCAAACTGTGGGACAGCTTACTGTGGGGGAAAGATTTACTTACTTTTCAGATGTGAAATGTAGGAAAGGAACCTGTGTTCTGGGGGGGGGGGGGGGGATGTTGTGCTTTTTAGACCCTAGCCTAGACGCAGTGTTTGGAGTATTCAAAAATAATACTATCATTACGGAAACTGTTAAACAAATATTTATAGAGAGACATAAATGGATATCTTTCCATCCATAGGCAGTTAGTTACCTGGGTGTGGGAGCTGAATGTGCAGGTTCTGTTTTTAAATAGGCTTCCACTCTGGATGAAAATATATGGCTTTCCCCATTGCCTTTTGGTTGGTGCTCTAATAACATGTAATGCATGTATTGTGCCCCCAGATGTCACTATAGCACACTGCAGAATACAAGAGATATCCATATAGCCGGGAAAGCAGCTCCTACTTCCATGAAGCAGACCATTCCAGTTCTGTGGGAGGAGAATGAACATAGTAATTTACACACACAAGTAACCCTCCAGGAAAGGCCAGAGAAGCAGCACCATGTGGGAGCAATCTTCTTGCAGGGATGGACTGCTCCAAATGGTAGAAGAAAATTCTCGTCTATTTGAATTCTGTTATGAATAATCAGAAAAGGACCTGTTTGGAATAGATGGGAACCTTTTTGTTGTTCAGTGCCAGCCAGGTTTTACAAATGTATCCTCTAGTTGAGGTTCACCATAGGAGCACTAGGACTCACAATTCAGATCTCTATATATCCCAGATAAGCACATTGATGCCAACTTGGGCCCATGGAAGGAGCAACAAACATCTCAGGGCAAGTAATACATGGCCCCCACACCCCCAATTCAGCACTAAGGAAACAGATTCTACACCAAAATTTCAGTAAATAAAATTACATGCTAATTGTTTACAAAATTTTACAAAATTATTTTGCTCCTTAAAAGCAGCCAAAAGTTGAAAATGTTACATAGTCTCAAATTTTCATTGCTTTTAAGGAACATTTTTTTTTTAAAAAAAAAAATCAGAGTAAGCTGGTGTTTAAAAAAAGGGGGGGGGAATCCTTGCATTTAGATATGGAGGTCATTTGCATATAAACAGCAGATGAGCTGGTGTGTGTGTGTGTGTGTCCGTTTGTGTGTGCGAGTGTATGTGTACGCACACACACTTTTTTTTTTACTTCTTTTGCATTAAATCAAGGAAGCATGCCCCAATCCATAAGCAACAGAAGACTGCGGCACACTGTTGCAGCAGCAAACAAACAGCAACATGGGGACATGACTGAGGAAAGCCATGGGCAGGGCATTCCATGGGAGCACAGAATGTGGTCATGGGCATAGAATTCAGCTTCCTGAGACTCTCAGGTTTCACTTAAGAAAAAGCATTTTCTAAGCCTTGCAGCTGGAAAGGGAAAGATCATATATGCAATTGGGTGGATGATTAGTAATATCCTGTCTTTTAATCTGCTGGATATTCTTCTTGGGTATTTAGATGGGGCACTCTGAAATGAACATTATGAGCTAGTTTGCAATGTATTAACTGCAGCTAAAATATTAACCACAAGTAAACTCACACAGACCTCCTGCACTGAAGGAAACAGTTGACTAAGGCTGCAATCCTATACCCACTTACCTGGAAGTAAGCCTTATTTTACTCAATGGGGCTTACTTCTGAGTAGACATGTATAGGATTGCACTGCAAGGCTGCAATCCTATTAAACTTATTTGGGGCTTTGAGTAGACAGTCATAGGATTGCACTGTAAGACTTGGGAGCCTGGCAAAACTGACTGAACATACATATTTAAGATATTGCAAACAATGAACAAACACTTGAAAAAAATGTAGCATTCTTTCTGAACATGGGATATAATTTAGATATTAATATAGATACTACTTGTCCTATATTGTAAATATTTTTAGTTTTCCATTCTCTTTCTTATGGTAATTTTTTAAAATTATAATTTTAAGTGTGAGATGGGCAATGCTTGGCAACATTTCAGAAGCCAGAGGAGTTGCTGAACAAACTTTCTACTAGTTGGTGATGGGGACCAAGTGCCCGATATATCTCCTTATCCTTCCCCATGACTAGCAAAAATCAGAATTTTACAAATGTAAACATTGCAGAATAAATTATGCCAAAATATGTTCAAACTGTATAATTTATATCCATCAGAATTCACCTTTTTTTGGTGTAGAATTTCTATTTTAGTACACATGTAGCCCTGCCCAAGAGTAACCAGGATGTTGGACAACATATACAGCAGGCTTGGACACTCCTAGTACAGCACTTTCTGGCTCCCCCCCCCAAAATTATTTCAACTGGATCGGGGCCTCTGCATTTTGTGTGTCCCCTCCCCCCCCATTCGTATGCTTTACTATTGAGCTTACTAGCTGAACTTTTGTATAATTCTGAATGTATTTCTAGTAATGTAATGGTAGAAAAAGCGATGTAATAGAGGTGTACAATTAAGGCAATAATAATAAGAACAATAACAGGAGTTCACAAGGGAGAGGCATAGGACAGTGGTTTTCAAAGTCTGTACCTTCAGAGAATCCTTTCCCTGTCACCTACTTTGGAACATGGGGTACAAATCAAATCAATCAACCCCTGCATATTCCAGAGGAGTCTAAGGCAGTGTTCTCCAACCTTGGGTCCCCAGATGATGTTGGCCTTTAACTCCCAGCATGCCCCAGCCAGCATAGCTGGCTGGGGCATGCTGGGAGTTAAAGGCCAATAACATCTGGGGACCCAAGGTTGGAGAACACTGGTCTTAAGCATGTTATGGGGCACACACTGAAGTTCATGTGGGGCACTGGCCAGGTCTGTTGGGTTTTGCCCTTGCCTTGCATGAACCGAGAATGCAGTCCAATATTCTCTTTAATCTGTATGCTGCACAGGAAAGACTGTTATAGTGATGGGCAAGTGGTCTTTAAGAGAAGGCTCATCTGCCATCACAGAGCTCATTGAGGAACCCTGATAAGCTGCCTGGGCACTTCCCAGAACACAACTTGAAAACTTTTGGGATAGGAGAACTGAAGTCCCCTCTTGTTTCTGTACATTGAAATTTTCTGCAGACAGTGCCTGTAAGACTTCAGGTGTATCTCCCCAACCCATGGAGGCTAGAAATGGTCTTAAAAAGAAAATCTGAAGGCTGATATCTGCATGTTGTCAGCTTTTTTCAGCATTTTGTAGAGAATTTAGAAAGCAAAGAGCTGTAGCAATGTTCCCCGAGGGTTGCCATTACCAAATCAGCAGGTGACTAGTACTGGAAGCTGAAAAAACAGATTCTACGAGGATCCATCCCTGATGCACACGATCTACTCACATGTGCTGTCAGGTTGTACCCTGCCATATTCGTCTTTTTCTGTTACTATCTGTCAACTGAGTCCATGAAAAGTATAATGTCCAAAGAACTCAAAAGTTCTATCTGTGCTGCTTGATAGGGTCTTTCACACAAGCAAGTAATCATCACTTTGTGTTTCTGAAGATCTTTAACAAGACTTTGTGCTACTCAACATATTTGCCATTTTTCTTATTTTGGCCCAAGAGAATATATGTACCTATTTCTGCATCTTACAGGTTAGAACAGGGTTGGGGAACCTGTAGCCCTCCAGATGTTATTGGATTACAACTCTCAACACCCAACCATTGGTCATGCTGGCTGGGGCTGATAGGAGTGGGGAGTCCAATAACATGTAGGGGCCACAGGTCCCCCAGCCCTGTAAGGCTTACGAGTACGACTCTGTGCACTATTTTTGAGTGGATCAAAATGAAGGGCCCCAGGTTCATCCAAGTGAGTCTCTCTAGGATTCTGAACCTCACATGGTCGACATCTCTCCTACTCTGCTTCAGTGCCTTTTTTTTTTTTTTTTTTTGCCTCCTCGTGGCTATCAAAAACTCTAACCCTGAGCACAACTGTGCCTTAAGCGCACACACAGAACACCTTAAGAGGGTGCATAGCAATCAAGATTGGGACAATATCATCTAGTAAAGGGCAGGTGGGGGCAGAAGTTGTGGCCCTGGGTAACATGTGAAAGGTGAAGATGTTCAACATTTAATCTGTAGTTTTAAATCTTATATTTATATTTTATTATATTTTATGGTTTTAACTGTTGTGAACCGCCCAGAGAGCTTCGGCTATTGGGCGGTATAAAAATGTATTAAATAAATAAACTCAGAAATGTCAACATGGTTCTTAAAAAAACAAATAAAGCAACCAGGTATGAAAACTGGCAAGGCAGCTATAGGGAATGCTGAGGCCAAAATAAGGGGAAGGTTATCAACTCTCCCCCTGCACCCTCAATTCCACCCTTAAAATTCAAGGTGATACCTTCTTTGGTTAAATGCTCTATTCTAGTGTGGTTCTGTAAGTGCAATACGTTTTCCATGAGCCTGGTCTGCAAAAGAGTGGGTATAGGTGGGGGAAAGTTGGAAAGATGCCACACCAGAAATGAGGGAAATAGACCTTCATGCTTCAGTACATCCTCCTAAGCAATTTCCCCAAAGGAAATCCCTCCCTTGGAGGAAAAATAATCTATAGGGACTAGTGACAGTGGAAAAAAAAACTGTGGAAGAGAAGGAGGTTTTAGTCAGAACTGGCAAGACCCTGCATAAAGAGGGATGGTCAGATTTCTTCAGGTGAGCAGGTTTATGACAGCAGCAGAGAGAAAATTAACGACCACATGGCTGTTTCTTTAGAGAGAGGGAGAGGGGTGGTGGTGGAGAGTAAACATGTCCAAGTAGAACACCGTGATAGCTTAAAAATGCCAAGAACCAAGACATCAGGAAAACTGCATTCCCCCTGCAGAGGGGGCAGGGGGAAGAGGAAAAAATGTTTAAATAAATGCCTAGGAAAAATCTCTCCTCTTTATTTACCATACTCTGCATGTACAGTACTTTCTCTCTTTTTTTGCATATTATGCATGAACTGATGAATCAGTTTAGAAAACACACAAAATTTACACTTGGAATGTTGCAAACTTACTACACTTTGCAGAATTGATAGAAGTGGGTTGTGTGCGTGCTTTTTTTTAAATACAAGGTGGTACATGTTATATCTAATAGTGCCCCCACCTCCACACAACTCCTAAATGTTGTTTCAACTGCCTCTTGCCCGTGTGTTTTAAGCCTTAAACTTTAAGGCATAGCCTATTTTCTGCCCTCAGCATCAGTGTGCTACCCAGTCAGGCAGCTTTTCTTCTGTATAATATGAAAGCAGTAGGAGTAAAAAAAAAAGTTGAATGACCTCAAGCCAGAGCTAGAACTCCCTCTGCCCCCTAGTCTCCGACATGCTTCTCCCTTTGAACACTGTCAGTTTAAAAGAAGCGAGCAGGAATGTTTTACTGAGAAATTATAGTCACTCTTCCAAGTTTCTGTATTTTGTCATCTTTGTTCAAATTACAGCCTCCAACAGGCTTGTTCTCTCATAGTAAAGATCTACATTTTACCCAAAAATTGTAAAAATTAATCAGTGTGGGTGAGCTGCTAAAGCAATTTAAAAATAAATTAAAAGGTCCTCATTGCAGTATCAGCGAGGAATGCTGCAAAGGCATCTTTAACACTGAAAGTAGTGAAATCACACAAGAGACAGTAACAGGTTAACCTTTGAAAACGTCAAACAATCTAACTTGTTCGGGTTTCCCCAGCGTCAATCATAAACACCCTCTAACCCCAAGAATTTAAGGATTACAAAGTTTTTGGTTTTTATTTTATTTTTGCCATTTACTTTGGCCTCAAGAACTTCCAACAGAAAAAGGAGACACTCGCCATTCTTAAGAGAAAAAAAAACAAAAAACTAAACCCATCCAAAAGCCAACGGACTCATGGACACTACAGAAACTCAGTTCAGCTAAGGTTTGGAAGGTGAGTATGACAGCACATGGCCTTTCACAGTAAAACGGGACAGTTGGCCCATGGAAGAATGTAGCATCCTGTCTTTTCATGTGAAGAAAATGTGGCTATGGGGGGGGGGGGGGGATATTCCAATCTTACATAACACAAACCAAGTTCTCCTAATTCAGTATAAAAGGCATGTAGGCACCGTCTGACAAATCTTGAAATTCAAGGGGAGGCAAGGGGAAAACAAAACATATTATCGCCTTTACAATACTGAAGTTGGATCTACACAAGCAGCAGAATGAGATGGTAGAGTAGCTCCACCACTCCAGACTGCAGGTGGTAGAACTGCCCTTTTTGAATGGTACCCCTCTCATAAAAAGGGTAAACCTTTCCTCCAAGGAGAAAACTAGCGCCATGGGGAGAGGGCTGGCCTAGAATCTCTCCCCCTGACATGCTACGTTTTCTACTTGCAGGGTGTGTGCGCGCACGTGTTCCAAAAGGGTGGCTTCTTCACTTGCCACCTGAAGCAGTACAGCAGCTCCTCCTACCACCTCATTTTCCTGTGTGTACAGACCAGGGCACTGATTCGCTTCTTCCAGATCTTCTGCGGGCTCACTCTCAGAAATAATGGCTCAAGGCTTGCAAACACATTCCATTCATATTTCCAATTTATTATGCTTTTTTAAAGGATTCTTTCCTTCTCCCCCTCCCCTCCATGTTTGTAGTAGGAAAACTCGCCATATCAAACCCAAATCAGTAGATCTTTGGGTATGGACAGCTGTCAAGAGAAGGCTAAGGGTCTTCATTCTAGAGCCACTGGGGGGAGGGGGAGACAGCAGCAGTCTGGTGAGCAGAAAGGGGGAAAATAGCAACAATAAACCATTTTTGTGGTGGCTGGACGTGGGCAATGGTTCGCCCTGACAAACTGGCTGCTCTAAGGTCAAGAAGGGAATAGGAAGGTAAAACACCACCAAAAAAGTACCAATTCCCCTCTCTCCAGTCATTTTAGTAGGGTACCCCTCTTCCTCTTCCTCCTCTTGGAGGCACTCTACTCTGCCCACGAAAGGCTTTTCCATAAGCAGTGGATTGGACCGGGTTTCCCCACGTGTGGCTTGTTCCTGTGTCACTAGAACTAGCATTTGCCACTCCCACCTCACTGTAGTTGTGAATTTTGGCCTCTGAGTGTACCAGTGTGTTGTTGCTCCCCTCGGTTTTGATGAAGGACTGCTCAACAGCAGAATGTATCCCCAAGGGGCCTCGGGTGAAACGGAGGTCCTGGTCCCCTGGGAATTGAACTGATCCTGCGCCCTGGAAGCTGCTTGACTCCCCGAGGTGACTTGTGGAGCCCAGAAAGGTCCTACTTTTTCCCAAGGCCTGGGGCGATGTCTCCGTTAAAGTCTGGCTTGAATTCCGTTCATCAACATCAAAGCTGCAGCCTTCGGGTCCGTCGGTGCCATAAGTCCTGGATGAGGTTTGTGACCTGGTGTAATCCAAGGAGGGCCTCACAACTTGGGGTTCATGCTTTGGGTGGCTCAGTGACCCTGCCTCTTGCTGGGATAAAAGGTGGAAGAGGGCGGCTGTCACAGCCGGGTTCAATTCCTGAGCTGTGTTGGAGATGTTCTCCTCAGCCAGACTGGGTGGTGGTGGCGGCAGCGGTGGCGGTCCGGGAGGCTCAGGGGGTCTCTTCTCTGGTGGGAGAATGTGAGGACAGGCTGTGGAATGGTTACTTCTTTTAAACACCATCTTAAAAGCACATGTGAACAAACATCAACACATTTCAAACATGGGCATATGAGCAGGGGATGTACAAGAGGTCCCAGATTATTTCTCATTAAAAGGATCTCAGATAGCAGGGCTTGAAAGACCTCTTCCTGAGATCCAGAGTAATGGTGCTAGGTACAGAATTATAAGTAGGGCTGTGTGTACTCTTGAGCTTTTTAAAAAGACAAACAAAAACAAAACAAACTTCTGCACCACAGTAACCCAAATTCTGTGACCCGAACACAAAATGGACATTTTTATTCTATTTGTTTTGTATAATTTATTCTAGTTCTGCTAATCACAGGGAGTCGCAAAGAGATAGGCAGGGTACTGAAGTCCCACCCACTGGAAATACTGCTGAGCCCCTTCTTCGGCACCCGAGATTTCAGTAGTCATTGGCAACGTACTATCAAGTCTTTTTTTTTTGCAAAGAAAAAGGCTAGGAATGTGCTCTTTTAAAAAAAGAAAAGCAAATATTCTTATGATGTACAATACTGTACCAGATAGAAAATTCCATCCAGAGCATACACATAGCCCTTCCCATAATCAAAACTCACATGGAACACATATCCCTCGCTAAATTCTGTGCTTTTGTGGCAGAAGTACAAAAGTGAGAAATGTGAATGGCTCTAAGACCAGTTTAGGGAATGTAACCCTTGTTCATCTTAGAGAACTGCTGAAATTCAAAGCTGCCAGAGCAGATGAATAATAAGGGACCAGGAGGAACCCGCCAAATTATTCTACTTCAGGGTAGGAACCTTGCAACTCTACTTCAGTCTGGATTGTGGCAGTTCTGCCTCGTCACAGGCATGGAAAGAGGAGGGCCTCAATGCACTGGCTGGGTGGGAGAACCTGTGTTCTCACACGGATGGGGTAGATTCCCTCTGAACCCCCTTTCCCTAAGACAGAAGCTCAGCTCATGTATTCTGTCCAGCTTAATCACTGGCTCAAAACAATTTTAAAAAGTTTTGCATCATATTTGCAATGCAAATTTAAAAGCATTTAAACAATGAAGTTAGGGTACTACTTTAAAAACGCATGCAGTATGCAAGCAGAGGTATGAGAAACAACTGATTCAAACATTCAGAAGAAACATGTGGTACAGTCTTCTCATGACCGCAGCATTTCAGAATGGGGGCAGGGGAAAGAATTCCTCATTTGAAATGCATCCCCTCTATACATGGAATGCCAGCAAACCCGGGGGAATGGCTCTAGCCCAGCCTTCTCAGTGCCATGCTAGCTTTCCATGCGCATGAAAGTTTTGACGTGGGAGAGCATTTAAGCAGTCAATCCCCAACCTGCATTCTAAGGCAATACAATCCAAGGAGGTACAATCTAAGCAGGACTGTACCACAGGTTTATCTGAATGCTTGCACCAGCTCTGTGTGATGGTTATTACTACTGCTGCCGCTAGTACTACTTACTGCCACTATTACTAAGATAGAGAACCATTTTAACTTGCAAATGGCCTCCCAATCTTACATCCTGAAAATTATCATGCGAAATAAGTTATTCTTATTCTTCTTTAATAGACGAGGGAGCTGACGGCAAGAGCGTGCAACTTGCGCAAGGACTTACGACAAGGATTCTCAGGAACTCGGCTGTCGCTACATTTCACACACACTCAGAGACGACTACCAGGCTTGGTTAAAGAATATTCAAAGTGTTTTTTATTTACCACTTGGAAAGCCCCACATCATTTCCCCCCTTAAGTCCTAGGAGCAAAGGGTGGGTGGGTCACAATTATTTACCTGCGGTTTCCTCCTGAGGCAAAGTGGGGGTCTTCCGTGCCCCGTGCAGCTCACTGCTCTTCTCGCTGTTGCTCTCCTCCACACTCGTCGCCGCAGGCTCCTGGGTCTTAATGAGCTGGCTCAGCAAAACTGCCAGCATGCTCTGCATGTCTCCCTGAGTGCCGGCCGCTTCTGGGGTGGCTTGCTCCTCAGATGCCTGGGCTGGCGGTTGGGGCTCTTCAGCAGCCGCTGCCTCCTCTTTGGGCACGTTCTGAGAATCCTGCGGCTGTTGTGTGGTGGTGGCTTCATTGAGTGCATTTATGGATTGGTTGAGGGCCTCCAGCTGTTGCTGCATCTCAGGGTTTGAATGGATGTTGAGCAGCTGGGCCATTTGTGGGACACTGAGGTCTGTCTGGCTCTGCAACAAGTTCAACAGGACAGCCAGCTCACTTTGATTCAGCTGCTGTGTGATGTCACCGAGGCTTGCTGCAAACACAAAGAAGGCCACCGGGGGAATGGGGGGGGGGGGAAATATATATATATCAGGGCCTTAGGAAAGAATAGCAGAAGATGGTCCATATGCAACCACACCCACCAATCCACAAGTACATTCAGAGATCTGTTTCCCTCCTCCTCCACAAGGAGATGACTTCTGAAATCACCAAATACACGGATCCTTAGGGGCCTGGCAGTGTATGCATGGGGACCCATGAAAAGGGTGACCTGTTCAAAATGCACATGGGAGAACTGTCACATAAACCCAGCAACATAATTCACACACCAAGAAGTGCTGCATGCCCCTACTTGTGGACTTGAATCTACAGGGTGGGATAGGGATGTGAGACAGGAAGGTACAGAGGACTTCTTCGGAATCAACCAAGTTTTATGTGCCTACAAGACCTGACTATCTCCAGCTACCACCTATTGCGTTTGTAGGCTGAGTCCCCTCAAACTATTTGCTACTTCTGCCTCGTCATCTTGATGGATGACACATGCTGGGAGAGAGACAGGGGAAGTGTGACCCTGTTGATTCTCCTGGACCACTTCAGTAACTTACAATATCACAACCACAACACTACAAAGTTAGGGATTTATGCCTCATCCTTTCACAAGTTCCCAGGGCAGCTTTAAAAAATTCCAATTTAAACAACAACAACAAAGTGTTTTGATGGTTTCACTTCTACTTGGACAGCTAATTCCAGAAAGTGTTGCTGGGGATACAGCTTGTAGACCCCATGGCATTTGTGTTATAAGGTCCCATAGGGTTCCATCTTGTCCCCTATGATTTTCAACATATACCATGAAGCTACTGGGGAGAGATCATTCAGAGATCTCATTTAATTTAGATGAAATGTGACCAACATGTGTAGATGATACTTTGTTTTATTTATCATTTTCATCTTAAGTCAGGTGAGGCAGTAGAATTAGTGCTGAGTTGGATGAAGGCTCATATACTTAATCCTGACAAGATGAAGATGCTGTGGATATGTGGTTCTTCTGTTCAGGGTGACGGTGTTAAGACTGTTCTAGACTGGGTTGTCTCCCCTCAAAGGATCATGTTTGCAGTCTGTGGGGTGCTCCTAGATCCAACTTTGTCACTAGAGCCCAAGTAGCCTCGGTGGAATGGAACACCTTTTATCATTTGAAGCTGGTGCAACAACTGTAGCCTCTCCTGGAGATAGCCTGGCCATTGTTATCTGAGTTCTGGTAACATCCAGGGCCAACTATTATAATGGGTTATACGTATTAGGCTACCACTGAAGATTGCCTAGAAACTTCAGTTACCTCAAAATGCAGCTGCCAGGTTTAAACCAGCTGTAGGGAGTATATTACAGCAATACCTTGGATTGCAAGTAACTTGGTTTGAGAGCGTTTTGCAAGACAAGCAAATTTTTAAATATTTATTTATTTAATTTTTTTTTTAACTTGCTATACAAGCGACGTCTTGCAATACAAGTACTGCAGTACGGCTTAAATTAAAAATCTCTGTACAAATTTTTTTGGGGGGATTTCGTTTTGATATAAGAGTGTTTTGGATTACAAGCACGTTTCCAGAACGAATTATGCTCTCAATCCAAGGCATGACTGTATTCATGTATAAAAAAAACTG
The DNA here is from genome assembly GCA_021292165.1 of Shinisaurus crocodilurus. NCBI lineage: Eukaryota > Metazoa > Chordata > Lepidosauria > Squamata > Shinisauridae > Shinisaurus > Shinisaurus crocodilurus. The sequence goes on along the minus strand of CM037877.1, from coordinate 266,974,326 downwards.
AACTAGCTAGAATCAGAGTTGGAAGGGACCTCGGAGATCATCTAGTCCAACCACTGGCTCGATGCAAGCTCTGTTCCATCTGAGCCCAATTCAAAGTGTTGGTGCTTACCTTTAAAACCCTACATCGATTGGACCTAGTTGCCTGAAGGAATTCCTGTTCCCACATCAACATGCCTGTGTTGAGTTGAGACCATTAGTGGAGGCTCTTCTTTAAGTGCCACCGCTATCTGAAGTGAGGTGGGTGGTGACCAGGGAAAGAGGATACCAGGGATACCCGCAGGAGGACTGAGAGCGAAGGAGTGGGGGGGGACACACAACCCACAGTGAGCACGATCGTCTGTCGGGCGCACCACGAGTTGTTTCATGAACAACCCAACCTGAGTAGCTTATTCGCAAAGTGGGTTGTCGTGATGTGCGAACTCTCCCACTGTCTTTGTTGTAATGTTTTTAATTATCTATTATTTGTTATCGTCTTTACACTGTTTTTATATTGGTTTTATACTGTATTATATATGTATTGTGAACCATTCAGAAATTTTAGGAAATTAAGTGGTATACAAGTAGTATAAATAAATCTGCAATTGGATTGTCTCTTTCTTTTCTTTCTGTGATGCACAAACTCTGGGCCATGCTTACAGTTCCATTTAGTGAACACATTGGCCCCCTTCACACGAAGCGGGCTCAACGTGGTTTAGGGGAAGTGGGGCTGTGCTGCTTCCCTGGTCCCCTCCCGATGCCCATGTATTGAGTGTGGATATCTGAGCAGGGGAAGCAGTGGGCTTCCACAAGATTGGGCTTCTATGTGCGTAGGCTTTGCCTACTCAGATGTCTATGCCCAACATGGTATGGCTCCACTTCCCCTTAATTACATGAAAGGGGCTCTTATGAGCTTTCTAACAAGAGAAATTAAAGTGAGGAGGGAAACATGCATGGATGCTTCTGTAATGGATCTGCCTTGCAAAATAGGATGTCTCTTTAAAGGATGTGCCTTGGCCCCACGTAGGGCTAACTTCATCCCTTCTCAAGATGCCACTAGCTATTTCCTGTGTACAGAGTCAAGTAGAGGAGAACTCTGAGAGACTCTCTCTATAAGAAATGCAGGAACAGTACAGGAATCAGGGCCACCTCCTTGAATAAACCTTATGTACATTTGCTGAGGGACACCTGTATGACTAGGTTATACCCTTCCACCAAACAGAACAGCAGCTGCCACTTGACCGACACTCTCTGGGACCAAGGGAAGGGGCAGATTACCCACAGTGCCCAGATGTAATCTGGTCTTGGCAAGGAAGCAAGGGCACGTCCACAGCTTGAGAGCTAAGAGTATTTGAATTCTCTAACAGAGCTTCAAACTTTATTCAACAGATTCATCAACATAAAATTAATTATTTGATGAGGGCTGATGTAAGCCACCTTGGGTTCCTTGCAGGAAAAAAGGCGGGGTATAAATATAATAAATAAATAAATACATGTAATGCTAAAATGGCAAGGCACACCTGTTTTTTAAAAAAAGCTATTTTGGTTCCAGTGTGTTACTGTAACTGGTAATGGAAAGATAAAATATTAAAGGTGGACTTTCCTTCTAATGAGTGGCAATCTACAATGTAATAAACAGAAACTCCCTCAAATTTCCTTAATATAATTATCTTTTTGAAATAATTAAGGTTTTGGTAGTATGCAAATATATTTAAATATTTAGATCAAATAACTGCTTTATTAAAAAGACCAGTGATTAATTGGTTGACAACCCTACCACCAATGCAGGTGACTGCATCCCTACTTGCTGCCTCAACCCCCTGAAATCCCGATCTTGCACCAGTTTATGGCTTTATGGCCCACGACACAACAGTTGTACTCTGTTTGCCACAGTTTCTTTCTGGAGATACCTGATTTCAGAGTACCATCTTTTCTTTACTTTTCTTTACTTTTCTTTAACCCAGAGCTACCCAAAGAAATATGAGCAGGCAGCAAAAAGGAATCCAAGGTAATAAGAAGAGAGCTGTTATCAGCTAACTAAAGCTTTAGGGACTGTCCCACATTATAGACTAACCAAATGTGTCTCCAGCACTAGGTTGTGTTTTGATCTGGGCAGGCTGTGGCTGTACTGGACTGCTGTGATTCTTGATGGCATCTGTGCTCATTACGGAGGCTGTCTCCTTCCGGGAAACCTTTGCCAAGGGGGGCTCTTCCACTACAATTCCACTCTGCCGTTGCCTCCGCCGTTTCTTGCTCCACAGTTCGTGGCAGTCTTGCCAGTGAGGGAGGCTGGAAAGACAGCAAATGGACATTGCTGAGAAAGGAGTAACGAAGTCAGCGCCAGTGAGTCAGAACACAAATGCTGACACTAGGGTGGCCAATGGTGATTGCCTCTGCCATCCAGGGATGCCCACCCCAATTGCCAAGCACAAAGATTTCCTCCCCTTCCCAAGTTTTCAGCAAACTGCAGAGAACTCAGAGGAGGAGGGGTGCCTTTTAGTATGTTGGGTACAAGTCATTTGGCAGTAGTGGACAACATGGAGGAGAGCTGGAGTCCATCTCACACTTAATGATGGGCTTTTAACCAAAGGCAGAAGCAGTCAGATTCATGCTAGTTCCACCTTCTCCAAAGCCCAATATGAAGTGTGACAAGGCCCATTCCCTGAGTCCTCTGTGCATGCCAAAGGACTCGGGAGAGGAGGGGGATTAAGACAAGTAGGCAATGAACATAGACGATGGCTGGCTAATAAGCTAAGACAAAAATTGGGGACGCCTGTAGATAGTATTTACACAAAGACCAGGTTCGGATGACATCAGGTGGTTAATAAGCCATGTTGGCTTGTTAACCACCACTGGGCATGCCAGCTCATTTACCTAACTTGCCTTGCTGGGTGCAAGTTGTTGTGATGTTCGAACCCAGCTGGGGTGGTAAACAGACCAGCCAGAACCCGTGGTCTGTTGTAGTATTGCTGGGTGGTTTGTTAACCGCACCAGCCACCCACCCCTGCCAGGTTCAGATGTCATGACAACCCACGCCTGGTGAGGGCAATTAGGGGAATGAGCCGGCACGCGCAGGTGTGCTTAACCAGCTACCATGGCTTATTAATCACCCTTGTGTTGTGTGAACCGAGCCAAAGATGTATGTGTACCTTGGGCTGCATTGCAGAATGAAGTTTAGGATTGCACATATGCTTAGGTGTGTGGAGGTTGACGTCTCCTGGCTTTCTCTGCACATAAATCAGTGTTCTCCAACCTTGGGTCCCAGCATAGCTGGCTGGGGCATGCTGGGAGTTGTAGGCCAAAAACATCTGGGGACCCAAGGTTGGAGAACACTGACATAAATGGAGCAGGCAGAGCCAGGATCCCTTCCCCCATCCTAGTGCCCTCCAGATGTTTTGAGCTACAACTCCTATTAGCCCCAGTTGGCATGGCCCATGGTCAGAGATGATAGGAGTTGTAGCCCAACATCTGGAAGGCACCAGGTTGGGGAAGGCTGCCTTAGTATATCGTGGTTGCATTGGGGTGGGGGTGGGTACAGCCTGCACGTGGCCCCTGCTAACCCCCAGGAACAGGAGGAGAAATTTTGTGTGTGTATGAAAAAAAAAATGGTGTCCATTGCAGCTCTGTAATGCCAAAAGGGTCAAAAATTAGCTTGTTTACAAACTAATTTTGATTCTTTTAATGCTACAAAGCCACTACGGATGCCATTTAGAAAAAAATAGTATTTTTTTCAGCGCCCGCAGGGGCAGGGGGCAAAAATTGCCCTGAGACCTCACACAGTTGCCCACCCCTTCATTACAGGTATGGGGGTGGGGAGATGTCAGGCTATATTCCTGCTTATACAGAAAAGGAGCATCCACTGGGGCTGACCCCCATAACAGAGGTAGTCCCAAGCCATTCATTTCCTCCCAGGTCAAGCTGGCTTGCAACCCAGGGGTGGGTTCCCCTGTAATGTGTGACTTGACTAATTTGTTTGATTCTTCTGCAGCTATTTGTTAAAGTGAGCATGTTCATTCATTCATTTCATTTCATTCATTTCACTTATATCCCACCTTTTTTCCTCCAAGGAACCCAAGGTGGCTTACATGGTCCTCCTCCTCTCTATTTTATCCTCACAACAACCCTGTGAGGTAGGTTAAGCTGAGAGTCAGTTTCCTCCCTGCTTCTGACACGTCACTGTCTGAATTGCACAGACTTATGTGGGATAGTTAGAAAACTCCCTTGCTATAAATCCAAGTCACCCCCTCCCCCAGCATCTTTAAAAGACTAGGCTCCATTTCAGTCCCCAAGGCTTCCTTCCCTGAGGGATAGTGGGGGACTTACTCTGGAGGGTCCATCTTGCTGACATCAACATCTTTCAGGAAGTCACTCTGCAAGGCTTGCTCCGCTGTGCACCGTTTACTGGGATCTAGTGTCAGCATGTGGTCTAGCAGGTCAAGAGCAGCAGAAGGGATGCTGAAAGGAGAGAGCGAAAATGAAACACACACACACATACCATTCCCATGACGATGATAAGAAATACTGTTATTTTACACAGTACTTTCCCTAAAGGATTAAAGCATTTTGCATAAATTATATCATAATGCCCCCTACACTCTGCCCTCTAAGGTAGGCCAGTATTATCACTCCTGTATTAGGGATGGGGCTGAGACAGTGGCTTGTCTAACACCACCCAGTGTGTTCTTATACCTAAGCTGAAATTTGAACGGGGAGACCCTGGCTGCAATCCTATGTATACGTTCTAGAACATAAGTCCCTTTGCTCTGGGTTCAGTCACCAACATTTATGGTTAAAAGGATCACTAGAGAGGACATCTGCCTGTACAGCAGTTGCCAGGGTAGACATTTCTGGGCTGGATGGACCAATGGTCTAACTTCGTGTTCTCCAACCTTGGGTCCCCAGATGTTTTTGGCCTACAACCCCAGCATGACCCAGCCAGCATAGCTGGCTGGGGCATGCTGGGAGTTGTAGGCCAAAAACATCTGGGGACCCAAGGTTGGAGAACACTCATAAGTCATCTTCATACATTCATAAGAAAACCAATGATCTGAGCCACACTAGTCCTAATAGAAGACAGGATGAACCAGGCTTGAAACATGGATATAAGCAGTTCTAGGATTAAGCCATCCATAAATCAGCTGCATAGCAGAGTGGCCCTGCCCATTTCTCTGCAGCTGGAGCCAAGCCGGCCCTGCCATCGCAAGAGTATTCGCGAGGGAAATGACATGGATAAGCATGGTGCGCGGAGATATTTTAACTTGCTGTCATTCTGGATGACCTGGCTTCCATTAACTTTCAGGGGGTTGGCATGCTCATGGCATACACACTCACACTTACGTCATATGACAACAGAGGCATAATTCTTAGCCGCTGGTTTGGGGCAATTTGGCAAAACTTATATTTGTCCGAACCCATGTGACCTCTCCTTTCAATTCAAGACACAACAGAACTTAATGCAAACTATCGTAAGTATATTAACCTTGTCACTGGCACAAAAAGTACCTGTAGCAAAATGTTGCAGTGTAAACCCATAATGGAAATGTTCCTGTTCAGGGCTTCTGCTATCCTGGAACAGGAGACTTGTAGCACTGTTTGGAGCCCATCCTCCCTAAACTTTCCCCAATATAGACTGCTACAGGGTTTACAGTTTGGGGCTGGCTAATATCCCCAAACCCAAGCAATTTGTTGTCATGTATCGGAGGAATCACAGAATCAAAGAGTTGGAAGGGGCCATTCAGGTCATCGAGTCCAACCTGCTGCTCAGTGCAGGAATCCAATTTAAAGCATCCCTGACAGATGACTGTCCAGTCTCTGCTTGAATACTTCCAGCGACGGAGAGTCCACCACATCCCTAGAGTTGGTTCTATTGTCTGACTGCTCTGACCATTAGGAAGTTTTTGCTGATGCTCAACCAAAATCTGCCTTCCTGTAACTTAAGTCCGTTATTTTGTGTCCTACAGTCTTGGATGACAGAGAACAGGTTGTGGCCCTCTTCTGTGTGACAACCCTTTAGGAGGAGGGCAGATTCTTGAGTGTGGAAAAGGGAAAAGGCTGTTCTCCTGAAACATCCCTGTATAGTACTGGGGGAGAGGGGGCATTCATCCCCCTAACCACTACCTCCAGGATGCCTAACCCCCAACTGACATTATCAACATTCTGTGGCTCAGCCACTATAAATGTCCCATAGGTCCTAAAAGCTCATGTTTGTCAGACCATTCTGAGTTTTTAAATGCCTTTTTCTTTACAAAATAATATACTTCTGTGTACCCAGGGAGCCCCCTCCCACAAATATGAAGAAATCACTACCTTGTCTGTGGGTGGCCCCATTTTCATTGCCAAATTGACATGCGTGGAACCACCAAGTTCGGTATTAGAAGGAACAGAGAATGGCTTCAACAAAGACTTTGTTCAAAGCTGGACTTGGGCAAATATCAGGGGCAGGGGAGTATAGGGTTATAGGGCAGCAGGCAGGCATGCTTCATTGTATGCCCTAACTTCATGCACAAAGCCTAAGCACATGCAACTGAAACAACTGCATATTTCTTCCCAGTTTAGACTTGCCCCAGTTCCCTCCCCATCCTCTGTTGTTTCCCATGTGGCAACTTTTAGATTATAATCTCCTTGGGGCAGGGACCTGTCCGCTTGGACACAGTAAAGTGCCATGTTCACTGACGGCACTATATAAAGAAATATTAACATTTTCAGTTGCCACATGCACCCAGGTGACCGTACTGTTGCCCCCTGGCAAGCATGATGAGCGACTGGCCTTCCTCCCAACTTGAAGTTGCAGAGGTTGGCGGGGATCATCTCAGCAGTTTCTCTGGGATTCCTGCCCCCTCCTCACCTCTCAAGTTGGGGGGAAAGCAAGGGTCACTTTATTGCTAAGGCATCAGTCATGCTTCCAAGCACCCAAACCGGCACCTTCCCTGCCTGCCTTTCCCACAGGAGAGGCGGGCAGGGTGATTAACTGGCTTTCCTACAGGAAAGGCTTAGTGGGCCAGCAGTCCTTGGAGGGGAAGAAACTTGGCTATCACAACTTTTGGCTTGGCTAGCAAGGCCATCCAAAAAATTGGGGACACCTGAAAAGGTATCATCCCTTCTGCCTTCACAAGGTACCCACTTTTTGGGGGGGGGGCGCTCACCCACCTGGCATGCAACCCCCAGAAACTCAGGCATAAGGGTATGTGGTCCTCAGGCAAAAAAAAAGGTTCCCTCTCCCTGAAACAAACAAATAAAAACAAAAAGCAGCTGCAAATAGCAGCCTCACCCCTCTCTCCCTCAAAAACTCTCTTAAACAAAATTATCTTAGCCTGTCTGCTGAAAGAGAAGAGAGAGGCGGCCATGCCAGCCTCCCTGGGAAAGGAATTTCATCACCTCAGAACAACCAATGAAAAAGCCCTGTCCCTTGTGGCCCTGCAGTCGCAACCCTCCCATGGGGGTGGCACACGGAGATTAGAAAACAGATCCTGTGCTTTGTGATGTTATCAAACACATGAGGATTTGTAGGCACACACCATGCTAAACCTTCATCCAGGAAGTTCAAAACAAACTTACAAGGAAAACTCCTCCCGCAGGCGCCTTCTGTACTGCTTCTTCGGTTTCATGGTGTTGAAGTAGGGCAGTTTGATAACGTCTGGCCATACAGCCGGACAGGGGCTTCCACATAGACGGCTGCAAGAGAAGCGAAAGAGAGGGAGCGTGAACACTATTATTTATCTAAAGTATCTCTATATCACTGCATCTCCTAGAATTTCTTGGCAGTTTACAAAAGTTAAAAACTACAACATGAAATAAACATCCTTTGAAACAAAATGGTTTGAACATTTAGTCTTCCAGCCACATTGGGCTAGAAGGCACTGACTGGTGTTCAATAAAAGGCAAGCCGCCTCCAAGCCTTTTCGCAACTAGGAAGGCTGAAAGGTATGTCAGCTATAATTTGTGTGCAGCTGCACACCCACCCCCATTGCTTGAAATCCTGTCATGTGGATTGATGAAACAGGTCTTCATAGCAAGGATGGACATATCTATATGAAAATAGCCCAAAACATGGGCATGGTACAAACTATTTCAAGAGGTAACGGGTCTCCTATAAAGTCTCCAAACTGTTAAATTGGATTAGGTTAACCATACAGAATTGCCTATTTCTTTGACATATTAAGGACTTCCATGATGATTGCATTATTGTTATCCAGGATGTTTTTCATAATAGAGCTAAGAAATAACATCATCTCCTGATAGTTAAAGAAAAACATACACAGTGCATTTAAACGCTCTTGAGTAATGACGAATTAACTCTAATGTACTTTGAAACCACCCAAATGTTATATAAATAACCGCTGGAATGGGTTTTAAAATGGCAGTAGTGAGGGCATGGGGGAAAATGAGAGGAATTAAAATACACTTTGATTAACAGGATTGAGCTTTCCATTATGTATCTTTGAACTGCAACAGACAGAAAGCCATTGTGCCTTTCAGTGCTAGAGAGAAAGTCCTCTTACTTCCTGGAGTCCAGACAGGAGGGGAAGATTCTCACCCATTTGTACAAAATGGAAGGGATATACTCCCCCTTGTAGTAAACTGCAAAGTGGCAGGCAAGCACAGTGACGAGCTTCTGTTTTTGATTTCTCTGAAGGAGGTTAGGATTAGCGAACAGGAGACACCAGGAGATGGATAGAAAAGGGCTAAGGCAGTGGGCTCTCAAACCGTGGGACGGAACCTCCACCACCCCAGGCAGGACTCAAAACAACTGGAGGAGGACATGAAGTTTCAGGGAAGAAGATCCTTCGGCCAGCAGAGCCAGAAGTGCTTTCCTCTCAGCAGCAGATGTTTTGTGCTGCAACTACTATGCTAACTGTAGAAACTGTACAGCAGCTCTTCCAGGCTGCTGCCTCTTTCCCAGGTTGTTTGGTTTCAACAGGGAATTTGAGGTGCCCTGTTCTAGTCCTCTTATCAGTGTTGGATTAGCACCTCATTCCATAGCTCCTTTTTGCACGTAGGAATGGGCTGCATACAGCGGATTCTGTGCACCTGGGTGCTGGAGAGGGCTGCCAGGTCGGAGGGAAGCAGGGTTTAGAAAATACTCACAAGTGGTTTAGAAACTGGGGGCCCAAGTTCAAAAAGCCTGAGAAACACAGCTAGGGATCTCTAAGGCCTAAATGTCTGTAATGGCGCCTCCCAGGGATCTTACCTACTTTAATCCGGTGGCAATTAGATGAGCGTTCAAATGGTCCAGAGAGGATATTTTTCTCTTATTGACAACAGGTTTGCAAGGATCGCTTCTGTTTGTGTTTTCATGCTTCTGTTAAGAGTAACCAGCAGCTACTTTCTGTTCATACAAAGATCTGATCTGTAGGCACAGAGCTACCTGAAGGCCCTATTTATACACCAACCTGGCAGCTCCCGAAAAAACAAGTGCTGGCATTGCCAAGGGGGAACACACAAACTGCTTTCTGCACATTCTCTCCACGACACTCAGAATGTTTTACCTGATTAATTCAAGCTGGGACAACTCAAGATTGGCTTGAAAAATAGGCTTCTTTGTAAATAATTCCCCAAGGATGCAGCTGGGAGGGAAACAGGGGGAAAAAAGGTTGAAACAAACCACAGAAACTCAAGTGAGTATTTGAATGAGGGGAGTCTCTCCTTGGTTGCCTAGGAGGCTTGTTAAAAATCTAGGAAATCTAGGAAATGCACAGGGAGATGACCAGCCAAAGTTGCATGCAATAATTCCATCCCTCTCTAAGGAACACTTTCCTTAGATAATAACCTTGTGGAATAGTTAAGCCTGTTACACATTCACCATTCCCAAAGAAAGAGACCATTATATAAATTCAGGAAGTCTGATTGCCCATGAATAGAAGCAGCCAGGAAGCCCATTCCTACTAGGGCGCTACTATGAATTTTCCACCTTTGACTAGGAGGGAAGATGGGGGTTATAAAGCTGCATAGCTGAATCCTCTGTTCCTCAGTGCCCCAATGCAGGGAAATGCTGAATGGAACCTTGTCTGCAACAAGGGAGCAGGCTCTCACATTTTAAAAGGGACAACAGGATGCATCAGATAATAAAAAATTCCACAGGCACTTTGGTAGAAACAGGCGCATGCACTAGTGGCCACCGCTGCAGTGCAAATCAGCCTATAGCATGGTTACTTAACCTGCATCAAATGCATGAGCCACCTCAGTTACCATAGTATGGCAAAATATTAAAGAAGTGCTTTTAGTTGATAGTACACACAAAACTCCACAAAGGTATGAGCTGCTTTAAAAGCACAACACATGGGAAACATTTAGTCAGGATGCTGACAGCCACAAGCTCGTATCAGAAGGCAGAAAGAATAAAAGTCATTGGCTCACCCACAGCTCCAGACATCTATGGCTGGTGTGTAACGCTCCTCGCCTAGCAGCAATTCAGGTGGTCGATACCACAATGTAATGACTTTATTAGTATACGGACGGCTAAGTAAGAAAAAGATAATGTAAGTAGCACCTTAGGGTTCAGAGATTTCTGAAAAGAATCAGAACATCCATACAGAATGCCACACTGAAGGCATTCAAGATGCAGCTGGACAGCCATCTGTCAGGAATGCTTTAACTTGGGATTCCTGCACTCAGCAGGGGGTTGGACTCCATGGCCTTATAGGCCGCTTCCAACTCTACTATTCTATGACTCTATGAAGTTACAATGGTGCAACCAACTGAATTTTGGTGTAAGAATAAGACTCCAAACCTGGCCATCTTAGACTCAAGCAGGCTCCCTTCACTCACACACAAACACGCTGAACTTTACAGGGGCCATTTTCCCCTAGTGACAGAGTGTGTGTGCATGTGTAAGAGGGGGGGGAAGGGGTTTTGGATGGGCCAGGTTAAGCCTCTCCTCCACAGCAACACCAATCCATAAAATGGAAGGGGTCTTTTAATATTTTATTCAAATCTGTGCCACAGGCGCTTTCACAAATGATGTTCAGAATACCATTTGATCTCCAATGTTGCTTTAAAAAAAAACAATTTACATGGTTAATGGGGTATGTAACATTTATAGAGTGTTTCGAGTTATACTTCTACAATAAAGTATGCAACACAGAGAATACATGGGAAACTTATGCTCTTGCGTGGGGACTCCTGTGGTCTCCCACCTAAAGGGTTAATCAGATCTCCATCTGCTCAAGCTCATGGTTTCCAGACAGACATTTCATATGATACTGGTGGATGAATATATTCTTGATCTTGGCAACAGACATGATCTTTAAAAAGTGCATATTATTGGGTAATATCACTATTTTTAATCCCAGAGGCTTCCCTTCCAGGGGCAGAAGTAATGACCATACTCACAAGAAGAGCCTGGAGGCTTGGTCTACTCTAGGAGTAACATTCTGCTTGTGACATTTTAAAGAATATTAAAAAATATGACCAATGCTGAAGCAACATTCAATAATATTGTGAAAACCACTAAGGTTAGAAGCATTTCAATTTCATCTCAATATCACCAGCAGTCTTTCCAAGTTTTATCCCCCAATCTCTTGACCCAGAACCAAATGCAACACATATATAACCCTTCTGAAACACCACTGACACCGACACCCACCCTATTGATAAAGCTGTCAGGAGCAGGTGTGTGATCTACCACAAAGGGCTCTTGTGGGGAATGAATGATACAGAGATCCCCAAAACACTTAGGGTGGATGAGTACACTCGGCTACTAGGAGTCAGCCTCATATATGACCTATATTTACATCAAAGACTCTGACTGGGTTCACACGACACGCCAACCCATTGTAGGAAACTAGCCATGGTGAGTTGTCGTGTCGTGCGAACCTGGACCGCTTCCTACAGGGTGGCTTGTTTTTCCCCAACAACCCCTACTTGTTGTAGGGGTTGTTGAACCCACACTGGATTGTTGTACTGCCCAAACCCGGGCGACCAACCCCATTGTGCATTGTGGGAAGCAGTGAGCGAGCCGCTCGGCAAAAGCAGCAAAAACCCCTTGTTGCTCTTGCTGAGCTTGCCCGGGCCACTGCAAGTGACAGCCGCTCCACCAAGTGTACACGTGGCACTCTGGAGCGACTGTCACTGGCTCGCTTTCTCCCACTCCACTCGCAACTCCTTTTGTAGTCACTGAGGCTCCCTCCCAACCTTTTTTCTTAGATTGCTTTTCGCAATCTCTGAAGTGACAGCCCCTCCAAAGTGTCCAAGCAGCATATTGGAGTGGCCATCACTAGTTCACCACCTACTTGTTTAATATATTTTTTTTTTGCGTCAGAAATGTGCGCAATTGTTTTCAGTAAAAAAAAAATTTGGGACAGTAGTTAGGAGTTGTGCAAGTGCACAGCTCTGGTTACCTGAAATCTGAAGCCTTGCCTGGTCAATGTTCTGGTAAGTGCCTATTGTCAAAGCAGGCACCACCCATGGGCACCATCCATGGATAAAGTCTTCAAATAAATTACTTTGCTTTCATCTAACAGCCGTCAAATGGTGAACTAAGTGAAAGCAAACCTGTGAGATCTTTGCTTGCGAAAGGGGATGGTGACCACATCTCACCGTTTGCAGTGAGATCCTCTAGGACTGGTTTTAAGTGTGGACCTGACAGTTCTCAGTGTCCTCCACCTTTTCCACCCTTTCCTGAGCCTATAGGTACTTGGCAAAGTGGAAAAGTGTAGCCCGCCTCATTTACAGGAGCAGTTACTTTTGACAGCAGTCAAAAGTGAGGGTTTCTTTTAAAATCCACTCTAGTTCTTTCTTTAGAAGGATTTTTTCACTGTCTGTGGTCAGTTTCTGTAATGCCCAAAACATGATGGCTTTTACAGTGATTTTCTTCTAAAAAATGACTTACTAAGTGGGTGCTCTATTTTGTATTCCTAATATTATAACGATGTTCCACTATATGTATTTTGAGAGCTTTGAAAAATTAAGAGAATGTATATAAGCTACTGCTTGCTAAACATGTCACCAATCGCAGGAACCTTGGAGACAATTTCCCCCCCAGAGATCTCTAGAATCTCTATTTAAAATTTTTAAAGTAAGTATACATAGGAACATCTGCAATATGTATATGCAGTTTAATAAGATATTTTAAAATGCTTTGTTTATAAATGTAAACTACTAAGTTGTATTGTTCCCTTTTTGTACAGCATCTCAAGAAGGCTCAGAAATATATGCTACAGGGCCAAAATGTGTTGGGGTACTCTGAGGAAGAAAACTTTATTTTTTACATCTCGGAGCGTTGTTTTGTCTTTTCACTGTTTAGCTGAATCCACACCTATCCTTCTCTCACCAAATGTCTTACCTTTCTTCTGAACTGTAGAGCCGGGCAAGCCCGAAGTCTGCCAGCTTGATCTGCCCACTGCAAAAAGGAGGCGGCAGTGGACTTTTACTAACAAAGGTTTTCACAAAAGCACAAACAGGCAACAGTAGATGAACATGGATTACTAACATTAACAGAAACAATAGGCATTCACACTTGTAGCTCACACTTTCACAAGAGCAGTCTCCAATGTTTTTTTTAAAAACAACAACTTGTAAATATGGGGGGGAATCATTTTTAATTTAAAGGGCAGGTCTTAAAAGATGGAATAGCCTCTCCCACACTAGAAAACAGTGAACCTATTTCTAAGATCTCAAACCATAAACATCTGAAGTTGTGCACTGTAAGTTTTCACGAGGTCATCCTGTGGACTTGCGTGAACAACCCTACCACTATAGTCATGCCTTGGATTGAGAGCATAATTCGTTCCGGAAACGTGCTTGTAATCCAAAACACTCTTATATCAAAACGAAATCCCCCCCCAAAAAATTGTACATAGATTTTTAATTTAAGCGTACTACAGTACTTGTATTGCAAGACGTCGCTTGTATATCAAGTAAAAAAAAATTAAATAAATATTTAAAAATTTGCTTGTCTTGCAAAATGCTCTCAAACCAAGTTACTTGCAATCCAAGGTATTACTGTAGCTTCAAACTGGAGAGCCTGCCTAGATCTTGTAAAGGTTCTGGGGCAATGGGAGTCGATGCAGCTATTGGGCGGGTTCGCACATCATGCTAACCCACCCTGGCAATAAGTTGTGTTGGTTGGTTGTTTCCTGAACAACCCATGGTGCAGTCGACAGACGATCCAGCTCACCGGGGGTTTCCCCCGCTTCTCCCTCGGTCCTCCCATGGGTATACCAGGGGATACTGAGGCAGGACCGACTTGTCTCTGCTCCCCCCACTGCAATTGCGAGCCCTTTCTGGTTCACTGAGGCTTTTCCCCCCTTTCCCTCCCCAAGATTACGAACAGCGATCTCCAAACTGACACCCAGTGACAGGCCCTTCAAAGTGCTCAAGCGGCACAGTGGAGGTTGACCACCTTTTTTTTGGCAGACACCCACCATGTAAAGAGGTTTATTTTTCACTTTAATTTTCCCTGACAGCTGTCAAAAAGGGAGCTTGTCAAGAGAAAGCAAAGCTGTGAGTGATTTTTGCTCACGAAAGGGAGTGGCCACTAAATCACCCCCTTCATGGTGAGATCCACTACTTTTTTTTTTTGGCTGGACCTGAGTGTTCTCAGTGTCCTTGTCCACCCTTTCTTGAGACTCTAGGTGCTCAAGAAGGTGGAAAAGTGTGAGCTACTGCGTTTTAAGGGAGCCCGTAGTTTTGACAACTAGCTTGCCTTTTGACAACTGTTAGGGGAAAGCAACTTGAAAAATAAACCTCTTTCCAGGCTCTCTGGCTCAATGTCCATAGGCTGCGGGGTGCCGGCTGCACTTTGACAGCAGGCACCCCGCAGGACACTGCCCAGGTGAGGCTGCCCATTTCAGACCCATGGAAGTGCACAAATGCACGCTTGCACAAGTCTGACTAGAACTTTAAAAAAATTACGAAAAAAATTGTGCTCATTTAGGGCGCAAACTTTTTTTTTTTTTTAAAGGTGGTCAACCAGTGACAGCCTCTCCAATGAGCCATTTGGGCACTTTGAAGGGGCTGTGACTGGCTGTCAATTTGAAGATCAAAGTTCGTAATCTCTGGAACAAAAAAGGGTAAAGGGGGAAAAAAGTTGCAGCAAGCCAGAAAGGGCTTGAAATCGTGGCAGGGGATACTAAGCCAGTGAAGGTGCCGCTTGGGCACTTGTGGGGTGGCTGTCTCTGGCAGTGGCCTGGGTCAGCTTGGCAAGAGCGGCAAGGGTTTTTTTGCCATTCACTCCAAGAGGCTCGTTCACTGCTTCCCTGTACCCACAATGGGGTCGGTCACCCGGGTTCAGATGACACAACAACCCATAGTGGGAACAACCCTTACAACAAGCCCTGGGTTTTCAGGGTGGCTTGTTGCCTACGAACAAGCCACTGTGCGGGAAATGGTCCAGGTTCACATGACACAACAACCCACCATGGCTTGTCACCCACGATGGGTTGTCTTCTCATGTGAACCTAGTCAATAAAAAAGAGCAGTATCGTAATCCCCTGCTCCATTCCTCCACCATTTCCTTTGCTCACTCTCCTCCTTCTGCTATGTGGGGATAAAACAACAACACTATGTGGAGGAGTAAACAAGTAAAGAAACCTGTGGAGGAATGAGGTGGAGACGTAGCTGCTGCATCCGCTCCCAGGCAGAAGGACCGCAGGAGGACCGAGCGGGAAGGAGTAGGGAGGGGGCGAACAACCCACAGTGAGCCCGATTGTCAGGCGCACCGTGGTTTGTTCTCACAACAACCAACCCACCGTGGCTTATTGCCAGGGTGGGTTGTTGTGTCATGCGAACTTGCCCATTGTTAAAGGTCTGTCTGAAATATGTGACCTGCAAGCTGTTGCACACATGCCAGCTATCACTTCATCCAGAGGTGAACATGCACATATCAAGTCACCTTAACAGAGATTGGAATTGTCATTTCACAGAGACCTTAATAGGGAAATCTTAAATGCCACTCCATCAGCATAGATAGTTGACTGCTAAGGTTACTACCTGAGTGCATCACTGTTCACAGCTGCTGCCACTGATTTTACTGTATTTTGTTCTTTTTCTAGCTTAATTTTTTAATAGACCTCTATTGTGTGTTTAATATTGTGCTCTGCTTATGTATGTGCTGGACATCTTAAAAATGGGCACAGGGGTCAAACTGTGGTCTACCCTTTTAGAAAACCCAACCACCTAACAGAACTTGTACTCAGCCACTTCAGTGCTATTTGTAATGAAAAAGGTGAGATAATGAATAAATAAAGATTTTTTATTTTTTTTTAAAGAACATTTTACTTGCTAATTGAATGACACCAGGGAAATAGTCAAGTAGAACTCCTTTGGAAGGACATCCACAATTTAGCTCCATTTTTTGCTCTCACAGTTTTACTTGAGCAAACGATGGAATACAGAGCAGAGCTCCTCCCCCAGATCTCAGGAAATGGGGAAGAACATAGAAAGGAGGACAATTCTTAAGGTTATGGGCCTGAATACACAGAAATCTAACTCCCATCTCCCGTGCAAAGGCATAGGTCAAACTGGTCCAGCATAAGGGAAACTCAAGCAGTTACCTGTTGTTTAATAAGATGTTGGAGCATTTGATATCTCTATGGAGAAAGTTTTTTTTGTGACAGTAGTCCAGCCCCTCCATCAACTGCTTCATGAAAGACTTGATGTGGTCCTCTGAGAAATGCACCAATCCAGATTCTAGCAATCCCATTAGGTCGTGGTCCATATATTCAAACACAAGGTAAAAGGCACCTGGCAGAAGGAGGAGAAAATACAATTTTAAAGTCAGAGGGTGTAAAAGAACAAAATCTGACACAAGTTCAGCAGCAATGCAACTAAATGTTTCAGTCCAAACACTATGTAATTTCCAAAATGGATCATGCAATAGGTACAAAATTTCAAGTGTGTTGTGGCTTCTGCTCTGAGAAAAAGGGGGATTCAGCACTTACTGAGCCCCCTTTTCTCCATCTCTCTCGGTAATCACCACCAAAATAGTTGTGAATTTGGGGGGGGGGGGATTGTGACATTGTGCCAACCCATCCCTCACCCTGGAATCATATAGGATCACCCCACCAATCACACCAAATTCCTCAGCATTCTGCCTTCCTTAAAAGATGGGAGTGCTGGTCTGGGTTCTGAAGTATGTTCACGAATCCAGTCTTCCTTTCCAAGTAGAGCAAAGTTTCTCCCCTTACCATATTGATTATAACAACCCAGTGAGTAAATGATGGACTGGAACAGCAAGAAACTTTTCTCAAAATATCACAAAAGACACTCAAAATGGAGAGGAAACTTCTCACATGTGTTTGTGATGAGGCAAGTCTTCATCATTCTGGTGCTCCTGGCAAAATTAAAATATTGCTACCAAAATACATTATCTAGAGTTTTTTTTATATGCAAAGTATATTCACTGCTGCTGTGGGCACCATGACAGGTCTGCACTTTTACATTTTACTTCTGAGCAATATCTGCTCTGATAGTGGGTACCTTTGTCCTTCTTGAAATCCAGTGCATCTTGTTTGTCTGTGACAATTTCCTTCATGTTGACAACACTACGGTGAATCAGCTGCCGTAGGATCTTGATTTCGCGGATAGCTGTGATGGGGAAACCCTCCTTTTCATTGTCCAGCCGCACTTTCTTCAAAGCCACCAGTTCACCTGCCAAACACAAATCATAGCCAGTAAGAATCCAGACAACTATGTGCAATTAAAATAAGAGCCATGAAAAGGTTGGTCCCCTTAAGCATGCTCCTCCCTCCAAATTACCAGAGGGGATATTAAGTCAGTGCAGTACTGTGGCACCTTTGATTAGACCAAAACTGGCTGTGTCTCGAGCATAAAACCTTTCGCATTTAATAGAAATCTTCATCAAATAGCCTCCATACTCACCCATTCAGAAGTACTGTCTAATGCACAATAAGCAAAAGCAAGCTTACAGTCTAAATTTAGACAAGCAAGCAGGAGGAAAGGAAATGAAAAACAACAGAGGAAGCAAAGGAATGGGTAACAAATGAGTATGAACAAATGCAATTAAAAAGTAACCCCAAGAGCCATCATCTTCTTAGAAGATAAGCCATGCCACCTGGATTACATACAAGTTAGGCATCAATGAAAACAGAACAGGAACTCAAGCATGCTCATGGGTTTGTCTAGATGTAGCACGGGATCAGTTGTAAGATCACTGAACCTCAGCCAGGGATGCTCACCCAACCCTGTACAGGCTTTGAAACGCCAGTATAGCCCAGCTGACAAAGTAATATGCTGCTATCTGGGTTTCAAATTCATGCTTAGCATTAAACTCACTGGGTAACCTGGTACATGTCAGTGTCCCTTGGCCAAAATTTACCCTATCTGTAGAGTGGCAAAAGTGTATTGGGAAAAGGCAAACATTTCACATAACCAGAATCTGGGGTATTAAATGAAACTGATTGGCAGTAGATCCAGAACAGACCAAAAATAGCAGTTCTTTATACAATGCCAAGTTTATTTAATTTGCTGCCAGAAATTAAATAAATGGCTTAGATGGCTTTAAAAAGAGATCAGATTTATGAATGGTTACCAGCCGTGATAGCTAAATGGAACCTCCATATGCAGAGGTAGCACAGCTCTTATATCAGATGCTGTAGATAAACAGAGGAAGGCCGTTTCTTTAAGGGCTTCCCAGAAGCAGCTGGAGGGCACTCTTGGGAACAGAACATTGGACTGGATGGATCCTTGGTCTGATCCAGGAGGCATATTTTATATTCTTGGTATCAATAGTGACATACCTCACAGAGCTTGTTATGAGAAAGCATGGATTAAGGATCACACAGCACCTTCAACATTGTTAATCACTTTTATAGAATACAAACAAAGCCCTGAGAGCAGCTGCCTATCACAAAACCAGATAAAAACATGTGTGAAAGTTGTTAGCCAATCTCCTGCATTTCAGTGTGGCTACTTAAAAATAAAGGAAGAAAAAAGGATGAAGAATAGTGCATAATGAACACCCACCTGTGTCCTTGTCCTTGGCTTTGTACACTTGCCCATACGTCCCCTCACCGATAATACCAATAATGTCAAACTTGTCCACACAGCGCTTTCCCCAGTCGCTTTCTGTCTGTCTCCTCTCACCATAACGAGGACAACAGATTCTGGGAAAGGTGGGGGAGAGAAACATAAAAGTTGTAAAAATTCCAAATGCTGACTTGGCTTGATCAGTCTTTGTCACAGTGGGCTCTCAGGTGTGCAATTTGCTTCCTCTAGGCAACTATCTTCCTCCTATCTCTTCACTGTGGAAAAAAAAGGGTCACTGAAGGTTTTTATTCTCCATGCGCTGTCAAATGGTTATTACAGTCATGCCTTGGATTGAGAGCATAATTCATTCCGGAAATGTGCTTGTAATCCAAAACACTCTTATATCAAAACAAAATCCCCCCCAAAAAAATATGTACAGAGATTTTTAATTTAAGCCGTACTACAGTACTTGTATTGCAAGATGTCGCTTGTATATCAAGTCAAAAGAAATATTTAAAAATTTGCTTGTCTTGCAAAACACTCTCAAACCAAGTTACTTGCAATCCAAGGTATTACTGTACATTACATTTACATCCTGGGTAACCTTTTGCAAGGAACCCAAGGTGGCTTACATGGCCCTCCTCCTCTCCATTTTATCCTCACAACAACCCTGTGAGGTAGGTTAGGCTGAGAGTCAGTGACTGGCCCAAAGTCACCCAGTGAGCTTCATGGCCAAGCGGGGACTAGAACCCGAATCTCCCGAGTCCCAGTCTAGCACTCTCACCACTACGCCACACTGGCTGGATAGATCCCATCTGTGAACCTCTCTTTTATCTCCCATTTCCCTCCTTCTAAAAATGGGTATAGATTTGTAATGCACACATAGTGTTATTTACCGGTGCTCGTCACAGGAACATCGGAAGCTGCCTTCTACTGAGTCAGACCATTGGTCCATCTAGCTCAGTACTGCCAACACGGACTGGCAGCAACAGGAGCTCCCCGGTGTTTCAGGCAGGGTTTTTTCCAGCCCTACCTGGAGATGCCAAGGATTGAACCAGGGACCTTCTGCATGCAAAGCATGTGCTCTACCACTGAGCTAAGCCCCCCTCCCACAACGACCTGTGACACCAGAGTTTGAGAGATCTTTACTGACTGCCAATCTATTTGTAGGTTAAATTTAAGATATCAGTCTTAACTTTTAAAGCATTACATGGGTCAGGTCCAAGATACCGATTTATACAGAGCAGGCTTGCCCAACCTGGAGCTATCCAGATGTTTTAGACTTCAACTCCTGTCAGCCTCAGCCAGCATGGCCAATGGTCAGGAATACTGGGAGTTGTGATACAAAACATCTGGAGGGTGCCAGATTGGGGAAGGCTGGTAGAGAATGCCTCCTTCTGCATGAGCTTCCCTCTCCATTAAGATCTGGGGGAGCCTTACCCTAGGTGCCCTTCCTACCCCAAGATGAGGCTGGCCTCCATTAAAAGCAAGGCCTTTTCAGTAGTGAGACTTTGCTTGGTAAATGCTCTCCCCTATGAGCTACATTAGACTAGCTCCCTTCTGGTTTTACTTTGTTAAGAACTTTTTAACGCTGCCAGGCCTCCAATGAATAGATTTCTGTCTCTCCATGCTGTTTCTATGGTTATTTTAGGTGCTGTGAAGTTTAGCATATTATGCCAACATTTTTATTCTATTCTATTATTTTTAAGCATGTTTGACATTGTCTGACTGTAAACTGGTGTGGGCCTATAAGGAAGAAAGGCAGGTGTTTAATGAATACATTTGTATTGTCCTAATCATACCATGTCTCAAGAAGGAGCCTCAATTATATTTAACTGATCTAATTCAGATTGCGCAGGAAAAGTCATACCCACTATACAGTGCCTTGTAAATAGAAACAACAAAAAGATATATCAGCTTTAAAAGGAGTTTATCAGTCTGCCCAAGAGAGCTAGCATAGCTCTCTTAACTTTTAACAGTTAAGCTAACAGTTAAGCTAAGAGCTAACAGCATCCAAGTTAGTCAAATCTTGCCTCTGCCTTGAACTCAAATACCTAGGGAGGTGGTGGGCTCTCCCAATCTGGAGGCACTCAAGGTGCAGCTGGACAGCCATCTGTCAGGGATGCTTTGACCTGGATTCCTGCAGTGAGCAGGGGGTTGGACTCAATGGCCTTGTAGGCCCCTTCCAACTCTACTTTTCTATGATTCTAGATGTTATTTTGTCATTCTTGGCCTCAGCCGGCTCCATCTATAATATAGGAATGATACTGACTTATCCTTACAACAGCCCTGTAAGGTGACTGAGAATAAGTGTGAAGTGCTTTGAACACTCTACTAATTATTCTTACTACTAATACATGTCATGAGACTGACTGAGTGGTGACCTGGCAAGCTACTTTCCTGCAAAGAATTGTTACTCAACTTTGGTGAGTGGATAAATGTCAGGCTGCACTACAGACCGTTCAGCTTATTATGACTCCCCTGCCATAAACCATACCCAAATGGCCACAACGTATCCTGAAATTGCTGCTATGCAAACAGATGCACTCCAAACTTACTTTGGTCTCTTTCTCAATGGTTGCTGAGGTGGTGTTGCTGCCTTTGGTTCTGGAGACTCTGGAGGTGAAGGGTCTCCACCAGGAAGCTCTGGAGGGAGTGGGAGATCCGTGAGCAAATGCCGTGGTCTCTGCTCTTTCTCCTTTTTCACAGGTTTTGGAGGAACAACCTCTTTTGGACTATATCACCAGAGAAAACAGGAGCACATTTATGAATCATTGAGAAACTGACCACTCCCCACATCTCAAAGCCTTCAACAGAGTGATGACAATTTACTAGCTTTGTTAGCCCTCGTCGATTAGGTTGGGGTGGCAAACCTACCCCAAGTGCACTTTACATTGCAAAATTTACACAGAAGTAGAACTACAACATAGTCCTACCATGATATTATTATATTCTGTCATCTGCATTAGGTCTCCAAATTTCAGCTACTTACCATTTTCTTTCTGGAAACAAAAACATGCCTGGGGCATAAAATATCCCAGTAATCTATTGAATTTGCCAGGGAACTGCAGTAACCACAGCAGTAAGTACTCTGAAAACTAGCCACAAAAAGTGTGCATGTGGTGGTGTGGAGTTAATATCTCCCCTTTCTGGAGTAGCTGGAGACTTGGGGAAATGTTGAAAAAGTGGAGGACACTGAGAAGTGTCAGTTCAACACTTAAAATTGAGAGGATCACATTGTTAACTAGGACATATTGCCCCACCCACTCTTTGGTGCACCTACTTTTGCCACATTTCCCCCATTTTTGGTGCTTTTCAAATGACAACTTGCCAATTGGTCTGGGGCAACTGTGTGCAAATTAGCCTACATGCAGTCTTGCCGTGCCAGTTTCCATGTATGATACCTACTCCATGTTGGGGTTCCCTTTGACAGCTGAAACATACAAGGAAATTGAAAAGCCAAGGCTACCTATATCAGGCAGCTGTAAGAGTGCACTTGTGAAAGACAAAAAAAATTACGAACACAATTGTGCAAAATTCTGGGGCCAAAAACAACAACACACAACCCCAATTAAACATTTTTGAGGCTCCAAAAAAACAAAAAAAAACCGAACCCCCCCAACAGTGAACAAAAAGGGGTAGTGATCAAAGCGGGGAGTGGGAGACAAGATGGATTCTGCCGCAAACGACACTGGGATACCAGCTGGAGAATGGAGGGGGGGGGAGAACAAGCCATCTGTTGGGCACACAAATTGTAGTTTATTTGCAGGCTGGTTAGCATGTTGTGCAAATGCGGCCAGTATCTGGCAATTCTGGCATAGATTTGGGTTTCCCAAGAACTGGAGCTTTTAAAATAAATAAATAAACAAAACATAGAAAGAAGCATCTGGCCTTCATGGCTGCAGTAAAAACAGCCCCAGTAAGTAGCAACAGCTAGTGAAAACTCAGAAGCCAGAGAAAGACTAGCCTACATAGTTCCTCCTTTTTCTGCTACAGTTACCTATTCACTAGATCGACTGGCATCAACATCCTACTATCCTACCTCCCTTCTCTTAATCCAGCTAGTCATCTCGGCCTCTAACACCGACATAAATTATCTGACACATTTAATTTAAAGTCAGGGTCGAAAATGTAGGCTAATAGGGAGAAAAGTTCCTAGCACCTGCCCATATATATAGCACATTATGCCTTAGCAGCTCTAGTGTACTAAGACCTTATGAAGGAATCTTGTTTCTTGCCTGGATGCTTCTTGGATCCATTCCTCTCCTGCTGGATGTGAAGAACTGATTGGTATAGTTGGCAAGAAGTGTGTGTGTGGGGGTGGTGGTAAAGAGAAGAGAACCCCCAAACTCTTAACAGTTATAGGCTGGTTTGCTTGTGTAGGGCTATCATGTTATCAAATGATAATATGCGAGTATGCAGATATTACAAATGGAAGACTACAGACAGAACTCTGTTGCTTCACCTCACCTGGAAACACAATGCTTTTCAACTGAGTCAGTTCACACATTCCGCTGCCAGTCATAAAGTGATGTACATGCATCTGTGAATTAGCCCTGTGTGAAGCACATGCACAGAAAACTAACACTGCAGAGCTATGCCTCATACTTGCTCACACTTAGGGTGCGACTAATTGCCATACTTGGAGTCAGGAAAGGATCCCTTCCCTGGAAGCCAGACAGGCTAGAGGCCCTGAGGGCATTTTCTTCCCTTGTAGTATGTAACTTGACTTGCTTGCCTGAGCCATCTAGAGCTATTTGTTCTGCAGATTCTCTTTCAGTAGTGCACTAGACCTCTGCTTGATCAATACTGTGGTCTGGATTCCATAGCCTCATCGGGTGGATGGAAGGCCCATCCTTCTGGAGAGAAGTTTTAAGTAGCTGACTTCTTTGTCATGTTTTAGATCTACAATTCTAAAGGTGGGAGAGATGCTTACACACAGCTACCAGACATGTCTAATGACCCCACCCCCTATCATCCTCCCCCTTTTCTAAGACCCGATCTTTCCTCCCCAGATCCTGCCAAGAATTTTTTTTAAAAAATGGTATTCTAAATTAAATGAGCACCACTACCCACCACCCCAAACACTCAAATTGTTCCAAGATGGATTAAATTGGCCTAATTTTCCCTGACCAGAATTACACTGGGCTCTATATGGACAGGAACTAGTCATAATGTGCCATCCCAAGCTCTCTTTCGGCTCCCTCCACGGCTCTGGCTGGGTTGGGGAGAACAGGCAAAAATGATGGATGCTCTGCAAGCCGTATCTCCTGTCTGCATGTGACCACATCACAGTGGACGCTCCTCAGAAAAGAAAAGAAAAATCCAGTTACTGAACCAAAACGAAAGCCAACTTCTATGTTCAGAGCTACGTAATTCAATGCTTATGCTAGGTTCAGTTAAATTTATACCAAGACAGAGGTTTCCTACAGCATTAGGAATATTTTGGCAATGGCTAGGATAAGATAGGGAAGGGGAAAGAAGGGGGGAAACATGAAGACTAAAATCATGAGAATGATAGTGCAAAGACTCTGACCCCATTCAGACGATCAGGATTGAGCTGTGGTGAGCCTTGGGCTGATACGCTCCTCCTCCTCTCTCCTTCATGTGTGAGAGAAGGAAAGCTTTTGCTTTCACTTTTGCTCCCCCCTCCTCCAGTACAACATGAGGAAAAGATTGGAATCATCTGTTTCAGCTGTCACCTAACTACAGTGCTGCTTTGTCTGAACTGGGAACTGCTGTTAAAACTTTGGTTTATCCATACAAATCAGGATCAGAAACGGTGGTTTCAACTAGAAAGTGTTTGACCTGGTTCAGACAAACTGCAGTTAGTTGAAAATGGAAGCAGATGTTTCTGATCTCCTCCTGACAGCCATGTCAGAGGGGGAAAGAGGGAAGTGCATAACCCGGAGGCTTGTTCACGTAGCACTACACTATGATTTAGTTTTATGTCTGAACGTGACCATTATGAAAGAACTCAGTGACTTGTGGTTTATTCTATTATAGTTAGTTAAAACAAACAAGGAGCAAATTATGGTTTGAGAAGCTGAATGATAGCCTGCCCAAGGAGAAGGAAAACTTAAGAAAGGAATCCAGATGGCTTAAGCAAATGAGCCACACTACAAATTACCAAACAAACAAACGAAGAACAACAACTCCTCAAAATCTGACTTTGGAGGAAAATTTTCCTGACTCAAATATGGAAAGTTAATGCCGATTATGAAGCAAACACTGCACACTGAGTCCTTTACAGAGGAAGTTCAGCCCAACAGCACACTTAAGCAGCACAATGAACAGCACACCTCTTAAACAAGACACTTAAACCTCTTTCCAATTATGGAGGTTTCTACTGAGGTAGCCCCACAAATGAGGCACCATAAACAAGGGGCCAAAGTTAAAAAAATACTTGAGGTGTATCTGTTGGTGGGAAGAATAATGGGCTCTACAGGGCACAGAAAAACTAGTACTGCCTTACACCACTCAAATCACCCATGTCATCTACATCCAGACCTACCCTGACCAGCAACAGCTGTCCATAGTTTCAGGCTAAGGCCTTCTCCAACTCAAGATCCTCTCTATCATGGAACTACATCTCCTACAAAGGACTCCCAGACCTGTCCCTCCCACTAATTAGAAAGCTTTCTTACATACTCCATATTCTTGGAATCCTCTCCCCACACATTTCAAAGCTGCTTTCTACATCCTTGAGGCCTAATATATACTGTTTTATATTGTGTGTGTGTGTGTGTGTGTGTTCTTAATCACTTCTACAGTTTTCAGAATGCTAAATTACATGCCAGATACCAAACTTTGCACTTGGGACAGTGAAATGAGCAGACACTTAAGATTCTTAACAGTCCTAGTCCATAACAGTTCCAGCCCTTTGTGGAAGAGGCCCTTACCTATCCAAATCATCTTCCCCAGGCAGGATGGGTGGGAAAGGGAGTGGAGGCAACGTCGAAGTTTTCAGATGTGGGACAGCGGTCGTCACAGAAACATGCGCCTTTGAGGAGGACTGCACAGTGGGTTGAGAGTTAGCCTGAGTAGTCAGAGATGTCCTGGAGTGGGCAGAGGATGGCAGACAAGATGGAACTAAAGCAGGGGAGTGAATCGTGGATGACTGGGTGGGTGGCAGAGGGGGAACAACCGGTGATGGAGGCAAAGGAGGCAATGGAGGAGGAGCCTGAGGAGGGGGTGATGATGTTGGCAGAGGAGGTAGCGACTTAACAGAAGGCAAAGGAGGTGGGACCTCTTGCTCAGCTGTCTCTGTTTCCTTTGGAGTCACAATTTCCTCCTTTGCTACAACAAGTTTCATATCTTTTGTTCCCATTGCTTTTGAGTCTTTAACCAAAGCAGGCAGTTTCTTCTCAGAGTTCTCTGCTGCCTTTGTTTTTACAGGCTCAGGAGTCATTTTAGTCTCTGCATTGTGCTGTAGGACATTTGCCGTCTCAGCGTCAGAAGGGCACTTCTCAGGCTTAGCCATTTTTGTCTTCTTGGCCTCTATCACTGGCTCTTTAACTTCAGCCAAGCTGTTTTCTTTCCTTGACAAAACACTAGGTGAGTCCTTGGTCTCTTTCCCATCAACCTTTGCTGCTGCTGCTGCTGCTGCAGCTGCCCTCTCCTTTTTCTTCCTACTCAGTTCAGCTCCCAAGCTGGAGTTCAATGGCAGCCGGGCAGGTGAGATACTGGAATGGCGACTGCGGGACCCAGATCTCTGCTTTTTGTTATGAGATGAGTGCCTTGAATAAGCTGGACTTCTACTTCGGGACTTCACAGGCTTCCTGTGGAAACAAAATAGGAAAATCAGAATCCCCAAAGATCTTGATTGTCATGCTTTATGTAAAAACACAATTCTCTAGCTTTCAGAGTTGCAGAGGTATGCTTGACAATGTGCAGACAACGGGCCATGATCCAATGGCTCCAATACACACTGCAATTCCACACAGGGTTCCCCATTTGCTTCAGTGAGTGAGTAAATTCTGTGTACATAACCTGGAATACCTCCCACTCATGCACAGTGGTCCTCAGCCTTTTTTTTTTTTTTTTTTTTTGGCAATGTATTATCAACCTTGGGGTGGGACAGTTTCCCGGGCTAAAAAAATCTTCTCAGCACTGAAGGGGAGCATGTGCCAGAGGCCTCTGTGATAAGGCAGAAGTCTTTGCAGCAGCTTTTCTGTTAATTCTGAAAGGCACACCGGATAGCTGTGAGAGAAGCTGGAGAGCAGCGCTGCCTTTAAATGGGACAATATTGCTCTCAATCATCTCCTTGCCATCATGCTGGCACCTCTCCTAAGATAGCCCTGCAGCTGCCACATCATAACAGGCAGAGGCCACTGAGGTATCCCTTCTTTCAGCACCAAGAAGGTTGGCTGGCTAGTTCAAAAATGGCGTGGGATTTTCAGACATGCTGCACTGAACATGGCCTGTGCTGCTTTCTGGTGCTCAAGGACTGGCAAAATCCAAGCTGAGGGCCCCGTGCTGCTCTTCAGCCTCCCCTGCACCATCGGGCCAGATGAAACATGCTTGGTGCCTGGATGATGCCCATGGGTTTGCCAGTTGCCCACCCCAGTTCTAGCACCACTAGACAAAACCGTTCTGTGGGTCAGATCTTAGAAAGTCAGTTGATTACCCTCACTTACATCATTCCTAAATAGGAACACTAAAACCTTGAAAATAATTGTCTGGCAATAATATCAACTAAACAAATTTAACCCCAGAAAATTCAAAGATTAGAAACCAACTCTTGCAGTCACATGCTTTCAGAGGCTGCAAAAGAGTTACAGAATTACCTGCAATTGATAACTCGCCTAGGTCATGGCGGGGTTGGACCCGATGGCCTTGTAGGCCCCTTCCAACTCTATGATCTATGAATCTAGCAGAAACACTGCAAGACTTTTCTGTTTGAGTTGCCAGGGCTAAGCTGATGTTAGGGGAAGTAGTAGTAGCTTGAAATGTAAACTTTTGCAATATAGTGAACGTTTATTTGTCTGCCTCATTACTTACAGGTGATTTGAGAGTTTAAGTATACTTTTTACCCCCATTACATCTATTCCTGAAAGACTGCATAGCTGATGATACTCACAGGCACCACTAGAAAAATCCCAGATGCCTGCTTTGCTAAACATTTAAGACTGACTGCATTGTAGCTTATGACAGATAGTGCTGACTTACATTAAGCTCAAAGTTGTGGCTATGCAAGGATCAGGATGCTGCGGAAGAGGGCAAACACAGCAGAAGGCAGACCACAAAGCCACTGGCAGCCACCAAGTGAATGCCACTGGTTTGGAAACATCATACAGTTTAGTAAACAGACCTGAACTCAGGTTCGGGCCAGTTACTCCAACTTCACTCTGTGTACAGATTAGACTGTCAATAAGTAACTACAACAGGCATATCTGCCATTTCAGACAGTTCAAACTGTCTGCATGGCCTCCTACACTGGAAATGCTAGTTGGGTTCGCGGGAATACCTATGTTAATAGTTACAGCTGTTATTCTGAAAGCATAAAGACAGATCTCCCTCAGGAGAAAAGGGCAGGTGCCAGGGCAAATACAAGCTCTTCCCTGAATGTGCCTTGATAGGGCACTAATCAGAGTGCCATCCCTTGTGTTGATGACTGTCAGAACTGGGAAGAACAATTCATCCTACACACGATGACTGGGTTCGCATGACATGGCAACCCATCGTGGCTGACTAGCCATGGTGGTTTGTCGTGTCATGTGAACCCAGAACGATTCCCACTGGGTGGCTTGTTTGTGGGCAACAAGTCACCCTGACAACCCATGGCTTGTTCTAGGGGTTGTTGTACCCACAATGGGTTGTTGTATTGTTTGAACCCGGGCAGCCGATCCCATTGTGAATACAGGGAAGCAGCGAGTGAGCCGCTCAGCAAGAGCAGCAGAACCTCCTTACTGCTCTTGCCCAGGCCACCGCCAGTGACAGCCACTCCATCGATGCCCAAGCAGCGCTTTGGAGTGGCTGTCACTGGCTCGGTCTCCCCTGTGCTGACCGTGACCACTTTTGCAGTCACCATGGCTTTCCCCCGTTTTACCCTTTATTTTCTGGAGATCGCTTTTCGCGATCTCTGAAGTGACAGCCCCTTCAAAATGCCCAAGCAGAAAACTGGAGCAGATGTCACTGGTTTGCCACCTAAAAAGAAAAAAAAATGGTGCCAGAGATTTGTGCAAATGGTTGCTATTTTTTTGGTCAGATTTTCGGAAGTGCACAGGTGCGCAACTCCGACTATCCAAAATGCACAGTGTTGACTTGTCAATGCCCTGGATGGTGTCTCCTGTCAAAGTACAGGAGGCACCATCCATGGAAATTGGCAAAGCTACAAATAGTTTAATTTGTTGCTGTGCTCCTCATTTGATAGCTGTCAAATGGTGAGCTGTCAAGTGAGAAGCAAAGCCGCAAAGGGATCTTTGCTGGCAAAAGGGGGTGGCATGTAGATCATCCCCTTCCCAGCAAGATCCTCTGGGCTTTCTTGTTTGTTTGTTTGGACCTGACTATTCTCAGTGTCCTCCACCTTCTTCACCCTTTCCAGAGATTCTAGGTGCTTGGGAAAATGGGAAAGTGTGAACCACCCCATTTACAGGAGCATGGAGTTTTCACAGCTGTCAAAACTCAGCTTCCTTTTAAAATGGGTTTTTTGACAGGGCTATTCAGGTGGGTTTTTTGACAGGGCTATATGCAGATTTCATGGTTGTGGTTGCAGCGGGGAGGGGAGACAAGATGGGTCCTGCTGTGGAGTCCCCTGGGAGGACCAAGGGGGAAGGAGGGGGACAACCCATGGTGAGCCTCGTCTGTTGGGCACAGTGTGGGTTGTTCCCACAAACAACAAACAGCTCACACTGCGTAGGTTATCCGTAGGGTGGGTTGTCATCTTGTATGAATGCGACCACAGTCACCAAGGCTTTTTCTTCTGACATCTTCAAGGAACGTCTAACTCAGATGAGCAAATAGCCACTTGCCTAGCTGTCCATGGTGAGTAAGAATCACCTTCAGCCAACTCGGCAAGGAAGCTTTGGTACATTAGAAGAGAGTTGGTGGTTCTTTATTTCTTTCAGACTGTTTGCAACACTGCTCCCAAGTCCAGTGTGACCCTGCCCCCTCCCTTTATTTTGATCAGAGACATGCATGAAGAACTGCAAGTTGAATGTCTGTGCATCTTTTTCTCGATTTGCAGAAGCTCCCTACGGCAACATTACAGAGCCTCTGATCTGTATTTTCTAAATGCCTAAGACTTCATTTACAGCAGTGATCTTTAACACTGTGTTCCACAGAAGCTTACCAGGAGGTCCACAATAACAAGGCTGGTAATAGTCAGGCAAGCAGCCTGAAAGACAGCTTGTTTGCAGTTACCAATCCTCTCCTGGAACACACACACAGCCACTTAGGGATGTACAGGGCACACTTTCAGATGGGGCGATGGCTAGGCACAACTGGCCTTACTTGTACCTCATGAAATCCAAGAACGTAGCCTAATATATCTCCCAGAATTTGCAGGGGTTCCACCATGGATGGGTCAATCTGGAAAGTGCTCACTCAGGGAAGGGTGTTTGATTTGCGCTGATCTACAAACCTATTTGCATAACTGCCATAAAATGGGAAGTCTACCAAATTCTGC
Source organism: Shinisaurus crocodilurus (assembly GCA_021292165.1). Lineage (NCBI taxonomy): Eukaryota > Metazoa > Chordata > Lepidosauria > Squamata > Shinisauridae > Shinisaurus > Shinisaurus crocodilurus. The sequence goes on along the minus strand of CM037877.1, from coordinate 266,943,797 downwards.
CCACTTAGGAATTTGACACTGACACCTAAGAACTGGATCTTTTTTCAGTCCTGTACAAAGCAGGCACCTAATTTGATACTGGAGCCCAACCAATTTTGAAGTATTTAACCCTATTGCATGGGATCTTTTTCTGTTAATACCAACAAACAACTCAGGCAGAAGGGCACTTGCTTTTTACAGAAGAGCACTAAACGCCCACTTTAGTAGGAGAATACAGGGAAATGGACCAAGTTAAGAGTTTCTTAAGAAGCTGGTTAGAGAACACAGCACGTGCATCAAGTGGATGGGAATAAGATAATTCAATAGGCAGAAAGAGCCAGCAAACATTTGCAGAACTAATGAGGTGAACAAGAGTATGAGAAATGAACAGGAATGGTATGACCCCACATAATTTCACATATTTAAACACACAGTTCCTTGTTACTGTCTGTTCCATTTAAGCCAACTCTACCCAGTTCACTACAATGGCTCAACCAAGCAGTCATCTTCATAGAAGTTCCCTAAAAGTACTTAAGGTACCCTTAGATGTTTGCAATCTGTTCATATTACCGTTTCTTTTTCATTAAAACATAGAGATGTTCAGTGCTGGGATAGGCAACTTGTGGCCCTCCAGATGTCCAGGCCTACAATTCCCATCATCCCTCACCACTGGTCATGCTAGGGCTGATGGGAGATGTAGGATAAAACATCTGGAAGGCTACAAATTTCTCTATGTGAAAGATAGAATTTTCTGTCAGCACTTGTTCCTTAGTGAGTAGGAAATCCATCATCAGTCCTGCATTTGGTTTACATTGTTTAGAAAAGCGGTTTTCAATGACTGATGAACCAACCTGTCAGACCCTGAAGACAGGAAATGGTGAGTTCAAGTTTTAGCACAGCAACTTGATACCAGAATATCACAGGATCCATGAAGCAACCTCATGGAACTGTGGCAACTCTTCCCTGTCACACTTGAAATGTGTTTTGCCACATTTGCAATAATTTGCAATAATTACTGTTTCTAAAACAGTTCCTCGACACAAAATGTTTCATACTAATTATTTTATTCATCTTCCCAGAGTCATCAATATCCCCTCTGTACAGATGGTGGCTGAAAGAAAGGAACTTGCCCAAGACCACAGAGTTCATGGCTGGGCAGATGTGAGCCCTGTAAATATTCAAATTAGCAATTGGACAAGATAATGACTACCGTACATGTTTAGCATTGACAGGGTGCTAGGCACTCAGCAGAACACAGAGCTTATAGTCAAATGGCAAGTTTGCAGCAACCGTGGAAAAATAACCATAGATAACAGCCTCTTCACTTTGTCAGCTTAGCCCCTACAATGATCTGTGGTGACCAATATTAGTAGTTTCTCACATTCAGGTTATAAAGTGATAGCCACAGCTTCCAAATTATTGATGAAGTGTGAACTCATCCTAAGTAAGGTGAACAGAACAAAGATGAACAATGACAACTTGTTTTGATAAAGGATTAGCAAGGACTGGGCAATATTTAAGGTCCCTTCCAACTTTAAATTTCAGTGATAGATTATTAAAAGCACTCACTGCCCACAAGATGAATTTAAACAGATTTTAGGATACCTAACTTCCATTACACTGTTCATAAACTTTAGGAGCTGTAGTCAAAAGGGATTTTTGAGGTACTGATCCCCACTGCTCAGCTGAGAGTATCACAAGGAAATATTTCCACACACAAATTGATATTCAGGTTACAACAGAGACTCCAGCGTTCCATAACACATACACATTTTTGTCTAGTGAAAGCAGTTCTATTTCGATAAAAGTCACTATCCAGTGGGACTTCCTAACCATGTAACAGACACAAATGTAAGGAAAGTTGGCACCACGAACACCACTGAAATCTGAGACTTCCAATATTAACTGTGTATTATGTACTATTGATTTGAATGTGTCTCACTTCTTTTGAACTGTGGTCAGTACTCTTAGGATCAGGATGGAGTAGTTCTCTGCAACTAAAGGATGCATGTTTAGTCAACATAAGGTAGCTTTAGTAAAAAGGTATCTATCAACTTGCCCATTCTGTGCGCCTCCCTCAGCTCTGTAGTTTTATAACAACTGACAAACCACATTATGAACCATGGTCCAGAAGTTTGTACTGAGCTGCAGCTTCAGATATTGAGTCTAAATCATTATTCAGTCACTGGCTGTAGTGTATTCGAAGTCACACTAAACCAGACTTCCTCATCCTGGTGCCCTCCAGATGTTTTGGACTTCAACTTCCTTGAGCCTCAGTCAGCATGGCCAATGGTCAGGAATGCTGGTAGTTGTAGTCCAAAACATTTGGAGGGCACCAGGTCGGGGAAGGCTGCACTAAACCATACTTTAGGAAGATGAGAATGATCCACAGTGAGCCTTGGGTTCCTGTGCACCCCACTCCCTTTCCAGCATAGCCAAGAGGAGTTCAGAAGCATTTGCTTCTCATTTCCATTTCTCAGTGTAGTGTGGTTACCCGGACCTGAAAAAATGTGGTTAATGTTAATTATGGTTCATTTAAACATGCCAATGATCCAGTTTGCACAAATGGGGAAGGAAAATAAGCCTCCGTAGCTTATTTTCCTGCCCTGTGGAATTACCATAATTACCCTTGCCTGGTGCAGCTTGTTGTGTCATCCAAACCGAGGTGGGGTGGCATTTACAAACCACCTCGGAACCCATGGCCTGTTCTAGGGTTGTGGGGTAGTTTGTAAACTGCCCCCAACTCCCACTGGGTTCGGAGGACACAACAAACTGCACCTGGCAAGGGTAATTATGGTAATTCCACGGTGTGCGACCAGCACACTCAGGGCAAGAAAATCAGTTACGGTGGCCTATTTTCATTCCCCAATCATGCAAACTCACCCAACATGTCAGGTTCAGATAATATGATCATCTGCAGTTAATCTAAACCAGAAACAAAAGCTTCTGAATTCTTCTTTGCAACCGTGCCAGAGGATGGGGGAGCATGCAAGCCTGGCACTCTGTGGCTTGTTTTCTGTCATGCTAAACTATAGTTTAGCACAGGGTAGGTAACCTGGTGCCCTCCAGATGTTTTGGCTTACACCTACTTGCTGGTGTTTATGAGAGTTGTACTGCAAAATATCTGGAGGGCACCAGGTTGCCTATCCCAGGTTTGGCATGATATCCAAACAACACCAGTGTCTCATTGGTTGATTGGACTTTCAATCTCACATCCCTAATTACCAATAAGGCAGGAATACAAATTACCTAAGCCACAGGAGTGCTGCAACAGAAGCAAAAAAGGGTTTGTACCCTAAATGAGTCATGTTACAGAATAATAAAAAAAGTTTTCCTGACCTGAATGGCAACTGATAACGATGACTTTAGGACATCAACACCTTCAGTCACATCTGAACCACAGAGATCAAATATTTCTGATTAACTATGAAGGCCACGCACCTGGATACAGGACTCCGGCTCAGTGACCGCTTGGAAACAAAAGGGCTGCTGGAGCGCCTTCGGTTGAATGGGCTGGGGGACCTTCCACTGTATGATCCACTTCCTCTCTCATAGCTGGATGAACGCCTCCTACTGTACGGGCTGACTGACCGCTGTCTTCTGCCATAAGGGCTGGGAGACCGCATGTTGGACTGGTATGCAGCAGGTTCCTTGTATGGTGGGCTGACCGATGGCCTTCGTGAGGACCCGCCAGGACTTTTCTTGTAGGAATCATAATTACTGGATGTGTGTGAGCGTGGAGGGCTGATGTCATAGTCCTGAGTGTAGGATGCTCCCGAAGGGCTGTCGTCTTGCTTGGGACTGTCTGACCACTTGCGGTGGGGACTCCTGGATTTCCGCTTTGGACTGTCCAGTGATTTGTAGCTTTTGGGGGCATCCCTTTTCCGGTGACTTTTGCTGCGGTCCTTGTGGCCGGATTTTGTCTCCCGTTCTTTCCTGGATTTCTCCTTATGCAATTTGGCTGAGCGGGACTCCTTACTACTGCTCTTGAAGGACTTAGATGAATGGTCATCATTTTCCTCATGCATTCTTTTGGAGGTCCCCGACACCCTGTCCTTAGTGGAACTCAACTTGCCTGAGGATTCTTGGCTCCTGTCCAGCCTTTTCTCCTTGTCCACCAGCTTGCTTTTCATCAACTCACGGACACGCTTGTGCTGATGATGACGATGCCTGTGTAGCCGGTCACTCCGCTCTGATGTCCCTTTTCTCTCATCGTTTTCTCTCCTTTCTGGCTTGAGGACTGCTTCATCTGAGAAGGTGTCCGAATCAGAGCTGATGTCATCATACTCCACCAATGGCTTGATCATGCTGCCAACTGGTCCTCCTGCTTCTTGGGCCCCCAATGGGGAGTCTTTGGAATGCCTGGACTTATGTCTTTTGTGCTTGGAGAGCCGGTGCCTCTCTTTGCTGTTTGAGCTCCCACTGCTAGATACTGCCTCTTGATGCAAGGACCCCCCTCCTCCAGCATCCTTCTTGCCCCCATGTCTCTCTGGGTTTGGCATTCCTTCTCCACTGTGGTTGAGAAGAGGGGGGAATCCTCCAAAACCCCCAAACTCTAATCCTCAAGACACCCCTTCCCACAATGGAAGGGCTACTCTCCCTTTTGTCCTTTCTCCTACATTCAACCCACCCTTCTCTCTCCTACATGTACATGCATATGGTTGCTCTACCAGTATCTGGGTCTTAATAAAGATGTTTAGAATATTACAAGAAAAGTTGCCTAAGAGGCAGATCTCAAACTCTGAACAGGGTTCACCTCAACCCTTTCAATAGGGGATAAGTAACTCTTGCCAGACTGCCTCCTGCTCCCAGACTTCAAGGGTGGGATGGAAGGAGTGGGCAGTTACAACTCTGAATAAGCACCCACCCTTTCCTTAACTCTAGGTCTCAGTTAACCTCTAGTTTCAGAATATGAACACTGCAGGAGTGTCAATTTAAGTGACTAAATCAATTTAAGGAACCAAGATGCTCCTAGTCCCTGTTTTGTAAATGAGCTCTCCACACCAAGAGGGGTGGGGGGAAGGTTCTGGAAAGAGACACCACTCACTTCCAGACTTCTGAAATAAGGGTCCCACAAACAGAGGCTCCCTTTCTTTCTAAGCAACCCAAGTATTTGAGGAAAGGGTTCCCCTGGGTCAGGGCTGCCAGTCCCACTAACTCAAGACCAGGAGTCTCTATAGAAAGAAAGCGGGGGGGGGATTTATTTGCTACCCCAACACTTCTTAAGTTCCTGAGGAAGGAGGGGGGGAAGTTGTACACACCTCCACCCGCCCCAAGGCCTGTCTCTGTGGGGAAACCTTAGGGGCCCTTGGTTAAGGCCAATGAGTTCCTCCTGAGGGCCCCTCCCCTTCCTTGGCCTGAATCTCTAGCAGGGCCCCCAAACCGGGATCCCCATCCCTATCCACCTACTTCCCAGAGCGAAACGGCGCCGCTTCCAGGTGGGGGGAGGGGCGAGGGAGAGGTAGGTAGGAAAGTGAGTAGAGAAGGTTAGCCAGCAACTCTCGCGAGAATATGAAAAGGTCGTCGTCGCCGTCGCCGCCGCCGCTGCCCTCCCGGCCGCCGATGCCGTAGCTTCCTTTGCTACCGCTCGGGGGTTCCCTGCCCCAACTCCTCTCTACCTGCTTCTGTTTCTCCAAATACCGCGAGAACAGGCACGTGCGCGCGCGCGCGCGCGCTCCGTTCTTCGCACGCAGGCGCACGCACTCTCACATAGACAAAGTCTCGCGACGCCGCCACTGAGAGCGACTGGGGGAAGTAGGGGCGGTTTATTTCTCTTTCTCTGAGTTTTACCCCACAAGCCTTGCTCCCGAAATCTCGCGGGAACTGGGTTTCTCTTTCACCAAACTTTATCTGATGACCACACACACACGCTATTCTTGATGGGAGATTCTATTTTTAAAAAAAATTCAGAACGGGAAAGCTACTATTATAAAGATGGATAGGGAACTTCCGTGTATTCATTTCTTCATTCATCAAACTTTATCGAAGCTTACAGCGAACCAACTGTGAGCACTTCTTTTGTCTTTCACACAAAACTTTGCTGTTGTTTCCCTTGGTAACGTGAACAAGCGGACTTGCAAACGGCCACCCCCGGCTTTTTATTTTGTTCTCTAATAAACACCGTATTGAAAACTATACAAACCATCACATAATTAGCGATGGGCGTGGAGAAACTGTTGCCCTTCCTATCTTCCAACAAAACTTTTATTAAGAAGTCCTCCGCATTTTAAACAAATGAAACCCAGCAGTTGGTATGAGGGCTAAAGCGTGCGACCTTTAAAAGAAGAGGGGGGATCCAAGTCTCGCGAGAGTTTACTACCTTTCTGTCGTTGGATTGGCTATCTCACGGGATTCTCTTCCTCCCCGCCCCTTGACATTTCTTTTCGAATCCCGCGAGAAGAATGGGGAAGTCTCGCGCGGCTTGTAGTGGGATGGCGGTTGCGGCGGAGTAACAGCTTTGGTTCATTGCTACTGCTTCTGTTTGTGTCTCGCCCTCTCCTCAGAACGAGAGAGGGTCGGGGCTGAGGCAGTTACTCTTTCTTCATGAGGGAGAGTGGAGGGGGCCGGCTGGGCCCTTTCCCATCTCACCGCCCTCTTGAGGGATGAAGGCATCCCAGGGGGGCGCCGAGGGTAAGTTTAGGGTTGCGGTTGAGAGGGGCTCCTGCTCACAGTTGCAAATGCTTTAGGAGTGCTCGTGTTACAGATGGGGCCCGCTCCTCACATCTTGTGTGCGAGGTCTCCTTAGCTACTGTTTTTAGAAGGCTACGGGCAAGGACTTCGTCTAAATTTGGGGGGAGTCGGGGGGCTTATGAATTTCGTGAAGTTCCCCTTTACTTCTCCCTCTCTGTAATTCGAGTTCCGGAAAAGCTTGGGAATGTCTGGGCGGGGACAGTGCCCCCCCCCCCTCGTCCAAATAGAGTTGGGCGGCTGGGTTGCTGAGTCGTCCCTTCTTCCCAAGGATTGAAAGAGGTTGTGGAGTTGAAAGAAATGGGGTTGAGGGTGGGAGACAAGAGCTGTGAGCAGGGTTGTTCTGTCATGTTCATGCATTCTCCTCGTGGATTTTATATTGGGAATGAATACATGAAGTTGGAGGTCTTTGCCTCTACCTAGGGGCTCGTAAAAAAACACGTTATGCTTTAAGGCCTCTTGAAGGGGGGAGAAACCCCAAGAAGCTTGTCCTCCACCCTAACTTAAGTGGTGTTAAATTCCCCTTTTCCACTACTTGTTTGCTTCCTCTCCCTTCCCTTCCATATTCTTAAGGTGTAGCATTTGGTGTGGATGGAAAGGGGCTTGATGGAGTGACCAGACTTGGAAGGGGGATTTGCAATACAATCCTATATGTGTTTGCTCGGTAGAAAAAACAAAAAGCAAAATCCAGAGTCTGGCAAGACTTTTATTAGGAACAACCAAAATGTCACAGTGAGCAAGCTTCTGAGTTCTACAGAACTCTTCATCAGGCTGGATGTTAAACCAATTTTATTTATTTACTATTTTATTTATTATATTTATACCCCACCTTTTTTCCTGCAAGGAACCCAAGGTGGCTTACACAATAATCCTCCTCTCCATTTTATCCTCACAACAACCTTGTGAGGTAGGTTAGGCTGAGAGTCAGTGACTGGCCCAAAGTCACCCAGTGAGTTTCATGGCTGAGCGGGGACTAGAACCCGGATCTCCCAAGTCCCAGTCCAACACTCTAAGATGGGAGGAGGGAAAACAACAACACTGGCATGATAAAAAAAATAAAAAATAAAATTGGAGCCTTTGTGTTTTTCTTTGTCCCAGCAGTCCTAAGTGCTGCATAGCCTGAAACCTGCATAGCTCCTAGTAGAGCCTAATTCAATTGTCTGCTGTTTCCTCTCATGCTCCATCTTAAGACTGACTGGATGCAGACTTTATGACTTCAATATCAAGCCTTCTGCTTTGCTTAACATCGGCCTGATGCAAAGTTCTGGAGAACTCAAAAGCTGGCTCACCATTTTGTGTCATTTTGGTTGGTCATAATGAGTATTGACAGACTCTGGATTTTGTTTTTTCTCTCTCTCTCTCATGGACCAGTACAGGCTCCTTTGCCTTTTGTGTGTTTACTCAGTAGAAAGTCTCATTGTACTCAACAGAATGAGTACATGTCTAGGATTGTAGGCTTAGAGTTCTCCATCCTCCAAAGGGCTTTTGGAGGGATGAGGGCTTGTTTAAACCTTAGAGAAAGCTGCAGGTTGCTTCCAAACAATATAAGAATTGGCCTGCTGGGTCAAACCAAAGGTCCTTCCAGTCCCTCATTCTGGCTCTCAGCAGTAGCTAGCCAGCTGCCCTGGGATGCTTGTGCAGGGTATGGTAGAAGGAGCCATCACTTGTTGCTTTTCAGAGTGTACAGTGAAAAGCAGTTTTCTAAGGTTTCTTGTGAGAAGGGGCCATAGTAGTATAGTACATGTTTTGCATGCAGAAGACCCCAGTTTCAATGCCTGGCATCTCCAGTTAAAGTCTCTGGCAGGGCTGTGAAAGACTTTTCTCTGCCAAAGACCATGGAGAACAGTTGTCTGTCAGTTAACAGTACTGGACTTGATGGACCAGTATAACCGTAACTTTGTATGACCGTATGAAGTTGGGAATAGAGGTTTCCTTAGTAGAAATGTCAAGGGAAGGGTACTTTGCTGGTGTTTGCCCTCCTTGAAATTTGCTGCTGGCACCTAACACACTCATCTTTTCCAGCAGCTGCCTATGGATTTGAGATATTTTTTCAGCCTTGTAAGTGACACACCTAGTGATTCATAATTAAATGGGAATGGTTTCAGCTGCAGTAATGCAGTTCCACTGCATCCATATGTAAAGGATGGGTAGAAGGTAGATCATGGTCTATCAATGAACCATTGTCCAACTTCTGGTAGCCCACATAATGTTGAAATTATTGCAAAGAATGCAGGACCAGCTAGACTGTTATGCAAGGTGTGAGTGCATAGTTAATACAAATTAGTGTTTTATTGGAGGCTTTGCAGGAATCCTGAAATATGAATCTGCTACCCTGAACTCAGATTTAAAATACTGTTGCACAGTTGACTGATTTAAAATTTCTTTCATAGAATCAGAGAAACTGAATAAGATGAGTTCCCTTCTGGAAAGACTTCATGTCAAGTTCAATCCTAACAGCAGACCTTGGACAGAAACCATGAAGCTTGTTCGGCAAGTTATGGTGAGGATTTAGCAGATTTTGGACAAGAGTACTTGGTAAAATCCCCTTGAGAACATGCTTCTAAATTGGTGGTTGTCAAGACTTCCTACCTTTAGGGAACATTGTCCACAGCAATTTGTGTGCATCGTTCCCAGGACACCAACACTTGCAAAGGATTTGGGGTTGCATTCTAGAGTGCACTGTCCATTCATATGGTACTGTCCCTGCCTGCCCAGCTTTGCTGTTGTCCCAAGTGAATTGAGAATGCCTATTACTCCTCTGCAGGTCTACTGAAAATTGGCAGTAATGGACAACTCTTGCAGGGAGGTCAGTCTGTCATTATCAATTGTTTTCTCAAGAAACCTCACATATCCTAGAAACAAAGAAAGCACTATTTAAAATAAGCTAGTCTTTGAAGAACAATTCTCATTACTTGCTGCTATTCCATGGGGCAATTCTAAACTCTCTGCTCCATTGAGTGGTATGACCCTTATCCATGGTCTGACTTTATGATGCACAAGGGTAGTGTGGGTGTCTCTGTTTACAGTAACTAGCTTTCCAGAGCAAGGAAAAGTGAAAGCTTCCAAGAATGCAATTGATTTTTTTAGCTATTGCTTCTCTTTCACAGTACTGCTAGATGTGGCATGAAATGCTTTCTTTGTTTTTCTCCCCCATCCCTTTTGAACACAGGAGAAACGAGTTGTAATGAACTCTGGAGGTCACCAGAATCTTGTCAGTTGCTTGGAAACTTTGCAGAAGGCCTTAAAAGGTTGGTAGGAGCTTCAGAAGCATATGAGCTAAATGTTGTACTTAAAATAAAACACCTTGACTAACAGAAATTGGCATTGGGATCATCCCAGTATTAATATGACTTGTACATGTTGGGTACATGGAATTTGGTATATTGAACTGGTGCACCTGATACCCCAAAAGGCCTTTATTTGGAAACACATGCATATATTTTCAAACATCTTATGCAAACTTATTCAAAAGTCTGACTCTGTTAATTGAGGCCTATTCCCTTGTAAGTGTCTTTAGGATTGTCTCTTTAGGTCCTGTATGTACTGGCGCAGAATGATGGATTGGCTTCATAATTAGTTCGTGTGATGCCATGCCCCAGCCCACATCAAGAAAATCCATTGAGTCAACCCACTGAGCACTGTTTCCATAGTCACATGTAATATCACACTCCTAACCACTCAGTGACTGCTTGGAAAGATTGCTTGTGCTCCTGCTTCAACTGCTGCCTAAAACATGCAACCTCTTGACTAGTAATTCCCAAACTTTGCACTAGGCACTCTAAGTTCCTGTAAGCCAATGTTCTCACTTAGAGGGCTGCCTGCTGCATCTCTGCATAGTTCACTGCTCTGGCTTTTCTACCTTGACTGGGAGATGGTAGTTCTGCAACTTTTTGGCATTGGGTGTAATTGGATCATTTGGTCACTTAATACGGATGTAGAAGTTTCCTGTTGTGCACACATCTGACGGAAGGTCAAGGTCAGATTTTCAGTCTTCTCTATTCTCACGAAGGTGGTGGGCAGGGTTTGACAAATTTTGCATGGCCTTGGTGGCCAACGAAGAACTTGTGATTGCCAGGGCATTCCCTTTCCTGAAGAGGTGGGATCTTGTCCCAGAACTTTTGCTGCATCTTTGAAATGCAGCATGAGATCAGGGACAAACAGGTGCCTCTTCCATTCTCCTGCACAAGGAGTGGCAGAGACATGCTGTTTTTCTGTGCCTGCTGGGCAGTTCCAGCACACCCAAATCCAACCACCCAGGAGGTGCAGAGATACTACACCATTCCCTCTCCAGTTTGAAGCCAGAGAAGGGAAGCAAAGATTTGCTTTGCACCCAGCATGTGCAGAGCTGAAACAAATGGCAGGCTTTTGCCTATGTTTGAGACTGGGAAGGGGGCAGAGCCTGGCAGACTCCTTGCCATGATGAGGTTATCAAACCTTGTTGATCAGCCTGTTAGAGTCACCCAGCCTCGATACTTTCAGTTGGCAGAGCCTGGCAGACTCCTTGCCATGATGAGGTTATCAAACCTTGTTGATCAGCCTGTTAGAGTCACCCAGCCTCGATACTTTCCAGTCTATCCAAAGACTATTTGGCTGGTTTTCCTAACTATGCTGTCAACCGCCTTGTGGAATTCTGGTGTAAGGAGTTCACACAGGCAGTTGACACAATATCTCCTAAGTGCCTTCTCCCACATGCCAAGGAGTTGCAGGCAATTAGGCAAGTGGTAGCACAGCTAGAGTGCAAGTAAAGAAAGTCTGACCAAATGCAACTTACAGTACTTTTGGAGGCCTATTCTGTGGCAGTGGAGGCAGCAAAGAAGTCTGTCTTCATTGCTACGATTACAGCTGCTCAGTCGTATCTACTGGAGCTTTTCCAAGTGATGGAAGGACTGTTTCAACCATGTTCGCATCCCAGTGGGTTGTTAGAACGCATGGTAGCAGATACAGTTTTGCAGATTAAAATCACTAGTATCCATTCTGATATGAATGTTACTTTAGGAGCAGAGTCTGTGAAAAAGATGTCCAGAACCATCTTTTCTTCATTGTGTTGGATTGCAGTTTTTGACACCTGAGGGTTTGAACCGAATACTTTGTTCTATAGTATCCACACTTGATCCATGTTCATCCTGGCTTGGGAAGGCTAGCCAAAGGAGATTATAACACTGAGTTCTAGGGATTAATGGATATCTTTGTGGAGAAGTGGTTCTGAATAAAGCAATAGTAAGACCACTGGTAAGAAACCTTCCTGTAACCCCCTCATGCAGGGAACTATAGAGACCCATTTCCAACCTTCAGTTCTTGGCCAAGAGGATCCGTGTGCAGTGGTGTATTGGCTCCAGGTGCTTTGTGAGGAAACAGCGGCTTGGTTCAGATGTAACAAACTGGCTTATGGGACTGGGAATGAGCTGCAGGTGCTCCCTTCTCCTTCCCCCAACCAGGAAAACTGGTTTGGATGATCCCTACAAACTGGGAACAATCTGTGGTATGTAGCATAGTGCTCTTATGGCATATCCCCATACAGTAATACCTTGGATTGCAAGTAACTTGGTTTGAGAGCATTTTGCAAGACAAGCAATTTTTAAAATATTTATTTAAATTCTTTTGACTTGATATACAAGCGACGTCTTGCAATACAAGTACTGTAGTACAGCTTAAATTAAAAATCTCTGTACAAATTTTTTGGGGGGGATTTTGTTTTGATATAAGAGTGTTTTGGATTACAAGCACGTTTCCGGAACGAATTATGCTCTCAATCCAAGGCATGACTGTATTTAAAACTGGAAGGTGGAGTGTCTGCTTTTTATCAACAGGCACAATTGAGGAGTGCAGAGCTCTCCCCGCAGTCCTCCCCACCTCCGGGGGTAACTGCTTTTCTCGTAGCCAAGCGTACTTTGTGTATCAGGGCTTGGCTGAAGGGAAGCACTCAAGACAAACTGTGAGGAGATGAGCCATTAACAAAGTTCTGCACTGTCCGCCAGCATGGTCCTTTTGCTGTGAAAAGCAGATACCACTACTCTTTACCTCTTTCTGCATGATTGGGGCAGATCCGTGTTCAAACACACAGACTGGCTGTTGGCTCTCAGCAGAGTCATTCCGTTTGGAATAGTAAGAACTCGTGGATTGGTTGATGCAGTTCTAACTGTAGCCCACCTTATCCTAAGGCTTCTATGGATAGAAGCCATAGAAAGACAGTAAGCCACCAGTGTTTCTGAATATAAAGCATCAGTGTTAAGCAAATCCCTTAAGACCAGCAGCCAGCCTGAAGAGTTACTTGGGGAAAAAATGTTCCATTAAACTCACTGAAATTTATTTGAGTAAACGTGCATATGAACTTGAATCTAAACAAACTGTCTTCCTCCTAGTGACATCTCTGCCTGCCATGACAGATCGTTTGGAGTCCATTGCTAGACAAAATGGGTGAGTCTTTCCCTGTCCCAGTAGAGGTGTTTCTGTTCATTTAGTTTGAAAGAATCATGCTAATGTCACTGGCAATTTGATTTGCTGCTGGAAGTGCTCAAATATCTGCATGTAAGCATTGCATTTCATGATGCAAAGAATATAGGTTGTTTAAACTATACATTGAAGATTCTCTAGTGGTCTTGGGGCCACCCTTGCTTCCCCTATTGTATGTTGTTTGACTCAGTTGCTTTGGCTTCTTGGAACTATTGACAAGGGCCGTGCTGCAGTGCACAACTCTCTGGTTGTGGTCTACTGTGGACTGGATTGTATTGATTGATCTGTGAGGGGCTTGCATCTCTGCTTTTTGGATTGCGGGTGGAGTAGATGGACTCTTGGTCCTTTGGAGCTCTGGTGGGTATCAGGCTGACAATGTAACCCTTGAAGGGTCAATTAAAAGCTGGTTGTGTTGTATACGAAAAGGAAGCTTACTATTGAAATAATCGGGATGTATTTCCACTAGCTTGTTTAGGACAAAGGCAACAAACCCTTAATGGTTCTTAAACAATAACTGCTGTTTATGTTTGAAAGTGAGCTTGAAGATAGTATGGGACACATGCCCTCTGTTTTAATATCAGATCTCTCCTTAGCTAACATAGACATTTTGGGTCAACACATTGCACCCATAACTTACATTTAAGAGTTAATGGAGCCTACAACCAATCACCATTTTTGTACATTTTTGTTACTTGTTTATACTTGTTTTGAGAAAGTTAAAAAACAAAGCTTTTATGATGGCCCATGCTAGGAAATGAAATGTTTGATTTGGATCAGGGAAACTTAGATTCTACTTCAGTTCCATCTCAGGTGTGGACAGGGAGGTTGGGTGGGCAGGGAGTGGGTGGAATAGTGATGTGCTGTATATGATAGTTATGGAGGAAGAGAAAGAGAAATGGCAAAGATTATGTAATAAGCACACCAGGTTGGATCCAGATTAAGTTAATTCAGTAGTTCCCATTGAAATCAATGGGACAAGCTAGTCATGAATTAAGTCTTACTGATTTCAGTGGGCACTAAACACAGCTAACTTATTCTGGATCCAACCTGTTCTGATCAATCTTGAGACTCCAGGATATAGTCCTATATACAGTAATACCTTGGATTGCAAGTAACTTGGTCTGAGAGCGTTTTGCAAGACAAGCAAAAAAAGTTTTAAAATTTTGACTTGATAAATGAGCAAGGTCTTGCAAGACAAGTCGTAGGGATGTAACCGCTCGCCTCAAGCGGGCGTAGCGGGCCGAAATTGGCCCCGCTCACGCCCGCCAGAGACTCGCTTGGATATAAGAGTGTTTTGGATTACAAGCACAGTTCCGGAATGAATTATGCTTGCAATCCAAGGTATTACTGTACAGATTAATTGATGTGCTGCTTGTTGGTATTTGATTCCCCCCCCAAATCTGAGCATCTTTTCCCCCTCTATGTAAGCCTTGGATCTCACCTCAGTGCAAGTGGCACTGAATGTTACATAACATCGGACATGTTCTATGTGGAAGTCCACTTGGATCCTGCAGGACAGCTGTGTGATGTCAAGGTGGCACATCACGGAGAAAACCCTGTGGTACGTAAATTATGCCGGTCATACTAACCTCCTACCTTGGTTAGAAACGTGCTTTTTTTGTAGTTCACCCTATCCCAAGGGCACAGGGTCAGGGATAGTTGTAGTATGCATGATGGATCCCTGTCTCCAAGGGCTTACTCCAATCTAGCCCCTTCATTCAGATACCCATATCTGTCCCCACTTCTGCATTTAGCTTTCCATTTCTCCAGAATGGAAGCTATCCCTTCAACTAACTCCGTTTACCTTCTCTTAGCCTAGTCCTTCTTCAAGGTCACAAGCCATCCAACTCTCAACATTTTGCACTCTTCCCACCATTCCAAAACCCAGGCCAACATTTCTCAGCCTTTAATAAAATCTTGGACCCATCAATAGCAGGGAGGGAAGTCAAAGCTCTCATTGCCCTAGTAAAACAAACAGCTTATTGACCAGTGAGTACCTTTTTGTAACTTGTTTTCTTTCCTCTGTACTTGTGTTTTTGCTGATTACTTGTCCAAGCAACACATTGATTTTAGATCATTTTGAATTCTAGTCTCATCCTTCAAAATGTTTTCAATTATTCTCCATACTTGTCATCTAGTGGTCCAGACACTGAGTGATCTCTCAAGTTCCAAGGGGGCAAGTGGTCAACTGACTGCTGTATTGCCCAAACATCCTATAGAGCTCTATTGGGAAAGTTTTGGGGAGGGGGCTGTTTGTACCTGCATGAAGCTGGCATCCCCTATAGCAGAGGTGGGCAAGTTGTGGCCCTCTAGATGTTTTGGCCTACAGCTCCCATCAGCCTTCACCATTGGCTATCTGGCTAGGGCTGATGGGAATTGTAGGCTAAAACTTCTGGAGGGCCATAACTGCACTATAGCTGTGTACGCAACTGCCATTGTACCAGGTAATCTCAACAGCTTTAAATGAACTTGGGACACATGCCCTCTATTTTGTTCCTTTCTAGAGTTGCCCAGAGCTGGTGCAGCATCTAAGGTGAGTACTGTATGCCCTTCATTGATGTCTGCATCCCTCTTCCTCATACTAAGCAGCAATTCTGTTATATGGCTGCAGTTTTCCAGCAATTGATAACAATTCTTCTGTTTGCTGTAAGCTCTCTTGTGCATTTTAGATATCGTTTTTTTGGATTTGTTTAGGCTTTCTAATCTATCATATAGGTTGGAGATAGGCAATGTAGTGTCCATGGTCACCATTGCACCTGTGGATAGCCTCTGCACCCTGAGGTGTTCTTCAGATATCTTGATTTTTTAAAAAAAATGTTGGGTAGCTGAGAACACGTTAAAGTGAAGTGCTAGCCTCCAGCTGCCTGCCATCCTGCTTCCTCTGAATGCCCCTGGGCTCCACATGGACATTCTTGGGAAGTAACGAAGGCAGGCAGCTGGAGGCCAGTGCTTTGGTTCGAAGAGCTCCAGGCCACCCCAAAAAAGGAAGGGACAGACCCCTTTGCCACTGTCTGGTAAGGGAGGAGGCTTATGGATGGCAGCAGGGAAATTGGGGGAGAGCTGGGGGTCATCTAAAGGAGTGAGGAGGAAGTGGGCAGTCCTGGGCTTGGGGGGTACCCCAACTGGGTGGGAGAAGAAAGTGAGGATGATCTAGGAGGGCTGCAGAAGGAAACAGGAGGGATTAGGGAGGCTTGCAAGGTGACCCAGTTGAGGGAAGAAAGCAGAGAAGGAGTGAGTGTGTGTGTGTGTGTGTGTGCGCGCGCGCGCGCATGTGTAAGAGAGTGAGTGTTGGAAGGGTGATCCTGAAAAGGAGAGGGAAATGAATTGAATGGCATATGAGTGGATCTTGTGTGCTGGCATACTGGGTAGATAACTGTGTATGATTGGGTTTTGGGGTGTGTAATTCTAAAAGAGCAAACTGTCAGTTCAAATGAGTGGGTTTATAGGCTTCAGACCCTACCTTTGCCTTGTGTTCAGGTGCTTGGGCAAGTTATTTGCCTGTTAGCCTTGCCATTTTCTGTAAAACAGGTGTCTAATGATGGGCCATGCCTGTTACAGCAGCCTTTTCGTGAATGGGTAACCACCACGGTGGCCATTTTGTGACAGTGCCTATGACACTTCCTCAAAGTTCCTAATGTGCCCACTGACCCAAACAGGTTGGAGACGCCTGAAGGCTGTATTACAAAATAGATTTGCTCTCAGTGATTGTGCTTTTCAGGAGTTGCTGAGGGTGGGCTGAAAACCCAGAATGATAAAGAAGAATTTGGTGGATCCCCAATGACATTTCAGTTCCAGTTCTCTCCTTCCTCCTGTTCTCAGCAGCCTGTCTTCTCTAGGTTCTTGTGCTACTCTGCCAAAAGTAGTCCTTTAAGTTTGCTGTTTCCCATTCCTTTTCTTAAGACTTCTAATAGGTTGCACCTGTTTGTGCTACATGAACTAGTCTTATGCTCATGCCCTCTCTCCTCCCATCATGTTTTCCAATTCAATCAGTTACTTCCTCTGTAGTGCAAATCACAGTTCGTTATTTATTTATTTATTTCATTTTTATACCGCCCAATAGCCGAACCTCTGGGCGGTTTACAGCAATTAACAAGACAGTCCCTGCCCGCAGGCTTACAATCTAAAAAGACACGACACACAAGGAAAAAGGAATGGGGAGGTAAGAAGGCGGAATATTAATTAGTACTCCTGACAGGGCTGGTGGAATGGCCCTGCGCTCCCTCTCTTTTCGTTATTAAAACCAAACCAGCAAACTACAGTTTGTGCTTGCCTTCCACACCAGGATTGTAAACCAGGTTCAAATCCAAGTTTGCAACCCTGTCTTGGAGAGCGAACACAAACCATAGCTTGCTGGATTAGTTGTAAGGGCACATTAAGGTAACATTGAATCGGAGCACACAAGACACAGAGGAGTTGAGTACAAGGCTTTTTGTAGCGCTAAACGGTGATTTGAAATTATATCTGAACCAAGCCACTCTGTCTACACATTAAATGTCCTCCCTATCACATTGCATTTCCCAGTGTTTCATGTTTCAATAATTTGGGCTTAGTGATTGTGACTGATGGGCTGCTTAACATTATTTTGATGTAGGAAATCTTAGAGATTGAAGTGCTTTCAGTAACCGTCAAGCTTTTGGTGAGATAAAAGCATATGCCTGCAAACTGAATCTAAGAAGTCATTTGTGGTGTCTTTCTGCAGTTCTTCATTTTTATACATTATTCTTAGTCAGATCTGGATTAACCATGATGATAAATATGTTACAACCTCAGCCAAAGTGGGTCCCTTACTGTGGTATAAAGACCTGAAAGTTTTCCAGTTTGGGGGGCGAGTGCCATTGCCATGGGGCTACTTAAAAATTCTTGATTATAAAAATTATAGTGGCTGCTTCCTTGTCAAAAGGTCTGGGAATAGTGCCACATTCCTTATGTAAAGGAGGCAAGGAATGAGAAGAGGAGAATGCTGCTGACAGTTTCAAAAGATTCCAGGTCTTGGATGAAATGGACAGGAGTGAGCAGAGGCTTTTAAGTGCATTTGCAAGTACTGACCTCTGTACCTGTGAATGTGAGCAGGTTTAAGAAATATGATTACAACCAGAGTCCCTGCTCTTGGGAGTAGTTACTTTTTCAGGAGTGCTATGCGACAGGGGTCCAAGCCAAACTAAGTGCAGGGATTCAAGAATAAACTGGCCAAAGAGCTCTAGGCGATAGAAACAGTCCCAAATGCAGGATTTCCATGCACAGAAGTCCCAAGCTGACTTGGATTCACGGATACATGAATAAGTCATGACTAGGCAGAATCCCAGCTTATTGGAGATGTTCCATATGTATTTCAGGAACTCGCATTGCTAGGATCGAAGTTGAACTAAGTCCAGTGATTCAGGAATTAACTAGATAAGAAAGAGTCCTAAGCAGCAGAGGTTTTCCCCTCAGAGCTTCTACTGAAAAGGGCCCCTGGCAGATCTTGGTTCAGGAGTCAGGCCTAAAATCAGACAAGGCTAGAAATGCACACACTGGCAGAGATCAGTTCCAACAGCAGAGTCTGCATTGGAAATCTCTAATGTACGGGTGTCAAGGCAAAACAACAGTCTTAAATGTCACTAATACTCCAGGCCAGAAGGCATTCTCAGCAATGAAGAACAAAGGTACTCTGATCATAGCAAACAATAATGCATGCTCTAAAAGAAGACTGGCATTATATCCCACAGCAGGATTTAACAAATAGAAGGTTCAACAGACAAAGGTTGTTTCCTGGCAAGGATCCAGACAAAGTCCCAAATTTCTTGTGTAGCGTTAGTTGCCACTTTGTAGTTTCCTGCTTACAAGATTCTCTGGAAGCATGAGCAGACCAGGCAGAAAGTATTTGGAAAATGAAGACTACTGCAGATGAGGAAGAATTTGTGGAATCCATGATTCCTCCATACAACTGATTTGTTTTTCTTTCCTCCTAGAGAGAGAAACTTCGATGAATTTTCTAAGCACCTTAAGGGTCTTGTCAATCTATATAAACTGCCAGGTGACAAGTAAGTATTCCATTATGTCATAATTTCTGTGATGTGGAAACATCCTGGAACCTATCCAAATATTTATAGTTATAGCCTTGCGTATAGTCTTGTGTATACAGCTTACTCATTTGCATGCCCATCTGTTCCTCCTCTCTTTACTACCTGCATCACCTATTTCCTTTCCTGCATTGCCACAGAACTTTCCTGGTTGTCTCTTCCAGCTTTGGGAGAGGGAGCCAAGATAAACCTGCAGTGGTGATTCCAGCATGAGCCCAGAACTATTACCAAAACTAGAAAGAACACACGAGGGCTAAAATGAGTTTTATTTTACAAAATAAAACTGGAGATTTTCAGAGTTTTGCAAACATAGCTGGATCCGGTGTGCAGCTTTGTAAGTGATTGTTCTGGCAAGGCTTATGGGAAGCTAAGTACAGCAGAGGTAGTTACTAGTAGGCAAGGCAGGGCCCTGACAGGACTGTAGACAGGGCACTATGGAAGGCACTGTTGCCTCAGCAGAGTGCTGAGGCCTTCTAGCTAGTTTGATCTTTCTGTTGGCCCCACCCCCACTGAGAACCTCTCTGTTCTTAAAGGGCCATTGCCCAATTCTGCTGCCATTGGCTCCTATGCTGTGGGGGTGGTGAGGAGGACTACACTGGGAGTGCGTCTTCCAAGTAGGGCAAGGCCATGTCTTCCAGTCTGAAAAGGCCTGGAGTGGCGAATGATGGCTCCCTGAGCAGCGAAGCCTCCTGCATCTTCCTCTGAGTTTGAGGTGGGATTGAGGCTGGAGAACATAACTGCGATGAAAGAAGCACAGCAGCTTCTCTCGTGCACATTTACTTCATCTTGTTGGAAGGGGATCTTTTTGTCACAAAGCTGCATAGACTGTATGAGGTCTCAAGTTAAATGTTTGGCATGTCAGCAATTGTGTGATAAGGCTGGGAAAGATCTCTTCCTGAGACTTTGGAAGAGTATGCCAATCAGACAGTACTGAGGTTGATTCACAGTGCAATCCTATACAAGTATGAGTAACCCCTGTTAAGTAGAGACTTACTCTCAGGTAAGGATTGCAGCCTCAGTGTAAAGCATCTTGGTATCAGTTTTTTCTTTATCACTGTTTAAAGCAGATTATCTTTTTCTTTTCAGCAAACTGAAAACTAAAATGTACTTGGCTCTTCAATCATTGGAGCTTGATCTTTCAAAGATGGCAGGGATGTACTGGTAAGAGCAGTGTGTCACATTGAGCCCAACATTTACCTGTTGTTGCAGTAAGCAGAAATATTGTGGTGTGGTGGTGGTGGTGGTGATGCTTTAAAGAACATGTTTTCAATTTAATCAATGAGTATATAGAAAATATTACTATTTTTCAACTAGCGAAACACATGCATTACATAAAAAATCCAATTACAGTTAACAGGAATCACAGGTGGTTTAATATATTAATAACCTTATATTTATCCACAGAAATTCATCAGGGGTTTAAGATTTAGTTGTAACTATTTAAATGTATATTTCCATATTTGACCATGACATACTGGTGGTTTTCTTCTGGAACCTTGTTTGTTAATAAAGTCAATAAATTTATACCAAATTGTATAGAAGGTGTCAGATTCTTTTTGTTGCCTTTGTGCCCTTATCTGTTTAGTTAATTTTTCAGCTAACACAATGTTCCAAAGGTAGTTATCCCACACGATTATTGACAGATCTATAGATTCTTTCCAGTTCTTTGCTATTAGTTGACTAGATGCCGCCATCATAAAAGTCAATATTTCTTTGTCTGGTAAATGTTCATTAGGGTCACTAAAGAGAGATAATAGTGCCAATTTAGGATTCAATTTAGAACCTCCCCTCCTATTACTACATTCTTGAAAAACCTCCTTCCAAACCTCCCTCCAAAGCTATGTATTTGTCCACATTCCCACCACATATGATGGTACATACCTATTGTATTGTACCCTCTCTCAACAGTTTGGTGACACTATTTTGTATACATGGCTTAACATTATCAGGGTTAAATACTACCTCAGTACTACCTTCAAGGAGTTTTCCTTTATTTTTGCTGACACCGAACAATATGGTTTTTTAACCCATATTTCATTCCATTTCTTTTCCTCTATCTTTAAGCAGAAATACTGTTCAGAACATGGAGCATTGGGATTGGAAGGAGCTGAGTTCAAATCCCATTTGAGCCATGGATTCACTAGATACCCTTGGACAAGCCATAACATCTTGGCTTCAGTACAATGATCTGTAAATGTGACTGATTAATGATCAAGCTTGTAGGGCTCTTGTCAGGATGAAGGGCAAAAATTTTGCACCCTTCCATCTTAAAACATTATATAGAAATAGATAATACTAATAAAGAAGTGTGGTTATTAAATAGCTATGCAAATGAATGATAAATGTAAGGATTATGGGGACTGGAGTCTTGTAATGGGAAAAAAACCCTTTGTATTCGAGGAACTGAGAATGACAGTGACTGCTGAAGGCCCAATAAGGAATGCATGGCAGAGGTAAGGCTAGAATCCAGGTCTCCCAAATCCAAGAACATCTCTCTGTCTAGTGATCCACACTGGCTAGTGATATGGATTGAATGACCAAAAAAGGGGGAAATTGTGACAGAAGGAAAAGTGGGTTCTGTTTTGTAGATCTATAGCTGCAGTCCCATACACACTTACCTGGAGTAAGTCCCATTAAACTTAATAGGACTGACTTCTGAGTAGACATGCCTAGGATTGTGCTGTTAGTGTCATAAACGTAAGATTTCAATTTGAGCACATGACAAGTTCAGCCTAAGAAACCATCTAAAAGATTTCTAGTGAGACACTCTTTGTCTTTAATTCTGTACCAGCATATTTATAAGTCTCCAATTCTCTCTGCTTGTAGGCAAGCTACCAATGCAAGCCCTTTGGACAAGATTCTGCATGGCACTGTGGGTTATCTCACCCCAAGAAGTGGAGGTAGGAGACGGTCTCTTGCTAAAAAAGAGGAATAATGTACATAAAGGGAGAATCTCTGAATACATTGATCTACTTAATGTCACTACTCACTTTTTCCCTGAATGATAACTTATGAAATGGTTGGTGCTTGACTATTTAAAATAAAGTTGGAAAGGGCAATCCAAAACCCATCCATATACTAGTCCTTTATGTAGATCAGCCTATGCAGTTCAGGGCATAGTGTGTCATAAGCAAGAGAAGATGCATCTCGCAAGGCTGCCAGTAGGGCAAACAGCTCCTTCAGATAATGCAAGTTAACCACACATTATAGGGAAGGCCAAAAAACCCAACAACCCTGGATCTATTCTATAGGCCAAGGATCCCCAACCTTTTTGGATTGGTGGGCACATTTGGAATTTTGCTGGAGGGTCTCTGGGCACTCTCACAAAATGGCTCCCATGTGGGTGTGGCCAGTCACAAAACACCCATTTCACAGAAGGCAAACTGATCAGACTAAAAGAAAAGTACCTTGCCCAAGAAAGTAAGTAGAAGATAGAAGTGGGATCGGAACTCCAAAACACAAAACCTCTCTTTTGAACTTGCAGTTTTCTGCTCCAACACAGATTTCACAGAAGGCAAGCTGATGAGGCTAAGAGACAAGTAACTTGGCCAAGAAATTGAGTACAAGGCAGAGATGTGGCCTGAGCCCCAAATGCTAAATCACATATTTGGCCCCACAAATCGTAGCAAAATAACCATTTCACAGAAGACAAACTGGTGGTGCTCAGACACACGCGTGCGCGCGCGCACACACACAGGCAAAACACCACATGCCCGTACCAAAATAAATCTGGTAACACACACACACACACACCCCACAGACAAAACATCTCCCTCACTCTAGCCTCCCCAAAAAACAATATTCCATGCCCCACCTCCCAGCTTACGTTTTTATCTTTTTCTGGGAAGTTGGGCACACTGGACTGCAGCCACCCACCGTTTTTATTTTTGAAAAATGTTTCTGGCTTCCAAAAGTATTTTTGGAAATGAAGGTGACTGGAAGCCAGCACTTTTTAACTCCCAGTTAAAAAAGGAAACAAAGAAATAGAAATAAAACCAAGGAGGGTCAGGGAGCCTGGTAGGTGCCAAGAGAAGTGTCCACAGGCACACTGGAGCCCATGGGTACCATGTTAAGGACCCCAGCTATAAGCAATATGACTGCAAGAAAAATTCTTAACTGCAGATATGGCCATCAGTAGGACCCAAAAAACCCATCCAACAAATCTTCCAAAAGGAAATGTGCCCCGCTCTAGTGACATGTTCAGAACATCTGAATACATGTCTGGTAAATTAGGTATCCATCAACCAGTTCATAAATTACCTTGTTACTGATATGGGACTGTCGCTTGTGTGTTGACTTTGGATGTTATCACTGTGTGGAGAAAGTCATTTTCTCCTGGGGTTGTTGTAAGAATAATGTAAAAGGAATGCTATGTGTGCCATCAGCTCCTTGGAAGAAGGGCATAATACAAAGGTGACATAAATATCTTTAAGTGCCATGTGAGGGGAAATAATGTGGTCTGCCAAGTACATTAAATTACTCTCTTGGGACATAGCTTGAGGCAGAAAGTCAACTGGTTGGGCAAAACCTCTTACAGGATGGAGTGATGGGTTTCTGTTCCGCACACTGCAGAAGAAGGAGACTTGGGAATGCATGGAATGTCATGAGAAGGAGAACATGGGGAAGGGAGGAGTGCAAAAAACCTTCTGACTTGGTTCAGACTACATGATGAGAGCCCACTGTGGTTTAATTTACTCGCAGGGGCTGTTGTCCGTGGGGGCCATTTTTGCATGGCGCGTGGCTTGTCATGTCATGCAAACCCAGGCAGCAGGGGTTGTTTGAAGGGTAGACAACTCTCAGATAAACCTAAAACAATCCATGGGTTATTTGAGGGTCGTCTAACCCTCAGACAACCTCTGCTGCCTGGGTTCACATGACATGACAAGCTGGGCACCATGAAAAAACGGCACTTCCAGGCACCCTGCACAGCAGCCTGCATGGGCAGATTAAGCCACGGTGGGCAGTTGTGCATGCAAACTAGATCTCTGTCTCAAGAGCTCTGAACTCCCTGCTTATGCTGAGTGCCAGGTTAACTAATCTTATACATCCAGACCAACACACAGGCTTCAGCTTATGCCCTTCCCATCCCTGCTGTGCTCCATTTTCCATTAACAAGCTTTCTTCTTCCAGGTCACCTGATGAACTTGAAGTATTATGTTTCACCCTATGATTTGATTGAAGAAGGTACTGGAGCTCCCATCATTCTGAATGAGAACAATGGTATGTTCTTCTCGCAGATTGTTTCTAGCCCTCCTCTGCTTCTAAAGCTACTCTTTAAACACACCCTGGATTGTTGCAAACCTTCTCTTTGAGCTGCAGGCAGGAGTTGCTTGACAGAAACATGTCCTTTATTGCAGTGAGATAGATAAACACTAAGTTTGTAGAGTTTGGATTACTGTAACAATAAGACAAGGGTAATGAGTAGGAAACCTGCCGCCGCCGCCGCCCCCCCTTTCTGATTTGTTATGGTTCCTGTATTGTGGGCCTGGGATGTCCTGAAGATCAACTAGCCTAATCTGGCCCACTGGATGTCCGAATTCAGCCCATGGAGGTCTCCCTTCCACCCCCCAACCCACCCTGCTGTAGGAGAGGAATCCCCTATGCCATCTCCAATTGGAGATGGCATCAGGGATTCCCCAAATGATTCTTTGCATGGCATGTGGATTCTTCCCTTTCACCATGGAGAAAGGGATTTGGCCACTGCATGGAAGAGCCATTCCTCTGTGCACTGACCAAGTAATCCTTCATGCACTGCCCATGGTGATGACACACAAAAAAGGTGCCCGACTTGGACTGTGCCTAGAGGAGCCACTCCTCCAGATACCAGCCAAATCCATTTATCCATGGTGAGAAAGACACGGAGCTCCATGCCTCTCAGCATAGAGAAAGGAAAAATGGGCGGGGAGGGGGCGGATGACGTCAAGTAGAGGAGTTTTGGGGTGGAGCCCTGCCCTCTGATATCCAGTCCACTGGCTTAGTCTTCTGTGGGTGAGGGGCAATTTGTCTTCTGGACCCAATGCACCTGTTTGGATTTAGGCTAGACACCCCTGTTCTAGCCTAAATGTACTGAGGCATGATTTTCAATAGACATGCCTACATCAATCTTGCACACTAATCCACACCTTGGGGCAAATACTAAGTAGCATACAGCCAGGAGGCAAATTGAACCAAGTTACTCTCCCTTTTGTTGTCACTGCACTCATTCCCTTCCTGTTGATTCCACCACAACTGCTGCTGTTTCAAACTAGAAAAATGGAGAAGTGCATTGCACATGGCTCACTCTCAATGCTTTAAAGAGAGAGTATATGAGCGAGAGAGAAATTGCTGCATTTTAAGGTCATATAGCAAGACTTCTGTGAGGGGAGCACAGCACCTAGGCTTGTTAAGCTGTGACTCCCCACCTGTCTATCTAAACTAGGGGTGGGCAACTCACGTGCTGCATGTGCCCCCCCCCCATCTGTTTACCACTGCAGAGCAGTAAACAGGTCAAATTCAACTTGACAACAAGCTAAATTTGACCTAATAACTGCTACATAGTGGTTTGCGGCAAACTGCGACTTTTTTGCCATGCCATGCAGAGGAGCAATTCCACAGAGTGCCAGTGGAAGTGCGGCTTGTTTGGGAGGGGGGGAATTGGTCCCCGACACCCCTGCAGTTGCCCACCCTTGATCCAAGGGTGGAAGGAAGGAAAAGCCAGTCTCTTTAAAAATACAGGCTAACTTTGACAGAGCTCTGTTGATGCACACTACCTTTGCATCACGCAGGACTGAAATGGAGGGGCGGGGGGGCAGGGGGTGTTCCCCCACAGTATGAAGTGAATGAGTCTAGTTTGCGTAGCGCTGTCTGCTGGAGAGACATGGCTCATTCGAAGATACCATCCTCCACTGAAGGAGAAGCTTCATACATCCCTTTTTAGGACTGCAGTAAATAATGCTGCTGCTGAGTTGTGCAGCATACAATTTATAACTCCTTGCTCTGCAGTTAATTTTTTTAACCTACAGCTGTTTGAAAAGTTTACATTCTCTCTTTCCCTCCCCCTCCCCTTTCAGTTCCTCGATCCCTGGGTATGAATGTATGTGTTACAATTGAAGGAACCTTGACTATGAACAAACTTCCGATTGCCCCCCTGATTATGGGGTCTCATCCTGTGGACAACAAAGGGTAAGAAAAAGGCACCATTTATATGCAGCCTTCCCCTACCTGGTACTATCCCGACGTTTTAGACTGCAACTTCCAGGATTCCTGGCCATTGGCCATGCTGACTGTGCCTAATGGATTGGGGAAGGCTGCCATAATGGGTTAAAGTCATCCTTAATGTCATCGGGGATCGACAGTGCACATGTTAGTTTTCTTCTCCACAGGAGATTTCCTCAACTTCTTACATGCCATTCTTTGTTGAAGAAATATTTTGCTCTGCATCTGAAATCAGCGAGACTCAAATGCAAATCATGTTTTTTTGCTAGAGCTTGCAGCAGGTTTCTGAGTCCAATACAGTTGAGGGCGGGGAGCTGCAGCGGTTCAGGGATAAAATGTAGTTTCCATTCAACTCATGGTCTACAGCCTTTTTTTAAAAAAAATTGTAGCTCACCTTTCTAGCCCAAAGAGCACTCATAACAGTTCACACTAATAGAACAACAACCTGAATAAGTCAGTCAGATATGGCCAAAGGCTTGTGGAAGTGGAAATGGAAACATATTTACAGTGTTCCTAAAGTTAAAAGGACATAGAACCTAGCAACCCCGCTTGGAGGAATTTCCATAGTTGTCCTTCTGCAAAAGCCCTGCTTCACACACCCATAAATTTAACCTCTGATGAGTAACCTCTCACTGAGTAATCTCTGTACATAAGGAAGTTCATATGGGAGATGGAACGCCCCAAGATCTCTGAATCCAGAGTTTAGAGATTACAGTTCAAAACCAGCATCTCCAATTACGCCCTTAAACACAGTTTGAAAATGGCTACTCTAGAATACCAAATTCAAGCATTTCTGTGAGCATAGATGTAATACTATTGTCAATCCCTTCTCTTCCAGGACACCCTCCTTCTCCTCAATTACTAGTGCCAATAGTGTTGATTTGCCAGCTTGCTTTTTCTTAAAGTTCCCAAGGCCTATTCCAGTATCTCGGGCTTTCATTCAGAAACTTCAGAACTGCACAGGTCAGTCATGGCTTCAGATAAGCGATTGCTTGAGTTTTGCTAGCATTAGTGAGATTTTTAGTGCCATAGTGCCGCATCTAGAGGGCAGCTGTCAATGGTTTCCATGTACCTGCAGTACCAGTTTCAGATCCTGAGAATCTTCTTTCTTTCTCTTTTTAAAACCAAAGCAAGTGTCTAGTGCTCATCATTATGGAGCAAATGTGGAAATATATGATACAGTCTGGAAAAGGCTAAGAAGTCGGAGTAAGATTGAGCAGAGTTTTGTAGTGGTAATGAGGGGGCATGAATGCGCTCATCCTTTTTTGCCCATGCCCCACAGACCACCTGAAGTTACTCTCAGTTGATACTGTTCCCTCAGTCTGATTTTCTTCCCCTTGGATTTTAAAGAAGTCAAACTTCTGAATCCTCTTAGACCTTAATTTTATCAGTCAAACAGAAGATGCAAAGTAAGCAGATAAAGGAAAACATGCAATTTGCCAAATTGAGGGGGGGGGGAAGTATATGGATTTCCATGGCACACAACTTGGATTACTCCACAGCTTTTCTGTCACCTTTAATACAGCCTCAGAAAGTTATTTTGCAGTTCTTTTAATTCAGCCTTAGAAAGCCTTGGGCAGGTTATTTCACTAATATGCCTGTTTGATGGAGTGGAAGCCAGGCAAGGAAGAGTTTGAGAAGGAGAGAGCCTGCAGCTTGCCTAGTCCTCCTAGTACAAATCTGTGGGTGATCCGGCTTTTGAGTCCAATTCTCCCAGGTGTAGCACACACCCTGTGGGACCACACTGATTTTCATATTCTTTTATGTCAATATTTTTTTAGTCCTTGGCATCCAATTGCCAGATAGGAATATGTATGTGTTA
Source organism: Shinisaurus crocodilurus (assembly GCA_021292165.1). Classification (NCBI taxonomy): domain Eukaryota; kingdom Metazoa; phylum Chordata; class Lepidosauria; order Squamata; family Shinisauridae; genus Shinisaurus; species Shinisaurus crocodilurus. Next base: position 266,915,606 of record CM037877.1, on the reverse strand, counting down.
AACATCAGTGGTTTCTGTATATTTGATTATAGTAATTCCGCATTGCAGTGAGCATCTCCCATGTAGAGAAGTTGTGAGATTGCACTGAAAATTATTGTAATCCCCTCTACTCCCAATGTAGGGTATGCTAACAGTTATTGTTTTTTTAAATAAGAGGACAAGGTTCTGGGGTGGGTGATAATGATTTCTCTATCTTCAGGCATCCCATTGTTTGACACCCCTCCAACATATGTCCCCTTATATGAGCTCATCACACAGTTTGAACTATCCAAGGAGGAGGTCGCTGGACCATTGAACCACAATATGCGCTTCTATGCTGTAAGTTACCAAGTGGGGAATTAAAACATCATTGGTGAGGGCTGGAAAAATCTTAGACAGTGTCATCTAAATACCACCCACACACTCCTGATTAGACAGGGTAGGATTGAGCTATAGAAAACCCATTGTTAGATAATTTGTTAGGTTTACATAATGGGACTTCAGTATAAATTAAGATGAGAGCCGATCACTGTAGCCTGTCCTGAGGCTTCAGGAAACAGTGGACCCAAAATATACACTAACAAGTGGGGATACTGCAATATTTTGTTGTAGGTATCCCCACCCCTTAACAGGAATGCTTCTGTTCAGGGCTCTAGCCTTCCTGGAATAAGAGTCTTGTGCTCACCTTTCTTGGAGCTCTCAGAGAATACCCTTTTTTGTTCTTCTCCTGAAATCTTGCTCCCCCTGAGCTATATACTTAGGCTCTAACCCTGAACCTGGAAATGTATTGCTGTAGTGTGGGGAAGAGGGTTTTTTTAACCTCATGGTGTGCAGCCCCCTGACCCTAATGCTTACTTTGAGGATACTATAGACTGTTAAGAGACTCAGGCAGGCTAATTCCCTTTTTCTTCTTCCATTCCCCCCCCCCCCCTTCCCGTTTTTTCTTTCTCTGCAAGCATTCTGGTTGTTAGATTCCCTCTCCTCCCTTTTTTCTCCACTGGAGCAGAAGTGAAATCTGTCCATTGAAAATAGAGAAAACCAGGATTTAGGAATATCTGAGATTGGGCAGCAGTACGTTCCCTCTCTTTGGGCTCAGTGTGAACCTGGAAGATTCCGCTACAGACAACAAGAAGACCTGCATTAGTATTTTCTCACCTCCGTGCCCTCAACGTTCTATAAGTCCTGGAAGTTCATGGGGCCATTTCAGTTTTATTTTATTTTTATTTTAATCTGTGTACCTAGGATGTCCCTCAAGTATATAGAAACCATTACCTTATTTTTGGGTGGCTCTGTTTTGCTTCCAAACTTATTGGGACCTGACCACCAAATGTGGGTGGTTTCAGGGCCCACTTGTTCCCTGTAACAAAACATTGCAATGTATCTCCACCCACTAAAAGGAGTGCTCTTGATCAGTGCTGCAGGCCCACTGGAATAGGAGCCTTTGAGGACTGGGGGAGTTACAGGAGGATCAAAAGGGGAGTTATAGGAGGAGCGAAAGGGGAAAGGACATCTTTATTTCTTATCAAACCTTACCCCTTTTCCTTTCCTTTGTCCTGGATAGTGCAAGAAGGGATTTATTTATTTATTTATTTTAACTGCAAGGCATGCATCTTCCTCTTGTTGCTGGAAATTTACAATAAATTGTTTGGGGCTTCAGCAAGCCAATTCTCTCTTCTCTTCCTGCCCCATCCTGTACACTGTTTCCTTTCTCCTCTCAGTTGACTTCTCAATATTTCATACATCCTGGAAGCTTACAAGTCCTTGTGAAGCTATTTCTGCTTTTTTTTTTTTAAATGTCTCTTGCTTTCAGTTTGTAAACTTGTCTACTTCTGATTACCTAGAGAGTCTATGAGTATGTAGAGGCTGCTGCCTTATATTTGGATGCCCCCCTTTCCCTTCCAAACTTAGGCACTGTATAACCTAAGTTTGCTGTTACAGAGGATAATGATCCCATTTCACTTGATCGGGGTGGGTGGGGATGGACAGGTCCTTAGTCTGAAATGGGGACAATCCCTATTCAACCCCCCCCCCCCATAAGATTAGTAATAAGTCAGATCAGCAAGGTATTATTTTTCTGAACACATTTGGATTTGAGGCTTTATGTACCAATACTTCTTACTATCTCTTGTCAGAAGACAGCTTAAAATGCCACAGTTGCTTTTTTTTAAAGAAATGTCTATAAAAATGTAATGAGATGACAAAAAGGTATCTCTTTTAATCTCAGTACCAGAAGATTAACTATTATATTAAGAAAACAATATAATAGGGCCCCGAACAAACTGGGCAAGTTTAGCTTAAGGCAGCCTTCCCCAACCTAGTGCCTTGCAGATGTTTTGGACTACAACTCCCATCATCTCCAATCATTGGCCATGCTGACTGAGACTGATGTGAGTTGTAGCCCAAAGCATCTGAATGACACCAGGCTTTGGAAGGCTGACTTAAGGCATAGCACTGGGTCCACATCCTTTAATGGACAAATATACATGTATAAATATTTAAATACTGTATTGCAGTTTTGTTCTCTTTGAAAAATAGTGCTTCAGTTTGCATCTCCTGGTTACACATGCTGTACTAGTAATAAATATGAGATTGTGTGTGTTTATTCCCATGTCAGGCTTTGCCAGGACAGCAACACTGCTACTTCCTCAACAAAGATGCCCCCTTACCAGACGGACGAAGCCTTCAAGGAACTCTACTGAGCAAAATTGCTTTCCACCACCCTAGTCGAGTGCCTCTCATCCTCAATATGATCCGGCATCAGGTGGCCTACAATACACTGATAGGCAGCTGTGTCAAGCGGACAGTCTTAAAAGAAGGTGAGTGATGTCCACTGTAGATTGCCTGAAATGTTCTTGAAAGATACTGTTCCTAATGATCTATGTTGTAATTTAATGTGGACAGTTACTGGCATGTTCATCCCAGAGAATAAAAGGTGAAAAGTAGATATGGTGATGTGTTTAATTTGGCCAATATCCATTAGTTTAAAAAGTTAAACTAGCTCCACAGATGTTCTTCAGGCAGAATTCTTACTTACAGATATGTGTGATCATTCCAGGATCACAGAAGTTACACATGTACTGAACTTAATGTATCTCCCTTTTTGACAATCAGCGAATACTTGAAAAAAATACTGTTATGCTGTTGCTAAAGCAGCTTTTAATGGCTGAGAGTATATTCCGTACCATATCTGCCTGATGAAGCCTATATAGATTCAAACACTACATTTGTTACTCATGATCCATGAGGAACCCATTACAGTGAAAGCTGTTGTGGTCTGGCTGTGGCTTTAATCCTTGCTTTGTCGTAACTGAATGCAGAGTGACTCAGACTTATTTACTTGGGGCGGCTCAGTTTGAGGAGCCCAGCAATAAGAGATATTCTCACATAAGTTTGCATCACTGTTGATTTTAGGGTTACTGTTGAGCCCTTGGTTGCAATCCTCAAACAAACTGATTCTAGATAAATCTTACTGTGTGGCCTAGTGGTTAGAGTGTTGGACTGGGACTCGGGAGATCCGGGTTCAAATCCCCGCTCAGCCATGAAACTCACTGGGTGACTTTGGGCCAGTCACTGACTCTCAGCCTAACCTACCTCACAGGGTTGTTGTGAGGGTAAAATGGAGAGGAGGATGAGGATTATGTAAGCCGCCTTGGGTTCCTTGCAGGAAAAAAGGCGGGGTATAAATATAATAAATTAAGTAAATAAATAAATACTGCCGTGTGGTAATCTGGAGTGAGATATTTGAGGCTTGCAGCCTGCATCTTTATTAACCTTGTCAAAGTGGTAGATAGTGTAAGCAGGCATGTACCAAATATCCAGTAAGGGTCCAAGTTCCTGAATCCCATTCTGGTAGTCAGGAAGCCAAGCAAGGAAGTATAAAGCAAAATATGACAAACCCTAAGGCAAACTGGGCACATAGTTGTTAGACAAAGTCCACAACCCACAGAAATAATAATTATTTTATTGAAATTAATAGACCATTTCAATAAAAATGGTCTATTAATTTCAAACCAAAGGAAACCAAAGCAGTTTACATAATAAGCATAAAATAAACTTGGAAAAAGTTAGGTCAGTATCACAGCATCAAATGTTGGATAGCTTGCATAGTACAGTTGGTAAAAGAATGAGCCATGAGTCAGGAAGTCCTCAGTTTAAACCTAACTTCAAGCATGAATGCACTTCTTGGCCTTAAGCAAATCACTGTTCTCTCAGCTCCATCTGCATAGTGTGAGGATGGTAATATAATACTGCCCTATGCTACAGGAAGGTAGTATAGATTACTGAGATCGTATATGTGAAGTGCTTTGAGCACTTTAAAAAATGTACTGTATCAAATAAAAGCAGGAAAAATCAAACCACATTTCAGTGGAGCATGTATATTTGTCATGTTTCTATCTTATTTTTTCTCCAGGGAGTCCAAGTGGCATACATGGGTATTTCTCATTTTATCCTTACAGCAACCCTGTGTGGTAGGCTTGGCTGAGATAGAGCGATTTGCATAAGTCCATTGAGCTTAATTACTTTAAACTTGGGTTTTCCAAGTCTAAAGTCAACACTGGCCACTGCACCACAGATTGATCGTGTGTGTCAGTGAAGAAAGTTATTGTCCTAAATGACTGTAAAATCAAGTTCAGGCAGGAGCGTAAACCAGACTTGCAGTGCTCCTGCAGACACATCTCCCCTCAGTGCGTGAACAGATTTGATTTTAAAGTAGTCTGTCTCTTCAACAAGAGGAATGTCTCTGGTGCCAAGATCAAACAAAGCCCTGGCTGAGCACCTTGTCCTCATGTGCATATTGTTTCTTTGTATTTTGTCCAAGGTCAGCTGGGTCAGGCAAGGGTAGGCAAGCAGAACAAAAGGTGATGGAAACCAGAATAAATGGCAGATTACCCCAAAATGGGGGTGGGGGTTTTAAACTAGGGGTCTCTGATTTCATGATGCTTCTCCCCAAGCATCAAAGAAAAAATGGTTTGTGTGCACACATACAGATGTGATTAAGACAACCAAGGTAAATCAGTTGACTGAATTCAAGCTTGTCCCACACCACGGGACGGGAAGATCCATGGGATGGGGGGAGGTGGGGTCATGTGTTCTTGCAGCATATTTGAAAATTCCAAGGAAAGGAGAATTTTTGCAAAAACTGCAACCTTGTTCCTAAACACATTTGCTCAGAAGTAAATCCCATTGAAATCAGCGAGATTTCTTAATCATGGTGCTTAGAAATGTACCCCTAGTAATTGCTCGTTTGTTCTCCAGCACCTCTGGCCAAATCAACTGGGATAGGCCCTTCTTTAAATTGAATAAATCCAAAGGCCCCTTAATCCAATTCAGTTTTTACTAACTCAGTCTGATTGATTTAAGGCCCAGCCTCTCAAATGCAACATAGATCTTCCTATAGTGGTGCAAGGGGCTGCTCGGGAAGACACAAACTACTCCCTGACCAACTACTTGATCACCCAAACCCAGGTTTTCCAAATATCCTAGTTAGAGCTGCAAGGAATATTGTGGACATCTCACTCACTCACTCACTCACTCACTCATATTGCCCTGTAGGGTGAATGCCTTCCTTCCTGCAGCCCAAAAAGAACATGACTTCTAGACCCATGGATATCCATACCAAACAGGTGTTTCCTATATTAGCAAGCTCTTCTGTCTTTTCAGATTCCCCTGGCATCCTGCAGTTTGAAGTTTGTCCCCTGTCTGATTCCTGTTTCAGCGTGTCCTTTCAACATCCTGTAAATGACTCCTTGGTTTGTGGTGAGTTGCAAGAAGGAAGGATTTTCAGAAAAAGATGTATGTATAAACAGGTGTTAGGTGAAGGTGGTCCTATTTTCAATTTAACACCCTCCCTTCTATGTCTTTCAGTGGTAATGGATGTACAAGATTCTACCCATGTGAATTGCAAATTGTATAAAGGGCTCTCTGATGCACTCATCTGCACAGATGACTTCATTGCTAAAGTAGTTCAAAGGTATGTCATGCTTCTTAAGCCAGAACAAAAACTGATCTTTGGAAACTGTGGTTAAATATAAACCTGATCATTCAGAGGTGTACTTAAATGAAATTTGCATGGAGGGAAAAGGTCAGGGAAAAGTCTGGTGACTTTTTCGTACCATATATGCTCATACAAGGTTATCCTTTTCTGCTTACATGCTATTTTTCATGGTAGCAACATTAAAGCAGGAAAGGTCTACACAGAGCAGCAGCTTCTCAGTAATGAGAGCCTACGCCTGGCTAGAAATGAAGAGTTCTGCCCTGTCCCTTCTGCAGTAATGGAATCCTTAACTTAACTTATTTTTCCTATGGCTTCAGAGGTTCAGGACTACAAGCCTTCCATCTTCTCACAATGCAGTGACATCCTTCCTTCCAGCCAGGGTCAACTCAGCTCCTGTTTTCCATCTTTAAATTCCTATTATCTTTCCAAACCAATAGTCCTCCTCAAGGTCTGTGGTGTTGCAGAAAGTCTGATTTTTCTCCCCACTTCTCATGCCCAGTAACAGCCTTCCTGAAAGTGGGTCAGGTTGCGACACTTTGAGAAGCCACATATGGATTGCCTATCAATTCTTGCTCTGTTGTCTTAGAAGGCAATGGAACCTACTACCTAGGGAGGTGGTGAGCTCTCCCACTCTGGAGGCATTCAAGGTGCAGCTGGACAGTCATCTGTCAGGGATGCTTTGACCTGGATTCCTGCATTGAGCAGGGGGTTGGACTCGATGGCCTTGTAGGCCCCTTCCAACTCTACTTTTCTATGATTCTAAGGTGTGCCTCGCTCTTAAAGACTCCTTGCAGCTAAGAATTAGCTTTGAAGGCGGCCTGTTTGGAAACGATTAATTTTTCTCAGGCTTGCTGTTGCACAGCAGAGGAGGAAGAGGCTCAGCCTCTTCCTTTGTGGGCTGTTTAAACTGGGGGTGGGGTGGGGTGGGGGGAGGGGAGAGATAGTTTTCTTTCCTTAAGCAGGAATTGGAGCCAGCGACATAAAGCCAATTCACACATAGATTTCATAGATCATAGAGTTGGAAGGAGCCTACAAGGCCATCGAGTCCAACCCCCTGCTCAATGCAGGAAACTAGAGGAGGGGTCTCCCACCCAAGTACTAACCAGGCTTGACCCTGCTTAGCTTTCCACACTCAGACAAGCTGAGCCAGCATAAGCCACAGGCCATAGTTCTCCCTCTACAGCAGTGTTCTCCAACCTTGGGTCCCCAGATGTTTTTGGCCTACAACTCCCAGCATGCCCCAGCCAGCATAGCTGGCTGGGGCATGCTGGGAGTTGTAGGCCAAAAACATCTGGGGACCCATGGTTGGAAAACACTGCTCTACAGCAACCTTCCCCAACCTAGTGCTTTCCAGATGTTTTGGACATCAACTCCCATCAGCTCGAGTCAGCATGGCCAGTGGTCAGGAGTTGCAGTCCAAAACATGTGGAGGACACCAGGGTGGGGAAGGCTGCTCTATAGATGTCACTTCCAGGTAAGAGAATGTGTCTGTAGTACACGTACACTATTACGTGAACTATGCATGCATTTTCTATTTCACACAGTACCTGTCCACACAGTAAAATATATGTGTTCTTCACTGGTGATGGTGTATATACATTGTGCACACCTTTGCCTAGACTGAAGTGATATCTGTAGGAAGTATGCCATCTGTAAAGTGGACCTGGAAAAGGCTTTCTATTTCTTGTGCCAGAAGAAAGGGGATGGGAGGAATAAATTATGCAAATGTAGATGTGAATTGAAATTACTTATTCTGAGCTCAGCATTTGTTTTTCATTGGTACAGAATATACATTGTTATATAAGAAAGGCAAGGAGTGTCTAGGTCTGCATATCCCACACTTTACTTTCTCGTTCTCTCACTTGAGATCAGTCCTTCAGTTTAGCTTTTTCAAAAATATTGTACCATGTTTTATAAAGTTCTTTAGGTCATATTCACATGAACAGTTGCAGTGAAGCCAGTGTGGTGTAGTGGTGAGAGTGTTGGACTGAGACTCGGCAGATCCGGGTTCTAGTCCCCACTCAGCCATGAAACTCACTGGGTGACTTTGGGCCAGTCACTGACTCTCAGCCTCACCTACCTCACAGGGTTAAATAAATAAATCACTTCAGCAAACCCTTAATATGCTTTGTCATTTTCATTGAATGAAGAGTGGGTGAAGCAGGAGTCCTCTTTGAAGAGGAATCCATTCTCATGAAGGAAAGTATTGGGGAATTTTACTAGAGTAGGTGGCCTCCTTCCTTGTTTCCCAGGGTCCTTCTCTAGAAAGAAGCATAGGAGTATATATTCTTTTACATAGAATCTCTTGAGTGGTACAGAAGTAGACTAAATCTGTAGAAAAGATCCTAGCAGTATTCACATTTATTCATAAGTGCAGCTTTGAACATATAGCAGAAAATTACTAGAGGTGAGGATGGTACTAAATGAGCTTCCCTGCACATTGTCTTGTAGATGCATGTCAATTCCTGTGACCATGAGAGCCATCCGGAGAAAGGCCGAGACAATCCAAGCAGACACACCAGCCTTGTCCCTCATTGCCGAGACAGTTGAAGACATGGTGAAGAAGAACCTGCCACCTGCTAGCAGCCCGGGTTATGGCATGACCACTGGCAACAATCCAATGAGTGGCACCACCACCCCAACAAGCACTTTTCCTGGGGGGCCCATTTCCACCCTGTTCACTATGAGTATGGGCATAAAAGAACGGCATGATTCAGTAGGCCATGGGGAGGACTTCAGCAAAGTGTCTCAGAACCCCATTCTTACCAGCTTGCTACAAATCACGGGCAATGTGGGGTCCACCATTGGCTCTAGTCCCACTCCTCCACACCATACGCCTCCCCCTGTGTCATCTCCTGCAAGCAACACCAAGAACCACCCTATGCTCATGAACCTGTTGAAGGACAATCCAGCTCAAGATTTCTCAACTCTCTATGGGAGCAGCCCACTTGAAAGGCAAAATTCATCTTCTGGCTCCCCAAGGATGGAGATGGGGCCAGGGGGCAACAAGCAAAAGAAGAAAAAATCACGTGTCCTAGTTGACAAACCCAAGCATCAAACAGAAGATGACTTCCAGAGAGAGCTGTTCTCCATGGACGTTGATTCCCAGAACCCCATCTTTGATGTCAATATGACTGCTGACACTTTAGATACTCCTCATATTACTCCAGCACCCAGTCAGTGCAGCACTCCACCAACAACCTATCCACAGTCTATACCTCATGCCCAGCCCAGTATTCAGAGGATGGTCCGACTCTCCAGTTCAGACAGCATTGGTGCTGATGTCACAGACATCCTTTCTGACATAGCAGAGGAAGCATCCAAGCTGCCCAGCTCCAGTGAAGATTGCCCTCCTATTGGAACGCCAGTAAGGGACTCATCCAGTTCAGGGCATTCCCAAAGCGCCCTGTTTGATCCTGATGTCTTTCAGTCAAACAACAGTGAAAACCCTTACACTGATCCAGCTGACCTGATTGCTGATGCCACTGTGAGCCCAAACAGCGATTCTTCAAATCAGTTTTTCCCTGATGGAGTTGATTTCAACCCTGACCTCCTGAACAGCCAGAGCCAAAGCGGTTTTGGAGAAGAGTATTTTGATGATAGCAGCCAGAGTGGAGACGCTGATGACTTCAAGGGCTTTGCACCGCAAACGATAAGTACTCTGGGTGTGCAAGTGCTGGGGGGAGATGGAGGGGAGAGTAAGTTCAAGGCAAGCAGTCAAGCAGGACACAGTTGACTTTAGTATTATCACTGCTGCCAGCAAGGCTCTGGGAGCCTCTGATGTCATGGAGCATCATAGTGGAAGCCAGAGCCCCTTACTGAGCACGGGAGATTTGGGGAAGGAAAAGTCACAGAAGCGGGTCAAGGAGGGTAATGGCTCCGGGAGTTCTTTAACAGGTCCTGGGCTGGATGGCAAGGGTGGAAAACGCAGCCGCACCCCATCCAGTGATGGGAAGAGTAAAGAAAAGGTCCAGAAGCGGAGGAAGGTGGAGCCGGAAGGCAAATCTCCCTCTCATAGTTCATCCACCAGGCCTTTCACCCCACCAGCAAGCACAGGTGGCTCGAAATCTCCTGGAAGTTCAGGCAGGTCTCAGACACCCCCTGGGGTAGCCACTCCGCCCATCCCCAAAATCACCATCCAGATTCCCAAGGGAACAGTGACTGTTGGCAAACCTTCCCATGGGCAGTACACAAGCAGTGGCTCAGTCTCCTCTTTGAGCAGCAAAGGTCATCACAGTCATTCCTCCTCCTCCTCTTCGTCATCGTCGTCATCATCGTCGTCCTCTTCGTCTTCCTCATCGACCTCCGGCAAAATAAAGAGCAGCAAGTCGGATGGATCTTCTGGTTCCAAGATGAGCAGCAGCCTCTACTCGGGCCAAGGCGGCTCTGGATCAGGTCAGTCCAAAAGCTCCACCCAATCAGTGGGCAAGCCTGGGTCCTCCCCCATCACAAAACACGGTCTCATCAGCGGCTCTGGAGGTACCAAGATCAAACCTCAAGGGAAGCCTTCATCGCTTATGAACCCTTCCATGAGTAAACCAAACATTTCTCCTTCTCATTCTAGACCCTCGGGCGGTTCTGACAAGCTGGCCTCTCCGATGAAACCCGTTCCAGGTACTCCCCCGTCGTCTAAAGCAAAGTCCCCTATTAGTTCCGGTTCTGGAGGCTCACACATGTCTGGGACAGGATCCAGCTCGAGCATGAAGTCCTCTTCAGGGATGGGATCCTCCGGTTCCATGTCTCAGAAGCCACCCCCTTCTTCAAATTCTTCAGTGGGATCTTCATCTTCCTTTTCATCTGGCAGCTCTTCCATGTCTTCATCTCAAAATCAGCACGGGAGTTCCAAAGGCAAGTCCCCAAGCCGGAACAAAAAGCCATCTTTGACTGCCGTCATTGACAAACTCAAGCATGGTGTCGTCACCAGCGGCCCCGGCGGGGAAGACTCAATGGACGGACAGATGGTGCAGAGTTCCAGTTCCTCAAGTCACTCCATGTCCTCCAAACATAACTTGTCTGGAGGTGAATTGCAGGGGAAACGGGAAAGAATTGATAAGGAGAAATCCAAAGTTTCTGTTTCAGGAGGTTCCTCTGACTCTTCCAAGAAGACATCTGATTCAAAGAATGTTGGAAGCACTGGAGTGGCCAAGATCATCATCAGCAAACATGATGGTGGCTCTCCTAGCATTAAAGCCAAAGTTACCTTGCAAAAACCTGGGGAAGGAGGTGGGGATGGCTTAAGGCCTCAGATGACATCTTCCAAAAGCTATGGATCGCCACTGATAAGTGGGTCCACTCCGAAGCATGAGCGCTGTTCTCCCAGCCACAGTAAGTCTCCTGCATATACCCCCCAAAACATTGACAGTGAGAGTGAATCAGGATCATCCATAGCAGAGAAGTCCTATCAGAATAGCCCTAGCTCCGATGATGGAATTAGGCCTCTTCCAGAATATAGCTCAGAAAAGCATAAGAAACACAAAAAGGAGAAGAAGAAAGTGAAAGATAAAGACCGGGACAGGGATCGTGACAAAGAGAGGGACAAAAAGAAAACACACAGCATTAAGCCAGAAAGCTGGTCCAAATCTCCCATCTCTTCAGAACAGTCTCTGTCTATGACGAGCAGTGCCATTCTTACATCAGATAGGCCATCCAGGCCCAGCCCTGATTTTTTGATGGGGGAGGATGATGATCTCATGGATGTTGCCCTGATAAGAAATTGAGAACATTTGCAGGGGCGGGGGATGTTTCATTTTTAATGTTTTTAAAGTTGTGAGTGTTTACAAACACCCAAATGGGTTCAAGTATAAACAAACCTTTTGATTTGGGCAACTCTCTTAATGGAGCTTAGTTAGCAATTTATTTTTTAAGCTCTTGGAAGCTTACATGAATACACATACGTGCTTCCATCTAATATGAGTCTCTACCACAAAGAATTGATGCACCAAACTATTAGGTTGTAGGCCTGCCACTTGTTCCCAGAGTCACATGCCTGTGGACTTGTAAGATAGAACTGAAACTCAGGCATATGCTAAACGTTTCACCTGTTTTGGTAGAATCAGATTTTTTCTCTCGCACCATGGTCTTTAGGAACATTTCCATTTTGGTGCATATTTTAAAAACATTTTTAGCATTTAGGATATAAGCTTGGCTGGGTTTTATTCATAGTTAGGAAGAGTATTTCCATTAAAAATATCATTGGTGGAATTGATTCAGTGCCTGATAACTTCCCACTTTCTTAAGGTGCTGACTGGTGTCTCCTGTTAAAATTAAAGTCTGAGAAACTGTGTGTTCAACAGAACACCATTTTTTGGTCCTCATCCAGATGAAGTATTTTGACATAGATGTGTTATACCTTTACAGTCATTTGACTTAATATTTATGTTATAAAATAGGTTTTTTTAATATACTCGCAAAAGCTCTTATTGGCTTTCATGGATGTCTTATGTGTTATAAATGGGTAGTAAAGGACTTGAACTTGGTGAGAAGAGGAAGGTAAGGTTTGGGTCAGAGTCCCTTTGATGTAAAATTTTGGACTTCTCAGCCCCTGTAATTTGGATTTTGGTATAAACCTACCTGGAAGAGAATACAATTAAAATAAGTTGGAGTTATGCCCTTTGCTTCAGTGGATCCAGCTTGTTAGCATTATGGGGGTGGGATCAGTTTCCTCTTTGATAGAGAGCCATTGCAGCATGGCTCCTTTCCACACCACTCCAGAATTGAAAGAGGCTTGAAGTCACATGGGAGGAGTCCACGGTCCAGCTGCTTCCTTGGGCAGTGTTGCTTTGGCTTCCAGGAGGGGTGACTGCTTCATATCCTCCCACATCACTTCAAGGTTCCTACATGACTGGAACAGCATGGGAAGCAGTTACACGAGAACTGAGGAAGAACCTAGGGTGTGTGATTGTCAAAGTATGTGTTTGTATAATGTGCACTCCAGTCCCCATCTTGTTACAAGTTAAGGGAAACATTCTAGAACTTTTACTTAACCACATACAATCTATATCCAGTGCTATCATATTGAATTAAGATTCTCCCTTAGAATTTACCTTGCTGTGTTTTGTCACAGGCCATGAGTCAATATGCATCTGGACCTCTGTCTGACAGCGGATGCCTCATTCTCTTAAGTATCTTCATATGAAACATTGCCCAGTATTCCAGAGAGTAGGGCAGCCCCATATCACACAGAGCTCCATGTATGTATCAAGAGAGTCTGGATTAGACATAGACTAGTATACAATCACCTACAGGCACAGCAGTGGCTCCAGAACTGTGTGATAGCCAACCAGGCATTCCAAACTGTGCACCCTTACAGAGTATTATGTGGTGGGCTTGCCCAACCATGGATTCTCTGTAGTTGTGAAGCTATAAGATACCTGAGACACAAACACAGAAAACACTACAGGCGTTCACATTCCTGCTTTCAGTGTTTCCAAGGTACTGAAAATAATAAATTCAGAGCAAGTGACATGATTTTCTCACTGCAGGAGACCGATTGTGGAATGTGCACAAGGCCTATGAAACAGCCAAGATATTTTAATTGTGACATCTCTTACTGTGGAACCACATCATAGAATGTAATTCTATATCTGCTCAGTCCTCAGCATGTTGTCATCTGTTTAATTACCATAGTATTCATTTGGGGAAGCTGGGTTCTGAACAACAGAGTGCAATTCTCAAAATGGGAGCCTGTTCAAGGCCTTGGAAAACTTTGATTGTATCCAAGCAGCATCTGAATGGTGTTTTCAAAATGGGGCAGCTTTTATAGTTTTTGCTATCCTCTGTAACTTGTATGGAATTGAAAGTATTTGCAGGATTGTGAGTAGCAATGGAATACAGTTGGTCATCTTAAATACTGATACTGCCTATTTTAGACTCTAAAATATTAAAAGAGGTATTGTATTGGCTCTTGCACCATGATCCTACTGGATCATGGCTACTGGATTTGGGCCCAAAGTCAAACACCCAAAATTATTTCTGTTACACTTTTCAATGGACAACTATCTTGATTCAGTAGCAGGCTTTTGAGTTATGCAAAAAGCTTCAGGCTAAAAACAAGACTTGATCCAGTGCATCACATGTGCAGCACCCACTCATGAAGGGATACCTATACTCTGTGGCAGACCATTATGGGGAATGAGATGGTGTGTGCAGATATTCCTTCCCCATATGTACTGAGTGCTCAGGCATGTGCAGGGGGGTGGGTGGGTGAGGGGGATGGGACTCATTGTGTCCTATTGGATAACTCTGCCTTGTTTGGATTGAGCCAGATGAGTTTGATGCAAGTCCAAAGCTGCTGGTATACCAATAAATGAAGAATAATTTTGAAACCTGTCTATCATTCAGACAGAGTGTTGTGAAGTTTTAGATCCTGTTTTTAATATATGATACCCCTTTTCCTGTCAGCAGTGATGTCCCCCAGTCCCTTCGGAATGAATGGGTAGCCATTCAAATAAGTTTCACCGATTAGAATAGGGGTACATAACATCAGTATCATACAATCCCCTTCTGTGTTAAAAGATCTCCTGTTTATTTCTAAAAGTGTGTTTAATTGTTCACAATAGTTTACATCGCTCAGTATTGTAAAGACAAAGTAAATAATAGAAAATGGTAGACAACCAAACTTTTTAATCTTGGTTGGAGCTGCTTACAGATTAAAGGGTTGGCTTTTTCCTCTTAATGTAAATAGTATGTCCTTTACTCTTATTCTGTGAACTCTATGTAAATGCTGTTTCTGGTGACTGATGGGGTGAGCAGAGGAAAGTAATGTGTTCTTAGTTTCTTTGAAAGTATTTCAAATCACATGTTGATTTCATATGCAAATAAATCTGTTTGGTAGAAATGTTTGCTTCTTCTGGATTACTGCACTTAAATTGTTTTCTGCCTGAAGGAAGTTCTGATTGTCAAGTAAGTGCTACATTGGAAAGAGAGTCCTTCTTTGAAATGTTGATTTCAACACTATTACAAGGCTGAAAGTTTGCACCCATCACAACTGTTTAATATTCATTTAGTACTACCGTAATTTTGGTAGATGCAGAATGATAGATTAATTCCCTTGGAAAGGGTCTGTGTAATTTCTATCTTGTTATACAGGAGAGTTCCCCATCTGTAGCCTCGAGCCATGTAGTATGTTCAATTTGATTACACACCAGATTTTGGGGTGCCTGTGTGATAATCCAGGGCTTACTGCATGCATGGGGTGTACTCATGACCACATTTCCTTGTGGTTACAGCTACTACATGATTGATTTTCTCGGTGCTTTTGATTTTCTCAGTGCTTTACTTTTATTTTTCAGCGTTCACACTGTGGTTCCTGAAGTATTTTATTTGTGTTATTAGGTGAAATAAATGGAATATAGAGTATAGTATGATGAAGATAAATACAGTTCAAATACTTATTATTTTTGCTCACTGATTTGAAACTTCTGGGGAACCATGAGGGCAGTAGTGGGGGGGGGGAGGATTCTTTGGAGGACAACTTGCCCGGCACTACTGTGCTGCCTTGCAATGTGCAGCCACTGAGAAGTTTTAGGTAAGTTTTATGGTACATTCCTGGCTCATTTGGGGCAACAGTGAGGCCCAACAACCTTGACAGGTGTTGTACTTGAACTGAATACATAACCTGCAACTTTCCTCCCAATGCTCTGCAATGCTTGGGTTCTTCATGGTGCTTGAATTTGGAGGTGGAGGGGCAGAGGGGTCCTTAATGAAATCCACAAACTCCATTTCACTTGACCCACATTTTGCCAAATCATCCCCCTGCATCCTTCTAAAAGCAGTAGCTCGGGGCTATTTCAAAAGACCCCCCCCCCCGTAATTTCACTGGTTCCTTAGTCATACCGTGTAGAAAGTTTCTTGAAGGTTAAAGAAAAAGATTGGCAACTGTGTTAGATTCTTGATTCTGAACTAGTAATATGTCTAGTTTTACACCAACTACAGGTGAGTCTTTTCAAAGGGAGACTTTTATAAGAGCCTTGGTAAAGAAAAATAATTATTTGCCACTCCTGCAGTCAAAGAAACATGCTACTTTATGCCTGGAAAATTAGAAGACAGAAGATGCAGGTTAAATGGATCGTATAAAGTCTTCAAAATATGATGGCAAAGGCTGAGAAATTACTGACACTGAATCTATGGAGATATGGGTGAAAGGAGCTAATATATGCTCAGCCTCTTGATATCCAGTTCTGAGTCCCAGAAGCCCCAAGGTATGTTGGACTATTATACAAGTGGGTGGGGGCATATATCAGGATAACATTCTAAATTATGTAGGCTATAGCTGCAGAGGGTGCCATGCAGTGCTTGCATTATTGGGAGTATGCGGTGGGGGAGTTCTTAATGAAATCTGTATTTATTTATTTACTTATTTAATATATTTACACCCCGCCTTTTTTCCAGCAAGGAACCCAAGGCGGCTTACATAATCCTCTCCATTTTATCCGTTAGATCATGCCCCACTTCTTTGTTTTAGCCAAATCATGCTTCCTGTAAGAAGCATGCCTCATTTATCCCCTCCCCACAACGTTGTAATTTTGAGTACTGGTGCCATGTTCCTCGAAAACTGAACCATAAGAAACATGTGCCTTTGATTTCTTATCAAAATGAAACCAACTTGAATCCTCGTAAAGGAAATCAATAGTATGTGGAGCAAAAAGGTGGAAATACAAATGCGCTCTGGGCCGCATTCGCTACAGGAGTCTTGAGAAGTAAAGTGAACGAGAAAAGGGTTTTTAAAAAAATACACTAATGCTGTGTTAGGACTTTTTAAACGTAAGTCACGGCTTGTAGAACTCCTTTCAAGACTAACTCGCCTCTTTAAATCCCCTTCACGCTTAATTTCCCCGCCATCGCAAACCATCTTCCCGAGAGCTGGGAAGCTGATTGGGCGTTCCGAACGGAAGTTGGATAGGAAATCGGAGGATACAAGTTTTTACTTGTATCCAGAGAGGATTGTAACTCACTTCGCCGGAGGGGGTGGGGAAGACGGGGTAGGGTTTGTTTGGGGGCTGTGGAAGCATATGAGAGACCATTAATATTATCCTTTAAACTTCAGTTTTCCTTTCGTGATCAGAAACCTGAAGGCTGCTAAACTTTAGTATTATTGACTCAGATATAAAGCTGGTGAAAGATCAGAAGCGATTGAAATTGTGTCCATAGGATGACTCTTCATTCCTTACTAGGTTTCGCCATTACTTAGCCGAAAGACTCAGTCGCCACAGTAGTGCTTGCGGTTAGTCGCATGGCTCAGTCTCCCTGCCTCTCCTCTCTCTCTTCCCCCTGCTTCGTTTTGAATTACGTATTTGGTCTACGTTACGAAGCAATAAGATTCAGGAGACCGTGTATTTTGTGGTGATGACAGAAGCGTCACCTTAACTTGCTTGCAGTGAGAATTTAGTTCAAACCTGCTTTCTTACAACGTAAAAAAGGCATCACGATATTCTAAATTGCACGAGTGATCGCCTACTACTGCTACTATAGCTTTTCACAGTGTGTGTCTTTTTGCTGACCCCCGTATTGCTGCATCAATACAGGGTGTCTGTGAAAATTACAGTATAATCCCACAGATGTCTACTCAGAAGTAAGCTGTGCTGAGCTCAGTGAGGCTTACTCCTAGGGAAGTGGGTGTAGAGTTGCAGCTGGGCCATGAAACTCACTGGGTGACTTTGGGCCAGTCACTGCCTCTCAGCCTAACCTACCTCACAGGGTTGTTGTGAGGATAACATGGAGAGGAAAAGGACTACGTAAGCCGCCTTGGGTTCCTTGCAGGAAAAAAGGTGGGGTATAAATATAATAAATAAATATTTCTCCTTTAATGACTGTAGAGGAGGTCTTCATTGGGATGAACTTTTTTGCATCTTTTAAAAATGCATGCTTATGGATGTAGTGAGGATTCTGAGCTGGTTGTCTTCAAGGGGGCACAGTTGATGTGCTACACCCAAGCCCCTGCCTTGCAAGTCCCCCTGCCCAACACTTAATTCTGATTATGCTAAATAGCCATAATTAGCGGGTGTTTTTTAAACCTAGTTTTGTTTTTTTTTACAGGCAAAATGTATCTTGGGTCTTCTGTGAGACACGTGGTACAACAGGTGACATAAAATGTGTAACAGGATCATACCAACTGAGGTGGGTGATATCTACAGATCCTAGGTGTGTGAGTTCAAACACTGAAGGAGGGTCCAAATGTGTCTTGCTTTGTCACTTAATACTAAAGAACAGCAGTGTGTTAAGTAGGCCTGGGACAGCTAATAATATCTTTGGCATACAACAATGAAGATGGAAAATATGGGATCATGTTGGAGTTTGCTATGTGGATCCAGGAAGGTACCCACATAAGTGTCTCTCTTCCCCCAAGTAAGCTAAATGACTTGCATAGGATTCAGGATTTGATTTCTAAAACTAGATTTGTCAGCATGCTTAGAAGCCCTGTCTTAATTGCAGGTGGGGCGTGGGTTGTAATAGTCAGTAGTGAGTTGTAATAGTCAGTAGTGAAATCAGTGCCATACACATGCTTGGAGGACTTTGTTACATCACCATGTTCCACTAGGTACTGCTATTTCGAAAGCAGATTCCTTGAAGTCCAGTAGTTACAGATGTACGTCAAAGTTAAATTTTGCTTATATTAGTCAAAGGCCATGACAAAATATAATGGAATCAAAATACTTGTTTGTATAAAAAAAAATATGATGTTCCTATACAAACATAATAAATTAAACTTAAAAACTTTATTTTATTTTATTTTTGTTCCAGTGGTTGTAAACATTGGACAACAGTAAAAATTTCTTGGTTTGGGTAGTTATCAGTAGTAGCAGAGTAACCAAATAGCTTTGTTCAATGATTAACAATAGTAAGAGTACTTGGCATTTATGCAGTGTATTTGAAGCATTCAATACATTTCATATACATTATCTCAGTAATCCTTACAACAGTCCTCTAAAGATAAGCCAGTATGATATCTATATTGCAGATGGGGACCCTCTGCGGCTGACAAAACAGTGGTTTGCCTACAGCCATCCTAGTAAGTGCAGCCCAGTTAGCCACTATATTAGCTCACAGCTGTCTATAAGTTAATAGTAGACTAGAGTTTGGGTTCAAGGATGTAAAGCAGGCCCTCATCCTGTGAGACTGAAATAATTTGCATATATAGAATAGAACAAAACAGCCAAATCTAGAGAAGAATCTTGTGTAATTTGAAAGTTTGCATCTTCCAGTTCAGAGAATACTGTGAAGGCATGGTGCCAGATGGTCCTGTTGAAGGTAAACGGGTCTCGCCTTGTAAGCTTGCTGGAAGGAAGTCCCCTAGGATTCATAGCTAAGCCAGGGGAAGGGCAACGAAAATTTAAAAAAACTTTAATAGTTAAGCTAGTACTAAGCAGTGGTTGAAGGGTTAAAATCCATCATCATGTTCACTAATGGCCATAGGTAAACTAATCGCTTTGTTTAATAGCTCATTAAAAGAAAGATTAAGACTACAATCCTATGATCCACTTCGCAGCATGTCACCTATTCCTGAGTTTAACGGAAATGTGTGGTGTGCCTGTCCGAACCAGAATAAAGTATCCTACTATGCACGCAGACATGGAGGTAAACACCGTCGCACTCAGTGGGACTGAACTGCCTCTTAAACGTGCATAGGGTCGGCCTGCAGTCCTCTGCACTGCCCTTCACGGAAACTTGCATAGGATGGGCGGCGGCGGCGGCGGCGGCGGCAAAGACCAGAGTAAAATACACGCCAGCTGCCTCTTCCTCGCCCTCGAAGAAGGCGCGCGCTTGCTTTCGGGCGCGCGCGTCGCCTATGCTCTTTCCTCCCCCCCCCCGCCCGTGTGCGCCGCCATCGTCCAATGAGCGGCGCTGTTGCTGGCAGGTGGCGTGTTTTTGTTTTGGGTTGAAGAAGAAGTAGTTGTAGTTGAGGAAGGCCGGACTCCCCCCTTGTGTTTCTCCCCCTCCGCAGTCTGGCGTGTGAGGAGGGGGCTCCAGCAGGCCGGCGGACAGGCACCCGCCAGCCCCGCCGCCCCCTCGCCCTCTGGGGAGGGAGACGGCCTCGCTCTTCTCCGGCCCGCGCGCCACCTCCCTGCCTCACTCGCCTCCCTCCCGCGGCGGAAAGGGAAGAC
Source organism: Shinisaurus crocodilurus (assembly GCA_021292165.1). Lineage (NCBI taxonomy): Eukaryota > Metazoa > Chordata > Lepidosauria > Squamata > Shinisauridae > Shinisaurus > Shinisaurus crocodilurus. Next base: position 266,895,533 of record CM037877.1, on the reverse strand, counting down.
GCCGGGCCGAGCGGGCGACTGACCGAAGAAGCCGCCACCACCACCACCACCGCCGCAAAGGGGGTGGGGGGCCAGGCCCGGCTTGGCCTGGCCCGGCTCGGCTTGGCCTGGCCTGGTTTCAGCCTAGCCGCCCCCCGCCGGCCCTCCACCATGAGGAGGGAAATGAACGGGGTCACCAAGAGCCGGTTTGAGGTGAGCAGACCATTGGCCGCCTTAAAGTTTTGCTCGGGTGGGGAGGGGAGATGCTTTGTTTAGTTCCGTGTGTTGTAGGGCGTGGATGTCACGAATTGGGGAAGAGGAGAGGGCTAGCTAGATTTAACTGAACGAGATTTCTCTTTCTCCCCCTCCCCATATCTGGAAGAGGAAGAAGGGTTGCTGTGTTTTTCCTGAATGAGATTGCGCACGGGGGGGGGGGGACTAGTATAAATGGGGCGCGACTAGACCGGGTTGAAGGAGATTCTCTCCCCCCCCACACACACACACACACACCAGAGGAAACAGCTCAGCGGGAGGGGAGGGGTCGGCAGAGTGGGAAGGGATAAGTTTCTCTAAATTCCAAAATCGTTGAGGGTGGTGTATATCTTGGAAGTGTTTAGAACTGGGACACACGCGCGCACATACACACAGACACCTGGAAGTGTGGGGGATGGTTTCCCCCTCAGTGAATACGGGAGCACTCCATTGGAGGAGATCCCTTCTCTTAAAAACAACAACACCCAGATGTCGGCCCTTTCAGGATAGTGAGCCCTTTCAGGCAGATGGTAGAGGAGGAAAGACTTAATGTGTGTGTGCAGGTGATTATTATTAACTATCTTCAGTTGTGGGTCGCAGTAGCTTGATTACACAGAGGGAGGGGATTTGTTGTCTCATTCTATGGTTCTCACTTGAGGGGAGGAGGTGAATCGAAGGGGGGGAAAGCATATGGTTGTTGTTTTTTCCATATGTGTGTGCAGTGGGACTGCAGTAGATGCAAGGAAGTGTTATCATGTTGGTAGAGGGGGTTGGTTTGCACTGAATTTTGCATCCTTCTCCCCCTTCAACTGAAATGGGATGGGTGGTGGTGGAATGAGCTAGCAGAAGAAGGATAGACTGTAAATGGGGAGGAGCCTGAGCACTGTGTGTGTGTGTGTGTGAGAGAGAGAGAGAGAGAGAGAGAGAGTCCCAGGATGGGGGTAATCTTAGATTGCACTGAGGGATTCCCCCCCCCCCCCAGTAGAAAGGAACCTAAGCACTGTGTGTGGTGGCAGTCCCAGGGTGGGGAAAAACTTAGATTGCACTGAAGGATTCCTCCCAGTGGAGAAATGTTAAATTGGTAAGTTATGGGTGGGTGTAGATTGTTTGAAGAGAAGGATGAAGTGAGCAGAAAAGAGAAATGAGAGGGAGTGGAATTAATAGAACTGGAAAAGTAGATTGCAGGTGGGGAAGGGGTGACTCTGATCTGAAAATATTGTCCCTGAAGTGTTTATGGAATGGTGATAGATGGACGGAGTGGACAGGTTCTAGTCAGACGGGCTTGAGTTATGGGGAGACTGGAATGTGGGGGTGGGGGTGGTAGGAATAAAGGGAAAAGGTGTTGCAGGAGATGCTGTCAATGTGTTGGGATTAGATTAGAAGTGGGGGAATACAAATTATAGGAGGGTGGAGACTCCTGAATATGTCATCATCAGGCGATCACTCGTGACCGAGTAAGATTGTCTTCCGGGATAAAAGGAGGAAATTCTAAAGAAGATTGTGTAGACTCTAGCGATGGGTCCGTAAGTGACTGTGGAGGCCAATTCTAGATCCACACAGCTTCCCACAGTGGAGGACACAGGTTACCAGATAGAAGATGTCCTGTAAGGATTCATTTGACGTGCTTTTCGCTTAGCACGTTTCTCCCTTTCACCTTGCACTCGGGCTTCTTCAAAGTCCATGGAACCTTGTGAAAGGCCAACCTCCATTGTAGATCGTTCATTGGGCCAGAGCTTCCCAGTTTTCGATGTTTATATTGCATTTTTTAGATTAGCCTTATGAACATCTTTAAACCTCTTATATTGACCACCGATATTCCGCTTTCATCCTTGAGTTGGGAGTAAAGTAACTGCTTTGGAGGCGGCAGTCAGGGCATTCGAACAACATGACCGGTCCACTGAAGTTGGCGTTGAAGGATCATTTTTTCAATGCTAGTAGTCTTTGCTAGTAGTCCTGAATATGTAGTGTAAGGGGAATACACTTTCCCCTCATAATTCATGCCCCATCGATGCATGAATTGTTTCTAAAGGAGGGTAATATGGAAGGAGGGGGAAGGACTCAGAAGATTACAGTAGGAGACTGGAGGAGGGTGATACATTGGAGAGGCAGGAGATGTTTAGGTTATCTGTGGGAGTGTTGTGTTACGATGTTGGACTAATCTTAATGCTGCTGCTGTGGCTGAGCTCTACTGCTGTCTGTATACACCAGGAGTGGGCAGAAGATAGGTCTCTAGGTGATTTACAGTAGATCCGCAAGGAGTTCTGACTCCCATTAGCAGCAACAAAATCCCACCCACCCCCATTACACTGTTGAAATGAAAAAAGCTTGGGGGGTAACCAGGAGTGATTTTTTGTGTGGAAGGATTGTGAGCTCAGCTCAGTTCTGATACTCAGAACAAATTTTTTGGGCCCAGAGTTCTTTAATTCTAAGTGTATGTCTTTTGCAACATGCTCTACTTGGTGGAGCTTGGGGGTTCTAGTAAAAAACTGACTAGATCCCATAAGCCTGAAATCTGCCCACACCTGATATGCACCTACTAACAAAGAGTCTCCACTCCTTGGTAGTTCCTGTTGAAAAGGCCTAATATATGGGAGGAGCTGTTCCTCCCAGTTCAGGGAGTGGAGGTGGGCATCCAGGGAAGGAGGGCAAGGACATGCATGCAGGACAGTGTAGGGTATATGTTTTGATAGAAAGGGGGGGGGGAATAGTGTTTCAATGTGCATTACAAAAAGCACAATCTTCAGGATTGTAAGCAGATTGAATGTTGATGTGGCCTTGTGTAGGTCAGTACATCTGTGCATGTGGGGCTCAAAATTCATGGAATCATGTGTGTTGATGAAATGTGTGTAGGTTGCCTGCCTTTTGAAAAAAGGTCCAAAGGCTATGAGAAACAGTGGGAAAACGCGGTTAAAAGGCTTGAAATTCACATTATGACTAGTCTTAAAGAAAACTTTTATAAGATGATGTATCGCTGGTATATGTCTCCAGATAAATTGGCTAAAATGTATAATGGTTTTTCGGGTTTGTGTTGGAAATGTGAAGAACAACAAGGAATATTTTATCATATATGGTGGACTTACAGGCCTGTGGCTTATGCTGGCTCAGCTTGTCTGAGCGTGGAAAGCTAAGCAGGGTCAGGCCTGGTTATTACTTGGATGGGAGACCCCTCCTCTAGTTTCCTGCATTGAGCAGGGAGTTGGACTCGAGAGCCTTGTAGGCTCCTTCTAACTCTATGAAATCTATGACTTGTAAGAATGCAAAAAAAAAAAATTGGATACAAATTCATTTACTAATTCAAAAAATTCTAAAGATTAACATTCAATTGAAACCAGAGGCTTTTCTTTTGGGAAAATAATGGATAATCAGTAGAAGAGAAGTCACAGAACTTTATTCTTATATATGACAATGGCAGCAAGACTACTATACGCACAAAAATGGAAAGGCCCAGCATTGCCTACAACAGAAGAATGGTTGGTCGAGATGTTGGAGCTGGCAGAGATGGCCAAACTTGGATCACTAATTAGAGAAGAGACAACATCTATGTTTACTGCTGAGTGGAAACCTCTAATAGACTTTTTGCAGGGATTAGAGAATGATTTGATTATTTGTGGGCTTGCGGAATAAGAAGATAAATTTGGGACAATAGAAAAAAGAACTTTTTTTTCTCTGTATCCAGTAAGAGAAACTATTGCTACTTACCGTATATTTGCTGTAGAAAAAATCAGAAGTCTATTTTAGTTTTCTTAATTGTTATATGTTTTGTGGTGTTTGTCTCTGTGTTTTTTTAAATATAGAAATAAAATATAAAGTTTGAATCAAAGAAAAGAGGTCCAAAGGCACATGTCCTCTATGTACTTATTAATTACAATTGTGTATTAATTTCAATTGTATTCAGACCCTGGCTGGCTGGGAAAGGAGCGTATGTGTGGGAGTGTGAGAGACCACACGCATGTGCTCAGTCCTAAAGCTATATATATATTGATTCCAGAGTAATGGAGGTATAGTAGTTTTGATGCTAGGTCCATTTTAAAGTAGCAAATATGAGTGTGTGTTAAGGGCATTATGGGACCTGTAGCTCTTGAACAGAATGAACAACTCTTTTCAGTGTGTGGTATGTGCCATGTGTTCTTGTAGACATAGTGCAAAGTTAATGCTTAAAGAAGGTTTTAAAAGTGAGGGAAACAAATGACTGATGTTTTGGTGTTTGTGTCTAACTTCAGAATGGGCAAAAGTGGTATAGTCCACTAATACTGTTGCTTCTTATCCTGAAGTTGAGAAAGGGGAGAAAATTTGAACACTGGGAAGCCTGAAGGATGGAGGTGCTGGAAGGAGTCAAGCAAGCAAAGGGTAAACAATGAGCTATTCAATAAAATATGGCACGTACCGTAATCAGCATGATCTGAGACCACACAAAAGCACCCTATCTAGCCAGGGTTTCTTCCATTTCTTTGTTGTAACAGCTGTCTTCCCCCTTTCCTGGATTGAGAGTGGTGGGGGTGGAGGCAATATGGGTGACTCAAATAAGAGCAATAGGATGGTTCACATCTCTTCCTTTTGTGGGGATTTCATGTAAGAGGAAAATAAACTGCCCAGGTTAATTTCTCAGCCATGTGACCCAGGAACAACTTGGAATATGGGGGAAAGGATAATCTAATAACCTTCTTCAGAAGGAACTATGGCTTTGGACATGCTTGCTTCTCCACTCTGTGGTTCAGAAAGGGGGGGGGGGATATATGAATGGAAATCTTGGTTGATTTGAGTAGTGTGTGACATAAGGTCACATCTTATGTCATCTTGCAGAATGAAAAAGAGCAATTGTCTTCATCCAGAAACTGGCTGGGGGACTGATACATGTAGAAACCGCATTTTGGCTTCATTTGCCTACTTTTTAGACTTACTAACAGGTTGATGCAAGAACTATACTAAGGATAAGGAGGGTATGTTCATGGCATTGACTGCCTTAGGTAAAATAGTGTAAAATGTCAGTTGATACAAATTCAGTACAAAAGGGTTGACCGGTTAGAGCTCTGTGGCTAGCTGAGGATGGCAGTAAGAAACAACCACATCTAATCATTTTATTCAGTTTTACACCACCTTTCCTGTAAGCTGAAGTTTAGAGTGGGCTTAAGATACTAGGAGTGGGTTCTTGTGATTTGCCTGTAGGTTTTTTGTTTTGTTTTTAAATTGTGAGGAGTTTTATAGTTCTATGAGAAGGTGAGTATATTGGCAGGCTTCTACCTATGAAAAAGTTCTATTGCTGCTGGTGAACTTTAGCATTGAGAGTATTTCTTGCAAAAGTTGTGTCTGAGGCAAGTTTGTTGGGAATCTAGTCTATTCAAACATGTACAGTAATGCCTTGGATTGCAAGTAACTTGGTTTGAGAGCGTTTTGCAAGACAAGCAGATTTTTAAATATATATATATATATATTTACTTGATATACAAGCGACGTCTTGCAATACAAGTACTGTAGTACGGCTTAAATAAAAAATCTGTGTACAAATTTTTTTGGGGGGATTTCGTTTTGATATAAGAGTGTTTTGGATTACAAGCACTTTTCCGGAACGAATTATGCTCTCAATCCAAGGCATGACTGTATGTGTTTTACTTATGCATACCATGGGGAGGAGGAGAAGACACTCTATTTGGGGAAATGTGCATTTTATGTTATGAGAAGATGGAAACTGTTGGAATTGCCATAAACAAATGACAGAGGTGTGAAGGACTGCCAACCGGTCCTTTCCTCAAGATGAGAGAACAAAGGCTCCAAACTGCCAGCCTTGGCTCTGCCATCCTGAGACTGATTTTCTCAGGGCGCTGCCCTTGGTCTATATACTGGATTTTGCACTGAACCACAGAGGACCACACCATGTGGAGTAGAACCAGGAAAGTTTATTTAAGGTAAAACAATTACAATAAAAAGTGGGAAATGAGGGAAGGGGGAAAAGGTGGGGAGACACTTCGGTATACACAAGTAGAGCTACAAACAACAAACTAGTTCCTTTACTATATAAACACCCAGGCACTTACTCTTTGCCTGGGGGGGGGGGGTTGGTCTTCTTAGGGCCTGCCTCAGCAAAAGCCCTACTCCCCGCTCCTTCGTGTCCAGACAACAACCAAACCCAGAAGCTGGCAGTATCAGTTTCCCCCCCCCCCCCTCCTTTCTGTAGCCCAGCTGTTCTTGGCCAATCAGGATGAACTTCATCTGGGCTAGGCAGGGGAGGGGTGGCTCCTAGGTGTCAGAGGGGTGAACTCCTGACAATGACTAGAGTGCTTGGGGAACATTTGCATGCGAATACATGGGAGACTCTGTCAGCACAGGGCCATCAAAGGAAAATATGTACATTTGCAGGAGACTCTCAGAGTCATCAGAGGAACTATCTAAATTTGCATCGGGTTCCCAGCCTCCAGCTGGGGTTACACTTGTTTACACCTGTGTGGTGGAGAAGGGTCTGCTTTTCTTCACAAGAGGTATTTTTGTTGGTCCAATTTCTCTTAGTAAAAGTTAGACAGAACTCATAATTGAGCAAATGGAAAGGTGGTGAATTTCCAGCCTGTATGCAGAGGGAGGCTACTTACTAATGGAAAATATTTGCACTCCACATACATAGTGCTGGTGATATGGGGAGGAAAATTTTCTGAAAAACTTTTCACTACTACATTTTTTCCATAAATTTTTCATAAAATTAATTAGTAACATAATACATACAGAATACAGCTAACTAAAACAGCAGCGTAAAACATTTAACATAAAAGCAACAGTAAAAGATTATAAAATACAGATGAGCATCCATTCACTTTAAGGTCTGATTAAAAACTGTCAGGGAGGGAGCCACGTGCACATCCCATGGTAAGGCATTCCATGAGGATGGGGCCACTGCTATCACACTTAAAACCTGCTGAATGCAATCAAATATTTCAGTTAACCTACTTTGACTATTGGGGGGGAAGTAAGGTATTCATAAAGCACATAAAATTAACATGATATACGACTTAAAAGTTGTTTCTTTTACTAACTGCAAATCAAAGACGATGGTGACCTGATCACAAAATATTTGGGAGGAGGTTTCGAACCCTCAGCTGCTCACTTGTGGGGTGCCGCAGGGTTCCATCCTCTCCCCAATGCTATTTAACATCTACCTAAAGCCGCTGCGGGCTATCATCAGGAGGTTTGGGGTGCGTTGTCATCAATATACGGATGACACGTAGCTCTACCTCTCAAGTCCTCACCAAGGTTGGCTGTTGAGACCCTGTCCAAGTGCCTGGAGGCAGTGGGTGGCTGGATCATAGAAACAGAAAAGTAGAGTGTAAAGGGGCCCACAAGACCATCAAGTCCAACCCCCTGCTCAATGCAGGAATCCAGGTCAAAGCATCCCTGACAGATGACTGTCCAGGTGCACTTTGAATGCCTCCAGATTGGGAGAGCCCACCACCTTCCTAGGTAGTTGGTTCCATTGTCTTATTGCTCTGACAGTCAGGAAATTTTTCCTGATGTTTAGGTGGATGTGAAGGAACATGTTGAAACTGAACCCCGACAAGACTGAGGTACTTCTGGTGGGAGACAAGGGGAGGTTAGGGGATGTTGACCTGGTGCTGAATGGGGTACATCTACCCCTGAAGGACCAGGTCCGCAGCTTGGGGGGCATTCTAGACTCCCAGCTATCCATGGAGGCTCAGGTGTCAGCTGTGAGCCGGGTGGCACTGTATCAACTCCATCTGATACAGCAGCTGCGCCCCTACCTTCCTAACCATCTGCTCCAGTCAGTGGTTCATGCCTTGGTCTCCTCTCGCCTAGACTACTGTAATGTACTCTACATGGGGTTACCCTGGAAGACAGTTTGGAAGCTACAGCTGGTACAGAACGCAGCCGCTCACCTGGTTAAAGGCAGCCGCCAGCATGATCACATCACACCAGTGTTTAAGGAGTTGCACTGGCTACCAGTTGCTTGCCAAGCCGAATTCAAGGTATTGGTTTTGACCTTTAAAACCCTACACGGCACCGGCCCAGTTTATCTCAAGGAGCACCTCCAGCAACATCAAGTAGGCCGCTCAACAAGAGGTAACGAGCGGGGTACCACAGGGCTCGGTCCTGGGCCCGGTGCTCTTCAACATTTTTATTAATGACTTGGATCAGGAGGTACAGGGAATGCTTATCAAATTTGCAGATGACACAAAGTTGGGTGGAACAGCTAATACTCTGGAAGACAGAAACAAAATTCAAAGTGACCTCGATAGGCTGGAGCGCTGGGCCGAAAACAACAGAATGAAATTTAATAGGGATAAATGCCAAGTGCTGCACCTAGGGAGAGGAAACCAAATGCAGAGTTACAGAATGGGGGACACTTGGCTCAACAATACTACAAGTGAGAAGGATCTTGGAATTGTGGTAGATCACAAACTGAATATGAGCCAGCAATGCGATGTGGCTGCAAAGAAGGCAAATGCAATTTTGGGCTGTATTAATAGAAGTATAGCTTCCAAATCGCGGGAAGTGATAATTCCCCTTTACTCGGCACTGGTTAGGCCTCATCTTGAGTACTGCGTCCAGTTCTGGGCACCTCACTTTAAGAAGGACATAGACAAACTGGAGAGGGTTCAGAGGAGGGCAACAAGGATGATAAAGGGACTGGAAACAAGGCCCTATGAGGAGAGACTGAAAGAACTGGGCATGTTTAGCCTTCAGAAGAGGAGACTGAGGGGAGATATGATCGCACTCTTCCAGTATTTGAAGGGATGTCACACAGAGGAGGGCAAAGATCTCTTCTCGATCATCCCAGTTTGCAGGACACGGAATAATGGGCTCAAGTTACAGGAACCTAGATTCCACCTAAACATCAGGAAAAATTTCCTGACTGTCAGAGCAATAAGACAATGGAATCAACTACCTAGGGAGGTGGTGGGCTCTCCCACTCTGGAGGCATTCAAGGTGCAGCTGGACAGACATCTGTCAGAGATGCTTTGACCTGGATTCCTGCATTGAGCAGGGGGTTGGACTCGATGGCCTTGTAGGCCCCTTCCAACTCTACTTTTCTATGATTCTATGATCTGCCACGGGCGGACTTCTCCTTGTCCCATCAGCCAGGCTGGTGGGGACTAGGAAGAGGGCCTTCTCTGTGGCGGCCCCCAAGTTATGGAACTCCCTCCCTAGTGACCTTCACCATGCCCCCTCCGTGATGAGCTTTTGCCAGGCTTTAAAAACATGGCTTTTCAGGCGGGAATATGGGGTGGGTTAGGATTTAAAAAAAAAAAAAAAAAAAATACTATATTTATACTGTATTATTGTATTGTTTTAGCTGTACATCGCCCAAGGTGGCTGAGGGTCATTCCATGTAAAATCAACCAAAAAAATTGAAAAATTTACCTCACCATCTGCGATTTTTTAAAAAACTGGCATACTGGTAGACCAGCATGAGAAATGAACATACACCAAATTATAGGTCATTATACCTCACGGTTCAAAAGTACAATGTGCTCAAAAAATGCCCAAAACACGATTTGTCAGCGTTTGTGACTACACAAAAAGTATAACTTCCTTCAGAATTGACCTAGAAAGTAAATCATGGTGTCATATGAAAGCTCTCAAACTACCCTTTTATATGATATGTGACATGAAGCACTTCTTTGCCACATCACATGGAAAAGGACCTTGTGATGGTTTGGGTGGCACTGTGAAAAGGTTAGCTGCTCGAGCAAGTTTGCAGCATCCGTATGAAAAACAAATCATGACCCCTCGTCAGCTCTTTGATTGGGCAAAGGAGAAGGAACATCACACAGGTTGCATTTCAATACACGGCAAGTAAAGATTATGAACTGGAAGAAAAGCTTCTGAAATGTTGCTTCGAGAATTCAAGACGATTCCTGGGACACAGAAAATTCACGCTGTAATTCCATTAACAAAACACACTGTTGCTACTAAAAGATATTCATTTCAATGCAAATTCAGAAAAGACAGTGACTTAAAGAAGGAGAACTGGAATTGCAAGAAATACGAGGATTTGTTACATGCATTTATATCTCACAATGGTGGTTAGGTTGTGTTTTACAAACAGATGATCAGAGAGCAGAAGTGTTAGTGAGCTTTCTTCATCCAGCTGGACCAGCAAAAGCATTTATGTATCCAGATAAACAAGATGTCCTATGGATACCATCTTCAGATGTTTTGACAAAAGCTGATCCTTGTTGCCCAACAGGGCACTTCTATACACTAACAGACAAAGAGTGTCAAGCAGCAACTTCAAGACTAGAAACTACTGTTATGAAAAGCTCCTTAATTTAGGACTTTTTAACAAAATGTTATCAAGTAATATTTGAACTGCATAAAATCTGATCAGCATATATAAAAGTAATATGGAAAATCTCATCTACGTATGCACAATAATGGTTTTTCAAGCCCACATCTAAGTAAATCAAAATAACTATGCTAGTAGGAGTCCCATTTTGAAATCAAGTACATGTTTCCAGGGATGTTAAACGTTATTTAAAACAAAAGGAGTTTTTTGTAATTATTCAAGGTCAAACTTCTGTATATTTATTTGAAAAAAATAAAATGAACATGTTTTCCCCAAGCATACTGGTGAGTACCTTTTTTAGAGTACATACAGTATTTTAAACCTCATTCTTCTGAAAACAAAAGGCCCTGCAACTTATTTTTTAATAAGCAGAACAAGTTCACCAAATCTTAAGCAATTTGCTTTCAGTTGGAAATATTCTTTGATTTCATACCAGAATGACCACCCAGAGGAAGTATCATTATTCTACACAAAATGTCAGAAGTATGCTGTTGTGAAAAAGAATACCTAATTCAGAGCTGCACAATTATGACAGGGTAGCTTGTACTTTTGCACAATGTTTTATTCAAAACCTAAGTGATAATGTATATTTTCTTAAGGTATGTACAGTGAGATAGCAATTCATATGAACTATGACACATACACACAGAGCGCCCCCAAAGATGTAACTCGTTTTCTGTTAAGAACTCCATTTTGATAATAAAACAAAAATCATGGAGAAATTTTTTTAGTTTTTGCAGAATTCAAGGTCAATTTTACTATTTGACCTTGAATATATATTTATTCCAAAAAACCATTTATGTTACATATCAAATGAAAGAGCATTTCAAAGGCTTTCCATCAACACCATGATTAACTTTCTAGGTTCTGTAGAACTTGGAATTACTGTAATTTTAATGTTGTCCGACACACAAATATTAACATTTTTCTTCATATTTTTGATTGCCATATCTCCAAAAGTTTTTGTCCCAGAAGTCTAATTTTTGGAGCAGCTTATTTTCTCAGCAGACCCAACAAGTTCACCAAGTTTTTTCAAAATCAGTGACGGTCAGGTAAATTCATTGGTTGATTTTACATGGAATGACCCCTGAGTGGGCGATTCATAAATGTAATAATAAATAAATAAAATTTAGTGCTTCAGATATGTGCACACAGACCACACTGACTAGAAAGGTGTTGCACACAGTTGCAGTGACCAAAAATCTCAATTCCAGTAAAAGATACTCAGTAAGAAGTGTCTCTACTAGATCAGAGTCATAAAACAGATGCAGGCATAATACTTGCCAAAAATTAACCATGGTTAACTGGTGTTTAGGAGTGTCCTTAACCATTGTGTACACCAAGCCATGGTAAAGGGAGAAGTATGCATGTGAGGAACTTGAGCACAGAAGGGACAGAAAGAGGGAGCATGTGATGGTGTACCCCCATTCTGATTGCTAAACTAGCATTAATGTTTGGGGAACATTTAATGTGTATTCCAGCCCTCTGTGGCTGTTTCTACAGGAAAGAAGGAAAACTGCAGGGTAAATGAAGTGATACCTTCCACAAAGCCCTGGATATGCACTGACTGTTCAACTTGCAGTAGAAAGGGTTTGTTGGGAAGAGAGGTTGAGGGGGTGGGGACTAGGTAAATTAGGATTCCCAACACTCTTGGGAAGAAAAAAGAAAGGGTTTGGGTGAGCGTGGAGACCAGGATGAGAGCAGGATTTATGCTAAGGCAAGGTAGTGTGCTTGGGCTGGTTCCTGATGCACAATCACCATAATGCGAGGAGGGGGAGGGGGGGTCTATCCAAACGCGTGTACACACACACATTTTCCCAGTGCTTTGTGCACTTGCCTTGGAAGTGGGGTTGAATATCCAAGTCCTTGGCACTTCGTAATTGTGGAACTTCATAGCTGACTATCTCTTCCAGAAGAGGTTGCCAACTATGAGTTCGAAATAACAAGGAAACATGAAGGGAGCACAACAAGGGGTCCCAGCTACAATCCTTTTCGCTAGTTAGCCAGGGAAGAATGCACTGAAAATGCTGGGAATCTGACCAAATCAGTTAAAGGTCGATCCAACTGGAATGCACCCACACCATAGAACACAAGGGTTGGACGCTACACTTGGTAGAAAGACATCCAAAGAGAGAAGGGTTGAAAGATACCTTTTCCTCGGCTGGAGAACCTGATCCTGTAGCTAGAGACTGGGGTGCATTGAAACTCCTTGGTCTCAGTGGGACAGGGAAATTACGTCAGTTTAAAATGAGGCTTTTGGCAGGCCATTGGGTGGGTTCGGATGACACTTTAAGCCCAAGGTGGCTTAAAGTAGCCTGGGGCCACTACTCTGCTTGACTAAAGATCGAGCATAGCAGGGGACCTCAGGCACCTCCTCCCCACTCTTCCCCCCTCAGTCCTCCCACCGATATCCCAGGGGACACCACAGGAGCACCGAGAAGAGTGGAGCAGGGACAACAGCTGCCCCAAAGTGCCCGATCAGCACTTTGGGGCAGCTGTTAGAGACTCCCCTTGCTGGGCATGGCCACTGCTCAGCTGAGTGGTGGTGGTGGTGCGCAGCAGCAGGAGAAAGGGATCTGCTACCTGGCACGGGGCTTCCTCTCAAGGAAGCCCAGTGCCAGGCAGTTCATCCCTTCCTCTATTTGCTGTGTGCCATCACCGCTCAGATAAGCTGCAGTGGTGGTGCACAACAAGGGGAGGGGGTGCTTTTCCCTCAGCCTACTCCTGGGTAGACTATGGGGAAAGTGCCTCCTCCCCCACCCTTGCTTGGAGTGGCTCCTGTGGGTGCCCCACCAAGCAAGGGTGAGGGGAACAGGAGGAGGAGCGAGCTTCAGCCCACTGGCTGAAGTTGCCTCCTCTTCCCTTTCATCACCACCTGCCCCATTCCCCCCTCTCCCCGGTGCCACTGTGAAGTGGCGTGGGGGACAGGGCAGGAGGGGACCCGCTCTGCTTGGCATCCTCTCCAGGAAGCCAAGTAGAGCGCCTTGTTCCTCCATCATGTGGCTCCTCCCAAAGCCCCGAACGGGGAAGGGATGAGCCACCTCATGCTGGGAAGCTTCCCAGTATGAGGCAGCTCATCCCTTCCTACAGCTTGAGTGGGTGGCACATAGCTGTGGGGAAACTGGTGACGGCTGCCCATAAGTGCCACTTGGGCACTTTCCCAGTGGCTGGCATCAGCGCTGGTGGAGGGAGCTGCTTGGCCAGAGCAGTGCGGGATTGTGGTGCTCTTGCCAAACGGCTTGCTTGTTGTGGAGCTTGCCCCTCCCATGGGTCATGTTTTCTGGGTTCTGGCTTGTGAACAAAAGATTTGATTACTTTCCAGACAAGGTGACTGGGGAATAGTTATGCGGATGGGCACTCTGTCCACTGGAGAGGTGCACGTTTTGAAACTCCATTCAGCCTATTAATTCACTTTGATGTATACCCTGAAGGTGTTTCTTGTCTTTTGGGAGGGAAAATCCCTTTAGGGCTGGTCACCTGCATGAGATCAATTTAATATTCTGCCTTTCTTGAGGCTTCATACTTTTTGCAATTCCAATTGGTATGATAATGTCAAGCCTCACCTTTCCTACCTGACCTAGAGCTACTAAATGACTTCCTTTGCAAATGTTAAGAGCGTCCCTCCTAAGACTAGGTCAAATGTTTCTTAAAGGTGCTATGTCTATATCGCCAATATGGGGGGGGGGGAGCCTGCTCTGAAACCAAGCAGTCTGCTCAGAACAGTAACTCTAACAAACGTGTTTGCTGGAGGAAGTGGGTTACTTAAATGCGCTCAACTCAACCATGCCCCTTCAAGGTAGGAAACCATCTCTGCAAGATGTGGGAGAGAAAATTAAGGAAACTATATAGAAAGATGACTTGCAATTTCCTATATCATACAGACTTTGCATCAACCTTGAAAGGTTGATACAGGCAGTCCCCGAGTTAAGAATGTCCAACTTACAAACAACCCTGTGGAGAAACGAGCCTTTGGGGGTACACACACACACCTCAGGTGTGAACCAGCTGGGGTGGGGTGTGCATAGTTAGCGTGTGGAGAAAGGGGCCTTTGGGGGTTCCTGCATGCATGCACATACACATACACAGACACACACACGCCTCCTCATGTGTAAACCAAGTGGGGCCAGTTGAGGGGGCTGGGAGGAAACTAGAGAAGTTGGCCTAGGGCTTTCATATGTAAATAGTTCAAGTCATGAGTTCCCTTCCCCCTGCCTGGCCAGGTGAGGTGCATGGTGATTGGCTAAGAGGCAGCAGAGGAGGGGGGGGGGAAAGGTATATTTCCCAAGGCGTGGTTTTTGGTCTTTGTCTTTGTTCTACCCGGCTGTGATAATGGCGGAAAGCCAAGGACCCCAGGCAGCTCCTGGTGAAATTAGCTGGATTGAGGGCTCTAGTAAAGGCAAGCCTTGTGGGAGTTTTACCCATCTCGGACCTTCGGGTAGGTCTGGTAATCTCCCTCGGGCAGCGAGGCTGTGCTGGATTTAACCCTTGAAGAGAACACCCTCAGGTAACAGATATGTGCCTGAGAGATATTAAGGAATCAGGTTTATTGTTTTGCAGCTTTACTGTGTACTAAAGTGTCTCTCTCTTTATTTTGTGTGCTTCTCTCATTTCCCTAATCTTGTTGTAAAATGCTACCAGAATAAACCTGGTTTTACCCCACATGGGTTTTGTAGTCACTCTGCTTGGTTCAGTAACTAAATCCAGGTTATAGAATTAAAGGCGAGTCCCTAAACAGAGATCCAAGTAGGATTGCAGACAGCTGAGGCTGGCAATCTGGTACCTTGAGATCTCTGGGGGTCTTGGTTCCTTTGGAGTAGGAAAGGGTGGGGGTGTGGCGGGCCAGCCAGCCCCCCCTTCCTCCACAAACCCATACTTAAGAACGGACTTCTGGGTTCCCTGGCGCTACATCATTTATGTAGTGTACATAGCGTAGTATACTACGCAATTTGTATAATTTACACAATTTGCGTAAATGCTGATTTTAACGTATAGAACACTATGCTGTTCCGACGTACATACAATTTCGACTTAAAGACATTCTTAAGAATGGAACTCATTCGTAACCTGGGGACTGCCTGTATTCCGAAGATTTCGGGTGGGGAATTATGGTCTGTAAAGCCAGCTAGGAGTCATTCCAGTTGGCAAAAATCGCCCTGGATCAAAGGGAGATCAAGAGATACCAGCTAAATTCCAAGGGTTGATTCTTGTGAATTGCCTGCCGAAGTTCTCTGGGTGCTTACCTTGGACCGCAGCCGCTGTTCAGAGCCTTTTAAAGGACACTAAATCCACCTTTCCCCTTTTCTCAACTGATTTATGGACTACAATTATCTTGAGCAAGAGGGATTTTATATACCACAAAGTTGATTTTAAAGCCTTAAAGTGAGCTAATCCTTTTTTCTTGAAACGAGTGAGAGAGAGAGAGAGAGAGAGAGAGAGAATAATAATTTTTTTTTTAAAAAAAAGTGATACTGGATGGATCTAAGGGCATAAGACTCTGGGCAAAAAAAAAACCTTACAAAATTTTAAAAGTTATATTGTAGTGTAAAAGAGGTTTTCTAATTTGTTTATTTTAATAATTTTTGTGTTGATGAATGTGCTTATGAGAGAAAGCCGTTACAAGGGATCAGATCGTTGTGGGATTTTTAAATTTTTATTTTATTTTGCTTATGTTATCAGCCTAGAAGACTTTTATAACAACAGATAAAGTGAAGTACAGTCTGTGTTTTACGTACAGAAAAAATAGTTACAACCGATTTGCTCCAGAAACTATTTGAAGATTTTGGAAACAAAATGGATTTTTTGGAGAAAAGAATGGAGGAGAGACTTGCCCTGGATTTTAGGAAAGCCAATTTTAACAAACTCAGAACAATGATTAGTAAGATCCCATGGCAAGTGACTCTCACGAGAAAGGGAGCCCAGGAGGGGTGGGAGTTTTTAAAAAAGGAAATTTTAAAGGCACAATTGCAAACAATTCCCACAAGGAAAAAAGGCAGAGGGCAACAGAAGAAGCCAATGTGGCTTCACAATAAACTCAAAGATGACCTGAAAACAAAAAAGGACACGTATAGGAAGTGGAAGGAAGGACAGGCTACAGGGGAAGAGTACAGGCAGGTAGCACAGAACTGCAGGAATAGTGTCAGGAAGGCTAAAGCTGAGAATGAGCTAAGGTTAGCGAGGAATGCTAAAAGCAACAAAAAAGCTTTCTTCAGATACATGCACAGTAAAAGACAGAAGAAAGAACTGGTGGTTCAACTACGCAATGAGGATGGCAAATTGATAACAGAAGACAAAGAAAAGGCAGAAGTGTTCAATTCCTACTTCGGCTCGGTCTTCTCCCAAAAGAGGGTCTATGACCCCCCTGGCAAACCTGAAGTGCAGACTGAAGGGGCAGAATTGCAGCTTGAGATTGATAGGCAATTGGTCAAGGAGCACCTGATTACTCTGAACGAGTTTAAATCTCCAGGGCCTGATGAGCTGCATCCTAGAGTAATAAAGGAACTGGCAGAAGAACTCTCAGAACCACTGTCTATTATCTTTGAGAAATCATGGAGGACAGGTGAAGTGCCAGACGACTGGAGGAGGGCAAATGTTGTTCCCATCTTCAAAAAGGGCAAGAAGGAGGAACCTGGGAACTATAGGCCAGTCAGTCTGACATCAATCCCCGGGAAGATTTTTGAGCAGATTATAAAGAAGTCAGTCTGCAAGCACCTTGAAAACAATGCAGTGATTACTAGAAGCCAGCATGGATTTGTCAAGAACAAATCCTGTCAGACTAATCTGATCTCATTTTTTGATCGGGTAACCTCCCTTGTGGACTGTGGGAATGCTGTGGACATTATATACCTGGACTTCAGCAAAGCTTTCGACAAAGTGCCTCATGATATCCTGATTAGGAAGCTAGCTAAGAGTGGGCTAGATGGAACAACTATCAGGTGGATCCACAATTGGCTACAGAATCGGACTCAAAGAGTGCTTATCAATGGTTCCTTCTCAAACTGGGGAGAGGTAACGAGCGGGGTACCACAGGGCTCGGTCCTGGGCCCGGTGCTCTTCAACATTTTTATTAATGACTTGGATCAGGAGGTACAGGGAATGCTTATCAAATTTGCAGATGACACAAAGTTGGGTGGAACAGCTAATACTCTGGAAGACAGAAACAAAATTCAAAGTGACCTCGATAGGCTGGAGCGCTGGGCCGAAAACAACAGAATGAAATTTAATAGGGATAAATGCCAAGTGCTGCACCTAGGGAGAGGAAACCAAATGCAGAGTTACAGAATGGGGGACACTTGGCTCAACAATACTACAAGTGAGAAGGATCTTGGAATTGTGGTAGATCACAAACTGAATATGAGCCAGCAATGCGATGTGGCTGCAAAGAAGGCAAATGCAATTTTGGGCTGTATTAATAGAAGTATAGCTTCCAAATCGCGGGAAGTGATAATTCCCCTTTACTCGGCACTGGTTAGGCCTCATCTTGAGTACTGCGTCCAGTTCTGGGCACCTCACTTTAAGAAGGACATAGACAAACTGGAGAGGGTTCAGAGGAGGGCAACAAGGATGATAAAGGGACTGGAAACAAGGCCCTATGAGGAGAGACTGAAAGAACTGGGCATGTTTAGCCTTCAGAAGAGGAGACTGAGGGGAGATATGATCGCACTCTTCCAGTATTTGAAGGGATGTCACACAGAGGAGGGCAAAGATCTCTTCTCGGTCATCCCAGTTTGCAGGACACGGAATAATGGGCTCAAGTTACAGGAACCTAGATTCCACCTAAACATCAGGAAAAATTTCCTGACTGTCAGAGCAATAAGACAATGGAATCAACTACCTAGGGAGGTCGTGGGCTCTCCCACTCTGGAGGCATTCAAGGTGCAGCTGGACAGACATCTGTCAGAGATGCTTTGACCTAGATTCCTGCATTGAGCAGGGGGTTGGACTCGATGGCCTTGTAGGCCCCTTCCAACTCTACTTTTCTATGATTCTATGATTCTAAACGTGGAAATGATGGAAGAAGATAAGAAGCTGGACAGTTCTATAAAGCAAATATCTGAAGAGGTGGAACAGATTAATGAAAAGGTTGAAATTACAAAGCAAAAGGTTGAAGTGTCAAATAGAGTGTTTGATACGGTAAACCTTTCGGACTGGGAGGAGATAAAAAAGGACAAGGTTCATAGAAATTCTGCACATCGTTCCATTATTTTCTTTCTACAAGTTCTGCAGCAATATTTTTTTACTGGAATAGAGCTGGATGACATGGATATGGCTTTTTTGGAAGGAGATGCATTCTGGGATTTGCAAGAGAAGAGTGTGCCCCCTTTATTCTAAAGCTGGATCAGAAAAAGATTGTTTTTGACAGAGGAAGAGCAAGTGAAAGACATTAACAAGAGGAATAGCTGGATAAAATGGTTAAAATGTATAAAGGTCTTGTGGGGGATTGCTAATGAACAAAGCAAGTTTGAATTTGAAAGGGAATTACAGTCATGCCTTGGATTGAGAGCATAATTCGTTCCGGAAATGTGCTTGTAATCCCAAACACTCTTATATCAAAACGAAATTCCCCAAAAAAATGTATACAGAGATTTTTAATTTAAGCCATACTACAGTACTTGTATTGCAAGATGTTGCTTGTATATCAAGTTATATATATATATATATATATATATATTTAAAAATTTGCTTGTCTTGCAAAACGCTCTCAAACCAAGTTGCTTGCAATCCAAGGTATTACTGTATCTGTAAATGATTAAGTAGGACATTAGTAGAAGAATGATTGGTGTAGAGCAGGGCTCTGCAACCTTGGGTCCCCAGATGTTGCTGGCCTACAGCTCCCGGCATACCCAGTCAGCATGGCTAATGGCAAGGGATTCTGGGAGCTGTAGTCCAGCAACATCTGGGGAACCAAGGTTGGAGAGCCCTGGTGTAAAGGCTGGAGCCGGCAGAGTAAAACAAGGTTATATGTCTTATATGTTAATGATTTCTGAAGAGCGGGGTATAAATGGAATAAATAAATAAATAATTTTAGAAAGGCTTAAAGTAGACAAAATGCTTTAAAATGTATAAATATTCTGTTAGAAGGTTTGAATTTATATTAAGCTCCACTCTTACAGAGAATGTTTATAAGATGATGTATTGTTTGATTTATGCTACTGGGAAAATTGGTTAAAAGGTATAAATGCATTTTGGGTGCCTGTGGGAAATTTGAATAATAAGAAGCTATATTGTACTTTGATTGAAATTAGAGTCTTCTCTTTTGTGACTAATGGATACTTAGTTGGAAAGTAGCCATGGAATTCTATTAATGTATTTGAGTGAAAATGCCCAATATTGTTTATAATGGAAGAACAGTATGTGAAGATGTGGGACTGCAAAGATAGTTAAAATTTTGTCACTATTTTAGAAAAAAGTTAACATTTATGATGATGGCTGTGCGGGAACCTCTAATAGATCTTTTGTAGAAATCAGAAAAAATGATCTGTGTGTTTGGGGGTCTGATAAATAAGAAATGGTTTATTTATTTGTGGGTTGGATGAATAAGAATAATAATTTGGGACAATAGAAAAAAGTGATTTCTTTTTGTAATAATGGAGTAAGAGAAAGTATTGGTACTTACATTTGTTGTTGTTGTTGATGATGATGATGATAATAAAAATAATAATAATAAATTTCTTACCCGCCTCTCCATCTAGATCGAGGCGGGGAACAGCAGAAAATGTAAAATACAATCGGAAGTTCATTTTAGATTGTAGATTTTGTTAATTGTTGTATTGTTTTTGTAGTGTTTGTTTGGTTGTTTTTTTAAATGTTTAATAAAAATTTAAAATACCACTAAAAAAAAGACAGGTAGATATTCTCTGTGACTGAAATAGATAGAAGACTAATCATTACAGTAGAACTGGAGACCTGTGGAGTTAATTTCTATATATCATGTGTTGAATGGTGCAAAATGAGCAGTATAATAGGAGGGATTGTATTTAATTTCTGAATTGGTGTGCTTGAAACATTTTATTAACATTTTATCTTTAAAGTGATGTAATGTGAATACTTGATATTGTGAGATCCTGCTTTTCAAGCAAAGTGTTTTGAGCAAAACGTAAGGACAGTGTTGATGCATATGCTAAAGATCTTCATAGTATTTCAGAATGACTGTTTACTGTAGAAAGTTTTCTGTCTCGAGTGTCTGAATAGATCTCTTGGCAGGAAGGATGACTTTTCCAGAAAATAGTATGTTACAAAACTCTGAATAAAGCTGATTAGTTATAATTTCTCTCTTCTACTTCTTGAATAACAAGAGAAATTAGAGTTTGTCTAACCAATTAACCATGAGGCTTTCTGAAGCACCTCAGGCAGTGTTAGCACTTGGCATTCTGTTAGCTTATTGCTAGAAATATCCCCCATTTCTCAAGATTTGCACCTCCCACAGGCACTTTGATAATAAGATCAAGACTATGTCCCAACTTTTTTTCAACCTTGTACAGAGAGTCTCAGTGATCAGAGCCATGAGATGGCCAGATTTTTTTAAAATTCAGCTTAGAAATGGCTGATACAACACTTCTAAAGATTTTCCTTTGAATTGTAGTTTTCACTTGTTTGTGTCCATTTCTTGCACACCTATAACATAACAGTTTTTCCTTTTTGATTCTGTTAATACCTCAAGGAAATAAACAGCTGTTTTATTTCTGTAAAATCATAATGGGATCCTATTATTTTGCCTCTATTTTCAATAGAAATATTAAACATGCCAATATAAAAGCAGATATAAAAACAACGGGAAGTCAGCTCATTACAGTAAAAATGAAATGATACCACCCCTCTTTTGTTAAAGAATGAGCTAGTTGGTCTCTGTACCAGAATGAGAGCATATGTTAAGAATGTCTGTACTGAAGGTGTGGCTCCTGTGGAGAAAATAATCACTTAGGCTGCAGCAAAGCAAAGAAGGCAGATTATTGCTCACTAAGCTACCTCCTTGCCCTTTTCACTGTGGCTAGTGACCTTAGTTTACTACCGTTCAAAATGCAATGCTTTCCAAATTGTTTCTATACCCCTGGAGTAGTGAAGACAGCCATGTTGTACTTGAACAAATGCCCATGCGGTCCTTAACACTGTAACTCCTATAGAGTCAGTACTGAGAGTAGTGTAGGAACAAGAGTATGGACTCCCTAATCAAGTATGCTCTTTGGCTGATCTAGCCATGAATGAAGTAATATTGGACATAAATTGTAAAGGATGGGGAATCAGTTTCTGGTAAACACAGATTACTATTTGTGAAGGACCGCAACCAGTCCTTTGTGTGAGTTCGGAAGTTAAAGGGTTAACCGGCACAGAGAAAATCCCTTCCACACGGCTCCCGTAAAAGTTAAACTCAGCCGCAATGTATATTGACGCTGAAAAGCATTGAGACAGTGAGCCGGGCTTATGTTTATATCACCTTTAATGGAGCAGAACTAATAGACTACAGTAATACCTTGGATTGAGAGCATAATTCGTTCCGGAACCATGCTTGTAATCCAAAACACTCTTATACCAAAGCGAGTCTCTGGCAGGCGTGAGTAGGGCAGATTTCAGCCCGCTACACCCGCTCAAGGCAAGCGGTTACATCCCTACACTACTTGTCGTGCAAGACGTCGCTTGTTTATCAAGTCAAAATTTATTTTAAAATTTTGCTTGTCTTGCAAAACGCTCTCAGACCAAGTCACTTGCAATCCAAGGTATTACTTTACGAGATCCTCGTAAAACGAGCAAAATTTTATCATTTGTTTTGATTTGGAGGACGAGCGTGTCTCGGAACACGAGCCACACGCTGTGCCCCCAACTAGCACTTAAAGTGCCAGCTCCCCGGCTTTGCCTAGCCGGGAGGGAGCCCCATGGAGGCGAGGCGCAGCCGCTCACTCTGCATGCGCCTCGCGCTGCTGTGCCGGCTCCCTGCCTGGGAGCCCCATGGAAGTGAGGCCGCTTGCTGTGCGGGCGCCTTGCGCCCCTGCGCTGGCTCCCTGCCCGGGAGCCAGCAAAGCACCCCATGGAGGTGAGGCGAGGGAGCCGCGTCGCTCTGCGTGCGCCTCGCGCTACCGCTTTGCCTGCTCCCTGCCTGGGAACCGGCAAAGCGGCAGCGCGAGGCACACGCAGAGCGAGAGGCTGCGCCACGCCTCCATTCGGCTCCCTGACAGGGAGCCGAATGGAGGCGAGCGAGCGGCTGCTCGCTCCGCCTGCGCCTGCGCCTTGCGCTGCCGCTTTACTCGCCGGGGAGCTGCGTGGAGCTTTGCCAGGGAGCTGCGTAGAGGCGTTCCTGCTGCTCCCTGCCTCTTCCAGCGGGGGCTCGCCTCTCCGCGAGCCGCCCGCGCTGCTATTGCCGGTCCCATCGCGTCCCTTGCTGCTCCGGAAGTGACGCGACACCGGAAGTGACGCGGTAGCCTTTAACCAGGTGAGCGGCTGCGTTCTGTACCAGCTGCAGCTTCTGAATCGTCTTCCAGGGTAACTCCACATAGAGTGCATTACAGTAGTCTAGGCGAGAGGAGACCAAGGCATGAACGACTGATGGAAGCAGATGATTAAGAAGGTAGGGGCGCAACTGCTGCATCAGATGGAGCTGATACAGCGCCGCCCAGCTCACAGCTGATACTTGAGCCTCCATGGACAGCTGGGAGTCTAGAATGACTCCCAAGCTGCGGACCTGGTCCTTCAGGGGTAGATGTACCCCATTCAGCACCAGGTCAACATCCCCTAACCTCCCCTTGTCTCCCACCAGAAGTACCTCAGTCTTGTCGGGATTCAGTTTCAGCATGTTCCTTCCCATCCAGCCACCCACTGCCTCTAGGCACTTGGACAGGGTTTCAACAGCCAACCCTGGTGAGGACTTGAAGGAGAGGTAGAGCTGCCAATTCTTTATTCCTCCTTTGTTCATTGCTACAATGAGGCTTTCTAGAATAACTCATAAGGTTCCTTAAATAGTTAATTATTTGTGTACTTTGGTCACTTGTTTCAGCACTGGTGAAAGGATGCAAAACACTTATAAGTAGAATGGGATTCTGATCTGTGTTAATATTTGTAAGAAAAGAGCATAGTGGTTATTCAAAATGAGTTAATCTGGAGCAAGTGCATGATCTTGTATATGTAGTATAAGTCTGGAGCCTGTCTCATCATTCACTCAAACTAATAGCAGATCATAAACAGCAATATTGATTAAGCTCTTCAATTTTTATTAGAAAGCTGATGGCAACAAAATTATCCCATTAAATGTTGTCATTGTTCTACATTCAGTACACAATTGACAGGAAATACCTCTATTCAAGGGCTCTCCTTGCTGCCACCACCACCAATGAGCCTGGATTTCTCCACCGTATCTGTCTTTGGCTATGTGTTGCACAGTAATGATCCCACAGTCAGTGGATTTGGTAAAAAAAATGTTGAGTGTCTGAACCTGGGACAGACCTCAGTGCTGATCTTTGACCAACCGAAGTATGTTGTTGCTAAACAGATACAGTAGAAGTGGCTTGAGAAGAATGGAGAAGATTACTTCATAGTGAGGTCGTTTTTTCCCATGGATTCAAAATCTCCAGGAATTTTACATCTCTATTCTCAACTCATCTTGGAGATCATGTTGTAACATTGTATCTCATTGATGAATTAAAATTAATGTATTATTTCTGTATAGGGAATTATCAGGTATTATTAACAAAGATAACCACTTCTCTGTTCTGAGTACAAAAAAAAATAAATCTAGAAAATCTTCAGGCTCTTGGAACTAAACATTGACAACATTTTTGGCACTGAATTTTCTTATGAGATAGTTTATACATATTGACTGATTATTTCATAGATTTCATAGATCATAGAGTTGGAAGGAGCCTACAAGGCTATCGAGTCCAACCCCCTGCTCAATGCAGGAAACTAGAGGAGGGGTCTCCCATCCAAGTAATAACCAGGCCTGACCCTGCTTAGCTTTCCACACTCAGACAAGCTGAGCCAGCGTATTCAGTCCTTATATTAACACAAATCTATATTCCTCACACTTACGCATTTAAAGAGAGTAGTGAAAGAACTTACTGTCTAACTGGAGATTTCTTTAATGAAGTAGAATTTGCTGTATCCTTGTATAATTGTAAGCAGTGTCTAGAGAGAGCCAGTTGTAGCCAAAGAATCAGCCCACATGGGTTGACAGCCAGGGAGGTGGTTTTCTGGGAAATTTTGAATTGGAAAATTTTCCAATGCAAATGAAGTTAATTTGCATAGAAAATTTTTACATTTGCATTGGAAAATTTTCCGATGCCCTAGAGAGATCTAATTTAGCATTCTTATTTAACTTGTATTTAGTAAGTAAAGCTAAAAATAAGTTCCCCTTGTTAATTTTTTCACCCAATACACCACAGGTATTAGGCCTGAAATATCTATTTCAAAAGAGTTCAGTTCTCTTTCACTTAGGTTGTTGGGGCACCTTCGGTTTCACTGTCAACATTTCTTAGTTCTGTTTCACTCTGAGACACACATGTATTTCAGTGGCATATGTATTTTTTGTTGGAAATTTGAGCCGCCGGGGGGGGGGGGGAACAAAGTTAAACAACTTTGTACCCAGCAGCTGCAGAATCCGCAGCGGAGAGATTGTGGCATGGGTAGCTGATGCTAGGCCAGTAGGCAAAAAAGCAAAACACAAGTCTGTTTCTTTAAACACAAAGGTTTACTGAAAGACTAAGACTTGCAAAACAGGAACAGAACATACACAGAGTGCTATTTTACAAAAGTGAAAGAGAACAGTATGTCAGACAAAAACAAGTACAGTCTAGACATACATAAACTATCTCTATACTCACAGAATGCTTTTACTCAATTAATCCTTAATACAAATAACTCCTTTTCCCCCAACAAGAACACAGAGACATTGCACACCTTATATACCTTTCTGTACAGACACACCCATAGAATGATGTAATGCCAGCTGCACCCATAGCATGATGTAACCCCAGCTGAAATCAATCTGTCATGACCCCTGCTCCAAATTACCTTGAAGACCGTGAAAAAACTGTACACCCAACTACACTGCCAAAGGTGACAATTAGCTCATGCATGACCTTGATCATGTCTGCCGGTTCTGTGGTAATGTGCTTCTTTCCCGAAGGCAAACCAGAATATGAGACGCCATATTCCATAGTTGCTCAAGATTAAAATATTAAACTGAAAACATTAATTACAACTTTGAAACTGCCATGCTTGCCTAATATTGTATTTGTAATTGACAAATATTCATTTGAAACATAATTTTTTCCTTGGAAAAATAAAGCATTGGAAAAAATTCCTCCACACATCACTGTTGACAGCCAAGAGATATGTCTAGAGGGGTTGGGAACTGGATGCTGAAGCCGAGACTGGGGGGCACAGGCAAGCTGGAGCAATTGCAAGATTACCCAGAGAGCAGGTGATACTGGTTGGGTGAACATAGCAGGGGAGCAGGCAGCAAGCTACCTGTTGCTCAGGCAAGGTCTCAAGGCAGCCCTGGAGCCATTTAGGGATTAGGGATCAGCAGGAAGGAACCAATAATTGCCATCAAAGGCATCATTAGCTGGGAAACCATGTAGAGGAATAGTCTCCTGCAAGCCATGCATGAGAAGAGTACCTGACTAGGAACCAGAGTTCTGAGTTCATGGTTGGCAATACCATGTTAAATTTCCAAGCCTTTGTTTGGATACCTGGGCTCCTGCTCTCTCTTGTGCATCAGTAGGGTTGGATGTTTGGACAAAAAAGATTTGAGCAGATGTTGGTCAGGTATTTTTTAAAAGCATTAATGTTATGAGAATAATACGATTATTAATGTATTTGATACACTAATTATAAAAAACAAATTAGCTGTTGTGAAAAAATGACTGACTTCTAAAAAAAAAAAAAAAAAGCCAATTTATTTTTATTCTGCCCTTCTCCCTAGGAGCTCAGGGAAGCATACATAGTTCTCCTACACACATACTTTATCTTCACAATAACCTTGTGAGTTACATTATGCTGAGATTGTGTGACTGATCCGACTTCACTTAATGAAGACCCAGTCTGACATTCTACCCACTAGGCAGTGGCTTTTGCCATTGACTGCTTACGTGCTGTTTGGAGATGCCTGCAGTTAAAGCAAGGAAGCTGAAGTTTTTGAGATGTTGCCTGGTTTAAAACTGATTGCTGCAGGGTTAGGTGCCAAGCTGCCCACATTCTTGCCTTTGCTAACAAATGACACCATAAAGAAATAAAAGTAAGTTGCCATCAACATAGTGGCATTCTTGGAATTAGTGGTGGGCGATCCGCCAGCGTCCCAACCTGCCTCTGGCTCAGTGGATGCTGCTGCTGCGCCCACCAAGCTGGGCTGAAAGCAGATGCATGCTGAGCCACTTGGCGGACTTCCAGGTTTCCGGCAGGCTGCTTTTTACATAGAAAATGCCGTAAGATACATTAAAAACATCCACAATTTGTGCAAGTTATGCAAATTGCGACTGCTTTTGGTGTATCTTACAGTATTTCCTACATAAAAAGTGACCCACTGGGAACCCGGAAATCACTTCCCCAGCTCGACTTGGGAGAACGTGAGTTGAACCAGGGAAGGAGGTAAGTGGGACAGAGTTCGGGGGTGGGGGTGTCGAGCCTGGCCAGTTCCCCGGATTTCCACCCCCTGAACGAACTCCTCACACATCCCTACTTGGAATATTTAACCACAGTCAAATAGGCTGCTGATTAGTAATATTTGACCAGATTGGGTATCAATCCTACAGATCAGTCATTCTGGCTGCACACACAACTAACATACCCCCAGCAGGTGGGAAACATAATTTGGGGGGAGGGATGCAGGACAAATGTGGAAGTATGAAGGAAGAAGGGGGTAGAGTTCTTTCTCTTGTGTTATTTTATCCACCGTTAGCAACACAGTGAGCTTGTGACTGCAGCTCTTGTGTGAGCATAATTTTTTTTTATGAGATGTCAGCTTTTCCTTATGAAAATATTTGTGTTTTTATTGTGTAAGACTGTAGAGTAAATAGAAGCATATGAATTGGGAAATAGGGTGGAGAATTTTTTATTTGCAAAGCAAGGGTATAATATGATAAAAAAAAAAAAAAGATTAGAAAACCCCTATCTAAAAAATAGGTTAGAAAATTGGAATAGAAACAAGAAAATATTTATACCAGGTATATCACCGCTTACTCCAGTGGTGGTAATGGAGGACTTTCCAGAGAACTTAGACATTTGGGATGAATTTATAGAGAGAAAAGGGTAATTAGATTAATGGACTGGCTGGAAAAAATGGAGACAAGGCAACAAATAATTGAAAGGGTTGGACCAGGAAGAATTTCGTGGTTAAATTTAATCCAATTAGTTCAATGGGGAAAGAAATGGAAGAGGAGACAGGAGCATGAAAGAGAATTCACCGCATTTGAACAGTTTGTCTAGAGAACTTATAGAAGGGAATGTATCAGCTAGAGGTATTACAAAGATGATATATAAAATGATTCAGAAATCAGAAGAGCAAGCGGAAAATCTTAAGATAGTTTGGGATATAGAGTTTGAAGAGGAAATAGCAAAAGAAGAGTGGAATAAGATATGGGATAGGAGAATATTGGAAAATATGTCAATAAGGATAAAAGAGAATTTCTATAAGTTAATTTGGAGATGGTACCTGACTCCGGTGAGAATAAACAAAACAGCTAATAAATGTTCTCCATGTGTTGGAGAGGTTGTCAGGAGCTGGGTACGTATGCCCATATGTGGTGGAGTTGTAAAAATGTATTGGATTTTTGGAGAATGATTTTTGAAGAAATATCAGAAATTGTTGGTATTGATTTAGAAGTTTGTCCTAAATTAGCATTGTTATCAATAACCGAAAAGGTGGCTGGTCCTCAAAATGTTAAAGAATTAATTGTAAATTTGTTAATGGCGGGTAGATTAATGATAGCAAGAAAATGGAAAGTTCAGCAAGTTTTCTCTATCACTGACTGGTATAAAGAAGTGTGGGATATGGCTTTAAATGATATGATAACTTGTAATATCAAATGTAAAAGGGGACAATTAAAGAAAAACAGTTTTAAGGATATCTGGGGTTTATTTTTGGATTTTGTGTTAAATAAGGGGAAAGGGAGTATGCTGTGTCAAGATATGTTGTATTTTTGGAATAATGAATAACAATAGATTATAGAGATAGAATGTATTCTTTTGTCCCGTGGTGATGGGAGCACTATATAAGTTGTATGTTTGTTATTTAGTTGTTTTATATATTGTTTGAAAAATTTTAAATAAATAAAAATAAAAAAGACTGTAGAGTAAGAAGGGACCCAGTGGGGTCATCCAGTGAACCCTGCTACCATGGAGAAGAATTGCATACACTTAAAGCATCCCATAGCGATGCTTGTCAGTTTTTCTCGAAAGCCTCTGAAGAGGGAAATTCCACAATTTCTTTAGGCACCTTTTAATACAGGCAGATTTGCTCTTCAGACAAATCTCAGCAAACATACAGGCCTGTGGCTTATGCTGGCTCAGCTTGTCTGAGTGTGGAAAGCTAACCAGGGACAAGCCTGGTTATTACTTGGATGGGAGACCCCTCCTCTAGTTTCCTGCATTGAGCAGGGGGTTGGACTTGATAGCCTTGTAGGCTCCTTCCAACTCTATTAAATCTATGAAACATTTGATTTGGATCAGGTTTTGGGCTGTTCTTCCATTGAGGTATGGGTAATTCCATGTAAAATCAACCAATGAATTTACCTGACCGTCACCGATTTTGAAAAAACTTGGTGAACTTGTTGGGTCTGCTGAGAAAATAAGCTGCTCCAAAAATTAGACTTCTGGGACAAAAATGTGAAGAAAAATGTTAATTTTTGTATGTCGGACAACATTAAATTTACAGTAATTCCAGTTCTACAGAACCTAGAAGGTTAATCATGGTGTTGATGGAAAGCCTTTGAAATGCTCTTTCATTTGATATGTAACATACGGTAAGTGGTTTTTTGGAATAAATATATATTCAAGGTCAAATAGTAAAATTTGACCTTGAATTCTGCAAAAACTAAAAAAATTTCTCCATGATTTTTGTTTTATTATTTCATCTGACAGTGCTTAATACATGTACCAATTTTCAAAATGGGGTTCTTAACAGAAAACGAGTTACATCTTTTGGGGTGCTCTGTGTGTATGCGTCATAGTTCATATGAATTGCTATCTCACTGTACGAATCTTAAGAAAATATGCATTATCACTTAGGTTTTGAATAAAACATTGTGCACAAGTACAAGCTACCCTGTCATAATTGTGCAGCTCTGAATTAGGTATTCTTCTTCATAATAGCATACTTCTGACATTTTGTGTAGAATAATGATACTTCCTCTGGGTGGTCATTCTGGTATGAAATCAATCAAAGAATATTTCGAACTGAAAGCAAATTGCTTAAGATTTGGTGAACTTGTTCTGCTGATTAAAAAAATAAGTTGCAGGGCCTATTGTTTTCAGAAGAATGAGGTTTAAAATATGTACTTTAAAAAAGGTACTCACCAGTATGCTTGGGGAAAACATGTTCATTTAATTTTTTTCAAATAAATATACAGAAGTTTGACCTTGAATAATTACAAAAAACTCCTTTTGTTTTAAATAACGTTTAACATCCCTGGAAACATGTACTTGATTTCAAAATGGGACTCCTACTAGCATAGCTATTTTCCAAGACCGCTATTTACTTAGATGTGGGCTTGAAAAACCATTATTGTGCATAGATGAGATTTTCCATTTCACTTTTATATATACTGATCAGATTTTATGCAGTTCAAATATTACTTGCTAACATTTTGTTAACAAGTCTTAAGGAGCTTTTCATAACAGTAGTTTCTAGTCTTGAAGTTGCTGCTTGACACTCTTTGTCTGTTAGTGTATAGAAGTGCCCTGTTGGGCAACAAGGATCAGCTTTTGTCAAAACATCTGAAGATGGTATCCATAGGACATCTTGTTTATCTGGATACATAAATGATTTTGCTGGTCCAGCTGGATGAAGAAAGCTCACTAACACTTCTGCTCTCTGATCATCTGTTTTTAAAACACAACCTAACCACCATTGTGAGAGATAAACACATGTAACAAATCCTCGTATTTCTTGCAATTCCAGTTCTCCTTCTTTAATAGTCACTGTCTCTTTTCTGGATTCGCATTGAAATGAATATATTTTAGTAGCAACAGTGTGTTTTGTTAATGGAATTACGGTGTGAATTTTCTGTGTCCCAGGAATCGTCTTGAATTCTCAAAGCGACATTTCAGAAGCTTTTCTTCCAGTTCATAATCTTTACTTGTGGTGTATTGAAATGCAACCTGTGTGATGTTCTTCTCCTTTGCCCAATCAAAGAGCTGACGAGGGGTCATGATTTATTTTTCATACGGATGCTGCAAACTTGCTCAAGCTGCTAACTTTTTCACAGTGCCACCCAAACCATCACAAGGCCCTTTTCCATACGATGTGGCAAAGAAGTGCCATTCTGCATCGATACCGAAATCTGACTTATGCTTACTTAAGTTGTTGAAGTTTTTACCATTTTTATACTGTGCTGCTGCACCATCAGGGAAATAATAGATCTTAGTTATGCTACCTGTAGAAATGGTGTGCAGGAATTCAACAGTTTGAAAAGTCATGAACACATTGCAGCAGAAGTGGGGTCAGCACTTGTCATGGCTTCAGGCCTGCCTTTTTCTTATCAGAATCTTTGAATAAAGCTTGATTTAATGTAGACATCGAAAGAGATATATCTCTGTGAAGGTTTGAGGCCTACCCATGCCTGGTTTGGTTTCAGCCTGAAGGCCCCGGATGCTCCAGAAGGGAGGGGGCGGGCTTAAGTTAAATTTCCCTCCAAAAAAAATCTGTTTTAAGTGTGTATAATGGGGTGAAGTTATTGTAGGGAGGTACTGTGCATGTATAAGAACATTCACATCTTCTGAACTGTTCGGAACCCTGTTCTGGAAATCGGTACATATACTCAAGGTAAACATGGGTTATCTGAGGAAAAAAATCAGCAAAAAAAATAAAAATTGTTTTTTTTGGAATTCAAGGTCAAATTAAAGAAACTATGACCTTGAATGTTTTATTTCACATGCATGCTTCATGTTACATATCAAACAAAAGGGTAGTTCTAGAGCTTTCATATGACTCCATGATTTACTTTCTAGGTCAATTCTGAAGGATGTTATGATACTTTTTGTGTAGTCACAAACGCTGAAAAATCGTGTTTTGGGCATTTTTTGAGCACACTGTACTTTTGAACCGTGAGGTATAATGACCTATAATTTGGTGTATGTTCATTTCTCATGCTGGTCTACGAGTATGCCAGTTTTTTAAAAAATCGCAGATGGTGAAGTAAATTTTATTTTTTTTGTTGGTTTTACATGGAATGACCCGTATGCAGTGATGTGGAACAGAAAATTTCCCAAAATAAAAATGGTTACAATAGTTGTCAAATTGAGCAGCTTCTAAATTGCAATCAGCATTTTCAGTCTCTGCCCCCAGGATGTTGGGTGTGCTAAAATTATTACTCCTTTATAAATTAGTATGCTAACAATTTTCAGTACCTTCATGTTTTTCTTACCATCTAAGCAATGTGAGGAAGTATATGTTATTGAGTTACACCTACAAATGTTTTAATAAAGGTAATTTCCAAATAATCCTTAGTTTATTGGGTATAACATTTAAACCACATTAAGTGGTTTAAATGCTTCAGTTCAATCTGAATTATTGGAAAAAAATAATTCAATTATTGAATTATTGGGGGGAATACAGATACTTATACAGCACGTAACAATGTAGTTTACTTGTTTAGATGTTTAATAATCATGCGGTGGGAACAAACCTGTGGCTCCTTGACATCGTCTGGGGAACCATAAGATTGTTCAGATTTCCAGCTCTGAGGTTGGAGACAGCACTCCAACCTTGGAGCTGGTTATTGGAACACTGATCCCCCACTCCTGGCCCCTCGCAGCCAGTGCAGAAAGAACTGTGCCACTGCTCTCCGGAAAGTGACCTCAGAGAGGGATCAAAGGGAGCGTCGGGGGGGGGGGAGCAGAGGAAACTGGCCAGAATACAAGGTATCCTAAGGCCGCTCCAGCCTCCTTTCCTCTCCTCTGAAATGCCATTGCTAGATGGCTGGAAATGGCCATCTAACGAAAATGAAGAGTGGGAGGAGCAGCTACCTCCACCAGTCCTCTCGCTCTGTACTGGATGAGTGTGAGCCTCTGAGTTCGGAGGCTCATGCTCATCTCATTAGGATTGCACTCTCAATCAGTTCCTAATCTGTTTAGAGCATCAGAATTTGGGGGAGAAGTTGCCAGAAAAAATCCTATTCAAAGTTTTCTGGAAAACCCTAATCACTGGAAGTATGTTGGTAAAAGATTATTACAAGGAAGAATGGGGTGGCTCCTATTCTATAGCTTCCTGATAATGTCCTATAGAATATTAAAACAACATTTACAAATTACAGTACGTAGATGAGACTACATAATAGGCAAAAAGTGTGTGTGACCTTTTCTGTATGTCCATGCATGGATGTTTAGAACATCTTTTCCTGTCAGGATAGAGATTTATTTTTTACTTGTGGCTGAAATGCAGACACTAACGATTCTCCCCATTTTTGTGGTTGATAAGGAGTGAGTGGCAGAGTACGGGAATCATCTCAAAATTTAGTGGAGCACAACATCTTATTGATGTTTTTAAACAGAAAAACTTGCAATCGTTTTTTTTTAAGAGAGCAGAAAGGCTTGCACGTTGGATATTATTTGAGAAGCTGCAGCTCCTTATCTCCATTATGTTGTTGAATAAGTTCAATGAAGTAAGAATTGCAACACACTTTTTCTGCTGCTTTGCCTTACAAGTACTCTTATTTGCCTTTGTAACAAACAAAAAAGTGCAAGGTTCTTTATTATCGCAAAATGCAATAAAAGTGCTAGGGACGGGCGAGGTGCCCGGCACTCGACTTGCAGCATGTGAGCTGAGCACGAGCGCCAGCTGAGGCGCTCGCTGGACTTCCGGGTCCCTCGGCTCTACATTGTTTACGTAGAAAGTGGCCTAATTTGCGCAAATTTGGTAGTTTTCTACATAAACAACCTAGTGCTGCAACCCGGAAGTCGCTTTCCCCAGCTTGGCTCGCAAGAATGTGAGTCAAGCTGGGGAAAAGGTAGGGCGAGCGGAGCTCGGGGGGTCGAGCCCAGCGAATTCGCCAGACTTCCACCCCCCCAATCAAGCTCCGTGCACATCCCTAGTTGTAACCTTTCTTCATAAGGGATTGGCTCCAGCCTCTTGATCATTTTAGTTGCTCTTTTCTGCGCTTTTTCCAACTCTACATATCCTTTTTTAGGTGCAGTGATCAGAATTGTGCACAGTATTCTAAGTACAGTAATACCTTAGATTGCAAGTAACTTGGTTTGAGAGCGTTTTGCAAGACAAGCAAATTTTTAAATATTTATTTATTTATTTATTTACTTGATATACAAGCGACGTCTTGCAATACAAGTACTGTAGTATGGCTTAAATTAAAAATATCTGTACAAATTTCTTGGGGGGGATTCTGTTTTGATATAAGAGTGTTTTGGATTACAAGCACGTTTCCGGAACGAATTATGCTCTCAATCCAAGGCATGACTGTAGTTATTGCAGGGATTTCCCCTTCTTTTCACCCTAAGTGCACTTGAATGCTGAAAAGTTATCCTATATTCAACCCTTAGAAAAGCACTGACTCAATCCAAGGCATGACTGTACAGTAGATTTGTATAAGGGGGGTATGATCTTGGCAGTTTTATTTTCAGTTCCTTTCCTAATTATGCCTAACATGGAGTTTGCCTTTTTCACAGCAGCTGCACACTGGGTCGCCATTTTCATTGAGTTGTCCACCACAACCCCAAGATCTCTTTCTTCGTCAATCACCGCTAGCTCAGGTCCCATCGGCTTATACTTGAAGTTGGTGAGGGGTTTTTGCCCCAACGTGCATTACTTTACACTTGCTTACATTGAACTGCATTTGCCATTTTGATGACCATTCTCCCAGCTTGGATAGATCCTATTGGAGCTCCTCATAATCCCTTTTTGTCTTAACCACTCTAAATAATTTGATGTCATCAGCAAATTTGGCCACTTCACTGCTCATTCCAGATCATTTATGAATAAGTTGAAAAGCATTTGTCCCAATACAGATCCCTGTGGGACCCCACTGTTTATATCCCTCCATTGGGAGAATTTACTATTTATTCCTAATCTCTGCTTTCTGTTCTTTAACCAGTTACTGATCCATAAGAGAACCTCTTCTCTTATTCCATGACTGCTAAATTTGCACCGAAGTCTTTGGTGAGGAACTTTGTCAAAAGCCTTTTGGAAGTCCAAATAAACAATGTACTGGATCACCCCGTCCAGATATTTATTGACACTCTCAAAGAACTCTTAAAAGGCTAGTGAGACAGGACTTCCCTGATCAGAAGCCATGTTGATTCTTTCTCAACAGGGCTTGTCCTTCTATATGCTTACTAATTTTATCTTTAATAATGCTTTCAACCGATTTACTCAGAACAGACGTTAAGCTAACCAGCTTGTAATTTCCCAGATCCCCCCTGAATCCCTTTTTGAAAATTGGTGTTACATTGGCCATTCTCCAGTCCTCTGGTACAGAGACTGATCTTAGGGACATGCTACATATTTTTGTTAGAAGATCAGCATTTTCATATTTGAGTTCTTTAAGAACTCTAGAATGGATACCATCTGGGCCCAGTGATTTATTAACTTTCAATTTGTCAGTAAGGTTGAGAACTTCATCTTTTGTCACCACTATTTGCCTCAGTTCCTCAGACTCCTTGAAAACATCAGTTCAGGCACAGGTATCTGTCCTGTATCTTCTTCAGTAAAGTCAAATGAAAAGAATTCATTCAGCTTCCTTATCCTCGTTTAGTACTCCTTTAACTCCATTATCTTCCAACGGTCCAGCTGCCTCCCTAGCTGGTTTCCTGCTTTTGATATATTTAAAGAATTCTTTATTGTTGGCCTTGATGTTGTTAGTGATATGCTCCTCAGAATGCTTTTTTGCATCTCATATTGTCTGCTTGTATCTTCTTTGTGCAAGCTTGTGCTCCCTTTTGTTTTTCTCACTTAGGCAAGATTTCATTTTCCGAAGGAAGCCTTCTAATCTCTAATAGCTTCCCTGACACTGCTCGTTAACCTTTCCTAACCTGTGGTATACATTCTATCTGAGCATCTATTATTTATTTATTTATTTATTTATTTATTTCATTTTTATACCGCCCAGTAGCCGAAGCTCTCTGAGCGGTTTACAGCAATTAACAAGACAGTCCCTGCCCACAGGCTTACAATCTAAAAAGACACGACACACAAGGAAAAAGGAATGGAGAGGGAAGAAGGGGGAATATTAATGAATACTCCTGGCAGGGCGGTTTATTGTGGTTTTGAGTAATCTCCAAGCATTTTGAAGGGATTTAAGCCTCTTGACACTCCCCCTTTCAACTTCCTTTTTACCAGTTAACTCATTTTAGAGAAGTTTCCTCTTTTGAAGTCAAATGTGACTATGTTGGATGTCTTTGGCAATTTTCCACTTAAATGTATATTAAATCTGATAGCACTGTGGTCACTGTTTCTGATTGGTTCAACAACATCTACATCTTGTACTACGTCCTGGACAATACTACTGAGGATTAAATCCAAGGTTGCCTCCCCGCTGGTCGGTTCCATGACCAACTATTCTAAGGCACAGTCATTTAGGACATTGAGAAATTTAACCTCTTTGTCATAACTGGAACATGCATTTATCCAGTCAATGTGGGGGTAATTGAAGTCGCCCATTATTACAACACTTGCACGTTTGGAGGCCTCCCTGATTTCATTTTCCATCTCAAGATCACCCTGAGTTTTCTGTTCTGGGGGATGATAGCATGTTCCTAGTATTAAATTAGTTTTGGAGCCAGGTATTGTCACCCACAGCGCTTCTGTGGAAGAGTCTGCCCATTTTAGGTTTGTGAGTCTGCTGGACACTATAGCCTCTTTGACGTACAGAGCAACACCTCTTCCAGTATGCCCTTCCTGGCCCTTCCTGTAGAGTTTATATCCAGGGATGACTGTATTGCACTGGTTTGCTCCATTCCACCAGGTTTCTGTAATGCCCACTGTATCTAGGTTCTCCTTTAAAACCAAGCACTCCAACTCCTATTTTGGCTGGGAGGCTTGTAGCATTTGCAGAAGCACCCATACACGGTGTCCCTCTTCAGATTTCTCTGGCATGTGCAACTTCTGTTTTGGCACTTAGGCCTCTTTGATTGGCTATCATGTTTCACCATATACTCATGGCCTATTTCCTCCCCTTCTACATTTGGCCAATTAGAAACTTTTTCATCTTCATCCCCTAGGGATGATTTAACCTGAAGCAGATGCTTCCCAGCTCCTGTCAGCTTTCCCCCAAGATTCAGTTTAAAAGCTGCTCTGCCACCTTTTTTATGTTTTGTGCCAGCAGTTTGGTTCCATTTTGGTTCAAGTGGAGCCCGTCCCTCTTGTACAGGCCCGGCTTGTCCCAAAATATTCCCCGGTACCCAACAAATCTGAAGCCCTCCTCCCTGCACCACTGTTTCATCCACGCATTGAGACTCCTCAGCTTCACCTGTCTAGCTGGCACTGCACATGGAACAAGTAGCATTTCAGAGAAAGCCACCTTGGTGGTCCTGGATTTCAACCTTCTACCTTGCAACCTAAATTTGGCTTCCAGGACCTCACGAATACATTTCCCCACATCACTGGTACCAACATGGACCACAACCACTGACTCCACCCCAGCACTATCTACAAAGCTATCTAGATGGTGC
Source organism: Shinisaurus crocodilurus (assembly GCA_021292165.1). Classification (NCBI taxonomy): domain Eukaryota; kingdom Metazoa; phylum Chordata; class Lepidosauria; order Squamata; family Shinisauridae; genus Shinisaurus; species Shinisaurus crocodilurus. Next base: position 266,858,197 of record CM037877.1, on the reverse strand, counting down.
GTAATATCTGCAATCTTCGCACCAGGCAGGCAATTTACCATGTGGTCTACACGCCCATCATAAACCCAGCTGTCTATGTATCTAATGCTCGAATCTCCTACTACCACATGCCTCCCGTTCCCCAGAGGCGCATCCGTGGTGCGAGAGGATATTTGCTTGCCTTCCAAGGAATGGGTCCTTCCTTAGGGATCACTTCCCTCTTCCTCGAAATGATGACCTCCTTCGCCAAGACCCCCATTTTCTGTGACAGCAGAAGAGCTGACACCACTATTTGGTCCCCAAAGGTCTCCTCTGCCAACCTCTCTGCCTCTCTTAGCTTCTTCTAGGTCAGCTATCTTGACTTCAAGGGAACAAACTTGTTCCCTGGGAGCCAGGAGCTCATTACACCAAGTATACACCCTCAACTTCTGTCCAGCTGGCAGATAGTCATACATGTGGCACTTAGTGCAATATACTGGATAGCGCTCACACCCCTGTTGGCTTTCTACCTTCTACTCCTCTACTGGGAGGTTGTTTTTAATTGGTGGTATTGGGTTTGTTTTCCTGGAAAACTAGGTTTACTAGGAGAAGGTGGATAATTTATTTATAGTTATTAATTTACACTTTACAGTTACTTACTATGAGAAGGGAGGGGAGAGTTCACTGCCCTGGCCTCCTTCACCCTGTTGCCAAACTCACACAGTTACTTAACTCGCTTGTGTGCTGACGACGCTTCGTCACTGGGGCTGAGACACTTCGTCACCTGGACTCCTCGCACTCAAAAAGCTGGCTCCCTTGCAAACTGCCTCCATATATAGCTCTAGGTAGGTTGGCCCAATTGCTGCTGCAGCCAATCTGATTAGAGGCTTGCTGAAAAGCAAGGAAGGCTGTGGCTGAACTACTGGTCTGCACTAGCTTCCAGTGAGTGGGGAATGTAGGACAATTGAGCCCCCTGGGAGTGGAGATTTCCTATTTAGGGGAGAGACAATAGTCAGTGGCTGGGTTCACACAACACTTTAAACCAGTGTTCTCCAACCTTGGGTCCCCAGATGTTTTTGGCCTACAACTCCCAGCATGCCCCAGCCAGCGTAGCTGGACCCGTAGCTGGCTGGGGCATGCTGGGAGTTGTAGGCCAAAAACATCCGGGGACCCAAGGTTGGATAACACTGCTTTAAACCCACAGAGGTTCTGAAACCTCTGTGGGTTTAAAGTTGCCTGGGCCCCCGAGTAATGAATCGGGCACAGCAGGGTTCCCAGGCCATCTCCCCTGCCCTCTTCCTTCATTGGTCCTCCTGCAGGTATCCCAGGGTACACTGTAGGAGCACCGAGTTCCCCCACCCCCCAAAGCTGTCATTTGCACTAATCCCCCCCTCATTGGGTATTCCCTCTGGTTTGCCACTTCCCAAGGTTCTATCGATTTGCAATAAATGGCAAAAGCAAGGGGACAGTTGGGGCTTCCCAACACCCACCAAAAAACCCCGGGACCCTGTGTAGAAGGGGGGAATTGAGGGGGTGTCCCCAAAACACCCTTTTTTGCAGGATCTTGGGTTTTTTTTTTAGGGGGGCCTTGTGCCTTTGGGTTATCCACAGTTGGAAAGGTGAGGGCAGCCCAGGGGAACATGAAAAAAACCCCAAAGATTCTGCTGCAAAGGGTGCTTTCCACTCCCCCCACCTTTTTTTTTTATGTAAAAGAAATAGATAGCAATGGGCTACAAAGATCCGATTTGGTCCATACCGACAAGTGTCCATGCCAAATTGGAACGTTGTAGCCCATTGCTATCTATTTCTTTTACATTAAAAAAAAAAAAGTTGGGGGGAGTGGAAAGCACCCATTGCTAGCCCCTTCGCAAGAGCAGCAGCCCTTTTTTGCCGCTCTTGCCGAGGGACTCTGCCTTTTTGGCTTCTCGGTGGATTAGTCTGTTTATTTTATTTATTTATTTATTAGATTTATACCCCGCCTTTTTTCCTGCAAGGAACCCAAGGCAGCTTACATAATACGCCTCCTCTCCACTTTATCCTCACAACAACCCTGTGAGGTAGGTTAGGCTGAGAGTCAGTGACTGGCCCAAAGTCACCCAGTGAGTTTCATGGCCGAGTGGGGACTAGAACCCGGATCTCCCGAGTCCCAGTCCAACACTCTCACCACTACAGACAACACGTTAAACCTAATAGGGTTTTCTTGTCCCAATTGCAGTTTAGCAGAGTGGTTTATAAGCCATACCAAGTTTGCTTGTAAACCCCGACGCAGTGTTCAGACAACACACTAAGCCATTCTGCCTCTTAACCTACTGAGGCTTAGCGTGTGGTGTGAACCCAGTCAGTGGGTCTTTGGAGGGGACAAAATTTACATATTATGAACTTCTCCATTCGTATTAGAAATTTAGTTGAAGATTATATTTTTTAATGAAATGTTTAGTAATAGTGGAACCAACCAAGCAATTATCGGTCCTCTAGGTTTAAACTGCCTCCCAACCCTGTTCTTTTCTGTGTACCCTGATTTAGAAGCAAAGTGATAAAATGCACCCTATTTTTCTAATGTTAGCCTTTATTATATTTATTACATTTTTATCCCACCCTTCTCTAAGGAGCACAGGATGACATATATGGCTTCTCCCCCACTGTCTTACCCTTACAACAGCCCTGTATGAGACTGAAAGAGAGTGAGTGGCCCATAGAACTTGAATCTGTGTCTCTCCAGTCAAAGTCCACTAATTCCACTGGGTTTATTTATACTGGGTCTTGATAGATTGCCGGTCTCAAGGAATTAATAATGTGGAGCAAGGAAAATTGTTCAAGAATAGCAAGGTGCATTTTTTACTCTTCCATCAACATTTCAGACAAGACTGAGATGCTGTTAGTGGGTGGTTCCTTTGACCGGATGGAGGGTGTTCAACATGTTCTGGATGGGGTTGCACTCCCCTTGAAGGAGAAGGTTCGTAGCTTGGGGGTGCTCCTGGAGCCATCTTTGTCACTTGAGGCTCAAGTGGCCTCAGTGGCAAGGAGTGCCTTCTACCAGCTTCGACTGGTGGCCCAGCTACGCCCCTATCTGGACAGGGATAGCCTGGTCTCAGTAATCTATGCTCTGGTGATCTCTAAACTAGACTACTGTAGTGGACTCTACGTGGGGCTGCCTTTGAAGACTGTTCAGAAGCTGCAGCTTGTGCAAAATGCGGCAACCAGGCTTATTGCGGGGACCGGAAGGTCCGAGCATATTACACCGGTTCTGGCCCATTTGCACTGGCTGCCAATATGCTTCCGAGCCGAATTCAAGGTGCTGGTTTTAACCTATAAAGCCCTACATGGCTTAGGACCACAATACCTGATGGAACGTCTCTCCCTACCGCAATCTACCCGGACACTACGCTCAACATCTGGGGCCCTCCTCCGACTGCCACCTCCAAGAGAGGCTCGGTTGGTGGCAACGAGGAGGAGGGCCTTCTCGGTGGTAGCCCCCCAATTATGGAACAAGCTCCCCACTGAGACCCGCCTGGCGCCAACCTTACTATCTTTTCGGCGCCAGGTTAAGACTTCCCTCTATGCCAAGGCATTTAATAGTTAGGAGCTCGGAATAGCACGGGGGGGGGGGGATTGTCACCTGTAGGCTCAGTTTTATTAGTTTTTTTAATTGTTATTTTAAACTGTGTTGTTTTTTTTTAAAAAAAATGGTTTTTAATCTTTTAAACTATTTTGTATGTTATTGTTGTTTTTATGTATAATCTATTGTGAACCGCCCAGAGAGCTTCGGCTATGGGGCGGTATATAAATGAAATAAATGAAATGAAATGAAATTTTCTGGCATAATTGAGGTTCCTGCCCGGCATATACCTTGGTTCCAAGAAGCCTGTGGAAGTCAGGAAGAAGGTGTTTGGTATATGTAATTAGCCTTCTATCAGTTCCTGTTCCTTAGGCCTGCTGATGCAAATGTTTGAAGCAGACAACAAAGGAGCAAGACTCTTAATGATAGAGTTCATAAGCGTGGCTGCTGTGTTAGTCTGCAGACAGACATTTCCAAGAGAGATTTAATACATATTATAAAGTGAGCTGTAAAAAGGAACACAGAGAAAAAATAGAAGTCCCTGGACAGCAGGGAAGCTTCCAAGGAAAGTTTACCCGGTCTGAACTGTGGGCATTATTTATAAATTGCAGTGAATAATAATATGCTACATACAGCTCATCCCAGAGGAATTGTGGGTTTTTAAATGCTATTTGTGGAAGTACTCTTCTCCTAGAACATAATTTTTCAGCATCACAAATAGAAATATAGAATTTGGCCATTCCCTGGTTGCATGTTGGGTGGTTAGTACCAGGATCACTATGTGTGTAATTTTTCTCTTTCCTTTTCTAGCCTAGATTCTTAGGGCTTATGATGTGTTATAGCTGAGAATTAACTCTCACATGCAGATCCTTATGTTCTAGTGCAGACATGCTGTAACATTGGCTCCCTTGCAAACCATGAGCTGTAAATCAGGAGCCAGCTGTGGGAGAGCACATTCTTTCCCCTCTCTTGTTGGCTTGTTGTGACGTACATCTCACCAATGCTAACTATGTTCTCATCTTAGCTGGGGTTTGAAAAACCTCTTCAGTCCCTAGTTTCAGATCCTAGTTAATGGGAGAACACTGTTTAGATGGAAGGACCTGTTTTCATCTTCCAGCCAAGGAAACCTCTCTAACCAGATCCCCTTTGCAACCTTGTGCTTTAGAAGAATTGCTTTACAAAGTCAAGGTCTTCTTTCCAGGCTAGCAGTTTCTGCTAGTTTCTAATTTTGGCATTGATTCTTCTAATTATAATGGCGTATGTGAGCTTTTTTTTTTTTTTTTAAGGAAATAAAAGCTCTGATTCTTTCTCAGCTGAGTTTGCCAGGAAATCAGTGCCTGTTCTGACCTTACCCTGATTCTTTCTCAGCTGAATTTGCCAGGAAATCAGTGCCTGTTCTGACCTTGCTCAAGCCAGGGCTGAAGGGACCATTGCTCATAGTCTTTGCATGGGGAAGATCCCATGTTCAGTCCCTGGAATCTCTAGGTAGGACTGGGAAAGACTTCTGTCTGAAACTCTGAAACCTATGAGTACAAAAAAGAAAAAAATAACTAAGTGAGAGAGGCCTGTGGCTCACGTTGGCTCAGCTTGTCTGAGCATGGAAAGCTAAGCAGGGTCAGGCCTGGTTATTACTTGGATGGGAGACCCCTCCTCTCGTTTCCTGCATGGAGCAGGGGGTTAGACTCGATGCTCAAACCGTTTAAACTAGGAACATGAAATTTTGAAGGAATATTGTTTTTATGACGTAGACACCCACTAAGGAAGGATTTGTGGAAATTCCGTCCCTAAGGGGGGAGGATTGCCCCACTCTCATATCTCCTATGGGCAAAACAACAGGGGAGCAGTTATGCAAATCAGCCTCACCTCATAATTGCTGCAGGAGCCAATAGGAGCAGTTATGCAAATAGCCCATACGACACTTAGAATGTTTGTATGCATTCCTGCAGGGGCCAATAGGGGTGGATATGCAAATCTCCCCTAGGCCATTTAGAATGTTTTCTAAGGGGGTGAAAAGGGAGGGAAACTTTTTAAATGACTGACTGTTGTGTGTGTGTGGGGGGTGCGTCGCATAGGCACGGTTGGACGGATCCGCCCCAAACTTGGCACACATACTCTCCATCACCCAAGGACAAAGACTGGCGGGTTCAAATCTCCAAAAAACCCTCGCTGCGCCTATATGGCCCAAAATATATGAAAGCCAATGGCGTCACTTGGAATGTTCGCAGGGGCCATTCAGGAGTGGTTATGCAAATCACTCCACCGACATATAGAATGTTGGTATGAACTGCCGCCACAGGGACCCAATCAAGCGGATATGCAAATTCATACATGTGGAGAAACAAGCCTTTGGGGGTACACACACACACCTCAGGTGTGAACCGGCTGGGATGGGGTGTGCATACTTAGCGTGTGGAAAGAGGGGCCCTTGGGGGTTCCTGCATGCATGCACACACACACACACACACACACACACACCTCCTCATGTGTAAAACATAAGATGGGGCCTGGCGTCTGGAGGTCTGGAGGAGTCAGGCTGAAAGCGTTCATATGTAAATGTAGTTCAAGTCATGAGTTCCCTTCCCCCTGCCTGGCCAGGTGAGGTGCATGGTGATTGGCTAAGAGGCAGCAGAGGAGGGGGGGAGGTATATTTCCCAAGGCGTGGTTTTTGGTCTTTGTCTTTGTTCTACCCAGCTGTGGTAATGGCGGAAAGCCAAGGACCCCAGGCAGCTCCTGGTAAAATTAGCTGGATTGAGGGCTCTAGTAAAGGCAAGCCTTGTGGGAGTTTCACCCATCTCAGACCTGCGGGTAGATGGAGTAGTTCTCCTCGGGCAACAAGGCTGTGCTGGATTTAATCCTTGAAGAGAACACCCTCAGGTAACTGGTGTGTGCCTGAGAGTTATTAAGGAATCGGGTTTTATTGTGTTTTAGCTCTATTTCTGTGTACTAAAGTGTCTCTCTCTTTATTTTGTGTGCTTCTCTCATTTCCCCAATCTTGTTGTAAAATGCTACCAGAATAAACCTTGTCCTGGTTTTACCCCACATGGGTTTTGTAGTACTCTGTGAGTTCAGTATCTAAATCCAGGTTACAGAAATTGAAGGCGAGTCCCTGAACAGAGATCCAAGTAGGGTTGCAGACAGCTGAGGCTGGCAATCATGGTACCTTGAGATCTCAGGGGGTCTTGGTTCCTTTGGGGTAGGTAAGGGTGGGTTGGTGGCGGGCCAGCTAGCCCCCCCTTCCTCCACAATACACAACAATAAAATCCCTGCTCCCCCCCCCCCCGGGATCAAACAACATTGAATTCCCTCCCCCGGAACCACACAGTGAAATCCCTGCTCTCCCCCCCCCCGGTACTACGCAATGAAATCCCTGCTTCCTCCCCCCCCCCTTCTTGGGACTGCACAACAATGAAATTCCAGCTTGCCACCCCGCCAGGACTACCCAACAATGAAATTCCAGCTCCCCTCCCCACCCACCTCTGTAGGCCCCAGCTGCAGTTCATATGTACATTCTGTTTGGATCTAGGAGAGATTTGCATATCCGCTCCTGATTGGGCCCTTGTCGCAGCAGTTCATACCAACATTCTATATGTCGGTGGAGTGATTTGCATAACCGCTTCTGAATGGCCCCTGCGAACATTCCAAGTGACGCCATTGGCTCTCATCTATTTTGGGCGGTACAGGCGCAGTGAGGGCCTTTTCAGAGATTTGAGCCCACCAGTCTTTATCCTTGGGTGATGTTGAGTATGCGTGCCAAGTTCGGTGTGGATCCGTCCAACCATGTAGGAGCTTATGCGACGCACGCAAACGCCCGTGTGGACATACGGACGGATGGACAGACAAACTTTCACATTTATATAGTAGATAACTAGCACTTTGAATTGTGACTAGAAATGGATTGGCAGCCGGTGAAGCTGTTGTAACATGGTGGTTCTTCTTCGTGGTCTCTGTGCATCACACACATATGGGTTCTCTGCGCCTGCGCTGAGATCGTTCGGGAAATTTCTATAGCTGAGGTGAATTGGGCGGGAGCCCCTCCCCCCGCGCGTGTCCCTTAGCGCGGCTCCCGCCCATCTCCCCAGTTCCTCTTCGACCGCCATTGCGTCTAGTCGTCGGGTTCTTCTCTCTCTCTCCGGAGTCGCTTTTTCAGCTGAGTTTCTACTTTTTCCTACAAACTTTTCTTCAAAATATCCTCTATCCTCTTTCCTCTCTCGATATCTAATCTTCTTTTCAAAAAAAAAAAAAAAAACTCTACAAAAAAATCCTTTACTATACCCATATCTCTCCCCCGTTCTTATCCACCTATCATCTAATCTACTTACTCTATTCTAACTATGCCTCTGAAGGCAGCCTTTAGAAAATGCCAGCGGTGTGGGACGAAAATCCCTCCCGCTGACAAGCACCTGCTGTGCTTGCTTTGCCTGGGGCAAGGCCATAAAATGGAGACCTGCCAGGATTGCCAGGCCTTTACAAAACAGGCCCGAAAACACCGCCAGACTAAGCTGCGAGCTCTCCTGTGGGAGCAGTCTCTGTCAGCTAAAGGGCCTGATCCAGAAGAAAAACCTGGGGGATCCCAGTCAGCTAAAAAGCCGGCGAAAGATACTTCTGCGGCTAAAAAGTTGGCGAAAAAGGCCCATAAAGATAAGGCGGAGCGCCTGAAAAAGAAAATGGCGGAAAACCCCGGCAAAGACGCTGAGCCCTCAACTTCAGCCATTATGAAGGTCTCAGAGCGTACTGCTCTACTAATGTCGGCTATGACTGGGGCTCAAGATCGAGCTACGGGACCGATTGCCCCCCAGTCTCCTCCGGTCTCGACGACGTCTCCTCGAGACCGAGAATCGGGTTCGAAAACCCCACTGAAGCAGCCGCCGACTATAACCACCTCCCTGTCGGAGGGAGAAATCGTGGCCTCACCACCGATGGAGCGACCCCGGTCGGGCTCGAGGGGTCCTCCACCGCGGCTCTCGTCTCCTGCAGCATATGCTAGAGAGGAGCGAAGAGCACACCGACCATCACGATCTCCTCGATACCGGAGCCGTGATTCAGCATCGAGGGAATCCACCTCTCGATCTGTCTACTCTCGCCGCCACGACGACAGATCATGGTCGGGCTCCTACTATTCGGATTCGAGATCAAGGAGCTACAGATCCCGATCCCGAGACTCTCCTGACCGGAGAAGGCGCGATTACTACTATCGACACCGACACTCGCCCCCTCGAGAGCCAACTCACAGGCGCAGGTCCAGGACGCCTACACCAAGACAGGGTACAGCTGTACCCCGGGCACCCGTCGAGGCCGTAGTACAACCGACCGCCTCAACCTCGACTGCCCAGACAGTTCTCGCCCCTGTTGTCGTAGCCCGCTCGTCGTCAGGATCAGCGTACGTATCGGACTCGGACTCAGTGGCCTCCTCCTCCCATTCCACCTCACCAGATGCGCGAGTGGAGTCTAAAGAAGCGATCTCCCCATCGGAAGATATGGGCAGTTTCGCTGAGCATGTCAACCGGATGGTGACAGCTCTGGGAGTTGAGGCGAAAACTGCAAAAGGGAAAGCAAAAGATGACATCTATGCGATCCTAAAGACCACTCAGTCCAACCATTTGCTCCTTCCCTTCTTGCCGACACTGCTGGAGACGGTGCAAGAAACCTGGAAGGCCCCGACCTCTACGAAACCAACAGCTAAGAGGCTGGAGTCAATGTACAGGATCCAGGAGGAAGGAGCAAAATTCCTGTTTTCCCATCCGACCCCGAACTCGCTCATAGTAAAATCGGCGCAGTCTCGTGGGGGAAAGCAGCATACCACGCCGGCAGACAAGGAGGGTAAGATGCTAGACTCTTACGGCCGTAGGATCTACTCCTCGTCTTCCCTCGGACTGAAGGTATCTAACTATGAGGCGTTGCTAGCTAGATACCAGATGTTCATCACAGAGAAGCTGGGAGACCTCTGTGATTATCTGCCGGACGAAAAAAGAGACCTAGCGGCACAATACATCAAGGAAGCAACCAGTATCGGTGCTTTACAGATGAACACTGCCCCGCCACCTGGTCGATAGCCACGCTAGGTCGATGATCGGATCCGTGGCCCTGAGGAGACACGCTTGGCTTCACTCTACCAATCTGACTCCCGATGATAGAGCGAAGATACAGGACCTCCCATTTGACGGACAGGGGTTGTTCAACGCCACTACAGACGACTCCCTCGACTCCGCGCAAAAGGTCCTGACGATGGCCAAGAAGATGGGGCTCGTCCGCCCACCCCCATCTCAACAATTTAGACAGAGGCGATGGTCTCGATTCCCATACCCTTCCTCACAATACCAGCCATCTGGACAATATCGGGGGGGAAACCGTCGACCTCAAGCCCCACAGCCTCAAGCACCACAGCGCTCATACCCTCAACAACGCTCGAGGGGCTCGAGGAGGGGGGGCGACTTCACTCGACGGCGCCTTTGACTCGGTCGCCAGCCCGACCGACATATCTCCTCCAACCCGACCGGCTCTCGACACCAACATTCCAATCGCCTTGTCTCCACCACCTCAGGCACCTCTCTTCGGCTCCCGACTTCACCAGCACCTTCGGTCCTGGAGGACCATCACGACGGATCGATGGGTGTTGAGTATAATAGAACACGGCTACAGGATCGAGTTCAGAATCCTCCCTCTTTTTCTCGGGATCAAGGCCACCCGTCCAACTCGAGTGCTCATAGAAGAGGTGTCAAACCTCCTGCAAAAAGGAGCAATACGACCGGTTCCCGCAGAGAGCTTGGAGGACGGCCTGTACTCCAGGTACTTCATCGTAAAGAAAAAAGGAGGAGGACTCAGACCGATCCTGGACCTTCGAACGGTGAATCTCTTTATCCCACCGAAGAGATTTCAGTATGGTCACACTCCAATCGATCCTCCCACTACTTCGAAGGAACGATTGGTTTGCATCCATCGACCTCAAGGATGCGTACTTCCACATCGCTATCCACGAGGACACCCAAAAATACCTTCGGTTCCGAGTGGGAGACGACACCTTCCAGTTCGTAGTTCTTCCATTCGGACTTTCCACCGCGCTGAGGGTATTCACGAAGTGTATGGCTGTGGTTTGTGCGAGTCTTCGGGCAAGAGGCATCACCGTCTTCCCGTACCTGGACAATTGGTTACTAGTGGCTCCATCAAAATGGGAGGCTCCAACACGCACTAGGAGAGACCCTGCACCTCCTGGAGGACTTGGGACTGCCTAAACGTAGAGAAATCGGTCCTCCAACCAGTGAAGGAGATACAGTACATCGGCGCAAAACTAAGCGCCTTCGAAGGTCGGCCCTACCTACCAAGTGACAGTACGACAAGTACGCACCCTCGCACAAAAAATTTCGAAACGGCCAATATGCTCCGCCCACACGATTCAACGACTACTGGGACATATGACCTCAACGATTGCGGTCGTACGATATGCGAGACTTCGCATGCGGCCCCTTCAAACCTGGTTCATCAAAGAATTCAAACCAGAGAAAGACAAACCATCCGTCCGACTATATCTACCTCGAGCCGTAAGAGAGTCCTTGAGGTGGTGGCAACAGGAGTCGAATTTGAACGCGGGCATACCGTTCCAGTCTCCGACACCGAACCGCATACTGACAACAGATGCATCGTTGCTGGGATGGGGGGCCCACTCAGGCGATCACGTCGTGCAAGGCACATGGACGTCGACACAATCCACCAAACACATCAACTGGCTAGAACTGATGGCCGTTTGGAAGGCATTACAAGCCCTAGAACAATACCTCTCGGACTGCCACATCCAAGTCGTGACCGACAATACTACAGTGGTCGCGTACATAAACAAACAAGGCGGCACGAGATCGACGCGCCTCGCAAGACTGACCATGCAACTCTACGAATGGGCTCTACCTCGAGGAATGTCCTTTGTAGCTATTCACATCGCGGGGTCCAATGTACTGGCAGACACCTTGAGCCGTGTGTCGATGCAATCACACGAATGGACGCTGGACAGGAAGGTGGCCAACTCACTGTTCCAACGCTGGGGTCATCCGAGAATAGACCTGTTCGCTACCAGCGAAAACACTATGTGCCCTATGTTCTGCAGCAGGGCGGCCTCGGACCCGAATTCGATCACCGATGCCTTCCTGATGACTTGGAGCGACGACTTCTATTACCTATTCCCCCCAATCCCACTGCTTACACGTGTGATCGCCAAGATATCTCGAGACAGAACCAATTGCATTCTAGTATGCCCACGGTGGCCGCGTCAACCTTGGTTCGCACACCTGCTCAGCCTTTCACAGGGAGATTATCTCCCATTACCATTACAAGACAACCTATTAACACAACACAAAGGCGAAGTGTTTCACCCCAACCTACATTCTCTAAACCTAATGGCCTGGAGAATCAGATAGCGGCAGATACAGACCTCTCCGACGCGGTGAAAGAGGTTCTATCCGCAGCACGGAAGCCTTCCACAAGACTATCCTATGCCAGGAAATGGGCAGCTTTCCTTGCTTTCGTTTCTCCCTTGGGCAAAGACCCAGTTACTTGCTCGATCTCGACCGTTCTTGATTTCCTCTACTCACTAATGATCCGGGGCCTTAAATTTTCGTCAATCAAAGTCTATCTGGCAGCCTTAACAGCAGTACAGAACTGCCCCGACGGGGACGTCTTTATTTATACATCCGTTAATTAAACAATTTTTGAAGGGGCTTAAAAATCTTCGACCTCCAGTCCGCAACATAGTCCCAGGTTGGGATCTACCCTTGGTCCTAAAAGCTCTAACAAAACCGCCATTCGAACCCATGGCTAAAGCAGACCTACGACTGGTATCGTTCAAAACATTATTCTTAATAGCAATTACTTCGGCAAGAAGGGTGAGTGAGCTGCATGCTCTTCGAGTGGATCCACCTTATACAATCTTCCATAAAGACAAAGTCGTCCTGAGACCTGATATAGTTTTCTTGCCGAAGATGGTGTCAGAATTTCATCTAGGACAGGACATTATTCTCCCAACTTTCTTTCCGTCCCCCTCGTCACTGATCGAGAGATCGATGCACAGCCTCGACGTCCGCCGGGCTCTACTGTTTTACAAAGCCCGTACGGAATCGGTGAGGAAGACCAATCAACTTTTTGTGTGCTACGGCCCCCCGAAATCGGGCCATCCTGTATCCAAGCAAAGACTATCCTCTTGGATAGTGGACACTATTGAACTTGTCTACCAATTAGCTGGACGAACTTTGCCAGGGTCTGTGACGGCCCATTCCACCAGGGCTCTATCGACCTCGACAGCTTTCGGGAAAGGCATTCCCTTACTGGACTTATGCAGGGCGGCGACCTGGTCTACCCCCTCCACTTTCATCCAACATTACCGCCTCGACGTTCGAGCCAGGGAGCAGAACGCATTCGGCAGGGCGGTTCTTTCTTCGATCACCACCTGACTACCGACACCGACCCACCTCCGGTAAGTCAGCTTGCTAATCTACCCATATGTGTGTGATGCACAGAGACCACGAAGAAGAATGACAGGTTGCTTACCTGTAACTAGTTCTTCGAGTGGTCATCTGTGCATTCACACAACCCGCCCTCCTTCCCCGCTCGGTGTCTTCATCGAGTTCGATGGATACCAAAAAGGAAGTTGGTTGGGAAGCCGTTTTTAGCTATTTCGCTCGATATCGAAGTATATGCCGAGTTCGTATCTCTTTTTATGGTATCAAAACGTTTGCAATGTCATCCTCGGTCCCGACGGTCGCAATAGGCGGTCTCAGGGAACTGAGGAGATGGGCGGGAGCCGCGCTAAGGGACACGCGCAGGGGGAGGGGCTCCCGCCCAATTCACCTCAGCTATAGAAATTTCCCGAACGATCTCAGCGCAGGCGCAGAGAACCCATATGTGTGTGAATGCACAGATGACCACTCGAAGAACTACAGTTACAGGTAAGCAACCTGTCCTTGCATATTCCCTATAGCCAGCCCTGGTCTGTAGTCTGGCTGCAGCATTCTGGGCTAGCTGAAGTGTCTGAACACTACAAAGGCAGCCTCATAACAGTAGTGAGAATAAATGATAACAGTGATGACTATAGAGAGTACTAGGCTGCTTCAATGCAATATGTTTTTATTATTAATCATTCATAAATCACCTCACATTTTCTAGGCACTGTACAAATATTAAAAAGGAGATGGTCCCTACCTGCAGGTTTACAGTGCAATAAACATGACACAAAACAAAAAAGGGATGGAGAGAAAAACAAGCAAACCCAGGCATCAATTTGTGCAGTATGCAATCCTATGTGTATCTACTCAGAATTGATTTCTGTTACGTTCAGTAGAACTTACTTCCATGTAACTGTATAGGGGGGAGTAAACCTGTGTCTGGGCTGTATTCTTCAGACTGCAGGGGTGCTTACATTAAAAAAAGGGAGAAATATTCTAGCCTAGCCTTCTCTTTGATATGCTAGTTTTCTGTGTACAGGTAAATGAGGAGGAGGAGGAGGAGGAGGAGGAGGATAGATTATTATGGTCAATTGACCCGCACATAGTAAATACTGTTTAAAAACAATTTAAAAGCAATTTAAGAACAGTTGTGGCACAATAAAACAGTTATGCAATGTAAACCAATAAAGGACAACAGCTTCCATAATAAGTAAATAACCATTGTTTCAAGTAGAATGACCACTAAGATCATGGACTGGGACTCGGGAGATCCGGGTTCTAGTCCCCACTCAGCCATGAAACTCACTGGGTGACTTTGCGCCAGTCACTGACTCTCAGCCTAACCTACCTCACAGGGTTGTTGTGAGGATAAAATGGAGAGGATTATGTAAACCGCCTTGGGTTCCTTGCAGGAAAAAAGGTGGGGTATAAATATAATAATAATAAATAAAGATAACTTTAGCTAGTAGACATGGTGAATTGTTCTCTAAGTCTAATAGCTATTGACAAATATTTTGCCCCTTTCAGAGACACCCTGGGGATTTTTTGTCTTCCAGTTAATATTTAACACAGTGTTCTCCAACCTTGGGTCCCCAGATGTTTTTGGCCTACAACTCCCAGCATGCCCCAGCCAGCTACGCATAGCTGACTGGGGCATGCTGGGAGTTGTAGGCCAAAAACATCTGGGGACCCAAGGTTGAAGAACACTGATTTAACATAAAAACAAGCTGACCTCCCTGGTATATTAGCCAATAATTGTCTGATCATATGTTTTCGAACTTCCATATAAAATTTACAAAATAAAAACATGTTCGACTGATTCAATCTCTTGGCTATTACAGGGGCATAATCTTAAGGAAAAAGGAGTACCAGCAAGGTGTTGTTGTTTTTTGTATGGATATTCAGTCATGTCCCCTGCAGTCTGACATTGCATAGCCCAGCCTTCCCCAACCTGGTCCTCCACAATTCCCATCAGCCTCAGTCAGCATGGCCAGTGATGATAGGAGTTGTAGTCCAAAACATCTGGGGGGGGGGCAATTAAAGGTTTGTCACTCAGTGAGTGCTTTAGCCAAGGTTACATTTTGAAAATGGGGGTGACCGGCCAGATGGGCGATCCAAAAATGTAATAAATAAAATTTAAATGGGGTCTTGTGCTTTTGCCTTACAGAGATATAACACGTTGGCATTGACAGTGTACCGGTATATTACTCTGTGCTTTAAAAAATAATTTAAAAGACCAAATTTTGTGATCAGTATAAATTATATATGAATTTGTTTATTTAGCATAATTTTATTCAGCTTCTGTTATTCTTGGGGATCTAATAGAAAAGAAATGTTACTTGGTCTCAGGTCTGGTCTCCTCAGCCTGTGTCTAATTGTGGCAGATCCATAAGTTCCTACAGAAGAGAGTAAAACCCTTGAGTTCTTTCGGGGGGCATTGTTTTCTGATCCCAGTTCCTGTTACAAAGATCCCAAAATAAACAAATACAAAATTCAGACTAGTTCACTTAGACTTCTGCATGACTCCAAAAGTTCAATGTGGATTGCAATATATTTCAAAATCAGACTTTTAAAATCAGCATGCAAGGCACAATATCTTTTCTAAATGCCACTCATTCAGATAGCCTCACAAATAGCTTTCCCACAGAAAATGCCATACTCACCTATGTTTGTAAGAGATAAAAATCCATAATGAAAATGTAAAAGGCTGAATGTGTGTGTTGTCTTTTTCCCTTGCAGATGTTCTCAAACAATGATGAGGCTGTGATCAACAAAAAGCTTCCCAAAGAGTTGCTGCTTCGGTAAGCTGCCTTTTAGTTGTTCAAGGCTAGAACAGGAGTTTTCGTAATACTTGAGTGAGCAGAGACCTTAGTTAACTGCCAATGTGGTATAGTGGTTAGAATGTTGGACTGGGACTTGGGAGACCCAGGATCTAGTCCCCACTCGGCCATGAATCTCAATGGGCGATATGGGGTCAGTAACTGATGCTCAGCCTAACCTACCTCACAAGATTGTTGTGAGGATAAAATAGAGAGGAGGTGGATTATGTACGCCACCTTGGATTGATTGATTTGGTTCGCATGACGTGACAACCCACTGTGGTTTAATTTATGTGGGGGCTGTCACATTGTGCCAGGCGCTTACGGGCGCCATTTTTGCATGGCGCCCATGGGCACCCACCTTGCCATGTCGTGCAAGCCCAGGTCATGGGAGTTGTTTCAGGGTTAGACAACCCTCAAATAACTCAAGGCATGTTTGAGGGTTGTCTAACCCTCAAACAACCCCCGCCACCTGGGTTCACACAACATGGCAAGCCGGGTACAACATGACAGTCCCTGCAGGTAAATTAAGCCATACTGGGCTGTTGTATCAAGCGAACTGGGCCAAGGGAGGAAAGGCAGGATACAAACGTAACAAGCAAACAAATTTTAAAAAAACAACCAGTCACTGGGACATTATAAAATTGAAAAGTAAAAGTTTAAGGAGAAATTATTCTTACCTTCAGATTAGACATGACTGCCATTTTGAAATGTAAATTTGACGGTGTTCCTGTGCTTCAGGTTTTGGCAGATTTGGGGTATGTTAATCAGCAATCATTTCTGAGTGGAAAGCGCTTTCAAACGCTTCTGTTACAATTTTGCCCATGTCAAACTGGATATTTCCTAGACTATTAGCAAAATATTATTTTTATGTGCCTCAACACCACTATCATAAGCAGTGACAAGTTCAAGGACAGCACTATGTGGTTTGGTTTCCTTTGGATGAAAGAGCACTGGAAATCTATGGTGTCTTTGTAATCTGTTTATAAATATAGAAGGAGAGTTAATTGGAAACAAGTAGACTCCTACAAACAACGCAGCCCACAGTTAGTCCTGATCCAGATTCCAAAACAGAACAACTGTAACCAATGTTACAGTTAACCTTCAGCTAACTCACAGCTCAACATTCTCATCACTTTGTGTGACCAAATTCAAATTACCCCAAATAGTTTTATGCCCTTCTCCCTAGCTTCCAAAGGTAGAGGGAGATAGATTTCCAGCCACATTAACATTACAGTAATACCTTGGATTGCAAGCATATTTTGTTCCGGAACCGTGCTTGTAATCCAAAACACTCTTATATCAAAGCGAGTCTCTGGCGGGTGTGAGCGGGGCCGATTTCGGCTCTGCTCGAGGCGAGCGGTTATAGTTTTGTAAAGTCCCTGGCCATCCAATTGTGGTCCAGTGATAGGCTCATTCGCAGTGACCTGGTTCACCCAACTTGGTAGCCCACCATGGCTTAATTTATCCATGGGTGCTGTTGTGTTGTGCGTGCTCGGTGCCCGACGTCTTTGCATAGCACCCATGGGTGCCTGGCTTGCCGTGGCCTGTCATGACATGTGAACCTAGGTGGCAGGAGTTGTTTGAGGGTTAGACAACCCTCAAAATAATCCTAAAACAAGCCATGGTTTCACACAACATGACAAACCGTGGCAAGCTGGGCACCCGCAGGCACCATGCAAAAATGGTGGGCACCCGGCATGACCCAACAGCCCCCCAGGTAAATGAAGCCACAGTGGGCTGTCATGTCATGCCAACTAAGTCAGTACCTACAGGCAAACTCATTACTATATATAGCAGAGGAAGCAAGTTATTCTTATGTTAAAGGCAAAGGAATTGAGACTGGGATTCCTGCCACCACCAGTAGTCATCCCAAATCACCCCCTATTTAACAACCATCAGCAGGTATTTCTTTGATCGTTTAAAAATAATATTTATATCTGCATAAGGATTGAAAATGACATGCCTTTTGAAAGGAAAAGGAAAACAAAACAAGAGGTTTTGAGGAATCTGGTGGGTTTTCTAGAAACCAAACTTGGTGATTACATTACAGAAATGCAGTAAATTATCATCCCCCAGTAAGACATACTGCCTGAGAACTAGGGAGTTAGTTTTATACAGTCAGAATTAGAGGCTAAGACTGCATTCCTATGCACAGTTTCCTCAGAGTAAGCCCCACAAAACCCCTTGATTTTTTTCTTTTCAAAAGATAGGACATTTCCTATCATTATGAGCACAGTGGGGCTTACTTCTGAGTAAACACAGGGTATTTACTGAGTATCCTCACAGGGTTGTTGTGAGAATAACATGGAGAGGAGGAGGAGGATTATGTAAGCCACCTTGGGTTCCTTTCAGGAAAAAAGGCGGGATATAAATATAATAAATAAATAAGCTTAGGATTGCACTGTGTGGTTTGTAGCTGGTACTGGGCAAGTTCGCACAACATGGCAATCCTGCAAATAAGATATGTAGCGTGGCTTATTCACAGAACAACCCGCGGTACCAAATAGACGATCGGGCGTACCATGGGTTGTTCTCCCACTTCTTCCACCCAGGACCTCCAGCTGGTATCGCAGGGTCCTGCGCAGGAGAACCCATCTTATCTCCCCTTCCCTGCTCCAATCATGAACCTGGCTTTTGTTCACTGTTGCTGTTCTTGTTGTTTTCAGAGCCCCATGCCACCACCAGTGACAACCAGTCCACTGATGCCCAGGCATCATTCAGGAGTGACTGTCACTGGCTCGTTACACTTTTTAAAGAAAAAAATTGAACGGCACAGATATGCACAATTTCGATTGTTCCTTCACAGATATGCACATATGGCTGCCTGGTCAGTGTCCTGGTAAGTGTCTGCTGTCAAAGTGCAGTAGGAAACATCCATGGATATTCACCGAGCAAAGCTGCATATAGGTTGCATTGTGCACACCTGATGGGGTTGCCAGTTGGCAGGCTGTCAATTTAAAAGCAAAGGAGGGGTTGCCCCCAAAGGGGGTGGCGAGTATCTCTCCCACTTTTGGGTGCGAACCTCTCATTTTTTAAGTATTGCTCTGACAGTTCTCAATGCCCTCCACCTTTTCCACATTTCCCCGAGCCTCTAGGTACTCAGAAAAGGGGAGATCTACATCCCCACCCCTTTTCACAAGCGCTTACTTTTGACAGCTGTCAAAAGAAAGTGTTCTTTTCTTTAAACCTATCTAGCCAATTTGATTTTTTCTTTAAATGGGACAGAGAAATATACAGCCATGAAATCTGTATATGTCCTGTCAAAACTGACATCAGCAGCCCTGTGGGAAAGAAGAAGGAGCAAAGGAGGCAGAAGCAGACAAAGGGAACATCAGGGCCTGCTCCAGTTGGACTGCCCCACCACCACCACACTGGGAGATGAGAGGGGAAGCAGGGCCACAGGGAAGCCAGTGTTTTTGTGAATTGTTGTAAACCACCCAGAGAGCATTGGCTATTGGGTGCTATATAAATTAAATACATACATACATGCATACATACATACCTGTTTAGCCCTGTCAAAAACCCTGTTTTAAAAGAAACCCTTACTTTTGACAGCTGTAAATGGGGTGGGCGGCACTTTTCCATTTTCCCGAGCAAATAGAGATGCAGGAAAAGTGGAGGACTCTGAGAATTGTCAGGTCCAAACTAAAAACCTAGAGGATCTCGCTGTGAAGTGGTGATGTAGTCACCACCCCCTTTCACAAGCAAAGATCTGCTCACGGCTTGGCTTTGCGCTTAACAGCTCGCCGTTTGACAGCTGTCAAGTGAAAGTAAAAAAATTATTTGAAGCCTTGCTTTGTCAATGTCCTAGGATGATGCCTGCTTCAAGAACTTACCAGTACATTGACCAGGTAAGGCTTCAAATTTCAGGTAAGTGCACAACTCCGAACTGCCGACCCAGAAAAAAATAAATATTGAAAATAAAATTACCAAAAAAGTTTGCATACATTTCTGGCACAAAAAAAAGAAGTGGCAAACCAGTGCCAGCTGCTCCAATGTGCCACTTAGGGACTGTCACTTTGGAGATCACAAAAAGCAATCACCCCCCCAAAAAAGAGGGGGGAAAGCTGCGGCGACCACAAAAGGGGTTGCAATCGGAGCGGGGAAGAGCGAGCCAGTGATGGTTGCTCCAAAGTGCCACTTGGGGACTCGGTGGAGTGGCTGTCACTGGCAGTGGCCCGGGCAAACCTGGAAAGAGCAACAAGGGCTTTTGCCGCTCTTGCTGAGCAACCCACGATGGGGTTGGTCGCACAGGTTTGGATGACACGACAACCCATCGTGGGTCAAACAACCCCTAAAACAAGCCATGGGTTGTCAGGGTGGCTCAGGGAAAAACAAGCCACACTGCGGGAAGTG
Source organism: Shinisaurus crocodilurus (assembly GCA_021292165.1). Taxonomy (NCBI): domain Eukaryota; kingdom Metazoa; phylum Chordata; class Lepidosauria; order Squamata; family Shinisauridae; genus Shinisaurus; species Shinisaurus crocodilurus. Next base: position 266,838,086 of record CM037877.1, on the reverse strand, counting down.
GCCCAAGTGCGCACAACATGACAACCCACAATAGCTAGTTACCCATGATGGGTTGTCGTGTCATGCAAACCCAGTCACAGAGTAGAGGAGTGAGAATTTGACTTGCACATGTTTCAGATTTAATCTTGGCCACAGTATCATCGGCTGGCCTTGGGCAAGTTGGTGCTCTCTCTTTCTCAACATCTGTTCCTCACCTGTAAAAATGATGGCTTACTTGGTAGGGTGGAAGTGAGGATGAATGAGAAACAGATGGTAAAATGTTATGTTTTTATTCTGTTTAAATATTTATATCACTTATTTTGGTTCTACAGTCATACTTACTAGTTTGATTGTTAATTTAATAAAGTTGCATTCAAGCTAGAGTTTGATCACTGGGTTTCTGTTGGAAGTAAAGATGGATGAATCATTCTGTTTATTTTCCATGTCACTTTTGTGCATATTCACTCATAAGTCCATTCAGTTTCCACTTTAATCTGCAAATTTCTTTTTTGATCTGCACAAAGATTTGCATAAAATACGCATTTTCCAACACATTTTGATACATTTTTTGAGCTGAGAACATAACTGAAACTTTCAGGAAGTGTGAAAGTCGATGGATAACTAAGTTCTGATCTCTCCATTAGTATGGGAAGTGTGGATCAGGTCAATACCTATTAGAATTCACAAAGATCCAATTCCTCAGGCAAACCTAGTTGGAATCACTATTAAATGTGCCAGTTCTGCAACGTTGTTGCACAAATGAGATCAGGAATTAAGAATAAGAACAAAACAAAATTAGCAGAGATGTATAATGTTTTGTATTAGCTTGTGGTAGTGCGAATAGAGGTGTGATCTGCTACATTTACTTTAAAGTTGACATTGGAAAATGTTGCAAGCTGCAGCATTGTGAATGTACATATTATAGGTCTATTAAATTAACATAAATTCATTTCATTTTCATGGTTCCACTTGGTGAATGTTTTCCTTGATCCTGCAATATTCTTATTCAGAAATTATAAACTAGACATGATGGAAGAAGTCCATCCCAAAATGGGCAGCTCGCCTGGGTAGTGTCCAGGGAGGTACCTGCTACCAAAGTGCAGCAGATGCCAACCCTGGATATTGTCTCAGGGAGGCTCCAAATATCCTCCCCCCCCCCCCCCGTTTGGTTTGGAAGCTGTCAAAAGGAGAGCTGTCAAGCCAAACCAAAGGTGTGAGTGATCTTTGATTGCAAAAAGGCAGTGGTGGGATTTACACCTCCTTCACGGCAAGATCCTCATGTTTTATTTTGGACTACAGTCATGCCTTGGATTGAGAGCATAATTCGTTCCGGAAAAGTGCTTGTAATCCAAAGCACTCTTATATCAAAACAAAATTCCCCCAAAAAAATGTGTACAGAGATTTTTAATTTAAGCCGTACTACAGTACTTGTATTGCAAGACGTTGCTTGTATATCAAGTAAAAAAAAAAATTAATAAATATTTAAAAATTTGCTTGTCTTGCAAAACGCTCTCAAACCAAGTTACTTGCAATCCAAGGTATTACTGTACACTGTCTTAAGGGTGCTCTCACTTTTCCACTTGTTCTCAAGAATCTAGGTGCTTGGGAGCATGGAAAAGTTTGAGCCACCACCTTTTCAGAGGAGAAAGAGTTTTGATAGCTGGTTGTCAAACTCCAGTTCCTTTTAAAGGGTGGGGGTTTTATGTTTTTGTTTGTTGGGGTTTTTTGTGGGGGGGGGGGTTGGGCAGGGCACCGCATGGTTTCTTGGCAGGCATATGTGTTCCGGGGGAAGATCTTTCAGCCCCTCCAAGGTGCCGCTTGGACACTTTGAAGGGACTGTCAATGGCTGCCAAAATGGGGATTGCAAAAGCCAGTTGTCAAGCCACACAATCTCCAGGAAAAAAAGTGCAAAAAAGCTGTAGGGAACTTAAAATGGTTCTCGGTTGCGGCAGGGAGGGGGAAACGACTCGGTCCTGCTGTGGTGTCCCCTGGGATACCACCTGGAGGACCTATGGGGAGGGAGGGCACACCAGTCACCTGTCTGGCTCACTATAGGTTGTTTGCAGAACAACCCACCCACCCTGGCTTATTGCCAGGGTGGGTTGTGACATGTGAACCTGCCCAATTGGTCTCATAGAATCATGCAGCAAGCTACACAGTTAGTGCCATAACAGTGACTTGCTGTAGAAAGGTACCATACCTCTCATGAAGGTAAACTGCAGACTGGCCCAGAGACCTCTTCACACTTGAAGAAGACATCTTAAAGCAGGCACTTGCTTATGAAAGTTCATGCCACAATGAATTAGTTGGTTTGGGAGGTATTGCAGCAGTCTTTTTGTAGCAGTAAATTAAGATAACTACTCTTCTAGGATTCTTCCTGGCAGACTGAATTGTGCATTCAGGGTTCTGGCATACTGTACTTTTGAGAACAAATAAGTAGAACTGAGTTTATAAAAAGTTAACGTTTGTAAGTAATAGTTTTGAGAACTGGAAACTTTCTGTTGTGTGTACTGTGAAAACACATTAATGCAGATTGGCAGGGCAGCCTTTGAAAGAGAGCCTTATCAAGGGGATTCTCTTGTAAATGGGCATCATTTTCTGCAAGACAAAGACTGGTGTGTTTTCATAGAGCACTGATGTGTAAGTTCTTGTTCCCTCATTTCTTCATTCCAAAGAATATCTTGACATCTCGTGTATGGGGGTGTCGAGTGAAAAGCATTATTTTTCTCCCATTCAGTTGCAGTAGCATGTACAACGGGTGGCTTCTAATCATGATGACTTTACATTGGGATTCCTGCATTGTGCCTGACACTAAAGGCTTGTTTGCCCCTCCTGCTGCCACTTCATCATGTGCTAGAAGCCCGAAAAGGGCACACAAGGAAGGAAAATAGGGGATAGGAGTACCATGCCAACACTGTTCTGCATCTTCCCCTCTCTTTCTGTCTCTCACACACTTAATATAGATGGCAGCCACACAATTGTGGAAGGCACTGGCAGGGATCATGAAGTCTGAGTCATAGTGCCAGCAGTGGAACACATCTGGAACCTAGTTGCTTCCCAACACACATTTATTGGATATCTGGGCTGCCAGTCTATTAAAGGTGGGCCAGAACCTGGATCTGGACAGTGGTTCCTGGTACCCATCCCTGCCTAAGAGATCATATTATGCTGGTTCCAGCTCCCTTATTCTGGGCACTGGCTTCAAGCCATACAGAATCCATGAGATGATGATTACGTCTGCTTGACGGCTCAAATAGCTCAATTACCAAGAAAGTAGCAAAATTTTTGAATATTGCTATTGTGACTAAACCTTCCATGTTTGTCTGATTGTTTTTATTTTCTAAGTTTTTATTTGTGCGTATAATTAAAAGCTGGTGTATGTTGTTTGTATTGATTTACGTATTGGTGTGGTCGGTAGACCGTAAATAAAATATTCTATTCTATTCTGATTATGTCAGTGGGCAACCACTCCAGAAACACAGTACTTTTCTTTAATGAGGATTTGCTCTTTGTAACTTGTGAGAAACAATATTTGCATTAGTTTAGCCTTGTGGGCAAGTACAATTTTTCCTCCCAAACCACAAGTAATTTTTCCTTGTCCTCATATAGCTATCAGTAACACAGCGGCTTGGGTGGGTATGGCAAGTTGCTCTTGGAAAAGATTATTACTTTCCCTGGGCAAATCATTAATTAGGCTTTGCTTAATACAGAAAGTTAACCTTACATCAGAGACTCTGACTTACTGATCTAGCGTAGCAGTCTGTGTAGCCGGTCTCCAGGCATTGCGCCCGGGGTTGGAAGTTGCTGGGAGCCAGGGACCTGATCCGTAAAAGCCTGCACCGTGTTCTCAACCAACCCTTTGTTCTCGAGGACTTGTCTTTTCTACCCTCTCTCGCCCCCTCCCCGCCCTCGATGACCAGGTGGACTGGTTCCGCCCTGCGGGGTGGTGGCGCCTCTTGGGTGCTGGCATCTCCTGGATACTTTGGGGTACTTTCATAGAATCATAGATCAAGAAAATAAGTTGGAGGGGCCTACAGCCATCGAGTCCAACCCCCTGCTCAATGCAGGAATCAGGTCAAAGCATCTCTGACAGATGTCGGTTCCAGCTGCACCTTAATGCCTCCAGAGTGGGAAGCCACGACCTCCAGGTAGTTGATTCCTTGTCTTTTGCTCTGACAGTCAGAATTTTTCCTGATGTTTAGGTGGAATCTAGGTTCCCTGTACTGAGCCCATTATTCCGTTTCCTGCAAACTGGGATGACCGAGAAGAATCTTTCCCTCCTCTGTGTGACATCCCTTCAAATACTGGAAGAGTGCGATCATATCTCCCCTCAGTCTCCTCTTCTGAAGGCTAAACATGCCCAGTTCTTTCAGTCTCTCCTCATAGGGCCTTGTTTCCAGTCCCTTTATCATCCTTGTTGCCCTCCTCTGAACCCTCTCCAGTTTGTCTATGTCCTTCTTAAAGTGAGGTGCCCAGAACTGGACGCAGTACTCAAGATGAGGCCTAACCAGTGCCGAGTAAAGGGGAATTATCACTTCCCGCGATTTGGAAGCTATACTTCTATTAATACAGCCCAAAATTGCATTTGCCTTCTTTGCAGCCACATCGCATTGCTGGCTCATATTCAGTTTGTGATCTACCACAATTCCAAGATCCTTCTCACTTGTAGTATTGTTGAGCCAAGTGTCCCCCATTCTGTAACTCTGCATTTGGTTTCCTCTCCCTAGGTGCAGCACTTGGCATTTATCCCTATTAAATTTCATTCTGTTGTTTTCGGCCCAGCGCTCCAGCCTATCGAGGTCACTTTGAATTTTGTTTCTGTCTTCCAGAGTATTAGCTGTTCCACCCAACTTTGTGTCATCTGCAAATTTGATAAGCATTCCCTGTACCTCCTGATCCAAGTCATTAATAAAAATGTTGAAGAGCACCGGGCCCAGGACCGAGCCCTGTGGTACCCCGCTCGTTACCTCTCCCCAGTTTGAGAAAGAACCATTGATAAGCACTCTTTGAGTCCGATTCTTTAGCCAATTGTGGATCCACCTGATAGTTGTTCCATCTAGCCCACTCTTAGCTAGCTTACTAATCAGGATATCATGAGGCACTTTGTCGAAAGCTTTGCTGAAGTCCAGGTATATAATGTCCACAGCATTCCCACAGTCCACAAGCTCTTTGAGACTGCTCCCCACCTTCACCTTTGGAATGTTTATGCCCTTCCTTGAGGGTAGATGTAAATGCGCCCTATTGAGGGTATGCAGATGTAGCTATGCAGATGTGACCATGTACAACTGGTCTGCCCAGAACTGTGTCTCCTGCCCCCTGGGTGGGGATTATGCAAGAAAGATAGGGGAAGAGGGGTGTCAGCGACAGGGGAAAACTATGTCAGGGTTCATTCAACTATGTGTGCTCAGGCTTTCTCCACAGTACTCTTCATCCAAGACATGATGAATCTGAATGAACACAGTCTAGAGCTCACCTAGTTTAGAGTCTACTCAGTGGCAGTGTGTTGGGGACCTGGTCCTGCAATTACACGTTCTAGCACTCTGATGTAGGAAACTCCAAATCAGTAAGACTCTTTTATTACAGCAAATCCCACGGCATAAGCTTAACAGTTACAGTCCTCAGAAATCATATAGCATTTTGCTCTAAGCTCTTGAAGTAGTTCCGCATCAAGGGAAGGGACTCAAATGCTTTCTGGGGAAAGTCTTTCCAAGCATTCACAGACAAGAGTTCAAGGAAGGTTTCTGAGCAACTCTTAGTGGCACATGAGACAAGGGAAGGATCTGAGCAACTCCTAGTTGCTTTTGAGATTCAAGAAGACCTGAACCACTCTGCACACTTCCACAGAGGTCAGTGCCAACTTTGCAAACTGTGTAGGAACCTCTGTGTTATGTGAGTCCAGGACTATTGACTAACGGTTCGAAAACAAGATCAAAGTAAGTCCAAAGGGATTCCCCACACACACAGATTTTGACATCCAAAGCCCCCACCTTTGGACTCTCTACACCACATGGGTCCAGGCATAGGAATGTCCAGAAGTCAGGAATTCGCCCCAAGCCAACTGGGCTCTGGGCTTCTCCACGGTGGACTCATAATCCATAGCCCACAAAAATGCACAGTACAGTAATACCTTGGATTGCAAGCATAATTCGTTCCGGAAATGTGCTTGTAATCCAAAGCACTTGTATATCAAAGCGAAATTCCCCATAAGAAATTTGTACACATATTTTTAATTTAAGCTGCAATAAAGAATGATAGTGTAAAGTCTTCATTTTTCTTGACCATACTACAGTACTTGTATTGCAAGATGTCGCTTGTTTATCAAGTTAAAATTTAATTTAAAAATTTGCTTGTCTTGCAAAACACTTGTAGACCAAGTTATTTGCAATCCAAGGTTTTACTGTATATGAAAAGTACAAAAGTCCTTAACAATAAAAGTCCAAAGAGACAAAAGCCCAAATTAGGTAGAGTTCATGTGCAGAGTGCCCCATTAGCCTCATGCAGTGATAGATCACTGAGTTGCTCAGCAAGGATAAAGAAAGGGAAGACGAGATGCTCCTAGCAATGCCTCATGACTGAGCATCGGCTTTTAAGCTAAGGTGTGGCTACAATAACCTTCCCAATTAACCAACTGACGGGGTTTAGCCCAACCATGAGGCCCCTATTCAACCTGGATGTTTTCCATCTACCTTTCAGGGGTGAGGCTTCAACCAGAGTGATACCTCTGCAGACCCCCACCCCTCTCCTGTTATGTTCCCACAGAAAGAAACTGCTAACTTCTTCCCAAGGCCGAAGCTAGCAGCTGGGCAGGAGTAGATTGACTCCCCCTCTCCCGCTTTCCTGTGAGAACACAGGCACAGATAAACTCGGACATAATCTTGACATTCCACAGGCTGACTAGTCCCCAAACCCTTCCAGCCTTCTTCTGATCAGATCCTAGCTATGAACTAGAAGGCCCACTGTACCACTGACACTGAACCCCAACACAGTGAGGGTAGCAAAGAGCCCATACTTTACCACTGACATTGCATCCGCTCAGTGCAGGCTGCTAGGTCTGTTCCAATTGGGAAAAGGTCTGTTACATCTTGGCCCTCATAAAGTGGGGCGGAATCCTTGGTGGCTCACTGTGGTGATCAATTTGCACATTATGTGAAGAATTTGCAGATAAAATTGCTTGTATCTGCTCCAGCTTTCTGTATCTGTCAATGTGCCTGTAGCATCTGCTTGTCCTATTACGTATGTTGAATACTTTTCAGTTTGTTAGGCCTGAGGATGTGCATCAGAGCTTTGGAATTGAACCCTTCCCATCTTGGCTACCTTAAAATACCTGAAGACCTTAAAAATTGTCCAGGGTAGACTCCTCCACCCTGGACAATTATTGACCAGTTTACAGCCTCCCATTTTTTGCAAGATATTTGAGCATGTTCTCTATGTGAGGCTGCATTTAAAGAGTGTTTAGAAACTGCAACTGGTGCAGGATGCTGCTGCCAGGATGTATTGAGGGTAGTTATTTTGAACGTATTCCTATACTTACACTGGCTCCCAGTCTGTTTCCAAGCCCAATATCTTGGATTGCAAGCATAATTCGTTCCGGAACCATGCTTGTAATCCAAAACACTCTTATCTCTGGCAGGCGTGAGTGGGGCCGATTTCGGCCCGCTCGAGGCGAGAGGTTACATCCCTATTGCAAAACGCTCTCAGACCAAGTTACTTGCAATCCAAGGTATTACTGTACCTTGAAAGCCCTAAATGGCTTGGATCCAGGGTTTCTCAAGGGCCACTTGCTCCCTTATGAGACTGCCTACCCATTAAGGTCTTCAGGGGAGCCTTTGTTCCTTGTCCCACTATTATCTGAGACTTGGCTGGTGTAATGCAGGACAGGACCTTCTCGATGATGGTGTCTAGGCTATGGAAGTTCCTAGGACTGGAAGAGACTGGAATACTATTGGCTGGTTTGCACATTACAACAACCCAGGTTTTTTAAACATTTTTTAAAAATCAATATTATTAATAAATAATATTAATAAATAAAAATAATATTATTTTTAAAAAAACATTTAAAGTCTGGGGTTGTCGAGAACGAGCCACTTTGCTAGTTCATGTTGCTTGATCACTTCCGCTTGGCTCCTTTCAGGGTCTTTAGTGTGTGTGACTCAGTTTATTGGAATATATATGACTGTTTGTTTAAAATAATAACATTAAAAAACACAGCCCCAGTCTCCCACAAAAATTTACAGCTTTATTTTATTATTTATAGTAAGTTCAATGCACCTGGCTTCAAACTTGAGTTCCAAAGTACTATATGAAAAGCTTCTGCGTGTATACTTGTGATTTGGAGGATTCCCTTCCCATTGTTATTCCTGCATGCCCAAGACACCACTTTCAAAACTGTCAAGGACTTTGGGGAGCAGTCTCAGGCACACTGCGAGAAGGTGTAATCAGAACAGGAAGTTGAAAAGGCCGCAGTCTGTGCACAGGTTTCTTTGAATTCCAGCCAAAAAAATAGGTTGGATACAATGGTGCTGTTCCACCAGCATAAGGAAAATAGCTTGTGGAATGGATTTTCTGTCCCTCTGGAGGCCCCCCCATATGCCCACACATCTGTTCCAGAGGGTGGAACAAATCTGGAACACATTGCAGGGACTGTAGGGGAGAGGAGAGGGCAGGGAAATCCTGTTGCACAAGCCAATTTCTGCTTGTGTGATATTGGATCCAGCCCACAGTGTTTTGTCTGTCTTTTTTCCTTTCAAGTAATACATTTGTTCTTCTTCGTGGTCTCCGTGACTCACACATATGGATTATGCACCTGTGCAGAACAGTAATTAAGAACATTCCAGAGCTGAACAGAGTTTAGGCCGGAGCCCCACCCACCCCCTCTGTGCACACTCTGGGCGTGGCTCCCACCTGTCTCGTGAGTCGTGGGTTCCTTTTTGTCCCCCCGCAGCAACTGGCAGCATTTGGAACATTCTCGTGTCTCAAAGCCATTTTCTTTACAAATCAAACAATAATATATTAGTTCTGTCTTCCTTCTTTCTCTCTCTCTCTCCTTTCTTTTTCCTATTTTCCCCAAGTTTTCCCCCTCTTTTGTTACTTGCCCCTCAGGGGCACATGGCCTCCAAGGCCTTCTTCAAAAAGTGCACCCACTGTGGCAGGAAAATACCACTGACCAACAGACACTCCCAATTGTCTCCTGTGCCTTGGAGAGGCGCACAGAGTGGACTCTTGCACCCACTGCCAGGCCTTTACTAAATAGGCCAGGAGAAACAGGACGGCTTGCCTCGATGACCTTTTGTGGGAGCAGGCTCTCATGGTAGCAGTTACAACTGCACTAAACCAGCCTCCACACACCGCTTTGTTCTCCATCTGCAAGAAGCTGGCACCTGCCCTTGCTCAACTACTCACTACAGCGCCCTCATCAGTGAAAGGTGCTGCAGGGTAATCATCTTCAGTGTCAGATGTACCAGCCCTTTCTCTGGCTTCAGCCTTGCCTTCGTACCAACAGTCAGCAGCAACTCGGCTCGGGCCCAAGACTTTGATGCTGACAGTCGAGACTGAGAAGGTCAAACCAACCAAGTCCTATAATAAATGCCCTACCAGTTCCTGGGCACTGGGACCAAAGAACAAAAAGATCACACACAGGATCAAATTCAATGACAAACCAATGGCTACACCCTCACCAAAGCAGTCAACCGTGATACTGAAGGATTCACAACCTCCTCATCTCCAGTCACCAACACCAGTTCTGGAAAAACTGTAGCTCCCACAGGATTACAACTCCTCAGACGATATCCAGTTCATGTGGCCAGTATCGGAAGGCAAATCCATGGAATGATTCTCTCTGGAACCTTGCCAGCCCCCACCCCTCAGGGCTGCTCTCCAATACCATTCCCCGTAAGTCTCATTATGACAGAGACGGATCCCCTAGGTACCGGGAGTCTTCACCAACCTTGTCTGATTCCTCGGGCACCTTCCCCCGACATCACTATGACTATAGGAACAGAAACGCTCAGTGTTGCCATGCCAGCCATCAACAATCTCACTCTCCTTATTATAGCAAGCAATTGGAAGTACTCCTCATGAATGCACCACCAACCTACACTGTATAGAAACCATCCAATACACAATGGTGATCTCAAGAAACTGAGAGAATAGACGGGAACATGCACACTGGGACAGTGCAGGAGGGTTCCCACCCAAAATTCCTCAGCTATAGAAATTTCCAGAATGGGACTCTGTGCAAATGCAGAGCCCATATTTGTGAATGCACAAATGACCACTCGAAGAACTACAGTTACAGGTAAGCAACCTGTTCTTACAGGTAAGCAATCTGTCTTTCCCTAACTCCACAATCGTGGAAGCATCCCAGTCCAAGAAAACCTCAGTCCATTCCTGTCAACTCAGAAAGGAGAAAATTTGACTCGATGGGGTGTAGGATCTACTCTACTGCAGCTCTAGTAATCTGTTTAGCTAATTATAAGGCCTGCATGACAGCCTACCGACAGTTTCTATGGAAAAAGTGGCGACCTTTAGCCACCTCTCAGAAGGTGTGGAAAACCTGGCAATTATATCTCAAGCCAAAGCTCACAGGGTGGCCAGCTAACAAATCAATGTAGCCTGACATTTGGCTGATTGCGACTCCAAGGCTATGGCAGGTGCCATATCACGAAGGCCTGGAACAGCAGGGCTTAACCAAGAGGTGAGATCCTGGGTGGAAGTCTTCCCATTTGATGGAGAAGGACTCTTCAGTGTATCTATGGATGAGACTTTGGACCATGTCCATAAGATGAAAAAATCCACCCTAATCCTCTTCTGCCTCTAGTAACCGTCCATGCCCATATTGGCAATGCCAGGGGTCACTGCAGCACCACCCAATCTAGCCTCCTCCAGACCAGGCTCATATATAACTTTTCAATCAAGATGACCCTTCCATGGCAAACACTGCCAGCCCACACAGGGCAAACACCCCGAGCAGTCCAAATGTCATCCCTGTCTCTTACGGACAGGGCTCAACCATCAACCCAGCTCCTCTCTGACATGTGGGAATCTATCACAACCAATACCTAGGTGCTTTCCATCATTGTTCCCAGTTCTCCATCTAGTTCAAAGAAACCCCTCTCACAGGAGTTTCCACACCACCCCGTCCCACTCAAGTACTCTGAGAAGAAATTGCCGCACTTTTGGACAAAGGGGCTATAGAGAGAATTGTCTCTGCTCAAAAGCTCACCTTTTTTTCTCCAGGTATTTCACTGTCCCTAAAAAGGATGGAGGTCTTTAGCCTGTACTCAATCTTCAAGATGTCAACTGCTACATCTGACCAAGGAAGTTCAGAATGACTAATCTGTCTTCCATCCTTCCCCTTCTCCATCACAGGGACTGGTTCTCTACAATGGATCTCTGCAATGCTTACCGTACTTTCATATTTCCATCCATCCTGCCTCATTCCGTTCCCTCAGGTTTGCCCTGGGAAACACATTTTTCCAGTTTAAGGTTCTCCCATTCAGTCTGACCACAGCACCAAGAGTCTTTACAAAGGGCATGGCATGATGGCAGTAGTAGCAGCACACTTGCGACTGCAAGGAATAGTTGTCTTCCCTTGCATAGACAACTAGCTGTTTGTCACTCCCTTGTTCCACCATCTCAGGACCAACATCACTATAGCATTGGTCCTTCTCAAATCCCTATGGCAACAAGTCAACGAAGAGAATTACTGCCTCATCCCCTCTCAAATACAACAATTCATGGGGGCACTTCTGGACTCCACCCGAGCCTTCACCTACCTACCTATAGAGAGAACGGACACACTGAGACGCCTTGCCCAGTATGTAGGCTCCTGCCCTTGATTCCAAGCAATAGCATCCAACATCTCCTTGGCTTCATGACTACAACCACAGCTGTAACCCCCTTGATGCACCTCTGCATGAGGCCAGTGAGGTCCTGGTTCCTCCAGGCTTTCAACCCAGAGGGGGACCCTGGACCTGTCATCTGGACTTTCCTAGACAGGTACGGCACTGCTTAGTCTGGTGGACTATCCCGACAAATCTCTTAGTGGGACTCAGTTTCCAGCCTTCATTAATCATTACTATGGACGTGTCTCCTTCTGGGTGGGGGGCCCATTGCAGTTTGCCCAGGATCCATGGCTGGTGGTTCCAATGAGAACAATCTCTGCATATCAACCAGCTCGAACTGCTAGTGATTGCAAAAGCCTTCCAGGCACTTGAGCCAACCATCACTGGCCACTTCTTCCAGATCACCACAGACATTTTTTACAGCAAGAAAGGGGGAACAAAGTCTCTAGCCCTCCTACACCCCACCCTAAACTTCTGGGACTGGTGCATATCCTGTCACATTGTTTCTGTCGCCATTCATCTTGCAGGCACATCAAACACACTAGCACATTCACTCTGCAGAGCTGGGGCCTCCCCTCACAAATGGGCACTATCCCCAGCCATCATGTTGAACCTGTTCAAGATGTGGGGCAACCCCGCTAGAGACCTTTTTGCTACAAGCCTAAACTCAAAATACAGTACCTTCTGCAGCAGGGCAGGTCAAGATCCAGATTCTATGGGCAAAGCCTTTCTCCTAGATTGGGGAGGCACTCTGAACTATGCCTTTCCCCCCTTCCCTCTCATCACATGTGTTGTAAACAAGATATAGGAAGACAGCGCCCCCTGTATCCTGATAACCCTGTGATGGCCACAGCAGCTGTGGTTTGCAATGCTGCTCCTATCTGGCTTCACCTTTCTCCATCTTCCTTGAAGGCCAGACCTTCTCACCATTAACAAGGGGAAAATCAGACACCCTGATCTCAAAACCCTTTGCATCACAGCCTAGAGGGCTGGAGACCTCACCAGTTCTCCAATGAGATATTAGAAGTAATGACTGCTTCCCATAAACCCTTCACTCGGGCCTCATACGCTGCCAAATGGAGGACTTTTTCAGCCTTTCTCACATCAACAGGGACAGAGTCCAGAGTCTTGCAGCCTTTCTCAAGTACTTCAGTTCCTCTCTTAAAACTAAAGGTCTAGCACTCTCTTCTCTCACAGTTTGTCTTGCAGCGATTTTGGCTAATCATGACAAGGTCAAGAGCTTCTTCCTCTACTCACACCCAGATGGCGATCATTTCCTTAAGGGATTTTCCTATCTTTACCTGCCAATCACCCCACCTATTCTGGCATGGAGCCTATCAGTGGTCCTGGTGCAACTGACAGTGAAACCCTTCAAACCGATGGCTACGGCTGACTTATAGCTCCTTACTATGAAAGTGGCTTTCCTCGCTGCCATCACTTTGGCATGCAGAACAAGTGAGCTCTGCGTTCGTCACCACAATCAGCCATATTTCCACTGAGATAAGGCTGTTTTGTGCCCAGACTACTACTAAGGTAGTGTCACAGTTTCATTTGGTTCAGGACATTGTATTACCAATGTTCCTTCCACTGACCTACTTCCCCATTGGAGGTCAAACTTCACTCATTAGATGTCAAGAGGTGCTTTCGTTCTATTTGCAACAAATGGCCTCATTTCAAACCTCTGCTCATCTCTTCGTCTGTCATTTGGGCCTGAGGAAAGGGCACCCTGTATCACCACAGCACTTTGCCAGGTAGGTTTGTGTTGACCATACTCCTTGCTTACCAGCTTGTACACCTTCCAGTTCCTCTACAAGTACATAGTCACGGCATCATCTGCTGCTTTTCTCCAGGGCAGCTGTGCAGTGCTACAACGTGGGCTCAACCTTCATTAAGCATTACCACCTGGATATCAAGGCTTGTATGTGTGCAGCCTTCAGCAGGGTGGTCCAATCTACAATCTTGGCATGACATCCTCCTCCTCTGATAAGTTTCTTGCTTTTCAGTCACCCATATGTGTGAGTCACACAGGCCATGAAGGAAAAGGACAGGTTGCTTATTGGTAACTGTGGTTCTTCAGGTGGTCATCTGTGAACTCACACAACCCACCTTCCTCCCCACAATGCCTCACCCTTGATTTATTCCTCTGCTCCAGTGGATCTGGAACTGAGAGGTAGGTGAGAGCCACGCCCATAGGGGGTGGGCAGGGCTTCTGCCTAAACTCTGTTCAGCTCTAGAATGTTCTGAATGAATGTTCTGTGCAGTGTTGGAGACAGGAATTATCCCATTCTCTGACACCAACCTAACAGTACCCATGACTATGTATGCTTACGTATGAGAATATACAGTTTATTACACTTTTAAAGGTTAGTGATTCTGGAGAAGAGATTGGGGGCGGGGGCTGGGAATGAGCAGTGTCTAGTGAAGGCCAATACACCAGAAGGAACTTTTGCAGGATTTCCCTCAGACAGTGGATGGGTTCTCTGTACAGTATCCCATCTTCCCTGCACTTGGAGCTGCATTCCTTGCTTTTATCTACTTCCTACCCTTATGACTAATCCCTATTTTCATGATCCTGAGCAAACCCATTCCAGGACACAAAATATATACAATGCCACTGTAGTAGCTCGCCTTTACTAGAGAACAAGTAAGTTGTTGTGATGGTTAAGTACAACAGAAGAGCCCTTCTAGATTGTTTCAACAATGGCCAGCCAGATACTTCTGGGAAACCTATAAGTAGGTCATGGAGGCAATAGCCTTCTCTGTCTTCTTTGCCTCCCAGTAACTGGAGGTTCCGTTTAGCCTTCATAGATTCATTGATCAGAGAGTTGGAAGGGGCCTACAAGACCATCGAGTCCAACCCCCTGCTCCATGCAGGAAACTAGAGGAGGGGTCTCCCATCCAAGTAATAACCAGGCCTGACCCTGCTTAGCTTTCCACACTCAGACAAGCTGAGCCAGCGTGAGCCACAGGCCTGTATGGCTGATACCTATTGATAGACCTGTCCTCCATAAATTTGGTGAATCCCACTTTAAAGCCATAATCTGGCAGCAAATTCCATGTGAATTAATTCCATGAATTTGAGACAAAGTTAATTGCCAAATTCCTGAGTGAGTGTGTGTTCTTGTTTGTTTGTTTGTTTGTTTTTGTGGAGGAAGGGGGGCTGGCTGACTCCGCCACAACCTACCCTTTCCTACTCAAAAGACCCCCAGAGATCTCAAGGTGCCAGACTGCCAGCCTCAGCTCTGCAATCCTGCCTTGAATCTCTGTTCAGGGACTTGCCCTTGACTATAACCTGGATTTAGCTGCTGAACCAACAGAGCAACCACAAACGCCATGTGGGGTAAAAACCAAGAAGGTTTATTCAGGTAAGCATATTACAACAAAAGGTGGGAAATGAGGTAAGAACACAAAATAGAGAGACACTTTGGTACAAACAATAGAGCTACAAAACAATAAAAGCTGATTACCTTATATCTCCCAGGCACACACTAGTTACCTGGGGGCCGGTTCCCTTCATGGTTGGTTTCAGCACAGCCCTGCCACCGAGGAGACTACCACACCTACCCTAAGGTCCAAGATGGGTAGCCCTCCTCCGGGCTTGCCTTTGCCACAGCCCTCATTCAGCTAATTTCACCAGGAGCTACCTGGGGCCGGATCCTGAGGCCAGCCCGAAGGCTTGGACCTCCGCGCAGCTTGCTGCCATGATCCACAACAACGACAGGACAACGATGACAGACAAAAGCCACACCTTGGCAATATACCTTTCCCCCTCCCCTCCTCCTTTCTGTAGCTCTGCTGCTTCTAGCCAATCAGGATGAACTTCACCTGGCCAGGCAGGGAGGAGGGGTGACTCATGACTAGTGGACTTTTGCATCTTGCATATGAAAGCCGGGTCACTGTAGACTAGACCAGCTTTTCAGGACTTTCAGGTGCCATGCTTTATCAGATACTTATGCACATTTTGCCTCCTCCCAGCCAGGATTACCTGGTTTACACATGAGGAGGTGTGTGTGTGTGCAGGCGTGTAAGTGTGTGTGTAGGAACCAGGGCTGTGGAGTCGGAGTCGAGGAGTCGGAGTCGGAGGAAATTTTGGGTACCTGGAGTCGGAGTCGGCAAACAATGCTCCGACTCCGACTCCTACTGAATTTAGATTGGAATTTTAAAAAAAGCAAGTTTAAATGTCCCAATTCACAAAAAGTTATAATTAATGACTTCTCTACTGTAAGAATAAAGACCAATGCATGCAGTGCCTCACGTAACCGCAAAACGAACACGTTAAGTGACCGTGAAGAAGCATGCTTTTCATGTGCTTCACTATATGGCACGCAACGCACAATTAGGAGCGGCAATACTTATACTTTCCATAGTGTTGTGTTCTGCTGTTACAGGGAATGCAGCGCCCATGGGTAACCTAGCCTCTCACTGATAAGGGATTAAGTAAATATGTTTTCTGCAGGACTAGAGACACTTGTATAAGTGAAGGGAATGGAGGGTCAATAGTTCAAGACTGAAGCTGTAAACCATTGGAAAAACTGCTGTCATTCAGCTAAGGCTATAAAAACTTGTAAACTCCGATTGTTAGCTTAAACTTTAAACATGACTATGGGATTCTACTAGGGAAATCATGTTTTATAATAAATGCCCCTCCTGGATCCTCCCACTGCCCTATCTTCAGCAGCAGATCAGCACACAAAAAGGAGAAGGCAGCAGCTTCTGCCCAACTACCTCGCATATTAATTAATTAATTAGCATATTAATACAGAGGAGTCGGAGTCGGGGAGTCGGAGTCGGAAGTACAAAAAACTGAGGAGTCGGAGTCGGAACATTTATCTACCGACTCCACAGCCCTGGTAGGAACCCTCAGAGGCTCTTTTCTTTACAGTTTTATTTTGCTGAAACAGATTTGGATTAATTTTCCACCATCCCTGAAATGATTTTTTAAAAATTCAACCAACTTGTTTTGCTGTACATTGGAGTATGTTTGTGAAAGTGCCCACCTCCTTAAAACTATTAAGTGAATATTTATGCACAGATTGGCAAATGAGTGTCTTGTTCAAGTTGTGGGGCTTTGCAACATAGCAGGGCTATCTAATTGAAAAGGGGAAGAGGCAGCTAGGGGCCTGGCTATTGAGTTACAGTTACAGTAATACCTTGGATTGCAAGTAACTTGGTTTGAGAGTGTTTTGCAAGACAAGCAAATTTTTAAATATTTATTTAAAAAATTTTTAAACTTGATATACAAGCGACGTCTTGCAATACAAGTACTGTAGTACGGCTTAAATTAAAAATCTCTTTACAAATTTTTTTGGGGGGATTTCATTTTGATATAAGAGTGTTTTGGATTACAAGCACGTTTCCGGAACGAATTATGCTCTCAATCCAAGGCATGACTGTATGTGTTATTTAGGTGTAGGTTGGTGTAACCCTACATCCTCTCAAGAATAAGCAGGGAAGGTGTTTAAGCCTTATAAAAGGGATACATCCTGCAGGAAAAAAAGGAAAATATCAGGGGCGAGCAAGGGCATCTTCATTAGTAATATTGAATATTCTGTGCTGCTACCCCTGTAAATATGTATGTAGTTGCTCCACTACAGGAGCATAATAAATAAAGTTAGTTGGATATGTATTTTCATGAGTTTCTATCCATCACAGGCCACCATGGTTCTGCATGGACCCCTCCCCCCATTTTTTAAAAAATCTAGCACTGTGTACTGGGTATCCTTTAATGCTGGAGGCTTGGATGTTACACTGATCAATTAACAAAGTAAACTATTCCTTTCTAATTTATATCTAAGGCTATATGAGATGTTTCCTTTCTTTGATGGCGTCCCTTCTAACAGGGAGGCCTGGTTTACATATTATCTTAATAGGCGTGGTGGTTGCGGTCGCCTCTAGAATTACTGCCTGCCCCTCTGGGCTCTGTGTAAATCTTCTGTCCACATGATTAGGGTAGAGTGCATAGTTATGTACCTCACTGGTGACATGCCTCATGGAATGAGCATCCTCCGCCTGGTACATATGCACACAATCCACCTAAACCACACGGGTGGAAGATATACTTGTTGCTTGGAGTGGCTGTTGGAGTAATTGAGGTGGCAGCACATTACTGAAAGTAACATGCAAACTAGGCCCAACAAATGTAGCACTGAAGTGTGCTTAGTTAAAATCTGGGACAGTTAAGACTGTCACTCGGTTAAAGCCATTTTAATTGTTTAACACTGCACTCCTATACCTACTTACTTAGGAGTAAGCTCCATTGAACTCATAGACTTTGGACGAAATATGCATGTTTAGGCAGGGGGGGAAGCCTACAACTCCCAGCATGCTGGGAGTTGTAGGCCTTTTTTCTGTCTAAACAGGCATAGGATTGTGAGTTTATTGAGTTAATTAGGCTTAATCGTAGTAACTTAGACTTAATCAGTAACTTAATCAGCTAATTGGTTAATGTGAAGAAAAGCACCAGAGTTTCCTGCACCACACACACACCTCCACACGTGTAAACAAGGTAATCCCAGCTGGAGGTAGGGAATCCCATGCAAATGTACATACGGTAGCTTTCTCTGATGACGCCTCAGAGTCTCCCATGTCCCTTTGATGCCTCTGTGCCAAAGGTATTCGCCCTCTAGTCATGAGCCACCCCTCCTCCACCTAGCCCAGATGAAGTTCATCCTGATTGGCCAAGGACAGCCAAGCTACGGAAAGGTGGGGGGTGGAATCTGTACTGCTGGCTGTGGCTTCTGGTTTTGGTGGTTGTTGTCTAGACAAGGAGCGTGGAGTAGGGCTTTTTTGCTGAGGCAAGCCCTAGAGAAGACCATCATCATCATCATCATCATCAGGCGATCACTCGTGACCGAGTAAGATTGTCTTCCGGGATAAAAGGAGGAAATTCTAAAGAAGATTGTGTAGACTCTAGCGATGGGTCCGTAAGTGACTGTGGAGGCCAATTCTAGATCCACACAGCTTCCCACAGTGAGGACACAGGTTACCAGATAGAAGATGGTCCTGTAAAGGATTCATTTGACGTGCTTTTCGCTTAGCACGTTTCTCCCTTTCACCTTGCACTCGGGCTTCTTCAAAGTCCATGGAACCTTTGTGAAAGGCCAACCTCCATTTAGATCGTTCATGGGCCAGAGCTTCCCAGTTTTCGATGTTTATATTGCATTTTTTTAGATTAGCCTTATGAACATCTTTAAACCTCTTATATTGACCACCGATATTCCGCTTTCCATCCTTGAGTTGGGAGTAAAGTAACTGCTTTGGGAGACGGCAGTCAGGCATTCGAACAACATGACCGGTCCACTGAAGTTGGCGTTGAAGGATCATTTTTTCAATGCTAGTAGTCTTTGCTTCTTCCAGTACACTGACATTTGTTCGTAAGTGCCTGGGTATTTATAGTAAAGGAACTAGCTTTGTTATTTTGTAGCTCTACTTGTATGTATCAAAGTGTCTCCCCCACCTTTTCCCCTTCCCTCATTCCCCACCTTTTGTTGTAATCTGTTTACCTTAAATAAACTTTCCTGGTTTTACCCCACACGGTATGTGTGGTTCCTTTGTGGTTCAGTGCTAAATCCAGTGTATAGACCCAGAGCAAAGCCCTGAGAGAATCAGGTCAAGACAGCAGAGCTAAGGCTGGCAGTTTTGCACCTTTGATCTCTGGTCTTGAGTAAAGGACCAGTTGGCAGGCCTTCACAGTTAAATATGCAACATTCCTATGAATAAAATAACAGTTCTGAAGAAAAATGATTTTTTCTTTGTTTTAGGTGATGCCCACACATGTCGTGGATCAAAAGGTTATCAGCTAAAAATGGCAGCGCTAGTCTGCATGTTTTATGTCTAGATATTCTACAATATGATTTTGTGCTTAATGGAAAATATCCCATATTCCCAAACTAGATGAAAAAGTGGTTTGTAGCTTTTATTAAATTGTTTTACAACATCTCACACTGAAAAACTGTCCTTTCCTTCCAAATACTCAAAGAGCACATTCATTGATGACCTACACATGTCCATTTATTTATTTATTTATTTATTTATTATATTTATACCCCGCCTTTTTTCCTGCAAGGAACCCAAGGCGGCTTACATAATCCTCCTCCTCCTCTCCATTTATCCTCACAACAACCCTGTGAGGTAGGTTAGGCTGAGAGTCAGTGACTGGCCCAAAGTCACCCAGTGAGTTTCATGGCCGAGCGGGGACTAGAACCCGGATCTCCCGAGTCCCAGTCCAACACTCTCACCACTACGCCACACTGGCTCTCTATAATGTGTATCATTATTAAAAATGCACAACCAACTGATTCCTTATCATTAAGTGTCCCGGTCAGAAAGAGAAATCCAGACAATGTATTTTAACAGAGACACAACATCATAAAAACTGTGTGATTGGATAATAAGGAAAAATATACTTTTCTACAGAATTCACTATCAAGACTTTATGTTATTCCAGTGTTGTTGTTTTTAAACTAAGCACATGAAATTGCAAAATCACTTTATTATGTGGCAGGAGGACTAATTGAAAACATACCACAAAAAGTTTTAGATTTCTCTCTCAGACACAAAAATGCAAACCTTCCAATGGTTTTCTTTAAACCAAGGCTATTAAAGGACAGACACTGACTGCAATTGGAAAATCTAGTCAACCTATCAGTTGGTTATGAGCTAGGCAGTTTATTTTTTAAAAGTTGAGGTAGTTGACAGCCCTAATGAAAATACCATATCCCATTCCTCTCTAATATTGATTCAGCTGCCCGATCCAGCAAGCATATTTCATATTGGGGGAAACAGGCTTCTGCAGATAGACCTGGGCTATTGTTTTACTATGCCTCCACAAGGATCTCTGAATGTCCCAGACTTGTACACTAGCTATTCTTTATCTGCAGGCACAGAAGCAAAGCAGAGCTTTCTACTGGTCCCTCACTTCTCTGGGTTGGGGCCACCTTGGAATCAAGCTGAGCTGTTCAATCCCTCTCTCACCTTCAGAACTGTGGTATATTCCACCCTCCCCGAAAGTGAGCTATTTAAATAGAGTCATTAAGCATCAGAGGTCAGAAGGTTAATTAAACATGCAAGGGATTGAAATCGTATTAGTCTTAAAAACAGAGATGGACAAATAGCTAACAGGAAGGCAGCCTTTATGTCCCTGTTGAAGATCTCTCTCTCTCTCTCTCTCTCTCTCTCTCTCACACACACACACACACACACCATAGAGGTGAGATTTCTTTTAGAATAGATTGTTGTATGTCTCGGTGAAATAGATCTATGAGTAATCGCTTACAAAGATAGCTTTCGGATTTGTTTTTGCAGATGGACAAGGTTTAGGGGGAAGCACCACTGAAATAAGAATTTAGGAATTTTTGCCACTGATTCAGTGGGGGGTTAATTTTACCCTTCAACCTTTAAGCCCATATTCTCCCTGGAAGCTTTATTAAACAAACTATACTATAATGCAGATGATTCAAGATAATTTATTTATTGGGGTTTCTACAGCCTGCTGTGGCCTGAGATTCACTTGCAATAACAAAACGTTAAAAATTAAATTGACCCACCAAAAAATACAATTCTGTCCTCATGCCACCTAATTTTGGCCCAGATAAAAAGGTCTAACAACATGTGTAAAAGATGCTCATATTTGAACTTTGTTAGGTCTGCTATAAAAGCAAGTCTACATTTGAGAAATAGATGTGGAGGTATATCCACACTGCAGGCTTAAACTAAATTGTTCTCTTTTCCCAGAAATCCCTGGGAACTATATTTCAGTGGAGAGAAGTAACACAATTTTCTGAACCTCGTCAAACATTTCCTAGGATTCTTCAGGGGATACCATGGCAGTTAAACTGATACAGGAGACTTGGAGGGCTCCTGAGGGCTCTCAGAGAGGTAAAGGTTTCAGGAAGGAGGGAGGGACTTTTTTTCTTTCCCACAGGCCTGAAACCTTTGCATGTTGTGTTATAAAGTGCTAAAGGGTTGAGCTTCAGGGCTGGTTTCCTAACCTGAACCTGAGTGCTTTATTGCTGTATAATGTGGGGAGGAGAGGGAGAAGTGTAGTGAGAAAGGAAAAACTGCATAGAAAAGAGACTTTTTAAACCTCATGGCACACAACCCCCAACCATAATCCTATCTCCAGGATTGCTATATATGGCCGAGAGAGAGAGGTTTAGATAAAGCCTGACAGTGTGCTATGCTGTTCTGATTTGGGAGCACACAGCGTATAAATTCAGAGTGCTCTCGGTCTAGATCAGGGGCAACTTGTGGCCCTCCAGATGTTTTGGCCTACAACTCCCATAGTCCCTCACATTGGCTATGCTGACTAGGGCTGATGGGAGTAGTAAGCCAACACATTTGGAGAGCCACAAGCTGCCTATCCCTGATCTAGACGATCATGGTGGAGCAGAAGGAAGGGTGTGTAGATTCCAAACTGTGTAATATATTACAAACATTTAAATTAACCTGATCATAGCTCAATAAAAAGGTCTTGCATTACTTCTCGATCAGCCTTCCCCAACCTAGTGCCCTCCAGATTAAAACTCCCAAGGATTCCTGACCATTGGCGATGCTGGCTGTGGCTGATGGGAGTCGAAGTCCAAAACATCTAGAGGGCACCAGGTTGGGGAAGGTCATTCTAGATACTGTATTGAATTCAGATTTAGTCATACTTGGAGTAGACCTTTTGAAAATGGGACTTTAAAGTTATTCATGGGAATTTACACCCACTCACTGAAAGCAATAGGATTTACTCTAAATATGACTAAATCTGGGTCCGGTCCGATCTTCATGCCTGGGCTTCAGCAAGTATCTAAAACCAGCCCCACCCCATCTTAGCTACTTCTCCATTCAGCCTGATAAAGATTTCTATGTAAATCAAAAGCTTGCATACAGTTCACATCAAGAAGCAGACCCAGCAAAATATATAATTGCCTCCCTTATTGTGTATCTTCACTAATTCTCAGCACTGACCTCACTGACTACGGTAACTTTCTGGCAATGTGCAAGGAACTTTGGGGAAAGGGTGAGTGGAGACTATTTTGAAAACACAAAAAGGGCTGATGTAAATGTATAATGGTTTTGGCAGGTCAAGGGGATGTGTGCGGGGTTGTGGAATCCTTTTCTAGCCTAGACACTGAAGAATGCTGTCTAATTCTAGCCTCCCTCATCTCTGGCTCAAGTTGGCAAAGAGAAGGTGTGTCACCAGTTCATTGCCCCTCTAGGGCATGTAACTAAACAATGCCTGGAGAGTTTCTAAGCTCTTCTGACTCTGCTAAGGGAGTATTCGCACTGAGCTTTTAGTCAGCTTTCAGTGCTGTTTTTAGTCCTGGAAGTGCTCCTATTCTTGGAAAATTTGCAGCGGTTTCTTAACCAACAGAGCTCTGTCTATCCCTGCGAGCTACAGTGCTAGTTAACCCTATCTTGTCCACCTGGAGACACGGGATGTTTTCAAACTATGGCCCTTGTTGTCTTTTCAGTTTTCTTGCTTATCAGTGCTTTTCTAAGGGTTGAATATAGGATAACTTTTCAGCATTCAAGTGCACTTAGGGTGAAAAGAAGGGGAAATCCCTGCAATAACTACAGTCATGCCTTGGATTGAGAGCATAATTCGTTCCGGAAACGTGCTTGTAATCCAAAACACTCTTATATCAAAACGAAATCCCCCCAAAAAAATTTGTACAGAGATTTTTAATTTAAGCCGTACTACAGTACTTGTATTGCGAGACGTCGCTTGTATATCAAGTCAAAAAAAATTAAATATTTTAAAATTTGCTTGTCTTGCAAAACGCTCTCAAACCAAGTTACTTGCAATCCAAGGTATTACTGTATATTCAAAACAAACTTGTGTGTGTGAGGTAGTTACGTTAGGTTACAAAAGTGTTGCAGTTGTGGTCTGTAGCAGCAAGAAAGCAAAAGTCCCTTAATTTGCTATGGAAGCTAATGGAAGGGCTGTTTGAGTGCAGGAGCACAGGGAAAAGTGCAGAATGTTGTGCTTGATACAGAATTTAGCTTTCTGAAAATCTCCACTTTTGCTTAAAACAAATGTTTCTAGCACTTGTCTTATGCTGTGTAGATAGGTTTGTTAATGTATGGGTAATGCCTGCTGAAAACCCAGAAGCCCGGAGAGAGCTGAATAAGATAACATATACGGTATGTACCTATGATTGTATATGTTTTACGTGGGATTCCTCTATTTATACCTGGCAATTATTTTCAAAAACTTGATGCTCTGTTTTGCAAATTTTTCTGGGATTTCTCGCCTCCATGAATCTACGGTATTTGAAAAGAATGCAACTTGCAGCTGAAGAAGGTGGGTTTGGTTTTCCAGATCTCACCTTATATCATAGGGCTTATTTGTTGACTAAAATTCTGGTCTCTTCCACTTAGATTAGATTATCCACCTTGATCAGTTTTGGAATCCTTATGTCTGGATCCTCTCTCTAAATCAGTGGTTCCCAACCTTGGGTCCCCAGATGTTGCTGGCCTACAGCTCCCAGCACACCCAGCCAGCATGGCTAATGGCAAGGGATGCTGGGAGCTGTAGTCCAGCAACATCTGGGGACCCAAGGTTGGGAACCACTGCTCTAAATGGATGGTATTAGGGTCTCGCTATATTAAAAAAGACAGGGTGCCTCCTACAATTGTGGCAGTTGAAGAGGTGTGGCGTATTATATCTCGTCAATTACAGTTTGACCCATTTTCTCATGCTAAACTGACTTTATGGGGTAATCCGGATTTAAAAATTGGTAAGAAAACGTTCCTGTGGTGGACTTGGGCAGACAGGCTTTTTACTTTGGATTAATTAGTGAGTGTCAATGATGAGTTTTTGTCATTTTCAGCTTTGCGAACTAAATATAACTTGCCTGCCTCAGCTGAATGGCAATACTTGCAATTGCAACATTTGTTAGAATCTAGGCTTGGTCCGGCTGCTTTTTCAGCTTCAGAGCCTCCTAAGCTATTGGATGCATTGATTAAGGCTGAGCAGTTATATCGACCTACGATTCATGTTTATAAATACTTATTATCGTTGAATAAGTATGATACACAAGAGTCTTAAAGATGAATGGAATAGGGAATTAGAGGGCCATATGTTGCCTAATCTATGGAACATTGTTTTTGCATCTGTTTCAGAAGGGTCTATGGATCTTAGGTTACGTCTTATTCAGCAAAAACTTTTGTTTCGTGTTTATTAGACACCACAAAGTTTTTTTAATAAGGGTTTGTCTAAGTCAGCTAACTGTTGGAGGTGTAATACTGTGAATGCTTCGTTTACACATATGTCTTGGCAATGCCTAGTGCAGTTCCATGGACTTTGAAGAAGCCCGAGTGCAAGGTGAAAGGGAGAAACGTGCTAAGCAAAAAGCACGTCAAATGAATCCTTTACAGGACCATCTTCTATCTGGTAACCTGTGTCCTCACTGTGGGAAGCTGTGTGGATCTAGAATTGGCCTCCACAGTCACTTACGGACCCATCGCTAGAGTCTACACAATCTTCTTTAGAATTTCCTCCTTTTATCCCGGAAGACAATCTTACTCGGTCACGAGTGATCGCCTGATGATGATGATGATGGCGAACCTATGGCACGGGTGCCACAGTTGGCACGGAGGGACCTCTCTGTGGGCACTTGAGCCATTGGTCACCAGATTGTGAAAAGACCGTCCCCTTCTGCAAAACACTAATGATTTTGTTCTTTCTCACAGTGTGGAACAGAATGATTTTATTCTAGAATTCCTGTTACAGAATTCTTTTCTACATTGTTATCACATTTAAAAGATTTT
The DNA here is from genome assembly GCA_021292165.1 of Shinisaurus crocodilurus. Lineage (NCBI taxonomy): Eukaryota > Metazoa > Chordata > Lepidosauria > Squamata > Shinisauridae > Shinisaurus > Shinisaurus crocodilurus. The sequence continues at coordinate 266,812,503 of CM037877.1, read as the reverse complement.
GAAGAATGATGCACAGAGCATGGCTTGGATGTAAAGCCCTAACAGTTGACCTGAGTGCTGCATGTGTTGCTCTCAAACTAACGGAGTATGAGCCAAGGTTTGACAAATTATCAGCATGCATGCAATAGCAAAAATCACATTAATTGTGCCCAATGCAAACTTTTACCTAATGCAGTGTTCGCAGTCCAAGGCATAAAGGTTGTTTAAAATGTGTTAAGCACGTTTAGTTTTCTTGTTTATCTTGCTCATCCTAGTACAGGTTGACTTTTACTTTTACTAATCTGACACCTGTGGAAGCAGGGAAAGGACCCGGGGTAAAGCTTGCCCCATACAATTTCAGTCTGGCATATAATTATATTACAAGTTGAGAATCCCTTATCCAAAAATACATGTGCCTAATTATTTTAAAAGTTTGTATAAATTCCCTTCAGGCTATGTGTACAATGTAGTACTATAATAATTTTTTGAGTTGATTTTTTTTTTCAACAAAAAACTGTTTGTATCATTGAAAGCTCTGTTATTGTGTTTTTCTTTTAAGACGAAAGATGTTAATTAGTTCGGACAACTGTATGAGTTGTTTTTCTAAAACTAAAACCTCGGTATTCAGGTTTAATTGCAGTGTTGGCACTTTGAAATAAATAAGTTGGTTTTGTGTTGCAGTTTGGGCACTTGGGCTCAAAAAGGTTCGCCATCACTGGCCTAGTGGTTGCTTCTTTTTGGGTTGAGGTTATAGTACGGATAAATCTAGTATTAGATTTCATATTTACTGATGCACACATTATTTTAAATTCTATTCCTGCTGTATGGAATTTGTCACAAGGACAAAGCGTGTGGATTTTCCACGCCCTCTTGACAGCCAAAAGACTGGTTTTACAACACTGGCAAAGATAAACGCTCACCTCCTATAACACAATGGATTGAGGACCTAATAACGCATTCAACATTTGAGCGGGTGGTATTTAGACGCCACCCGCGGATGGATAAATACATGGATATTTGGTCTGCTTTTTCTGATGTTTATGCATAACTATTTTTATTGATAATTGTATTGCTTTATTTATTTATTTATTCATTTCATTTCATTTTTATACCGCCCAATAGCCGAAGCGCTACGGTATATATTTTTTGAAACTAATGGATATATATTTCATACATATTTACTGTAATGGGTCCATTTAAATCACTGTAAGAAAATTCTATTTATTTTTTTCTTTCCTTCATTTTCCCCCTTTCTATGGAGTTTCTTTGTTTTGGTATATTTCACATTTAAAAAACTAATAAAAATATTTTGGGGGGGGGGAGAAAAAGATTTCCCCTGGTTGTGGGTGAGACTTCAGTGACCTGCATAGCTCCTTGCTGATAGTCAAATATTCTACAAAGCCAAGATCTAGATCAGGGGAGGGGAACCTCTTTCAGCCTGAAGACCAGATTCAATTTTGGCGAAGCTCTGGGGACCACATGCCGGTGGTGGATGGGGCTGAAGGCAAGGGGGCGAGGCCATAAATACAAAAAAATACTGGCATATGTTAGCTTAAAGCTTTTATTGCCAGTAAGTAAGCTTTAGGAGAGGCATTTCAACCTTTTAGAATGGGAGAAAAGCTGTACACAAGCTGGGAAACCATCAAAAAATCAGTGGTTGGGGGAAGGGGAGTGGCCACTCCGCCTGTGGTTCCCACCCCTGATCTAGGTGATAAACTATCTTTTAATTGCATCATGGTGTTATCTGATAATAAAGGCAGAAGTGAGGGTTCCTTGCTTCCCAGGCCTGCAGGGTATGAATATACAGTCCCATTTTCTATCTCCCGTTTAGCAACACTGTACTATAACCCTAACCACATTTACAAGCTTACTTTGTGTTCTGTTGTTGCTATGTGGCTTTTGTGTTTTGATTTTTCCATTAGTTTTGTTGTACTATATGTTTTTATTTAATTTCATTTTTAACAAAATGTGTCACCATTTTGTCTATCCCTAGGATTCTAAATAAAAGTCAAGGACTTTTGAATTCATAAATATCAAACTTATATTATATAATATAAGTTATAATAAAGGATGCTTTATCTATAGTTTCTGTCTCTTATTTTTATAGCTTCTTCATTGACTGAATGTACTGTTTTATATTGTATTGTGATTTTATATCATTAGCTGCTCTTAGTGGTGCACAGGCACTGGAAGGACAGGATATAAATTTCTAAATAATTAAATAAATAATAGTGCAATAGAATACAATTGCATTATTTTAAACAGGGAGGTGGCTTGGTTATTTGTAAAGTGGGTTGCTAGACCAAACTCTGTAAAAGTTCCAACATTTAGTTACTTGTATGTGTGTGTTTGTTAACAGAATATTCTCCTTCCTGGATGTGGTCACCTTATGCCGTTGCGCTCAGGTCTCCAGGGTAAGAATGTTTGCATACCAGTACTGGTAAGGTTTAACTGCTTGTCTCTTAGGTTCTTCCAGTTTGCCATCGTGTCTCAAAGCCGGGAAAGTGTCAGCTTCATGCAATATTTCAACATGCTCCTCCACGCCCTCCACAGTTACCTTTTTGTAATAGTACCAGAAGCTGCTACTCCCCTGTTGATGAGGACCCTATTAGTTAGGTCAGCCAAATTAGTGTATCTGAATGTTGTTTCACTATTCGGGGATTTTAAAATAGCTTAGGATATAAACACAGGCTAGCACTAACAGAGAAATTCGGGGTGGGGTCCCCATGGCTTCATGGGCCACACTGCAGCCATTCAGTGCACCCCTGTGCTAGGTTAAAAAACAATGCTGCATCTACTAACCCTCGTTAAAAAAAAAAAACATTGCGAACTGATATTTGGCTCCAGGCATTAAATGCTTGGCCTGAAAGAAAAATCTTACGTCACTTCTGTAAGATGCTCAGGCTCAAGCTTTGGTGGAGCTCATGAGGGAGGGAATTATAAAGCTAAAGATCAACCACTGAGAACACCTCCCTGCATGCCCTTGTGATTCAGACTTCTCACACAACATGCAGATGATAGACTTAAGAGCAGTCTTCCCCAACCCAGTGCCTTCCGGATGTTGTGGACTTCAACTCCCATCAGCTCCAGCCAGTATGGCCAATGGTCAGGAATCTTTAGAGTTGTAATCCAAAACATCTGGAGGGCACCAGCTTGGGGAAGGCTTCTTATGAGGGAGTTCTTGTGAGTGTGTGTGGGTGTTAAATGTGTCAAGCATCAAGAGAGAGGGAGGAGATAGTACAGTTGTCACAATTTGTGATGGTCAAGGCAGAGAATGTGATTTTGCATTCATTGGTTTACTTCTCCAGCACATTGTTATTGGGTGCATATAGGCACACTCATGCACATTGGGGCAAAATATTCTAACCTCATATACATTGATGGGGTCTGATCTGTCTGTGACTGACCAGGAAAGTGATCATCCGGTTGTGGTGGATAACTCCATCTTAACTGATGGGCAAACTATGACTGGGTTCGCACGACAAGACAACCCATCATTGGTGACAAGCCACTGTGGGTTGTCGTGTCGTGCAAACCCTGACCACTTCCCACAGGGTGGCTTGTTTGTAGGCAGCAAGCAACCATGACAACCCATGGCTTGTTCTAGGGGTTGTTGGGCTGAACCTGGACAACTAACCCCACCGCGGGTTGCAGGAAATGGTTAGTGAGCCGCTCGACAAGAGCAGCAAAAACCCTTTGCCGCTCTTACCAAGTTCGCCCGGGCCACCATCAGTGCCAGCTGCCCCACCAATGCCCAAGCAGCAACCCTGATTAGCTCTGTCAAAAAACCAGTTTTAAAAGGAAGCCTGAGTTTTGACAACTAGCTGTCAAAACTCCGTACTCCCATAAAATTGGATGGCTTATACTTGCCCACCTTCCTGAGCCTCAGGAAAGTGTGAGGACACTGAGAAGAGTCAGGTCCAACCAAAAGAAACTAGAGGATCTCACTGCAAAGGCGGTGATCTACTGGTCACCCCCTTTTGTGAGGAAATATCACTCACGGCTTTGCTTTTTTTGACAGCTGTCAAGAGAACGCAAAGGAAACAATGGACTTATTTGCAGCCTCTCTGGGTCAATGTGCATGGTTGGTGCCTGCTGCACTTTGACAGCAGACCACCTCCACCCGGACATTGCCCAGGCAAGACTTCCCATTTCGGACCTCCGCACTAGTGCAAGTCCAACTAAAAGAATTATTTATTTATTTTTAAGTTAATGAAAACATTTGCAGAAATTTCTTGTGTTTAAAATATTTTTTTTAAAGGGGGTGGCCAGTGATAAACCAGTGATAGCCCCTCCAATGTGCTGCTTGGGCAATTTGGAGGGGCTAACACTGGCTTTCAACTTGGAGATCGTGAAAGGCGATCTCGGGGTGGGAGGAAGCAAAAAAGGGCTCGTGATTGCAGCGGGGAGGGGAGACAAGGTGGCTTTAGCTGCCAAGGCCCCTGGGATACCGACTGGAGGACTGAGGGGGAATCATAGAATCATAGAAAAGTAGAGTTGGAAGGGGCCTACAAGGCCATCGAGTCCAACCCCCTGCTCAATGCAGGAATCCAGGTCAAAGCATCTCTGACAGATGTCTGTCCAGCCGCACCTTGAATGCCTCCAGACTGGGAGAGCCCACCACCTCCCTAGGTAGTTGATTCCATTGTCTTATTGCTCTGACAGTCAGGAAATTTTTCCTGATAAGGTGGAATCTAGGTTCCTGTAACTTGAGCCCATTAATCATAGAATCATAGAATCATAGAAAAGTAGAGTTGGAAGGGGCCTACAAGGCCATCGAGTCCAACCCCCTGCTCAATGCAGGAATCCAGGTCAAAGCATCTCTGACAGATGTCTGTCCAGCCGCACCTTGAATGCCTCCAGACTGGGAGAGCCCACCACCTCCCTAGGTAGTTGATTCCACTGTCTTATTGCTCTGACAGTCAGGAAATTTTTCCTGATGTTTAGGTGGAATCTAGGTTCCTGTAACTTGAGCCCATTATTCCGTGTCCTGCAAACTGGGATGAACGAGAAGAGATCTTTGCCCTCCTCTGTGTGACATCCCTTCAAATACTGGAAGAGTGCGATCATATCTCCCCTCAGTCTCCTCTTCTGAAGGCTAAACATGCCCAGTTCTTTCAGTCTCTCCTCATAGGGCCTTGTTTCCAGTCCCTTTATCATCCTTGTTGCCCTCCTCTGAACCCTCTCCAGTTTGTCTATGTCCTTGTTAAAATGAGGTGCCCAGAACTGGACACAGTACTCAAGATGAGGCCTAACCAGTGCCGAGTAAAGGGGAATTATCACTTCCCGCGATTTGGAAGCTATACTTCTATTAATACAGCCCAAAATAGCATTTGCCTTCTTTGCAGCCACGTCGCATTGCTGGCTCATATTCAGTTTGTGATCTACCACAATTCCAAGATCCTTCTCACTTGTAGTATTGTTGAGCCAAGTGTCCCCCATTCTGTAACTCTGCATTTGGTTTCCTCTCCCTAGGTGCAGCACTTGGCATTTATCCCTGTTAAATTTCATTCTGTTGTTTTCGGCCCAGCGCTCCAGCCTATCGAGGTCACTTTGAATTTTGTTTCTGTCTTCCAGAGTATTAGCTGTTCCACCCAACTTTGTGTCATCTGCAAATTTGATAAGCATTCCCTGTACCTCCTCATCCAAGTCATTAATAAAAATGTTGAAGAGCACCGGGCCCAGGACCGAGCCCTGTGGTACCCCGCTCGTTACCTCTCCCCAGTTTGAGAAGGAACCATTGATAAGCACTCTTTGAGTCCGATTCTGTAGCCAATTGTGGATCCACCTGATAGTTGATCCATCTAGCCCACTCTTAGCTAGCTTACTAATCAGGATATCATGAGGCACTTTGTCGAAAGCTTTGCTGAAGTCCAGGTATATAATGTCCACAGCATTCCCACAGTCCACAAGGGAGGTTACCCGATCAAAAAATGAGATCAGATTAGTCTGACAGGATTTGTTCTTGACAAATCCATGCTGGCTTCTAGTAATCACTGCATTGTTTTCAAGGTGCTTGCAGACTGACTTCTTTATAATCTGCTCAAAAATCTTCCCGGGGATTGATGTCAGACTGACTGGCCTATAGTTCCCAGGTTCCTCCTTCTTGCCCTTTTTGAAGATGGGAACAACATTTGCCCTCCTCCAGTCGTCTGGCACTTCACCTGTCCTCCATGATTTCTCAAAGATAATAGACAGTGGTTCTGAGAGTTCTTCTGCCAGTTCCTTTATTACTCTAGGATGCAGCTCATCAGGCCCTGGAGATTTAAACTCGTTCAGAGTAATCAGGTGCTCCTTGACCATTTGCCTATCAATCTCAAGCTGCAATTCTGCCCCTTCAGTCTGCATTTCAGGTTTGCCAGGGGGGTCATAGACCCTCTTTTGGGAGAAGACCGAGCCAAAGTAGGAATTGAACACTTCTGCCTTTTCTTTGTCTTCTGTTATCAATTTGCCATCCTCATTGCGTAGTTGAACCACCAGTTCTTTCTTCTGTCTTTTACTGTGCATGTATCTGAAGAAAGCTTTTTTGTTGCTTTTAGCATTCCTCGCTAACCTTAGCTCATTCTCAGCTTTAGCCTTCCTGACACTATTCCTGCAGTTCTGTGCTACCTGCCTGTACTCTTCCCCTGTAGCCTGTCCTTCCTTCCACTTCCTATACGTGTCCTTTTTTGTTCGGAAGTGGGGGAGACGACCCACAGTGAGCCCAATCTGTCCGGCGCAACATGAGTTGTTCTGCGAACAGCCAACCCACCAATGGCTATTTGTAGGGTGGGGTGGCGTGATGTGCGAATCCACCCTCTGTCTATTGATTGAATTAAGGCATTGGAGAGGATCTTCTTCCTCCTTCCTTTGCAACTAGGTCTGCTTGCTACTTTGACAGCCTAGACTTTAGAGGGTGCTACCATCTGAAATAAAGCAACATAACATGGCTCCAGACAACCATGGTCTTCACTGCAAAGAATGGCATAGAGAGATTGAGCATTCAAGGGTTTTCATGTTTGGGAAGTGTTGTAAGATCTAGAGCTCTCTGTGTGTGATCCTCTAATTTCTTAGTACTTCTCTATTAAGAGTTTAAATATTGAGCAGAACAAATGGTAACAACGGCTTGATTTCAGCATTCTCTCAGCAGTGCAGCTGTCACCAAAAATAACTGATGATATGGTTGGGGCTTTTTCACATTGGTCTGCTGAATCTCATGTAAAATACCCCACTGGCAGTGCTGCACCTCACTGGGGCTGTGGGGCAAGGAAGCAGCAGCTTTGGTGTGAGTTAAATCAGACCAAAGACTTCACCTGCTTTCTATTTTCACCATATTTAACAATGTATTTAACATTGTTTTCTCTATCTTCTGCCCTTTCAATACAGGCATGGAATGTCTTGGCCCTGGATGGTAGCAACTGGCAGCGCATTGACCTGTTTGATTTCCAGAGGGACATTGAGGTATAATTAAGCACCATGCAAAAGCATTTCTCTAGTTAAATGTAATTACAGCACTGCATATGAGTAGTAACAAGCCATGTAATCTTTTGCAGCTCTCCCAAGAGACAAAAATTGTTAATTTTTAGTTCCTAGCTCCAGGAAGCTTTTAAAGCTGTAGCAGTGGCTCAGATATTAAAAGTATACTGAACTATTTTGTGCATATTTATCTCTCCTTGGATGTGTGCATTCTCATCTGCATGCAAAGACATGGACCCTTAACTTGAAAACATCTTTTACTATGGAAAGATCCTTTGTATGTGGATTGGGCGGAGGAATGATCCCCTTTTAGCAGTTCTGGACAATTAGTTCAGTGGCCACGACTTGCAAGAATGTTGCACCTTTAGGCTATACCCTATCCTACCCTCCGGCAGGATTTGAGGTACTACTAAAGGGAAGCAAACTGACAATTATTTGGTTTATATTTTTACTGTTTGGTAAGGGTACGATTTGGGTTTTCTGCCTGAGGCCATTTCTGTTGACACAAAACTGGTTCTCTGTGATAGCCATTGCTCTGAAGAAAACTTGTCTTTTGGAGCCTCCCCAAATAATAATAATATAATCCCATGACCCTAGAATGCATGGCTGTCATGCTGATGGTTCTTGTCAGTCTGAATTCTGCTAAGCAAGGTGTTATCTGTAGGCTCTCTTTCCCAGACCCAAACTGGGAAAGGGCATACCATAGCAAACAACCCTGAAGGTGGGTGGAGTGATGGCATGCCAAATTGTGATGTGTTCCAGGACTGGGAGCATTCAGGTGACCAGCTTGCTTCAGGCAAAGAGGAATCTGGGCAGCACAGAAGGGATTGTGTGAGCTGGCCTGAGATTCAACAGTTTATGGATCAAGTAGGTGCTAGGAATTCAATAGAACAGTGTTCTCCAACCTTGGGCCCCCAGATGTTTTTGGCCTACAACTCTCAGCATGCCCCAGCCAGCTACAATGGCTGGGGCATGCTGGGAGTTGTAGGCCAAAAACAACTGGGGACCCAAGGTTGGAGAACACTGCAATAGAAGAAAAGGTTCAGGAATACAGAGTTTAAATGCAAAAATCAAAGCTAAGGAAGGGCAGTGAAATGTGATAAACTGTAATATCAAGTAGGGGAGAAGATAAGATGTTTAAGGAGGGAAAGGCGATGCTTTTACCAAAGAAATTGGAAAGTTGTTTGCTGCGTGGAGAGTTAAGCAAAGCAAATTATTTTAGAAGATCACATCAATTGAATCCTCTTCCTGGTCGTCTTCTTCTTACAGGGGCGTGTAGTGGAGAATATTTCTAAAAGATGCGGGGGTTTCTTGCGAAAGCTGAGCCTACGTGGATGCTTAGGTGTGGGAGACAACGCGTTAAGGTAGAGAGGCCAAGCGCTTTGACACTGGGAAAACACAAATTATTTAATTTATTTTTTTTACATTCAGCAGGGATCTGGAGCATGAGTGGGTGGGGGAATGTATTAGTTTGTAAATTACAAGAAAAATATTTTTTAACCTCCCCCAAAAGGCTTGACAAGCACCTCTTAGCAATTATTTCCAAGTTCTACAGAATATTGAGTGTGTCGGTTGAAAGGGGGAAATGTATGGGGGGGAGGCAGTTGCCCTGCAATTGCCCCCCACCCCCCCGGGGCAATTGGGCTCAACAGCTTATACTGTCCTAGAAATGAGGATTAGGGTCAAAAAGATGCATGCCATAAGGTTTTTTTCCTCCCTATGCTACACATGAATTTTTCAGGAGGGAGGAAATAAAAAAGTGTCCTCCTTTCTGTTTACCATCATCCAGAGTCTTCCCACCCCAGCTATTTAGCAATAAAGCATTTAGGTCAAGGGCTGGCAGCCAACCCCGAACCTGAACCATTTAGCACTGTGTTGTGGCATAAAGGGGGAAAGTTTTAGGAATGGGAGAAAGAAAAATGTGTTCTTTTCTCATATCCCCCCTCCTAACTACTCCCCATTCTGAGCCAAAAACAAGTGCTACAAGGCTTCTGATTCAGGCTTGCTGAAGACCTGACTCGGAGCACTCCTGTTAGGGCTTGAGAGTATATTGCAACATATTGTTACAGGTCCCTGCTTTTACCGTGGTCCAGTAAATATAGAATGCTAAGTCTGGATTGAGATCTAAGATGAATTCAAATCCCAATTTATGTCATACACTATCCAGTATGACATTGTTGCTGCTATTCTATGGCTTCTCCTAAGCTGCTCCCAGTAAAGTATACGACTTTCATCCTATTGCTTAGGATATGCGGTATGCTTACATACAAGTCTAGTAACACCTGCCCCATTAGGGGGTTTGTCACTAGCATAGTACATAACTACTGGGCACTAGCACTCACTTTACTGCAGGTAACATATAAACAGGACCTTATCTCTGAATGCTCTGAAAACTCAGTCTGACCATGGCTTGCCTAAGTTGCTTTTACCCTGGCCACTTCGTTACTTATTTATTTACAGTATTTTTATCCCGCTCTTCAGCCAAAAAGGCTCCTGGAGTGACTTAGAAATAATCAGTAAAAGAAGACAGTCTTGCCCAGAGGCTTACAATCTGTAAAGACATGACACTCAAAGAATAAGGAGGGAAGAGGGGGGAAATTAAGTCTTTCAGCAGGGCTGGTGGAATGGCCCTGCTTCTCCCTCTCAGCTCCCTTAACTCAGCCTGTCATCTTCAAATGACTGCTGGAGATGACAGTTGAGGGAGGAGGAATACAGAGGTGGTCTTCAAGGCTGGTGGAATAGCCCTGCTTCCCCCTCAGCACAGCCTGCTAGAATTTGTTGTGCAAAGGTGTTTTCTTCCGTGGATCTGGTGGTGGTTTTTATTTGGAAGTGATAGGAAGAGAATAAGGAGAGAAACATCCTAATGGTGTTGCAACAGATGCTTAGTTTGTAGACATGGCTTCAGGATCTGTTGGAGGTAAACATGCACCTTCAGTCTTCCCACAATGGAGTTGGAGAAAATTTTACCAGTCAGGAGTGAGATGCAGGAGACCCCACCCATTACCACACACGCACATGCCCAGTTTAGGTATCACAGCTAAACCACGGCTTGGCTATCAGCAATGTGCTACAGCAGTGTTCTCCAACCTTGCTGGCTGGGGCATGCTGGGAGTTGTAGGCCAAAAACATCTGGGGACCCAAGGTTGGAGAACACTGTGCTACAGGCTCCCATGTTCCTGATATGGATGTCATAATTGCATTTTGTTTACCATCCACCAGAATCCAGAGGAGAGAATTCACAAACATATTCCCAATGGTAAACCATGGTTTGGCTCTGATGTCTGAACTGAGCCATTGTCTAAATTTAAAGCTCCCTCAAGGAACGGGAGCACAATGCTGCAAGCATAGCCGCAAAATACTTAATCTTTCCTTTCTCCTGATGTTGAGAGTTGTTGCTGTTATTAGTCATTACATTTTTATCTCACCCTTCCTCTAAGGAAGGTTCATGGCTCTCCCCATGTTATCCTCTCAAGAACCCTGTGAGGTAGGCTGGATAGTGATGGACCAATGGTTACCCAGTAAGCTTCATGGCTGAGAAGGGATTTGAACCCTAGTCTCCCCAGTCCTAGTCTGACATTTAACACGTATGTACTGGGCTTTTCTCTTTGTGTTTGAACCTTCTTTGAGGAAACATTAAAAAGTAGTTAAGAGATTCAAGTGCGAAGGAGACCTTTTAAAAGTCAGATGCCATTTTTATAAAATGTGTGTTTTTAAAAACCTGAAAAAAATGTTTTACTTTTTCTCTGCCATAAAGGACTTTTGCACAGAACTGCAGAAATATTGAAGTGTTGAATCTAAACGGCTGCACCAAAATTACAGATGCGTAAGTGGCATTTATTTTGGAGCTCTGGGATATTTTATTAGCTTTTTAACGTTACAATCCAGTACCCACTTACCTGGGAATAAGCCTCACTGAAATCAATGGGACAGACTTCTTAGGAGACATGTATAGGGTCACACTGTTAATCATTTATTTATTTATTTATTTATTATATTTATACCCCGCCTTTTTTCCTGCAAGGAACCCAAGGCAGCTTACATAATCATCATCATCCTCTCCATTTTATCCTCACAACAACCCTGTGAGGTAGGTTAGGCTGAGAGTCAGTGACTGGCCCAAAGTCACCCAGTGATTTTCATGGCCGAGCGGGGACTAGAACCCGGATCTCCCGAGTCCCTCCGTTTCTCTTTTTCCTTTCCCCCGCCTTTTTTTTAAAGTTATCTAAATATTAAGAGTATATTCGTATAAGACTAGATTCCTTGTTCCCTCTGTGGTGATTGGGAAAGTAAGTCAAGCAACCTCTGGGGAAAACAGTCAGTGAGCTTCACCTTAAACTTCCTGCCCACTAACCCTTCCTTATCTTCACATAGTGAATTGTGTGGCCTTCACCCAGCCTGCAATGGTCTATGCGCATTTCAGATAGACAGGGGATCAGAGGCTGAGCCCAGATGCCACGTAGCTTGGATAGACCAACTGTGCTGAACTTCCCCATGTATATACCTCAAAATGGTAGTCATCATCAGATTTTTTATAAACATTCATTTTTAATGTAACTATACAACATCATATCATCTTAACAATAATATAATTTTAAAAATTAAAAATCAGATTGAGCAGTATCCTGACAATCTCAGTGTATTTTTAAAGCAGATTTCTAGTCTACTGAGAGTGGCTTTGGATGGTATGGAACACAGGAGGAACAGGATGCTCAAATCTCTCATGTTTCCTGTTCCCTGCACTTCCCCATACTGTCCAAAATGGAACTTTATCACCTTCCCTGGGGAGATACACAGACTTTCCCTGCATCAGAAGTGTGCACATCTCACCATGGGGAGGGGTGTGTGGGAGATGTGAACACTTCGTTTAAATATTTTAAAAACTAAACATCAGTACAGAGATAGTAGTGAAAGGCACAGTTCCACTGACCTATTTTTGCTTTCCTCCGTAGCTTCACCCTTACAAATACAGCTTGTGTGGGTCATGCACTGTCAAAGTATTTTAAATGATTGGTACATGTGATCCTTAAATGGACTGCTGTGCAAATTAGGAACAGAATGTCATAGAGCCACTTGAGGTGCTTCTAGTCAAAGCTTAGCCTGCCTCAAGCAGAGAATTTTAGTAGTCCAGATAATGACATGTCCCATTTGTAACCGTCCCATGTTTTCCCATCACTATGTCCATCTTTTTTCTTAACACAAAAAAATCCATTAAGGAGGGGGAAATGGAATACCTGAACGATGCCTTCTGATTGGTAGCACTAAGAGTCCTCCATCTGGCAGCATCCATAATTCCAAAGCTATATCTACTTCAAGAAAATGACAGAGCAGTGAAGCTGTGTGTGTTCTTTTCCAGTACATGTACTAGCCTTAGCAAGTTCTGCTCCAAACTCCGGCATCTTGATCTGGCTTCCTGCACTTCAATAACCAACCTGTCCCTTAAAGCACTGAGGTGAGTGCAACTCTTCATAAAGCTGCATGCTTTTGTGATGGACACTTCCCCATCATGTTCTAGGCAGCTTACGATGGCCAATGGTAGAGGAGCGGCCCAGAGTTGGAACTTTGGGGAAGAGGACCCTTGCTCTTTCCAATTAATCTAGCTCCAGGGACACTGGGTACAGGATGACCTTTCATTTACCTCCCAGGGACCACCCTTAGTAGCAGGGAAAGAGCAGGCTTTCCGGTTAGTCACTAGGCATGATTAACAACCCTTGCAGTAGGGATGCCACAGAGGTACGCACACCAGTCTTTTCTTGTTGTTCATTCAGCTAGGAGACACTCCTTGTCACCCCATTGCTTTCCATGTCTTCTTTCCCCTCCTCTGCCTCCAGCATTGTTCAGGCTCTTTTGAAGAAGTCACTGTATAGGATGCACAAGCATGCCAGTCCCTTTCTCCCAGCAGTGTTTCCACATGACTGCTATGCTAGCCATCCACCCCAGTTGTTCCAGCTAGAGTAATAAGTGGCTGGACTAATAAGTGGCAAACAAAGAACAACATTCCCTTGTTCTTGAAGCAACATTCCCTTGTTCTTATCTTTAGAGTTAACGTCTCTGTTTGCTTTCTTCCTCTGCCCCCCTTTTACCTCTCAAGTGAGGGGTGCCCTCTGCTGGAGCAGCTCAATATCTCATGGTGTGACCAGGTGACAAAAGATGGCATCCAGGCTTTGGTGAGAGGCTGTGGTGGACTCAAAGCTCTGTTTCTTAAAGGCTGCACACAGGTATGGTCTCCATTCAAAACTCAACAGTTGCAGGAAAGGTTGATTGAATTTGATTTGTTTAACTCAAAGGAAAGGCAAGATGAGCATGGGTCACATGTGTGATATTGGAAGCAAGATGGAGAACAACACTCAGGAGAGGAGAAAAAATTTCATTTATCCATTTATTTGGATTTGTCATCCCCCCATCCAATACAAAAGCTGTGAGTCACAGTTTGTCCTCTTAATCAAAGCACCACGCTATGCCAGAGAGTAGTAGTAAATGGTCAGTTCTCGCAATGGAGGGATGTAAACAGTGAGGCCTCACAAGGATCTGTATTGGGACTGGTGCTTTTTAACTTGTTCATAAATGATCTGGAATTAGGAGTAAGGGAGGTGGCCAAGTTTGCTGATGGCACCAAATTATTTAGGGTGTGAAGAGCTACAAAGGGATTGTGAAGAGCTACAAATCACTCTCTCCAAACTGGAAGAATGGGTGTTAAAATGGCAAATGCAGTTCATGTAAGCACATGTGAAGTGATGCATGTTGGGGCAAAAAATCCGGGCTTCACAAATACGCTGATGGGATCCAAGCTGGCGGTGAATGACCAAGAAAGACATATTGGGAATTGTGATGGACAGCTTGATGAAAACGTCGAACTAGTGTGCAGTTGCTATGGAAAAGGCATATTCCATGTTAAGAATAATTAGAAAAGGAATTGAAAATAAAACTGCCAATATTGTACTGCTGTTATTCAAATCTATGGCATGACCACACGGAGTACATTGTACAGTTCTGCTCACCGCACCTCAAAAGATAATGTAGAGCTGGCAAAGGTGCAGAAAAGGACAACCAAAATTATCAAGGGGTTGGAGCAACTGCCCTGTTAGGAAAGGTTACAACATCTGGGACTGTTTAGCCTAGAAAAACAGTGAGTACAGGGAGACATGATAAAGATGTACAAATTATGCATGGTGTGGAGAAAGTGGATAGAGAGATGTGTTTCTTCTTCTCTCATACTACTAGAAGCCAAGGACATCCCATGAAGCTGAATGGTAGGAGATTAAGGACAGATGAAAGGAAGTATTTCTTCACATAGCTCATAGTTGAACTATGACATTCGCTACCAAAACATGTGGTGATGGCCACCAACTTGGATGGCTTTAAAAAAGAATTAGACAAATCCATTGAGGATAAAGCAATCAATGGCTACTAGTTGTGATGGCTATATATCCGCTCAAGTATGGAGGCAGTATGCTTCTGAATACCAGTTGCTGGGGAACACAAGTGGGAGGCCGGAGGGTGCTATTGCACTCATGTCTTACTTGTGAGCTTCCCACAGGCAGCTGGTTGGGTAGCCTAGATAGGCCTTTGGTCTGATCCATCATGGCTCTTCTTATGTAAGGCTACTGAAAGAAGAAGGGGGAAGTCTGTCTGCGGGATTCTTCTTGAACAAAGGAAAGATGGAACAAGAGCACTGTACATCTTGTAGCTCTTGGCCATATGAAGATTGTGATATGTGGCTTTTAAGTATAGGAACTTTGGATTACCTCTGGTATAGGATATCTGCCCTTGTTCAAGGGGTTGGACTAGAAGAGGACTACCACCACCACCACCACCACCACCAAGGTATCCATGCCAACTTTAAATGTTTATGCATCTGTACTGGAGATACAGTAATACCTTGGATTGCAAGTAACTTGGTCTGAGAGCGTTTTGCAAGACAAGCAATTTTTTAAAATAAATTTTGACGATAACAGCGTCAGCTAAGGATAGTGTGTCTCCTCTGAATGAATGCTTGGAGGCAGTAATGAGCTGGATGAGGAAAAACAAACTGAAGCTGAATCCAGACAAAACGGAGGTGCTTGCTGTCAAAGGCCACAACCTGGGTTTGGAGGTGTGTCAACCAGTTCTGGATGGGGTTACACTCCCCAGGAAAGACTGTGTTCGCAGCCTGGGGGTGCTTCTGGACCCGTCGCTTCAAATGACAGCTCAGATAGATGCGACAGGAGTGCCTACTATCAGCTCCGGCTGATACACCAGCTGCGCCCCTTCCTAGAGTTGGAAGACCTAAAGACGGTAGTGCACGCGCTGGTAACTTCAAGGCTTGACTTCTGCAATGCGCTGTACATAGGGCTACCTTTGTACCTAGTTTGGAAACTTCAATTGGTGCAAAATATGGCAGCCAGATTGGTCACCAGTACATCTAGAAGTGCCCATATTACACCAGCTTTAAAAGCATTACACTGGCTGCCAATCAGTTTCCGGGCGAAGTATAAAGTGTTGGTTATTACCTTTAAAGCCCTACATGGTTTGGGTGGGTTACCCGCAGGATCGCCTTCTCCCGTACAATCCACCCCACACACTTAGGTCCTCTGGGAGGAATTTACTCCAGTCAGCCAAGACTAGGCTGGCGGCGAGTACTACCCAGAGGACCTTCTCTTCTGCTGCTCCCAGACTGTGGAATGGCCTGTCGGAGGAGACTCGTCAACTAGATAGTCTCTTGGCTTTTAAAAAGGCCATAAAGACTGACCTCTTCCGACAGGCCTACCCAGTGGAATTTTAAGAGCTTTTAGGATACTTTTAAGTAGGGATGTAACCGCTCGCCTTGAGCAGGCGTAGCGGGCCGAAATCGGCCCCGCTCATGCCTGCCAGAGACTCGCTTTGATATAAGTGTTTTGGATTACAAGCACGGTTCCAGAATGAATTATGCTTGCAATCCAAGGTATTACTGTATTTCTAAAAATAAAACACTACGGGCGCAATTGTGTGGCACTCCGACCTTGCCTGGGGGGCCATAGGATAGGTCGGACTTGGAAATCCCGGTTGCAGCGGGGACTCCACCTGCAGAACGTCCCCCCCCCCCCAATCTCGCAGCCGGCGCAGTTCTTTCCGCATCGGCTGGGAACTGAAGACAGAAGACCGTCTTTGGTTCTGGTATGTGGGGGGTGTTCTCGGGGGCAGGGAGGGGAGGAGTGAGGCACCGCCTCTCAGCCTAACCTACCTCACAGGGTTGTTGCGAGGATAAAATGGAGAGGAGAAGGAGGATTATGTAAGCCGCCTTGAGTTCCTTGCAGGAAAAAAGGCGGGGTATAAATGTAATAAATAAAAAATAAATAAATAAATTGTACGAAGAATGCAGGCAGTGCCTCAGCCTCTCCTCCTTACAAGAAAGGGTAAAACATTTCAACAGCCGAAATTGGCTGTCTAAATGTTTAGGAGGGCAAGGGGAGTGTGGCAGCAATCCTATCTGCCGCGCTCCTCCCACCTTCAATTGGATGCTCTGAGTTCGGAGGTTAATGGGCACCCGCATAGGGTGGAGCTGCCTGCCACTTTACCAAGGTTTTGTCAGATTTGATCAAAGTTCTGTCATAAAATTAGAATCTTAAAAGAATAAGAATAGCAAATTGGACACTGAGCTGGTCAACGTTCTGTGTGTAGAGTGCTCTACAGGGCAGCAGGGCACCTTACTTCAGCTTTTGGGTGGACCTGATTCAAGTTCATAGCTCTTTATGCTACCCTCACTTCCAATTCCTCCTTATGACGTTGCTGTATTATCTGTGAAAACAAAACAAAACAAAAACTTATGTTACAAGCTGAAACACAATAGCATAATTGATATGACACAAGCCGTTCCTATTGTCAGTTTTTTCTTGTATTGGATTTTTCTTGTATTGGGTTTTTGCAAGAATGTTTTTGTGCAGGTCTTATAGGGGCTTAGATTTGTAATATTGCATGTAGGTATGTGTAGCATTGGTACATGTCGCATAAATGTGGGTCTAGGTTCCTAGGCCCCAGTCCAATTCTAATTATGGGCAACTAGTCTCATGTAGCAACTGGTAGCTCCTGAAAGGGGCTGTTCATCTGCATCAAAAGACGCATCCAGCTAATTCAGTGAGTCATGGAAGAGGTTCATGGTACATCTGAGGATACACATCCACATTCATAACTGCATCTACATGGAAGACTGCTTTTAGATATGGATCTCCCTTGCTGGATTGGCATGTTAGTCTTTAGCAGGAGAGGTATGTGAAGGAAGGCTGGTTTAAACTTGCCCAGGAAGCATCAACATGACTTGTAATGGAAGAAGTCATAGTTAAGATGTTTAGCAAATGCAAGCTTAATTTTAGAATCCAGATTTCTTTTAAAAATAGCATGAGTTTTTCCCTTATTTATGGAGTTGGGGGGGATGATGGATATAAGGCCCTTGTTATTGTTTATTTGCCATCTGTTCTCCTTGATTCAAGGAAATTAACATTTTTAGTAGCAAGAATAACTCGTGTAGCATTTATGCTTTACCGTATTTAAAAAGTGGGGTTTTTTTTTCCTTTTAAGCAAAGTATTTCTTATCTGAAACTAGTAAGTAGTTATGCTACTTAAGTTACACATTCTAAATCCATAAGGTTCAGAAACACCACTCGTTACTTCTGGAACGATATTATTCACTATGAGGTTTTCAAACATTTCTACAATGAGGCCAAGTATTTTCAGGACACAGTCAAAGAAATTCTGGGACTGCTACGCCACAGAGGTAGCCTCTACTCTTGTACTCATAGGGGCACGGTACAGTTGGGGGCACGGGGGACGGGACGGAACTAGCAATCACATGTTCTTCCCTCCTCCGTGAAGGGCTTCATGCTAAGTTTCTTAGCATCTCTTTTACTGTGGCCAATTTTGAAACCATAGTAGCTGCAGTGGGTACTGTGGAGAGGCACCAGGGACCCACTTAGGTTCTTAGTTGGTCCTGGCCATGAGAATAAGAACCTGCCCTTTCTTTTTAAAATCAAAAGGGAGACTCGGGAATACAAAATTGTAGCAATGCAATTCTCAAGAAGAAAACTCAAAATATGCTTCACATTGACTCTTTAACGAATTGCTTCTCTCTCTCTTCCCCTCGTATGCTTTTATTCTAGCTGGAGGATGAAGCTCTCAAATATATTGGGGCACACTGCCCTGAACTGGTGACTTTGAATTTGCAGACCTGCTTGGTAAGCAATTGGCCCACATAAATCCAAACGTTTCTGTTTTTCTTAACATACAGAGGCCATGGAAACTGAATTATTGCAGCTTGACACCCACATCCCAAGGAATGTTCTACCATCACCTTCAGAACTTTGTGATGGCTTGGCAGATGTGCACTTCCAGTAGTTTGCTGTCCACCTTATTTTATATTAGCAAAATGCCCACAATATGGTGGGTAGGATTGTGTGAAGATGGGCTGTACCTGAGGGAATGGGCAAGTGTTAGTTGTTGTTTACCTCCCTTTGCCAATATTCCTTCTTGACCCTTTGCTTCCGAGCGTGCCCCTTGGATGCTAGGCATGCAAATGGGTCTGCAGTGTGACTGGGAATTGGTATGATGCTGCAAAGGCACTGATGCCTTCCGAAAGCAGTGATATTCCTTTGTGTAGGACCTATAGGAAAAGGTTATAAGGAGGGGACTCTCAAAAGTGCAAGGTTGTGGGTTTGCCCAAAACCCAAGGCGGTTTACATAATCCTCATCCTCCTCTCCATTTTATCCACACAACAACCCTGTGAGGTAGGTTAGGCTGAGAGTCAGTGACTGGCCCAAAGTCACCCAGTGAGTTTAATGGCCAAGCAGGGACTAGAACCCGGATCTTCCGAGTCGTATCCAGGGGCATTGCTAGGTACTAAAAAGAGCCGGGCCTCAGGCCCACAGCCATGTAAGACACGTTTGCATTAAATGTTCATTTGCCAATGTGTATGCAAATGTGCAGATTAAGGCCAACTTTCAGTGGAGAAACTCCATCCAACATTCTCTCTCTCTCTCTCTCTCTCTCTCACACACACACACACACACACACACCTCCTCCCCCACTCCACCAATTATTGCATGTTCTTACAAGATCCTGGCACCAGACAATATTATCCACCCATGATATCCAGCAACCACAGATCAACACACCCCAGACTACAGCTATGCTACAACTGGAAAGCAGGAAAATGCCTTAAGTGCAGAGGAGATAACTCAAGAAAATTAGTCAAGCCACACATTATGGATTGGATCTAGATTAGTCATACTTAGAGCAGACCTATTGAAACAATGGGACAAGAGTTAGAGGAAAATTAATGGGGGGCTTAAAAAGAGTAGAAAAAGGTTTCCCAGCAGACACACTGAAGGATGCATAACAACACCACTTTTATTTTGAAGGGAAAACAGCCCTTCAAAGGCAAACAAAAGGACAAAACAGTAATATGAAACAAAACAAACAAACAAGTGCAACAGCACCAATATTAATCCCTCCCCAGGAAAAAAAGGGACTCATTGAACTGGAATGGAGAACCCAGGCGGCCTAACTATCTCCCCCATATGTGCAGAAGCCTATAAGGGAGTGTAGGTACACTGGGTAAACAGGGTGGTAGAATGCCTTCAAGAAGTTACAGAAAACAGCAATTAATGATAAGAAATGTCCCTTTCTTCTGGCCGGCTTCAGGATGTACTGATGGTGTACTGATCAGTGAATATGCACCCTCTGCAAAACCCTTCTGCCAAAGGCAGCATCTGCTGAAGAAAAAACATCAATCGTATAATGCTTGAGAAAGGAGTGCAGAGAGGCCCAAGTGGCTGCCTTGCAAATCTCCTGCATTGAGGCATTGCCATGGGATGCAGTGGTAGCAGCCACTCCTCGAAGTGAGTGCACCATAACCTCCAATGGAGGCGATTTCTCCAGAGATCTGTAGGCTAAGGCAATACATTCTCTTCACCGCCTAGAAATGGTAGAGCACGAGACTCTCTTAACAAAGGGACTGTCTTGGTGAGAAACAAACAAGGCCTCCGTCTGCCTGATAGCAGCTGTCCTATTGAGGCAGAAGTGGAGGGTTCTGCGCACAGCCAGTTTATGTCAGGCCTTCTCCTGGCTTGGGGCAAAAGGAAGGCAAAATGACCTCTGCTAATGATGGAAAACTGACTTAACCTTAGGCATAAATGAAGGATCTAACTGAAGCAGAATATTGTCCTGATGGAATACACAGGGCTGAG
This sequence comes from Shinisaurus crocodilurus, assembly GCA_021292165.1. Classification (NCBI taxonomy): domain Eukaryota; kingdom Metazoa; phylum Chordata; class Lepidosauria; order Squamata; family Shinisauridae; genus Shinisaurus; species Shinisaurus crocodilurus. Next base: position 266,791,878 of record CM037877.1, on the reverse strand, counting down.
AATCTGATGACAATGCATCCAACTCAGAGACCTGTCTGGCTGAAGTGATGGCCACCAGGAAGACAAGTGAGGTTCAAAGGGAGAAGCCATCAGGGCCTTAAGCACCCAATTCAGGTTTCACATGAGAAATCTGTGTACCAATGGAGGATTAATAAGGGCCACCCCCCTCAGAAACTTCTTCACATGGGGGTGGCTAGCAAACAACCCCCATCCCCTGGTGCCCAAGATACTATTCAAAGTCGCCGCCTGGCGCTTGAATATACTGGTACCGAGCCCCTTCAGCAGCCCTGCCTGAAGAAACTCCAGAATGGGCGATTTAAAATTTTTAATTAATAAATAATAAATACTATGAGGGAGGCATGAAACTGGCTGCTTCCTGGGTAGGGAGAACGTGGGTGGGGTGGCAGTGACACACATGCCACAACTAGCAAGGAAGCCCAAGAGGGCAGCTCCTTCCTGGGTAGGGAGAGTGCAGGAGAAGGCGGTCCCTGGCTCGCTGATACAGCCCTTCACTGGCCTGCCGGTGATGACTCCTCATGCAGTCATCTAGTGGAACCAACCCCACAAACCTTAAGTCTACAACAGAAGAGAGGGGTGGGATGGGAGAGGAATTAGAAGGAGCAGAAGAAACCTAAAAACCACAGAAAACAAAGTAATATTCCTCTGAGAGAAAAGGAAAAACCTATCTAGCTGAGCTCGCAGATCTCAGTGTGGACTTTATTCAGCTGACTCTAGGCAGGGCTGGTCTGGGCAGGCTGGCTAGCTCCTCCCACTGGAAAGGACTGTTAGATTGACTCTGCCTGTCATCTGGTGGGAAGGGCTAACCTGAAGGTTAGAAGATACAGGAGAAAAGCTTTTGTACGTGGTCAGAGATTTTCATATTATATAGGTCTACTTCATATTACTCTCCTTTTAAAGAAGGAGCATATCCAGAAATACTGGTCATGCTAAATGAGGTGGAAGCAATGAGAACAGTACCTGTACGTGTTTTGTTTTCCTACTTACATCACTGGATAAGAAAAAAATGTGCAAGTCATCTAATCCAACTCAACCAAATGCCTCTTAATTGTATCCAGAGAAGGACATTTACCACTTATTATTTATATAGTGCCACCAATACGAATGGTACTTTACAAAGCATAAAAGACAAGTGTCTGCCCTTAGAAGCTTACCATCTAAAATCTGACACAGGGAGGCAACAGAGAAAGGGGAAGAAGATGGAGGCGGGGTAAACAGGGAGATAATATGCGTATGTATACTTAGGCTTAGTTACCGCAGGGCAGGAAAGGGGAACACCTGCCAGATACATTGAAATTAAACTATGAAAAAAATTTCCTACTTAACCAGAAGGCGCCATTCCAATGTGATATGTTTATGACAAGCCCTGTTCTGCTAAACAAAGTGACTGTCCCAGAGACTCAGGAATGAGTGGCCTACACATTTCAGTCACTTATTCTTTCAGTTCCCACCATTCTGCCACCCTTGGATGTTATCAGAAAACAGAACCCGGGGCAGGGATAATGTAGAAAGGAGAAGGCTTGATTCCCAAAGGCTGGGATCACCAGGAGCAGGGAACAGTTTTAGCATGCGTCCCAATAGTGTCCCTGAGTGCGCCCCTTCCCTTTGTCCCATAGAGTGGAAGAAAAATAGAGTGCTTTATTTGGAGACAGTATTTCAGTGATTTCAGTATTTCAGTATTTGAGAGTGGGTGGCCTAGCCTTCACTGACAGGGTCTCTTTGAGAGATGGAAACCTCTACAACAGGGCTGCCCAACCTTGGGTCCCCAGATGTTGCTGGACTACAGCTCCCAGCATCCCTTGCCATTAGCCATGCTGGCTGGGTATGCTGGGAGCTGTAGTCCAGCAACATCTAGGGGCCCAAGGTTGGAGAGCCCTGCTCTACAGGGATCCTTGCAATATATATGCCTGAGTCTACAATGTCCTGTCTGTCACAACGAGAAGCATTTTGTTCATCTTTCATAATGATGCTTCACACCACTGCAAGTCTGTCTGCTTTCTCCTCCTGAACCACTTTGTTACCATGGCTGGGAGAGAGACCGTTGGAAAGGTGAGAGGGGGAGGGGAAAGTAACAGATTGTTCCTTGCAGGAAAAAAGGGGGGGTATAAATATAAATAAATACATAAATAAAATACTCTACCCACAGACTGGAAATAACTTTGATATCTTGAAGAACTCTCCAAAATAGTCTTAATGTTAGCATTTAGCATGGCAAATCCATCTGGTTTGGGTTTGCCCTTGCGCATGAGGCCTTTCAAAGTTTGTTTGCAGGACAGGATTGGGTTGGATTGGTTGGTTGGTCTTGTCTTCAAATTTAATTTTTTTGTGTTAAAAATACTGTGTGTATATGTGTAAAAAAAAAAAGCTGGAAGAGGAAGTACATTTTTGTCCTGCAACAAAATATCCTGTACCAGTTTGTGGTGATGCCAAAAAAGGAATGTTTAGCCTAAAAAAGGAACTGATTTTGGGAGGCTGTCTGTGGTTTGTATCCTGCTTTTTTACATGTTAGCCAGTTAGTCATCCATCCAATGTTTTACTGCCAAAATGGTTTGAGAATGGTTAGCCAAATACTTTTTAAAATGCAGTTTTAGGATTTGCAGATGTTATGTGTTCAAAAGCACCTCCCAGAATCTTGTTTCTCACTACTAATGATTTTGACCACCCCTTCCTTTTGTAGCAAATAACAGATGACGGCCTCATTACCATATGTAGAGGGTGCCACAAGCTACAATCTCTGTGTGCCTCTGGCTGCTCCAACATCACCGATGCCATCTTAAATGCCTTGGGGCAAAACTGTCCAAGGCTTAGGTAAGTAGGTTTTATCTAGATGGCTACATGGGAGCATATAGGGTTAAAATGTGAGCATGTGCTGCATGTTGGGTAAAAAATGGATTATATTACAGCAGTGGTTCCCAACCTTGGGTCCCCTGATGGTGCTGGACCACAGCTCCCAGCATCCCTTGCCATTAGCCATGCTGGGAGCTGTAGGCCAGCAACATCTGGGGACCCAAGGTTGGGAATGAATCACCTCATGGATGTTGTCAGCATATTATATGGAAGGGACTGGGGCAAAGAATATAATAGTTAGCTGCTATGCTTGTAATCTATCCCATAAGTTTATCACATAACCATTTTTAAAAGCATAAAATGCCATTGCACATAATAGAATATCCCATTAAAGTATCACTAATAGTCCCTCCCTCCCCTGGCTAGCTTCATAGCTCAGAAACACCTGTATGAATCATCCCAAAATGATAATATGAGCTTAAAATGAGATGAATTTAGAGCAATTGAAGCCCTCTGGAAGTGTTGAGAGATTGCTGTGAGCAGGAATAAGCTGGAAGGGTTTTCTCAGATACGAGAGGCAGGCAGGGGTGGAGATTTTTCTTGCCTCTTTGAGTACTTCAGGGGCTATGCTAGGAAGCATGGTAAGAATCATAAAAATAGAAAGAAATGTTTAGCTTCTGGGCTTGATGAGCTTTGTTTATTTCTTTCATGTGTGTTGGATAGGATTGCTGTTACTCAGAATAAGCCCATAAAACAAGGCATGTAAAACATCCTCAGCTACTTTGAAGTAGGTAGCCTAGGGATTATTCTTCTACATGCACCATGTTTGTGAAATTTCAGAAATGGACTCTGAAAAGCAACACATGGTTAATTTATTGTGTTTCATTTTCTGTGCAGAATATTGGAAGTAGCTCGGTGTTCTCAGCTCACAGATGTGGGGTTTACCACCCTGGCTCGGGTAAGCCCCTATTTCTGTTGTTTCCTAGGTACTAGTTGCATGTGGGTTCAGGCTGCTACTGCCCTTGCAGTCTGCTTCTGATACACCCTATTCCAGGACTGGCTTTACCTCTAGGTGGCCTCTTGTTGACTGCCTTGGCCAATACATTTTAAGGGGACAACTTCTGCTACAATGCTGCCTTGGGGACTACTATGCTGCTGCTCAGGAACTGAAGGTAGGGACAGAAATGAGAAACCAGGCAGCAGGCATGGAAACTCGCATGTCCAGATCGGGGTGGGGGGCAAACGAGCCAAATACACACGAATGAGGAGCAGGAGCAGCCTTGGGAGTGGGTTGCAGGGGAGGGAAGCTCACTAAAGGCCAAATTAGATATGATGGGGCTATCATTCACTTGTCTCTCCTGTTCATACATGAAGCAAAGTATGTGGTATGTTACTTTAACAGTAAAAATGAGTGGACAGGAAAGGGATGTGGAATCCTTTCCCCTTTTGTACTTTACTTCCCCACAGTTGGTTGCTCTGGCTATTTCTCTCTCTTCCTTGCTCTGATACCAGAAGTGAACTGGGAACAGAAAAAAGTGGCTAGAGCAGGGGAAATCCAGAAGGTATTTGTGGCCCCCAAACCACTCACAGGCTGCACTACTGCGCAGGCGCCAAAAATATTCTAAACTTTTTTTTTAATGGCAGTGCCAAAAGGGTCAAATTTATGCAAACTAAATTTGACCCCTTGGGCGATCTGTAGCCTCCATGGATGCTATGTTGTCCACCCCTGGGGTAGAGCAGTGAACTGAGAGGAGGTAATGTGTGGGTTCAGTGCCCCCTTCATGCACATTTCTTTTGCTGTTCAAAAAAATTACCCTATCCCCTGCTTTATCGGTGAAAAGAAATGCATGTCTGCCACCATCCTTAAATGAATGGCCCCATAGGCTCGCCTGGGAGGGAGAGACTATAAGCCAAATTCTGGATTGAGTAACAGTGGGCGTAGAGTAAAAGGGGACTGCGTGAAATTTAAGAAGAACTAGGGCTAGGCAGGATGGATGGATGGTGTTCACAAGCAACTTTTTAGACCTTTATAATATGGTAACATCTCAGAAGCTTGGTTGGGAATGATTGGAAGGCATATTAATTTTTGCTGTTGATTTAAGCTTCAGTGCCCTCCATGTCCCCCTCTCCCCTCATGGCAACAATTCCGTACCACCGACCCCTGCAGCCCTCTTGTCTCTGTATCGCTACACCAGCCTTTCCCAACCTTGGGTCCCCAGATTTTGTTAGACTACAACACCCATCATGCCTGACCATTGACCATGCTGGCTGTAGATGATGGGAGGTATCCTCCCAACAGCCAGGGTCAGCAGCGACTGGCGGGGTGGAGGGAGCCAAGCGGTCACCAGAGGTGGCGCTGTCTTTTGAATTCCCAGCAGCCCATGCCACAAAAAGGAGAAACTGAAGCACATGAATTATAAGAGCATAAGTGTAAAGAAGGGGAAGGAATCCACCAGCCACACAAAAATTGATTCTTGAGGCAATTTTAATCAATACAAAAGTTTTTTTAAAAAATACTGACGGGATTGAATTTGTGTGAGCACTTGTCCCCTGCGTCCCAACAGTAGACCTGCCTCTGCTAACAGCATCTGGGTACCCAAGATTGGGAAAGGCTGATCTAGACCCTTATTGCATAGATTCCTATGTATCTCATTGGAGTAATCCCATTGAAGTAAATGGGACTAGTCTGGAGTCATCTTACCATCGGGTTCATGAAAGCAGAAGAAGCTATTTGGATAAGCAAGATACATTTCCATAACTCCGCGTAAACTATTCTAACTACAAAGTTGGGGCTTCTTCGGAGCATAATCAGGTAGAGGGGTCAGTAATGCAGTGCATATGCAGCTCCAGAGTGGCCCAGTACAGAGCAGTGTATGCGATTGGATCTTCTTGCAGTCATGTCTCTGATCCTGGAAACAATGTTTATTTTTAATGCACATGTTGGCCTCATTTCTCAAGCCACGTACATTGAAATGATCCCATTGAAGTAAATGGGACTAGAGCAGAGTCATCTTACCTTGTGTTGAGAAAGAAAGAACTGACTGGTACACGCTTTTAAAAATGCCATCGGTGTTTAGTTTTTGTGCTGTGTTTTATTTTTTCCTTCTGATTTTCTCCAGAATTGTCATGAGCTAGAAAAAATGGACCTGGAGGAGTGTGTTCAGGTAATTGTACCGTCATCTCTGCCCTGTTTTTTAGATTATTATTTTAATGCAGAATGACACTGTGGATTAGAGACATAAACCATCATGGTTAAAAAGTAACTGGATGGATTCAGAAAGAGTGCCTACTTCTACTCTCACACAACATAAGAAGTTCATGAACTTCCTAGGGATGATGAATGACCAAGGTCTCACTGAAGCGTTCTCGTGAAAATGCCACCACGCGGGGGGGGCGGGGGACGACGACGGACGACGACACAAACTCCCTTTTCTAACATTACAGGACAGCACAAAAGCAGAAAGCGCAACTCACAACAAGTCCTGCTTCCGTGCCCGTTGTAATGTCCAAACACACTCTCAAGCAGATACTTTACTTAACAAATTATGCCCATAATGGATAAACTTGTTGTGAGTTGCGCTTTCTGCTTTTGTGCTGTCCTGTAATGTTAGAAAAGGGAGTTTGTGTCGTCGTCCGTCGTCGTCCCCCGCCCCCCCCGCGTGGTGGCATTTTCACGAGAACGCTTCAGTGAGACCTTGGTCATTCATCATCCCTAGGAAGTTCATGAACTTCTTATGTTGTGTGAGAGTAGAAGTAGGCACTCTTTCTGAATCCATCCAGTTACTTTTTAACAAAATCTAAAGGTGAAACTAGATAAATAGAATGTAACATAATTGTGCAGAATTTCTCCACTTTATTTCTGCTTCATGCAAGGAGGGAGGAACCTTGAGTGCAGTGAGTTCACATTATCGGGGAGAGAGGAAGACGCAGTGCACAGCTGCTGCTTTTGACTGTAGCGATATGGCTCCCATAACATCTAGCCCTAAGAAAATCTAAACACCTGATAAGAGGAGAAAAGTGTTGAGCTGGGCTTCTGAAACTAACTGTTGAGCTCTCTCAAGGCAGGGAAACAACTTATAACTAAGACAAGACTGGTGGATCACCTGTCAGAGCCCTCTTTTGTTCTCAGCCTGAGGATAAGCAGAACAAAGAAAAATGGAGGGAATTTGACTTCACCCCTTAAAGTGGGCAGGGGGTGGGATTGCCTTCAGTCCTGCATGGTCTGCTCTTTTGTTCTTTTTCACTAGAATCACCATGATCCACTAAAGCAAGAGCATGTACTTAATATCTCTTTACAATTGAGGCATCTCATCTGTGTTTAAATGATCCCAAGTCTGCACTCTTGCTTAAGAACATAAGAAGTGGCTTACTGGATCAGACCAAGATTTCACCTAATCCATAATTGTTTGCAAGAGCCCCTGCTTTAGAGCCCATAGGGGGCACCCTACCTATTTCTACCTGTTTGAGGAATGCCCCAGCACTGATACTGGTCAAAAGGAATAGAGCACACACTTTGTTGTATTGCACGGAGGTCTTGACATTCTGCCTCCTGACCCAACCAAAATTCTCATTGTGGAAAGGATCAGAAATAAATTCACACCTCCCCTGGCAGCCATCTGTCTCTCCCTAGGGAGGTCTGCCTCAGACTTAGATAGAAACAACAATTGTTGCCATGTTGGTCCTGGAGGAGTACTAGTACAAAATCGGCAAAGTTATATTTTTTGAAACCCATTGTGGGCACAGTGTTTTCAGCCTCTAAAGTGTCTCTTTGGTTTCTTCCAGATAACAGACAGCACATTAATCCAGCTCTCCATACATTGCCCGCGGCTCCAGGTTTTGGTAAGTCTTGGAGGGTTTTCTTGCAAGAAAACCTGGGAATGTGTTACCCAAAGCCAGGGGTTCAAATCTAGTTCTCTCAGCGCCACTGTAGAATTTTGGGACATGATTCAGAGATGCCAAGATGCTACACATCTCAGTGACAGAAGAACATTAAAAAAAAGTTTAAAGTTGTGAATCTTGATGAAAACAGAACAACAACATCCACTACTGCTATGTAGCATGCTTAAATTAGCAAATCCCTTTCATTCAGGTAGTAGAGCTGGCCTAGCATAATGGCTAACCATGTGCATTCTGAGCCAGAAGCTTCCCTGAATTCAAATATTGCCTGAACTCACTAGGTCACCCTGTGCAAGCCACCATCTCTCAGCTTCAGTCCATCCATCTGCAAAATAGATGAGATAATATTGACTTCACAGGGTTGTTGTAAGGGTTACTGAGGAAATAATATATGTGGTTCCTTCAACAAGCATAAGCCACTGTAAAGGCTAAGTATTATTATCACAGTCCAAATAACACAAATGATGTAGACGTGAAAGGAAAGGCCAGGGCTGGATGAAGGAGTATCAAGAAGAAGGTCTGAGGGTTCAGCATGGTACAGATAGTGTAGCTGGGATTGGGGCAGCATCCATGTATCCAGTATATCTGCAGCCAGAGCCCTTAGAATACTGTGATCAAACAGTCATGGATACTCTTTGACATGCAGTTGAGGATAACTTAGGCATGTATCTAGTTCTGCCCTTCAAGCCTAGGTTAGCTCCAGCACCTTGAAAAGACTGTATAATACAACCTTTGAAAATGCCACCTGCTACTTCCTCTTCTGTTTTTGTTTTCTTTTCCTTTGTGGTGGCAGAGTTTATCACATTGTGAGCTGATCACTGATGATGGTATTCGCCATCTGGGCAATGGCGCCTGTGCCCATGATCGCCTGGAGGTGATTGAGCTGGACAACTGCCCTTTGATTACAGATGCTTCTTTGGAACACCTCAAAAGCTGCCACAGCCTGGAAAGGATAGAGTTGTACGACTGTCAACAGATTACACGGGCTGGAATCAAGAGACTCAGGGTAATTTAGATAGACACAAGCACACACTTTTCTAATTTCTGTGCTTGTTTGACTATTTCCCCAAGCTGACACTAGGCTAGACTGCTGGGGATATTCCTTTAAACCTAACCTCCAAGCTGAGCCTAAGGACACATTGCATAGTTGATCAGATTTGTCTGGGGCTGTGGGGGGAAAGAACTTCACACAGACCTCGGGAATGTCAATGCGGGAATTTGCTTCCAAAAACACCAGAGTGCTCACAGGACCCAGTGACAACTGGGGACTTCCTACCAAGAAAAAGTTGCATTGTAGGAGATAACCAATCCCCCTCCCGCTGCCGCCGCCCCCCCCCTCTCACACACACACACACACGGCCAGTTTGATCACTGCCTGTGCACTCTCAACTACCTTGAGAATTTGGCATTCACTCCCTCCTCTGGTCTGCCCCTTGTAGCACTTGCTGAGCAAAGTGGAGTGCACACCCTTCTCAAAATCTTTATTTAACTGGCCAAGTGGCATCTGCTGGTCTGATAACAAAGTATCCCACTGCCATGTCAATTTGTTGTCATTCCTGCCCCTTCTCCTTAGCCATCTCTCAGATGTTTTCACCTTCATGAAGCAGCATCTTCTCTTGCCACTAATCAACATGTGGGGTCCATATTTAGCTCTGATCTGACGTGTGCAGTGCTTCACACCATGACTGCAAGAAGGATGAGGTGCATGCCATTTTCACCTCAGTTTCACTCTGTGGTCAAGGCCCATGGAGAAACAGATTGCAAGGAAAGGAAGGAAGCCAGGGCTGTCTAGGCCCAGAACATGTTTTGGTTTCCAAGGTGAAAAGGAAAGCCAAAAAAATTGCTAAAAGTGGAAAGACTAAAAATCAGGGGGGGGGGCATACAACTAGTGCTGCTTGTATTTCATGCTTAATGCAGAAGTCTATGTGGGGTGCCAAATTCCACCCTTTATAGACTTCCCAAAATATTGGCATTCATTTAAAAACTAGCATTTTTTAAATCACCTAATGGCTGCAAAGAGAAACTTGAAGATGTGAGTAACGCCTGGTGAAGTCCCAAAAATTCCAAGGAGTCTGAACAAGTAACGGGTTGTAGTTTCAGTACTCCACATAACACCTTGCTTAAACCCACAAATATATTCAGATGGGGTTGTATCCAGTGGTGGCCTTCCACCAGTGAAATGGACACCACTAGTGGATCAATTATCCCTCCCAGCTGCAATTCTTCGCACACCTTCCAAATCTTCTCTGGAGGATTTGGGAATCCAGAGCAGATTTGGGGGGACATGCAGAGGGCTGCAGGAGGGGAAGGGAAACATCCATTGCATGAATGGATGCCGTTCACATAATGTTGGTTTTAGACTATGGTCTTAAGTTGCATAAGTTGTTAGGTTACAAAGTTTGGCTTTTCCTGTTTGGGGTTACCTTGGAGTAGAAACGGAATACTTCTGATGTGCAAGAGCACAAAATATACTCAACTGAATGGAATGGGAAGAAGCAGGTCATTACTCTGCCTCCAGATCCATTCAAAGATACAATGGGATTGTTGAATGGATATTTCCCCTAGTAATTGTCTAGTGAAGCCCACTGATCCACAAAAAGTTAGAAGCCTATATAAAATAAAAGAGGTCCCCTTCACTGACCAGCAGAACAGTGGTGGGCTAGGAACAAAATGGATACATGCTCTCCTGCCAGTTGCATGAAAAATGGAGAGGAAAGGATCAGGGAGAATCCAGCACCTTTCCTAAAAAGCCTCCCTGGTCCTTACAGAGATCATGGGTCTGGTGTCATTTTGTGTTCAACTTCTGCTCCACCATCTTTTCGGTGATTGTCTTTACACATTTTCTGTTTTTTCTAAATGAGAAAAAAATATGTGTTTGTTTTTACAGACCCACTTACCCAATATTAAGGTCCACGCCTACTTCGCGCCCGTGACCCCACCACCATCTGTGGGGGGCAGCAGACAGCGCTTCTGCAGATGTTGCATCATCCTATGACGTGGGAGCCAATCTATCTTGCGCAAAAAGAACTGAGTATTTAAATTACCCTTCTAGCAGTAACAGTGGACACCAGTATTTCCACAAAAAAGTGATGCCGGTGGTCTTTTGCAAGGGCCTTTTGAAAAGAAAGCAAATTGGGCGAACTGGTTGCAGAACTCTTGTTCCCCTTTTTGCCCCATAGCCACACACAAAAACAGACACATTATAGTGTGTGTACACACACATACACACACAGCTACTTATTCCAGCAAACTGAAGGACCCTGGAGCTGAGGAGCTGGATCACTGGGATCTTTCTCCTTTTTTCCCCTTGTAGGTGGATTGGTATAATTATGAACCATTCCTATTGGGCATGCTCAGAAGAAATCATGGGGAGGTGGGTGGGAGAGAGAATGGGAAGTGATAATCACACAGATCCGAAGAACTACTGTTGCTTGGCTGGGGGTGGGGTGCGGGGGGAAGGTTGTTCTTTTGACATTGGAAACAGCAAAATGGACAAACACTTCAACGCAAATGTGGGGACAGGGTGATAACTGAGGAAGGGAACAAACATGAACACTGAATCTTAAAGCCACAGTCCAGAGGAGAAAAAATGTAAAAAAAGGAAAATCGCCCATGGTTATATTTTTTATTTTTAAAAAATCATCCTTGTGTTAGGGAATGTTAATACAGCAGCCATTGTGAGACATTGATTCCTGCGCTTCTGTACTTCCTTGTTTTCCGTGCCGGCACATACACTGAGCATGCTCATGTTGAAGGTTCAGCAGTTTCTCTTCTGTGTGTCATAGCATTTGGCTCAGAGGCTTCCTAGATTGTTGTGACGATAAAGCTAGAAATCTGTAATGTCAGGTCTGATTTATTTTCTTGTTTCCTTTCCTCTCTCCTCCTCAATATCTCCAGGTGTTTGTTTTTTTAAAAAAAAATAGATGTCTAATTCTGGAATTGTATGAAATGATTGAATATAAAATATATGTCAAGTTATTTTTTTCTTTTAAAAAGGCATCTTTTACCACTGGGAGACCAAGCTTTGAAAACACAACTGTGAAATGAAGTTATAAAAGCAAAAACTCTTCTATAGAGAGTTCCAGGTTTTTAAGCCAGTAATGCAGGTCGGGGAGGGGGTTATATCATTGACCGGGTTTGCACGACACAAGGGGTGGTTAATAAGCCATGGCAACTTGTTACCCACTCCGCATGTGCCAGCTGATTTCCTTAATTCCCCTCAGCCTGCTGTAGGGTTGTTGGGTAATTTGTTAATCACCCCAGCCTCACCAGGTTCGGACGTCTCAACAACCCATGCCCAGTGAGGGAAATCATCTGGCGCACAACCAGCGTGTGCGGGGGTAGTTAACAAGCCACCATGACTTATTAACCACCCTTGCGTTGTGTGTACCGTCTCACTGTGTGTGTTCAAATGTACCCCCCGCATCAAAGAAACATGTGGCCTATAAATCAGGAAATAGCACACAGCTATATGCTTCTCTGTCTTTACTAGTGATTTTCCTGCATCTTTAGAGCCATCTCTGAACATTTCTCTTTAATTAATCTGGAGTTCATGGCAGTTCACTAGACGTGTGCATTTTCCCTAGAAGTAGTTACCACCTTGACCTGGAAGCTGGCCAGATTCATCCTGTTCAGCACTAAAGGGTATAACTGTATGTTTCATTTTTTTGCTTGAAGCTGCTTCTTCAAAAAACACTGGAGCCATTTCACGGTGCCTTGGAGGCCAGATTAGATAGCTGTTTTTGGTTCTGTTTGGGAAGAGGCACAGCACAGTTCCCATTTCCTCCAGTTTGAATAATTCCAGCAGTTCAACCATCTGTTGTCCTTCCATCACAAGTGATGTTAACAATGCCCAAACACAGGTTTTTATAGCACCTGCCAATTTGATTGTTGTGGTACAGAAAGCACAAGGGAGCCCTTTATAGGGAGAATTAAGGTCCCAATGCACATGGCTTCCTTGCTGATGCACAATCACCTGCTCTTCTTATGAACACATCTGACCTTGATAATGAATGTTTCACATTTGCCCATTGCCATTCCAGTCACTTCTAGTCTGCTGCTTTGTTTTCTGCTATGCCAGCTCCTGATGCCCCAAGGCATGGCTTGCAAAGCAGCTTCTTTCCCTCCAAATCAGTTGGATTCAAAGGTTTGATCCATTGTCTAGACTTCAGAGTGGAAGATGGTATCTTATGAAAGTATTTGTGAGGATCTTCAGTGCAGCTTGCCATGATACCATCAGGCTATATAGGAAATTAGTGAAAGGGGCTGAAATGTCTCCCATGGAAATGCCAATTAGTATTTCAGGATTTGCACTCGACACCAAAGATGGATGTGGGCAGGTGGGGGGAGGGGTGTATAGGCAAGGCAGGCGAAATTGAGCATGCTCTACTTCACTTTAGCCCTACAAATGTTTAAATAACAGGGTTCCCATCCAGAACTGGAGGCAGGAGCACAGCACAAATTGCACAAATATATCGGGCTGATCCCGAGGATTTGATGGGACAGAGGTCTGATTCAGACCACATCCCAGGTTGCTGGAAGATGAGATCAGGTATTCACTAATGTTTATCTTGCCAATCTCACAGACCTTAGAGGAGGTCTTACAATCCTTAATTGTAACTACAAGAAGAATTGGCATGGGACTTGGGGAATACCATGTTTTATAGAAATCCTGTGAAATGTTACCTTATTTTTCTGAAAGCAGTTAAACAGTTCCTTTGCAGTTCAAAGCATATATGTTTTCCCAGTGCCTCCTGAGAAATGCAGTGATCTGTAATTTCTCTGTGAGTGTGTGTGTGTCTCTCTCTCTCTTGCACACATGCTCTTGCTCTCTCATACAAGCACACATCCCTGTGGTAAGTTTCCCAAACCCACCAATATGTGGTTTTTCACAGGGCCTTACAGCAGCATCAGACTACTACCAAAGATTCTGAAAAGGGAAAGCCTGTTATTTTTACAGGAAAACCCTGTCTTTTCTCCTTGCTTGCCTGCAAAATCTCACCTGCTTTTTCTTGTGAGTTTTCTGTTTTAAGGAACATTTCACTGACTTCAGTAAGAAATATGGCTGATAGTCTTCCATTGCCATCTATGAGTAATACATACATTACTCATGTATGCATGTATGCTAAAACTTGACAGTGTGATTCCATCTTTGGAATCCCAAACATCACTGAGAACGTAATCCCATGCAGATGTAGACAGGGGGGAAAGCCTACAACTCCCAGCATGCCCCGGCCAGCTGTGCTGGCTGGGGCATACTGGGGGTTGTGGCAGTCATCATCATTGTGGAAAGTGCTAACTGTTGCAATACTATCAATCTTCCTGAGCAAGCCAGGAGCACATGTGTATGCTACTGCCAGCTTGTTCTGAGAGTAATCCTAGAGTGTTTTGGGACTTTCTCCTTCCTCTTTTTCAAAAAACAGAAGGGGCATGAGTAACATTCCACCAAGTATTATTCCTGTGCAGACCACTTTGGAATGAGTGAAGGTTGGGCAGTAGCAGTGCCGGCTGCATTGCATGTGGTGTGTTTTCACTTGTCCAATTTTTAATAGTTCCTTTAAGGGCTCCCTTCACACACTCACACACCATGATGTGGGAACCATTTCCTTATCTTGCAGTCCAAGACCACTCAGGGCTGTGTGTGTGTGAATGTTTCAATTGTTTGGGTGGGGCTGATTGGGTCATTCCCACCAAAGCAGCCCACGTGGTCAAGATAGTAGCCTCCCCAGCAAAGCAGAATCGCACCACAGAAAGTGGTTTACATGCTACTGTGTGTGTGTGTGTGTGTGTGTGTGTGTGTGTGTGTGTGTGTGAAGTGGACCTAATTTTGTCAGCTGTTGGATTCCAGATAGAGATTTGAGACCAACATTTTTCAGGGGAGGGACAGAGCAGGAAAAATGTTTTAATTCATATAATTTGATGTAATCCTTTTAAAATCAAGCATCACATTTCCTTTGTCAGTATATTTATTAATAATACTTATAAGCCACCATGTTCTATGTTTGTCTTTCTAAAACAATGGCTTTGCATAGGCCTTTGCAGAAGAAGAAATTTGCATGGGGCTTAAGCTCCCTGCATACTTTATTTCTAATGTTCGATCCCAGTTACTTTGTCACTTTTTTAAAAAATGCACATAATCAGAGCAGCTCTGAATGTGTCACATGAGAAAGGGTAAATACACATCACTACCTTCTAAGAAGGTTGAATCTCTATATTCCAACCCCCAGTGTTCACTGATCTCTAGAAAGGACTGGAGAGACCTGAATTCAAGTCTCTGCTATGGACTTTGGGTTGATTCCTGCTTTAATTTGTGTGCACCACATCAAGTGTGAAGCACATACATGTGTTGAACCAGATGCAAAAAGATCAGAAGTGACCACCTTTGTATATTAGTTTGATCTTGATTGTTTTGGGCAGATTACAGTATAAAGCAATTCCCCACCACCACACATGCACTACACCTGCAAGTAAATAATACAAATGTAATTTTCAAAGCCCTTTGAACTTGGAGCTTACAAAAGCACAAGAATTTGTTTTTAAACTAAGACACAGAAAAGCATCCAAAACTTCCCAGTCCATCATATTCATCTGCTTGCATACATGACTTTAAACAAGAATTAGCCATAATTCTTTAGAATGGACTTCCCTTTTCAGAAGCCAGAATACCTCTGGATACCAGATGTTGAACACAAACGCAGGCTTCTGTGAGATTTCCAGGGGTATATTGCTGCTGCTTTTAGAGATGGATTAGTTGGATCATATTTTTATGATAATAATTTTGAAGTAGTAATGTGTGTGAAACCCTTCGTTGATGACTTGTAGAAGTAAGGTGAACTCTGGGAGTACACTTTATGTCATGAAAACATCCCGTTCTGTGAGGGACATTCTATATTTGTAGGAAAGAATTGGCAGCCCTCATGAATGTGAATTTAATACCCTTGTGTGGTCAATATCTGTTCTAACAAGATGTGCCAAACTTTGTTAACTTACAAAGGTATTGTAGTCAGAAAGAAGGCCATTGTGATCACTGTAATTTTTATTATCTCCCCTCCTTTCATACCTGCTCATTCAACTGGAAATCATGAAAATCCCAGATGTCAAAAATGTTAACTTTGCCATTAGCTGTTTCTGTACCTGAACAATAGTAAGTTGTACTTCAGTGGTAGCTGCATGTGTGTCTTCAGCCATATCCTGTTGCATACTATGGAAAGCTTTGGTCATTCTCCATCACCTGGAACTATACATGACCCACTCACCTTGTGAACAGAGAGATGGGAATGAAGATATACCTGCCGCCAAGTGGTCTGAAGAAGCTCAGGCTTCGGTGAAGTGATGGCTCAACAGAATCTGATATATTTTCAAGATGTAATAATGCAACCACAGATCAGAATTATGAAACAATTCCCAAAGAGGATGGGTAGGTTGACCTTGCACCATACTTTAAAAAATAATAATGAAATCCATGATTCTAGTTTAGTTTTGTTTAATCTGAATGTGGTGGACATGGCTGGCCCATGGTATTGTGTGGTAGGAAAGGGGTTGTATGACATGGTTCCTTAACAAGAATGTCCTGTTTTAAGAGGGAAGGAAGCGTAGGAAGGGGTACCCTTTGGTAGCTAAATATCAAACTTCTTTGGAACTGAGAACCCTACAATAGTAGGGGGTAATTCAGTCAATTCCATCAGGCAACCTATGGCAAAGCATCAACGTGAGCACTTTTTATTAAATATCATTCAAGGACCGAAGGACTGTTGTGCTTTTTTAATTGGTTTCTCGCTCAGTTTTTTTTTAAAATGCAGATTCCAATTTTTGGACCACAATTCTTCTCATGTTCCATATGATGTTGGGTAGTTTGGGCCAGTGTATTTTTTATAAAATTTATTTTAATAATATGACTTAATTTATCTGTAAACCAATACATTGGACACCCAAGTTGGAACCTTGTCATTCAGCCCCCTAACTTTTTATTATACAGAGAGATCTGTAAAACACTATTTTAATGAACCTGTAACCTGTGCTTTCCCCTCCTGGACACTTGAGTGTGGATATAATAATGCCAATTCACTAAAAGTAAAACTATATATGTATGTATATATGTAGCTCAATCTTTTTTTTCCCTATCCATGTTACAATATTGTTGTAATCTTGACTAAGTTTGTATTGTGGGAAAACTTGTTGCAAAAAAGAAAAACATGTTTCCAAATCCTTGGCATTTTGTGGCTGTGCAGGATAACATGATGGGAACTTTATAATTAGAGATTGATAATTAGAGGGTGTATAATTTAACTTTGTTCTTCAGGCAAGTTTTTTCCCCTCATCCTTAAATAGATTTATAATTAAGTCATTCGTATCTGGGTTAGGCCTTGGAGATCCATTCCATTTTGTGGTTCCAAGTTCAAACAAGCTATTGGGAGCTATAATACCAGTAGTACAGTAGAACTCTTGCCAACTCTTGTGGGCAGCGAATCCACCACAGGGCAAACCTGGGTTTACCACAGTATCTTCAGCTGGGACCTGCTGCCAATCCCAACTCCCTGACAAGTGTACCTGCATGCTACATGTGTGTCCCACTCATGCTTTATATTTTGAGGCGTGCACTTAAAATATTGGGACTGTACACTTTAAAATGAAGAGGTCCACAGGCTGGAAAATTGTAATGGTGTGTGTTGAGGCCTCAGTGATGCCATCTGTGATTTGCTCAGAAGGTTGAGGCTGTAATCCAGCCAAATCAGGCTTATGCACACAACAAAGTTTCATCAAGTTTCCTATGTATGGGAGGAGGAAGAGTTCTGTGGACGTTCAGAAAGTTCTGGATCAAACGTTAGATCTTCAAAGAGATGGGTGTGTTCTTAACAGCCTTTCTCTCTCCATCAAATAATTAACACTTCATATGTGTTTGCACTAATACATTATGTGTATCTGGCTTAAAAATAGCCACTCTTGATTACTTTATAATTATGCTACTGCTTCCCTACAGTGCAGAAGGATTTAAACCCATTAAAAAACCACCCAGCTGGTAACAGATGGCAGTAAGACAGCCATATTTTAATACAAAAAGGTTTAAAATACAGCAACAACCAAATAAAAATAGATTTTTAAAAAAAGATTACAGTTAATACTAATAGGTGGAAAACATGGTTTAGTAGTATGAATGCATATAAATTTCATAGAAAAAGTCTTTAAAGCAAATGGTTTGGAAGAACTTGTTTGTGCTTCTGGTCTACAGATCAAGTGCAACATAAGCGTGACAGCATGATCAGCACGTTTACATGGAAGTAAGTCCCATTAAGTTTAATGCAGCGTATTCCTCTGAGTAGGATTGCAGCCTAAAGCTTACTAGAGGGCTTGGGGACTAGCCACTTCGTATTTGACTGGGTTTTTCTCTTAAAACTGGCAATATTTGACATCCCAAATCCTACAATCTGAATATGCAAGGCAAATGAAAGAAATGCCAGTGACCTGAGCCACTGTGCTTGGCTACTGGAGAAATGACCTTTCCTTGTCCTCAAAGCTAGAGCATGTATTGAAAAAGGCAAGCATTTTATATTTTAAGAAAGATGTTATGGGATTCTCCTGCCAGTTCCGTGACCTTGGCTTACACTTGGTTCCACTGTACATCATGGCAATGAGATCTATCCCTCCAGCAGACCTCCAACAAGACTTGTCAACTACTGATTGCACCTTCCAGCAGCCACCCAGCTGGCTACACACACACACACCCAAGAAACCAAGCCCTGATAATGGAAACAAGGAGGGTGGGAAGGTGGCCACCTTCCATTAGCCCGGTGGGAAGCAGGGGGCAAGTATGCCCTTCAGTATGTTTAAGAGGTTTTGAACAGGCTAGCTTTCTGGCCGTCTCCGCCATGGGCTGGTCTAGTGTCTATGTACCATCAAGCACCTGGAAACCAAAAATGTGCTTGGGCCTAAGGCTCACCACATAAATAGCTGTAGAGCAAGCATTTAGGTGGTTAGACCTCTGTTGCATTCCACCACAGTCCCAGGTAAATGCCCAATACCCCATATCTGTGCAGTGGGCATGGACCTGCAGTTACTGGGTCCTAATAAATAAATAAATGTAGAGGTAGCCATACTTTTTGCAGGCCTGATAACCAGTTGTTGAAACTATGCTCCATGCTTATTTAAAAAAAAAAAATCAAATTCCGCACTGTAGCAAAGCTGATGATAGTGGGTTTAAAAAAAAAAAAAAACCTATATTGAATTTCACCCTATGCAATCTAATCACACGGTCTCTGACTTGGATGCTCAATTTCCAGTGTGTAACTATAACATCTCCACTGCTCGCAGTCGCTCTATCCATCAACATTTTTGCAAAATTGTGCTTGTGCCCCACCCACTTCCTTTCGCAAATTTCAGAGGCAGGATGGAAAACTGGGCAGGGTTGCTATATTGCAATGTAGATGCCTGTTGCTACAAACAAAAAACGCTTTGGTCCTTCAGTTCTGGATCTTGAAGAGTTTAGCCGTGGGAAATCTTGAGTTCATTAGGATACAGTGATCTTGTGTTTTTTTGTTATTATTGTGTCTGCTTCTGCATCATTCCGCTCCCCATCTTCTTGCCGGCCAGCAGCACATCTTCTAGAAGGTCTGAGCCTATTTTAGAACTAAGTGATAGCCTTCTGTGTTCTGCGCTGTAAGGACACACAACAGGAGACAAACGAGTCACTTTTGCAAGCACTATTCGTACACATGAATGGAGGGACTTCCGTTGTATTCACTTGCATGGATCTGGGGAAAGGGGCCAGGAGCTTCTGGAATTCTGCCACTGGCTGGGGCATGCTGGGAGTTGTAGGCCGAAAACATCTGGGGACCCAAGGTTGGAGAATACTGACCTAGGTGATCATTTCAAAGTTAGGCTGTTTGGGCCTGCTCTGGAGTTTTGTGGGCCCTCGTGCAAGAACCAAGCAAGATCAAGGCACACAAGCTGAGGGAATGTTTTCTGCTGCTGCCCCAGCATCTATCCAGTGCAGCTGTTTGTAACCATTTTTTCAGATTTTTAACGTGCAGATTCCAGAACTGACTGAAGTGAGATGCAGAGGGGCTTGACAAAGGTCACCCAAATGATCCCTTATTAAAAGCTGGGATTTCAACCTCAGTACCACCCACTGCTCCAATATTAATTGGACTATAATGCCTTGTATTTTAAACCTGTGAACGTGACGATATAGGGCTTTTCTTTTTTGGCCTTGTAAGGCCAGAAGACCTTCAGAAGGGTTGCTCCCTTTAGGACTCCCCCTGTCTACCTCCATATTTACAATATTGTACTGTTGACTTTAGAAACTTCATTTCACAGGACGACAAATTCTAGAGGGGAAGCCATCTTAAGTCCATTGCAGCAAAAAATAAAGAGTTTTGTAGCATCTTAAAACATTTATGGTGGCAAAAGGATTTGTGCACTAGAACCCAGTTTTTCAGATGTGGAAACAGTTATATTCAGTTGGCAGGCAGGCATGCACACGCACACACCAAGATGCAGGAACTGGTTAGGGACCATGATGCAGTACCCTTCCTGAAGTTAAGCAGGCCTGAGTCTGGTCAATGCTTGGATGAGGGACCATTGGAGAATCCCATTATGACACACACACCCCTTGAGTTCCATGATAGAAAGCAATGCGTAACATAAATGTGCTAAATAAACAAAAAACAATATTAAGGGCCCAAAAAGTCATGAAACGTAAAAGATATTTCTCTGCAATGCCTAAATATATCCAAAAGAATAATGCCCCTTCATAGCATTCCAGCTTACATACCCCACCCATCCCCATGTGTGTGTGTGTGTGTGTGTGTATATATACATACACACACACACACATACATGCATAGGGCTGGATCCTGAATTCCCTGTGAGCAAAACTCCACTCGGGATATTTCCACTGGAGGAAGGAGGAACCATTTTTGCTGATTGCTCCTTCCTCCGTGCCCCCAGAAAGGTGCTCTGAAAGGCTGGGGCACCCTCCAGAGAAGTGTGGGAAGTGGTCTAAGCACTAGAGGGGAAGAGGGGATCTGCCAAAATTCCCCACAATCTCTTGCAGTGGGAACCTTTGCCGGATCTCAGTCCTCCTGCAAACAACCCCTTCCATTTGTGGAAGGGGCACTCTGGATCTAACACATAATATGTACATACTCTGCCAACTGAGAACACTTCAAACATCTGCCAGTAGGCTGTAGTCGATGCAAGCTCATGCCACAATAAATCTGTTGGTATTTCAGGTGCCGCAAGACTGCTAATGGTGCAGGTAAGCTTACCTACCTTTTGTTACAGCTGCTACAAAGCATGATTCATCTGGGAGATTTCTGACCATCTGTGACAACCCAGGAGAGAACAGCATAAGGTTAGATGTTGGCCAGACTCAAAAGTAGCTGATTTTTTAACGTCTGCTGGGAGTTGCCAGGGTTGTAAAAAAAATAAATTTGCAGAGACCTCAGTGACAGATGGCAATTTGGTACTTATGAGTCAGAAGGGATTGTGGGCAGACTTAAAACCCAGTGTCTCTGGGTATAACAGGTACGCTTAGAGAGACATGGCCAGTGTGGTGCTGGTGTTCCTTTGAAAAATAGCTTCATGCACATTTTAATTTGATTTGCCCCCAAACTTGTTTTCAGTAGAAGGGTTCTCAGAAATAGAACTGTGCTGCTGAGCTTATGCAAAGTGCATTTTCCAGAATAGCCACCACCTATGTTCATATTTAGGGTCAGGAAGGAAGTGTCTCCAAAGTTGGGTCAGTCAGTGTAAAGAGCTGGTATAGCAGTAGCACAGAGCCCAAACAATGTGAGCTGTGGACTAGGAAGCGTTGATTCAAATCTTGCCTCTGACAGGAGCAGCCTTAGGCAAGACACTTCCTCAGCCACAAGCAACTGCAATATGATCATCATCATCATACCAGCCTTCCTTACAGGGCTGATGAAAGAATTTCCGAGAATCAATAAAATTTGGTAGCTGTGTTGGTCCATTAGAAAAAATCCAAAGGCAAAAGAAGGGTGTTGTGACCCAGCTAAAATTGTCTCAAAGTCATGAGCAAGTTTTTGAGCTCACCACCAGCACTCTTGAGTTCTCCTGAGGCAGGATGGGGGAGAAAAAGATGGCCATGACGTACCTGAAGCCCAAAAGTCTGCAGTTTTTACAGTGTTGAGATGGAATGCAGGAGGCATCAATTAGATTAGACCAGCCTTCCCCAACCTGGTGCCCTCCAGATGTTTTGGACTACAACCCTTATAATCCCTGACCATTGGCTGTGGTCGCTGGGGCTGATGGGAGTGGTAGTACAAAACATCTGGAGGGCACCAGGTTGGGAAAGCATACCCTCCAACATTTCACAGATGAAAATAGGGACACACATGTGAATTTGTAAGAGGTATGTAACAGGCCTGTGGCTCACGCTGGCTCAGCTTGTCTGAGTGTGGAAAGCTAAGCAGGGTCGGGAGACCCCTCCTCTAGTTTCCTGCATTGAGCAGGGGGTTGGACTCGATAGCCTTGTAGGCTCCTTCCAACTCTATGATCTATGAAATCTATGGTTAAGCAACATGAAGGTGTGATCAAGAGGGTGTGGCCAGACAACATGAGGGTGTGGCCAAGGGTATGGCCAGGCAACCAAAGGGCATGGTCAAATACAAAAGTTACTAGAGGAAGCACACAAAATCTTATATATTATTACATTATTATATTATATATATTATTTTATAATATTTTATAAGTGGCTTTTGTAATATTTTTTTACCTTACTTAAACCCCTAATTGTTGATATCTGGTCTTTGAGGGGGGGGTCAGTGCTTGCAGGGCAATCTCTTTTTGTTTTAAAATTGTCAGGATTGGCACAAATTCAGCAGGTGAAGCTTACCCATCCACCCTACACCCCCAAACATGGAGCTTCAGAGAGAAGGGGAAATTTCTTGAATTTCCTTCTGACACTGTAAACTCACCTGTTAGAGGCACAGAGTCAGCTCTGTTAGGAAATAAAATCTTTGGCAATATAAGGATAGGAATCATGTGATAAATTCCCTCATTCACCTCTCCCTCTGTGCGCCCAGCCCACATACACACATCCTCCAGTTGCATCTGTTCCTTCCCTGCTCTCTTTGAGCCTAAGCAGAGCTATCTTAAAGGGACAATGGGCAAACTTGCAGCTAAGCTAAAAGTTTTAGTTTAGCTGCAGTTTTGCCCATGGCCCCTTTAAGTAGCTTGCAGTTGCTGGAGGCAGGGGAATTCAGGACTCTGCATAACAAAGTGAGAAGCAGTGATGGTTGGGATGGAGACTATGGGAAAGGCTGGATTAGACCATAGCCCCTTCCAGAAGTAATTGGTTGAATGTGTGTAGGTGGAGCAGGGCCCATGTGCTGGCCCCACCCCAGCATCCTGTCTGACCTTCGCACATTGAGTGCAATCTATGCTTTGCAGTAGGCTAATGTGATGTATCATTATACTGACTCTGTGTTTGACTCTTTCACACACACATACACACACACACACACACACACACAGCCCTTCTGCGCAGTGGGAATTGGTTGCCTCCCTTGCTCATGCCACCCGGAGCTAATGACCTGGTTCACACAATCACTGAGGGTTAAACAAGCCAGTTGTTGGGTTATTTGAGTGTTATTTCCCCTTCCAACAAGTCATGCTGCCTGGGTTTGGCCAACATGACAAGCCACGCCCACACAGGTGATTAGGCAAATGGCGCCCAGCATGTGCCGTGGCTTGTTTAACCCACAGTGATCGTGCAAACCAGCCCATTCTCTGATAAACACCTCTTGTGGTGCACCTGCTTGGGCACAGTGTATTCTGGATTGTGTGGGTTGATCTGATGGGAAGACAATCCTGCTTTCTTGCTCTACAATTCCATATCTCTGTGATCTGAAAGGACAAGCCCAGGTTCTTAATCTTCAAAGCACGGTTCTTCTGTACCTGGTCACTGACAAGGATGTGGATTCCTGTAGGGCCCTGTCTGGAAACCTGCAGGATCTGATTGGCTGGGAGGCTGAGCAGTTCTGCTAGTTTATTGGTAAGTTCAGTGGCAGTCACTTCTTCCAGATACAGCTCCTGGTATATTGCTTTTGGTAATGGAAATGAAAAATAAAATTGCACTCAAAAGTAGTATTGAAATTTGTACATTAAACAAACAAACAAACAAACAAAAACCATTCAGGCCTAATGCATGTAGCCAAATATTCTCATCACTGTTTAGTGGGAGGCGGCGAAGATTCTAGCCCATATTTCAATGCTTTGCCAAATCAGGGTGTGTGTGTGTGTGTGTTTTTTATCTCAACTTTATTTATACCCCACCTTTCAAACTAATTTTCCCAAAGTAGCTTATGTTAAAAGAAACCGAACAATAACATGCAGTATTAAACATTAAATAAAATACTCAAAATGCGCAGCAGCATTTAAAATGGACCAAAACACAGTAAAAATGGCAGTATCCTTAATTAAAATGCCTTCTGGAATAAAAAAATATGTACAAACATCATCTAAAAAACACAGAGACATGTTTTTACTGCCTACATAGATGGAACCAGCTGGACCTCAGTGAAAGCCTCTGGTGATAGATGTGATAGGGGTGCTTTGACTTACCACATACTGGGTCGGGGGAGGCGTTGTTCCCACTTGTTTCCAGCTCCTTGGACACATAAAGGATGAGCCGAGGGCGCACACACCTGGGAGAAGGGAGGGAAGGCAGGTCAAGTTCGGTGGCATACCGAGCTCTGGTATGGTGCAGTGGCTAAAGAGAAAGTTCCCCATTTAAATCTCCCATCAGCCATGAACTCACTAGGTACGCTGTTCTCTCAGCCCTGCTGAATTGTTGTACAGGATTGCTGAGAGAGCACAGAGTGCCTTTGAAGACTTGAAACATCCAAGAGGGTGCAGTGAGGAATATCGAAACAAAACTATTTGATCATTTCAGGATGTTCCAGGGCTGAGCCATTGCAGAGATCAAAGCTCAGGTATGTGGCTGAATGGGTAGTGGTAGCTGTTGGGACCAGAGAATACATTGCTCCAAGAGCACCGGGCAAGTGAACTGGATACTTGCCTGGACAGGTCGACTGGCTAGTATCGCTGTCATAATAGGGGTATCAAGGGGGGGTGTGAGTGGGAGAGATTGAAGCTTAGTTGTGAGCAGTCTGGATGGAGGGGGATATGTGTAGGTAGGCACCAGAAGGTGTTTAACCAGAATGGAAGGCCAGAGAGTCAGGGTCATCTGTGAAAAGCTTTAGTAGAGTCATTCCCAAAATATTGCCTGACCTTTTAGGCGGATGGGAAGGAGCTGTATTAGGCTACATGAAAAGATCACAGATAACATTGGAGAAACTGCAACCATCTGGCCTTGCTTTGACTACAAAGCTAGTTTACGTAATTTACACTCAGGATGCGAATTGTGTGTGGGGGCGGGGAGAAAACCAGAACTCTTCCTTTCCGAATGATCCATTCTGGTCGAGTCCCAGGGCAGCGGGGAAATTCCTGCTCAAACCCACTTAGATTGGAAGCTCTTTTGGGGCAGCAACTTGTCTCCACCCTCTAAATTGCTCTCTAAAATGCCAGGTACCGTATATTGATAGCACTATATAAATAATGTAGTTTTCTCCATTAGTGGTCTCTCAACCAGTTGGTGTATGAAGGGGGAGTTCCAAATTTCTGCTTCTTCAAGATAATTCTTTTAGCAGTCGCTGGCTGGGGCATGCTGGGATTTGTAGACCAAAAACATCTGGGGACCCAAAGTTGGAGAACACTGAGCTAGTGGCTAATTGTATTTTTAACTGGGGATTTTATCTGAATGACTGAAAGGGGTGAAAGGACTTGCCTCCACATCCCCAAATTTCCTGCCTTCGTTCACCTCCTCCTCCTCCAGGACTGTGGTCAAGGCCCGGTTGAAGTAGGAGATGGCGAAGAGAGAGTGCGGATGCATTGCCCTCTCCACCCTAATTCCCAGCCTTTGGTTTCTTGGTCACGATCTGTGTGACACAAAGAGAACTTTGGGGACTTTGCCTTTGTGTACAGCTTCCCCACAGGCTGCCCGGCCCAGGCTTTGAAAGGCTGAGTTGGAACAAACAAACGGAACCTCTCTGGCATTCAAAATAAGAGGTGCAGGTTGTTTAAGGAATTGACATTTGTGGGAGAGTCGAAGCCAGTAACAACCCCACAGGTAGGTCTGGGGCAGCATGCAACTCATCACTCTATATTTTTAAGTTGACATTCACAGCCCCATAGAATCATAGAAGAGTAGAGTTGGAAGGGGCCTACAAGGCCATCGAGTCCAACCCCCTGCTCAATGCAGGAATCCAGGTCAAAGCATCCCTGACAGACGGCCGTCCAGCCGCACCTTGAATGCCTCCAGAGTGGGAGAGCCCACCACCTCCCTAGGTAGTTGGTTCCATTGTCTTATTGCTCTGACAGTCAGGAAATTTTTCCTGATGTTTAGATGGAATCTGGGCTCCTGTAACTTGAGCCCATTATTCCGTGCACATGAGGAGGAAGGGGAGCTTGCAGTAAGTCTCTCAGTCTCAGACACTGGTTGATCTATGCAGGAGGCTACTAGGTCAAGGGGGGAGAGAGGCCTGAGCAGTCTCAGGGCCCTGGGGAAGAGGAAAGGGCTGTTTTTCTCTCCCTGCCAGGGTCCTGACAAAACACCTCTCAAAGCTGCTATTTGCATTTCAAGGAAAGCTCTCTACAACTCTGTGACTTCTGGGATAGAGTTGTGCTGCGAAGGCCCCTGGGATACATGGCAGGTGGGGGTTGGAGGAATAAGGCGGGGAACGAGCCACGGGAAGCCATAGAGTGCCCGGTTGTTGGGAGTAAAGTAGGTTAGCGAGCGAACAACCAGCTCACCGTGACTTATATTTTCAGTGTAGCTTATCGTGATATTTGAACTCGCCCAGGGAGGCACAGTTCGCACGATTGCGGCTGAGGAAATCAGCCATGGAGGCTTATTTCCCCTGCCATGCATGCCGGTGGGATCATCACCCTTGGCAGCGCTGCGGCTTGTCGTGACGCCCAAACCAGGCTAAGGTGACCTGGTGTTGCCATTGTTTTAATAAACCACCCACAACCCATGGGCTGCTTTTGGGTGGTGGGTGGTTTGTTAACCACAGCCACAATCCACCCTGTGCCGGGTTTGCACGTCATGCTAAGCTGTGGCACCCGCCCACCATGACCTGAATATTCACAATGGCCTCCGGCATGTGCTGTAAGCCACGGGGGGCTCCAGCTATCATGTGAACCGGCCCAGTGAGTTTTATGGCTGAGTAGGGCTTTGAATGCAAGTACTCCCCTAACCACTACACTCCAGGCTATCATGTATTTTTGTGGATATACCTGAATTAAGTAGTGCCTCCTCTTCCTCTCTCTCTCTCGTTTTAAAAGTGAGTCTGGTTAAAACGACAACAACAACCACTAAAACTGCTCCAGCAGGGGTTTTTCTGCTTTAACTACCGTAACTGCAATTCTAAGGGACGGGGAGTGGAACAGACTGCCTCAGGAGGTGGTGGGTTCTCCGCCACTGGACAGAGGCTGGACAGCCATCTGTCAGGGGTGCTGTAGCTGCACCCTGCAGTGCAGAGCCTGCATTGAGCAGGGGGTTGGACTAGATGATCTCTGAGGACCCTTCAACTCTATGTTTCTATGACGTAGCAGATCCTCCTCCACCACTTCTGAACCCCTGCCAAATCTCACAGGCCAGGCCAGGCCAACTTACTTGCCTTTTTACCCAGTGCTTGGCAGCAGATTTGTTTTTTGTTTTAAAAAGGCCTGGTATACTTGAGGTACTTGCTCCTGTGGTCCAACAGGAAATCAGAGGGGCTTTGGATGCAATGGACCCGAAGCCGCCTCCACCCTGCCCCCAGAACACCGCATTTCAGGGCCTACCGCTGGTGGGACTATGGCCAGCGCTAGATTTACACTTGCAGAGCTTTCCACTGGTGTAACTGGACCTCCAAGGTGGACAGGCCCCCTCCTTCACCAACAGAGCTCCTCTCTGCCAACAGAGTGGCATCTCCGCCACGATCCTTATTCCCACCAGCCAGTGGACCTGGTGGTAGCTATTGTTTTGCCTACTGGTTCTAAAATAAGTACTCTGGAGTTGGATCCATTTCCTCCAGATCAACTGCGCTAGTGGAAGTGGACTTCCCCGCCTTCCCATGGCAGCTCCTCCCTCCAGCCCCCTGAAAATGCTGCACGGAGAGTCAGGAGACCCTGCTGAAGGGGGTGAGCGGTGTGTGTGTGTGTGTGTGTGTGTGTGTGTGTGTGTGTTGGGGGAGGATCCTAAAAATCGGGCAGAGGAACCTTCTCACAGAAGTCAGATTCTGGGTCCAACCCTTTGAATTGTTTTATACTATGTGCGTGATCCAGCCAAAGTTCAGTACTTTTACATTCCATAGGTTTCAGTGAGAAAATTGAGTAGGCAGGATTAATATCAAAGGGACTTAAAAGTGCTGAACTTCTGGTTTCCTTTTATCTTGCACAGGCTGAAATGTCCTCTTCCCCATAACTGTTAGATGTCCAGGAGTGCTGCTTGAGAGTCTCTAAACCAGGGCTCTCCAACCTTGGGTCCCCAGATGTTGCTGGCCTACAGCTCCCAGAATCCCTTGCCATTAGCCATGCTGGCTGGGTGTGCTGGGAGCTGTAGGCCAGCAACATCTGGGGACCCAAGGTTGGAGAGCCCTGCTCTAAACTGATTCCTTGAGAGTCTCTAAACAAGAAAGGGGTGGATTTTTAAAAATGCAGTTCCCCCACCCCCGGCTTCATTTCTCTCCCCTCACCCACACATCCCTTTTCAGTAGCCTTTTAGCTGAGAGTTTTTAAAGTAACCCATAAGTCTACTGCCTCTGTTTCTAATTCCATACCGGCCCTTTAGAGCATTCAAGAGTCGGATTCCATCCGCTGTTCCACAAATCTGTACAAGATCAGCGCGTGAAAGCTTCAGCAAGTCGCCTCCTACAGGAAGACGGACGGATAGTGAGGAATGGATTGGCAAAATTACCCATGTCCAAAATTTGCCCTGAAGTGTCTTCCTGGGACAGTGGTGGTTGCAAAATTACTTCATTGGGTTCATTCTGATGATTTTGTTCTGACCCATTGGATCAGAAAGCCTCACTCCCCAATATGGTTTGGGATTCATTTTTTCGTATTTCTGGAGTGATGGGGCCTGGTACAATCAATTATTTTTCTATTACTTCTATAGCAACATCAGTGTACATGGTGCTTTGCAGAGAGTAACATAAACAAAAAAGACAGGTCTCTGCTCCAAGAAGCTTGCATTCTTATTTCACTGATGTAAATATGTTTCATGTTGCCATGCAATCTATTCATGATAGCTATTTTTTTTTCCCTCAAGACTTAAAAAAATGCCAGAGAGAGAGAGAATATTTTTCCATGCCTTAAAAATTATATATTTCTTTCCCCATGTATGTCTGTCTGTCTGGCTAGAAAAAATCCTGGCCTGGGGAGACTGCAAAATTGTGAGAAGGAGGCAAACCCTCAGGTGAGTTTATGGACAGCCCTGCAACGGAAGAGAAGTCTCACCTGTATAGCTGGTGAAAACCCGGGAGTAACTGGAGAACCTGTTTTTGTGCAACCACTGTTGAGTTTCCAAGATGGAGGCGCTTGGGTTCAGAGCCTGAAAGAACAGACACATGGAGAAAGCAGCATCAGCTGCAACCCACAGGGCTCTGTGAATCAAGCCACACCACCAGCTGGCCAAGAAGCTTCCCCAGCCAATCTCAAGTGTGTGATGAGTATGGGCTGCATTTACTCAGTGGTGACGAGAATGCAAACTCTGCATGCTCAGAGGCATTCATCTAGATCAGGGCTCTCCAACCTTGGGTCCCCAGATGTTGCTGGCCTGCAGCTCCCAGAATCCCTTGCCATTAGCCATGCTGGCTGGATATGCTGAGAGCTGTAGGCCAGCAACATCTGGGGACCCAAGGTTGGAGAGCCCTAATCTAGATTATTGCTTCCCTTCCAGTCTTGAGCCCTGGCACTTAAAATCCATTCTGGGGCTGAGCTCTGGGTTGAAGTAAGCTCTGCAGCCACCACAGTGCAAGAGGCGGACACCAAGATCTCCAAACACCTTGAATACAATCAGGGATAGAAGCCGGGACTTAGATCAGGGGTGGGCAACTTCTAGGGGTCTGGAACCCACCTGGGGCCATCCCCCTCCCAGGGCCATGCTGCTGCCCCGCCACTGCTGCCTGGCACTCTGAGGAGCTGAGGGCAATGAAACATCAGGGTTGACTATTAGAATGCAAGTGGCAGAAGACTCATAATAAATATGCTCAAACACAGATAATAATCCATCTTCTAATTTATTCTGTAGTAGTGATGGTAACGAAGAAATCTTACTTCCCCACCACCATCACATCTGCTCAATGTCATCTAGCCGAGCTTTTTCAGGTGGTTACAGGCTTTGAAATACAACAGTCTGAATCCTTGAAAGCCCAACTGTGACCAGTTTGCTGGACATTTTGCAGATAAAGTCGATCATATCCTTGCCAACTTGTACGCCCTTATCTTGACAGAGTTGGAGGTGGGCAGGGCTAGTGCACGATTATAGTCATGTTGTCATAGATACCTTTCAGTGTGTGTGTGTAAGCTGAGGATGGGGACAAACTGGTGACAAACAGAATTGAGGTCAACCACTTGCTCTTTAGACCAGGGCTCTCCAACCTGGGGTCCCCAGATGTTGCTGGACTACAGCTCCCAGAATCCCTTGCCATTAGCCATGCTGGCTGGGTATGCTGTAGGCCAGCAACATCCGGGGACCCCCAAGGTTGGAGAGCCCTGCTCTAGACCCTCGCCCATTCTGGCTTATGAAACTGGCCAGAGCTCAGCTGGGTATTTGGACCTCGGAAGTGGTGGTCAATGCCTCCTTGAGGGATGGTAAGATCTCCACAGCTTTGAAAGCAGCTGTGGTGAGGCCCTTGCTGAAGAAACCAAATTTAGATCCGATGGTTTCGGATCACCATCCACCCAGTCTCAAAGGCGCGAGAAGAGTCCTAAAGATACATTTGTTTTCTCTGGCTTTTTATTAAGATGGGTTTTATATGTTGCCAAATTGAAATGATTTTAGCTGCAAATACCTACATATTTCTTGGATCTTTTTGTATTTTATTGGGCTGATTTAAAAAGAAATGCTGGTTCTGCTGGTACTTATTAGTTAATTTTGTTTGGAAGTTTATTGTTCTTATTGTGATTTGTGTTTATATTAACTATTATAGTGTTTATAATAGTTAATATAAACACTATAAAATATAAAAGGAGTTTTTTTTTTACCCTTAAAAGCAGCCTATAAATATTTTAAATAAATAAATATTCCACAGCAAAAGTGAGATTTGGATCAGGGACTTCCTGGTTTACGGTTTCTATTTAGCCTCTGTGCTACACTACTAGAGATTGGTACCCAAACCAGCCATAGAACCAAATCCTCTGACTTTAAAGGAACTTCCCCTTAATCCCAGATGTATATGGTCTAGTTGTGTATACACAGTGGTGAGAGAGATCTCTGCACATGCTCAAGGACATTCTCATTATTACAATGTTTTAAGGAAGAGTCTTCGTGTCACATGAGCCAGCTGCTTTTTATTTCTTATTCAATAATGTGTTGGACTACAGCTAGCATCATCCCCAAGCAATATGGCCAACAAATCTGGAGGGCACCCAGGAATTTTGCTCCTTTCCGAAGTCTCTGGGTGGTTTGCATAAATCTTTAGCATTTCACATTTAAAAAGAACACGAAGTGAAACAAAGAATTGGAATTTCCCTACATTTCCTACATTTTATTGTAGCTGCTGGAAAACCTGTTGCAAGGGATTTTTTTTTTTTTTTTTTAAGAGTCCTCAGACTCAGTTGCTTAGGATCTTTCATGTGTAATAAATTCAAAGCCCTAGACGAGGTGTTCATCATGGTGTGCTGTGAACACAGGGTAGTGGAAGCTACAGTCCTCAGGTTCTCACCTCAACTCCCCTAGGTAGATGCTGGGAAAGGCAAACCCTCTAGTATGCCATTTCAATAAAAGTGCTGGCTTAAATGAGCCACCATCCGTTATCTGGCACACTGTTGTGTGTTTTGTGTATACTTTCATAAGCAAGGTGGAGCATGTATGCGTGTCCTTTTTACTTCTAGCACCTGACTTCAAAACCAACTTTTGTCACCAGGGGGCACCATTATACTGTGTTTGGAAAGGTGAAAGGGAGATCAGATGCAAGCGGAATGGAACTTTTGTTTTGGTGGTCGCAGCAGACAAACATCAGGGTGGATTGTGCCCCGTAGGTCAGATCTGTTTGTCTCCCACATTGCTCCATTTAAACTCCTGCAATATTTTGTAGTCTCCTCACCTTGCCTTCTGCTGCTGGTAGCTTGCCAATCCCTATGCTAGAACAGTGGGTTTCAGTCTTTCTGCCTTCAGGGAACCCTTTCTGCATCAGCTATACTATACAGGCCTGTGGCTCACACTGGCTCAGCTTGTCTGAGCGTGGAAAGCTAAGCAGGGTCAGGCCTGGTTATCACTTGGATGGGAGACCCCTCCTCTAGTTTCCTGCATTGAGCAGGGGGTTGGACTTGATGGCCTTGTAGTAGGGATAAATGTAGTAGGGATAAATTAATAAGGATAAATGCCAAGTGCTGCACCTAGGGAGAGGAAACCAAATGCAGAGTTACAGAATGGGGGACACTTGGCTCAACAATACTACAAGTGAGAAGGATCTTGGAATTGTGGTAGATCACAAACTGAATATGAGCCAGCAATGCGATGTGGCTGCAAAGAAGGCAAATGCAATTTTGGGCTGTATTAATAGAAGTATAGCTTCCAAATCGCGGGAAGTGATAATTCCCCTTTACTCGGCACTGGTTAGGCCTCATCTTGAGTACTGCGTCCAGTTCTGGGCACCTCACTTTAAGAAGGACATAGACAAACTGGAGAGGGTTCAGAGGAGGGCAACAAGGATGATAAAGGGACTGGAAACAAGGCCCTATGAGGAGAGACTGAAAGAACTGGGCATGTTTAGCCTTCAGAAGAGGAGACTGAGGGGAGATATGATCGCACTCTTCCAGTATTTGAAGGGATGTCACACAGAGGAGGGCAAAGATCTCTTCTCGTTCATCCCAGTTTGCAGGACACGGAATAATGGGCTCAAGTTACAGGAACCTAGATTCCACCTAAACATCAGGAAAAATTTCCTGACTGTCAGAGCAATAAGAGAATGGAATCAACTACCTAGGGAGGTCGTGGGCTCTCCCACTCTGGAGGCATTCAAGGTGCAGCTGGACAGACATCTGTCAGAGATGCTTTGACCTAGATTCCTGCATTGAGCAGGGGGTTGGACTCGATGGCCTTGTAGGCCCCTTCCAACTCTACTTTTCTATGATTCTAGGCCCCTTCCCAACTCTATATCAGATCCTATGAAATCTAAGCTCATCAGCGGAGGTTTGAGGGGCATTTTGCACACTCATTTCAGGCTTGTCAGGCCTCACTGCTGCTGCTCCTTTTAACTGAAAGCATGCTCCAGAACGCCTTCCAACCCTCTTCTGTTGCCACCCATGTCAGGGGGAAGAATGTACCTCAGAACAACATTTGAAAACCACTGCGTGAACATTCAAAACATTTTGCTTTTCTAACACAAGTATAGAAATAGAATCTAAACAAATGCAAATTAGAAGATGCATCTGGGTTTTCTTATCTTTATTTTTGTGCTGGACCTGCAAGAAAGCAGGACTACTGTTGTTGGCCTTTATGGCTTATTTTTTTATTATTACATTTATATCCTGCTTTTCCCCTTCTTGCAAGGAATCCAGTAGGTTAGGCTGAGAGTCAGTGACTGACCCAAAGTCACCCAGTGAGCTTCATGGCTGAGTGGGGACTAGAACCCGGATCTCCCAAGTCCCAGTCCAATACTCCAACCACGGCGCCCCACTGGCTCTCAGCCCTACAGGTGCTTTTCCTTACCTCTGCCATGTTCTCTGATGAGCTGTCCAAGGCATAGCTGGGCGAGGAGCAGACCCTGCCAAAGAGAGTGGCAGAGCAGGTTAAGCCACGGTTTCAAAAGAACGAGGATCTGCGTGCGATTTCAGAAGCTTGCTTTGCCCTGCTCACCTTTCCGGGGTCTGAAGCTTGAAGGGGTGTGGAGAGACAAGGCTGGGAGTGGCCGGAGGGCTGTGGAGGTTGCTGGATGCTTCTGGCCATGGGGCACACTGGGAAAGGGGGTAGGAGGAGGAAACAAGAACCAAGGGGAGGAACATTAGACCCCAGAAATTGCACCTCACATCCATTCACCAATCCTCAAGGGGTTTCCTTTTTATCTATAATCCCTCCTGGTTTGGACTTGCAAGAGGAGAAGACTCATGGTAGGGCTATGTATACAGTGTACATCATTGCACTGTACAATGATAGAATGCTTTCAGGTTTCTTTGTTTGCTTATTTAAAAGAAAAAGTTTCTAGCCCTTATATAGCAGTGTTCTCCAACCTTGGGTCCCCAGATGTTTTTGGCCTACAACTCCCAGCATGCCCCAGCCAGCTACGGGTCCAGCTACGCTGGCTGGGGCATGCTGGGAGTTGTAGGCCAAAAACATCTGGGGACCCAAGGT
The DNA here is from genome assembly GCA_021292165.1 of Shinisaurus crocodilurus. Classification (NCBI taxonomy): domain Eukaryota; kingdom Metazoa; phylum Chordata; class Lepidosauria; order Squamata; family Shinisauridae; genus Shinisaurus; species Shinisaurus crocodilurus. Next base: position 266,757,599 of record CM037877.1, on the reverse strand, counting down.
TGGAGAGCCCTGCCTTATAGGCTTGAAGCTAAGCATATGGGCAATGTCTGCTTAAAAAAATAGAGAGCAGAGTTCTGAGGAGGATCTTCAGTGGACACACAGGGTGGGGCTCCAGTGCCCTGCATACTAGCCCAGGACAAGTGAGAGCAGAATAAATGGTGTGAAATAAGAATTTTGCTGTTCATGGTGCAGAACTTTGATTTTTAATGAAGAGGGAAAGAATGAAGCAATGTGGTCTCCAGGATTTAGGGGGCCCTTGGAAAGTCACCCTCAGTGGGGGGGGGGCATGGGAGAGGCAGGGCGTGTGAACAGCAGTAGTCTAAGAGACAGTGGGATAACTTGGGCAGAGAAAGATAGATAAATATAGATATAGACAGAATCCCAATGTTGCTGAGACAGGTTTTGTTAGGGATTTATGTTTGTATGTTTTGTTTTCACCTAAGAATAATTTTGTTCCTTTAAAAAAAACAAAAACCGCTGGTAGTACGGTTTCCTAAATTCTCATGCCTCATAACACACCCAAAAAACTGTCAGGAAGCCACTTGCTCTTTAACACCGGGCTTTACTAGGAGGCTTGGTGAAGTTGAGACTACATACTCCTCACCAGACTAGACACGATGTTATTCACACAATGGGCAATTGTGAGTTTTGCTTTTAAAGTAAATAGCAGCCACCCCAAAAAAATCTGGACTGGAGCAAGGGGGGAGAAGTAACCCTTTGTTCCTTCCACGGCCAGGACCTGCATCACTCTCCGCCCCCCGCCCCCCAGCTGCTATATAATAATGCAGTAAAGTGCATGCCAAAGTACTGTGGTGAATGAAGAGTTAAGATTTGTAGCAGAGGCCATGATCTGCCTCCCAAGGGCAGCATGGGAAGAGAGCCCCGTGTCGTCGTGACTGTTACGTGGGCGATTGCCGCGAGAGGCTCTCGGCCTCAAGTGCATTTTACCTTCAACTAAACCATTTAAGGGCGCATCGGCACATCACGACAACCCACCCTGGCAATCAGCCACGGTGGGTTGGTTGTCGTGTGACCCCCCCACAGTGCGCCTGACACACAATCGGGCTCACCATGGGTTGTTGGGCCCCCTCCTCCCCCCTCGGTCCTCTCAAGACTTTATATATCTGTATACGTTCCAGCCAAACAAATTTGTTTAACCCTTTCTAAATCCCACCTGAGAAATTTAGCTTTACCTTTGACAGTAAATGGGGTGGCTCGCACTTTGCATGCTCCCGAGGTGGTAGAATCTTGAGAACAAGTGCAAATGTGAGGGCACCCTTGGGACACATGTGTCCCCCCCCCAAAAAAACCCCTAAGGATCTTGCTGCGAAGGGGGTGAATGACCTGTCACCCCCTTTTCGCGAGCTAAGATCACTCACGCCTTTGGTTACATTTGACAGCTCACCTTTTGACAGCCGTCAGATGTCAGCAAAGGGGAAAATAAACTTACCTGCAGCCCCCGTGGGGCAATCCCCAGGGTGGGTGCCTGCTGTACTTTGCCAGCAGGCACCCCCCTGCACATTGCCCACCTGAGGCTCCCCATTCCCACACCTGCACAACTGTGAATGTCCACAGTTGCACAAGTGCAGATAATAACAACAACAACAACAAATATTTGCAAAAACTGGGGGGGGGGAATAAAAAGAAAAATGCTTGGCAACCACAGGCAGCCCTTCCAAGGTGCCACTGGGGGCACTTTGAAGGGACTGTAGAGGTCAAAAGGGGATTGCAAAAGCTGGCTTGACAGATGTCTTTTGCAACCTCAAGGAGAAAAAATGTTTAAAGCGGAAAAAAACCACAAGGAGCCTGAAATGGCTTGCAATCGTGGTGGGGAGGTGGGGAAGCCAGTGCTAGCTGCCCCCAAGTGCCACTTGGGCACTTTTGGGGCAGCTGCCCAGGCATGCTCGGCAAGAGCAGCAAGTGGTTTTTGCCCCTCTTTCCAAGCGAGTCGGTAGCCGATCCCCAGTACCCCACGATGGGGTTGGTCTCCTAGTTTCAAACGACACGACAACCCATCGTGGGTACAACAACCCCTAGAACAACCCATGGGTTGTCAGGGTGGCTTGTTGCCCTCAAACAAGCCACCCTGCGGGAATCAGCTCGGATTTGTACGGCACAACAACCCATCGTGGGTAGCAACCCACGATGGGTTGTCGTATCGTGCGAACCCAGTCCAAGTTAATTCCTAAGAAGTTATGACTGTTCTTAGTGGAAGGCAGAGAACACCACCGAGCAAACACAATCACAAAATTGCAGAACAGCATCCGGTCTAGTTTGGCCTTGCAGTTAAAAGTCTTGGAGGGGTGGCTCCCGAGTCCTCGCTCTGCCCTCTGCCACCGTGAACACACGCTTACTTTAACATTCATTTAGTTAAACATGTTTTCCTAATAACTGACTGGTATAAGGAAGTTTGGGATATAGCCCTAAATGATAAATTAACTTGTGGTATCAAATGCAAAAAAAGGACAGTTAAAGAAGAATAATTTTATGGATATATGGAATCAATTATTAGACTATGTATTAATAAAAGGGGAAGGGGAGCATGCCTTGTCAGGATATGTTATATTTTTGGAATGTGGAATTCATTTGATCAAGGGGATGGAAGTATATAAATTGGTCCCTTGGAGGGTGTGTGTGGGGGGGTGCACTTTATGTTTTATTGTATGTTGTTTATGTTATATTTTTGTGTTGTTCTTGTATTTTGTTATATTTTGTTTTGAAAAGTAAATAAATTTTAAAAAAATAATAACATGCATTTAGTGACAGCCTGCTGTTAGGTGCTGTACAGGAGCCAGGGAGCTCACAACTGCGCAGGGTGGGCAGAGGTGGACAAATGGGGGGGGGGGGGAATTTAGGGTAGGGCCACTTCCAGGAATCAGGGCCACAGCAGGGGCATTGCTAGGCACTTGACCGCACGCACCTCTGCATAAAATTGGCAAATGCTAATTTACATATCTGCAAACTTAGGCATAATTGCTAGGGTTTATCTACATTTTACAGAAGGCAAAGCTGGCCAATTAATTTCTCATTCAAATCACCTCAAATAAAATAAATTCTTCCATTCATTTGCACCCCTGAACCAGATCATCCCAAATCAGTAGTATTTCCTCTTCAATTAAAATTAATTTGCAATGGTATGGGGGGGGGGGGATGCAAAAAAAGAGTACCGTAGCTGGTAGGTTTTTCCATGAGCGGCATGGCAACTGTTGCACCAAAATGGAGTTTCAAAAGTTTGACAAGAGCGCTAATCCAAAAGCAAGCCAAGGGAAAATCAGGGGGTCACCCCTAATTAATTTTCCAATTCCAACCCAGATCCTTCCCCCCAAAACAAACTTAATGAATTCCCCTTTAATTAATGACCCCCATTCATCTATCATCATTGCCTCATCATTATCGTCATTAAACTCAAAATAAAATAAAATTGTGTACAATTCTGTTGAGATTCAAAACGCTGGTTGGGTGGGTAGAGTGAGAGCTTCAGCAGAGGTGGGGCAGAGGAGGTAGACCAGTGTTCTCCAACCGTGGGTCCCCAGATGTTTTTGGCCTACAACTCCCTAAATCGTCTATATCAGTGTTCTCCAACCTTGGGTCCCCAGATGTTTTTGGCCTACAACTCCCAGCATGCCCCAGTCAGCTACGCTGGCTGGGGCATGCTGGGAGTTGTAGGCCAAAAAACATCTGGGGACCCACGGTTGGAGAACACTGAGGTAGAGGAAAGGGCAAAGAAGAAGATTAGGGAGGGAAGGAGGAAGGAGGACCTGAGAGAAAGAGAGAGGGAGGCCGATTGGGGGGGGGGGCGGTGAACCAGAAGAAGGGGCAGGACAGAGCTAGGACTGGGCAGCGTGGAGGAGACAGAGGAAGCCTAGAAAGAGAAAAGGGAAGAGGTGCCAGAGGGTGGGTGGATGGGGTGTGCTCTTCCCCCCCCCCACTCCCCCTGCTCTGTGGTTTCCGGAGTTGTCTCTCCATGTGGTGGGGACTTGTGGTTTTTCCTCCAAACGCTCCCCCCCCCCCACGTGCAGACACAGAGGAAGACACAAGCAGAGCAGAGAGAGGCACAAAGATCAGGAGGAGCCACACCACACATACACAAGAGCAGGACCTAACAGGCACTGGGGGTAGCTGGAGAAGGACCTCCTGCCCAAATTGTTTAACCCTTTAGGAGGGCAAAACCCACTTCCTTCTCTCTCCTTCTGGGCCATCTAATCTCTTCTCTCCCTCTTTCTGCCCTGGAGGAAAATTGCTCCCACCTAAGCTTCTTCGCTGGCACCAATTGAAGCTTTTCTTCTTAGCTTAATTGCCATGTGGGGAGTCACAACACACAGGGGAGGGGAAAGTTACCCCTTTCTTCCCCACTGCAACCCCCCCCTGGAATCCCCCCACCTATGGCAATTAAGCTTAGAAAAAGCCTCCCACTGGCACCAATGGAAATATTTTTTCTAAGTTTAATTGCCATACGGGGTGGGGGGGATTGGGGGGGGCGATCTTGCAGCGCATGGGGAAGGTTGACCCTTCCCTCCCCAGCTCTAATCCCCCTTGAAAACTGCCCCCTGCGTGCCATTTAAGCTGAGGAAAAAACCCTTCCATCAGCACCATCTGACATTTAGGATTCTGAGAAATAGATTCCGGGGGGGGGGGGGGTGCTGGCAGGGGCCACGGCTTAGAAATGCCCCTTGCCACAAGATGTGGTAATGGCCACTAGCATTTCTCATATCAGCCTGCCCAGGTTCTAAGATCCCCAGGAGAGTCCCTTCTCTCTGCCACGCTGGGAGGCACGGAGGCTGGCCCCGGAGCTCTGGCACTTCCTGCCTAGGTAGTCCAAGGCAATTCCATCTTTGTTCTTCTGCCGGCACACAAAAACGTTTTCATTCAGACAGGTTTTTGGTTTTTAGATTGACTTCTTTGCTGCTGGGTGCTGTTTATTTCTTAATGTTATGCATGTGCTTTTAACTATGCTTTTAACTGATTTACTTTTATGTTTTAAATGAGGTTGATCATGATAATAACAACAAATGACATAATGCTGTGTTGTCCAATGACTTGCACATGGCCAGGGGCCACAGAGTACTGACTGGTTGGCGGGAGGGGCAGAAAAGTGGGGGGAGGGAGAATGGAATGGAGTATCCTGAAAGAGAGCACAGCTGGCTGTCTGGAAACCTGAACAGGAGCATTCCACGCTGCAACATTTGGTTGCAGTTCCTACTTGTCAATGGCTATTAGCCAAGGTACTAAAATAGAACCCCAGTCTACAGAGGCAGCATGTCTATGAGGATACAAAGTCAGGACTAAGATAATAATGTATGCTTTTTTTAACCTTTTCATCCCATAAAACAGCCTTCCCCAACCTAGGAATAGATATCTAAAATAGATGAACAATAGAGGTTGCTTTCTGGCAGCCTTCCCCAACATGACGCCCTCCAGATGTTTTGGACTTCAACTCCCATCAACCCCAGCCAACATGGCCAGTGGTCAAGGATGCTGGGAGTTGGCGTCCAAAACATCTGGAGGGTGCCGGGTTGGGACAGACTGCCTCTGTTGTTTATCTGTTCCTAGACTGGCTTCTGTGTTGCCAGAATGAAAGCAAGCTTTCAAGTTACACAGAGCTCCTTGGCAGGCAGGTTGCTGAATTTGTAAAAAGAACACCCATACCTCGGTCAGCATTGTGCTCTCATATGAAGGCTGGTACTTCTCACGCTCCTGTAGGGACTGCTTTTCAATCTTTTCCCTGTCTGTTTTCTGTTTCCGGTCTGCTCCTTTTGGCTGAAAAATACACATCCCAATATAGTATACATATATACTAGATTTTCAAATACATTTGCTGTGCATTTATCTCTCTCTCTATAGATAGGCCTTGGAAGTAAGTCCCATTGTGTTCAGCATGGCTGACTTCCAGGTAAGTGTGCACAGAATTACAGCTTAAGCTTCTAAGAGGTGACTGCAGAAGGTCATCAAAGAGTGAGGAAGACAGTCGGTGATCTCAGCAAGAACCTCATATTTTGTTTAAGCCCACTAATTCACACATGCATTTTTTATCGCCTGATTTCTCTACACTTGATTACAGTACATCTAACAACTGGCAACTGAATGTGTGAACAGTGTCCACTGAAAAGCACTGTGTGATACAAAAGTTCTGGGTGTGGTGTTAAATTTCTGATGACCTTTTCGCACATGCAGGAAGGGCTTTTCGACACGAGGCATTTATTGTGCGCTCATGATCCCTCACTCATGGAAGTTTGTGGGGCCTTTTCACAACGTCAGCATCCTCCCAGGGCATTTCCCATGTTTTCCAGCTGTTTTCATGGGGGATATTAAGTCAGATATTATTTCCTATCATGCTAGGAAGCGCTACAGAGGCCTAGTGTAATTTTGCAATTCTGCCCTATACCACAGCACCACCTTGTGTTGTGTAATGGAACATATAGAAAGGCAGATAATAATGTATGCTTTTTTTAACCTTTTCATCCCATAAAACAGCCTTCCCCAACCTAGGAATAGATATCTAAAATAGATGAACAATAGAGGTTGCTTTATGGCAGCCTTCCCCAACATGGCACCCTCCAGATGTTTTGGACTTCAACTCCCATCAGCCCCAGCCAACATGGCCAGTGGTCAAGGATGCTGGGAGTTGGCATCCAAAACATCTGGAGGAAAACCTCGGGGGGGTAAAACACCTTGTGTAAAAGGACGCTCTTCCTCCCGCAAAGAAAACAGAAGAAAAACGGCCAGGTTATATACCTCATGTAGAGAAGCCCCAAGTCCCCCGATGCAGTAGCCATCGAGAGAAGATGTGGACTAACCTCAGTTCCTTTCCATGACTGCAATTTCTCTGCAGTTCACACACACACCCCATTTTGCAATAAATAAGACCACTTAGCAATAATGTTCCTTGTCAGCTTCCTTCCAATACAAGTGTTTTCCAGGAAAGACTGAGGTCCATGAAAGTGAGCACATTACCCAGTTAAGTGGTACCTCATGGGAATTTACCATGACAAGGGGGGGAGGGGCAGAAGGGAGCTGGATTTGCTGTTTTTAATTATCTTTATATCCTGCTCTTACATGTGGTTCCCTCCAAAAGACTAATCAGATTCACACCCTCTTAATTTCAGCAATGCTGCATTATTAGGTGCTCCACAACAACTTCCAGATCGGGCTTTTATTGTGGCTTCTGCGGCAGTATATGTGGCTTGGCTCACTTGCCTGAGTCATCTACAGCACGCACTCTTTTGCTCAACCCTACTTTGACCTACTGAAGAGGCATGGTAGCAGGACTTCTGCACAGAGGACCCTGCTTTTGGAGAAGGAGCCGGGCTTGACCACCTGGTCCTGCCGGGGAAGGCAGCAAGGTGTTACCTTGAAGACTTTGATGAGACAGCTGGCCGAGTGCAGGTGTTCCACATGTTCATCCTTCTCATTGGACCTGAAGGTGTCCACCTGGATGCGGAAGGGAACACCTTTCTCCCCACCATTCTTACGTAGTGTGAATTCGGTACTAATGCAGTGGACCTGTTGCAGGAAAAGAAGGTGGGAAAGCGGTAAGCCATACCAATGGGGCATAGTAGGAATGGGGCTCATGAGAAGAGCCCTGCTGGGTCAGACCCAGGGATGGGGACTCGGACTCCAGGACTCGACTCATGACTCGGACTGAGCCCCCCCTCTGACTCGAGTCCCAATATTTTTAATGGGATTCGAGACTCGACTCGGGACTCGAGACCAAGGACTCGTCAACATCACTGCTTGATGCCACCTGCAGGTGCTGTCTGGACCTAGTTGCAGTAACAATCCAAGTTTATTTTTTAAACTCATTTTCCTAAAATGCAAGCTTTCAGACATTTTGGGTTTGGCTGCCTCTGCCTGCCTGTTTGGGGTTCCCAGCCTCCTCTGCCTGCCTGGTCTCTTCTTAACCAGTTCCACAGTTTGAATTGTCCAAGACAAAGGCCTCTGCTTTGGGGTTCCCTGCCTCCTCTGCCTGCCTGGTTATTTTGGGTTTGTCTGCCTGGTCTGTTCTTGTCAAAATCAGTGGCAGAGTTTTGAGATAAAAAGGCACACTTGTGCCTAGAATTTATTTAAGCCACACATCTGAAGTAGCCTTATTTTGTTGGGGAAAAACCCCATTGATTTTAATAGGGACTCATGGAGTCAGCTTTGGGAGGGACTTGGGGCTTGTTGTGAGTCACCATTTTGGACCAAGGACTTGGACTCGAGACTCGGGTCCAAAGACTCGTGACTCGACTCGAGACCAAGGATTCTTCAACATCCCTGGTCAGACCTAAAGGGCCCTTTGTCCAGCATTCTGTGCCCACGGTGGCCAACCAGATGCCTCCAGGAAAGGACAGGAGTGTTGTTCCCCAGAGGCACGCGGCCTCTGATCCTGGAGGTATCATGGAGCCTTCCCGACAAGCCAGCCGTGCTCATCCCACGTACAAGGCTAGGGAGCGATCAAGTAATCCTCCTCCTCTCTCTTTCTGGTGTGAGCACGATTACTTATGCAGCCAAATGGCACCATCCATGCAGGAGAAGGAGGGATCCGCAGGCATGGGGGGAACTCTGGAGGTTTGCAGAGGTACAAAATAATTTAAGGGGGGGAACCCTAAGTGTGTGTGTGGGGGGGGGGAATACCCAAAATAGCCCAATGAGGACTGAGCATGTTCATTGGCCATGGAATGCCGACTGTTGTGGTGTGGGGGGATGGAAAGGGGATGGGTGGAACCGGCTGGCTGGAATCCTGAACAAAGCACACTCTTGCACTGCAACATTTTGTACTACTACTTATTTCTGTTACTGCTGCTGCTGATGCCTCATTCAACTAATTGCTGTTAACTTAACTCTATCCCCCTGTTACGGGGTAGCTAGGAACACAGAGCCTTGGTTCATGAAGAAAAAGAAAAAGTGGCAACCTTGCTTGGAAAATATGCAGAAAGCAAAACAGAGGGGGAGCCGGGGGGGGGGGGGAGAGGAGAGGAGATAGTAATGGCAGAACTCAAGAATCCTGCCAGCAAGTTTAGTTTTGTTAATTGTTAATTATTGTTATATGTTTTGTGTTGTTTGTTGTTGTTGTTTTGTCTTTTATAGAAATTAAAAATATATATTTAAGAATCCTGCCAGCAAGTAGCCCACCCCCACCCCCCCAATCTTGCTCACCTACCTGGACAAAAACAGATGTTCGCTTAGTCGGGTCCCAGAGGAATTCCACAGTATTGAGCAAGGTAGGGTGGATATGGGGTTCGAGGACGCCTACGGACATGGGGATATCTAGTAAGTCGGGGGGAAAAGAGGATGTCAGTCAGTCTAGGGAGATTAATGATAGCAAGGAAATGGAAAGTCCAACATGTTTTTTCCAATGGTTGATTGGTACAAGGAGGTATGGGACATTGCTGTAAATGATAAGTTAGCTTGCTGTATTAAATGCAAAAAGGGACAATGAAAGAGAAATAATTTTAAGGGAATTTGGGGGGCATTTTTAGATTTTTGTGCTAGTCAAGGGAAAAGGGAGCATGCCTTGTCAAGATATGATGTGTGTTTTTTTAATATTGAGTAATAGGGGAATATAGAGGATGAATATTCTTTGGTCCTGAATGGTGAAGGGGACACTGTAGTCGTTATTTGTACAGTCATGCCTTGGATTGAGAGCATAATTCGTTCCGGAAACGTGCTTGTAATCCAAAACACTCTTACATCAAAACGAAATCCCCCAAAAAAAATTTGTACAGAGATTTTTTATTTAAGCCGTACTACAGTACTTGTATTGCAAGACGTCGCTTGGATATCAAGTAATAAATAAATAAATAAATATTTAAAAATTTGCTTGTCTTGCAAAACGCTCTCAAACCAAGTTACTTCCAATCCAAGGTATTACTGTATGTTGGTATGGTTTTTGTTGTATGTTATTTGAAACTCTATAAATAAATAAAAATTATAAAAAGAAAAAAAGAGGATGCCAGGTTTTCAGGGCAACCTTGCAACAGAAACAATAACTGGGAACAGGGCATCCATTTTGGTGGGGAGGATGCGGGATGTGCCGGTGCCCGTGATGCTGACTGCCTCCTTCCCTCTCTTTCTGCCCCACCCCTCCCACTTCAATCCCGCCCTCCAAACCCTATTTTTTCATGGGGACTTTGGTTTAATAATCCTTCAGTCTAGGGGTGGGGAACCTGCAGCCCTCCAGATGTCGTTGGACATCAACTCCCATCAACCCCAGCCAGTATGGCCAATGTTCAGGGATGATGGGCATTCCAAAGTATAACCAAGTTGTAAGTAAACATAACCACGTTTCCCCCACGTTCATCCCCACCTGCTGTTTTCCCAATTTCTCTCTTTTACAAGCTCCTTATGGGCAGGGAGCTGACCGGGGTGTTGTTGTTTTTTGCCTACGAAGATCTCTCTGTAAGGTACCACATACACTGATAGTGCTGCATGTATGAATAAGTAAAAATGAGAAGCCCCTGCCAATTGAGTGCAGAAAGGGGGGGGGAGGAAATGGAGAGAGAGAAAGTAGAAAATAGGAACTGGTGCTTGTGTAGCAGTACATGATCAGAGGAGTGTGCTCCACGAAGGCTTGAAGTGTTATGGAGCAGTGTTCTCCAACCTTGGGTCCCCAGATGTTTTTGGCCTCCTGACTCCCAGCATGCCCCAGCCAGCATAGCTGGCTGGGGCATGCTGGGAGTTGTAGACCAAAAACATCTGGGGACCCAAGGTTGGAGAACACTGTTATGGAGGATGTGGAGGTGTTTCAGGTATAAAAATATCTTGGGCCCTCCACATGGGAAAGCCACAAGCATTTCCCAAGTGAATGAACATACAGCTCTTCATGATTTCTTTCTGCTGGAGCTGAACCTAAGGGGGCAGTGGGTGTGGGTGTGTGTTGGAATTCTAAACCAAGTTCTCCTAATTAGGAATTGCTGGCAAAAAAAAACATTCCCACTTATAGATGCTGCTGACGACTAGAGGTTTTAGAAAAGGAAAAAAAAAAGATTTAAAAGTTTTGAAGTGAGCATATTGGCAAATGCCCTAAGTCTTCAGGGCAGGGCCTGATGTTGGTGAATCCCCCCCCCTTAAAAAATAATAATTACTTACCAATATCTAGGATGCGGTCACCTGGCCGGTTCCACCTCCATCCTTCCAGTTGCTGGTGTTCTGTATACTGCAGTCTTCGGTCATGAAACACCACCCTGACCACACTCTGAAAGGGAAAAAAGAGGCCTCCGAAATTTCCGCTCCTACCACTGGGGCAGTGCAACTCATGCAAGTTTTGTGTTCTTGTCTCCTAAACTGCCTAGGTCCCAAAGCTCCCATAATTAGGAATGTTGAAAACATTCAGGTTAGAAACTTTGAAACTCAAAGGGTACGTTAGCATGCCCTGACAACCCACCCTGCGAATAAGCTGGGCAGGGGGTTGTTCGTGAAACAACCCACGGTTTGCTGACAGACGATCAGGCTCACCATGGGTTCTCCCACCACTCCTTCCCTTGCGAATATCCCAGGGGACCCCATGGCAGGGCCCCTTTTTGTCTGCCCTTTCCTGCCATGATCACGAGCCCTTTTGCACTCGCCAGAACTCCCCCCCCCCTTTTTCTTTTTTTCGGACATTGCGAAAAACATTCTCTGAATTGACAGCTAGTGAAAGCCCCTTCAAAGTACCCAAGCGGCACATTGGAGGGGCTGTCACTGTTCATAACCCCTTTTTAAAACAACAAACAAACAAACAAACAGATGTGCCCCAAATGTACACAATTGATTTTGTGTTGTTGTTTTTCATTCTTTTTAGCTGGACTTGCACAAGTGTGCAATTGCACGGCTCCAAAATGGTGTGCCTCACCTGGGCGATGTCCAGGGGGCTGTCTGCAGCAGGCACCCCTCATGGGCATTGACCCAGAGACGCTGCCAAGAGCTTTAGTTTTGACTTTGGTTGCTCTTGATAGCTGTCAAAAGGCGAGCTGTTGAGCGAAACCAAAGCCGCGAGTGACCTTTGCTCACAAAAGGGGGTGGCCACTAGATCACCCCCTTCGTGGCAAGATCCTTGAGGGGTTTGGGGGGTTTTTTTGGATCTGGCTCCTCTGAGGGTCCTCTCACTCTTCTACCCTTTCCTGAGATTCTAGGTGCTTGGGAAGGTGGAAGAGTACAAGCTACCTCCTTTTTATGGGAGCTGTCAGTTTTGACATCCCTGTCAAGAAACCATGGGGAGTCCTGTAAACAAACAAACAAACCCCTTTTAAAAGGAGCAGGAGTTTTTACAGCTAGATAATAGATGTGAAACGCTGCAAAGATGTAAGTTCACCATGGCCACTGTGGGGCAACCAGCAGTTCCCACTAACAAATGAAATATACAGCAAAGACAAGATGTGCTGGGGTGGTGCTGCAGGATTTGAACCCGGAAGACTGTAGATCAGGCACTGGCTCCCTGTACTACTAGAGCTGGGGTTGGACTCGATGGCCTTGTAGGCCCCTGACTGGGGCATGCTGGGAGTTGTAGGCCAAAAATCTGGGGACCCAAGGTTGGAGAACACTGCTATAGACGATTCCAGCTGTGGCATGCTTCAGAACAGCTCATAATACTCCTGGTCTTGGGAAGTCAGGTGACACTAGCGGTCCAATCCACTGTCTGATATAAAGGCTCCTGAGACTTGCTCCTTCCCACAATCTGGGCAAACTGTTGCTGAAAGAGAGCACTAGCTCCTTCCTTTCGGGCCACTAAGCTCGCCTCCGGTCAGCCTGTCACCCCTGCCCTTTGGGCCAGAGCGCCTGACCAAGGATGGGAAGCATGTTGTCCAAATCTTGGGGCTGTCATGATAGTTAGGAATGGCTCCACCCATGGCTCGTTCTCTTCACACTACTATACTAAAGTTGACACAACACTGGGCAGCAGCAAACCACATTGTGCACACACTTACATCAACATCTGTGAAAATTTTGGGATGGTATTTTGGATTGATTATCATTAGGGATCGAAAGAACAAGCTGTAATCACTGTTAACATGCACACACGTATCTGCAATATGATAATCTATTTTTTTTTTATTTATTATATTTATACCCCACCTTTTTTCCTGAAAGGAACCCAAGGTGGCTTACATAATCCTCCTCCTCCTCCTCTCCATGTTATCCTCACAACAACCCTGTGAGGTAGGTTAGGCTGAGAGTCAGTGACTGGCCCAAAGTCACCCAGTGAGTTTCATGGCTGAGCGGGGACTAGAAGCTGGATCTCCCGAGTTCCAGTCCAACACTCTCACCACTATGCCACACTGGTCTCTTACAGTGGGGTCTCTTACAGGGCTGTTGGAAGCATTACTGTGAAAATGTATGAAAAGGTTTGAACGCTGAAAGCACAATATAAACACTAGGTCTGTTATTATTCATAGTATCCAACTCCTTCTTAACTCTGAATTGGACTAGCTGGGCCAAATCACCTGTTTCACCCTGATTAGCTTTCAGTCCACAGACTTTCAAAGAAGATTCCTCTCAGGGAGAATCCACAAGCAAAGCATGATGGGGATGTCCTTGTTCTGCGAACATCTGCGAGTCAACAGCTGGGTTCACACAAAACGCCAAGCCATGGTTGCTTTGAAGCCACAGTGGCTTAGCGTGTCGTATGAACCCGGCACACTTCCCGCAGGGTGGCTTCTTTGTGGCTATGAAGCCACCCCAAGAAGCCATGGCTTACTGTAGGGTTTTGTAGCCACCCCGGGCTTGCGGTGTCATCTGAACCCGGATGACAGAACAAGCCCAGGTGTAGCCCAAAGCCCTACAGAGCCGCTTGGCAAGAGTGGCAAGGTCCCTTGCCTTTCTTGCCAAGCGGTCTCAGGAGAGCGCCAATGGCAGCCGCCCGAAGTGCCCAAGCGGCGCTTTGGATGGCTGTCATTGGCTTCCCTGCCACCACATGCTGCCCCCCTCAAGCCCCGCTCAGGGCTTGGGGAGGGCAGCGCGTGGGGCTGTGCACTGATCGGTCTCCTCTAGAGGAGGCCACTCAGAGCGCGGCTTGTCCCCTCTCCCCCCAACCCTGCAGCCTGATCCCGGCAGAGAGGGGTTGTTTGCAAGCAACCCTTCTCCGCTGGGATCAGCAGCGGCCGGCCGTGTCCCCACCTGCTGTTTGAGGCCGGGGGCACCAGCAGGGAAGAGGCTTTGGCCACCGCAGCCAGACCTTTCAGCTGGGCACCGCGGCGGGTGGGAGCCATTGCTTCAGTCTACTCGTGAGTAGGCCGAAGCAATGGCTGCTCTCCCGTTCCCCCGCTGTCAAGCAGCGCCGGGGAGGGGGTGGGAGCCTTGTTGCTCCCGCAGGGTCCCCTGAGATACCACTGGAGGACCAAGGGGGGAGGAGGAGGCACTCTACCCCCAATGTGCCCAATCAATTGTCAGGTGCATTTTAAGCCACATTAACCCTCCCAATGTGTTACTTTCTCTGAACAAAGAGATTGTGCATCTGGCTGCTATGACTAGAGACTGCACCTATTGTCCATCTAATCCAGTGTTCTCCAACCTTGGGTCCCCAGATGTTTTTGGCCTGCAACTCCCAGCATGCCCCAGCCAGCGTAGCCAAAAACATCTGGGGACCCAAGGTTGGAGAACACTGATCTAATCAGTGGATCCTTTTAAAAGTACCTTTGCAATATCCCGGGTAAATTAGTTCCTTAGGTTGATTATGCAGTGTGAAATGGAAGCATCAGCGGTACCCCGGTCCATTCTCCCCCTTCCCATCCCTCACCTTCAGCAGCTTGCGCCCCTCAGCAAACTCTCCCATCTTGGGGTTGCACAGCATCCGGACTTCGTATGACTGCCCTGGAAGAGAGTCAGGAAGGCGAGACTGGTTGAGTAAAAAGATGCCAAAGCAAGAATCCCAAATACCCATGCCAAAATCTTCACAGATGTCAATGTGAGTGCGGGCACAATGTGGTTTTTGCTGCTGCCCAGTGTTGTATCAAGGTTAGTATAGTAGTGGGAAGAGAATGAGACGTGGCTGGACCCATTCGACTCCCACCTCCCTGTGAGCTCTCTGTGTGACTGCAAGGCAGTGTTCTCCAGCCTTGGGTAAGCCAGGCCAGGCCTGGTTATTCCTTGGACGGGAGACCCCTCCTCTAGTTTCCTGCATGGAGCAGGGGGCCGGACTCGATGGCCTTGTAGGCTCCTTCCAACTCTATGAAATCTATGAAATCTATGTTTTTGGCCTACAACTCCCAGCATGCTGGCACGCTGGGAGTTGTAGGCCAAAAACATCTGGGGACCCAAGGTTGGAGAACACTGCTGTAAGGGTTAAGGCCAACACCTCTGCAGAGGCACCTCAAGAAGACTTGGGCTTTGATTCTGACTCAGACAAGGAGCGGGAGGAACTGGCTGAGGCCTCAAGGCCAAAGCAGCTGGAGTTAGGCGGGAATATCATTGATAGCCCAGTAAGCCATTCTGAACCCATGGGAACGCTGACCCAGAGCAAAGAGGGGAAGGAGTAGGGACTAGCCGTTAGAGATCCCAGGGTTAGACCTCAAATGAGGTGGGGCGGAGCAGCATAGGGTACTAAGCCAGTCAAAGCGATTTGCTACCCAAAAGACTCAAGAGGAAAGGGATCTGCCTTAGAGGCAGGGCTCTGTTAGCATGCCTAGCCCGAATGGGAGGGCCGTAACAATTTCCCAATAGTTTGGTATCAAAGCTCTCTAATTTGCCACCTTAGGTTAAGAAGCTGGCCTTCTCAGCTGCAACAACAGCTTCACTCTTTTGTAGTCATTGTTTGTAACACAGTCTACTTGTGTTACAAGAGTGGCTTGCTTGTGCCTTTTTACATAATAAGAGCCAATTGCTTAGAATTAGGAATCAGTGACTTGTCTTTGGTGGCAGGCAGCGTGGCCTGGACAGTGGCCTTAGACAAGCCACTCACTCACGGCTTCAGTCCCCCAGTCTATAATGTGGGGATAATGATACTGGCCTACCTTATAGGGAACGTTGTCAGGATTGCTAAGATGATGTATGTGAAATGCTTTAAACACTTCAGGAAAGTGCTATATGAATGATAAGTATTATTATTTGGTGGAAATCTGTTGAAGAGTAACAATGTTCTGGAATAGAATAGGTTGGCTCTCTCAATATTCAAAATCTGTTGTGGGGTGCTTCTCCCCTTGTTGCAGGTAGAACTGCAGTATAAATATGCCAGATGTTCTCTTCCTAGCTGGAATGGAAAATAGTTAGAGATGCAATCATATGTTAACAAGAAACACACACACACACACCTATAATATACATTGTTTCTAAAACATCCTGCATGTGCGGGTGGATGCATGTGACTCCCTTGCACGGGCTCGCACAACTGGAATTCAGAGATGGGGGTGTGTGTCCCCCTGCCTTTGAATGAAATGATATGCAAACAACCATTTTAGAGTTTACCATACTCCAAGAGCTAAATGCTGAATTATCTTTAAAATAAACTAAATACCTTTAAAATAAATCACATTTACTCAGAAACAAGTCCCGCTATTGTTGGTCTCACAGAGGTGGAAATAACTGCAGCTGCTGAAATTCCCTCTTCAATACCTCCATGGCAGAGGTGGGAGCTTTCTTCTTCTCTTCTTCTTCTTCTTCTTCTTCAACGGGGTCATCTTAGAGCAGGGGTGGGCAGCCCTTTGTCCCTGTTTCAGGAGCCCTCTGCAAGCAATCAGTTCAGACCTCTGGCAAGAGTGATCTGTCGCCACGCCACGCCCCAGCAGCCCAGTTTGTGGGGAGGAAGAGGGGCAGAGAGAGACAAGGAGTGGCAGGTGGCGTGGAGAGCAGATGATGCAGGCCCCGTGCTGAAACTAAGCAGGTATGAGCCGGGTCAGTGCTTGGATGGGTGACTGCCTGGGTGGGCTGCCCACATCTGTGCTCCTGCATTGAGCAGGGGGTTGGACTCGACGGCCTTATAGGCCCCTTCTAACTCTACCTTTCTATGATTCTATGGGGGGAAAGGGTGGGTCCCCTGGTCCTGCCCACCACTGATATTGGGCCTGCCTACAGCCAGCATTGGACAAATTACCCCGGAGGAAATACAGTCCTCCATGGAAAAAAGGTTCCTCCCCACTGCCTAGAGGACTCTCCAAGCTTGGGTCCCCAGATGTTGCGGGACTACAGCTCCCAGAATCCCTTGCCATTAGCCATGCTGGTTGGGTATGCTGGGAGCTGTAGGCCAGCAACATCTGGGGACCCAAGCTTGGAGAGCCCTGGCCTAGAAACTTTCCAGGGTCTCAGTGTTATGTATGAAACAGATTTTATAAGGCACTTGACCTGTCCTCTCCTGTGCTCAGAGTGGATAGAAATATGTTAAAGATGCACATCTGCAAACAGAGAAGCATACTAAAATTGAATCAAAGACAGTCAAAGCACAATCCTTTCTTCTAGAGCATAGCTGGCTGGGGCATGCTGGGAGTTGTAGGCCAAAAACATCTGTGGGACCCAAGGTTGGAGAACCCTGTTCTAGAGGGATAGCTGTATTACCTCTGTCGCAGCAAAACAACAGGAAATCCTGTGTCATTTAAAGGACTGACACATTTACTGTGGCAGAAGCTCTTGTGTGCCAGAGCTCACTTTTTCAGGGAGCGTGCCCGTGTGTGCTCATGTGTGAAACAAAGTGAGGCCAAAAGGTCAAAGCAACGCAGGAGATCATTGTGGGCGTGTCACAGCATTACGCAGAGCACTAATGAATACCAGATCCAGTCAGTGTGAGTGTGACCCATTCCTGACTAGCAGCAGTGGTGATGAATATTTTCCGAAGGGGTGGCCGCGGCAGTCTGTGGCCGCGAAAACAACAAGGAGTCTTGTGGCACCTTATAAAGACTAACCAATTTATTCTGGCATAAGCTTTTGTGGATACTGTCAACTTTATCAATGCTGGTGATCTGATGATGAATAGACATAGCAAGATCCAGTGGGTGTAAAACTACCACCTAAAGAGAGGCAATTACTTTTTCTGGATTCCTTAAATAGCTTCATCTGAATCCCTTAAGGCTGCAATCCTATACCCACTTACCTGGGAGTCAGCCCCATTGACTTACTTCTGAGCAGACATATTTATAGGCTTGCACTCTAAGGCTATCTGAAAGGGCTGGGGAAAGGAAAGCAGTGGATGTGTATAAATCAATTTATTAATAACATGAATAGCAATAGGCAGATGTTGGGAAAGGGATATTTGTACACATGGTCTCATGCATGTTTACTCAGAAGTAATTTCCAGAGTTCAATGAGTCATTCCCAAGTAAGTGTACACAGAATGTCAGCCTTTTCCCCACCTTTTTCTTGATTTGAAGAAAATTAAGGAATGCTAAACTGAATTAGGTTAATAAGGAGGACCAATTGTTTATTTTGATTTCCCTAAAATTAAAATGGCTATAATACTTTGATAATCAGTATCATCTCAGTAATTT
Organism: Shinisaurus crocodilurus; assembly: GCA_021292165.1. Taxonomy (NCBI): domain Eukaryota; kingdom Metazoa; phylum Chordata; class Lepidosauria; order Squamata; family Shinisauridae; genus Shinisaurus; species Shinisaurus crocodilurus. Next base: position 266,739,237 of record CM037877.1, on the reverse strand, counting down.
AATATTTACATGTTAGCAAATGGAAATGAATTTGTCCCCCAAAGTTCTCTTCTGAGTTTCTCATCAAACTTAATGGCACCGATTCAACTGCTCTCTGAATGAGTTGATATTTAGTGGATACTTAATGTAGAGCATCAACATTTGACATGTGAGCAGTTTGTAGTTTTTCAGCGTTTGACAGTATCTAATAGTAATTCATTTTATGTTAACTTGATTCATTCATTCAGTTAATGTCCCCGTTCAATCGGTGAAAACATCTGATTGGCAACTGCCAAATTTTAACTCTGAGGTTCAAATGTCAATTTTCTGGATCAAATTTCGGAAATCCAAACTGGAAAATGTGCGGAATTTCTACATTTCATTTCAGTTCTAGTGTAGTGCCTTTGATACGTTAGGAACTTTACATAACTAAAATCCACTGTCCCTGTCTGTGTACATGCAACCCTTCTAAAAATTCCAGCACGCTACTAGCATCATCATCTGTAAAAGCCAGCTAAGTACAAATGTTCTTACATGCTTTTACCATCTTAGCCAATGAAGAGGTAAAGCATCTGGTTAGTGGTCTAGTGTAGTGTTCTCCAACCTTGGGTCCCCAGATGTTTTTGGCCTACAACTCTTTGCCCCAGCCAGCGAGTTGTAGGCCAAAAACATCTGGGGACCCAAGGTTGGAGAACACTGGAACATGCCCTATGTCTGCCACCAGGGGGCAGCAACCAGGAAAGGCTTGCTCGTCATGCCTTCGATTGAGAGCATAATTCGTTCCGGAAACGTGCTTGTAATCCAAAACACTCTTATATCAAAACGAAATCCGCCAAAAAAAATTTGTACAGAGATTTTAAATTTCAGCCGTACTACAGTACTTGTATTGCAAGACGTCGCTTGTATATCAAGTAAAAAATAAATAAATAAATATTTTAAAAATTTGCTTGTCTTGCAAAACGCTCTCAAACCAAGTTACTTGCAATCCAAGGTATTACTGTATTTTCCAGGTAATTCAACTCCCGCACACCCCACTCCATCCACCATAGACCTTACCTTGGTTAAGGTAGGTCAGGGTCTCCTCATGCTGTTTGACAGCCGGAGAGGTAACGGCACACAGAACATACTGGAAAGATGGGCAGTGCTGTTCAGCTGATGTTGAGATACTGTTCGGTTCCTCCTGTTTCAGGAACGGCAGTGCCAGGGGCTCCCTGCAGGTAGCGAGAGAAGGTGTGGACATGGCAAACTCAGGCTGTGTACACAACAAACTCATCCGCAAGCTAGAAATGTCCTGCATGGGTAGCATTTACAGGAAGGGAATAGCATGCAACTAGAAAGACAATATGTGGCGATTGCCTTGCTGCATGTCCGTGCGGTGTCTGTTATATTCTTATGAAGTGCCTAACATTTTCTAAGCACTGCCCAGAAACTGAAAGATAGTACAGTCCCTGCCCACAGGCTCATCATGCGATAGACAAAATGAAAAAGGAATGGGGAGGGAAGAGGAAAGCAAGCGTGGGAGCAGCAGCTCCTCCTCTGGCCGATGGATGGGGCCTGGCTGGTCTCCCTCTTGCCATGATGCTTTTCCCGGGGGCAGATGGGGCAGCATCTCTGTGGCCCTTGGTCTCCTGGCCAGCGGATGCAGCCAGAATGTGTTGCTCTTTCGCTCTGCAGCCTCAGGAAGCACACAGTGGGATGCTGAAGCCGACTGACACATGGCTGGCTGGCTGGCTGGCTGGCTGCTGGTTAGCTGCTAATTTCTACAGCCATGCGCTTCCTTGTGAAGGAGTGCAAAACGCTGTAAGGCAGTCCTTTCCCCCCCCCCCCTTCTCATGTCCATAATTTGAATGTTAAGTCTGCACTGACTAGAGCACACATTTCATTTTGAAGCACTTGTTTTTCACTCCCTGTTCCATACTGACATTATTCACAATCACCTTACAAAAAAAGTATGCAAAGGTTAATAGACTACAACATGCATAATTAGCCCACCTGCCAATATGTACTGGTGTTAGTCATTAGTGACATATTAATTGCTTTGGGGTGGGGTCGGGTGGGGAGATCCAGCTTTCTTCCAGTTTACAAAGGCTTCCTTGCCTGTTCTTCTCCTCCTCCTAGTGGCATTTTAACCACAGACTGCCTGGTGAATGGCTATGTACAAGCCTGGTTCACCCACCACACGTCATGCAAAAGGTCTGCGTGTATTCAGAAAAGGCCCTCTCCATCTAGCCGTACATTTCACTGGGTGGCCTTGGTCCAGTCCCTGTCCTTCTGCCTAATGTACTTCACAGAAACGTCCTGGATGTTGCATCCCTGAGACTCTCAAAAAACGGAACTATTACACCTCAGTTTTTTTGTGTGTGTGCCTGCAAACCTGGACTTCAACAGACTCTATTGTCTCGCCTATGGCTTGCACAAGGCTCCTGGGTATATTCATGAGACGGAGAGGGGAGAGGTGGGGTGGGTGGGTGGGTGGGTGGAGGTGCTGCTAAGGCAGTGTTCTCCAACCTTGGGTCCCCAGATGTTTTTGGCCTACAACTCCCAGCATGCCCCAGCCAGCATAGCCGGCTGAGGCATGCTGGGAGTTGTAGGCCAAAAACATCTGGGGACCCCAAGGTTGGAGAACGCTGTGCTAAGGTGACCGTTGTTGTATGGTTCAAGGAAGGCTTTGCTAAGAAACTGGGTCTTGAGCAGGAGACCAGTGTTCCAAGCATAGCAAGCCACGCAGTAGAAGGCCGAGAGAGGAGTGTGTGTGAGGCAGGGCAAAACCAGGGCTAGGCGGCCAGATGCAAAAGAGGATGGGGGCTCCTGCACCTTTAACAGCAGGTGCTGAAATCCCATATTAAAATAGCAGCAGCCTCTTTTTGCAATCTGGCAACCCGAGAGGAAGAGTCCGGTGTAAAAGACCTTTGAACAATTTTGAAGAATACTGTAGAAATCTTAATAGCGAGGAATTAAGCATCCCTGAGGGCCAATGGGTGGAACCAAGAAGGAAAGCTAGGGGAGACGACACATCCAAAAACGTATAGTCCCGCCAGCAGGATCTGGCCAGTGTTCAATGCTGTTAATTTCCTTAATTTATCTATGGAGCATACTCCTGCAAGATATAGTGATGCCACAAGCTTCGTTGGCTTTAAACTAGATTAGACAAATTTATCGAGGGTAAGCCCTTTGATGGGTATTAGCCAGGCCAGCAAAATAGAAGCCCCCATGTGCAGAATCGGTATACCACTAAATACCACATGCATTTATACCACACTAAATACCACATGCAAGGGGGGGGGGAAGGGAGAGACTAGCAATACAGTCATGCCTTGGATTGAGAGCATAATTCGTTCCGGAAATGTGCTTGTAATCCAAAACACTCTTATATCAAAATGAAATCCCCCCCCAAAAAAAATTTGTACAGGGATTTTAAATTTAAGCCGTGACTACAGAACTTGTATTGCAAGACGTCGCTTGGATATCAAGTAAAAAATAAATAAATAAATATTTAAAAATATTGCCTTAAAAAAAAACGCTCTCAAACCAAGTTACTTGCAATCCAAGGTATTACTGTAACTCCAGGCCATCACCTCCACAAACTTTTAGAGGCATCCACTAAGATGCTACTGCAAGAACTACAATGCTGGACTAGATGCCCTCTGGCCCGATCCACCAAGGAAAGGGGTTCTTCTGTTCTAAGAAGCATCCGTAGCCATCTGAACAACTGCAGCCATTCAGCACATCCCACTCCCAAATAATTCTAGGCTTCCCTGTGATCTTTGCACCTCTCAGGTCTCTGGCTGGTGGCAGGGCAGATAAAAGAAGACCTCTCACCTTATCAGATTGCTGCCAGAGCAAGGATACAGTTCTCCCGGGCTTGGCCAGTAATGATCAGGTTGGCTGTGCCAGAAAAGCATGATTGGTGGATCCCCAAACGATGAATATCAGAAGCGCACAGGGGAGGGGGGGAAGACAACTCTGCAGCAGCCCGTTGCTGTTCTGGAGTGCAAGAGCCGCCCTTTTTCTTTTTATGCACCTGCCGGCAAAGTGGGTGTGTACAAGGCAAGGTGTCACCTGACTGGCTGTGAGCGAGGTGCCTTGGATTGCAGCTTTTAACAACATTTGCTCTCCTCAGGATGACCAGAAGTCAGGATTGCTCTTACCTTCACTTGCTTCCCCCCCCAGGTGCCAAGGAACCTAGGTACATTATTTTACCCATAGCTTTGTTAAAAAGAGACATGGGGATTGTATGTGCTGGGGGTGAGGAAGAGAAGCAGGGAGAAGCCCAGACAGATAAAAGACGGCTGGTGGCTAAACCCCAACATCACATTAAATTGCCTGATTGGGTTTAGGATTCATAGGTGATGTTGGATAAATTAAAACCTTTTACCTATAGATTCTGAACAATGTATAATTGCTTTAAAACAAAACAAAACAAAACAACGACAACCCACCATATTAAAATTAAATGAAATATAGACAGAAATGTGGGAAGTAAAACAATCACTTGTAATCAGGATGAGCAAAATCAGTTCTGCTAAGACCACTTGTAGAATAAATTGTAGCATTAATATTCCATTGGCTGCTAGAAGAAAAGACATTACACATAAGGAAAAGGGGTGGGGAGGGAAGAGGAAAAACACAAGCTCAGGTACCAGTTCTTAACATCACATCTCTTATTACAACCAGCTGGGAGGGAAACCTTTCAGGTAGCCTGCTGTAATGGCTGCTACTAGGTGACAATTAAGAGAGGACCAAAGGCAGCTGGTGTCTTAGCAAAGGCAACGGAATAGCCCTCCGTTTTGCTTCTCTTCTCGCTCTCTGCTCTGCAGTCTGATATAATGACTGCCAGCTGCTTGAATAAAGGTGGAAAGACTCCATTGATGCCTCTCATGTGTTGTTGTTGTTGTTGTTGTTTAATGCAGAGTTCCTTCTCAGAACATGTGAAGTGATAATAGGGGATAAATAATTCTGAGTATGTGCAGAGTGCCTTTCCATTGCTACTGAATTACTGTAACAGCTTTTGCATATCTGGGAGAGTTTCCAGGTCAAATTATATGTCTACCTAGCAGATTTGGATTCTGGAACTTCTCCCTTCAGCAAGTTACTGCTGCATCTCAGCCAATCTTGACAGAAATGTATACTCAACCGATTAAAAGCTAGCAAAATTATATGGTTTCCAACATTCTGTCCCACCCCAGTGTGACCAAAAAACAGAAGTCAGGTATGCAGAATAGGGCTATGCCGATGGGAGCAGGTTGATTTGCAATGGCTGGTGTTACCAAGGGGCAAGAAGCAGAGTTAGGGTGCAATCCTACATATGCTTAGACAGAAAAAAGTCCTACAATTCCCAGTATGCCCCAGCCAGCATGCTGGGAATTGTAGGACTTTTTTCTGTCTCAACTGCGCCCTTAGCCTCCACTCCAATGGGATCCCAAAGTGCACCCTGTTACTTTCTTGCATATACATGAATAGATGCTATTCACTCCAATTTACAGGTTTATTTTTTATACCACCCTCCTAGATATAATTATTGGGGTGTTTTTCAAAATTAAAAATAGAATAAACATACAATAACGGAGCAGCAAAATTATAAGATCAGAAGGGGGGAAATAGTAGGGGAAAGACCTGATAAAAACTCTTCAGTTGTTAAAAGCCTTGGCAAATAAAAAGGCCTTTGCCTTAGACATGGTACTACGGATCAGGTGAACCTTCCTGGGAAGAGAGTTCCACAGATGGGGTGCCATGAAAGAGAAGGCCCTTCTCCCTAGTCACCAACTGCCTCACCTCAAATGGCGGAAGTTCCTGGAGGAGGGCATCTGAGGAACGTCTCAGCATCATGCCCCCAATTTCCAAAGTAGAGAGCCTATCATGGTTGATGGTCCCGAAAGCCAATGAGAGGTCCAGGAGAACTAACAGGATCAGACTTGCCCTGTTCTTCTCCTTGATTAGGTCATCCAGGGTGACCAAGTCAGTTTCTGTGCCCAAACAGTCTGAAACCCAACTGAAATGGATCTAGATCAGGGCTCTCCAACCTTGGGTCCCCAGATGTTTTTGGCCTACAACTCCCAGCATGCCCCAGCCAGCTACAATGGCTGGGGCATGCTGGGAGTTGTAGGCCAAAAACATCTGGGGACCCAAGGTTGGAGAGCCCTGATCTAGACAATCTGTTTCACCCAGATGTGCCTGGTTTTGCATAGCAACCACCCACTGAATCACCTTGCCCAAGAAGATATTTGCGGTGGCCCAGTGGTTACTATAATGGTGCCTATAATCCGTGAGGTCCTGGGAAGACATCTTCAGGAGTGGTCTCACAACCACCTCTTTCAACACGTTTAGGACCACCAGCCCCTTGCAGTGAGGCATTTATCACCTCCTGGGCCCAGCCGTAGACTTCTTCTGCTAGATGAGGGGTAGGCGACCCAATGCCCTGCAAATGATTTAGACTACAACTCCCATCACATCAGCCACAGCTGAGGCTGATGGGGGTTGTAGTCCAAAACAGGGAGGGCACTGGGTGGCCTACCCCTGTGCTAGATGTTGTAAGCCAAGAATGGACCACAGTCGAGTGGACACATGGCAGATCAGACTCCTCCCGGCACTCTGTCCGCTGCCTCAGCCCGCTGCTGCAACTTGAATTCATCCCATAAACACATGACTAGATGGTGCGCTGGATGCATTCCTTAACCAGCCTGCAGAAATTTTTCATAGATCATAGAGTTGGAAGGAGCCTACAAGGCTATCGAGTCCAACCCCCTGCTCAATGCGGGAAACTAGAGCACCCAAGTCAAGGTGGAGGCGGGCGACTTCATCCAGGCTGCTTAGCAGGCATATCACATTGTCCCTCTCTGAAGGGCAAGGCAGAACGTGCTCTCCACCCCCAGCAGTGGGTAGCGCAGCCCTGACTGCCAGGGATCTCGCAGAGGGGCTGCAACCCTTGCAAGGGCTCTTTCCGTGTGCCAGCCTTCCCCAGAGACACCCGCACATGCACACACCCCATTCTCATGACAGGCAGGTCTCTCTCTAGTCACAACAACGCGTCACATTTGCAGGGCACATTCAAAGTGTTCAAGGCACTTTGCAGATGTTGTATCAGCAGCCGGCGCTGTTATCCTCACATTACAGAGGGCTGGCTGTCCGAGGCCAAGAAACCACCTAGTGAATTTGTGGCAGATATACAGGGCTCGAGTGAGTGCCGGACACTTTTTGGCCACTGCCAGGGTCCTGGTGCCCCTGCAAAGGTCTGCCGCTGAGGCCTTGCCCTGCACCCTCCACAAACAAAATTCTGGTCCAACACTCCAAACAGCGCCAGGTGGCTGGATTCAAGCCTCACTTTCAATTCCCCACAATGCCCCTGACCTAGGGGCATTCTGGGGAAATGAACAAGGAGGCTAGACCTGGCCACTCAGAGCTGCCGCTGCAGCCACACAAGCCCTGGTCCCCGGTCGCCCTCAAACCTGGAGTTGGCTCTGCAGACAGAAGATTCGAACCAGGAACTTTCCAGCTCACCCTGTAAACCCAATTTATTCCAGCGTGCCCGACCTGGTGCCTCCACCATCCCGCAGCCCATCCGGAGGACACCATGTTGGGGAAGCCTCAAAGTCTCCCAATTCTGTCTTTCAAAATCTGCATGTCCGTCCCAACGGGAGCTGACCTAACAATGGGTTAACTCGAGAGGCAGCCCTGGTATTAATGGCTGTTGCATAGTGAAACACACAGTTGCTTGGAGCGTGCAGGGGGTCAAGGGAAAAAAAAGAGAGGCCTGACGCAATAAGAGAGGATGAATTCTTTCTGCTCTCGCCCAACGTTGCTGGAAACATTTTCTGTATTATGGAGAAGTGTTATAAATGAGTCGTTCTATAAAGCTTCACAGTTGGACAATCACCATCGGAATGAAACAGGGCGGGGGGGGGGAGTGTTGTTGCCTCCTCACCTGTTGCCAGACGATTCCCAATTGTGTTACAGCTTGGCAACGTCAGCTTCAGCATCATCAAAGTGAACTCCCGTCTACATACCGGAGTCCAGGTGTCATTTTAAAAGACAGCCAAATTGCACGTGTGCTTCTCACAGCACGTCTGCAGGAGGTACGGGGGACATTGGGAGGGCACATAGCGCAAGCAGTGCAGCACATTCTTTGCATGCATGAAGTCCCAGGTTCAGGCCTCCTCCTCAGCATCTCCATTTCTAAGGATCTCCAGAAGCAGGGCTGGGAAAGGCCCTTGCCAGAACCCCGTTATTTATTAGAACCCCAAGATGGTCCGCCATTGCTTGCTGCAAAACACCTGCACTCAGCACAGCAGCGAAGGGTTCTGAGCCCAGGAAATTCTTCAGCACTGAATGGAGCTCACCGTCCTTCCATATTGAAAAAATCCGCTCCTCTTCATTCCAGCAGTGCAGTAATTTTGGATCCTGGACTTGTTAAGGGGTCCCCCGTTTAGGCGGCCATGTGCATGCTTCAGTTGTGAAGCACACAAGCATTCCTCTCCCCGACCCACACACTCTGGCCCCACTGCCATCCCATGCTTTGCTGCTACTTCTACAAAGGAGATAGGATCGCACTCTTCCAGTACTTGAAGGGTTGTCACACAGAGGGGGGCCAGGATCTCTTCTCGATCATCCCAGTGTGGAGGACACGGAATAATGGGCTCAAGTTACAGGAACCCAGATTCCACCTGGACATCAGGAAAAATTTCCTGACTGTCAGAGCAAAAAGACATTGGAACCAACTACCTAGAGAGGTGGTGGGCTCTCCCACTCTGGGGGCATTCAAGGTGCGGCTGGACAGCCATCTGTCGGGGATGCTTTGACCTGGATTCCTGCATTGAGCAGGGGATTGGACTCGATGGCCTGGTAGGCCCCTTCCAACTCTACTTTTCTATGATTCTATGATCCTTGATATGTTATAGACAAAAAAGAAAACAAAAATCCTGTTTGAAGAAAAAAAGAAATATTCTGAGCATGTGCAGTTTTGCATTTCAGACTCACTTAAATCGTAGCACCCTCGTGAGTACAAGAATAAAATGGAGCCTGTTTCTGCTGCCCTGATGCTAAACACATTTACTTTGTTGTAGAAAAGGAATAATACATATTTAAAGTAAAATAACAGAATGAGCATCTGCAAAATATCTACACGCCCACGGGCTGCCCCCTTGCTATAAAATGTTTGTTTTTTAAAAAATAAGAAGAAAGGATGCTGTGGCAAAGGGAGAGTCCAGAGAGTCCTGGCATGCCCATCTCGGCCCAGGTGATGATGCTAGCTGTTTGCCACTAGGGCAGTGAGGGCCGTCACCTGCTGCTCTCTGGGCTATTTGGGCCCCCCTGGGCTGTGGGGCCCTGGAATTCAGCCCTGAACTCCAGCCGTAGCTGCACCACTGCAGCAGTATAATTTAGGGCAAGGGGCGGTGTCTGCTTTTCTTCAAAAACCAGGAGTCAGAAATCTTTGCTAGTTTACTGCAAACCACGCAGAGTTCTACCAGTAGATCCAGATCTATCTTCTACCTACTCCCGGAGTGGACAGTACATTACTAGATGGACAAATGAGCCAGACTCGGTATGTTGTTGTTGTTTATTCCATTTCTATATCGCCCAATAGCCGAACTCTCTGGGTGGTTTACAGCTACATATTATCAGTTAACAAGATAGTCCCTGCCCGCAGACTTACAATCTAAAACAGGGCTCTCCAACCTTGGGTCCCCAGATGTTGCTGGCCTTCAGCTCCCAGCATACCCAGCCAGCATGGCTAATGGCAAGGGATTCTGGGAGCTGTAGTCCAGCAACATCTGGGGACCCAAGGTTGGAGAGCCCTGGTCTAAAAAGACACGACACACCGGTGTATAAGTCAGCTTTGTAAGTTCTGTGCAACATGTGATCTATCAGGCCAAAAGTCACCAACCCACCAGCCACATATTGTGGCCTTGCAGGTACTTGACAGCCCTCTTTGGTTTTTTTGCATTCCCAGGAAGGCGTGGGGGGTGGCGGTGGACGGTTTATCAAGTCCCAGCTTGGCGGGCCAACTCGATGTGGCCGGTGGACCGCTTGGCAGATCTCAAGTTGCGCCCAGCCCCGTGCAACATGTTGCACTGCCACTGTAACAGAAGCGTCTGTGCTTGGCAGGAAGGGAGAGCTCTTGGATTCCCTGCAAGTAGCTATCTAGGAAAGGTTTTGCATTATCTGGGGTGGGGGGGGGATAATTTAATCATCTGTGTGGGAAAAGGGAGAGCTCCTACACTTTGTTCATTAGCAGTATTATAACTGGATTGCATAAAGCTGGTGAGAGAGTGTGACTTGTCCCAGGCCAGCTGCTGTGTTCATGTCCGAAGTAGGATTTGAATGCAGGCCCAAGTGTGAACTAGACCACACTGCCTAAATACAACTATAGATCCCTGCCTGAGGCTCGTATGGGGCATGCTGAATTAGCCACCAAGATTCTATTTGCTCAGTAATCTATTGGAGTTGAAAATTGGAAGAAATACAAAATACAGGCTCTGAAATAATTTTGAAAAGTTTTGCATTTTGCTTTTCAGTTTTGACTTTGTGGCATACTTTAAAAAAAAACTTATTGAGTAATTCAAAGGTGATCGTGTTGTATATCAACTTACACATTTTAATGATTTTCACACCAGTCTCCTTCTGCGATTGCTAAATCTTAAAAAAACATTCATAATTGATATCTGGAGAAAAATTCTGATTATGACTATCTAAATCTGATTTTTTAAAACTTGCATTAGGAAAAAAAGTGTTTAGGTTTCCCCCATCCCAAGTTAATTTCACTTTATCCCCTTCCAGAAGGAAGGGGATTCCAGCTCAAGGTGTTTTTTTTTTCCTTTTCTTTTGCAGGGATAATCACAATGGAGTGTAGCCATTGTTAGCTGGCATCTGGCATGTAAGGAATCCACCCCTGCCCTTGATGGAATCCGGTACCAGATAGTTCCTCTTCTGGAACAGATTCTCTGCAATCAGAAGTGAAGCAAAGAAGGCGAGTGAATACAAGAGTCACTTTGGGTTCCGAGATGAGAGACCATGAGAGAGATTCATTCCACGGACCCAGAACACAGAGCGTGTTACTAGTTTTCCAGTGATGACGATGTGCTAAGACTCAGTTCTGCAGCTCTTCTTCCTACGCAGCCAATTCTGACTAAGAAGGTTCAGGAAAGGCCAAGGGGATGACTGCTCTGTGGTGGGTGAGTCATATATGCTTCCGTACAGAGCTTTGGCAGTGTACAACATTCCTATTATGATGTTTGGGCAAAATGGATGGTCCCATGTTCCAATTGCCAACGGAATGGGAAGGGTGAGTTTGCCTCCTACTGTTCCATTCATATGAAATTTGTTATTCTAGCAAAGGTTTTGGATACAAGAGGGTTGGTTTAGAGGTTTTTTTTTTTTTTTAATAATTCAAGTTTCTAGGCCTCATTATGGTGGAGCCATACATCTGAAACCATACGGACAGTACCTGAAGAAGATGCTGGTGCTCAGGGGACAGAACTTCTACTCCGGTTAGATACTTCATGGCCTCTAGCTGTGTCTACCCATACATCCCTTCTGCCTAGTCTGCTCCTGCTGCCACTGTACTGCTCCTTGCCATAATAATAATAATAATAATAATAATAATTATTATTATTATTATTATTATTATTATTATTATTATTATTATTATTATCATCATCATCATCATCATCATCATCATTTTTACAACAGCTCAGTGGCTAGGTTTGGGATACAGCATAAGCAGCTCTCTGCAAGAAAAGCAGATTTCCATAAATTTCACTGATTAGCACCACAAGCTTAGGAAGTGTGTTGGTACTGCAGAATAAGAGACATTAATTGCCCCTGAAGGAATTTACTGTGTCCTACCAGCAAGGCCTATTTGTAATCTGAAACTGCCTTTACATGGCACCTCCCCATACAGCTGGCTGTGCATTTTAGAGTAATATGGGAAAGAGGTACAAAATGCTGTGAACAGAGCCTTCTGTGCACAATTCCCAAACCGGATTGGGATATGCATGCTGAACAAATGGGCAGCGCTGTCATCTTTGGCAACAGCTGCCACTTGTTTGAGGAGGTGACTTGATATGCACGGGTGGCGTTCCATGTAGACCAGTGTTCTCCAGCCTTGGGTCCCCAGATGTTTTTGGCCTACAACTCCCAGCATGCCCCAGCCAGCTACAATGGCTGGAGTTGTAGGCCAAAAACATCTGGGGACCCAAGGCTGGAGAACACTGATGTAGACAGAACCCTGGCAGATTAGATCAAGGGTCCATCTGGCTGAGCTTTGTAACACTAGCCAGCCAGCCCAGAGATGCCTCTGGGAAACCCACAAGTAAGGCCTGAAGGCAACAGCCCTCCAGCATAGTTTGCTCTCCAGCATCTATGTCTTTAGAGGTATACTAAACTCTATGAAACTCACTGGGTGACTTTGGGCCAGTCACTGACTTTCAGCCTAACCTACCTCACAGGGTTGTTGTGAGGATCAAATGGAGAGGAGGAGGAGGATTATGTAAGCCGCCTTGGGTTCCTTGCAGGAAAAAAGGTGGGGTATAAATATAATGAAATAAATAAATAAATAAATAAATAAATACTGGCTCCGAACAGGGAGGCGCCATTCAGTTATCACGGCTAATAACTCCCTCAGGGTGATGTTGGCCGATTCCAAAATTGGTGTGCTGGTGCTCAGATCTGCCTAAAAGCCCTGGCATCCAACATGGAAGTCTTGCCCCAAATCCCAGATGCGTTGGGCTGGTTATGATTATTCAGTGTTGGCCAGAGGATCTTGTGTGCATGCATGGTGCTCAGGGTCACTGTGATATTTATTATTACTTTACAAGTCACAGGCTCAGCTTTAGCCTTCCCAAAGGTTTCTGGAGCTGAGCCCTGGTCATCTCTGTTTCCAGTTAAAACCCTCTTGGGTACAGATGAGTGAATTCAATCTTTGTATGTTTCTCTTTGGAATTGGCGGCTGAAATATGTAACACACGTAGAACTGGAAGCCTTACCAGGTTTATTATTCTATAGCAGCTCCTTTGCACTCTTCCTCCATTGTAACTTTTTGCTTATCTTTTTCCCTAATACGGAGTTCAAAATTAGGGGGAGGAAAGGAAATAAACCTGGTAAGAAATGTTCGGGGAATATAAAAATGGATTTAAAGCAAACATTTTTAAAAGGGGTTTTTGTGAAAATAGGCAGTGGGGCAAGAAAGATCCTTTAGCATGAGGCATTGTAGCATGAGTGTCCAAAGTAGCTCAGGTGGCAAAGATCTCCCCAAACTGTCCATGGAGGTAAAAGCAGTGACTAGATATAACCAGGACTAGATACCTAACCACATAAGAACAAAACTGCATCAGTGGATCAGACTGGCTCTCTAGTTTCATTTATTTATTTATTGTATTTCTAAATCGCCCATCTAGCCAGTACCCGGCCACTCTGGGCGATGTACAACATACGATGAAACAAAACAGATTAAAATACACTTAAAACAGTATAAAATGTTAAAATCCTAACCCACCCCATATTCCCGCCTGAAAAGCCATGTTTTGAATGAACAGCGGAAGCTCATCAAAGAGGGGGCATGGCGGAGGTCACTGGGGAGGGAGTTCCACAGTTTGGGGGCTGCCACAGAAAAGGCCCTCTTCCTAGTCCCCTCCAGCCTGGCTGCTCTGGCTGATGGGACAAGGAGAAGGCCATCCATGGCGGATCTTGTTGAGCGGTCTAGTTTGACACTTTATCTCTCACTCATAGTGGCCAGCAGAAACCCCTGGGAAGTTCACAGCATGAGAAAGAGCGCTTGCCTGTCCCCAGGATTTAGTAAGCAAAGGTGTACCACCTTAAACATGGAGGTTCCATTTTAGCTTTTATGGCTAACAGACATTATTTACATTGGGTTGGATTCAGACTTAGTCACTGCAGACCCACTGAAATCTAATTTACGGTTGCCTAATTGAAGTCCCATTATTTCACTGGGCCTGCTCTAAGTATGACTAAATCTGGATCCAGTGCAATTTTATTAAAAATAGTTCTAGACCATTCTTGATCCTCATGGATATCAGAGCAATATACAGTAGGCATGAGTAAAAGTACTCACACTAAATGCAAATACCATTGAACAATAAAACAAGAGCATGACAATAAACTATGAAGAGGCGCTCACGCTGGCTCAGCTTGCCTGAGCGTGGAAAGCTAAGCCAGGGTCAGGCCAGGTTATTACTTGGATGGGAGACCCCTCCTCTAGTTTCCTGCATTGAGCAGGGGGTTGGACTCGATGGCCTTGTAGTAGGCCCCTTCCCACTCTATGATCCTATGAAATCTATGAAAACAATAAAGCAGCTTAAACAATAAAGCAGGTAGCTCATGCTCCACGAATTTGTCTAACCTTCCCCCCCTTTAAAAAAAAAAGAAATATATTTATTTCATTCATACCAACCTTTCCCACATGGAGCCCAAGGCAGCATACAAAATTGTATCCTCCCAACAACCTGGTGAGGTAGGATAGTCTGAGAGAAAGTGACTGGCCCAAACTCACCCAAGTGAGCTTCATGGCTGAGGGGATTTCTCCCTGAAACTGGTCTGAAATTCTAGTCCAGTGTTCTCCAACCTTGGGTCCCCAGATGTTTTTGGCCTACAACTCCCAGCACGCCCCAGCCAGCTGTGCTGGCTGGGGCGTGCTGGGAATTGTAGGCCAAAAACATCTGGGGACCCAAGGTTGGAGAACACTGGCTTAAAGCATGCCTGGCTAGGGAGAGCAAGGTCAAGGAGAGACCGTGGCACTCAAGACCCAAAACATGGGATCTGGCAGGCTGGGCAGGGAAGGCTGAGAATTCTGTCAGGCCCTAATAATTAGGGTTTCTGATTTCTGGTCTAGAAGGGGACATTTTGTCTAATGGAATGACTTTCTGTCTTCCAGGGAGCACTGAGGTTCCTTGGAAACGTATCAGTGTCTCCTTTAGGAGAAGAATAGCAATGGAAGACAACCTTCCTTGAAAGACAGCTTGCCCACGGCCACTGATCTCCCCCGGCCCCTGCCGTGTGTCGTGCCGTGCTTAGCATGTGGCCGCCAAGGCTTACTCTCAATTCACACGGAGTGACTGTGAAGCCCAACAGGCCCGGCCAGTGCTTGGCCTGAACTGTGCAACCTCTTGAACGTGCCTCCGAATCCTTGGTGCGCTGCGTGGGTTCTCCACTGCAGACACTCGCTCTTTTGACAGATGGTGTGGGAAACGGCTTCCCTGGAAGTAAAATGTGCCAACGCCTCTGGTCTCATGGGTTTTAAAAGCGGGGCGCACGAGGAGGCAACGCGGATGGCATTCTGCCCACCACTGTTGGAAAGGCAGGAGCTGGGACTGGATACCAATGCACACGCATGCTCAGCACACTTCGAACCCATTTTAAAATCTCCCATCTGTGCTTTGCAGCAGCAAGCTCCTCTTGTCTAAGTTACCATCTCCTCGTTTATTTCTCTTCTATCTCTCTTGCCCAGGACCTCATTTGAAGTCGTTTCAGTTTTAGAATTTTTGTTTTTATTTAGATTCTAAACTTAAGAAGCAGCAGAAGCAGAAGAATTTGCCCTGGGAGTTTTACATTAAATAGTGTCATAAAAACCTTGCTCAAACAAACAAACAAACAAACAAACCAGAGGCTCAATCTGACTATAAGCAAAATGATGAAAAGAAGAGTGCATCTGAGCATATGCAGACTGCCTCGACTTCACCATTGAATAATCACAACTTGCACCAGCCCTAATCTGAGTTCCAGGGAACTATGCAGTACCTAATCTCCCTAACCCCACCCACTTATTCTCTTAGGAATTAACCTCTAATCTTGTCATTTCTCTTCAAGCAGACTCTCCCTGTCTCCCATCCCATCACTGAGACGTTGTTCCTCGGGGGAGCTGCTGGCACTTGCCTACCTGCCTCTGGTCAAGTTTATCTGTAAACAAATAAGCAAAGAGTACCTGGCGTAGATTGCCTCTTCTCTCCTCCCTCAACCCCCAACTCTTCTTTCTCTTGTTTATACTGTATACATCCCAGAGGCTCTCATGCTGTCCTGGAAACCTGGCACCTGTTTGATGTCAAAACATATGGAGATCAAAGGCCCGGATGGGCGGGGAGGAATTCTTCATCCCTCGTCCAAGATGCCTGGGTTCCACGTGTGTGCGTGCGGCTCTGGGGAAGGAAGCAGAATGGCCACTTGGCCACTTGGTACTCCTCATCACCAAAAAGAGAAAGAATGCATTGCTTGAAAGGGGGGCAAAAGTGACTGCAGATTTGCATAAAATTTGCATATAATTGATACACAGAGGTGCCAATTTTAAAATAATTAAGAAGACTGTGACCCCGGGGGGACCTGTGTGCCTGCTCAGTCTGCTGCCACCGCTCTGTTCTGCCTTCACGCAGTTCTTGATCTTGGAATGGAGCTCGGGCTGGACAGCCCTTCAAACAGAGGACTGCCCCATATCCAGTAGGATACATGAGCCACCCTCTCTGGGAGAAAGGCATAAAGATTGTCTATGCCGATGCCGGGCCTTAATTTGAGACAGCAATGCCTGGACTCGGGCCCCGAACAGGCCACGTAACAACAGAGACTATAATGCCTCTTGAGCACATTTCTTCGCCACTCAGTAACGGGAAATAGCCTCACCTTCCCCCGCACACATTTACTAGCCACTTATGTGGCTTAAAAAAAAGAAAGAAAAAGGATTAGACAACTTCATTGGACATGTTCTGGCTAGCAGTATTAGCCATCATCATTGCTAACAGAACCTTCCAGGTTTTCAGGCACTCTGTCTTGTCTCTGAACACCAACTTCTGGTGGAGACCAACACCAGAAGGGCAGAACCTTCATGGCCTGCTTGTGAGCTTCTGGGGGCATTGAGCTGGCCGCTGTGGGGGACGGATACTGGGCTAGATGGACCTTTGGTCTGATCCAGCATGGCCATTCCCACACTCTGGAGTACGAGAGGGGAAGGTTTCCAGGTATACTTTGTGCCTTGCAGGACCCATCACTTCAGTTGTAGAAGCCAAGCACTGAGTAAGGATGCTTCCACAATCTGGCCGATATTTGTGCAATTGCTTGCCTTGGGTGACTGCAATGTGGCAGAGATGTGGAAACATTTGCTTTGAGGGTGGCACCCTTGTATGTATAACTGATTTGTTATGTGTATTAGTTGCTGATGTGCAACATCAAATATAAAACAAAATTAAAACACAGCAACTAACAATTAGAACAACATGTGCCATTAAAAGGATAAAACAAAATCCAGCACCAGCAAAACTCAATCACATAAATGAACGAAGAACGTAAACTAAAAACAAAACAAAAAAACCCAGCCATCATCGGCAGAGTCCAATAATAAAATGATGTTAGGAGGAGGATGTTTAAAAGGCCTGGGAGAATAAAAATGTCTTTGCCTGGTGCTGAAAGGACATCAAAGTGGATACCATGTGAGTCTCTCTCTTGAGAGAGAGCATTCCGCAAATGGATGGCCACCGTGGAAAAGGTCCTCCTCTCCCTCATGGCTAATGCTTCCTTTTCAGAGAGGGAGAAACATTTAGTGTGCCGAGGAAAGGGGTTTCCTCCCTTTCCCCTAGAAGGCTTTTAACAGCTATGTGATAGGCAGAAATACAGCAGGTGCAGTTTCCCCATGAAATCAAGAAGAGTGCAGCTGCTGAAAATATGTCATCGTCCCCCCCGTTTGGTGGTAAAAGCTCTAGAATTCCACCAGGAAAAAGATCTAGGAAGACAGAATTCTACCTCCATTTCATGGAGGAAGCAAGACAAGTAACTTGGGGGTGTGCAAATATCATTTCATTTTTTCCATTTGTTTTCATTTCCAATGTTTCGTATTTTTCCAATTTTCCATTCATTTGAATTGCATTCATTCTTTTCTTTTTTTAAATTCATTTTTCCATTGGTTTCACTAGGAGACCCAGCCAGTCTTCTGCTGCTTGTACCTTCCATGTTTTCTGTCCAAATTGTTTGAAATTGGTAGACGTTCCACTAGCCCCTTAGCGCATCAGGCCTGCCAACTTTAAGATGGACAAGAGGGTCCCCATTTTATAGGCAATTTAAAAAAGAGTGCACTCCCTATAACCTTCCCATTACTCTCAACCAGGGGTGATTTCTCAGGAGGGGCAGACAGGGGGGCACATACACACCCATTCTCTCCCGCCCACCCACGCACTCTCTCTCCCATCCCCCCAAGCAATTAGTCACTCAGTCACTTCACAGTCTTGCATGGTCAATCATTTGCCCGGCCACCTTCCTGTTCTTCTCTCCAGCAGACGATGCTGCACTGCACATGATGTACCTACCTTCCCTTTGCTGTCATCCCTTGGGGGACGACGACACACACACACCACTTGATGTGTGCTTACATAGCCTCAGGCCGAGTGTCAGGACCGAATGCTCCGCCTGGCTGCCATTTCCCCCCATGTTCTCCTATGGGACTTGTTATAAGAGCGGCCTGCATGGCAGAAATACAGCTTTTTTTCTTCTTCTCAGTGTGGGGCATTGGTTAAAGCAGTGTTCTCCAACCTTGGGTCCCCAGATGTTTTTGGCCTACAACTCCCAGCATGCCCCAGCCAGCGTAGCTGGCTGGGGCATGCTGGGAGTTGTAGGCCAAAAACATCTGGGGACCCAAGGTTGGAGAACACTGGGTTAAAGACACCCACAGCCAATCATGTTAGCCGGCTTCTGCTGCTGCACCAAACAGGAAGGAGGAGCTACAGTCCCCAAGCTCAGGCACTCCACGGCCAAACAGTGCAACATAAAACAGCCCAGCAAGGAGAAAAATTGAATTTCCTCCAGGTCCAAGGGCCAGAGCTCACTCTTGCTCCAGGAAACTGCTTCCCCAGGCACCAGGACTCAGGTGGTGGTGGTGGTGGTGGTGGTGGTGATGATGCAAAAGTCCACTGGGTGCCACCATCTTTCCTGCTGTATTGCTCACCGCTGGGTCTTCCTTCGGCATGGTATGCTTTGCTGCCTTTGCAAACGTCCCAGCACACCCCTGGTCTCCTCTCCTGCTCCTCCTCACCTTCAGGGCTCACAAACTCACACACACACCGGTGACAGCGCTCCCATTGCATGGCCTAAGCAAGGCATCGTTGGCTCCCTTTGCGGGGACAGGGGTCGGGAAGGCGAGTGGCCGTGTGAGTCTGGCTTTGCCCACTGGCCCAAGCCGTGCTCTACAGCTAAGATGGTTTTGTACACTTTTCTGTGCAATGGGTTGCTGCTGAGGAGCAGATAAATGTGGGTTCAAATGAGTGCTTTTGTGTTGTATGAGTCAGAGAACACGCCCCCCCAAAAAACCTTTGTTTGCATCATGATCTTTAAATCATCATCATCATCATCATCATCATCATCATCATCATCACAACATTTAACTTGCCTCGGTTTGCCCTTTTCTGTGCAAATGGTTCCTGCTGTGGAGCAGACAAATGTGGGTTCAAAGGGGCACGTTTGTGCTGCAGTGTGTCTGGGTCAGGGACATCCCCCAACCCTCTGTTTTGCACTCATGATCTTAATCTGAACTTGCACAGCTCCGTTTGCCCTTCCTGTACGAGGGATCCTGCTGCGCCCCTTGGCTCCACCTACCATCAGTCGCCCTGCCTTCTGCCCCACCAGCCCTAATGGGCCCCAGCCGCCATGGGAGCTAATGGGCCCCAGCCCAGCTTTCCATGGGAGACCCAGCTGCATTTCTCCTCCTGCTGCTGCTGTCTGTGTGTTTTGAGCCCTATTGGCATGAAATTGGCAGGCATTCTACTACCCCTGCAAAGGATTAGACCTGCCAAATTTAGATACAGTCATGCCTTGGATTGAGAGCATAATTCGTTCCAGAAACGTGCTTGTAATCCAAAACACTCTTATATCAAAATGAAATCCCCCCAAAAAAAATTTGTACAGAGATTTTTTAATTTAAGCCGTACTACAGTACAGTACTTGTATTGCAAGACGTCGCTTGTATATCAAGTAAAAAAAAATTAAATAAATATTTAAAAATTTGCTTGTCTTGCAAAACGCTCTCAAACCAAATTACTTGCAATCCAAGGTATTACTGTACATAAGAGAAAGGGTCTCCATTTTATAGGCAATGAAAAAAGGCACACAGTCTATAGCCGTAACTACTCTAAACTGCCAATTTCGATGCATTCTCTCTTTCGACTTCCTGTAACCTTTCTGTGACCTGTACGGGCTCTTCTAAAAAAGGTGTGTGTTTTTCACTCTTGTCAATTTAATTGTGCGCTCGCTCTCTCCCCATGACCTTTCTGTGAACTGCACATAGTGTTCTAGTCTATTTCTTCTATGCACAGTGCGAGTGATGCCTGCAAGTGCAAAGCAGTTAAAAATGAATGGAGGAATGAACAAATCCTTCTTTCATTTTCATCCACTCAACTGCCCATTCTTCTTTTTTTATTATTAAAGCGAATGAAAAAAATGGGACTTTGGTTTTATTTCTTCAAAAACAAAAAAACCAAACCAAACCAAACCAAAAACAAAACAAATGTTCCTACAAGTAACTACAGTTACAGTTGGTTTTATTTCTTCAAAAACAAAAAAACCAAACCAAACCAAACCAAAAACAAAACAAATGTTCCTACAAGTAACTACAGTCATGCCTTGGATTGAGAGCATAATTCGTTCCGGAAACGTGCTTGTAATCCAAAACACTCTTATATCAAAACGAAATTCCCCCAAAAAAATTTGTACAGAGATTTTTAATTTAAGCCATACTACAGTACTTGTATTGCAAGATGTCGCTTGTATATCAAGTCAATTTTTTAAAAATAAATATTTTAAAATTTGCTTGTCTTGCAAAACGCTCTCAAACCAAGTTACTTGCAATCCAAGGTATTACTGTATCCCATTGGCTACTTAAAGCACACTTCCAGGATGGGTCTAATGTTGTCTAACAGAGGCAGAGGATATAAGGTGGCATCTGTCGGGGCCGGCCCTGTCACGAGACAGAGTGAAGTGGCTGCTTCAAGCAGCAATGGCTGGGGCTGGGGGTGGCGGCCCCCTTCCCGCCGAGACCTCCTCCCTGAGGATCCCCCATTGGCTGTCCCCCTCCTTCTGAGCCAATGCCATGGCAAGGCTTGCTTGTGGCCTGGCTGGGTGTCTCATCTACTTGCTTTCTCCCAAGACCTCACAGACAGTGGGCGGGTTCGCACAACACAATAAGCCCCACGTGACTCCTTTGCCTGAGGCACCACTTTCCCACTCTTCCCCCGCTCAGTCCTCCTGCCGGTATCCCAGGGAACACCATGCGGGAGCACTGAGAGGAGCGGAGTGGGGATGACAGCTGCGGGAAAGTGCCAAATCGGCACTTCTGGGCGGCTGTCAGAGGCTCCCCTTGCTGTGCATGGCTGCCACTCAGTTGAGCTGTGGTGGCATCCGGTGAAGGAAAGCCCTGAGAGGAAAGCCTCGAGAGGAAGCTCAGTGCTGGGCAGCTTGGGCCCCCCTTCCCCTGGCTGTGCATGGCTGCTGCTCAGCTGAACGGCAGCAGCACACAGCAAGGGGAGGGGGAGGAGGCGCTTTCCCCTCTGCCTACTCCTGGAAACCCTAGAACAAGCCATGGCTTCTTGCCCGAAGCCACTCTGCACTTCTTGTGCTGGGTTCAGATGGCACACGAAGCCACATAGAATCATAGAAAAGTAGAGTTGGAAGGGGCCTACAGGGCCATCGAGTCCAACCCGCTGCTCAATGCAGGAATCCAGGTCAAAGCACCCCTGACAGATGGCTGTCCAGCCGCACCTTGAATGCCTCCAGAGTGGGAGAGCCCACCACCTCCCTAGGCAGTTGGTTCCATTGTCTTATTGCTCTGACAGTCAGGAAATTTTTCCTGATGTTTAGGTGGAATCTGGGTTCCTGTAACTTGATCCCATTATTCCGTGTCCTGCAAACTGGGATGATCGAGAAGAGATCCTGGCCCTCCTCTGTGTGACATCCCTTCAAGTACTGGAAGAGTGCGATCCTATCTCCCCTCAGCCTCCTCTTCTGAAGGCTAAACATGCCTAGCTCTTTCAGTCTCTCCTCATAGGGCCTTGTTTAACCCTTAAGTACTGGAAGAGTGCGATCATATCTCCCCTCGGTCTCCTCTTCTGAAGGCTAAACATGCCTAGCTCTTTCAGTCTCTCCTTGTAGGGCCTTGTTTCCAGTCCCCTGATCATCCTTGTTGCCCTCCTCTGAACCCTCTCCACGGTGGCTTTGCATGTCGTGCGGACCTCGTCAGTGTCAGTGGGAGAGGTCCCTGACAGAGCGAGCAGGCAGAGAGGCAGCCAGGCGAGCCATGCACTCCAGCAGGCATTGCACATGTGTTGCTCTGCTCACATGTGCTCACTGGCACTGCTGCGACATTGCAGCTTTTGTTTGAGCAGGTTACAAGCAGGTGCCAGGTGGACAGAGCTGCGCGTGCCCTGCGGGCTGTCCTGCAACCGCTAAGCCAGTCTGTTGCCCTGGGGGTGCATTGGAAGATGTCCTCCCGTTGCCAGTCCTGAAGTAAGTTTCGAGTTCCACTCTTGTCAGCTTCTGTACATGGAACGGGAAGGGCATTTTATTTATTTATTTATTTATTGTATTTCTGGACCGCCCATCTAGCAGGTAACCTAGCTACTCTGGGCAATGTACAACATACAATGAAACATAACATATTAAAATACACTTAAAACGGTATAAAATGTTAAAATCCTAACCCACTCCATATTTCTGCCTGAAAAGCCATGTTTTTAATGAATGGCAGAAGCTCATCAAGGAGGGGGCATGGCCGAGGTCACTGGGGAGAGAGTTCCACCGTTTGGGGGCCACCACAGAAAAGGCCCTCTTCCTAGTCCCCTCCAGCCTGGCTGCTCTGGCTGATGGGACAAGGAGAAGGCCATCTGTGGTGGATCTTGTTGAGCGGCCTACTTGATGGGGCATCATCTTGCCCCTTGCCTTAGTCAGCAAGATGTCTTGGGCCAGCCCTATTCACAGCCCAGTTGGGGGTGTAGGTTGCCCACCACTTCCCAACTACACTCAGTCTCCTTGCTTCAAGTAATACTAGTAAAACTACGTAGATTGCTGCGACGGGCCTAGTGAGGCAGAGGGTTGCTTCTGGTCAGCCTTCTACCCCCTTGGACGGGGAGGGGCTGGAATGCAAGTTCAAGGCCAACTTTAAATGTACGTATGTGTATCTCTCCCTCTCTCACACACCACTGTTCTGGAAGATAAGTAGGAGCCTTATTCCATGTGAGTGCTTATTCCCCTCGCACTGGAATGAGGTGTAGAGAATTAAGACCGGATTTCGGGACTCCTGAGCCCTCTAGAATAGAAGTGGGATCTTGGAGCTGGAGGACTGAATGCTGGGGGTTGAAGAATGCTTAGTTTCCAGAATTAAAGATGTTGGGATTCAAAGTCGTTTAGATATCACAACCTCTGACTTGGAAATCTGAAAACCAAGATGTACAGTACTAGGTTGTGATTACTCACCGGTGCAGGAAAGGAATTCTACAGACACTGCCAAGGCATTCTCTTCTCTTCATTACTATGGATGTCTGGCATCACTGTGTTAAGTGTGTGCCCCCCCCCCCCCGCTTCCCTAAGCAATGAAGCTCCAGCACCAGGGCACTTATGCATTGCCTCCAAAAAAGGAAATGCACCACTGAAAAAGAGGACAAAAAAGGATATGGATTTACATAAGATGTGCATATGCTCTCTCTCTCTCTCTCTCTCTTTATATATATGGCAGTACCCAATGCTGTGGAGCTTCATTCTGCTAGCTCCTGTCCTGTTCCATTCTGGAAATGAGTGTTTCAGTTCATTTCCAGTTGCTTTTGTGTTTATTAGACACCGCAACGTCTTTTTAATAAGGGTTTGTTTAAGTCACCTAACTGTTGGAGGTGTAATACTATGAATGCTTCATTTACCCATGTCTTGGCAATGCCTAGTGGTTGCTTCTTTTTGGGTAGAGGTCATAGTACGGATAAATCTGGTATTAGAATGCTCTTTAATATTTACCGATGCACATGTTCTTTTAAATTATATACCTGCTGTATGGAATTTATCTCAAGGACAACACATGTAGATTTTCCTCGCTCTCTTGACAGCTAAAAGACTGATATTACAACACTGGAAAGATAAACGCTCACCTCCTATAACAAAATGGATTGAGGACCTAATAATGCTTTCAACATTTGAGCGGGTGGTATTTAGATGCCACCTGCAGATGGATAACTACATGGATATTTGGTCTGCTTTTTCTGATGTTTATGCATAACTGTCTTTACGGATAGTTGTATTACTTATGGATATATATTTCATACAAATTTACTGTAAGTGATCCATTTAAAATACTGTAAGAAATTTGTAAATTTTGTTCTTTTTCTTCTTCTTTTTAAATGGTTTTTGTTTTGTTTTGGTGTAATTCACATTTTAAAAACTAATAATTTTTTTAAAAAAATTCCAATTGCTTTAGGAAGCACCAGTACCTGGCACTGGGGCAGGATTGGATACTGCCATAGATGCAAATTTAGAAATAATGATTATAATTTCAATAGAAGTACAAGACATCTCCCTATAGTGGGCAAGACTGTGACCTGGGGTCCTGCATGCCTGCTCAGTCCAAAGTTAGGACAGGTGCTAACAGCTGATTGGCACCTTCAGGGTTCCTGTCTGCGCTCCCTTCATAAACTGGACGTAGTCTCTGGACAGCCCTTTAAACAGAGGAGCCTTCAAATAGAGGAGTATCCTGTGTAAATTACATGGTCACCCTAGGAGTCAGTTTCTAAAAATTGTTTCTCCCACACCAGTCTTCGACAACTCAAAAGGAGCACAGAATTGTACTGCAGCCCTGGTACATCTCTTGGTCAGACGTGGGAGAGGAGGCTAGAGAAGAGGTGGATGGTGCTTGATTCCTGAACCAAAACTTAGAACACACACACACACACACACACACACTGTGCACATGGCCAGCCCTAGCACTTACCGAAGTCTGATTTCCTTTGGCATTTTGTAATATTGAGTTTATTCACAAGTAAGCAGGCTGAACACAGGTAGAACTCAAATACTCCAACAGCACATCAGGTGCTCTCCTCCGGAGTTCAAAACAACCCCTCTGCCTCATTTCTAGTCCCCCTCTAGCCTTTTTCTCACAGACAAGAGACCTTGTTTACATCATCGTTAGCTGGGGTGGTGGTGGTGGGTGGTGGTGGGGAGATATGCCTGGCAAAGTTTGCCACTTGCTGTCAAGGGAGTTTCAAGGAACTGTTCTGGACTCTCTCCTGTCCAAACCAGGGATGGGGACTCGGACTCCAGGACTCGACTCGTGAGTCAGACTGAGTCCCCCCTCTGACTCGAGTCAGACTCGAGTCCCAATATTTTTAATGGGACTCGAGACTCGACTCGAGACCAAGGACTCGTGTTCCAAAATCGTGTTCCTCAAATGCAACGTGGATAGGTTTTAGGAAGTACAGCAAGTCTATTTTTTAAAATCATTTCCCTAAAATGCAACCTTTCAGACATTTTGGGTTTGGCTGCCTCTGCCTGCCTGTTTGGGGTTCCCTGCCTCCTCTGCCTGTCTGGTTATTTTGGGTTTGTCTGCCTGGTCTGTTCTTGCCAAAATCAGTTGCAGAGTTTTGAAATAAAAAGGCACACTTGTGCCTAGAATTTATTTAAGCCACACATCTGAAATAGCCTTATTTTGTGGGGGGAAACCCCCATTGATTTTAATAGGGACTCGTGGAGTCAGCTTTGGGAGTGACTCGTGAGTCACCATTTTGGACCAAGGACTCGGACTCGAGACTCGGGTGCAAAGACTCGTGACTCGACTCGTGACTCGAAACCAAGGACTCTTCAACATCCCTGGTCCAAACCGACAATCCTAAACAACTGGTGTAGAAACCCTTGATGTGATTAAACAGCGCATTGAGTGCCAGGAAGGAACCTAGAAGTGCGTGTGTGACAAGTTCCAGAGAGGGAAAGGATCCTGAGGTTGATGAGGAGGCCTTCCTCCCCCCTGCCTGCTATGAGCTGGGTGGGTTGCATACCCCCTGGCAGAGGGGACCGTCAACTAACTACATTATTTATGGGGAAACCCCCCCCCACACACACACACACACTACCTCATCATCCCAACCTGATTTGGGAAGAAGGAAGCTCAGAAAGAGCTGCTGATTCATTCGAAGGATAGTTCCCTACGTGTGGTTTTAGGAGCTTGTCCTCTTCTGTTCCTCTAAAAGAGGACTCGTGTTGGGTTGGTAATGCCCCAGACTCTACTCACTTTCTTGATTACTGGTATTGGGTTAGGGCAACCCACAAAGTACATAACATTGGTTGCTGGGGGCTGAGTTCATAAAGTTCATAAAGTCTGGAAATTCTGGGATAAGGTGAGACCTCTAGAATGATGGGAGCTCATTGTCAACCAATGAGAACCACAGAAAGGCCCGGGCATCTTGTTGGCCCTTGGGTATGTTACAAAGGCTTTTCGTGTGAAAGCCAGAAATTCAGCCTTATTTATTTATTATATTTTAGAAAGAGACAGCAGCATGTGCTCAAGCTGTGTAGCCAACACATGAACATTATGGCACCAAATTGTTGAGCTGAGCCTCCACGCGCCATTTTGTAATTTGTACACTGCTGCATGTGAGACTTTGTTTGCAGTTCCCCCATAGCGCTCCCCACAGGTCGAGGTGGGCAGGGTGTGCGGTGACTGAGCAACACGTAGACGCAGCAACCGTAGCTGTGGGACCTTTCTCACACCTGCTTTCCGGGCGGTTCCTCAGGTGCTCCAGCCCGAGGCTGCTCCTCTCTCCAGGTAGCAGAACTGTTTGGAATCAAACGTTGGCAACTGTAGGTAGAAGAAAGGTGAGGCAACAATCACAGGCTCTGGGTGTGTAGGTAATTCTGTCCCGCTTGCTGTTTTCTATGTACACATGCCCAAGTCATCCTGCCTGTTTCCAGTAAACACTGTTACACGCACAATGCTAGTAAAACTCTCAAGTCCTGCCTTACATGTTGGGAGGAGAAGGATTTTATAGATAGACACGTTCGATTGGGGGAGGATTTTTATTCCGTAAAAGTTAACACTTCACTGTCATACTTTTCCAATGAAGCTGAACAAATACAACACAACATGGGTAAGATGCAGGAATGTTGAAGAGTCCTTGGTTTCGAGTCATGAGTCGAGTCACGAGTCTTTGGACCCGAGTCTCGAGTCCGAGTCCTTGGTCCAAAATGGTGACTCACGAGTCACTCCCAAAGCTGACTCCACGAGTCCCTATTAAAATCAATGGGGTTTTTCCCCCACAAAATAAGGCTATTTCAGATGTGTGGCTTAAATAAATTCTAGGCACAAGTGTGCCTTTTTATTTCAAAACTCTGCAACTGATTTTGGCAAGAACAGACCAGGCAGACAAACCCAAAATAACCAGACAGGCAGAGGAGGCAGGGAACCCCAAAGCAGGCAGGCAGAGGCCTTTGTCTTGGACAATTCAAACTGTGGAACTGGTTAAGAAGAGACCAGGCAGGCAGAGGAGGCTGGGAACCCCAAACAGGCAGGCAGAGGCAGCCAAACCCAAAATGTCTGAAAGGTTGCATTTTAGGAAAATGATTTTAAAAAATAAACTTGCTGTGCTTCCTAAAACCTATCCACGTTGCATTTGAGGAACACGATTTTGGAACACGAGTCCTTGGTCTCGAGTCCCAAGTCGAGTCTCGAGTCCCATTAAAAATATTGGGACTCGAGTCTGACTCGAGTCAGAGGGGGGACTCAGTCCGACTCACAAGTCGAGTCCTGGAGTCCGAGTCCCCATCCCTGGTAAGATGTCCATTTTTTTTTAAAAAAAAGAAAAATAAAGAAGGTCCTGTCCCTATTTATCCTTCCTCCCCTTCAGCCCACACCACAACAAAGAGAGCAAAGGAAGCAGCGGAGGAGGCACCAGGGCCCAGCACCCCAGACCAGACCAGACCAGACCAGAGAAAGTTAGCTGTGATTGAATCACATTACAATCAATAATAATTTTGTCAACTCAGGACTAACTTGTCCCGCTGGTTTCAAAGTGATTTGCTTTTCTAGGGCTTCTCTACATGAGGCGCTTAACCAACCACTTTTCCAAGGGTTCTTTTTCCGTTTTCTTTGCAGGAGTAGGACTGCCTCAGGGCTTCTCTACAGGAGGCATATAACTCAAGTGCTTCACTGAAGCTTCTTCCGTTTTCTTTGTGAGAGGAAGAGCGTCCTTTTACACAAGGGCTCCCCCCCCCCGGGGGCTTTTCCTCTCTGCCTTTCTATATGTTCCGATATGTTCCATTACACAATACAAGGTGGTGCTGTGGTATAGGGCGGAACTGCGAAATTACACTAGGCCTCTGTACTGCTTCCTTGCATGATAGGAAATAATAACTGACTTTCCTCGCTCTACAAAAAGGTGTGAAAACAGCTGGAAAACACGGGGGAGACCCTGGGGGGGATGACGACGTCATGAAAAGACCCTGCAAACTTTCATGAGTGCACGATAAATGCCTCATATAAAAAAGCCCCACGTTACACTTAGCTTTCCCCCAGGGCATTTCTTTCTCTGCCTTTTTATATATTCTACTAACCAACCACAAGGTGTTGTTGTTGTATAGCTGCAGCAGGGTTTACATGAGGCTTTTGTTCCAGTTTAAAATTTAATAGCTGACTTCCCTCGCACTAGAAAAAGCCGTGAAAATGGCTGGAAAACACAGGAGAGGCCCTGGAGGATGACGACGTCATGAAAACAAACTTCCATGGCATGAGTGAGGGACCACAAGCACACCAGGGCCGGCGCTACCGCTAGGCAGACCCAGGCGGCTGCCTAGGGCGCGTGGCGGAAGAGGGCGCAGAAACGCTGCACTCCTTCCTCGCCGCCAGCGCGCTCCTGCCCTGCCTGCCGCCTCCGCTGCACCTCCCCCCCGCGCGCACCCCCGCCCCCGCGCGCGCGCCCGCCAGCCAGCCACCTACCTACCTTCGCGTCATTTCCGGAGCCCCGCCGGCGTTGTTTTGGCGGGAGGAACCAGGGCAACAGGGCTTTCTTTAAACAGCCCTGTTGCCCTGGTTTCCCCGGCAAAAAAAAAAAAAGTGCGGGGGTCCCGTCGCGTCAGGAGGAGGAGGAGGTGGCGGCAGCAGCAGCCAGCAGCCAGCAGCGGGGGGGGGGGGGAAGGTAGGTGGTGGTGGCGGCGGCGGCGGCATGGGGGGGGTTGCAGAGCAGGGCTGCTTTGCTCCGGAGCCCCCCCCACGGCACGAGGGGGGGCGCTAAATATAATTTGGCCTAGGGCGCCAAACAGCCCTGCACCGGTCCTGAAGCACACAATAAATGTCTCATGTAGAGAAGCCCCATATGTTCTCTGGTTTGGGGTCCCGCAAGTGTTTGTTGCCACAGTTTAATCCAAGCCCTTTTTGCTGCAAATTAATTAATCCATATTAGCTACCATACCACCCAGTGATTCTTTACTAAAAACCAACCAACCAACCAACCCCCGCCAAAACCCCATAAACGTTGACTGGAATATCCATTCCTATCATTATTAAAGTTCAACGCCCTCAAGTCTCACCCTCCAGCAAAGCAGGAATAGCTCCCAGCTCTCAGGGCAGCTCAAGCCAAGCCCTCTCTACCCCCAACCAACCGCAAAAGAAACAGCAAGTGAAGTGGAGGAAGAGGGAAGGGACCTAAGGAACAAGGGGCCGTCTTATCCCAGGTCAGGCCATTGGCCTGTCCAGCCACATATCTGCATCCTTCCCCCAAAGTGGTGCCTTCCAGAGGCCTTGCGCTAATATTCCTTTTGGCCCCAGCCAGCATGGTCAATGGTCAGGACAGATGGAAGCTGCAGTGCAACTGCGTCTGGCGGGAGACCCAGGCGGAGGAAGGGTGTCTCTACGCTGATTGTCAGGAACTCTCCAAGGCAGGGCCCCCCCTATCAGAACCCTTTCACCTGAGGTCCGTTCACTGGAGATGGCAGGGATCGAACCTGGAACCTTCTGCATGTTGTTGCAAAATTATGCTCTGAATTCTTTCCCCAGAGAACCAATACTCAGGAAAGCGAAGCAGCACACCCAGTGTGAGGTTTTTTTCAAAAGGTTTTATTTTTGCAAAAAGGCCCAGCCCTGTGGTAAGGTACCCCTCACGGCACAACTTCCAAACACAGCATGGGGTGTTGTTGTTGTTGTTTTGCACAAATATGCTCTGAATTCTTTCTGCAGAGAACCCAATACTGGAGGAGAGAAGCAGCACACCCAGTGTGAGGTTTTTTCAAAGTTTTTATTTTTGCAAAAAGGTCCAGCCCTGTGGCTCACGCCAGGACCAGAAGCTGAACAAGGGAAAGAAGACACGTGTGGGTCTTCTTATACTTTTCATGCATGGCATGGCTTCAGCGAATCAAACACATTGCTTAAACATGCTGACCAATCACATACATTCATTTGAACATGATAACAATTAATTAGAGACTTTTCATTTGAACATGGTAACAACCAATCAGAAACTTAAGGCTATCTATCCTTTCCTTTCTTGGCTAGGTCGATGTTTCTCATGACCTCTAGGGCGCTTGAGACACCAGGTGTCCCATTGCTACTCTTGGTGATCTTTATCAATTGGAGAAATTCCCCTTTGTTGGTACATCTGGCGTTGGCACAAGAAAATACATTTTAGAAATGAGGCTCTAGCCAAGGAAGAGATATGGCGGCACTAGGCATACAACAAAAAGCGATACAATTCTTCAAAGGCAGATGAGCAAGGTTAGTCAGCTTAGGCCAGGAGGGAGTGGAACAAAGAGATTACAGTCATGCCTTGGATTGAGAGCATAATTCGTTCCAGGAACGTGCTTGTAATCCAAAACACTCTTATATCAAAACGAAATCCCCCCAAAAAAATTTGTACAGAGATTTTTAATTTAAGCCGTACTACAGTACTTGTATTGCAAGACGTCA
The DNA here is from genome assembly GCA_021292165.1 of Shinisaurus crocodilurus. Taxonomy (NCBI): domain Eukaryota; kingdom Metazoa; phylum Chordata; class Lepidosauria; order Squamata; family Shinisauridae; genus Shinisaurus; species Shinisaurus crocodilurus. Next base: position 266,708,372 of record CM037877.1, on the reverse strand, counting down.
CTTGTATATCAAGTAAAATAAATAAATAAATATTTAAAAATTTGCTTGTCTTGCAAAACGCTCTCAAACCAAGTTACTTGCAATCCAAGGTATTACTGTAGTTCATTTCACAATGTGTGCTATTTATAGCCTTGTTCATTACACATGTATGGTGGAACTTTATTCTTACACTCTGTATATGCACCGTGTCTACTTTTCTAACAATGTTAAGCACCTGCTCTGCCACTAAGCTCTGGTCTCTTCTCTGGAGGACAGCCAGCATGGATAGTTAGTCCAACCAGGAGAGGGATTCCTTCCTGGCCCCTTACTTGGCCTCCAAGAGGCTGACCAGGCCTTCAGTGTGAATTAGGCCAACCCCAACCCCTTCTGCAATGCGTGTGACCCCCACGGGATTCATCTGCAGAAGGGGGCTCTAACTCTCAAAGGGATTTACTAACACAGTGGTTCTCAACCTTTTTTGCCCCATGCACCCTTTTCACCATATGTCAGAATGTCATTCCCCCCTTTGAATCAGCGTATCCTCTCTTTTTTTTGACACTCATGATGGGCTCCAAAATCTGTGACTAAAAACCAAGAAAAAGTCAAATATAACTATAAATGGAATATTTCCACAGATAACAAGTGAAATATTTGTCTTTATTTTGAAGTTAATCTGTGCCATACAATAAAGGTGTGGTGTCCTGTAGATTATGTACAATCTGTAGAATTGTGATTTGTAGAAAGATCAGTATTCCAACAGTTTGAGTCTGTGGTCCCAATTCCCCCCCTGGAACCCTAAAATCCCCCCCCCGGGGGGAATTCCCCCCTGGTTGAGAACCCCTGGACTACCATAATATGTATTCATCTTTGCGATTCTGGAAGCATGATTTCCCCCATCCCTCTTTCCACCCCCCACCCACCCAGATGCAGTTTTCCCCATGGAAATATTACCAGTATACAAGATCATGCATGAGGGGGCTGGGAAGAGGTAGGGGAACGGCCACAGCTCAGGGGGCAGCAAACAGTCTCAGGGTCAGTCCCAGGCATCTCCAGGTAGGTGTGCAAAAAGACTCATTTTTGAAACTCTGGAGCGTCGATGCCGGTCAGGGTAGACTAACCTTCCCCCACATGTTGCCCTCCGGGTATGTTGGACTACAACTCCCATCACCCCCATCCACTGACCCTGCTGGGTGGGGGTGATGGGAGTTGCAGTCCAGAACATCTGGTGGACACCATGATGGGGGAGGCTGGTATGTAGTACTGGGCTCAATGGGCCAGCATTCCAGCATCCTGTTTTTCTGTGAACTGTTTGAATGGCAGGTCTCCCAATAAGATATCGGAGACCTGCCTTGTCAATCTATTCTTATCTGCCCAGGGCTTTCAGGATGGGGTGGTCAGTCCGTTCTTTAAATAAATTAAACCATGTTTAATGCAGCCACCCCATCCCACCAATTTTGTAAAAAAATATTTTTAAACTTGACTGAGTAAATGAGAGCAGGATGTTTAAGGAGGTGAGCAGGTTCTTTCCTTAACTTTCGGTACTGAGGGGCTGCCTGGAATTAAACAGGACTCAAGTCACAGCTAGGGTGTGGGCTGTTTAGAGAAACACCTGCCCAAAGGAGCTTCTCCCTCTACTGCCCATATCCGAATTTCTTCTGGCTGCCAAAGGATCGCAGTGCCCCCTGCAGCACAAGGGAAAAAATAACAACAACACAACACAAGAAGAGTTCATTCAGAGTTGCTTCAGGTATGTCAATTCACCCTTCCTCAACCTGGGTCCCTCCAGATGTTTTGGACTACAAACCCCACCTCCCCTGACCATTGGCCATTCTGGCTGGGGCTGATGGGAGCTGTATTCCAACATTGTAAGTTATGATCCCCCCCTACTGCAGGCGAGGTGGGGATGCGGAGGCCAAGAGAGCATTGCTTGCGGAGGGCCACACCGAGTAAGGAGTGAATGTCAGTGGCCCACTTTGAACCAGGGGACCATCCTGATTTCAAGTTCAGCCTCTTGGGCATATTAAAAATATGGGGGGGGGAGGGAGGGAGAGAGAGGGGGGGTGGCAGTGCAGTACACCAGGCATTCGGGGAAGCTTTCTTATTGTGATGGATGCCCAGTCATGGGATAGTTCTTGATATAGTGCAGTGTTCTCCAACCTTGGGTCCCCAGATGTTTTTGGCCTACAACTCCCAGCATGCCCCAGCCCGCATAGCTGGCTGGGGCATGCTGGGAGTTGTAGGCCAAAAACATCTGGGGACCCAAGGTTGGAGAACACGGATATAGTGAATACTGCAGGCCAGCCTTCTCCCAGCTGGTGCCCTCTAAATGTGTTGGGACTGCCACCCCCATCATTCCTGGGAGCTGCGATCCAACACATCTGTAGGGCACTAGGTTGGGGAAGGCAGATGTAGGCGTGGCCTGCTAGGTGGGGTGGCGGCGTGCAGTGGCTCCGGGGATGGGCCAGGAATGTCTGCGGTTCGGGTTCTGCCTCCACAGTGGAATCTTCTTGAGGCATGAACCTAGCTTTGCCCTCCTACCGCCCTCCCACCCCACCCCACACACCGGGAGGTAAAACACGGGCCTGGATTCATGTCTAAGCCTGGAAAGAACTCTCTCCTCCACCCCTTCAGTCAAAAACAGAAGACGATCAGGCAAGTGAGACACGCAAGCAGGGTTGTTTCACACCATTAACTCCTTGCTGCATCAGCCTAAAAACACGGGCAGGGAAACAACAAGGGATAGCAGGGCCCAGCTGGGCCGCCCGTGTGTCTCCACCAGTGAGGCTGCGTTTAACAACGGGACGAGGTTCAGCATAAGCGCGTTTTTGCTGCCTTGTTCCTTCTGCCTTCCAGAGTTGCATCGGAGCTCGGACTCCTCTCTTGTCTTGCTTGCTGTGGCAGCACACCTCAAAAGTCATTGCACACTGAAGGCTTGCATAGACCTTACCCAAAAGACACTGAAATCTTGCACAAAGGAACCCAAATTCGATGAAAAACGCATTTGAGTATATGACAAATATGCTGAACGTTGTTTCCATCATGGCTGAAAAATAGCCATTTCATGCTGAATTTCACAGGTTACGTTGTGTGTGCCCCCACCAGCAAACAAAGGTCTGTGCGCACATTTTATTCCCCCCTCCCCGTTTGTAACATCTTGGACAACTCACCCATGTTCTGATACCATGGAGTTGGTAATTCTCTCTTTCTTTCTCACACACACACACACACACCTCACACCTCGGCTGCCGCTGGTGGATTATGTTGGTGTGCTAGGCTATCGATTTGTCAATTTCATTATTAATGTGTGCTATTTGTTTATGTATATACATTGGTCTTTTATCCTTTTATTGTATTACACAGCTGTTGATTAGCTGGGTTTTTAATTGGTGGATTATGGGAGAACGCACTATGCCATGACATCAGGATATGGGTAAGTTTCCCTAGCCAGTATGGTTAACATTTGTGGCACCAGCGGCCATGCACTTGACGCAACGGCCCGGTTCACATGATCACTTTGCAGTAGGGGACCATGTGTCCTACTTTATAGAGGGACAGTCCCATATTTGAAGGCTCCTCCATTTGAGGGGCTGCACAGTACAAGCCCCATTTAAAGATCAAGAACCCTAAGAAGGGAAAGCAACAGGAGCAACAGCTCCTGTTGCTTTCCCTTCTTAGGGTTCTATAAGGCCATCGAGTCCAACCCGCTGCTCAATGCAGGAGAACAGATGTGGGCAGCCCACCCAGGCAGTCACCCATCCAAGCACTGACCCGGCTCATGCCTGCTGAGCTTCAGCATGTGGCCTGCATCATGTGCTCTCGACGCCACCTGCAGGCACAGTCCAGGCAGGAGACTGACCAGGAGCACAGGTTACCAGGTTAGCCTTCCTCACCACAGTGAGATGCAATGTGTTGCTATTTAATGAGCAGTCATCCTTGCTATATGCACATCTATACATATAAATTAGCATATGCAAATATTATGCAAGTCCTCTTTTTTGGCAATGCGTCCCGTGGCCACTCTACTTTGAAGGCTTCACCAACCACTGCATGCATTTTCAGTTTTTCATCTCATTCTTCCTCCAAGAGCTGGCAGTTGAGGGAGTTCCGGCGCAGTTTCCCACGCAAGGAGCTGATTTACAAGGTCTTGTCCGCTGATTAGCTTTTTCAACAACAGGATTGCCTTGTGTGTGCCTTCAGACCACACCTTGCTGCTGCTGCTGCTCTTTTCTCCCCCCCCCCCCAGCCATTAGAAAAAGAAACTTGCTTTAATGAAAAAAGCATTGATGCACTTCAAATCGCATGCCTGAGACTAGATTTTACTCTCTTGTGGCTGCTTGTTGGAATACATAGACCTCTAATCCTGGGCCAACGCGGGCTAAAAATCCAGACTAGCCTTGAATCAAACCCCAAGATAAATTAAAATTTGGGGTTACTGTCTCCCCGGTGATCCCAAACTGACTGATTTTTCAACGCGTGGCCTTTGATTCTTCGCCCACCAACTGAAATGCTGCCAGGGAGCTGTCCATTCAACCGCCCTGCGAAATCTGCAGCCTAAAGATATCCTTCCGAGTTCACAAGACAGCAGCAAGGGAAAGTGCATTGCAGATTTGGGAGCTTGGCTTATTTTTATTTGCATAAGAGTTATAACTCTCCCCCTCCTGAAGGCTTAGCAGGCAGCAGGTGGGGTTTCCTTATTCCATGCCTCCCCCACCCCACCACCACCGTTCCCCGGTGTGTGTGTGTATGGGTACACGTTTCTCCAGCCCTGCATCCTGGAATAGCTGCATTGCAGCTTCTCAGCAGTGTGTAATAAATCTATGCATGACAATCAGCAGCTAAATATAGCCAACGCTGGAAGCTTTTTATACCCAACCACACCTGCCCTGGCTGGGAAGAGAGGAGGAGCTACGAGGTCTGCAGGGACAGTTTTGGATGCTTCTTCAGCAAAACATTCGGGCTCCGTGACCCAGTTTATTTTCCTTCCCTTGTGCGTTCCCTCGAAGGAGGAGGGAAAGATAAAAAACACCAGGCAGATCAGCATTAAATGGCTAGCGCCACACAGAATTAAGGAATCTGGCATAGCCCTGCCTTTGTTTCACCGGAAACCACTGCTTGCAGTGCCATGGGACTAAAACAAGTGGCAGCCTGAGCTTATGTATGTTTACTTGGAAGTCAGTGGAATTTACTCCCAGGTAAGGGTGTATAAGCTTGCAGCCCTAAAGCTGCAATCCCATGCATGAGTAACTCTGTAACCCTCAACCAGAAGCAAGGGAATCATCTCAGGAAAAAGATATGTCTTCTCTTGAGACATCCCAGTGCTGATATCCATCCAGATATCAGCCATGCGCACTGCATAGCCCACACAGCCCCTCAGCTGCTGCATCAACAGCTGGGGTCTTTGAATCTGGACCAATGCACATCATCAGATATCTTTATGAGCCACTGTGTGGGTGCGCCTTCAAGAACCGCCCAGCTCTTTTCTTTGACTTCATGGTACACACTAAAGAGTAACACATATTCTAACCCGAGGCAATAGTTACAAATAGGCAAGACTCACTCCTGACTGGGTGATAACAGAAAAGATTACAACTTAAAAGAGTCACATCATTTACTTTAGGGAGGGGGGAAAAAAACCCTGTCTCTTCTCAAGGGATATACCGTAAGTTTGAGTGCTTCAAGCTGAAAGCCAAATGTCCACTGGAGAAAGGGTTAGTCCATTCCTTCAGCAACCCAAACATGATCAGATTTGGGAGTCTGCACAGCCCTCTGGTTCGCGGCCTGGCAGGACTCATGCAAAGGAGTTCAAGTTACAGGAACCCAGATTCCACCTAAACATCAGGAAAATTTTCCTGACTGTCAGAGCAATAAGACAATGGAATCAACTACCTAGGGAGGTGGTGGGCTCTCCCAATCTGGAGGCATTCAAGGTGCAGCTGGACAGCCATCTGTCAGGGATGCTTTGACCTGGATTCCTTCATTGAGCAGTGGGTTGGACTCGATGGCCTTGTAGGCCCCTTCCAACTCTACTTTTCTATGATTCTATTATTCTGTTTGGGGGGGGTCAAGCACCTCTAGGAGAGTAGTGCGCCCACATTTGCCCCCAATGACTGTGATGGCGGCAACTAAAAAACGTGCGGTGACAACCCACCAAAAAGGTTCCTGTACAAACCAGCATGTCCTGGAGGTGCCTGTGCATACAGCAATTCATACAGGAATTAGAGTAGTCAGTGATACACTAGTTTGCAGCAACAGTTTGCAGTGACACACTACTAGTTTGCAGCTTTCAAACAATTCAGGCCAGGTTGAAAACCCAGTGCCACACACACTTCCAAAGGCAGTCTGCCAAATCTCCCATTAAACAAACTCAGTGCAGGGACTTCCAGTCAACTGCCCCACATCCTACCCCATGCAAGATTTGTTCGTTTGCCGTACATGCATTGATTCTGCTCCACAATTTTAGCAAATGTTTGGATCTCTGTTATCTTCACTATTGCGGCCCAGGTTTTTCTTCGCCTGCGTTGCTGCACTCTGTGAGTGCGGCTGGGATCTGTTGCGCCTGCCTGCTGTTGTTGCTGCGCTGTAGAGCAGAGGAGGCAGCCCCTACAAGAAGGCCAAGGTGCACGGAGGGAGGCAGACTGGGAGACCGAGGGGCTGTAGCTCGTTCCATCAACTGGGAGGTTCTCCTGCACAAACCCCACTGACATTAACGGGTTCATTTCACTGGGCCTTGTGCAGGAGAACTCACAGTGAATTGTGGCCCATACTGAGCCTCTTCTGCAAGTGTATCTGCTGCCTGCCAATTTACATTCCCTACCTCTCTGTAATAAAGCTTAATTTATAAAAGGCGACATTCCGGGACGCAAATCAGTCTGTCAATTGGACTTGAGGGCCTAGAAACTTTCCTCTACACCAGTGTTCCCCAACCTTGGGTCCCCAGATGTTTTTGGCCTACAACTCCCAGCATGCCCCAGCTGGGGCATGCTGGGAGTTGTAGGCCAAAAACATCTGGGGACCCAAGGTTGGGGAACACTGCTCTAGCCCCAGATGTTGAGGTGCTGGTCGTGGCTACTCACTGGGAAGGGAAATCGCATTCTGCATAGGCTCAGTGGTACTGTCTTGCGGTGTTATCACTTCACCTACTCCATGCCTTAGTCCTGACATCAAAAAAACAGCTTCTTTGGCTAAATTCAGAGGGGGCGGACTCAGATTAAGCCCTTCACTCACCCCGCCCCACTTCCCCCTGCCTGTGCCTTTCTCTCGGTTTCCATTCCTGCCGCTTGCCTGCCTGCCTGCCTCTCCCTCCCCTTCTCCTGCCCTCTCGCTGTCTGTCTGTCTGTGGCCACTCCTGTTGTCGAGATGTCTGTATTTATCTACCCCCACACACACCCCTTTGCTGTCTCTGTCTGTCAATCTTCATCCCCCTTGCCTTCTCCATCCCTCGCCTTGCCTGTCTATATCAGCTGAGCCACCACACATGGCTACAGAAGAGCAGAGGACAGCAGCCTCATCCATATTAAATGAAACGGCATACTTCAAAAACAAAACAAGCCAAACCCAGCTGCTTTCTGTCTGTGGACTAAGAGGTCAGAGATCTTTTAAGACCAGCCTGAGGAACAAAGGCAACAGACCCCCACCCCCACCCCCACCCCCAGCTTTCCAGTTCAATCCCTCTGCCGCACACACACACACACACACATTTTATTCAGCCCAAATGTTAACTCGCTCTGACAACCCTCTTTCCGACTGGCATTGCAGAATAATACTAATAGTAGGGATTTCACATACAATATTCAGTGGTCTTTACAACAACCCTTTAAGGGAGGTAAGGTAGCATTATTTCCCATTTCCCAAGGGGTGCGGTGAGACTGAGAGAGAGTGGCTTGCTGAAAACCACCTGGCTGGTTGTCGTGGCTAAAGTGTGATTTTTGAGGTCACCAGAGTCTTCCGGACTGTGGGAGATGCTCTTAACTGCTAGGCCATATCGATGCATTGACAAGTCTCCTCTCCTTGCTCACGTCAGCGGTGGAATGGAGGAGGGTAAAAGAACTGCAGCTCAAGGCAGACAAGGCAGAAGGGCTCGTGGTGGGCGGTCCACTCAGTCTGGGAGTTGGTGGTTCTCCTCCTCCCCTGGGTGGGGTTGCACTTGCCCGGTAGGGAGCAGGTCCACAATTTGGGAACACTCCTGGACCCAGCTCTGTTCCTGAGGGCCAGGTAGCAGCCATGGCAAGGAGTGCCTTCTGTCAGCTTTGGCTGAGCTGATACATCATCAGCTGCAGCCACCTTTAGGGAAGAGTGACCTGGTCAGACGTCTGTAACACACTTTATGTGGGGCTGCCTTTAAAGGATTTCTAGATACCCATTGGTTAGGAATGTGGCAGCCCACTTATTAGCAAGAATGAGCCACAGGGAGCATGCTAGACCCTACCATGCCGCAAGGTGAAGCAAGCTGCTTCTGGCGGTGGAATTCATGGAATAGCCATCGAAGGCAGCAATTGCGGCGTAGTGGTGAGAGTGTTGGACTGGGGACTCGGGAGATCCGGGTTCTAGTCCCCGCTCGGCCATGAAACTCAACTGGGTGACTTTGGGCCAGTCACTGACTTTCAGCCCTAACCTACCTCACAGGGTTGTTGTGAGGATAAAATGGAGAAGAGGAGGAGAAGGATTATGTAAGCCTTGCAGGAAAAAAGGCGGGGTATAAATATAATAAATAAATAAATAAATCTCTGAATGGTGCAGCAAGACTTGTTTCCCGGGGGGGGGGGCAACACTTGGTGCTCCACTTCAGGCAACAAAATGTTTTGGGCCAGCCTTGACAGCAGTGCTGAAAGCTTTCCACTGGCTTCCAATTATTTTCTAAGACAGGGGTTCTCAACGAGGGGGAATTTTAGGGTTTCGGGGGGGAATTGGGACCACAGACTCAAACTGTTGGAATGCTGATCTTTCTACACATTACCATTCTACCGATTGTACATAATCTACAGGGCATCACACCTTATTGTATGGCACAGATTAAGTCAGACAATCTTGGAAAGGGGGGGGAATGACATTCTGACATACGGTGAAAGGGGTGCATAGGGCAAGAAAAGGTTGAGAACCACTGTTCTAAGCACAACTGATAAGCCACCCTGAGCACTGTGCTGTATACCACGGAAAGATGGAATATAAACTTTCTGAAATAAATAAATTTAAAGTACTGGGGGTCTTTTAATCCTGTTTGCATGTCACGACAGCCTGCCATGTGCTAATTTATCTGCAGCGGCTACCAAATTGTGCCAGGTGCCCACAGGCGCCATTTCTGCATGGTGCCCGTGGCTTGCCATGGCCTGTTGTGTCAGGCGAGCCCAGGCGGCAGGGGTTGTTTGAGGGTTAGACAACTCTCAAATAACCCTAAAACAAGACCTGGGTTATTTGAGGGTTGTCTAACCCACAAACAACCCCTGCTGCCTGGGCTCGCCTGACACAACAAGCCATGGCAAACTGGACGGCCATAGGGGCCATGCAAAAACGGCGCCCACGGGCACCTGACACAACCCAATAGCCTCCGCAGGTAAATTAAGCCATGGTAGGCTGTTGTGTCATGTGAACCAGGTCATAGGGTTGGATCCAGACTTAGCCATACTTCGAGTAGACCCACTGAAATCAATGGTGTTTAAGCTAACTAACTTAAGTCCCATTGACTTCAGTGGGTCTACTCAAAGTATGACTAAGTCTGGATCCAATCCAGTTATTAGGGAGTAAGCACCATTGAACACAGTAAGACTAACTTCTGAATAAAAATGCATAGGCTTGTGGTGCTCAGTTCCTAAATCGCACGGGGTGGGGCATCTCAGGGAATGCCTCTTCCCATTTGAGCCTTCCTGGACTTTCAGTCATCAGAAGGCTCAGCTCCAGCTGCTTGCGCTGTCCAGTGTTCACTTGGCCAGCGTGAGGAGCGGGGCCTTCTTATGGGTGATGTCCGCCAATCTTCCACTATTATTTTTTTTTTAATACTTGACACTGGATTTCTCATATGCTGCTAATTTACCAGTTTGAGCAAGTCCCTTTTTTTAAATGAGCCATTCTTAATTGTGTCTTCCAAAGTTTTGCAAATATAATTCTTGCAACTGTCTGTTAACATATAGGGGAGAGGTTCATGGTTATTTGTAAACTGTCTTTTTCTTTTTTTTTTTAACATAATGAAGATGTAATAGAGAGAATCTGGGATCAATTGCATTCGGAAAATGTAATGAATTACAATGGGAAAATATGTGGTTAAAAGGTTTGAAATTTACATTATGTTCTAGTCTTAAAGAGAATTTTTATAAGATGATGTATCATTGGTATTTGTCTCCAGAGAAGTTGGCTAGAATGTATAACAGTGCATCAGATATATGTTGGAAATGTGAACAATGGGAAGGAACTTTTTATCATATGTGGTGGACATGTAAGAAAGCTAAAAAAATTGGGTACAAATTCATTTATTAATGCAAAAGATTTTAAAGATTACTTTTCAGTTGAGACCAGAGGCTTTTCTATTGGGAATAATGGACAGTCAGCTAGAAGGAAGTTCTGGAACTTTATTTTTATACATGACAACGGCAGCGAGATTACTATATGCACAGAAATGGAAAGGTCCAGCAGTGCCTACGACAGAAGAATGGTTGGTCAAGATGCTGGAGCTGGCAGAGATGGCCAAACTCACATAATCAATCAGAGAAAGGACAACATCCACGTTTATTGCTGAGTGGAAACCTCTAATTGACTTTTTGCAGAGACTAGAAAATAATGATTTGTTTGTTTGTGGGTTCATGGAGTAATAAGTGAATTTGGGACAACGGGAAAAAAGAGATTTCTCATTCTGATTATCGAGTAAGAAAAATTATTGTTACCTATATTTGCTGTAGAAGAAAATCGGAAGTCTATTTTGTTTTGTTAATTGTTATATGTTTGATATTATGTGTTTGTTTTATATAGAAATAAAAATTAAAATTGTCAAAGGAAAATGTAATGAATTACTTTTATCCTAGTTTTCCAGTATCTATATACATTGGCAGTGCATATGGTAAAAATCAGCTCTTGCGATTTAACAGTGCCAGCAGTTATAATTTCCACTCCAGTGTTATACATTTTAAATATCTTCCAGGGAGTTAAATACCATTGAATGGCTATTTTGTAACTTTAATGTTTTGTGATATTGAGAACTGTGAACAAAAAAAAGGTTAACATCAATAGAGATATTCCATTATAAATCTTTTTAACATAGAATCATAGAATAGTAGAGTTGGAAGGGGCCTATAAGGCCAATTAGGCCATTGAGTCCAACCCCCTGCGCAACGCAGGATGCATATATATATAATGTTACATTGTGTTTCTATTTCAAGTATAATAATGTGCATTTTAGATAGTGTCTTTTTAATATCTTGTATGCATCAGTTTCTCAAACACTGTGAATATATTAATAATATATTGTGTTTTCTGTTTTGTGATGTTAGAAAAGATTGTTATTGTAGATAACAACAGAAAAATTGGTTTCTACCATTAATAATTTAGTAATTATTTGGTCATAATATAATATTGCATTGTTTATTAACAAATCAATATTACAATGTACACCATGGTTTTTATCCAGATTTAGTTATACTTAGAGTAGACCCATTGAAATTAATGGGACAAATTAATCCTCTCTAACTTAAGTCCCACTGATTTCAATGGGGCTACACTGGATTTAACCCCATGTGTATGCCACATTAAAAAATTACTAAGGTAACTATGCAAACTGAAAGCTTCATCATTAATCACAGATGCCATTGGAGAAACTAAGGGGGCTCATTTCTTCCTGTATTTGTTCCAAAATTCTATTATTTAAAGTTACCATTCTGCTTTTTTAAATAAAACAAAAAACGTTTTCATTTATTTATCCAAATAAAGTCTTACAGATGAATCTTGCTATATGCTTGCTCCTTGGACAAGCAAGTTCTAATATTATCATTTTAAATAGTTGCAATATAATTATATTAACCCATTGGCCCAGAAATAGTACCTACTGACTGGGTTTGCACGACACAACAACACATAATGGGCTGCTACCCACAGTAGGTTGTTGTGTCATGCGAACCTGAACCAATTTCCCCAGGGTGGCTTGTTCATGGGCAACAAGTCACCACCACAACCCGTACAACAGCTGATGGGTTATTGTGTCATCAGAACCAGGGTGACTGACCCCATCATGGGTAGAGGGATATAGCTATGGAGCCACTTGGCAAGAATGACAAAACCCCCATGCTGCTTTGCTGAGTGGCTCCCGGGCAACTGCCAGTGCCAGCCATCCCCAAAGTGCCCAAGCAGCACTTCGGGGCAGCTGGCTCTGGTTTCCCCCACCTCCCCGCCGCAATTGCAAGCTGTTTTGGGCTCGCCGTGGCTTCCTCCCCTTTAAACTCCCCCCCCCCGGAGATCATGATCCCTGTTTTGACAGCTATAGACAATCCCTTCAAAGTGCCCTAGTGGCACTTTGGAGGGGCTGCCTGTGATTGCCCAACATTCTTTTACATTTTTTGTTCCACGTAATTTTTGCAATATTTTTTTTTTACCCGCGCTTGCGCAATTGCGAATGTTTGCAACTGCGCTGGTGTGGGAATGGGAAGCCTCAGGTGGGCAATGTGCAGGGGGGTGCTTGCTGGTAAAGTACAGCAGGCACCCACCCTGGGCATTGCCCCACAGAGACTGCTGGTAAGTTTATTTCCCCCTTTGCTTACATTTGACAGCTGTCAAAAGGTGAGCTGTCAAATGTAACCAAAGGCGTGAGTGATCTTAGCTCGTGAAAAGGGGGTAACAGGACGTTCACCCCCTTCACGGCAAGATCTTCAGGTTTTTGGGGGGAGACTCATGTGTCCCAAGGGTGCCCTCACTTTTGCCCTTGTTCCTGAGATTCTACCATCCCAAGAACATGCAAAAGTGCATGCCACCCTATTTACAGGAGTAGTTAACTTTGACAGATGTCAGTGTTAAAGCTCCATTTTTAAAGTGGGATTTGTAAAGTTTTAAAAGAAATTTTTTTTTGGCAGGAAACTATACTGGTACAAGTTCCTGACCTTGGAGAGACAACCGGTGTGGTTCTTTCCACGCCAGCTGGGGTGTGTGTGTGTGTGTGTGTGTTGGAGTGTGGATTCCAAGCTCCAAGGTTGAGCTCTGTCTAGGGGCCATAGGATCGCTCTCTAAGAGATTTAATGTTTGACACCTGCCAGAATCAAAACAATAAGAAGTACAAACAAGGGCAAGCCCTCATCTGAACAATTTTTCATTTTTGCAAAACTTCACTTCAGCACTACATTCTAGACAAGCAGTCATGTTAGTTTGCTGCAACAAAAACAACAAAATGTCTAATTGTATCTTAATGACTTACAGATTTATTTTGGTAATGTCTTCTGAAGGGGCACTCGGCCGGGGCCAGCCTAGACATCATGGGGCAGCCACGTGTATTTTATGCATTTCATCTTTATTTTATTTGTTATATTTATACCCCGCCTTTTTTTCCTGCAAGGAACCCAAGGTGGCTTCCATAATCCTCCTCCTCCTCTCCATTTTATCCTCACAACAACCCTGTGAGGTGGGTTAGGCTGAGAGTCAGTGACTGGCCCAAAGTCACCCAGTGAGCTTCATGTCCGGCTGAGCGGGGACTAGAACCCGGGATCTCCAGAGTCCCAGTCCAACACTCTCACCACGACGCCACACTGGCTCTTCCACGTTCACTTACGAAGCTGGGCAACGCTGGCTCCGGGTTTTGTAGGCCCCTTGCGCAAGACACCCGCAATGGGCCCCCTCCCTCGGGGGAGTCTCCTCCTTCTCACTGCCATGGTCACCGGCTGCTCAGCCTCTCTCTCATATCACGGCTGCCACTTGCTTCACGACAGGCAAAGTGCTGGGTGGGCAAGCAGGCAATGGCATCTCCTGCTCCTCCTTTTCGCCACCACGGCTGTCCCGTGGCCACAGCGAGAGGCAGGTGAACAAGCAGGTTGCAATGGTGAAGAGGAAGGGCAAGTTGAGAGGGCTCTGCCCAGTGGGCCCCCCTGCTGGGTTGTGGGCTCTCGGCAGGTGCCCGACCAGGCCTACCCTTGATGCCAGCCCTGAAGCTGGGAGAAGAGAGTCTACTCTTTACACAGAAATGACTGTGCTGGTGAGATGAGTGAAACCCACCCCTGTGCTCTGTTTCTTTTAAGCAATTCTTTCCCTGCACAGCTCACTTCCGGTACTGGAGCAGGATTGGGGGGGGGGGTGTTCAAAGCAGTAGAAAGCAGTGGGGTAAGGAAAGAAGGGGGGGTCCTTTAATTTCCTTCCCCTATGTACTCCTTTACATTTAAATCAGTGTTCTCTGACCTTGGGTCCCTAGATGTTTTTGGCCTACAACTCCCAGCATGCCCCAGCCAGCGTAGCTGGCTGGGGCATGCTGGGAGTTGTAGGCCAGAAACATCTGGGGACCCAAGGTCGGAGAACACTGATTTAAAGTGAACACTCTCTCTCTCTCTCTCTCTCTCTCTCTCTCTCTCTCTCACACACACACACACACACACACACACACACACACAGCTTTATATTTGAACAGGGCAAACATGCAAGGCTTCCCTGTCACATCTAGTTCCTTCCTCAGCTAGGTGAAGGGCAGGTGTCAACAGTCAGCAAGGTCATGTACCTACTATCAAGGGCCCACATCCCAACAGGGAGCTTACTGACAAGGGCCCCCCGGATCTGCCCCTCAGCTTCACCCTTGCTTGTTCACCCGCCTCCCCTGACCTGGCCCAGACAACAGTGGTGGCGAGAAGGCGGAGCAGCAGAGGCCACTTCCTTGCTTGTGCTCCTCTTGTACATCCCGAACTGAACAGATCTGTCTTAAGGAAGCTTCAAGAACCTGCGCCCGGCTGGATGAAACTGCAGCAGCATCCCCTTTTTTGGATAAACTGATCCCTGGATCTCCCTACTACCCTCTGGTATTGTTGGAGGCTTTAACCCCAATTAGAAATGGGCAGCAATGCTGGACCTCCAAATGTCCCTCTGCATGTAATACCAGTTTGGCACTGATAGATATTATAATTGTCTCCGCGGCTCTGGAGTCTTGGGAATGTTATCGCGGCCTGCCAGACTGTGGATGCAATCCAGAAAAGGGATCATCTGACTGGAGTTTGGAGGGAAGGGATGAGGAGCAGCAGATGAAGATGCGTAATTTTGACAGGCATGGTGAGGATGGTCACAGGAGGAAAAAGGAAGCATGAAGGAAGCCAACCAGAGTGGAAAGCCGTCTGCATGCCTCCTACCAAGTTGTTTCCTTCGCTAAAAGTTCTAGCCCCGACCTGTCTAGCCACTGCCACCTTGCAAAGCCCTGCTGGATCACTGTCTCTTTTCGCAACATCACTGCAAAGGTTCTCTTTCGGAGGTCTCCACGGGCAGTGCTAGGTACCAAAAAAACCGATCCAGAGCAAAAGCCCACAGGACAAAAAAAAAAGAGGCACAAATTTGCATATCCTAACTGACATGCGCTCTAAAGTCTCTCCCTGTGTGTGTGTGTTTTTAAAGGACCCTGTCTCCTCAGGACACCCCATTTGTAAAAAGGGGTGTATGGACAGGGGAGAGAAGGGCATTTTATTTCAGGGGGGGAAACCTCAGGAAGAAACATTCAAGGGAGGGGGAGGCACGAGGTGAAGCACATGTGGGCAAGTCTGAGCGTGGAAAGCTAAGCAGAGTCAGGCCTGGTTATTCCTTGGATGGGAGACCCCTCCTTTAGTTTCCTGCATTGAGCAGGGGGCTGGACTCGATAGCCTTGTAGGCTCCTTCCAACTCTATGAAATCTATGAAATCTATAATCCAGAGGGATCAGATGCAACAGAGATAATCAGAGCCCCTGTACCTTCATTTCAGTAAGTGCCCATGGACAGCAGGTTGGTGGGGCAGGTGGCCTCCCAGAAATTTGGGGTGCCAAATGAAAGATTTGGGGCTCCAGCCTTAGTGGGCTGCCCCCTAGCACCACCTGTGGAGGTCTCTGATAGTGTGCAGAACACCTCACAATCTGCATGGGGAGCAACTGTGCCCATTTGAAGCTTGCCAGGGAGATATGGCCACCGTGGGCAGGGCCAGTGCTACCATTAGCCAGAGTGGGGGGGCCCTTTGAATGCAGGTGACACAGTGGCAGCCCCTGGCAGTTCCCCTCCACCTGAGCTGGCAGCGTTGCTCGCCTGCTGCTGGCCTGGGTTGTCTGTCTCACGTAATCGTCTTCCCACAATGCATCGCAGACCGTGGATGCTGTTGGGAAAAGAGGCCCCTGACTGAGCGAGCAAGTGGAGAGGCAGCCAGCCCAGGCTGTGCACTCCAGCAGATCTGGACAGCCATTGACCATCAAGCATATCTACAGACCAAATGGGCTAGACATGTGTTTTTTTAAATTAAAAAACAAACAAACTGAGATTGTCAGGAAGGTGAACTCTGTGCCCACAACCACATTCTGTGCCTTTTCTGCTCTCCTGCAGAACTACAGCACACATGTGGTGACACATAGGGAAAGAAAGTAGGATTATTTAAACCAGTGATTCTCAACCTTTTCTTGCCCCATGCACCCTTTTCACCATATGTCAGAATGTCATTCTCCCCTTTCCAAGATTGTCTGACTTAATCTGTGCCATACAATAAGGTGTGGTGTCCTGTAGATTATGTACAACCTGTACAATTGTAATTTGTAGAAAGATCAGCATTCCAACAGTTTGAGTCTGTGGTCCCAATTCCCCCACCCCCTGAAACCCTAAAATCCCCCCCGGGGGGGGATTTCCCCCTGGGTGAGAACCCAATTTAAACAAAAGGACTAGAAACTTGATATGTTTGTTCTGTTCTGGTGTCCTTTGGATATTCATGAATTTGTTTTAGATGTTTACTTTTATTGTCTGTATATTATCATGGTTGAGTTGCGCCCAAGCTAGCCTTTTTCTCTCAACTGCCCTCCTTTGCCGGGAGCAAAATCAACCCCTTTATATGGCATTTATCGATTTGGCTAAGGCCTTTGATACTGTAGACCGTACAGCTCTCTGGACTATCCTTATGAAAATTGGATGCCCCAATAAATTTGTGAATACCTTGCGACTTCTCCATGACAACATGACGGCAACGGTTTTGGACAACAACGGCTCTCATGGTGCTCCATTTAAAGTGGGATCAGGTGTTAAACAGGGATGTGTTATCGCCCCAACATTATTTGCCATTTTCATCGCCATGGTTTTACATCTTGTCAAGGGGAAACTTCCCACTGGTGTGGGAATTATATATCGAACAGATGGAACAGGCTGAAAGCAAAAAGTAAGGTAATTACAACCTCCGTTGTGGAACTTCAGTATGCTGATGATAATGTGGTCTCCGCACATTCAGAGGATGATCTCCAAACTATCCTAAATGCTTTTGCAGAAGCATACGAAAAACTTGGTCTCTCACTTAACATCAAAAAGACCAAAGTGCTTCATCAGCAAGTGCAAGCTAACCCTTTGGTGATGCCATCTATCCAGCTTGGCGGGACAATACTGGAAAATGTCGATCATTTTCTCTATCTTGGCAGCTATCTTTCTGTTACAGCTAACATCGACAGTGAAATCCAGCATCGTTTGAGCTCCGCAAGTGCCGCATTTTCTCGAATGAAACATAGAGTGTTCGAGGATCGGGATATTTGTAAGAAGACCAAAACACTGGTTTATGAAGCCATTGTATTACCAACTCTATTGTATGCCTGCGAAACATGGACTATCTATAAACGTCACTTCCACCTCCTTGAAAGGTTTCATCAACGTTGCCTCCGGAAAATCCTGCGAATTACTTGGGAAGATAGACGAACAAATGTCAGTGTACTGGAAGAAGCAAAGACTACTAGCATTGAAAAAATGATCCTTCAACGCCAACTTCAGTGGACCGGTCATGTTGTTCGAATGCCTGACTGCCGTCTCCCAAAGCAGTTACTTTACTCCCAACTCAAGAATGGAAAGCGGAATATCGGTGGTCAATATAAGAGGTTTAAAGATGTTCATAAGGCTAATCTAAAAAAATGCAATATAAACATCGAAAACTGGGAAGCTCTGGCCCATGAACGATCTAAATGGAGGTTGGCCTTTCACAAAGGTTCCATGGACTTTGAAGAAGCCCAAGTGCAAGGTGAAAGGGAGAAACGTGCTAAGCGAAAAGCACGTCAAATGAATCCTTTACAGGACCATCTCCTATCTGGTAACCTGTGTCCTCACTGTGGGAAGCTGTGTGGATCTAGAATTGGCCTCCACAGTCACTTACGGACCCATCGCTAGAGTCTACACAATCTTCTTTAGAATTTCCTCCTTTTATCCCGGAAGACAATCTTACTCGGTCACGAGTGATCGCCTGATGATGCGCCCAAGCTAGCCTTTTTCTCTCAACTGCCCTCCTTTGCGCATTCACTTTTTAAAATGGAGAATCCAGATGGCATCCTTGCCAAACCATTGCATTCCAGCATTTCCTCCTCTCCATAGACTGTGTGTACATTCTCACATGGCTTCCGGCAAAGAGCAGCCAAATGCCTGTTAGACCGTCCACTGTATCAAGGACCAGGCCTAGGAAAAGAACATGACGCATAGCTCTCTTGCATTTCTGCTTGCCATTCAACACTTGAGGAAGAAAAGGGGGTAACCTTATTTTGGGTGTGTGTTCTACTAAGCATGCAACAAGTTGAGATTCGCTCCCCCCACCCCAAACCTCCATCCAAATTGAAAGCAAATGCAACCAAGAGTCAAAGCAAAGATTTCCTGTTGCTTTCTTTCCCTATCGTTGCCTTCTGATCTACTTTTCTGGATTGGTGCATTTTTATCTTTTCCCCCTTAACCAGGTTTTCTAAATAACCCCCTTATATCTGTTCTCATATCAAGAATTTGACTCCTTTTTTTCATTTCTTTTTTACAATGATATCAACTCTAGGGATTTTTGCTCTTTTTTTGGGGGGGGGGAGAGTGGGGGGGATCATCTTCTCTTTGAACAGCTGTTGTAATTTGCCAGGAGAAGGGATGGAGTAGAAGGGGGGGTGGAACAGGGTGCTCTGGTGCTCATTGCAAGGTCATTGGTGCAGACAATGGCTCATTTCCTTCCCACACATTCATCCTCCTTTAAACACACACACATCTCAACAGAGTGAGGATAATTTATGGCTTTCTTCCCCCACAATTAAAAAAAAATAAAATACTTTTGGCTGTTCATCCCATCCGCCTGATGACTTCACCTCACCTATTCATTCACTGCCCACCACTTTTTACTCATACAGCAGCTACCACCATCTCTGCGTATTCACTGTGCCAGACATACGTTATTCTAGGCATCACACACACACGCACACACCCTTCTCCATCCTTTCCCTGACCTTCATCCCTGCATTTCACAGATGTCGCCACAATTCCCAAGGGGACATTCTTGCTAGCCAGGCCGTGGCCCAGAGCCAACAGCAATGAAAGACACCCAAGGGCTGAGGTTAAGCAATGTCACAGCGTCCCTGTAATTCTCCTTTCAACGTCTCCAACACCTAATATTTCTACTTGCTCTGGGGCAAACTCTCACTTAAGATTACAGTAACTTTCCTAGTCACACAAAAAAACAAAGGTAGCTGTGTTGGCCATAAGAAAAATCCAGATTGGAGTAATACCTTTATTAGGACAACCCAAAGGTCACAGAATAGTGTGCAGGGCAGGCCTTCCAGTTCTCAAGAACTCTTTATCAGGCAGATGATCTCCTCTGCCCTTTTTTCTTCTTCTTCTTTGTTTACCATCTGCCTGATGAAGAATTCTGGATAACTCAAAAGCTTGCACAATGTTTTCTGACTTTTGAGTTGGCTTAATAAAGGTTTTACCCTAATACAGTGTTCTCCAACCTTGGGTCCCCAGATGTTTTTGGCCTACAACTCCCAGCATGCCCCAGCCAAAAACATCTGGGGATCCAAGGTTGGAGAACACTGCCCTAATTTGTATTTAGGGCACAATCCTATAACATGTTTAGACAGAAAAAAAGTCCTACAGTTCCCAGCATGCCCAGCCAGGCATGGGTATGCTGGGAGTTGTAGGACTTTTTTCTGCCTAAACATGCATAGGACTGCATCCTTAGTAACTTTCCTGTTGCTGGCTTTCCATGCTGTTATATGATCAGCTGCCAGGATGCAAAGAATGGCCTGAAAGCATATAATGCTGTTGTATTGCAAAAGTGCAGTAAGTTGGCTGGGTTCAGACAACCCTTGAGAGTGGGTTATTGTGCTGTCTGAACCCAGTCAGTCAGTGCCTGGAAGCCTTTAGAAATCTTCACTGAGACCACAAAGGAAACTCAGGTTACAAGCATGACTGGTGCCAGGCGGTAGACTCCTTAGGCCCCTTTTCTACAAGCACCTAAATAGAAAGACCGGGGGGGGGGGGGGATGCAAGGAAGCCGATAACTTTGGCCAGGTGTAGGAGCAAGAAGTGTAGGAGCAGGAGGTGCTAAAAGTGGCAGTTTGGTTTTGTGATTGGCACAATTGCTAACAAGCAGCAGGGCACAGAAGAGGTTTGGGGTGACTGGACTGAAGTTGTAAACGTAGCATGGCCTGCTTGGATGCTTGCTTCTGTGTCCCCACAATATTTGCTCAAATGATGTTTGCAAATGAGCAGATTACAAGTGGAATTACAGTGTGGAGTGCTCCTGCTCAGGGTTCCAGCCAGCCATGCCCCTCTCCCAGGATACTCCATTTCTCCCAGGATACTCCAGGCCCTATGAGGAGAGACTGAAAGAACTGGGCATGTTTAGCCTTCAGAAGAGGAGACCGAGGGGAGATATGATCGCACTCTTCCAGTACTTAAAGGGTTGTCACACAGAGGAGGGCCAGGATCTCTTCTCGATCATCCCAGTTTGCAGGACACAGAATAATGGGCTCAAGTTACAGGAACCCAGATTCCACCTGGACATCAGGAAAAATTTGTCAAAGCAATAAGACTGACTGAATTATTGCTGACTGTCAAAGCAATAAGACAATGGAACCAGCTAGGGAGGTGGTGGGCTCTCCCACACTGGAGGCATTCAAGGTGCAGCTGGACGGGCATCTGTCAGGGATGCTTTGACCTGGATTCCTGCATTGAGCAGGGGGTTGGACTCGATGGCCTGGTAGGCCCCTTCCAACTCTACTTTTCTATGATTCATCCCCCCTTCTCCCCCCCCATTTTCTGTTCCCTCCCCCCACTCAGCCACCATTCTGTGGCCACTTATTATGCTGTGTCCCCATTGGATTGGGGTTTTGAGGTGAGTGTTGCCCCTTACAAGTTTTTTTCTAAAAAAATTTTGTACTTTTGCAATCCTCGGGGCTCCCCATAGCCTCTTGTGTGTAGCTGGTGCTGCTTTGGCTACATAAGGAGCCACACATGGAGAATGAGTTTGCTCAGCAGGCTGCAATCCTTTCTCCTCCAAGGAAAATGACCCTATAAAATTATTAGTTTTATTTATTAATTAGATTTACAATCAGATTAGTCAAATACTAACAGTAATACTAACGATTACCAATAATATTAAACTAGTTGGTTGAGCACAATGCACTGATATGTGAGTCACACTGCCTTAATTACATTGCAGTTAAGACTACTGCAACCTTCCACAGCCTGAGGCTCTCCAGATCTTTTGGACTACAATTCCCAGCATTCCTGACTATTGGCCATGCTGGCTAGGGCCGGTGGGAGTCAAAGAGCAAGGCACATGAAGGGCACTACCATCTCTTGCTCTTATTTATTTTATTTATTTATTATATTTATACCCCACCTTTTTTCCTTCAAGGAACCCAAGGCGGCTAGTAACATAATCCTCCTCCTCCTCTCCATTTTATCCTCACAACAACCCTGTGAGGTAGGTTAGGCTGAGAGTCAGTGACTGGCCCAAAGTCACCCTGTGGCTTACGCTGGCTCAGCTTGTCTGAGCGTGGAAAGCTAAGCAGGGTCAGGCCTGGTTATTACTTGGATGGGAGACCCCTCCTCTAGTTTCCTGCATTGAGCAGGGGGTTGGACTGGATAGCCTTGTAGGTTTCATGTGAGTTTCATGGCCGAGCGATGACTAGAACCTGGATCTCCCGAGGGTCCCAGTCCAACACTCTTGTAGGGCTGCCTTTAATGCAGGGGTGTCAAACCTCTTTCAGCCTGAGGGCTGGATTTAATTTCAGAGAAATGCTTGGGGGGGGGGCACAGTCCAGGGGCAGGCAAGGGCCTGAGGCAAAAGGGGCATGGCCAAAATAATTTAGCTTAAAGCTCTTACTGCTAGCAATTAAGCCTTGGGAGAGACATTTCAACCTTTTAGAATAGGGAGGGGGAAACTGCACAAAGAACAGCAACCCACCAGATTATTGTGGAAGGGGGGGGGCTCCTGAGGAATCCTGGAGTTGGGACTCTGGGATGGGCAGGATTTGGCCTGAGGCTCAGCATTCCTTCTTCAAAGCATGCCCAGACATTTCAGCTACTGTAAAAAGTTACAACTACAGTTTTAACCCGGGTCAGTCCCAAGCCAAATTCAAAGTTCTGGTTATTATCTTTAAAACCCTTATCAGGTTTAGGGCCAAAATACCTGGATCGGGGGCGGCGGCAGGGGGCTGTGGGGGAGGGGCTGAAAGTGTCCCCCCCGGAAGTTGCCCACCCCTGGTCTAGGTCCTGGGAACGAGGGGGGTTTGTGCCCAAGCCTTCACAGAAGAGGTGGGTTTGGATTGAGGAGCTGAAGGAAGTAAAAGAGCTGCCGTCCTCACACAGGTGCAGCGAAGATTCTGGGCAGGGAAGTATCTGGAATGGATACGGAGGCGGGTGAGGCCGCGGAGCTTGTGCTCGGCCTGGAAGCGGGCGGGAAGCCCGCGCGGGGATTTCAGGGGGAGTCACATGACCAGGCGAATGATTTTGGCCTCGGAGGGCTGCAACGAGCGGCCGCAAGTGGAGCGTCTGTGTTCCGGGGCATTATACCAGGCAGGTGCTGGGGACAACAAAGACATCTGACTGGGCAGTGCTGGAAACCCGATTTTTTGGTAAATGTTTCACTTTGCAAAGTCCTGGAGAAAATCGCTGAGGTAGAATGCCCGTTCCCGGGCCTGACCCGAAAGGTGCAAACTCTGGACGGTGCGCGTTTGCGCTTCTTTGTGCGCGTGAAATTAAAGAAAGTCGCTCGGTTTGACCTCTTGCAAAAAAAATAAAAAATAAAATTTAAGGTAGCTTCATCCTACGTGTGTAACTTTTTAGCGTGGATCCCACCCCCCTTGGTGGCGGAGCTGCCGCTCCTTTCCCCTCCTCGCTCGCTGAAAATGCCAGTAGGAGAGCGTTCTCCTACGCTCCTCGTTAGCATATCCACAATAAAAGGCGAGGTTAATGAATCCCTCGTAAAAGGGATGGAGAGAGAGGTGCGTGTGGGAGGAGTCAAGTCGCTCCTGAAATCAAACTTGGAGGAAGCGGGCAGAGGGGGATCATTTATTCCACACGCTCCGGTCAATTTCTGTTGCGCGGCTCGTGGGAGGCAACAACCAAACTACGCGGGGCTGCGAACGCTCGCTTCGATTTGCGTAAAAGGGAGGTCCACACGGCAAAATAGACCATCCACTTGGCACTCGGCAGAGTTAGCGAGGCTCGGGATTGTGTGGTGTTGTTGTTGTTTTAAATAACTGGGTCGTTTCTGTCGTTCCTAACGTGGGAGGAAACCCGCCAAATAATTCTAACTGGGAAACATTAAGCGACTGGGGGGGAGAATTCAGGTTTCCAGCGAGGGATAAGGAAAGCGGTGGCTTTGTCTTCAGGCAGGAGCGGTGGGGCGAGAAGAGATCCTGCTGGACCAGCCCGGAGAGGTGCCGTTGCTCAGCCACTCCGGATCCGGATCCCAAGCCCAGCATTGTCCGAGGCTCGCCATGACTGAAATAACCGAAAAAGAAAACGACCCCCAGCACAATTCGGATTCTTCACAGCAGACTCCGGGCACCGTGTCCAGCCTCCAGGAAACGAAGGTAACTCTCTCTCTCTCTCCCCACGTCCCCCTTTTCGCCGTTTCCTTTTTCTACGAAATGATCCATGGATTGGCACAGTGCCTGCTTCCACCTCCTCTTTAAGTGGAGCGGTCTCCTCTCTTAGGGCTGCCTTCCAGGATCGAGTGGGTAGGGGAGAGCACTAGTATTCTGGTGTCTGTGTCTGGGGTGGTGGGGGTGGTCTCCTTTTAAAAAAACAAAAAAAACCTAGCATCTCCACTCCACCCATCTGCACCAGCCTTGGTTTGCAAACAATTCTCCGCTAGACTCGAGTGTGTGTGTGTGTGTGCCTGTCTGTGTCTGTTTCTCTCCTCTCTCCATGCTCTGCTCCGGCTTTAACGAACCGTCACGCTCCCTTCCCTCCCCCTCCCCACCCCCTGCAGTAGCTGAGCCCGTAGCCGTGATCCAAAAGCGTGCTCTGCTTCCGCTGCCTTTTCCTGCTACCGCAGTATTTCACGTCGAGCTAAATGGTGGCATCCTATTGCCGTCTCTCTGCAGATCGTGGTGGCTTGATTTGTCTGGGATTCCTTCTCTGCGTGTGGCACTCTTGGGGTTATGGTCGTGTGGGGTCGGCAGGGGGGGGGGCGCTTTATGATCAGGGAAAACGGGATGCTTGCGCTCGATGAACTTAGGCTTATGACTGATTTCCGTCGTCTGAATGCCCTGGATGTGTGCGTGCCCGCGCGCCTTTACGCTTGACATTTAAGTAAAGAAAGATTACATAAAAGTCTTAAGTGGCCTATGCATTTAGATGTCGAATTATATATCAGAGACCGCATTCTAGGATAGGAAGGGTGCCCCGTCCTCATGTATACATTGCACCTCTTCATGCCGTACAATCTGACCTTTCACATTCTCTGTTTTTCTAAATATATTCAGCATTGTAAATGGACCGCATGCCCCCCCCCCCGTTGTATTTCTCCCACCCCCATCACCCTTCATATCGGGTTGACCTCAGTCATTGAAAAGGCCCGGTGGGTTTAAAAAAAAAATAAAAAATCTGGCAGTTCAAACGTGTCCATGCAAATCTAGGATATTAGGTGCCACATTGCCAAGTCTTGTACGTAAAAATACAAAAATAATACCAAAAAAAATAATAACGCAGGGGGCATGGTGATAAAGGACATTGCTACCACTTCCACGTGTGTGTGTGTGTGTGTGTGTGTGTGTATGAACTAGAGGGGGAGGGAATTCCAAAAGGTTACTAGAGTGGGAATCATAATAACATCTTCGTTATTGGTGGGGGGGGAGGAAGGATTTGGAAACCAGCAATTTTGCCTGGTGGGTCTGTATGTTCCTCACTGCAGCCGTGTGACTTATTAGCACATGCTTTAATTGCAGCATTGCTGCTACAATAGTTGTGTTCTTTAGCAGCTGAAAGCCCAGGGAGGAGAGAGAGAGAGAGAGAGAGAGAGCACCTTTGGGATCAAATTCTGGAGGGGGAGAGGTGTGGAGAGGGTTAGGGGAAGAGAATGATTTTTCCAAATGTGGATTTAGAAAGAGAGAAAAAAAGAATTGCCTGGCTGGATCAGCACTCCACTTGAACTGCAGCCACCTGGATGCTTCCCAGAAGCCTGTGAGCAGGGCACTGAGGTGATGGTTTCATAGATTTATAGATCATAGAGTTGGAAGGGGCCTACAAGGCCATCCAGTCCAACCCCCTGATCAATGCAGGAAACTAGGGGAGGGGGGTCTCCCATCCAAGTAATAACCAGGCCTGACCCTGCTTAGCTTTCTATGGCTTTCCCTTGTTGCTTGACCCCCAGCATGTCCCGGTGTTCAGAGAAATGAATACTGCCCCTGCACATGGAGGCTCCATTACCTATCATGGCGAACAGGTCTATCCTCCATCCATAAAAAGTGTGTGTGTGGTTGCTAGTTTTCACCACAGCTGAGAAGGCTTCTGATCACTTGCCAGAAGGAGAAGGAGGAGGGTCAGGTGTTGACTGGCTTAGAAGTTGTTTGCTCAGTTTTGGCAGCCTCCTCCAACCTGGTGCCCTCCAAATGTGTTGGACTATAACTCCCATTAACCCCAGCCAGCACAGCCATGGGTGGAAGTTAGCATCCAGCACATCTGGAGTTCACCCAGTTGGGGGAAGCGGCTCTACTCCATCTCTAATTGTGTTTAGTGTGAAAAGGCACTCCGCGCATGTCCAGAGACCTGTTCATAGAATCATAGAAAAGTAGAGTTGGAAGGGGCCTACAAGGCCATCGAGTCCAGCCCCCTGCCCAGTGCAGGAATCCAGGTCAAAGCATCCCTGACAGATGGCTGTCCAGCTGCACCTTGAATGCCTCCAGATTGGGAGAGCCCACCACCTCCCTAGGTAGTTGATTCCATTGTCTTATTGCTCTGACAGTCAGGAAATTTTTCCTGATGTTTAGGTGGAATCTGGGTAATCCTGGTAACTTGTCCTGCAAACTGGGATGATCGAGAAGAGATCCTGCCCCTCCTCCGTGTGAACAACCCTTCAAGTACTGGAAGAGTGCGATCATATTTCCCCTCAGTCTCCTCTTCTTTCCTTTTCCTGTTCCTTTTTCTGTTCCTTCTGTTCCTTTTTCTCTTATTGGATTCCTGAACCCTGAGATTGAATATAGATTTTTGCTACACCCTGGAGCATGGTGACCCAAGCAAAGCTCCACATATACCGTATCCATCAGTTGGGGTGGGGCGGGGGGGGGGGAGAGAGAATCAGACCTCCCAAGACTTATTTCACCCCATATGACAGAATTACAAGGATGGCCCCTGACGATGTACAGCTGCAAATGCAGTTCAGAATCCGCTGGGGTTTGGGTCAAAAGAAATAAGAGGGAGGCTTTTTTGAAAACAACAACAACTGGTAATGGGAGTCCCACCCCCTCTCCAATTTGATACCAATGTATACATGAGCCAAGGAGAAGAGGGAGTCCATGGTGAGTGAATTTACAGGGCTAGATTTTCCTGCCTGCTTTGATGTCAGTATCTCTGCTGATGTCAACACTGTGAAGTTGGCCGTTCATGAATCTCATATCCTGAGTGGGTTTAAAATCGAGGGAGACTGAGCTGTAGCAACTGTGATGCTGCACTTTCCACCCCTGCCAAGTTCTTGTTACGACCAACACAGCATGTGTGTGTGTGTGTGTGCGTGCGCATTTGTCTCACACAAACACAGCTGAACATGTCACTACTTTACTCTGCAGTTCACTCACTAGGAAGTTACGTCTGCGGGTGGGGTGGGGCGGGGTGGGGAAGAGACGCTGTGTTCTGCAGCGTGGGTGAGGTAGTCCCAGATGGCTCTACAGTCTGTGCATTGGCTGGCTGTTATTCCTTTGTATTGTTTATCATTTGTCATTCTTTTGTTAATTTGTAAACGTTATCTTAGGATAGGATCATAGAGTTGGAAGGGGCCTGCAAGGCCACCGAGTCCAACCCCCTGCTCCATGCAGGAAACTGGAAGAGGGGTCTCACATCCAAGTAATAACCAGGCCTGACCCTACTTAGCTTTCCACACTCAGACCCGCTGAGCCAGCGTGATCTTGCTCACTCCTGCTTCTGTGACAAAGTCTGGGTTCCACTGTGGTCTCGCTTTTGCAGCTGAGCCTTCCCCCAACTTAGTGCCCTCCTGAAAGATTGGACTACAATTCCCACCATGCCCAGCTGGTATGGCCAATAGCTATGCTGGCTGGGGATGACAGGTTGGGTGAGGCTGAAATGAAGGGGCACCGTATACCTTATTGTATTTATCTAAAGGAGTAATATACTGCTTGACATCAGAAGATCTCTAAGCGGTTTACTTTAAAAAAAACAACAACACAATATAAAACCAGTATAAAACATTAAACACATTATTAAGGGCACAATCCTATGCATGTTTAGACAGAAAAAAGGCCCACAACTCCTAAATGGGGCATGCTAGGAGTTGAAGGCCTTTTTGCGGGGGGGGGGGATCTAAACATGCATAGGCTTGTGCCCTAAGAACATTAATGACTTAAGGGCACAGTCCTATGCAAGTCTAGACAGAAAAATAAAGTGGGAGGGGGAGAATAGCAGCAGTGGAGGGCAGTGGGTGAATCGGATCAGGACCGTGGAGATGGTTTTAAAACCTCCCCCCCCCCGTGCCATTCCCCCAATTAAATCCCACCCTTTCCGAAAGCTGCTCTTTGCCTCACAGGGGAAAATTCACGGGTGCCCCTATGGCAGTGTTCTCCAACCTTGGGTCCCCAGATGTTTTTGGCCTACAACTCCCAGCATACCCCAGCATAGCTGGCTGGGGCATGCTGGGAGTTGTAGGCCAAAAACATCTGGGGACCCAAGGTTGGAGAACACTGCCCTATGATATCCCTACATTCCCACTAGGCAACATTAAAATGGGACAACCGCATAAGGGGGGAAGGTTGTTCACATCCCTCACACAGCGCCACCGTCCTGATTTGGATTTTCCTATGTGCATGTGCATGCAGCTGTGCTTTTAAACACACGCGCACACGCACACACACACGCACACACACACACAGATCTACCAGGCCATGTTTAGTTGTGCCCTGAGTTGCCCAAGGCCACCAGCCTATCTCTTGAGTATCCTTGAACTGAGCCTCTGTTGTTATTTTTATGTTGCTCCTCTGACCCAAATTACTGTTACAAAGTTTTACCTAAGCCACTAAGCCATACATTACATTTTTTACATCACTTGACTCCCCAGTCATTGATGAGTACCCGCTGATTGTGTGAGCTCTTTTCACTGCGGAAGTGTTGTGTTTGAGTTGATGCTGGAGGGTATGAACATTCTTATCTGTGGTAACTGATCCGTGATGGTTCATCCTCACATGCAAGTTGTCACTTGATCCTACTGTCAAAGGGTGACCAAGAAGCATGTGTGAACCAGCCCCAAGACATATTAAGGGTACACCTACAAAGTTTGAACTAATATTTGCATTATGTGCGTTATATAGGTACATGCATCAAGGAGCCTGGATGGCTGTGTCTCCCTGTCAAATGTACTCTCGGTAGCAAATCCAGGTTTGTTGCCACCTCATGTGTGAAATGCAGAACCAGCCTGAGAGGTTTTTGCAGCCTCAAGCAGCACAGTCTGAGAGGTGTTGTAGGCCAAAAACATCTGACATGGAATTGACATCTAAAGAAACACTGCTGTCCTCAGCAGCTACTGGGTTTAGGAGCTTCTAGACGCTGCTCAGGTGCCTCCACACTAACTCTGAAGGGGTCTTTGCTCAGTTGCAGGAAGCAAAACAGATGCAAAAAAATGGCATCTGTTGGATGAAGACAGCATGGGAAAGAATCCTGTCTGAAACCCTGGAGAGCTACTGCCAGTCAGGGTAATTTTAGACCCTGGAGAGTCCCATCATTCTAAGCCCCGCCCCAACCACCATGCCATGCTTTGCAACTGCTTCTGCATTCCTGATGTTAGAGCAAAAAAAAAGAAAAGAAAGAAAAGAAGAAAAAATTGGTTTCCTACCCTGATAAAAGAGAGAGAGAGAGAGAGAGAGAGACTCTGAGCACATGTAGTGTCACATTTTAAACTCACACAACCTGCTCCGTTTTTGTTTTGTGCTGTGAAGTCAGAAGGGTCACAAAAAAGAGGACAAAAGAGAACAGATTTACATCCATCATGCATATGATAATTTCTTCTAAGCATATATGCACATTTAGAAATAATTACTCTAATTTACATGGAAACAAAATACATCTCACCATAGCGAGTGAGTGGTGGGGAAGACCTGTGTGCCCGCTCCTCTGCTGCCCAGGTACCAATTGCTGATGATGGGTAAACCTCAAGGCCCCTGCTCTCCATTCTTCTGGTTCTTTATCTTTAAACCAGACCTGGACATGACAGCCCTCAGGGAGTTGTAGTCCAAGACATCTGAAGGGCGCCAGATTGGGAAAGGGAGCTATATACTGATAACTAATTAATTTTCCAAGTGTGGATACTTCTCTAACCAAAATAGCACCGTCCATGCACAAGACGGTGGTACCAGCAAGCTCACAAAGAGCCCAAGGTTCCCAGAAGTATAAAAAAATCTTTAGGGGGGGGTAAAGAAGTGGGGACACCCCACCCACCCCACCCCACAAACAGCCCAGTGAGGACTGAGCATGCTCAGTGGCCATAGCCTGCTGACTGACTGACTATTGGGATGGGAAACTGGGAGAGAGAATGGAACAGAGTATCCCCGAAGGGGCTGCCAGAGGGTTTTGGCAATTGGGTGATACAGAAATGTAATAAATGAAACTGGATTAGATGAATGGCTGGCTGGAATCTTGAACAGGAACATGCCACACTACAACATTATGTTGCCGGTCCCACTTGTATTTTATGTATTTTTAAAAGTGTACTCTGCTTTTTTATTTGTTATTTATTTATTATTTAGATTTATTTATCGCCCATCTGACCGGCAACCGGCCACCCTGGGCGATGTACATAAGATAAAATCAGAATAAAATACATTTAAAACAGTATAAAATTTTAAAATCTTAGCCCACCCCATATTCCCGCCTGAACAGCCAAGTTTTTAGTAAGTTTTTTGGCTCTGGAGTGGGGTTAAATACATTTTAAGAACCGTGCTGAACAGAACATTTAATCTCCTCGTGCATCTGCTTGTAATACTTACAGAATAGCTGCAAGCCCAAACAGAATGATGCAATTGTTAGTGGACTGCGGCTGGGGAGACCCAGGTTCAGATCTCCACTCCACCATGAAGCTCTCTGGGTGACTTTGGACCAGTTACTCGCTCTCAGCCTAACCTACCTCACAGGGTTGTTGTGAGGATAAAATGGTGTATGGGGGAGGGGGACGCCGTGTGTGCTGCCCTGAACTCCTCAGAGGAAGGGTGGGATAGATTTGCAGTGAGTAATAGTAAATGTTGCTGGATGTGTTTGTTTATTGTTTGCTTAGGTGGTTATGGGAGGGAAGCAGCTTGCTGGAATTTTGTGTCCATGTGAGTGCACTGGTGTGCATGCATAAAAATGCATCTGTCCCCCACCCCATTCAGAGATGTAACTTCTACGGCAGTGTTCTCCAACCGTGGGTCCCCAGATGGTTTTTGGCCTACAACTCCCAGCATGCCCCAGCCAGCTATGCTGGCTGGGGCATGCTGGGAGTTGTAGGCCAAAACCATCTGGGGACCCACGGTTGGAGAACACTGACTACAGACGGATGAAACTTGGAAGAACTGTAATGGACGCGTGTGTACACTAATACCATTTTCAAAAGGCATCTCCCATTTCCCCCTCAAAGGCAAAACAGGGAGGACAGACGGCGGGCCACGTCTTGTACGGTACATATATCCCAAGGAATAGGGACTATCCCTGTTAAGTAGGGGCAGTTGGCACACCTGAAACCAGCCTTGCCCCCAAAACCAGTATGTGTTATATTTTTGCCTTGCTAGGCCAACAATCGCCACGAACAGTCACGCACCACAGATGCCCTTTCCCTGTCCCCTCCTGTCTCTCATGGGCTCGATATTTCCGTTCCCTTTTTAAGACCTTTTGCAGCCTGCCCTGGATTCAGGTTGCAGCTCCTTTTAAGGGTGCTTTTTTTAAAATTAAAAAATAATTTAAAAAAAGATGACCAGGCAGGCAACGGGGAGTGGAAAGGCAGGGCATGATTAGCCATCCTGATTAGCCCCTCTCCAGAGGAAACCGCTCAGCCTTGCTACTCCTAATAATGTTTTCTAGCCAATGCTGCTGCTTTTGTTGTTTATATTTTTTAAAGGCTTCTTCTGGAAAGCTCCTATGTGGTGTTTTGTTTTTTTTAAGTGGGGGAGGAACAAAAAAAACCCCCTTCAGCTCCTTGATCTGAGTTAAGGCCCAAGTATCTTTGCAGGAAAAGGCATCGTACATCAAGGTGCTGCATGTTTATGCTGCTGTAAGGGAAATCTTTCTGTGGACCTTTATCGGAGCCCCTTGAGCAGTACAAAGGATCAAGTAGAACAGGCAGGAGAGGTTTTTTGCTGATCTGTAGGTTGGAAATAGATTTATACATGGAAGAACTTTAATTTAACATTCACAAGCAATTGCTGTCTTTGGTTGATTTCTAAAAAGAGATTCTTGAGCTCAAGCCTGTACTGGAATCACAGAATGTTTCGGTTGTTTAGTGCTGACAGAACTACACTTTGCTCATGCTCAGGGGTACTCCCTTATTATGAAGGTATGAAGCTGCCTTAAGTGGAGTCAAAGACGGTCAGTCCATCTAGCCCAGGACTGGCACTAGTGGCTCTCCGAGGCGTCAGTCCCAAGCCCTGTGCTTTCTTTAATCTGGAGAGGCCAAGGATTGAATCTGGGACCTTTGGCGTACAAAGCATGTGCTTTAGCACTGTCCCATGGTAAAGTTATTACTTTACGCATCCTAAGGTAGGATGTTTGCATTCAAAGCAGTTTCTGGTGATAAACTCTGGGGTGCTCTAGCTTAAGCTAAGCTTTGACTGCAGCGTCTGAAAGAGGGGTGGACCCATTCTTGGAAAATTTAGTGCCCTTAAAAGCAAGTGTAGAGAGACCTGTGTTCAAACTCAGCCAGTCACTGACTCTCAGCCTAACCTACCTCACAGGATTGTTGTGAGGATAAGATGGAGAGGAGGAGCAGGAGGATTATGTAAGCCGCCTGGGGTTCCTTGCAGGAAAAAAGGTGGGTTATAAATATAATAAATAAATATAAATAAATACAGTAATACCTTGGATTGCAAGTAACTTGGTTTGAGAGCGTTTTGCAAGACAAGCAAATTTTTAAATATTTATTTAATTTTTTTTTACTTGATATACAAGCGACGTCTTGCAATACAAGTACTGTAGTACAACTTAAATTAAAAATCTCTGTACAAATTTTTTTGCGGGGGATTTCATTTTGATATAAGAGTGTTTTGGATTACAAGCACGTTTCCGGAACGAATTATGCTCTCAATCCAAGGCATGACTGTAAATACTGCAGACATATTAGGTGATGTTGGAAAAGTTGGGAGCTGTGTTGGACCTCAATAGGGTACTGAACAGGAAATGGTAGTGAAGAGGATCATGGGACAGTGCCTACTCCAGTCCCTCCCCCAGCCTTGCTGAACTTGGCTGGAGTCTCCAACGTGGTGCCCATGGGCGCCATCTTACCCACAGACATCTCTCTTGGCACCACCAGGCTCCCTGACCCTTCTGATTTTAATTTTCTTTCTTAAGTTTTTTTTTTTTTTTAATTAACTGGGAGGTTGTCATGTTGAAAAGTAAAGTGCTGCCCCCAGCACTATCTTTATTTGGGTTTAAAAGAGTGGTTTTGTGTTTTGGAGCTCAGATCACTCCTCTGTTAGGTAAGTTACTTTTCTTCTAGTTTCACCAGTTTGCCTTCTGGGAAATGGAGTGTTTTGTGACTGGCCATACCCACCATGGCAGCCATTTTATGAATGAGCAAGCCCCCCCATGACAGCCATTTTGTGAGAGTGCCCATGACACTCTCAAAATTCTAAATAACAAATTGATGCAAATAAAAAGCTAGGGATCCAGCAGGTCACTACTTAGAGGCCAACATGCTGGGGGGTGCACCATGGGTGGATTGCAAGTTTGGGGGGCAGCTGGCTGAGAAACCCTATATTTCAGGAGTTGTCTGGGTCCACTTGGAATCCTTGTTGTACAAAGAGGCTGAAAGTAAGTGAAGCCAAACAGTTGATGCACTGTACTCAAGAAACCAGAACTATTCACCAGAGGAAAATGGAACCAGTTATGGGGAAAATACACCATTTACTAGTGGGACTTGTAACAGAATGTGACAGCATTATCCCCACCCCACCCCGATAAAGAGTGCTCCTTTCCTGCATTTTAGGCAACCAACCCTGCATTCCTCCAGGTTGCTTTAAGCTGTCAGGCAGCGTTCTCCACCCTTGGGTCCCCAGATGTTTTTGGCCTACAACTCCCAGCATGCCCCAGCCAGCATAGCTGACTGGGGCATGCTGGGAGTTGTAGGCCAAAAACATCTGAGGACCCAAGGTTGGTGGAGAACACTGCTGTAAGGGCTCGAGCTGGTCGATTCCCACCCCCGCTTAAATTGGATTTGCACAGTTTGCAAACTAAGGAAACAAATGAGCAAGTAGATTGAAATTCTGCACAGTGTCGATTATGTGAGAAATAACATGGATTAAAAACCTGCGCTTTTTTTGCATCCAGGGTGCCTAGTGTGCAAATGAAGGGAATTGTGGCAAGTTGTGAAGGATCAGCAACCGGATCCTTTGCGTGAGTTCGGCAACTCTAGGGTTAACCGGCAGAGCAATACCGCTCGTATCGGCTCTCAGTACAATAGGAATTACCACAACCCTTTGTATGCCCAAATAAGGCGTTTATTTGTTTATACCCCTCGCCGGATCGTCACCTTGAAGTGGTGAGTGGGCTTGCGTGTTCCGATGAATCCTGTGAGCAATGCCGTCGGGAGCTATGTACTCCCAGTAGGGTCACCCATGGCGGTAAGGTCCGGGGAGAGGAACCAGACAAAGAACGATCCAAAACATAAAGTCCTCAACGGCAGAACAGGCGGAAGATAATTAAACCTAAATTACAACGGCTGTGAAGGCGGATGAAGGCTGCAGCAGAGAATGGTTTTCCAATCGTCAGGGTAACCGTGCCATTGGATCTCTGCCGTACTCTGTCAAGTTTGTGTGGTGATTCGTTGTGCACCGATCTCCCCACATAAAACAGTTTCACGCACAGGCGTCTTCCAACCCAACCCACCCAACCCAACCCAACCCAACCCAACCCAACCCAACCAACCAACCAACCAAACAAAAAAAAAGTCCCATGGCGACTGGCGAATGGCAACGGGGGCAGGACTGTGAATCTGGAAGCCCCTAGTCATGGACCAGCACATGGGCGGTGGATGCAGACTCAGTCGCCCTGTTCAAGGAACGAGGTAGTCGAGCAGCTCGGCAGCTGTATCCATGACTGAGCAGCCCTATTTAGGATCCACTCTGCTCACCCCGTATGGGGAGGGGGCTAGAAAAGGTGCCCTAAACATAGTCTACCTCTTTCTCCCCTGACTGGATTACCGCGTCCAGTGGGGTCACCATTTTAGCGGTCGAAAAAGACATTTGAATTTTGGAACATGGAATATACGGACATTGCTGGATAACATAGATAGTGAACGCCCCGAGCGTAGGACTGCTATTATTGCAAGGGAGCTGAGACGGTTTAAAATTGACATAGCAGCACTTCAAGAAACTCGAAGGGCAGGAGAGGGACAGCTGAAAGAAGAAAAAGGAGGTTATACCTTCTTCTGGAAAGGACTACCTGAGCAGGACCGACGAATACATGGTGTAGGCTTTGCCATCAAAAATGAACTAGTGAACTCTTTGTCAGAAGTTCCTACTGGCATTAACGAACGCCTGATAACTCTTCGATTAAAGCTCGCCAATAACCAACAGGTACTATTTTGAGCGCTTATGCACCAACATTAGATGCTGATGATGACATCAAGGAAAGTTTTTACAGCCAGTTGGACACTCTCCTGTCAGAGATACCTAAGGAGGATAAAATTATCCTCCTAGGCGATTTTAATGCAAGAGTCGGGCGTGACTTTGATTTATGGCCAGAAACTATTGGAAAAGACGGAGTTGGTAATAGCAACCCGAACGGACTCTTACTTTTGTCTATATGTGCAGAGCATAATCTCACTATCACAAACACGCTCTTTCGACAAAAGAATAAGTTTAAAACATCATGGCAGCACCCACGGTCAAAGCACTGGCATCTTCTGGATTATGTAATTGTCCGTGCTAGAGATCGCCGCGATGTACTTCTTACTAGGGCCATGGTGAGTGCCGACGACTGCTGGACAGACCACCGACTAATCCGGTCCACTATGGTTATCAACATTGCTCCCCAACGTAGGCTTCAAGGAAGGAAACCAAGGCGTAAAATGAACATCCAAGTCCTTCAAGATCCTATTAAGCAAACTCATCTTCAATCACTTCTTAAGGAACATCTACCTACGGAACCTCCTGACAACATTGAGGACCATTGGTCTAAGCTGAAAACCTCCATTACTGCAGCTTGTGAACAAACTATTGGATATGAAACTAAGAAACATCAGGATTGGTTTGATGAAAATGACAATGAGATTAAATATATAATTGACCAAAAAAGGAAAGCCTTCCAAATATGGCAAAATGATATTAACTGCGCTGCCAAGAAAAAAACCTACGCTAGCGCAAAGGCTGAGGTCCAAAGAAGAACAAGAGAACTTAAGAACGCTTGGTGGAAAAAGAAAGCTGAAGAAATTCAACAACTTGCAGAATCTCATGATGCACGGGGCTTTTTTAAGGCCACAAGGGCCATTTATGGACCAAAAACCTATGGTACAAACCCTTTACAATCAAAAGATGGCACCAAACTCTTAAAAGACAAAGAGTCTATTGCACTGCAGTTGGAAAGAGCATTATTATGACCTTTTAAATCGTAAGTCTAAGGTGGATAATGAGATTTTTTCGCAAATCCCGCAAAAACAAATTAAAGAGGAACTTGCAATACTCCCCACTTTGGATGAAGTAAAAAAAGCCATTAATCAAATGAAGAACAACAAAGCTAGTGGACCAGATGGGATTCCTGCTGAAATCTTTAAAGAAGGGGGGCCCGAACTTGTACAACATCTTCATAAACTCATCGAAAAAATCTGGATAAGAGAAGAGATCCCAGAAGACTTCAGGGATGCCATAATTATCACCCTCTTTAAGAAGGGTGATAGAACAGACTGTGGAAACTATCGGGGCATTTCTCTCTTAGCAACCGCAGGTAAAATATTTGCTAGGATTCTCGCAAACCGTCTTCTATCTATTTCAGAAGAGATCCTCCCTGAAACTCAATATGGTTTCCGCCCCTCTAGAGGGACAGTAGACATGATTTTTACTGCACGTCAGCTCCAAGAAAAATGCCGGGAGCAAAATCAACCCCTTTATATGGCATTTATCGATTTGGCTAAGGCCTTTGATACTGTAGACCGTACAGCTCTCTGGACTATCCTTATGAAAATTGGATGCCCCAATAAATTTGTGAATATCTTGCGACTTCTCCATGACAACATGACGGCAACGGTTTTGGACAACAACGGCTCTCATGGTGCTCCATTTAAAGTGGGATCAGGTGTTAAACAGGGATGTGTTATCGCCCCAACATTATTTGCCATTTTCATCACCATGGTTTTACATCTTGTCGAGGGGAAACTTCCCACCGGTGTGGGAATTATATATCGAACAGATGGAAAGCTTTTTAATCTCAGCAGGCTGAAAGCAAAAAGTAAGGTAATTACAACCTCCGTTGTGGAACTTCAGTATGCTGATGATAATGTGGTCTCCGCACATTCAGAGGATGATCTCCAAACTATCCTAAATGCTTTTGCAGAAGCATACGAAAAACTTGGTCTCTCACTTAACATCAAAAAAAACCAAAGTGCTTCATCAGCAAGTGCAAGCCAATCCTTTGGTGATGCCATCTATCCAGCTTGGCGGGACAATACTGGAAAATGTCGATCATTTTCTCTATCTTGGCAGCTATCTTTCTGTTACAGCTAACATCGACAGTGAAATCCAGCATCGTCTGAGCTCTGCAAGTGCCGCATTTTCTCGAATGAAACATAGAGTGTTCGAGGATCGGGATATTTGTAAGAAGACCAAAACACTGGTTTATGAAGCCATTGTATTACCAACTTTATTGTATGCCTGCGAAACATGGACTATCTATAAACGTCACTTCCACCTCCTTGAAAGGTTTCATCAACGTTGCCTCCGGAAAATCCTGCAAATTACTTGGGAAGATAGGCGAACAAATGTCAGTGTACTGGAAGAAGCAAAGACTACTAGCATTGAAAAAATGATCCTTCAACGCCAACTTCAGTGGACCGGTCATGTTGTTCGAATGCCTGACTGCCGTCTCCCAAAGCAGTTACTTTACTCCCAACTCAAGGATGGAAAGCGGAATATCGGTGGTCAATATAAGAGGTTTAAAGATGTTCATAAGGCTAATCTAAAAAAATGCAATATAAACATCGAAAACTGGGAAGCTCTGGCCCATGAACGATCTAAATGGAGGTTGGCCTTTCACAAAGCTTCCATGGACTT
Organism: Shinisaurus crocodilurus; assembly: GCA_021292165.1. NCBI lineage: Eukaryota > Metazoa > Chordata > Lepidosauria > Squamata > Shinisauridae > Shinisaurus > Shinisaurus crocodilurus. The sequence continues at coordinate 266,670,346 of CM037877.1, read as the reverse complement.
TGAAGAAGCCCGAGTGCAAGGTGAAAGGGAGAAACGTGCTAAGCGAAAAGCACGTCAAATGAATCCTTTACAGGACCATCTTCTATCTGGTAACCTGTGTCCTCACTGTGGGAAGCTGTGTGGATCTAGAATTGGCCTCCACAGTCACTTACGGACCCATCGCTAGAGTCTACACAATCTTCTTTAGAATCTCCTCCTTTTATCCCGGAAGACAATCTTACTCGGTCACGAGTGATCGCCTGATGATGATGAGCAGTCTTCTAAGAATACGTTTATAGTCAACATAACCTTAGTTGACTCGCGTCTTACCCAATGAGCGGGCTCCGTGGCTAGCAGGTTACATTCAGGTCACTCTACTTACATCAAAGACAATACTCTAGTCAGTTTCAGCCCAGCTCCCGATCGGCGCTTCCTAGCGGAGAACGGAGTGCCTGGGCGGCTGTTGCTTAGGAGGATCTGGCCCCGTGGTTCCCAACAACCCAAACCGGAACGGGAGAGGGGTTTTCTACCCCGGATTCCCCGCTCTCCCCCCGCCCCCTAGGTCAGGTGGGGGCTTATGCCTGCCCCTTCGTGTAGATGGGCTTATTCCTGCCCGGGAAGAAGGTGACGTAGGGAAACCTTTGCAGCTCTTCGAGGCTGCCCTTTTTGCTGATGGTCCTTGATGGCCCTTCCTGGACGTTTGTGGATCTTTGCCGAGGTCTTCCTTTGTTGGGGCTGATGGCTTGTCTGGCTACTCCCTGGTGACCTCATCCCTCCTCCCCTGGCCCCCTCCTTTGGGGAAAGATGTGTGTGCGTGTGTGTACTGAGTTTTGGGCTTTCTCCACACCCTCCCATTTGGGGAAAGATGGCATTGGGGTCCACCACCCCAATCCCTATCTAACTGTCTCCTACTGAGAAAGCCCGGGACAACCCATCTGCCATGATGTTGTCCTTACCCTTGATGTGTTCTACTGAAAAATCAAAATCCTGCAGGGCTAGACTCCACCGTAATAGCTTCTGGTTGGACCCCTTCACCCTATCTAGCCAGCACAAGGGGGAATGGTCGGTCTGCAGTCGGAACCGGCGGCCCCACAGATAGGGGCGAAGCTTGGTCACTGCCCACACTATTGCTAGGCACTCTTTCTCGACAGTGGCCAAGTTCCGCTCCCGAGGCAAAAGTTTTTTACTTAAAAAGGCAACCGGGCACAGCCCCTGCTCTGGTCGTTCCTGCAGCAAGACGGCTCCCATCCCCGCTTCTGAGGCATCCGTCTGCAGAACAAAAGGGGCTTCAAAGTCTGGGGCTTGCAGCACAGGGGCTGCCATCAGGCAGGCCTTCAGTCCCGCAAACGCTGCCTGGCAAGCGGCTGACCACCGGACCTTAACGGGTTGCCGCTTCTTGCACAAGTCAGTCAGGGGGGCGGCTAGCTGGCTAAAATGGGGCACGAACTTACGATAATAGCCAGCCAGCCCTAAAAAAGCTTGGACCTGCTTTTTCGTCTGGGGTTGGGGCCAGGTGCGCACTGATTCTATTTTGGCTTCTAGGGGCTTGACACTACCTCCCCCTACCTTGTGTCCCAGATACTCCACCTCCCCCCTCCCAACCTGGCATTTCTTCGCCTTTACCGTCAACCCAGCACTCTGAATCCTTTGAAACACCTGGCGGACATGTTGCAAATGCTGCTCCCAGGTGGAACTGAAAATGGCGATGTCGTCTAGGTACGCGCAGGCGAACTCCCCCAGCCCATTTAGCATTCCGTTTACCAACCTCTGGAAGGTAGCCGGACCATTGCGGACCCCAAACGGGAGGGTGGTGAATTGGAACAACCCCAGGTGGGTCACGAAAGCAGATTTCAAGGCAGCGTCCGAATCGAGCGGAACCTGCCAATACCCCTTTATCAGATCCAGGGTGGTGATGTACTTGGCCCCCCCCAGCCTCTCCAGCAGCACATCCATGTTGGGAATGGGGTAGGGGTCCGGGACGGTCACCTTGTTTATTTTCCGGTAGTCTACGCAGAACCGGACACCCCCATCCTTCTTGGCTACTAATACGATCGGGGAGGACCAGGGGCTCGAGCTGGGCACAATGACTCCCAAGTCCAGCATGGCTTGGACCTCCTCGGCCACGACTTGGGCATGAGGCCCCACCGCCCGGTAGGGTAGGGATTGTATGGGGGGGCTATCCCCTGTGTCAATGGTGTGTTGTGTGAGTGTGGTGCATCCCGGTCGGTCTGAGAACATGGGCTGAAATTCTTCCAAGACCTGGGTGATCTGCTGCCGCTGCTGTTCGGACAGGGAGGGGGACAGTTTGATCTCCTCCATTCCTCCCCCTTCCCCCCACTCGGCCAACAACCCCCCATCAGGGTCTCCCGGTTCCACACACTCTTGTACTCCCCCCACCTTCGTTCCGCGTTCTACATACAGTTTCAGCATATTTACATGGAAAACCTTCTGCCTCCCCGGCTGCCCCGGGAAAGCCACTTGGTAGTTCACCTCCCCCGACCTTCCAATGACGGTCCCTGGGCCCTCCCACTTCAAGCACAGTTTGTCCGTCTTTTGGGGGCGCAGTACCAACACCTGGTCCCCCACTTCGAAAGTCCGTGGCACAGCCGTCCGGTTGTACCACGCGCTCTGCCGCTGCTGGGCTGTTTCGCGATGCTGCTGCGCCGTCTCCCTCACCTCTCGAAGGACAGTCTGGAGGTGTTGCATGAACGTATGCACAGGCACGGAGGCTTTTGCGGCAACCCCCTCCCATTCCGCCCGCAACAGAGCCAAAGGTCCCCGGAGCTCCCTCCCAAACATCAGTTCGTTGGGGGAGAATCCCAGGCTTTCTTGGGGGGAGTCCCGGTAGGCAAATAACAAGTAGGGGAGGGCTTGATCCCAAGTCCCAGGGTGCTTCGCCGCATATGCCCTGATCATCTTTTCCAGAGTCTGGTTGAAACGCTCCACCAACCCATTGGTCTCGTGGTGGTATGGCACCGAAGTCAGGTGCTCCACCCCCCCCAGTTCCCACAATTTTTTAAACAGTTTGGACACAAAGCCCGTGCCGCAGTCCGAAACCACCGTGTGGGGCATTCCTAGGCGGGCGAAAAGAGAGAGGAGAGTCTTAGCCAGGCTGGTGGCGGAAATGGAGGCTAAAGCAAAAGCCTCTGCATAACGGGTGGCAAAGTCAACCACAGTCAATATAAACTTCTTCCCCGTCTTGGTGGGGGGATTCAAGGGTCCCACGATATCCATCCCTATTCTTTCAAAGGGGATGCCCACAATGGGTAGGGGTTGCAGGGGGGCTTTAGGATGGTCCCGGTTATGCCCCACCCGCTGGCAGACATCGCAGGATCGGCAATATTCTTGCACCTCATTTGCCACCATGGGCCAGTAAAACCCCTCTGTCACCCTAACCAGGGTCCGTTTCTGTCCCAAGTGCCCTCCCCACGCCACATCGTGGGCCAGTTGTAGTACAGCCTGGCGGTACCTCGCAGGCACAACTAATTGTCTCTTCTTTGGTTGGGGACCCGGTCCCGTCCTTGGGCAGAATTCTCTGTAGAGGGCTCCCGCCTCCCACAAAAAGCGTTCTGACTGGTCCCCTACCCCGGGCCCTTGACTGGCCCGATCCCGACATCCCTGGAGGGATGGGTCGCTCTGCTGCTCTTCTTGAAACGCCTTCTGAGTCCCAAAATCACGGGCCATTGGCGCGAACCCCCCGGGGTCTTCGTCCCTCCCCATCACTGGGGGGAGCGGCGGGGGACGGCTGGCTGCCGCTGCCGGGGCCGCTTTACCGCAACCGGGAGGCGGGCCCGGGGACCTGGGAGGCTGCAGGTCAGGGGCTTGGTTGGCCCGACGCCGGGTCACCACCCCCACCTTGACCTGTGCAGCCCGGAACGCAACGTCGTTCCCAATGATGATTCCCCATTCTTGCTGGCCATGCACTATAACGTCCATCTCCCCTTCCCACCCCCTGTACTTGACCCAGACCCGGGCGAGGGGAACGGCTATGTTGGGAGAGTTATAGGGCTTTATGGCACAGGTACGCCCCTTTAGCAACTGTCTCTTCTTTACCTTACTTCGAGGTAAAGCCGTGATGTCCGCCCCAGTGTCCCTATACCCCACCTGGGAAACATTGTTTACAGAGATGGACTCACAGAATTTGTCCTGGCTCCACCGCAGCTGCTCCGGTGAGGCAATGCGCATCAATGATGCCTGCGAGATGGCCCCCAGCGAATGCTGTCCTCCGCTCCTCAGGGACCGCGCCGCATCTTCACCGTCTCCCTCGAGGGACGAGCTGGACTGCTGATCCTCCTCGTGCTCCTCCGGTTCGCGGGACTCCGGCGCAAGCATCCTCCCCACCTTGCCCGGCGATGTCTTGGCGTGGCGGTTCTTTGCGATCAGTTTGGGGCAGCTCCTCTTGAGGTGCCCCGGTTCTTTACAATAGAAACATCCACTGGTGCCGGGGTTGTCTTTGGGCTTGCCTAGGGCTCCCTCCCGAGGTTTGGGGTTGCCCTTCTCCACACTCCCCTTGGTCCCGCCATGACTGAGGTTACCCCCCTTGGGTCCTTTGGGCTGCCGATACAGTCCCATTTGGTCGGCCAACTTGCCCATTTCCCTACAGTTTGGGGGGTCCCGATCCCTCACCGCCGTAGCTAGGTCCTCAGGGATGGTGGCACAGAATTGTTCCTGGATCAGGAGCTCCCGCACCTCCGCCAAAGAGGTCTTCCCGGTGGCCCCGATCCATGCGTCCCACACCTGCCCCAGGTGCGCCATCCAGGAGGCATACGTGTCCCCTGGGGTAGGTCGCCCGTAACGAAATTTACGGCGACAATGCTCAGCGGTGAGGGCAAACCTCTCCCTCACCGCTTCTTTGAACGCTCCATAGTCCAAGGGAGCGGTTTGGGTGTGGATGCCCAGAAGATCAGCCAGTTCCCCCGCTGACTTGCGTCCTCAGGGCAGACATCCTTAAGTTGTCCGGCACCTTCTGCTCTACGCAGGCAGCCTCGAACAGGGTGAAAAAGATCAGTACATCCTGTCCTGACTGGTAGGTGGGGAATTGCTTCCTGTCCCATTTGGGGGTTGTGGTGCCCCCACCCTGGGATGCAGGGGTTCCCCCTTGTCCGGTGCCCCTGGTCAGCCTGGCCAACTCCAGCTGCATCTGTAGCATCTCTTGTTGATGCTGCATCAACTCCTTGGCTTGTTGCCAATTGAGTTGGGGAAAGAGGGCATCCAACCCTCCTCCCCCCATGGCTCCGTCAGTAACCCTTCTGCCGAGGTCTTCTTCCGCCTCTGGGTCCCTTATCTCACTTCTCCGGCCGCTACTGGTAAGGTTGGGGCTACCCCACTGCTTGGGTCCCTGCCCTCCTAACAACGGTGAGGGGGCTTCCCCCCCTTCCTGCCTTGCCGTCTTTGGCCACACCACCCACTCCATTGTGGAGGTCTGGGTTGGGGTTTCTGGGCTGCTCGCTAGCTCCACCTGCTCTTGGCTCAGACTATTCATTTTTCCTTGCTCTGAGCGCTCCCCAGCAACCTACTAGCCTGCCCGAAGTCCTGTTAGTTCCGACCGTCAAATGTGGTTTCCAATTGTCCCGTCGCCTGCCACCATGTGAAGGATCAGCAACCGGATCCTTTGCGTGAGTTCGGCAACTCTAGGGTTAACCGGCAGAGCAATACCGCTCGTATCGGCTCTCAGTACAATAGGAATTACCACAACCCTTTGTATGCCCAAATAAGGCGTTTATTTGTTTATACAGCAATCAAATCGGAACTAGCAGTCTTCTAAGAATACGTTTATAGTCAACATAACCTTAGTTGACTCGCGTCTTACCCAATGAGCGGGCTCCGTGGCTAGCAGGTTACATTCAGGTCACTCTACTTACATCAAAGACAATACTCTAGTCAGTTTCAGCCCAGCTCCCGATCGGCGCTTCCTAGCGGAGAACGGAGTGCCTGGGCGGCTGTTGCTTAGGAGGATCTGGCCCCGTGGTTCCCAACAACCCAAACCGGAACGGGAGAGGGGTTTTCTACCCCGGATTCCCCGCTCTCCCCCCGCCCCCTAGGTCAGGTGGGGGCTTATGCCTGCCCCTTCGTGTAGATGGGCTTATTCCTGCCCGGGAAGAAGGTGACGTAGGGAAACCTTTGCAGCTCTTCGAGGCTGCCCTTTTTGCTGATGGTCCTTGATGGCCCTTCCTGGACGTTTGTGGATCTTTGCCGAGGTCTTCCTTTGTTGGGCTGATGGCTTGTCTGGCTACTCCCTGGTGACCTCATCCCTCCTCCCCTGGCCCCCTCCTTTGGGGAAAGATGTGTGTGCGTGTGTGTACTGAGTTTTGGGCTTTCTCCACACAAGTAAATAGCTTTTAACACATTACTACTTTGCCTAATTCAGGATGGATAGTTTGGGTCCTTTCCTGGGCAATCAGTCAAAGAGTTCTCCGGCCACATTTTATCCTTTGTGGGATGGGGAGCCCTGATGTCAACGGCATCGCTTGATCCAGTTTCTCACGAACGGAAGGTTTGCTGGGGGCTGGCTGGTTTCCGAAGTGGGCGGGCCACCACACATCCTTCAAAGTGGCATCGAGGAAAGCAAAAGACTCACACAAGAGCAAAAAAAGTAACTGTGCTTGTTGTGCTTGCCATCTTTGGGGTGAGTTATGTCTGGCTTCTTTAAATGCTTTGTGTTTTTGTTTGTATTTGAATCCGAGTTCAATTTTTGGTATCCATGTCACAAAAATGGCTGGTCTGTCTGTCCACTAGTTCCCCCACAAACCAGGTTCACACAATCACTGCAGCCCATCATGGCATGGTGGGTTGTGGGGGCGTGTTGGTGCGCGCCAGGGGCTTTTGAATATTTGAGCTACGACTGCGGCTTGTTGTGTCGTCCAAACCCGGTGAGGGTGGGTCGTTGGTATGGTTAACAAACCACCCAGAACCTATGGGCTGTTTCATGGACTTGTTCTGTGGTTTCAGGGTAGTGTGTAAACCACCCCAGCCAGCCACCCTCGCGGCGACTCACGACTGAGGCCGGCACACGCAGGGAGGGAAAATAAACCACCATGGCTCATTTTCCGTCCGTGATCGTGCGAACCTGCCCATGGCTGTGGGTGGTTTGTTAGCCCCGCTAACAACCCACCCTCTCCCAGAATATTCAAAATGCACACACACAGCCCACCGTGGCTTAAATAAGCCACGGTGGGCTGCTTGATTGTGCGAACCTATCACACTCGAGCGTGATCAAGAAACAGAGCCCAGCATAGACTTATAGGGCTATCAACAGGCTGCATTCTGCACATGGCTGAGGTTACGAGGGAAGGGAGCAGGTTTAGCTTCCTTCCTTCCTTCCTTTATTTATTTATTATATTTATACACCGCCTTTTTTCCTGCAAGGAACCCAAGGTGGCTTACATAATCCTCCTCCTCTCCATTTTATCCTCACAACAACCCTGTGAGGTAGGTTAGGCTGAGAGTCAGTGACTGGCCCAAAGTCACCCAGTGAGTTTCATGGCCGAGCGGGGACTAGAACCCGGATCTCCCGAGTCCCAGTCCAGCACTCTCACCACTACGCCACACTACAATGTTTCCCCATTTTACTTTCTCCTGCATAAATGACTGACTGACTTGTTATTCATTCGGACTAGAGGTGAAAGTTTAAGTACTTGGGAAGTGAAGAAAGCAAGATTGCTAGATGCTGGGGTTGAGGAAAGAGAGCTAGTAGAAGAGGAGGGGTGTTGGGTGCAGCGCTTGGATAATCACTGAAGTATTGCCAAAAAGAGGAAATGCATCACCAAAAAAAGAGAACAAAAGAGGACACCGATTCTTATTAAATGTGCATGTGCTAATTTATATGTATGATGCAAATTCAGAATAATTACTATAATTTAAATAGAAATACCACAGTGGGGAAGCCTGTTTCCAGGTGCTAACTGCTGACAAGCCCCCCTGCTGCTGCTCCTTCCTCCCTAGGGTTCTGTATCTTCAAGATGGCCTTGGGTCAGACAAGCCCTTCAAACAGAGGGCACTTTCTTGTTTGTTTGTTTGTGTGTGTGTTTTTAAATAGTCTTCTTGTTTTCCCAGGGAATATCCCGCCTCCTACACATGTGCTGTTTGTTCCCTGGGAAACCACACAGGCTATTAAAAACAAAAACAAACAAACAACATATGAAACTTAAGTACAAGCAGTACAAAACACGGACCACAACCAAAAACCGGTGTTCTCACACTTGCCCAATGATGACGATAAACTATCATTATTTAGTACCAAAATGTCAGTCCCAGCTTTCTATCAAATACTCAAAGCAGCTTGCAAAAAGCTTTATTAAAAAAAAAAAAAAGCAGCACAATAATAAATAACAATACAGTGGCAATTACAGTCAAAACAAGCTAAAACAGACTAAGACGGTGGGTAGCTGCACAGATTCATCTTAAGAGCAGTATTCCCAAAAACCCACTGAAATGAAATAATATTTGTTATTTCCCATCGAAAAGTGAGCAGACATGGGGCCAAGCAGACCTCTCTTGTTCCAGATCTTGGCCATAGTGGCACCACAACTGAAAAGACCCTGTCACAGGTATGTGCCTGCCAAATTTCCAATAGCAGGAGGACCCAAAGCAGGGCCTCAGAGGTAAAACAAAGTTCTCACATAGACTCATCTGGAATTAGATGATTCTTGAGATAATCTGGTTGCAGATTATCTAGGAGAGGGCTCTCCAACCTTGGGTCCCCAGATGTTGCTGGCCTACAGCTCCCAGCATACCCAGCCAGCATGGCTAATGGCAAGGGATTCTGGGAGCTGTAGTCCAGCAACATCTAGGGACCCAAGGTTGGAGAGCCCTGCTCTAGGACCTTAGAAGTGAAAATCATCACCTTTAATTGAGCCTGGAAGCATTATGGCATAAGATCAGTGTAATGTGATCTGAATTTGATTGACTGGCTCCATTCAGAACCCTGGCAGCTGCATTTTGAATCCATTTAAATTTCCAGGCTGTCTTCAAGGGTAGCCCCAACACAGAGCACGTTGCAATAATGTAACCTAGAGGTTACTAAAGCATAAATGACACCGGTTCAGGACTTTGATTGCCTTCCCATGATTAGAAGATGGAAATGAGAGATATTGCTGGGTGTCACGTCATACTGCTAAGACCATACAGTAGCAGAAAATGGGCATGGATAAGCCTGTATCTTGTACACACTGGGGCGGGGGGGGGGGGAAGCTGGATTTGGCAATTGTGGGTGTTGGAGAAGAAGGAAAAAGCGTAGTGAAAGGCATCCCCAAAGTTGTCAACTTGTGCATCTATGCTTGCTTGAAATCTTGCGTGGGAGACACAACTGGTGTAAGTGGGCGGAGGGAGGTAAACACAGCAGGAAGTTAAACATTGTATATGGTTTCATAAATATGGGGGTGGAGGCTTTTTGGAAAGGCTGAGAGCTGAGTCGCTGATGATGAGACTTCTATTTGCCAAGCTGTTTTCACAGCAGCTGGGTTAAAAATAGCTCTGAGGGGCTGGAGCCACACACGTCAAGAAATATTAGGGTTTTTGGTAGTGCCTTGGCAGGTTCCTGGGATCGTCACAGAGGGTGAAAAATGGAGAAATGGAAGCTCCTTCTGCTTAGACGGCTCAAGCAGGAACCTGGAAACTTTTTTTTCTTGAGCATCCACTTAAAAGAGCAAGGGCCTCTGGGTGAAAGACAAGATCCCCCCCCCCCCCAGTCCAATAGAAAAACATTAAGAGTCAGTCCCTCTAGGGAGAGAAAATTCAGTTTGCTCATATTACTGCCCACCAGCAGGCTGTTCACATTCTACAATTCTGTGTAGCATGCAGCATCTTCCACTAGTTCCCAGGAACTATCGGTTTCCCTTTGGAAAACCAAAACTAGCATTTTTAACCCTTATGACAGGGAGCACTCAGGCAAGGTTTAAACCAGTGTTCTCCAACCTTGGGTCCCCAGATGTTTTTGGCCTACAACTCCCAGCATGCCCCAGCGTAGCTGGCTGGGGCATGCTGGGAGTTGTAGGCCAAAAACATCTGGGGACCCAAGGTTGGAGAACACTGGTTTAAACAAAGACCTGCTTCTAGTCCTTTTCCTCTGCTCATGTACGACCTTGTGCTGATCTCTTATCCCACAACCATACTTCAGAGAAAACACGTTACACCTTTCTTCCTTGCCTTCTGTTCATAATCTTGGATGGGGCTGCCCGTAACCCCCCCCCCCGAACCCGGAGGATTATGGGCATCCTATTGAGGGTGGGAGGAACGCAGCGGATAGGATTGCCTCCGCACTCCCCTCACCCTCAAAAAGATTAAGACAGCCGAGTTCAGCTGTTTAAATGTTTTACCTCTCCTCGCGACGAGGAGAGGCCGAGGCACCACCTGGATTCCTCAGAAGCCGGTGGTGCCTTTGCCCCCGCCAGAACCAAAGTCAGTCTTCCGGCTTCAGTTCTCAGCCGGTGCTGCCTTTCCTGAGCACTGGGAACTTTACAGAAGTCTCTTTTCTTTAGAGTAGAATGCACGAACCCAGGCTTTGGCCTGGAACGGGTTTTCAGCCCCAGCATGTATTCCATTTTTCACACTGAGTACGTCTCTCCAGCTGATGCTTCATTTCCCAAATGATAGGAATGGGTACCAGAAACCCTCATCTTAGATCTATGGGGGCTGGCACGGTTGCACGGATGGGGGCGGAGATACACTGTGCACGTGCTCCGGGACATTCCTTCCTCCGGTATTATTGATGTGTGTCAGGGCCTAGCCTTGGATAGAGAAACCAGTGTGAACCCCTTCGTCAACTTCAAGCATCTAGTTCAGTGTTCTCCAACCTTGGGTCCCCAGATGTTTTTGGCCTACAACTCCCAGCATGCCCCAGCCAGCATAGCTGGCTGGGGCATGCTGGGAGTTGTAGGCCAAAAACATCTGGGGACCCAAGGTTGGAGAACACTGATCTAGTTCTTTACATTTCCCACCCTAGCTATGAGCAATCTCAGTGAGCACCGGTGACCTTGCTCTTGCTGATCCTTGTAATGTCTGGACATTTCATATCTTCCATTGTAGATTGCTCCTTGTGTGGGGACACCCCCTCTGACCCCCCCCCTTTGTTTCTTGCAGGCTGCAGAAGTCCAACTGTCATCCACCCCTCTTCTTCTCTCTTTCCCACTCTCGTCTCCATGGGGGTTACCTTTTCCACTGCTGTTTTTACTGTTCCTTTTCCTTATGCCTTATATATGTCTTTAAAGCAGCTGGACACACACAAATTTAGTAAACTTTCTGCACTCCGTGCCACGAAAAGCTTCATTTGCTGTATTTCTGTATGTCAGGCAGGCTATTGTGGAAGCCAAGCAAAAGGAGCAAGGCCGAAAAAATATATTGTGCAATCCAACATCACCAGTCCTTGAATGCAAGCCACGTCATCGTTTTTTCCTCAGGGCCTCTTGGAAACCCACCACTACTCAAAAGCCTCTCCTTGGAGCAGCCGAGCCTGGATGTACATACAAATGGCCGGTCTGGAGCAGACCAAAGAAGGGCCACACACTCCAGCATCCAGCCTCCTTTTTTGAACAGTAGCCAGCCGAATGCCTCCCTGGGAAGCCCACAAACAGCAGCCCTCAGGCCATTCTTTGTCCCTAGCATCTGGTACTTGGAGGTATACTGCCTTTGAACATGGAGGCTCCAGTTAGCCATCAGGGCTAGTAGCCTTGGATAGACCCGTCCTCTAGGAGTGTGTGTAATCCATATTATCATATGCATAGGCACACATGCTCTGTTTAAAGGAGTGGCCATTGGCACATCTTGGGCCAGTGAGTTATGCACGTGCAGAAGTCTGCCTTGCAAGGTGCTGGGGCTCCGTCCTCCTCAGCACGGCGGGCCTCACTTTGCCTGCACCCCTGCAGTGTGGCCCAAGGTCTCCCTAGCCTGCACCATCCCCACCACTGCTTTTCAATTCATTTGCCCTTGTCTTGTCCATCTAAACTAGATTTGCAAGACCTTTAGCCAGGGGTGGCATCTCTTATGTTCTGCACAGCATCTAGTGCACACTTGAGGCTGAACACTAGGAATAGCAGCAGTAGCAGAGAATCTGAGGCATCAACAGACTGAGAACTTGGTAGTCCTTGCATGGGGAAGCTGCACTGTGGCCCAGTACAGGCCCAGAATGGGTTCCAGATGCCTCCCTGAGCAAGCAGGGTGCCCCCTGCCCCCAGGACCTTGTGAGGTGTTGCAGCTTCCATTCGTTTGCCAGGTTTGGAACAGGGCAGCGTCTCTCTCGCTCCGATGGCCCCAGCTCATCATCAGCAGTAAGTGGAGCTGAAAGCTTTTAAGCGCTGACTGCAGAGCCAGCTGGGTCCCCCGCTAATGCAGGAAAAAGCCTGCCCCAGTGGCAGTGCTCATTCTCTCTTCCCTCGCGTTCACCTTGGACCTCTCTCTTCTATGCGTCTCTGTACTTCATAATATTCTTTTGCCGCTCCCCCATTTTTCCCATACTGGGCTTAATTAGATGGAGCAGGGCTCAGCCGCGTTGCGTTGCCTGAGAAGTTTTGAAAACCAGGCCTGATACACGCAAAGCAATAATAAATGGCGCTTCAAAACAAAGCAGATGGCCACCAGGAGCGCATCCAGTTTAGAAATTTTACAGATTTTTTTTTAAAAAATGAAATGGAAAATGTATAGATTTTAAAATGTGAAACGTTTCAGTATAAAACACCAGCTTCAGTCACAAATAAAAGTAGATGATGATGATGATGATGATGATTATGATGATGATGATGATGATGATGATGATTTCTATACCTCCCAAGAGCCAAAACTCTCTGGGCGGTTTACAATAATACCACAGTATAAGCTGAACCAGAACCAATCAGCAACAGGCACAACCTCACTGAGGAAACAGGGATTAACAATCAGCCCCTGTGTTACTCTGCACTGCCCCTGTTTTCCTTCACCTTGTACATTACAACCTGTGCCAAAGGCCCACTCAGTCTTACGATTCATAGATTTCATAGATCATAGAGTTGGAAGGAGCCTACAAGGCCATCGAGTCCAACCCCCTGCTCAGTGCAGGAAACTAGAGGAGGGGTCTCCCATCCAAGTAATCACCAGGCCTGACCCTGCTTAGCTTTCCATGCTCAGACAAGCTGAACCAGCATGAGCCACAGGCTTGTAGATTCATTGTCTTCTGGGTCAATGCGACCTGGGTCTTCCAAGCGGTTCGTGATCTTATTCCACGTTCTCTTCTGCACTTGAGGAACTGCTGCCTGAAGGCAGTCTTTTGCCACCTGAGTAGCACCTATCTTCTTACTTCCTGGACAGTACCCATGTCCCTTTTTCTTATTAAGCTCACAGTTCAACAAGCTAGGCTGCAGGGCATGAACCTGGTGGTTAATCTGTTCAGGAAAAGGTGGGGGGGGGAGCACGGTGTAACACAGGTGCTGATTGTTAATCCGTGTTTCCTCACTGAGGTTTGGCCTGTTCCTGATTGGTTCTGGCTCAGTTTGTAAATGGTATTGTAGCATACTCTTATTTGTGACTGAAGCTGGTGCTTTATATTGAAACGTTGCACTATATATAAACTGGATGTGCTACTGGTGGTCATTTGTGTTGGACTGCTGTATTATGCGCATCGCATCGCCTGCATATCGGTTGAATAATGAATGGGATGCCTGAGGATGTGCAGAATACCCACTCCTGAGAGGCATCCCAGAATATATATATATATATATATATATATATATATATATATATATAATTTATAAACTGGATGTGCTACTGGTGGTCATTTGTTTTGGACTGCTGTATTATGCGCATCGCATCACCTGCATATGGGTTGAATAATGAATGGGATGCCTGAGGATGTGCAGAATACCCACTCCTGAGAGGCATCCCAGAATATATATATATATATATATATATATATATATATATAATTTATAAACTGGATGTGCTACTGGTGGTCATTTGTTTTGGACTGCTGTATTATGCGCATCGCATCACCTGCATATGGGTTGAATAATGAATAGGATGCCTCTGAGGATGTGCAGAATACCCAATCCTGAGAGGCATCCCAGAATCAGGACAATCAGATGAGAGAGTTCAGAGTTTCATGCTGGCTTTAATCTGGGTCTTGTCTTTTTGCCTCCCTCTCCGTGTGTGTGTGTGTGTGTGTGTGTGTGTGTGTGTAATCATTCTGTAGGGCCTCTTCTACCCAATTCAGGTTGGAGAAACAACTGTAGGTTTTTCAGAGAGCTGAACATGATTTCAAAGATACTGCCGCTGGTTATCATCCCACTTTTGCCTCTGGCACAAGTTTTTATAGTTTCAAAAACCTGCCAAATCTGTTTAACCAGAGGCAACTACAAGACAAAAGAAATGTATGTGTACACCACGGGGAGCAATGCACCTCTCGTAAGCCCATTCCAGCTCTCTTCAAAAACAACTATTCTCTATCTCCAGCTTGATACAGCGGTTGTTCAGGATTGCTACTCAGTAGTGAGGGAGGTACACACTCTGCACATGTCTAAGATCATGGCCATAAGTATTAGTAGTTGTAATATGAGAAGCCTTTTATGGACCATGGCAAAATCCCCGCATCCAGGCCAGGTACTGAGTCACGTCTCCTTGTATTCAATTTCCACATTTACAGTGGGCTTTGGTTTGTTTGAAATATTACTTGTGGCATGGTTTCCACTTGATTAATTTGTGTGACTGCAATAAATTAGTATCTATCTATACACAAAGTCCCTGAGAATAGTGACATCCTATTTGACAGCGGTGACTGTTGGATTTATCCTCACAAAGGTTTTACCGGTAAGTGCTTTGCAAATCTCAGTTGCTATTTAAAAAAGAAATAACCCTAGCTGGAGAATAATAGATAGATAAATAAATAAAATTGTGTTATGTGTACTTGGATGGTGGCAGGCTTGTGCAATAACTAGATTCTGTCCACCCTGAAAAGGGTGCCAGTGGTCTCTAAGAAATTGTCTTCCTTTTAGCCATGTAAATGCATTAGCCTCTTACTTTCTAGGGCTGAGCCCGGGCTCCAGGGCTGGCGGCTGGCCTAACTGGTAGTCAGTACAGGCAAGCTGACTGGGGGAGCCGCATTCCAGGGCTTTAGGAACTCCTCTAAGCTACGGGACAGAATTCCTCTGCCCCCAAGGATAACATGGGCTGAAGTATGAGGGCAGTTGTTCTTCCCCTCTGCACACAGCTCCTTTTCCCTAACCCCATACATGTGAGTAGAATAGAAAAGTCCCTCCAAGATGGGGATGAGGGGATTGATTTTTGGCCCAGCCACAGTTCCAGGCTCCGATGAAGATCTGGGGCGTGGCGGCGGCAGCCTGCAGCTGAAGTTCCCTGGAAGAATCTAGTTTGTCCTTGCACAGAGTTACTCTTGTGCTGTGAACCACTTACGGTACCTGCTTAATGTACCGAATGCAGCCCACCCGTCAAACGTTGGAATGGCCTTGAACTGAAGAGAGGGCAGGTGTTTTTTTCATCCATCCTAGCTGCAACCAGAAACCATCAAAGCACTTAAAAGAGCATGCAACCTCCTCCCACATTCCATTTTAAGACTCTGACTAAATGCAGACTTCATGGCTTCAACATCAGCCAGATGTTTTCCAGACCCCCCCCCCCTCTGTTTATCATGAGAGCCAGTGTGGCATAGTGGTGAGAGTGTTGGACTGGGACTCGGAAGATCTAGTCCCCGCTCGGCCATGAAGCTCACTGGGTGACTTTGGGCCAGTCACTGACTCTCAGCCTAACCTACCTCACAGGGTTGTTGTGAGGATAAAATGGAGAGGAGGAGGAGGATTATGTAAGCCGCCTTGGGTTCCTTGCAGGAAGAAAGGCGGGGTATAAATATAATAAATAAATAAATAAATCTAGCCTGATGAAGAGTTCTGAGGACCTCAAAAGCTTGCATGCTATCTTGTAAAATGTGAGATGGCTTAATCAAGATATTGCCCCTTTGGGGTTGTTGTTGTTTTTGTATGGTCAGCATGGCAACCTTTGCTTTTTGGGTTTCCCTTTCTAAGCTCTGTGAACCCAGACATTTCCTGACCCCTAAAATACCTCCAGTATGCTTCCGTTTAATTGTAGGCCTTTCCTTTCCTGCGTTTCCACAGCCAATCTGCTAAATTTACCCTCCAGCCATATTGGTCCACTCGCCTGTTCCTCTCCCCTCCCCCCCAAGTGCCTCCCGTTGGATTGTTAATCATCCTCATCATCCACTTTTGGCCACTGGTGGAAAAAGTGGACTGGGCCCTGTATTCAGATTCCACCTCTGCCATGAACACTGAGCACAGTAGTGAGCTGCCTCAAACAGACATGACGATGGTGATGATGACGAACATAAACTGCTTTCAGAATTAGACGTGCTCAGTTCGTCGCAGCTTGTAGTTAACAGCCCTGCTTCTAGGTTCAGTACTACTAAGTTCCCCACACTTCCCCAATCTAGTGAGAGCTTCCAGGGGCAGCTGTATGGGGTTTGGTTTTCTTTGGAAGAGAGTGTGCTGAAGTCTTAGGCTGTCTTTGTAATCTTTGCCTTATTTACAAATATGCAAGCTGAGCTCCATGGAGGCAAATGCACTTCAGCAGTCAGAGCTGCAGCTACTCTTCCACCAACTCCCAGCTCCAAATTCTCACATACTCTCCTTTTAACTTCAAAGCTTACTCCAAACGCCCCCTCACCTTACCTTAGCTGGAGGGGGTCACCTTCTCCAGGCTCTGATGGGTATCATTACACTGAAAAACTGGGAAGAGATTTCCAGCTATCAGGAGATCATCTCTGTCATTAGCACCCATTGATGGAATAGAACAGGGCTCTCCAACCTTGGGTCCCCAGATGTTGCTGGCCTACAGCTCCCAGCATGCCCAGCCAGCATGGTTGGAGAGCCCTGGAATAGAAGCTGATCATCCTGGGCAAGCTATCAGCCTAAGAAAGAACATGTGAAATATACTGCATACCTTGTGCCCAACAACCCTAAGACTGCTTCCTTCATTTTATTTATTTGTTTGTTTCATTTATATCCCACCTTTCCTCCAAAGAGCTCAAGATACAGTACATTGTTCTCTCCAACCCCCATTTTATCCTAGCAACAACCCAAGAGCTAGGGACAGACCAAGGTCACCCAGTGAGCTTCATAACTGAGTGGGGAATTGAACCTGTCTCTCCCTGGTTCTAGTCGGACCTTCTGACCACTATATCCACACTGACTCTTCTTTGCTGTGCCCCAGAAACACCCAAACAAAGCCATTCTTGCAAGGGGTTTGGACAAGAAAAACAAGTGCAGAAAGTCTCCTAGAAACCTCAGCATCTTTTGGAAGCATTAAGGAAGCAATTTATCTCTGTTCTCCATAGTTTTATAGATTTCTATCATGTCTCCTCATCCCCAGATTTCTCTAATAATAAATATTATTAATCAATACATCAGAGGTGATTTGTTTTCTGTCGAGGGCCACACTCCCTTGTAATCTGGCAGGAAGTGGGCCCGAAGCCAGCAGTGTACAGAGCTGGAGCCAAAATGGTTTCTGACACCCCTTTCCTCTCTTTCTGCTACCCTTTCCTTCTTTTTCTGCCACCGCTTTTCTTTCTCTTCCCCCCCTCACCCTCCCCACACAGCAGACTGCCAGGGGAGGGAAGGATCACCCTTGCCAGAGGTCTGAACTATTCACTCGCTGCGGGCTCTTGATATTAAGCCAGGGCCACGTGCAGCCCTAGGCCTGCAGGGTGCCCACCCCTGCAATAAAAAAATAGTGCTTACATAACTATACCTATGCTAGCTTTATCTGTGTTGACTTTTAGGCGCTGCTGCTAAGGGGCTAGAGCAGCCTCCGGCAACCTGGCGCCCTCCAGATATTTTGGGCAACTACTCCCAGCATTCCTGACCTTTGGCCACGCTGGCTGGAGCAAATGGGAGTTGACGTCCAAAGGGGAAGGCCGCGGTAGAGTCATAGAATCATGGAGTCCAACCCCCTGCTCAATGCAGGAATCCAGGTCAAAGCATCCCCGACAGATGTCTGTCCAGCCGCACCTTGAATGCCTCCAGAGTGGGAGAGCCCACCACCTCCCTAGGTAGTTGGTTGCATTGTCTTATTGCTCTGACAGTCAGGAAATGTTTCCTGATGTTCAGGTGGAATCTGGGTTCCTGTCACTTGAGCCCATTATTCCATGTCCTGCAAACTGGGATGATCGAGAAGAGATCCTGGCCCTCCTCTGTGTGACAACCCTTCAAGTACTAGGAAGAGTGCCATCATATCTCCCCTCAGTCTCCTCTTCTGAAGGCTAAACATGCCCAGTTCTTTCAGTCTCTCCTCATAGGGCCTTGTTTCCAGTCCCTTTATCATCCTTGTTGCCCTCCTCTGAACCCTCTCTAGTTTGTCTACATCCTTCTTAAAGTGAGGTGCCCAGAACTGGATGCAGTAGGCCTAACCAGTGCTGAGTAAAGGGGTTAATCCTGGCATTTCAAAAGTCTTGGATTTGGATTTGATCTTTTTAAAGGCCATTGTTCTCCACCCACCCTAATTCTCACTATGGGATGGATGCTGGAAACCAATCTTGGGATTCCTATTTAGCCATGCCCCCTCTCCGCAAGATGAGGTGAAAATATAGCCTAAAACTTCTTGCTCCCTTGTGCTGGCCCCAGACTCCATTGCTATTTGCCATATGTTGTGTAGACTAAGCTGACTCAGTTTGCTGGCTCAACTGCCACTGCTTGCTAGAAATAGATGATGAGAGAGCTCAAAGGACAGAGCCCAGGGCTAACCTTGAGCGTGCCAGAGCCCAGCCAGGCCCAGTCAGTGTAACATCTGTGTCAGCACTCTGCCCCAGAGCAAGAAGCAATGGGTTGTTGCTGAACTGAGCTGCCCCTCATCCTCCAGGCCTATAAGCCGCCCCGAGTGTGCTTAACTGTTGTCTCTTGTCTGTGTCTTCTCTGCTTTATGCTCGCCACAGTGAGGCAGGCAGAAAGAACGTGCAAGTCCGCCTTGCAGTGTGTTAAATGCCTTTCCCAGCATCTTCCCCCATTAGTGTCTATGTATCTTTTCCCCTGCAGGAAGAAAAAGCAGCAGAAGGAAGATGGTGTTTCTAGCAGACAAGCAGCCTGCAGGGTTAAGCACTCTTCCTTTCCCAGATTTGATCCACCACCCACAACCTGCCAGATCTAATCCAGAGGCCTCCACAGCTGGATTGACACTGTTTATGTGCTTTTTAAAAAAAAAAAAGTCAAGAGACACTTTTCTGCATCTCTAAGTTTCGTCCAGGTTTTCCTGGGCAGTTTTTAAACAGAACTGTATGCGATGCATTTTAAGCACTTCTTATCTCATAATAGTTTCCCGAAGTTGTTGTTGTTCTCATGGTGCGAGAGATCTTGTAAACCCCAGAGAAAGTTTGGCGAGGCTCATGCTTCCACAGTGTTGCCCCAGTGTATGACTGACTCCTCTTCCTTTCTCCTCTTTTCCTCTCCCGCTGCCTGCCAGCTACAACGTTTCAAGCGCTCTCTCTCACTCAAAACCATCCTGCGGAGCAAGAGCGTCGAGAACTTTTTCCTGCGCTCCAACAGCGAGTTCAGACTTCCTTCTGATGTGCTGCTCAGCCCCCCCGATTCCGTGCCACCCCCATCTCCACCGCCAGCTGCCACTGAAGCGGAGCACTCCCCCAGAGCGACCCACAAGCCCCTGGCCCCCCTCAAGCCCATGAAAACGCACAGCTTCCAGGAGCACATCTTCAAGAAACACAATCCTTGTGAGATCTGCCATCAGCTTATTGTAGGTGAGTCGTCATCAAAATGGCTCTTACTTTCACCTGTCTTGACGAATGCTCCCTAGTTCTGGCTATAGCCCACCCAAACACACGCCCAATACCTTGAGGCCTGGCCACCCTCCTTTTCTGTCCTTCCCCATCAGCGAATGGGATTGTCTCGAACTTCAAGTGCTGTGTTCCCGGCAAATGGGAAGATGACCTCTGTATGCTTCTGTATGATTAATCAGCATTAGGCATTGATGCTAGAAGATGCTTGCATAAAGGAGCACTGATGGCTGCTGGGCTGGCTACTAACATCCCATAACTGCTTGAGTGGAGATTGGAGAGAAACAGGTTAACAGCTGGCATGTGGACAGTGATGGAGACATATATTCTAAATTCTACAGCTGGCGGACAAGAAGCTGTTGGAGGTGGGAGAGAGCATTCTGAAGCCATGCAATTTGCTTTTAGGGGAACCGATGGTGCTTTATAGGCCAGCACTGTTTGCATAGTTCAGGGGTGGGCACATTTGGGAGGTTCAAGGGCCATTTTTGCCCCTCAGATTCCCCACCCACACGAGTGCCAAAAATGGAGAGGGGGGGGAGATTTCATAGATTTCATAGATCATAGAGTTGGAAGGAGCCTACAAGGCCATCGAGTCCAAGCCCCTGCTCAGTGCAGGAAACTAGAGGAGGGGTCTCCCATCCAAGGAATAACCAGGCCTGACCCTGCTTACCAGCTTTCCATGCTCAGACAAGCTGAGCCAGCGTGAGCCACAGGCCTAACCAAGTTCCAATAAATAAGTACGATAAGTAAGAAAGTAAGGCATCTGGAGCTGCTACGAAGCACCAAAAGGGTCAAAATGAGCTTGTTTGCAAGTCAGTTTTGACCCTTTGGGGGCTGCGTAGCTGCTACAGAGTCCCAAAAGGGTCAAAATTAATTTGCAAACAAGCTAATTTTGACCCGTTTGGCTCTCTGTAGCTGCCCCAATCACCATTTGGTGGTGGTGGTGGTGGTGGTGGTGGTGGTGGTGGTGATTTAAATGTGTTCTTCTAAATTTCAGAGAGTGGTGAAGGCTGCATGCTGCTCACGCCTGGTATAGGTGCTTGCCCCACTGCCTTGTGCTCAATGTGTATATTAGTAAATGAACAGATTTTTCAAAACCGCCCCAGCCTCTAGTTCTCACAAGGAAATTGACCCTGACTAAACATCTTGTTGCATGGGGAAGTGGGAACATGAAACAGCTGGGGGGGAACACAACCTTCCCCTTTGGCTGGTTGGAGATGATGGAATAACCCAGTGTTCTCCAACCTTAGGTCCCCAGATGTTTTTGGCCTACAACTCCCAGCATGCCCCAGCCAGCATAGCATGCTGGGAGTTGTAGGCCAAAAACATTCTGGGGACCCAAGGTTGGAGAACACTAAGTTAGACCATTGGTCCATCCAGCCCAGAAATGTCTACCCTGGCAACTGCTGTACAGGCAGATGTCCTCTCTAGTGATCCTTTTAACCATAAATGTTGGTGACTGAACCCAGAGCAAAGGGACTTATTTTCTAGAAGGTATACATAGGATTGCAGCCAGGGTCTCCCCATTCAAATTTCAGCAAGGTTGGAGAACACTGGAATAACCTAACTTCAGCCTATTCTTTTCTACCAGGTTTCTCTTTCGTATGTTTAGGTCTATTCTCTGCCTTCCTGTGGAGATCTCCCACCCTGCGAATATTATGCAGGCACATACAAAGCTCCCTTGCCTTTGCTGAGGACTTTCTAGCTCCTTTGTGTGGTTGTTTTTTTTCCCCACAGGAAATTCCAAGCAAGGCCTGCGATGCAAGACATGCAAAGTTAGCGTGCATTTGTGGTGTTCAGAGGAAGTTTCTCATCAGCAGTGTCCAGGCAAGACAGTAAGTGGCTGATCAAACCTATGTATGGGTCAGCGTCCAGCAGAAGGGGACAGAAATAGCCCAAAGCTTCTGTGTCGCCTAGTAAATCCTGCGGGAAGGAAAAGAAGCAGTGCAATTTCTTTGTGAGCCGGCAACCTCTGCCTAGGACAGACTATGGCTGTGTTCATGCATAATGATATGCCAGGAATCCTGACAGTAATAAACCACAATCTGAACAAGTTGGCCGCTTGAGGGGGCGGGGCCTGGGAAAGAAGCCGGTAAGCCAATTGGGAAACCCCCGTGGGCCGGACAAGTCCCCATGTCTGATCTCAAACTGGCACTACTTGCATGAACAGCATAACATCGGAGAACTCTGCAGATCAGTGTCTGGGAACAAATTATGAAACTGGAAATCTCTCTTTTTGGAGGCTGACATGCAGAGTTCTGCATGCCGTTTCCTCTAGTGCAGTGTTCTCCAACCTTGGGTCCCCAGATGTTTTTGGCCTACAACTCCCAGCATGCCCCAGCCAGTGTTTCTAGTGTTTCAGACAATTTACTAGTGTAAATTTAGTGTAAATTTATTGTTTACTGAAACAATGCTCTAGTGTTTCAGACAATTTACAATTCATGTGAGCTGTTAAATGCATAAGAAAGGTGGTGGGGGGGGAAATAACATAATACACTGGTTCTTAGTAACCATCATGGAGCAGGACAAAAGGCTGCCCCTCCTGTATTGCCTAGCACCCTCCACTAGAGGAGGGCAGTGAGCCAACAGTCTGGTACCCCACCACTGCAGGGGGGGGAATCTATTCACATCCTTCTCACTGTTGTTCCTCAGCAGGCAGCCTCTTTCCGACGTAATCTCAGCTCCCCGATGCTGGTACATGAGCCCCAGCCGCCGCCAGCCACCGCCAAGGAGCCTCCCTCTGCAGGTGAGGGCAGAGCAGTCCACAGAGGACTGGTGGATAATGCGCATGTAGAAATTCTGGCAGCAGCTCAGCAATCGGAAAAGGCAGTTGGTCTTTTGGATTCAAGGCTTTCCAGATCCACCTTGGCAGGTAGAGGTTATACCAGGGCCAGAGGGCCATCTGTTTTTAGGCATTTGGGGGCGGGGCAGGAGTTTGACTGTCATGGGTGATCCAATGAATTGTGAAAAGGGATATTTTGGGACCCAGACTTGGAAGTGAAGAGCAGGTAACAGTCTGACTGGTGGGGATCTCCTTTCTTGTTCCGTGAACAATCTTGCAAACCATGTTATTGTTAAAATTAGCAAAATTGGGTCAAGCTGCTTTATCTGAGCCGGGGATTTTTTTTCCGGGTTGATTCCTAGTCCTGGCACGTTAATGTAATATATTTAAAATGTGCAGAGTACCTTCCCCCACAAGCTGAAAACCATCTAATCCTTGGGTATTTGGGATTAGGGAAGGTAGGTCTGAGAGGATCTAGCTTATACACAGGTCTGCAACTCTGCACCCTGCAGCTTTCCATGTTAGAAATTGTGCTGCATGAGAGAGAAGAGGGGGAGATTTTAATCCGTCCTGGAATTTTGGAATAAGGTGGGCTTGCTTACTCAGTGGCAGCGTGCATGCTTTGCACGCACGGATCAGGTCGCTGGTGATGGGACAGAATGCTTCTCTGCTTGAGATCTGCCACCAGCCAGAATAGACTGTAATGGGCTGGATTGAGCCGGTCGGTGTAAGGCAGCTTCCTATGTTTCAACCCCGTGCTTGAAGAGCCAGCTCTGACGTGGTCTTCCCTTCACCAGCAGGCCTCAGTGGAAAGGTGGATCCCATTTATGAGACTTTGCGCTATGGCACATCACTGGCCTACATGAATCGCTCCAGTTTCAGCAGCACTTCGGAGTCCCCCACCAAGAGTCTGGTATAGTCACTCGATGTGAAGGTTGCATTTTGGTAGCCAAAACAGGTCACCGATGAAGACTCTGGGGTGGTTGGAATCTTTGTGGGAAGAATTTGGGGGGGGGGGGGCGTGGAAAGAGGAGGGGCTGCTGTGAAATGAGTGTGGGTGGCATTACATGATTGGCCCCTCAAATGGAAGCCAGGGAGGAATCAAGAAAGCAATGCATATAATTGTATCACGCTGAATTTCCTGATGAGCAGGAGCTAGTGTTTTTCTGCCTGTTGGGAAAACTCCAGTTCTGCTCAAGAATCTGTAACTGAAAATTACTAAAGCCCAGTAATTAATGCAATTGGAAGGGGTAGAAAGGGGGAATTAAATTCATTTTAATTATTCTGCTCTCCCAATAATTCTTTTAAACACAAATTTATGGAATATATGTTATTCCCCCCCCCCCAAACAATTCTTTTTTTGTTGGAAGACCGCTCCCGCTCTTACCCCTTTATGATGACCCCTGCTCCCCTACCCCCCCCACCCCCGGAGACGGGATGTGTGTTACCCAGATAAAAAGTCACCTTTGTTCTGCAAATGTATTATTATTATAATAATATATATATAATAATAATAATAATAATAATAAATGCCTAAAAATGTATGCACTGAACAATATTATTTTTTTTTAAACCTGTGCAGTCCCTGCCCACAGACTTACAATCTAATGCAGTGTGTTCTCCAACCTTGGGTCCCCAGATGTTTTTGGCCTAGCTTGGTATATTCTGCCACTGAGATCCACCTACTCTATTATGACCCAAATGTCCCAAAGCAGAAAGAGTCTGAATACCTTGGCATCTCCTATGACAGTGTTCTCCAACCTTGGGTCCCCAGATGTTTTTGGCCTACAACTCCCAGCATGCTGGCTGGGGCATGCTGGGAGTTGTAGGCCAAAAACATCTGTGGACCCAAGGTTGGAGAACACTGATCTAATGGATGCAATTTAAAAGGCAAGTTGGTCCAGCCAAACTGACGGAGTGGGTCTAATGCATGCCATTTTACTCAAATTTGTCTTGGGTGCCTTGTGGGCAGGGAGGCTGGACAAGAGCTCTTCCCTAAAAGCAGATGTGTGAGCTACCGGTCCCATGTTGCTAAAGTTGCATCAAAAAGTCTGGGCATTCTTACATGATTCCAAGCACTGCCAGCTCCAGGTTTTGGAGGGCCCCCTCGGTAAGAGGCTCTCAGACGGCCACTCCCTGAGTTGACCCACCTCTTCTTCCCTTCAGAGAGGCAAGGCAGGCGGAGGCTGGGGCTTCTTCTTGCTTTTGCCACTCCTCATTTCCTTCGAGGGGACAAATAAACAGGCAGTGACAGCAAGGGAGAGGAAAAGTAGAGGCCAAGGGGCTCTAGGAATTGGTAATGGGCTCCCTGAGCGATTGCCCCACAATGCGGACCCCCCCGATTCCAACCCTGGTTTCCAAGCCACAGCTTCTAGATTGGGCAGCTGTGGTTCTAAGCTAAGCAAGTCACCTGAACCACATGGGCAGGGCAAGGCCAACCGCTGGAGTCATTTAAATTGGGGCTCGGACATGTAAACTGAACTCTTGCTTGACTCCTCTCCCTGTTGGGTGTGTCTCTGTCTCTCCTAGAACGAGAAAGATGAAGTGGCTGAGGACACAGAAGGAGGTGGGCAGACAGCAGAGGAAACCCAAGTTGAGAATGGTGAGCAGGGGCCCAGTCATAGAGATAAAAGTAATTCAACCAAGAGTCTCGTGGCAGCTTAAAGACTTAACACATTTATTCATTCTGGCATACGCTTTCATGGACACTGTCCGCTTCATCAGATGCATTTGACTGTGATTTCATAGGATAGGATAGGATCATAGAGTTGGAAGGGGCCTACAGGGCCATCGAGTCCAACCCCCTGCTCAATGCAGGAAACTAGAGGAGGGGTCTCCCATCCAAATAATAACCAGGCCTGACCCTGCTTACCTTTCCACTGCTCAGACAGGCTGAGCCAGCGTGAGCCACAGGTATGATCACCAGTGTTATCTATCAAGAAATAAAAGGTTGCTGCCAACACAGGAGTTCTCGCTCTTTCTAACTTAGGGCTTATTAGTGTGTGTTTGTGCTATAAATGTTCAACTAAAACAATCTTACACGTCACATTCTCAGTTTAAAAAAATTAATGAGATGTCTCGGAGCAGAACTATATATCATAAGAAACACAGGATCTCTACCAGAATTAGCAGGCCCTTGTTGAGTTTGCTCCTTCATAAGATGTAGTGCATCTTACTCTGTCTTACGACATCATCACACTATGAATTTCCCCACCCCTGCTAGGAGCAGTAAACTGAACACTGTAAAAACTCAACTCTTGAAACTCACTGGGTGACTTTGGGCCAGTCACTGGACTCTCAACCCTAACCTACCTCACAGGGTTGTTGTGAGGATAAAATGGAGAGGAGGAGGATTATGTAAGCCGCGCCTTGGGTTCCTTGCAGGAAAAAAGGCGGGGTATAAATATAATAAAATACAATAAATAAAATAAATATATAAACTCATGACAATCTTAAAGACTAAGATTTATTGTGGCATAAGCTTTTGGGCCCTGGATCCTGCTTGACTGGATATGAACATGTTCACCAATGAGAGAGACAAAATGACAATACTTAAACCATATCAGTTGGCTAAAACCATGTTGCTCCTGCTACACGAGTTAGAATAGAGAGTGCATTCTGGGGACTGAAATCCAGAGGGGCTTCTGGATGTTCAACAAGTGGAAGAGCAAAACACTTTCTGTTTTAACTTGTCTGTGTGATGTCTGAAGAGGTTTTCCACATCTTCTCTATGGGGATGAGGGACAAGAATAGGCTTGTTAACCTACCTGGATTACTGGAAAATTTAAAACTAATTCATATAAAATTATTTTGATTATGTTAGTATCCTGGTTTTCTTGTATTAAAAAAAAAAAAATCCAGAGTGGCTAACAACAAATAGGGAGCAATTAAAAGCGGGGGGTGGGGGATCAAACCAGCAAAGTATAAAAAGCAGCAACCAAAATAAAACACAGTGACATAAAAAACATAACAGCAGAAAACAAAAAACCAAATAGCCTCATTAGTCTTGTTGATTGAAACAACTTTTTAAAAGAAGAACGCTGAATATGGACCTGGGAAGTCTTATCTGTTTTGCTTTTTGGCATTACACAAGTAATACAAACTTCCTAGCTTCCCAATTACATTTTCGGCTAAGTAAAACTTGATGTACACTCCACAGTTATGAGAGCTTTGGCTATTCGGCGGTATAAAAATGTATTAAATAAATAAATAAATTTGTGTTAGGTAAGCAGTCAGATTTGTAACAACAAAAAAAGTACTAGCTGTTTGGCAGTGGGCTACTAATATAATGGCTATTCTAGCAGGACAATCCTGTGCAAGTCTACTCAGAAGTAAGTAAGTAATTCTTCTCCAAGCCCAGTCCAGTCCAGTTGCACCACTTACTTAAATGTAGACATCTTGAGTTATTAAATGTTCAAATACGCAAACAAAATTCAGATTAACCTTTTCACATATAATTAGACCCGAGTCAGAAAAAGTATGACCTCTTGCTTTGCTGCTAACTTTTGTTCTCTCCGTGTGTGTGTGTGTGTGTGTGCATGCATGTGTGCGTTGAGAGAGATTCATTGCTGCTCAACTACAGCTACATATGCTGAAATCCTGAATTTCGACATTGATTTCTATGGGCACCTTTCACTTCTGCCCTGGAGGAGGGGGGGGGGGAAGTGGGGCTACAGAAACCAGACACTAGGCACATATGACATTGGGTTGGTAGTGAATCCCCCAGAATCCCTTGCAAACTGCAGTGTCTGTAGTGCAGCCTTCCCCAAGAAAGGAGGAATCACCTGTACTGGCCTTGTTGCAGGCGCTCCCGGATTACTTGCAAAGCTGCTCAAGCTGCTCGATATCCTTTCTCCTGTTTGTTTCAGTTTTCCCAGCACCACCACCAGAGGATGAGGGCGCCTCCTTGGAGGAAAAGAGCCCAGGACAGCAGGTAGGAAACATGCGCACTTTTAGACTAAGGCTGGGGAGAAATAGTGATTCAACCAAAATTTTGTGAAATTGTTCCAGTAATTTGAGGAGAACCGGTTTTGTGAAATGGCTCTTCCCCCACTTTTGTTTCTTCAAATCGTTTAACTGGTTCTTCAGCATATTTACTTGGCAGTTAGTCCCACTGGACTCACTGGGGCTTCTGACTACACATGCGTTGGATCGCGCTGTCCTTCTCTCATTCGCTGAAATCTCCTTTGGGGGGGGAAAAGCATGGAAAATCATTTAAATCTTTGGATCTTCTTTTGAATAAAGTATCTTTGGGTTTTATGCAAAATACATTCTTATTTTTTTATAAAAATCCAAATGCAAACAACGTTTTTCCTAGTAGTTCAGGTTTAAAAATAGGTTGCATTGAACACTACATTGTGACTTTCTATTTTTACCACGGCTGTTTCAATCACTGTCTTTTCTTTGGAGAGGTATTTAACAGTGCCGCACCTCTTGAATAAAATGAGCTGCAAAGGGGAACAATCTACCTGCTCTGTAAATGTATGGGTAGATATTCAAAGGATGTCCACTATATCGGCGGACCCCATTATAGGAAGCGGACATATGTTTTATGTTTTATGACAGCAGCCATTTTGAATTTCCCAAAATTCAAAAAGCACCTCAGAACAGGTGAGGCTTTCTAGGAAAAACAAAATTCAGCTGCTCCAATTTTTGTCTCCTCCACCCCCAAATATACTCGAAGCAGAACAACTGATTCCATGGTGGGTGAAATGGCTGGGAAATGTTCTTTGTCAATTTGGTACAGCCTTACTTCATACACATATCAAGGTCAGTTCCCTGCTGCGTCCTGCCCCATTCTACCCGCCATATGTCATTTCCTTCTGAAGGTTCCTTTCAGGCAAGCCTAGCCCAGTCCTTGTGGGAAAACTGGCAAATTCTGCAAAATAATGAGATCTTTTTTCTCATTGTGCTCAACCAGGTTTTGCAAAACATATGAAATGTATTAAAGTTTGGCAGAAATTGTATTATACTATTTTATTTTTAGTACAGTCATGCCTTGGATTGAGAGCATAATTCGTTCCGGAAACATGCTTGTAATCCAAAACACTCTTATATCAAAACGAAATTCCCCCAAAAAAATTTGTACAGAGATTTTTAATTTAAGCCGTACTACAGTACTTGTATTGCAAGACGTCGCTTGTATGTCAAGTCAAATTTTTTAAAATAAATATTTAAAAATTTGCTTGTCTTGCAAAAACGCTCTCAAACCAAGTTACTTGCAATCCAAGGTATTACTGTACAAAGTTGGGCACAGCTCTGCATGTTTGTTTATTTGATTATAAATGCATTTCAGCACAATTTTATATCTGTCTACTCAAAGGTAAGCCCCATTGAATTCAGTGGGACTTACTTTTGAGTAGACACATATAAGATTGTGCTGCCTGGTTTAAAAAAAACAAAAAACAGTTGGCAGCCTTATGTGCAAAAGTGTCTAAAGCCTGGGACAAGATTTCTAAGTTCTGGTTTTCTTGCTGGCTCTTTCCTACTCATGCAGTCGGCTCGGAGCTCTGCACGCAAGGAGATCTCGCCCATGTACTCATATGTAGCTCTCTACAAGTTCCTGCCTCAGGAGAACAATGATCTCCCCCTGAAGTAAGTTGTGCCGCTTGCCCCCTCGTGCCACCCCCATTGGTTCAGGACATGAAGTATGGGGCCGGGGACTCCTTGGGCCATGAGGACGGGCTGGCTGGCATGAAGGAAACCACTCTCTCTGAGACACCCTCACCCCAGAATTTGGGAATAACAATGAATGCTGGCCAACTTCCCATGGTTGTTGTAAGGATTATTAGGATAATGTAAATGAAGGGCTTTGTGAGTGCTTAGGAAAATGTTCTGTATAAATGCTAAGTATACAGGTGATCGGAGTTGGGGAAGATGCCCGCTGCTGGTGGGCCCTAGGGTGGCATGAAGATTTTCTTTTAATACAGTGTTCTCCAACCTTGGGTCCCCAGATGTTTTTGGCCTACAACTCTCAGCATGCCCCAGCCAGCATAGCTGGCTGGGGCATGCTGGGAGTTGTAGGCCAAAAACATCTGGGGACCCAAGGTTGGAGAACACTGTTTTAATATATTGTGGCCATTCTTCCCTCACCCCCCACCACCCTGAGTCCCAAAGTGGCACTTGCAAATAGAGGCAAACCAGACTTCCTCTGTCCCTTCAGGCCTGGAGATCGAATCATGCTGTTGGATGACTCCAATGAGGACTGGTGGAAGGTGAGCAGAACTGAGACCTTGTAACTGTTGCCCCATTTTATTATGTAAATCGCCTTGAGATCTTTTGTTGTTGTTGTTAAGAAGCGGCGTATACATATTTGAAGTAAGTGACATCTCTGAGAGGTAAAGGATGAGCTTCGTGTGGCAGGGCACAAGGATTTGAACCTGCGTCTCCTGTGTCCAAATACATCAGCTCTGCCCGCTTTGCCTCCCGGGTGAGTGCATGCCTTCTCGCCGTACCCCTTTTCACCTTCTGGACCTGCTCAGTCACAAGCATACATGTCTTGCATTGTAGGTTCTGCATTGCGGTTTCCTGTACATGCGGAGGCTTGCAGTTCCATTGTACACACATGCACACACGCCCGTTATTTGTGCATATGTGCACAGGTGCTCTCTCTCTCTCTTGCATTCGCATACACACACACACACACACACACACACACACACACACACGGGCACACTCTTTATAGGCCCTCAGGGACAGGCTTTGGCCTCTGAGCCAGCCAGACACACATCTGGTTCCTTGTCCCTGTTGCCATAGCAACGTGGCAGGTTCCGGGAGCATCTTTCACACTTCCAGAGCTTTCCAGGCTGCCCAAAGAGACTCATAAAAGGGTCAGAAGATGGGGTCTCACACTCTGTTACTGTTATCAACCCCTGCCCTTCCATCGCTGCTGCTTTTCCTATGCTTATTCAACACCCCCCCACCCCCCCACCCCATGTAAGCTTGTGGTAGTTTAGTATCTAATTTTAAAGATTCTCTGGCACAGCTCTCACTCTTCGATGCAACATGGTGGTGGAAAGGGCAAGTGTTACTGCAGTGGTTGAGAGCTGTTGATCTGTCTGAGGCGAAGGACTTCAGCCCTGAAGTAATTACAAAGGGGGATGCACCTCTGAGCATGTGGAAATTGTCTTTTCTCAACCCTGCAGTAACCATGACCAGTGCACTCATATCTGAGAGAAGGGGCAAAGTTTTCTATGGCTTGCAGGCCAGATAGATATTATTAGTAGTAGTAGTAGTAGTAGTAGTATTAACTATATTTATTTAATAATAATAATAAATTTAAAGATATATGTTCATTAAGTATCAAATTACAAAGGAAATGAAAAAGCAATAAGAAAAGTATCATTTTGAAAAGGAAGAACACATAAGTCGACATTTTTCTCACTTTCAGAAATTGAGTGTAAATGAGCAGCGAACTGCAACAAAAACAAAAACCACCACGGAACCACTGAGGAAATCTGATTTCCCATCCCCCCAAGAATGCCACTATCAATCTGCCCAGCCCATCTGCTTTCTTCTTAGTGCATCCAGATCACTGGCATCTGATTATGTTAAAACTTAAATATATCCTTGCTCTATAGCAGGGGTGGGCAACTTATGGCTGGCCAGGTTTTTTGGCCTACAATTCCCATCAGCTCAAGCCGGCACAGCCGATGGTGAGGGATCATAGGAGGTGTGCGCCCCTCCCTCCTGAAGCTCCCTTCCACACACAGCCCCACTCCCCAACTTCATGGGGGGCCCTTTCTCCGTGCAGAGGAAGGTACAGACTGAGTGATCATTCCTGATGTCATACGGCCACCATTGGGGGAGTCAGAATACAATCTGGCCCCTGAGGCTGGAACAGTTCCCCAACCCGGATTTATACAGACATTTATATATTGCTTTTCAGACCCAATAACGGCCCCCAATGTGGTTCACAACAGTAAAGCACAATCTTAACACAATAAAAGTGAGAGCAGTAAAACTATTATAAAAATAAAGTTAAAAAAAACAACAGCCAACAAAATTAACATGCAATTAAAATTCATTAAAAGCCTGGTAGAATAAAAATGGTATTTACTGCTCACCAAAAAAATTATCAATAAAGGTATAACTACGTTGTGCATGGGTATTTGTTGTAAAAGAGAGTTGGCTAAACTGCAATCCTTGAGGCATAATTTTGCTGCTTATAGATCTTGGTTAGAATCCTAAGAATTGCAGTTTTCCATGTTCAGTTTTAATTTTAAAGGGCAAGTTACTGTCCCTCTTGATTGGAGAGAGAGGACTGAAAAATGTGTTTGCAGGAATATTTGCATATTCAGACTTCTATGTAGCCTTGCTGGTGGATGTAGCTCACATTTTTTGTTTTGTATCCTAGGGGAAGATGGGTGACCGCATGGGCTTCTTCCCAGCCAATTTTGTGCAGCGGGTTCGTCCAGGTGAAACAGTCTGGAGATGCTGCAGGACATTCTATGGCAACAAGGAACAGGGGCAGTTAAGCCTTAAGGAAAACCAGGTGGGAGCAAACATCTCATCAAAAGCCCTCTGCAAGCCATCAGTTCAGACCTCTGGCAAAAGGGGTCTGTCCCTTCTCCGGAAGCTGCTGGGGGGGAGAGAAGGGGTGTGTGAGGGTGAGAGAAAGCGAAAAAGCCTCTCAACCAGGGCTGGTGCTACCATTAGGCCAACTAGGCAGCTGCCTAGGGCGCAGGGCTAAAGGGGGTGCCAGAAATGCCTTGGGAAAAAAATACAGCGCTCTCAAGTGGGAAGGGGGGTGCTAAATATCTGATCTTGCCTAGGGCCCCAAACTGCCTTGCACCGGTCCTGCTCTCAACAGATTACTCACAAGAGAATGCGGCCCTCAGAAGAAAAAGGTTTTCTTTACCCCTGCCATACAGGTCTTTTCTCATACTGGAATAGGTTGATCGTATAAATTCATAGATCGTAGAGTTGGAAGGGGCCTACAAGGCCATCGAGTCCAACCCCCTGCTCAATGCCAGGCCTGACCCTGCTTAGCTTTCCACACTCCGACAAGCTGAGCCAGCGTGTGAGCCACAGGCCTGTAAGGGCACACTCTTCTGGCTTGTGCCCTCGATGCCCACATAAACCCCCGAACCTGGGGGCTGACGGTCATCCTATGCAGGGTGAGAAGAGCGGCGGAGGTGATCTTTGACTCCTTGCCCTCCCACCCTGCATTTTTCTCCCCTTCTCTGAGGTCGAGTTCTTGACCTTGGAAAGCAGTCAGCGTGGTTCTTTCCACGCCAGCTGGGAGGGGGGGGTTCTGAGCACCAATTCCCAGCTCCGAGCGCTATCTCTGACCTCAGATCGGAGAATCCAAAATATCCCATGCCCCCTCAAATCCTGTCTAGGGGGGCCCTAAGATTGCTCCCTAACTCAGCCTTCCCTGACCTGGGGCTCTCAAGATGTTTTGGACTACAACTCCCATCGCCCCTGGCCAGTGGCCATGTTGGCTGGGGCTGATGGGAATTGTAGTCTAAAACATCTGGAGGGCACAAGTTTGGGGAAGGCTGGTTTAAATGAGGGAAAGGGAAGGGTGTCCTCTATGGTCAGTGGCACTCGCAGTTCCACAGAGAAACGCAGTGACTTGTGGATGGCCCAGGCAAGAGGCTGGTGTTGTCACATCCTGAGTTTCCAACAGTCCGATATTATTGGTTTATGGGGAGGGGTCTTGTTTTCAGCATAACAATCCTAAAATGGTAAACGCTATCTTTATTGTTCTGAAGGAGCCCAAATCTGGATTTAGCAGATTTGCATTCAGTTCAGCATATTGGTGAAGCGTTCGTGTGATTGTTGTATAAACCATTTGCCCAGTTCACAATTCAACGTATAGTTCATGATGCTGCTGGAAGCTGATTGGTGGCAGCGCAGTAAATATGAATTGAACTCAGCTTGTGATAAAGCAGTTGCTGCTGTCGCCTGCCAGAATCGACCTCAATTCCCCTCCGACCACTCACATATTTTCCGGGCTCAAGGTGAAGTTGTCCCTCAGAATCCTACCTTACATTTACAATTTTTAAAAAATCAAGTTTTGTATCCTCCTGGTTGTAGAGACAGGTGTGCTTTGACTCATCTTAAGTTGTTTTGTTGTTAACAGAGCCAGTGGTGCCGGTTGTCTTGCTTGTTTTCGGAAGACGGCGATGTTCCATGTCCCATATTTATTTATTACATTGTGTCGAGTATTGCAACAGCAATGAACCCCCCCCCCCCCAGTAAACAACAATAGGAAATAATAATACCAGTTTTGAAATGGTAGATGATAATTATTCCAAGCGGCATGCTGTGAGAGAACTGTTAGTGTGCCACGAGAAATAAATCAGCCAGTGCTCCTGGGAGGCCCAGAGTTCCTACGCACAGTGCAGGCTGCCCACTGCCTCTCTGCACGAGTCGCTGCTCTGACCGTGCCTCTTTCCAGTAAGCCTGTGATGCCACATCTTTCCGCTGGGTATGACTGGAGCATCCAGTCACTCCCAGTGCCTATTCTCTGCAGACTGTGGCCTGCCCTCAGAGGAGGGAAACCCAAAGCAGTCACTCTCCCATAAATACAGGGGGGAGCCCCTCTGAATGCCGGTAGTTCTTTCTTTCGGGACACCTTTTTTTCTGTTGAGCGCCACATTCCCTTGGGATAGTAATGTATTGGGGGTGACACGTTGGCGGTGGGCGGGGCCACCCCTTTTTCTTCCACTCTTCCCCTCTTCCTCCCCACCCAGCAGGCTGCCAGGGGAGAGAAAGATCGCTCTTGCCGGAGGACTGAAGTGACTGCTTGTTGAAATTATGCCGACAGCCACATAAAATTACGCCCAGGACAACACCGGCTGCTTCAGTCTTACGCACTTCTAAAAGCCCATTTTTCTGATGTGAGGATGAACCGTGCTTTCAGTTTCAATTCAGCAGAAAGTGTGCCTCAGCATCATAAATTTGGGGAACACTCATCTACACCAAGGCCGGACGACCTCTTTTGGTTCAGGGGCCAATTTGCTGTGGCCCCCCCTTCCCAGACCAAGCCTGACAGGCTGGATGAAGTCAAGTGGGTTGGAGGCCTGCCCAAAAGCACCTCCCATGACCTCATTGGGTTCCGCCCCACCCACTTTCCCCCCTCCATGCAGAGAGATCTGCAGAGCTCCGTGCCTCTCTCTGCACGGAGAAAGCAACTTGGCCAGGGTTCGCAGGACAAGCCCTGTCCAAGTTGGATGCCTCTTTCCCATGCTGCTCATGTCCCGACTGGGGTGCAAGTGGCATAGGAAGGGACTTGGCCAGGGTTTGCATTAGACCATTAGAATTATTGTTATCGGGTGAAAAGACAGATCGGGGAACACAATCCTATCAGGCCTTGGCCAAGCTCCAAGACAGGCCACTGTGTGTGAGAAGCTTCCAGATCTGGCACAAACGGAGCAGAGGGTGCGGTCAAGCTGCCAGTGCGCAGGTTCCTCAGGCAGGCGGGTGACAGCGGTCAAGAGGGCCAGAGGTAGAGGACGTGACTGAAGCGTGGCCAGCGGCTGTGTTCTAGAGGAGGGCAGACAGGGAATGCGGAGCCTTTGTGGCTACACAAAGAGGCAAGTTATTCAGACTGAGGGACTTACCTGTTGTGAGGGGTTTATAACAGTCTTGTGTGTCCCCATTGGCCTGTGGGGACAGCTGAGAGGCTGTGGGATCAGCTGACTGTGTCCAGGCTAGAACTGCAGCCTGGAGGCTGCCCTTAATTCATGGAGTGGGGTCTGCCTGGCCCACTTAAGGACCAGGGTGCTCTTAGCTCAAGAGGCGAGGTGCTGCAGACTGGCTGCTGGTCCAAGGCTCCCGCCGTGCCTTACGAATCCCTGTGCAACCCAGTGTCATTGCTGATAACGAATAACACCAAGGACACCTTTTTATGCTTCATTGGCCATGATATAGGCACTTTCAGGGAGGAACAAGTTCAAAACGGTGAACTGATTGTATACTGTCAGTGATTGTACGGAGGCGTTCGCTGCCTCGACCCTCCCTTGCAGCAGTTAATAATACTAGAACCAGAGTGGTACTTTGCGGCATACGGGCAGGGGTGGGCAGGCCTCACGCTTTCAGGATCTGCTTTTTCGTTTGCTAGAACCCCAAGACCCACCAAGCAGAGCTTGATGCAAAAGACACTCACAGGGCAACATGGGATGATCAAGGGACTGGAAACAAGGCCCTATGAGGAAAGACTGAAAGAACTGGGCATGTTTAGCCTTCAGAAGAGGAGACTGAGGGGAGATATGATTGCACTCTTCCAGTACTTGAAGGGTTGTCACACAGAGGAGGGCCAGGATCTCTTCTCGATCATCCCAGTGTGGAGGACACGGAATAATGGGTTCAAGTGGCAGGAACCCAGATTCCACCTAAACATCAGGAAAAATGTCCTGACCATTAGAGCAATAAGACAATGGAACCAACTACTAGGGAGTGGTGGGCTTCCAGCTGGAGGCATTCAAGATGCAGATGCGCATCTGTCAAGTTTGACTGAATGCCTGCATGAGCAGGGGAGGACTCGATGCCTAGGCCCTTCAACTTCTTTCTTGATCTATCGTCTCTGGACGAGAGCAGACTCTTCCCGCGTTTTAGCAGCCCCCGTATCCACTAGAGATTGCAGCTGTCTCGACACCGGAGACGGGGTGCCAAGTACGTCAGAGATGGAAAGTACCAGCCTCCTGAGGGCACGCTCCTGCCTGTATTAATTCTTTAGCTGAGGCTCTTCAAAAGGGATCAGGTCAGGGCAGAATTATTTGCCACGCTGAGGAGAACAGGGGAGGTAATCTGTCTGTGTGAGAGCACAAGCAAGGGAGGAGCCAGATGCATTGACCTGGATTCCTGCATTGAGCAGGGGGTTGGACTTGATGGCCTTGTAGGCCCCTTCCAACTCTACTTTTCTATGATTCTATGACCATTAAAGCATTCTGAGCCCAGCAATTTGTTCTGAGTACCAGAACTGAACAGGGCTCGCAGTCCTTAAACAAACAGATCTATTCCTGGTTTTGCACACGCAGAGGGAGAGGGGAGGGAGGGAGCTTTCTTCATTTCAGCAGTATCTTTTATGGCAGGGGTGTGGAACCTCTTTCAGCCCAAGAGCCGAATTCCATTTCAGAAAAGCTCTGGGGGGGGACACATTCCAGTGGTGGGCCAGAGGCAAAAGGGGTGTGGCCCACATGCGAGCACATGTGAGCTTAAAGCTCTTGCTGCAAGTAACTACTAAGCCTCAGGAGGAGGCACTTCAGAATGGGTAGGCAGGGACTGCCAAAAAGCCAGGAACCACCCAACGATCGGTAGTTGGGGGGAAAGGTGGTGGGGCTTGGAGAAGGGGCATGGCCATTTGGTGTACCAGGCCTGAGATTCTAAAATATGCTGGTATTTTGGCCGTGCCCCCTTTGCCTTCAGCCTTGTCTTGCCCCTGGAACGCAGCCCCCAAGAGCTCCTCTGAAACGGAATCTGGCCCTCGGGTTGGCAGCGGTTCAGCACCCTGATGTATACACTCCCAACAAGAGTTGGTTATCACTGTACTTAACACTCCTGTGCAATCCAAATTCCCTCCCCTCTTGAACTAACAAAGCCCTGCTAATGATCTACTCCGAGCTGCTTGATCTGTCTGCCTGATATGGCAGCATCCATTCCCGGTGGGCCCAGTGCCAGCAGACAGAATCATTTTGGTGCATCTTAATAATATGCCTCAAGCAAACAAAAGCTAAGCTAATCTCAGGCATGTAAGAAGAGGACGGCTAGTCACAAATGACTAAAGAAATGAGACCCAGAAATTCTGATGCAAACCAGGGGCGGGGCACAAGGAGGCAGGCGGAGGAGTGGGTGAAAAGAAGGAGCCTGGATGGGTGCCTGGAGCTCAGGGCCAGCCCTACCCATTAGGCAGAGAGCCCAAATAAATAAACTGGCACTGCCCCAGGACTGTGATTATACTGGACCCCAAACTGGGAGAGCAGTGGAACCACCCAAAACATGATAGAGGGAAACCCAAATGGGAAACAGGCATTTTAAAATATTATCACCAGTGATCAAGCTGCCTAGAAAGACCAGTGCCCCCAAGCTGTGTGGATATAATGTACCCCAAAACTGGGAGAGCTGCAGAGAGCCCAAATAAGCCGGCCTAGACAGAGAGTGTCGCTATTGGCACTGCCCCAGAACTGCAGAGTCGCAGAGCCACCCCGGCCCAAACCTGATAGAAAACTGAAACAGGGAAATGTATTGAACTGCTTAATGAAATACAATGTAAATAATGTATAAAATAAAACTTTGTCTAATCTTCATAATTAGAATAAACACTCTTATGTCCCAAACTGAGAGGAGGGGGGGGGAGTTGCTGGGGAGGGGCCTGAGATTATGACGATGATTATTATTTACTTTGATTGATATTTTTGCCTGTCTACCAAAATAATGGCACTCAAGGTAGCTTACAGGCACCGTTAAAATTGATCAAAATAGCACATTACAATGCAATAAAAACATAACAATTACAGAATTTTTAAAAAACCAAAACAGCACCAACCCAACAGACCCACTCACAGGCCAAAGGCCTTCTTGAATAAAGAGGTCTTTGCCTGCTGGCGGAAGGACAACCGGGAGGGAGTTCCACAGCCACCGAAAAGGTCCATGATGATGATGATGATGATGATGATGAATTACATTTCTCTATTGCCCAATAACTAAAGCTCTCTGGGCAGTTTACAAAACAAAATAAAACAGTGTCTGTGTTTGCCCCAAATTGAGGCCAAAAGCTGACTGCCTGGGCAGATGCCCAAGAAATACAGTTGTCTGACTGTGCCCCCAACTGAATGAGAGAGCCCAAAAGCAGCCTGCTTAGCAAAAACAACAGATGATCTTAACGGAAATTAGATGATAATTGTCTTAATAAGACCTGCCCATGCCTCCACTTCCTCCCTCCCTGAATCCTGCCTAGATGCAGAGCTGGCCTAAAAGCAGAAGTTCCAGTAATAAAAAGATGATCAGAGAGATCAGTGCTCCAGTCCTCCTCTCTCCCATGGTCTGAGAAGCTGAGACTTTGGGTGATTTTATTTATTTGAGGTATTTATATGCCACCCTTCATAATATGCATCCCAGAGCAGTATCTGCACCACATATTAAATAAGGGGGTCCTGTTTTGGCCATATTCTGTGTAGCTTATATTGTGACAACAGTTGCTATTTTTCTGTTTCAGTCCTTTTGATAACATGTAGTTTTTCATCTTCTGTTTCTCCCAGATCTGCGTTGGAGTGGGGAAGTCCAAGGAGAATGAGGGTTTCATCAAGGTGACAAGTGGCAAAAAGCGAGGGCTTGTGCCTGCTGACACGCTAGCCGAAATCTGAACTCAAAATGAGAGTGCAAAGCAAGATGGCGTCAAGATCTTCTACAGCGGTGTCAACAGCAAGGCGAGGAGGGCAACCCTGCCCTTACTCCAGCCCACCCCGTACCTGAGCACCTGGCTAACACTATCTCATGGAATCTTCTAGATGGATTGAGGATGGCTTTGGTTTGGAGACAGGAGGAGGTTGGGGGGGGGTGTTGGCTTGAGGACCACTTTCCCTGCGCTCCTGCTTGCTCTAGTCCGATTTTGTTTTCCGTCACATCCTCCGCTGGTTTCTTTTAAAGGTCATTGCTGGCAGCTCTGTGACAAAAGAGTGTGAGGGAGATTCCCACAGCTGCAATTCACACCCCATTTTCTTACCTTTGGGTCCCACTTCCACGGCTACAGATGCTGGTTGATATCAACTAGCCTTACCCCTACAGGGCTCTCTCTGTCTCTTGGCATAATGCTCCTTCCCCTCTCCCCCGCCCCCGCTTCAGAGATTCCCCTAATAATAATTCTGTGTCGCATGCGTACTACACGTGGAACTACGAAGCCCTTCTCTGGCCCAGGAGGTCACATAGATGTGTTGTGTCCGTCTGTCCATGTGTTAGTTTTAAGCCTTCAGAGCTCTCCCCCTGTATGTGTGTTGCTCAGGGTTCGTGCAGCCCCCCTGTCAAAAAGAAAAGAGGCAGGACAGTTCTGTGTGGTCGTGTACTAAGGAGCCTCATCATGGAGCCTGTTCAGCAGTCAGCTCCTGGGAGACCAATAGTTTTGTGGTTTTCGTTTGCCCCCCCCCCCCCGCCCTTGATGTAAGATGCTGCCTCCATTCCTGTATCCTGGGATATTCGTTGATCTCCACCTGCCCCTCCAGCATGTGGTGGCGCTCACCTGCCAGATGGCCGACAGCAGCATGGACCATTTCTCAGGGACCTTCCTCAGCCGGATGCATTTTTGAACTAAGCTGGGAATGATACTGCATTGCTCGCAGGAGGAGTTCAGAGACCTTATTATCCCATCTTTCCTCACTTTCCTGGCATGCTTCCAGCTACTTGTCATCTGTAGATGTATTTTTGTAAAACAACAACAGAAAGACTAAACTTCAGTCCCATCCCTTGAAGGGACTTAATTTACAGCATTGTTGCCTGGGCATCAGCAGCATGACTAAGCTGGTATTTTTCTCACTGGATTGGGTGGTTCAGAAGGGAAACATGTATCTGAGGCCATAAGAAGAGCCATGCTGAATCAGACCAAAGCCCTATCTAGTCCAGCATTCCCACGGTAGCCAACCAGGTGTCTGTGGGAAGCCCACAAGCAGGACATGGGCATGTTAGCACCCTCACAGCTTATACGTGGCACAGGCCACGGATAAAGCACTTGCCTGTGTAAACATGCCACAGGTCTTAAATGCATTTACCTGTGTGTGCTGGGCCATTTGCACAAAGCACACCAGTAATCAATGGCCTGAGCCACTGATCGTTATTATGCTTGCACTACATGCAAATGATCCAGTGCACATGGTAAGTGCATTCAAACATGATGGACATGCATGGAACATTTACATGAGTAAGCTCTTTACTTGTAGCCCACGTCATGTATACAGCAGGCCCGAGAGAGTGCTTTCTCTTCGCTCTTATAAAATGGCCTGCGTTTAATAGCTTAGCAATAGGTATTTCTTTGCTTCTAGGAAACCAAAGCATGGATCAGAAACCTCTTCCCTGTGTTTGATCCATTAAACTACCCCAAAGAGAGCTAGAAAAAAAAGATTTTACTAAGCTCTTAAACACAATTCATTGGTGAATTTGAAAAAAAAGTGTTTTCACACTTGAATCAGCAGCTTCCCCTTTTTAAAATTCATCCTAAACTGAAAAGTGGGAAATGTTCAGCTACAATGTATGTACAGTTGAAATCAGAATGCTGTTTCTAGTATTTCCATAGCAGCTTCAGAATGCAAAACAGTTTAAAATGCTCATGCTTTGATATGCAAGACAAAACAAAAAGGAGTATAAGTTGCCCAGGGCCACATGCTGAATCCACGGCAAAGGTGGAACGTGAGCCTGACTCCTCCTCCAACTCCAGTACTCTAGAACGGGTGAAAGACATGTGGTTGGCCCTCTGGATGTTGTTGGACTGCAACTTCTGTCAGCCCCAGCCAGCATAGCCAATTGTGAGGGACGATGGGAGTTGCAGTCCAACCACATCTGGAGGATCATGCGTTCCCCATCCCTGCTCTAGAGTCTAGCCAGTGAATCTCACTGGTACTGAATCTTGTTTTTTAAAATTGAGCCTCTTTGTTGGTCCAACTTTTGTGTCATCATATGCTTCTCCCTTCAGCAGAAATAGTAATTTCCTGCCCTGGTGTCTGACAAAGTAATATTTTCACCAGCTGTGAACACTGGAGCATTGCCATCTTCAGATGCCCAAGAAGACTTTCAGACAAGCCAGTTCTAAGTCAGAGCCCTGTGCACTCAGTGTTGTGGGCTCCTTCCTTTCCTTAAAGGCAGGGTCAGGGTCAGCTCTGTGCATGCATCATTCATGCACATGCAGAGTCCTTTATAGTGGTGAGTTTGCACAAAGAACCTTTCCACCCACAGTTCTCTTGAATGCTTGGAGCATATCCTACAGTGCATTTTGCATTCTTCAAAGAACAACAGAGGCCTGATTCACACATGCATGGTCATCACTGGATTTCTGTGACACCAAGTGATGACTTGCAAGTTTGAATGGGTAGTTGGAGATCAAACTCCACAGAAAGTTCATATCACCTCCAATACTATGCTTTTCAGTGGAGTCAGTTCACACATTCAGTAATCAAGTGTAGTGAAATGAAATGATGAGGTATATGCATGTCTGAACCACCAGCGCCTAGCTTCACTGTGCTATGATTGCTTTCAGGGCTAGAAAAACAGAACATGGAGTTAGAACCTCTTCAAAAGTCTGTGCCACTAGGTGGCATCTATGGGGCAGGAGGAAGCATGGCAAAATTTGAAAGGTAATTGTGGAGCACTAAACCACAATAGTGGAAATCTTCTGATATAAAATTGCGGGTGCACAGGTTCATTTATGGAAGTGATCCCTTGAGCACATAAGGGAATCTTGATCGGCAATCTGATGGGAATCTTGCATCGGCATTATTAGCCATGTAACTTTTCAGGGCTAGGGCCATGAGCAGATTGTCCCTATGCATATATTGAAAATAACTCCTACAAGCAGGAGGACAAGAGGACTGGCCATGTTTCAGCAGGCTTCTTTTGTTTTTTTTGAACCACACCACCAATTTTCCAAAGTAAAATAGAATAATGCCTGGATAGACCTAAAACTGAGAGAAGTTATTTGGAATAGGGTGGATATTCTTTCACTGGAAAGGGAGCAGTCTACATACACTGTTTCCCAAATGCCGTGGAATGGATGACATCCACTTTTTATCCTCCTTGCTTGAGGCTATCTCAGGTCTGACTAAGCTCACCCTGGTTCAGCCATGGTCTCATTGAACACACACATTCTCAAGATGTATGGCATTCAGTCCATCTGAGGGAATATATTGATAGTTTGCAGGTGGCAGTGATGAAACCTTTAGCTAGCTTGCCGAGGCCAGAACACTTCCAGAGCATGGAAGCTAGACTTCAGCAGGAGTTGGGGTCCTGCTAGCATAGGAGCTCCATAGGATAGAATATTTTTTCCACTTCTTTATAAGTACATGATAAAATGTTGGCTCCAATTAAATGATCCTTATGTTGGCTTCTCTTATTTCCCCCACTACACTAAATTGCCTGTTGTACCAGCTGCTAAGCCCTCCTTTAGTGCCCTTTTTATGGCTCTCCAAAGGCTTTATTCACAGTGCATTAGAGTTAACTAGAATGTACTCAAGTGTATTGAAGGGCATGGTGTTTGTTTCTTGTGCAAATGGCAGCATTATTTTTCTGTAAAGAACACTGTTTATAAACAAAAATCAGCAATTCTTGGTGGAGTTTACTACGTTTTGGAGGAAAGGGGGGTGGATGTAGAAAGGGCAAGCAGATGACCGGATGCTGTTAACATGACATATTTGGTAACCACTATAAATGTAGTGATCTGATCACATTTCTCCAAGGTGTGGATAGAAGGAAATATGATCAGAGCTGTATTGTGAGAAAAGGACAGTGTTCTCTTTGACAGAAATGTTCCTCCTGATGTGTCAGACTGACTTGCTCTCAACCTAGAGGAAGAGAAACAGGCTGCCTTAGTTGCCTGTTGGGTCTCCTAAATGGTCATGCCTATTTCTGTTTTGAGTTGGGCAGTATTCTGCAGCAACCCATTTGTCCACAGTGACTTCAAACTTATCCTAAAACAAACAGAGAGAGAGAGAGAGGCTGATCACAAATATATACACACATTTGATATCCCCGTTGCACAGTGGGTGTAGCTCAGTTGATTCCATACCCAGAATCCAATTCACCTAAGCAATAATGTCCGGATTCTTGCTGGCTGCACTGTAGAAAGGTAGGTTTGTAACATGGCACATATTATATGTTGAGGAATGCATGATCTTGTATTGATTTTGATGGCCAAAGAACCAGGTTGGGGGGGGAAACTTCTGGATTAAATATTACAATGCACCAAACATCTTGTGGTTTGCCTTTTTCTTCTCACCAACTCAAAGGAGTTTCTCCTCTCTTGCCCTTTGGCTGGATAAATATAGCTTCAATGCAGGTTTTTTTTTAGCTCAGGGTCTCATCGATGGAGGTCGACACCTTTGCCCAGGCTCTTCTTATCAAATCATTCTCTGTGTCTGAAGTTAGCACTTCAACCTTCAATTAATGTTCTGTGCTTCTGGGCATGAATGTTCATGCACATTGCACAGTAACATCATGACCAAACAGACTGTGCCTCACCCGTGTTTAGATTAGAAGCAAGGTGTTTAGTAGTCCTCTTCTGGGTTACCCTGATCAGTCACCTCCTTTTCTTGTTTCTGTGGCTATCTGTCACCCATCTTGCTGCTAATTAGTATGCATAGGGTATTTAAAACATTTGGTATGTTTTTATATGATTTATAGAGTTTTTAATGTGTTAACCAGCTTGGAGTGAGGAAATTGTTGGCTGGGACAGGTTGTACAACTGATTGTGATTGCAGCAATGAAACTCTTGTTTACACAGTGAGGGGGTGACTTGAAATTTGGAGTGAGGGGTATGCTTCTGCTCATGGCAAGATTCCTGACTCATTCGTGTGTGTGCATGAGAGAGAGGTGGGGCGGGGATGGGAAGAGAAGAGAAGCTGTCTTATACCGAGTCAGATCATTGGTTCCTGTAGTCCAGTGTTCTCCAACCTTTGGGTCCCCAGATGTTTTTGGCCTACAACTCCCAGCATGCCCCAGCCAGTGTAGCTGGCTGGGGCATGCTGGGAGTTGTAGGCCAAAAACATCTGGGGACCCAAGGTTGGAGAACACTGCTCTAGCATTTTGTGCATTTGCACATGCCCGACGCTTATGGACATGCTTGCTTTGCTAAGCCACTTAAATGAGTGAGAAAACAGACCAGCGATGGTTTGTGACAACCATCCAAGCCGGACAAGCAGAAAGCAGAGCCTTGTGACGAGATGTCACGTTTTCCTTTTGGGTTTTATTACCATTCTGTCAAGGCACCGCATCCGGCCGGTCTGCTGCCCTTTTCTCTTGTCTTGTCTTGCTCGGTGACTGATCGGTCTTGCAGGGAACACGGCTGCTCCAAAAGGTTAGAAATGTGTGCTGGTCTGTCATGCATTTAGTGTCCCCAGTCAGACTAGACGAGAGCCTTTGATTAAAGTGGGGCTGTTCGGCACAAGTGCTGATGGGTGGTGAAGGCAACACAGGTGCGGAGATGTCCATTCTTCTAGCCCTTCGCTTCTTAGCAGATCTGGGGGCATCCATTTTGGGGGAAGCAAGTGTAGTCCAGTGGTTCCAACCACAAAAGGAATTACATTGTTAGAAGGGATGAAAAGCCTGGCTGGGAAGTAGAACTGCATACCCTCCAATTGCCCCGAATTTCGACGGACAGTCCCGCAAACACTTAAGCCATCATGGCTTCTTACTTCGTTATAGATTCATAGATAGATTCACAATTTGTTATGCAGAGCCACAAATTCCCCTGCTTCCTCCCGCAAGCTATTTAGC
The DNA here is from genome assembly GCA_021292165.1 of Shinisaurus crocodilurus. Lineage (NCBI taxonomy): Eukaryota > Metazoa > Chordata > Lepidosauria > Squamata > Shinisauridae > Shinisaurus > Shinisaurus crocodilurus. Next base: position 266,625,407 of record CM037877.1, on the reverse strand, counting down.
TTGTCTGCGATTTTGTCCATGGCCCCTTTAAGCAGGAAGGGAACAGACCGAGGGGGTGGGGTGCTCACTCACTCTACTGCTGCCTCTGACCAGGCCCCCCAGGGTAAGTAAGACCCATTGAAGACATTTGTACTTACTTCCGAGTAACTGTGCGTATGATTGCACTGTTTGTTTTAACTTGAATTCAAGTTATTTACATTCTGTAAGATGATTCTAGTTTAAGTGTTTCTTTAAATCTAAATTGTGTGAATAGTACACAAAAAGTGCTTAAAACTGGGGCCTTTCCACAATAACAAACAATAACAAAACTGTGCAGCCCCTTAAAGTTATTCCTTGAGCTTAAAAACCAGAGCTGTAGAGGTGTTGGAGCAAAACGCTGAAGGGGCTCAAAACCCCAAATGTGTCTTTCTGTATTTTCCCCCACCCAAAAGCTCCCCCTCCTCTGCATCTCCTCCTTTTCTTCTCCTTCTCCAACTGCCCTGAAAATACCGGGACCAATCCTGACAATTTTAAAACAAAAAGAAAGATTGCCCTGCAAGCACTGACACACACACACACACAGTGAAAAACAGCAGATAACAACAATTAAAGGTTTAAGTAAGGTAAAAAAATTTTTTTACAAAAGCCACTAATAAAATATTATAAAATAATGTATAATATAATAATGTAATAATTACAATATCTAAGATTGTGTGTGTTTCCTCTAATAACTTTTGCACTTGACCATGCCCTTTGGTTGCCTGGCCATGCCCTTGGTCACGCCCTTGGCCACGCCCTCACGTTGCCTGGCCACACCCTCTTGATCACACCTTCATGTTGCTTAACCATCCCTCTTACAAATTCACACGTGTGTCCCTATTTTCATCTGTGACATGTTGGAGGGTATGGAACCGCCCTGCCCCCCCCCCCCGCCCCGAACATCTGATCAATTTATGCAGCCCTGTCAGTCCCAGTGTGGCACAAGCAGAGGCATTGCAGTAAGATGCTTCAGAGCATACAGCTCCGTGGTGATGTAAGCAAGCCAAGGCACCTTGGCAAGGCTAAGCCCTGGTCAGCGGTCTTAGGTGAGCTGAGAGCTGGGGATCAAGAGATGAAAGCAATTGTCCGGGTTGAGGAGCTTTGTCCGGGACCAAAGAGCCAGTGTAGCGTAATGGTTAGAGTGTTGGACTGGGACTCGGGAGATCCGGGTTCTAGTCCCCGCTCGGCCATGAAACTCACTGGGTGACTGGGCAAGTCACTGACTCTCAGCCTAACCTACCTCACAGGGTTGTTGTGAGGATAAAATGGAGAGGGGGAGGACTATGTAAGCCGCCCTGGGTTCCTTTCAGGAAAAAAGGTGGGGTATAAATATAATAAACAAATAAATATGACAGGATTGAGGTATGAACCAGGAGTCTGGGTTGAAGGACAATCAAAGGATATAGGAACACACGGGGATCAGGAAGACCTTGTTGCTCAAACAAGGCCTAATGGGAAGACCTCCTCTCGTCCTTCCTGCCCAAGAGAATCCAATGGCCCGCCTGGGTGGGCAGGATCAGTTCAGACTCAGAGCTGGAGGATACTGAACTGCCTAGGCAGATGCTGCAACATACAGTGTAGTGGGAGACTGCATGCGCCAGCTGCACACACAGCAAAAGGCCCCCAGTCCAACCCCCTGCAGCTCCTAGGCACATAGGAAGCTGCCTTATACTGAGTCCGGCCCTCAGTCCAGGTTTCTGGCAATCGTTTTTCGAGCCCGACCTGGAGATGCCAGGGATTGAACCTAGTTCCGCATGCAAAGCAGGTGCTCTGCATGGAACTATGACCCTGCCCAATGAAACACATGCTGAGTTTCGCTGTGTTCTCCAACCTTGGGTCCCCAGGTGTTTTTGGCCTACAACTCCCAGCTACGCTGGCTGGGGCATGCTGGGAGTTGTAGGCCAAAAACATCTGGGGACCCAAGGTTGGAGAACACTGTGTTAGGGGAAGGTGGAACGGGACTATTGGGCTAGAGCTGCTAACTTGATTCCAAAAATACTGACTCCTTAATGGCGCCAAGTGTTGTAGTCAGGGCAGGCAGTGGTGAGGCAACACGGAGCAGGTTGGCATCGAACTAGGAGGGAATCTCGTGGATCACGTGCCAAATAGGGGGTGCTGTGTGGGCCGTGCATGGGTGGAGCTTCACAGAATCTGGCCCGTCATAATGGATGGAGCCTGACTCATTCTGGAGTCCCTTGGCTTTTCAGACACAGGACCGGTTTCCTGGCAGAACACAGTTTCCCACGTGAATGGGACCTTTTTTCTAAGCCTGAAACATAGTCAGTAGGTAGGGAAGATGGGGGGGGGGGGGAGAGAGAGAAGGGGAGGGAGAAAGAAAGGGGAGCAGGGTGAGCAGAGAAAACCGTAGGTAGCAAATAGAAAACGGGTGCTGCTGCCCACTTCCAGCTCTGGTCCCACCCATGTTTGGCGTCACCCCTGCCCCACACCAACTCTGGCCCTGCCCACGCCTGGCATGTTTATTTATTTATTATATTTATACCCCACCTTTTTTCCTGCAAGGAACCCAAGGCGGCTTACATAATCCTCCTCCTCCTCTCCATTTTATCCTCACAACAACCCTGTGAGGTAGGTTAGGCTGAGAGTCAGTGACTGGCCCAAAGTCACCCAGTGGGTTTCATGGCCGAGCGGGGACTAGAACCCGGATCTCCTGAGTCCCAGTCCAACACTCTCACCACTACACCACTCTGGCTCATGTTGCCCTTGAGAGATTCCTCCTGAGAAATAGGGTTCCCCATCCCTACACAAAAGTGTTACATGTTCTTGTGTTGTGGAAAAATTGATCTACTGCGTTGTGTTTTTAAGAGGTTCTTAGAGAGGAAAGTTTATTAGTGAATTCACGGATGGCATCTGAGCACAGTCAGGAATGCCAACAAGAACACAAGGGAGACACTTCCATTTATACTGAATAATATCATGTAGAGGTCAGGTGACAATTGAGTCAGTATAGGAAACAGAGACAATTCAAAGGGAGACATTTAAACAAAAACAAAAGATCAGGTATTGCCCATCTTCCAGCCATCATGCTAATCAGTAGCCTTTCCCAAGGTGATAATCCCAAGGTGATACTGGCTCACAGTACTTTTAGCATAAGCAGGAAAGAGGCTTAGGCAAATCAATAGATGGGTGATTTGCCCTCAGGGTTGTAATCTACAGAAGGTCAAGGAAAAGGTCTGACTTCCAGGCCTTTCTGTTTAAACTAAAGCCTGGACAAATTTTACTTCTACATTCCCCCATTTTGTGCTTTTATAGCACAACTAACACTTGTAACTGTTACATTCAGCATCTAAAGCTTCTTTTACCTTTTCTCTCTCTTGATCAATCCTTTCAAGCATCAATTTTTTTCTGAGTCAATACAGAGCTTTTGCTTCTGCTGCATGTAGTAAAACAACACTTGCTTAACAACAATAATATATAAAACCCAACAAATACAAGCAATAGGGTTATTAATCCATGAACAATTGCTCTACCCCAACTTCCTAGGTTTGGTATCCAGCTTGTTAGCCAAGACCATATTTCCAGGCTTTTGTCAGGGGCAACAAAAGCAATTTAAGTATCTTTTCTGATTGTAATTATCAGGAATAAACACACAACACTCTTGACCAATCAAGGCGCATATTCCATCTTTTGAGGCAAACACCATGTCTAATGTCATCTTTGGCAGTACTATTTTGCATTGTGGCATTGCGAAAACACTGCCCTTTCCCTGTAAGGGTACAGTCCCACAGTTTATCATTAAAACTCTTCCAGGTACTACATTTAAGAGAATTGCCCATAGTTTGATTACTTTGGGAGAACTAATTTCCATAATTGGTGCAGAATATGGGTTTGGCAGTATGGTTATTTCTCCAATCTCTGTGAGGGGTAAAATAATGCTTACATTGACTTTGTCCTACAAATGTGGAGGGCTGATTTTGTGTTTTGTTGCATGTAAAACACCATTTCCCCCAATGTAGGAACAACTTGCAACAACTGGACCCTTTAGAGTACAAGGGTCTGTTGGTGAAGGTCAAGTTTACTAGTGTAAATGTAATGGGCACTGGCCACATGGGAACTCCTCCCTGGGAATGTACTGGCATGTGGCTACATACCCCTAGCAGTTGGTAGCATTAAATCTTTGTGCAAACTTTAAAGAAAGCTGAATGTAAGTATTTTCCTGGAAGGCAGATTGGATGAGGACTATGAGCTCTAAGAGTATAACCATACTCCATTTGGCCATATTGTTTCAAATATTAATATATATATATCAATTAAGGCAAAAGAACCACCAGTCACTAACAAGAGCACAACTACAGGTGTTTCTTCTTGTTCTGACTTTGATGTACTAAAGGGCTGATAAGTAAGGCTCCTGGCTCAGGCTGAGGTGGTGTTCTTCTAAAATGATGACATCAGTTCTCGTCCGATCCTCTGGGTGTTGTCTTTGATGGTCGTCCCGTCCGAGGTCTGAGATGATATTGATGTCCTGGCACAAATTCTTCTGTTTCAGGGGAAGAGGTTACTAGCACATTTCACCCTGAATTGGTGGAGGCGTTATTGTGTCCTCATTCTCATCGCGGGTAGAGATGTTGGGAGGCTTGGATCCACGTTTGGAGTCCTTGGCACTTCACAGCTTTAAAGTACCTGGTATGGTGCTTTTCCACTTTGGATCCAGCAGATGATCTTCTTTGATGTATCTTAATACAAATCCAGTCACTTGGTTTAATAGAGTGTCCTTCAGTGCTGGGCTGGTGCTGAGCTCTATCTGTGAATGAAAAGTCTTCACACATCTCATTAGGGCCTTGCAGTAATTTTGAATTGTATCATCAAGCAGGTGTATATGTCTGACTAGGCCTAGATTGGTGTCTCATTAATATCTCATGAGGGGTCAAGTCCAGTTACGATTTGCTGTGGATCTCATACTCATGAAGGCTATGGGCAGTGCATCTAGCCATTTTAGTCTTGTCTCTGCACATATTGTGTAGCCAGTTTGCTTTTCAGTATTCTATTATGTCTTTCTATAGCTCCTGCAGATTGTGGATGATACAGGCAATGGAAATGTTGCTGGACTTGTAATGTCCTGCACACTTCTCTTACCACCTGTCCAGTAAAATGTGATCTCCTGTCACTGTTTATGGAGCAAGGTATTCTGAATCTGGGGATCAATTATTTTAGCATTATTTTTTTTGCTTACTGTTGTGGTGTCAGCCTTCACGCAAGGGTATGCTTCAACCCATTTAGAATACATACAAATAACTACAAGAACATATTGATAGGAACAACACTTGGGCATTTCAATAAAATCAATTTGTATATTTACAAAAGGTCCCCAGGGTGTGGGGTGCATGCTCATTTTGTTTTTTTAATTTTTTGTATTTTTTTTTTTTACAGGCTTACCACTGTTATGAGCCTGGCATACCGCACATTGGGCACAGGACTGAGTTGCTGCAGATGTAAAATTTAATCCAAACCAATCTTTGTTAAACAATTCAATGATCCCCCCCTTTGCTCACATGCGACAAGTCTATGGAGCATGTGAGTAATTTAGGGAAAAGAACTCTGGGCATCACTAGGCGGCCGTCCGAATGATGCCATAGAGTCTTTAGAGAGAAAGCAATTAGCCAAATTTCCATGTCCCTCTCCCCCCCCCCCATTTTCTGGGGTCAAATTCTGGATAGCAGCAAGATTTTGCAATTCAGGTATGACATTGCTATAAATAAATGCAGGAAAAATTTACCTTTTGAACTTAGGCTTGCCTGTCTTTTGCCAAGAAGTCGGGAGGGGTTAACAATAAAAATCTTTAGCAAGGCAAACCAAGCTTTAGAAAACTAACCAAATGCTACCTTTTAAAACACAACAAAGCCAAAAAATAAGGCACTTATGCAACCAAAGGTTTAAAAATACTGGGATGCCAAAACTATTAGCAATTAGAAGCTGCAATTTTAAAATGCAGTGGCAACTGTGATGGGATTCATAGATATAGAGTTGGAAGGGGCCTACAAGGCCATCGAGTCCAACCCCCCCACGCTCAGACAAGCTGAGCCAGCATGAGCCACAAAGGGAGCACTTGTGTAATTTAAACTAGAACACTTTTCTTGAAAACCAGCCTAATAACAATAAAGTGAAACAGGAATTGCAATTCTTTTAGTATCTTGGTGCTACTGTGCTATGTTGCACCCAAATACTATTTAACAAAAGTTTTCTGCTAGCTTGCCATAAAGCTACTAGCCAAGCATAAATTCTGAAATTAAACTGCCCAAATTAACCAACATGCCTTGTTGGTTTGCCTTTGGCAAAAAAACCAACTAAGCATGGATTGTGTTAAAGAGGGGAGGGGTAAAATTCAGGGAAGCCCACTCTAACAAAACTGGGCACTAAAACTTAAAGGCAAAACTTGAATACTCATTTTTAAAAATATTTTGTTTGATTTTTTTCTAGCAGCTATAACAAATATATTTTTTTCTTCTCATTTTGGGACTTCTCGCCTCTAGTTCAGATCTGAGGAAGTGTGTGCTTTGGTTAGGAGCGAGCACACTCTTCCTCTTCACTAAACACAGGACTGGTGGAGACTCCCAAAAGGCACCAAAACTTTGCTTATGCTCAGGAACTCTTTGCACAAAAAGCTCACAAACGTTTTTGTTATTGTTGTTGTTGTTTTTTTTAACACAACACAGGGTTCTTTGAGTACCAGTACTTCTTGCCATTCCTAGATCTTGTGTTTGACTTCTAATCCATTATGAATGTGATTAGCTAGTCTGTGCTTTTTTTTTTTCTTTCTAGGCAACTGGGTGAGCAGGCAGGTTTTACTTTAAAGGGACAGCTGCACTCACTGACTTTTTTCTTCTTCTTTTGCCTCTCTTTAGATCTAGTTGTTGGATTTGCAAGCTAATCAACTTATACATTCTTTCCCCCCCCTTCTTATTTAGGATGTCCATGCAGTGGTTGGCATAATTGGTTAAATCTGCCAGGTTTGCAGTTTGCCATCCTACATATACTGTCTTCAGCTGCTCTCCTACTTTAGGTAACAGTCCTGCAACAAATGCTTTCTTGATAGTATGAGGGGCATTCTTTCTTGGCATCTCTTATTATTCTCAAAAATCTCAAAAATACTTCTTTTATTTACAGGTATTAATCTTGATCTAGTCAGTTTTAGGTTTCACTACTGTAGTAAGGGCATCTCTAGAATATTTCATTGCTGAAGCCTTCAATTTGTAGAACATTTAACTTCTTTGCTTTGACTCTGATTTCTCATAGAAGCGCATCAAGTAATTTCATTTGCATCTCTATCAATTTAACAGGATCATTAAACTTTGGATCAGTTACTGGCCATTTCTTTTCTTTTTTCTTTCTTTCTTTCTTAAGACTACTGTTGGCAGAACAAGTCTTAACAGTCTCAAATTCTTCCTTGAATTTGACTGGTTCTTTTTACATGTTAGGAAATTATTTTACTATATTCCTTAAATCTCTTGGTGTCTATGGGTCATGAACAGCCACTAGAGTCTTATCTCTTGCAGGTACCTCTTACTTAGTGGAGCCAGGGTGACTGACCCATAATTTGGGGTGACTAAGTCTTTGAGAAGGAACAGAGCCAGGCAAGGTGGTTGCTTCTGGGTTCTTAATTTTTCTGGGCATCTAGTTCCTTCTGTTAACTGCTCTTTCTGGCTAGGCAGAGGTGGGTTAGGGTGAAGGAGTGGCCACTGGGGTAGTTTCAGCATCATCATGCGAAAACCTTCTACTTTCATCTTCATTTTGGGGTCTTCTCATGTAGGTAAGGATAATCATCTACAGGATCTTGCTTTTTCTTAAAAAAAAATCATTTTTCTTCGCTAGCAATGGATATAGGAGCCAATGGTGGTGGTTGGCTGCAGGCCTGCTTAAATTTTAGTTGATCTTTTAATATATATATATTTGAATCTTTCAAGCTTTTAAGGTTGGATTCATGCATGCATTTTGAAGCTTCTTCATACCAATTAAAATACACTTCCCATTGAGTCTGAGGTACCTTACTTCCTCATGACTCGAGCGCTCCCCTTAAGTGCACTATCCTGTCCCAAGTCAAACGTTCCTCCCAGTGGGAACTGTTTACTAGGATCATCCTTTTGTCATGACATTCCATTTCTCGAGAAATTTACACACCTACCTATGGCCATAAGGTGTGTACCTATAACATGCTAGCATTCCCTTGGGGGGGATCTCCTTTGATCTTGCACCCCCTATTCCTCACACTCATACAGGACACTCATCCAGGGCAAACTTATTGAGGGATGTTCCTCATTTGAGTCTCAGACAGCGGCTCAACACCTTGATCGGCTCACTCAGTCTTTCAACTGCGGCACAATCCCTTTTTGTCGGCTCAGTCAGTCTTATGACTTCAAATGGGACTCATGAGACTTGGAAACAGGAAAAGGGATTTACTTGCTCTACTGGGACACAGGGTTCCACTACATACTGGTTTAGTATGTGGTTTAAGTCCTGGTCCTGATCAGCAGATTCATGAACAGTCACACGTCACTGGGTCACGAGGTTCCACTGAGCCCACTTGCTTTTGAAACACTGCCGATCATTGGGTTTCCCCTCACGAACAGGTTCAGGGCGTCTTGACTCAGTTTAAGTCCCAGACCTGGTCAGCAACTTATACACACTCATCCGTGAGAATTTTAGGAAGATGTGCCTTTTCCACACAGTAAAACCATGGGTACTGGGCAAATTGGGAAAAGGGAAAAGGGTCTGTCTGTTGGGGCACGAGGTTCAGCTTTCGCCTAGTCCCAGCCCTGGTCAACAGCTCATAAATCTAGCAATCATACTTTCACAGACATGCATACAATCCTATAGGAAATTTCTTTCGTCTCTAAAACCTCATGGACTCAAAGTTCAGATCGCGTTGGGGGGAAAGGATAGTCTGCTAGAAACAGAAGGACACACACCAAAAACCCAAAAGAGATTTCAAAAGGTCTCTTACCTGGGTTTGGCGCCTGGGAGTTCAGTGGTGTTTCCCTGTTTCAGGCAGGTCCAGTCCCTTGAAGCGATCCGAGTCACGGCACCAAGATTGTTGTGGAAAAATTGATCTACTGCGTTGTGTTTTTAAGAGGTTCTTAGAGAGGAAAGTTTATTAGTGAATTCACGGATGGCATCTGAGCACAGTCAGGAATGCCAACAAGAACACAAGGGAGACACTTCCATTTATACTGAATAATATCATGTAGAGGTCAGGTGACAATTGAGTCAGTATAGGAAACAGAGACAATTCAAAGGGAGACATTTAAACAAAAACAAAAGATCAGGTATTGCCCATCTTCCAGCCATCATGCTAATCAGTAGCCTTTCCCAAGGTGATAATCCCAAGGTGATACTGGCTCACAGTACTTTTAGCATAAGCAGGAAAGAGGCTTAGGCAAATCAATAGATGGGTGATTTGCCCTCAGGGTTGTAATCTACAGAAGGTCAAGGAAAAGGTCTGACTTCCAGGCCTTTCTGTTTAAACTAAAGCCTGGACAAATTTTACTTCTACACTTGCATACGCAGTCTGCACTCTCTTCTCCAGACTGATAGGACCCAAGGGTTTTGTGGCTTCCCATTTCCACCCTGCCATACCCCATTATCTTCCTGCAGCTGGCAAGAGAACACAACCGTTCTGATTCCCAGACCTTCTCCAGCCTACCAGCTCCCAGGCGGTGACTGATGCTGTTGTTCATTCTTCTCTGGCCCCTTCCCTTGCTCCCAATGTAGCTCCAATGATGGGTGATTTATTATAAGGACATGTCATCTGGTGACATGAACGGCTCTCTTTCCTGCGGGGCTGCTAAGTCTGTGTCTATGATGTAGGCAGAGTTGGCTCTGACATGAGCCAGGGAAGAATTTTAAAAGGTTTGGCTCCTCTGCAGCCTCTCTGGATGACCTTGAATCACTCCTCATTCATACAATGGAGCCCTGCAGGTGAACAATATCCTGATGTATTGTTTCTGCTGCTCTTTTCAAGTGTGAAGCTCCATTACAGCCTTGATCATCTTTGCCTTCACAACACTCCTGTAGGGGAGGTCACAGCTATTCCTGTTTTGTTTTGTTTTTCCTTTGTAAGGTTAACCCATTTTAACAACATAACAGTCCTGCATGGAAGGCAAGGCTAAGAGATTGCCACTTGCCCAGGACTACCCTCTCAGTGTCATGGCTGAGCAGTGGTGCCTTCAGGGCAGGACTTCGGGGCAGAGGTCCAGGGGCCCACTCTGCAGAAGGAGCACGAGGGCCAGCACGCACAGCAGGACTGGCTCACCACATTTTGAATTAAGTGGAGTGTTAGGACTTGAAAAAGATGCTAGGAGAGGATATATTGTTGAGTATTATCCTTCCTATCTCATGTTAGTGAGATCAGCAGAGTAGAGTCCCTTTCCAGCTTAAAAGAAGCTTAGATTTGGCTAGTGTTAGCCTGTTAGCATTTGGTAATCCAGGATGCTTTAAGGCAGACTGGATTTCCCTGATTTTGCCCTCTTTTCTCTCCCGCAAAAACAATAATCAGAGACACAGTCTTGTAAAAGTTAAAAGTAACATTTACTCACTCCGATTATGCAGTTTCATTCAGGCAGGCTTAAAAGCGTCTCTTACAGTTGGTTACAGTACATTTGGAAATACTTGGGATCTGAACTTGTGGAGTTCAGACCAGCAACTCTGGTTACATGCTGCTGCTAGAACAACGTGGAGGCAACTCACGCACTCAGTGTCCCAGCAGGAAGAGAGAGCTGAGAGCTATGCCCACTTCCTGCTGAGGCACAGGTAATCATACCTGAGTATCTTCTAGGAAATCCACCTTAGAAGATACCAGTGGTCTTAACCATTTCATGCACCTAACTGGTGAAACATGAGCCATTGGTTTTGACTGCACTTTAAATATCCCACATGGAGCACTACACGTTCCCATCTAAAGAGCTCCCCGCCGCCCCTCGCCCCAGTCCATTAAGTTCAAAGTCTAAAATTATCTAACTGTACCACTCTGGCCGAGCAAGGGTTTGAACCCATGTCTCCCTAGGTGAAATCCTGCTAAACCTATTAGCTAAACTACACTGGCCTACTGGACAAAAGTGGAGAGAATGGTTTACTTTTTGAAGGCCGTTGAATGGATCCCTCCTCCCATCCACACCCACACAAATGTTGCTTAATATACAGCGTGAAAGCTATTTTGTGACATTTTGGTTGGTTCTAATAAAAAATGTTGCCTGACTGTGGATTTTGATATTTCCCCCCCTTCTTCTTCTAATGGACCAACACTGCTTTCTATGGTCTTTGAGGATTAAGCTAGGATTTTGTTTGTTTGTTTTCAAGTAATACCCTGCCTTTCCACCACATGTTAGACAGAATCCACACACACAATTAAAGCAATCAAACAATCTTAAAGCAATGAGCTCCATGAGCTCCTTAATCTTAAACATGAGCTCCAGCAACAAAATAGCAAACGATCAAGTTCTTGCTCAGTGAAAGCTTGAGAGAATAACAATGTAAGTGTCTACTCAGAAGTAAGCCCCACTGAGTTCAATAGGACTTACTTCCGGGAAGTGTGCATAGGACTGCAGCCTAAAAGATGCCTACCTGTCCTCCAGAGATGGGAGCACCCAGAGCAGGACCGTCCTCAGGTCATGATGATCTCCATGAATGTATCAGGCCTGTGGCTCACGCTGGCTCAGCTTGTCTGAGCGTGGAAAGCTAAGCAGGGTCAAGCCTGGTTATTACCGTACTTGGATAGGAGACCCCTCCTCTAGTTTCCAGCATTGAGCAGGGGGTTGGACTCGATGGCCTTGTAGGCCCCTTCCGACTCTATGATCTATGAAATCTATGAAATGGCTAGGATGATACAGGAGAAGGCAGCTGCCTGGCCATCTCTCGGCAGGAGAGCTCAGCCCCCTGGCCAGTCTTATGGGGGGTGGGGGAGGCTCTAGCCCCAACAAGGAGGATCAAGGGACTGGAAACAAGGCCCTATGAGGAGAGACTGAAAGAACTGGGCATGTTTAGCCTTCAGAAGAGGAGACTGAGGGGAGATATGATAGCACTCTTCCAGTACTTGAAGGGTTGTCACACAGAGGAGGGCCAGGATCTCTTCTCGATCATCCCAGTGTGGAGGACATGGAAACAAGGCCCTATGAGGAGAGACTGAAAGAACTGGGCATGTTTAGCCTTCAGAAGAGGAGACTGAGGGGAGATATGATAGCACTCTTCCAGTACTTGAAGGGTTGTCACACAGAGGAGGGCCAGGATCTCTTCTCGATCATCCCAGTGTGGAGGACATGGAAACAAGGCCCTATGAGGAGAGACTGAAAGAACTGGGCATGTTTAGCCTTCAGAAGAGGAGACTGAGGGGAGATATGATAGCACTCTTCCAGTACTTGAAGGGTTGTCACACAGAGGAGGGCCAGGATCTCTTCTCGATCATCCCAGTGTGGAGGACACGAATAATGGGCTCAAGTTACAGGAACCCAGATTCCACCTAAACATCAGGAAAAATTTCCTGACTGTCAGAGCAATAAGACAATGGAACCAACTACCTAGGGAGGTGGTGGGCTCTCCCACACTGGGGGCATTCAAGGTGCGGCTAGACAGCCATCTGTCGGGGATGCTTTGAGTTGGGTTCCTGCATTGAGCAGGGGGTTGGACTCGATGGCCTTGTAGGCCCCTTCCGCTTTTCTATGATTCTATGATTCTAATCTGTCCCTTCTGGACAGAGAGCAGGACTCCTTCCCGGTCAGTTTTTAGCCAGCCCCCCCCCCCGTATGTTTCACTTAGGAGATTGAAGCACTGTCATCAGCACACCAGGAGACGGGGTGCCAAGTCACAGCTCAGAGATGGAAAAGTACCAGGCTCCTGAGGGCAGCGCAGTTCCATCGGCCTGTGTTAATATCTCTTTAGCTGAGGCTCTTCAAAAGGGATCAGGTTCAGGGCAGAATTATTTGCCACACTGAGGAGAACAGGGGAGATTATATGTCTGTGTGAGAGCATAAGCAAGGGAGAAGCCAGAAGCTGGCCAGGAGGAAGATGATGCCCAGACATCTCTTCAACATCCTCACCACACAGCTTGGCCCTGCATGTGGCAGGTCATTGCCTGACAGGAGGAAAGGGTGCTTCCTGGTCCACTTTTAGCAGCCGCAGCCCGCACACTGCTGCTCCCGATGTGGTTGCTGGAGGAGCAGGGCGTGAAGCGAGCACGTGGGAACACTGAGGGCCTTCTTATTTATTTATTTATTTATTTATTTATGCCCCGCCTTTTTTCCTGCAAGGAACCCAAGGCAGCTTACATAATTCTCCTCCTCCTCCTCCTCCTCTCCATTTTATCCTCACAACAACCCTGTGAGGTAGGTTAGGCTGAGAGTCAGTGACTGGCCCAAAGTCACCCAGTGGGTTTCATGGCCAAGCGGGGACTAGAACCCGGATCTCCCGAGTCCCAGTCCAACACTCTCACCACTACGCCACACTGGCTCGTCTTAAATAATCAGCAGGGTCAAGTGGTAGCGCTTTTCCTAAATTCAGGCTCAACCCATTGCTTGACGTGCTAGTTCTCCACGTGCAGGGAGTAGTGCTGGCGCCCAAGACATTTTGCTGCCTGAGGCAAAGGACAGGATTGCGCCCCCTCCTCCCATTCCACACGCAGAAGCTGATTGGCCTGGCAGTCGAATCTTATTTCAATGCAGACTGTGAGGCATCCTCCTCCTGAGACCAGCAGTCGTCTACTGAAGGGGGCACGGGGTGGGGCGGGCCCACAGTGGCTCTGTCCCCCAACAGCTTGCTGCCACTCCCAGCACTGCCCTAGCAACTGCCACCTGAGCCCTAATGGTAGGGCTGGCCTTGGTACTGCCAGGGAGGCTTACCCCTGGGGAGGAGTACTCAAACAGGCAATTCCTACCTTTCCACCCTGCAGTGGAAAAGCTAGGCCACTTGATCACCCTGGGCGATTGTATAAACTGGCTCTTACACTGTGTGTATACGATCCAGATTCAGTGCTTGTTATTATCCCAGGGTTATTATCCTAACACACAAACAAGGAATCCTAGTGGATTTCAGCTACAAACCTCTGCTGAGCATCATGGGTCCTTCAGCAGTCACTTGCGTTTCTCTACAGCAGGGCTCTCCAACCTTGGGTCCCCAGATGATGCTGGACTACAACTCCCAGAATCACTTGCCATTAGCCATGCTGGCTGGGTATGCTGGGAGCTGTAGGCCAGCAACATCTGGGGACCCAAGGTTGGAGAGCCCTGCTCTACAGCAACCTGTGTCCCTCCAGATGTTAGATTCAAACTCCTCTCAGCCCCAGCCAGCATGACAATGGTCAGGCATGATGGGAGCTGTAGTCCAGCAACATCTGGTGGGATACAGGTTTCCCACTCCTTCCTCCACCTACCAGAGCCAACAGTCCTGCTACTGTTTACACAGTCACTGCTTGTGGACAAAATGTAGAGCCCACCCCATCCCACAGGCTGGAAGTAGATAATAAAATCAAAAAGAAAAACAAAGCAATGTACTCCCAGCAGCCTATTCCTGTTTGGAGGTGGCCTGCTATTCCGGAATTTTTTTAATGCTTCCCGGTTTACTGCTGGAAGTTCTCCTGCCCATAGAGGTTAACAATAGACCGCCCTGTTTACAAGAGACGCTTTTTCCAAGTTTACTGTATGGTCCAATACTCACATGGCTCCAGATAGATGGTGTGTACTGAATAGGTCTAACTCCTAGCCCAGATTAAACTCTGGAAGAATCACATTCTTATTAGAAAATACAGACTCTTTCTGTGGCTGGCCATCTCTTAGGCAGACATTTTCAAGCTAATCATGAGTGTCCCCGAAGCAAATCAATTTGGCAGTTTTCTCCTCCATTGCCTTTTGTTATGCAAACTATTCTGATTAATGTCAGCAGTCTCCTTGGAAAACAATCCAGATAGCAAGAAATCATATGAAATTGCCCGTGGCAAGCAGACATGGGAGCATGGGTCCATGGGAAAGAAATTTAAGGGGAGCGGGAGGGGAGGAAAGCAGCATTATTGCCCGAAAGAGAAGCAGCTTTGTCTTTCCTTCATCCCATTTGGCTACATTTAAGTGGTACAGAAAACAAGGGATGGGGGATCTGGAGCTTGCAAACCCACATCACACGGCGGTCAGCAGCAGCTTCACCACAATGCACTGCAGGTCTCTTGGCTCCAGCGGGCAGCGGGCAGATTTAGATGCTGTCAGCCCAATTTCAGTCTATTAATAGCCATCAGCAGATCCACTAGAACTGCATGCCAGACGGCCTAGAGCAGTGTTCTCCAATCTTGGGTCCCCAGATGTTTTTGGCCTACAACTCCCAGCATGCCCCAGCCAGCTAGTACGCTGGCTGGAGCATGCTGGGAGTTGTAGGCCAAAAACATCTGGGGACCCAAGGTTGGAGAACACTGTGCCTAGAGCCATTCTTCTGGAGCTCAGGGCTGTCAGATCAAAAGGAGAAAAAAATATAGTTAAGGTAAATGTATACAACTTTGTTGAGAATTACTGTCTGCTCAATGAATGAATAAATAAAGTGTGCGATCCAGGGTGAGAGAGGTAGTGCGCATCTAGCTAAATAAAAGAAAAAGTCCATCAAAGAAAAAGAAGAGTTTACAAAATGGTGGGGCATTTCTGCAGGGAAGGCAGTTGCTTTGTGGATTGATTGCTCGATCGATAGATTGATCAATCTAATATCGTATCATATGGTACGATATTTATATGGTACGATATTTAGCAGCAAGCCTTCACAACAAATAATGCATGTTTCAGGGGAAACATGTTTCAGGGGAAAGGTAGGATGGAAAGAAAGAATCTGGAGATAAGGTGATCAGAGAGAGAAAGCAAGAGGGATGGGAGAGAAAGGGACAGGCAGGCAAAAAAGTGGCAAGATAGAGCGGTCTGGCCAGATTTTTGATCTCTAGACCAGCCACCAGACTTTGTTGTTGTTGTTCTTGTTGTTGTAAAAATCAGAAATTTGGCTTCGTTGCCAGAATGTTTTGAGTAAAGCAGGAATTGTCTGAGTAAACGTCAGCAGCATTGCTTTCATTTAGTATGCATGCTTAAACTTTGTGGCCCACACATGCATACTAGGGTGCAAAGTTGTTGAGCTTAGCCCCCCAGTGACGCCGCAGGAAGCACATGTGTTGCTCCTCACTAGCAGCCCCCCAGGTTCTGCTGAGCTGAACCAGAGAAGGTGGATGATGGTGAAGCAGCATGGCGGGGCTGTTGTGGGACTTCCTCTTATTCCATCAAGTCAGCAGTGAAAACCAAGGCAGGCATCACATCAGCTGAAGAGCTGTCTAAATAAGAAAACTACCGTAACCTCCCAAACACAGCAAGTGAGCATGCCTGGCCGGGCCACCATAGCTAAGGAGGTCCATAACAATTGTGACCGAGTCCTTGGAATATGCGATATCCAGGCGGTCAGAGAGCGCACACAGACAGACATCTAGATCCCTGGCGACCACTGAGTAATGCTGCACATTCAGGCCAGCATCCTGCGCACAGCTGTGCAGACTTACAGCCCGTTGAAATGAATACTGCGCTCTGTGCTGCATTGTAGCCTTCATATATAATGAAACTGTGAAGGATCAGCAACCGGATCCTTTGTGTG
Organism: Shinisaurus crocodilurus; assembly: GCA_021292165.1. Lineage (NCBI taxonomy): Eukaryota > Metazoa > Chordata > Lepidosauria > Squamata > Shinisauridae > Shinisaurus > Shinisaurus crocodilurus. The sequence goes on along the minus strand of CM037877.1, from coordinate 266,608,796 downwards.
AGTTCGGCAACTCTAGGGTTAACCGGCAGAGCAATACAGCTCGTATCGGCTTTCAAGTACAATAGGAAAAACCACAACCCTTTGTATGCCCAAATAAGGCTTTTTATTTGTTTATACAATAATCAGATCGGAACTAGCAGCCTTCTAAGAACACGTTTACAGTCAACACAACCTTAGCTGACCCGCGTCTTACCCAATGAGCGGGCTCCGTGGCTAGCAGATGGAATCTGGTCAATATCCTCACATCAAAGATAATACTCTAGTCAATGTCAGCCCAGCTCCCGATCGGCGCTTCGCAGCGGGGAACGGCGTACCTGGACGGCTGTTGCTTAGGAGGATCTGGCCCCGTGGTTCCCAACAACCCAAACCGGAACGGGAGAGGGGTTTTCTACCCCGGATTTCCCGCTCTCCCCCGCCCCCTAGGTCAGGTGGGGGCTTATGCCTGCCCCTTCGTTTAGGTGGGCTTATTCCTGCCCGGGAAGAAGGTGACGTAGGGATACTTTTGCAGCTCTTCGAGGCTGCCCTGTTTGCTGATGGTCCTTGATGGTCCTTCCTGGACTTTTGTGGATCTCTGCCGAGGTCCTCCTTTGTTGGGGCTGATGACTTGTCTGGCTACTCCCTGGTGACCTCATCCCTCCTCCCCCTGCCCCCTCCTTTGGGGAAAGATGTGTGTGCGTGTGTGCGTGTGTGTAACTGAGTTTTGGGCTTTCTCCACACCCTCCCATTTGGGGAAAGATGGCATTGGGGTCCACCACCCCAATCCCTATCTAACTGTCTCCTATTGAGAAAGCCCGGGACAACCCATCTGCCACGATGTTGTCCTTACCCTTGATGTGCTCTACCGAAAAATCAAAATCCTGCAGGGCTAAACTCCACCGCAACAACTTTTGGTTGGACCCCTTCACCCTATCCAGCCAGCACAAGGGGGAATGGTCGGTCTGCAGTCGGAACCGGCGGCCCCACAGATAGGGGCGAAGCTTGGTCACTGCCCACACTATTGCTAGGCACTCTTTCTCGACAGTGGCCAAGTTCCGCTCCCGAGGCAAAAGTTTTTTACTTAAAAAGGCGACCGGGCACAGCCCCTGCTCTGGCCGTTCCTGCAGCAAGACGGCTCCCATCCCTGCTTCCGAGGCATCCGTCTGCAGAACAAAAGGGGCTTCAAAGTCTGGGGCTTGCAGCACAGGGGCTGCCATCAGGCAGGCTTTCAGTCCTTCAAACGCTGCCTGACAAGCGGCGGACCATTGGACCTTAACGGGTTGCCGCTTCTTGCACAAGTCAGTCAGGGGGGCGGCTAGCTGGCTAAAATGGGGCACGAACTTACGATAGTAGCCAGCCAGCCCTAAAAAAGCTTGGACCTGTTTTTTCGTTTGGGGTTGGGGCCAGGTGCGCACCGATTCTATCTTGGCTTCTAGGGGCTTGACACTACCTCCCCCTACCTTGTGTCCCAGATACTCCACCTCCCCCCTCCCAACCTGGCATTTCTTTGCCTTCACCGTCAGCCCTGCATCCTGAATCCTCTGGAACACCTGACGGACATGTTGCAAATGCTGCTCCCAGGTGGAACTGAAAATGGCGATGTCGTCTAGATACGCGCAGGCGCACTCCCCCAGCCCATTTAGCATTCCGTTTACCAACCTCTGGAAGGTAGCCGGACCATTGCGGACCCCAAACGGGAGGGTGGTGAATTGGAACAACCCTAGGTGGGTCACAAAAGCAGACTTCAGGGCAGCATCCGAATCGAGGGGGACCTGCCAATAACCCTTTGTCAGATCCAGGGTGGTGATGTACTTGGCCCCCCCAAGCCTCTCCAACAGCACATCCATGTTGGGGATGGGGTAGGGGTCAGCGACGGTCACTTTGTTTATTTTCCGGTAGTCTACACAGAACCGGACACCCCCATCCTTCTTGGCTACTAACACGATCGGGGAGGACCAGGGGCTCGAGCTGGGCACAATGACTCCCAAGTCCAGCATGGCTTGAACTTCCTCGGCCACGACTTGGGCATGGGGCCCCACCGCCCTGTAGGGTAGGGATTGGATGGGGGGGCTATCCCCTGTGTCGATGGTGTGTTGTGTGAGTGTGGTGCACCCCGGACGGTCCGAGAACATGGGCTGAAAATCTTCCAAGACCTGGGTGATCTGTTGCCGCTGCTGTTCGGACAGAGAGGGGGACAGTTTGATCTCCTCCATTCCTCCCCCTTCCCCCCACTCGGCCAACAACCCCCCGTCAGGGTCTCCCGGTTCCACACACTCTTGCACTCCCCCCACCTTCGTTACGCGTTCTACATACAGTTTCAACATATTTACATGGAAAACCTTCTGCCTCCCCGGCTGCCCCGGGAAAGCCACTTGATAATTCACCTCCCCCGACCTTCCAATGACGGTCCCTGGGCCCTCCCACTTCAAGCACAATTTGTCCGTCTTTTGGGGGCGCAGTACCAACACCTGGTCCCCCACTTCAAAAGTCCGTGGCACAGCCGTCCGGTTGTACCATGCGCTCTGCCGCTGCTGTGCTGTTTCGAGATGCTGCTGCGCCGTCTCCCTCACCTCTCGAAGGACAGTCTGGAGGTGTTGCATGAACGTATGCACAGGCATGGAGGCTTCTGCGGCAACCCCCTCCCATTCCGCCCGCAACAGAGCCAAAGGTCCCCGGAGCTCCCTCCCAAACATCAGTTCGTTGGGGGAGAATCCCAGGCTTTCTTGGGGGGAGTCCCGGTAGGCAAACAACAAGTAGGGGAGGGCTTGATCCCAAGTCCCAGGGTGCTTCGCCGCATATGCCCTGATCATCTTTTCAAGAGTCTGGTTGAAACGCTCCACCAACCCATTGGTCTCGTGGTGATATGGCACCGAAGTCAGGTGCTCCACACCCCCCAGTTCCCACATTTTTTAAAACAGTTTGGACACGAAGCCCGTGCCGCAGTCCGAAACCACCGTGTGGGGCATTCCTAGGCGGGCGAAAAGAGAGAGGAGAGTCTTAGCCAGGCTGGTGGCGGAGATGGAGGCTAAAGCAAAAGCCTCTGCATAACGGGTGGCAAAGTCAACCACAGTCAATATAAACTTCTTCCCCGTCTTGGTGGGGGGATTCAAGGGTCCCACGATATCCATCCCTATTCTTTCAAAGGGGATGCCCACAATGGGTAGGGGTTGCAGGGGGGCTTTCGGATGGTCCCGGTTATGTCCCACCCGCTGGCAGACATCGCAGGACCGGCAATATTCTTGCACCTCATTTGCCACCATGGGCCAGTAAAACCCCTCTGTCACCCTAACCAAGGTCCGTTTCTGTCCCAAGTGCCCTCCCCACGCTACATCGTGGGCCAGCTGTAGTACAGCCTGGCGGTACCTCGCAGGCACAACTAATTGTCTTTTCTTTGGTTGGGGACCCGGTTCAGTCCTTGGGCAGAATTCTCTGTAGAGGGCTCCTGCCTCCCACAAAAAGTGTTCTGACTGGTCCCCTACCCCGGGCCCTTGACTGGCCCGATCCCGACATCCCTGGAGGGATGGGTCGCTTTGCTGCTCTTCTTGAAACGCCTTCTGAGTCCCAAAATCACGGGCCATTGGCGCGAACCCCCCGGGGTCTTCTTCCCTCCCCACAACCATGGGGAGCGGCGGGGGACGGCTGGCTGCCTCTGCCGGGGTCGCTTTACCGCGACCGGGAGGCGGGCCCGGGGACCTGGGAGGCTGCGGGGCAGGGGCTTGTTTGGCCCGATGTGGTAAGGAAGTTAAGCCACTTCCTTGGTTCGTTTTCCAGCTGACTTATGGCCCAATAAATCAACCAGAGCGGGTAAAAAGAATTCCTTTATTCAAATACAGCGCTGTATGGTTCCACTCCAAAGCAGAGTGAGACAAATCCACCATTAGAAATACAAGCATTCTTATACTCTTTTTACAAGCGCCTTACTTTCGCGCATGCGTGTTAACAAATTCTACAAGGTGAGCTCATTCTTTCTTTCTACTGTGACATAATGATGTTTTTACAATACCTGGTCTCTTTTCAAGCAGTAAATAACAGTTAATTGACCTGTGTATACTGAGGAGTTTTTAGGGAGTGAAAGGCATCTTTGAAGTAACTTCTCCTTATCTCAATACCAATTAACTGTTAGAAACTGGTTTACTTCAACAGTTCACAAGAAATCAAGAGGCCCCTTTGTATCAGCATTATGTGAGATAGAACTTTCTACAGACAAAGTAGCATAGGATTTAATACAAGTAAAAGCATAGGAAATATTTGTTGCAAGTTATGTGATTATATACCGTAGAAATCATATACTGAAATTATATTTTACCACACCGACGCCGGGTCACCACCCCCACCTTGACCTGGGCAGCCCGGAACGCAACGTCGTTCCCAATGATGATTCCCCATTCTTGTTGTCCATGCACTATAACGTCCATCTCCCCTTCCCACCCCCTGTACTTGACCCAGACCCGGGCGAGGGGAACGGCTATGTTGGGAGAGTTATAGGGCTTTATGGCACAGGTGCGCCCCTTTAGCAACTGTCTCTTCTTTACCTTACTCCGAGGTAAAGCAGTTATGTCCGCCCCAGTGTCCCTATACCCCACCTGGGAAACATTGTTTACAGAGATGGACTCACAGAATTTGTCTTGGCTCCACCGCAGCTGCTCCGGTGAGGCAATGCGCATCAATGATGCCTGCGAGATGGCCCCCAGCGAATGCTGTCCTCCGCTCCTCAGGGACTGCGCCGCATCTTCACCGTCTCCCTCGAGGGACGAGCTGGACTGCTGATCCTCCTCGTGCTCCTCCGGTTCGCGGGACTCAGGAGCAAGCATCCTCCCCACCTTGCCCGGCGATGTCTTGGCGTGGCGGTTCTTTGCGATTAGTTTGGGGCAGCTCCTCTTGAGGTGCCCCGGTTCTTTACAATAGAAACAGCCACTGGTGCCGGGGTTTTCTTTGGGCTTGCCTAGGGCTCCCTCCCGAGGTTTGGGGTTGCCCTTCTCCACACTTCCCTTAGCCCCGCCATGACTGGGGTTACCCCCCTTGGGTCCTTTGGGCTGCCGATACAGTCCCATTTGGTCGGCCAACTTGCCCATTTCCCTACAGTTCGGGGGGTCCCGATCCCTCACCGCCGTAGCTAAGTCCTCGGGGATGGTGGCACAAAACTGCTCCTGAATCATGAGCTCCCGCACCTCCGCCAACGTGATCTTCCCGGTGGCCCCGATCCATGCGTCCCACACCTGCCCCAGGTGCGCCATCCAGGAGGCATACGTGTCCCCTGGGGTAGGCTGCCCGTAACGAAATTTACGGCGACAATGCTCAGCGGTGAGGGCAAACCTCTCTCTCACCGCTTCTTTGAACGCCCCATAGTCCAAGGGAGCAGTTTGGGTGTGGATACCCAGGAGGTCAGCCAGTTCCCCGCTGACCTGAGTCCTCAGGGCAGACATCCTTAAGTTGTCCGGCACCCTCTGCTCTAGGCAGGCAGCCTCGAACAGGGTGAAAAAGATCAGCACATCCGGTCCCGACTGGTAGGTGGGGAATTGCTTCCTGTCCCATTTGGGGGTTGTGGTGCCCCCACCCTGGGGTGCAGGGGTTCCCCCTTGTCCGGTGCCCATGGTCAGCCTGGCCAACTCCAGCTGCATCTGTAACGTTACTTGTTACTGCTGGCACATTTCTTGTTGATGCTGCATCAACTCCCTGGCTTGTTGCCAATTGAGTTGGGGAAAGAGGGCATCCAACCCTCCTCCCCCCATGGCTCCGCCAGTAACCCTTCTGCCGAGGTCTTCTTCCGCCTCTGGGTCCCTTATCTCGTTTCTCCTGCCGCTACTGGTAAGGCTGGGGCTACCCCACTGCTTGGGTTCCTGCCCTCCTAACAACAGTGAGGGGGCTTCCCCCCCTTCCTGCCTTGCCGTCTTCGGCCGCACCACCCACTCCATTGTGGAGGTCTGGGTTGGGGTTTCTGGGCTGCTCACTAGCTCCACCTGCTCTTGGCTCAGACTATTCATTTTTCCTTGCTCTGAGCGCTCCCCAGCAATCTACTAGCCTGCCCGAAGCCCTGTTAGTTCCGACTGTCAAATGTGGTTTCCAATTGTCCCATCGCCTGCCACCATGTGAAGGATCAGCAACCGGATCCTTTGCGTGAGTTCGGCAACTCTAGGGTTAACCGGCAGAGCAATACAGCTCGTATCGGCTTTCAAGTACAATAGGAAAAACCACAACCCTTTGTATGCCCAAATAAGGCTTTTTATTTGTTTATACAATAATCAGATTGGAACTAGCAGCCTTCTAAGAACACGTTTACAGTCAACACAACCTTAGCTGACCCGCGTCTTACCCAATGAGCGGGCTCCGTGGCTAGCAGATGGAATCTGGTCAATATCCTCACATCAAAGATAATACTCTAGTCCAACGTTCTCCAACCTGGGGGTTGGGACCCCCAAGGGGGTCGCAACATGCTTTCTGGGGGGTCGCCAGCTATACTGGAAGGAGGGAGGGGGAGGTATTTTCCTACAGCACCAGGCGCTTGCAATCCAATTGCTGGAGGAGAGCGCGCGCGCGCGCCTACACTGGTGCTTTATGGGTAACAGGCACGTGAGCCTTGAGAAGGAGCCGCTGCCTGCAGTTGCTGCCAAGCACCTCCTTCGCCTCGTGCTTCTCCTCCTTGTGCTGGAGTGAGTGAGTGAGTGAGTGAGTCGCTGCCTGCAGTTGCCGCCAACATCTCGCCTCCTCCTCCTCATGCTGGTGTGTGTGTGTGTGTGTGTGTGAGAGAGAGAGAGAGAGAGAGAGAGAGAGAGAGAGAGAGAGAGAGAGAGACGACGCTGCCTGCAGTTGCCGCCAACACGCGCTTCTTCCTCCTGCTGCTGCTGCTGCTGCTGTTGAAGATCTCTGTAAGAACGAGTTGGAGGAGGGGGCAGATTGAGCTGTTGTTGGGCTGGAAAGGGGAGGTGGTCGCGGCAGCGTCCAGGGGTGAAGGGAGGGTGGGGGGCATTCCACCCAGCCCTTCCTTCTCAGATGCAGCCGGCTGGGGGAGGGAGAGCGGCAGCACGAGGACGACCTGGGCGACTTGATTATTTGCACAAAGGCAAGTGTGCTTACTTCCTCCTTAGCCCTTCGAGATTTTGGCAGCCCCAATGCAAAGCAGTGAGGCGTGCTGCTGGCTATAATTCTGTTGGGAGAAGGTACTTAACACCACTTGGAGAGCTCAGGTTATGGTATTTTTTGACACATTCATTGAGAAGAGTTTCACTGAACTATGGCTTCTTCTGAGTGAAAATGAAGTGTGTGTGTGAGAGATCGAGAGAGAGTGAGAGAGACTGTGTGAATGAATTTCATTTCACTTGCTTCTGTGGCTATTGCAGAACTATTTTTAGCTGTCTCCAGCAGAACAGAGAGCCAGTGTGGCGTAATTGTGAGAGTGTTGGACTGGGACTTGGGATATCCGGGTTCTAGTCCCCACTTGGCCATGAAACTCACTGGGTTACTTTGAGCCAGTCATTTACTCTCAGCCTAACCTACCTCACAGGGTTGTTGTGAGGATAAAGTGGAGAGGAGGAGGAGGATTATGTAATGGGTCCTTGCAGGAAAAAAGGTGGGGTATAAATATAACAAATAAAATAAATAAATAAACAAATAAACATGTCTTCTCCTTTCTGATACAAAGCTGGCTGCTAGTCAAATAAATCCGCTCACTTGCCTGCTCCCTGTTGGGCCCTATTTCCACTAACATCCAGAGTCCAAAGAGAGGAAGGGCAGGTGAGCAAGTACAACAATAGAAATACAAAAAGAAATTGTTTTTCCTCAAAAAAGATTTTTTATTTATATTTTCGGAAATCTGTATCCATGGAGAAAAAACGGAAATATTCAGAAGATTACCTTAAATTTGGCTTTACCACCTTTAATGAATATTAGGTTAAATTAAATTATATTCTGAAAAATCTATTTTTCATGTGTTTTCTTTACCCCACCAAAATGCAAATTTATGCAAATGTGGTGAGGGGTCCCCGGTTACTTTGCCATTACAAAAGGGGGTCGCGACTCGAAAAAGGTTGGGGACCACTGCTCTAGTCAATGTCAGCCCAGCTCCCGATCGGCGCTTCGCAGCGGGGAACGGCGTACCTGGACGGCTGTTGCTTAGGAGGATCTGGCCCCGTGGTTCCCAACAACCCAAACCGGAACGGGAGAGGGGTTTTCTACCCCGGATTTCCCGCTCTCCCCCGCCCCCTAGGTCAGGTGGGGGCTTATGCCTGCCCCTTCGTTTAGGTGGGCTTATTCCTGCCCGGGAAGAAGGTGACGTAGGGATACTTTTGCAGCTCTTCGAGGCTGCCCTGTTTGCTGATGGTCCTTGATGGCCCTTCCTGGACTTTTGTGGATCTCTGCAGAGGTCCTCCTTTGTTGGGGCTGATGACTTGTCTGGCTACTCCCTGGTGACCTCATCCCTCCTCCCCCTGCCCCCTCCTTTGGGGAAAGATGTGTGTGCATGTGTGTAACTGAGTTTTGGGCTTTCTCCACAGAAACAATGATCTGGAAAGCTCTTTCCTTCAGCCCTCTTCTTCCAGCATTTAACACGGCCAGGTCAAAACCTTTTCCTCCCAGACTTCTCCCCATGTGTCATTGCTAACAATGCCTTGAGAATGTATGTGAGGTTGTAAACGTTCATTGCTTCGGTGTAAGAAAGCACCGACGGTATCAAATGCTCTTGGTAATCAATAGGTCATGTGCAATAATTGCGATAATTTATTGTATAAGGCAGCCTTCCCCAAACGGGCGCATTCCAGATGTGTTGGATTACAACTCCCAACATCCCCAGCCAACATGGCCAGTGGCTGTGAAGGTTGGGGATTATGGGAACTGCAGTCCAACACATTAGGAGGGCACCAGGTTGAGGACGGCTAGTCTAAGTTGTCTGCAAGCTGCATAGTTTGAAAAATCATGTAGTAGCACATCTCGAGCTCAAATAGGATATCTGTGGTAGGACCACATCACTGAATAGTTTGTTTTGTTTTAAAAGAAGCTCTCTCCCCTTTCTGAGCCTGTGCTCTGGTTTGCGTTTGCATTGTTGGTTGATTCATATCTTTCAGGGCTATGGGTGGAGAGCGGGTGTAATCTGCTGAGTCAGTAGGAAAAAGAGCACTTTGCTTGAGGCAAGCTAAATTTCTGTGCCTGTGAGAGACAGAGAGGGAGGGAGGAAGGGAAGAAAGGAAGGAATGGATGGATGGATGAACGCCTTACCCAGAAGGAGTGCAGACCATGTAACAGGCCTGTGGCTCACGCTGGCTCAGCTTGTCTGAGCGTGGAAAGCTAAGCAGGGTCAGGCCTGGTTATTACTTGGATGGGAGACCCCTCCTCTAGTTTCCTGCACTTGAGCAGGGGGTTGGACTCGATGGCCTTGTAGGCCCCTTCCAGCTCTATGATCCTATGTAATCCTGTGTTGTTGCATACCTTGGCTGGGATCCAGACTAGTTAGTTGTACTTCGTTTCCATTTAAATCAATGGAACCTATTAAGACCCGATTAACTTGTCCCACTGATTTTCATGGGAACGAAATGCAACTAACTTACACTGGACTGGATTCCAGATTATGGCACATGCAACTAGGCAGGTGGGAATGGACTTCCCTGCACCTCTTCCCTGCGGCAGCATCTCCCGCCCCCTGAAAATGCTACTGGTAAGTGTGATCCTGCAGAATGGGGTGAGCTGTGGGGAGGGGTTTCCCCCAGAATCAGGTGGAGGCATCTTCCATGAACAGAGCCCTTCTATTAATGTAAGGTAGATCCTGGATCCAACCCTCTGAATCCAACCCCGTCTGTTTGCATGGCTCATCTCTGTATTTTCCTGAACTAGGTGTAGTACAATCCAGTCTGCTAGGGAATTGTGCAGTCTGTCCTTGTCGCTCTTTGTAGGAAATATAATATATAGCAGCTGATTTATTGGGGACATATCTTTTTCCATGGTGTCGTTTTTTGGCTCGCTTCTCCTGCTACTGTGAGGCGGCCTCCATGGCAAGTAGAAGCAGCAGGGAGCCGGGATGGGAGTAGAGAGACAGCGAGGGGGCCCAGGAAAAAAGCGCAGGGTGGAGGTGTGGTGGTCAAGTGCTAATAAGTATGGATGGCAAGCGGGTGGGAGTTCCAGACTGGGATGTGCCCTGGAAGCATCCCAAGAGCAGAACGTGCGCTCTCTACAAGGTGTTCGTGACTCGCATAGCCTCATATAAGACATGGTCAGCAGACGGTTGGGGAGAGCATGTGGAGGAACCCAGATTCCACCTAAACAGCAGGATAAAAATTCTTGACTGTTAGAGCAATAAGATAATGGAACCAACTACCTAGGGAGGTGGTGGGCTCTCCCTCGCTGGAGGCATTCAAGGTGCGGCTGGACAGCCATCTGTGGGGTGTGTGTGCTTTGACCTGGATTCCTGCATTGAGCAGGGGGTTGGACTCGATGGCCTGGTAGGCCCCTTCCAACTCTACTTTTCTATGATTCTATGAATGGAGTGGTAAGATGGGGGCTAGTACATGCAGAGGCACCAGGAGGAGCAGCAGCCAAGGAAGTCAGGAGAGAATGGGCCAGTTCACACAATCAGTCAGCTCACAGTGGTCATGTGAACTGAGTCATAGCCAACCCCCTCTCTTTTTTTTGCCTAGGGCCTGAAGCCCAGTGAGAACCGGGAGCCAGGCCCTCTCACCCTATGGATTACAAGAGAATGCATGATCATGTATGTGGCATGCTTTGAAGACGCTAAAGCACTAAATAAATGCTGGGTTGTTGTCCTTTGTTTTTAATTGCTTTGGGAAAATGCACTTGAAGTAGACTTCTGTGTAACTCAAAAAGAGCTATTGCCTGAATTCTTCTCAACAAGCACAGCATGGGAAGAACTGTGGTTTTCTGCTGCCCTCTTCTGCTTTCTAAAGAGAACAGCAAGGGTGACAAAATATAGTTCCTAAGGCCGCAATCGTATACCGACTTTCCAGGAAGCAAACTTTTTGGGGGGACACTTTCAAAATTGAGGGGCCACTAGGGACAACTGCCCCGCCTAAAAACCTGAGGATCCTGCTGCATAGGGGGGGGGGGGAATGAGCCCCAAACAGGGATTGTGAAAGCTGACTTGACAGCCAGCTTTTATGATCTCAAAAATAAAAAGCTTTTAAATGAAAAGTCAAGCCACAATAGTGGCAGCAGGGAGGGGGGAGATGCCTCATTCCTTCTGCAGTGTCCCTGGGATACCTGTGGGAGGGCCTATGGGAGAGGAGACAGAGGGGACACCTTACGCATAGGGTGGCTTATAAGCCATACTGTGTAGCTTGCTATTGTTGGGCTTGGGAGGCACTGTATTGCAGTGGTTCCGGTCCTTCCTCTCTGGAAGGTACCAGCGGGTAGTTCTTGGGGAGGAGGCTTCAGACCCTCGGCCGCTCAGTTGTGGGGTGTCGCAGGGTTCCATCCCCTCCCCAGTGTTATTCAACATTTACCTAAAGCCGCTGGGAGCAATCATCAGGAGGTTCGGGGTGTGGTGTCATCAGTATGCGGATGACACGCAGCTCTACCTCTGTTTCACGTCCTCACTGAGGTTGGCTGTTGAGACCCTGTCCAAGTGCCTGGAGTCAGTGGGTGGCTGGATGGGAAGGAACATGCTGAAGCTGAACCCCGACAAGACCAAGGTACTTCTGGTGGGGGACAAGGGGAGGTTAGGGGATGTTGACCTGGTGCTGAATGGGGTACATCTACCCCTGAAGGACCAGGTCCGCAGCTTGGGGGTCATTCTAGACTCCCAGCTATCCATGGAGGCTCAGGTGGCAGCTGTGAGCCGGGCGGCGCTGTATCAACTCCATCTGATACGGCAGCTGCGCCCCTACCTTCCTAATCACCTGCTCCCATCAGTGGTTCATGCCTTGGTCTCCTCTCGCCTAGACTACTGTAATGCGCTCTACGTGGGGTTACCCTTGAAGACGGTTCGGAAGCTGCAGCTGGTACAGAACGCGGTGGCTCGCCTGGTTAAAGGCAGCTGCCAGCGGGATCACATCACTGCCAGTGCTCAAGGAGCTGCACTGGCTACCAGTTGCTTGCCGAGCCGAATTCAAGGTGTTGGTTTTGACCTTTAAAACCCTATACGGCTCCGGTCCAGTCTATCTCAAGGAGCATCTCCAGCAACACCAAGTAGGCCGCTCAACAAGATCTGCCACGGATGGCCTTCTCCTTGTCCCTTCAGCCAGAGCAGCTAGACTGGTGGGGACGAGGAAGAGGGCCTTTTCTGTGGGGACTAGGAAGAGGACCTTTTCTGTGGGGACTAGGAAGAGGGCCTTTTCTGTGGGGACTAGGAAGAGGGCCTTTTCTGTGGCGGCCCCCGTGCTGTGGAACTCTCTCCCGAGTGACCTCCGCCATGCCCCCTCTCTGCTGATCTTCCGCCGCTCATTAAAAACTTGGCTATTCAGGCGGGAATATGGGGTGGGCTAATTATTTTAAAAATTTATTATTGTTTAAATGTATTTTATTCTGTTTTTATCTGTGTACATCGCCCAAGGTGGCCGGTTGCTGGCCAGATGGACGATAAATAAATAAATAATAATAATAATAATAATAATAATAATAATAATAATAATAATTCAGTGTGGCTTATTGTCTCATGCAAGCCCACCCAATGGGACTTACATCTGAGTAGATGTGAATAGGATTGCACTGTAGGTTAATCATTTGTATCATCTACATCAGCCTTCTCCAACCTGGGCTACTCCTGAATTTTAGAATAAAATCCCCAACCACTGGCCATACTGACTGGGGATGATAGAAGTTGTAGTCCAAAACATCTGCAGGGAGCCAGGTGGCAAAAGCTAAGCTATATATCTATGTCTTATATTTTAGTTCCAATCCAATTCTCCAATTGCTGTCGCTTATGTAGCCAAAATGGCAGCGCCCATGCATAATCAGCATGGAACCCCGACATTTGCAGAGGTACAAAAAATCTTTGGAAACAAACTCTTAAGGAGCCGGGGGCAGAACCATAAAACAGCCCAATCAGGACTGAGTATAGTCAGTGGCCACAGAATGTTGATGGGAAAAATAGAAAATAGAAGGGGATAGAATGGAGTGGAGGGAAAAGAAGGATGATGAAGAGCCACATAGGTATTAAAAAGGGTAGAGAGAACCATTTCATTATTTTATTATTATTATTTGCATTTATTTATCGCCCATCTGGCTGGCAAACCGGCCACCCTGGGCGATGTACAGAAGATAAAACAGAATAAAATACATTAAAACATTTTTCTCCATTAAAATACATTAAAACAGTATAAAATTTTAAAATCTTAGCCCACCCCATATTCCTGCCTGAATAACCAAGTTTTTAATGAGCGGCGGAAGCTCAGCAGAGAGGGGGCATGGCGGAGGTCACTTGGGAGAGAGTTCCATAGTACGGGGGCTGCCACAGAGAAGGCCCTCTTCCTCGTCCCGACCAGTCTAGCTGCTCTGGCTGAAGGGACAAGGAGAAGGCCGTCTGTGGCAGATCTTGTTGAGCGGCCCACACTTGGTGTTGCTGGAGACCCTCCTTGAGATAGACTGGACCGGAGCCGTATAGGGTTTTAAAGGTCAAAACCAACACCTTGAATTCGGCTCGGCAAGCAACTGGTAGCCAGTGCAGCTCCTTGAGCACTGGCATGATGTGATCCCGCCAGCGGCTGCCTTTAACCAGGTGAGCCGCCGCGTTCTGTACCAGCTGTAGCTTCCGAACCGTCTTCAAGGGTAACCCCATGTAGAGCGCATTACAGTAGTCTATTTCATTGCCTGGAGAGGTAATTTCTTAGTCCACACTGAGAAGCTATTTTAAAATATTCCCAAGGAGAGAAGTGAGAGTTCCCCGTAGAAATCCATGGAGAAATCCAAGCTTTTCATGCAGGTGGCCCTGGGCACCAAGGTGGCCACACATACTCTTAAGGCACCCCCCAGAAGATAGCAGCAGCGAGAAGAGAAAGCATTATGGCTCTTTGTTCTTTTGTGTGTGTGTGTTCAACATTTTAAAAATGACCCTGCTAATGGAAATTCCAAAGCAAACACAGTTCATTGTCCCCATATTGGAGGCTGGGGGGGGGGCTGTGCCTGGGAGAGAGTGGGTCATGACAGCTGTGCAGTGTTCACACCAACTGCAGGTCACTCTGTGACTTAAAAGAACCCTGCAGTGTTGTCCAGAGCTATTAGACCCCCCATTATAGGTTGGGCTGAAGCTGAGTGTAGCTTTACAATTACAATAATCCTGCAATGTTACGGCTTTTATCCCAATACTGCAGTAGAGTGCACTGTTAGGCCTAATTCTTAATGCTCCATTGACTTCCATGGATCTACTCTTAAATATGAGTAAGCTTGGATCCAACCCATTTTTATTACTTATTAGAAATATATATTTAATAATTATTTACCATTGCTGAGATTAGGTATTTAAGTTGCATACTTAATTTCTTCCTCTGGGTGGATTTTAATTGTATCAAATAAAGCATTATATTATTATTTTTTAAAAGAGCTCAATGGCCAAGCCTGTCAGGCCTCACCATTGCTCTGCAAGACTTGGGTGATACCTAAACATGTCCAAGATTCCTTAGTGAGCTGTGGGCAATAGCTGTGGGCTAACTGTCTCCTAAGGAAGCTTGTCAGTAATTAGTCTGACTGTTCTGAGGCTCGCATGGTAAGTTTCTGAGGTGGAAAACCACTGGACTAGAGCAGCCTTCCCCAACATGGCACCCTCCAGATGTGTTGGACTAAAGCTTTCATTGCTGGCTGGACTGGGGCTCCTTCCCTGGGAGGAAGCTCTGCTGCTGTCAGGAGGAGGGCAACACGCCCCCCCCCCCCGGCCTGCCTGATTGGTAGCACCTGCCACCTGGCTTGCCTGACACTCCGCAGGCCTTCATCTGCTGGTCCCGGAACGGGGCCCAGTTCCAACGGACGCCTGCAACCACCAACACCGGGCGCGGACCCTCTCAGGGTAGGGCGGGGAGGAGGCCTGAGCTGGCTGTACCATCCCGCCAGCCTCTCTACCTTCCAGCCAGCCGCCTTACCATCTGGCAGGACACGGAATAATGGGCTCAAGTTACGGGAACCTAGATTCCACCTAAACATCAGCAAAAATGTCCTGACTGTCAGAGCAATAAGACAATGGAACCAACTACCTAGGGAGGCGGTGGGCTCTCCCACTCTGGAGGCATTCAAGGTGCGGCTGGACAGCCATCTGTCAGGGATGCTTTGACCTGGATTCCTGCATTGAGCAGGGGGTTGGACTCGATGGCCTGGTAGGCCCCTTCCAACTCTACTTTTCTATGATCTAGTTGCTTGCCTTGGCTGACACTGTTTGCTGGCTGGATTGGGGCTCCTTCCCTGGGAGGAAGCTCTGTTGCCATCAGGAGGAGGGCAGCACCCCCCCCCCCCCGTACATTGCTCAGAGTGGCCGGATGTCTGGCCAGATGGGCGATTCATAAATATAAATAATTCGCAGCCAATAGCCACACTGGACTATAATGGCCAAAAAGGCTGGGCTAGTGTGATTGTGGACTGTTGTCACTGCTTTAGTTGAGTGAGCCTGGCCTATTATGTTGCAGGCTGTCTCCAGCACTGGGATGTCTTTGGTACAGACACTCAACGGTGAATTCACTGGATGTTGTTGGTGGGAAATTGTATTTTTTGTTTTTGTTTCTAATTTCATTTTCTCTACCCAGAAAACAAGCAAATCATAGTGATCTACCTCACAGGCTTGTTGTGAAGATGAACATGTGATAAAAATAGTTATTCCGAGATACAAGGCTGCTTAATTTCTCAAACTCAGGCCCAGTAGCCAGGAAACCTATCTTTACAACCAATACACAGGAGAATCATGGCAAATAATAACTCGCTATAGAGAAAACCACCGTGATTGTCTAACTAAATCAATGTACTCTCAAAGAATCATACATCATCAAAACCATAGAACCATAATTGTTATCCAAAGGTATCCAATTTTATCCAGCAAGAAGTCTCAAATTAAGTGCTGTGCTCAGATCTGTTTCATCGTTAACAAGGTATTATATATATATATACACACACACACACACACACACACCCTGCCTTTTTTCCTATAACAGATACATAAGCACCATTGCAGGTAAGTAATAGTAAGTAGAGGTTTGCCTGCTTGCTCTCCTGTTTCAGCCTCCTTTCTCAAGAGCGTGCCATAGATCAGTCACGGTGGTTTTATCTATAGCGCGATAGGAAACCTATCTTTGTCTGACACTCTCACTCACTCGCTCGCTCTCACACACACACTCACCATAGAAAGCACCTTTGCCGCTTCATATACCAGAGGCTAATGTCTTGATCTTCTTTGTATATGTTGGGATTAATTATCTAATTGACAGACAAGATTTGGCAGCTGGGACCATGTCAGTTTCTGGTTATTATAGGCACAGATAGCCTCAGGTAAAGCATGGAACAACAGCTGGGAAGGAAGGTCATTAGACTCAACCAACACAGGTGTGTAAGGAGCTATCCTCCAATTTGACACACCTTTGGACCCAAACAAAAACCATTTTTTCACAGTAGCTCAGAAACAAATGCTGGCATGAGGGTGAACCATCTGTTTGATCCAAGCCTCAAGCAAAGCAACATACACTTTGAAAGTCATTCCTGAGAATTAAAATTCATGACCTGACTGAATAGTTAATTGGATCCTTTGGCTTATTTATATTCCTGCTGGTCACGGCTTTGCATTAATACGCATTTGAATTGCTAATGGGTTTGAGGAAGATGTAAGTCTCTTGCTTCCTCTGAAATAACCAATGCACAAGGTTCTTTTTCCATACTAGGAAGCTGCACCCGTATTCCTAAATGTAGATCATATACCAAATCTTCTGTGCAGTTTCATTCCCAGGAACACTAAGCCTACATCATACAGTCTGACTGTGTGAACTGGCCAAAGGCAACTTGAGGCTTTGCATTTTCTTCAGCAATTTCTCTTTCATTCTTCCTCACAGCTGTATCCTATATTTCTCCAAGGAAACCAGGTTAACATACATAGGCACTATCCCACTTTAGCCTCACAAAAACCCCCAAGGAGGCGAGAGTGCCAATGTGGCGTAGTGGTGAGTGTTGGACTGGGACTCGGGAGATCCGGGTTCTAGTCCCCACTCGGCCATGAAACTCACTGGGTGACTTTGGGCCAGTCACTGACTCTCAGCCTAACCTACCTCACAGGGTTGTTGTGAGGATAAAATGGAGTATTATGTAAGCCACCTTGGGTTCCTTGCAGGAAAAAAGGCAGGGTATAAATTAAATAAATAAATAAATTAGCTAAAGTTGGGCTGGTCATTTTCTCTCAGGCTAAGGTTAGCAAGCAAGCTTCATACCCTGAGGAAAAATTTCTTAAGTGCTTATGGCTTAAATTTGGAACTTCTAATGAAGTATGCTGCTTAATTCAATCAGATCTCTTTACACATGTTGCATCCAGACTATATGGCAAATTTAAGCTAGAGCATAGTTCAGAAGTCAATATAGCTTCCTTTTAAGCCAAGATCAACATGCAGATAAGTCATCTACTGCATCAACTGCTTTATTCTGCTCTATATCATATTTTGGTTAAGCCGCATAGTCTTCAAACTGTGTTCTGGTGAACCCAGCAGCTTATCACAGATTTCTAAGTGAGTGAGATCAGCAATGACAATCTTCTATAAAACAGATTATTTTAAACAATCTTCCCTAGAATGCAGCTGCAAGGGAGTGTAGGGTAAGTTCAGGTACATTTATTTGAGATAACAGACTAGTGTGTATTTTAGAACCTGCTGAACAACTATGGCTCCTTGTAAGAGAAGTTAGCATGCAAAGGATTCTTTGAAGGTAGGAAGTTGAAAATCAACAGGACTAGTAGATACTTTATAACTTCAAGGTTATGTTTTGTAGATGTGATCTCACATTATTACATCAACCATTCACAGCAACAATGTACCAACACAAAGCACATGCAGGGTAGGTAAGAGATCAATATATTTTTTTTGAGACTAAGATTTTAACCCATATCTGAATTTTAAGATATCCAAATGTAATACAAACATACAAGAGTCTACACTTATTAAAACTGAATCTACGGCCCTCTATCAAACAGCCTCCTTTTCTATGTAAAAGGAACCCAGGGGCATGAGATCAAGCATTATAAGTGACACAAGATCATGTCTTGTATTTTAATTAATGATTCGCATAACAGGCTGTGAAACAGTATGGAGATTTACTTCCCATATCACAGAATAAAACTGTTCAATCCAGTTACTACCTACACTCGAAAGTTCAGGTTACTTGTGTCTTCATGTCACACAATCTTGCTTGGCACCCTAACTCACGTATGCAAAACCAAACAGAAATCCTTAATTTCATAATGGCTCTCATAAGCAGATATAAATCCTGTAACAAAAGGCATGTGAGCTACATGTCTAAATGTTCTGAACTATGCTTATTAGTAGTGCAAAGGAACTATGTAGTTGCAAACAAAGTTTAATTGTTATCAACCAATTAGTATGCACACTTGTTCAGTAAATACAAGAAGCAAAAAACTAGAAACTGTCTTAGAACAATGATTTAAATCAATCCACTCAGAGTTTATGCAACTCTAAAGATGCAAGATTCTCTTGTTTTTGGCCAAGCTGCTATGCTACTCAGAAAACAGGTTCCATTTTATTCGATGTTCACCCTCACATGTCTAAGAAAAGCTATTAGACATAGGCACGTTTTAAAGAGATTTATTAGATACCCTTTGAGCACTATGTACACCATAAGGCAGAAGTTATTTCTTGGTTTCTTCCTCCTTGGATAGGGTCTTGATGATTTCCTCCTTCTTGGCTTGCAGACGTTCTTCACGGCGCTTCCGGGCTTCCTTGGTCTTAGACCTGCGGGCCTCAGCCTGGTCACTGAAAAACAAAGGCACATGAATGGCACAGCAACAGTAGATTCACTTCATTACCATCAGTACACTCAATCAGTATGTATTATATTTATTTATTATATTTATATCCCGCCTTTTTTCCTTCAAGGAACCCAAGGCGGCTTACATAATCCTCCTCCTCCTCCTCTCCATTTTATCCTCACAACAACCCTGTGAGGATTGTTGTGTACATTGTTGTGTAATTGTTGTACACAACAATGTACATGTTGTGGGGGATATTTGGGTCAATCCTAATTTTGTGGGACCATTCTTCCCCCTGCAAAAGTGAAAGGAGGCTACTCAGTAACTTTGGCCGAGGGGGACAAATTCTAAGACTTTTCACAAAGGAGGAATTCTTACCTTTTAAATATGAAGTGGCAAGAGTATCTTTTTTTCCCGGTAACAAAAGAAGACTCTAGCCAGATTGTAGATAAAAAGGTAAGACACCCCCCATGCAAAAGGTCGTACAATTCTAACCTGCCCCCAACCCCTGCCCGAAGATTGAACTGAACATTTTGGCCCAGCACTGGTATATCAGCCCAGCAATAAAAGGACAGTTGATCTGAGCTGATCACTCCTCCAACTGAAGCCCCATGGCAGTGGCAGGTTAAAAAGAGTAAAGAGAACAAACTTCAGTGTGGTTTGTGCTACATGCTTTGACTGCACTGGCATACAGGATATGCAACCAAGGTGAGCCTGCCTTAATGTTCCATCTTTAATTAAGTGCCACACCTTGCTTGCTGTAACTGACCATCAGATTCTTTTGGATTATGCCTCTCAAGAGATAGGCAAATTTTACACCGAAGATCTCCTTTTCCCGTATATGGTTGGGGGAGGGACCAGGAAGCACAGGGGACTATGAAGGTCTGCAGTATTCTGCTTTTCTCTTTTATTTTTTTAAATGTATTTATTACATTTATACCCCGTCTTTTTTCCTGCAAGGAACCCAAGGTAGCTTACATCCTCCTCCTCCCCGTTTTATCCTCACAACAGCCCTGTGAGGTAGGTTAGGCTGAGAGTCAGTGACTGGCCCAAAGTCACCCAGTGAATTTCATGGCCGAGCAGGGACTAGAACCCAGATCTCCCAAGTCCCAGTCCAACACTCTCACCACTACACCGCACTGGCTCTCTTTGTTCCTAAGCTTGCAACACCTTTTTACTACTGATACTGTTTCTTTTAAGAATTTTATTACTGCTCTGCCAAGTGTGGTTCTTTACATTGGCAAGAGGCAAAGGAGAGAGACAAGCCTAAAACCTACTCAAATCCTAAAGTGAGCAAATAACCCTGTCTAGTAGCGGAATGAGAAGATACTTACGCCAGAAGCTTCTTGCGAGCCTTGTCTGCCTTCAGCTTATGGATGTGCTCCATCAAGATCCTCTTGTTCTTGAACACATTACCTTTCACCTTCAAGTACAAGCTGTGATACCTAGAAAAAGGTGGTAGACACAGCAAGGAATGAGTATGATTCCCCAGAGCGCTGAACAAACAATAACACCTTAATATAAAGAAAAATATATCCAAACACAAAACAATGTACTCTAGCAATGTAAGCTCTATGTTGCCTTGATGCAGTGTTCCCCAACCTGGTCCCCTCCATTTGGGCTACAAGTCCCAGCCCCAGCCAACATAGCCAATTCAGAGATGATGGGATTTGGGCTGCCTCAACATCAAAAAACTCAACTCCAGAATCCAGCACAGTGCTTAGTAAACCTTCAATAAACTGGCCTTATTTGGCTCTCAATATTGCAAGAAAGACTAATCTATGAAGTTCCTCCTTAGCATGTGACAGAATTAGCCTCATTATCAGAAAGTTAACTCCAGACATGCTCTAGGCGACAGAGTGGGTAAATACATGTTTCCCAAGCTTACATATGGCGATCAATCTTCTTGGATTCCCTGTATCTGCGAAGCAGACGCCTCAAAATCCTCATCCTTCTCATCCAAGTAACTTTCTCAGGCATACGGGCATTGGCTGTACCTTTTCTCTTACCTGGAGAGCAAAGGAGAAGGATCTTAAACAAAATGAATCAACTTTCTCTGCTTTAAGTGCAAAGAAATTTGCATTTCTGCAAAACCCTTTTAAGTACAGAATTAAAGCTATTCAATGCCTTGTTGCCACTCCTGCAAAAGGTCTGTCTAAAATCAACTGCCTCTAGAGCTTAAGACATTCAAAGTATAGGGAAAACAATATTTACCGATGCCCATGTGCCTGCCCTTTCGGCGAGCCAAAGTGTTTTTCCGGCATCGAGCTCTTGAGTGGACAGTCACTGGTTTGCGGATAATCAAACCATCTTTGATCAGTTTCCTGATCTGCTGACCTAAAAGGCAGGAAAAACAATGATCAGTGATTATAAATATTACTGGGAAATCTACAGGTCTGATTTTCACATAAACATGCACAACTATATTTATGCTCTGGTCTGCAATCTCAGTTTCAACAAGCACAAAACTGGCAAGCTCAAAGAAAATGAAAAAGGGGATGTACTGAGCAACTAAATGGACATTTGCTGTGCCTTTAAGCAAAATGCGCTCTAAAAATGTCAGTTCATTGGGTGTCTGTTACAAGGGCTATGGTTAGGATAAAGAAGCTGCACATAACAGAATTGCAGCATATGACTCGGGAATATAGTGAATGATCCACTTACGAGAGTTAGCATTTGCAATTTCGTTGGTCTCATTGGGATCCAACCAGACCTTCTTTTTGCCACAGCGCAGGACGCTGGAGGCCAGCCTCTTCTGGAGCCTTAACATACTGAGGATGCAAAACATGACCAATGAGCAGCTACATTTCAGATTTTAATTTATTTTTATACCTGCAAATAAGGTCTTAATCTATCCCAACAATTTTCTAATGAATTATTACATGTCTGCTTAAGAGGCATCCTTTACACAGTGGAGGTTTTATTGCATGGTTACTCCTTCCTGGTACTCCCATCACCTAGCCTTTACTTTTCAGCCATGCAACCTTCAGATACTATGCCATAAATTCAAACACAATTTATTAGCAGAACAATGTATTACTAAAGTATAGCACTTCAGTTGTGGAATGAGCTTCCCTGAGAGGCTTGCCTAGCACCTACACTGTACGCCAGGTGAAGACCTTCTTATTTTCCCAGACATTTTAGTTTTTCAGTTTCTGTTATTTTAAAGCTTAAAATTAAACATTAACATTTTTATAAGCCACTTCAAAGTGGCTTATAACAGAGCTAAATTAACAGTCTAGGACAGTGTTCTCCAACCTTGGGTCCCCAGATGTTTTTTGGCCTACAACTCCCAGCATAGCTGGCTGGGGCATGCTGGGAGTTGTAGGCCAAAAACATCTGGGGACCCAAGGTTGGAGAACACTGGTCTAGGAGGTATACATTCCCACCCCCCACTCTCATTTCCTTCAAAAGTTGCTGCTCACCATCTCCCTACAGTCTGATACCCCTTTACAATCCTTGTAAGAATTTTTTATGTATGTGATTTATGGTGGCAGGAGCCCAGGTGTGTGTGTGTGTGTGCGCGCGTGTGTGTGTGTGTGTGTGTGTGAACAAGAGGGAAGGGGGTTAAGAAGCCATAGTTTTCAAATTTCACCTCGGTCATGAACTTACCGGGTAGCCTTCAGCTAACCACCCCTTTCTCAGAACCACTATCTTGTACAGAACAGTGGAAATGGGGGCCTACCTTCCAGAACTCTTGTAAACATGAAATAACATGTTTAGCACTTAATACTATAAGCATCACTGTAGCCCCAAACTAGGGGCTCAGTCTCAGATTACACTTGAAAGTCCCAGAGAGGACATATGGTTCCTCTGAGAATTTCACACGTAACGTTTGGATCACAAACCAAAGCTTCATCAAGACCTAGAAAGTCGCTTGTGGTTATAACCAAGGCCTACTTTCGAGGTGATTAAATTGCACGGAATTTCAGGTTGAATGCTCCTTGGTATATCTGCATGTGGAAAACTATCACATTGCAAAAAAAAGATTGGGATAGAGCCCTTCTTGCTGAAATACAAGTTTTCTAACTGGAAATAATATTTATATGGAGGATCAATCATCTGAGCAGTATGAAGCAAGACATTCCAAACCCGAATTCACCACCTCAGTGAAAACATGGCCTGGAAAAGACCACTCAGGTTATGATGCATGGATAAAGGTTTCGATACTCCTCAATACAGTAATCTGCCAGTTGTTTACCCAAATGAAAACCATATATTGTATTTATTCAAAGAGTAAGCAAGACTTTGAATAAGAAAGGGTTTAACTGACACTGGCAACTCCCATAGATGTATATTTCTTAAACAATGAACCCTGCTACATGATCTACAATCCTACACCCACTTAACTGGGAGTAAGCCCCACTGAACTTAATAAGACTTACTTCTGAGTAAACATGTGTAGCAGCCTTCCCCAACCTCGGCCATGCTAGCTGGGGCTGATGGGGAGTTAGGAACATAGGAAGCTCCCTTATACTGAATAAGACCACTGAACCATTTAGCCCAGTACTGTCAACACTGACTGGTAGCAGCTCTCCAGGGTCCCAGGCAGGATTCTTTCCTGGTCCCACCTGGAGACGTTGGGGATTGAACCCAGGACGTGCGGCATACAAAGCATGTGCTCTGCCACTGAGCTATGGGAGTTAAAACCCAAAAGATCTGGAGAGCACCAGATGGGGGGCGGGGGGAGGTTTAGACTACAAACTGGATAAATGTGGTGGGGAAAACAGCACGTGGGAATACTTGGAAGTGTGCTGTGCAAAACACTACGATGACGAACAAGCAAACACCTATGTTTTAAAGAAAATGAACCCCCTTGTGAGTATTTCCCCTTCCAATTGTTTCCCCTCTCTAAACTCCCTCCCAGGTTCCTCACGCCTCCTAACATCGCCCCCCCCCGCGTCTAATCTTCCAGTGGAGGACCACACACACACACAGACCCCTTTGGTCCCTCCGTTTTGTGGGGAGCCCTTCACGGCAACCACTGAGGCTTCTCCTGTGTGTGTGTGTGTGTGTGTGTGTTCCCCCCCTTGTGTTTTATTGGACTGTACATCGCTCAGAGTGGCCGGATGTCTGGCCAGATGGGCGATTCATAAATATAATAATAATAATGATGATGATGATAATAATAATGATAATAATAATAATAATAATAAATTATCCCCCTTTCCCTGCTTCCGGTCCCCCTTTCTGCTTCAGGCGCCGCTAGGCCGCGCCTCGCCAAACCCTCCCGCGCCTCCCCCCGCTCCGGCCTGTCGCCTCGGAGGACTTTCCTTTCTCTCCCACCTTTTAGTGGCTGCCCTCAGCTTTTTATTTTTGTATATATAAAATAACAACTCCCCGTGGAGACGCCAAGGCCTCCCCAGCCAGCTCCTCACCTCATGGCGGCAGCGCCGACGGCACTGAAAGGAGAGAAAGGAAGCGAGGCCGGAGCGGGGCGGGCCGCGAACCGACGCGTAGTTGGGCTGTACCACTCAGATTCCAACGCCTCACTCTTCACCCATCTTCATTAATTCACCTTTCATCTCAACTAGAATTTTTTTTTAAAAAAAACAACCCTTCACATTAAGCGATGTATGGAGAGAATAGATGGCACGACGGATGAAACGAGGATTCTTTTTCTTAAAAAAAATACAACCCATTACCCTCCAAAAGGGGCTAAGATTGGTACGTTCTAAAGCCTCACTGCGCCTGCGCATATTTCTTGGTGCGTTGTCACGTGGCAGCTGTTTCCGGGAAGGGGGGTTGCGCCTGCTCCCAAAGTGAGAGGTCAAGCTTTGCGCATGCGTATAGAGTGTTACATGCCGTGGTCGGTGATGCTGCGTATTAACTCCTACAGATAAATAAGTAATTTATTCTATTATAGAGGTATGAAATCTCATCCCTTGAGACCCTTCCCTCCACGTAGAAAGCAACGGAAAATCCAGGACTTTAATGGAGCTGTGATTGTAAAGCTCCGTCCGTTCGTACCCCCCTCCCCGCTAAAATAAAAGGTAGCAATAGTGGAGTTCCAGTTCTTTATGGCTCCTGTTTTAATTTGTTTGGAGAAAGTTTTTAAACGCTAAAAAAATAAATCACATTACCTTGCAAATGGCAAACCAATACGGTCCACCACCCAATATTTTAGGTTGGGAGTGCCCTGCGATGTAGTCTCCCTTTGATATTACAGAGTGAGGGCTGAGGGTGGTTTGGATTTCTAGCCCGAAATGCCCCATGCAAAGCACCCCTCGGGTTGCAGCAAAGGTTAATCTACTTAAACTGCACCCTGAAATCCTCTCCAAGCCCAAATTCAGAGCTCAGTTGTTCTCGGAAGCGTTGTTATCCATGCGAACGTGTGGTGCTTTTAAATGTGTTTTCTTTAAATAAGAGAAATTAGACCTTAATTAATCCTGAATTTGAAAGAGCAGGAAATTCACTCCTGTCTTTTGTCAGGATCAGGAGTGACAACGCTGCTGCTCGATGACGCTACAGTAAAATCCTAGGTTTCTCCATCGTTTTATAAAGACAACTTCTCACTCAGGACAGAAACAAAAAAAGGTGTCCAAATGAACTCGGAAGTGAAGCATTATATGTGACTGCCATTAGAAGTCTTTGGTGAAATCTGCTTGCTGCCTGCGCTGCAGGATCACGCAAAACTTGTCCGGACTTGTCTTTAAAAAGTGCGCCTGCGCAATACGTGGCCTGTTGTGATTAGAACTGTACTGTATTCTGTGAGAAATTCAATATTTTCACTGGGGTAGTTGTTATCGTTGACTGGCGGGGAGAGGGAGTGGTTAGTTGTGCATAAGGCTGTGGCATGAGTGCATGTAATAGATCTCTCAGCATACCTTACCTCGCAGGGTTATTGTGAGGATAAAATGGGGTGGGGTCCTATGTATGCCATGCTGAGCTCCTTCGAGAAAAAGTGGGATATGCAACACGATGATGGGGGTGGGGGAAGCTTTAAGTTTACAGTTTCATAGATTTCATAGAGTTGGAAGGAGCCTGCAAGGCTATGGAGTCCAACCCCCTGCTCAAAGCAGGAAACTAGAGGAGGGGTCTCCCATCCAAGTAATAACCAGGCCTGACCCTGCTCAGCTTTCCACGCCCAAACAAGCTGAGCCAGCGTAAGCCACAGGCCTGGATGTAAATAGTTACAGACTGATCCTTAACATGTTTACTCAGAAGTAAGCCTGGATTCAGTGAAACATTTCCTGGTAAATATGCTTTAAGAAATGAGCTAATTAGCATATGGTTATTTATATTTGTAGCCCATCTTGCTATTGATCTGTTCCTTTTCCTTCTGCTTCCTTAACAGTACTCCCTGGGCCAGTTCGCATGTAATGAACTGGGGATGAGTGGGAAAGTGTGGGCCTGGCGTGCAGTATGCCATCCTTTCCCACTTTTAATCACCAACCAACGATCAGCCCATTTGTAGGTTGTTGAGCATGACGTGAGAACCTGGACTACTGGGTTGTTTAGGGCAGTGTTCTCCAACCTTGGGTCCCCAGATGTTTTTGGCTTACAACTCCCAGCATGCGACGCTGGGAGTTGTAGCACAAAAACATCTGGGGACCCAAGGTTGGAGAACACTGGTTTAGGGGCTAAACAACCCAGTCGTTAACCCATGGTTTGTTGTTGGGTTAACTGCTGGGTTGTTTGGCCTCTAGCTCAGGGCTCTCCAACCTTGGGTCCCCAGATGTTGCTGGCCTACACCTCCCAGAATCCCTTGCCATTAGCCATGCTCGCTGGGTATGCTGGGAGCTGTAGGCCAGCAACATCTGGGGACCGAAGGTGTCCATTAGTTGACCTTACATGTGAACCAGATTTTTGTCTACTTGGTACACTCTACTGACTTGGAAACATAGCTGAGCTATATTTGTGGAACTCCTTTCATCTGGAAGCAAAGCCCTAGCCAGTGCACATTTCAGAAGCAAGGGAGGCAGGAAACTGGCAGTTGGGGTTAAGTGTATGTGTGTAGGGAAAGAAGTATTTAAAGTTTTGTAATGTTTTTGTTATTTCTCATAGAATTCTCATAGGACCGTAGAGTTGGAATGGGCCTGCAAGGCCATCGAGTCCAATCCCCTGCTCAATGCAGGAAACTAGAGGAGGGGTCTCCCATCCAAGTAATAACCAGGCCTGACCCTGCTTAGCTTTCCACACTCAGACAAGCTGAGCCAGCGTAAGCCACAGGCCTTGCTTTTTTGGCCTACAACTCCCAGCATGCCCCCAAAACATCTGGGGATCCAAGGTTGGAGAACACTGGACTAGTCCCTTTAATGCGTTTCAATAATGCTTTGATGTTCTCTCAGCATCTATGCTATGGCACGGTATAAACTCAAATAGTAGGATATTGCTTTTTATTTTTGTGATAGAAAGTGGGAAAACATTTTAAAAGTGCTAGTATCTTTATACTGACTACATTGTTATTCATTTGGGCATTTATGTCAACAGAACTTCAAGTTTCACACACACCCATGAAAGGAGAGCTGTGTGTTAGACCGCTTCCCTTTTTATCTAGAAAACTATCATTCATAGAATCATAGAAAAGTAGAGTTGGAAGGGGGCTACCAGGCCATCGAGTCCAACCCCCTGCTCAATGCAGGAATCCAGGTCAAAGCATCCCTGACAGATGGCTGTCCAGCTGCACCTTGAATGCCTCCAGAGTGGGAGAGCCCACCACCTCCCTAGGTAGTTAGTTCCATTGTCTTGTTGCTCTGACAGTCAGGAAATTTTTCCTGATGTTTAGGTGGAATCTGGGTTCCTGTAACTTGTGCCCATTATTTCGTGTCCTGCAATCTGAGATGATCAAGAAGAGATCCTGGCCCTCCTCTGTGTGACAACCTTTCAAATACAGTAAAACCTTGGATTGCAAGTAACTTGGTCTGCAAGTGTTTTGCAAGACAAGCAAATTTTTAAAATAAAATTTAACTTGATAAACAAGCGACGTCTTGCAATACAAGTACTGTAGTGCGGTCAATAAAAATGAAGACTTTACCCTATCATTCTTTATTGCAGCTTAAATTAAAAATATTTGTACAGATTTCTTATGGGGAATTTCGCTTTGATATACACGTGCTTTGGATTACAAGCTCGTTTCCGGAACGAATTATGCTTGCAATTCAAGGTATTACTGTACTGGAAGAGTGCTATCATATCTCCCCTAAGTCTTCTCTTCTGAAGGCTAAACATGCCCAGTTCTTTCAGTCTCTCCTCATAGGACTTTGTTTCCTGTCCCCTGATCATCTTTGTTGCCCTCCTTTGAACCCTTTCCAGTTTGTCTACATCCTTCTTAAAGTATGGTGCCCAGAACTGGATGCAGTACTCAAGATGAGGCCTAAACAGTGCTGAGTAGAGGGGAACTAATACTTCACGCAATTTGGAAGCTATACTTCTATCAATGTAGCCCAAAATAGTTTAACCTTCCTGAAACTATTCCTGCCATTCTGTGGTACCTGCCTGTCCTCTTCCCTTGTAGCCTGGCCTTCCTTCACTTTCTATATTTATTTATTTTATTTATTATATTTATGAATCGCCCATCTGGCCAGACATCCGGCCACTCTGAGCGATGTACAATGCAATAAAATACGGGGACACACACACACACACACACACACACACACAGTATAAAACACAATTAAAAACAGAACAAAACTTTAAAATCCTAACCCCTATTAAATTTCATTCTGTTGTTTTCAGCCCAGTGCTCCAGCCCATTGAGATCACTTTGAATTTTGTTTCTGTATTTCTGTATTCAGCCGGAGTATTAGCTATTCCACCAAATTTTGTGTCATCTGCAAATTTGATACGCATTCCCTGCACCTCCTCATCCATTAATAAAAATGTTGAAGAGCACTGGGCCCAGGACTGAGCCCTGTGGTACCCCGCTCGTTACCTCTCCCCAGTTTGAGAAGGAACCATTGATAGCACTCTTTGAGTCCGATTCTGTAGCCAATTGTGGATCCACCTGATAGTTGTTCCATCTAGTCCACTTTTAGCTAGCTTGCTAATCAGGATATCATGAGGAGGAAACTTTGTGGAAAGCTTTGCAGAAGTCAAGATATATTATGTCCACAGCATTCCCACAGTCCACAAGGGAGGTTACCTGATCAAAAAATGATGAGATCAGATTGGTCTGGCAGGATTTGTTCTTGACAAATCCATGTTGGCTTCTAGTAATCACTGCATTGTTTTCAAGTTGTTTGCAGATTGACTTCTTTATAATCTGCTCCAGAATTTTCCCTGAGATTTATGTCAGACTGACTGTTCTGTAGTTCCCAGGTTCCTTCTCCTTGCCCTTTTTGAAGACAGGAACAACATTATCCTTCCTCCAGTCATCTGCCACTTCGTTCACATGCTCTCCATTTCTCAAAGATAAATAGACAGTGGTTCTGAGATTTCTTCTGCCAGTTCCTTTATTACTGTAGGATGCAGTTTGTTAGGCCCTGGAGATTTGAACTCGTTCAAAGTAATCAGGTGTTCCCTCACCATTTGCCTATCAATCTCAAGCAGCAATCCTGTCCCTTCAGCTTGTACTTCAGATTGGCCAGGGGAGACATAGACCCTCTTTCGGGAGAAGATCGAGCCAAAGTAGGAATTGAACACTTCTGCCTTTTCTTTGTCATCTGTTATCATTTTGCCGTCTTCATTGCATATTTGAACCACCATTTATTTCCTCTGTCTTTTACTATGCATGTATCTGAAGAAAGCTTTTTTGTTGCTTTTAGCATCCCTCGCTAGCCTCAGCTTATTTTCAGCTTTAACCTTCCTGAAACTATTCCTACCATTCTGTGGTACCTGCCTGTCCTCTTCCCTTGTAGCCTGGCCTTCCTTCACTTCCTATATGTGTCCTTTTTCATTTTCAGGTCATCTCTGAGCTTTTTGTGAAGCCACATTGGCTTCTTCTGTTGCCCTCTGCCTTTTTTTCCTTGTGGGAATTGTTTGTAATTGTGCCTTTAGAATTTCCTTTTTTAAAAAAAAACCTCCCACCCATCTTGGACTCCTTTTCTCATTACAGTCGCTTGCCATGAGACCTTACTTATCATTGTTCTGAGTTAATTAAAATTGGTTTTCCTAAAATCCAGGGTACGTGTTTGGCTCACTCAGCTTTTGCTTCTTTTAGAATCAAGAACTCAAGTATAACATGGTCACTTTCCCCCAGAGTTCCCGTAACTGCTACTTTATCCACTAACTAATCTCTATTGGTTAGAATTAAGTCAAGGATAGCCGATCCTCTAGTTCCTTCCTCCACTTCTGTAGCAGGATGTTATCAGCAACACAAGTCAGGAATTTCTTGGAGGGGCCATGTTTGACAGAATTTGTCTCCCAACAGATATCAGGGAAATTGAAGTCACCCATTACTACCACATCATGCCTCCTTGAAACATTGGCAATTTGCTTTTCAAAAGTTTCATCCCCATCTTCTCCTTGATTGGGCGGTTAGTAGTAGACTCCAACCACCATGTTCTTTTTATTCTTTGCCCCATTTATTTTAATCCAGATGCTCTCGATGGGGCTACCAAGCTCATCTTCCTGTATTTCTGTGCAGAGATAAGTATTTTTTAACATATAGTGCGACTCCGCCTCCCTTTCTGTTCCTTCTGTTCTTTTTGAACAAGTTATATCCTTCAGTTCCAGCCATGGGAGTCATCCCACCAAGTTTCAGTTACACCTATCAAGTCGTATTTGCCCTCATGTATTAAGAGTTCAAGTTCGTTCTGTTTGTTGCCCATACTCTGGGCATTAGTATATAGACATCGAAGACCATGTGCTTTATAGTCTGGCTTTCTTCCTACATGTTGTGGTAGACTGTTAGACTATAACATTCCTATGTTTTAAACTGAAGAGAGTATGGTGAAATGTGCTTACCTATTTGTTGCCTAGGAAAAGTTGTAGATTCTCCCTTCTTAATGTTGTGTGAGCCATCTGACACCAGAATTTTGATTTTCTCATGGCCTGGAAGAAGATGGTCAAGAAGCGGAGCCTTCCAAAATATGCCTTAGGATGAGAATCAAATGCCTGATTGCTCTCTTAGGCATTTGAGTCCTTGCATGTCAGTTGGGCAGGGATGCTTTAAATCAAATGGCTATTGCCAGATTTTAAGGGATTAGATTAAGTGACTCCAGAGGCTCCTCTTTATTTCTATTCTCACTAGGGAAGGTTCGTTTTGAGATGTGCTGTTCCGTGCTAGTATGCTAGTAATCCTTTAAGGACCCATGCTCGCATTTTGCAGTAAGGATAACACTATGCAAACTACAGGAAGGAACCATATGTGGGCTGTGCTCCTCAGCAGCACAGAACTTTACACTTCCCATGTGGGTTACGTGTGTATACTGCAACTCCTTCAAGATCCCCTGTTTCCATTACACACCTGCTGTAGTTCTCCTTCTAATCTGAACCTCCCTATTCAACATCTTTTGCTCTTTCATCCTTCCTGTTTTTTTCCATTGCAACTGCTTCTTGGTTACTTGGTCCTGTGGGAGAGCCTGGCTGATGGTGAAGGATCCAATGAAAGAAAGGAAATTCTGGAAGCAGCTGTAACAAAACAAGCCAAATGTCTTCTCTGTGAAAACCTGGTGATGCAGACAATTACAGAGTGGAAACTGGTGCAGGCACACTTATATTCCACAGGAATGAGCTAACCTCCCTGGAGAGTGATTGAAGCCTCAGATAAAACAAGGAGATAAACATTTATTAGAATAAGTTCAGCACTAATTCAGGGGCTATGTCTAGGATTCCAAAGCCAAACACAGGCTATCAAGCTACTCAATAAATTCTAACAGACTTCTTCCTTGGTTTGCTGGCAATGGAGCTAAACGCTTGCATGCCCTCTTTGGAATCTTCAGATCTTAGATCTGTCGATGCTCAGGGTTAGCAAAGTTTGTTAATATTGAAAATTGCTAAACTGTCTTGCAAGATCTGCATGCAAAGATCTTTGAGCTGAGTTGTTTTACAAAGTTCTATGTTTAGATCTAGTTCAGGAGTGTACAACCTGTGACCTATGGGCCACATGTGGCCCTCTGACACTCCCTGGATGGCCTGCCAGGCTATAACTGGCCAACCTAATCAGCTGGGCTGCAGAGGAAAAGACCGCTGTTCTGGCGGTGCTCTTAGCACACCAGAACAGTGAGCGCCCCCCCCCCCCCAAGCAGACAGTATTGCTGCTTTACCACTACTTTTATTTTATGTACATTGCCCAGGGTGGCCAGTTTGCTGGCCAGATGGGCGATAAATAAATGCAAATAATAATAATAAATAATAAATAAATAAAATACTAATAGCAGTGGTAAGCAGCACTCCTGATCAGGGGCACTGGGGTATGCCCCCAGCAACCCCAAAGGTACCAGGGTCACTCACTCTTTCCTGTTGCTAATGGCAGTGAGAAAGTAATCCCAGTCAGGGTCACTGGGGTTCACCCTCTCCAGCAACCCCCAAACAGTCCATCCTATGTGTGCGAGTGTGCACATGCACTATTAGCAGTTGCAGAACACTGATCCCAGTCAGTGTTGCAGGGCAGGCGTGAGCAATCCTGAGGCAGCCAGCAGGATCCCCGCTTCACTGCAGCTACTGGCAGTGAGAAAGCAGCACTCCTGATTGGGGTTACGGGGAAGACTTTAGCCTCCTCCCTCCCACAGCAACCCCGAAGCAGCCCATTTTCTGTGGGTATGTGTGTATGCCAGGATCTCCAACCCTTTTGGACCTGTGGACACATTTGGAAATTTGAGAGACTGCTGTGGGCGCCACCACAAAATGGCTCCTGTGGTGGATGTGGCTAGTCAAAAGTGAGCTAAAGAGATGGAGAGGAGAGAGAAATAGCAAGGCTAGAGCTATGTGGGAGGGGAAAAGAGCAAGGCAAAGGGGGGAATGTGAGAGAAGGAGCAAGGTTAGAAAGGGGGAGAAAAAAGACTACCCTAACATTTTCCAAAGTTTTTCTTCCAACAATTTTTTTTTTTTGAAGGGGACAGGGAGGGAATAATTTGGCTCTGAATAATGTGGAGGTTGTGATTTTCTGTCTCTTAGGCTTGGCAGCACTGGCCATCTTGGGAAGGAGGCAGAAGCGAGAGAAGAGAGCGGCCTTCCCCCACCTGGTGCCCTGCAGATGTGTCCCACCTATGCTGGCTGGGGGATTCTGGGAGCTGCAGTGCAACACATGATCTGGAGGGCACCAGGTGGGGGAAGGCTACAGGAAGGAAAGAAGTGTGCTATAGAGATGGATGGACATGGGACATAAACAAGACTGGACCTCCCTGTGGAAATTCAAGTGAAACAAAGTTTATATACAAATTGAGCACTTACTATGTTCCCTCAGCAAATAGCATTCCTAAAAAAAAACCCTACGGTGTTTGTGTGTTTAAGGCATTTGTGCCACATACTCAGGGCCATGCTCCTTTACTCACGTTAATCCAGGCAAATGTCCACCCATCCACACACCCCAGTTCCGTGCAAGCAATTGTACAGATGGGCATTCCTACCCCAACCATCCCACGTTTAAACGGCCAAAGAAGCCCGTCCTTTTGCCGCTCTCGGTTTGGAAAATACAAGAGATAAGGAATAACTAATCTATGTCAAATGATTCTGAGTATGCACTCTCTGGATCCTTTTGCATGACTTGCTGCTACAGTAATACCTTGGATTACAAGCATAATTCATTCCGGAACCGTGCTTGTATTCCAAAACACTCTTATATCCAAGCGAGTCTCTGGCGGGTGTGAGCGGGGCTGATTTTGGCCTGCTCCGCCCGCTCAAGGCAAGCGGTTACATCCCTACTACTTGTATTGCAAGATGTCGCTTGTTTATCAAGTAAAAAAAAATTTTTTTTTTCTTTGCTTGTCTGGCAAAACGCTCTCAGACCGAGTTACTTGCAATCCAAGGTCGTCACCAAGGTATAGGGATGTCATCACAGGGGTGACCAGGAGAAGGGGGAGAGAGAGAAAAGGTTTGGTTGGAAGCAAAATGGTAGCATGCATCCTTCCCCAACCTGCTAAATGGAGGGTAGCTGTGTTTAGGGGTGGATGGGCAAGATAAAATGGAGAAGAGGGATAAATGCGGCTGGGTGGGCAGCCGGGCAGATTTCTCCCGGTTTCCTTCTGTCTTGTGTCAGCAGCAGCAGCAGGTGGATCCCGACAGGATCTCCGTGCGGAGGCTGGCTTGATGGAAGCCGCCAGGGACAGGAGCCTCCTCCACCTTCCTCCTCCCTCTGCTCTGCTCTGCTCTCCTCCGCGCCCCTCCGCGCCATCTGCTCGGCCCCACCGTGCCTCAAACCACACCCACCCCTTCTTCCTTCCCCGGGGGGGGGGGAGCTGAAGGCAGCAGCCAGCCCTCGCCAGTTGCCGGGAAGCCGCTCGGAGGCGATGCCCTCTGATTGGAACGCGGAGCTCATCCATCACCCGGCGGCGCGCGTGCGCGTGCGCGTGCAGGGCGCCCGCTTGCGCATCGTGTCTACCAGGAGTGGGCAGGAGTGGCCATGCCGAGGCTACGGGCTTAGAGGGGGAGGCTGGCTGGCTGGCTTTCTGGGCAGGCGGAAGGCGCGCCCAACCATCGCGGCTGCTTTCACCATGAGTCCGGCGTGAGCACAGCCCCGAGGGCACGGGCATCTCCATGGTGCAGGACGGCGGCATGTCACGCACACCTTACAGCTCCAGCCAAGACATCCAGATGGAAGTCTTGGACAACCCCGGCCTGCAGGTGAGTAGCAGCAGCGAGCCCGGCGCATAGTCGACTGGGTCGCCCCCTTCCAATCCGCCGGTGGAGGACTTCTTGGGCTGGGTGCGGGGAACTTTGGACGAGGAAGAAAGGAGAGGCGGAGAGAGAAAAAACCAGAAGAACCCGGCGAGGGGGAGGGGGCGGCAGACTTCAGTAGATGCATGCAATCGGGCATCCTTTACGAGGCGCGTGAGCCGATCCTGCCCGGTTCCTCGCTGAATAATTATTCTCCTCCAGGTTTTTTCCGCACGTAATTGAGGGTGTGCGGTGCTGTCGAGGTGGGGAGGGAGAGGGGGTGGGGTAGCTTTTCCGTTTCCTTGCATCCTCCCTTCTGCCGTTGATCGATCTTGAACAGCCAGCCACCGTATAGGCAGACACCCCGGGGTGGGTGAGTGGAGCTGAAGGGAGATGTGGAATTCATGGAATTGGAAGGAGAAGGTGGGTGGTGACTTTTAAAGAGGCTTGATCTAGCAGCTGTACTGATGCTTCAGGAATGTAGCTTGCAGAGCCCTCCTCTCCCCCCCCCCCCGCCCGCTCCCTTGCCTTTCAGGAGGGCCCAATTAGTAAAAAAAAGAAGGGGAAAAAAGTCGCTTCTGTTTCCCCTCATGCTGTGCCTTTCCACGCAAGCAAGTGGGATGAAACCAGTGCGCATCCACCCATCCACGCTTGCAAAGGGCTTGCAAAGCCAGGCCCGAGGAGGGGCTTTCAGCTGTGACCTGTGCCAGTCTGGAAGTGAAGGGGGAGAATGCATCCGGTGCTTTGGGCATCATAGCCCTTGAGCGCCATTCCTGGTTAAGGAAAGGGACTAGTCCAGTGTTCTCCAACCTTGGGTCCCCAGATGTTTTGGGGGCATGCTGGGAGTTGTAGGCCAAAAAAGCAAGGCCTGTGGCTTATGCTGGCTCAGCTTGTCTGAGCGTGGAAAGCTAAGCAGGGTCAGGCCTGGTTATTACTTGGATGGGAGACCCCCTCCTCTAGTTTCCTGCATTGAGCAGGGGGTTGGACTCAGTGGCCTTGTAGGCTCCTTCCAACTCTATGATCTATGAAATCTGGGGGACCCAAGGTTGGAGAACACTGCACTAGTGGCTAAAGCATCTTTGGAGGTGAGGGAAGTAGGCTACTTGGATCTTGTTCTCTGCCGCTGAACTCCAGGATTGTCTCCTGTGGCTTAGATTCCTCTCATCTGGAAATCAGGCGTGATGGTTCAAGGGGTTTTGGTGGCTCCCCCTTGGAGACACCTGTGTGAGCTCCAAGGATAGTGGGGGGGGGGACATCTGTCTCTTGAGGAAAGTTGTTCTGACTAAATACAGAAAACCACACAGAGCTTCTCCTCCACCTCAGCTTTTCCAGCTAGCACAGCCAATAGAACAGTGTTCTCCAACCTTGGGTCCCCAGATGTTTTTGGCCTACAACTCCCAGCATGCCCCAGCCAGCTATGCTGTTGTAGGCCAAAAACATCTGGGGACCCAAGGTTGGAGAACAGTGCAGTAGAACATGGATGAAATTGCAGAAAGGCATGGAGTGACAGGAAACGTCAAAGAGTCCATGACACCTCTATATGGGGCAGGCTACATGGATGGGAAGTTCTAGAGGGCAAGGGTGAGCCTACTTCACTCTTGTGTGGTCTAGCTCCTTTTGTTTGAACTAGAATCCCCATCCTAATCTGAGCAGGTTGTAGGCCAGCTTCTCACCTGCTGTTGGATGCTGGTGGACAGGTTTGAGCTCTCCAGCTGGAGAGCAGCCCCTTGGTCAGCAGGCGTATCTTGGTAGGATCTGGTAGGCATGGAGGCCTGCCTGTATCTGGTTGAAGCAACCTTCCTGCAAGAAAAAAAGAGCCAGTGTGGCGTAATAGTGAGAGTGTTGGACTGGGACTCGGGAGATCCGGGTTCTATTCCCCGCTCGGCCATGAAGCTCACTGGGTGACTTTGGGCCGGTCACTGACTCTCAGCCTAACCTACCTCACAGGGTTGTTGTGAGGATAAAGTAGAGAGGAGGAGGATTATGTAAGCCTCCTTGGGTTCCTTACAGGAAAAAAAGGCAAGGTATAAATATAATAAATAAATAAATTTAAAAGGAGAAGGAAGAAAGGTTAAGGCTTTCATCTGGCTAGAGAGCATATTGAGCACCTCTTAACAGAAGGCACAATGGGGCTGTGTTGAGCGGTCCTGAGTGTTTATTTGTTTATTCACTGTATTTAGTCATAATGGCCCCCAAGACAGATTACAACAGTAGAAACAAAAATTAGGGGCTTGACTGATTCTCTGACTCAAACTTCTCAAAGTGCAGGATGGCTGTCTCACTGCTTCCCTTGCTTGTGATGGTTTTCATCTTTTGCATGCACTCTTGCTTAAGCGCACAAGAAGTGTTGTGATGGATTAGACTAAAGCCTACCCCATACAGCATTTTTTGCAAGGATCCCAAGGAATAGTAGGCACTAGGCAAGTCTCCTGGAGAATTGGTAGTGGTGTCCTCATGGTCCACTATTCACCTGCTGTCCTGTCCAAGATTGGCCCTGGCTGGATACAGGGGAGAGTGGGAATCTATCTTATGATTCCGGCTGAGGAGGGATGGAGGTTGCTACAGCCCGGTGGAACTTAGAGGGGGGAGGGGTTTTTTTGGACACTGTTAGGCAAGCTAGAATGATAAATCCCAAGGGTAGGCATGAATGAGCTAGAACCAGGATCCTGGTCTAGATTATTCTGTTTAATTTATTTTAGGGAGTGTGTGAGATACTCAGTGTCAGTGAATCTAGTGAGCAAATCTTAACAGTGGGAGACGGCAGATTGGGTGGGACCACAGGTGAGAGATAGATCATAGGACAGTGTTCTCCAACCTTGGGTCCCCAGATGTTTTTGGCCTACAACTCCGAGCATGCCCCCAAAACATCTGGGGACCCGAGGTTGGAGAACACTACACTAGTCCCTTTCCTGAGCCAGGAATGGCGCTCAAGGGCCATGATGCCCAAAGTACCAGTTGTTTGCATTCTCCCCCTTCACTACGCTTTGCTGGGGCATGCTGGGAGTTGTAGGCCAAAAACATCTGGGGACCCAAGGTTGGAGAACACTGTCATAGGAGATGCCAAGGTATTCAGACTCTTTCTGCTTTGGGACATTTGGGTCATACTAGAGTAGGTGGATCTCAGTGGCAGAATATACCGAGCTAGGTAGGAAATTCTGGGCTACCTGGGTCTGTCGATCAGATCAAAGGGATTGGGGGAAATGTCTTTTTATGAGCTTTAGAAGAGTGTGAAAAAATACCCGCTTAAAGGTTAACCTCAAAGGAGCCAGATATCAGGTCAGGTGCTAGATAAGGGACTGGTACCAGAATTCCATTGCCCTCTTTTGGTGGAGTCTTGAAAGAAACTGCCCTCCTCCGGTATCAGGCAGGAGTCTTAAAAGAATCTGTGTTAGATCCACATTAGAATATG
The DNA here is from genome assembly GCA_021292165.1 of Shinisaurus crocodilurus. NCBI lineage: Eukaryota > Metazoa > Chordata > Lepidosauria > Squamata > Shinisauridae > Shinisaurus > Shinisaurus crocodilurus. The sequence continues at coordinate 266,570,850 of CM037877.1, read as the reverse complement.
TGTCGTCCCCCCCCCCATTGATGTGATAGTGGAGTATGTGATCCTTAACTGGTCCAGTCTAGCTCTGTGCAACCCAAGGTCTATTGCCTTTCAACTCCAGCAATCCCCCACTTCATCCTAAACCCACAAAGATGGCTACATCCAGTGTGTGTGTGTGTGTGTGTGTGTGTCAGGGTGGAATGTCATGAGCAGGTCCACCCTTTCCTTCAGGCATTTCCTTTGTCACTGCTCTTAGTGGTCCCCCAGGTGGTGGATCCCAACTGCTTGCTGCAGCGATGGATGAATGACGCACGTGCCTTAATTAGAACAAGGGGGAGGAAAAGCCTAAAAATACCAGCTCCAGCTCTGCCTCCTTGCCTTGCCCTGCCTGGCCTTAGAGCTACGAGAACCATGTCTGCGAGGCTTGGTAGCAACTGGCTTCTCCTCAGGCAGCTGTCTCTCTCCCTCTCCCGGAGACATGCTTGGGAAGTGTCTGGTTCATTCCAGGCCCGCCCGCCCGCCTCTCTCTCTCTCTCTCTCTCTCTCTCTCTCTCTCTCTATCTCTCTCAACACGCCCAGCATGGAAGGATCTGGATTTTTCTGGGACTTCTGCAAGGGACTGTCCGGCTGAAAAAAGGACAGTCATCCATGGGACGTGGAAGGGGATGTGATTTTTAGAAGCAGGTGAAAGATTGAAGCCATTTAATCTACTGCCCCTCTCTTAAAAAGGAACCTGGTGATGCTTTTAATGCTTTCTACAGGCCTGTGGCTTACGCTGGCTCAGCTTGTCTGAACGTGGAAAGCTAAGCCGGGTCAGGCCTGGCTATTACCTGGATGGGAGACCCCCCTCCTCTAGTTTCCTGCATTGAGCAGGGGGTTGGACTCGATGGCCTTGTAGGCCCCTTCCAACTCTATGATCTATGGAATCTGTATGAAGAGAGAGATGTGGGTTGTACGTAGTACTAGTGGGGTGTTGAAATTAGCAGAGAAGGAAGCGTGGCTCTGAGGAGATACCACAGGAGCCTGGCTTGTAGTTATGCACTTGGGGGTGGAGGAGGCCCTCCTCTTCTCCCCCTCTTGCTTTGTCCACTTACCTCTCCACTCCTTCGCTGACTTCACAATGATCTTCTGATCTCCCGTGAAAACTGCCCTAGAACCCACCCAACAAACTTTCCTGCCTAACACCTGAGAAAATATCCCATAATCTTATCTTCCCTAAGGCTACTCGGTGGTTTCATGGTTGAACTGAGATGTGAACCAGGGATTTGCCAGCTCACAGCTCATGCCCTTGACCCCTGGACTACAATAGCTCTGGGAAGTGGGATGAGGATTTTTCATAGATCATAGAGTTGGAGGGAGCCTACAAGGCCATCGAGTCCAACCCCCAGCGCAATGCAGGAAACCAGAGGAGGGGTCTCCCATCCAAGGAATAACCAGGCCTGACCCTGCTTAGCTTTCCACACTCAGACAAGCTGAGCCAGCTTGAGCCACAGGCTGGAGAACACCAGGCTGCTACAGTCCTGCCCTCACCCAGGAGGAGGCATTTTAGGACAGAAGAGGCAGGAACCTCTTTTGAGCAACTCCATTTGTAGCCTCTTTCAAAGGGGGTGCTGTAGTGAATGCCACAGAAACTGCCGTATTAAACAAATCAACATTTCTCATCTAGACACAGGCTCCCCGACACCGTGCATCTCAAGAAATAAATTGTTTCTCCAGTTATTTTTAAAAGTTTTAACGCAGGGTTCTCCAACCTTGGGTCCCCAGATGTTGCTGGACTACAGCTCCCAGAATCCCTTGTCATTAGCCATGCTGGCTGGGTATGCTGGGAGCTGTAGGCCAGCAACATCTGGGGACCCAAGGTGGGAGAGCCCTGGTTTAACGTGTTGCTAGGTCATGACATGTGACACAGTGTTTGCAGACCTACATGTTTTGTACCGGCTGCAGGAGCTCACCTGTGAGTGTCTTCCACACAGATGCATAGGGGACAGCTCACTGAGCATGAAAAGAAGCAAAGAGGGAAGAGCATCTGTAGTGTGCAAGCCACAGGGGTACATTTGCAGCCTCAGGGAAGCATGGGGTTCACTTCAGCTGTGGGCACAAGTCCATGCACTTGTGCTTTGTATGCAGGAATAAAGATGGTTGCATTACAACAGAATTCTCACTGTGTAAAGATGTGAAGGCCTGGGAAAAAATGTGTGGGGGGGATTCAAACAACCCCCAACATCTGTTTTACAGGAAAAATAATATTAAAAAATACTCTTCCCCACGCCCCTGATTTTCCCAGGCCTTCACATCTCTATGTGTATGTGTGCATGCACACACATATGTACAATGTTGCGGGATCATTGGATGCATCATTCTGTATACATTTCTATCTGCTTTTAAGTAGAAGCACATGTGTGTACTTAGTAGGGATGTAATGAATGGGGGGGGGCATTCTTGAACAAATTCTATTACTTCACATTTGCTTGCAAAAATTTAAATTTACATTTTCCTAATGGATTCTCCCGCCCTGCCTCCCATTCTTAATTAAGAATGTTGTTGGGTTCAGAGCTTTTAGGGAAGTATCATTGTTAATGTGTGCAAATTTGACACTGAACATTATTGCTTTAACATTCATTGCCAAGACTTAAAATGTTACGTTCTGAAAATTATCCCTCAAAGTTTAATCTCAAAAGCGAAATTTGAAAAGGTTAAAAAACAGTCACACTGAAAACCTTCAGCCAAAGAACTGGAGGATTAGTTCAAATAAATTTGTGAAATTCATTCCCATCCAGCTTGCCCACCGCTGTTTGGCTTTGTTGCACCCTTCAGGTTTTGCAGCTCCCAGGGCTGCACTGATAATAGAAGCTAGAGCTGGTTGAATTCCCCTGTCAGGATCTACACTCTAGCCCAGTGTTCCCCAACCTTGGGTCCCCAGATGTTTTTGGCCTACAACTCCCAGCATGCCCCAGCCAGCTATGGACTATACAATGAGGCTAATACAATTTGTTTGTTTTGATTTAATATCCCCTCAACAAAGATATCTGCCATTGGTGTCCTTTTGTATTTTGGGGGGTTCAAAGTCCACTGCGTTATGTATTAAGATTGCGACACCTCTGGCTTTGTTCCTTTCGTTAGATCAGTGTTCTCCAACCTTGGGTCCCCAGATGTTTTTGGCCTACAAATCCCAGCATGCCCCAGCATGCTGGGATTTGTAGGCCAAAAACATCTGGGGACCCAAGGTTGGAGAACACTGCGCTAGATGTATAGTTTTCTATTGACTACTGTTAAAGATTCCTTCCCTTCCTTGAGCTTTATGTGCCTCTTGCAAGAATAGTATTTTTGGTCAGCATAGACCAGAATTGGGCAACTTGTGGCCCTCCAGATGTTTTGATCCACAACTCCCATCAGCCCTATCCAACACAGACATGGTGATAATTGACTTGTCATGCTGTGGATTGGTGAACCTACTGGAGGCATTGAAGTCCCCAAGCAGCCAATTGATATCTGCTGCATATTTGTTTATTTGTTTATTTATTTATTTAAATAATTATATTTCTGAATTGCCCATCTGGCCGGTGCCCCGGCCACTCTGGGCGATGTACAACATATATAAAAAATACAATAATACAAAATATAAAATACCATTACATTAAAATCCTAACCCACCCCATATTCCCGCCTGAAAAGCCATGTTTTGAATGCACGGTGGAAGCTCATCAAAAGGGAGCATGGCGGAGGTCACTGAGGAGAGTCCCATAATTTGGGGGCTGCCACAGAAAAGGCCCTCTTCCTAGTCCCCACCAGCCTGGCTGCTCTGGTTGATGGAACAAGGAGAAGGCCATCCGTGGCGGATCTTGTTGAGCAGCCTACTTGATGTTGCTGGAGACGCTGCTTGAGATTAACTGGACCGGAGCCATATAGGGTTTTAAAGCTCCAAACCAACACCTTGAATTCAGCTCGGCAAGCAACTGGTAACCAGTGCAGCTCCTTAATCACCGGAGTGATGTGATCCCGCCGGCGGCTGCCTTTAACCAGGCGAGCCGCTGCGTTCTGTACCAGCTGTAACTTCCAAACCGTCTTCCAGGGTAACCCCACGTAGAGTGCATTACAGTAGTCTAAGCGAGAGGAGACCAAAGCATGAACCACTGATGGGAGCAGATGGCTAGGAAGGTTGGGGCGCAGCTGCCGCATCAGATGAAGCTGATACAGCGCCGTCGGCTCACAGCTGACACTTGAGCCTCCATGGACAGCTGGGAGACTAGAATGACCCCAAGCTGCGGACCTGGTCCTTCAGGGGGAGATGTACCCCAGCACCAGGTCAACATCCCCAAACCTCCCCTTGTCTCCCACCAGAAGTGCCTTGGTCTTGTCGAGGTTCAGTTTCAACATGTTCCTTCCCGGCACTTGGACAGGGTCTCAACGGCCAACCTTTGTGAGGACTTAAAGGAGAGGTAGAGCTGCGTGTCATCCGCATATTGGTGACATCGCACCCCAAACCTCCTGATGATACCTCCTCATATGTCAGATGAGAAGTGTGTGTGTGTGTGTGTGTGTATGTGTATGACTGTCCCTCCTTCCCAGATCCTTGCAGCACAATGCTTTTTGATTGGTGGCTCTAGGAGCCTTCCATCTGAAAGCACTCTCCATGCTGCACATAGGTGAACCTCATCTCTGTCCAGCTGTCCTCATGTAAAGATGGAGTTGCTTCTGAATCTGTATTTCAGTATCTGAGAGAGCACAGGACACTGCTGGTCACAACTTCATCACCGTTTTCTTCCATGTTGGGAGTGTTCCATGATTTGTAGATTTACCAGTTTACCCCTCTCACCCGCATCCTCCCTTTGCCTTTGTTGGACCCCATTCTCTATATCAGCCTTCCCCAACCTGGCGCCCTTCAGCTGTATTGGACTACAACTGCAACATCCCCAACCAGCATTGCCAGCAACCTTCTGGTTGAGGGTTCAGTAGTGGGCAGAAAGTAGATCTCCAGGTGGTTTGGACTTCAATTCCCAGTATTATTGACCATTGGCCATGCTGGCAGCAGCTTCTGGGAGTTTGTCCAAAACGTTTGGAAATCTACCTTCTGCTCACCCCTGGATTAGGTGCTGGTGGAGCCTGCCAAGGAGAGCAGTGCTAACCTGTTAGGCTAGAGCAGGAGTATGGAACCTGTGGCCCTCCATTTATTTTATTTTATTTATTTATTTATTTATTTTACATTTATACCCCGCCTTTTTTCCTGCAAGGAACTCAAGGCGGCTTACATAATCCTCCTCCTCTTCCTCTCCATTTTATCCTCACAACAACCCTGTGAGGTAGGTTAGGCTGAGAGGCAGTGACTGGCCCAAAGTCACCCAGTGAGTTTCATGGCCGAGCTGGGGACTAGAACCCGGATCTCCTGAGTCCCAGCCCAACACTCTCACCACTACGCCACACTGGCTCTCCAGATGTTCAGCCCCAGCTAGCATCAGGGGATGGAGGGGTTGTAGCCCAACAACATCTGGAGGGCCACTAGTTCCAGACCTCTGCATTGGGGTGTAACTTTAGGGTAGGGATGGGCTAACGTGTGTTTGTTACCTAGAAGAATGCTTACAGTCTTACCGCATTTGCACTGTCTCTGATTTTTGCGTGCTCATTCACCTCCTAGGGGAAATACAGCAAAAGGAAGAACCGTTTCAAACGCTCCGATGGCAGCACCTCCTCTGACACGACTTCAAACAGTTTCGTCAGGCAGGTAAAGAGCAAGCAGAAAGAATAAATGAGAGTCTTCGACTACTTATTAGCTCGGCATTTGAAGGAGCTATGCACCTTAATTTCAATGTTTCCAGCTGTGAATCCTTAAGAATCTGAGATCATCCCCCCACCCCCCTCCAGTGGACAGCATTCTTATGGCGAAGCTTGCTATTTTCTTCACCTTCAGCTCAAGGAGCAGGAACCCGGTGGGGAGTTTGACGGAGCTTCCTGAGGGGAGAGGTGGGGGAGGTTCCTTCTCGAGCACACTGTCCTAGTCCCTCTTCGTGTCTTACCAGTGTCCTCCAACCTTGGGTCCCCAGATGTTTTTGGCCTACAACTCCCTGGGGCATGCTGGGAGTTGTAGGCCAAAAACATCTGGGGACCCAAGGTTGGAGGACACGGTTCTAGGCCCTGTGCTCCAACTCTCCAGTCACTTGCTGTACCCCCTTTCTCTTCTTTGCCTTTCTATTCCTCACCTGCAAGCACAATTCGTTCCGGAACCGTGCTTGTAATCCAAAACACTCTTATATCAAAGCGAGTCTCTGGCGGGCGTGAGCGGGGCCGATTTCGGCCCGCTACGCCCGCTCGAGGCGAGCGGTTACATCCCTACGGCTGCTTGCATTGCAAGACGTCGCTTGTTTATCAAGTCAAAATTTATTTTAAAAATTTGCTTGTCTTGCAAAATGCTCTTAGACCAAGTTACTTGCAATCCAAGGTATTACTGTATTTCCAAATATCCTGTGAAAATGCTTATTTATGCAAAAAATATTTTGGGGGTAAATTTACATAGTTTCCAGTACCATTTATTCTCGAAGACATTTATATACGTTACCTTGATGCAGAACTAGGATTTCTTCTTGCTCTCTCTTGGCACAGTGCGTACACGCCCTTCCCCTAAAAATGTTTTACATTTCTTGCCGCCCACTGTATTTCCATTTTCTGATTGCAAACCCGCACCTTTCCCCCTGTGCAATAACCAACTAGATGGGAAGAACTATTGTGAAGAACAAAAATGGTCTACAATGTTAGAGAGCACATTTTAAGCATACCCGCCAGGTCTCTTTTTGTAAAGGGCCCTGAGAACAAAGCAGCAGCTGGCTACACAGGCAGGTGGTTGTTGGGATACATAGGCTGCAATCCTGTACCCAATTACCTGGGAGTAAGCTTCTCTGAATTCAGTGGGACTTACTTCTGAGTAAATGTGTAGGGATTGCTCTATTCAAAATCTAAAGCTGCAACACATGGAGGATCTAGATACTTTTTAAAAAAAGAGCGGCAGCAAAGAGCTATTTGAATACAAATGATGAGAAAGAGACCATTGGCTTCTTATCCTGAAAACTGATGCATGCATGTTATACAATATAGCAGGGGTCCCCAACCTTTTGGAATTTTGAGAGCGAGTCATGGGCACTCTCACAAAATAGTTACCATAGTGGGGGCTTGCCCATTCCTAAAATGGCCAATCAGAAAACACTCATTTCCCAGAAGGCAAACTGGTGAGACTAAAAGAAAAGTAACTTGTCCAAGAAGCTAAGTAAAAGGCACAGGTGGGGTCTGAGATCCAAAACACAAAACCAATCCCTTGAAGATGGTGCTAGATGGCAGCCCATCACTTTACAGCATGCCCGTCTTCCAGTTAATTTTTTTTAAAAATGTAAGAAATAAAATGAAAATTAGGAGAGGCAGGAAACCTGGCAGGTGCCAAGATTGAGGACCCAGCAATATAGAGAGGAGGATGGCCATATCTATCTATCTATCTATCTATCTATCTATCTAATTAATATGCCGCCCAATGGCCAAAGCTCTCTGTGTGGTTTACAACCATTCACAAAAACGCTAGCTTCCCTGCTTCCCCTCTCATCTCGGGGGGGACGGGGACGTCCAACTGGAGCAGGCCCTGATGTTCCCTTTGCCTGCTCCTGCTTCCTTTGCTCCTTCTTCTTTCCCTTTGATATCTAAAAGCCCATTATGCCTCTTCCCCTATGCAGGAAATATTTCAGAAGGGTAGTTGGAAGCTATCTGTCAAACACAAGCCATTTCCTTTCATCCTACATCTTGGTTGCTAGCTTGGCTATTTTATTCATTACTTTTATATCCTGCCTTTCTTCCTGCACGGAACCCAAGGCAGCTTACATGATCCTCCTCCTCCTCCTCTCCATTTTATCCTCACAACAACCCTGTGAGGTAGGTTAGGCTGAGAGTCAGTGACTGGCCCAAAGTCACTTGGTGAACTTCATGGCTGAGTGGGGACTAGAACCCAGATCTCCCGAGTCCCAGTCCAACACTCTTACCACTACACCATACTGGTTCTAACCCATAACTGTTAGCAGTGTTGCATTTTACAGCTAATCATGTTTAGGCAAAGGTAATATTAGCAGAGTGTAAACTCATCTGGAAGTCCTTATTCTGTTTTCTTCTAACTAATGCTGATGGATGTGCAATGTTTCCCTAGTTGGTTTATTAACCCTCAAATTTGACAGCTGGACCACAGGAGCCAGGAACCCTGTTTGGGTTTTAATGTCCCCTCATTTTAGCCACTCTGTCAGTTTCTTAGCAAATTAAAAACAAACAGAAACCTCTTCAGTGCATCCCTTTGAGAAGCAATGAAGTTGCCATAGCAATTCTCCATCTGGCTGAGTTTCTGGGACAGAGTGCTAAAGAAGTGAAGCAGCTAACTCCTTGCAAAGTAGATTTTGTAAGCAAGATATAAACCAAGTGGGAGGCACATCTTTGCCTGTGATGGAGACCACCCTGTGGTTCATACTTTAGAACAGAATCCATGGTTTTCTGCATTAAAAGCAATAGGTATCTCAGGTAAGATATGCATGTAGGTGTAATCCTAAAAGGCAACCTTTGTCTGAGTCTTCTTTATGTTTGCTGTCTGGCAGCCTTATCTGTACCAAGGTTTTAGTACATTACAGTCCCAGGAAATCATACCTTGGCTTTTCAATAACTTAATGTCACCATACCCCCTTTTCTTTTGAGGGCTGGTTCTGACTCTGCACCACAGTGCATGCATATGTGCATGCATGTGCGCACACACATTTATTGAAAATTCAAATTCTGCATACATTCTGTGACGAACGCTAGTATTAAAAGTAAATCACGCAAATTAAGATACTATGTGCATATTTTGCATTGCATAATTTATTCAGGATGCAGATTTTCAAAGAATTTCCAACCTTTTGAATAAGGACTGGCAGAATAGAGGGAGCGAACAAAGATTGGTGAGAGATGGACTTCAGGGGAAGGATGGGACTAAGGGACACTAGCCACATTTCATTTGTAGCCTGCCCGATCTGAAAGGCTTTGGGCAGGTAATGAGAAAACATTTGCAAATATTAAAAACAGCCCTTCCCATCACCCTATTCCTGGGAACCAACTGCAAACTGAGATTTAAAAGGGTCATGCCACTTCAGAAAACACGAGCTTCCCATTCATTTCAATGGGTCTACTCTTAAGACTCTTGAGACTCTGAGGTTTTACCCTCAGTCTCAAGTTCTGGCAACTCTCCAGAAGTCTCTCCTCTGACTGTTGAGAGTACACCACACCCTGCTCATGTTTTTTTTAGGTTTTGACCACAACTATGAAGACTAGGTATCTAATTTATTTTTTTAAATTATACTGTAAGCTGCTGATGCTGCAGTGTACATGGAAATAAGTCTTAAGTTCAGAAGAACCCTGTAGGACATGAATGGGGAAGCCCCAGATGTTGAATTCCAGCTCCTATCGTCACTTACTTGTGGCTTGTTGGCTGGGGCTGATGGCAGTTGGAGTCTGGAGGTTCCTCACCTCTGCGCCTAGGCCCATTTCAACATGAATGTATTTAGGATGGAAGTATGAATGTGCTAATATGGAGGCAGAGATAAATATGCCTGTTGCATAACACTGAGGCTCAGTTGCTGTCGTTATTGTCCTTTTAAATCTCAGATATGGCAAACCAAAGAGTCTGCTCTGTTTAAAAGCGGACAAGGTGGCAAATGCAGAGAGAAGTAATTTGTGAGGGTCCTGTTGCTTCAGTTTGATCATTACTAAGTTGTGTCTTGGGTGGGGCAATATTTTTATAACATGTGCTTCCATCTTGTGATTCTCTGTCTCGCACGCACGCACGCCTGTCCTGCCTCACATGTGTGATTGGAAAGAATCAGGGAATGGAAGGAGAGCTGGAGGGAGGGGATTGGTGACCTGGACCTGCGTTGCCATAGTGATGACGTAGGAGGCAGTTGCTATGGAGGAGATTCCTTGAGCAGTCCTCCAGCAGAGCACCAGAACACACTTAAAGGGCCAGCGTGCTGCTGCATGCTCCCTTTATCCACCACAGAGGCCCCGTTGTGGTTCCTCCGAGCCCTGGCCGCAGGGTCCAGGGTGAGGATGTAGGCACACGTCAGGGCAAGAAGTTGTTTTGGAACCTCAGCAAGGAGGCAGTCTCGAGGGGGTGTGTCTGAAGCTCAGGCTGCCTTGGGGGGGGGGGGGACACTATAAAGCCTAGTTAGGATCTGGGAATGTTTCCAGGCGGAAGGCTCCTGGCACTCGCCACTATTTATTTATTTACATTTATTTATTGCCCATCTGGCCAGCAAACCGGCCACCCTGGGCGATGTACACAAAATAAAAACAGGATAAAATACATTTAAAACAGTATAAAATTTTAAAATCTTAGCCCACCCCATATTCCCGCCTGAATAGCCAAGTTTTTAGTGAGCGGCGGAAGCTCAGCAGAGAGGGGGCATGGCGGAGGTCACTTGGGAGAGAGTTCCACAGTACGGGGGCCGCCACAGAAAAGGCCCTCTTCCTAGTCCCTAGTAGGAACTTCCCTGCACTAGAAGGCACGGTGCAGCTCTTCCACCTTCTGCTCCTTAACGGACTTTCTCCGTTGAGAAAAAAGATGGAAGAAGTGATAGGAAAACTCAGGAGGGTCACGAGCAGAAGGCGTCATTGTCTGGACCCCCGTAAATTATCCGAGGCACCTCGGCAACATGCAGCTCTAGGCATCCAGTCTCTTCTCACAGCTGCTGCCCCCCCATCTTCCTTCTGGGCTTCCCATCCTTGCCCAGCAGAGGGACAGCCATCTGTCAGGGATGCTTTGACCTAGATTCCTGCATTGAGCAGGGGGTTGGACTCGATGGCCTTGTAGGCCCCTTCCAACTCTACTTTTCTATGATTCTATGAGGGCAGTCTACGAACTCTCCTGCCAGAGCCAAGAGGCCGGCTGAATCCCAATTTGAGCCAAGGCAAAAGGGCTGGACCGGTGGATGATTAAGGTTTTTATTTAAAGACTGTGTAAATTGCCAACGCGTTTCGAACCTAAGTTCTTCCTCAGGGCAATTATATGGGTGAATATCCTCATTTTCTATGGATCCTGGATAAAGAGAATTGCCCTGTTCGAAACGCCTTGGCAATTTACACAGTCTTTAAATAAAAACCTTAATCATCCACCGGTTCAGCCCTTTTGCCTTGGCTCCGTTTGCTGTTTCTACTCCTGGGCTTTTTCCCTCCCTGTCTACTCCTGAATCCCGATTTGGCAAGCCACAGCCCGATTCATGAGCATGAAAAACCAATTACCTCCTCTTCTTCCTCTCTCTCCCCCCCACCACTCACTTTTATCATCTTGTTCCTCACAGACTGTGGAAAGGTAGTTGGGAGAATGATGTGTCCAGGCAGAGAAGTGACCAGCAAGTGAGTCCGTGCCATTGGCCATTGCATAACACTGAAGACAGTCGGATTTAGCTGTAAGAAACCCGAGTTAAAATCCCTGCTCACTTGTGACACTCGCTGGGGATCTTGGACAAGTTGCTGCCTCTAGTTTCAGTCTAATGTACTTACTTATTTTACTTTAATTGTTATGAATGTATTACATTTTATGTTTGTTGTGATTTGTTACTTTAAACTGCTTTTCAAAATAAGTCCCCATTGCTATGAGGCTGATGCTATTCTTAAGCTCCTTGTTGGAAGATCTGAATGCAAATATAATTTTTATATGCATCTGAAGGTGATCAACTTACTGTAAACATTCACAGGAGAAAGGCCACAGAAGCAGAGTTTTTACGATTCCTAGATTCAGAGCATTACCTTGAAATTAGGCAGTGTCTCTATGATAGAGGAAAAGAGGTATAGAAGATGTGGCCAAGGAAGGTTTGCTCATACTCATCAGTATTCAAGAAAAGCCTCAGCAGGGACATTGAATCAAGGGGGAAATCTAAAGTTGCCAAGGGAGGAATCAACCTTGAATGAAGGAGAAACAAACAAGTGCTTCTCCGTGGCAGAGAAAAGCTGTTTCCCAGGCTATTTACCTTCTTTGGGTTTGTGTCTGTAGAATTCCAAGTGAAACCTAGTTTCTGGCAGAAGTTTAGAAACCTGATTTTCTCAGGTTTCTTTTCTGTCTTTCAGACAAGTTTCTAGCCCGCAGGGTTTCATAGGATTTCATAGATCACAGAGTTGGAAGGAGCCTACAAGGCCATCAAGTCCAACCCCCTGCTCAATGCAGGAAACTAGAGGAGGGGTCTCCCATCCAAGTAATAACCAGGCTTGACCCTGCTTAGCTTTCCACGCTCAGACAAGCTGAGCCAGCGTGAGCCACAGGCCTGTATACTGCAGAAGTGGCAGAAGGGTGAGGAAAATTTAGTTGTACTTAGGCTGACATCTGGGGATCCCAACTGGGCCATGCGTGCTTAATGGTATCACCACTACTCCTACCCCATACACACACACACACACACACATACACACACACCGTGTATTCCCTAGCAACACATATTTTCCACATCTGGTACAGCAGAAGCAAGTGCAGAAAGCAGACCTGTGGCTCACGCTGGCTCAGCTTGTCTGAGCGTGGAAAGCTAAGCAGGGTCAGGCCTGGTTATTGCTTGGATGGGAGACCCCCTCCTCTAGTTTCCTGCATGGAGCAGGGGGTTGGACTCGATGGCCTCGTAGGCTCCTTCCAACTCTATGATCTATGAAACTATGAAGAAACCCAATTCTTCAAGCAGATTGTATTTGCTGGATCAAGGCAAATTTATGGCTGTGGTGTTTAGAACAGTGTTCTCCAACCTTGGGTCCTCAGATGTTTTTGGCCTACAACTCCCATGCTGGGAGTTGTAGGCCAAAAACATCTGGGGACCCAAGGTTGGAGAACACTGGTTTAGAAGATAGACTTTCTGTACCCTACTGAGGAATGGCCCAAATCAGGCAGCCACCTGGCGTGCCAAAATCCCAGGGCCACCTGCCTCGGCTCTGTCAGAGTCTTGGAGGAGAGAGAGGCTCCAGCGTGTACATTTGAAGGAGGAGCATAGACAGTTGTATCAGCTTATTCCCTGGATGCATCTCAGAGGGACAGGACAAAGAGCCTTCTTAGCTCTACCCAGGATGCAGACACAGTTGTAAGGGAGAGAAAGTAAGATGTGATAAATGAAAATAAGAAAATGATATCCCACTCAACTCGGTCATTTGATGTGTTATTGTTAGCTGCTCAACATACTATTAATCCCAAGGTTTTGGGCACAGAAATTTAATTCTCCTTGGATAGGAACCGAGTGCAAAAGAAGTTAAGAATGCTTAGCCCAGGAATTTGTTTTGAGTCTCGGGACTGAACAGAGCTCGTAGTCCATCCACACAAAAACCCGCTCCTGGTTACCACAATGTTTCTTCATTTCAGCAGTATAATTTAGGGCCATGGAGGGGGGCGGGGCGGGGCATGTTGCTGTTGCTATTGTTAAACAAATGGGAGTGAGAAATCCTTGCCAGTCTGTTGCAAATCACCCAGAGATTTACCAGTATATCCAGATTTACCTACAGTTTTACCCAGCCCTAGGGGGAAGAAGAAATGATGGGGCCAGCCCAGGAGCTAGATTTCTGTCCCTCATGGATCCCCTGCCATACTACCGTCATCATAATCAGGCGATCACTCGTGTCCGAGTAAGATTGTCTTCCGGGATAAAAGGAGGAAATTCTAAAGAAGATTGTGTAGACTCTAGCGATGGGTCCGTAAGTGACTGTGGAGGCCAATTCTAGATCCACACAGCTTCCCACAGTGAGGACACAGGTTACCAGATAGAAGATGGTCCTGTAAAGGATTCATTTGACGTGCTTTTCGCTTAGCACGTTTCTCCCTTTCACCTTGCACTCGGGCTTCTTCAAAGTCCATGGAACCTTTGTGAGAGGCCAATTTAGATCGTTCATGGGCCAGAGCTTCCCAGTTTTCGATGTTTATATTGCATTTTTTTAGATTAGCCTTATGAACATCTTTAAACCTCTTATATTGACCACCGATATTCCGCTTTCCATCCTTGAGTTGGGAGTAAAGTAACTGCTTTGGGAGACGGCAGTCAGGCATTCGAACAACATGACCGGTCCACTGAAGTTGGCGTTGAAGGATCATTTTTTCAATGCTAGTAGTCTTTGCTTCTTCCAGTACACTGACATTTGTTCGCCTATCTTCCCCCAAGTAATTTGCAGGATTTTCCGGAGGCAACGTTGATGAAACCTTTCAAGGAGGTGGAAGTGACGTTTATAGATAGTCCATGTTTCGCAGGCATACAATAAAGTTGGTAATACAATGGCTTCATAAACCAGTGTTTTGGTCTTCTTACAAATATCCCAATCCTCGAACACTCCATGTTTCATTCGAGAAAATGCGGCACTTGCGGAGCTCAGACGATGCTGGATTTCACTGTCGATGTTAGCTGTAACAGAAAGATAGCTGCCAAGATAGAGAAAATGATCGACATTTTCCAGTATTGTCCCGCCAAGCTGGATAGATGGCATCACCAAAGGATTGGCTTGCCCTTGCTGATGAAGCACTTTGGTTTTTTTGATGTTAAGTGAGAGACCAAGTTTTCGTATGCTTCTGCAAAAGCATTTAGGATAGTTTGGAGATCATCCTCTGAATGTGCGGAGACCACATTATCATCAGCATACTGAAGTTCCACAACGGAGGTTGTAATTACCTTACTTTTTGCTTTCAGCCTGCTGAGATTAAAAAGCTTTCCATCTGTTCGATATATAATTCCCACACCGGTGGGAAGTTTCCCCTTGACAAGATGTAAAACCATGGCGATGAAAATGGCAAATAATGTTGGGGCGATAACACATCCCTGTTTAACACCTGATCCCACTTTAAATGGAGCACCATGAGAGCCGTTGTTGTCCAAAACCATTGCTGTCATGTTGTCTTAGAGAAGTCGCAAGATATTCACAAATTTATTGGGGCATCCAATTTTCATAAGGATAGTCCAGAGAGCTGTACGGTCTACAGTATCAAAGGCCTTAGCCAAATCGATAAATGCCATATAAAGGGGTTGATTTTGCTCCCGGCATTTTTCTTGGAGCTGACGTGCAGTAAAAATCATGTCTACTGTCCCTCTAGAGGGGCGGAAACCATATTGAGTTTCAGGGAGGATCTCTTCTGAAATAGATAGAAGACGGTTTGCGAGAATCCTAGCAAATATTTTACCTGCGGTTGCTAAGAGAGAAATGCCCCGATAGTTTCCACAGTCTGTTCTATCACCCTTCTTAAAGAGGGTGATAATTATGGCATCCCTGAAGTCTTCTGGGATCTCTTCTCTTATCCAGATTTTTTCGATGAGTTTATGAAGATGTTGTACAAGTTCGGGGGCCCCTTCTTTAAAGATTTCAGCAGGAAATCTTTAAATATACTACCGTATATTGCCCATAAAGACCCAACTGTCCTTCCTTTACCCAGTCATCCTCTCTCTACCTGTTAGCACACCATTCCTCACCCCTCCTCAAAGAATGCACACCCTCCTTGAATGTTGGCTTCAGAACAAAGCATGCAGGCTAAAAATGACTTCATTCACAACAGGAATGATCAGTACGCATTTCATTGAATGGCACTCTTATATCTGTGCAGAATCTGAACCCTCCTTGACAGCTACTTGGGAAGTGGTGTCCCTAGATGAACCTGAGCTTAGCAAATAAGCTCTTGATGCCACCTACTACATACTTGAGTGAGTTACTGAACGTGGGGAAAGTGGGGCCTTTTTAAAATGGTTTGGGTTATTCCCCCATCCCAGCCAGGAAGGGGAAGTCAAGGTGTGTTGAGAGAACTGGGCTTAAAACAGATTATGCTGCATAGTGGATTGTTATCAGTTCTAGCCCCTAATCACGGTACCCACATCACAGACGAGGCTCCCTTTGAAATGCCTAGCTCTCCCCAAGGGGCTGCTCTTCTCTCCTTTCTAGCCCACCCCACCCCCTAAACCAGATCATGCGCTCCTATGCTGGAGTCAAACCAGAATGACTCTTGGCATAGCCTTCCGCACCCACCCACCCACCCACCCCCACTGCTGGGATGTCCAGTCCCAGGCTAAATATACTCCAGCAGTTTGCAAATGTAGCAGTATGTTTGTAACCGGAGCCACCAGCAATCGGGCAGAGCCACCTCTGTCCACATAATACCAGGCCCGGCAGCATGGAGACGCCCGGCGGCAAAGACTCCCGGCCCGTTTTGGTGAGCACTGACACCCCTCAGCTTCCCAGACCTGGGAAATCTGCATCGGGAGAATCCCCTTTTCTGTGCCCCGCTGCCTGCCCACCCACTGTCACTAGCTTGGCCCCCGACCCACATTTGGGCTTTTAAGCTCAGAATAGACTATTCTCGGCCCTCCTTGTGTCTTCTATGCCACCGTGCTAGAAAACCTGTCCGCCTGGCACTCCCAAACCAAGCCATTCCCCCTGCCCTCCCCCCCCCCCCCGGTCGCCATTCCTTTTCACCCTTTTGCCCAGTAAACCCACCTCCTGCCCCCCATCATCTAGAGGCACAGCTGCAGCCATTCTGAAAAGCTCCCCTTACAATTCAAATGTGTCACTGTGATCTTTTTTTTTCTTATGTGTACTGGTTGCTGATCTGTCCCATATATTTGTAATATCAGAGCATATCTTCCAAATGTACCTATTTGATTGGCAGGATATTAACCCTTAGCTGTTTTTGGAAATCAGGTTTTAGAACATCCGTGATTTCTTCTGAACTTTTAAATCCTGAAAGCAGTTCCATTGGGGAGCTAGATGTGCATACAGTGCTTAAAAGTACTGAGATTTGTGATAAATAAGTAAACATGGGTGTTTTCAGGGTGAAAGGAAAACTAATTTTTAAATTAAAGTTTCCAGATTTCTTTGGTTCGGCACCACCCAGCTTGCTCATGAAAATTGCTTGTTGCTCTGTCCTGTAACGTGGGGATAGGAAGTGTGGTGCCTGCGGGCACCGGCGTGTACCCATGGTCATCTCCCCCAGGGCCCACAAAGTGCTTTACTGGTAATATGTGAGGAGGAGGAGAAGGAGGAGAAGGAGGAGAAGGAGGAGGAGGATTATTTTAAAAATACAATGGTTGGTAATGCTTCAGAGTGACGCACTGGCTTCCCGCCACCTGCCATCTCTATTTCCCTGAATTCCTCTGAGCCAGAGACATTCTTAGGATGTAAAGATGGCGGACGGCTGGAGACGGGGGGGGGGGGAAGGCAGGCAGGAAAGAATGGGCTCCATTGCTGTGCCTGGAGCGCGGGAGTCTTGAGGATGGCAGTGGGGAAACGGGGAGGGCTGGGGGTGACCTGGAGAAGTGGGCGACTGGGACTGGGGCCAACCCAACACGGTGGGAGGAGGAAAAGGGGAGACTGGCACTGGTGTGGGGAGGGGAGGGCTGGGGGCGACCAGACTGGGATGGGGAGGGCTGTAGAGAGCAATGGGAGGGGTTAGGGAGGCACCTGGGGTGACCAAACGGCAAGAGAAAATGGGAAAGGGGTGTGTATGTGTATGGGGGGGCGAGAGAGAGATAGTTTGGGGGGGTGATCCTGAACGAGAGCAAGAACTGGGGGTTCAGAGGAGTGGGCTTCTGTTTTGGACCTCAGACCTCACAGAATGTATTCAAGTTCTTGGGAAGGTTACTTGATTTTCCGCATCACCACCAGTTTGCCTTTCTGTGATTGGCCATGTCCTCCATGGCAGCCATTTTGTGATTGGCCATGTCCACCATGGCAGCCATTTTGTGAATGGGCACCCTCCTCCATGGCAGCCATTTTGTTATGAGACCCGTGACACCTTCTCAAATCCCAGATGTGCCCACTGACTCAAAAAGGTTGGAGACACCTGTATGAGGTGCCGTTGTCCTGAGATGAAATCTTCTTCATCTTCATCAAGGGTCTTCATCCTTGATGAGCCAGTGTGGCGTAGTGGTGAGAGTGTTGGACTGGGACTCGGGAGATCCGGGTTCAAATCCCCACTCGGCCGTGAAACTCACTGGGTGACTTTGGGCCAGTCACTGACTCTCAGCCTAACCTACCTCACAGGGTTGTGAGGGTAAAATGGAGAGGAGGATAATGTAAGCCGCCTTGGGTTCCTTTCAGGAAAAAAGGCGGGGTATAAATATAATAAATAAATAAATAAATAAATCATCTCCTTATCCCACTCCTTTACCAAATCCTATTCACTCCCTGTACAGTAATCCCTGATAAACCAGGAATAATGTGGATCAGTTACTCCTTAATGTGCTTCTAATGTGCACACCTTTACTCCGCGCATAGTTAGGAGGGTTAAAAGGGGCAGATTCTCCACTCCCCCAGTTATTGAAATGAATTTTTATGGTGTGATCTTGAATTGTGAATCCCAACTTAGCAGTTGTGAGCAGAGCACCAGAGAATGAGGTAGTTCCAGATTTACTGAACCTGGAATATAATGGTGCAGTTTTGTTCATGTGCCGCCCATCTTCAAATTTCAACGCAATTTTCCATCTTATATGTCTATCAGAATTCCTTTCCCTACCCTGCTTGTTTCTGGTGATTTTGAGTAGACTAAGAGGGACATTATCCATCAATTCTGACATTTGAGCTGGAAGTGAAACTTTTGCATTGTCCCAAATACCCAGTATCCACAGGAGACTTGCCACCCGCTGCCAGAGCTCCCTTTAATCCACAGCAAGGACTGTCCAGACCTTGGTGCTCAGACCTGGAGCTTGGGGGTTAAGTGGAAGGGGCTGTGCCTTTTCCTCTGCTATTCCAAGAAGATCAGGACCAATGTGTCGGAATTGGCAGGTGGTGCTGGAGAGGGGTGTGAGAGGGCAGGGCATGAGCATGTAATTCCTGGATGCTGCAGAACAATGAGATGGGTTCTACTGCAGCAAGAGGTATAATCTGGGCAGGGGGTGGGGGTGGGTGGCACCCAGCTTAGTGGTAGACCACATGGTTTGCATGCACAACATCTCAGGTCTCAGGTTCAATCCCCGGCTTCTCTAGGTAGGGTTGGGAAAGGCTCCTGTCTGAGACCCTGTAGAGCGGGGCTCTCCCACCTTGGGTCCCCAGATGTTGCTGGCCTACAGCTCCCAGCACACCCAGCCAGCATGGCCAATGGCAAGGGATTCTGGGAGCTGTAGTCCCAACAATATCTGGGGACCCAAGGTTGGAGAGCCCTGCTGTAGAGTCACTGCCAGTTAATGCAAAGCATTTGAGTGTGGATGGATTGGTCTTGAATGGGAAATTAAGACCTATTCGCTTTACAAAAGACTTGACCCTGGTGGAGATGGAAACTACTAGAACTGGTTTGTTGAGATGGATCAATGCAGCCGCCTGCATTTTTGGGCTCCCCTTGGGGACGGTTCTATGGGGACTGTCAAAATTTCTACACTTCAGCATTTATCACTACGCCACTAGATAAGCTCTAACGCTATTTAGGGTGCAATCCTATGCCGGGGGGGGGGGCATAGGATAAGTCGGAGTCCCCCCCTGTGACCTCGGAAATCCCTACTAAGGTCACAGGGGGGACTCCACCCACGGAACCCCCCTCCCTTCGCAGTCAGCACGGTTCTTTCCACGTTAGCTGTGAACCGAAAACAGGCTGTGAACCGAAAACGGAAGACTGTTTCGTGCTGGCGTGGGGGGGGGGTGTTCTTGGGGGCGGGGAGGGGAGGAGTGAGGCACCACACTCTTAAGAAGGACGTAGGCAAACTGGAGAGGGTTCAGGGGAGGGCTACAAGGATGATCAGGGGACTGGAAACAGGGCCCTATGAGGAGAGACTGAAAGAACTGGGCATGTTTAGCCTTCAGAAGAGGAGACCGAGGGGAGATATGATAGCACTCTTCCAGTACTTGAAGGGTTGTCACAAAGAGGAGGGCCAGGATCTCTTCTCGATCATCCCAGTTTGCAGGACACGGAATAATGGGCTCAAGTTACAGGAACCCAGATTCCACCTGAACATCAGGAAAAATTTAAGACAATGGAACCAACTACCTAGGGAGGTGGTGGGCTCTCCCACTCTGGAGGCATTCAAGGTGCAGCTGGACAGCCATCTGTCAGGGATGCTTTGACCTGGATTCCTGCGCGGAGCAGGGGGTTGGACTCGATGGCCTGGTAGGCCCCTTCCAACTCTACTTTTCTGTGATTCTCTGATTCTATGACCACTGTCATCTGATGAATCCAGGCGGTGCCTCAGCTCTTCACGAGGAGGGGGAAAACATTTATACGGCTGATCTAAATGTTTTGGAGGGCAAGGGGAGTGTGGTGTCAATCCTAGCCTCCAAGCTCCTCCCACGTTCCACTGGATCCCCATGATCCTCCAAGTTCGATGGGTTACGGGCACCCACACAGGATGGGGCTGTGAGTGTCTTATGTAAAATTGATCTAAGATGCTAAAATTTCTTTTTTAAAAAAAATATGAATTCAAGCACTAGGTACTTGGAATAATTTAGCATATTTATTGGAATTAGTTTGTAAATTTAGCAAACTCTGTTTGGCTCACAAACGTTTGTGTCCTTCTATTTAATTGCAGAATTTTTGAAATAAAAATGCCAGGCATTGGAGGAGTGGAGTAAATGCAGAGGATGGGATGTATGATTACACTGGAAGGCATTTGTCCTGCCATCCCTAATTTCTTGGTGCCCCCCAGATGTGTTGGCCAACAACTCCCATCATTCCCAGCCAGCTTGGCTATTGACAATGTGAGTTGTAGTACAACACATCTAGAGCAGTGTTCTCCAACCTTGGGTCCCCAGATGTTTTTTGGCCTACAACTCCCAGCATGCCCCAGCCAGCGGCTGGGGCATGCTGGGAGTTGTAGGCCAAAAACATCTGGGGACCCAAGGTTGGAGAACACTGACCTAGAGGACACCAGGTTGGGGAAAGCTACTTTAGGCAATGGGTCTTTGGAGGGCATTACCCTGCCAACATGGATGAGAATATTGTATAGAATAGAAGATGCCTGGCTGCTGGCGGTGCTGCAGCAGATCCTAGTGGTCTCAGACTGGTATGAACCTGGACTTTACATTTTTATGCCTCCCCCCCCCCCCTTTGTGCAGTGATCAGATCTAGAATCTTGTTTGGATTTTTTTAAAGAGAGAGAAAGCTGTGATTCTCAGGTCTCTAGAGGATGTATTGGTTTCCCTGATGAACATGCAAGTCCTTAGTAATTTGTGATACAGATGTGACCTCACATGTTCAAACACAGTGTCTGTGATCCAGAAAACAACAAGCAAGTATGCCAGGCTTGCCATTGTTTGCTTTGAAAGGGCAAAAACCTGAGTTATTAATGTGAAATTTATTTATTTATTTATTACATTTATACGCCGCCTTTTTTTCCTACAAGGAACTCAAGGCGGCTTACATAATCCTCCTCCTCCTCTCCATTTTATCCTCACAACAACCCTGTGAGGTAGGTTAGGCTGAGAGGCAGTGACTGGCCCAAAGTCACCCAGTGAGTTTCATGGCCGAGCGGGGACTAGAACCCGGATCTCCTGAGTCTCAGTCCAACACTCTAACCACTATGCCACACCGGCTTATGTGGACAAACCATTTTGTTGTTGAAATAAGCCAAGTTCCAGCGTGTCCAACACACTTCTGCCATAGAGCAAACAACCCACGTTTCTAAACTGGCTTCTTCAGTAGTGAGGCCTTTGGCAACTGGGCCACACACCAGCTTTGCTAGTAAATGACACATACACGCTTGAGCCAATTGCATCTCCGAGACACGGCTCTTTCCAGCTCCAATCTCTAGATCTAAGGCACTGGGGGTCTGAGAAGCGGTCAAACCAGCAGGTTTCCCTTTTCTCCCGCCTTCAGAAGTGAGGGGAGGGCAGCTGTTCTCTCCCGCTGGATTTGCCCTTCTTGCCTCTCAAACTCCTGCCGCTTCTGGAAGTGTTGAGCTCTCGCTTCCCCTCCACGCTCCTCCTTGCCCACTTGGGGAGGGGAGGACACACACTAGTGGCGTACCCACACTTCACTGCCAGGATGTATCTGTACGAGCTGGATGATGATGATTCAGAGGCGGTGAGTAATGCATTGTGGCTGATTTGGGTTATCCCTTTGCAGCACCAATGCCTGACTGTTACTGGCTGGTTCTTCTTCCCCGCAGCCCGCGCTCCAAACGATCACTGCTCACAATGCTCTCATTCTTTGCACCCACCCTTTGCGCCCAGACCCCACTTTCCATCCCTTTTGCTCTCCCACCAACCCCACCTTTTCAGCCTCTTTTCCAAGAATATTATTGACCTCTAGATAAATCAAAAGCTCCTAAAAAGAGGGATAACGTGACGGCCCTTCCCCAAGCCAGCTCATGGTGTGTGTGTGTGTGTGTGTGTGTGTGTGTGTGTGTTGGGGGGGTGAATGGAAGCCCTCACAGGACCAGTAAAGTTGGGGGAGCAAATCAGCACCCCTTGACTTTTCACCCCCTATTCTGTCAATTTCATTCTGCACCATCGGCTCCTTCTTATCCTCTATCTCAGGAAAAGGTTTAGTAGCATCCTTTCCTTTCCTTTCCTTGTTAGTGGGTTTGGTCCAGGTTTCTGTCTTGGTGCAATTGCTGCAGGAGGTGCTAGAATTTCTGGAAATGCCACAATTTATGTACAGGAAACTTCACCTCTTCCTTAATTCCAGATGTTGATGCGCATCAGGCTGATGCCGCTAGACATGTGCACCTTCAGGCATGCACACCTTCAGGCATGCACACCTTTTGCAGGTCTGGATCTTGTGCATGTGGATTCTACATGTATAAACAGTCTCTCTCTCTCTCTCTCTCTCCCCCCGCCCCCCATCCTTTTGGTTCAAAGGAGCTACCACCCTGTGGCTGTCTCGTTTTGGAGTATAACTGGAGGGCAAAGTTCAAACGAGGGCATTTGGAGAGAGAGTGAAGACAAGAAGTAGGGAGCTATTTTTGCTCAGCATCACCAATAGCTAGTTTGTGCTAGCAAGGCACTTTTTGGTGCTTCAACCCCTCTGTCTGCAGCCATTATAACTCTTAGCTAGCCCTGCTGTAGGTGTCTTCTCTGCAGGATTCTGCCTTTCTTCTCCTTGCATCTTCACTTTTCATGGTGAAGCCAGGTGGTCCATTGCTCCCTTTACCTCCGCCGCCGCCGCCCTCGCCTCAACTCCGCCGCCGCCGCCGCCCTCACCTCCGCCTCCTCCTCCGCCACCCGCCATTGCCCTCATCGCCATCGCCGTCGCCATCACATACAGCACGCCGCGTCACGCCGCCAGCACCGTCGCTCTGTTTTTGCCGGGAGGAACCACAGCAACCCCGCCAAAAACAGAGCGACGGCGCTAGCGGCGTGACGCGGCGTGCTGTGTGCGATGGCGATGGCGGCGGCGGAGGAGGAGGAGGTGAGGGCGGCGGCGGTGGTGGCGGCGGCGGTGGCAGAGGCGGCAGCGGCGGTGGCAGAGGCGAGGGCGGCGGCGAGGTGAGGGCGGCGGCGGCGGAGGAGGTGAGGTGAGGGCGGCGGCAGTGAGGTGAGGGCGGCAGCGGGGCGGTGGCGAGGTGAGGCGTCGAGGCGGCAGCGACTCGAGCGGCGCAGAGAATGCTCCGCGCCGCTCAGAAGAGCGAGTTTGGGCTGCTCCGCCGCGGAGAACTACGAGCCCAGGGAGGGCTCGTAATACATCCCTGCCCCCGGCGGCGGCAGGGCCCGTGGAGGGAGCAGGAGGGTCTCTGCGGGAGGAAGGGCAGCTCTTCTTCCTCTCGCGGAGACCCTCCTGCTCCCTCCATGGGCCGCCACTTTGGGAGTGACTCGGGACTCGGGACTCGACTCAAGTCACCATTTTGGACCTCGGACTCTAGACTCGACTCTAGACTCGGGTCCAAAGACTCGGGACTCGACTCAGGACTCGGGACCAAGGACTCTTCAACATCCCTGCCTTTAGGGAGGCTGGAATGGAAAAAATTGCTTGATTTTAAACTTCACTCCACCTTCATGATGGCACAGTTGCTCTTTAGGTTCAGAGAATGCTGCGGTGTGCATTTTGGGTTTGCCTCTTCTCTCCTTGAGTCTGCATTTGGTGAGGGCCTGCTTTGTGTTTGCATATTTTACAACAAGGAGGTATAGAGATCCACAACAAGTCATGGGCTTGGTGGTGCTTTTGGACAGAGGATTCCTAGCACAACCAATGAGAAGGCATTCTGCAACTATTCGGCCTTTTCTTTCTTAACAGAGGGAAAACACTGGGAGGACTATGAGTTGAAAGTGATGTCTTATCCCCCTACAATACTCTGAATGAGGCAGAGTGATGGTTCCACAAAAGCCTTGTCTGGAAGCACCCTTAATTTAATGAACTGTATTCCCCTGGAGTTGGAAACTTCTTTTTTTGTTTTTTTTTTTTTTTTGTTTTTTACTTTTTTCTTTTTGAGCAATCAACTTCTGATAGAGCAGTGTTCTCCAACCTTGGGTCCCCAGATGTTTTTGGCCTACAACCCCCAGCATGCCCCAGCCAGCTATGCTGGCTGGGGCATGCTGGGAGTTGTAGGCCAAAAACATCTGGGGACCCAAGATTGGAGAACACTGTGGTAGAGGGGCAGTCCGTACAGAATTGGGTAAAAGTGGAACTCCCTGCGTCCATCCTGCTATATTGATTGACAGCTGCCTGTGGAGTTCTTCTGGATCCCTTGAGCGTTTTCAGCTCAGCCTTCGCAATATAAGCCTAGCTTCTCTGGCAGCCTCACAGGGGAGCTACTAATTAATTGTGACATTTCAGCCCCTCGCTCTCACCCCAGTCAAGCTACCTCTGTTCAAGAATGGTGGGAGACTTAAATAATCTGTTCATTAGAAGAAGAAAATTATTTTGAAAGGGAAATATTAGAAAGAATCATAGTAATGACAGGTTATAGATTAACAGAAATACAAGGGAAAATTCTATGAGACAATTTTTACTGGGCTCGTTAAGAAGACAGATTATAGCTTTGTGAAGAAATGTTTACTTGTAGCACTCAAAATCTGCCTATGGAAAAATTTGAGTGTACTGGATGTGGTATCCAGGCTAGGCTAGAGATACTTCAAGATTCAGCAACTGCTGAGAAAATTACCCGTTTTATTAATAAAGTTGCAATCTTATGTGCACTTGCTTGGAAATCAGACCAAATAAATTCAGCGGGACTTGCTTCTAAGTAAACAAGCAAAGGACCAGGCTATAAGAAACAAGAATCCAATCATATACTTTTTAAGATAAGACTGCATTCTTTTATCATTTTCTGGGTGGATCATTTATTTATTTATTATATTTTTAAATCACCCATCTGGCCGGCCACCCTGGGCGATGTACAATCAGGATAAAACACAATCAAAACACAATTAAAACAATATAAGAGTTTTTAAAAAAAAATCCTAACCCCACCGCACCCCACCCATCATGATAATTTACTAATATAGAACTGGCTATAGAAAGAGAGTTTTACACTTCTATATTATACTCCAAAAGTATGTTTTTCTTGCTTTGGAAAAATTCATAAAATGTAGTTTTAAATCCAAAAGCAAATATTTTTTCCCATGAGTAGATTCAGACTCTGCCCTTGAAAGCATAAATGTGGTTTATGTGAGTGTTGTTGGACACCAGTTTGATGTGACAGTATTCAGCATCCTCCTGCCTGTGGCATTTTGTTAATTTTTCACAAGTTTTATTTAATTTGGTTTTAAACTACTCTACTTTAGAGTTCAAGTGCTTCCTCACAGCACAGGACTGCTCATATACCGTAACTGGAAGACCAAATCAATCAGCCAGTTTGCACAACATGGCCGACTCACCGACGGTTATTTAACCCACAACGAGCCACTGACACATACCAGGTGCATGCAGCCGCCATTTTAAAAATGCATCCCTTGATCAGAGCAATGAGGGGGGGTTAACTTCTACTTGTAACCAGTGGTTTGTGAGGGTTCTTTAACCCTTGAATAACACACGATGTGTTCACATGGCACACTATAACCCCCGATCAGGGGTTGCATATTCAAAGTGTCGGCCACATGCACCCAGAACATGCCACGGTTCATCATGGGTTAAATAACCCACAATGACCCAGCCGTGTCCTGCAACCAGGTCAATATGTAAAATTCACCATCACGCACACGCCTTTGACCCTTGTTGCTCTCTTAGAGTTGCCAGGTCACAATAATGCTTTGAACACTTGGAAATGGCCCTTGTTTCAGTCCATTTCTGTTCCATAGAACAGAAATCTCCAATACCAAATCTCCACATGAAGCAGACAGTACCTGTGAACTCTTTAAAATTATCCTCCAGTCTTATAGAGCTCCTCATACAGTATTACTTTTGTTTTTTCATGTTTTACAGTAAACTGGGCCAGCCGAAGACATGAGGTGGAGCAGTAAATGGTGCCCACCCGTCCCCTGCATAGTACCCTAAGCTGGTCAAGTTATTTTTGCACCTGAGGCTGAAAGCACCTCTGCCCCCCGTAAATAAAAATATAAATCATAATAAAATATAAACAATAATCATAATAAATTAAATCAAATGTAATAAATCAAATAAAAATATAATCATAATAAATTAAATGACTAGTCATTTTCTGCCCTTTTGCGACACCCAGAATCAGCTGCTTGAGGTAGCCGCCTCAGTGCCTAATGTCTTGAGTGAGTATGAATTTTGTCCCCAGTTATCACTTGTTTGTGCTGCGTCCAGCTGGCAATGTCACACGCTCTTTGTTCCACACGGGGCAAAGTAGTGGAAGCACTGAAGGAACTATTCTGGTAGAGTCGTTCATGGGGACTAAGAGTCAGAATTCGTGGATTCTGCTCATTGCTCTGGAGCAGTGTTCTCCAGTCTTGGGTCCCCAGATGGATGGGGCATGCTGGGAGTTGTAGGCCAAAAACATCTGGGGACCCAAGGTTGGAGAACACTGCTCTGGAGCATATCTAAAGGAAAGCTGCAGAGTTAGCCGTCTGCCTCAACAGCCATAGGTACTTTGCAATCTTAAAGCAGCAGACGGGATCCCCCTCCAAACACTGGCTGGGCGCATCTGCTTAGGCCTGCCCAGGAGTGGCAGGATGCAAAGCCAGAATGCAGCGAATGCACAAAATCCCCAGAGGCGATACAAATGGGCAGAAGAGGTGAGGGGTCCAGTGTGAGGCATGAGTGGAGGAGGAACTGCAGAGTCCTGGGGTCTGTTTACACCTGCCTGGTTTACAAGAGGGCCTGGGTGGCAGGATCTCTGCCGATTTGGCCACATGTGGCCTTTGAGCAGTGTTCTCCAACCTTGGCGCTGGCTGGGGCATGCTGGGAGTTGTAGGCCAAAAACATCTGGGGACCCAAGGTTGGAGAACAGTGCCTTTGAGGGCTTAATCTCCAGCACCGTCTCATCTTCTCTCTCCCCCGTCGCCCCTCCTCAGGGTTCTGCGGAGTCCTATACCAGTCGTCCCTCTGACTCTGACGTGTCACTGGAGGAGGACCGTGAGGCCCTGCACAAGGAAGCAGAACGCCAAGCCCTGGCACAACTGGAAAAAGCCAAGGTAATCACAGGCATTGCAGGGGGTTGGGGGCCTTCGAAACATGCTGTAAAAAAAGCCACCTGCTTGTCTGGCTCCAGGAGGGCTGCAGTTTGTGTCAAGTGGCAGGCCAGAGGTTCCCACCTTATTCGGACTGCACCTTCTCCAGCATGTGAGTGAGGAGAATAGAAGCCATGTCCTGCCTCAGGCAAACAAGGAATTCCTCGATTGCCCATGGTAAACAAGTCAAGCAGACTAACTGCTTCTGTGACATCTACTGGCCTATCCCACAAAGTGATGCTGTTCAGAATTTATCATTCTTTCCACTCCTCTCCCCGAGCACCTTTTCACACAAGGGGGTACATCCATGCAAACACTGATTTCTTTCATATCCTCTCTTGAGAGAGGAGTTAACATGAAGAGGGAACCAGAGTATGAACTTCTCTTTCAAGGGAAGTGTGCCCCATACACCTGAAATATTAGATCATGTGAAGAGGCTCGTAGTGCTTTCCCAGGTTTCCACTATGCATGTGAGAGAGAATGACTACTTCCTCTCTTGACAGCAAGATAGGAAACTCTGGGATACATCTTCATGTGACTTCCCTGAACCGGATCTGCCCATATTTGTCCATAAGGAAGTATTGCCCTGTACATAAAGACTATGTGTACAGTACAGAAATTAGGGGTGTATTACACAGGGCCAGGAGAGCTCCTTGTAGCAAACCCTCGCTTGCTTACTAGACAGTTGTGCAACCAAGGACCTCCGAACAGCCACCTGGTCACTACACGGACAACTTCCTCCTAGCCTGGCTGAAGCCCAATGACCATGGTTAGAATTCCTCCCTGGCTCAAGACAGCTTTCATAGAGGAAGTTCTCTTCTTATGGCAGCCATTTTTGTGCTCGCTCTGCATGCCCATGGTGCCACACTGAAGGTCCTCCTCCTGGTGGACTCCAATTGGGCCATAGGTCCATGTGCAACCACCAGAAGAATGTTCTCCAATGACCTCAATGATTGGGCAGGTTGGTAAGGGAGAAGGCACTCTCTCAGGTATCATGGTACCAAGTTGTTTCTGGCTCTGTACACTAGTACCAAAACCTTAAACCTGGCCCAGTAGCAAATAGGTAGCCAGTGCAGTTCCTTCAGCAATGGAGTTGCATGCTGAAAAGTGACAGCTCCCAACAACAGCTGAGCTGCTGCACTCTGCACTAGCTCCAGCTTCCGGAGCAGTCTCAAGGGCAGCCCCACATAGAGCACATTGCAGTAATCCAGTCTTGAGGTTACTAGCGCCTGTATCACTGTGTCCATGCTATCCCTGTCCAGGAGAGGCCGTAGTTGGCGAACCAATCAAAGATGGTAAAAGGCACTCCAAGTCACCACAGTCACTTGGGACTCCAGTGACAATGATGGGTCTAGGAGTACCCCCAGACTACAAACCTGCTCTTTCAGAGGGAGTGCAACCCCATCCAGAACAGGCAGTGAGCCTATCTCACGGACTTGGGAACCACTCACCCACAGGGCTTCTGTCTTGCTAGGTTTCAGTCTCAGTTTATTGGCCCTCATCCAGCCCATCACTGAGTCTAGGCACTGATCCAGGACTTGCACAGCCTCTCCTGATTTAGTTGCCACAGGGAGATAGAGCTGTGTGCCATCAGTGTACTGATGGGACTTGGCTCCAAATCCCCTAATGACTGCTCCCAGCAGCTTCATATAGACATTAAACAACATTGGGGACAAGATGGTACCCTGCGGAACCCCATAACTCAATTGCAAAGGGTCTGAGGAATAGTCACCCAATGTTACTGTCTGAAATCAACCCCACAGTAGGACTGGAACCACTGTAACACAGTGCCTCCAATGCCCAACCTGCGGAGTGAATCCAGGAGGATACCATGGTTGGCAGTATTGAAAGTCGCTGAGAGGAATTAACAGGGCCGCACTCCCCCTGTCCCTTTCCTGATAAAAGTCATCCATCAGGGCGACCAAGGCTGATTCAGACCAGGTTTAGGTCAAAACCCAGACTGGAATGGGTCTAGATAATCAATATCCTCCAAGAGTGCCTGCAGTTCCTCCGCCATGACCCTATCAAGAACCTTCCCTAAGAAAGGGGCATTTGCAACTGGGCGGTAGTTATCGAGTATCGTCGGGTCCAGCGTGGGTTTCTTCAGGAGTGGTCATACTACTGCCTCCTTAAGGACAGCAGGAACCACCACTTCATGTAGAGATGCTTTTACCACCCAGCCAAACCCCCTCAGCTCACTTTTAGTAGCCAGGAGGGGCAAAGATCAAGGGGGTAATGACAACCCAGAGTACGGCAGGGTGATCCATGTGGCAGCGGCTCATGCGCCCTCCACCCCTGGCAGCTCGTGCTCCTCCACCACGCTACCCCCCTGCAGTGGCGCACGGCAGCAGTTTGCACTCCCCCACCCCATGGCAGCGGCTGACACTTCCCCCCACCCCCCACAGTGGCGGCGGCTCACACTCCCTGCCGGCAGTGGCGCATGCACTGGCCCTGCGTTCCCCTCCTCTCCCCTTTCCTTCCTCTCGCTGCCTCCCCTTTTTGTTCTACTTCAGTTTCCCATGTTCTTTCATATCTATGTTTGTTGCCTTTGATATCCACTAGGAACGAAACTCCATATAGGTAAATATGAATAATACAAAAGAAGATCAGGATTTATTCATTACAAGAAAAACAGAGCATCAGAACCAAGGCCCCCTACTTTTGGGAGGGGATGCTTCTGGGAGCTGGTTATGTCGAGTGTGACCAGGAAGGCGGACTTCCGGACTGGGGTTGTGGTCGGAGCAAGGGTGGGGCCCTTGCTGAGCAGCATTCCAGGCTTGTGGGGCTCCCCAGCAAACCTGAGGGCCCGGCTTGTGGCAGCAGGTACGGGGCGAAAGCCTGCCATATTCATGCCCTAGCCTCAAGCCGCCCTCCCTCCTCTGGCACAGCAGTGCCACCGCCCCCTCCACTATTTGGCTGCAGCATGTGACTTTGACAGATGCAATTGGCTAATTAGCCCCCCGCTTCCCACCCGCAGCCCTGTTGCCCCCGGCAGTCTCACAGTTTAGGTGCCTGAGGCATTTTGGCCACTGGGGTCTGACTCCACCTCCTTGCTGCCAGGATGATCGGGGGGGGGGGCGTGTAGCGGGTGGGCATGTTTGGCACCCAGAACATCCCCAGCTCTCTGCTCTGGGCTTTGAGCCGGCAAGTTTCATCCTTTGCCTTCATTGGAGCGCCTTGTAGCTACCTGTGGACTGCAGACTCAGGTTAACTGTGGGGCCTGGCGGGGGGGGGGGGGCTGATGTCTCCTTGCTTCAGTTAGGATTTGTGCCAGGAACTGCTGTGAGCTGCCCTGTTCTGCTTCTTGCTGACAGTCGGAAAGTGGAGTGAGCAGAGCGTGAGGTCAGCCATTCTAAAAATGCTCCCTTCTTGAGACAAGCACGCCAACATGGCTTCATTCTGTTACACCAGTGTTCTCCAACCTTGGGTCCCCAGATGTTTTTGGCCTACAACTCCCAGCATGCCCCAGCCAGCATAGCTGGCTGGGGCATGCTGGGAGTTGTAGGCCAAAAACATCTGGGGACCCAAGGTTGGAGAACACTGTGTTACACAGATGTGCACAATTTCTTTTGCATCATTCTGTATGTTCTACTGCTTTCGGTCATTTCTGCAGTGTCTTGAGTGTCAGGAAGAAGGCAAGGTGCCATGCAGAGCACTGAAGCTGCACCCACCAGCCTCTGGGGATCTTGTTCAGTCATTCAGCCCTTCAAGTTCAGAGATATCTGCAGGCCTGGCCCATCGACTTGCAATTGTAACTTCAAAGCCGTACAGCCAGTGTGGCGTAGTGGTGAGAGTGTTGGCCTGGGACTCGGGAGATCCAGGTTCAAGTCCACACTCGGCCACGAAGCTCACTGGGTGACTTTGGGCCAGTCACTGACTCTCAGCCTGACCCTACCTCACAGGGTTGTTGTGAGGATAAAATGGAGAGGAGGAGGGTCGTGTAAGCCGCCTCGGGTTCCTTGCGGGGAAAAAAGGCGGGGTATAAATATAATGAATAAATAATAAATAAATAAATAATAAACACTGCCATACAGCTTCAAAAGGAACCCATTAATTGTTTATTCTCTCCCCTTACTTGGGTGAAGAGAGGTTCTTGTTTACTGTGACAAAAAACCTTTTTTTTTTGCAACTGGGAATAGATATGCAGGTTGCTCTTCCTTATTGGAAAATGGCTTCTGGTTGTCTTCTGGGCCCAATTCAACCTAACCTCAGCTGTGCTCCCCCTACCTTACCCAAATGCTTTTGTCTGCTTTACAGACCAAGCCAGTGGCATTTGCTGTGAGGACGAATGTCGGCTATAACCCGTCGCCCAATGATGAAGTGCCGGTCCAAGGCATGTCTATTTCCTTCGAACCCAAAGACTTCCTTCATATCAAAGAGGTAAGGGCAGGAGATCTATGAGCAGTCATGAGGTGTGATTTGGTGGGGTACAGGAATATCTCTCCCACCCCCCCGGTGGTTTGGAAACATACACGCACCCTACCCAGAATAAGCCAGAATGGCTGCCCTCTCCTCGCTCCCTGCCTGCTTTACATGCCTCATGCTTTTCATTCCACCCTCTCCGTTCCAGAAATACAACAATGATTGGTGGATTGGACGTCTGGTCAAAGAAGGCTGCGAGGTTGGCTTCATCCCTAGTCCCGTCAAGCTGGAAAACATGAGGATGCTACAGGAGCAAAAGATGAGGCAAC
Source organism: Shinisaurus crocodilurus (assembly GCA_021292165.1). Taxonomy (NCBI): domain Eukaryota; kingdom Metazoa; phylum Chordata; class Lepidosauria; order Squamata; family Shinisauridae; genus Shinisaurus; species Shinisaurus crocodilurus. Next base: position 266,538,718 of record CM037877.1, on the reverse strand, counting down.
ACCGGCTCAGCTCCAGGTGGGGTAGGATGAGGAGGCAGAGACTGCCGTACCACTCAGAATCCTCCCCCCACACGTGGCTGGTGGCCGTAGTTCAGGAAGAGTGATTGTCCTGTGTGGAGTACACCTCAGGTTCAGTCATTGCTCTCTTCAGTTAAAGCAGGGCTGGGGGGGGGGGGGATATTGTTGGACTACAACTCCTATCATCCCCAACCATTGGGCATACTGGCTGGGGGCTGATGGGGTTTGGAGTCCCAACAACATCTGCAGGGGCACAAGTTCCCTGCACCTAAGTTAAAGACTGCCAAGCAGCAGGGAGGGGAAGTTCTCTTCCTGGGAAACTCTAGGTAGCTGCCACCCTCGGCACTGGTTAGGCCTCATCTTGAGTACTGCGTCCAGTTCTGGGCACCACACTTTAAGAAGGACGTAGACAAACTGGAGAGGGTTCAGAGGAAGGCAACAAGGATGATCAAGGGACTGGAAACAAGACCCTATGAGGAGAGACTGAAAGAACTGGGCATGTTTAGCCTTCAGAAGAGGAGACTGAGGGGAGATATGATCGCACTCTTCCAGTACTTGAAGGGATGTCACACAGAGGAGGGCCAGGATCTCTTCTCGATCATCCCAGTTTGCAGGACACGGAATAATGGGCTCAAGTTACAGGAACCCAGATTCCACCTAAACATCAGGAAAAAATTCCTGACTGTAAGAGCGATAAGACAATGGAACCAACTACCTAGGGAGGTAGTGGGCTCTCCCAATCTGGAGGCATTCAAGGTGCAGCTGGACGGCCATCTGTCAGGGATGCTTTGACCTGGATTCCTGCATTGAGCAGTGGGTTGGCCTCGATGGCCTTGTAGGCCCCTTCCAACTCTACTTTTCTATGATTCTATGATTCTATACCTGACTGGGTAGACTATTGGCCGGATGTAGAACAAGGCAACTTCCTATATCTTACATCACTGCAGATTTATGAACTACTCTGCAAGGATGAGGAATGTGAGCTCGGGGACCGGGGGGGTCACAGATGCATGGATGTGTCAGAGAAAGGGCTGGGCTGAGAAACCCCACGTAGGAGACTTGGAATGGTTTTCATACTCTGCTACCTGCTGCTCTTGCAAGTGCACTAGTTCATGGACCCTCTGAACCTCAGTTCGCCTGCCTGTAAGCAAGGCAGATATCTGTCTCCTCCCTCACAGAGATTGTGGGGGTGGGTGGGTAAATGTACTAAAGATGGCTATAGCGAAGTATTTGGGGAGCATGTGGATAAGTTTCATACTTGGAGAATTGATTTTTAAAATTGGTTGGGCAGGTGCATAGATACAGTGGATTGTGGGTGTTGAGCCTCTTTCAGCCCAAGCGCTGAATTCAATTTTGGAGAAGCTCTGGGAGGGGGGGGCTGCATTCCATTGATGGACAGGGCTCAAGGCAAAGGAGGTGAGCCCAAAATACAAAAACAAACAAACCCACAATATTGTAGCTTAAAGCTCTTCCTGTCAATAACTGAGTCTTAGGAGAGGCATTTCAGCTTTTCAGAATGAGGGGGAAACTGCACAAAAGCCAGGAAACCAAGGCCAGGGGAAGTGGGCGTGGCCATCTGGGGAGCTCTGGAGGGCCGGATTTGGCCCCTGGGCCTGAGATTTCCCACCCCTGCCCGCACCTGCAAATCCAGGGATCTGTTTGTCCATAAACTCTTCTGCTAGTGAAGAATTCCCAGCACCCTCACAAACCTATAATTACCAGAATTTAGGGGCCTGGATCCTTGGCAATGGAAGTAATTTGAAACTTTTCTCCAAGTGGTTTATATTTGTAGTGTAGCTATGCCTGAAGTTTCATCAAAAGGGTGCTGTAAAGATGGGGGACTTGGAAGAACTTCAGTAAGAATTGGTAAGCACACTGGCCAGGGCCTGGCCCTAGCTTTCGGAAGAGTGAGGTGGATGCCTGAAGCAGCAGGTTTGGGGCATCGTGAAAGGGCAGCAGATTGCTAGTTATTTAATTTGTTGTTATTGTATTTTTACCTCCAGGGTGGGGGAGGTGTGTTTGTCGGATTTTTACTCCCAGATGTCAACAGAACTTGGCCAGTCTTGGGTACGATGCATCTTAACTTGGCGAGGGGAGGAGGAGCCATTTGCTGCTCTGCCTCAGGCAGCAAAATGTCTTGGGCCAGCCCTACGCTGGACCACCATGATATGGCAGAAGTAGGAGATCAAAGAACTTTGGTGCAAGTCTATTGTAGCAGTGGAGCAGAATGCCATGTTACCCTGTATGTTACCAAGGACCATGAGGTCTATCTTGGTGCAGAAGTTCTTTGGGGGGTTTTTCAATTATTATTGTGAAAAGGTGCTGAGCCTGGATCCAGAGGCTGTTCCCCCTTGTCACCGCTGGTTCCTCAGTCTCTTCCTCTTTACCCATCTTACTTTAATGGCTCTTTCTTTTTGCAGTAAATCAGGAGACAATTCCACCTCCAGCCTAGGAGATGTGGTGACAGGCCCCCGGAGACCCACCCCACCTGCCAGTGGTAAGGTTACTCCCACCCAACAGATGGGAGTATCCCCGATGGATACACTCACGTCTCTCTTTGTGGAATGAGGAGAGTTTGAAGCATCTGAAGGACATTGCTCATTTTAGCAACCCTTTATGGCCAGAGCTACATGTGCAGCGGACTGAGGTGGTACAATCTTGAGGTGGTAGAGTGACTGTTGACTGTATTAATTCAGACTGTAGTTGGAGATGTCACATTTGTTTGTTTTTAAAAAAAGCTCCCTCTAAGTCAAAAACTTGCAGGGAAAGAGGTTCCAGCCCAGCCCACTCCCTGCAGTGCTCATTTATGTATTTATTTTAACTTCTAGGGCAGTTTTTGTTTTTTTTTAAATAAACAACAACATGAGGAGCATTCAAAAATAGCATTCCCACACCTACATTCTGAGGCGGTACTGTCCACTCTGCCACGTCAGGACTCTACCTATCTCAGTCTGTTACACGTATATTGACCCAGCTTAAATCTCAGGCCATACCCAGATTCCCACGGTAACCCTATGGCAAACCTCTTATTGCCTGATGTCCAGCTTCTTAAGAATGTCCACGCACTGTGGAAATTGGAATTTCCATTTATTTATTTATTTATTTATTTATTTTTCTCTTTCGTTCTCTAGATCCGTTTATTTATTTATTTTCCTTTCGTTTGTTTTTCTTGCCCTTTTCAGTTTGTACTTTTTCTCTTTAGTTGTTGTTGTTGTTGTTGTTGTTGGGTTTCCCCCCCTATTTTTTTCTACCTTTTATTTCCTTCTCCCCCTATCCCCCTCCCAGGTAACTTGGACATGACTAACTTAGCTTATGACTCAGACGCCCTTGACTTAGAGGAGGAGGAGGAGGCGGCAACTGAAGAAAACCTGCGAACCCCTAAGACTAGTGTTAGCAGCGTCACCACACCCCCTTCCACCACTAAGCGCATCCCCTTTTTTAAGAAGGTAATAGTGCCTCCCCACACCCACACTTGCCTGCCATGTCTTCATATTATGCCTGCCTGTGTGTGTAGGCTGTTTCTGCCCCGAGGTCAAGCGCTTGCGTGCGTAGGATGGAGGCAATGGGAGAGGCATGTTCTGGGGTCATATTTGGTCACTGATCACCCATTGACAGAGTTGCACCCAGAGCATAAGCGACAGGGACCTACATCGTGATGGCCCCCCCAAAAGGCAATTGGCATATTACTAGGAAAAGACCAGCATGTGCAACCTCTTGGTGGAACGTGAGGAACGGAGAGGTCACACACATTCTGTTTTGTCACATGTGTGAGCATACAAGGATCAAGGGTGGTATGTTTCAGTGATCACACATTATCCGCATGTGTATGAGTTAAAAGATGCATTGGCAACCAACTCGTACCCTCGCGTGGGCCTTGGTGGAAGAGGGGTCCAAGGGACTCTGCCTCTATTTCCCTGGCCGCCTTGCCTTTTGCGCCATGGGAATGCGATGATCAAATGGCTCCTCCCATGGGAAAGATAGGAATGGAATGTTGCAATGGTCCCATCCTTCTCCCACTCCTTCTCCCCAGTACAAACCCTTAAGAGTCAAAGATTCCCATCATTTTCCCCATGGGAACTGTGCAAGCGGTATATTCCATTCCTTCTGTCCTCCCTTATGTGGATTATAGCAGTGGAGCATCCCTACAATCCACTCCCTCCCTCCCGCAAGGGAATTTCTAGCAGTGGGATGTTCTGGGATAGAAAGCAAGTGGGTAAAAATAGTCAAGCAATTCCACTTCACTTCGACATGGGATTGGAGCATTCCAGGGGTCACAGCCTCCACATAATAAATATGAATATGGGATGGCCCAGTAGCTTTCCCACTCCATATAAAGCAGTGTTCTCCAACCTTGGGTCCCCAGATGTTTTTGGCCTACAACTCCCAGCTGGCTGGGGCATGCTGGGAGTTGTAGGCCAAAAACATCTGGGGACCCAAGGTTGGAGAACACTGCAATAGAGAAAGGAGTGCTAAGCCCTTTCCCTGCCAGCCGCCTTTCTCCAGAAGTGTGTTTTCAAGGGTCTGAAATACGAGGGGGGGGGGGGGAAGGCTCGTAGCCAAAAAAATTAAGAGCTCCCTTCATCACCACTTCTCCACTTCAAAGCACCTCATCCTGAGGGCCCAGTGCAATGATGAAAGGGCCGCCAGGCTAAACTTACACACGGCGGCCCTGGTCACATGTAGTCTGACTAAGAGTGGTCCATGGACTTGGGTTACCCTGAGCGAATAAGTCAGTCAGGGTGGGCCAGGAGAGCCTGGAGAAAAGGAGGGGATTTTAAAGCCAGACATTTAGAGTTAGAGGTTGTTGGCCAACCTCATGTGAGGGCATAATTTACCTTCTCTGAAAATGGCTACCCTTCTGCTTCCCTCAGCACTAGTTGCTGTTTTCTCTTGTTGTGCCTGCCTCTGCTTCCGCCGGAGTGAGCTGTCAGTAACACGCATGCCTTGTTTGTTTTTCTCTTGCCTGTCCCTCTTCCCGTCCCCGTTCCCACCCCGCCCATTAATGGCGATCACTGGACATAGCCAAGCAGAAGCAAAAATCGGTAAGTAAGCTTATGACATATCAGACTAGATGGTGGTGGTTTCCTAGGGCTTCTCCGCTATCCCGGTAGGCCTTTCTTGACCAGTGAGCAACCATGGGACGATGACCTTGAGCTTGTGTGTGTGATTGCCTTTCCCCATACTGGTGCCTGTTTCCGTAAAGTGAACTCAACAGCAAACCTTGGCTGTGGCCACCATGAAGGCCTTAGGTTACTTTCACTTTGAATGTCCAGCACTCAAGCTAGTGTCAGAGTTCGATCTGAAGGGCTGAGATGCCAATACTCCCTAAACACCCCTTTTCTCTTTCTTTCTTTCTTTCTTTCTTTCTTTCTTTCTTCCTTCTCTCCACCCATGTCCCAGCTCCCTCCCCCATGCCCACAAAATGAAGGTGTTGGATCCCTTAAGAAGGCAGGAAATAGTTGAGATGGTTACAATTTAAAAACACGAGTGCCTACAGCATTGAAGCTATGTTAGTGTGGGGCAAACCTAATGCCTTCTTCTCTCCCGCTTCCTCTTAGGCAGAGCACGTGCCGCCGTACGACGTGGTCCCTTCCATGCGGCCAATCATTCTTGTCGGCCCGTCCTTGAAGGGTTATGAGGTGAGGCATTTAGAGCGGGAACAAGTGGGCGGGGACTGGTGATGAAGTGGGCAGAAAGTAGGGAAGCAGGGCGGTCAACATAAGAGAGCCATCAAAGACTGGCGTGTCCCTCCCCATCCACTGTTCAAGTTCTCTCCAGCATATGTTCTCCTGCAGGCAAGGAGGATTCTGGACTGTTTGTGTGAGGGCTAGACTACATGCTACCTTAGATCAGTGTTCTCCAACCTTGGGTCCCCAGATGTTTTTGGCCTACAACTACAGCTTTGGGGCATGCTGGGAGTTGTAGGCCAAAAACATCTGGGGACCCAAGGTTGGAGAACACTGCCTTAGATGCATAGTGTGTGGCTGATCCTAACTTTTTTTTTACTTTAATGTAAGAGCATGGAGCCCTGATCCAGACTGGGACCACCACACATGGGTGGGGCTTAAACCTTCCCACCCAGCCGCTTTCCACCACTAAATTGCACCCACCCCCACCCATGCACGCACGGGTTTGTTGGTGATAACCAACAGTGGCCTGTTCTCTTCCAGCATGCATCTAGCTAGCCACTGTCAGAGAGCAGGACTGGCTTGCATGAGTCTTTGTTCTGGCTCAGCAATACGATCCCTACAGAAAGGGAGTTATTCCCACCTCACCCCCTCCAAAAGTCAGCTGTGTGAATTGTGCCTTTTAGCATGTGCTGGAACACCTCGCATGCCTGCACTGCAGGGGCTGTGAGTATTGAAGAAGTACATGTGATGTTAGAGTTCTCTGGACCAGTCTTCACCAAGTGCTGGCCTAAACCCCTGGACCCTAATCTCTTATTCGCCCATGTTGTGCATGTGACCCTTCCATCTTTTGCTCTACAAATTCCAACCTTTGGACTCTGACTTTTTTCTGCTTCTTTCTGTCTGTCTTCCCCCACCTTTTTTACCTTCTCAGGTGACAGACATGATGCAGAAAGCTTTGTTCGATTTCCTGAAACGGCGATTTGATGGCAGGTGTGTGCCGAAGCCTTGGGGGCAGGAGCTGTGGGCTGGGCTGGGCAGCCTAATGACTTCCATTTGTGCTGTAATCCTTGTGTCCAGATCTGGGTATTGGGGCGGCCACAGGGGAAACCTGACTGAAGGCCATAGGGCATAGAAGGATTGAGGCAGAGTTTCTGCCTCCCATAATCTCTACAAGTTTCCTGCTGTCCCATTGTGTGTGAACCATCCATCCATTTTCAAACGTTTTCCCCCCTTCTCCCCTCCTTTTCCAGGATCCGAGGACTAGAAACTTGTTTTTAAAATGAAAACTGAAGTGCTCCAGTTTTTGTTAATAGACAGATTCATGAACTTCTAAAAAACCTCTTTTCCCAGTCATGAGGACTAGAAAACTGTGTTGTTGTTTTAATTGGACACTGAGATTATCAGGCTAATCGTAGCAGATAGTTAGGCTCCCTGCATAGGTGCAACATCACGAAGATTCCTAAGGGTGCAATCCTATGCACGTTTAGATGGGGCGGGGGGGAGTCCTACAATTCCCAGCATGGCTGGCTGGGGAATGCTGGAAAATGTAGGACCTTTTTCTATCTAAACATGCATAGGATTGCATCCTAAATGTCTTACTAATCAGGTGGGAATGTCTAGCAAATTTAGTTTGCTCTCTTGGACATCCAATTCATCTCTGTCTTCCACAGAATATCCATCACACGTGTGACAGCTGATATCTCCTTGGCTAAGCGCTCAGTCCTCAACAACCCTAGCAAACACACCATCATTGAGCGCTCCAGCACCCGTTCTAGCCTGGGTAAGGCTGCGCTGAGACCCTGCAGGGGAAAAAAGCCTGACTCTTTGCCATCTTTTAATATTTTCTCTCGGGGTCATTTCTGTGGGTGTAGAAGGAGGGAGGGGAAGTTGTGACTTTGTCTTTGTGACTGCATGGCGCTAACCTCGTGCATGAGGAGTGTTAATCCTTTCTTGCTTGTCTCACTCTGATCTGTATCAGCCAAGAGCAGCCTTTTCAAAAACACCTCTGGATTTCCCATCATGCTTTGCAGCATCGCCTCCTCTTTCCCTGTCCCTGGCAGAATTCCTCTTACCTAATCACACCACTGAGCAGGGCATTGGGGCTGTTTTTACATCGTACAATTCCCTGTACCCTGGGATGGAGGGCGGGGCACATTTTGGTGTGCTTGTGAGAGCATCCTCACATTATGATGCATAACTTGGTAAATGGTCCCAAGATTATAGGTTTTGGTGTGAGCAGTGGGGTACATTCCAAACTGTCATGGTTGGGTATATTTCAAACTGTCTGCACCTCCATGCGTGGGGAGACAAGATGTTCCTTAATGCCTCTCATCGAACGTGAAAAGGGAGAAGGGGGGTCATTTTGTCAGCGGTCTTCTCTGTCTTCATTCCCTCCCCCTGCCATGGCATCAGACTTTGTGGGCATCTTTTGCTGCTTCCCAACAAGTCCAACTCACTCTTCTCTTTTCTCCCCCCTTCCCACAATTTTCTTTCCCTCGCGCCTGCGCCTCCTCTTCCTTTCTCTACTCCTGATACAGATGTCTTGGGTACGTAGCCTTTAGCCTCACAAGCTCTCAGGTGCTCCCAGTGCGAATTTAACTTACTTAACCCAGAATGGGAAAGATGTTTGGTAGAATGTGGTAAACCTATACAGTCATACCTTGGATCGAGAGCATAATTTGTTCCGGAACCGTGCTTGTAATCCAAAACACTCTTATATCAAAGCGAGTCTCTGACGGGCATGAGCAGGGCCGATTTCAGCCAGCTACGCCCGCTCGAGGCGAGCGGTTACATCCCTACGACTACTTGTCTTGCAAGACCTTGCTCATTTATCAAGTCAAATTTTTTTTAAAAAATTTGCTTGTCTTGCAAAACGCTCTCAGACCAAGTTACTTGCAATCCAAGGTATTACTGTATAGCTTTTCCTTCTGGGAACTGGGGGCGCGGGATTTCAAAGCCAGAACAGATGCATGCATTTTGGTCTTGCCAAAATGCAATAGATATTTGTTCATTTTGAAATTTTTCATTGTGTTTGGAAAAGTGAAAAATTGCAAGCCACGGCTCTTTTTCATTTTTCACTATTGTTCAGTTGCCAGAATCGTAAAAGGCAAACCCAGAAAAGAATGTTGTTGTTTGTTTTGTTTGTTTGTTTGTAAGTGGACATGCTAAGAACAACAACAGTTCTTTTCAGAATTTTATCTGTAATCCTGCCTGTTTACCTAGGAGTAAGTCCAATTGAATTCAGTGGAATTTATGTCTGAGTAGACATGTATAGGATTCTGCTGTTCAAGAAACTGCTTGGTTGTAAAATCTTTACATATGTTTTTTCCTTAGAAATGTTTTTTAAAAATCCACACATGTTTTGTAACTAGAATCTAAAATGTGTAGGGAAAAGTAAACATAAATCAATTTTTTTAATATAAGTAAATGACATTTCTCGGGGGGGGGGGGATTAGCTCAGAATAAAAAGGACGGGGTGAGGGATTGTTTTGCTCCAATACAGCTAACACTGAGAGATGTTTACCACCAGTAGTAACACAATTTATTGCTTATAGCCAATGGCCATCACAATACAGTTACAGAATACAAAAACCATTTAATACAATAAAATAAAACAAAAATACAGTAAAATGGTCGGAGTTTAAAACGTTCCTTCTGTGCTGCTCCCTTAGGGTTTGGCAATAATTTGGCTTAGAAAGGCAGCCCTTATTTTTCTTGCAGCTAGTGCAAATAAAGCAATCCTATAACTGATAAATTTTTCCATGTCAGCCAACAGCCATCTAATTTTAATGTTGTCTGACTGGTCTTCCAACGTATATCTCCTTCCAACGGAGATATAAATTTAGCCCCAGGTGAATTATAGAGTGGGCAGTATAGAATGTAATGTACAGTAATACCTTGGATTGCAAGTAACTTGGTTTGGGAGCGTTTTGCAAGACAAGCAAATTTTTAAATATTTATTATTATTATTATTATTATTATTATTATTATTATTATTTTTACTTGATATACAAGCGACGTCTTGCAATACAAGTACTGTAGTACGGCTTAAATTAAAAATCTCTATACAAATTTTTTGGGGGGAATTTCGTTTTGATATACAAGTGTTTTGGATTACAAGCACGTTTCCGGAACGAATTATGCTCTCAATCCAAGGCGTGACTGTACAAGATCTCCGATATGCCCTGCTTCACGTATACAGAGACGCTCCTTTGCAAGTCTGTTGGAAAATCTTCCAGCCAAGTACTCAGTGGGCATCATTTCAAATCTGACTGAGAGATGATAAGAAATAGCTTTCACATCCTGCCAATTTCAGTAGGAAGAGAGTTAATCACATGGCTTCTCTGTCCATTGGAATCGATGGGTTCAAAATGCTTAATTTTGACTGGATTGTGCCCTAATTTTGGTACGGTGGCTATGAATATAATTAAACTGTGCAATTTCTTGCATGGTTTCTTATGAGATAAAAATGAAGGCACTTGGCACACTCCACTAAAGATAATTTTATTTATTATTTAATGTATTAGACTTATATATTCCATCTTTCCTCCAAGGAGGTGCATGGTCTCCCTCTCCCCATTTTATCCTCACAGCAACCCTGTAGGGTTGGCTAGGCTGGAAGAAAGTGACTGGCCCAAGATTGCTTTGTGAGCTTCATGGCTGGAAGGGCAGGGAGATATCCATGCACCGTGGCCAGCAAAAGACACCTGGCACCTGAAGCATTGAGGTGCATTATTCCTGCATTCAGCAGGGGGTTGGACTCGATGGCCTTGTAGGCCCCTTCCAACTCTACTTTTCTATGATTCTATGATTCTAAGTGGTATCTCCACCCCCGCTCCCCTCCCATCCTAACACTGCTTAACACTGGTCCCGGTCCTCTGAGAAGTTCTCCTGTGCAAGCCCCTGTTGAAATGAACAGGAGCTGCACAGTTCCTGTTCGTTTCAGTGGGCCTTTCCCAGGGGAACCAGTGGATCATGCCTATGGGTCAGAACTTTGCTGTCCTTAACGGTGCCCCAAAGCCACCACTTATGGCAAGCCCTCTCACCTTGCATCATTGTAGGGCTGCCTTTCAGCAAGGGTAGGTCTCCGGGTTGGGCTGGCTGTGCTCTGCTCAGGAGCCAGAAGAATGACAGAAAAAGTTTGACAAGTGCATCCTTTTTGCAAATGCCACATCATCCATAGTTGCAGACATATGTATAACTTTGGCATCTTCATCTGCACGTGAGAATGCACGTAAATCATGGAGAAATTTGAGTGTGCCACAGGGCACTTATTAAGCAAGTGCTACAAAAATGAACTCCTTAACGCTAAGCAGGATCTTTGAGAACTGCCTTCCCTAACCCAGTGTCCTGCAGGTGTGTCACACACCACAACCCTGATCATCCCTAGCCTGCTGGCTGGGGATTCTGGGAGTTGTAGTCCAATGTGTCTAGAGGGCACCGGGAGAAGGCTGTTCTAGATAATTCCCTGAACTGCCTGCTCATATTAACAGCAAAGCATAATGGACTCGGTATCTAGCTAGCTGGGCATTACAGGAAGTTTAGTCCGGTAACTCCTGAAGAAATTCATGGTAACAGCAGGCACAGCTACTAGAGTGAACGAGGACCTTGGGTTTAATTCCCCGCTCGGCCATGAAGCTCACTGGGTGACTTTGGACCAGTCACGATCTCTCAGCCACCCTACCTCACAGGGTTGTTGTGAGGATAAAATGGGGGCACCATGTACACTACCTTGAGCTCCTGGAGAAAAGGCATGTCAACTTTACTTGTGCCACTTCATGCAAGCATAGTTGACATGGATGCTGAGGTTGTCATTTGGACTGGGACTCGGGAGATCCGGGTTCTAGTCCCCGCTCGGCCATGAAACTCACTGGGTGACTTTGGGCCAGTCACTGGCTCTCAGCCTAACCTACCTCACAGGGTTGTTGTGAGGATAAAATGGAGAGGAGGAGGATTATGTAAGCCACCTTGGGGTCCTTGCAGGAAGAAAGGTGGGGTATAAATCAAATAAATAAATAAAATGAATAAATATGTGAATATCGCTGCAGTTTCTTTCCATGGCGGTGCTGACCATGTCTCCCTCTTCCCTGCCGCTTGCTGTCTGCCTTGGCAGCGGAAGTACAGAGCGAGATAGAGCGCATCTTCGAGCTGGCCCGCACACTGCAGCTGGTGGCCCTGGACGCAGACACCATCAATCACCCGGCTCAACTATCCAAGACCTCATTGGCACCAATTATTGTCTATATCAAGATATCTTCCCCCAAGGTGAGCAGGCTCCTCTTTTCCTCCTCCTGACTGCATTAACAATGCTGCCCTCCCACCTGGGTTTGGGAAAGGCTGGCAGAGGACCTTAGTGGGTTTCTGTGCCAGATCCCAAATTACAAAGAGCCTACAGAACTCAACAGTGATGTGCGGGTGAAGGCGGCACATTAGAATGCATTGTGTCAGAGACCTTTCATGTGCACGTATATGAATGTCATTAATATAATTTGCAAATGATTTCTTATGAAACCTGGTAAATGCCACACTACAGGTGGGAATACATAGGCTACATAAGAAGCTGCCTCATACTGAGTCAGGCCATGGGCTCATCTAGCCCAGTATTGTTGACAATGACTGGCAACAGTGGCTCTCCGGGGTTCCGGGCAGGAGCCTTTCCTGCCCTACTTGGAGATGCCCGGGATCGAACCTGGGACCTTCTGCATGCAAAGCGTGTGCTCTTCCACTGTCATTTATCCTGCAGAAGTTATATTCTGAAATGGTTATTGTCAAAGGGAGAACATGTTTAATTTAGCACTTGAAAAATTAAGATATAAAAGTAATTAAAGTTTAAAAAAAACAAAAACAAATAAATAATGAATTGGACATTTTGTATACTTCCTTTCAATTGTTTATATTTTTTTCCTTGTTCTTAGAAGGAACAAAGTCACATTCTAAAAGTTATTCCTGCCACCATATGGTCGCTCATTCCTGGGATAGAAAGATGGGAGGGACATCATGACTGGGATAATGTAGGATTCCCGGTGTTAAAGAGCTTGTTTTATTTATTTAACAAATACAGTTTTGCTCAGTTCCTTCCAAATACGGTACATCTCCACAGAGAGTCATGACTGCCTCCTAACTCTGAATTTTGCAACAAGGCGCCACTAATACCATTGTACAGATAAATAATGTGAAGTCTGGATAATATGCAAAAATTGCTCCTTTTCTCTTAATTGCCCGCTGTTGTAATTTCCTCCCCTGATAATTGAACGTTGTGGCTGGATGTTGACGCGGGAGAGCTGAGTGAGGCATGGGGGAGACATTGGTCATGAAAACAGAATGGTTGACCATAATATGGAATATGTTGATGTACAAAGACCAGAGGTCCTGATACCCAGAAGCTCCACACATACCCCTTCAGACTTTCCAGTTTTTCACAGAAGCTGTGTATGTGTTTTTATGCTTTCCCTTCCTATAAACTCGCTCTTATTTTGAAATGAAAGTTAAAATTATGATCACACATAGGTAGAATCATAAGTCTCCAGAATGAGCAGACATCTCACGGCACATCTGTGAAGGATTGAGGCCTACACCGGCTTGAGTTAGGTGGAAGCCTGAAGGCCCAAATATCTCCTGATGGGAGGGGGCATTTGTGAGTTTCATTTCCCCTAATGGAGATAAGTTTCATTTCCCCAGTTTTGAAATCTTACAGCTCTATTTGTGTAAATACCTTACGTTAATGTGAATTTACCATACCAAGTTTAGCAACGTAAACTGTTATTGTTAAACTCAGATTGTCTGGAGTGTCTTTCACAACACGCCTAAGGCCTAATGATCCCACGTTACTGGGAAGGATAGGCAAAGGGCAGGAACGTGTCGTCCTGATAGCAGGAAGGGCTCTTAAAGAGGCAAAATATCTTTAAGGAGCTGATCAAGGTGTCCTGGTAAAGGTGGAACCTTGACAACATCATCTTCTGTATTAGATTACTAGCCCATCCAGCCCGGTACTGTCTACGCTGGTTGGCAGCAGCTCCCCAAGATCTCAGGCAGGGAGGGGGTCTTTCTCAGTCTGAGATCATTTTGGGCCGGTTCATACGACCCGGGTGGAGAGCGGGGGAGGCACCACGGGGCCGTCTGGCGGGGCACTGCAGACGCCCTGCGCGCGTGGGCGGACCCTGGTGGAGCTGGCAGTCCCCGCACCGCAGTGCAGGCCTCCCGGCGCTAGGGGGCGGCGGCTCGGGATGCCCAGAGGGGCTGTTTGGCCCTACAGGCCAGAGCGGCCGCAGCTCTGGCCGCTCTGGGCTGCCGCCTCTGTGCGGCCACAGGAGGCCCCCGCAGGACGGCCGCCCGCTGTTCGCACGGCAGGGTGGCCATACGCGGTAGGGGCTTACCCCTCTACCGCCCATGGTCACTTTGCGTGCTTTGCGCGTGCAGCCGTCCCACAGGGGCACCCCCGGCGTTCGCATGACATGGGAACCGCGGGGGGCTTCCCACTAACTCAAGATGCCAGGGGTTGAGCACAGGGTCTTATGCAAGCAAAACATGCAGCCTACCACGGCGCTACTGTCCCTGCAGAACCCTGCAATGTGAAATGCGTGCTGATCCTATGGTTGTTTCCTCAGAAGTAAGGTTCCCTTTGTTCAGGGGGACATACTCCCAGGTAAGTCTGTATAGGGTTGTACCCTTGGATCTCCTCTTGTGAGGCTTCTTCCTTCCTAAGTTAGCTGCGGAGGGGGTGAAGAACTGGGAACAGGATCTCCTTTGGGCAATATGCGCCTCCTTTTTAGTCTCTCACTTCCTGTTTCCGGCCTCCCTTTTGGACCCTGATATCTCTTTCCCCCATTTCTTTACCCAACAGGTGCTGCAGAGATTGGTGAAATCTAGAGGCAAATCCCAGGCCAAGCACTTGAATGTGCAGATGGTGGCATCAGACAAACTGGCGCAATGCCCCCCAGTGAGTGGCACAGCTTCCTGATGGCCGGGTACCTTGTCCTATTCTCTCCCTCCCTCCCTCCCGGGCGTCTGCTCCCTGCCCTGCTGCACTGACAGTCACTTTCATGCCTTTTCGTGGTATTCTTCCCTCCACGATCATCACCGCACTTCACGCCCTGCCCTGTCCTGCCCTGCCCCCACTACCAACCGTGGTGCCCATCTGCTTCCTTCCAGACGACTTGCTCCTGCATCCACATCCCCTTCCTTAGCTGGCACCCGGAAACTGTCTCCTTGCAGCCCCTCCCTTTCGCCACCCACTTTGGGCAATGCAGAATGGCTCTGCTAAAATCTGCCCTGACTTAGCCCAGAGGAGCATTGCTAGTGTTTTCAACAGATGCTAAGCGGTGGTGTTACCAGCTTGCGGGCATCTTTCCTTGCAACCTGTCCAACCTCCTACTTTCCTTGCCTCCATTCTTGGCACCCGGCCCCTGTTTTTCTGCTCTCCTTCTCCCTCGTGGGGCCATGTCCTTCCCATTCTTCCATCTCTGTTCCTGCAGGAGATGTTTGACATCATCCTGGATGAAAACCAGTTGGAAGATGCATGTGAGCACCTGTCTGAGTACCTGGAAGCCTATTGGAAGGCCACACATCCTCCCAGCAGCAACCCACCCAATCCCTTGCTGACCCGCACCATGGCAACTGCCGCCCTGGCTGCCAGCCCCGCCCCGGTCTCCAACCTCCAGGTACAAGTGCTGACCTCACTTAAGCGCAACCTGGGGTTCTGGGGCGGGAGGGGCAGCCTGGACCAGGGGCTGAGTGGAGCCGTCCGGGTGGAGGAGCACGAGTTGTAGCTTTCAGAAAAGCCCAAGATGTTGCTCCAGAAAGAAGAAATGAGCACAGGGAAGCCCAGTTGATGAGGCTTCTTCTTACCCACAAAGGACTTGTTGGTGCTGCTGTTCAGTAAAGGTGATCTCTCTTCTCCCTCCCTCCTTGCACTCCTACGAGGAACTGCCCTAAGAACACCACCCCACTTCCCCTCTCAAACTCATACTGATTTTGATGAAAGGATGAGCTCACCACATCACCCATACATCTCTCTTCCCACTGTCTTTGTCCTTCAAGCAATGCTTCCTGGGACATGAGAGAAGCCTCTGAGCTATGAATGGTGGGTCCATATCTTAGGGCAGGTACTGTTGGCTATTTCAGTCAGACCTAACATGGCATCACAGGTTCCGTAAGGAGCAACAACTTCCCTCCATCTGCTCATGGAAATGTACAGAAATCAGCCAACTTCCCTGCCGATGTGTGGATGTGAATGCAGGGGCTGCCACATTGTGTTTCAGAGATGCCCACGGGTAGTAATTTTGGTCTGGGCGTGGTGCCTATTTTCCATTCTCTTCAAACACAGGGTGAATTTAGGCAACTGCTTCCCACCCCAGCCTCCAACAGGCAATGACTTTCTGTCACAAAATGGCAGGAACTCAGTGGACCTTGGTTATCTAAAGTGGTCTGGAAGGGCCCCCACTCTGGATAACCTGCCAACCTCTATTGCCGTACTTGTAGCAAAGCCAGTCATTTGTTGGACCTCTTCAAGGCAACCTCTTCCACTGGATTCTCTACACTCAGGGTCCTTCCAGATGAGGCGTTTATCACACTATCACCCCACCTCAGTCATGGAATTTGGGGGGTGGGGTGTCGAGGCAATGTCGTCTTCCACTTGGAACCCTCGTGTGTTTTCCCACCGCTGCTTCCAGCTTTCTTCTTAGCACAAAGAAATTGTTAAGGAGAAAAAGACAAAATAGCTGCCATGCCTTCTAATTCTTAGCGCTAGAGTCCTCCATCTGGAAGCACCCTCACTGTCAAAGTCAACACTTAACTGGCAAACTAATCTTGTCAGAATTGACTCGGAAGAATTGTTCCATGACCTATTAGCTACTTTTCCTGGGCCCCTCATCTTTGCTGATGAACTTCTGTTGCAACTCGAAGGCTAGGCTGATTCACAGGCTGACTGCCAACCATAACAAGCTAAACTGAGGAATGAGGCCCGTCAAATTCATCTCTTGTTTGAACTAAAAGTAAAACACGAGTTTGCACAGAGCGCATATACATTTATTATTGCAGGATCCACTCTTTTTGAAGGTGGGGTGATGACCGCCACTCGTCCAAACACATGCTTCAAATGCATGTTTGAGTATATGGCTGAGAGAACCAAGTTTTTGTTGTTGTTTTTTAAAGAAAAGTGCGGATCCTGAAGTGGTAACTGAAGCCACCCCAGTTATCTTAGTTAACGGCAAGCTTTAACCCTCCACACCTGCCTCCCAGTGCTGTTTTATTGCCTGACATGACAAGAGGCAGTTGGCCTGGGATGCCTGAGGAGACTCGTTTCCCACGCCTATAGGGCCATGTGGGAACTCACCCAGAATCCAGGTGGTCCAGCAGGTCAGCACAGGTGGACGGGATGCATTCTGTGTGAAGCTAACTGTATGTTCTGATGTCTGACTAACGGTAACACAGTGTTCTCCAACCTTGGGTCCCCAGATGTTTTTGGCCTACAACTCCCAGCATGCCCCAGCCAGTGTAGCTGGCTGGGGCATGCTGGGAGTTGTAGGCCAAAAACATCTGGGGACCCAAGGTTGGAGAACACTGGACTAACAGGTTCTCAAAGAGGGTGGTGAGCCTCTCTAATGGTGCAAGCACTCACAACAGGAAGGCCTCATTTCCGCATGACACCCTTCCCTCCGTGTGTTTATCCCAACTGTGCCAGGAGCTGAATGGCACCCAAAAGTTGAGGCGGTGGGGTGAGAAGGATGCGAAGGGTTAGCTTGACATGTGAGTTGCCACCTCTGAAGCCAGGCTCTGTGGCAGGGCAGGGCAACCTTTTTTCGGTTGAGTGTGGCGGCATTCCCTGGTGGGTAATCTGCTGGGGGCCACACGTCCTCTTCATTCCTGCCCAGTGGGCTGCCAGGGAAAGGGCAGATGGATCTTGACAGGGGTCCGAACTGATCACGTGCAGAGGGATTTTGGAATTAGGCTGAGGACTGCAGGCTTCCCGCCGCTGTTCTGTCACGGGGCTATTGGCCATACTGGATGGGGCTGCTGGGAGCATCTGGAGGGATACAGGTTCCCCAGCCCTGCTTCATCGCATATGTTGTGATCTGTACCACGCATGCAAAGCCATGCCCAAGGAGCAATTTCTGACGACATCTCAAGAGCACCATCCAGAGCTCTGTCTGAAGCTGCCCTCTGCCCCGCCACTGTCCCTTGCAACTTCAGATATGTAATACATTGCACACTTATTTGGCTTTTCCCAGGAACCTGAATTGCATGCTTTTTTTTTACCACTTTACTCCCAGGACAAGGAAGAGGAAACACTGACCAGAAACAATTTCCAGAGGGGGTAGCCCGTGTTAGTCTGTTGCAGCAAAAGCGACAAAGAGTCTTGTGGCACCTTCAAGACGAATACATTTATTCTGGCTTTTGTGGACTACAGTCCATTTCAAGCATCTAACGAAGGAGGTTGCAGTACACAAAAGCTTATGCCATAATAAATTTGTTGGTATTAAGGTGTCACACAAGACGCTTTGTTGCTTTTATTGTCCTGTCTTTGCAGGACGGACAGGTGTGTGGGTGTGGAAATTGGACTATTATTTTCTTAAACTAAGGGAGGTTTACCAGCCCAGAGTTTGAGAACCCCTCGTTCTAACGTGTTCTGTTTTCGGCCGCGGTTGCTGCTGTGCCGTGACTGCACTAACCCTTGTGTCGTCTTTTTTTCTTCCCTCCTCGTGCATGGCGTGTGGTGAATGCATTTTCCAATCAGGGACCCTACTTAGTGCATGGGGAGGAGACTCACGACACCGAGCACCCCGGCCCGCATGACTATGCAGGGCAGCCCGCTGGGCGTGGCCCAATCCGCTCGCTGCAGCCTCCCTCGCACTTTGCTGCCCGGGGCCTTCCCCGCCAGGACACCTTTGATTCGGAGATGCAGGGCAGCCGCGATTCTGCTTACACCGACCCGGTGGATTCCTCCATGGACATCGAGACTGACCCCTACGAGGAGCCGGAGCCTCGTTGCCCGCAGTTCCTGGGCTGCCGCCACCCCCAGAGCTCCTGGGAGACCGAGGAGCCGGAGCCTCGTCGCGCGCAAGGCCGGGGCCGCCGCCGCCACCCCCAGAGCCAGTGCTCCTGGGAGGCTGAGGGGCCTGACCGACAAAACCACAACCAGCCCCTGCGTGGGCGTGGCGAGGGGCGGGAGCGCTACTGCCAGAATGAGGAGGAGGAGGAAGCCCTGGGCCGCAACCACAACGACGATGTGGAGGACTGGGGGCGTGACGCCTACATCCGCTGAGGCCCCCGAGGGCAGGCCCAGGCTATGATCCACTGAGGGAGAGGCCTCTTCCCACTCAGACCTTTGGGGGCAGACGCGGTCTTCAGTGGTGTGGCACCTGGGGTGGATGCAATCTGCAAGGGGATCGACGGGTCACCCCATGAGGCGGTTGTTAGTGGGCGTAGCGTTTCCATCCCAAAAGCTACACCCTCACCGGCTAGGCCCGTGAGCGGACTCCCCTCCTCATCACTCTTGTTTGGGGACACCCTCCATCCCCCTCGGCCTTGCCATTTGTGCCAGCAGCCTCTCTGAACGCCCCCTGTCCTGCCAGCCAGCACTGCCTGGGCTTTCACCGCAAGGTCATGGATAATCACATATACCTTAAACACCTCTTTCCACTCTGGGGGATGGGGGGCGGGGTTTCCCCTGTGGACCTGGAGAGAAAGAGGGCCAGTCTCCATTGGTGCCTAGGATCACCCCAAATGCTCGGGTAACAGCTGTGGTGGACAGTTGACCGTGTACTGCCCCTCCTTAGATCCTGCCTGCCTGACCCCAATCCGAGGCCAAGCAGCTCCCAGGTGAATATGCCCCCCTCCTATCTATAAATTTACGCTGTCATAGCTCTCTCCCTTAGCCTGTCTCATGGTGCTGTACCAGCCCAACCGCTGGGGGCGTGAGGGCAAGAAGCCCACTCCCAGTTTTCTGTCACAGGATCTGCTCATTGCATGATCTTCTCCAGTGCCTACAAAAGAAATCCAACCCCAGCCACCTTAAACCCTTCAGCCCTATTCATCCTCCAGTGCCTCAGCTCATGACCCTTCTGGATGTATTCCACCTGCTGGACAGATCTTGGGCCTCCCTTCAGAATGTGCGCATGGGTGCCATGCCTGGCAGGGAGGAAGGCTTTGGAATGTCTCTCCCTCAGATGTGCCTGTAACGTGCTGTTTTTGCTCTTAATCCTGATTTTGAGAACCTCTTTCCAGCATGTGTGATAGCTTGGCCTGGGGTGTTGGGTAGATGAAAGGCAGGAAGCCACTCCCACCATTCTGAAACGGTAGAGAGGCACATCCTTTCAGACTCAACATGGCTTCCTGCTACCTTAGCTGCATGAGGTGCTTTCTCTTACGCCAGGAAGCTTGAACGCTGGCCCATCCAACAGTTGTCTCTTCCTTCCTGGGGATTCCCCTTTCCAGTATGTCTTGGGAAATCAGCTTATCTTTGTCTTGTGAAGTAAGGTGGTTTTGATTATGTGTGGAGGTGCGCCCAGTAGCGACTGCTGTAATGCATGAGTTGCAGATGCAGCAAGAAACGGGGGGGGGGGGGGGGCTCTGTGGAGAGAAATGGGAGGTGAGATGGATTGGGTGTGCCGTGCCACTGTTACCTGCAGTCCTTGATCTGCAGCCACTGATTCCTCTTGTGCAGAGCCAGGGACCGCCTGGACCTGCAGGGGATATAGATGGACTTCAACCTAGAGCATTTTGTGGCTCAATAAACCACAATGGAAAAGTAGTCGCCGTTTGCTCCTACAAATGTCAGCAGTGCCCCTAGCAGGTTTCGCCTTACCCAGACCCACCTCGTGGGCTCCATTCTTGTGCCAAAAATCTGCCTCCTGCCTTTAGTCCCAAAGACCTCCCTTTTAAAGAATTGCCCTTTATCAAGGTTTGTCACAGGTGAACAGAATGTAACTGGCACTCTTGACTTCTGCACATCTCTGGAGTTTCACTCCCACCTGCCCCACAACATTTTGGCCTGGTAACCACACTCCACCTTCTTCTGAGGGAGTTTAGGTGTGTGTGTGTGTGTGTGTGTTTAGTGATGCTCATTTTCTCTGTTGCATAAGCCCCCCAAGGGTTTCTGTGACTAACCAAACTCCATCCCCTGCCCTGTCATGTATACCTGACATGCTGGATGCCTCCGTCTCGATTAAAACAGCACTGCTGTCCTCAGCATGAATGTAACATTCTTCAAGAGATGAAGGAACTGAAAACTTGAGTGTCCCATGGAAAAACAGTTTAAAAAGTGAACATGGCCTTAGATCAGCCCCTCAAGCTGATGTAATCATTTCTCTAATAAAACTAGAGAGCTTGACATATTCAGCTAGGGTGGGAGAAAGGAGGCTGATGTGGCATATAACCCAATCTACATACAGTAATACCTTGGATTGCAAGTAACTTGGTCTGAGAGCGTTTTACAAGACAAGCAAATTTTTAAAATAAATTTTGACTTGATAAACAAGCGACGTCTTGC
Organism: Shinisaurus crocodilurus; assembly: GCA_021292165.1. Taxonomy (NCBI): domain Eukaryota; kingdom Metazoa; phylum Chordata; class Lepidosauria; order Squamata; family Shinisauridae; genus Shinisaurus; species Shinisaurus crocodilurus. The sequence goes on along the minus strand of CM037877.1, from coordinate 266,517,586 downwards.
AATACAAGTAGTCATAGGGATGTAACCAGCTCGCCTGTAGCGGGCCGAAATCGTTCCCGCTCACACCCACCAGAGACTCGCTTTGATATAAGTGTGTTTTGGATTACAAGCACGGTTCCGGAACGAATTATGCTTGCAATCCAAGGTATTACTGTATACATCTGCCAGGCTAATATGAGCAATTTAAGTTAAAGAAAACTTGCAAGGTACAGGCACTAGTTGCTACTAAGAAAATGCAGGTTGGAAACTGGACACATGTGGCTTCCCACTTTTGGAGGTGCCAGATCCTGCAGGGAATGGGTATGCCTGATGTGTGATGGATCCTGCCCTTATAGTTGGGAGGGTGGTGGACTTGATAACTTTCTCATCCTTTTCAGCTTTAGTGACGCTACTACAAAAAAAAACACCCTGTAATTCCTACAGGCATCACAAGATGCTTTTGGTCCTGTTGTGTGATACTTTTTTGGTGTACTCCTCAGTTAGGGTTGCCTGGTATCTTTGATTCCTTATTTTAAGCTGCTACCCTTTATTCCAAACCTTGTGAATCCACAGCACTTTAATGGACATCCTTTATATCAGAAACCACAGCTCAAAATCTTGCTTGTTTTTAAAATGTTGACTTGGGAACCTTCGCAATCCCTTGATCATTTGACTGATGCCTGATGAGACATAATGACCTTGGAGATAAGGTATTGAACATCTGAGTTCCTTGGGTCCGAACTAGCTTTAGGGTTGTTGTTTTTTCTTTTTTGCCATGGCATGGGGATCTCAAAATGAAGGTCAATAATGGATCTAGTTAGTGTAAGTACACCTTCAAGTTTGTACTTGGTGGTGGATTTCACGTGTCTGGCTTCTGCTACCTGAAGCTTCACTGGAGATACAGATTTGCACATTCATGCGCTCTCCACAAAATGACACATTATTGCTGGGCAAGAGTTGTAGGGGAGAGGGTTTGTTACTTACCAGCAGGCAGAAAGATTGCAGACAGGATTTGAACGAGAAAAGTATTTGTCATTTATCAAGTTCTTTTAAGAGAGTGTATTTTATTTTATTTATTCTTAGCATTGTTCCTTGGAGTGGGATTCCTTGGCCAAACTTGAATTCTTTGTAGTGAATGGTTTCACCAAAACCCTTGTCATGGGTGGTTCTGGGGAAAAAGAGGGAGGGGGAGGCATCTTTAAGAATCTGTTACTGAGCTTTCGGATAATGAAGCAGTCCTTCCCCCTGCCTTATCTTTGCACCTCTCAGATTTATTCTCCAGTTTGGGTTGTTTTGTTGTTTCATTTGGGGGTGGGGGTGGGGGGGAAGAAAGTTGTTGACAAATAGAAAATAAGTTCTGCCAAGTCTCTGCCTCATCATTACAGTTTGATTCTTCAGTGCTCCAATGACCCAAGCCCATTATCATGGGAATAAAAGTATTTTATAAAGTGCCATCACGTTGACTTGAAATCCTTATTGTGTGAGGTGGGGAGGAAAGGACTAAAGAATACAGGGGTGCTATTTCAAATTGTCCATAAATTCCTCATGTAAAAAATACCTCTCGTAGAAAAAACTCCCATCTGTGAACACAAGGAACCGATAACATTGCCTAGAAGCCATCACAAAACAGTTACCGTACTTTTTTTCTTTTTTGCCTGATACCGTGTCTCTCTCACACACACACACATCGACATGCAGATCCGCACGCACACACTGTGTGTGATGACAACGTTATCCCACCTTACGACCTTTGAACATGAACATTGCAAGACCGTCATGGAAGAGGTAGGTACCCCACCACATTCTACCCAATAAGTGGGTAGGCACATGCATATTAAGTAGAGGAATCATTATAAAGCTATATGAACAAGGCTTCAGCCAGACTACAGGAGGAACTGCATAACATGTATACTAATAGCAAACTCATTCCGAGTACCAATCTTTATGGCTGCGTTCACATGACACAACAATCCATCGTGGGTTGCTACCCTGATGTGTTGTCATGTCCTGCAAACCTGGACTGATTTCCCCAGGGTGGCTTGTTCATGGGCAACAAACCATCCCAACAACCCATGGGCTGTTGTAGGGGTTGCCATACCCATGATGGCTTGTGTTGTCCAAACCCGGGCAACCAACCCCATCATGGGTACAGGGAATTGGCTACAGAGCCACTTTGCAAGAGTGGCAAAAAAAACCTGATGTGGCTACGCTGGCTGGGGCATGCTGGGAGTTGTAGGCCAAAAACATCTGGGGACCCAAGGTTGGAGAACACTGTTCTAGAGAGTGCGTGCTGCTAAGGTGCAGCTGGTACCAGCCCTGGACACTGCCCAGAAGGGGCTCCAAATTGTCCGTGTCCCCCCCCCCTCTGGTTTCTCTTGACAGCTGTCAAAATATGAGTTGTCAATAGAAACCACAGGCACAAGGGATCTTTGCGCATGAAAAGGGGTGTTTTGGGATTTATATCCTCATCTTCCCCTCCTCCCTGCTAGTCCACATTTTGCACCTTTCCCCGAGCCTCTAGGTCCTCAAGAAGGTGCAAAAGTGCACCATCCCCTTTTTCTAGGGAAAAGGAGTTTTGAAAGCTAGCTGTCAAAACTCCTTGAGTCCCTTTAAAAGGGGTTTTTTGCAGGGCAATAGGTGGTTTTTGACTGGGATATACAGCTGTATATGATCCAGCCAAAAAAAATATATTTAAAAAATCCCATTGCCCAATCAGAACCCCTTTTTAAAGGGACCCAGAGTTTTTTCCAGCATTGTAAATAATGAAGTTTTCTTTGACTGTGTGTATGTACATACAAATGTCTGAGTTCCAAAACAGAAGAGAAAAATATTTTCAGGTGCCTGAAAAAATGTCTTATTATGCCCAATGTATTTCAGAAAGGACTTTCCTTCCTCGGGGACTGCGGTGTACAAAAAGCCAACTGATAAAACCTCATATTTGTCATATGATAGTTTTCACCCCAAACATGTAAAATATAGTATGCCATATGGGCAATTTCTAAGAATAAGAAGGAATTGCTCTTCTGTTCAGTCCTTTAGACAGGAGGCAAATGTATTACAAGATCAAGTATGCATCAGAGGGTATCCTTATGTTGTGCCAGGATTAGCCAAAAAAACGAGCCTCCCACAAGAATGGGGCAGATCTAATGAAAGGTCAAGGGCCAAGGCTCAATGAGAAATTGTTCTGTAGCCTCACATAGGATGGTGCTGCCAATAATCTTCAGAGAAGTATTTATAAACATTGGTATTTAGTATTTTGGGGCTCAAACAATAAACCTTGTATCACTTTCCACAGAACTAAACATTTAAAAGGCTGCCTGGTACACAGCAACACTAACTATGGATTGAGGACAGCTCAGCCCGTCCTTCGGGGGGCATCAGCACCCAGGTGGCATCACCCAGGTGGATGCTGCATGTATTGGAACATGCCAGAAATGCCACACTTTCATTAATATAGTAGATAAAGAGAATTTATAATATTCAACATGTTTCCACTTGTAGCAGTGCACATGTGGTATATGTAATCAGATGTACATGTGACAAAAGATATGTTGGCCAGACCCAAACCACTCAAGAAATGCATGAGCAAGCACTTTAGCAACATAGGCAACAAAAGATCTGGTGCCCAGTTAGTAAACCTTTTTTTAAATTATTACAACAAAACCATCCCGCTGAGGAATTAACTTTTTGGCTGATTGAGAAATTACCTAAACCAAATGCCAAACTTCTTCTCAGAAGAGAGATGTTCTGTATTCTGCAGCTGGACAGTCTTATTCTAAAGGGTCTGAATGAGGACCTAGAATACTTACCATAACTAAGTTTGGAAAGAACCTCACTAGCTTACTCATGAGTAAAGAAGGTAAATGCAACAACAAGAAATCTTCCCTGTAACAAAACGGTATTGCTTTCATTTCATCTGCAGCCAATTTAGGACTATAAAATCAGGGTGAGTCCTCCATAACTTTTGAGCATTTTAAAACAGAAGCAGCATCATAAGGATTCTTTGTGACACATTTGGAGAAAGATAAGCAGGTGAGTAAGAAGACAGAAATACATGGAGAAAATGTCTCTGTAGATGAATGTGCTAGGAAGGCCATAAAGGTTCCTTGTTAATGGAACAGTTTGTTTTATCAGCCAGGGAAGTCTACTGGATTATTCATCTCAGATGTGTGTGTCAGCAGCCTCATGAAAGGGAAGCTTTTTTTATTTCAACATGTGGGTGTATTTTAATACAGTAATACCTTGGATTGCAAGTAACTTGGTTTGAGAGCGTTTTGCAAGACAAGCAAATTTTTAAATATTTATTTAAATTTTTTTAACTTGATATACAAGCGACGTCTTGCAATACAGGTACTGTAGTACGGCTTAAATTAAAAATCTCTGTACAATTTTTTTGGGGGGAATTTCGTTTTGATATAAGAGTGTTTTGGATTACAAGCACATTTCCGGAACGAATTATGCTCTCAATCCAAGGCATGACTGTATATCAGTAGGTCAAAGCAATAAATTAGAACTCTTGTCTAATACAACCAAAGCAAAAAAATTCTTTAATGGTTATGTCTTATAAGTGTTGTAAATTGTGGATGCATTTCAGTGCATTATTTGTTGTAACTTTTTATACATACGTTTACAGATTTTAGGAGTGTTTTAAACCATTAATAATGTTGTGCAGTGATATTTCAATTAAAGTCCCTGAGGAAGGAAGGTCCTTCCTGAAACACGTTGGGCATAATTTAAAAAAAAATGAGGCACCTGACAATATTTTCTGTTTTGGGATACACAATTATCTCCCCCACTTGAGGTAACCTGTGTGAATTCACCACTGGGAGCAGAGTAGGGGCCCACTGCAGCCGGTTGTCCTGGAGTCCATTGTGGCCTTGATCCATCCCTGCATGTTGCCTGCATCCAGATGTCTCTTGCATGTGGACTCCAGCACTATACAGGCCTTTCCTTGCTCTGGGCCAGTGTTCTCCAACCTTGGGTCCCCAGATGTTTTTGGCCTACAACTCCCAGCATGCCCCAGCCAGCTATGCTGGCCTACAGCTCCCAGCATACCCAGCCAACATGGCTAATGGCAAGGGATTCTGGGAGGTGGCTGGGGCATGCTGGAAATTGTAGGCCAAAAACATCTGGGGACCCAAGGTTGGAGAACACTGCTCTGGGCCAAGTCTTTGGTTTTCCCTCCCAGGCAACTGCTCTTTTCTCCTTCAGCCTTCTTTTCTCCCACCTCCCCAACCTGTATCCCACCACTAATCATTTTCCCTCCTCTTCTTGTTCCTTTGACAGCTGCTCTCTTTTCTGGCCTTTGATTCCAGCTTTCTCCCGCCTTCAGCTGCCCAGCCTCCCTGCTCAGTGCAATAAACACCTTAGAGCAGTGTTCTCCAACCTTGGGTCCCCAGATGTTTTTGGCCTACAACTCCCAGCATGCCCCAGCCAGCTGGGAGTTGTAGGCCAAAAACATCTGGGAACCCAAGGTTGGAGAACACTGCCTTAGAGCAAGAGAGGCCTTGCTAGGCCCAGCTCAGCTCTGGTTCTCCTTGCCAGGAGGATTTTGCTAAGGCCCAGGGCTCTCCAACCTTGGGTCCCCAGATGTTGCTGGACTACACCTCCCAGAATCCCTTGCCATTAGCCATGTTGGCTGGGTATGCTGGGAGCTGTAGGCCAGCAACATCTGGGGACCCAAGGTTGGAGAGCCCTGCGAAGCAGATGCAAGGGAAAGACAACAGGGTCCGTTGAATGACATGTGAGCAAAACTCCCCTGGAAACTGAAATTCAACCTTTCTTTTCTACCTTGTTTCAGCTTTGCTTATTCACACACAGACACGCCATGCTATTTATCTGCTTATTTAGTATATTTATTTCGCTCCTTTCTTCCCTCATGGAACTCAAAGTGACAAACATAGAGCTTCCAGGCGCTGACCAGTCCAGACCCGCACCTGTTTGCCTTCAGCATCCTATACCCTCAGTACGCACCCCGGGACTTTAATTCACACACATGCTCTTGAGCAGCATGTATGCTTCCAACAAATCGGCACATACCTTGAACCTAGTGCATCCCCGCGGACATTTGGGGTCATTGGATTAGATAAGAGGCATAAAAATGGTTTAATTGACAGACCGTAATCCCAGCAATCTGGGATTGCCTCTCAGTGTCCTTAAACCTTTGGATCAATATCACTTTGGCTCTATCATATCCTTGAGTTAAAAGAAAAGAAGTAGAGAAGAATCCCAGATTTGTAACAGCCAATTGCATCCTTTCCTTCCATGAATTTTGGCCCATCTCTTCTAATTAACACCAAAATATGTGGAGAAAGCCAACCTAAGCCCCCTTTCTGACACACACACACACACACACACTCACCAAGGTGGGGGGAAGGAGACCCGGGGGGGGGGGAGACAGCCAGTCTCCACAGAGGCCAAAGGGGACAAACAGCATCTGCATAGAATCACCCCAGGGGGGAAGACAGGAAGCATCGCCAGGTTTGTCAATGCTCTCGTATATCAGCCCCATCTACATAAGACTTGAATACCTCGCCAGAGCAGACACTTCGGCACCCATAAGAAAGGACCACTCAACACCACAGGATGGGACCATTAAGCAAGTGGCTTCAAAGGGACCCCACCACACAGGGGGAAGGCGTCACCCCACCTGACCCAAAAGGCCGCCCCTCAGGGAGGGTGTCAACTCACCTGATTGGCAACTCACCTGATTACGGAGAGAGGGGCTACCTGAAACACCAAGGTATAAAACACCCTGTGCAAGGGAACTGAGTTGTTGGACCTGATCAGCAATCTTGCCCCATGCTTGGGGTAAGGGAACGAAGGATCGGCAACCCCGGGTAGCAGCACCCGGCGCGCTCCAGCTAGCTGGCCGCTTGGGTTGACCGGACCCCCGGGAAACCAAGCTGAAATCACTGGCCGCTTGGGTTGACCGGACCCCCGGGAAACCAAGCTGAAATCACTCACAAGCCGCTTGGGTAGACCGGACCTCCGCCGGGAACCCAGCTAGCCGCTTGGGTAGACCAGGCCTCTGCTGGAGCCCGAGCTGAACTAACTAGCTGAGAGCCCTGAAATCACGGTGTCCTTGAGACTTCTTGCTTGCTACTTTGTACCGTACTGATAAGCTGTATTGCTGGCGTGTGTCTGGGTTTGTGAAGGTAATTTTGTAAATAAACTTGTTTTATAAAAGATACTTTTGTGGCTATAAGTTATCCCTTTGTTCTGGGCTAAGGGTGATAGTCGCTGGGGACCTCAGAGAAGGCCCGCCCCAGGACTCGCTACCCCCTTAGCATTGAATCCGCACAGAAGACCAGGTTGTCGGTCTTCCACTAAATAAATTTTGACACCTGCTTAAAAATGATTTTTAACCAAACAAGCAAGGCTAATCTGAGGGCTTGATTGATTTCTGTGAAGGACCAGCACCCGGGTCCTATGCGTGAGTTCGGCGCTTAACGGGTTAACCAGCACTGAGTTACAGCCCGTACAAGCAAGTGAAACTGACTAGGAGGTTTGCGTACACAAGAGGAAACTAGAGCCCTTTAAATGACCAAATAAGGCTTTATTTATTTTTACACAAGATACGGAGCGGAACTAACAGCTTTCTAGGAATACTATAATGTCAACACAACCTGAGGTGACCTCTACATTTATCAATGAAACAGGCTCCCAGGCTAGCGCATTGGGATTAATCAGTTACCTTAGACTAAAGACTTTACGCTAGTCAATTTCAGCCTGGCTCCGGGTCGGCCAGCTTGCTCCAGCCACCGCTTGGAGGATGAACCTTGTTCCAAAGCACCCTGTGTTCCCAACAACCCCTCACAGGGAGAGGGGTTTTCTACCCCTGAGTTTCCCGCTCTCCCCACCCTCCAGGTCAGGTGGGGGCTTATGCCTGCCCCTTCGTATCAGGTGGGCTTATTCCTGCCCGGGAAGAAGGTGACATACTGGGTACTTTACAGCTCTTTGAGACTGCCCTGATAGTTTGATGGTCTTGATGGTCCTTTCTTGGGTTTTGTGGAATTCAACCGAGACTCTCCATTGTTGGGGATGCCGGTCTGTCTGGCTGCTTCCCTGTAACTCAATCCCCCCTCCTCGCCCCCCTCCCCTGGACGGAGGCTGTGTGTGTGTGTGTGTGTGTATGCATACTCCTGTCAGGCTTTCTCCACAATTTCAGTGGGACCACAGTTCAACCAACATACACAGCAATCCTACACATGTCTACTCAGAAATAACCTCCATTACATTCAATGGGGTTTACTTCCGGGCATGTGGGTATGGGGACTACAGTCTTAGCCTGGATCCAACCCTTCTGTTGAGTATGTCCCAGCAAATATGTTTATAGGAATGTTGCTGCTGGGCAGGAAACCCTACTGCAGACTTCTTCAACCTGGGGCCCTCCAGATGGGTTGGAGATGGAGTCCAACCCATCTGGAGGGCCCCAGGTTGAAGAAGTCTGCCCTACTATGGCCTTCTTCCTCCAGAGAGAGGCCTCCTGCAATGCTGCTGCAACCAGAGACATAGCCAAGTGCAGTTCCATGTCTTCCATGGAGAAATGTGAGGAGGAGGAGGCACCTCAGGAATGTTCCCTTGCACAGCACTTATGATTGGAGAATGCTCCTTCCAAACTTGTTCTTTTTTCCCCTCCTGTCTCATTTCAACTTTGCTTCGGAAGCAGAGACTTATTTAAATCTAGACTCACAATTGCACTGTATGGAAGTCATGCTCTGCCTCTTTCTAACTCGAGTCTTGTTTCATGTAAAAAGTAGGCATTTAATTTGTAAACAGGGCTTCCATTGGATGGCCTACACGACTCCTTCCAGCAGTATGATTTAAAGCAAAATTTCCCTGCCAATAGCAATGCAAACACAGCCCGTCATTATTATCATGCCCATATTGCAAGTGTATCTCATTAATTTATTTTAGACTATTTCTGTCCTGCCCTTTCCCTCTGAGGATGTTGAAAACAGCTAATACCGCAAAATTATAAAGAATTACTAGAATGAATGGCCGAAAGGAAATCTGTCTGGACCTAAATCTCCGCAAAACGTTCAGTGCAGCATCTTACTGCATCAATTTAAAATAAATTCCTACAAAATTATGTATTGCTGATATCCAATTATGCAGAATTTGCAAAAATGGCCCATATAAGTGCTGGTATTGTGCAGGTACCGTAGGTGGCGGGGAGGCTGTGGTGGTGGGGGGGGGAGGCTTATTATGACAGTCCTGCTGCACAACCCAGAGTTCATTTTGCAGGTTAGAGGTAATGCCAATGTTGAGAGTGTGGTTTACAACAACCCTGCAATGTAGCCTGGGAAGTGGGAAGGGGAGAGTGCCGAGGGTGGTGTATGGCAACCCTCCAGTGCAGTATAGTGATGGTATTCCTGCATTATTATTTTTTAATGGGAGATGCAAGGGGGAGTGAAATTAATCACGGAAGCAGCACTGCGGGAGGGTGAAGGTGGTGATTAACTGTTTCTCTGCCAACTGTTTTTGCAGTTAGCTGCTTTCCAGCCTGACGCCTCCTACAAGAGGGAAAGTAAGTGTGTTTGTGTGTTGGGGGGGAGGCAATGTTAATCACTTAGCCAGCCCACAGGAAAAGTATTAATCACTTTCTCCCCCAGCGCTGCTCCTTTAATTACCGGTAACTCCCCCTTCCCCAGAGAGTGCCTTCTCCTGTGCAGTTGGAGCCTTGGGGAGGTTGGTGCTTTAAAATATTGTTGTGGAACACAGGAAGCTGCTTTCTGTCAAGTTCTGGGCACCACACTTTCAGAAGGACGTAGACAAACGGGAGAGGGTTCAGAGGAGGGCAACAAGGATGATCAAGGGACTGGAAACAAGGCCCTACGAGGAGAGACTGAGAGAACTGGGGCATGTTTAGCCTTCAGAAGAGGAGACTGAGGGGAGATATGATCGCACTCTTCCAGTACTTGAAGGGATGTCACACAGAGGAGGGCCAGGATCTCTTCTCGATCATCCCAGTGTGGAGGACACGGAATAATGGGCTCAAGTTACAGGAACCCAGATTCCACCTAAACATCAGGAAAAATTTCCTGACTGTCAGAGCAATAAGACAATGGAACCAACTACCTAGGGAGGTGGTGGGCTCTCCCACTCTGGAGGCATTCAAGGTGCGGCTGGACAGCCATCTGTAAGGGATGCTTTGACCTGGATTCCTGCATTGAGCAGGGGGTTGGGCTCGATGGCCTTATAGGCCCCTTCCAACTCTGCTTTTCTATGATTCTACAATTCTATAAGTTGGACTTGACACATCCTGGCAGCGGCTCTCTGGGGTTTTGGACAGGAGTCTTTCCCAGCCTTACCTGGAGCTGCTGGGGATTGAACCTGGGGCATTTAGCATGCAAAGCATCATCATGTGCTCCGTCACTGAGCTACCAGCCCTTCCCCGTCACCTACCGCCACTCCACTCGCTTTTTCTGTCAGCGGTTGGTTTGGATCTCCAGCCAAAAATACACAAGCATATCAGGTTACAGCAGAGGTCAGTCTAGGCCAGTGTTCTCCAACTTTGGGTCCCCAGATGTTTTTGGCCTACAACTCCCAGCATGCCCCAGCCAGCGTAGCTGGGATTTGCAGGCCAAAAACATCTGGGGACCCAAGGTTGGAGAACACTGGCCTAGTCAAATCAGCTCTTCTTGATGAAAATGCGACCTGCAGCTTCAGAACTGTCCACATACTGTACTTCAGCTCCACCTGGTGTTCCCTGGTAAGTACTGCAGCTGTACACCTGTTCATTGGCTTTTTAAACATACCGTATACCATATATGTAATTTCATTTCATTTATTACATTTCTTTTTTTTTTTAATTTTTTTTAATTAAATTTTAAAACAATACAAAGAAAATAACACACACACATAACTAATATTGTGCTCCCATCACCATGGGACCAAACAATCCAATAACTCTATAATTGTTCATTATTCCAAAAATACAACATATCTTGACAGGGTAAACTCCCTTTCCCCTTTTTAAACACATATTCCAAAAATAAACCCCAAATATCCTTAAAATTATTTTTCTTTAATTGACCCCTTTTGCATTTAATATTACAAGTCAACATATCATTCAAAGCCATATCCCATACTTCTTTATACCATTCAGTAATAGTGAAAACTTGCTGGATTTTCCATTTCCTTGCTATCATTAGTCTACCTGCCGTTAACAAATTTATGATTAATTCTTTAACATTTTGAGAACCGATCACCTTTTCCGTTATTGTTAGCAAAGCTAGTTTAGGGCATGCCTCTAAATCAGCTCCAACAATTTCTGATATTTCCTCAAAAATCATTTTCCAAAAATCCATTACATTTTTACAACTCCACCACATATGAGCATATGTACCCAATTCCTGACATCCTCGCCAACACATTGGAGAACATTTATTATCTATTCTATTTAATCTCACTGGAGTCAAATACCATCTCCAAATTAGCTTATAAAAATTCTCTTTAATTCTTATAGACATATTTTTCAATATTCGCCTATCCCAAATCTTATTCCACTCATCCTTTAATATTTCCTCTTCAAACTCTGTATCCCAAACTATTTTAAGATTTTCTGCTTGCTCTTCTGATTTCTGCAACATTTTATATAACATCTTTGTAAGACCCCCTAGCTGATGCATTTCCTTCTACGAGTTCTCTAGACATAACCACCTGCTCAAATGCAGTGAAATCCCTTTCATGCTCATGTCTCCTCTTCCATTTCTTACCCCATTGTACTAATTGAATTAAATTTAACCAAGAAATTCTTCCTGCCCCAACCCTATCAATTATTTGCTGTCTTGTCTCCATTTTTTCCAGCCAATCCATTAAAGTTATCACCTTTTTCTCTCTAAAAATTCGTTCTAAATGTCTAACATTCTCGGGAAAATCTAAAGAAATGGGTAATTTTCAAAATCAAAGGGTTATTATGGCTGGGGACTTTAACATGGTATTGGATAGAAGAAAAGACAAATCCAATCCGACGAGAGAAGATCAGAGAAATAATCTAACGATCTTGAATAAGTTAATTAGTAAGGAAGGGTTGCTAGATGTTTGGAGAGGGGTCAAGGGGAATGAGGAAAGATATACATTTTACTCATCAGCAAATAAGAATTATTCTAGGATAGATTTTATTTTTGTGTCCAGGACGCTGTTTTCAAGGGTCCTGGGCACAGAGATAGGAGTGATAAAAGTTACAGATCATGCTTTGGTTAACATGGATTTGAAGATACATAAGGATTATAGAGAAGCGAAAAGATGGAGATTGAATTGTAATATTTTTCGTTTTAAACATTTAACAGAAAAAATAGAGAAGGAATTGAGGGAAATTTGGGAATTTAATCAAACAGAAGAATGTACTGAAGCGATAATATGGGATACAATGAAGAGTGTAATGAGAGGAATAGGATTGAGAGAGGCAATAAATTTGAGGAAACAACAAGAAGTTTTTTATCAAAAGCTAGAGGGGGAGATTAGGGATTTGGAAAAGAAGTATTTAGAGAAGAGGGATAAAAAGATTTTTGCAGAATTACAGGGTAAAAGGAAAGAATTGGAGAATAAAGAACTGGACAGGGTACAAAGGAATTTGATTTATACAAAAAGGGAGTATTTTGAGAATAGTAATAAAAATTCTAAAATGTTGGCTAGATTAGCACAAAAAGAAAAAGAAAAAAGCTTAGTGGGGGTGATTAAAGATAAGAGGGGTAAAGAATATAATCTAGTAAAGGATAAATTGAAAATTTTTCATGAATATTATACGGAGTTATATAAGGCAGGAAAATGGTCGGAAGCTGAGAGTAGAAAATATATCGAGAAAAATTTAAAAATAAAAATCCAGGATGAAGATAGAGAGAAAATGGAGCAACCATTCACAGAAATTGAAATAGAAAGTGCTATAAATAAATTAAAACAGGGGAAAACGCCAGGACTGGATGGTCTGGGGGCGGAATATTATAAAGTCTTTAAAAAAAATGTTAATTCCAAAGTTAAAACGGTTGTTTAATGATATTTTACAGGGGGGAGAGATCCCCCCGTCATGGAAACAGTCCTTGACTATTTTAATCCCGAAACCAAGGAAGGATTTAGCAGAACCAGGTTCTTATAGACCAATATCATTAATTAATCAAGATGCTAAACTATTGACAGCAATTTTAGCTAGAAGAATGAATAGTTTTCTAAATAAGTATATAGGGATAGATCAATGTGGTTTCATTCAAGGAAGACAAATGGCAGATTTAACAAGAAGGGTTCTGAATATAATTTATTTAATAAAGAAAAATAATTTGAAAGCGGGGGTTCTTGCATTGGATATTTTTAAAGCCTTTGATTGTGTGGAATGGCCTGCATTAAAGATGTTAATAAAAACTATGGGGTTTGGAGAAAAATTTATAGGTATTACTAACCAATTATATACTCATAATGTCACGTCGGTAATTGTAAATGATGGAATAACAGAAACTATTAGCCTAGGCCGGGGAACTAGACAGGGTTGTCCCCTTTCCCCAGTATTATTTGTGTTAGTTATGGAATTGTTAGCGAATTCGATAAGACAGGAGAAGAAATTACTGGGGATAGGAATAGAGACCAAATGTAAGATAAACCTTTTTGCAGATGATATCTTGTTAACATTAGAAAGGCCTATAGAAAATTGGGATTGGATAGAGAAACATTTAGATGAATTTAGAGAAGTAACAGGGTTAAAAGTTAATTGGGATAAATCGGAGATAATGACATTTAATTATAGTAAACTGGAGGAAAGGGGATTTAAACAAAGGAAAGTGGATATAAAGATAAAAACATAATTAAATATTTAGGTATTGATATATTAAAAGATACGGATAAAATAGGGGAATGTAATTTTAAAAAACTAAAAGATGAAGTTAAAAATCAAATAGAAGATTATAAAAATTTGGGATTATCGTGGTTTGGTAGGATAGCTTTGATTAAAATGAAGATTTTACCGAAGTTTAATTTTTTATTTAGAATGATACCATATAAGATATCAGAGAAAGAAATCAAAGAGTGGCAAGTAATGTTAAATAGCTATTGTAATGGGGGGGGGGAAATCAAGGATTACTAAGAATAGATGGTATAAAGCTCAAAAAATAGGGGGACTTGGTCTCCCTAATTTAAAATGGTATTATATAGCTAATCAACTTAGATATATTATGGATATTATTGTTAGAAAAGATTTTATGTGGTGGGAAATAGAAGCATTTGAATTGGGTAATAGGGTGGATAAATTCTTATTTACAAAACAAGGACATATTATGACAAAAAGATTAGAAAATCCCTCTTTAAAAAATATGTTAGAAATTTGGGGTAGAAATAAGGAAATATTTTTACCAGGTATATCCCCGCTTACTCCAGTGGTGGTTATGGAACATTTATTACATTTCTATACCAATAGCCAAAGCTCTCTGAGAGGTTTACAAAGATTAAAACCTTAAAAATACAGGTTCAGGAAGCAGTGAGTGCTTCCAGATTTCCTCCCAATGCAAATAGCCGTGTTGGAAGGTGGTGATTTTCATTGGGATTGTGGCAGAGGACCCGTTAAACCACTATTTTCTAAATATCTAGCGGTATGTAAATAGTAGAAATAAATAAATAAATGATTCCTCCACGTTTATTGCGGCCCTGATACTGCTTCCCCCACCCCCCACCCCATGGTGGCTATTTCCATTTTTCTTTTTAAAATATGTTAAATGCAACAACACATTTAATGTTGCTTCTGAGTTTGGCTCTGAGGGTTTTTCTGAGAGTCCGGCACATTAATTCATCACGTGGCATCCATAAGCCGGCATCTACAAGACCAGCCCTCACGTTGATGCCAGCTAATTCCAAAGACAGGCTGGTGATGGGCAGACGTTGGCCTTGTGCAGGCATCCGCCTGCCAGTCAGGCCTAGGGCTAAACTGGGGGCGACGGGAGGTGTCCGCGTAGGCACACCCTCCCCGCAAAGCACCCTGTGTGCCCAGCTAGCTCAGAGACCCCGCAGAGGGACCTGTATAAGCGTGTCCGGGTTGCCCCAAACACATCACACTTCAGGGACGCTGATCGCAGGAGCTGCCAAAGATGCTTACAACAACAAGCCCCTTTGCACACCTTTACGAGGCGCCAAGAAGAAGGTCTCTGAGCTAGGCAGGTCCGCAGGCCCGCTTGGGGGCGAGGCGTGCACACTCTCACCCATCCTGCCCCCAGTCTAACCCCTCGCCTGATGCAGGCAAATGCTTGCACAGGGCTACTGCCTAAGGGTCGGACTAGACCAGTGTTCTCCAACCTTGGGTCCCCAGATGTTTTTGGCCTACAACTCCCAGCATGCCCCAGCCAGCCGCTGGCTGGGGCATGCTGGGAGTTGTAGGCCAAAAACATCTGGGGACCCAAGGTTGGAGAACACTGGCCTAGACACAAGGCCCCATTCACCACTAGCAATTGCGTGAATGGCTTTTTTTAAAGTAAAGAGCAGGCGGATCTAGATTAGATTTTGCCGCCAATTGAAGTTTTTCTTCCAACACAAATAGCAGGCACTGCCCACACCCCCACCCATACCCCGATCCAGCTTGGGACCACAGCAGGGGGCAAAGAGTTAAATACTCTGCCCCCCCCACCAGATCCAAGTCCAGATTCCCCTGCCGCCCCTGTGCCTGCCTGCCATTTACTTTTGCTAATAATCACACCGTTGCTAATTGTGTGTGAATGGTGTCTTGTCTAGCTTGGCCCTAAAAGGAGGAGCTCTTACAAACATCTCCGCCCCCCCCCACCTGCCCCTTTGTGCCGCCCCCCCACACACCACAGCTGATTACTGAAGCAGCTGAAGCAGGAGATAAAGCAACTGTTATAAAATGCACTCAAGTACAGTCACGCCTTGGATTGAGAGCATAATTCGTTCTGGAAACGTGCTTGTAATCCAAAACACTCTTATATCAAAACGAAATCCCCCCAAAAAAATTTGTACAGAGATTTTTAATTGAAGCCGTACTACAGTACTTGTATTGCAAGACGTCGTTTGTATATCAAGTTAAAAAATAATAATAATAAATATTTAAAAATTTGATTGTCTTGCAAAACGCTCTCAAACCAAGTTACTTGCAATCCAAGGCATTACTGTACTGATTCAGCTCTGTTTCCAAAAGCAGCGAGGTCCCCTTCTGCTTCCAGGATTGTCCAGAGATGTGTAAGCTCTCCCTTCAGCTATCTTTATAAGCGAGCTAAGTTTATCCCATCACACACATCCTGAAGTGGGAAGCCTCCAGCATCAGCCCAAGAGATATTTCTGACTCTGCCACCTCTCCGGAGAATTGTCAAGTTTCTCAAGCAGTTGCTGAGTAGCAGAGCTGATCCTGGCCAGGCCTCAAAGCTCCTGGGAAACTCAAGCAGACACTGACAGGAGCTGGGCAGCTGCTGGCGTGGCTCTGTTGCTTTCCACGCACACCCCCGTGGCCACCCCTATTAAATCCATGTGCAGGGCAGGGGGCAGGGAATCGGTTCCTGTGGCCTGCCAACATAACTCACCCCTCTGTTTAGGTACATTTGTGACTCTATCCCAGGCTCCCAGCCTTCCCCAACCTGGGGCCCTCCAGAGTATTGGACTACAACTTGCGCCATCCCCCAGCCAGCATGGTGATTCGCTGGGGATTATGGGAGTGGTAGTCCAACACATCTGGAGGGCTTCTGGTTGGGGAAGGCTGCTTTATGCAAATTACACAAGAGCCTCCAAAGGTGTTCTTCCTAACCGAAGTACCACCAGAACCTGCTGAAGTCTGACTAGGCAAAGGGAGGTGGCCAGTTCAGGGAGCTGATTTGGGGTGTCCCGAAAGAGCAGCACATCCTTAGCCTGATGTTGTTACATTTCTTGCTGCCAGGGAGGGGAAAGAGGTGCTTGTTGGGATTTTCTGCCACAGGTCCCAAAGGAGGAACATAAGAAGCTGCCTTGTACTGACCCGGACCCCTGGTCCGCCTAGCCCAGGACTGTCTGCACTGACTGGCAGCAGGTGACTCTCCGGAGTTTCAGGCCGGGGCCTTTCCCAAGCCCTACCTGGAGACTGAACCTGGGCCGTTTGCAGGCCAAGCACGGGCCCCACCACTCAGCTGTGGCCCTTCCCCGGTTAATAACGTAGGGCACAATCCTATCGAGGTGATCGTCAGCCTTTTTGAACTTGGAAGCTGACAACAATTTTATTTATTTATTTATTATATTTTTTGAATCGCCCATCTGGCCAGTCATCCGGCCACTCTGAGCGATGTACAGTCTAATTAAATACAAGAAAAAAACAGAGCATCAGTTAGCCCTGTGGGGTGGGTGGGTTGCAGTCCAACTGGAGCAGGCCCTGATGTCCCCTCTGCCAGTGATCATCCAGTGCAGAGCCGAGGGAAACCAGGGGCAATCCTCGCAATCCTCCTGCGCTGCATTTCCGCTAGACGGCCATTACTTCCGGCTGCCTAGCTGGGGCCCTTCGGAGGGGGTGCGAAGGAGGCGGCAGAGGACACTGGAGACGTCACACCCTGGCCTCTGCAGTCTCCTCCCCTCCCCGCCCGCCGGAACACCCCCTTTACCCCCTCTCTGAGGTTGAGTTCCCGACCTCGGAGAGGTGGCCAGCGTGGTTCTTCCTGCACTGACTGCAAGCGGAGAGGGTTGGAGCACAGATTCCCCGCTCTGAGGGCAGAGCTCTGTTTCCAACCTCAGATCTGGGAATCCAAAGTATCTTATGGCCCCCCAGGCCAGGACAATGTCTAGGGCAGTGTTCTCCAACCTTGGGTCCCGAGATGTTTTTGGCCGACAACTCCCAGCATGCCCCAGCCAGCATAGCTGGCTGGGGCATGCTGGGAGTTGTCGGCCAAAAACATCTCGGGACCCAAGGTTGGAGAACACTGGTCTAGGGGCATAGGATCACTCCCTTGATCAGCCGTGGATACTATGTCCCCTGACTTGGGGTAGAGGGCACCATCTGTTGCTTCACCTCAAGCGGAACAATTTCTTGAGCTACCCCCCCCCCCCGAGTGCTCCAATCCCTATTCAGATATAGGTGACATTTGGAGTACACAAACAACAGCCAGAAACCTTTACGCGAGTTCCATGGTAGAGCTTTCTTACAATATACATACATTGTATGTATAGATACATACGTTGGTTGTGGGGAGTTACTGAGGTACTTGTTGAAAATTGTTCCCATCAAACAGGGAATCCTCTTAATCTCATATATATATATGTAGTTGAGTAGTTACGGTTCAGCATTGAAGGGAATACAGCTTTATATATTCTCAGTGTCATTTTCTTCTTTATTAATTCATAGGTTACTTTTGAGAAGGGCAACCAAGTATACCATGCCCCTCCAAGCTGCCAGAAATCCTGCTCCATAGAATCTGTAGGAGCAAGTAGAGTTTGTTGGCACAGGCAATTATATACTCAACCTTGGCTTCCACCACCGGCCCTACTTTTGCTCAGAGACAATGGAGAGAAAGCCCTACTGCTAAGCCAAACTTCAGCTGGTACCAGACACAGTTGCGGGCCAAGCCAGCCCACCCAAGAGCCATTCAGAGAAGTTTTCCAGCTGTCGTCTAGGTTCGCCGGGGATTATTACTCATGGGGGGGGGGGACGTGCAAAGGCAGGATTGTGTCTATTTATTTAAATCTAAGCATCAATCCCACCCTATTCCTCAGGGCAGTGAACAACATTTTATTAAGGTAAAATTTAAGTCCCCAACTCGTTTAACCCCAGCAGTGTTGTACCTGGACAGGAGCCTCGTATCTATCTCCTGGAATCAGGCTCAGATTGACATTTTGGTAGGCCTCTCAAAAAGTGGTGTTCTCTGTCTGTAGCTGCTCTACATTTATGGAATGTCTCTCTACACACACTTGCTGTTAGAACTGGGTGCACAGAAGACTTCATCAGAGGGCCCTCCTGTTACAGAGGTGGGCAGAATGTAGACCACTGGCCAATTTCTGGTGGACCATCAAGTGCCTGCTACTTGTTGGGATTCTTGCTAGGTGGAGCTTGGGCTGATGATCCATCAAGGCACTCCCTGTTGTCAGGATCTGCTTATCTGTGTGCAACTGCCCCATTTAGTGAACCACTGAACTGCAGGAGGCAGTTTCTCAGTGAAGTACCTTCAGACTCTTACATATTTGGCCTTTGCCGAATGTTTTCAAGCTATAGTCCCGGTATTTAGGAAGCCTTTGGCTGGTATCTATAACTGACACACATTTCAGACAAAGGGTACAACAAAAATTGTTCTAGGGTGGATTCAATTTGGGTTTTGTACTAACAAGAAATAATAAGAGAAAAATCTTTGGATGCCTTTTTCATTTTTATTAATAACATACCTGTGAGGGACTGCCAACGGGTCCTTTCTTCAAGACGAGAGATCAAAGGTGCAAAACTGCCAGCCTTAGCTCTGCTGTCTTGACCTGATTCTCTCAGGGCCTTGCCCTTAGTCTATACACTGGATTTAGCACTGAACCACAGAGGAACCACACACCCCGTGTGGGGTAAAACCAGGAAAGTTTATTTAAGGTAAACAGATTACAATAAAAGGTGTGGAATGAGGGAAGAGGGAGAAAGGTGGGGAGACACTTTGGTACATACAAGTAGAGCCACAAAACAACAAAACTAGTCCCTTACTATATAAATACACAGGCACTTACTCTTTGCCTGGGGGTTGGTCTTCTTAGGGCTTGCCTCAGCAAAAAACCTACTCTGCGTTCCTTCGCGTCCAGACAACAACCACCAAACCCAGAAGCCACCGCTGGTAGTATCGATTCCCCCCCACCCCTCCTTTCAGTAGCTTGGCTGTCCTTGGCCAATCAGGATGAACTTCATCTGGGCTAGGCAGGGGAGGGGTGGCTCCTTGATCATGACTAGAGTGCTTGGGAAATTTGCATGTGAATACCTGTGGCACAGGGACATCAAAGGGACATGGGAGACTCTGAGGAGCCATCAGAGAAAGCTATGTACATTTGCATGGGGTTCCCAGCCTCCAGCTGGCTGGGGCATGCTGGGAGTTGTAGGCCAAAAACATCTGGGGACCCAAGGTTGGAGAACACTGGCCTAAAAGAAGAGCTCTCTGCTCAGCGAACAGGCATACAGGCCTAGTCAGCTTCTAGTTGGTAAGAAGCTACTTCATTCCAACATTGGATCATGCTTAGACCTTTCTGTGAAGAGCTAGTATTATATACTGCCACATAAATTAGGGGTCACAGCCTTAATTATCTCATTGTTACTAAACATTCCTAAAATATAAAAAACATACAAAAAAGGCTTAACCATAAACCTCTCAGGTTAGATATAGTTTTGATTATCTTTGAGAAAACTCTTTATTCAAAATTTACTAATTAAACCTAAGCTTATAGTTTTAGACATCTTTTTGATGTGTATACCTTATACAAGACATTTTTGTTCATTAATTAATAAGCAAAAACGTCAGATACACTTGAATATTATTACAGTTCCACACTTTATTACTCAAATAACTCTTTGACCCAAGTGATAGAACTTTACACAAACCAACACTCTTTCTTTGGCGACTATCCAGGTCACCCTGCCAGTTTTCATAAGTTACCCAGAATTCTTTGTGAACCTGCTTGTGTGACTTCCCTTTAATACAATCACTACTTTTCACTCCTTTACATCTTCAGATTGTTAATTATTGATCATTAAGCATTTTCAGTGGCCCTGCACTGGACATTATATGACAAGACATCTTATATTGTTTTGAGGAGTTACAGTTTCTCAGCATCCTTCACAGCAATTGCAAGGCTCTTTCAAATTCCTTGACAATGCCCTGGACTGACTCCACCCACCCAGGTTTGCCATTGGACGCATGAGAATTGAAGAATTGAAGTGTTCTTGAGCAGAGCAAACATCCTTCGCTACTTGAGTAACGTATCAGTAGATTAGGGGACTTGAGCGCTGGCATCTTTTTCTAGAAAATAAGTGTGGTGCAATGGCTTGGATCCAGACTTAGTCATCCTTACAAGCAGACCCACCAAAATCAATGGGACTTCAGTTAATCTACTCACTATAAATGTAAACTTCCTATGCATCCAAAGGAAAACACAATTCATCTCAGAACCAATGCTGAATAATTGTGCTTCAAGTGAACCCCAGTGCAGTCCAATAAGGCGCTGGCCAATCACATATTTTGGCATATGCCCATGTGGCTTATGCAGTCAGAAACCCTGAGCATACATGAAAGCAGGGGAGGAAGGAAAGCAACATTGAGAGCCTGTGTGGTATAGTCATGGATAACATAGAATCATAGAACCATAGAAAAGTAGAGCTGGAAGGGGCCTACAAGGCCATCGAGTCCAACCCCCTGCTCAATGCAGGAATCCAGGTCAAAGCATCCCCGACAGATGGCTGTCCAGCCGCACCTTGAATGCCCCCAGAGTGGGAGAGCCCACCACCTCCCTAGGTCGTTGGTTCCATTGTCTTATTGCTCTGACAGTAGCCTTCCCCAACCTGATGCCTTCCAGATGTGTTGGACTACAACTCCCACCATTCCCACCCAGAATAGCCCATACTGGCTGGGAATAATGGGGGTTGCAGTCCAACTCTAGTTTCCTGCATTGAGCAGGGGGTTGGACTTGATGGCCTTGTAGGCCCCATCCGACTCTATGATCTATGAATCTATGAAACACATCTAGAGGGCTCCAGGTTGGGGAAGGGAGCTGCACAGAATTTGGGCTGGGAAAACCTGAGTTCAAATCTCTGCTCAGCCACGAAGGTGAGCAGAGGTGGCTTTGAGCAAGTTCCTGTCTCTCAGCTTATCCAGTTGTGAGGATAAAATAGGACCATCCTACGAATGCCAGCCTGAGCTCCTTGGAGAAAAGGCAGGATGCAAAAGGTGAGAATGATTATAAAATGGCGGGGGGGAGAGACAAGTAAGGCTGTAGGGTTGGATCAGCCAGTTTTTTAAAAAATGCATCTGCGATCAAAAGGTTTCCAGTCAACTATTCCCCTGGGAAAGCGTCGGCAAGCAAATCCGGCGCTTAAAAGGAATCTGCAGCATTTGCACTTGTAGACTTGCCTATAAAAAGACACACTTTGTCCCCCCAGAGTATTGGGGCAGCTTGACTAGCAAAGCTGTTGCCATTTCCCCTATAGAATGCTCTGGGCAATCCGTTTTTTAAAAGTCTTTTCAGTAAGTGCATTCTGAAATCTTCCCAGCCCAGGTGCACAAAAGCTGCCTGCACTGGTGACTCAAGGCGGCTTTGCACTGTGTGCTGAAGACAAAGGACAATTGTTGAGTGGGAAGGGAGGGGGGGCTGCTTCTTTGGAGTGCCTTCCTTTTATAGTAAACAGCAGTTGCTCTTGCAATTTGCCCACCCTCCGGTGTGTGACCCACAGCTGAGTATATAAGCTATGGGAGCCAGTGTTGCCTTTTGTTCCTCAGCAGCCCTTTGCCTCCTGCGCGCTCCCAGCCTTGTTCCTCCGTCTCATTTGCCAGTAATCCAACGTCATGCCCCCTAAAAAGCCAGATCCCAAGAAAGAGGCTGCTAAGCCCGCTCCGGCTCCGGCTCCGGCTCCCGAACCACCCAAGGAACCGGCCTTTGATCCCAAGAGTGTGAAGGTAAGTAAGAGATCTGGATATACCTATTCATTCTCTTTCCTGAAGGTAGGAACGCAAGCGACTATGATCAGATTTCCTGCTCTGCCACAGACTCATCAAATGGCCCAGAGCATATCACTACATATCTCAGCCTTACTTCCCAGACCTTTTGATTCTCAATGGTAGAAGATAACTCCGTTTACAATTAATCTACCACTCAACCACTTTGAAAGCGAATCCACCTTTCTTCCTTCCTTCCTTCCTTCCTTCCTGTCTATCTAATGTTATCTAATTTGCTACAAAATCTTTGCTTCTTAATCTATTCATTAAATAACATTATTAGCAATTAACAGAAGCTTTGGAAGAGCTCAGCATGCCACGTTACTTTATGGGCCATTATCTTCCTGCATGTAAATCATTTCTGTGTAGGGACAAATTAGCTTACTCAGTACATGTGTGACGTGTGGCACATGTGTTTTTCTTGCCATGAATACACCAAACTGGGCACTGCTGTATATATGGCACATATTATGATAATTTTGTATTTTTTCTATGGAGAGAGTACAATGTCAATGAGGCTAACCACCTCAACACAGCAAAAACGTTTCTCCTTCATACAACGCAAGCGTTCCTCAAATTCCTGAGTCTCCATAGGTCCAAAAGCTGCAGCCCTGTCTGATCCTATTCAAACGATGTCTGCTTCTACTTATGTTAGTGTGTAACTGATTTCATGTGAACAGCGTGTTAGACATTGTACAGACTTGTACTATAGAAATTCCTTGCCCAGAGGACCTACAGTCTACGCTAGGGGCAAGGAGAGAGGACCGAGCAATGGGAAGTGAAGATGGGAACCCAAGGTTGGAGAACGCTGGCCTAATCCATACTTTTTCAAGCTCTCTACCTCTTTGGCCCTAATCCTCTTCCCTTCTCACTCTACTCCATAGAATATAATTGGCATTTGGATCCCTTGTCTCCTCTTCCGCTCTCTGTTATCTGCTTTGCTGTTTCCATAAGGGCCCCTCTCTGCCCTTACAAGCACATCCAAGCTTTGTTGGTGGCTTGAGGGATGTGCTTGTAAGGACAGAGAGGGGCCCTCATGGAAACAGCAAAGCTGATAACAGAGAGAAGAAGAGGAGACAAGGGATCCAAATGCCAGTGATACTCTATGGAGTGAGAAGGGAAAAGGATTAGGGCCAAAGAGGTAGAGAGCTTGAAAAAGTATGGATTAGGCCAGTGTTCTCCAACCTTGGGTCCCCAGATGTTTTTGGCCTACAACTCCCAGCATGCCCCAGCCAGCTTTAGGCATTTAGAAGTAGAATAGTCAGCTTCAGTATGTGGGCGGGTGGAGGGAAGCTCCATCTTGTCCTTTGCCTCAGGCAACAAAACGTTTTGGGCTGGACCTGGGACCAGAGTTAAAGAATAAAAAGAGATGGGTGATAGCCAGCAGGACCCCCTGCAACCGGAAGAGTTGTTGTAGAAGAAGGAATTTCAGCAGCTTCCGTGACAACTGACACTGTGACACAGCCGCTGAACAGAACAGCCCAAACGGTGCTCTCCCCCAACTAGGGTCAATTCCTGCCTTCATCTACGCACACGCACACGCACACACACACACACACACACACGGTGTCGCCTTATTTTACTATGCTGCATGGCAGGGCTGGCCCTGGATGTATGTGGGGCTGTCCTTCAAAACTATGCAGAAATGTCAGTCAATACAAAATACGTGGAACTGGTCAAATGAATTACGCCACACCTTAGTCTTGAAACAACTTGTGAACCCCTGTGAAAGTTTTTGGACTATAAATATCCATAGTAAAATAATAGTAGTTCTATAAAGCTTTTCAAGCGTCCAGGTTGTTTCACATACAATAGTATTCTATGTAACAATCCTGCAGGGTAGGCAGGAAACACAGGTGTGATCAGTTCCTGCAGAAAACACGTGATGTGTGGGTGTCATATACAAGTGTACATGCATTGTCGAAACACCAGCAGTGCACACACATCTGGGAAACTGAATTGGAACAGATTTCTGAAACATATGTGCAGCAGTATTTAAAGATGGGTATACAATCATGTGTGACATACACACATTGCATGTTTAGTGCAGAAAACAACCAGGTGCATCATCAGCCTAAGGCAGAGGTTCTCCGACTGTGTCTGTGGGTCACTGGTGGTACATGAGCTCTGTTTTAGGTGGTCCATGGAAAGGTGGTGGAACAGTCAAGAATATCTGTACTTGTCCCTGCACTAAATTTATCTTTTCTGATGACTGAGAGTGAGGCAATTTCATCCAGGCCCCGTTGATCAAACAGGCTAACAAGGCCTTGGCATAGGGCCTGCGATTTTCATAATATGGTGCTATCGCAGTCTACTGATTTCCCCTAAAACTTTAGCAGTTAAACAGACCCTTCTCAGCAGCTTGGCCAAACAGCTAGTGATTTTCATAATATGTTACTGGTTTTGACAAATGATGCTGGTGCTAAAGGGGGGGGAAATGAAAATCTAAGTTACGTATGTGCTTTGATTTGATTGGTAGAACAACAACAAAAAGTTTAGTAAGTGGTCGTCTGTCTAGAAGACCCCCTAGCAATTTTCAAGTGACCCATGAAAAACATTTTGAGAACCACTGGCCTAGGGCTCTCCAGTGCTCTTTCTTTGTTACATTTCTATACCGGCCAATAGCCAAAGCTCTCTGGGTGGTTCACAACAGCAGCATACCTATTTTTCAAGGAATTTCTTTCAGTTTGATGTTAAAGCACTGAATTAAGAAAAGCAGGAGAGTATTAGAACAGCCCTGCTGGATCAGACAGAGGCCCAGTTCCCATGACATGAGGGTGGTCAATAAACCACAGTACTTATTAAGCCATGATCCTATATTTCCTGCCGTCCTGTCCTTTGCCTTACATCACCACCTACTCTGCAGATTCCAGGGAATCTTTTGTCTCCATAGTTATTATCATGCAGCCAGGGAGGAAACTTTTTTTCCCATTCCTCTCCTCTGAATACTGTCACATTCTTTCAAGATAGCCTCTTGGGAGTTGAAGAGGGTTATTAATAACATCAGATCATTATGGACATGCTTTAACCACTTGACACCTTGACCTTGGGAGGATGCCTTGAAATAAAACACACACACACACACACACACCAAATTCCCAAAGAGAGGCAGCAAAGTACCTTGGCACGCTCAGAGTTTCTGTATCAAGAGCACAAACCAAGCTTTCTGCCTTTGGGGGTCAGATGCTACTTTGTGTGACAAACATTTTTCTGAGATGGGGTGAGTTGGCCAGCTGCACCAAAGCCACCTTTGCTTTTCTTATGCGCACAACAGGGAGCCCCTCCCTGCAGGGCTGACAACAAGGGTAGGCATGTCTGGGCACAGGGCCGGTGCAAGGCAGTTTGGTGCCCTAGGCAAGATCAGATATTTAGCGCCCCCCTCTTCCCACTTGAGCCCTCCCTCCAGCCCTATTCCTGGCGCCCCCTTGAGCCCGGCGCCCTAGGCAGCCGCCTAGTTGGCCTAATGGTAGCACCGGCCCTGTCTGGGCACTGTGCTGAGGGCCCACACATCCCAACTGGGGCCCACTGACTGACAAGAGCCCCCTGGAGTTGTTCCTCCACCACCATTGAAACCTGCCCCTCACTCTGGCCCAGACAAGGGAGCTGTGGCAACTGGCAGCGGTGATGAGAGAGAGGCTGAGGAACAATAGCAGCTGGTGACCATGGTGCTGAGAACGGAGAGTCACTGAGAGAGGGGCCCCCACTGAGGGTGTCCTGTGCAAGGACCCTCAAAAGCCTGGAGCCCGCACTGCCTCCCTGCTCATGGCAAATGTTTTTTTTTTTTTCTTCCCCTAACTCCTTCAGCACACCCTAAGCCTATCATACCTGGTTGCCGTCAGGTTGTGGGACCCGAGCAGAGGCAGCCAAATGCAAGAAACACAGTAGCCATGTCCTCCTATCGCTCAGGCTGGTGAGCAAGGCTGCTCCAGAAGTGTTGCAATAAGGCAGGGCTCGTCCAACCTTGGGTCCCCAGATGTTGCTGGCCTACAGCTCCCAGCATACCCAGCCAGCATGGCTAATGGCAAGGGATTCTGGGAGCTGTAGTCCAGCAACATCTGGGGACCCACGGTTGGAGAGCCCTGCAATAAGGGCTAGGACAGTGTTCTCCAACCTTGGGTCCCCAGATGTTTTTGGCCTACAACTCCCAGCTGGCTGGGGCATGCTGGGAGTTGTAGGCCAAAAACATCTGGGGACCCAAGGTTGGAGAACACTGGGCTAGGAAGTAAGTCTCACGTGACCTAGTCTGGCCTATTGTTTCTAAGAGGCTTCCTTGCTGGTCTGGTTGGCCCCTCCCTACAGTTCCCTTCTTTGGTGGAAAATAGGGGGGGGGGTGAATCGGCTGAATCCTTGCCTGACGTTTTTTGGGGCCCAAGTGTAGGGCCTGCTGTGGTCCAGGTTCTGACAAGTTCTAAATCCATGCTGAGGAGCTTTGGAGTGGTGTACAAAACGACAACTTGGATACTTTTTCTCTCAGCTACGGACCACATCTCTGCTTGGATGAGGTCACTAGGAGCAGGCTGGAGATTGAATAGAAATAAAGAAGCCCATCAGCCCATAAAAGCAAACTGGAGTAATTGTCGGAAGCCCAGGGAAACATTTTTAACGATGTGACCTGCAATAACATGTTGCTGTGTGGAGAGCTCCTGTTCATTGCTCCAGTCAGCCAGCCATGCTCTCCTCCAGGATACTCCATTCCTTTCCCCCTCCCACGTGGTTGTCTGTGTCCCCCACCCCACCCCCACAGTCAGCATTGTGTGGCTACCTGCACACATTCAGTTCTCATGGGGCTGTTTTTGGCCCCTCCTTGGGGTTTATTTTTTCCTGTAGAGGAAGGGGG
Source organism: Shinisaurus crocodilurus (assembly GCA_021292165.1). Lineage (NCBI taxonomy): Eukaryota > Metazoa > Chordata > Lepidosauria > Squamata > Shinisauridae > Shinisaurus > Shinisaurus crocodilurus. The sequence continues at coordinate 266,490,169 of CM037877.1, read as the reverse complement.
GGCTGGCTGACCCTCCACACCCCCACCCTTTCCTACCCAAAGGACCCAAGACCCCCAGAGACTTGCCTTTCTGACTGTAACCTGGATTTAGTTGCTGGAACCACAGAGCAATCCACAAACACCATGTGGGGTAAAAAAACCAAAGAAGGTTTATTTCAGGTACCATAGTACACAAAAGGTGGGAAATGAGGGAAGGACACAAAAATGAGAGAGACGCTTTGGTACAAAGTAATAGAGCTGCAAAATAACAAAACCTACTGATTCCTTATATCTCCCAGGCACACAACTAGTTACCTGGGGGTCAGTTCTCTTCCAGGGTTGGGTCCAGCACAGCCTTGCCACCCGGGAAGACTACACTACACACCTACCCGAAGGTCTGAGATGGGTAGCCCTCCACAAGGCTTGCCTTTACCAAAGCCCTCATTCAGCTAATTTCACCAGGAGCTACCTGGGGTCGGATCCTGAGGCCACCCGAAGGCTTGGGCCTCTGCTTGGCTTGCCACCATTGCTCCAACACAGCAACCATGCGTTGACCCAAAGACAAAGAACAAAACCCACACTTTGGGAAATATACCTTTCCCTGCCCCTCCCCTCCTTTCTGTAGCTTTGCTGCTTCTAGCCAATCAGGATGAACTTCACCTGGCCAGGCAGGGGAGGGAGACTCATGACTCATGCCATTTGCATCTGAAAAGCCGTAGACTGGCTTTTCAGGGCTTTTCAGGACTTTCAGGCGCCATGTCCCATCCGATACTTTATGCACATTCCGCCTCCTCCCAGCCCCCAACCGGCCTTACTTGGTTTACACATGAGGAGGCGTGTGTGTGTGTGCAGGCGTGTGAGTGTGTGTGTAGGAACCCTCAGAGGCTCTTTTTCTCCACATTTTCTAAAGATGTTTTGCTCTTCTGTAAACCTTGGGGTTCTCCCAAGCCTGCTGCTACCTCCCTCTTATGGCTAGATAAGCAACAGCACTCACACCAGAACATTGGAAACAGAGGGAACAAAAGTAGGGCCTGCGACACAATGTTGTGGTGTGGGGTAGTCCTGCACAGGGTTCCATCCGGCCATGACCTCTTACAGGATACCTAAGCACATCCCCCACTGTGATGTTCAGGTCCTGTCCCAACAGTCGGCCAGCGTGCCATGGCTACTGAGCGTGTTCAGTCCTTGCCGTGCTGTTTGGGGGTTTCCCCCCGCCTTAGGCTTTCTCTCTCTCTACATAAATATCCATCCTCAGAGAATGAGTTCATTATTAGCATATACGTATATATGATGACTCAAGGCAAGGTTTGTAGCTGGATTCCCATGACACAGTACAAAGGAGAGATGGAGACCAAAGCACGATACATACACTGACACTAATAAAGTTTACAGGGCATTTAAGAGCTCCATCCCCCCTCTATACATAGATGAATATTTACACTACAGACTCATGTTCCGTGTATTTATTTTGCGCCATCATTACATATGGTACTTCATATAAGCCCAAAACAAAAAGGAACAAACCAATCAGGCCCTTGCTCCTCCAAAGAGCCTGCAATCCAAGCATCAAAAGTGGGCGGGGCGGGGGTGGGAGGCAACTGACGGAAGAGCAGAAGGAAGGGGAGAGGCAAGGACAGCGGGAAATGAATCCAGCCAGCCGGAGATGAGGAGGCAGGTTTTGAGGGGGGGATTTGAAGAGAGGGGGTGAGAGAGTGCACACTGGGTACATGTTCCGGCACTGGTTTCCAAGCATGAAGAGCAATGAGTTAGAAGCAAAACAAACATAGTGCTTATGCTAATCCGGACCAGAATAGCCACCATCCACTCATTTCATGCTTATGCATATACATGCATTAGAGCAGTGTTCTCCAACCTTGGGTCCCCAGATGTTTTTGGCCTACAACTCCCAGCATGCCCCAGCCAGCTACGCTGGCTGGGGCATGCGGGGAGTTGGAGGCCAAAAACATCTGGGGACCCAAGGTTGGAGAACACTGTTCTAGAGAGTGCATGCTGGTAAGGTGCAGCTGGTACCAGCCCTGGACATTGCCCAGAAGGGTCTCCAAATGGTTTCCCCCTCTGGTTTCTCTTGACAGCTGTCAAAATATGAGTCGTCAAGAGAAACCACAGGCACAAGGGATCTTTGCGCGTAGCTGGCTGGGGCATGCTGGCAGTTGTAGGCCAAAGACATCTGGGGACCCAAGGTTGGAGGACACTGGATTAGAATCTACCCGTAGGAATGCACTGAAGGCTTAGTTTGGAGAAACTCCAGCCATTTACCACTAGTCAACCACCCTGACCGAGGGTATGACAAGGACTTTACGGGCTCATTAATGTTACGGTAAGTGGTCTTGTGCGGGCACCAATTAGGCATGTAAGGCCTCCAGACATCCCCAGATATACAAACTGCATTCAACCCTAGCATAAACACTAGCTCCTGGAATCAACACAGGTTGAGTGTGTTTGCAAAAGACACAGGAGAGCAAATAATTAATTGCTGTCCTTTCCTTTCTCCTGTAGATTGAATTCAGTGCTGACCAGATTGAAGGTAAGCAATGGTTAATTTTTTTAAAAAAGACTTTTCGATATATAGGGTTCAATCCCGGTTAAGTATGACTAAACCGAAGTCCTATCGATTTCAACGGGTCTACTCTTAAGTATGACTAAATCTGGAGCCAACCCAGTTTCTCAATTTACTTGTTACTTCTCCTCCTCCCTTCACTCTCTCTGCCCTGAGCCTGGTACTACGTTGCCACATGGGGGTGTGGGGAGTGGACAGGTTGTGATGCTAGATATGGTCTATAGAAACTTCAGAGTTTGGCCCCAGCATGCCTTAGGCCAGTAGGGCCTCTATGAGCCCATCCATCCTTTTAAGACCAGTAGGAATGACCCTCTTGAGAGTTCCCTTTTTTCAAGAAGTTAATCTGTGGGGAGATGCAATAGCAGGACCCCTACGCACACACAGCTAAAGTTCAACACAGCATAAAAAACCTTTGATACAGGCAGGAAGAGTCATTGTGATGTCACATGTGTCCTTCCCCCATATGTGGCACCCACCACACTGCAGCTTGGTATGAAAATGCTGAATAACAAACCAGCATCAGCAACACCCCTGATCAAGGACTTCCACAGGATTCAGTATGATGCCTCTTGGGCTTCCACATCCCCAGGGCCGCACACCAGTGCTGAGCCCTTGGCCTCCTTCAGTAGTGGAGATGCCTCCATGAAGGAGGTGGTGCTGGAGATCAAGACAAAAATGGACCAAACCATAGAGACAGTGAAGGCCTTTGACAGGAAGATCTCAGCTTTGAATGTACGCATGGGCATGCTGGAAGGGCTGATCCACAGCCTGGCCCAGTCAGCAGCAGCCACTGACTTTATAATTAAGAATGAACAAGCAAAGGTACAAGCATCCCAGCACGACATCGAATGCCTGGTTGCCGAGAACAAACATGTCAGTGATCGCATGCAGCAGATTGAGAAACAAGTGCAGCCGCATGTCCTCAGGATCTGTGGCTTGCCAGAGAAGGAAGAGGGCCACGACTTGGTAGCCTTCCTGGAGAAGTGGTTGCAAGGTATCCTAAACCGAGACCTCGGAAATGAGACCATTGCGGTTGAAAGAGCCTACAGGGTAGCTGGCAAAGGGCAGGAGGCAAACACAGATCAGTGCAGTAGTATGGTTGTTGTTCAGCTAGCAGAATTAAGGGATAAAGAGAGAATATTGCAGCAAGTCAAGAAGCTGAAAACCATCTTGTATAAAAACAAACCAATTCTGATCTTTCCAGATATACCCATCCCAGAAGGTAAAGAGAAGATGCTGGGTTGGAACCTGGATTGGATATGTGAGGGGGAGGCAAAAATAGTGCAACAGGTGTCTGCAGATGTTTTTTCAGCTTTTTGTGTCTGATCTTTTGAACAAGCAGTGTGTGATTTAGCTGTAATTAGGCTGCAATCATCCTATGCACACTTATCTGGGAGTAAGTCCAATTAAGATCAACAGGGCTTACTTCTGAGTAGGCCTAGAATTGTGCTGTTTGATAATCACATTCAAATGCAGTCTCATCTGGTGGTGAGGTGCTAAAGGGGACAGTGCTCCTGGACCGTTAATAGTTGTGTGGAAGAGGGGATTTCAGCAGATGAACCTCTTCTGCAAAAAACCATTAAAGGTACAGGAACCCTGTCCTCATTTGCATCTGGGTACCATATGAACATTTGTACAAACTTCTGGTATATTTTAAGAAATTAATCCTATCTCCAAGCTGTCTGGGGATCTGATGCCCATGCAAATTGCAGGGGCTTTCCCGTTCACTTCAGTTATGGGAATCAATCACTGCGCGAATGTATGCCTCCGCTCACCTGGGAGATCTGTGTGAACACTGGAGTCCTTGCCCCGCTGCACCAACCATCCACTGAATATGGATGAGTAATGTCAGTTAAATACATATTAAAGTAAGTGTGTGTGTGTGTGTGTTCATTTACAATTAGTATTAAATAAATCACAACTTTCCCTTCCTTAATAGGGATAATAATATAGAATATTATTATAGAATATTATAATAATAATAATAATAATAATAATAATAATAATAATAATAATAATATTTTTTTTTTTTCATCAGGTGAAGTTTCCAAAATTAGAAAACCAGCCCTGAAGATAAAAGCTGTGTGCACATGGGATGCTTACATTAAAAAATCAATTAAAATATTTTTGCATGTTTGTTTAGGCTGGGTTTTTTGTTTTGCATTTCCAGTAACTGTAAATCAAATGTAATCTTTACATTAGCTAGAAGAATGGGCCTTCAATTAAAACAAAAAATGTCTTTCTTTTGCTTTCTGTCACATTTTAGTGTAACCCCACTTTGCAGGTGGTAAAATGTGGGGGGGAAATGAGTTGAGTTTTCCCTGTCCCATACACATTCATTTTAGGGCTCTCCCACCTTGGGTCCCCAGATGTTGCTGGCCTACAGCTCCCAGCATACCCAGCCAGCATAGCTAATGGCAAGGGATTCTGGGAGCTGTAGTCCAGCAACATCCGGGGACCCAAGGTTGGAGAGCCCTGCTTTAAACAGACAAACATACTGTAGTGTCCTCACTATTTATCTAAATAGAGGACTAGGAGTCAAGCTTGGAGCTCCTCATAACACATCTTTAATGGAAGGCTTCCAGAACAGAACAGAACAAACAGACAAAACAAATGCTTGCCTGGAACTGCCTGCTGGCAGCCCTGAGCAAAGGAACAGGAGCAAGGTGTAGCAGGCAAGCCAATCAATCAGCACATAGAGTTGGAAGCGATCTTGGAGGTAATCTGGGCTGCAGGATCTACAACAGTGTTCTCCAACCTTGGGTCCCTAGATGTTTTTGGCCTACAACTCCCAGCTGGCTGGGGCATGCTGGGAGTTGTAGGCCAAAAACATCTGGGGACCCAAGGTTGGAGAACACTGATCTACAATGTAGGATCCAATTACAGCATCCCTGATCATGTGGCTGTCCAGCTTCTGTTTAAATACCTCCAGCAAAGGAGAGCCCACCACCTCTCGAAGCAGTCTGTTCCACTGCCATTTAGGAAGCTTATCCTAATGTTTAGCCAAAATCTGCTTCCCTGCAATTTACACCCATTGGTTCTAGCCCTGCCCTCTGAAGCAACAAAGAACAAGTCTGCTTCATCTTCTTCATGACAGCCCTTCAGATATTTGAAGGCCACTATCAATTTAAGTTATAATATCACACCTGAATTTTGCTTACCCTCCCCACTTCTGTCTAAGACCCTTGAAACACTGAGGAAAAGAATAATATTCCAATGAATGTGTAGGATTGTACCCACAGTTCAGCAGGCATAATAATGGTGCTCCCCAAGCACAACCCTATATATGTCTATTTAGAAGAAAGTCCCATTGAGTTCAGTGGGACTGACTCCTAGGTAAGGTGTGTATGGGATTGCAGCCCAAATCATCATTTGAATACACATGAAAAAGCACCTCCCAGATACTGGTAAGAATACATCTCCATTTCTCAGAAGTAATCCCTTCACTCTTCAGATTTGAAAGTAATACTACTTCTGAACCTCAGATGGAAAGGATTTCAATGGCACTTTTAGCTTCTTTTCCTGACTCCTGCAAAAAGCTAACTTAGTTCCTTTTGTTTGCACAGAATTCAAAGAGGCCTTCATGCTGTTTGACAGGACCCCAACTGGAGAGATGAAGATCACATACAGTCAGTGCGGAGATGTCATGCGAGCTCTGGGACAGAACCCAACCAACGCAGAGGTCTTGAAGGTGCTGGGGAAACCAAAGCCAGAAGGCAAGTAGATACACTAGGACAGACTTGGCCCTTTTACAGAAATATCGAAAATTATTGGTTTTAATTTAGAGGTCTGTCCAAAATTAGCATTGTTATCAATAACGGAGAAATTTATTTGCGACCAAAATATGAAGGAATTAATTGTAAACTTGTTAACTGCGGCTAGGCTAATGATAGCGAGAAAATGGAAAGTACAACATGTTTTCCTAATAACTGACTGGTATAAGGAAGTTTGGGATATAGCCCTAAACGGTAAACTAACTTGTAGTATCAAATGCAAAAAAGGATTGCTAAAGAAGAATAATTTTATGGATATATGGAATCAATTACTAGACTATGTATTAATAAAGGGGAAGGGGAGCATGCCTTGTCAGGATATGTTATATTTTTGGAATTTGGAATTCATTTGATCAAGGGGATGGAAGTATATTGATTGGTCCCTTGGAGGGTGTGTGTGCACATTATGATTTATTTGTATGTTGTTTCTGTTATATTTTTGTGTTATTCTTGTATTTTGTTATATTTTGTTTTGAAAAGCAAATTAAAAAATTAAAAAAAAAAAGACTTGGCCCTTTTCAGCTCCTACACGAGAGGTCCTTTGTGCATCTTAACATTATACATCTCTGGGCCCAGTGACTGATCTGGAAGCAATGCCCAAATATAATTCCTCTGGGCCGGGGACAAGCTTGTAACACACACCTCTCTCTCAACAGTCAGATACTGGTTTGCAGGGAGTATTTGCTTAAATCAGTTTCCCTGTTCAGATGCCACAAGAAACTGTGGTTGAAAAAATAAGGAAGTCTCCTCTGCAGCCGGTTGCATGAGAAGAGGAGGGAGGGAATGGGAGGGCGAGGAAAGTGTGCTCGAGCTTGTCATTTGTTTGTTGCGCCATCAAACCACAGTTTGTTGGAGTAGCCTGTTATGTACATGAACTGGAATATCACCATCTTTCATCTCTGGTTTCTTTCTTGTCAGAAATGAATATGAAGATGCTGGATTTTGAAACTTTCCTCCCAATGCTGCAGCACATTGCCCGATCCAAGGACCAAGGAACCTTTGAGGACTTTGTGGAAGGGCTGCGCGTCTTTGACAAGGAAGGAAACGGCACCGTGATGGGGGCTGAACTGCGCCACGTACTTGCAACTTTAGGTAGAGAAAGGAAGTCAATTGGTAGCATGATGAGGGAAGGAACATGTGTGTAGCGAGTGTGATATTTTTGCAAGGCTGAGCTTTCCCAGATATTTGACATGTAGCCAACATATGCTAGGAGACACCAAAATGACACACACACACAGCACATTGCCATTTTAAGAGATTCTGTCAGAGATATTAAGTACCGTATGCGGAGAATTCAGAGCAGGCAATTTTTTTTAATTGCATCATGGCTTTCCAACATCCTCCCTGTAACTTGCAAATCTCTTCAAAACTTCCAAAAGCATCTTAAGGCTTAATTCTATGCAAGTTTAGATGGAAAAAAGGCCTACAACTCTCAGCATGCCCCAGCCAGCTATGGCTGGGGCATGCTGGGAGTTGTAGGCCTTTTTTTCTGTCTAAACTTGCATAGGATTGCACCCTGACTCATTTTTATTGCTTGACCTGACTTGGTTTTTTTGCTGTTCTTGTTAGATTGAAATTCTAGGTTATTTTATAGTGCTGAACAGGTTTCTTTTTGTTTAATTTACATATATATATATGCTGCCTCTCTAGATGGCTCAAGGCAGACATGGATTTATAATTACATTTTATGGATTCTGTAATCTGCTTTGGGTGGCATCTGGTGGCAAGGCAGGTTAGAGGTTTAAAAAACGAATAAATCATAACACGCCTATGCAATGTCTTCCTGCAGCTGCCCTTTAAGTAGTCATTTCCTGGTAGCTCCTGCTCACAATTGTCCCTTTAATCAGTTGTTTTTTTAATATGCAGACCCACAGTTCCATTGTTTGCTGATTTTTAACATTTTATTTCTTATTATTTCAATTGCACAATAGCAATAATACTTTAAAAAAAACAACAAGCAAACAGTGTGCTTGCTGGGACTGCTAATAGGAAACAACTGACTAAAGGGCCAAGCAGGACTTTCACTGAAGGGGAGCTGAGTAAGCGTCCATTTGAGTAGGTGCTTGCCTGCAGGGAACAGGCTTTGCAGGATTGTTATGGGATATATAACACTACCTAGAACCACCATTTTAATTTTGCTTCCAACTGATTGTGCAAAACCAATGCCTCAGCAGTGCCCTAGTGTGGAAGCAACCAAAGCATTTCAACAATTTCACATAAAAGGGAAAAGTGCCATCCTTGAAGATTTCATGGTACACTTACTCAATCTGGCACTACCCAACATAAGGTACCAGTCCAGCAGCCTATATACAGAGAGAAAGTATTTCTGAATCCTCTACTTTTCTAACTTCCCTCATTCCCTGGTCATCTCTTTCACCATTCCTGCCTGCATTTAAAGTGAATAGCAGAAAACCCTAGTACTACCAATTAGAAGGCATTGTGCAACTATTCTGCCTTTTTCTCCTTAATGGATTTGCGATAAGAAAAAAGGCGGAAGAAGCAGTGGGAAAACATGTGAGGGTTATGTTGGAAATTGTAATGTTGCCTGCTTAAAATCAACAAAGTGATGTACCCACTGATTAGAGTGGGAGGAATGGGTTAACTAAAGAAACCTCTCCTCCCTACTTCTGGCCTCTCTGGCCAGAGCTCTGCTGCTCTCGATCTACTTCCTGCTTCTTTGTGGAAGTTGGGTTGCTCTCTGCTTTTCTGTTCTCCCAACATGGAGGAGGCAAGTCAGAGCTGGCTTCCAGCCAGAGATCTTCTACAATGAAACTAATCTGCCTTTATGCATCCTGCATATATGTGAGTGATCTGTAAGTAAGAACTGATAAATGTCTTTAGTTTAAACTTTGTGTGGACATTCTGTTCCTTTTAATAGCCTTAAGAGACAAGAGTTTAGCAACTCACGTGGTGAAACCAGTTTCAATAAAGCAGGCTGTGCGCTTAAGGAGGAAACTCTGCTTTGTCCTAATCAGTTTAGGACTGACTCCTTTTAACCATATCCTCCGTTATGAGTGGAAGATGGCAATGCCCGCCCCCACCCCCTGTAAAATTCCGTGAATGAGGCAGTGCGGTGGCGTGATAAAGGCCTTGTTTGGAAGCACTCAATAATAATAATAATAATAATAATAATAATAATAATAATAATAATAAATTTATTTATTTCTTACCCGCCTCTCCACTTGGATCGAGGCGGGGAACAACAATAAATATAAAATACATAAACTGGTTAAACAATGCCCTGAGACATGGCGAGCGCATTTCACTGGTGGACACAGTGCATCAGGTCACGTAGGATTGCTCTACCAAACCCCATGCACAACTGGCTTGTGTACTAGGTAGTTTACTCCTGGGTGCAGCAATTTATTCAGGATTCTGCTATTCTTAAGGATCTCTGGATCAGGATGCAAATAAGTAGAATACTTCATCATTTATTTATTATGGTCACGGACCAGCAAAATCGATGTAAAATGTAAGAACAGTTAAAACTATTATAACAACAGAATACAGTTTATAGGATTCCTTCTCTCAAGAGGATAACAACACTTTTTTCCTAGTTTAGTTTGCATTAAACTCATAAAAAAAATCTGGCAACTCTTCCAGTGACATAAGAAGATACATCCCTTAAACAAATTGATACCAGGGTGGTAGGATTACTTCCAGAAAAGTCAGTTAATAGTGAGAAAATTAACTTCTCTCTGTATTCCTTATAAAAAATACAATGTAGGAGGACATGTTCAACCGATTCTATTACTCCAGCACCACATGGACATATCCGTTCATTAACTGGAATCTTATTAAATCGTCTTTTTAATAATGCTGGTGGCAGCACGTTAAAGCCAGCAAGAGTAAATGCTCTTCTGTACTTCGGAATAGTTAGCGTGCACAGGTATGGGGCTGCAGTGATACCATAGTTATTACAATTATTATAGTTAATATAGAGCAATGGAGAGCAAGATTTATTAGCAGCAGTTCTCAGATGCTGCAGATCTAGGTCTACTAATCTTTGAACAACAAGAAATTGGGCCCAATAAGTAGAATACTTACTTTATAGCGCTGAATGACTGAGCACTGTAATCTATTCAAAGCTTCGAATGGCAAATCTGAAAAACAAAACTTATTTGATTTCTACTTGTAGGGGAGAAGTTGTCAGAAAGTGAAGTAGAACAGCTAATGGCTGGGCAGGAAGATGCCAATGGCTGTATCAACTATGAAGGTAAGAAAAGCCCACTTCTTAAAGAAAATCTCTACAGATCAGGAAACTCGGGATTCGTTCACACTGGCTGTTTACTGCTGGAACTCCTGCTGGGTGTGCTCTTACCACCATAAAGTTTGCAGTTTTGATTAGCGGTATTTCAGTGTTAATTACTGCTAGATGATCCAAAAGTTGTTTACTGCTCTTTCTTTCCCCTGTCATACTTGACAGAGACAGTGGGCTTCTCTACATGAGGCATTTATTGTGTGCTCGTGATTTCTCCCATTCTTTGCAACCATTTCCGCGGCTTTTTAAAGATGGTGGTAAGTGTGCTATTATTTGGAAATGGTGGAATGAACTGGAATGAGACCCTCGTGTATTTGCGCAATTCCGCTATATCACAGTGCCACTTTGTGGTTGTGTAACGGAACATATAGAAAGGCAGAGAAAGAAAGAAAAAATGGGGGGAAAGCACGTGTAAAGGAGCCAATCTTAATCCCACAAAGAATCTGGAAGCAGAAGCCTCGGTAAAATGGTGGGTTGAAAGCCTCATGTAGAGAAGCCCTACAAGAACAGTATAGCTAGTTCTGCCCTCCTGGGCAGAAACAGTTGTGTAGAGTCCCCTTCTGAATGGCAGAGACCTTCTATCTTCCATTACTTCTTGCAAGGGGCTATGGGATAGCCACTACTTTTCTTCTCAGTCTGAGGGCAAAGCGGAGAAGAGCAACAGTAATTTACTCCTGTGGCTTACGCTGGCTCAGCTTGTCTGAGTGTGGAAAGCTAAGCAGGGTCAGGCCTGGTTATTACTTGGATGGGAGACCCCTCCTCTAGTTTCCTGCACTGAGCAGGGGGTTGGACTCGATAGCCTTGTAGGCTCCTTCCAACTCTATAGATCTATGAAATCTATGAGACTCCCCAGTGCAGAATCATTTGACTTCTGAAATTACTGCTGGAGTGAAGCATTGCTGCTTGAAAAGGTTGGTGTGGGCACATCTGTTATAGCATTCTGCAGTCAGATATGTCTCTCCTTGCCCCACCAGGTATGATCTTGAGTTGCTTTCTTCCACCCACCCCTACTGCCTTTCATCCCGGGGATAAAGGACTGCCTTAACTAGTGATGGAATACAATGTGGAGTGGCATGAGAATTGGGCTTCAATTAAAATTCCTGTAGGAAGCAGCTTGGGATTTGCCCTTGCTCTTGTTATAGGAAAGCTGTGATTATTAACTGCTGTATTTAGGGTCAAAAAGGCATTTTTCACCCTACCCCACCCCACTCCCATAGCTTTGTGAGCATGAAGTTGCTGTGTGTGTGAGGGCCTGATTTAGTGTACAAGATGGGAGTTCTGAACTGTGTGGCCAGTGTGGTATAGCAGATTGAGCATTGGACTTGTGTGACTAAATCCCGACTCTGCCATTAAGCTCACTGGGATGAACTTGGGGGCCAGTCACTGTCTGAGAGAGAGCAACTGGCCGAAGGTCACACAATGGGCTTGACTGCTCTTTCAGCCTAAACTACATTACAGAGCAGAAGATAAAATTACAGGTGTGGTTGGAGGAAGAACCATGTACGGTGTGGGATAAAGGCAAGATTGAAATGTAATAAATAGAGAAATAAATGTTTCTTAATAATGTGTGACTTGGCTTACCGTACTTGTGCAGATCATCTAAAGCAGTTTGCCCTTCCAGACCCTGTTCTAAGCACGGCTCTCTACTTTTGTGATGTTCTCTGTAGTCTGGATTGTGTGAAATGAACTTCGAAGGGTCTGGAAGATGGTTGGTCAAATTATTTGCTTGTAGCAAATTGTTAAGGTGCATATTTACCGGGGAGTAAGCTCCATTGAGCACAGGGGGGCTGAGTAAACATGGAGATGTAAAATGATCACCTCTGATGTTATGAAGTTCGACTTCACACTATTTTTAAATTTCTCTTTTTATTATTCTCAGCTTTTGTCAAGCATATCATGTCAGGTTGAAGATGGAATCCTTGAAGTGAGTCCCTTTTCACCTTTCCTTGTTTAGATGATCCCAGATGGAGCCATGGTGTGTGTGTGTGTGTGTGTGTGTGTGTAGGGGGGTGTTGCAACCATTGCATTGAATTACCAACAGTGAAAAGACAAGACTGCTTTTAGTGCTGGAAATGTGAAAAGTGTAATGCAGATTTTATACACTATTGGTGGCTTCCCAATAATATTCGAACATGGCTCAGTGTGCTATAGTTGACCAAAGAGATCATATGCTTCCTGACAAATGTTTTTTGAAACAAATTACTCCCCCACCCCAAATCTGAAGGCTCCCCTTCCACAAAAACTGCTGTACCTATCCTTCTGAAATTTTGCAGGTTTCTTAACTAGGGCCACCTCTATGTGATATGTCGTTTTCATAACAATTGCCCACAGTGACCAAGAGCAGCCTGTTAATTAATTAAATAATATATAAAGTAGTTCTAAACCAGTGTCTGGAGGCCGTGGTTGAATGGATGAGATTAAATAAGTCAAAATTGAATCCAAACAAGATGAAGATAATGCTGAGAGGGAAGATCAATATACTAGAGTGGTTGACCCTTCCTGTGATAAATGGGGTGGAAATTTCCCCATCTGATCAGGTTAGGAACTTATTCTGCTCCTGGATAGGCAGATGCCAGGAACATAGTGACACTATCTTTGATCAATGACGACTAGTCTGTAGGCCACAGCCCTTTCTGAAGAGGAGGGCTTTCGCCACACTGATCCATGCTTTTGTAACTTCTAGGATCAACTATTGTAAAACATTCTACGTGGGGCTTCCCTTGAAGATCACTTAGAAGCTTCAGTTAGAGCAGAATGCCACTGCCTACCTCCTACTGCAGGGGTTTCCAGTGTGGCACCTGCAGGTGCGCATGGGCACCTCCAATGGCACCCATGAAAGGGTCCGCAGTGTGGTGCCCGCGGGCACCCGCAAAACTTTATTTTTTCCTGTTTTTTAAATATGCGTACATGGATTTGTATATATCCATAGCAATGAATACATATGAAATGCATACAACTTTCTATGCCACCCATTCAAATATTGAAAGCGTTGTAAGGTCCTCAATCCATTGCATTACAGGAGGTGAGTTTTTATCTCTCCAATGTTGTAATATCAGTCTTTCAGCTGTCCAAAGGGCACAGAGAATCCATTTTCACTGACCATTTGTTAATTTCCATGAAGCAGGTAAATTTAAAAGATCATGTACATCAGTGAATATCAAAGACTGTTCCAGTACAAAATTTATCTGTGTAATAACCTCCTCCCAAAAAGAAGCAACTGTTGGACATTGCCAAAACATAGGTTTAAAAGAAGCATTAGCTGTATTGCACCACCAGCAATTAGCCAAATTAGACAATCTCTTATTAAAGAGACATTGTGGTGTCCAGTAGACACAAAACAGAAGTTTTTGCCGAATAAGACACAGCCTAAAATCCATAGACATGACAGGTAGACGCAAAAGCAACAATCCACTGATTAGGCATTTCGCAGTGGTGCCCACAGTAATTTCTCAAATTCCCAAATGTGACCATGGGTCCAAAAAAGGGACCCATGTCCTACTGGATGTTGGGAAGTGGGAGCAGATTCAACCTGTTTGCAGCAACTAGAATGATTGCAATTAGCTTCTAGACCCTATTCAAAGTGCAAGATTTTACATTTAAGCCATTCATGACCTGGCACCCATATAACTTCAGAGACCACTTTTCTCCATATGAGCCCTCCTGTTGTTTGTGTTTTGCTGGTCGGGCCCTACTCCATGTGCCTACACATCATGTCATGTAAGGACACTTATGGCAAGGAGCGGAGTCTTAGTTCTTATTGATCCACGGTTTTGGAATGACCTCTTCAATGAGGTTCAAAGCTGCAGTTCTGTTGTGACTTTTGGGGGATGCAAAAACAACCTCTTCCAAAGGGGGTATGGCTCCTAAGTTGTAATAAAGCTCTGCATTATTGCTGCCATAAATTGTATTATTTAACTGTGTTTTGTTTCCATTGTTGTTGGAAACCACCTTGAGTTTTGAAGAAGCAGAATACACATGTTTTAAATAAATGAATAAAAAATATTGTTGATCGAGTTATACTGTGACTCTAGTCATTAGTAACTTAAAGATAGGAACTAGTCCATCAGTGCACTCCATTAAAATTGTTGTGTGCTTTCCTTCAAGGTTCTTCAGAGAGGGGAAAATTCCATCCAGCAAGGATTTGTTAACTCCTATCCCTTCCACCCTGTATTCCCCAGGAGATGCATCTGCCACAAGCCATGTAAGAAGGACTCTACATTACCACAGTGTAACAGCCTCTGTATATAAAATAATGCATGCTCCTGCATCAATTTTAAATCTTAATTATTCTTTTGTTTTATTTCTTCTTTCTTTCTACTACATTTGGTCCATTCAAATTAAAACGTGTGTGTGCGCACACACACACAATTGTTTCTGTTTAACTTTGGTAAAACCAATAAGATACCCCTTTTCTTCAAAGGTGGCCCTTTATTCTTCAACGCCATTGCCACATAGAACATAAGAGAGGTTCCTTTGAAATTCCTGCAGCTCTCATGGTGTCTCCTTATTTTGGGAAACTTTAACTAGTTTTTGGACTGTTATTGTGTAACCCCAATAGGAGAGGTTAAAACTGCAGTATTACACGCACTTACCTGAGAGTAAATCAACGGAACATTTTTATGAGTATACATGTATAGGATCGAAATACAGGAACACAGGAAGCGGCCTTATACTGAGTCAGACCCTTGGTCCATCTACCCCAGTATTGTTGACACTGACTGGCAACGGCTCTCCGGGGTTTCAGCAGGATTCCTTCCTAGCCCTACCTTGAGATGCTTGCAAGGCAGGTGCTCTACCAAGAGAAAGAGGGGAACGTAAGGGAATGAGGCTACACGGAAAATGTAAATACATTGGCACAGAAACCATAATCTGATCTGGAATCTACATTAAAAAAAACCACCTGGAATACTGACAAACTTTCATTTGTAATTTCTTTCAAAATAAAGTGTTTAATTCTCATTGTCATGAGATGAAAAATACTGAAAAAAATGAGGAAAGGGTTCTGTCTCTCTTAAAGGATGACCATTCCTTATCTATGTAACTTCAACTCCTTGCTTGTGGTCCTTTTTGCCCCCTTCACTTCTGGCCCTATGTCTCTACGTCTTTCTCCCTTCATTTCTTCCCACTTCTTGCCAAAGATTTATCTGCTTATTTATTACCTCAAATCTCTCTCCTAAGAAAAAGATTAACAGGACATTTTAGATTGTATAGCTCCCTTAGCAGGACGTTTGTGTAACTTAGCACAGAGGCCTTTGAACCTGGTAGGTGGCAAGAAGGCAAGACAAATAAGCTATTATTGGAAGGATACCATTTGACAGACACTGGGTGCTTCCAGTCAGAGGGCTCCTAGCACTATCAATCAAAAGGCATTATACACCTATTCCGACTTTTCCTCCTTAAGAGATACTTTCTGGTAAGAAAAAATATGGAAGAAGTGGTGGAAAAACAAGGGAGGGTTACAAATGGAAGATGACATCATCTGGACACCACCACCACCACCACCACCACCATCCTGGTAAATGTTATGTGTGAAGGAGGGGGAATTGCAGGATAAAAGCCTCATCCCACTGATCAAAGAGCTGAAATGTTACCAATGATTGACAATGAAAAAATGGTAGTGGGATTGCAAACAACATTCTTACTCCTCCAGTAGACTGGTTTTACCTCCTGTCATCTTTTACTGGAAAGGATAAAGTAGAACATGACGGCCCTGCTGCTCAGAGTGGAAAATACACTTCCTAATCAATACAGGTATAAAGCTGGCATTTCCTTCACATACAGAAAAGTTAAATAAGGAATCTTAAAACATCTCTATCATGACAGTATATATATATATATATGTGTGTGTGTGTGTGTGTGTGTGTGTAGGATTAACTTGTGGTAGTTATAATGTTGACATCTTAACACAGTTGTTACAACTGGTATACCTTATGTGATCATCAGAAGCACTGGATGTGGACATGGTTGTACTTGTACCTAATATTTTCTAGAGGGGAAAACTGGTATAAAGATGGGCATAAGAAGAGGGGGAATGCAAGCAAGATAAACAGTGGGGATTGATGGCCACTGCATACTTCTGGGTTCATGCATATAGGCAGCTGTCTCTGGGCTTGCACTCTGCTTCTGGCATTTTTGGTGCGTGGTGCACATGGTGAGAGATGCACCGCAGAGAACACTGGACCACTGCTGCATGGGCAAAAAGGCAGCTGAGAAAAGAAGTACACTTAAACACTTTCCAGTGTAGGCAGAAAAACATCAGTATTGTACCTGGCAAATTGGTAACATTGGAGGGCCAGGAGATATCCATGGAGGTATAACACCAATGGGTTATAAAAAGCAAAGATAGCTGTGTTCATCCATAAGAAAAATCCCAAAATCTAGAGTTGGGCAATATCTTTATTAGAACCAACCAAAATGTCACAAAATAGAAAGCGAGCTTAAAATCCAGTCTAATGAAGAGTTCTGGTGGAACTTGAAAACTTGCTCACTGTTTTGTGACATTTTGGTTGGTCCTCAGAAGGACATTGCCAGACTGTGGAATTTGGATTATGTTTCTGCACATTAAACAGTGGATTCTTACCATTGGTGAAATAACAGTTACTGATAGAATTATAAGAATTACAGTTACTGCTACACATAATCATATATTAATGGCAAATAAAAGTTAAAACCACTAGTAGTTATAAACACTGCTATCAGGGAAATTGTGGTGTATATGGAACCTTAGAGTTTTGTTGGGACAAAGAAGTATGATAGAGTATCATTGTAGCTCTTCCTAAATCTGTACCACACACCCCAAATACCAGTAATTGAAAGTCCTTCATAATAAGGCCTTGGGCAGATAACAGGTCATTTTTGAGGTGTTACACTACCTTGATGACATAAACTGGCCCCCTTGAATGTCTTTACAACTACCGCAAGATTGCACCAATAATCTGGCCTGCTGCCGCCAAGAGTTGCTCCCAGAGGGTGGGTGGTCTTACAAACACCAAGCACCGTTTTATAAAAAGCTTCTGTTGACATCAGCTGTTCTCCCCTTCACCAGGATCCTACATCACAGCTGGAGAAGGTCTATATAAATAGAAACTTAATTGAGGTGAATCTTCCCAGGACAATGGCCAACGCCTGGCTGCTTCCTTTTAAAGTTTGGAAGCGTTTTCTTCCCTAGCTTCCAGACTGGAGCATGATTTGGGGTGGGGTGGGGGTTGAAGAGAGATAAAAATAGCACCCCATCCAAGGAGAGCCTTTAGCGGTATTTGTGCTGTCTAAGATTAAGAAAACACGTCACACTCACACCAAAGATGGTTTGGATGGTGGTAGCATCAACATAGTCCAGCGGAGAAAGGGAGCTGAAGAGGCTAACAGAGCTACATTGGGTTTCTAGTTTGTGCATGGTGGATGGTTCAAGTATTACCGTATATCATCAGAGGACAACATACTGACTGCAAGTCCTCACTTGCTGAACAATGTTCATGAACAGAGATGATTTCTTAAAAAACAAATTACGTTAAACATACCAAGGCGGCTTACATAATCTTCCTCCTCCTCTCCATTTTTATCCTCGCAACAACCCTGTGAGGTAGATTAGGCTGAGAGTCAGTGACTGGCCCAAAGTCACCCAGTGAGTTTCATGGCCGAGCGGGGACTAGAACCCGGATCTCCCGAGTCCCAGTCCAACACTACGCCACACTGGCTCTCCTGTATATGCTTATAGTCCACTCAGGCAAGAACCGCCTAGATCAGGGCGGTCATCCTACAGTCCTCCAGATGCTGTGGCCAGAACTCTCACCGTGGACTACAAACGTGGACTACAAACATGTACAGTGCTGGGCCAAGCCACACCTTGCCCCAGTGAGGTAGCTCAGTGCAGCAGAGTTGTGGGCCCAAACATCTGCAGGACCACCCCTGGCTTCGGTACTGTCACGCCACCGTTCATCAGGAGCATCAGCTCCGCTTTTCTAAAGGATTTAGGATTTTGAACAGGTCTGCCTAATTTGGAAGCCACCGAGGCAAACAGACCTCACCACCAGCGCTGGTTTAGATGGGGGGGGGACTGCACAAAAACCAGGGGTCCCACATTTTTGGACCCGTGGGCGGATCTGAGCCCATGGAGGATGTGGCTAGGTGCATAATGGCTGCCGTGGGCCGCCTGGCTAGCCACGAGGTGGGTGGGGAGAGAAACAGCGAGGCTAGAGGCTGGGGGGGAGAGGGAAATGGGAAGGGTTGCTTCTTGGCCCACCCAATCGTTTCGGCCACACAAACCTTTCCTCTTTGCCCTCTCGCTCTCCCCTCCCAGCCTCGCTTTCTCTCCCTTCCCCATTCCCAGCCGCCGCCTTTCTCTCCCCTCCTAGCCTCACTTTCTCTCCCACTCACCCCCCCACTCACCCCTTTATCTTGCCATTTCTTTCTACTCACAGCCTCTGGTTTCCCGCCAGCCATTCCCTCCAAGCAGGGTACTTCACCTCCACCCTCCCTGTATTCCATTTTTCTTTTCCTCCTATTACTCTATATTCTGTGGCACTGAGCATGTTCAGTCTGCACTGAGGTGTTTTGTGCCCCTTTAGACATGTGTTTTTGTTTAATTATTGTTGTTGTTGTTGTTGTTGTACTTCTGCAGTTCTCAGGGTACCCGTGAGCCTGCTGATATTCTCAGCTTGTTTTTCAGTGGCCCTGTTTTGGCTACACTACTCACCTGAGTTTGGTATTAGAAGGAGTGGTTTATAATATTTGGACCCTAGCCTTAATATTGGGGACCTTCCAGCATACATTAAACATCACAATGAAGTACACCGTAACAGAATAACAGGAGCGACGTGTAAATGAAGCCAGGTAAAATCTCAGTTGTACAAAGGCTTGCTAAAACATGAATGTTTTGGACATTTGCTGAAAGGTGTGCAGGGATGAGCATGGGTTCTTCTACAAGAGAGAGATCCAGAGAACTGGCACCACCACTATGCCTTGTTCACAGCTGCGCCCCCTTCCCTGCACTGATATTATTGTGTAGTGGGGCAGTTTGCACCTGGGCTAGGGTGTTTTTTAATTATTTCAGTGCAGGGGAAGTGCTACCTATTTATTTTATTTATTTATTATATTTATACCCCGCCTTTTTTCCTGCAAGGAACCCAGGGCGGCTTACATAATCCTCCTCCTCTCCATTTTGTCCTCACAACAACCGTGTGAGGTAGGTTAGGCTGAGAGTCAGTGACTGGCCCAAAGTCACCCAGTGAGTTTCATGGCCAAGCGGGGACTAGAACCCGGATCTCCCGAGTCCCAGTCCAACACTCTAACCACTACGCTGCGCTGGATCTAAGGAAAGAAAGCAGCTAACCACAATCACAGTGCGACCCTGACCCTGAACTAGGCTGCAATCCTATACACCCTTACCGAGTATGCATTGAATACACATGAGTAAACACATAGGATTGCAGTTAGAATTTCTGAGTCTTCAGCAGGCACAGTCGTCCCCACAGACCTGAGCTTTTCACCAGAACCATGAGAACTAGAAGCTTGTTCCCCCACCCCACCTTCAAATGGAAGTAAAAGACAGATTGTGTACACATCAGTGATATTTTGATCACATAAAATGTAGTGGCTCACACTTTTCCAGCTTCCTGAACACCTAGACTTGGGAAAGGGTGGGAAAATGTGAGGACACTGAGAAGAGTCCGCTTCAACCAAAAAAAACGAGGATCTTGCGTGAAGGGGGTGATCTACTGGCCACCCTGTTTTCGGGAGCAAAGGTCACCCGCAGCTTTGGTTTCTCTTGACGGCTCGCCTTTTGACAGCTGTCAAGAGAGCGCAAAGTTAAAAATAACCCTATTTGCAGCCTCTCTGGGTCAATGTCCATGGTTGGTGTCTGCTGCACTTTGACACCAGACACCTCCCAGGACATTGCCCAGGAGAGGCTTCCCATTTTGGTCCCCCCACAAGTGCACACCTCTGACTATAATTTTTTTTTTTAAATTGATGAAAAGGTTTGCACAAATTTCTTGTGCTTACATTTTTTTTTAAAGGGGTGGTGGACAGCCCCTCCAATGTACCGCTTGGCTGCTTTGGAGGGGCTGTCAACTCGGAGGTCGCAAAAAGCGATCTTGGGGGGGGGAGGGTGAAGCTGTGGTGAGCAAAAAAGGGCTCACGATAAGGCAGTGCTTCTCAAATAGTGGGGCGGGCCCCCCAAGGGGGGCGCGAGGCTCCGTAAAGGGGGGCTCGTTTGACCTCAGTTAAAAGTTTTTTTTAATATTGTGTTCCTTTAAATCCTGTGCTCCTTTAAATCTTTTCTGCTACAGTTAATAAAGCTATTCTTTGTTGTAAATTGATCCACATTTCTTTCTTTTTTTATTCTCTTATACGTTAATAAGGATACAGTGTTATGCAGAGGTGTACTTATAACAATTTTATAGACAAATGATACTATTTACAGTCGCGCGGGGGGCGCGAAATGTTTTCTTCTTCCTAGGGGGGGCATGACAGAAAATAATTGAGAAGCACTGCGATAAGGCAACTTTAGCCTCCAAGTCCCCTGGAACAGTGTTCTCCAAGCTTGGGTCCCCAGATGTTTTTGGCTTACAACTCCCAGCATGCCCCAGCCACCTGGGGACCCAAGGTTGGAGAACACTGCCCTGAAATACCGTCTGGAGGACCAGGAAGGAGGAGGGAAGGGAAGGGACAACCCACAGTGAGCCCCATCGTCTGTCAGGTGCACCGTGGGTTGTTCTGTGAACAAACAACCCACCATTGGTTATTCGCAGGCTGGCTTATTGTGACATGCGAACGCGGCCAATGTGTAACTTTGGTACGTTAAATAAAACTTGTAAAAATTACTTTCAAAGCAACAGTATTGTTCTGTCCAAAGAACAGGCAGCAAACCACGGATCAGGCAGACTTGTCTGAAGTGTGGCCTGTGTTTTAAAGTGTTTCCAGTCGTATCAATGAAATACAGCTAAAAATAAATTTCCTCCTCTATCTATAGTTCACTGTGAAGGCCTGCCCCACACACTTAGGGAACCTGTGCTTCATACCAACGAGTAATTCTGCACACTGTTACTTGTTCCCCAGTTCCCTGAAGTACTTACCTTAGTTTGTTTCTGTTAGAAGGAGAGATAATTAGGGCACAATCCTATGCATGTTTAGACAGGAAAACAAAACAAAAAAATCTACAGATCCCATCATCTAGGGTGCTATTCAGTGCACAGTGTCATGATCACATCACCCCAATACTGAAAGATCTGAACTGGTTGCCAATTTTCCAGGCTCAATTCAACATATTGGTTTCAATCTTTAACCTCTAAACAGCTTAGGGCCTGGCTACCTGAGGGACCCCCTATCTTGGTATGAACCTGCTTGGTTGGCTATTATGATTAGCAGGAGAGGCCTTTTTGAAGACACCTTTGCTTGCAGAGGCCTGCTTTTCTGTGTACTTCCAAACTCTGGAACTCAGTCCCTTTGGAGTTGTAACTGGTCCCCACTCTCTGCATTCAGGAAGGGGATCAAGACACACCTTTTAATTTTGGCTTTTGAAATTGTTATGGCTGTTATGACTTTTTAAGGTTATTTTTTTAATGTTTTACTATGTTTTGATCTGATTATGGTTTTTATTTTCTGAAAACCTTGTAAACTGCCTGGGTTGGCTTCAGGAAGGCAACATAGAAATACAATAAATAAATAATAAAATACATTTTCTGCACTGGAGACATGCAAAGAATTCATTTAGCTTCTTTGCAATCTCCTCATCCTTCTTTAGTACTCCTTTAACCCCATTGTCATCTGAAATGCTCCTTTAACTCAATTGTCATCCAAAGTGCTCCTTTAACTCCATTGTCATCCAACGGTCCAACTGTCTCCCTAGCTGGTTTCCTGCTTCTGGTGTCTTTAAATAAATTCATATTCATATCCATATTCATATTGTGGAGAAAAAGCCTGACAGAACATACACTTTGCCCCACATTCCACCTGCAAAATCTCCGCCCGGGGCAGAAGAGCCCAGTCCGCACACATTTACATGCTGATGGCCTTCCCCAAGTACCCTCAATGGTTTGCCAAGAACCCTCAATCACCCTTCTGAGCACCTTTGATGGGCCATGGTCAAGGTGGCACCGAAACCACCACCACCACCACCGCACCCCCTCTGGCCTGGCTGGACCAGTTCACCCTGTCAGTGAAAGGAGGGGTCAGGGATCGAGGGGGGGCAAGAGAAGGGGTAAAAGAAGCAGTCAAGACTTCTGTTGTTTGTTGGAAGCAAGGTGCATCAAAGCACGGAGTGGGTCATCACCTCGGGCCAGCCCAGACATTCAACCCTCAAGCGGAGCGCCTGGGTACGCTGGTGTAAGTTCTTAGTTGTTAGGTTAGCCTAGTGTATACTCTCTGTTGTTAGCTTAGAATAGCGTAGATTCTCGGTTGTTATTTTGTAGTTCTGACTGTGTGTAACAAAGGTATTCCATTCTGTCAGTTTCACTCCCCTTATCTCCCTTTCCAATTTGTACTTGTTTACTATTCAATAAATAAAGTCTTAATGTTATTAGCAATATTCTCCTCAAAATCCTTTTTGGCACCACTTATGTCTGCTTGTATTTCCTTTGGAATCAACTGTCACCAGCAGCAGCCATTCCAGCAGGCTGCAGCAGAGGAAGATGAGATAGGAAGCAGGGCCATTCTACCAGCCTTGCTGAAAATCCTCTTGCCTTTTTCCTCTTCCCTGCCCATCCCTTTTTCCTTTTGTGTCATTTCTTTTTAGATTGTAAACCTGTGGGCAGGGACTGTTGTTTTTAATCAATTGTATTTAAGCAATGCCAGGAGGCTTTATAGCTGAGGAGCAAAATAAAAAATATGTTAAATACAGTAATACCTTGGATTGCAAGTAACTTGGTCTGAGAGCAATTTGCAAGACAAGCAAAAAATTTTAAATAATTTTTGACTTGATAAACAAGCGACGTCTTGCAATACGTAGGGATGTAACTGCTCACCTCGAGCGGGCATAGCGGGCTGAAATTGGCCCCGTTCACACCCGCCAGAGACTCGCTTTGATATAAGAGTGTTTTGGATTATAAGCATGGTTCCGGAACGAATTATGCTCTCAATCCAAGGTATTGCTGTAAATAAATAAACAGATGAACAGGCCTAATTTCATTTGTACCAGGGCTCAATCCCCAGAATCTCTTGTGATAGGCATGGTTCATGCACCAATATGAAATAAAGAAGAGGGTGCCACTGAGCTTGTACTTTCCCCCTCACCAGTTTCGTGATAACAGCCAGCCCACACACGTTTAAGGTGCAGTCCTATGCAAGTTGAGACAGAAAAAAAGGCCTACAACTCCCAGCATGCCCCAGCCAGCTGGCTGGGGCATGCTGGGAGCTGTAGTCCTTTTTTTCCTGTCCCAACTTGCATAGGATTGTGCCCTTAGTATTCTGCTTCGAGTTCAGGAAGATTTATGCTCCAGTGTGTGTAGAGTCATAAACAGAAGCCGAACTTCCTTATTTATTTCCGCGTATCCTCCTCGCTCACGGTATATCCTTATATCTATGTGTTAATTATACACGTTTTATACCTTTCCTGTGTCTATGACATGTATGAACTGATTACCCTTAAAAATTAAGTTCGGGTCATAGGGACGCGATTCCTTTCTCCTCATAGAAGGGCTGTTTCGGGCCACTTCGGTTATTTCCGTCAAGAGAAGCGAGGCGGCGGGACGCAGTTTGGTGGTTTGTGATTGTGGCAAGCCAGCCGTCACTCAGGGCCACTCGTGCTTTCGCCTTCTCTCGGCTCTTTCCGTCAAAAGCAAAGGAAGGCGCCTGGTCTTCGAGGCCGTTCGGGTCCTTTCCGTCACCACCACTCGGGAAGGAGCAGAGGGAGAGGTTTCGCCCTCGGGTCTTTCCGTCGGCCGCTCGGGAAGACTCGGCTCCTGACGGGCCGGGGCCTTCTCTTCGTTTACCTTCCCTCCTTCACGGCCCGGTTAACGGTCGCTGCCAGTTTAAATGAGACGGGGTCCGGGCCGCCGCTGCCGCCGCGTCACCCACTGAGGCGGAGTCTGAGTCTGTCAGGAGCAGGAGGGGGGAAGAGGAGAGAGAGAAAGGGGCGCCCTCCCCCCCACCTCCCTCATCCGGGTCCTGTCCCTGAGGGGGGAGCCGGGGCAGGATGACGGTGCTGCAGGAACCCGTCCAGGTACGGACCCCGGTGGCGATAGGCCTATACTGGGGAGGGGGAGAAGGAAGAGAGGGAGCGCCGGGGGGAAAGTAGTAGTGTTCCTGCGCCTCTCCTTTTTGCCCTGACATGATACGGCTCCCTCACGAACCCCCTTTCCTCCCTACTGGGGAATGGGGTGGGGTGGGGTGGGGGTGGTTGGAGGGGTGGGGGTGGGAATCTTCAATTTAACTCCTCTCCTATGACTCCCCCTGCGGGTGTCGCCCGCACTTGTTCCCGCATCTCCCCTCTGAATCAGTCAGCCCCATTCTCCCCTTCCCTGGGAGGAACCATGTGTTGTTTTAATATAGCCCTTTCCACTTCATGTCCTTAGCCCCCGTCCTCACCCCAAACTATCAGTCACCCCCTTCTCCATCCCCCAAGAATTACCTTTTGCTTTTCGCTCTCCCTCCCCTGCAATCTTTCAGACAATTTCTTCCCAAGAGGGATCCCCTCTTCTCAGCCCCCATAAAATCCTTTCCTCCACCTTCCCGTTAAACACCTCCCCCTTTATAAGTGCCCTTTAGTTACTTATCTTGCTTTTATATGGGGCTCCTAATGGTTTTCCATGCAGGAGACTGAGCAGGCTGTACCTGCTTATCAACATTGGATATCCCTTCCTCTCCTCTGCCCTCCTTGCCCTTAACCATCACAACCCCAGTCTGCTTTCTCTTTCCCAGGAAGGGCCTTCTTTTGCACTGTTGCATTCCATGCTTATATATCGATCTGTTCTTACTCCTTTCCTTCCTCTTTGCTACCCAGGATATTATTATGCACCACCTACTTGCTCCTTCCCAAACCATTATCATGCTAGGGTCTTGTTGGGAAGGCCTTGCCCACATATTGCATTCTCTCCTACTCCCCAGTGATCTGGTAATGCTCCTTCTAAAGAGGCCCCATATTTACAGCTCCTCTCTTACTGCAGAAAGAAGGATGTGCATTAGGGCTGGAACAGTATTTTAAAAATATAGGTGCCAGGATGAGATTTTTCAGGTGGTGTCTCTGGATAGAGCTGAAAAGTTTTGCAAGTGCTAGGAGGTGTCATAAAATTTAGGAGCCTGGCTGACCAGGAAGTTGGGATTTTTCCAGCCCTCAATGTAATATGCCTTACCCTTCTTTATTACAATAGTGCTAGCCTCCTGTTCTCTTCACCCATATTCTTTTCAGCTGGTAGTAGTGGTTGTGGTGTTTTTTTTTAATTCCAGCCCCACAAATATTATAATTCCAAGGATTCCTTTGGTATCCTGTGCAAGCATTCTACAGAGTACCATTTCTTTTCTTCACTGTTTCTCAGCAGCCTTTATGTGCTGACTGTCCTGTTCCTCATTTATACATTTAGAATTCAGTGCCATATTTTTGTGAAGGGCAAGGTTAAAGCACCTTAATTACTGTAAATATACAAGGAGTATAATGTGAAAGTAGCAAAGTAAAATAATATACATCCAAACAAGATTAAAAGCATCAGAAATGCCGCTTCTCCTTCGCTCTGACCTTTAAAAATTATGCCAAACAAAGTTTTGTAGCACACAGAAGATGTTTGGGTACAGATTTTTGCAGGTCTCCAATGAGAGAATTGTGGGTAGCTGCCAAGAATGGCTTGAGCGATACACCCAGTAAAGGTTTCTCTGTAATTCAAAAGCTTGCATAGTTCTGTTACTGTGGGTGACATACTGTAAGGTAGGGAGGCATAGGCAGTTCCCTGAAAGGTATGAGAGCCTCCCTAACTCTGTCTTGCCCAATCAATTCAGAGAATTTGGGTGCACAGTCCTCTTGAAACCCTGGTTGACCCCTGGTATGGGGGAATAACTCAGGCCATTGACAAGATAATTCCTGAGTGTCCTCTCTCACATTGCAGAGCCAGATTTGCTCCCCGATTTTCCTGGCAACTGATGGCAATGAAACAATTGGGTAGACAGCTAGAGTAATGGTGGAGAAACACTTGAGACCAATCTGATTGAACACAAGCTATGTCTTTTTTGGGGATTACTCCATGGTTCAGATAGTAGCAAAGAAAGTTTGCTTTTCCATCACTATTACATCTGCATCAAGTCAGTGTTTCAGAGTAGTGAAATGTCTTGTATATTGGTACCCATAAGGGTTGTTGGATGATATCTAGGCAGCCTGCTGCAGATAAAGTCACTTACATCCATGCCAACTTTGATGCTATATTGATAGAACCAATTGATGTACTTCTGGTAACTCTTAATGGATTCTTTTCAGCTTGTTCAGCCTGTGAATGTGGACTAGATTCTTAAAAGTGTGAGATCGATCACTTGTGTGCTCAACCTTTGCCTGTCTTGGCTAGCTGAGGTAGCCAAGTGTGGGGAAGGAAGGGTGATCAATGCTTTCCTGAATGATGAAGTTATATAATCTAGTTTGAAAATTGTAGTAAAGCACTCTCTGCTAAAGGATTCCGCTCTAGATTCCACCATGTTGGACAATTGCAGGGCAATGGCCAATATTCCATTTTTGTAAAAGATGGTAATGTGTGTGAGGATGACCCAGCTCCAAGATTTACTGTTTGAGACTGATAATTTTGACCCATTTCTGTCTGGCTTCCATCCTAGTTTTGGGAACAAAACAGCCTTGATTGCCCTGTTTGATGATCTCTGATGGGAACTAGACAAGGGGAATGCATCCGTGTTGGGTCTGCTGGAAGTTTTGGTGGCTTTTGATACCATTAACCATGGCATCCTGGATTGCTGGGATGGTGCTTGGCTTGGGGGCACAATACTACAGTGGCTCCAGTTCTTCCTGGAGGAAAGCTTCCAGAAGATGGTACTGTGAGATAATCTAGTCAGTGCCTTAGCTTTTGTCCTATGGTGTTCTGCAGGGTTCTATCTTGTTCCCTTCACTATTTAGCATACCGGTATACATGAAACCACCTGGAGAGATCATCCAGATGCTTTGAGTCAGTTGTCACCAATATGTGGTTGATTGCAACTCCGTATGTCCATACCATTTTAGACTGGAGAGGCTGTGCAAGTCCTGAATTGTTGTCTGAGGTCTGTGTTAGGTTGGACTGAGCAAACAAGTTGAAACTCCATCTGGACAAGACAGAAGTGTTCTTGGTCAGTAGACCAATTGACCCAGTGATAGGGTGTTTGCCTATTCTGGATGGGATTGCACTGGCCTTGAAAGACAGGTTTGTACTATTCAGCCTTGCTCCAGGATGTTCAGTTGGTGTTTGTGGTCACAAACACTTTCTTTGCTCCGCTTCAACTGGTATGCCAAAACACTGCCACATGAGTTCTGACTGGTTCCAGATTTCAGAAACATGTTACAATTGTATACCAGTTGTTACACTCACATACCACACAAGGACCTCCTCCACCTTGAATGAATTTGACAGCTCTTTGAGATCTTTTTGAAGCCCTCTTGAACATCCCTTTACCTTCTGAAGTATGCCTGGCGAGGATATGGGAGACAGCCAGTTCTGTTGTGGCACCCAGAATGTGTAACTCAGTGGTCCAGGAGGTTCAGTTGTCCTCCACTTCACCAGTGTTCCTCCACTAAAGACAATGCTTTTCTGGCAAACCTTTAATGTATATGTGATATAGGGCTCTCCTTCTTTAGTCTTGGCTCTTTTCAGTGTTGGTTTTCTTTTTTAATCGCTGATTTAAAAATATGTTTATGGACTTGTTAGAATTTTTTTGTTTAATATTATCATTTTATAATTACCGTACTTTTATTGGTTTTGTTATATATGCTGGCTTGAGTGCTTCCATTTTGGAGATGGCAAAGTGGGAAATAAATATCTTAATAAATGTGCCTCACCTCTTGTTTTGCCTTATAGTGAGCCCTATGGCTTGGATTGGGATTTCTTGTTTTGAGCAAATGTTTTGATTCCCTATGATCCTTGTCCCTAGACCATAAAACATACTGTGGATTTATCTCTCTGTACTCCCCTCTTCTTCCTCCTCCTCCTCCTCCTCCTTTTGTATGTTTGCTCCAAGGACAAGAGAAGGAAATGTCAACCAAATCATCCATCTTGGTGTTTCATTTCAACAATACAGGCTTAAAGAGTTTTTTGTTGTTGTGATTTCAGGTGCATTATATTTGAAATGTGGGCTTTTAAAAATATTACTCTTGGCCACCCTGATTTCTATTTAACATTAGGATGCACTGTTGGTAGCTGTAATTGTACATACCGTACTCCCTCTTCGAATTGGTGTGCCAGGTTCTTTTTATTTTTATTTTCCTTGCATATTTAGTAAAGATGTTAATGTGACTTTTGCTGCCTTCCAACAGTAGCCACAGTTGCAATTTGTTATGATAATCCAGTGGTAGCATGGGCATAGATTTTAATTGTGCCGCCTCAGTGTGGAAAGATGTAATGACCTTGCTGCTATTGATGAAACCACCTGCAATCTGCAACAATTTAGGGCTAGATAATAGTTTTTCCTCTTCATGGATATGTGATGCCCTCTGTCTATCAGCCACAGTCTTGGAGCACCTTGAGGTGGGTTACCCCAAAATATCAATAGCCTTGATTTTCAGTGTTACTATATAGGTAGTGAAGCCACAAATGCTAATGTGACTTGCTTGCGAAGCTTGGGAAAATATTTCAAATTCTTACATGCCAGAATCAAACTTTTGAGAGATGGTGTCAAAACCTTTAGGTACTAGGCCTATGCAGTAGTGAAGAAAACATCAGTATCACTTTTTTAGACATATGGATGACCAGCTGCCTGAGGTTTTTCTAGCTCTATATGCTTGTAACAAATAGGTCTGACTGTTGCAGTTGTATTTAACCCTAGAAATGCCAGTTCCCTGGATGGCGGCACAACTACCACTTTTCCCCATGTGCCATGTTTGTGCCTGCCCCTACCCACCCCGCTGTTGCTGAAGTTGCTGAAGAAATTGCTGCAGTAGCAAGAAAGGGAGCGATTTTGTTTGAAAACAAGGCACATGGGGAGTGCGTGCCTTGTTTGGAGGCCCAATTGCACTTGCAGGAGGCTTCCAGGAGTATGATTCTGCTTCCAAACAAGGCACACACTCTTTGCATCCTTTGCTTTCAAGCGCTGCTGTAGTAAATATGGAGATGGAGGCCACAGAAAAGGCCAGATGGACCACATAATGGCCCATGGACCACATGTTGCCCACCCCCTGCGCTAAACAAACCATTTCTGGAGCAAACACTGTGTACTAGTACACTGCTTATTCATGGTAAGCCAAAATTCCCCAGAATCCTGGCTTACTGCTCCATGTAAACGTAGCCGATACCTTTATGGGATGTTGTAAGTACAACTGAGAATAAATATGTACTGTTTATATAGCACTTTCCCCAAGTATTTGTTATTTTGGGGTAGCTGTGGTACTGTAAGCAGTTTGGCTCCCTCCCTCCAGCTCTTGATATAAATTCCCCTGTTTGTTTTCTAAATGGCCATCTACACTTGTAGTATGAATGTATATAAATAGTAGCCGCTGTATAAATAAGACCTCTTGTGGCACATGTGTGGGTATCTTTGTTTTCTTTCATTCTTTCTGCCCCCCCCCCTTGTTAGCTAGGGTATCTAAATGTTTGAATTGATGTACAGGTTACAAAGCCTGATAGTTATTGCAGAATACCCCAGAACTTACCTTTTGTTGCGCTTTTTTAAGGAGAAGAAAATCATTTAACATTGAGTATTGAAGGTGGGGAGGGAGGAAATGAAGATAAGTGGCAGA
This sequence comes from Shinisaurus crocodilurus, assembly GCA_021292165.1. Taxonomy (NCBI): domain Eukaryota; kingdom Metazoa; phylum Chordata; class Lepidosauria; order Squamata; family Shinisauridae; genus Shinisaurus; species Shinisaurus crocodilurus. The sequence continues at coordinate 266,459,735 of CM037877.1, read as the reverse complement.
AATATCTTCCTTACCTGCTGTATTTTCTCCTATTTTTTACTTTGGTCCCTGACAAACTTTGAATTTTGCAACCAGAAAGTTATACATATTCAATAAATAAGAGAAGTGTCTTTCTGTTGGGCCAGCTCATGTTAATGGAATTGTGTCCCAGCTTTCTGAGATGCATGTGAAGAGCCCTCTATAACCCCAAGCTTAGTATTTTCACAGACTCTTTAACCTGATTTATGTCTTACTTTCTCAGATAATAGAAACGTCTCTCTCTGCCAGTGGTTCCCAAAAGTTTCAGGGCTGTGTTGTACCCTTTGCAGATGTAATGTATACCCCTCATCACTGCAAATCATCACTGCAAATCCATGCACCACCCATTTCCTATGCTTTCTGACTTAGGTTTTCACTAGTTGTTCCTGTCTCCTTTTCCATTTCAATGTGGTTGAGAGGGGATGGGGAGGCATGTGTGGAGGTTTGGCAGGAGAAACATGTCTCTCTTCATTTTGGGACTGGAGGAAGTGAAGTACAGCTGGGGAAAACGCTGTCCTAATTTTCATCCAGATTGGTTCTCAGGGTGGCTTATAATAACCATAATTAAAATCATTAAACCCCCCCCCCAGCATTATTGTTATTGCTACTATTGTTTGCAAAACTGGTTGCATAATGGGATATGTTATTTTACTTCCCACATTTGTATTAGAATCAACTTAAAACATAATTTTAGGTAAATGCACATACAGTAATACCTTGGATTGCAAGCATAATTCGTTCCGGATCCATGCTTGTAATCCAAAACACTCTTATATCAAAGCGAGTCTCTGGCGGGTGTGAGCGGGGCCGATTTCAGCCCGCTCGAGGCGAGCGGTTACATCCCTACACTTGTATTGCAAGACGTCGCTTGTTTATCAAGTCAAAATTTATTTTAAAAAATTGCTTGTCTTGCAAAACACTCTCAGACCAAGTTACTTGCAATCCAAGGTATTACTGTATTAAAATGGAGATATAGTTCAAAGAAAATTTATTTATTGTTTGTTTCTCTTTGCATATAATGTTTGCTTACAATGCTAACTTCCTTTTTCTTTCCCTCACCCCGCTTTCATACAGGCTGCTATATGGCAAGCGCTTAACCACTATGCTTATCGGGATGCAGTGTTTCTGGCAGAGAGATTGTATGCAGAAGGTATGTATCTGCTGTGGTACTGAGTTTTTGGTGGGTTTGTCTAGGTATTTTGAAGAGCTGCTGTTTCAGCATTATTCATTAGGTCATATGTTGAGATCAGTGGTGAAAGTGAGCAGGTATGGTCAGGTACAGAGTGCTAACATAAAACTGATCAGTGGTATGGAAGTCCTACTGTAAGCTTAAAAACATATTAATTGGATTGTGTTCTCACAGTGCTGTCAGTGAAGGAAGGTAGGGGCAGTGCTTAACATTTAAAAAGAGGATGCCAGGATTTGGCCTTGTTTGAGAGCCCTGCCATCTGTTTGGAAGGAAGCTAATTCCAAATGCATGGAGATGGTGCAATGGCAAAGTGGTAAAAAGTACTTATAGGGCACAATCCCATGGGGATGCGCATAACTCTCCGAACTTAGAGGATTACGGACATTCTATGCAGAATGGGTGGAGCACGGAGGCGAAGGTCGCTTCCACGCTCTTCCCACACTGCGGAACAGCTAGACAGCTGATTTCGGCTGTCTAACTACAGCACTTTGGAGGGGGAGGGAAGGAGGCTGGGGGTGCCACCATGGATACGTTGTATCTTGGCGGTGCCGGTCCCCGCCCTGCCCCATGGAACACCCGCTAAGTCCCTTCTCTGAGGTTGCTTTGTGATCTCAGAGAAGCAGGCGGCACGGTTCTTTCCGCACCAGCTGCAAGGAGTGGGGGGATCCGAGTACGCATCCCCAGCTCCGAGGTTGGAGTGTTTTTCCGACCTCGGAGCTGAGAATCTGAACAATCCTATGGACCCGCTAGATGCTGTCTAGGGGCCATAGAATTGCTCTGCCCCATGCTTAAGTGTACTTTATTCTATTAAATTATTTCACATCTGATTATTTTATAAAGGGGGCATGCATACAGATGAGAGGGGTGACGCTAAATGGGCATGGTTAAAGGGCAGGAGGAGCTATGAGACCGAATAGTACCTAGAAGAGATTCCCCCCACCATTTATACCACTGGTTGAGAACACAACACTATTCTTAAAATTGAGTAAGTTGGAGCACATTGGTGGTTGTCAGTTGTATAGCAGATCATGTTGCTCCTGCAAGATGCTGAAGTTCAGAGATCCTGTATGCTTGCCAATAGAAGGATTGTAATCAACTCCACTAAATAAAGTAAGTAAATAACCCCTCCATTTTCTTTTACACTGGACTGGCCAGGAATTAGAAAGCAGCTTAACTGTTTGCACCCATAGGTTCAAATGATGGAAAGATCCTAATGGTTTCTCCCCCCCCCCCCCCGTTTCTTCAGTGCACTCAGAAGATGCCCTATTCTTATTGGCAACCTGTTACTATCGCTCAGGAAAAGCGTACAAAGCATACAGGCTCCTTAAAGGACACAGTTGTACCACCCCACAATGTAAATATTTGCTTGCCAAGTGCTGCATTGACCTCAGCAAGTAAGTTGCCTCTTTGATTTGTAGTGCTGCTAGAAGTTGGAGTTATGTTTTGTAAGACACCATGACACCATTCGTTGTCACATAATCACATAATGGAATTTATTTTTGCTTTCATGCATGGGCCTAATGAGCAATGGCCCTTCTGCTAGAAATCACTAAACATACTAAAGTTTTTACAAAAGAAATGATGGAAAAATATAGAAGCATCTTCTTAGGTCAAATATGAAGTATTTTTAAATATCCAGCTTAGGCTTTTAAAATACTAAAGGGATAATCTGTAAATGTGAAGCATTTGGAGCACTGGGTGTGCTATAAAATTATATACATGTATTTATGTCTGTCATCAACAAGTTTCTCTCACCATTGACTGAGCTGCTGTAATGTCATGGAATCCTCAGGATGAATGTGTCATCAATATAATGTTGACAAACAAACAGTATAGTTTCTGTGAAGTAATGTTGACAAACAAACAGTATAGTTTCTGTGAAGAAAATGTTCAATGGTTTCTGAAGGCTAGGGAGTCGAATGGCAGGAGGGCCAAGAGGTATGGAGGTTAAGTGAGAGGGTGACAGATTGGAGCATGAGAGGAAGAGGACCAAGGACAGGATTAGGCCTTGGAAATGCTAGGGAGCTGAGGAAAGCGGGGCCCAGTGTGGAAGCAGGTCTGGAAAAATAGCATATATGATTCAGGGGCAGGAGGGGCTATATACTGTTGGCAGGAATGGAGTGGACAGGAATGGGGGGCTGTGGACCAAGAGGTGGGCCAAATTTCTTGTAATTTGAAAAAAAAGGGGTAAATCTTTTTTCTGCACACCAATCAATAATAATATTTTTAAAAAATATATCTGAACGTGGAGATGTTCTTACACTTTTCTTTACACTTCCTTCCTGGCCCCCTCACCTTCCTTTCCCTCCTCCCCTCATCTGCCATTGCAGTGCCAGAAGATGATGGCCTAGGTCATGAAAAAGAATTGCCTGAATAGTATCTCTTTCACTAGCAATGCTGCTGGCAGAGATACTCTAGGTAATTTATTCATAATGCTGAAATGGTCTGTGAAAACAGGGCTGCTACCACCACTGCCATCCACACCAAGCCAAGGGTGTGGCACCTGCTTCCACACAGATGTCCCAGTTCTGCTATTTATTAGTTGTAGCATACCACTGATGGGGAGGCACAAGGAAGCATAATTTTGTGTGTTCCATATGTAGAGAGATGCACTATGAGAGCCAGTGTGGCGTAGTGGTTAGGGTGTTGGGACTAGGACTCGGGAGATCTGGGTTCTAGTCCCCGCTCAGCCATGAAACTCACTGGGTGACTTTGGGCCAGTCACTGACTCTCAGCCTAACCTACCTCACAGAGTTGTGAGGATAAAATGAGGAGGATGAGGAGGATAATGTAAGCCGCCTTGGGTTCCTTGCAGGAAAAAAGGTGGGGTATAAATATAATAAATAAATAAATAAATATCCAGCTTGGCTTCTGTTTCTTCATCATGCTAGAGCTTGATAAGGAAGACACAGGGAAGTTTATCTCTGCAGGGTAGATAGATTTTTGGGATTGAGAGAATATTTACTCTAAAGCACTATACACATAATAACCATGTGGGAAAGATTTTGTAAATGGGGAACTGCTGCTGAGGGCACTTATCTTGTCTGTGGCAGAGCTGGGATTTGAATTTGTATTGGCTACACTACCAATACTATCATTCACTTTGTGTACTCCAACCTTGGGTCTCCAACCTTGGGTCCCCAGATGCTACGTTGGCTGGGGCATGCTGGGAGTTGTAGGCCAAAAACATCTGGGGACCCAAGGTTGGAGAACACTGCACCAGAGAGAAAGACAGGAGTCAAGTTATAAACCACTGTAACTTAATTATATGTTAATGGTATAAGGGACACCATTTCAAAATTATTCTTCTTTAACTGTCCTTTTTTGCATTTGATACTACAAGTTAGTTTATCATTTAGGGCTATATCCCAAACTTCATTATACCAATCAGTTATTAGGAAAACATGTACTTTCCATTTTCTCGCTATCATTAGCCCTAGCCGCAGTTAACAAGTTGACAATTAATTCCTTCATATTTTGGTCGCAAATAACTTTCTCCGTTATTGATAACAATGCTAGTTTTGGACAGACCTCTAAGAGCTTGTGTTCTTTACTGTAACACAGTGTTCTCCAACCTTGGGTCCCCAGATGTTTTTGGCCTACAACTCCCAGTATGCCCCAGCCAGCTACGCTGGCTGGGGCATGCTGGGAGTTGTAGGCCAAAAATATCTGGGGACCCAAGGTTGGAGAACACTGTAATAACTAATTTTTAAAAATCTTTATTATTTTATTATCTTTAAACAGACTTGCAGAAGGAGAGCAGATCTTGTCTGGTGGCGTATTCAACAAACAGAAAAGCCACGATGACATTGTGACAGAATTTGGTGACTCTGCATGCTTCACACTTTCGCTCCTGGGGCATGTGTACTGGTATGGCTTTTCTTCTTTTTAGGGATAAGCTATCATTCCTTGATTCCCTCTCCTCCCAGAATGTTCTTAATGCTGCTCTTTGCAGGTATGCCATTCTTATGCCTCAGTTTGTAGGTGTACAACAGTTTGTGGGTGTACAAGTTTTCCCTAGCAAAGATCAGCATGAGAATTATTTGTGAGTAAGCACCTCCACTTGCATTGTAAAGCTGAAGGCTGGAACATTTCCTCCTGAGTAAATCTATCTGTAGGAGAAAGCTCTATCCTGATAGATGGACTAATGGTCTGGCTGTGCAAGGCAGTTTCATATACAGTTAGGAAATGTCCCTCTTATTGCAGAACTTCTACTCCATAGAATATCCCCAAGAATTATAATTTGCAAGTGGAGGTGCTTACTCACAAGTAATTCTTATGCTGATCTTTGCTAGGGAAAACGTGTACACCTACAAACTGAGGCATAAGAATGGCATTCCTGCAAATTCCCGTAGAATTGACACATCACCATCCTTAGGAACTCTCCATTCTTCTAAAGACAAAAGCTGTCTTGCACAAATAAATTATGCAGAATTTCAAGTTTAACTTCACAGCATACTTGTCCCTCATTTCAAGATGTTTTGGCCCTGATTGTGAGGAGTTCACAATTTTTGTCTGACATTAGTAGCCAACCAGAATCCGTTTGCCATTGAATATGCCATTCCTCCACCTCTGGGAAGGGAGAAGGCCTCATCCCTAACATCACAATGAGCTTCAGAGGCAGTTGGAAGCAGCAAAGAAGGCCAACTGTTTACCTGCTGCCTCTGGTGTCAAGCAGGAAGGAGAAAGCGCCCCTCCTCCTGAGCCTAGAGAAGGTGCAGGCTCTGTCTGTCCTTGCACTAGGGTTTGGAGGTACTAGGAAAGCCTCAGAAATGCCTTCAAAGTCCAGAACAAGGTCAGAGAGGAGCCCCACCCATCTCACTGCTGGGAAGCACATTTGCAGACCCCAGATGACTGTCCTTCATGTTAGAGGGCTTCTGTTCCTGGTGCTAAAATGCAGGAGTTGAGAGGGATCTTTCCTGTGGCTTCTTACCATTCTTGAGGTAGGAAATATCTTCCAGAAAGGGTTTGGGACAGTTTAGCTAATGTCATCCTTCAAAGTAGCCCTGTAGTCAGTTATTCTTATTATTTTTATTTTATTTTATTTTAGAAATGTACAGTTTGCATATGCTTCATGGGAGAAATGCAAGTTGCTCAATTAGGAAATGTACAGATTTTCTCATTTCCATGAAGCCCTCCCAAATATTGCGGGAGAGATTTCTGGGGTTATTTATCCAAGGCATGGGAAATTGCTTATTGTTATTCTTGTTTTCCTGTTGAAATCTCTCCTCAGTGCTACCCCCCCTCTTTCTCATTAACAGCAAGACAGATCGACTTGCCAAAGGATCTGAATGTTACCAAAAGAGCCTTAGTTTAAATCCTTTCCTCTGGTCCCCTTTTGAATCGCTATGTGAAATAGGTAGGTTTCATTCAACTCTTTCTCTGGGAAGAGATGGGTTTGTTACCATCCTTAGGTATTCATGATTTTGGTTGGTGACTAGAGTGGGGGCAAAAGGAGAGTTTTCTGCGATTGCATCCAGCCTGCAGGGCATTTGAGTTCTCTTAGGGTGGCAGCATATGAGCTGGAAAACATCTTTTTGCAAATGTTTATTAACTTTTCCTTTGAGATTACCATTGAACCTGGGATTGGGTGGGAGTGTATGTTTCTGGATGCTTTCCCTCTTCTGTTCATAGAGGTGACTCCATTGTTTTTCATTAGTATAATCTGCTCTGGCTTTAAATATATTTATTTTTAATTCCTGATGTTCAAGCCATGCCTTTCAGTTCTCTAGTTTATTTCTAGTGGTGAGGTGAATATTTTTGTCGACTTGCAGTCTCATTGTGTTCCACCTCAAGGGCTTGGGGTAAAGAAGTAAAACAGAACCAGATCTACAACTTAAAGACACACTGCAATGTAATATATTATAGAATAAGCCACTCAATTACATGTGAAACGGCCAGGTTGCGGAATCTGTTTTGGCGGCACGCAGTTGGCTTTCAGTCTCGGGAAAGTGTCAGAAAATCTGGCCTCCCAGGATCTTGAGAATTCATACTCTCTCATCTTTCCCCATGAACATGGAATTCACTTCCACAAGATGTAGTGATGGCCACCGCTATGGATGGCTTTAAAATGAGATTAGACAAATTCATGGAGGATGAGGCTATCAATGCCTAGTAGTCCTAATGGCTATATACTACCTCCAGTATCAGAGGAAGTATGCCTGTGTACACCAGTTGCTGGGGAACATGGGCGGGAGAGTGCTGTTGCACTCATGTCATGCTTGTGGGTTTCCCATGGGCGGCTGGTTGGCCACTGTGTGAACAGAATGCTGGACTAGATGGACCCTTGGCTTTATCCAGCATGGCTCTTTTTATGTTCTTAATACAGATTGGCTTTCCCTGTGTTATCACTTTACCAGCATATGGCTCTTAAAAATGAACCAGAAATATTGTGTTCCATTTCTTAAGAGTTCTTCAGCCCTTATTCATTGCTTTCCACTGCCCAGAGCTAGTCTTACCATGAAGTGACTTGCAGCAGTTGTTTCAGGCAGCAGGTTCAAAAGGGGCAGTGCTACAGACAGAGCATAATAGCCAAGTCAGCAGTATCAGGGCCTGGAGCTAAACTGGAGCTCAGTGCTGTGCAGGTGCTCTGCTCCCATTTTCTGGGTTTCTTGTTGTGTGTGTGCGCGTGCGTGCACATGTACACACACACACATGCATGCACATATTTTAAATTGTAGAGAGAGAGAAGGAGTCTGTGGTAGTGCTATGTTTTTTTGCGATGGATTTTCAGTCAAGGCTTGTGTGACTTAGTTATTTCTTGTGCTTCAATTCACGATGTGTGAGATGGGAACCATAATTCACCCTTGAATAAGTGAGGCGCACCCACCACTGATTATTCACAAATTCCATTGCTAGGACTGATAGGGTTGTGGAAGAGAAGAGTTGGTGCAGCCTGCTTTTTGAGTTTCTGTGCTGCATAGTAATGTTGGTCTTCTGTTGCTGGTTTATAAGTGAACACCAAAATCCCTGGAGAATGTTAACATAAAATCAAGTGTCATATTGCTGAACACAAACTATAATGGCCTGCAGACGTTCCAGAGGCTGGAGGCCTTGTGCAGGAAGCACCCACCTGTGTGTGACTTAGAAAAGAAAATGGAGCTAAAATCCAGAGCAGGGGTATGCGTGTCATTTTGATTGGTTGTTTTCTGCTTCAGCTGCAAAAAGAAAAAGGCTTAAGAACAGCACTGCCACTATTAGTGGCATAACATGTAGCGCAACTGAGGCAACCTTTTATTTGGACTTGCTAGTGTTTAAAATGCAGGATGGAAACTTTCAAGTCACATCAGACTCTGCTCAGGTTGGGTATCGTTTTAAGGGTATGCGCATGCACGTGTGTGTGTGTGTGTGTGTGTGTGTGTGTGATATATATATTTCTATGCCAGGGCATTCCGTTCCAAGATAAAAGGGAGGAAGTTGGAGTTAGTAGAAGTTTAATTGAGATAAATAGATCATATTGCACAAAAAATTCTAGCATGGGGGTCATTCCATGTAAAATCAACCAATGAATTTACCTGACCATCACCGATTTTGAAAAAACTTGGTGAACTTGTTGGGTCTGCTGAGAAAATAAGCTGCTCCGAAAATTAGACTTCTGGGACGAAAACTTTTGGAGATATGGCAATCAAAAATATGAAGAAAAACGTTACGGTAATTTTTGTGTGTCGGACAACATTAAAATTACAGTAATTCCAGTTCTACAGAACCTAGAAAGTTAATCATGGTGTTGATGGAAAGCCTTTGAAATGCTCTTTCATTTGATATGTAACATAAGCGGTTTTTTGGAATAAATATATATTCAAGGTCAAATAGTAAAATTTGACCTTGGATTCTGCAAAAACTAAAAAAAATTTCTCCATGATTTTTGTTTTAGTATTTCATCTAACAGTGCTTAATACATGTACCAATTTTCCAAATGGGGTTCTTAACAGAAAACGAGTTACACCTTTTGGGGCACTCTGTGTGTATGCGTCATAGTTCATATGAATTGCTATCTCACTGTACGTATCTTAAGAAAATATGCATTATCACTTAGGTTTTGAATAAAACATTGTGCAAAAGTACAAGTTACCCTGTCATAATTGTGCAGCTCTGAATTAGGTATTCTTCTTCACAATAGCATACTTCTGACGTTTTGTGTAGAATAATGATACTTCCTCTGGGTGGTCATTCTGGTATGAAATCAATCAAAGAATATTTCCAACTGAAAGCAAATTGCTTAAGATTTGGTGAACTTGTTCTGCTTATTAAAAAATAAGTTGCAGGACCTATTGTTTTCAGAAGAATGAGGTTTAAAATATGTGCTTTAAAAAAGGTACCAGTATGCTTGGGGAAAACATGTTCATTTTATTTTTTTCAAATAAATATACAGAAGTTTGACTTTGAATAATGACAAAAAACTCCTTTTGTTTTAAATAATGTTTAACATCCCTGGAAACATGTACAGTCATGCCTTGGATTGAGAGCATAATTTGTTCCGGAAACGTGTTTGTAATCCAAAACACTCTTATATCAAAACGAAATTCCCCCAAAAAAATTTGTACAGAGATTTTTAATTTAAGCCGTACTACAGTACTTGTATTGCAAGACGTCGCTTGTATATCAAGTCAAAAGTTTTTTTAATAAATATTTAAAAATTTGCTTGTCTTGCAAAACTCTCTCAAACCAAGTTACTTGTAATCCAAGGTATTACTGTACTTGATTTCAAAATGGGACTCTTACTAGCATAGTTATTTTGATTTACTTAGATGTGGGCTTGAAAAACCATTATTGTGCATATATGAGATTTTCCATTTTACTTTTATATACGCTGATCAGATTTTATGCAGTTCAAATATTACTTGCTAACATTTTGTTAACAAGTCCTAAATTAAGGAGCTTTTCATAACAGTAGTTTCTAGTCTTGAAGTTGCTGCTTGACACTCTTTGTCTGTTAGTGTATAGAAGTGCCCTGTTGGGCAACAAGGATCAGCTTTTGTCAAAACATCTGAAGATGGTATCCATAGGACATCTTGTTTATCTGGATACATAAATGATTTTGCTGGTCCAGCTGGATGAAGAAAGCTCACTAACACTTCTGATCATCTGTTTGTAAAACACAACCTAACCACTATTGTGAGATATAAACACATGTAACAAATCCTCGTATTTCTTGCAATTCCAGTTCTTCTTTAATAGTCACTGTCTCTTTTCTGGATTCACATTGAAATATCTTTTAGTAGCAACAGTGTGTTTTGTTAATGGAATTACAGCATGAATTTTCTATATCCCAGGAATCGTCTTGAATTCTCGAAGCGACGTTTCAGAAGCTTTTCTTCCAGTTCATAATCTTTACTTGTGGTGTAATGAAATGCAACCTGTGTGATGTTCTCCTTTGCCCAATCAAAGAGCTGACGAGGGGTCATGATTTGTTTTTCATACGGATGCTGCAAACTTGCTCGAGCAGCTAACCTTTTCACAGTGCCACCCAAACCATCACAAGGCCCTTTTCCATGCGATGTGGCAAAGAAGTGCCATTCTGCATTGATACCGAAATCTGACTTATGCTTACTTAAGTTGTTGAAGTTTTTACCGTTTTTATACTGTGCTGCTGCACCATCAGGGAAATAATAGATCTTAGTTACGCTACCTGTAGAAATGGTGTGCAGGAATTCAACAATTTGAAAAGTCATGAACACATTGCAGCAAAGTGGGGTCAGGCACTTGTCACGGCTTCAGGCCTGCCTTTTTCTTTCTTATCAGAATCTGTGAATAAAGCTTGATTTAATGTAGACATCCAAAGAGATATATCTCTGTGAAGGTTTGAGGCCTACCCATGCCTGGTTTGGTTTCAGCCTGAAGGTCCCGGAAGGGAGGGGGCGGGCTTAAGTTTAATTTCCCTCCAAAAAATTCTGTTTTAATGTGTATAAGGGGGTGGAGTTATTGTAGGGAGGTACTGTGCATGTATAAGAACATTCACATCTTCTGAACTGTTCGGAACCCCATTCTGGAAATCGGTACATATACTCAAGGTAAACATGGGTTATCTGAGGAAAAAAATCAGCAAAAAAACCCATTTGGTTTTTTTGGAATTCAAGGTCAAATTAAAGAAACTATGACCTTGAATATTTTATTTCACATGCATGCTTCATGTTACATATCACATAAAAGGGTAGTTTGAGAGCTTTCATATGACACCATGATTTACTTTCTAGGTCAATTCTGAAGGAAGTTATGATACTTTTTGTGTAGTCACAAATGCTGAAAAATCGTGTTTTGGGCATTTTTTGAGCACACTGTATTTTTGAACCGTGAGGTATAATGACCTATAATTTGGTGTATGCTCATTTCTCATGCTGGTCTACCAGTATGCCAGTTTTTTAAAAAAATCGCAGATGGTGAGGTAAATTTTTCTTTTTTCTTTTTGGTTGATTTTACATGGAATGACCCATGGAGGATAGATCTGTCAGTGCTTATTAGCTAAATGACCATAAGCTAAATGAAATGTCTGTGCTTGGAGGCAGTATATTTCGTACTTGATACCGGGAGCCAACAACAGGGCATTGCCATCACCTTCTCACCCACTCTTGATCTTCCTGGATGCATCAATTAATGATACCTAGTTGCAGATAGAAGAATGTTTATGTGCATGAACTGACTGGAAACTTAGAGGCAAAGGGGTTGGAACTAGACCTGCTGCTCTGTGAATGGAAGGGCTCTGTTACAGCAGAGGTTGGATCCAGCAGAGGTCCCCACTCTGCTAACTGGACATACACATGAGTGGACGGGGGAGTTGATTTTTGCTGATTTCCCCTTCCTTCTGCAGCCCCTAGTGCCAGCTCCCATGCTGTTCCAGAGGATCCTCAACCGTCCAGAGCAGATTTTCAGGATCTGTAGGGGGGAGGAAGAATCTGTGAAAATTGTTTCTCCTTCCACCCACAGGAGTATCCAATTAGCAGGGTTCTGCTTCAAATAGCTCTTGATCCAACTGAAATGCTGGAAATGTTATCTAGTCTTTGTTCAATATGGCCTAGTCTGGTGTGGTGTGTGCCATAAAACCCCCTAATCTAGCTATCTGAAGGAATCTGGCTGGTCACAGTTGGAAACAGATTAATAATGCAGGACAAGATTGACTAATCTTGTCTAATCTAGCAATGCACAGAAAAACCTATTTCCTCTGGAAATGTAAAAATAATCAGTGAGGTCCATACTATTCAACTGGCACATCTCTTGCACTGATCATGCTTCAGAGATCATGTGGAAAGCATGGAAGAGTATGTTTGTGAAGATGTGTGCCCTAATTATTGTACTTCGTAGCTATGGTGTGTTGTTATTTTAAACTATTGGTTTTAATGACACCATTTAGCAGTATGTTGCAGACAACAATTCCATTCTCTGGGGTTGGGTAGGAACAATGTAATATTTCCTTTTTCTCATTTGTATCACATCAAGAATAAGACTTCTCTCCCACCCCATGTCCCCTTCTCTTCGGTCACAGGTGAGAAGCCTGACCCTGACCAAACATTCAAGTTAACATCTATACAGAACTTCAGCAGCTGCTTGCCTAACACATGCACAACAGTGGTGTCTAATCACAGTATACCCCACAGACAGTCAGAGACAGTTCTTATGGAAACACCACAAGACACACTTGTAAGTTTTTACCAACCATATTTTACCACCACCACTTACAGTGTGAGTGCTCATTAGAAACAAATTATGTGCTGCCTTTAAAAAAATGGTTTTTCCATTTCAGGAATTAAACAGACTCAACCTGGAGTCCTCCAACTCTAAATATTCCTCCAACACAGATTCCTCCATCTCTTATATTGACTCGGCTGTAATTTCACCAGATGCTGTACCTCTGGGATCTGGAACTGCCTTCTTAGCTAAACAGGCTCAAAACAAACCAAAAACTGGCCGGAGTCTTCTGGGTGGACCAGCTGCTCTGAGTCCGTTAACACCAAGGTAAGGAATTTGAAATTATGTACCCACAAGGCCACCTAGTGTACATTGCTATAATAAAAACCACAGAGTCCTGTGGCACTGTTAAGATTAACAGTCTTATTGTGGCATATGTGTACCAGGGGGGGAAACAAAAATTATTGACAGAGCCAAAAGGCCATGAAATGAAGAGTTGAAGTGGGTCTCCGGCATCTATATACAAAGTTCTAATGTGTGCAAGAACAGTGAGCATTCACAAGAGCAGTAATTGGGTATAACATAGAGTATTCCTAGCTCTTCTGTGCAAATTTCCCGCCCATAGCGGGAGATAAATCCATGGATATGGTGAAAATTTAAATTAATAAAATCAAATTTGCTGGTAAATCAGTTCCACAGTTTTCCCCTGGAGTCTCCCTTGGAACTCTTTCTGTTGGTGACTTTCAGGTTAACAGCAGTATGTTTGGAGAGATTTGAAATGTTCTGCTGATTTCTGAATGTTGCCATTTTATGTCAGATTTGTGTCATTTTATTCTTTTATACAAAGATAGACTAGTTTGTTCTTCTGCTGTCTGTAAAGGACGGACAGATCCAGCTCTACGCACTCTGTGTGTGTTTGAGCAGCTGTCGAAGTGGGCTCTACTCTACAAATATACACGCCACTATTACAGTGCAATCCTGTGCATGTTTACCCAGAAGTAAAGCTCACAACGTTCAATGCGGCTTACTGTAGTAAGTCTGTTTAGGATTGTAGCCTAATTCTGTTAATCTTTAAGGAACCACAAGATTCTTAGTTATATTTGCTGTACAAACTAACACAGCTATCCTTCTGGAATTGGTATAAGAAGTGGGGCTTGTGAGCATTAGAAGCTCCATTTGCCAAAAGTATGGTGCAGTGCATGAAGCATTGAGGTTGAATATTCCTGCCCTGCTTGACAATGAATTTCATGAAGGGATGCTTGCAACAAGTTGTCCTCTCGAACTAACCTACCTCATGTGATTGTTCTGAGGATAGATGACTGTAGATTACTCATTAGCTCATCAGATGTCTGTCATTTAGCTGGAGGGCTGGAAGTAACTTTAATTTGTTAGTTTCCTGTATTTAACATCAATATGCACTATCCTTTTGATGAACATGATTAGTGCCAAGCTGCAGGTGTATGCTTGGCAGAAATTTACCTACACTGCAATATCCTGGAATCATTAGGCCAAATTTGAAAAATGTGTGTTGCCCTTTTGATATGGTAAAACAAGGAATTGAAGTTGCTTCTTCCATGCCTCATTGTTTTTGCTCACTGAATCCTCTTACTGTCGTTTTTTTTAAGCTCCTATGTGCATCCATGAGGTCTAGAAACTTATTCTTAAAAGAAAGCCAGGTGTCTAGAGGCTGAATATACATTCTTCAGTCTTGCAAATTGTCCTTAATTAAAAAGTGAAATACTCTCTTCTCCGGCTCCAACCCCTTTCTTTGAGGAAACATGCATGTTTTGAAATGTTTTTGTATGTTTTCTCAGCTTTGGAATCTTGCCATTAGAAACTCCTAGCCCTGGAGATGGATCCTATTTACAAAACTGCACAAACTCTTCTTCCGTAATTGATGTGCCACCTCCAGGAGCCCCTTCCAAGAAGGTACCTTGTATTCAAGGGTGTGCATGTGAGATTGAAGGCAAGAAATATAAAATTCTGGATAATAGTTCTAAAAGGTTGCAAGAGAAACACTTCAACTTTGTTAAATGCTCAGCTTTTGTGTATTTGCTCTCCAATTCTTTTACAGTCAAATACTCTGCAGGGTTCTCCAACCTTGGGTCCCCAGATGTTGCTGGACTACAGCTCCCAGAATCCCTTGCCATTAGCCATGCTGGCTGGGTATGCTGGGAGCTGTAGGCCAGCAACATCTGGGGACCCAAGGTTGGAGAGCCCTGCTCTAGAGAGAAGTGGCAGTCCTGTTGCTTGACAATCTCTGGTCAAAGAACTCTTTCGGGAAAAAGCTTTGGGGACTGATAAATCTGCAAATATTTTTTTATTTGTGTTATTCCAAGGACTGAGCTACAATTTCAATCGTAAATGGAATCGTAAAACAGTCAAACTTTTGCAATCTTTTCTATTAGAGCTAGTACTGTTGACTTTTATTTAGTCTAACTAGTAAGGGAGTGAAATCCAGAATCAGGGTGTTCGGAACATCAGTTGGGCAAACCACACCACATTACAAATCAAGTCAAACATCTCAGCATACTAGCTCAACTCATATTGGGGTTTGCCTTTGCCAGACAGCTTCTCCCACTACTTCTCCTCCCTGCCCCTCCCAGCAAAACCTATCCTTCTGTGTCAGAATCAGGGAATGGAAAGAAGTGGCAAGGAGGGTTTACTGGAGACAGGGCCAGCTATGTGGGCCTCTCCTTAAGTGGTCTGGACACTCCAGGATTCTGTGTCCAGCAAGCCCTCTGTGCTGCTGCTTCTCATCCCTTGCACACGCGCACACACACGAGCTGTTCACATGATATGACAGTCCACCGTGGGTTATTTAACCCACAGTGAGGCTGCAGCATGTGCAGGGCACGTGCGGTCACCATTTTGAATATGTAAACCCAGTGAGTGTCAAATAAATCCTTGCATAACCCATGGTCTGTTTTACTCCTCGCATAACCCATGCTTGCTGGGTTCACATGACATGTTAGCACCCACAGGTACTGCGGCTCATCATGGGTTGAATAACCCACAACAAGCCACAGTGTGTCCAAACCCAGTCACACAAAGGTTAGTTTGCTTGGGAAAGGACTGGTAGTTCTCTGCGTTTGGGTTTCCCAAGCATTTTTCCTAGAATTCTACCATTCAGAAACCCAAATGCATTATGAGGAAAGCCAGGAGGGAGCTTGCCAATCTCTATGCAGTAGTCAAGAGTTACACCATTCCTGCCCAGAGGATTCCGGCCTGGTTTATGCATACAGAGAATGAGGCGGTAGAATCCTGAGGTTGTACCACTTCAGGTTGCAGGTGAGAGATTTTTGAATGCTCCCCCAAGTAAAAAGCTTTCTTCCAAGTGAAAAACAAGTGCATCAGAGAGGGAGGTTTTATCCCAGCCCACCCTGAGCTGTGTTAGTTTTCTGACTGAGGAGTGACAGTTGTTTTCATGTAAGGAAACATTCTGAAATGATACACTCTATTCTTGTAGGGGCGGAAATGACAGCAAAGCCCCGTGTCAGCGAGATGGGAGATTAAAAAACCCTGTTCCTGTGTGTAGACGCCCATAAATCCACACACAGAAGTTCAGAGCTTTCTCTCTCCTCTGCGCAGCGTGCAGCGTTTCGGTTGCAAACAGCCAGCCAGCTCCTGTAATCTGATTCCAGCTGCCAGCTCCTCCGGTTTGTAGATTCCATGTAGTAAGGAAATAACTCTGTAACTCCACAGGTCTATTCTACCTGTTTATTTACTTTAGCAAGTAATATTCTACAGAGTATACATTCCTAGTTACAGTCCATGTGCAGAGTACAATGCATAGCAAGCACCTCAGCAAAGACGTTACATGGTTGCATAAGTCCAGCAAGCAAAAGTCAGAAGAAAAGAGTGAAGAGAGTGAACAGTCCTGTTCCTCTCTCAACAATGGCTACAGACAGAAAAACAAGTCAGTACGTCACCAGAAAGCATAAACCATGTGACAGGCTCATACTGTTTCCCATACACGCTAGTAACCCCTGCGAGAGCACGAGATTCTAGAAAGACATAACAAACTTGTTTACCGCCAGTCTGTTCCTTCCATGTTGTCAACAATGTGCTCCAGCTTGTGAATGTGATACATATCACAACAATTCTACCACTTTAGGACTCTATCAGCTCACTCTGCTGCAGGTGTAAATCAGGCCTCTCCCTATACCAGATGGGCAGGGGGGTAGAGAGTAGTGAGTATGAGAGAGGGAAAGTTTAACTCTCAGCAGAAAATACACAAGAAGTCATTCTGTTGTAACACAAGAAAGGCTTTGCTAAACAAGCAAGTTTGGAGGAGGAGAGGGAGATAGTTTAAACCAAGGTTGGGCAATATGTGGCCCTCCAGATACTGTCAGGCTGCAGCTCCCATCAGCCCTCACCGTTGGCTACGCTGGCTAGAGCTGGTGGCAGTTGCAGTTCAGCATCATCTGGAGTCCCTAGTTTGAACTGTAAGTTCCTCTATATATTTATAGAATATTTTTTTCCATCTCAGCATTTCCATTTTGTCTTTCGAAATGGTAGAATTGACATGAAAGAGGAAGCCTCTTTGTCTCGTCATTGTCCAGTGCTTCTGGTACATGAAATGGGTACCTCTAAATTACATAGACTGTTGTGGATGCACTTGGTGAATTTAACAGACTGTTGAAATCAGCATCAGTATGTTCATTTACTACCTTCCTAGCTCCAAGGACACAAGTACATACATGTTTCCTAAGATGGTTAGCAAACTACACTCTTGCTAATAAAGTAGGTTAATTGGAAATTGCTTGTTTTGACTGTTTCTTCACATAGAGGTAGAGCATGTAATCCACCAGTTACGCATCTTAAAATCCAGTTGAAACTATCAGAGTGCAGCATCGTGCCCATTAGCCTTGATCTAATGAATGAAATGCAGAAATAGATTGTGGTACTGGGTTTGCCTATGGTGTGGAGAAAAGGGAAGGACTACCTAGCAACTTGATGGCATTTGTAAAAGCCTATGGGTTACTCATGCAGTAATGTGAATGCTATTTTCTGTTGATCATGCAACTCTGGATTAATTGCATAATTATAAGTATGTTTAGCAGATTCCACACACCCCACCTTGCCTTTATAAGTAGCAAGTGGTAATATCTGTGATAGTTAATAATGTATCAGACCTGTAACAGTGTTATATGTTTTTATATAGACTGTCACCAGAATAAGCCAAGCTGGAACAAAGTCTGTTTTCTCGCAAAGTGGCAATAGCCGGGAAGTAACGCCAATCCTTGTTGCACAAACACAAAGTTCAGGCCCACAGACAAGGTATGAAATGATGTTCTTGGCCTGGGTCATAATTTTCCCTCCTGTTGCCATGTACACGTTCATAGGCTTCTCCTATTATTATCATTCTCCCTGCACTTCTAGTTGGGAAGCAGAGTGGGGGATGAGCACTGCACTCCCTCCTTCCTGTCCCCAAATTTCACAAGGAGCAGTTCACAGTTGTGTTCAGTTTTTAATTTTCTCTCTCTCTCTTCAGTACAACACCTCAGGTATTGAGCCCAACCATTGCTGCACCACCTAATGTGCTGCCTCGAAGAAGTTCACGCCTGTTCTCTAGTGATAGCTCTACAACAAAGGTAAATGGGAATTCTGCTGCTGCCCTCGGTGATCAAATAGCAGCTGGAAAATGAACTCTGTATTCCAGTAGTGTTTGCTAGGAAATGAACAACAGCCAGAATGAGAAGCAGAAATGTTTAATAGGGATACACATGTAATTAAAATGGTACAAACAAAACATATTATGGCATAAGCTTTTTGGACTGGAGTAGAGTCCAGTCAAGTGGTCTCTAAGCCACAAAGGTTTATGCCATAATAAATTTGCTCATCTTTAAGGTGCTACAAGATTCCTTGTTGGGTTTTGCTACAAAACAGACTATAAAGGCTATCCCTCCATAAATCATTAAAATGGTAGCAATACAGATAACACTTCACTTCTTCAGTTGTGAAGATGCTAGAGGTTTCTTACACATGTGCAAACACACTCCTTATTTATATACCACCTTTAAGTGTCCTACAGCCCTCTGAAAGTGGTGTCTATATTAAAACATTTTTTAAAGAAATCCATAAATCAACAATACAATCTAAAAATAATAAAAAGCAAATGTCTGGCCTTTTCTGCTGTGCCATCAGTTTCTCCATCCATGACTCTAGCTGCCTCTCGCTTTGTTTTGGATTTCTAACCAGCCTTATTTTCTGATGGAGGTCAATAGATAACTTCTTCAAAACATGTAGTAAAGCCTTACTTGTAATCAGTGGGTGGAATCTAACAGGGTGCTTACCCCCCTGCCGATTCTCTTAAGCCCCACCAATTATATTGTGCAGAGGCCCCCACCATTTGCGCAATGTTGATTTAGCACTTCCGTGGTAGCACTTCCGTGGCAACCCAAAACAAGCGGAAATGCTCATTTCTGGAAAGAAGCACCTCGGTGGACCTCACATAAGGCAGCTTCACTGACCTGCCTCCTTCCAGAAATGAACATTCCCACTTGTTTTGGGGCTTCTTCTGGGAGGTATTAAATCTCCCTTGTCTAAATAGTGGGTCTCATGCAGCGGAATCGGCGGGACCCACCACTTGTGGAAGGGAATTGGCAGGGCGGAAGGGAATCGACGGGGGGAGCAAACAAGTGTGCAAACAAGTCTGCTTTCTGCCAATACCCCTAAACTCATCGTTTTTGAACCATCCTCCAGAACCATCCATCTCTTTTACACACTGACTGGATTCTCATGACACGGCAACTCATCAGGGGTAACTAGCCATGGTGGGCTGTCAGGTTGTCAGAACTGAGACCGCTTCCCTTAGGGTGGTTTGTTTGTGGAAAACAAGGCACCCTGACAACCCATGGCTTGTTCAAGGGGTTGTTGGACCCACAAGGGGTTGTCGTTTCATCCGAACCCAGGCCACTGACCCCATCGTGGGTCCAGGGAAGCGGGGAGAGAGCCGCTCGGCAAGAGTGGCAAAACCCCCTAGCTACTTTTGCCGAGCTCGCCCGAGCCACCGCCAGTGACAGCCGCTCCACCAAGTGCCCAGGTGGCGCTGGCTTGCTCTCCCCTGCTGCGATCGCCGAGCGGCTCACTCACCACTTTGCTGGACCCATGATGAGGTCGGTCACCTGGGCACTTGGTGGAGCGGCTGTCACTGGTGGTGGCTCGGGCAAGCTTGTCAAAAGCGGCAAGGGAAGTCATGATCTTTACTTTCCTGAGTAGCTGGAGACTCAGGAAAGTGAGGAAAAGGTGGGGGCATTAGGAACTATGGAAGAAACACTAAAAGTCCTGAGGATCTCACTGTGAAAGGGGGGGAAAGTTGCCACCCCTTTTCGCAAGCAAAGATCCCTCGCGGCTTTGCTTTCCCTTGACAGCTCTCCATTTGACAGCTGCCAAGTGAATGCAAAGTAACAAAATAACCTATTTGCTCTCTTGGTCATTGTCTATGGTTGGTACCTGCTGCACTTTGGCAGCAGGCACTTATCAGGGCATTGGCCAGGCAAGACCTCCTATTTTGGCTGTTCAGAGTTGCGCAATTCTGGAAAACCACCACCCCCATTACGAAAATATTTGTGCACATTCAGTTGTGTGATTTATTTATTTTTAAAAAAAGGTGGTGAACTACTGACAGCCCCTTCAATGTGCCTCTTGGGCACTTTGGAGGGGCTGTCACTTGGGAGATCGCAAAAAGAGTTCTCCTGGGAAGTAAAGGGGGGGGGGAAGCCGTAACGAGCACAAAAGGGCCCGCAATTGGAGTGAGGAGAGGAGACAAGGCAGCTTCAGCCACCGAGTCCCCTGGGATACTGGCAGGAGGGTCGGGGGAAGAAGAGTGCCAGACAGCCCACAGTGAGCCCAATTGTCTGTCGGGTGCAGTGGGTTGTTCTTGTTCCGTGAACAACCCACGCTGCATAGCTTATTTGCAGGGTGGGTTGTCGTGTCATGAGAATTCACCCACTGCTTTCTTCATGTTAGGTGAGAACTGCTTGGTATGTGGAACTGAGAGCTCTAGTGCAGCTTTCCCTAGTGGAGGTGGGCACCAGGGACATGGTAATAGAAGCTGGATGCGAACCTATTATAGGCATTGTGCATTCCCTTGGCCACTTAGTTAATACTGCTATAGAAAGTGTGTCTTTGTGTGTTTTGCATCTTGTATTCATTAATATTTACTGTATAAATTACAGACTAGTCCAAAGCCATGGTACTTAAATTGTGACTAAGGCTCTTCTAAAAATCTGTTTGCCTGAGATACGGAGAGAGATATCAGCTTGATGCCTGCTCTCTGATTCTTGCACACTGTGTTGTCGATTGTGTGGATTGATTGGTGGTGGGTAGGCAAGTCACTGGGAGCTGGAAGGCTCTGCTTAACAGAAGGGTGTTGGAATGGATGGCCTTTTGTGCCTTACACATTTGTGGTTCTAATTCCAGAAAAATTAGTACCGGTATGTCTTGAGAACAGGGGTGGGGAACCCTTTTCCTTTGAAGGGCTGTTGACCCACAGGAAAAGTCAGTTGGGCCAGAGTGAAAAGTGGGCGGGGGCCAAAGCCAAAAGTGGGTGGGGTTTGAAAGATTGCATAGCATGCTCTCTGTCTCAGTTTGTGCGACCCCACATAAAATTAGGCTGAGGGCTCCATGAAATTAGGCTGAAGACTGCAGGTTCCCCACCTCAGCCTTAGAGGGTTCCTCTAAATTTCTTTCTTTGAATATTATGTTTTGCTGGCTGTTTTAGGCTGCAGGGTAAGAGTTCTTTACAATGTTTGTTCTTCTCTCATAGGAGAATAGTAAAAAGTTAAAAATGAAGTTTCCGCCCAAAATTGCAAACCGAAAGACAAAGTGTAAAACCAATAAGGGAGGGATCACACAGCCAAACATAAATGAAAGTTTGGAAATCACCAAACTTGACTCGTCCATCATTTCAGAAGGAAAGATTGCCTCTGTGACACCGCAGATCCAGGCATTCACGTTACAGAAAGCAGCGGCAGGTGTGTGAGGTGTTCCTAAGAATTCATTTAAAGTAGTTTAGTTTGGGCCATCCCAAAGGCTGTGGGTGGAGAATAAGACAAAAGCAAGGACTGTATAAAAATCCAAACTGGAATCAAGCTGAAATAGACAGTGCATTTTAACCCCCTTTTCTTTCTGGCCCACTTAGGATGATGCCCACGTTCTTAATACTCTCATTAGGAAAGAAAATTCTACAATGGGGTGGGGTGGGGAAGTAATCAAGAATGCTTTTCCTTGTTCCCGTGTTGCAGTTTTGGCAGACACATGGAATATCCCAGAGGGTGTTTACTTGTCATGTGTAGTTTTAGCTCAAGGTATAGATTTGAGCTGATGTCTCCCCAGTCCTAGTCAGCACTTGATCAACTAGTAGACCATACTGGCATTCTATTTATTTCATAATTTAAAAACATGTTTTGAGTTTTCATTTTGGCTTCTTGAGGGAGTTCAATTTTTGTAGCCAGTAAGGTAAATAAGCGCTTTGCGGCAGGTACTTTCTTAACCTCCTTTGTTCTCCTGTGTATTTATTGCATTTTTCTCCCAGAAGGTTTGATGAGCCTTCTTCGTGATATGGGGAAAGGGTATTTAGCCTTGTGTTCTTACAACTGTAAAGAAGCAATTCATATACTGAGCCATTTGCCTTGTCACCACTACAATACCGGCTGGGTACTTTGCCATATTGGAAGAGCTTACTTTGAGCTTGCAGAATATATGCAGGTAAGCATGGCATGGAATGGTTTTTATTCTGTGCTGCATAACTGTGTCAATGTGTTTTACAAAAATTGCTCCCTGAATACACAAGTTTTATTACTTTCCCATCTCTTATGTGCAGGGCCAGCTCCGTGCTTGAAGGGCCCCATGGTAAAGTGCCCTCCGTGAACCCTATCCTGCACCTCTGCTCGCGTGCACACACCCAGCAGGCTTAGCCAGCAGTGGCACACCTCTGAACAGTGCTGGGCAGCTGGCACTCTGCTGACTGCCAGGTGGCCACCATTTTAAATATCCCACAATGCACCCAATGTAGTGTCACTACAGGATATTGAGAAAACTTAAAATGGCTACTCCTAGGTGCCTGGCAAGGGGACCCCGGTGCAGCTGTCAGCACTGGGGCCCCAGCAACTGCCCTGCTTGTAGCACTGTTGGAGTGGATAAAAGGTCAATATAAAGTTCTGATGAAGCTGAGGATATGAGAAAGCAGTATATTTTGTACATGTATAGAGGATGGATACCCTGTACTCTTTTCTGGTGCTGTTCAGCTGAGACTGGCCACAGATTATCCAAGAGATGGAAGAAATCTTTACTGTAGCCTTTGGAGTGAATGAACATCTTAGGCTGCAATCCTATACACACTTACCCATTGAACTCCATGGATTTACTTCCTAGTAGATGTGCATAGTATTGCACTGTTGTACTAAAGGCAACATGAACCTTATGTTACCTCCACCGGTGGATGTTTCTGACAGCTCCACTTCTTGCCCCACCAAATCCTTCCCATGTGATCAGTCTGGCTGTGTTTGGTGCTTCTTCCAACTTCCTTTTAAAATAACAGTAGCATTCTATTGTTTCTGCTGGTAAGTAATGGGCGAGGTCAGGGCAGAGAGACTGTTCTTCCTTCTTTTTGAAATCTATTTCCTCTGTTTCTTCACTTTCCACTATATATAGTGGACATCAGTCTGACATCAATCCCTAGGAAAATTTTGGAGCAGATTATAAAGAAGTCAGTCTGCAAGCACCTTGAAAACAATGCAGTGATTACTAGAAGCCAGCATGGATTTGTCACGAACAAATCCTGCCAGACTAATCTGATCTCATTTTTTGATCGGGTAACCTCCCTTGTGGACTGTGGGAATGCTGTGGACATAATATATCTGGACTTCAGCAAAGCTTTCGACAAAGTGCCTCATGATATCCTGATTAACAAGCTAGCTAAAAGTGGGCTGGATGGAACAACTATCAGGTGGATCCACAATTGGCTACAGAATCGGACTCAAAGAGTGCTTATCAATGGTACCTTCTCAAACTGGGGAGAGGTAACGAGCAGGGTACCACAGGGCTTGGTCCTGGGCCCAGTGCTATTCAACATTTTTATTGATGACTTGGAAGAGGAGGTGCAGGGAATGCTTATCAAATTTGCAGACGACACAAAGTTGGGTGGAACAGCTAATACTCTGGAAGACAGAAACAAAATTCAAAGCCATCTCGATAGGCTGGAGCGCTGGGCCGAAAACAACAGAATGATATTTAATAGGGATAAATGCCAAGTGCTGCACCTAGGGAAAGGAAACCAAATGCAGAGTTTCTTGGCTCAACAATGGGGGACACTTGGCTCAACAATACTACAAGTGAGAAGGATCTTGGAATTGTGGTAGATCACAAACTGAATATGAGCCAGCAATGCGATGTGCTGCAAAGAAGGCAAATGCAATTTTGGGCTGTATTAATAGAAGTATAGCTTCCAAATCGTGGGGTGATAATTCCCCTTTACTCGGCACTGGTTAGGCCTCATCTTGAGTACTGCGTCCAGTTCTGGGCACCTCACTTTAAGAAGGACATAGACAAACTGGAGAGGGTTCAGAGGAGGGCAACAAGGATGATAAAGGGACTGGAAACAAGGCCCTATGAGGAGAGACTGAAAGAACTGGGCATGTTTAGCCTTCAGAAGAGGAGACTGAGGGGAGATATGATCGCACTCTTCCAGTACTTGAAGGGTTGTCACACAGAGGAGGGCCAGGATCCCTTCTTGATCATCCCAGTTTGCAGGACACGGAATAATGGGCTCAAGTTACAGGAACCCAGATTCCACCTAAACATCAGGAAAAAATTCCTGACTGTTAGAGCAATAAGACAATGGAACCAACTACCTAGGGAGGTGGTGGGCTCTCCCACTCTGGAGGTGTTCAAGGTGCAGCTGGACGGCCATCTGTCAGGGATGCTTTGACCTGGATTCCTGCATTGAGCAGGGGGTTGGACTCGATGGCCTTGTAGGCCCCTTCCAACTCTACTTTTCTATGATTCTATATTTGGAGCAATTGTCTTACTTTGTATGTATTTTATTTCTTGGTTCAAAAGGAGTAGTGGGAGTTACCATTACGAACCAAGAGTTGCTAATGTACAGCGTTAATTCTTTGTAGTAGTAGGCATTGAAAAGAACTACCATAAGCAGGCATTTCTGTGGGCATGGGTGGGAGTGGAGATGAAAATGGTTACTCGGTACTCCTGTCACAAACAGAAGCCAATAGAAGTCTGCCAAACTTGTGCAACCCCACTGCACATAGAAACAGCAACAGATGCCCTTCGGGGGGGGGGGGAGCGGATGAATCTCACTTCTCCTAAATGAAAGGTTTGAGTGGTCAAAACAAATGCCATTCATGCACCAGAAACAAAACCCTGATGGGAAACTATGGATGAACTGTGTGCACACTTATTGTGCCCAATACTGATCATGCAGACATTCTTTTTAAACTTTATGTTGCTGAAATGCCACTTAATCATTCCTCTTGTAGGCCGAGAGGATATTCTCTGAAGTAAGAAGGATTGAAAACTACAGAGTGGAAGGCATGGAAATCTACTCAACAACACTATGGCACCTACAGAAAGATGTGGCTCTTTCAGTCCTTTCAAAAGACTTAACTGATATGGATAAAAATTCACCAGAGGTATCATTTTGGCGATTTTGGTGTGAGTTTGGTGGTGGGATGGATTACACACTTCAGCCTCTGATTCACCCTTGGTATGGAAAAACAAATTACAGGTTGAAATTATTTTAAGTTGTTGTCTGCAAAGCTCTTGCCTTGTAAATGGGCACTTAAGTAGTCCACACTTGTTGCATACTCTCCCTTACTAGACCTCCTCATAAAAAGGGAGAAAAATAATATGGTATGTCTTTTACCATTTTCTTTCTTTCAGGCATGGTGTGCTGCAGGAAATTGCTTCAGTTTGCAACGGGAACATGACATTGCCATCAAGTTCTTCCAGAGAGCTATTCAAGTTGATCCAAATTATGCGTATGCCTACACTCTCCTAGGGCATGAATTTGTGCTGACAGAGGAACTTGAAAAAGCATTAGCCTGCTTTAGGAATGCAATTAGAATGAATCCTAGGCACTACAATGCCTGGTAAGAAATATTTCTAATTGGTAAAAACCAGGGGTGGGGGAGGCAAGGAACGGAAGGCCCCCACAATGTGTCAGCATATCCCCTTTGATACATGCTCCAGAAGTCTACCTGCAGTCCCTTTGAAATTCCTCTTTTAGTCTTCAACTTCTCCACCCATGACTTCAGTCCAGTTGACACATCTGCAGTGGCATGGCTGCTCCTGAAAACATCTACAGCATACTAAGGGTTCCATGCCCACTGCCAGGAACACATGAAGAATGTATCATGCCACTGCCCCAGGTTTATGTATTTTCTAAATGCTTAAGGGCACAATCCTATGGCCCTCCGACCTTGCCTGAGGGGGCATAGGATTATTTGGAGTCCCAGCTCCGAGGTCCTGCGAGCTCAGAGCTGGGACTCTGAACGCCAATCCCCCACCCGCCTCGCAGCCAGCGCAGGAAAAAAGGTGCCGGCTGCATCCCCAAGGTTATGCTGGCTGGGGCATGCTGGGAGTTGTAGGCCAAAAACATCTGGGGACCCAAGGTTGGAGAACACTGGTCTAGAAGAAGTGCAGGGCGCGAGGCACAGCAGCGGTGAAGGTTGCCACTGCCACACCTCACGCTGTGCATTGGATGCACGTAAGCCTCTTGAGTGCGGAGGTTTATGTGCATCGAGGGCGGGGGTGATAGGATCATGCTCGACTAAGCGATAGCTTGTCTCTCTCTGTGGCGGGAAGTGCGGGATTAAGCAGTATGGCTTAAGCTTATGGTGATCATCCAGTGGCACCTTTCAAGGTGAATGACGTTTACCCAAGGCTGCCCTCGCTAATGCCCTGAGGCTTGCCAAGAGAGAGATTGAGACGTCTTTAGAGTTTTGCCTTTCTCGCCTACATTGGGTGCCTAGAGGCGTCAAAGTAAGGCGACGATAGTAAAGCCCTCCAGCTCCACATGGAGGGCAACTGGCCGGGGGCAAACCAACCCGCCTCCGGTGCGGTTAAGATGTATTCGCCCAAATATTGGTTCTTCTTCGTGGTCTCTGTGCATCACACACATATGGGTTCTTTGCTGCCTGCGCTGAGATCGTTCGGGAAATTTCTATAGCTGAGGTGAATTGGGCGGGAGCCCCTCCCCCCGCGCGTGTCCCTTAGCGCGGCTCCCGCCCATCTCCTCAGTTCCTCTTCGACCGCCATTGCGTCTAGTCGTCGGGTTCTTTCTCTCTCTCCGGAGTCGCCTTTCAGCTGAGTTTCTTTACCTTGTACTACAAACTTCTCTTCAAAATATCCTCTATCCTCTCTTCTCTCTCGATATCTAATCTCCTTTTACTCTCCCCTTTCAAAAAAAAAAAAAAAAACCTACAAAAAAACCCTTTACTATACCCATATCTCTCCCCCATTCTTATCCACCTATTATCTAATCTGCTTTATTCTAACTATGCCTCTGAAGGCAGCTTTTAGAAAATGCCAGCGGTGTGGGACAAAAATCCCTCCCGCTGACAAGCACCTGCTGTGCTTGCTTTGCCTGGGGCAAGGCCATAAAATGGAGACCTGCCAGGACTGCCAGGCCTTTACAAAACAGGCCCGAAAACATCGCCAAACTAAGCTGCGAGCTCTCCTGTGGGAGCAGTCTCTGTCAGCTAAAGGGCCAGATCCAGAGGAAAAACCTGGGGGATCCCAGTCAGCCAAAAAGCCAACGAAAGATACGTCTGCGGCTAAAAAGTTGGCAAAAAAGGCCCATAAGGACAAGGCGGAGCGCCTAAAAAAGAAAATGGCGGAGAAACCCAGCAAAAACGCTGAGCCCTCAACCTCAGCCATTATGAAGGTCTCAGAGCGTACTGCTCTACTAATGTCGGCTATGACTGGGGCTCAAGATCGAGCTACGGGACCGATTGCCCCCCAGTCTCCTCCGGTCTCGACAACGTCTCCTCGAGACCGAGAATCGGGTTCGAAAACCCCACTGAAGCAGCCGCCGACTATAACCATCTCCCTGTCGGAGGGAGAAATCGTGGCCTCACCACCGATGGAGCGACCCCGGTCGGGCTCGAGGGGTCCTCCACCACGTCTCTCGCCTCCTGCAGCATATGCTAGAGAGGAGCGAAGAGCGCACCGACCATCACGGTCTCCTCGATACCGGAGCCGTGATTCGGTTTCGAGGGATTCCGCCTCTCGATCTGCCTACTCTCGCCGCCGCGACGACAGATCCTGGTCGGGCTCCTACTATTCGGATTCGAGGTCAAGGAGCTACAGATCCCGATCCCGAGGCTCTCCCGACCGGGGAAGGCGCGATTACTACTATCGGCACCGACACTCGCCCCCTCGAGAGCGGACTCACAGGCACAGGTCCAGGACACCTACACCAAGAAAGGATACGGCCGTATCCCGGACACCCATCGAGACCGTAGCCCAACCGGCCGCCTCGACCTCGACTGCCCGGACAGTTCTCGCCCCTACTGCCGTGACTCGCTCGTCGTCGGGATCGGCGTACGTATCGGACTCAGACTCAGTGGCCTCCTCCTCCCATTCCACCTCACCAGATGTGCGAGTGGAATCTAAAGAAATGATCTCCCCATCGGAAGATATGGGTAGTTTCGCTGAGCATGTCAGCCGGATGGTGACAGCTCTGGGAGTTGAGGCGAAAACTGCAAAAGGGAAAGCAAAAGATGACATCTATGCGATCCTAAAGACCACTCAGTCCAATCATTTACTCCTTCCCTTCTTGCCTACGCTGCTGGAGACGGTGCAAGAAACCTGGAAGACCCCGGCCTCTTTGAAACCAACAGCTAAGAGGCTGGAGTCAATGTACAAGATCCAGGAGGAAGGAGCAAAATTCCTGTTTTCCCATCCGACCCCGAACTCGCTCATAGTAAAATCGGCGCAGTCTCGTGGGGGAAAGCAGCATACTACGCCGGCAGACAAGGTGGGTAAGACGTTAGACTCTTACGGCCGTAGGATCTACTCCTCGTCTTCCCTCGGACTGAAGGTATCTAACTATGAGGCGTTGCTAGCTAGATACCAGATGTTCATCACAGAGAAGCTGGGAGACCTCTGTGATTATCTGCCGGACGAGAAAAGAGACCTAGCGGCACAATACATCAAGGAAGCAACCAGTATCGGTGCTTTACAGATGAACACTGCCCGCCACCAGGTCGATAGCCACGCCAGGTCGATGATCGGATCCGTGGCTCTGAGGAGACATGCTTGGCTTCGCTCTACCAATCTGACTCCCGATGATAGAGCGAAGATACAGGACCTTCCATTTGACGGGGAGGGGTTGTTCAACGCCACTACAGATGACTCCCTCGACTCCGCGCAAAAGGCCCTGGCGACGGCCAAGAAGATGGGGCTCGTCTGCCCACCCCCATCTCAACAATTTAGACAGAGGCGATGGTCTCGATTTCCATACCCTTCCCAACACTACCAGCCATCCGGACAGTATCGGGGGGGGGAAATCGTCGACCTCAAGCCCCACAGCGCTCTTTCCCTCAGCAACGCTCGAGGGGCTCGAGGAGGGGAGGCGACTTCACTCGACTGCGCCTTTGACTCCGTCGCCAGCCCGACCGACTTATCTCCTCCAATCCGACCGGCTCTCGACACCAGTGTTCCAACCACCTCGTCTCCACCACCTCGGGCACCTCTCTTAGGCTCCCGACATTGCCAACACCTTCGGTCCTGGAGGACCATCACGACGGATCGATGGGTGTTGAGTATAATAGAACACGGCTACAGGATCGAGTTCAGAATCCTCCCTCCTTTTCTCGGGATCAAGACCACCCGTCCAACTCGAGTGCTCCTAGAAGAGGTATCAAACCTCCTGCAAAAAGGAGCAGTACGACCGGTTCCCGCAGAAAACTTGGAGGACGGCCTGTACTCCAGGTACTTCATCGTAAAGAAAAAAGGAGGAGGACTCAGACCGATCCTGGACCTTCGAACGGTGAATCTCTTTATCCCACCGAAGAGATTTCGTATGGTCACACTCCAGTCGCTCCTCCCACTACTTCGAAGGAACGATTGGTTTGCATCCATCGACCTCAAGGATGCGTACTTCCACATCGCCATCCACGAGGACACCCAAAAATACCTTCGGTTCCGAGTGGGAGACGACACCTTCCAGTTCGTAGTTCTTCCATTTGGACTTTCCACCACGCCGAGGGTATTCACGAAGTGTATGGCTGTGGTCTGTGCGAGTCTTCGGGCAAGAGGCATCACCGTCTTCCCGTACCTGGACGATTGGTTACTAGTGGCTCAATCAAAATGGGAGCTCCAGCACGCACTAGAAGAGACCCTGTACCTCCTGGAGGACTTGGGACTCTGCCTGAACGTGGAGAAATCGGTCCTTCAACCAGTAAAGGAGATACAGTACATCGGCGCAAAACTAAACGCCTTCGAAGGTCGGGCTTATCTACCAAGCGACAGAGTGCGACAAGTAAGGACACTCGCAAAAAGAATTTCGAAGCAGCCAATATGCTCCGCTCATATGATTCAACGCTTACTAGGACATATGGCCTCAACAATTGCGGTCGTACGATATGCGAGACTTCGCATGCGACCCCTTCAAACATGGTTCATCAAGGAGTTCAAACCAGAGAAAGACAAACCATCCGTCCGACTATATCTTCCTCGAGCCGTAAGAGAGTCCTTGAGGTGGTGGCAACAGGAGTCGAATCTGAATGCGGGCATACCGTTCCAGTCTCCGACACCGAACCGCATACTGACAACAGGTGCATCGTTGCTGGGATGGGGGGCCCACTCAAGCGATCACGTTGTGCAAGGCACATGGACGTCGACACAAGCCTCCAAACACATCAACTGGCTAGAACTGATGGCCGTTTGGAAAGCATTACAAGCCCTAGAGCAATACCTTTCGGACTGCCACATCCAAGTCGTGACCAACAATACTACAGTGGTCGCATACATAAACAAACAAGGCGGCACGAGATCAACGCGCCTCGCAAGACTGACCATGCAACTCTACGAATGGGCTCTACCTCGAGGAATGTCCTTTGTGGCGATTCACATCGCCGGGAAGTCCAATGTACTGGCAGACACCTTGAGCCGTGTATCAATGCAATCACACGAATGGATGCTGGACAGGAAGGTAGCCGACTCACTGTTCCAGCGCTGGGGTCATCCGAGAATAGATCTGTTCGCCACCAGCGAAAACACTATGTGCCCCACGTTCTGCAGCAGAGCGGCTTCGAACCCGAATTCGATCACCGATGCCTTCCTGCTGACTTGGAGCGGAGACTTCTACTACCTATTCCCCCCAATCCCACTGCTTACACGTGTCATTGCCAAGATATCTCGGGACAGAACCAATTGCATCCTAGTATGCCCGCGGTGGCCGCGTCAACCTTGGTTTGCACACCTGCTCAGCCTTTCACAGGGAGATTACCTCCCGTTACCATTACAAGACAACCTACTAACACAACACAAAGGCAAAGTGTTTCACCCCAACCTACATTCTCTAAACCTAATGGCCTGGAGAATCAGATAGCGGCAGATACAGACCTCTCCGACGCGGTGAAGGAGGTTCTGTCCGCAGCACGGAAGCCTTCCACAAGACTATCCTATGCCAGAAAATGGACAGCTTTCCTTAATTTCGTTTCCCCCTTGGGCAAAGACCCAGTTACTTGCTCGATCTCGACCGTTCTTGATTTCCTCCACTCACTCATGACCCGGGGACTTAAATTTTCGTCAATCAAAGTCTATCTGGCGGCCGTAACAGCGTACAGGGCTGCCTCGACGGGGACGTCTTTATTTGTACATCCGTTAATTAAACAATTTTTGAAGGGGCTTAAAAATCTTCGACCTCCGGTCCGCAACATAGTCCCAGGCTGGGATCTACCCTTAGTCCTAAAAGCTCTGACAAAACCGCCATTCGAACCCATGGCTAAAACAGACCTACGACTAGTATCGTTCAAAACATTATTCTTAATAGCAGTTACTTCGGCAAGAAGGGTGAGTGAGCTGCATGCTCTTCGAGTGGATCCACCTTATACAATCTTCCATAAAGACAAAGTCGTCCTGAGACCTGATATAGTTTTCTTGCCGAAGATGGTGTCAGAATTTCATCTAGGACAGGACATTATTCTCCCAACTTTCTTTCCGTCCCCATCGACACTGATCGAGAGATCGATGCACAGCCTCGACGTCCGCCGGGCTCTACTGTTTTACAAAGCCCGTACGGAATCGGTGAGGAAGACCAATCAACTTTTTGTGTGCTACGGTCCCCCGAAATCGGGCCATCCTGTATCCAAGCAAAGACTATCCTCTTGGATAGTGGACACTATTGAACTTGCCTATCAATTAGCTGGACAAACTTTACCAGGGTCTGTGACGGCCCATTCCACTAGGGCTCTATCGATCTCGACAGCTTTCGGGAAAGACATTCCCTTACTGGACTTATGCAGGGCGGTGACCTGGTCTACCCCCTCCACGTTCATCCAACATTACCGCCTCGACGTTCGAGCCAGGGAGCAGAACGCATTCGGCAGGGCGGTTCTCTCTTCGATCACCACCTGACTACCGACACCGACCCACCTCCGGTAAGTCAGCTTGCTAATCTACCCATATGTGTGTGATGCACAGAGACCACGAAGAAGAAGGACAGGTTGCTTACCTGTAACTGTAGTTCTTCGAGTGGTCATCTGTGCATTCACACAACCCGCCCTCCTTCCCCGCTCGGTGTCTTCATCGAGTTTGATGGATACCAAAAAGGAAGTTGGTTGGGAAACCGTTTTCAGCTATTCCACTCGATATCGAAGTATATGCCGAGTTCGTATCTCTTTTTATGGTATCAAACGTTTGCAATGTTATCCTCGGTCCCGACGGTCGCAATAGGCGGTCTCAGGGAACTGAGGAGATGGGCGGGAGCCGCGCTAAGGGACACGCGCGGGGGAAGGGGCTCCCGCCCAATTCACCTCAGCTATAGAAATTTCCCGAACGATCTCAGCGCAGGCGCAGAGAACCCATATGTGTGTGAATGCACAGATGACCACTCGAAGAACTACAGTTACAGGTAAGCAACCTGTCCTTTTTTCCCGGCCAATGGCCGGGCTAGGTTAGTACCGCCCTTCGCCCTTCACAGATCTTCAATTCAATAAATGTAGCCCTGATTTGAAACCATAGACTCTGTGTCTGACTCTTCTTTATCTCACCCATACACTCGCCACAGACTTCCACTGGCCCCTCATCTGGGGCCGGGGAGAAGATTTGCGAGTGGGGAAAGAGAGAGGAGTTAAGTAACAAGTCAAGTTAGTCACAGGTACTGAGCCAATGGCTCAACTAGGGCAGGGACACAAGAAAGGGCTTATTTAAGCACCTTGGTTCCCGCCCACGGTCTCTTTTTGCTGCTGTTTTCGGAAAAACACAGGAGCAAAGAGGCGGAAGGCGGGAACCCAGGAGCTTAAATAAGCTCTTACCTGGGTCCCCGCCCTTCTGAGCCATTGGCTCTTCTCGTGACCCACCAGACCAGGTGCTTGCCTCCTCTCTCCTCCCCCACGCGCAAGCCTTCTCCCTGTTTCCACATAGGGGCCATTGGAAGTTCTTTGCGCGTGTAAGGGCGAGATAAAGAAGAGGCAGACACAGGGTATATGGTTTCAAATCAGGGCCACATTTATTGAATTGAAGATCTGTGAAGGGTGAAGTGCGGTTCTAACCTAGCCCGGCCCTTGGCCGGGAAAAAAGGCCAATATTTGGCGAATGCATCCTAACTGAACCGGAGGCGGGATTGCCCACCACCGGCCAGTTGCCCTCCATGTGGAGCTGGAGGGCCTTACCATCGTCACCTTACTTTGGCGCCTCCAGGCTCCCAAAATAGGTGAGAAAGGTAAAACCCCAAAGGCGTCCCAATCTCCCTCGTGCCAAGCCTCCTGGCGTTGGCGAGGGCAGCCTTGGGTAAACGTCAGTCACCTTGAAAGGTGCCACTGGATGATCACCATAACCTTAATTGTTCCTGCCTAAACCCGCACTTCCCGCCACAGGGAGAGACAAGCTATCGCTTAGTCGGCGTTAAGCAAGCAACTTGAACAATAAAGCAAAAACAATTGGCAATAAAACCACAGAATATATTAAGGCTGAGCATCCTCAATCAATCTTGATCTATACCTGACCAAAAGGTCTGACGAAGCTTTAGAAACTGAAAAGTGTTGTGCTTGTGGGTGTTTGTGGAAAAAGCAGAGTGCCTCGCGTGTGAGAGATAGAAGATTTAAAATCCTATTCCTGTGTGCAGACGCCCATAAATCCACACACAGAAGTTCAGATCCTTCTCCCCCTCTCCTTGCACAGCTTTCCAGCATTTCGGTTATCAGCCAGCTCCAAGTAATCTGACACCAGCCCAGCTTCCTCCTTTTGCAGATTAATCCAAGTAGCAAGGAAATAACTCTGTAAACTCCACAGGTCTATTCTACCTGTTTATTTACTTTAGCAAGTATATTCTACAGAGCATACATTTCCTAGTTACAGTCCATGTGCAGAGTACAATGCATAGCAAGCATTTAATCCAGTGGAGCAAGTTGAGATTCACTCCACTCAGCGAAGACGTTACATGATTGCATTAGTCCAGCAAGCACTAGTCAGAAGACATGAGTGAAGAGAGTGAACAGTCCTGTTCCTCTCTCAACAACAGCAACAATGGCTACAGACAGCAAAACAAGACAGTACGTCACCAGAAAGCATAAACCATGTGACAGGTTCATACTGTTTCCCATACCCTCTAGTAACCCCTGCGAAAGCACGAGATTCATAGAAAGACACAACATACTTGTTTACCGCCAGTCTGTCCTTCCATGTGTAAACAGTGTGCTCCAGCTTGTGAATGTGATACATATCACAACAGTGCTTTGGCAAGCTTCTTCAAAGAGCTAATATGGAGATATTGCATGGAACATCTCCATATCAGTATTGCGCTGTCCTGGGCGAGCTTCGAGGTGGCTGCTGGAAACCTAATCTTGTGTATGGTGGAATGCATCCTACATGCCACTGCACTATAAAATCTCTAACTTCGCCTACCCCCTTGTGTAGGGATGCTGATGTAGGTACAGTCTATGTCTTATGACAGAGTGACTCCTGGAAACAAGGCCCTATGAGGAGAGACTGAAAGAACTGGGCATGTTTAGCCTTCAGAAGAGGAGACTGAGGGGAGATATGATAGCACTCTTCCAGTACTTAAAGGGTTGTCACAAAGAGGAGGGCCAGGATCTCTTCTCGATCATCTCAGTTTGCAGGACACGGAATAATGGGCTCAAGTTACAGGAACCCAGATTCCACCTAAACATCAGGAAAAAATTCCTAACTGTTAGAGCAAGAAGACAATGGAACCAACTACCTAGGGAGATGGTGGGCTCTCCCAATCTGGAGGCATTCAAGGTGGAGCTGCACAGCCATCTGTCAGGGATGCTTTGACTTGGATTCCTGCGTTGCACAGGGGGTTGGACTCGATGGCCTTGTAGGCCCCTTCCAACTCTACTTTTCTATGATTCTATGAAGATCTTCTCTTCTGGGTTGAAGCATGGACCCCTTACCAGGCTGAAGCAGCTCTCCGCAGCAGCAGTGCTGTTGCACATATGTACAAATCAGGCAACCAGTATCTCACATAGCAAGTATGGGTCACCTTGGCTTAGACAAGGCATTCATGGTGTGTGTGCGTGTGTGTGTGTGTGTATGGGGGTGTATTTAAACCAAAACTTGATGCTGGAACCATCTTAGAAGGGCTTAGCTCCAAAAAAGAGAAGGATATTAATATATTTGTATAGATATTGTCAGACTTAGTAAATAGTTTTCATTGTATACTTCTTACTCAAAATCAACTACTGAATCAATATTTTCAGCGCTTTCTCAGCCTATAGAAGGTGTGAGTGCTAGTAATATAGATGGTTTGTGCCTGACAGTCTTGTTTTAAAATTGCTAGGTATGGGTTGGGAATGATTTACTACAAACAGGAGAAATTCAGCCTTGCAGAAATGCATTTCCAGAAGGCACTTCATGTCAACCCTCAGAGCTCTGTCTTGTTGTGCCACATTGGAGTTGTAAGTAAATCACACTCATTCTATTCCTGACCATGGACACTGGCAAATGTAAACATTGAGTAAGTTCAGTTGCTTATCTATATCTGTATCTGTATATATTTTCCATTATTTGCAGGTTCAGCATGCCCTGAAGAAATCCGAAAAGGCTTTGGATACTCTGAACAAAGCCATTAATATTGATCCCAAGAACCCCCTCTGCAAATTCCATAGAGCCTCAGTATTATTTGCAAATGAGAAGTACAAGGTGAGGAATGAGCTATGGAACTTGAACTAGTTCTTCTGAGTTTCTTGAATAGCGGCTGTTTTTTTTCTTTCACAAAGTCTGGATGCTATCCACATCCATTGAAAGGCAGTTGCAAAAATATGTAGGGCAATCCTAAACATGTTCCACTTAGTTCAGTGGGATTTACCCCCTAGTAAGTATGCTTAGATTCTGTGCAACCTTAGATTCTGAGGGCTCTGGACTATATTCTTTATTTGCTTGCCTCATCATCGAAGCTGTTTCACTACGTCAGGAGGACTTGCTTTATCTAAAGGTTTCTTCTACTGTGCCATGTTGCTTATAGTAGGTTTTATGGTGATATATTGCTTCTAGTTTGAGGAAAGGGGAGTACTAGTGTACGGATACTGAATAAAAAGTATACGTACTTTTATTTGGGGTATTTTTAATTCTTACCCTTAAAATATATTAAGAATGGAAAAATATTTTTGCCATCTAAGTGCTGGCATTAAATCTTAGGAGCTCAGCTGATTGGTGTCTGAAACTTCCAGGTGTTCATGTTATAATTTCTTTGTTATACTTATGCCAACTCCCTTCTGCCTGCTATCTATATTTCTTGAACTTCCTTACGTCTCATCCCGATTTAGGGAGTGGGGTGAGATCTGTCTTCCTCTTCTTTTTATTACCTAAGAACTTCCTCTGTTCGTTCACTCTTATTTATGTGTATCAAATTTCTAGGTGCCCAGTAGACCAAAACCCCTAGGAAATATCATCATCATCAGGCGATCACTCGTGACCGAGTAAGATTGTCTTCCAGGATAAAAATTTACAAAAAAGGAGATTTTAAAAGGAGGAAATTCTAAAGAAAAATTGTGTAGACTCTAGCGATGGGTCCGTATTCCATGTTCCAAAATTCAAACGTCTTTTTCGACCGCTAAAAATGGTGACCCCACTGGACGCGGTAATCCAGTCAGGGGAGAAAGAGGTAGACTATGTTTAGGGCACCTTTTCTAGCCCCCTTCCCATACGGGGTGAGCAGAGTGGATCCTAAATAGGGCTGCTCAGTCATGGATACAGCTGCCGAGCTGCTCGACTACCTCGTTCCTTGAACAGGGCGACTGAGTCTGCATCCACCGCCCATGTGCTGGTCCATGACTAGGGGCTTCCAGATTCACAGTCCTGCCCCCGTCGCCATTCGCCATGGGACTTTTTTTTGTTTGGTTGGTTGGGTTGGGCTGGTTGGGTTGGGCTGGTTGGGTTGGAAGACACCTGTGCGTGAAAGTGTTTTATGTGGGGAGATCGGTGCACAATGAATCGCCACACAAACTTGACAGAGTACGGCAAAGATCCAATGGCACGGTTACCATGACGATTGGAAAACCATTCTCTGCTGCAGCCTTCATCCGCCTTCACAGCTGTTGTAATTTAGGTTTAATTATCTTCCGCCTGTTCTGCCGTTGAGGACTTTATGTTTTGGATCGTTCTTTGCCTGGTTCCTCTCCCCGGACCTTACCGCCATGGGTGACCCTACTGGGAGTATATAGCTCCCGACGGCATTGCTCACAGGGTTCATCGGAACACGCAAGCCCACTCACCACTTCAAGGAAATATATTTGTTGAAGGAATAACAAGAATTGCAGGAATGGAAATGAAACATCAATCTTCTTGTGTCAAAGATACCAGTTATCTTGAATATACATTTTACAGGCCTGTGGCTTACGCTGGCTCAGCTTGTCTGAGTGTGGAAAGCTAAGCAGGGTCAGGCCTGGTTATCACTTGGATGGGAGACCCCTCCTCTAGTTTCCTGCATTGAGCAGGGGGTTGGACTCGATAGCCTTGTAGGCTCCTTCCAACTCTATGATCTATGAAATCTATGAAATCTATGTTCTATGGCTCAAAAAATGCCTCTTTATTTTCTTCTTTTTAGTATGCTTTGCAAGAGCTTGAAGAACTGAAGCAGATTGTTCCCAAAGAGTCTCTTGTTTACTTCTTGATAGGAAAGGTAACAGCTAGCCTGAGAATGGGCTTCTGAATTGTGACTGTAAGCAGGTTCCCTTGCATTTCCCGATTCATAGAAAAGAAGGGGATTGTTGGTGGTGGTGGGATGGGTTTTGGTGTGCAGTCCTGTGCCACCTCGCAGCGGTCTCCACCCCCCTCCTCAGCCTCAGAGTTGGGAGGAAGGCTGTGGGTTGTTTGGCAGCAAAGCTCCTTGGCCACGCAGGCCAAACTGGCATGCCCCCCCACCGGCCTTTCCTGCTCTGGAGCAACACAGGCACTGGGCTGGGAGGAGGGGGAGTTGCTGGGACACTGCGGC
This sequence comes from Shinisaurus crocodilurus, assembly GCA_021292165.1. NCBI lineage: Eukaryota > Metazoa > Chordata > Lepidosauria > Squamata > Shinisauridae > Shinisaurus > Shinisaurus crocodilurus. The sequence goes on along the minus strand of CM037877.1, from coordinate 266,421,264 downwards.
ACAAAGGGAAAGGCTGGTGGGAGGGGGTTAGTTGGGAGGGGGCCCGGCATTAACCATTTTTGGCATGCATGTGGAGGGAAGCACTTCTTTGGGTACCCTGGTCTGAAGTCAGGAAGGGCTTTTAAAGGTAAGCAGCAGCATTTTGAGTTGGGCTCAGAAAAAGACCGGAAGCCAGTTCAACTGTTGAAACACCAGCAAGATGTGTAGCCAGTGTAGCGTAGTGGTGAGAGTGTTGGACTGGGACTTGGGAGATCCCGCGTCACTCACTGGGTGACTTTGGGCCAGTCACTGACTCTTAGCCTAGCCTACCTCACAGGGTTGTTGTGAGGATAAAATGGAGGGGGGGAGGATTATGTAAGCCGCCTTGGGTTCCTTGCAGGAAAAAAGGCGGGGTATAAATATAATTAATAATAAATAAATAAATAAAATAAGATGTGTTCCCAACTCCCAGTCCCAATTAGCAATCTTGCAGCTGTATTTTGAAGTAAATGCAGTTTCTGCACCATCTTCAAAGGCAGTCTCATGTATAACACATTAAAGCAGGGGTCTCCAACCTTTTTGGGCCTGTGGGCACATTTGGCATTTTGAAAAAGTGCCCTGGGCACCACCACAAACTGGCTGCTGTAGGGGGGTGGCAGGTCAATCTCAAAAATGTTGAGAGCACACCCCCCCCCTTTATCTGTGTTTTTGTGTGCGCTACTTACTCTGGACCCTCTCTCTCTCTCTCTCCTTCCCTCTGTCTCCCCCTCCTTTTCTTCCCACTCACATCTCTCCCCGTTTCTACAGACACACACACACACACACACACACACACACACACACACACAGGCTCCCCTTCCTTCTTTCCTTCCTCTGGCTCCTCTTTCTTTCCTTCCTTCTTTTCTTTCTATCTCCTCTCTCTTTCTCTCTCTTTTTTCCCTACCTATGGAGCGATTTGAAGGTCACCCCACCCCGCCAAGGATCCTGTTGCCCCAAGGGACCTTGGTGGGGGGGGGTTGATTTCACCCTCCTTCCAGCCAATTTTTTTAGCAGGTGGGCTCCCTCTGTTCAAGTGAATGGAGGAATCACTCCATTCATTTGCAGAGAGTGTAAATAGCTTTGTGGGTGCCTCTGCCTGGCCTTGTGGGTGTAGTGGCGCCCGCAAGTGCCATGCTGGAGACCCCTGCATTAAAGTGATCTCACCTGGAGGTTGCCACAGGTAACTGAGCCAGCTATCTCGCTAGAAGCAGTTGCAGTTAGCACACAGCTGGAGTGCCGTGGTGGAACACTGCAGCACTCCATGGCACACTGGCCGCTTGACCCATAGGTGACAACATGGGATCTAGGAGTGCCCCAAAACTGCAAACATGTTCCTTTAGGGGGAGTGCAACCGCATCCTGAACAGGTTGAACACTACTAGCTTGTACAGATGATAAGACACCCACAGATAGCACCTCTGCCTTACTTACATAGGGCTCTGGATATTCCTGTCTGATAGGGACAAACAAATGTGCTGCAAAAATGTAATTTAATGACACACACGGGAGTTGACATTTGGTTTGGTGTTGGTGTTTTTGTTCATTTTTGCTAGGTATATAAAAAGTTGGGACAGACCCATCTTGCACTGATGAACTTTTCCTGGGCAATGGACTTGGATCCCAAAGGAGCCAACAACCAGATCAAAGAGGCCATTGACAAGCGGTACCTACCTGATGATGAAGAGCCTGTAACGCAAGAGGAGCAGATCAGTGAATGTTGCCCATATGAATCAGGTTCGTCTTTTTTTTTAGCGTGTGTTTTTCCTTGAGGCAAATGGAGAGTTTTCCTGGTTTGGATAATCAATGAACGCATTGAAACTGTAGTATTCAGCAGAGAGTCTAGTTTTCTGTCACAGAATTGTGTGACTTTCTCAGAATTCTGAAAATGCTCTTTTTCAATTTCTTACTCTTGCCAGCCCTCATTATTGGAAATTGATACTCTTCCAAAAAATGCATGAGCATTTTCAACTGCAGGCCTAAACCGAAGGAGGAAACCTGAGCTTGAAGGGGAGCGGGCGTGCTGACATTCTTTATATGTCAGCTGTGGGAGAGGAATAATCTGTTTACTTGCATTCCTTGCCGCCGCTGTCCCTACCATCCTTCTCTCTGCCACCATTATTTAAAACAGAGGTAGGGAATGTGTGGTCCTCCAGATGTTGTTGGATTGTAATTCCCATCAACCCTAGCCAGCATAGGCAATCATGAAGGATGATGAAAGTTGCAGTCCAACAACACTCTGGAGAGCCACATTCCCCATCCCTGATCTAAAGCAAATTTGTAGTTAGGATGTTTTATATGCAAACTATCACTATGACAGAAATTTAGACCTTTGGCTGCTGAAGGGGCCTGGCCCCAGCTTCATATGAGCCAGGCAAATGTGGGTTCATCGCCAGAATTTGTTTCAAGTGTTAGAATTAAGATCTCATAAAAAGAACATCCTCTAATGGGCGCAATCCTATGGCCTCCAGCGTTGTCTGGGAGTCATAGGATTATTCGGAGTCCCAGCTCCAGCATCCTCTGACTGTGGAGCTGAGACTCCAAATATGGAAAGAACCATGCCAGCTGCCCCTCCAAGGTTGGAAATTGGCCTCAGATTGGGCTAAAGGAACGTACTGGGGGGACAGGAAGGGGAGGAAGCTGGGGCCGATGGCATGCACCGTATCCAAACAGCACCCTGGCCTCCTCCTTTCCCCCTCCATGGCGCTTCATCTAGACAGCCAAAAACGGCCAACTAGATGAAATACAGGGCGTGAGGTGTAGGGCAGCGGAGATTGCCACTGCTGTACCTCACAACCCTGCATTGGATGTACGTAAGCCTCTGTGTTTGGAGACTTACATGCATCAAGTGCAGAGGACATTGGATCGTGCCCTCTGGTATTCACATAGTGCTTGTTCTTCATCACTGAATAGTTAATGCTCAGTTCCACCACCCCCAGGTTGGGACAACTTCCACATCTTCTATAGAGGCTTGAGTCCTAGCACCTCTGATTTTAAAAATTTAAGCCCAGCCTGAGCATGTAGGAGGCCTGACGGTTGTAGAAGAGACACTTCAGTTGCTTGGCTTTCTTTTCCTGTTGTAGCATGGTGGCTAAGAGATTTAAGCTTTGAATTGGGAAGTCCCCATTTGAATCTTGCTTCTCTAATATGGTGGAGCGAATAGAGTGTTGGAATGGGATTAGAAAGACCCAGGTTCAAATATTTACTCTGCCATGAAGCTCACTGGGTGATAAGTCACTATTTCTCAGCCTAACCCTTCATCACAGGGTTGTTGTAAAGATAATTTATTTTTATTTATTACATTTATACCTCGCCTTTTTTCCTGCAAGGAACTCAAGGCGGCTTACATAATCCTCCTTCTCCTCTCCATTTTATCCTCACAACAACCCTGTGAGGTAGGTTAGGCTGAGAGGCAGTGACTGGCCCAAAGTCACCCAGTGAGTTTCATGGCCGAGCGGGGACTAGAACCCAGATCTCCTGAGTCCCAGTCCAACACTCTCTCCACTACGCCACACTGGCATGACCATCATTGAGCTCCTTGAAGGGAATTTCGGAGATGTAAATGTACCGTAATCAATAATAAATGTACTATGCTGCTGCTGCTTGCATCACAAACCTGACTGAAAGTTTTAGTGGTGGGACAGGTCCAGGTCATGCCCACATAGGCTACTGAGGATATGGAAGCTGAATTTTGGTCAGCTCAGTCAGGCAAGATCAGTGCAGGCAGCTTACATCTGTGTAGGGGGGAACTGTGTGTTACTGTTGAGCCTTGCAAGGAGAGGAGATGTTGGCAAGGAAAAAACAGGGTAACAAATTGGATTGAAGCAATCTGCAAAGATGTTGTTAAAGGTCCAGTGGTAGAATAATCTGCCCCTATAGGATTTTGCCCCCACCGTTTGTGAAATGTGCAGACATTCTGGAGAAGGCTTACTCAATTTTTTCTGTTATTTCTTTCCTCTTAAGTTGGCACAGACGAATCCCAGGCCAGCAGCATGACTGATGCAGATGACACACAGCTCCATGCAGTAGAAAGTGATGAATTTTAACCCCAAAAGGTGGATTCTGAGCTTGGGTGTGTAACTGACTGATACTGCTGGATTCGTCCCTTCCCCTCCTGCCACAGAGCCAGCACCGTTCTAATGCTCTGCCGACACCCCAGGCACATCATTCATCAGATTTTAATTGGCACAGAATTAATGGCAATGCATTTTGGGTTATTATTTGAGCCTGAATCTTTGACTCTTTCATCTTTGTAAACATGATTATTTGAGGAGGAAAGACTTTTTTTTTTAACCTCCCTTTTGTTGACAAGCCTATCATGGAAGAAAGATTTACTATATGGGAGCTGGGAGATATGGGGAAGAAACTGGTGAAGCAATTTCTTGCTCTTTCCCCGAAAATGTGTCTTAGTTTTGGCTTTTTCATCTCCAGTAATGGAATTTCTCCATTTTCACATTCTTCAGAGACAATTGTGGAAGTACAGGACTGGAATGTGTTAAAAGATGTTTCTGAATATTACTACAGTGTAACTTAAATGCCAGAGAATGTAAATTACCTTAAAAACAATTCTCCTGTGAACAAACACATTACAGAATATGTAAAGCCCAGTGTCCCTGCTTTTAGATTTGTCAACTTACCAGGATAGAGACTTCCATAGAATACTTTAGTATTCCACCCAGGAGTTAACTTCTCCAAACTAACTTCCAAAGCATCAGTTGTTGGTATTTGTAGACAACTCAAGTCAGTAATATGATGTTGGCTGCTCGTCAAGGGCTCCTTGTAATTGCACCCGACAATTGAGAAAATCAAAATGCTATTGCTGTTGTAAACTCCTAGCAAAAATAAGTGTGTAGACTTGCAGTGTTGAAAGGATGCAATGAAATAAATCCACAATAACAGAAAATGCCAAGAAGATAATGGAAGCCTTAATCCAATCAAAACCTTACAATGGTGGTGCATCCCACACCTGTTTGCAGCAGTATCCCCTTCAAAACTATTTTGTAAAGTGTTGTCTGAATGAACAGATGCAAAAAAAATTGTGCAATTATCTGTCTCCTTTTTTTGTTTTTGGGGTTTTTTTTTTTAAATCCTGTAAGTTTGAGTACTTCCTCTATGATGTCTTGTAGGAATTTAGACCACAGGAGTCTATTTCTGTGAGGAAGGATGCTAGGCTGTGTTAAAGAAGCCAAAATTTTCCTCCTTTGTAGCACTCCTGCGACAAAGGTTGATTGGCCTTTGTGCAGTGACCATCAAGAAAGTGTATGATAACCTTACAGTTTTAAAGAGCAAATTATGCACAATAAAATGGTTTAAATTTCACAAAAATGTATTGTAATCAGTTTCCACATCTTTTAAGTACTTCAGTGTTCATTTTAGAGGGCTTTTATTGTATATACTAATAGCAGACTTAATTCTCTGAGTACCACAATAACTTTAGAAAAAACACACAAGCTGGACCACCCCAATGAAGACTGAACATATTCAGCAGGCATGGAATGCTTTTAAACAGGAGTGGAATAGAGTGGCTGGAAACCTGGAGGGAGCACTCCACACTGCTGGAGCAGAAGCCATTGTTAGAAGCCTCACTTGTCCTTTAATGTTTTCATTTAAAATATTTTCTGGCTTTTAGGCTGCCTATGCCCACTTACCTGGGAGTAAGTCCCACTGAAGTCAGTGGGACTTTCATCTGAGTAGGCATACATCGGATTGTGCCATTAGTCTCTTTGCCTTAGAAGTAGGTACAACATGTGTTTTGCTCCTGCCACCAACTGTGATATCCAGAACAAAAATATTGACAAGAGAGAATTTTGGGCCTTCTGTGGAGATAGAAATTTGCAATGGCTTTGCAAAAGTTGATATTTCCAAAAATGCTTCTGCTTGTATTTCACCTGCTTCTGCTTGTATTTTTGAAAAGTAGTTGTTAATTAGATCATGCCCTGTGACAGTTGACCAGATGTCACAATATAAGCTCCACAGACTGGCTCTGTGGCCAGTAAATGTGGAGCAAAAGTAACAATCTGACTAAGGACAAGCTTTCCTCTGATTTTTTTTTCCAGAACAAAGTTTTGTTCCCCAAAGCTATCCCCTCTACATTTTATTTTTCAGATGTAAATGTTGAATGAGGATTTTTAGTTCCCTCCTTGGAACCAAAATCACTTCATAATTTGTGCTTCATAATGGCCTATATATAAGTATTGCTACTAATTTAGTCTAATCTGCTGACTGGCATGAGGCTGCTATGCCATATGCACAAAAACCTTTTGCTTGGAGGATGCGGAACCTGAGTCCAGCAACAAGGTAATACAGATTTGCCCCAGGTGTGTGCATTAGATACTGTTTCTGTGTAGGCATTCATGTTGTAGCTGCAATATCAATAGGGCCATGTGTTCACAACATGGTAATGATCTCCTCCCTAGAGAGGAGGCTGGGTTTAGGACTGCCTTGCTTGCACTGGTGGATGATTTACACCAGAGAATGGATAGGGGGAGTGTGTGACCCTATTGGTTCTCCTGGGCCGCAGCAGCTTTCAATACCATCGATCATGGTATCCTCTTGGACCGTTTCTTTTGGATGGAACTTGGGGGCATGGTGTTGCAGTGGCTCCAATCCTTGGGGGATGGACCCAGAAGGTGATGCTGGGGGACTTCTGTTCCACCCCTAGCCATTGACATTTGGGGTGCCTCAAGGTTCTGTCTTGTAGATGTTGAAAAGCATGGGAAACATTAAACTACTGGGAGTTGTCATCTCGAGGTTTGAGCAGAGGGGTCATCAGTATGCAGATGACACACAGCTCTACCTCTCTTTTCCACCATCTATTTCCAGGGTGGCAATTGAACCCCTAGATAGGTGTCTGGATGCAATATTGGAATGGATGAGAGCTAACAAGCTGAAGCTTACTTTGGGTAAGACAGTAGTACTGTGGGTTGGGAAATCTGTTTGTCTGAATGGAGGTTTAGATTTGACTCTGGATGGGATCACACTTCTGAATGGCCAGGTATGCAGTCTAGAACTGCTCCTGGATTCAGCACTTTCTATAGGGGCACAGATGTGTGTGTGTAAGCTGCAGGAATGCTTTATAATAGCTTAGGCTGGTTCGGCAGCTGTGGCCTATCTAGAGAAAGCTGACCTAACCATAGTGACGTGCCTTTGCTACATCTAGATTAGATTACTGTAATGGGCTTTACATGGGGCTGCCCTTGATTCAGGAACTGCAACTGGTACAGAATGTAATATTGCTCCTATTCTTTATTGTTTACATTTGGGTGGGTTCGCATGTCATGCTAAGCCACGCTGAGAAGAAGCCACAGTGGGTTGGTTGTTCGCTGAATAACAAACAATGGTGCCCACAGACAATCAGCCTCTCCGAGGCTGGTCATGACCTGTTTCCAACTCGCTCCTCCCGGCACATAACCCAGCAGCCTTTGTGGGAAAATTCCCTTCCCATAGCCCTTTGCTCCCTTGCTACATCAGCAGCCTTTTTGCTATTGGTCCACTGAGTGCTCTGGGCGTGTCCCACCTTTGCTGGCTCCTGACAGAAAGTGTTCTCATCCCTCCCCCACCCCTTGGCAGATCTATACCTGCCTGTACTTGTTTTTCAAATAAAAATGGTAAACCCTAACATTCTCTTTGGTCGTTTTTTTATTTTTGTCTTGTGTTTTGTCTGTGGATAGCACAATGCTTTCTTCAACTGCCCAAGAGGCGGGTTTCGTTTATCCTCCCTCACACCCCACTCCGCACTCTGACTTCTTCCCCCCCCCCCCCGCCCCTGCATTCTGACAACCCAAGAAGTGGTTTGAGTTCTGGCTCCCTCTTCACCTGCTCCCCTCCCCCCACCAACATTTTTCTTTATTCAGGGAGCTGCCTGTCCCACCCACCCCCTGAGAGCACAACAACTGTTTCTACCTAAGCCTCCCTCTTCACCTGCCATGCCACCCCCCACTATGCTATCAGTCTGGTTTCCCCACAAATGCTGCCCTCCAGCTCCACCATGGAGCAGTTCCCTAGTTTTTATGTCCATCGTTTCTTATAAGCAGACACAGCTGTGCAACCCTTCAAAAATCTATTGTGAAACCATGATTAGTAGCATGTTATGCAGGCAATTCTTGACACCAAGAGAACAGTCCTGGCTACTAATTCAAATTAGCTTGGTAAGTCCTTTGTAAGTGCTGCATAGTCATTTCATTTTCATGTATTACATCTCTATGTAACCGCCCAATAGGCAAAGTCATGGGACCATTACCCATAGTACACACATGGGTAATGGTCCCAGATCCACTCAGCGATAGCTGTGCGGCTATTATGCGCTTCATGCCATGTTACTGTTTTGGAAGGTGGGTTCAGCGGCCTTGGGGGAGGGGGGCTGATTTGGGCAATCATCTATAGCAAATGGCGTTGTCCTCAGCCCCTGGTCTTGGAAGCTGGGTGTTGACCTGAAGAAGCACACACCCCTCTTGAGTCACAAATGTGCAGGATGCAGCAAGTGACAATGATGACTGGCACGAGGGCTTCCTTCACATCCAGAAGCATGTAAAGGGAGCGCCACTGTGCCTTTAAGTGGCCAAAAGCATTCTTGACGGGGAGTCTACCATGGCTGTGGAAATAGTTAAAGTTTTTCTGTTGGGGCGTTCAGGGAGCCTGGAACAGTGCCATGAGCCATGGTCAAAGCGCAAAAGCCTGATCGCTGAGAATTAAGGGGAGAAGAATGATCCCATGGCTAGCTTATCTGCCAATGGTGAATTCCAGAATATAGCAGTGTTGTGGCTTCTCCCCAAAACACCAGCATATACGTCCATAAATCTGCCCTTAGAGTCCACAAGTGCCTGGAGCACAGGACCGGTGCAAGGCAGTTTGGTGCCCTAGGCAAGATCAGATATTTAGTGCCCCCCCCTCCCCACTTGAGAGCGCTGTATTTTTTTTCAAGGCGTTTCTGGCGCCCCCTTTACCCTTGCGCCCTAGGCAGCTGCCTAGTTGGCCTAATGGTAGCACCGGCCCTGCTGGAGCACCATGCTATAAAAACATTTACGGTTGTAGATCACAGCTAAAAGGAGGCCTGTGGCTCATGCTGGCTCAGCTTGTCTGAGCGTGGAAAGCTAAGCAGGATCAGGCCTGGTTATTACTTGGATGGGAGACCCCTCCTCTAGTTTCCTGCATTGAGCAGGGGGTTGGACTCGGTGGCCTTGTAGGCCCCTTCCACCTCTATGATCTATGTGTGAAGAATCCGAGGGGGCCACCCCAGCTCACAGAAGCCTTTTATGTTCTTTCTCTTATCATGTTCTTTCTCTCTTATGTCAGACAGGTAGAGCTCATTCAGAACGTGCACCATCTCTCTGAAGATTTTGCATGCAGCAGACTTGCCTACTCCGAAGGTAGTGCTAAGGGGGGAGGTACCCAATGTTGAAAGCAAGTTTTGTACAAGGTCAGCCCAGACCTTTTTTTCACTGATACGGATTTCCACATGACCATGTCTGAATGATGGATTATAGGCCTGATTTCTGATGCTATGATTTCAAAAGTGGCCCGGGACATGCGGAAAGTTCTGTGAAATCTGGCATCGTCCCAAGCATCTACATCCAGCATTGATGCCCAAATGGCTTCACTACATGGCAGTGCCCACTGACAGACAACACATCAGTCTGCTGTAAGCTACTCTGCTACCGTTGCTGTGATCATGGCATCATGATCTTTGTCCAAAGCGGCAGACATTTGTAGCCACTGCAGACCGCTGAACCGTCTATGGCTATCCTGGCAGAGGGTCCTTCCATAGCCCTGTTCCTCCCCTTCTCCTCCACTTGCAGCACAGAGATGCGGAAGAGCCACTACAGAATTTGCTCTAGGTAGCATGCGACGACGGCACTGGAAGAGCACGTCCTGTTCGTCGTGGTGATCAGTAAGAGCTGTTCTAGCCATTACTTTTTTGCTGTAGAAATAGTTTCTTCTGCCATAACTCAATTCCCAGCCTTTTCCAAAGTACACGAGAGGAGTGCTAAACATTAAACTACATCCCGCTGCTAACACCCATGGTGGGAAATGCACCTTTGCCTAAGGCAACTGAGTCTATGTCGCATAGGTGATCCTACGCTTTCAATGAGAGATTCTAAGTCCCCTGGCATGACAGGTGTCCATGTGGTTCCAGAAATGAAACTCAAGCATCCCCATCACCCCAGTGTTCTCTAACCTTGGGTCCCCAGATGTTTTTGGCCTACAACTCCCAGCATGCCCCAGCCAGCTACGCCGGCTGGGGCATGCTGGGAGTTGTAGGCCAAAAACATCTGGGGACCCAAGGTTGGAGAACACTACAACATTGTTGCAAATTATGGGCTGAAACTGTCCTTGAAGGCACATGTGGTCAATCTTCTCATTATGAATTTTTGTTTTGGTACAAGAATGATGGGATAGAAACAGAATAGCAAAGCATATAGCAAGAGGGGGGGTGTAGATACTTGGTGGGTTAGCATGGAGGAGCAAAATAAACTACTGAGCACCTGCACCTTTTCCCTGGTGCCATTCCTCTTCCAATACTTCAATTAAAAATTAGAGGCTTCTTCTCCGGAAGCCTTTCAGAAAGCTTGATGTAGGTGTGTGGAGGCAGGGTGCAACGAAGACAAAACTAAACTTGGCAGAGAAATCATGTTGGAGGCGGGGAGCAGAATGCCAGGGAAGACAGAGGCTACAGTCAGAGGCACAGCCTGTTGCTAGGCAGAGTTCGGGAAGCGAGATCACTCGTAAGGAGCGGCACATTTTTTGGCCACTCTTGCGGAAAGACCCGGTAGCACTTTTCAACAACACACAATGAAATCGTCCTGCCAGATTTGGACGACATGACAAGCCACCATTGGTATGAACTACCCTGAAACAAGCCATGGGCTTTCAGGGTGGCTTGCTCAAGAAAAATAAGCCACCCTGTTGAAACCATGCTGGGTTCGGACAACATAACAACCCATTGTGGTTGATCACCTGTGGTGGGTAGTCATGTCGTCCAAACCAGGTTATTGGCTGGCTGTGAGGTTCCAGGCCCAACTCAAGGTGCTGGGTTTTGGCCTTTTAAAATGGTCCCCAAAATGATATGGGACCATGTTTTGTGAAGGACCGCATTAAATCAGCATCAGAGGTCCTACTCCCTGGCCCACCAACAAGGCCCATTAGGCTGGCAGGTACTAAGGATAGGGCTTTCTCAGTGATGGCCCCGTACCTTTGGAACTCCCTCCCCAGGGAGATGCACATGGCTTTATCACTGCTGGCTTAAAAAAAAATAATCCTGAAGATTCATTTAGTCCAGTCTGCATTTGGTGGTGAAAAATTATTAGCTGCTGCAACTGCTCTATGTGTGTGTTTAATTGTAATCGTATGTTCATGTTTTTGTTATATTGTAACCCTCCTTGGGAGGGCAGTGGGCCCTGAAATTTGGATTAAAAATGTCTTAAGTCAATAAATAGTAACCTATTCCCTAATCAGGAAGTAGGAGGCTATGACCCAGTTCATACATGATGACAATTCCTGGGTTGTTTAACCCAGGAATTATTGGGGCCGAGCAGTAGCAAGTGAGCTCACTGCCTCCCACGCATTCATCACTTCTGCTTTCAATCAACAACCGAGGAACTGTTCTTGGGTTAACATGACATCCAAACCTGGAACTCTGGGTTGTTTAGGGGTTAAACAATCCAGAGTTAACCCAACAACAAAACATGGACAACTGTTGGGTTAACTCTGGGTTGTTTAACCCCTAAACAACCCAGAGTTCCAGGTTTGGATGTCATGTTAACTCAGTTCCTGGTTGTTGATTGAAAACCGAAGTGACAAGCACATGGGAGGCAGTTTGCTTGCTGCCACACGGCCCCAATAATTCCTGCATTAAACAACCCAGGAACCAGGTCTATGAGTGCTTCCAGACAGAGGGCTCCGAGCGCTACTAATCAGGAGACATTGTGCAGCTGTTCTGACTTTTTCTCCTTAACGTATTTTCTGTGGTAAGAGAAAAGATGGAAGGAGCTGTGATAATACATGGGAGGATTATGACAGAAAGACATCTGGATCCCCCTGTAAAATTCTGTGAATAAGGCGGGGTAATAACGCTAATACAAGCCTATGGTGTTGCCCAGGTGCATTGACATCTGGTTGAATCCTTAATTTTAAAGAGATTCTTCCAAAACTGTAGATCATGTAATACAACACAGATTGAATAACTTAAAAACTGACTGCGGCCAAAAGAAGGGGGAAAGCCTTCTTAATACCCTATACTCATGTCTTCAGGTAATATTTTAGAAGCATGCTCATTGAAAACTGTGGAGAAAGCCTGAGCACACACACACAGTGACATGAACCCTGACATAGTTTTCCCTTGTACCTTGGCAACCATCTTTTGCATAATCCCCACCAGGGGGACAGGAGATACCGTTCTGCATCTGCATACCCTCAATGGGGCACATCTGCATCAATCCACAAGAAGAAGCATGGACCATCCCGAGGTGTGAGACAGTCTCAAAGAGCTGCCAAGTATCCCCAAAGGGCACCGGTAAACCCAAGGCGCCACCTTTTCCCGGGCAGGGATAAGCCTACCTGACCACCAAGGGGCGGGGAGGGGGGCGTATAGGGTAGAACACCCCTCTGCCAGCCCCCACAATGTTGTTGGGAACACGGGACGAGCTGTCAGCTTCCAACCCTAGCTCCAGCTAGACCAGGCAACTTCTTTCCCTGAGCGCGGATGGGCTCGGAGTCAGGCTATGCAGACCTCTACTCAAAGTCCGTAAGTTCAGATTGATGCGAGGTGACTCTCTTACTGCAATACGCTATGCCTCTAGATTGAAGTCTTCCGTCTATTCAGGTCACGACCTGGTTTTATTTATGTTGTAACATTCCTGGAAGTCTATTAGTTCTGCTCCATTAACGTTGTAGTAAATAAAAGTCTATTCTCTAGTCTAAATATGGTTACGTGTGATATTTAGGTCGCGGTTGGATTTAAACTGCTTGATATCCCTTTGGAGGGCAATATCTCAGTGCCGGTTAACCCATTAAGTGCCAAACTCACGCCAAAGACCCGGTTGTTGGTCTTCCACAAAAACCAACGGGGTTGGCCAACTCCTTCCCCTCTCCTACCATTTTCCAGTAATTTACTAACTAAAACCAAATGCAAGAGATAAAAATTAATATTTCTACCAACTGCCCTGTCAGAAAGAGGGAGAGAAGGAGACGGGAGCAGGTAAAGGAAACAACGGGGCCCGCTCCAGTTTGACTGCCTCCCTTCCACTGGGAGATGAGTGGGTAAGCAGAGCATTTCCATCGGCCCTGGTGTCAGTTTCCCCCCCTCTTCTCTCTCCATTCCTTTTTCCTTGTATGTCCTGTCTTTATAGATTACAAGGCGGCCGGCAGGGCAGGGACTGTCATTGTTTTGTTGATTGATTGTAAGCCGCTCTGGGAGCCTTTTTTGAGGATTGGGATAAAAATATTTTAAATTAATAAATACCATGCTGCCATTCAACTTTAAAAATGAATAAATCCAAAAAAATTGAGAGTTGACATCAGTTTAATTCAAAGCAACCAGGCATCTAAAGCCAGGGGGAATGTGCTAATTGGGGATAGGGGACTATCACTTTGTAAAAGTGTGAAGAAAGTGTCAAGAGTGGGGGTGTTGTGTGTTATATGCCTTGAAACAAGGCAACAGCTGCCACACCCCACCCCTCAATAGGGCCTCAAGCTTGCCCTCCTTATTGGGGTCTCTGGGTGCGCTTATGTAAGTTTGGGGGCTTCTTTGCTCTCACCCAGGGCTCTCCCACCCAGGGCCGGCACTACCACTAGGCAAACTAGGCGGTTGCCTAGGGCACGTGGCTGAAGAGGGTGCAGAAACGCTGCGCTCCTCTTCGCTGCCGCCGCCCCGCTGCCCCCGCCGGGCCTCCTCCCCCGCTGCCCTGCCCGCCCGCTGAAGCTGCCGCCGCACCTCCCCCGCCCGCCGAAGCGCCTCCCCCGCCCGCCGAAGCTGCCGCTGCGCCTCCCCCGCCCGCCGAAGCCACCGAAGCCGCCGCCGTGCCTCCCCCGCCCGCCGAAGCCGCCGAAGCCGCCCCCCTCCCCCGCGCCTCCCCCCGCTACCTACCTTCTCAGCGTCGCTTCCGGAGCCCCGCCCGCGTTGTTTTGGCGGGAGGAACCAGAGCAACAGGGCTTAAACAGCCCTGTTGCCCTGGTTTCCCCGGCAAAAAACAGAGCGCGGGGGCCCTGTCGCGTCACTTTGTCTTCGGAGGTGGCGGTAGCAGCCAGGGCGGGGGAAGGTAGGTAGGTAGGTAGGTGGTGGTGGTGGTGGCGGCGGCGCGGGGGGGGGGGTTTGCAGAGCAGGGCTGCTTTGCTCCAGAGCCCCCCCACGGCACGAGGGGGGGCGCAAATTTTATTTTGCCTAGGGCGCCAAACTGCCCTGCACCGGTCCTGCTCCCATCTTGGGTCCCCAGATGTTGCTGGCCTACAGCTCCCAGCATACCCAGCCAGCCTGGCTAATGGCAAGGCATTCTGGGAGCTGTAGTCCAGCAACGTCTGGGGACCCAAGGTGGGAGAGCCCTGCGTCTAACCCTTACACCTCTCGCACTGACTTTGGGACGTCTAATCCCTACCTACTTTATACCTCTTTGACCTGTACAATAAGCACAGCTTCCCACACAGGCTGTTTCAAATAACAAAGAAAAGTTTATTTTGAAATACAACAAATTCTGGAAATAAGTTTTATGCGTAAGTTTCAGTTACTATTTTATCCTAGTACCAATCCTCCCTCGACAACCCACCCAATATCAATCCTGCACTCATTAGCTAAACTCTTTAACAATCCTAATATAATCGCTCAACTCTCTTTCCAGTCAGCTTCTCAGGACTCCCAAACAGCACTTCACAAATCCCCACAAAAACCTCTCAAACCCTTCCTAAACCTTCTGCCTGAACAGCACCGCACCCACCCACCCAGTTTATATAACACAGGCTCCACCCCCTTCACACTCTCTCAGCCAATCATGTCACATATGTAAATACATCCTTCTTCCTGCCCATCCTTTCTCACTCACCCAGATACTTATATACACAAACACATTATACTTACCACCTATACACTTTAAATTTAAACCCAAATAACATAACATCACAACAGCCTCTCTCGGCTGCCCCTTAATTTCAGCTGTAATAGTTTTAGGAAAGACTCCCCCCTCACTCACACACACACACACACACACACACTTTTACTTCATATTTTTGGAATTCATTCGAGAACAACAAGGATGATCAGGGGACTGGAAACAGGCCCTATGAGGAGAAAGTGAAGGAACTGGGCATGTTTAGCCTTCAGAAGAGGAGACTGAGGGGAGATATGATCGCACTCTTCCAGTACTTGAAGGGTTGTCACACAGAGGAGGGCCAGGATCTCTTCTCAATCATCCCCGTTTGCAGGAATGGGCTCAAGTTGCAGGAACCCAGATTCCACCGAAACATCAGGAAAAAATTCCTGTCAGAGCAATAAGACAATGGAGCCAACTGCCTAGGGAGGTGGTGGGCTCTCGCACTCTGGAGGCATCCAAGGTGCAGCTGGACGGCCATCTGTCAGGGATGCTTTGACCTGGATTCCTGCATTGAGCAGGGGGTTGGACTCGATGGCCTTGTAGGCCCCTTCCAACTCTGCTTTTCTATGATTCTATGATTCTAATGTGGGAAATCCATATAAACACAATGGAGTTTCTCAGGCCATCATTGCCGGAAGTTAACTCTTCAGGAAACAGAAGACCTCTACCTACGCTGTCACTTTGCAAGTAAGTCATTGATCCACACAAGGGTGGAATAACAGTCCCTACATACTGTTGCTTTTGTCTATATACACAAAACAGCTTCTTGCCCACTTATACAACTGAAACAACTGAAGTCCCAGGGCATGGTCTGAAGGCACATGGGTCAGCCACTTTGCTGAAGCTAAGCAGGTCTGGGCCTGGTTAGTGCTTGGAGGGGAGACCACCTGGGAACCACATGTAGCCACCTTGAGTTCCACGATGGAGGAAAGGTGGGATAGAAATGTAATAAATAAATAAAGTAAATACCAATTTGGTGCGATTCCTTGCTGCACACAGGAAACTGCCACCTTATATCAGATCACGATACTTGTCCGCAGTGCTTTTTTTCTGGAGAAAAGGGTACCGGAACTCTTGGATTACATTTCCTCGGGAGTAGATGGCGATTAAATTGTAATGCAATTAATAGAAGAAAAGGTGCTGGAACTCAGTTCCGGTGAGTTCCACCAGAAAAATAGCCCTGCTTGTCCGTCTAACCCAGTATTACTTACTCAAAATGGCAGCAGCTTTCCAAGTTTTCAGGCAGAGTTCTCTTTTCCATCATTTGCTACATGATCCTTTTAACTGGTGATGTTAGGGATTGAACCCAGGACCTTCTGCAAGCAAAATATATGCTCTACCGATGAGGGTTGCAGATTTGTGCATTTGCCAACTTCCCACTGTCAAGGTTCCGCTACTGCAGGGACCCCTCGACCTGCCTTTGGAAGATATCTGCCTCTTCTCAAAGCCTCTCCCTTTCCAGGAGATCAAATCCTTTGCCTATTTCCAGTAGCATGGGTGTAGGCTTTAGACGTGGTGAATAAGTCACTCCAACAAACCAGGGTACACAACAAACTTTACTTATTATATTAGGGTATTTACTTAATAGAGTGGTTATAATTCAAAAGCAAGTATGATAAAATAAAACAAACAAACAATCCAAGGTTCTCTAGCTTAACTTCAGACTACCTCTCCTCTGAGTCAGTCTCTCTGCAGTCAGTCTCTCTCTGCAGTCAGTCTCTCTCTCCTTCAAGCTGACCACACCCCACATATATATAGCCTTCCCAGGATTGGAAGGTTATAATCAGGTGACTTTGAACAGGAGATATAATTCTTAACTTCTATTGGGTAAACTAAAACTCTCAAACTCCCAGGGATGTTGAAGAGTCCTTGGTCTCAAGTCACGAGTCGAGTCACGAGTCTTTGGACCCGAGTCTAGAGTCCGAGTCCGAGTCCTTGGTCCAAAATGGTGACTCATGAGTCACGAGTCACGAGTCACGAGTTCCCAAAGCTGACTCCACGAGTCCCTATAAAAATCAATGTTGGTTTTTCCCCAACAAAATAAGGCTACTTCAGATGTGTGGTTTAAATAAATTCTAGGCACAAGTGTGCCTTTTTATTTCAAAACTCTGCAACTGATTTTGGCAAGAACAGACCAGGCAGAAAAACCCAAAATAACCAGGCAGGCAGAGGAGGCAGGGAACCCCAAAGCAGGCAGGCAGAGGCCTTTCTCTTGGACAATTCAACTGTTGAACTGGTCAAGAAGAGACCAGGCAGGCAGAGGAGGCTGGGAACCCCAGGCAGGCAGGCAGAGGCAGCCAAACCCAAAATGTCTGAAAGGTTGCATGTTAGAAAAATGATTTTAAAAAATAAACTTGCTGTACTTCCTAAAACTTATCCATGTTGCATTTGAGGAACATGATTTTTTCTAAATGTTTGGCCCCCATTCTGGAACGGTGAGATCTCATCACAATTCCACCCTCACTGAACACCCGCTCCACTGGTGATGAACTTGCTGGAACCAGAAACACACTCAGAGCAGCCACACAGAGTAATCTCAGGTCCTTCTTCTGCCTCTCCCAAGTACGCAACACATCAATCAAAATAAATCTTGACACACTGTTGGGGCTGCACTCCTGGTAGCCGTCCATAGTGGCCGAGCAGTGGCACATCGCGTTTCCATGCGCTCTTCGCCGGCAATCACGTTCCTCTCCACTCCTTCTGGCACAGCCCAAGGATGTTGAAGAGTCCTTGGTCTCGAGTCCCGAGTAGAGTCTCGAGTCCCATTCAAAATATTGGGACTCGAGTCCGAGTCAAGTCAGAGGGGGGACTCAGTCCGACTCACGAGTCGAGTCCTCGAGTCCGAGTCCCCATCCCTGCAAACTCCCCCCTCCCATCCTGGAGTGTTTGGGCCTTCAGGCTTCAACTAATCTAGGGACGTGTTTGGGCCTTCAGGCTTCAACAAACTTAAGCCTGTGTAGGCCTCAATCCTTCACACCCACTAGTGGCAAAGAGCTCCCAGCACTGTCATGCTCGCTTTGTGTGGAGCAGCCAAGAAGCTCCAAGGTGTGCTTGTGCCAGAATTTCAGTACATTTACATATGTGCTTTTCAGAAGCGTAAACAAAGGCACAAGGTCTCCACTTACAAAAGAACTCCCCCTATCCAAAATGTAGGATTATTATAACATACATACAATAAAAGAAATTTTATTGCAAATGTCACTAGATTTTAAACCAGCGTTCTCCAACCTTGGGTCCCCAGATGTTTTTGGCCTACAACTCCCAGCATGCCCCAGCCAGCGTAACATCTGGGGACCCCTGGTTGGAGAACACTGTTTTAAACTGTCCGTTTCCTCTTTACAACATCCTGGGTTCTCTCGAATTCTGTATTTGCAGCATGCAAGTGCAGAATTTAAGATCCTAATAGTCTCAACTTCCTTTCGGAAGAAAGAAAAGGGTGGTGGTGGAAAGTTATAATGTTAGGCCTTAACAAGGTCAGCCTACCATAGTGAGGCAGTTGCCTCAGGTGGCAGATGCTGGGAAGTGGCCGCACAATGTTGGAGGCGAGAGCTGTGTACCACACAGCCTGCCCTAACCTAGCCTGCTGCCTTCAGGTGTGGTGGAGGATGTTGTCCCATCATCAGTGTTCAAGACAGATTCATGTGCCTGTGCCAGGGCAGTCAGCTTTTGTATACTGAATGGGTGGGGGCACCATCTTGTTCTTCACTTCAGGCAGCATGATGTTTTGGGCTGGCCCTGGCCCTGGCCCTTAAGCATATGAAGGTTGGCTTGAAGGTGCGCGGGTGATGCTTGGTGAAATCTCGGAATGGTGAGAGGTGGGGGGGAGTGGCTGAGCAGAATTTCCGCCTGTGATCAGAGATCACTGCTCCAGTGCACTGCATTATCTCTTATGAAATATGGATGCGAAGAGAAAGCCAGGTCAGGTACACACACACACCACTCGCTGTAGCAGCTCAGGCATCCACCTTTAACCTTGTTTACCTGCACTTCAATGAGGCTCACAATGAGACACATCTGCATACCCCATGGCAACTTCCCCTCCCCTGACAGCTGAATGAGCTGTGAAGCATATCCAAACAACAAGAGGGGCGCCAAGGTACCTGGTGGTCTCAAAAAGTGGCCAAGTACTCTTAAGCACCCAGGAACCCCTGAGGGAAAACAGGTTATTCCAGATTTGTTTTGATCAATCACGAGGGGAGGAGGCGCAGGAGGGAGGGGGGAGCCAAGAAGGGGGTAAAAGGAAGGGGTCTGTGGTGGGAAAAGGTTGTTGGTCGGTAGGCACTAGGCTGCACGGACGTCTGGGACTCCGGTCCGGACTCAACCCCGGGAAGCTCCCGGTGAACAAAGTTGCAATTTCGCCTTGCTTATACAAGATGCAGCTATCTAACTTAAGGTCATTTCAGGTAAACCTTGCACTGTACTGCTGCTACTCATTCTAGGTGCCGCTCCGCATTTGTTTTGATACGCTCAATTAAACTATGTTTACCTATAAGCAGCGTAGTAGCGTAATTCATTCGGTCTCTGTGTTCTCGTCAATTTCAGTCGCGACTTCCTTTTAAGTGCTGCAAAGCTGCGCGGAAGGGGTTCCCTTCGCTCTGGTTAACTCCTTCCGTCCCGAACCCGCGCAAAGGACCGGTCCCAGTCCTCCACAATGGAGAATAGATTTTGCCAAGGTAAAGAGATGCAAATTTGCAACACTTAGGGGTTTGAGGTTTGTTTGTTTTTTGAGAGCTTATGTGATGTAGTGGATAATGAGTACCATTTCAGAAGAGGCATTCCTCTTTCTTTTGCATTCCCACAGGAGCAATTGTCTCTTCTAGCAAGGTGCCTGCCACAATGTGTGGGCATTCTCTGAACATAAAAATGATGCTTTTGGCTTCAGATTATTATTTTTTTATTCAGAGGCAAATGTACTTAATTTATTGATATTAGTTTTAACCAGGTGACAACCCTACAACTTTATTTATTGTAAAACTCAGCTTTTCTTGGTGCAGAGTTTGGGTTACCACATGGTACAGGACTCCTTTTTGAGCACTCAGCCTGCCTTCCCCCTCACTTCATTATCCTAAAATCCTCTCCTAGTCCACAGGTACAGCCTGCATCAGTTTCCGTTGCTGAGTCCAAAGGATGGACTGTGCGAAGGGGAACCTCCCCCACTCCCACAGCTGATTATTTAAGGTATTTATGTACTGCTTTCCTGCCCACGAGAGCCCTCAAAGCAATGTGCAATCCAATCCAATAAGATCACAATATAAAAGCAAACAAAAACAAAACATTCCTTAAAAACAGACCAGCCATAATTTTAAAAGCCAAAGGCCTGCCCAGTGCTGGCTCCAGGTTTTCGAGGGCCCTTGGGCGAGACCTCTGTCGCCAGGTGCTATTCCTCCTCACCCTCATCATTGCTACCACTTGCTGGTCAGTAGGGAAACAGGTAGGCAGCGGCATCTACCTCTAACCCAGTGCTTCTCAATTATTTTCTGTCATGCCCCCCCTAGGAAGAAGAAAACATTTCGCGCCCCACGCGCGACTGTAAATAGTATCATTTGTCTATAAAATTGTTATAAGTACACCTCTGCATAACACTGTATCCTTATTAACGTATAAGAGAATAAAAAAAGAAAGAAATGTGGATCAATTTACAACAAAGAATAGCTTTATTAACTGTAGCAGAAAAGATTTAAAGGAGCACAGGATTTAAAGGAACACAATATTAAAAAAAACTTTTAACTGAGGTCAAACGAGCCCCCCTTTATGGAGCCTCGCGCCCCCCCTGGGGGGCCCGCCCCACTATTTGAGAAGCACTGCTCTAACCTCATGATTAGACTACTGCAATGCACTCTGTGTGAGGCTGCCCTTGGGCCTGGTTCAGAAGCTGCGGCTAGTGCAGAAGCTGCAGCTACTGGGATCTTCGTGAAGAGCTTATTCTTCGTATCCTATGTAATTGCCCAGGTAGAACTGATAAATTCTATATTTCCCTGTTACTCGCTGACACGGTTCCTCATATTACTAATAGAGTGGCTAAATTTTGTGCGACTGCCATAATATGCCGCACCTTTTTAACCTCTGACTCTGGCCTTGCTTGACTGTTATAATTTTGATATAAAATTTTGTTGTGAACTTGATATGTATGCTGGTGTAATGGTGTATAGTAGTAATGCATGTTTTATTGATTGATTGTTTCCTTGTTTTTAATGTTATTGTTGGTTCTGGTCAATGACCGTAATAAATATTCAATTCAATTCTAACCTCACGATTAGACTACTATAATGCACTCTGTGTGGGGCTGCCCTTGTGCCTGGTTCAGAAGCTGCAGCTAGTGCAGAATGCAGCAGCGAGGGTGCCCACTGGGACACCCAGCTATGCACACATAAGACCTGGGTTAAAAGAACTGCACTGGCTGCCTATTATTATTATTATTATTATTATTATTATTATTATTATTATTATTATTATTATTATTATTATTTCCAGTTTACAACAATTATAAAACTACATAATAAAATACAATTATACAATAAAAATACAATTTTACAATAAAATACAGTATATATATATATACACACAATAAAAACATCAAAAAATTTACTCAAACATTTTAAAAACACTTTTAAAATTACCATGTTCAAGGTTATGGTATTGTCATACAAAGCCCTAAACAACTTAGGACCAGCATACCTAGCAGACCACTTTCCCTCATATACACACAACCAACCATTAAGACCATCTGAGGGAGCCTTACTAGTCTTTCCAAGATTATCGGAACGTCGCCATGCAATACCTTGATGGCGGGTCTTCTTGGTAGCGGCACCCACCCTGTGAGAAAAAAACTTCCTTGTGCAGTTTGGGAGGCAGAAAATTTGGCATCTTTTAAACGACTCCTGAAAATGAACCTGTTCACCCAGGCTTTCCCTGGCCCATAATTAAATTAACCATACTGTCCCATTTTCACTGCTTCTGTACTGCTGTGTATTATTATTATTATTATTATTATTATTATTATTATTATTATTATTATTATTATTATTTTGTTTTTAAATTTGTATTTTAAATGTGATTTTAATATTTACTGTATATGGAAAATGCTTAGGGATTTTTCTTAATATCTAGCAGTATACAAATAGTACAAGATAAATAAAATACTGCTCCAACTCCTCACCACCACTGTCGTCTGGGCCAGAGCGAGAGGCAAGTGAACACACAGGTTGCAGTGGTGAAGAGGAGGAGCAATTCCAAGGGGCTCTTGTCACTGGGCCCCTGATGGGTTGTGGGCCCTGCGCAGGTGCCCGACCAGGCCTACCCTTGATCCCGGGCCTGGAAAAACAATGTAATGATTACTGCCTTTCTAAACTTTAAAAGGGATAGAGCCCGCCTGACCTCCCTTAGGTAGGAGTTCCACAGTTGTGGTGCTGCTATTGTTGCTTCAAGTTCTGAAAACGGTAGCACTTTTACTAAGCCCCACAGGAATCGGAGATGACTGTATTCATATTTGTCCACTTTGCAGGTTATGGTTGTGCATGTGGGCGAGTATGCAGGGATGGCTAGGACTGCTTGAATGGACAGAAAGTATATTGCTAAGGAGGATTTGTTGGTCCAACTGTAGCTGTAGCTTTATTTCGACACTCTCTTCGTCTGAAATAAGAGTTGGGTCCAGTCTCAGTCATGCTTAGAGTAGACTTAACTTATGACTAATCTAAGTCCCACTGATTTCAATGGATCTGCACTACTAAGCACTACTAACTCTGGATCCAACCCTATTCTATCTCTATAAAGCCACACTGAACAAGCATTCCTTTAAACTCTCCTCTTTTTTTCTTGACACCATCTTGCATTAAAAGCTTCAGTTCTCTATCGCAATTAAAATATACATGTCACGATGTCCATCTCTAGAGAGATTTTTACTCCTTAACATTTATACACACAACAGAGGTTGTTATCCTGAAACACACTGGGTGACTTTAACTAGAATCTCGGCGTTCCAGCTACGTTGCCCTTCTAGCTATTCTCCTCACCTCTGCAGTGATTAAATTGAGTGCTGTTCTGATTTTATTTACTAAGTGGAAAGAGTGGTCAGAGCCACGGACTTTGCTTAGGGATGCTGACTTGTCTTTCAGTTCAGTCTCAGATCCTGACTGTAAATATGTGAAGAATTTCACATATTTACAGCAGTGTTCTCCAACCATGGGTCCGCAGATGTTTTTGGCCTACGCTGGCTGGGGCATGCTGGGAGCTGTAGGCCAAAAACATCTGGGGATCCAAGGTTGGAGAACACTGATTTACAGTATGTGACATACTGTATGTGACAGCAACTTGGGACCAGGATAACGGAGAGATTGCCTTCTCCCTTAGCAACCTGCCTGGTCACTGAGAATCGGAGGACATTCTCCTGGGGATTCCACATGGACCTATGGCCCGATTGGAGTCCACAAGGCAAAGAGCCTTCAGTGTGGCAGCTCCATTTCTGTGGAACTCCCTGCCTCTGGTGGTCAGGCAGGCTCTGACACTGTTGTTTTCGGTGTCTGCTGAAGACATCCTTGTTCTGGGAAGCCTTCCTTCCTGACCAGCCAGTTGTAATGGTATCCTGTTTTTAATACACTGCTTTTCTTCTTTTATCTGTTTTATCTTTTTATTGTTCACCACTCTGAAATCTGTTTAGATATGGAGTGGTATACAAATGCTGTAAAGAAAAGAAAGAAAGAATTCACATGTCTGCAAGCACAGACTTTGTTAATGGGCACAGCAGTCCATCTTTAACTAAAAATGGGGAGGGGTGAGGTTGACCGTATGTACTGAATGCATAGAAATTGGAGGAACAGGGCTCTCCAACCTTGGGTCCCCAGATGTTGCTGGCCTACAGCTCCCGGCATACCCAGCCAGCATGGCTAATGGCAAGGGATTCTGGGAGCTGTAGTCCAGCAACATCTGGGGACCCAAGGTTGGAGAGCCCTGGTGGAGGGCAGGGCTTCAGTGCCACATGTCACTCTTAGAGCTGGCCACCTCAGGCAGCTGATTTTGGGTGTCTTGAAAGGGCAGCAAATGGTTGGTTATTTAATTTATTAGAACTGTATTTTACTGCCAGGGAGGGGGAAGAAGCACATGGGATTTTCTGCCTCAGGTGCCAAACTTACGGTAATTGGCTGGTCTTGAGTACGATGCCCCTTGATTTGCTGGGTGGAGGGAGGGGCATAATTTGATGCTTTTTCCTCAGGCAGCAGAATGTCTTGGGCTGGCCCTGGCTGTTCTATACTTCACATAATTTATGCCAGTTGCAAAGTTCAGCTCTTCTGGGCACACAATTTGGTCTACACGTTTGTGGTGTTTGTTTTTCAGTGCAGAGTACATAGAGCCCTGGATGCAACCCTTCATGGTGAAAATGTTGCAACCCTTCATGGGTGAAAAACAAAACAGTCACCACAGCTGTTGCCAACCACTCACCCAGTTTGCTAGAAAACTAAACCCAGCATTGATATGAGTACACACACTGGCTCTGGCATGTATCAGTATATCCTCCCTAAAGAAGTTTCCTTCTGGTGATTTAATTTAATGTACCGTACACCCTGCTTTTCCTCCAAGATGCTCAAGGTCTGCCTTTCATTTTCATTCTAACAACAACCTTGTGAGGTCAGTTAGTTTGAAAGCTCTTATCTGGCCCAATATTCTGCCCATCTGCTCAGTAAACACTTAACTAGACCTGTTTACTTGTTCACAGTGCTCTAATGGCCAGCTAATCCCTGCAAACGAACAGCGATTATTGTTACGCATTTGAGGATCTTGTTTGTAATTTAGATGTTAAATTTTCTTAAAATTATTTAATAAACTGAGTAACTTTAAATGGTACTAAACTACTTGATTTGTTTTCCTCTCTTCTGCACCGACGTACACCACAAAATGTCTCCACCACCACAAAATGTCTAACTATCCACCTGTTGGTGCAGCTCACCCCCACTGCAAATCAGGAATTTTTTTAAAATGGGTTGGATCCAGATTTAGTCATACTTAGAGTAGACCCATTGAAATAATAGAAAAGTAGAGTTGGAAGGGGCCTACAAGGCCATCGAGTCCAACCCCCTGCTCAATGCAGGAATCCAGGTCAAAGCACCCGTGACAGATGGCTGTCCAGCTTCACCTTGAATGCCTCCAGAGTGGGAGAGCCCACCACCTCCCTAGGTAGTTGGCTCCATTGTCTTATTGCTCTAACAGGAAATTTTTCCTGATGTTTAGGTGGAATCATGACTAACCTAAGTCCCATTTATTTCAATTGGTCTGCCTTAAGTATTTATTATTTCACAAATGTATATACCACTTCCCAACAAAAATTTCAAAGTGGTGAATATAATGACAACATAAACACTAAAGTACTGTGCAATAATAAAAGATCCGCCACGGACGGCCTTCTCCCTGTCCCATCAGCCAGAGGAAACCAGGCTGGTGGGGACTAGGAGGAGGGCCTTTTCTGTGGCAGCCCCCAGTGTATGGAACTCTCTTCCCAGTGACCTCCGCCATGCCCCTTCCTTGATTAGCTTCCGCCGTGCATTAAAAACATGGCTTTTCAGGCGGGAATATGGGGTGGGTTAGGATTTTTAAGTTTTGTACTGTTTTTAATTGTGTTTTATACTGTGTGTGTGTGTGTGTGTGTGTGTCCCCTTGTATTTTATTGGATTGTACATCGCTCAGAGTGGCCGGATGTCTGGCCAGATGGGCGATTCATAAATATAATAAATAAATAAATAAATAAATAAAATAACTGATTATTAAATCACGGATAAGCATTGTCTTATTCTGAACTGACTTGGCAACAGCTCCACCAGACCAGAGGGCCCAGTGGATGAGCAGCCAGGTACACAAGGGTCAAAGGTGGTCCTGGAGTGCGAGACAGGAATCAGATATTTATTGCAACCCCATCTCTGAGTTGGCAAATCTCCCCCTGCCTGTCATCACTAAGATAGGTGCAGCTTCTCTCTTCCCACTTGCCAAACTCTTACCAAGGCACAACCTGCCATACAAACTCTAAAACCCCTACCTTCCCCACCCCTCACTCACACCTATGTCAGCCTACTCAGTCCTCTCAACTAAATCTGGATCCAGCACAACAGTTTTTCACCACATGCACATCTGCATAGAGGGCCAAAACTAAAAATATATATGAATCTAATAGATGTTAATTCCAAACCCCTCCAACCCACCCACCCCAAATTATCAACTTCACCCTAACCAAATCTCACACATTATTTCAAAGAATGTCAGAAATCTTAAAAAAAAAAAAAACATCCTTGGAATGACGGAAGTAATACGAGCAGATCAGATAACTGCCAGAATAACAGAAGATTGCTCACACATAGCAATCCACAGGGACAAATGTTCCAAAGCACAACTTTTATGGCACACGGAGATCCTGCCCTATGAGTCTATTTATATGGATTACCCCACTGGCCTCTCCTTATGCATGATATTTAATAGATTGTTTAGGCTGCTGCAGTTGAGGGTGTACACTTTGTAGCCTACCCAGAGTCGGGTAACTAAGCCTATGAGACTGATATCCAGCTCTATTATAAGAAAGGTTGCTATCAAAATGTTGTGTACTCCCTTCAAGAGAGAAGAAATATAAGTGCTAATTGTCTTAAACACACAATCTTCAAAATTAATACTCTGAAATCCCCCCACCCTTTACCACCAGGTAAACCAATAAAGGACTGCTATGGATCTGGGAGGGGGAGATGACTTTCCCTACCCTGCTTCATAAGGGATCCCCCTAAAAAAGAAGTAAATATATGCTGCCCCGGCAGTCATTCTTGCCTGGGCTATCCAGCTATACGGGGAGATTCTAAGCCCTATTCCCAAGGGCCCTGCCCTTCAGCCCAGCTCTAGAAAATATACAATAAAAAGGAATGCACTTTGGACACCAGTGAAAGCTGGCCTCTTAGCAGAGATGGGCTGATTTTTATTTTTATTTTGCAATGCTGAGCTTTAGCTACATTTCTGTTGTCAGTTGTGCAGCTAGCAAAGTAACCACTTAGAGCCTGGATCCATCTTCTTAATGACTCGAAACGTACAGTATAAAAGGGGTGTCTGATTCCAACTAGCTACACAGTATTGTAAGTGTGGAGGAAGGGGGGGCTGGCTGACCTGCCACACCCCACCCTTTCCTACCCCAAAGGACCCAAGACCCCCAGAGATCTCAAGGTACCAGATTGCCAGCCTCAGCTGTCTGCAATCCTACTTGAATCTCTGTTCAGGGACTTGCCTTTCTGACTGTAACCTGGATTTAGTTGCTGGAACCACAGAGCAATCCACAAACACCATGTGGGGTAAAAAACCTAAGCAGGTTTATTCTGGGACTGGTAGCATTTTACAACAAGAATAGGGAAATGAGAGAAGCACATGAAATTAGAGACACTTTGGTACACCGAGTAAAGCTACAAAATAACAAAACCTGATTCTTTATATCTCCCAGGCACACAACTCTGCTACCTGGGGGTCAGTTCTCTTCCAGGGTTGGATCTAGCACAGCCTTGCTGCCCGGGAGGACTACTTCACCTACCCGAAGGTCCGAGATGGGTAGCCCTCCACAAGGCCTGCCTTGCCAAAGCCCTCATTCAGCTAATTTCACCAGGAGCTACCTGGGGTCGGATCCTGAGGCTGCCCGAAGGCTTGAACCTCTGCTTGGCTTGCTGCCATTGCTCCACAGCCAGCAACCACACGACGAACCAAGACAAAGACAAAAACCCACACATTGGGAAATATACCTTCCCCCCTCCCCTTTCTGTAGCTTTGCTGCTTCTTAGCCAATCAGGATGCACTTCACCTGGCCAGACAGGGGGAGGGGGACTCAGGACTTACTGGGCCTGAACTACATTTGCATTTGAAAGCCTGGTCTCTGGCTTTTCAGGACTTCCAGGCGCCATCGCCTCCTCCCAGCCTTACTTGGTTTACACATGAGGAGGCGTGTGCGTGTGTGTGCATGTAGGAACCCCCCAAAGGCTCTTTCCTTCACATTATTATTTTTTTGACTTGATATACAAGTGACGTCTTGCAATACAAGTACTGTAGTATGGCTTAAATTAAAAATCTCTGTACAAATTTTTTTGGGGGGATTTCATTTTGATATAAGAGTGTTTTGGATTACAAGCACGTTTCCGGAACGAATTATGCTCTCAATCCAAGGCATGACTGTATTGAGTTTGAAATGAGCAGTTATATTTGGCTCTCATGCCATAGCTCTTTTTAGGCAGGTGGACTGTATATCATGTCTATTGTCTATATATCATTTGTCTGTATTTTGTTGCATGTATTTATTTATTTCATTTCTATACCGCCCCACAGCTGAAGCTCCCTGGGCGATTCACAACAATCCATACAATAAAAACAACAATAAAAACAACATTGTAATTTAAATTTTTTTTTAAACCAAAGTTAAAAACATAGTTTAAAATATAAAATACTAAAAGTTAATAAAACCCAGTCTACAGGTGACAATCACCCCCCCGCCCCCCATGTGCTATTTTTAACAGATTAAATATCAAATGCTTTGGCATAGAGAGAAGTCTTAACCTGACACCGAAAAGATAGTAAGGTTGGCAGCAGGCGGGCCTCAGTGGGGAGCTTGTTCCAGAGTTGGGGGGCTACCACTGAGAAGGCTTGTATGGCTATAACAGTTACGGTTGCCCGAGCACCAATCCCCTAATCCCTCCTATGATGCATTTTTTTAAAAAAGGATATAAATTTTATTGCTTGTGTTCAAGTATCTTTCTTGCATCTTGGGTCTTGATCCATGGTGGCACTTTTTGTTGATCCTGCTGATACCTCCCTCTTGTGCTTGGATGGTGCCATTTTGACTACATAAAAACCAGCACTCGGAGAACTGAGTTTCCTGTGGGTGCTTGTGTATCTATGATGTTTTAATGTATTTTGTTCTGTTTTATTTTCTGTACATCGCCCAGGGTGGCCGGTTTGCCGGCCAGATGGGCGATAGATAAATGCAAATAATAATAAAAATGATGTTTATTGCTTGTATTCAAATATCTTTCTTAAGCCTCTGTTCTCAGAGTGTGATCCATTGTGCTACTTCTTGTTTGCGCCTGCTCCTTGCTTTTTACAGGTTACTCTTTTGATGTGAGAGTTAGTGGTGAGATATTAAAGGCTTTTAACATCTCAGTTAAACATCTAGACGGTATCTCTCAATAGGAGAGCTGGTGGCATGATACTTAAGCCGTTTAGGTCGCAATCCTATGCATGTTTAAACAGAAAAAAGTCCTACAACTCCCAGAATTCCCCAGACAACCATACTGGCTGGGGAATTCTGGGAGCTGAGGGACTTCTTTTCTGCCTAAACATGCATGGGATCGCACCCTTTACAACTCAGTGCCTTGATTTAGATCTTCAGCTGAGGAGAGGTTATCTCAATGGAAGACACAGAGTTTGAACGGAAAACCTCGGTGGCATTTCATTCCTGCGTTTGTTAAAGCCTCAGTAATTGGTTTCACCTGATGGCATGCCAACATATCTGGCAACATATCTTAAAAATATGAATCTGTGTACCTTGGAAAGGGAAGGAACATTTGGTATGTGCAAATTTTTTGTTTGGTTTGGAAGTTCAGAATTTTGCTATTTAACCATGGGGCCTTTCTCTTGGTATGGTTATAAGAAGGTCAATGCAATGTACATACTTGATAACTTGGGCTACCCCATCTGCCAGTTGCATTAACCATGCCAGGCATGTTGCTAAGGGTATGTTTTGTGCCCACTTTTCCCAGAAAACCTTTAAATCAGATGTTGTCACAGGATGACCTGTTTTCCAGGTCTTCTGGCTTTAATCTCATAGTGTCTTGCAGCCAGTAGACTACAGTTTGTAGGGCTAGCCTTATTTTACCGTAATTGCCAGTTCTACAAAAGCTGCTGTGT
Organism: Shinisaurus crocodilurus; assembly: GCA_021292165.1. Taxonomy (NCBI): domain Eukaryota; kingdom Metazoa; phylum Chordata; class Lepidosauria; order Squamata; family Shinisauridae; genus Shinisaurus; species Shinisaurus crocodilurus. Next base: position 266,391,281 of record CM037877.1, on the reverse strand, counting down.
CTTTAAGAGTCTATTTAATTGGAACCTTCAGCACAAGAATATCTAATCCCCAAAGGGACAAAAAAGTTAGCAGTTTTGCTTTATAACTAGTATATGTTGCTAGGTAACTACAGTATGTTGTTGGATACTCTTAATGTGATGTCAAACCTCATAGAATCATAGAAAAGTAGAGTTGGAAGGGGCCTACAAGGCCATCGAGTCCAACCCCCTGCCCAATGCAGGAATCCAGGTCAAAGCATCCCTGACAGATGGCCGTCCAGCTGCACCTTGAATGCCTCCAGAGTGGGAGAGCCCACCACCTCCCTAGGTAGTTGGTTCCATTGTCTTATTGCTCTGACAGGAAATTTTTCCTGATGTTTAGGTGGAATCTAGGTTCCTGTAATTTGAGCCCATGATTCCGTGTCCTTTAAACTGGGATGATCGAGAAGAGATCCTGGCCCTCCTCTGTGTGACAACCCTTTAAGTACTGGAAGAGTGCTATCATATCTCCCCTCAGTCTCCTCTTCTGAAGGCTAAACATGCCCAGTTCTTTCAGTCTCTCTTCATAGGGCCTTGTTTCCAGTCCCTTTATCATCCTTGTTGCCCTCCTCTGAACCCTCTCCAGTTTGTCTACATCCTTCTTAAAGTGTGGTGCCCAGAACTGGACGCAATACTCAAGATGAGGCCTAACCAGTGCTGAGTGTATCACTTCCTGCGATTTGGAAGCTATACTTCTATTAATGCAGCCCAAAATAGCATTTGCCTTTTTTTTGCAGCCACATTGCATTGCTGGCTCATACTCAGTTTGTGATCTACCACAATTCCAAGGGCCGAATTCAATTTCAGGGAAGCTCTCAGGGGCCACATCCCACGACTGGGCAGGCCCTAAGGCAAAGTGGGCAAGGCAAAAGGGGAGAGGCCAAACATAACAGGATATTTTAGCTTAAAGCTCTCACTGCCAGTAACTACCTAAGCCTTAGGAGAGGCTATTTCAGCCTTTTAGAATGGGAAAAACAGACACAAAAGCCAGGCAACCACCAAACAAGTGGCGGTTGGGGAAAAGGAGTTTGGATCAGGGTGTGTGGCCATCTGGGGAACCCTGGAGAGCCAGACTGGGACCCAGGTGGACTGGACTTGGCCCATGGGCTTGAGGCTCAACACCCTGGCTCTTAATGAGAAGAAGAAACATCCCAAGTGTGACTCTGCCAAACTTCCTTGCCTTATGGAAGGAAGAGCCCCATGTAGTGCCCCAGCTTTGGGCAGCAAGCTGCCTTGTGCTACTTTTGGATCAGGGCCATACAAGTGAAATGAGACATTATAACTGGTTTAAATCAAAATATTGTGTTTGGCCGTGAAAAGTACAGCAAACAGCACGGCTCAAATGTGTCGTAGGGTTGTTGTTTTTGCCTTGGGGGGGGCACACACTGCCTTTACATTTCCTGGTTGGCTTGTAGATCACCTAGCAATCATTGTTTAAACCACTGACTGTCTGGTTAAAACACCCCTTACCCCCCCCCCCCAATCAAAAAGGAATTTCCACCACGTTCTTAAGACTTCTTTCTTTTGGAAACACAGTAAAGGCAGGCCTCACAAAAACTAGGATCCTTACCCGTGAGACTCCGAGGTAAGAGGCCAACCGAAATCTCTCCTATGCCCCCACCCCAAAGTTGTGAGAATCTCCACCTTTGGCTGCAAAACACACCCGAGTCCCATTTTGATTCCCACCCGGCCGCCCCCTCCTCCTCCTCCTCCTCCTCTCTGGGCCCTGCTTGAGCGCGCCTAGTGATGGAATATGCAACATCCCCCCCCCCCCGTGGAGTTTTTGTGTGTGTGTTTCTGGGAGGCCTTGAGCTGTGAAGCAAAAACATGGAGCCCGCATCACAGCCTGAGAAGCATTTTGGGGCTCGCGCGGAGCGACCAGCCGCTCTCTTCCCCGTCCCCACTCCTGTCCCCCCCCCCTTGCCTGCCAGCCAGGAGGAGGCATTTTCCCACCCCTTCCCTGTTTGACAGAGTAGTTGCACCGCACGGGCTGAGCCTACTGGAATGCTTTCCTGCGGACTGTTGCATTTAATATACGCCCCTGAGCTGCTCTCAAGTGGGAGAGTGAGGGGCACCGGGATGTTACACCGGGATCCGTGGGCGCGCGCGGGGGGGGGAAGAAGAGAGAAATGGACCCTGCCTAGGTATCCCCACAATTGCACACACACCCCAAACATCTCCGGGAAACACAAGCAAAGGGAGGGGATAAGCCAGAGGTGTCGGCATCAACCCCGTCCTCCGGCCCCACCCCTTTGCTTCTGACTGACACCCCCTCTTCCAACCAGGCCTGCCCATGTCCTCCCCACAGCCAATGAGAGGGGAGGAGGGCGGAAGACTTCCCCCACCCCCACACCCCCCACCCCACTTCAAGGCTGGTTGAGCTGTGCAGGTAGGTGTCAGGGGGGGTCTGGGAGCAGCTTCCAGAGCGGGTGCAAATACAAGGGGAGCAAAAAAAATAAAATCCGGAGGGGGTGCATAGAGGGGTGAATGGGGGGGAGGTGGGTGAAGGGGCCGGGATGGGGTGGGGGCGTGACGTTGCAGATGCATGCTACCGGGTGGAGAAGGAGGCGGAATGTAGCTGGGAAGGAAAGGGAAGGGGGGACCCCCCCCCCCGTCTTATCATATCCACGCACAGACGTGCACACTCCGTTCCTGCAATAGACCGCAGGCCAAGTCACCGGGAGCCCCGTTCCTGCAACTTTGAGCGGGCAGAAAGAAAATGGGGAGAGAGAGAGAGAGGGAGGAGTGCGCAGCCTCGCCTTGCCTCGCCTCGCCTGGCCCTCGCAACTGCTCTCAGAGAAACCGTCTGGACAGGCCAGGGGCGGGTGGGTGCGAGGGGAGAAGAGGGGGTGGGCACACACGAGCGGGTCAGGGTTATTGTGGTACAGCCCACCCCCCTAACACCCCCAAAGTGAATTTGGTTTGTGAAATAACGCGGGGTGTGTGTGTGTGTGTGTGTGTGTGTGTAGGGACGTAGGAAGTTTTGCCTGTTTAAATGCAAACAGGAAAACAATAAGACCAGCCTCTGCCCGTCCGTCTATCCACCCACTGACAACGTATTGGCAACTGATCATGATGGCTGGTCCAGCAGACCCTTCTAAGTCAAGATTATAAACTGCTGCCCATCGGGCCACCGGTGTGGGTCAGGGGATCTCTAGAAGGCCTACACGGGCAATGCCTGCTGTGCTCTCGCCCTTTCCTTGCGGACTGGGCCAGGCTTCGTTTGAGCCAAAGGCTCTGCCCCACAATTTCCTCCTGTGCATCCAGGGTTCAGTCCTGGAAAACGCGAAATTGTTGTGAGTGCCTATAAGTATATGCAAACTAACTGTGCAATCCTATCTATGTCACCTCAGAAGTAAGCCCCATTGAGTTCAGCGGGGCTTGACTCCAGGTCAGTTGAGTATAGGACTGCAGCCTAAATTTCCCTCACCACCAAGAAAGGGCAGACTTCCCTATATAAATCTGAGGAATTAGGGATGGGTCTTAGGATCTGGCTTGTAGGCACTGGGCTCTGGCCCCTCTCCTTTAGAACTTAACTGAAGATGCTGGAGCTACTGCAGCTGGGAAATGAGTATCATCATCATCATCATCCAAGGATCAAGGTTGTATTTGTGGGTTTCAAAAGGGAGGTTTGTGTATAGTTGCCATATGGAAGCAAGTGATCCCTGGCTAGGGAGGAATTTTCAGAGAACATTATGGAAGTAGAAATAAGGGATCAACCACTGATGTTCTTTTAGGGTTGTAGTGTTCTGGAATAACACCACAAAAATATAAATGTCATAAAAATACCTTTAGCTTAAAAATAAGGGAACTAACAATGTTTAAGTGCTGCCTTGTCAGTCCCTCATATCTGCACAGTATTGTGCACTTCTTAAAATGCATTTGTGTGTGTGCGTGCGTGTATATATACAAACAGAAGGATTTAGGAAAAGGCCTTAATGTGTTTAAAAAAATATATTTGTACCAGTTCTATATGATAAATACTATTTATTTATTATATTTATACCCCACCTTTTTTTTCATGCAAGGAACCCACGGTGGCTTACATAATCCTCCTCCTCCTCCTCCTCCTCCTCCTCCTCCTCCTCCTCCTCTCCATTTTATCCTCACAACAACCCTATGAGGTAGGTTAGGCTGAGAGTCAGTGACTGGCCCAAAGTCACCCAGTAAGTTTCATGGCCGAGTGGGGACTAGAACCCGGATCTCCTGACTCCCAGTCCAACACTCACCACTATGCCACACTGGCTGTAATCACTAGCCAGTTAAAACTCGGACTAAGAATCTGACAGTGCAATCTGATGCATCTCTACTCAGAAATAAGTTCCGCTGAGTTCAGTCAGACTTACTCCAAGGTAAATGTATGTATAGGATTGCAGCTTACAGAACTAATTTCTACAAGCAAGGATAACGAACCCACATACACAATTGTTGGGGTGGTGGTGGGGAGCAGTGTCCCCATTCCTCTCCCTTTGCCAAAGATCTACTTTTGACAGACAGAAACTTTGTAACAGCTAAGGAGAATCATAGAATCATAGAAAAGTAGAGTTGGAAGGGGCCTATAAGGCCATCGAGCCCAACCCCCTGCTCAATGCAGGAATCCAGGTCAAAGCATCCCTGACAGATGGCTGTCCAGCTGCACCTTGAATGCCCCCAGAGTGGGAGAGCCCACCACCTCCCTAGGTAGTTGGTTCCATTCCATTGTCTTATTGCTCTAACAGTCAGGACATTTTTCCTGATGTTTTGGTAGAATCTGGGTTCCTGTAACTTGAGCCCATTATTCCGTGTCCTGCAAACTGGGATGATTAGTCTCTTCAGGCTTTCCCTTTAGGTGCCAAAATTTTGGGTTTTGTTTTTGTTTTTTTAATGAACCAGAATGACCATGTATACACACACATTTTGAGCACATGACCATGGAGAAATTCAAAGGAGCTAGGTTGAAGACAAACTTGCAAGAATGGTAGTTTGTGAGTGGGCAAATTAGCTGCAAGTGGGGTTTTGTTCCAGAATGTGGTTTTTTTAAAAAACCCAATGAAATGTTACACTTGTAGGAGTTAAGAGGAAGCTATACCAAGAGGCCAGATGCATAGTTTATGCATCTCAGGCAAAGCTTATACAGGTACACGGTATAACTTCCTCTTAACCTGTGGTCGTGTTAACATAAAGATTACAGATCTTGCTCTGAGAGGTGCTGGTAATGTGGACTGATGCTGGTCTATTAAAACATTACCTTGCTAACTTTCTTCTTCATAAAAGTGTGTGTATCTCTGTGTGGGCGGAGAGTTTTGTGGCAAGGGACACTTATCGCAGGGAATTCACAGGAAAGAAATCTTAGGGCTGTCAAATGATTTTGTAATCTTCCGTTAGCCTTGTCAATTAATAAATTGCTTTGAACTATATTTAAATATTGCAAAGCCTCTGTAAAAATGATAATTTTTTACGTATGAGATTTTCACAAATGAAAGCCACCAGCCATTGTCAGAAAGAAAGGTAACCTTTCACATTCACTTTTTATTTACCGTAAATTAAAATTTGGCATATGGAATATAAATATTTCTGATTCCATTTACATATCAGAGCAGAAATGCCTTCCTAAAAACAGCAAAGAAAAACAAATCCAAGACCCATTAGAGTTGTGGAAGATACAAGTTTAAAAGATATTGGCATTGATTTCAGCTGAGTAGTGTAGTGTGACTTTCAGGTGCAACAGACTAACATGGCTACCCTTCTGCAAATTGTCTCAGTTGCATGTGGTTCTCACTGTCTGAAGAAGTTAAGGGTGCAATCCTATGCATGTTTAGACAGAAACAAGTCCTACAACTCACTCAGCAGCAATCCCCAGTCCGCCATGCTGGCTGGGAAATTGTAGGACTTTTTTCTGTCTAAACATGCATAAGATTGCACCCTAAATAGTTTTGCTCTGAAAGGCAAACCATGTTCTAACTTTGGATACAATCTGCACAGAAGCGTCATGTATAGTCATCAGTGTTGCTACAGGGAGGGAGAAGCTGCAGTGTCTGTGAAGCCGGTGGTGTGGTAAACCCTTCAAAAATTATTAGCGTTTGCTGGTTATTGGCCATACCAATGGAGGAAAAGATAATTTCTTTTATTGAGATAATTTCTCAATTAAAACTTCATTTGATTGATGGTACTAATTTTATTAAAGCTTGCAGCGCTAATAAATATGTTGAGGGGTGTGGGAATGAGCAGAATCAGGAACAGGAATAAGCTGAGGTGGATTTCATGGGACTGGATGATACGGGTCCAGTACTAAGGGCTCTATTGTCCAGCAGCAAATGCTCGGAAACCTCCTGAATTCCACAACTTGGCATAGTGGGTCAATTATTTGTATTTAATTGTATGTTTAGCTTCCATTTAACACCAAGAAGGCTTCTTAAATAGTAGATTCCAACCCCTTCTCCTTCTGAGCCAACAGAACCTGTGTATGGTAACAACTTTCTCTACACAGATTTGGTGTATAGTGTGTACAGAAGCATGTTGCATTGGGATTGTGTCCGACAGTGTGTAATGTATATATAACTGTTGTGTCTTCCTCCATAATGATCCCAGGCTTATAGGATAGGCATTGTAGACGGGAGAATGCAGCAGCATGGGTGCTTCCTCGTGCTTCTCCTGTGGCTTTCTAGAATGGTGCCTCTGTGTTTTGGCTTTTTCCTTAATTAATGAAAAATAATTATATATATTCAGAAGTAACATTATATGCTTTAGAAAAGCTCATTCTCCTCAGAACTCCCATCATGTTATAGCAATATTCTAAACTAAACCATGAATGTGGGTGAGATTAGATATCCAATTGCCCAACTCACTCATAGCAAGTACAAATTACCCCACTAAAGAGCAGACCAGTGGCAAGTTGCGATTGCATTCTACCTTCCTGCTTGTGGGCTTGATGGAAAAGGAAGATGGGGGCGACTTGCATGAACAACTGTCATAGAATTGTGTTGTGTTCCAGGGTTGGAAAAGTAGAAGAGGGGTGGGGTGGATGATGTCATGGTACTGATATGGCAATTTAACCTGATGCTCTGATCCTCCCCCCCCTCAGGCAAATTATAACTTACTCTAGTAGTAGTAGTAGTAGTAGTAGGCGATCACTCGTGACCGAGTAAGATTGTCTTCCAGGATAAAAATTACAAAAAGAAAAAAATTTAAAAGGAGGAAATTCTAAAAGATTGTGTAGACTCTAGCAATGGGTCCGTAAGGGACTGTGGAGGCCAATTCTAGATCCACACAGCTTTCCACAGTGAGGACACAGGTTACCAGATGGAAGATGGTCCTGTAAAGGATCCGTTTGACGTGCTTTTCGCTTAGCACGTTTCTCCCTTTCACCTTGCACTTGGGCTTCTTCAAAGTCCATAGAACCTTTGTGAAAGGCCAACCTCCATTTACGGTAGATCGTTCATGGGCCAGAGCTTCCCAGTTTTCGATGTTTATATTGCATTTTTTTAGATTAGCCTTAAGAACATCTTTAAACCTCTTATGCTAACTTACTCTAACACAGTGTTCTTCAACCTTGGGTCCCCAGATGTTTTTGGCCTACAACTCCCAGCATGCCCCAGCCAGCTACGCTGGCTGGGGCATGCTGGGAGTTGTAGGCCAAAAACATCTGGGGACCCAAGGTTGGAGAATACTGCTCTAACACAATAGCTAAACAAAATTAGCATTTGAGAAGCAAGGAGAAAGGGATACTTTATGGGAACCCAGGTGGGAGACTTTCTGTGAGTTCTGCAGCGAAAAGAAAAATAACTCCTTTAAAAAGCCTGGGAACTGGGGAGGACAGAAGGCCTGACAAGGAGGCCTAAAGTGCTATGAAATGAAGGCGGTAAGAAGAACCCAGTGGCTGAGATTGCAGAACAATTAAGGGGCCTGAGGCAAGAATGGTCTGCTGCTATCCAACCCCCATGGAAGTGCAAATAAATGAAGTCTCTCAACAACTGAATGAGATTGCAAAAACAGCCAAGTGCAGCTATGGACTTCGGTCTAGCACAGAAAAGAACAATAACAAAGCTAATAGGATCTAATACAGAATTGCAGGGGGGGGGCGGAATGGAGGCCCTTGAAAATCATAGCACGACCCAGTCCGAGTGTTTCAGGACTCGAGCCCCTGATACTTTTCAAAGACGAGAGGCATTTAAATACTGTACTGGAAAGCTTAAATCTCTGGGCATAAACTACAGATGTTAAACTCATCATTAAAATGTTAATTAGACAGAGACACACAGTAACAATCCGTATAGGGTATTACTTTCTAATTAAAGGAAAGGAAGAAAAATATATATATGACAGATCTAAAAATAATTTCTCTGAATGTATGGGGCCTGCGGACTCCCATTAAGAGAAGGAGAATTCAAAATATTTTTTTAAAAGGAAAGCCCAGATAGCACATTCTTACAGGAGACACAGACAGTTAAGAATAAGGCTCAAGTAATTTTCTTTCCTGGTTCTGGGGACCAATTTCAAGCAAAGAGGTCTTCCAAATCATGGGTGTGTGTGTGTGATAGTACTGGGGGGAAATTTCCACTTCCTAGTTACAGACACACTATCAGACCCCTGTGGCAGATTTATTTTCATTCAAGGATCAATAGAAAGGGAAAAACTAACAATGGGCTCTGTTTATGGACCAAATAAGGGTCAGCTTAAATTTTTGCAAGAGGTATTTCACAAACTGGATGGTTTTAAGGAAAGAAAAGTAATCGGGGGGGGGGGGATTTTAAACCTGAGTATTGACAGGCAGATGGATACAAATTCTATCAAGGGGTTTCCCCAAAATACACCAGATTCCAGTCTCTCAAAACTTTTATTAGAACATGATTTAGTTGACACATGGCGAGTAATGCACCCCATGGAAAAAGACTTTACCTTTTGTTCAGCTAGGCATGAGGTGTACACCAGGATTGATTACATATTATTTATCCCTATACCTGGAAAGAATGCAGAGGAAGTTGATTCTTATAGGCCTGTTACCCTTCTAAATCAAGATTATAAACTATTTACTAGTATCTTAGCTGAAAGATTGAATGAAATAGCCCTACAGTATATCAAAAGTGATCAGTTTGGTTTATTAAAAATAGATTTCAGACCCGATCTGGAGGCTACTCAATGTAGTACACCATTGCTCCAAAAAAAGGAACATGCCACATGTGATTGCTTCCCTGGATGCTACTAATGTATTTGACAAATTGGAATGGGCCTAATTTAAAAATTTAAGTCAATTTTTGGAGTTTGGAGAGAAATTTATTGGATGCCTTAGCAAGATCTATCACCATAATACAGCAGTGATCCAAACTAATGGTATAGACTCTGGAAGAAAAGTGGTCGGATGTCTGGCCAGATGGGCGATTCATAAATATAATAAATAAATAAATAAGAATACTCATCAATCTAAACAAGGATGCCCATTGTCCCCACTGCTGTTTGCATTCTCAGTTGAACCCCTAGCAGATATGATCAGGGAAGAACCAAACATAAAGGGAATAACCATTAATGGCCAATTAAATAAAATAAACTTTTTGGTAGATGACATAGCCCTGACACTATCAGACCCAAATACTGAGTTTGTATAAGCTATGAGGCTGATCGGTGAATATGGTCAAGTTGCAGGGTTAAGAATTAATGTAAGTCAGTCTAAAACTCTTTGTTTAAATATGAGCGCAACCATGAGAAAAACTCTAGAAGCAGTTACTGGCATACCTACCTGTTCTGATAAAATTAAATACTTGGGAGTCCAAATACCAAATGACCTGCACAAAATAATTAAACTAAACTGTTTTCCATAGATAAAACAAATTGAAGCTAAATTAAAAACTTGGAGGCAATTAGGGATATCCTGGCTTGGTAAGGTTGCAGCAATAAATAACATCTATTTCAAATATTCTCAATCACCATTCCAGACAATTTATTGGAAAAATGGCAAAAAAAAAAAAATGCTTATTAGCTTTATTCATGATGGAAAAAAAACTTGGCTTAATAGTCATGCCCTATACTGAGGGACATCAGCAGAGAGGTATACCCAGCTTAAGCTCATACTTTGAAGCATTTCAGATCAAACAAATCCTGCATATTATATCTAATGATGTGAACAAAACTTGGATTTGTATGGAAGTACTTCTGAATAAGAAAGAGGAATTAAGGAACACATCATTCCATAAAACTGGACATTAATATAGCTTTTTCTCCAGGTAATCGCCTCTTTACTGCTACAATGGAGGCATGGAAAAAATGGGGGTTAAAATTAATACCATATCCTTCAACCCCGATGCCTTTCCTGAGTCATTCCTTATTTTTTGATGCTGATAAAGTCACACAGTTTTGGAACTGGGAGACAAAGGGCTTGTGCACAGTGAAAGATCTGTTTAATGATCTAGAACCAAAAAGTAGACCTCAATTAAAAGGAACAATTGCAGGAAATTAAAACCAACTGGTTCCAATTGGCCCAAATTACACATTTTACCTCAGTTCCTGAAGTGAAAGCACAGGCGGTACGACTTCTGACCAAGTTTGAACTCCTACTGACAGAAATTACGGTAATCCCAGCTCAAAAGGTCTGGTCTCGCAAATATACAAAATACTTATAGAAATATCAATGGGAGACACTAATGGTATCAGGCAGGTATGAGAAAAAGATTTAGGTACCACCATTGAAGATGGCCAGTGGAATTCACTGTGGGCTCTATCCCCTTACAAATTGATTTCATCTAAGCTGAGGGAAAATGCAATTAAAACAATATATAGGTGGCATCTCACACCAGTAAAAATAAGCTATATTTACAAGGGGAGCAGCCCCCAATACTGGAGGGGCTGTGCACAGAGAGAGACTTATAAACAGATGTGGTGGGATTGCGAATCTCATAGAGAGATTCTGGGTAGAGATGTTTCATTTGGCAAGAAAAGTTACAGATCAGGACATTTGTAAAACAGTGGAACTGGAACTGTACTCTCCCTCTTTGTGGGAGACAACAAGCACCCACTGCATAAAGATTTACTAACATTCTTCTGGACTCCCGCGAGAATGGAAATCCCATCAGTCTGGAAATCTACGTGTGGACCATCAATTGAAAGCTGGGAAAGGAGACTTTGGGATATTGCCTTATTAGAAAAATTAACCAAAGAACGAAGGGCCATGCACAATAATGCAATTGACAATACATTTTACACATGCTGGCAACTCTGGATTTCTTTAGCCAACCAGAGTGATGGGGGGGTTAAAACTTCCACAATCACATGTAACCATCTGGAAAGACCTACCGGTAATTAATACTTCCTAGCTAAAGAGATTGGTAGAAGAATAGCTTAACCCTACAGCTTTATATATATCTATTGCTATATCCAGGTAATTGTTGATAGGTTATTTCATGCTTGGTGTCAGTTATGTTTTCATGTATTGTTTATTGATAAAATTAATTTTAAAAAAACTTTTAAAAAGTGAGCTCAATAAACCCATTCATGTCTTAAAAAGAGGAGGAGGAGGGAGGGGATGGGTAATTAATAACCCTGTGAATTATTGTTTGCAAGGTTGGGGGAAATGTTCTGCAGGGACTCTAACATTTTCCTGGTATAGTGTCTGTGTCCATTGCTGCCCACCTTCACCAATTTTGTCCTTTTCCCCCTCCTACTCGATATGGCAGGTCGAGTCTTGCCATATACGTTATGCTTTATGCATTCCCTTTATTTCCACTAACTTAATGTATTCTGTTGCAGAGGTGAGATTTCTTCCTTCTCTACTAAGTTGGAGAGGTCTGCTGTGGAGCTGCTAATCTGCCTAGAACAGAAAGTCCTCTTTACAGAACCCAAAATTGCTTCTGAGCTATTCTGGATACTATGGATTCTGCCACAGTATACTATAAGGTGAGTTTTTATGTTTCTCCAGCTTTTCAATAGTAAATTGTTTTTCACTAAAGGGATCATTTGAATCAGAACTTGATTCCCAAACCAGTTCAGATTCAACTGTAGAGGAGTGATATGAATGTATTTGCAGTAGCATCTCCTGCTAGGGAGGATGCTTGCTAGTAACTTTTTCATTCTCTCGCTAGTAACTTTTTCATTCAGAAGTACAACTGTTTAACAGAAAAATATAATACAGTTTATTTGATCCAGATATTGGTTGCCACCTGGGAAATGGCTTCTAACTGTGTTTAGGTGGCTGAATCACTTTGGGTTGCAAGCCACATCTGACTGAAGTCAGTGTGGAAAACTTGCTTTTAATTGAGCTGGATTGCACCCTTTCAGAAACAAACCACCAAATGAAAGAATCAATGACCTGGTTATGTGTTACAGATGGTGCTGTCTGTGTCCGTACATAAGTTGTGGGGAGATCGTTTTTCTTTACATAAATGCCTCTGATCATGTGCACCTCTCCATAGCTTGCCACCCCTTGCATTAGAGGATGGTTTCTATGGCAGAAACCCAAACTTTATATTGTCACAAATTATACATTGTTTTCAGCCATCTGTTAGATGCAGAGACCCACATTTTAAAAAGCAACTTGCTTATGATTGCACCACATGGAATGTTGTGATGGTATAAAATTCTGATTTTCTGAATTCTCAATTTAAGACAGAGTTGCTGTAGGACACTGTGTGCTCACACAAAATGCTTTTCTGGTCTTGCAATATTGGTTACTTTTATATTGCAATCATTTCACTACTATTTACATATCTGGGGAAAATCTTTGATTTACCGATCTGACAGTTCAGATAGAAACCTGTAGCTTCAAATCCCAAGCTCTGGAATTTGGTTGTTTTTTTCCCCATCTGAAGAAATATTACAAAATCAGATTAAATATTCATATGTTTTAGAATACAAGCACTGGGGTATTCGAGCAAAAAAAGTGGGACAAGTGAAGTACAAACAGCAGAGGTGGTTGACTGTGAAAACCAAAAATAGGAAAGTACAGTATTAGGTGAAATTAAATTAATTTCAAATAGATTTGACTTGTTCCAAAGCAAGTAAATAAATAATACTAGTTGTGAAAATAAGGTAGATGCTTGGAATTAGTTTCTAATGAGGAAGGTAATGCTTATATATACGTAGCAATTGTATTGTACACTGAGGCGGCTACCTCAGGCAGCTGATTTTGGCTGTTGAAGGGCAACAAATTGTTGTTTATTATGTTATGATTGTATTTTCACTATGAGGGAGGCGTTCTGTCTCAGGTGCCAAAATAACTTGGCTGGCCTTGTGTACTATGCACCTTGACTAGGAGAGGGGGGAATTTGCTGCTCCACCTCAGTCAGCAAAATGTCTTGGGCCCACTGTGGCTTGAGCTACTGTTTATTTCTTCCTTGAGAGGGGCCTCTTCCTTTTAAACAAATAAGCTACTGATTTTAAAGCTTTTGCATCGATACAGTGTTAGAAGAAGCAAGGTAATTTAACGTCTAATGTGAATTTGCAGTACAACACATAGTCATATGCTAGAGCTTTGTTAAATTATCACTGGGCCATTCACAAGCAGGATAGTCAAGAATGTTTGTCCTTGGAGTTCATGCTGTACATTCCAACGTATTGTGTGCAATCTTTCTTAAATGCTGGTCTGTTTGGTGGGTTGGTGCTGCAGTAAGAGGCAGAGAATACGGTAAATTAATTTAAAGTTGCAAAATAATTTTTTCTCAGCATTGTGGGACATGAATACTGAAGAGCATTGCTCTAACCTGTTTGCTACCATAATCCTGATTTACAAAAGAGACAGAGCAGTAGAAAAAGTGAGTGCTTGCAGTTGTTGATAAAAGAATATAGTAGGTAAGACAGAGAAGTAGACCACTGTCACTTGACAAGCTTCATGGCTCTTCCAGACGCCACTTGGAGTGGGGAAATGGTGGGCAGGGAAAGGGTTAAGTGCCCCCTTTATTCCCACCAGAAGTGGCTGTTTCTGTGTTCCTGTTTTGAAAGGGCCATTGATCTACCATTTCGTGCAGTTATGTGTAACGTACAGTTTGTACTCGATTAGATTTGAACCCATTTCTCTCCCATATTCTAACTGCACAGGTCCCACTACATCAGGGCTCTCCAACCTTGGGTCCCCAGATGTTGCTGGCCTACAGCTCCCAGCATACCCAGCCAGCATGGCTAATGGCAAGGGATGCTGGGAGCTGTAGTCCCACAACATCTGGGGACCCAAGGTTGGAGAGCCCTGCACTACATCATACTGGCTCTTTTCATATGGTAAACACTGGTTCTCCGTCTTCTTTCTGACACCTTCTGAAATGTTTGAATACTATCAGCAAATCATCCTTATATTTTCTGTAGTTAGCATGAAAGATAGGAAGGCTAAAGAACAACAAATTTAGACTGATTTAAGATGTGTTAGCAGTTTTAAGATGCATATCTGTCTCCTGCTGTTGGGTCACATGGGTAAAAGAAATAAATGCAGTTTTAAATGCACGTGTATGGGGTTGTATGTGGTGTAAGTTGCTTTTAAAATCATAGGTGTATCTCCCAGCTGTAAAACTAGTGCAGATCTGTAGTGTGGACTTACTGTACCCTGCAGCCCTAACTGTGCAGAGAAAGCGACCTGAAAAGACCAAACAAAATACTGTAACACAGAGAGAATTTGCTACAGTGCCATCCAAAGGATCATAGAATCATAGAAAAGTAGAGTCTCCCAGCTGTAAAACTAGTGCAGATCTGTAGTGTGGACTTACTGTACCCTGCAGCCCTAACTGTGCAGAGAAAGCGACCTGAAAAGACCAAACAAAATACTGTAACACAGAGAGAATTTGCTACAGTGCCATCCAAAGGATCATAGAATCATAGAAAAGTAGAGTCGGAAGGGGTCTATAAGGCCATCGAGTCCAATCCCCTGTGCAATGCAGGAATCCAAGTCAAGTGTGTTGGCAACGAATGTTGAAATAGCAAAAGCTGAAGGGCGGAAGAGAGATGAGGTGAGGCTTCGTTACTATACATAACTCTTTGCCTCTCCAGATGGTTAAGAAAAGCAGAACAGGCTTAAATATGCAGTACTATGCAACTTTGCTTGCTTTGAAAAATTGATAGAGGTAGCAAGAATGCAACTTTGACAGACACAAAACTTGAGTTACCTGGACACACAGACCGGGTTTGCACGAAATGGCAACCCATTGTGGGTAACTAACCATGGTGGGTTGGTGTGTCACGTGAATCCAGACCACTTCCCACATGGTGGCATGTTTGTGGGCAACAAGCCACCCTAACAACCCATAGCTTGTTTTGGGGGTGTGGTACGCACAATGGGTTGCTGTGTCATCCAAACCCGGGCAACCAACCCCATCATAGGTACAGGGAAGCGGCGAGCAAACCGCTTGGCAAAAACAACAAAAACCCCTTGCTGCTCTTGCCGAACTCACCCGGGCTACCACAAGTGACAGCCACTCCACTAAGTGGCCAAGCGGCACTTTGGACCAACTGTCACTGGCTCGGTCTCCACTGTGTCGACATGACCCCTTTTATGGTTGCTGCAGCTTTCCCCCCCATTCTACCCTTTACCCTCGGAGATCATTTTTTGCAATCTCGGAAGTGACAGCCACTGGCAGCCCCTTCAAAGTGCCAAGCAGCACACTGGAGCAGCTGTCACTGGCTCCCCACTTTTTTATTTATTTATTTTGCACCCCTGAGATTTGCGCAAATTTGTTCATAATTGGAGGGGGGGCTCAGTAGTTCGGAGTTACACAAGTGCACAACTTCAGGTATCCCAAATGCACAGCCTTGTATCATCAATGCACTGGATGCGGTCTGTCAAATTACAAGAGGCACCATTCATGGACATTAACAAAGCAAGTCTACAAATAGGTTACAGTATTTTTCCATGTATAAGACTATACTTTTTCCTTAAATTGTTAGACTAAAAATTGAGGGTTGTCTTATACACGGAAGTAAGCCAAGGAGAGAACCGCACGGTTGTGAAACTGCCCAGTGGGGGGCGTCTTATACATGGGGGCGTCTTATACACGGAAAAATACGGGTAATTTGTTGTTTTGCTTTCATTTGACAGCTGTCAAAACAGTGAGCTGTCAAATGAAATGCAAATCCGTGAGGGGATCTTTGCTGCCAAAAAGGGGGGGGGATGTGTAGATCACCCCCTTCCCAGCAAGATCCTCCATGGGTTGGACCTAACTGTTCTCAGTGTCCCCCACCTTTTCCACTCTAGGTGCTCAAGAAAGTGGAAAAGTGCAAGCCACCCCATTTAAGGGAGCACAGAGTTTTAATAGCTGTCAAAACTCAGGCTTCCTTTTAAAACGGGTTTTTTGACAGGGTCATATGCAGCCATGAAATCTGTTTATGTCCCTGTCAAAAAACCATAACCAGCCATGTCAAAAACACTGTTTTAAAAGGAAGCCTGAATTTTGACAACTGCGAACTCACCCAACCTATACTCAGCCCTTTACTCTATACATAGCTGAGAGACACACTAGCCTTTATTTATTAAATCCACCATTCCTTTCCCCAGAGCCGACCCAAGACATTTTGCTGCCTGAGCTCCCCCTCCCCCCTCTCCGGTCAAGATGTGTAGTACCAAAGTTATTGGTCCCCGAGTTATTTTGGCAACTGAGACAGAAAATCCCACAAGTACCATTTCCTGGGAGTAGAAATGCAATAGTAATAAATTAAACTACTAATACTTCAATAGTTTTCTCCACTTTTGTGGCATCCACAATCATCTACCTGAGACAACCACCTCATTCTCCTATTGGTAGAGCCAGCCCTGTTGACTCTGCTGTCTCCCCCCCACCCCCCATTCCAATCCTCTAGAGCAGTGTTCTCCAACTTTGGGTCCCCAGATGTTTTTGGCCTACAACTCCCAGCATGCCCCAGCCAGCCATGCTACGCTGGCTGGGGCATGCTGGGAGTTGTAGGCCAAAAACATCTGGGACCCAAGGTTGGAGAACACTGCTCGAGCAGGGCTCTCCAACCTTGGGTCCCCAGATGTTGTTGGCCTACAGCTCCCAGCATACCCAGCCAGCATGGCTAATGGCAAGGGATGCTGGGAGCGGTAGTCCAGCAACATCTGGGGACCCAAGGTTGGGAACCACTGCTCTGGACTCTAGAAAAAAGGTAACCAACATCTGGCTCACAATAAAGGGGCTGCCTCAACTGTGGGGCTTCTGTTCTGAGGAGACAGTATGCACTCCGGCATCGGAAAAACTATGCACCATCATATTTTAACTTTTTAAAAAGGTCCTGACAGCAGAGGTTACATTGCAGAAGAAGGAATAAATAAAGCCTTGTCAGAGTGTCCTGAGAAGACCCTTTGCTGTTGAGGAGAAATTGGCAGAGAAGTTCTCCAAGAACAGCATAGCGGAGGAGAGGAGGAGGGAGGGACTGAGAATGGAAGGAGGGTTTGAATTTAGGGATGCACACATGCTTGCTTAAACCCAAGCACTGAAGCTGTGTGTGTGTGTGTGTGTGTGTGCGCGCGCGTGCGCGCGCGCATCGAAGAGAATCTGTCTCTTGAACAAAACTAGCACAGAGAAGGGGGAAAACCACGAAGAAATCTGACAATTCATTGCACAGAATGTAAAGCTCTATATTTTATTTATTTAGCTGTTTCTATCCTGCCTTTCAGTGACAAGCGCCCCCAAGGTGGCTTACAGCATCATTAAAACAAATACAAAGGACACAATAAAATCAAACAATAAAAATACAGAGAACCAGACAGCTAAATAACAAGGCAACACTAAAACCATCCATCACAGCAAGGAGAAAATTAAACCAACCCAAGTGCTTGGCAAAATAAAAACATCTGAATCATTTTCCTGAAAGCTAAAATACATTGCTTGAAGGATAGCAGTGTGGTATTATGGGACTGCATCTGAGCTAGTTGCAGGCCAATAGGCATCACCCTGTGGGGTAGGCAAGACTGTTCTCCTACGACTAGTGGTGACATATTAAAGTGGGAAAACCATAACTTGTGAACTTGTAAAGTGGAAATGATTTCTGAATTATAGTCAAAGCACTTTAAAATGCATGTATGATTTTGGCTTAAATGAAGAGACTGAGCCCTGGGCACAGGGAGGCCTTCTTTACTGCCTGTTAAACCTTGCCATTACTTTTCAGGAATTGTGTTTTTATTTTTATTTTGAAAACATTTTCTGTTAGTGCTGCGTCATCCAGCCATCCATATGTGGGGTGTCTGTAATTTTTTTTTAAAAAGCTTTTAATTAGAGCATTATTTCAACAGTAAAAGAAAAGAACAATGTTACATTCATAACAGGATAAAGTCTTTAGTTCTTACAGTGGGATTCTACAAATTTCTGTAGCATGAGTTGTATATGCTACTAATATTAAAACAACATGGATATTAAATGGAAAGGTCCTCTCTTCTGTATAAAAAAAAGGGGGGGGGAAGCAAGGGGAATATTTGCATAAGTGCCTGCCTTTTTGTCCTGTAAACTCATGGGTTAGAGAGAGACCTTTTGATGGTTAGAAAGAATGTTTCCAAACCGCAGCTGTACTGAAATCCCGGCTCCATGGTGAGGGCTTGGAGGACATTTTAGGAGCCCCTACTGCGTATGTGTGTACAAGGAGCTATAATATTTGCCCTGGTGATGGCGATAGAGGTTGTGCAAACTGCTGAGTCCCTTTGGGGGTGGGGTGGGTGTCACGTGGTCTAAGCGGCCGACTACATTTCCCAGCAAGCCTTGCTGCGTCTGCATTGCTTTCCCTCCCCAACTTCATTTGCCGAGCCGGTTGTTGGTCTAGACTTGACTCACTCGCGCCTGCGTATCGGGCAGAAGGGTGGGCGTCGTCGTCGTCGTCGTCGACGTCGTCATCGGGGGGGGGGGCAGCCGTCGTGCCGCCCTGTGTGGCTGCCTGAGGCTGTGCCGTCTGCTGCAGCGTCTTCTTGAGCGCAGCGTGATCGCCCTGTGGCGGCTGCTGCTGCTGCTGTTTGTTCCCGGTTTAAGGCCTCCCTGTTATTGGGCCTGCTTAGGGCGATGCAAGCCGGACTACGAATGTACTACATCATCTGTTGGTGTTGTTAAAGTTGATCTCTTTCTACCTGCTTTGTATCTTTTTAAATAAGCTCCTTTCAGTACTCCCTTGAGGGATGGAGGGAAATGGGGATAATTACCTGAGGCCTCAAACTCGGCGGGGGCGGGGGCGGGATCAACATTGACAAACAGCAAACTCCAACTGAGGAGAGAGGGGAAAGGGGTGTGTGTGTGTGTGTGTGTGTGTGTGGTGGTGGGAACACACACACACACACACACACGCTTAAATGAACATTCAGCCTCCAGATCACTTGGGGGGTCTTCAAAAGGGCCTGCTTTTTAGTCTCACACAATTATAGTGACCTACAAGTAAAGGATATGCGTAACCCCACAAAGCGCTTGATTCTGGTCAAACGCTGCGCATACTTGCTAAATAATACTTTTCAATTAAAAACAGGTTTTGCTGTAAGTGAACAAGCTGCCTCCTTGGGGATCTGGTGGAATGACCATCTCTAAAATATCACTATCAACATGTATATAAAATGCATGTGTTAATTTATGGAATTAACTGCCACAACATGTGGTGATGGCCACCACTTAGATGGCTTTAATAGGGGATTAGACAAATTCATGGAGGATAAAGGCTATCGATGGCTACCGATCATGATGGCTGTGGGCTGCCTGTGGTATCCAAGACAGCATGCCCCTGAATACCAGTTACGGGGGAACAGCGGGGCAGGGGGTGCTGAGGGCCAAATTCAATTTTGGAGAAGCTCTTGGGGGCCACATTCCAGTGGTGGGGGGGCTGGAGGCAAAAGGGGGTGGGGCCAAAATACCCAAACCACCAGTGTGTTTTAACTTAACCAGTGAATTACGCCTTAGGAGAGGCATGACCATCTGGGGAGCCCTGGAGGGCTGGATTTGGCCCCGAGGTGGGCCTGAGGTTCAACACCTTGGCTTATGGGCTTCCGAGAGGAAGCGTCTTGGCCTTTATGGGAAACAGGATGTTGGACTAGATGGACTTTTGGTCTGATCCAGCAGGGCTGATCCAACAACCTAAGGTTGAATTCTAAACACTAGGAAGTAAGTTGAATTGAAATTACATCTAGTTCTCTCAAACAGAAGACATGGTAGTAAACCTCTGTGTAGACTGTACCACTAAAGATTGTAGATGGGGGCTTGCATAACTGAATGCACTACTCCTATTACTACTACAACACACACACATTGTGTTCAAATGAAGAACAACAAAGCTAGTGGACCAGATGGGATTCCTGCTGAAATCTTTAAAGAAGGGGGGCCCGAACTTGTACAACATCTTCATAAACTCATCGAAAAAATCTGGATAAGAGAAGAGATCCCAGAAGACTTCAGGGATGCCATAATTATCACCCTCTTTAAGAAGGGTGATAGAACAGACTGTGGAAACTCGGGGCATTTCTCTCTTAGCAACCGCAGGTAAAATATTTGCTAGGATTCTCGCAAACCGTCTTCTATCTATTTCAGAAGAGATCCTCCCTGAAACTCAATATGGTTTCCGCCCCTCTAGAGGGACAGTAGACATGATTTTTACTGCACGTCAGCTCCAAGAAAAATGCCGGGAGCAAAATCAACCCCTTTATATGGCATTTATCGATTTGGCTAAGGCCTTTGATACTGTAGACCGTACAGCTCTCTGGACTATCCTTATGAAAATTGGATGCCCCAATAAATTTGTGAATATCTTGCGACTTCTCCATGACAACATGACGGCAACGGTTTTGGACAACAACGGCTCTCATGGTGCTCCATTTAAAGTGGGATCAGGTGTTAAACAGGGATGTGTTATCGCCCCAACATTATTTGCCATTTTCATCACCATGGTTTTACATCTTGTCGAGGGGAAACTTCCCACCGGTGTGGGAATTATATATCGAACAGATGGAAAGCTTTTTAATCTCAGCAGGCTGAAAGCAAAAAGTAAGGTAATTACAACCTCCGTTGTGGAACTTCAGTGTGCTGATGACAATGTGGTCTCCGCACATTCAGAGGATGATCTCCAAACTATCCTAAATGCTTTTGCAGAAGCATACGAAAAACTTGGTCTCTCACTTAACATCAAAAAAACCAAAGTGCTTCATCAGCAAGTGCAAGCCAATCCTTTGGTGATGCCATCTATCCAGCTTGGCGGGACAATACTGGAAAATGTCGATCATTTTCTCTATCTTGGCAGCTATCTTTCTGTTACAGCTAACATCGACAGTGAAATCCAGCATCGTCTGAGCTCTGCAAGTGCCGCATTTTCTCGAATGAAACATAGAGTGTTCGAGGATTGGGATATTTGTAAGAAGACCAAAACACTGGTTTATGAAGCCATTGTATTACCACCTTTATTGTATGCCTGCGAAACATGGACTATCTATAAACGTCACTTCCACCTCCTTGAAAGGTTTCATCAACGTTGCCTCTGGAAAATCCTGCAAATTACTTGGGAAGATAGGCGAACAAATGTCAGTGTACTGGAAGAAGCAAAGACTACTAGCATTGAAAAAATGATCCTTCAACGCCAACTTCAGTGGACCGGTCATGTTGTTCGAATGCCTGACTGCCGTCTCCCAAAGCAGTTACTTTACTCCCAACTCAAGGATGGAAAGCGGAATATCGGTGGTCAATATAAGAGGTTTAAAGATGTTCATAAGGCTAATCTAAAAAAATGCAATATAAACATCGAAAACTGGGAAGCTCTGGCCCATGAACGATCTAAATGGAGGTTGGCCTTTCACAAAGGTTCCATGGACTTTGAAGAAGCCCGAGTGCAAGGTGAAAGGGAGAAACGTGCTAAGCGAAAAGCACGTCAAATGAATCCTTTACAGGACCATCTTCTATCTGGTAACCTGTGTCCTCACTGTGGGAAGCTGTGTGGATCTAGAATTGGCCTCCACAGTCACTTACAGACCCATTGCTAGAGTCTACACAATCTTCTTTAGAATCTCCTCCTTTTATCCCGGAAGACAATCTTACTCGGTCACGAGTGATCGCCTGATGATGATGATTCCTCCATATGGAAAACTAGATGTCCATCAGAAGAGTTCTAGTCTAGCGATCTCCTAGCATAGCTGGCTGGGGCATGGTGGGAGTTGTAGGCCAAAAACATCTGGGGGCCCAAGGTTTCATAGATTTCATAGAATAGAGTTGGAAGGAGCCTACAAGGCCATCGAGTCCAACCCCCTGCTCAATGCAGGAAACTAGAGGAGGGGTCTCCCATCCCAATAATAACCAGGCCTGACCCTGCTTAGCTTTCCACGCTCAGACAAGCTGAGCCAGCTTGAGCCACAGGCCATTTGGAGAAGACTATCCTAAACATACTAGTTTCCTGAGGGAAGGATTGGATCTGTGTGCGCGTTGGAGAGCTTTTTCTTCTATGAACCTCCACAAACAGTTTAAAGTGTTATAGTGGTCCAAACTCAGATTTACCATCTCATCTGCTGTTTGTGAAAACTAATGGTCAAACTACACATTACATTAATTGCATAGCATGTAGCTGAGGCTTGTTTTTTTACTCCTGACTAAGTGTGCAAGGCCCCAATTTGGATTGGTTCTACCATGCACCAGGAGGGGAAGATTAAACCTCCCCCCCCACCATTTGGTTTCCAAAATCCCCTCCCTGGTGTAGGGTTAAAAAAAAAAAAAAGGAAAAAGTTTCAGTTGACACGGCGGTGGGGGTGGGCCCCCGCTGGGGATTTTGGGAAGCAAACATAGGGGGAAGGGGAAGGTTTTATTCTCCACTCTTGGTGCACAGCAGTTCTGATCTGAACTGAACTGTGCACTTACTCTAGAGCTCCCCAACCTGGGGTCCCCAGATGTT
This sequence comes from Shinisaurus crocodilurus, assembly GCA_021292165.1. Taxonomy (NCBI): domain Eukaryota; kingdom Metazoa; phylum Chordata; class Lepidosauria; order Squamata; family Shinisauridae; genus Shinisaurus; species Shinisaurus crocodilurus. The sequence goes on along the minus strand of CM037877.1, from coordinate 266,368,505 downwards.
GCTGGACTACAGCTCCCAGAATCCCTTGCCATTAGCCATGCTGGCTGGGTATGCTGGGAGCTGTAGGCCAGCAACATCTGGGGACCCAAGGTTGGAGAGCCCTGATCTAGAGTTTAAAAAAGCCTCTGCTACACAATTAACAAAATATGTAGCTTGGAACATTAGCCTCAATGTTCACAGTCCAACACAAGAGTTTAAGTGTGCTCCCATTTGAAGAAAATGTTAGTTGAATAATAATACGAGTTTTAGGCTGCAACATTATACACACTTACATTATACACACTTACCTGGGAGTAAGCCTCATTGAAAACAATGGGGATTATGATTGAATTTGGAAAGCATGAGCACGCAAACACACACACCAGTGTGGCAATTGGGCTTGAAAACAGCCTCCCATTAGCTCCAGTGGAAGCTTCTTTAGAAAGCAGAATGACCATGTTGGGTGGGGTCGGGTCAGGCCAAGAGGGGAGGCTATGGGCCAGAACTGTGCTCTGGATCTGGCCCATGGGACAGCAGTTCTCCAGCCAGTGTGGCGTAGTGGTTAGAGCATTGGACTGGGACTCAGGAGATCCGGGTTCCAGTCCCCGCTCGGCCATGAAACTCACTGGGTGACTTTGGGCCAGTCACTGACTCTCAGCCTAGCCTACCTCACAGGGTTGTTGTGAGGATAAAATGGAGAGGAGGAGGAGGATTGTGTAAGCCGCCTTGGGTTCCTTGGAGGAAAAAAGGCGGGGTAGAAATATAATAAATAAATAAATAAATAAATGATAGAGAGGATTCCGCAGTTAATCAGTTGCAATTAAACTTGCATAAATTTGCCTTTGAGAAAAAAAAATAGCTCAGAAGACAGAAAAGTATTATCTGTTTTTACCATGCCTGTGGTTCAGCAGGCCAACATCTTTAACTTTTCATTTAAGCAGGTAGCATATTAGGGCCAAATTAGGAATTGTGTGAATGGCTTTTAAAAAAGTAACTAGCAGATCAGGACTGTGGCGTGTATAGGGAAGATTTAATCTCCCTGCCCCATCCTGTTCTGTTACTTTAGTTTAGGCTGCAATCCTATACCCACTTACTTGAGAGTAGGACTTACTTCTGTGTAATGTACAGGATTGCTCTGTTAGTTCATTACATTTATATAACTCTTCACACAACCAAAAGGAGTCCTGAAGCGATTTACAAAAAAGGATAAAATACAAAGAATACAATATATGTCAACTTACTCATTCACTAGAAATGTCCATCTCAAAGATCACCTAAAGCCATTCCACATCCTGCATGAGAATGAGCAACAAAAATAACCACCCTTAAAACTCTCAATCCAGATTGGGGGCCCTTTGCCTGCTATTTGCATTGGGGGGAGGGGAAGCTCCCACGGGAGTCCATGGGATCTTTTCCCCCCAATGGAAATAGGTATGGGGAGCTGAGGGTTAAAACTCTCCTACACGCCAGAATCCCTATCTGGATTGTGCCCCATGCCTGCACTTTGTTAAAAATGCCATTATGCAATTGCTAATGGCATCCTGTCTAGTTTGGCCTGTAGAAGAGACATTCCCTCGTATATATGAAAAAATGAGAGGGCACCTGCAAGTTCCGGTTTTTGTAAATACCGTACTTGTATTAAAAATAGCGATTGATCAACTAAACATTGCAGCTCTGGCTTAAACCCTTTTAAATCAATGGGCATGCTTAACTCTGTCTTGGATTATGACTGGTGGGACATGGTCTGCATGAGTCGCATTTGATTTCAATATGTACACAGATTTTTATTGTGTCACACGATTGCATAGTCTAGTTACAGGAATCCTCGCTCTGGTAACCTCACTTTTGGATTACTGCAATGCATTATATACAGTATGTGGGCCTGCCTTTGAAAACAGTCTGGAAACTTCAGCCGGTCCAAAATAGGGCAGTGAGATTATTAACGGGGACGGGGCAATTTGATCACAGTATGCCAGTGCTTTATGATCTATGCTGGTTGTCAGTCCATTTCCGGGCCCAATTCCAAATGTTGTCATTAACCTACAAAGCCCTAAACGGTGTGGGGCCAGGTTACTGGAAGGATCATCTCCTTCCATATGTATCTGCCTGGACCCTAAGATCATCTTCAGAGGCCCTTCTCTGGGTGCCCCCACCGAATATGGTGAAGTGGGTGGCTACTAAGGAGGGGGCCTTTTCAGTGGTGGCACCCTGGTTGTGAAATACCTTCCCCAGAGAAGTTCATTTGGTGGCTACATTGTGGTCTATCTGGTGCCAGGTGAAATCTTTTTTTATTTTCTCAGGCTTTTTAGCACTTTGGTTTTAAAAATGTGTTAGTGCATTTTTAGATCTTTGTACTGCTGCTGGCTTTTCCTCTGGTTTTTACGTTGGTTTTATTCTGTTTTAAACGTAATGTTTTTACATTATGTTTTACTACGTTATTGCATAGCTGTCATGCATATGTATATTTTTGTTGTCACACGAATACTAATGATTAGTTTTGCAGAATACAAAATCATCAGCATGCACTAGCAAAGTTGTGAATTTCAATCTCCACTATAACACAGCCAGTGACCTGGTTCACATGTAATGACAACTCGGGGTATAGGTTGAGTATGGGTTGTCGCCGAATCGTGGGTTGTTGTTGAATCATAGGTTGTCACTACATGATATATATACATATATCATAATATATATGTATATATATATGTGTGTGTGTGTGTGTGTGTGTGTGTATAACAGATGGAAAGCTTTTTAATCTCAGTAGGCTGAAAGCAAAAAGTAAGGTAATTACAACCTCCGTTGTGGAACTTCAGTATGCTGATGATAATGTGGTCTCTGCACATTCAGAGGATGATCTCCAAATTATCCTAAATGCTTTTGCAGAAGCATACAAAAAACTTGGTCTCACTTAACATCAAAAAAACCAAAGTGCTTCATCAGCAAGTGCTTCATCAGCAAGTGCTTCATCAGCAAGTGCAAGTTAACCCTTTGGTGATGCCATCTATCCAGCTTGGCGGGGCAATACTGGAAAATGTCGATCATTTTCTCTATCTTGGTAGCTATCTTTCTATTACAGCTAACATTGACAGTGAAATCCAGCATCGTTTGAGCTCCGCAAGTGCCGCATTTTCTCGAATGAAACAGAGTGTTCGAGGATCGGGATATCTGTAAGAAGACCAAAACGCTGGTTTATGAAGCCATTGTATTACCAACTTTATTGTATGCCTGCAAGACATGGACTATCTATAAACGTCATTTCCACCTCCTTGAAAGATTTCATCAACGTTGCCTCCAGAAAATCCTGCGAATTACTTGGGAAGATAGGCGAACAAATGTCAGTGTACTGGAAGAAGCCAAGACTACTAGCGTTGAAAAAATGATCCTTCAACGCCAACTTCAATGGACCGGTCATGTTGTTCGAATGTCTGACTGTCGTCTCCCAAAGCAGTTACTTTATTCCCAACTCAAGGATGGAAAGCGGAATATCGATGATCAGTATAAAAGGTTTAAAGATGTTCTCAAGACTAATCTAAAAAAAATGCAATATAAACATCGAAAACTGGGAAGCTCTGGCCCATGAACGATCTAAATGGAGGTTGGCCTTTCACAAAGGTTCCATGGACTTTGAAGAAGCCCCGAGTGCAAGGTGAAAGGGAGAAACGTGCTAAGCGAAAAGCACATCAAATGAATCCTTTACAGGACCATCTTCCATCTGGTAACCTGTGCCCTCACTGTGGGAAGCTGTGTGGATCTAGAATTGGCCTCCACAGTCACTTATGGACCCATTGCTAGAGTCTACACAATTTTTTTTAGAGTTTCCTCCTTTTATAATTTTCTTTTTGTAATTTTTATCCTGGAAGACAATCTTACTCGGTCACGAGTGATTGCCTACTACTACTACTACTACATGAGAACTCCGCACTATGGTTTCACTGTGGGTTGTTAACCACGAACAACCCAGGAAGAGAACTCATGGTTTGTTGTTGGGTTGTGAACTGGGTTGCTTGTAGTTAAGAACCCATAGTTAAACCATAGTTAAACCACACTTAACGACAACCCACGATTCAACAACAACCCATATTCAACCCATACTCTGGGTTGTCATTACATGTGAACCAGGTGACTGGTTGTGTTATAGTGGAGACTGAAATTCGCAACTTTGCTAGTGCATGCTGATGATTGTGTATTCTGCATTCTGTTGTTACGTGCAAGCCAGGCCAGTATTGTGCCAGCTGGAAAAATAAGCATCAATCTTGGGTACAAACCGAGTATTCTCCTGAAAACCATAGTATGAAAGGGTAAAATAAGAGGACATGGTAATCATTCTCAGACTCAGACAATAATGACATAGTTCAAATAGACCCTCTCAAAATATAGTGTCACTTGATAGTTATATTTTCTTTTTTCAAAGTGTAAGATATTTAGGAGGCATTACCAGTTGCTAAGAATGGTGAAAGCTTCTTCCCAATCTCCTCCCATGCCGTAGCTATGAGGTAGTGAAAGGAACAGGTGCATTTATGCAGCCAATTCCAGGCACTTTTAATGGATTTTTGATACTACATTTCAGGTTCATAAATGTTTACATAATCCTAGTTTAAAAAGTAGTTTATGGTCTTCACCACAGTGTTTTCCTAAGATGTTTGGTGGTGGTGGCGGCGGCGAAGCTGTCTTGTGTAGCCCTGTGCTGCCTACATAGAAGCTGTATAGCATGTGCTCGCCACTGAGCTGTGGCCTTTCCCTTCTCTCTCTCTCTCTCTCTCTCTCTTACCATTTCCATGGTGGTACCGTATTTTTCCGTCTATAAGACGCCCCCATGTATAAGACGCCCCTACTGGGCAGTTTCGCAACCGCACGGTTCTCTCCTCGGCTTACTTCCGTGTATAAGACGACCCTCAATTTTTAGTCTAACAATTTTAGGAAAAAGTATAGTCTTATACATGGAAAAATACTGTACTCTCTTTCCTTTTGCATGCTCATCCCCTGCCCCGCACATTGTTTAAGAGAAAACTCACTTTATTTGTTGTCATTTATAGAATAGGTTGTTTCAAGACACCATTCTATAACCATGGATTTCATAGATCATAGAGTTGGAAGGGGCCTACAAGGCCATCGAGTCCAACCCACTGCTCAATGCAGGAAACTAGAGGAGGGGTCTCCCATCCAAGTAATAACCAGGCCTGACCCTGCTTAGCTTTCCACACTCAGAGAAGCTGAGCCAGCATAAGCTACAGGCCTGTATACCAAATCTATATATATCTGTGTTCAGCTCATAGGCCCTCCCTTATCTGAACAGAACATTTGGTTTCCATAGCCTCCTGCCTATCTAATAGAATGTTGGGTTTTTTTCACCATAGCAGCAAAACCCATCAAGTTTCTAGCCCTCTTTCTTTCTTTCTTTCTTTCTTTATACATTTATTCATTTTCTATCCTACCTTTATACCAAACAATGGTGCTGCTCAAAGCAGCTAAACATAAAATCCAGATTAAAAACAAAATGTTAAAACATAGCATAAAAACAAATAAATTAAAACACAGTTAAAAGCAGAACAAGAAAAGAAATACACAGCATCATCTTCAGTTAAGCTGTTGGACACTCAAAAAGATCTAGGAATACGGAATTCTCAGAGGTCATCAGAATTTTCCATCTTCTCTTATTCATGCCAGTGATAAAAATTATCATGATTTTGCAATGGCTGTCAGGTTTTCCCATATTTGAGGGTAACAATTTGACAGCACAATCCTATGCCTATTTACTCAGAAGTAAGTTATACTTTGTCCCATGGAGCTTCCTCGCATATAAGTGTGTTTAGGATTTTAGCCTGAGGGTTTCTTCATACAATACGTTTTGTTTGAGTATGTATGTTTATATGTATGTACTACTAGCACAATATCCTGTTCTTTTCTGAAAATTCAAAGACTTTCAGAGCAGCTTACAAAGATTTAAAAATAGCCGTAACAATATACCTAGTTAAAGCCAGCAGTGCAGCAAGGGGTCTCAGCAAAGCAATGGAATAAAAAACTAAAAGATCTGAGGTGTAGGTCAGTCTACCCCAACCTGGTGCCCTTCAGATACGTTGGACTGCAATTTTCATCATGCCCAGCCAGCATGGAGGGCACCAGTTTGGGAAAGACTAGCCAAAGATCTTCACACCATCTGAAAAGACATCAGTTGGTACCAGGTACCTTTAGAGTTGGGGTGCCAACACAGAAAAGGCCCTGTCCCCAGTCTCGCTTCCAAAGTCGGGTGGACCCAAAAAGGCTTCTGAGGCAGATCTTGATGCTCAGGCGTGTTCAGGCTGTTTGTGCAAGGGAAGGAATTGCGCTTGGCAATTTTGTTTGCTTTTGTAGTCATTTCAAAACTGATGAGATGCGTTTCATTCAACTGGTCCCAGTCAGTATCCTCACTATTGTACTTTGGAACAACAGCAGTTTCTGCATAGTCTTCAGAAGCAGGCCCATGTACAATGTATAGTCTAAACTAGCGGTTTAGGTGGCTACAGATAGCAACATACAGAATTATGTTATGAAAGAGACATGGATTGCACAATTTGCAGTTTTCCCCTTCAGGATTCAGTGCCCCTGTGCAAGCTCTCCTGCTGCCTGAGGTGAGAGAGAGCACACTCGTTGCTACGTCATGACCCCCCTTCCCTTTACCAGGCCGTGCCCCTTCTCCTTCTTGCTGCCACATCGCGCGCCTTTCCCCTTAACACATCGTGCCCCTCCCACCCCCTTCTGCTCCAGAGAGCCCCAGCGGCTGCTTTGGCTGCTGCAAATGCCATGGCGGAAGGGCAGCTGGCAGGGCTCTCTGGAGTACCTACTGGAGGCAGCAGTGGGTCCTCCTGATGGGGGCTGGGGGAGTGGCGCAATTCGTTGTTCCTCCTGCTCCACCACCTGAGGTGGGGGCTTCACTCTGCTTCCTGGGAGGGCTGTCCCTGAGGATACAAGCGGTCACTGTTCTTCCAAGTATGTGTCTTGGCAGCTGCCATGTTCATGGAAGTTACATGTAATTAGCATAATTTACATCAGCCTTCCCCAACATGGTGCTTTCCAGATGTTTTGGATCACAACTTCCAGCATTCCTGAGCATCTGGAGGGCACCATGTTGGGGAAGGCTGATTTATATCTACCAGTGCAAAATAGAATGCACACACCCCTTGAAATACTTTAGTAAATGAAGCGTTGGGGGGGAAATACCAGATCTTACCCCTTCTCCCTTTTCTCAACTTCAGTTCCTCAATTGAAAAACGGGAATAGCATTGGCCTTCCATACACAATTGTTGTGAAGACAAAGTAAAAATATTGTATGAAGTGACAAGTAAGCAGTGAATAGCAGCAAGTGAAAAGAAAATTCCAATTACACTGCTGAGCACTGTTCAGTAGTCTCCGAGCATTAAGGATTAAGCCCACAAGGTCTGTACTGTCACCTGTGAGGGGCTCCCTTCCTAAGGATAAGACTACTTGGGAAGAGGTGGAAACTACTCTGACATGGGGAAAGCCTGTGGCTGCATTTGCACATCACTTGAAGCCAGTAATCCTGGTTTAATAAACTACAGGATCAGCAGACAGTGTAGTGTAGTGAACAGGCAGTGTAGCAAACACACAGCCTGTTTTTTCCTGCTTCACTCCTCCTTTTGCGAGAGCAGGCAAAGAAACTAGGAAGGGATAGCTTTGCATGACATTTGAACCTGGGATTATGGTTAAGTGTGCCCAAACAAGCAGGATTCCTAAGGCAGCTTTAAGCCAGGGTTTGTTGTTGGTTTATGAATCCTGGCTTGCTTTGGTACGCTTAACCATAATCCCAGGTTCAGATGTCATACAAAGCTATCCTTCCTGGTTTGTTTACCCACTCTCAAGAAGGGAGGAGCAAACAGGGTCCGTGCACTACTAGTACACAGCTTGTTCGCCTCGTGATTTATTAAGTCAGAATTTTTGGCTTAAAGTGACTTATGTGTTGCCTTAAAAAAGAGAAAAGAAGATGGTACCTGTTTTTTTTTTTTGTTTTTGTTTTCATTTATTTATCGCCCATCTGGCCGGCCACCGGCCACCCTGAGCGATGTACATAGGATAAAAACAAGATAAAATACATTTAAAACAATATAAAAATTTAAAAATCTTAACCCACCCCATATTCCCGCCTGAACAGCCAGGTTTTTAATGAGCGGCGGAAGCTCAGCAGAGAGGGGGCATGGCGGAGGCCACTCGGGAGAGAGTTCCACAGTACGGGGGCCGCCACAGAAAAGGCCCTCTTCCTCGTCCCCACCAGTCTAGCTGCTCTGGCTGAAGGGACAAGGAGAAGGCCGTCTGTGGCAGATCTTGTTGAGCGGCCTACTTGGTGTTGCTGGAGACGCTCCTTGAGATAGACTGGACCGGAGCCGTATAGGGTTTTAAAGGTCAAAACCAACACCTTGAATTCGGCTCGGCAAGCAACTGGTAGCCAGTGCCGGCGGCTGCCTTTAACCAGGCGAGCCGCCGCGTTCTGTACCAGCTGTAGCTTCTGAACCAGTCTTCAAGGGTAAACCCCACATAGAGCGCATTACAGTAGTCTAGGCGAGAGGAGACCAAGGCATGAACCACTGTTGGGAACAGGTGATTAGGAAGGTAGGGGCGCAGCTGCTGTATCAGATGAAGTTGATACAGTGCCGCCCGGCTCACAGCTACCACCTGAGCCTCCATGGACAGCTGGGAGTCTAGAATGACCCCCAAGCTGCGGACCTGGTCCTTCAGGGGTAGATGTACCCCATTCAGCACCAGGTCAACATCCCCTAACCTCCCCTTGTCCTCCACCAGAAGTACCTCGGTCTTGTCAGGGTTCAGCTTCAGCATGTTCCTTCCCATCCAGCCACCCACTGACTCCAGGCACTTGGACAGGGTCTCAACGGCCAACCTCGGTGAGGACTTGAAACAGAGGTAGAGCTGTGTGTCATCCGCATACTGATACCGCACCCCAAACCTCCTGATGATAGCTCCCAGCGGCTTTAGATAGATGTTGAATAACATCGGGGAGAGGATGGAACCCTGCGGCACCCCACAAGTGAGCGGTCAAGGGTCCGAAGCCTCCTCCCCAAGAACTACCCTCTGGTACCTGTTGTGTGAATAGGCCTGAAAGTGTTGAGGGAGGGAGGGAGGGAGATATTTAAAATAAGGTTAGCAAAAAAGGGGGACACTATGATCTCAATGTATGTCATAATAATTCACAAAACTAAGCACTGTGAAAACGGGGGGGGGGGAGGGAAGCAGCTGTCACAGAGAATTGGGGATGCAAAATGTTAAATCGTAGATAATTTGTAAGTTTATATCTGAGCCTTTTTTTTACCCAGACCCCATCTGTTTGCCTTCCTAAGGGGCAAAACTGTTAGGTTGCAACCATGGGTTTATATTTGTTTTACCCTATCTAATAACTTCAAGCAATATCTTCAATGCCATTGCATTGGTTTTGCAGGTAGGTTCCTATAAATATACCAAAAAAACCAGGAGATAAGATATTTTAAAGTGCTTGAAAATGCTTTAAGTGTGATGGTGATGCGTTTCAGAAATATATTTCCTTCCTCAGGGGCGACTCATCTTTCTTCGCATATATTTTGAAAATCTTATTGATGCTTCCTCTGTTTCGAATTACAGAGAACGTATCAGTAAGATTTTTCAAAATACACGCAGAAAAGAACGAGTTGCCCCTGAAGAAGGAAATATATTTCCGAAAAGCCTCAGGCTTATTAATGCATTTTCAGGCACTTGAGAATATCTTCTCCTGGTTTTTTATTATAATTAATTTGTGCCTTTCCTTCTTGTTGGTCTCCCCCCCCCCCCCCCATAAATATACAGCCAAGCACTGTGTTAAAGGTCTTCAGTTTGGAGTTAGCTAGCTATGCTCCTGGAGTCTTTTGCCAGAGGGCAGAAAGGACTTCTGATTTCTAAATGCCTGTACTGTGGATCTACTGGTGCCATTCAAGATATTACCTCCCTCCTTGTTTTAATAGCCAGGGCAAGTATTAGAAGTTCGACCTGACATTTTTTCTTGTGCTTATTTTCCGGCAATTCTATGTTCTGTGTTAGGCTTATTAACTCTTTAGTTAATTAAAACTGGCGTGTGGGGTGGGGATTCTGTAACCTACTTGATTTCATTCCACGTTAATGTTTTGATCTTCTTAGACAAGCCACTATCAAAGTGTGTGCTAACCCTCTGGGGCAGTGTGCCCCAGCCAGCTATGCTGTAGGGAATTGTAGGCCAAAAACATCTGGGGACCCAAGGTTGGAGAACACTGGGGGGGAATTGAGTGGGCACAGATTAAAATCTAGCAGGGTGGTAACTTGGTACCCCAGTTAGACAAGGGCTGCAGCTGAGTGGTGGTGTGCTTGCTTTGCATGGAAAAGGTCCCAGGTTCAATCCTTGGTATCTCTAGGTAGGAGCTGGGAAGGCTCCTACCTGAAACCCTGGAGAACCACTGGCTGACAGCAGAGTAGACCATACTGAGCTAGGTGGACTTACAGTATAAGGCAGCTTCTCATGTTCGTAGATCTCTCTTCTCATAATACTTCAGAGTCCTCCTGCTCTGTTAACTCTGTAGGCGGTGGCAAGTAATGATTTTAATGTGTTAGGATGGATTTAGTCCCAGTGGTAAAGCTCGAGCATCTGATTCAGCTTATCTAATGACCCCCAGGAGTACCAAGCCAAGAAGAAGAGTAAAGACTCTCCAAAGAATCCCAGGATGTCATAGCAGGTTATAAACTCTAGTGGCATAACGTGTGAAGTGCGGGGCAGGAAATCTTAACTTGGCCTGCCTAGTGACCACATCAGCCATGAACTCACCAAAGGCCACTTTTGATGGGAACTTAGTGGCATGGGAGCCACTGCAGTGTGTTTGGCCCCCCACCAGTCTGATAGCATTGGAAGTTCTAGGCTACATGGGAGGAGCCCTGATGTGGCTCCCTCCCCTGCTGGCCTTGTCCCTCCCAGAAGCTAGGACAAAGTAGGAGGGGGAAGGAATTGCATTGAGGGCTCCTCCCACATGACCTGTTCCTTCTTATAGTACTAGAGTAGGAGACACAAACTGTAGTGCAGGGCTCTCCAACCTTGGGTCCCCAGATGTTGCTGGACTACAGCTCCCAGAATCCCTTGCCATTAGCCATGCTGGCTGGGTATGCTGGGAGCTGTAGGCCAGCAACATCTGGGCACCCAAGGTTGGAGAGCCCTGCTGTAGCGGCTTCCATGCCAGTAAGGTGATGATGGAAGGCGGCACAAGTGGCCTTAGGGAAGCCACTTTCTCTAGGGTTGCCAGGTTTCCTAAGGTTCAGGTTCTGCGGTGCATGGGGTGAAATGGGGGAGCTATAGGATGGTGCCTGGCAGATCAGAGGGTGGTGGGATGGGGGAAAACCTTACAAACAAATAGAACATATGATTATAAATAAATTAAAAACACGCAGCAATTTTTCTTTTAAGTATTTCCCATCCAATAAACACAAGGTCATTATGATTGGAGACATGGGTTATTAGTTGTGGAGCAAGGCCAGCCCTACTATTAGACAGAGTGAGGCAGTTGTCTCAGGGATTGTGACATGCTGAGGGATTGTGAGGTGTTAGAAGACGGAGCCATGTCTTCCCTGTACCCCCTAAGCTAGCCTGCTTCCCTCAGGTGTAGCGGAGGATGCTGACCCATTGCCAGTGCAAGGAAGATTCAACTCTTGGTCTGGTTAGCTTCTGTATGTGGAATAGGGTTGAGTGGATTTCTGTCTTGCCTTCACTTCAGGCTGCAAAATGTTTTGGGCCAGCCCTGTTGTGGAGGGAGGGAGAGTTCAGTAAAACGGGAGGTGAAATTCCTCAAATACTCAGAGGTGGTGGTGGGGGAGGGTACATATCCCTGCCCTAAGGATTTTTTATTACCACGAATTTACATGAGCATTTGCTCTTGTCTGGTATTTCCAATAGTAAATTTACTATTTCAAAGGTGAGCAACATTTTTCCCCCCTGGACTAGTATCATGTAAGACCCATTACAAAGACACTGCATTATAAAGGTACATTAAAGTCCAATAGACTGGTTTTCTTTTTGTATATATCTGAAAGTATTGCAATAATTGTATAATGTAATGATCTTGTAAAGATTGTCTTGACTGTGATAATTCTGTTGACTTGCAAAGTTTTCTGATGAGCAGCTTTGATCTAGCAGCTCTTTTCTTGCAACCTTTATCTTGTGTGAAGCCTTATTTGGAGTGCCATATAAGTGCTTATTATGGGCATACCATAGCTTCACTAATGTTGCATTAGAAAGCCTAGTGCTGCACTTGCATTGTGATGCTGTTACTGCAGGCATCTAACTCTGGCACAAATGCTTTACAACTGGGGTGCTAAGCAATCCTAACTTGCAGAGAATAGGAAGCCTTAGTGTTGAATGTATTTCAGTGGCTTTCACTTCAAAGGATGATGTTTCAAACTAGGGTATAAAACTGATCAGAGTGAAAACAAACACCAAGGTGGTAGGATAACCTGCAGGGAGGTAAATTATCTATTATAGTGGGAAGCTCTTTTGTTGAGGAAAAACCAAGTGTTTGAGCAGATGGAATGTTAAGGCACAGTTTGGAATACCTGGGTTCAAATTCCTGCTCAGTGAGGGTAGTTTTGAATGTGTGCAGTGCAATGCATCTGAAGCTGCTTTTTGGATTCTAGACTGCATGCAAAGCAATACTGGGATGTATGGAACTGGTTATTTACAGTAATGTGTCAAAATTTATGAGATGTTACAGGTGGATCTGCTGGACTAGGTATGCACAAGCCAGTGTGGGTATGTGTGGGGGAACTGGCTGCATCTAGCAGCATAAACATGTATTAGTATATAAGGTTCCACATGGGACATGTACACACACACACACACACACACACACACACACAAGTGTTCTATACTTATTTCAGGAGAAATAAGTTGAATGTAATGTGCTTGTTTTTCCTTTTTGCGGATATTAATTTGCAAAATATCAATATAATGCAATCCGTTACAGATCCCAAAATAAAAAGATCAAATCTTTCTGATCCTTCTGAATCCTAGGCTAGCTGACCTTAATCTAATGTCCCATTACAAAGGGGTGTGTGTGTGATGGCAGCGGCGATATGAGCAGAGGTTCTGACACACAGTCTCTAAGCATTAAATTGTGTGTCCCCTCCGCTGACCCATGGGGGAGGAAATGACATGAGGGCCATCCATCCAGAACTTAATTTTGATATTGATGGCATCTTTTGGGTCCAACCACCAGAGTATTCTAATTTTGTTTTCTCCTCTGGTTAATTCTGCATCTTATTCCGAGTATGCAATGGCCTGCCCTCCCCATTGATCGCGCATTGCCCTTTCGGCCACCCGTCCATTCATCTCTCCGTTTGTTCGGGTGCACGCGCCTTTTTCACTTGCTTTGCTAGCTCGCGCGCAAGACTTTAGCTGCATAGCTGTCGCTTGGCCGCAGTGCGCTCGGGAAACCGGCGGTGGCGCTAGCGGCCACCTCTCTCGCCCTCCCTCCCTCCCTCCCTCCTCCTCCTCTCTCCCTTCCCCCTGCCTTGCCTGCCCGGTGCATTCTCCGATTAAAGGGAGGAGGAGGGCAGAGAAGGAGCTCAGCCGCCATTTTCCCCCGAACAGAATTTAGCAGCAGAAAAACAGCAGCAGCGCCACCTCCGCGGCTGCTGCGGCTGCCTGCCGTCCTACCCGGGTGGAGGGTAGGGCGCGAAGGCAAAGAGGGGGGCGAAGGCGGGGAGAAGGAAACACCGCAGAGATTGTTGCACACTGTGCCCCACTTCGAAGAAGAGCGAGACCCTCCTTTGCAGTAGGAGGAGGAGGAGGAGGAGGAGGAGGCACCGCAACAGCCGCCGCCGCCGCCGCTGGGGGGAGGAAGGCAGGAGCACCTTTTTTCTCCCCCCGCCGCGCCGCCGCCGCCGCCTCTTCTCCTTCTCCAGGGTGTGTGGTGTGGGGGTGGTTGCAAAAGAGAAGACAGCCTCCCCCCGTCCCCAAATCCCTTCCTTCCCCAGCCCTTTTCCTGCCCGCCCGCCCTCCTTGCCTGCAGAAGAGCAGGGAGCAGGCGGGCAGGGAAAGGGGAGCTGGGGCTGGAAGGAGGAAGGGGGGGAAAGGGAGCGAGCGAGACACAGAGAGAGAGAGAGAAAGAAAGAAAAGCCGCGGCGAGAGGACGACTACGGCGGCGGCGGCGGCGAAGGAGGAGGACTCGGCGCCGCGCGCTCGCCTTGTTTGCAAACTGCGCCCTTTTTTATTTTTATTTTTTTGCAGCGGGCCGGATCCGCCCGGACTCTGCTCTCGGCTCCATCACGTGGTAGGTGCCGCCGCCGCCTGCTTGCTTGCTCGCTCTGCCTTCTCCGCCTGCCCTGCTCTGTCGCGGGCTCGGCTTTCCGTTGCCCTTGCTCGGCCCTCCTTTCCCTGCCTTTGTTAGCGCGGCCGGCTGGCCGGCTGCACCCCCGCCGGAGCCCTCGGCGGCCAGAAAACAACTTCTTTGCCCGCTTTCCCTCCCCCGCCCTCTGCGCTGGTTTTTCTACTCCGTTGCCTTTTAATTTCTGGCCCTAAGATGTACTTATTATTTGATTATTTTTTTTGCGCGCGCGCGTGGGGGGGGGAATAATATATGTTTTTAAAAGCGTAATATAAACTTCCCTGCCCCGTTTCTTTCTCTCCCAGTGCCAGGCACGGCCAGGTTCTCAATCCTCCATGATGAATATTATTAATTCTCTCCCCCCCCCGCTACTTTTTCGTTGTTGTTGTTGTTGTGTGTTATGGGTGTGCAACCGCCCGAGGTGTTTGCAGTGTCCTACAGCCAAATGCAGACTGTCTCTCTTCTCTCTCCCCCCTCCCCCCCGGTTTTAAAAAGCCACAGAGTTTGCTGTAATCGCGCTTCGCCGGGTTGCAAAAGAGCTTTCAATCCGTACAATTGATTATAGTTAAGTGTGAGATGAGGGGCAGGGAAAGTGCCGAGAAGGGGGGGGGCACGAGCACTCTAGCCGGTCTCCTGTACTTGGGAGGTGTGTGTATGGGGGGGAGCGGCGGAAAGAAAGGGAGTGGGTTGACTTTGTTTAACGTTTGGGAATAAAGGCGACCACTCCCGCAGTGCTCATTTTACAATAATGTGTAATGCACTTTGTGTATTCAAAGCGGCGTGTTAACGTCTACCATAACAATCGTGGCTCCCCCGGTCTTTTTTTTATATACGTATATATTTTAAGTGGCTTTAAAAAATGAGTGACTCCCGAGACTGGTGTGTGTTGTTGTGTGCGCGCTTAGGCGAAGTATTGCGGCTCCGTTGCAAGCAGGAGGATGGGGGGAGGGGGAAGAAGAAGAGAGGCTGGTTTCTGATGGCGCCACTTTAAATTGAAGGCTCCCCCCCCCCTTTAGCATAGGGAGCTTCCCGGCTGGAGGATCTTCTCTCTCTTTGTGTTAGTGTGCCTCCCCTCCCTCCCCCTTCCCGATTCATAAAACATGCACGCCTCCCAATTTACTACTTCTCACTAGCATTCGAACGCCGGCGTGCCCCGAAGAAGTTCCATCACAGCCTTCCAAATCCATGCCCGGTTTCCCATTCTCAAACGTGTGTGCGTGTATGTGCACGCGCGTGCGCGTCCGTGTTAGAGATCTCTCCGTCACGTGGCTAGTTGGCAGTCATTTTTGTGTGTGTGCGCGCGCGCGTGGTGATGGGGTGGTGGTAACTGCTTGCTGGTGTTGTATGGGTGTCGTCGTTATTACAGTCAACAATCATGAATTTGCCTCCCGGCCTCCTTTTCCACCTTTCTTTTGCGGGAGGGGGGGAGGTCCCCGCTCTTTTTAAACTTATTCCCATGTTAATAGGGTGCGGGTTGGAATCCTCCACCCAAACTCTTAAATAGGGTTTTGAGGAAACCAGGCACAAATTGCATAACTCTTGTTTTGCATAACCTTTATTGCGTGGGATTTGTCTCTTTATTATAATAGGACCTGGAATTATTGGATTGGGGTCGTAGAGTTGGGTCACATGTATTACATAGTATGTTATGCCAGTAAACATGACTTCTGTCACCATCTCCCTGACTGTCCAGTGTAGTTGTTATTTTATTTGTGAAAGCTTTATGCATGTGAACATACGTACTTCCCCTCCATTTGTTTGAACTATACAATAGCTGTCTCATTTACCAACATGAATTTGTCCTAGTAAGCCTTTTTATGTTGCCTACCTGCCATTTATTACCAATGATTTAGAAGAGGTGGGGATGTTTTTATTCTTAATGCAAACTGTAAACAATTTGAGTTCACTTAACTTTTCCTCTTAAAGATGTCAATTTAAAGAGTGTTTTGTAGATAGTGTTTTTGTTGGCTGGCTGTAAGAATATTTGGTCTTCTCTTGGAACAGTTTGAAATGAACCATGTCAGTTAACAACAAAATGTGCCCCTCTTTTGTGGAGATGGGAATATATGTGCTTTAAGTGTCCTTTGATTTAAAACCTGTTCAAAACCTGTAAACTGCCCAGAGAGCTTCTGCTATTGGCCGGTATAGAAATGAAATGAAATAATGACAACAACAACAACAACAACTTACTTTTGTGATGCTTCTATTCTGAATCAGGAACAATTTGGGTCTCTTCCTCTTGGAGCAGTTGCGTCATGTCATGTGATGCTTGCTCTGTGTCTGATACATAATTCTAAAAATAAAACTTAGGTAAAAAGCTCTCCCTCAGAAGTTAAAATATGTTGTGAAAGTGAGAGAGAGTACTTCTGGTTGCGACAGCCTCTGAAATTCTAGAAGCAATAGCCAGCCAGTTAATCCTTGTGGCTCACTGATATTCGTTCAACTTCCTATGTGTGTTTAACGTAAATACCTGACCTTTAAAATGAACCAGTCTTAGTTCTGAAACTATAATCTCACTATACTAATAGATTAGATATTAATGCTTCAAGCCTAAACACGGTTACCAGGAGGAAGTCCCATTTAACAGTGCAACTTACTCCTTATGCCTAGTATTGCACTGTACATCTCGTTATAGCCAATGTTTGTACTCCGCAGGGAATTTGTGAGTGGTGGTTCTGGATACTAGGCAAACATACGTTTAATAAAATTGTGTTGTAAGAAAGTTACTTACTGAGGCTGCAATCCTGTGCCCATTTATCTGGGAGTAAGCTGCACTGAATTAAGTGAGACCTTCTGAGTAGACATGTGTAGGATTGCACTATTATGTCATAAGCTTTTGTAGACTAGAGCTTACTTTCCCAAATTTTGTGAATTTAATCCACAAAATTGATCCCCATAGTAAATTTGTTTTAAAGGTGCCAGAGGACTCATTTTTGCCTCAACAGATGGTTTCCCCACTGGAATTTGTCAACGATATGATCAGTAGGCTTGGGTGCCCAGTAACTAGTAAGAACAAAAAAAGCCTGAAATTGACACATGTGGTTTGAACAATGAGAAGACACTGGGCAAAGCATTTAGAAGTGGTGTATTTCTTTTGAAAAAAAGACATCACAAGATGTCTCTCCTTTTCCCATCTCATTAGTATATGAAGGCTGCTTTGATCCATTGAGGTTGGCATATGACAGCCTTCCCAAACCCCCATGTGTTGGACTATAACACCCATCACCCCAACCAACATGGTTAATGGGGATGATGGGAATGGTAGTCCCGACACATCTGCAGGCTGCTGGGTTGGGGAAGGCATATCATTGGTTAAGTCTGACTGTTGATACTGTAGCATTCCAAACAGCGTGTGTGTGTGCGTGTGTGTGTGTTAAATATCCCCCCATAAACGCACTCTAGCCTCTTGAATGTGAACTTTTTTTTAAAAAAGTGCCTACAAAATAGACCAGCCTTTCCCAACTTGGTGCTCTCCAGGTGTGTTTGTCTATAACCCCTGCCATCCCCAGCCAACATGGTTAATGGGGGTGATGGGAGTTGTAGTCCCGACACATCTGGAGGGCACCAGGTTGGGAAAGGCTGGAATAGATGAAGTAACAGTTTCTGCATATCTACATAGGTTCTTTGCTTCTTTTGTGTGTAGCTCTAGCTGTCTTGAAAATCCTTTCAAAGAGGTGGGGTGGAAATATTTTAAAAATAAATATTGATTGATTAATTAAGATATTTAAATAAACACTTGAATGGGCAAATCTTTTGGATGGCACATCATTGCCATATTGTGTTTTAGTCCTTATTGGATGGCAAACTCTCTGGACCTAATAGCACACACAAGTTGGCACACACCTAATAGGATACACAGCTGGTTTTTATCCCATTGGAAAGGATCTTGGAATGTTAATAAACCTCTTATGACAACCGTCCAAAGAAACATCCTTTCCTGTAGAGGTAGGCAGCTGGCAACCCAGAAGCCCAATCTAGCCGCAGAAGCTTCCTATGTCAGCTGGAGCACAGCTCCTTGTTGCAGTGACCTTCTCTGCTATCAGGCATATTGGTAACTTTCTCCCAAGCTAAGATGCGAACAAAGGTTCTTTAACTCCCTCCTCGCCAGTGAACAGAAATGGAAGTGTTGTCAGAGTCTTCTTTATGAACCTCAGCCACTGATTTCTTTCATGGAAAGGCACAGGCACGTGAGGGTGAGCCACTGAAGCCTCCCCAGCAAGAACAGCTACCGAAGGAGGAGGGTTCATGAACCTTTTGCCTAGTTGGAGTGAGTCAGTGGATGGAGGCCATGATTCTTGTTTTTCAGTGCTGCTTCAAGTTCTGTTGCATAGAGGGCAAAGACGTTGTCAGCTGCCCTAGGGACTGGGACTAGATCTAATGGGCTTAAGTTGCAGGAGGGTAGATTTTGGTTGAGCATTATGAAAAGCTTTTTAATAGTTACCCCATTGGGGGTGATGTGGGCTCTCCCTTCCTGGAGGCCTTCAAGCAGAGGCTAGAAAGACAGTTTGTTGTGAATGTTTTAGTGCTGGATTTCCTGTATTGGGATGAACTAGATGGCCCACAAGATCCCCTCCAATTTTTTAAAAAAATGATTTTGTGATTCAATTGAAAATAAGCCCTCCTGTTGAAAACTAGTTGGATTACCAAGGCTTTGCTGAAAGCAAACACATGTATGCATGTTTTGTTTTAAAATTTAGCAGCTGCCTTTGCAGATAAAATTTTGCTTAAAGGTGGCACACAATACAAACAAAATCAAATGCATAGAATAAAACAACAAAAAAGAATTAAACAGAGAACTTACCAACAGTGAAATACAAGGATAGAAATTCAGGTTACAGTCCAAATGCCACATAAAAGAGTGGTTTTCATTGGCCTCCTGAACATAGATAAAGGAGGAATTGGATGGGCCTCACTTGAGAGAGAATTCTTAAAGGACAAGCACCATAACAGAAAGATATATAGACTGTCATCTGTCTAATGTCCTAAAGAGACCTTGCACAGAGCTGAGCTACTCTAGAATGAAGCTTATTTGGAATGAAGAATTAAAAATGTACTATAGTTACTCCTGTAGTAACGTAGGCTACATAGATTTCATATATAGAGTTGGAAGGAGCCTACAAGGCCATCGAGTCCAACACCCTGCTCAATGCAGGAAACTAGAGGAGGAGGTCTCTCATCCAAGTAATAACCAGGCCTGGCCCTGCTCATCTACATGTGCAGTAGAGTGGATTGTACTGCTGTAGGTGTGGGAATACCATTTTTGAATGCTCTCCCAGATAAAAATCTACCTGAAAGTAAAACCCAGACATTTTAGGGGCTACGTTCTAGTTCAGCACTGGCTTTGCTATATTGGCCTTTTTTCTTGCAGGGAGCTTTTTACGTAAGGGAGCCTTCAAAAGATGGCACCCCCCCCCCCCCCCGAGTCTAAAGCAGTACCGTAACATTCTTATACACATGTCAGAGGTCTTTTAAGTCTGAAATATAAAACTTCTCATGCTTTTTTATGGGTGTAATCGTAGAATATTTATTACAGTTTCTGTACTTTTTTGGGGGGGAAATGCTTGTCATTCTTTTTTAATATAAAATTTTAATTAATGATGATGTGTACAACATACAAATAATACAACTATTATATGCAGCATACAAATATAAAAGTATTGCAGAACTACAAAATACTGTACAAAAATACCCACAGAGAAGAAAACTATGGATATATGCTACCTTGAAAATTGATATTTCAATAGTGGATAAATCCTACAAACCTATTTTACTGCTTTTATATTTTAATAATAACTCAGTCATAAGGGCTACTATCCATATTCTATTCAAAAATAGGAGAGCAGGAGTTTTCCATTTTGCTGTGATTCAGATTATAATTGCTGTTTAAAAGGCAAGGAACCTGTTCTAGATCCACAGCTAAACCTAAATGTGCAAATAACCAAAAAGGACACACTTAAGATTGTGTGGTATATTATATCAATTGATGTCCTGTATTCTAACCAGTATTTATTTACAGAAATTTGCTCTCCCCAGGCAACTCCAAAAGATACCTGCTGCTGGATTCTGAGCTGACATCTCCAGCATAAGTCTTCCTAAAGATTGTATATATATTTGAAAGGCAAGGAGTTTAGATACAACCGGAATTGTAACTTATAAAGACTGTCAAACATTTAACAGGCTTTTCACATACCCACCCATAGTTGCTGTTGTGTGATTCTTTCTCCTAGAATTTCTGCATTTATGTACGTAATTGGGGGATATATCCTCCAGATTCTTTAGAAACTGGTCCACCTGCATAAAATACCTTTCTTGGTGGGGAGTATCAGACATTAATCTATGCATTGATCTACCGTATAAGTTTTCTGTCAATGCTGTGTAGATCTGGATTATCTGAAAGTATTGGAATAGTTGTAGTCTTTTTCTTCCTGTCATTCTTGATGCACTAACTAATTGTGTAAGTATCAGCTAGTATGCTTTTCCAAATGAAACTAGCTTGAGGTGCCCATTAGATCTAGGGAAGAGAAATGCAATAAGCATATTTAAGAGCGGTGGGGGGGAATCTTTGAGGATAGAACATTTAAGCAGCTATGTTCTGTTAGTCACAACCACTTTCAGGTCAAGAATGAAAGCATATATCAAAATGCAAGTTCAGAGGCTTGGTTTTTAGCGGTTAAATACAGTGTTTAGCCATTATTCAGATCCTAAAGTGTTTAGGATTGTGGTCATATGTCCAAATCATGGGAACAGCAGAAGCATTCCTACTTACAGCTGCTGTTTCAAAGACAGAGTGGTCTATTGTCTCCCATGCACTAGGATTTTGCACACCCAGTACAACAGAATACAGAAGACTGTGCTTGTGAATGGTGTTTGTTGGATGAGGGCCATTGACATCTATTTCACAGCTAATGCCTTTTTTTTATGAAAGGGTGAGAACAGGTTTGCTGCTGGAACTACCACTGCAATTGCCTTCACTGCAAAAATCAGACTAAATTTTGTTAAAGCAGGCATTGTATATTGCTTGGGTGATGCTTTATAAGTTGTGTATGTAAATTATGAGTTTTTTCTGTTGCATATTGTATTAATTGTGTTGTGTGAGAGGGGGCAGCCCTAGCTGCCCTAAAGGAGGCCGTTTTGTGGGAGCTCCTGAAAAAGCTCTCCCTAGACCAGAAAGATAGTTATTACTATTGGTTGGTTGTAGATGGGGAAGTTTAAACTGCCTCTCGCTGTGTAGTGCAATTTCTCTTCCCTGCCAATTAGCTGGGCAGTGGGGAGATGCACGATATACCATCACGCTCCTTTTACAGGAGCCCGATTCTGCTGGGAAATAGGGCGTACAAGGAGAGTAATCCCCGTGACCCTTTCCCCTAGCACAGTAGTGGCAGCAGCAGTAGGGGGGGTCGTGGGGGGGCATCTGGGAGACAGGGCAGTCTACACAGCAAGCCTCTGAGGGCTGCATGCGAGCCAAGTGTTGCCCATCCCTGCACTACACTACACCATATTGGCCATAATGTTGTCCGTTGTACTGGTGAATAAGTGAGAAGAAAGATTCAAGGGCTACTGAGGTAGCAGGAAAGGTCTGGCACTGGCTGCCCTTGGCATCATTGTGCAAAGACTGGCGACAGACAAGTCATGTAAGAGCCTGAACTTTTGATGAGTCATCCAGGAAGCGATCTTGGTAAGGCAATTCATTGCAAGATTGAAGAGAAGCGATGTTCCTCAAAGGTATTATGTGGAAGAGAAGAGACTGAACTCAACGAGTGAGATGTGGGCAGGAGGAAATTTATTATTTATTTATTTCATTTTTTATACCGCCCAATAGCCGAAGCTCTCTGGGTGGTTTACAACAATTAACAAGACAGTCCCTGCCCGCAGGCTTATAATCTAAAAAGACATGACACACAAGGAAAAAGGAATGGGGAGGGAAGAAAATTGTTAAATTGTTAAAGTAAAGGCAAAAATTACTACATCTAAACATGCTAGCTAGAAAGCTTATTCTTCTAGCGTGGCTTTCCCCAACCAGTGCCCCCCAGATGTGCAGGCCTACCACTCCCATCATCCCCAGTCAGGGTGGCCATTGGCCATGCTAGCTGAGGATTACCAGAGTTGTAGCTTAACAGATCTGGAGGGCAACAAGTTCTGGAAGCCTGAGCTAGTGTGTGACAATGCTAAATTCTTACTCTTCTCTTTTTCTCCCCATATCCAAAATAAAAACCTCCCCCCAAAACTGGTATTCATGGGATTTGCTGGGATACATGCTGATATAAAAATGGGTATTTATAGTATGAGCGGCTGCATGAGTGTCTATTTTGGTCTAAACAAACATGTTGGGAAGCTGATGCAGATAAGAGTGAATGTACTAGTCCTTTATGCTGGTTGGGTTCACACAACACGAAAACATACACACAAGGTTGAGTGTGGGTTATAGTTGAACCATGGATTGTTGAAGAACTGTGGGTGGTTGTGTGAACCCATCTGCACCAACAAACCATGGTTTGTTAACCATGAACAATCCATGAAGCGAATCCATGGTTTGTCATTGGGTTGTGAACTGTGGGTTATTCAGGGTTAACAAACCATAGTTTGTTAGCACAGCTGGGTTCACACAACACAACAACACACAGTTCAACGACAACCCACACTCAACCCATACTCCATCTTGAATGTGGATGGTCGTGTTGTGTGAATGCAGTCACTGTTTATGAGAATACATAAACTGTGTAAACGCAAGTAATGTTGGATTTAGTCTTCATGTTTGTCATTGATCAGTTCCTTTTGTGTAGAAGAGAAATATCTCTCTCAGTTGAATTTTGGACTGCCATACCTTTTTGCTAGAAATGGCAAATTCTTGAGATTGAAATTCCTGTAGTAAGCCCTTATTTCAGCTCAGCTTCCAGAATGAAACCCAATTTTTATATGGTACTAATGCCCATTTATGGTCTGTTTCATATGGGCAAGCTCTGTCTCTCTTACAAACTTAAGGTCTGACTTCCAGGCAGAACTATAGCGCATGGGTCCCCAACCTTTTTGGACCTGTGGGCACATTTGGGAATTTGAGAAACTGCTTTGGGCACCACCACAAAATGGCAAATCAGTGGATCACCACTTTGGCAGCTACATGTCATGTCTATTAAAAGATGTGGTTGCCCATGGACACCACATTGGAGACCCCTGCGATAGAGTTTTTAAAATAAAAAAGGCTTAGGTTAAATTAGCCTTGGTTTGGGTGCTTGTCTGGTATTAGTAAAAATGCCTTCTGGAATCCACAGGCAATGTCTTTATTGGGACAAACGGGACAGGCACAAAATTGTGGGCTTGCTTCTGCAGGCCTGTGGCTCACGCTGGCTCAGCTTGTCTGAGCGTGGAAAGCTAAGCAGGGTCAGGCCTGGTGATTACTTGGATGGGAGACCCCTCCTCTAGTTTCCTGCATTGAGCAGGGGGTTGGACTCAATGGCCTTGTAGGCTCCTTCCAACTCTATGATCTATGAAATCTCCAGATCTCTTAATCAGGAAGTCACCCTTAAAAAAGGGTGGGGGAAAAGAGGGTGGAAAAAGCTGGGTTGATGTTGAAATCCTCTCATTGTGTTGGGAGAAGTGGGTACCCGTATGTGAGGCATAAAGAAACTGCTCTGTATTAGGAAGGGGCAGTATTAATTGCACTGTGGAGAACTGGATGTGAGGTGGTGGAAGTGAATGTTGTACTGCGTGGTGAGACAGAAACTAGAATAGTATTGGAAAGAAGTTACTTGGAAACTGGCTATTTGGAGAGAGAGAAAATGCAGCTAGAGCACAACACTCCACCGTTGTCAAGAAGTGACCTAATTTCAATAGGTGCCCAAAGTTTCATTGAAACATGCTGGGAATGCCAGTTTTTAAAAGAAAAACGCTTCTTCAGGTGAAAAAGCCAGAGAGAATAACTGTTGCAGAAAGCTCTGCAAGTTCTTAAAGGTGTTACTTTGAGGACATATTTGGAAAGATGCTTTCAGATTCCTGTGAAATTATTTTCGGTGGATTCTTGGTTGTCAACATTATGCAGGGATGAAGAAAAATGTCACTTTTAGGTGCCTGGGATTTTCAGATCTTGTATCCTGTGTGGCACTTAAAAACGGTGTGTTTATTTGCCAAATCTGCTCAAATTTTAGGAGGGTAGGCTTCCTGATCCATGTTGACTCACTGGCTATGCTTGGAACTGTTTCACAGAAGGCTGCTGAAAAGCAGCTTTAATCTTTGTGACAAAGGATTTCTTAGTCTCTGCACTTCATTGCATCACGCAAAATTAAAATGCTACGCCTAGGGTTGGGCCATAGCATAACATATATTAAGGCCAGAAGAACCAACTCAGGTTGCATTCACATGAATAAAGGCAAATAGCACTAAGTACTTGCGTTCGGAATATGCAGGAGTCACTGACTTCTAAGGTATGCCCATGTTCTCTATGTGCAGCTTTGAAAATCTGATCCACTGAAGGGCACTTGCTTTTGTTCTAGGCCAGTGTTCTCCAACCTTGGGTCCCCAGATGTTTTTGGCCTACAACTCCCAGCATGCCCCAGCCAGCTATGCTGTTCTAGGATATGGAGATTCCCACACCCCCCCTACAGAGAATGTATGTTGCCCTGGATCCCTGAGTGGGCAGTTGAACTATTTAAAAATGGGGAAATCTATTTATTCCTTGGTGTGCTTCTAGTTCAGACACAAATGTTACTATTTGGTTTAGCTGATTCAGACATGTTTTGTGTAGAAAAAACTAGCAAACTATCACTGCAAATTAAGTCTTATTTGTGTAATTTGCTGTTTTATTGAATGCCATAACAAGTAATAGAGAAAGCAGAAACCCCTCCCTCTGTACAGACAACAATAATAATTAGAATTACAATCCCCCCTGTGGGGCGGGGGGACGGGACAGTTGCTTACTTTGACTTTGGTTCATTTAGGCTGAAATCCTATGCACACTTTCCTGAGAGTAAGCTCCACTAAACACAGTGGGACTTACTTCTACATAAACATGCAACTAACAGTGCAATCTTATGAACACTTACTTGGGAGTAAATTCCATTGAGCTCAATGAGAATTACTTCCAAGTGTACATGCATAGGATTGTGCCATTAGCGTAAAAACAGAAAGTAATATCTTCAGAGGCAATTATTATAAGCGTATAGTTTTGTACTTACGCTTATAATAATGAGTCCCTTTATTATATAGGTGTTTTGCTGGATTTTCATTTCTGTGCAGTCACTAATTGGACAGTTGTTAATGAATTAGGAATTTAATTTCTCATAGAAGCATTTTATAGCCTCATCATTAATCATCATCATCAGGCGATCACTCGTGACCGAGTAAGATTGTCTTCCGGGATAAAAGGAGGAGATTCTAAAGAAGATTGTGTAGACTCTAGCGATGGGTCCGTAAGTGACTGTGGAGGCCAATTCTAGATCCACACAGCTTCCCACAGTGAGGACACAGGTTACCAGATAGAAGATGGTCCTGTAAAGGATTCATTTGACGTGCTTTTCGCTTAGCACGTTTCTCCCTTTCACCTTGCACTCGGGCTTCTTCAAAGTCCATGGAACCTTTGTGAAAGGCCAACCTCCATTTAGATCGTTCATGGGCCAGAGCTTCCCAGTTTTCGATGTTTATTGCATTTTTTTAGATTAGCCTTATGAACATCTTTAAACCTCTTATATGACCACCGATATTCCGCTTTCCATCCTTGAGTTGGGAGTAAAGTAACTGCTTTGGGAGACGGCAGTCAGGCATTCGAACAACATGACCGGTCCACTGAAGTTGGCGTTGAAGGATCATTTTTTCAATGCTAGTAGTCTTTGCTTCTTCCAGTACACTGACATTTGTTCGCCTATCTTCCCAAGTAATTTGCAGGATTTTCCAGAGGCAACGTTGATGAAACCTTTCAAGGAGGTGGAAGTGACGTTTATAGATAGTCCATGTTTCGCAGGCATACAATAAAGTTGGTAATACAATGGCTTCATAAACCAGTGTTTTGGTCTTCTTACAAATATCCCGATCCTCGAACACTCTATGTTTCATTCGAGAAAACGCGGCACTTGCGGAGCTCAGACGATGCTGGATTTCACTGTCGATGTTAGCTGTAACAGAAAGATAGCTGCCAAGATAGAGAAAATGATCGACATTTTCCAGTATTGTCCCGCCAAGCTGGATAGATGGCATCACCAAAGGATTGGCTTGCACTTGCTGATGAAGCACTTCGGTTTTTTTGATGTTAAGTGAGAGACCAAGTTTTTCGTATGCTTCTGCAAAAGCATTTAGGATAGTTTGGAGATCATCCTCTGAATGTGCGGAGACCACATTATCATCAGCATACTGAAGTTCCACAACGGAGGTTGTAATTACCTTACTTTTTGCTTTCAGCCTGCTGAGATTAAAAAGCTTTCCATCTGTTCGATATATAATTCCCACACCGGTGGGAAGTTTCCCCTTGACAAGATGTAAAACCATGGCGATGAAAATGGCAAATAATGTTGGGGCGATAACACATCCCTGTTTAACACCTGATCCCACTTTAAATGGAGCACCATGAGAGCCGTTGTTGTCCAAAACCGTTGCCGTCATGTTGTCATGGAGAAGTCGCAAGATATTCACAAATTTATTGGGGCATCCAATTTTCATAAGGATAGTCCAGAGAGCTGTACGGTCTACAGTATCAAAGGCCTTAGCCAAATCGATAAATGCCATATAAAGGGGTTGGTTTTGCTCCCGGCATTTTTCTTGGAGCTGACGTGCAGTAAAATCAATAATAAGACCCAGCAGCACTGGCTACATTCGCACATAATGCTAATCCGTGGTTTATGTTAACCATAGTTTATTGCTTCAGCCATGAATTGTCTCCCAGATGAGCAAACAAATGGTTGCTTCCCTATTTCCTTCTCTCCTGCCAGCTTTCAGAGTGGGTTCATTTTCAGGCTGCTCTTGGCGGATGTCAGCACAAACAAGTCAGGCATGAGCCACATTTTTGAGTTGAGACATCACAACAAGCCATGGTTTAGACAAGCCAGACTTTCAAAGCCAATAACCCATGATTTATATTAGTGGTTTGTAGCTGGTAACAGACTATGGCTTCTTTTCAGGAATGGGTCCAGACACAACAAGAAGTTAGATTTTAACAAACCACACCGTGGTTCAGTGTTATGTGTGAACCAGGTCACATTCTTACAAGCAACTGTGAACAGAGGGCAACTAATGTAACTGCTATAGCCTGTGCAATGATAGCAAATTTTGGTTATTTGATATCTGCCTTAATACAAAGTGAAGATTGGTTGGATGAAATATTGAGTGCTATAAAAACCCGGCTAGTGGTGATGTTCCTGGGGAGAGATGCTTATGTCATCCTGTACCTTAAGTGTAGTGGCTATAAGCGTGTGAAAGATCCATAGGTCTGCTACATTTTGCAGTCCGTACAATAGTTTCCGAAGAGGGAGGGTAGCCAGGTGTTGCTCAGTTTGAGTCCCAACTTATAAAGGAGATCCTTCTCCACTTTATTATTTGTGCCTATTGTAAGGCAACATAATAGTAGATTCCATGTTGCCTGTTGAGCTTGTACGCTATGCATTATTCCATTCTAGGTAAAATCTAGAAAATGATTTTGCCATAACCTCCGTTCCCCCCCCCCCCTAAAATGTATACTGGGAATTTAGAATAAGTGGTTCAGCCATCATTTTAAGCAATGCTGTTATCTTAAGCAAATTAACTCCTGTAAAATGAATGTACTGATAAATATTTAACTTGAGGGGAAAATGTAGTTGAGTTGGTCGGTTGCATCTTTTGAGGCAGGAGAGATGTGCAGTGGGAGCGCTAGTTCAGTGTTCTCCAACCTTGGGTCCCCAGATGTTTTTGGCCTACAACTCCCAGCATGCCCCAGCCAGCGTAGCTGGCTGGGGCATGCTGGGAGTTGTAGGCCAAAAACATCTGGGGACCCAAGGTTGGAGAGCACTGCGCTAGTTCTATCTGACTGCTTGCAACTACAGCTGGGTTAGGGCCACTCTTTCTACATTGACTCACCGTAGCAGTAACGGAGAATGCAATTTTAACTCATTTTGTTTCCCTCAGCAGAGAAGAATAGCAAATGTAATGCCATTATTTAAATGTGTGGTACAACTATCTTTAGAATACTGTGTACAGATCTGTCATGCCATCTAAAGAAAGAACTGAAAAAGAGAGCGAGGCAATTAAAATGATCAAGGCCTTGGAGCACTTTTCTATGCGGAAAGGCTAAAGAGTTTAGAGCTTTTTCATTATGGGGGAAAACACTGAAGGGGATATGATAAAGGTTTCTACAACTATGGATAGCTGGGAAGAGTAGACAGACACATTTTCCTCTGATCACTACTAGAACATATGATGCCTATGCAGAGCCTATGTGCTTTGCTATACTTTTATTGAGACAAAGCTCATTGATAAAATAATCCAGGTAGGGACTAATACATTTGTGGGCCTGGCCTTTCTTTGGCGAAGTGCCTCTTCCGTAGCATTTTCAACTTTTGAGGAGCATCTCAAAGCCAATCTGAACGAGCAAGATGCTCTAATTGAACAGAAGCATCAGTTGCACTAAGTTCATGATTTTGGAACATATGTCTTAAGAAATTCTAAAACAACCTGCATGTTTCTTTAGATTTTTATTTCTTACTCCACATCGGAGGAAAGTAGTGATTTCTTTTTAGGATCAAGCTAAGCGTAGGAGATGGAACTACCAATTACAGAACACCCCCTCCCCCTTTCCTATGGTATCCTGGGAAATATAGACTCTCTGCCTATGGCAGGGGAAGAGCGAGGACCTTTCTCATGACCGTCAAAAGAACTCTTGAGTTTCTCAAAAGTGAAGCACTTTTTTCAAAACTTTCCTTAAGTTAGGGATTTGATTAAGGTTCAAGGGAACAGAGAGACTTTAGGTTTGGGTTTGGTTCTGATTCACTAGGGAGAAAACCCCCTCTCTGAACTGGTTTTGTGTTTCAGTTTAATTTGGCGTTCTGACCCTGACCACCTCCCGGCAGTAGTACTGCCAGCTTTGAGTCCTGCCCTCATCACGAGGTTACCTGCATGGTGTGCAATGCCTTGCTATTTATGGCGTTGCTCTCTCTTTCCTGCACGCTCTGTCCATCCCCTTGGATCTTCTCCGAATCCTTTGGCCACCCATTTCTTCTTTCTTGCCTTTACCCAGGATCTGGTGGTCTGTCCCTTTCTTTACTGTGTTCCCCTTCCTGCTTAACACCCTGTTGTTCCTTTAGCTTGCCATTTCTAGTTTAGCAGGAGATTTTGTCCTGCTTTTTGCTCATCATGCTTTGTGTATCCTTCTACTGGGGCTTGAGATGTCTAATATGGGTTAGAAATAACATGTCATTGCACAGTGGTTGTGTGGCATAGTTGTATAACCGGTCAGTGTATCTAATAAAAAAAATGTATTGTACATTGTTGATGCCTTGATACTTTATAGCAGGGGTGCACAACCTGTTGCCCTGGGGTTACCTGCAGTCCTTGGCCGCTCCCTGTGTGGCTCCTGAAGCCAGCAGGACCCCCAACCACTCCCCCTACAGCCCACCTGATAAGCCATTTTCCTGGCTTCTGAGATCACTGTTTTCCCTCTGCTGGTAGTGGTAGAGAAATGGCAGTCTTGGTGGTGATTGCTGGGTAATGGGAGAGGCTTTTACCTCCCCTCCGTGATCCCCTAGATCTCAACAGACAGGGTGGGGAGGTGTGTGTGTGGCCCCTGGGGGGTCCCAACCTTAATCTTTGTGGCCAAAAATGATGTTTACCCCTGCTTTATAGCTTCACTCATTCTGTACTTTTAAAACTTTCTCTGCTTTATTTTTAGGCTGCCCTCTGGCGAGCCAGTAGGAGACAGCAGAGCTGGCCTCTGCAACGGGAGAGGCTGGACTTCCCGTCTCTCTGTGCTGAATGGCTACTATGGCGCCCGCTCTCACTGACGCAGCAGCTGAAGCTCACCACATCCGGTTCAAACTGGCTCCCCCATCCTCCGCCCTGTCTCCTGGCAGTGCCGAAAACAACGGCAACGCCAACAACATCCTCGTCACCACCAACGGCACCAAAAGGAAAGCTGAGGATTCCAGCCTAGATTTCCGAAATAACCCTACAAAGGAAGAACTGGGAAAGCTGCAGCCCCTGGTGGCGTCTTACCGCTGTTCGGATGTGACATCTGTTCCTCCGAAAGAGTCGTTGAAACTGCAAGGGGTCTTCAACAAACAGACAGTCCTTAAATCTCACTCTCTGTTATCTCACCCTTTCTTGAAAACTAGTGACCTGTTGGGGAGGCAGCCAGTGTTGGAGTTTTCCTTGGAAAACCTAAAAACCATGAGTACTAGTGGTCAGGCACCTCTGCCGCAAGCACCCGTCAATGGCTTGGCTAAAAAATTGGCTAAGAGTAACAGCTCTGACCATGAAAATTTGGCTTCGCTCAATGGTGGGAAGCGTGCTCCTCCTTCTGCCACCCTCCAGGATGTTGATTCTAATAGCCCTGGGGGTTCTGATTTGGGGGACCTGAAATCAGGTTTGACCAATTGCACTCTTCCTCGCAGAAGCCTTGATGCAGAGCATACAGCTCCACTTAGCAATAATGGCACTTCAAATAAGCATGCCCGCAGTTCCCCGGAGCAGCAGCATGGGCTTGAAGGGGGTGGAGAGAACAAGTTGTTGTCGTTCTCTGGTGCGCCGGCTTGTTCGGATCTCGGGAGCAGCAAACCAGAAGAGCAGAAGATCTCTCTGCTAAACAATTCCCTTAGCACTCAAGATTCAGATATGAGAACACGGGTGCTGTTGCGGCGGCAGGCGGACATTGAGAGTCGTGCGCGCAGACTGCAAAAGCGCCTGCAGGTGGTACAAGCCAAGCAGGTGGAGCGCCACATCCAGCAACAGCTCGGCGGCTTCTTGGAGAAAACTCTAAGTAAGTTGCCAGCATTGGACTCCCTGAGACATCGAAGTCAGCTGATGCTGACCCGCAAGGCAGAAGCGGCTTTGAGAAAAGCTGCAAGCGAGACAAGTACTTCGGAAGGACTGAGCAGCTTCTTAAGGAGCGACTCCATCTCAGAAGAACTGGAGAGGTTTACTGCCAGTGGGATGGCTAACCTGCGGTCTTGCGAGCAAGCGTTTGACTCTGATGTTACGGACAGCAGTTCGGGTGGGGAGTCTGATATTGAAGAGGAGGAACTGACCAAAGCAGACATGGAACAGCACCATGTGCCGCTGTGAGTAGCACCAGCTATAATTACTCGGTGTGGGGAAGGAGCAATGACACAAGTTTTACTTACTTTTAGGTTTAGAAAGCAGATTTCCTGCAATGGGAAGATTAGTTATCATGAAGAAGGGTGATAGTATCTCGAATATAAACTCAATTAATTATGTTTGGTTGAAGAGAACAACCTTGCTTCTTCATCTTTAACTCCATGTTAGCTATTAAGGTGGCTAAGAAGAAGTCCCAGCCCACCCTCACATAGGTTTTGCTTTTTACCAAAGGGCGTATTAGCTCCCTCTTTCCCAGCTTGTGCTCATCTAATAACTTTTTTTAACTTTTGTATTTTTCTAACTCTGTTTTAATGGTATGAATTTTAAAGGTTGTGAGCGCCTTGGGTCCCAGTGTTGGGGAAAAAGGCAGGATACTACTACTACTACTACTACTAATTATTATTATTATTATTATTATTATTATTATTATTATTATTATTATTATTATTATTAATCTACACCTCCCTGTTCTTTCTGACTTTGATTGAAATTCTATTCTGCTTCACAAAGGTAGTCAGAATAGTTTACAGCAGCCTTTCCCAACTTGATGCCCTCCCGATGTGTTGGACTACAACTCTCATCATACCCAGACAGCACGGCCAGTG
The DNA here is from genome assembly GCA_021292165.1 of Shinisaurus crocodilurus. Lineage (NCBI taxonomy): Eukaryota > Metazoa > Chordata > Lepidosauria > Squamata > Shinisauridae > Shinisaurus > Shinisaurus crocodilurus. Next base: position 266,336,314 of record CM037877.1, on the reverse strand, counting down.
GCCATCCTGTCTCGGCACAATGGGTGTTGTAGCCCAGCGCATCTGAAGGGTAACCAGGCTGGCGAAGGCGGTTTCCTGGAATTGCCTAAGTAGTTTTAAAAAATGAATTGTATTTTATATATGGGACAGAGTTTTTTTAGCTTTGGGCATTTGGTTCTAAAAGGCAAAAAGGAGGCTGAAATCCAAATAACAATATGCACTGCGAAATTGTGTGTATAGGGTTGGATTCAGATCTCGTCAAGTTTCGAGTAGGCCCATTGAATCCAATGGGACTTAAGTTGGTCACGATGACTGACTTGTCCCCTTTGATTTCAGTGGGTGTATTCTAAGCATGACTCAGTCAGTTTCCAGCCCATAGTGTTTTGTTCAGGGATGGGCCCATGCCATTGACTTTCCTACTGTCACAGCAAGGAACTCTATAAATAATTCCTTTAGGGTAAGACAGAGTTTGTTTGAGTGATGTTGTTCCTGCTTAAGTTGTAGAATGTAAGCTGTTGTGGGTGTAAATCAGGGATAGGCAACGTGGTGCCCTCCAGATATTTTGGACAACAACTCCCATAAGCTCCAGCCAGCCAGCATGGCCAGTGGTCAGGGATGGTGGGAATTTGTGCAAAGCTTCTGGAGGGCACCTGGGCACCTACCCCTAGTGTAAAGCATTCTAGCTCTGCTGAAAATTGAGGCCTTTCTCTGGCAAGTTCGGTATCAAAGGCATGGATGGCTTTGAGATGTCAGAATCCCTTTGTGCAATAATGTCCTCAAGGTCTACAACTTGTTTGATAAACATTTAGCAAGAAGTGAGATCAAAACTCACTATCTCTCAGGGGAAATGGGAAGGGAAGGGGCAAAAAGAGAAAGAGATTGCGTTTGCTGAAGGAGCAAAATGTGATTATGGAATTGGAGAAAGAATAGAAGGAAATGCTCAGGAGGAAGAAGGGCTGAAGGTGAAGCAAGCAATGGTTGTGAATTGGTAGCAATGGTTTGTGTGGAAAGGAACAATTAAATCCAACTAGTAGTATATTTTGTCCTTTTCTCTGTGCAGTCTTCAATTTCTGCCCCTTTTCTTTTGATGAATTTGTAAGTAGGGCCTTACTGTCTGGTATTTATCCCAGGGTAGTTGGACCAAAGTTCTCTGAAAATGAAACATTATTTTAAAACCTTCTGTCCCAGGTCATTGTTTACCATAGTTCTGGATCAGCTGGATACTTACATCTTAATATATTATGTTGTGCTGGCAGGGGATGATGGGAGTTGTAGTTCAACATATCTAGAGGGCACCAGGCTGGGGAAGGCTGACCTACACTGCCTGGCAGTGACTTTCTGGAGTTTCAGACCGGGATCTTTCCCAGCCCTACCTGGAAAACCTGAGACCTTCTGCATGGACAGGTTGTCCTGTACCACTGAGCTGCAGCCCCTCCCTATGCATAACCTCATGTGGCTCGGTAGGTCATGTTAACCTCTAGGGCTGCTATTGTTCTTAGCGGACTCCTCTGCATCAGATATCAGTCCTGTTCTCCCCGTCATCCACAGATGACCAATTACTTTTAGCAGCAGCCTGGATCCTTTTCTGCTGCTCATGGTATGCTGCTGTTTTATGAGAAGAGTATTGTGTCATTGTATTTAGTTTGCAAATAATGACAACCAATGAGTTGTTTAAATCATGGGTTGTCGGGTCCAAGCGACAGCGAGCTGCCTCCCACACACTTGCCTGCTTCCACTTTGCTAAACAGCCTAGGAACTCCCTGTTCCTTGGTAGTTAGTTGTGATGTTCGAATCTGGCTCCCTGGGTTCTTGAGGGTTCAACAACCCAGAGTGCTGGGTTCAGATGTCACAACTAACAACCAGGAACTCTAGGGTTGTTTTGGAAAGTGGATACAAAGCAGAAGTGGTGAGTGGGCAGGAGACGGCACACTTGCTTGCTCCCGTTGTTAACCCACAAATTGCCATTATGTGCAACTCAAGTCATAGTGTGTACTCTCGTGCAAGATTTTAGTTTGATTTCTGAAAGTCATTTATATCCAGTGCTATCACACAGTTACACGTAATAAACAATAAATTCACATGGGGAGAAAAAAATGCCTGATATCTTTCTGGTTGTAAGGTCCTGGCTGTAAAGCTTCTCTGGTTTAGTCCCCTGCACCCCCCCCCCCGGGGTTCTAAAGGCAACTGGCAGACCATTTTGTGTATGAGAGTAATGTTTAGTCCGTAGAGTTGTCACTTACGGTAATCAGTTGTATTTGAGTAAGATGCAGTCTAACTGTTGGTTCATATGTACATAGCTTAATGCAGTGTTCTCCAACCTTGGGTCCCCAGATGTTTTTGGCCTACAACTCCCAGCATGCCCCAGCCAGCTGGCTGGGGCATGCTGGGAGTTGTAGGCCAAAAACATCTGGGGACCCAAGGTTGGAGAACACTGGCTTAATGCTTTCGCTTCTTGGTAAAATGTGATTGACTAAATGATATCCCTTTGAGGGAAGGGATTTATATGGGGGCAGGGGTTTAACTGCCTTCATAGCCACAGTTTCTATCTCCACCCTGGGGAAGTATGCCTGCTACTGTTAACAAAAAATGAAAACAAACCTCTTTAGAGTATTCAATAATAGGACTGTCAAATTAATTATAAAATATTCTGGAATTTTAGTGTGCTTTCCTTTTGTGCTTCAAGTAAAAAAAATAAATTGCAGTTTCTTTTGAAATTGTGACTGTATAGCCCCAACCCTAGTGCCTTCCAGATGTGTTGGACTGCAACTTCCTGGTTGGGGATGATGGGAGTTGTGGTCTGGAGGGCACCAGGTTGGGGGAGATTGCAGTTCACTGTTGTGTGCTAGTTTGACAACTTTCCCAACTGAGCTTCTTTTCAGTCTTGATTAAAATACCAGCCCAATTTTATTTGGGCTAGATAGTAATCTGCTATAAGTGCAGCATTATGTAATTAGCCAAAGTGAAGTAGCATACTCCTTTCCAAGAGTGCCAATGGCTGCTATCTTTCTAGGAGCCATTGGGCAAGTGAGAAAGGCCTCTGTTGCTGATCTTAAAATGTGGTCAGGCTGATATGGGTGAAGGTGGTCCTTCAAGTAATGTGGTCCCAAACCGTCTAAGGCAGGGCTCTCCAACCTTGGGTCCCCAGACGTTGCTGGCCTATAGCTCCCAGCACACCCAGCTAGCATGGCTAATGGCAAGGGATTCTGGGAGCTGTAGTCCAGCAACATCTGGGGACCCAAGGTTTGGAGAGCCCTGGTCTAAGGCTTTAAAGGTCAAAACCAGCACTTTAAATTGGGCTCAGAAATGCACTGGTAACTAGCGATGCATCCAAGGCTGGGTGGCGCCCCCAACCCAATTTTCTGCGGGAGCGCCGACCTGACTCGATTTTCTGAGCGGCGCGGAGAGGTTCCCCGCGTCGCTCGATCGGGCTTCTCCGGCCCCGTCCGTCACTTCCAAGACCGGAAATGACGCGACGGGACCTTGCGCAGAACGCGCCACAGGGGTCCAGCGTGCCTGCGCAGGGTTCCGTCGCGTCATTTCCGGTCCCAGAAGTGACGGGACGGAACGGGCCGTGTGGGCGGCTTTCCGCGAAGAGGCGAGCTGCCCCGAAGAAAAAGGTAAGGCCTCGCCGGGCGTGAGCGGGGCCAATTTCGGCCTCGTTTTGCCCGGCGAGGCTCAATTTTACAAGCCTACCAGGGGCAGTGGTAACCAGTGCAGCTTGCTTATTTATTCTCTCCCCAACTCCTTGTCCCATTGGCTTTAGTTTCCTTTTAAATAAATACAGGCCTGTGGCTCACGCTGGCTCGGCTTGTCTGAGCATGGAAAGCTAAGCAGGGTCAGGCCTGGTTATTACTTGGATGGGAGACCCCTCCTCTAGTTTCCTGCACTGAGCAGGGGGTTGGACTCGATGGCCTTGTAGGCCCCTTCCAACTCTATGAAATCTACATCTCTGGGGGTTGCTTACTTCACAGTCTCTGGAGCATCATGAACTTCCCTAACATGGGCTTACTCTCCTTTCCCTCCTAGCAGGATTTCTAATTTACTCTCTTATTCTAGTTGGCTGGTCATGTGTGGGTTAGACTTACGGTACCTACTTCTTTTCAGAGGCAGTTAGACTTAAAATTGTTAGATTCTCAGTAATAGCATTCCGTTACTGATGTGTTTTCAGCTGACTGATCTGATGCTATTTTGGAAATGATGTGGTGTGTGTGTGTGTGTGTCCATCCATGTGTATTATCCCTAATCGGTTCTGTATTGCGAAGGTTTTTTATTAGTGTTGCAAGTTTTAATCGGTAGATTAATCAATTGAATCTTTAGTTGGGGCCAATTTTTAATCCCAGAGAACAAACTTTTAATGGGTTGCATAGTGAATTAAGGGCACACTGTCTTGTTCTGAGGCTATTTTGGTTTATTTTAATTTTATTTTAAATTATGTATCACTGTTCATAAAATATATTGCAGCGGTTTACAGGTTTAAATAAAACAGTTAAAACTGGTGTATTACTGTAATAGGGAATGGAAAAATAAAATATCAAGGATATCCCTTCCAACAGCAATTACAGCATTTGTTCATTTAATTTTTTGTTATCCCATGCTTGATACTAGTGCATTATCTAAATTTAATAGTTAAAAGCCAGATGATCAAGTGAAAGTTCTGTTGTTGTTGTTGCTGCTGCTGTTATTAGCCACTTTACAAAATAAATTATCAAAGCAGTGTACAATTCAAAAATGATCACAAAATACAATAAAATACAATATAAAATACTGTCCATTTAACATACATATATCTAAAAGAGTAGCCAGCAGCATACTTGATCAACGAAAATTAAGCTGGAAAGGCTTTGGTGAAGAGGAATGTTTTATTTATTAGATTTGTATACCGCCCAAATGGAAAATGCCCTCAGGACGGTTTGCAATCGTAAAACCAAACAACAAAATAGCCACAAATAAATAAATAAAAATAATAAGGCAACAATACTATCAAAATAATAATTAAACCAGAAAAACTTTTTTAAAAGTTGAGGAGCTAGCAGTTTTTAGCATGTGCCTAAAACTCGCAATCATTGGCGCATGCCTTCTTTCCAGGGGCAGAGTATTCCAAAAGGCATGTGCAACTACACCAAACTCCCTTGTAGAACCACCAAAAGGGCCTCCCTAATAACCAAAGGGAATAGGCAGGACTCTAAGGGACTATGCAGTTTCTCAAGTAACCTGGTCTTAAGTTGTTTAGGACCTTGTATACTATTAATAGCACTTCAAATTTGGCCTGATAGCATACAGTAATACCTTGGATTGCAAGTAACTTGGTTTGAGAGCGTTGTGCAAGACAAGCAAATTTTTAAATATTTATTTAATTTTTTTTGACTTGATATACAAGCGACATCTTGCAATACAAGTACTGTAGTATGGCTTAAATTAAAAATCTCTGTACACATTTTTTTGGGGGGATTTCGTTTTGATACAAGAGTGTTTTGGATTATAAGCATGTTTCCGGAGCGAATTATGCTCTCAATCCAAGGCATGAATGTATAGGCACCCATATAGCTCTTTCAGCAGAGCTGTTATATGTTGGTAATCGATTGGTCCACACAGCTTCTGAGCGGCTGTATTTTGCACCAATTGCAGCTTCTGGACTAAGTTCAAGGGCAGCACCACATAGAGCGTGTTACAGTCTTGAAGTTACCAATGCATGGACCATTGTGACAAGGTTAATTTGTTCCAGAGTTCACTTGGCCATAGCTGGCATAGCAACCAAAGCTGGTAAAAGGCACCCCTAGGCACTGAGGTCACCTGGACCAAGTGACAAAAATGAATTCAGGAGTACCCCCAAGGTACAAACCTGTTCATTCAGAGGCAATGCAACCCTGTCCAGAACAGATACCAGTAGTTGATCAGTCTTCCAAACCTGAGAACCACTCACCTATAAGGCCTCCGTCTTGCCGGGATTCAGCCTCAGTTTGTTGGCCCTCATCCAGCCCATTACTGGCACTGACTAATGACTTCCAGGCACTGACTAATGACTTCCACAGCCACTGACTTGATTCAGATGTTACAGAGAAATAGAGCTGGGTGTCATCAGCTTACCAATGACACCCTGCTCCCAACTCCCCTAATCACTGCTTCCAACACAGGAACATAGGAAGCTGCCTTATACAGTGTCAGACCCTTGGTCCATCTAGCGCAGTATTGTTGACACTGACTGGCAACAGCTCTCCAGGATTTCAGGCAGGGATTCTTCCAACCCTACCTGGAGATGCTGGAGATTGAACCTGAGACCTTCTGCATACAAAGCATGTGCTCTACCACTGAGCCATGGGCCCTCCCTCAATGGCTTAATGTAGCTGTTAAATAGCATTGGAGATAAGGTGGAGACAAGGTGCCCCACAGTTCAATTGCCAGGGTGCTGAAAAAAGGTCACCCAGGATCACTCTGAAATAGATCCTGTAGGTAGGAATAGAACCACTGAATTACAGTGCCTCTAACCCCAATCCACGGAGTAGATCCAGGAGGGTACCATGGTTGATAGTATCAAAAGCCAGTAAAAGATTGAGCAAGAGTAACAGGGTCACACTCCTTCTGTCTCTCTCCTGCAAAAGGTTATCCATTGGGCAACCAAGGCTGATTTGGTCCCCAAACTAGCCTAAACTCAGTTGATAACCCTAGTTTAGAAACTCCCCTCTCATGAAGACAGTTCAGTGTCAGCCTGGCATATTACCACCTCTTTATTTTATTTGATTAATGTGCCACTGATAATTGATGGCCTTTCTACTGAATTTGTCGATTTTGTGCTCTTCTAAAGAGCTGGGCTGATGGCCAATAATCCACTTACAAGTGGTCTAGACTCTGAAGCCTTCCCCAACCTGGGGTCCTCCAGATATTTTAGGCTATGACTCCCTGCACCCCCACCCAGCATGGCCAATGGTTAGGGGTAATGGGAGTTGTAGTCCAGAACATCTGGAGGGCAAGCAGGTTGGGGGAAGGCTATGAGTAGATGGGATTCATATGTAGTCCATCCAGAGAGAGTGAATTCAGTGGCCGCATGTTGATGCCCAGTGTGAGGCAGTTGTTCGAGTAGTCATGGGAGATGGGAGTAGAGAGATGTGGAGTAAGGTTTAAGGCGAGTATTCTTAGCTTGATAACTGTAGCCCACAGAATGGAGCATTCATGCCAGGAATATTGATCTGGAACAATTTATTGGTGCCTCCTACCTATCGGAGAAAAAGTAAGAGCCATTCAGTGCTGGTCAGCCTAATTTGATGGAGGGCTATGCCTCCATGGCTGAACGGTATGGATTCATAATCCTGTGAGTGCTAGGTCATGACAGTTATGGAGCACCTTAAGGCAGCATTCCCCAACCTGGCCATGGCAGCTGGGAATGATGGGAGTTGTAGTCTAGCCTATCTGGAGGGTGCCACGTTGGGAAAGGCTGATCTAAGGTCTTGAGTTTCATGATGGCTGTCCCTCCCTCATATTCCTGTGCCTGAAAGGGTTGGCTGAAGAAGCATTCATTGTAATGTGAGAAATATAAAAGGATTGGAAAGAAGACCCTAATTTCTAAAAATGTATTGAGAGATGGTAGAAGCTCTCTTTCACTTCCTGTAAAAGACTCCCTGCTCTACTACTGAGCTATGACCCTTCAATTCATCCCTATTTTCTTCCCCAGCAAATAGGTCTGTGTTGTACTAGCTCTGCTGTGGTGCTGAGTTTGACTTCCAGGATGGGAAGAAGGTGGTGTTTCTCCCTATAAATTAATTAAATAAATAAACAAATAAACGTGGAGTGAAGAATGATATGTCTTCCGTGGTGTTGTCAGGGCAAGACTTTGAAGGGGCGGTCCAGAGTCCCATTCAGCAGAATTAGCAGGAGGGCCCTCAAATGTGGTAGGGCCAGCTTACTACACTGTGAAGTAAGTGAAGCAACACATAGTACCATCTTCTAAAGAGAGCCCCCCCCCTCTATAAGTCCATTGAAGTCCAGAGTCTAAAATTACCAAACAGCACCACTACATACTTGCTACAGTGTAATAGAAGTGCCTCAACGACATGTTTGCTGCCTTCTGAGGCATTCATTTTCAAGGCAAGGGAGCATGATGTGTTCAGACCACTTTCACCACATTTAAAATGTCTGCTGTTTTCCCTCACACTTCTCATAGCAGTTTGTGTTCTGAGTGCATGCTGATTTAATTCTTGTTTCCTCCACGTAGAGAGCAGGATAGCTTTAGAAGAAAAGCTGCATCAAAGTAAGCTCCGTGCTTCAAAACAAAAAAGGACTGACTACATTTTTTTTTGGTATAGCATAGACAATATGATTTTTAAAAAAAAATTATTTAGTTATTATGAACTACATACAACACTGTAAAACAAAAACATACAACTACAGTAAATCATAAGGTGCACCCACCCACCCGCCTAGGGACCAACTAATGTACTTCCATTCCCTTAATCAATTGAATTCCACATTCCAAAAATATAACATGTCCTGACAAGGCATACTCCCCTTCCCCTTTATTTATACATAGTCTAATAATTCCATATATCCATAAAATTATTCTTCTTTAACTGTCCCTTTTTACATTTGATACTACAAGTTAGTTTATCATTTAGGGCTATATCCCAAACTTCCTTATACCAATCAGTTATTAGAAAAACATGTACTTTCCATTTCCTCGCTATCATTAACCTAGCCGCTGTTAACAAGTTTATAATTAGTTCCTTTGTATTTTGGGCACAAGTGACTTTATCAGTTATTGATAGCAATGCAAGTTTAGGACAGACCTCTAAATTAATACCAGTAATTTCCGATATTTCTGTAAAAACCTCTCGCCAAAATTCCAGAACATTTTTACAACTCCACCACATATGGGCATATGTACCTATTTCCTGACATCCTCTCCAACAGAGTGCGGAGCAATTGTTATCTATTCTATTTAATCTTACTGGAGTTAGGTACCATTTCCATATTAATTTATAGAAATTCTCCTTTATCCTAGCTGACATAACTTTCACAATCCGTCTATCCCATATATTGTTCCAGCCCACCTTCGAAGTCACCTCTTCAAATTCATTATCCCATACTGTCTTTAGATGGCCATCTTGTTCTTCTGCTAGACAATACGATTTTGTCATATGTGTTATTGGCAGCATTAATGGCTTCAATACTGGGCCAGGAGAAAACCTTGTCTCTGAAGAAGTAGGTAGATGGAATCTAAAGCCTTACTAAATATGAAGGCTCTGGGAGCCCAGAGCTAGTTTAATTATAAGGTCTCAAGAAGCTGGATAGAAATTTGGCACAGTTTGGGCAATAAAGCATTGAAATATGACTCAACATGACAGAGACAAAGTTCCTCCTTTTGGCCAAATATGCTGAAGTAGTGATTTTAAATATGTATCTGCTCAGCAGGACGTTGTAGGAGTAACCCAGGGAAAATTTAGTATCAAATGCAATTCATTCTTTGTGTTGTTGTTGTACAGTAATACCTTGGATTACAAGTAACTTGGTTTGAGAGCATTTTGCAAGACAAGCAAATTTTTAAATATTTGCTTAAAATTTTTTGACTTGATATACAAGCGATGTCTTGCAATACAAGTACTGTAGTATGGCTTAAATTAAAAATCTCTGTACAAATTTTTTTGGGGAATTTCGTTTTGATATAAGAGTGTTTTGGATTACACGCACGTTTCCGGAACGAATTATGCTCTCAATCCAAGGCATGACTGTATTTTGTTATATTTTGTTTTGGGGGAAAAAATAGTATGTCTTAAACTGTTTACATATAAGAAAAATGCACAGGTTCTGAAAACTGTTGATACACTAATAAATTTTAGCAACTCAAAGTACTATGCATGATATACTGACAACCACTCTTCTACAATTCTGAACTGCCAAAGTTGCCTAATATTGTATTTGCAAGTTGGCATCCGTTGATTTTTACTAATGAACTTATGAAATAGAAATTTTTCCATAGGGGAAAAAAAGCACTGGAAAATTCTTCACCCTGCACCACTGCCTAGAAATCTATTGGTTTGCTTACTAGCATTCTGAACCATGATTTGGAGGCATAATTCTTGGTCATGTCTACATTAATGATCTTTATCATTGTCAGTAAATGTCTGATCACCAGAGGAAGGTGTAAAAAACTATTGTGGGTCAAGAAGTCATGTCATAGGCATTTCTGGATAGTCTTGAATCAAATGCAATAATAAGGATAGCTACTAAATTTCTTTATTAACATTTGTACGCACTGTCCTGCAAATAGGCTTCCCTTACTTCATAGTGTAAATCTACAGGAGATAGTAACATTGCTAGTAACAGATGACAAATGCAGATGATAATGCGCTCTGTAACTGGACAATGCTCTCTGCTTGCTCCGCTGAGACAAGAGTCTTGTTTGCAATGAAATGGTGGGGGACACATAAGTGTTTCTCCCTGGTGAGCCCACACATCACTTCGTTCAGAGTGCAGGAACTGTTTTCTTGTACTTTCAGTAAGAGCAAGGCTGTAGGTGTAGGCGCCATCGCCTCTGCTCACAGCCCAGTTGGATGCTTCTAAAATTAAGAATCAAATCTAGTGAGAGCCCGTGTGGCGTAGTGGTGAGAGTGTTGGACTGGGACTCGGGAGATCCGGGTTCTATTCCCCGCTTGGCCATGAAACTCACTGGGTGAGTTTGGGCCAGTCACTGCCTCTCAGCTTAACCTACCTCACAGGGTTGTTCCGAGGATAAAATGAAGAGGAGGAGGAGGATTATGTAAGCCGCCTTGGGTTCCTTGCAGGAAAAAAGGTGGGGTATAAATATAATAAATAAAAATCTAGCTCCGGAAGAAAGCAATGGGTACAGCAGGGTATGTACTGGAACTGTTGGCTTTGTGCTGGGCTGGCTTTGAATGACTAGGCTTCACTCAGTATTTGGGAATAAAGGATTATCCGGAATGTTGGTCTTACTGGGATATGTTTACGGTGGTTAATCTTGTGTGAGAGTTATTATGCCTTTCACTTTGAAAATGTTATAATGTGCATTGAGCTCTTGTGGGAGGGAAAGTGAGAGCCATAAGCAAGTAATACAGCATACCATATTTCTCTCAGCCCAGCACTTTGCATTGTTTTGCCCTGTAAAGCATGATGCTACTGGATGTGTTGTGTTTTAGCCTTCCACTCATTTGCCCCTTTGATAAAGCTGTCACTTACGATATGCTCTTAGTAGTGGGGATACATTTTAGGATGCTGTCTGTGTTCTTCATGGCATTTGTAACGGCTGTCTAGCCTACCGCCATGTGCAGAAATGGGGTCAGTGGGCTGCACCGAGTAAAACATCGGAGATGATCATATCCACATTCAGCCATGAAGTGCATTGAATGTTGTTGCTCAAGTCCAGCTGATCACCTTTTCATAGGGTAGCTTTCCGATTAAATGAGGTAAGAACTACAAAGCACTTCAGACTTGGAAATTGTGGTTGTTGGACTCTGAAGGGTTCAGCCCCGGGCCCTTTGGTCACTGTCAAGCCTCAGTTCTGGAATGTGTTAAGTCCGTGTTCTCCAACCTTGGGTCCCCAGATGTTTTTGGCCTACAACTCCCAGCATGCCCCAGACAGCTATGCTGGCTGGGGCATGCTGGGAGTTGTAGGCCAAAAACATCTGGGACCCAAAGTTGGAGAATACTGCTCTGAGTCTAGATGATGTTGAACTCAATCTCATTACCCCTAATCATGGCCATGCTGGTTGATGGAGTGGGGAGTCCAACACTTTGAGGGGCCACAGATTCCCCACCCTGGGCTATAAACTCCTTTGTTATGCCTAATTATTTTAATTAGTGTTGACACTCATAGTGAAGCCTAAATATGATTGACCTACCCAGAGATTGTCTCAGTGTTACTGACAGCCAAGAATGGTGTTTCTTTGCAGGCCAAATGTGCAGATGAACTGTGAAGGCCACCTAAGGAGTTGGGGTGGGGTGGGGCTGAGATGCTATTTTAGCCTGGAGCAAACACAACAGAAACTATGCAGGCACTCAATGGGTCCCAGATGTTTTTTGCCTACACTCCAGCAGCCTAGCCAGCATTGGCACCAAGGTTGGGAGCCTGAGCTAGGCAATCAAGCCAAGAAGTTTTTCCCTTCTTCCTGTACATAGATCCGGTAATCTCAACGGCAGTAGTAAGTGAGTGAAAGTCTAGGGCTTAGGAGCTGGACAGCTCTTCAGACCTCGTTAATCAGGGAGTCCTGCCAGCACACAAGGTTAGAAGGAAACGGTCAGGCTTGGTTGTATGAATACAGGCCTTGCTTGCTGCTCAGCTGTCAGGCTGAAGCTGGCAGGTCAGGCTGGTATTACTGGATGGGAGACCCTCCCATTTCCTGCATTGAGCAGGGGGTGGATCATGCAGCTCCTTCAACTTAGATCTTGAATCTATGGAATCGGACTCGAAATGAGGTATGACCGCAATGGGCAGGAGCAGGAGTCTTAAGCAAGAACGTGCCCAATGCAATATCCAGGCTGTTGTATGAGACCGAGTGAAAAATTATTGTCCCACAATAATAAGTTCGTGGTTAAACTTTCCTGTCTTTCCTCTGTAGTGTTTCACTGGTCCCAGATTTTTGCCAAACTCCAATGCCCAGCAAGTAGCGGCGGATGCGGAGTGTGGCCAAAAATTGGGACCCAAGTGGAGATGTGTTAATGGTCACGAGAATTGTGAGCAAATGCAGAATGCGTTTGTCCGAGTAATTGCAGCATCCACATACCTGAATCCGTGGGGCTTTCAGTATGGGGAATGAAAAGCAAGCTCCCAACATTTCTTTTAGGGCAGGGGTGATTTGGTATACACCCATCCTCCCTATTTTGGCTTCGTCAGCCTTGGAGATGTAGGCCAAGACATCTGAGGCCAAGTCCCAGTCTTACGCGCAGGGCTGTTTGTGCTTTATACTTGCACTGCACAAATGCGGAAATTCATTTTGAGGGCAGAATTCGGCACCCTTAGAATCCTGGCTTTATTCGTGTCTTCAAAAATATTTCTGGCCGCAAAATAGCAAAGATGGGATTGAAAGTTTGTGAGCAACGCTGAAGGGAGGGGCTGATCAGGTTGGGTGGGGTGGCCTCCAAGGCCTTCCAGTGGTGTGTGGTGAAACATTTCCCACTAGGGGTAGAGTTGGAAGGCACCTGGGAGATCATCTAGTCCAACCCCTGCTCAATGCTGCCTCTGCACTGCAGGTTGCAGCTGCAGCATCCCTGACAGATGGCCGTCCTGCCTCTGCTTAAAACTCCAGCGAAGGAGAGCCCACCACCTCCAGGGGCAGTCTGTTCCACGGCTGAACAGCTCTCATTGTTTTTAACTCTTTGCTCCTACACATGATAGCAGAATCAGAAAATTGAATCAAGCAGATTTATGAAAATGTGCATGTTTATATACAACATAGAAACCACTTTTCTTGGTGTTGAATTTGGGTTACTTTAACAAAGAACTTTTTTTTAATTATTTGTGACAGACACTGCCACATCTGTGCAATAATACAGGCTTCTTTTATTTATTTATTTATTTATTTATTTATTTATTATATTTATCCCCCGCCTTTTTTCCAGCAAGGAACCCAAGGCGGCTTACATACGGTAATCCTCCTCCTCCTCTCCATTTTATCCTCACAACAACCCTGTGAGGTAGGTTAGGCTGAGAGTCAGTGACTGGCCCAAAGTCTCCCAGTGAGTTTCATGGCCAAGTGGGGACTAGAACCCGGATCTCCCGAGTCCCAGTCCAACACTCTAACCACTGCGCCGCGCTGGCTCTCTTAACAACACTTCTTAACAATTACAGGCCTAATGGCTATATGTTCTCCATTTGCAGGCAGGTGTAGAACTCTTAGAACTGACACTAATATCGGACTTAACACCAAGTGTTTGGGGTGAAAGCTTTGTAGACAGACGTTTGGTTAAATAACTGTAATCCTTAAAGCACCAGCATCAGATTAGTAAAAACGGGTGGCCAGGTGCTTGGGATTCTGCTGGGCCTGGAAATGAGTTTCTTCAGTTCTCTCATTCTCTTCCATTGTTCAGCCCCCCTCACACTCACACACAATAAGGTGTTGTAGTCCGTCCACGCTTAAGCTGTGTGCCAGCGATTGTTGCTGGATGAACTGAAACATGATAGAGCAGTGTTCTCCAACCTTGGTTCCCCCAGATGTTTTTGGCCTACAACTCCCAGTATGCCCCAGCATACTGGTGAACACTGTGATAGAGGAATAATGTGGCATTTCACAGCACCATTGGTGCATAGTTTTAATTCAGTGCAGACATGACTGAAGTGTTTGGTGCTACATTGAAAAAAGCCTCTTTCCTGTTGGAGGAAACTGGATGCCTGCCATATGCTGACTTGTTTCTTTGTACACCTAGAATGGCCTTTGCCTCCTACCTTGTGAAAAAGCACTGCTTTCCTTAAGGATTCTGATATGATTGCCCCTTATGATTTTGCTTTTGCTTAAACATTTGGTAGTTCTGTGACATTATTAAATAATCAAATAATTTTTTCTCAGATCTTGCTTGTAGGTTTATAGTTGTTCTGTGGTTCTGTAGTATAGAACAGGAGCCATTAAAACCCATGGTTTAAACAACCCATGGTTCACAACCCAACAACAAACCATGGGTTCTCTTTCTGGGCTGTGCGTGGCTAACAAACCATGGTTTGTTATCATGTCTGGATTTGCACATCATGGCAACCCAGAATTCAACAACCCCATAGGTTAACTAAACCATGGGTAAGTGTTATGTGCAAACCTGGTCAGAGTTCTTCTTAGTGGGTGTATTTTTATTTTTTTGTTTTATGGTACCACTTGGTAAGATTTTGCTTCATGAATTACATAATTGTAATTATGTAAAATTACTTTGATTCAGTGTTATCTTGAATCTCATGTTCTTTGCTTGACAGTAGTCATTTGGACTAAATACTAAATCAAAAATACCTCACCCTTCTCCTAATTAAAATAATACATTTATAAGCTTCAAAAGTAAATATTCACTGGACTTGTAGCATGTGTGTGTGTGTGTGTGTGTGTGTGAGAGAGAGAGAGAGAGAGAGAGAGAGAGAGAGAGAGAGAGAAATTGTACATTGCATTGTCTTTGGCATTAGAGATTGAGAGGGTGTTTTATTACAGCAGAGTTGGCAGGGCTGGAAACAACATATTGCTAATAGCAGATAGTGAACTCAAATAGGATATCTGGAACTAGACTAACACAAACTAATTTTTTTTTTAAATTTAGCTTGCTTGATGTGCCTATGATTCCTTAGTTGTTGCATGTTTTGCTGTCATTGTAACTTGTACCATGCAGGGTTACTGGCTGAAACCATTTGTTATAGATGAGCAAATTAACCATCCAACGTTCATAAAAATATACACAAACATGTTTTGGGGGCATTTTACTACCCCAAGCCAGTTTCCAATGTATATTGGGGTGGTAAAATACCCCACGATCATAAATACTTCTTTGGTGTCAGAAGAAGCATGTTTAAACTCGGAATATTAGAAAAGTATCATAAACTGTCAAGGTAAAACTTTAGTATTATGAAAATGTAACAATTTGGAGCTTATATGGGGTTAGATACCCACCCACCTCACACACACAAATCTGTCTCTGGTAAGAGTCTACTGACACCCAGAGTATTTAAGCCTGCTTCCCTTGACATGTTTTCTTTGGGAAAACCTAGGGACAATTTTACATTCCAGGACCTTGCTTTGTTTTGGGGACATAAAGACACCACAGTGGCAAAATCAATGGATTCTGAGGATATTTTATACCCCAGGTGTGTGTGTGTTTCCAGGGGGGGGGAAGCGGGGGGGACCAGTAAGTGGTAAGAGCCTGAAATTTGGTGACATTATGCAGGTGGCAGAAGACAAAAATGTCATGAGAGGACTATGTTGTAAGTCTACTTCTGTGTAAATTCTGCAATGTAAAGTGCATTTGGGTTAACTTGGAATGCTCGCCTGATTTAACGGAGGCCGTCATCCTACTGTATTTCCCGTTTGAGGCAAGCTACTTTTATTTCGGTGTGCTGCGAGTGTGTATTTTGAACTCTGGCTTAACATGCTTGGTACTCGTTCTCTGGGTGGGGAAATGACACCTGGAGTTGGGCAGACAGATGCTGATGTCTAGGCTACCTGCAAGAACTGAACTCTGCCATGATGCATGCCAATTTGCTTTCAGTAATGGTATGGTTCACTTGAAGAAATACATCTAAAGCTTAAATGTTGTTAGCAAAGATTGTGCTGAGCTGGCGAAAGTACATGCAAGTGCAGGAATAGCTCTGCAACTTTGACTGGATATGAACATTTATCATTGTGTCCAGACGTACACAGTTGAGTTAAATTCTCCATAACAACAACAACAACAACAAATTCCTTTATTTGCCTCAGCCACCGGCCTTAGCATGAAATAAAATATATAGAAATAGAAGACAAAATTATACTTACCTAAAATTACCTTAGTTGCGTTCTTAAAATTTGCATTAAACAAAAATACCATGCTTAATACATAGTCCTTCAGACATAAATAGAATCAATAAAACAACAGATAGCTTCTATTCAGTCAAGAAGCTGTGATAAATTAGGTCTCTAATAAGATGGTCAATCTTATTTTAATTGCCCCAGCTAAAAATTTAGCGGTTTTTGCTGTGACCTGTTTATTTTGATCTGCGAGAAGAAAAGACACAGAAGCAATAACTGACCACCCTGGAATAGACAGCAGTAGTGGACAACACCTCTTTCCTTAGATCTTTATAGAAAGCACAAGATGATAATACATGATCTATTGTTTCAATACTGCCATCTCCGCATGGGCATAAGCGATTCTCCAATGGAATTATTTTAAAACAGCCCTGCAGTACAGCTGTTGGCAGTATGTTCAATCTTGCCTGAGTGAAGGTTCGTCTGTACTTTACAATGGTTAAGTTTTGCAAATAGATTCATAGATTTTTAGAGTTGGAAGGAGCCTACAAGGCTATCGAGTCCAACCCCCTGCTCAATGCAGGAAACTAGAGGAGGGGTCTCCCATCCAAGTAACAACCAGGCTTGACCCTGCTTAGCTTTCCACACTCAGACAAGCTGAGCCAGCGTAAGCCACAGGCCTGTGTAGATACCAATGTGTCAAAAAGCCTAGGTGGAAAATAATCATACCAGGGGCAAAGTTTTCTTGTAGTGGCCAAATTATTCTGTTGCACCATATTATGTAGGCGCTGTCTAATTAGGACTTTTGCTTTGATAAATCCCGATGTTAATAAATGCTGTGATGATAAGGCAAGAGAATGCAGCTTAGAGATAGTGCTCTTCATCCAAGCACTCACATGGGTTAAATTCTCCATATACGGTATATTCTGCATAAAAAGGACGGTTATTGGCCATTGGCTCAGGGCTCCTTGAGAAATCATGTTTTCTTGCTTATATTTTTGAAAACTTTGGTAGGAAGCTGCCCACTAAATGGCATTCTTTTGGAAATCAGGCAAAAGTGTTAGATGTATATCTTGCAAAATCCCCCAAACCACCTTATTTCACATCTCTCTTACTTTCATACGTTCATTCAGACATTACAAAGCGGATGTCAGCAACCATTTTGGGGTTTCTTTCCAACAGGTGTTTTCCTTTTCAAAATTAAAATCGGGAGCTATGTTAGTTTAGTATGTTGTGTTAGTATGGCTTATGATGCATTTGTGTCAAAATAGTAGGATACAGATCTGTACAGGCCTTCCATTTGGTATTCCTGTATTAAACTGTACCCAGTAGGGCATGGCATTATAATGTGTTTCTGCTTTCTTCAGTCCAAATGTTGTGCCAAGAAAAGTTGAGCTCTGTATTGGAGATCAATTATTGCAGTCAGGTTAACTAATTCTGCATGTGTGTCCAGAGTTAGCTTGGACATTGAGGACTCACTTTCCTGATCACTGAATGTTGTTCTCTGTGCCTGATTGTTGCAGGCATTGCATATGTGTATTAAAGCTTTTCTAGGCCATTATAAGGGCTCTGAACACTGCCTAAAAGAAAAAGAAATCAATCAATCTGGGATTCTTAATAAATCCCATGCAGAATTCTGTGCTTGTGTGATGGAACCATAACATGCATGTTGTCCATATTTTGTGGTTTAATTTTTTTTATTTCTATATAAAACAAACACATAATATAAAACATATAACGATTAACAAAACAAAATAGACCTCCGATTTTCTTCTACAGCAAATATAGGTAACAATAATTTTTCTTACTCAATAATCAGAATGAGAAATCTCTTTCCTCCCATTGTCCCAAATTCACTTATTATTCCATAAATCCACAAACAAACAAATCATTATTTTCCAGTCTCTGCAAAAAGTCAATTAGAGGTTTCCACTCAATAATAAATGTGCATGTTGTCCTTTCTCTGATTAATGATGTGAGTTTGGCCATCTCTGCCAGCTCCAGCATCTTGACCAACCATTCTTCTGTCGTAGGCACTGCTGGGCCTTTCCATTTCTGTGCATATAGTAGTCTCGCTGCCGTTGTCATGTATAAAAATAAAGTTCCATACCTTCCTTCTAACACATTGTCCATATTTTGGAGGATGGACGTGGGGAGAGGATTTGGGGGGATGCACTGCTGACCCGAGGAATGTGGCTTGGTTTCAATCTTCTTTCTGTCTGGTCCTTTCTTCATATCCCCACCCTTAAATGTCTTGTTAAAGTTATACATTTGGGCTTTTAAGAATAGAGTTGCATTGTATTTGCTTCATTCTTAATTTCTAGATTCTCATCGTAGGAGGTAATTGGGGTTTGATCAGTTGCCCAAACAGGAACCAAGAAGTCTGTATATGTTAAGAGTGCATTAATTTTGAAGTGAGGACACATCCTCTCTTCAAACCAGTATGACTTTCATTGTGGTAACACAGTTCGACCATGCGCCGGTAGAGATGTCTGAGCAGATGACATCAGTCAGATGTGAAGGAACAGTGCTGATGAGGCAGGTCAGGTGTACATTGAACCCTCACAGAGTCTAGATGTTGTAAGGGTGCAACTAGGTAATTGGTTCTTTTGCAGGGCCTTGGATGTGCATATGTACAGTATTGTACTCCCATCATTCAAAAGCACCAATAAGTATGGGGAACTGGTGCTAATTGCCTATTCATCCACCCCACTCATTGGTCCCACTGTTCCTAACTTGCAGTTCAGTAGTCACAGCCTTCCCCAACCTGGTGCCCTCCAAATGTTTTGGATTTCAACTCTCATCACGACCTATAGTCAGGAATGCTGGGAGTTATAGTCCAGAACATCTGGAGGGCACCAGGTTGGGGAAGGCTTGAGTAATCTGAATACTGACCTGCTATGACTTCAACAACAACTGTAGAGGTGTTAATATATAATCCCTTTTAATGGCTACCAGAGGAAGGAAGAGGCCTGTGGCTCACTCTGGCTTAGCTTGTCTGAGCATGGAAAGCTAAGCAGGGTCAGGCCTGGTTATTACTTGGATGGGAGACCCCTCCTCTAGTTTCCTGCATTGAGCAGGGGGTTGGACTCAATGGCCTTGTAGTAGGCCCCTTCCAACTCTATGATCTATGAAATCTATAATCTGTTTTAACTGGTTTGTTTAGAAACTTGGAGTTGGGGAAAAAAGGGGTGGAGTACATAATGGATGGGAAATTATTTCATGTAAAAGTTTCTGGCCTTTCCCTTCCTGAATCTTTGCTGTAATTTTAAAAAGCTTGTGCGTGTGTGTGTGTGCACGCACGAATAGTAAAAGTGCACAGCAGTTCTTTATGGTCAGGTAATACGGTATTACCTGACCATAAAGAACTGCTGTGCACTTTTACTATACCTAGGGATGGGCTAGTGAGCGCTCCTCCCCCTGTTTGGCTCAGAGGCTCCCCCCCTGGTCAGGAGCCAAGATTCCTGGCGCCCACATTGGGAGCAGAGAACTCTTTTGCATCTGTAAAGGCTTTCTGATGAGTCATTAGGGAACCTCTGCTGCAGTCAACTCTTAATGTTATGCTAATTTAACTTGTCAAGCAGGGGGAGATCTACTCTCCAGATTTTTACCACTATTTCTGCCACTATACCCTGGATTTTTTCAGAACAGTTATATCACAACATTTTTATATGTTGCATTTTCCCCACCATATATAGTTTTGTGTGTGTGTGTGTGTGTGTGTGTGTGTGTGAGAGAGAGAGAGAGAGAGAGAGAGAGAGAGAGAGAGCTTGATGGGTGGGAACTGTGTTTTGTTTGGGGGCTGTCTCTGTTCTCTCCATAGGTGTTACTCCTGTGCAAGGGCAGATCATTCCCTGGCACCTGGCTGTGGGGCTTCTCCACTCTCTTCAGAGCAGGCTTTTTTTTTTTGGCAAGTTGAGGAGGAGGAGGGAGGAGGTGGTGTTGGGGGCAAGTTTGCCAGGGAGAGATGTATCTGTGTAAATGTGTGTCTCTGGGGGGAGGGCTTGCAGAAGTTGGGGGCTTGTTGTCTCTTGCTGGATGCCTCCTCTGATGTAAGTCTGTGTTCTCTCTATGGGTGCTGCTACCCGCAGGGATGTGCAAGGCTGGAAAACTTCCCTTTGAGCTCCATGGACTTTCACTGCCTTTCCTACTGACCCATCCAAGAACTCTTTTGCATCTGTGAAGCTTTCTGGCCATCTACATATGCATAGGCTTATACTGTGAATCTCCTCCAACTCCTCCATACCTGTATTGGCTGACTTTAATCTCCCCCCCCCCCACTTCCTTCCCCCTTCTGGGCTTTGAAATATTTGCTTAATTTGGTATAATCAGTTGTTGCTATGCTTATCTTAGAGACAAAGAAATACCAGATATGACAACAGAGATTTGTTATCTGTTTTGTATTTCTGGTTGGGCTGTCCATCATAAACACCTGGTAATTAGTTAACTGACTTAATTTGATCAATCAGATGAGTAAACATGCATATGCCCAAAACCTCAATTTTTATTTCTTTGCATGTCCTTCACACATTGGACTGTACAACCTACTATTGCACTGTGGGCCACAGTAATTGGCATGCACTCCTCTGGATAAGATTCTGACTGAAGGGGTGTAGACCCCAAGGCAAAAAGCAAACAAACAAACAAACTCTGAAACCTCTTTAAAGTGAAGCTGATTCTTACTGGTTTTTAAGGTTGTTGTTAGCACTGGCAGTGCTGGGAACTGGGTTGCCAACTAACCAGGAAAAAGAACTGGCCTGCTCTTGTGCCTTTAAACAGCAGCTTGACCTACAGAAATCAGCAGATGAACTTCTTCATAGTGTAGAAGTAGGGAATAATTATCATCACACAGACACACATATATACCACTGATAAATAAGAGGGAGGTATCAGCATCCAAGATTTGCAGGAGTAGAACAACTCTGGGGGGGACGACACTAAGGAAGCAACCCCCCACCCCAAACAGCCACATGAGGACTGGGCATGCTTAATAGTCACAGAACTGTAAGGACACCATCCTATGCATTTTTAAACAGAAAAAAGTCCTACAACTCCCAGCATTCCCCAGTCAGCCACAGAAAACCAGGAGGGGAAATGGAGTGGAGTCACTTGGAAGAAGGTATGTTTGGGCGGCTAGAAACCCTTAACTGGAGCACTCCATACTCCAACATACTCCAAACCGCTGCCTCACTTGTTTAGATATCTGCACAAAGCTGCTGTTAAAGGCACAGATGCAATAATCAATATAAAAGTTGGCAACCCTATCTGGATAATGAAAAAGAAAGTGGGGGATGGGAGAACGAGGGTGATTCATCCCTAGGCAGGCTACAATTCTTTCTTCCTCATACACCTCACTTATTTCCAGTATCAAATCAACTACAGTGAGTAGAGTTCAGTAAATATGAGACAGCTGAGAATCCCCTTGAACTCAGAAACCATGTGTTACATGGAAAGTTGCTGTACACCAGCTCAGATGATAGGATCTATTTGGCCCAGTCTTGTCTTCCATTCTACACTGACTGGCAGCAGCTTTCCTTTGAACCCAAGATCTTTTATATGCCCAGCCAATGCTCTACTGAGTCAAGCCCTTCCTCAGACTTTTGCTGTTGTTGCTGAATATTAATGTCTTCTCCCCCAGGATAGGGAAAGTGAGAATCCTTCCCAAGATTGGTGCCCCTCAGAAAGCTGACAGCCTGTCCAGCCCATCCAGCCTGAAGTTTACTAGCCACCCCTGAGTCTCTTTGCTCCCTATTTCCTGTTACTCCGAGGAGGTTCTCCTATCCAGGCTGCCAATGCAGCTGTTTTGTACTTTTGAAAGAAGGAACTGGGGACTAGTAACCAATATCAGCCTTGGCTTTTTGCTTCTAGGGAAGAGCATGACCTGGCTTTGAAAAATCAGCCTTCTCCAACCAGGTGCCCTCCAGATGCATTGTACTTCAATCCCCATCATCCTGTGCTAGCATGGCCCCAATCTTCCCCAACCTGGTGCCCCCTAGATGTGTTGGACTACAGCTTCCATCACCCCAGGCAGCAGGCCTGCCAGCATGTTGGCTGGGGATGATGGGGGTTGTAGTCCAACATGTCTGGTGGGTGCCAGGTTGGGGAAGGCCAACTTAGATTTTAACCTAAAGAGCTCTGCTTGCAAATAGCTTAACTCAGGGGAACTCAGTCTGTGCAGCTGTGCCCCCTGCTCTAAGAGGCTGGTGAGTTGAACAAATAAAGTCCAAGGTGAAGGCTGCAATCCTATCACTTACCTGGGGAAAAGCTGCATTGAACACAGTGGGACAAAGACTTACTTCTGAGTAAACATGTATAGGCTTGCACAACGTTGACTTGAATTAAGAGAACAAAGGCGGGTGATGAGGTCAGGGCTGTGGAGTCGGTAGATAAATGTTCCGACTCCTCAGTTTTTTGTACTTCCGACTCCGACTCCCCGACTCCTACTCCTCTGTATTAATATGCTAATTAATTAATTAATATGCGAGGTAGTTGGGCAGAAGCTGCTGCCTTCTCCTTTTTGTGTGCTGATCTGCTGCTGAAGATAGGGCAGTGGGAGGATCCAGGAGGGGCATTTATTATAAAACAGAAGTCATTAATTATAACTGTTTGTGAATTGGGACATTTAAACTTGCTTTTTTTAAAATTCCAATCTAAATTCAGTAGGAGTCGGAGTCGGTGCATTGTTTGCCGACTCCGACTCCAGGTACCCAAAATTTCCTCCGA
Source organism: Shinisaurus crocodilurus (assembly GCA_021292165.1). NCBI lineage: Eukaryota > Metazoa > Chordata > Lepidosauria > Squamata > Shinisauridae > Shinisaurus > Shinisaurus crocodilurus. Next base: position 266,313,203 of record CM037877.1, on the reverse strand, counting down.
CTCCTCGACTCCGACTCCACAGCCTTGGATGAGGTACCTGTTGTTTGCAAGGTTCAGAGATTGACTGAGAAAGTTTCTCCAGCCAGGGCTCAGCTTGTTCGCCTTTAAACAAAATGCAAGCAGAAACCATGTGGAGCTTTCACCCCCCCAATGGGTTCCTCACACATCCCTAGCAGGTTGTTCTCCTGTCTGTCTGTCTGTCTGTCTTTGTTTGTTTGTCTATTTATACATACCCCACCCTTTTTCCTGCAAGAAACCCAAGGCGGCTTACATAATCCTCCTCCTCCTCTCCATTTTATCCTCACAACAACCCTGTGAGGTAGGTCTTGTCCTTAAGACCTTAATCTTAAGAGAATCTAAAAAGATAAACCAGAAATCTCATTGACACTTCATGGACACCATACAAGGAAGTGCTTGTAAAGCAGTGTTGTCCCAAACTTAACATTGTGAGAAGTGGGATAGTAGTAATAAATAAAGGCCAGTGTCTCTCTCAGCTATGTATAGAGTAAAGGGCTGAGTATAGGTTGGGTGAGTTTGCAGTTGTCAAAATTCAGGCTTCCTTTTAAAACAGTGTTTTTGACATGGCTGGTTACGGTTTTTTGACAGGGACCTATACAGATTTAATGGCTGCATATGACCCTGTCAAAAAACCCGTTTTAAAAGGAAGCCTGAGTTTTGACAGCTTTTAAAACTCTGTGCTCCCTTAAATGGGGTGGCTTGCACTTTTCTACTTTCTTGAGCACCTAGAGTGGAAAAGGTGGGGGACACTGAAAACAGTTAGGTCCAACCCAAAAAACTGGAGGATCTTGCTGGGAAGGGTGTGATCTACACATCCCCCTCTTTTTGGCAGCAAAGATCCCCTCACGGATTTGCATTTCATTTGACAGCTCACTGTTTTGACAGCTATCAAATGAAAGCAAAACAACAAATTAACCTATCTGTAGGCTTGCTTTGTTAATGTCCATGGATGGTGCCTCTTGTAATTTGACAGGAGACCGCATCCAGTGCATTGATGAGACAAGGCTGTGCATTTGGGATAGTTGAAGTTGTGCACTTATGTAACTCCGAAGTACTGAGCCCCCCTCCGATTATGAACAAATTTGCGCAAATTTCGGGCCCACTTCCGACTCTTATAGGCCCCTTCCGACTCTACTTTTCTATGATTCTACACTTTCAACCCTATCTTTGCAGTCAAGAGTTAAAAAACAACAACCAAAAAACAAAACAATGTTAAGGCTCTCAGTTTGCTGAATTTTGCACCTATTGCCAATTTCTGTGCTTTCACAGTGCAACGGAGGAATATGCACACTGCCCAGTGCGTGCTATGCAGAATAATGTATAATGGAAAGTATTAAGTATACAAGATATCTTTGTATAATTTGCATAACATAATATGATCGAGAGAAAACAGATTCTGGTCTAAGATAATTTCCTCCTCATAATATTAGCAATAATCTGTCTTGCTGCATGCAAATTGCTAAGAAGTGTGGTGTAGTGGTTAGGGTGTTGGACTGGGAGTCGGGAGATCCGGGTTTTAGTCCCCGCTCGGCCATGAAACCCACTGGGTGACTTTGGGCCAGTCACTGACTTTCAGCCTAACCTACCTCATAGGGTTGTTGTGAGGATAAAATGGAGAGGAGGAGGAGGATAATGTAAGCCACCTTGGGTTCCTTGCAGGAAAAAAGGTGGGGCATAAATATAATAAATAAATAAGGAGATGTTTTGAGAGCTATATGGGAGGGAAGACTTGAAGAGCTCTTTGACCAAGACTGCACAGTGGCTGTAGTTCTGCTCATAGCCTTTTGCAATATAGGGTGTAATTACAGTAGAAGTACAGCAACCTGTAATCCAGTGTTCTCCAACCTTGAGTCCCCAGATGTTTTTGGCCTACAACTTCCAGCATGCCCCAGCCAGCTATGCTGGCTGGGGCATGCTGGGAGTTGTAGGCCAAAAACATCTGGGGACCCAAGGTTGGAGAACACTGCTGTAATCCATGTTGCATGACACATTAACAAGACTTCACTGGGGGTCCTGTGTGTGGCTCTAGGCACCGTGGCATAATAAGATTGGCCATCAGTTGGCAGAGCCGCTCCGAGGAGAGAGCTACAATGATGGTGAAAGGAGAAAAAATCCTGTCTGGAAAGACTGAAGGCGCTAATTATGTTTAGTCTGGTGCGCAGAAGAAGATTGAGAAGGGGGGAGACTGAAATGTTTAAAAGGATTTTTTTAAGAGGGGGGAAATGATTATTCAGTCTGTCATACATAGGAGAGGGAGCAGTGGTTTTATTTATGCTACCAGAAAGCAGGTTTTGGTTAATTATTAAGGAACTCGGAGCAAATCTGTAATCAAAGCAAGTTGTCTTTGGGGTGGCTGTAGATGTACAAAATTAGGTGTCTTCTAATAAAAAGGATGGAGAGGTATCTGGGATGTATGAAGTGTGAAACATCCTACCAGATCAGGAGGGAGGAGAACCAGATGGCTCATTAGGGCTCCTTCAATGCTTAGGATCATGATTTTGTGGTCCACAATGGTGTCATACTGTTGCCAAATGCAATATCGCCCAGGGCGCTTATGCCTTCGTGTAATGTATAAGGCCCATTGAAAGGTCTGAATGTGCCTACTGCTGGAGTCACATCTCTGAAAGGAAGCGAGTCTGGGCCTGGCCAGTAGCTGCATGGGAGAGCACCTGGGAACTCGAGGAACCTTGTGATGAGTTCCTTGTAGGAAGGGTGGAATGTATGTAAATGTTCAGGGGACAGTTATAGGAATGCAAACAGTGATGTTCAGCAGTTCTCAAAAGTAGTATTTGTTGAAAATTTTACACAAGTTTGGGGTGGAGAACGGCTACAGCCTTGCTGACCTCAGGTGCGTGAGACATGCAGCACAGCATCTGATAGTAAAAAGGCAGCCAGTCCCACTTCAGCAAACAGGCAAAATACACAGGGGAGGCTGCATTGAAGCCAGGGAGTGATGTATTCTGCATCAAATGCAGCTATTAGACGAATTGTGAGGAGAACTCAGCATGTGAAGCAATGCAGTAATCCACTGCCACGAGATATCTGTGTAAATTGGCAATGTAAAATGAAGAGCTTCTCTTATGACTGTAGGTCCTACTTGCTCCTCTATTGTTATGGGGCTTAGCCTTTCACTCACACATGTTGCTCTTGCCCATCTAGATTGGGGCATTCAGTCCATCAAGTTAACTTAAATGGTGTTTTGACAGTCCTTTCTAAACTTTTTTTTAAAGGCTTTGATATTCTGGAATGTAGCATTTCTACCAGGTTTTTTTTTGGGGGGGGGGGATGGCTCTTTTTGCAAACAAGCAGTACAGTTTTAATATGTGCAGTTTAAGCAAGACTGATAGAGTGTGTATCCCAGAGTGACACCGAGATGTCAGAATTAATTATTTGGAATTGGCAAAGAGGATGGAGGTTTAATGGGCCATGGAGATGTTTTTCACTGCCCCCTAGGGAGGGTCCATGCAGGTCAGTGTAGAGCGTTCAGGCTTGTGCTGCTAATAAGATTAAAATTGAAAAGCTAATCAAAACATCTTATTCATCTAGATTGGGGGCAAAAAACCTGAGAATCATGACTACAATGCATCTGTTTGCTTGAGTGGAGTAGCTCTGAGCAAGGCATTCGCTCTAGCAGGCTGACCGTTGGGCCCTAGGGATAGGGCAGAATACCTGTATACACTGAAGAACTGCTATTTGTATTTTCCGAACCTTATGCTCTTATCCCTACAATAGGCTGAGCTGCTGTGATGTCATGTTCATGCAAATCCTAATTGCTGAGGGAGAACTCTTAGTCATAGATAGAATAACAGGGGCTTTGGTTTGGCCTGGGTAAAAATTTCCCGTGCGGACTAGGGACACTGTTCCGGGAACCTGTGTCTAGAGTACTTGCCACGGTTGAAAGGCTTACTGTGTAGAGTTAGTACGGGACGCAAGACGAGCCACAGGTTTTCAACTTGTAGAAGCAAGATCTTGTTGAGTCATGACTAGCTGGTACTGAGGAATACACCCCTGCCCCTCTGGCAAAAAGGTGGAGAGGCAGGCAGGATAACTCCTGAATGGTGTCCCTTGTGAACCATGGAAGCGGGGTCAAGAGTTGCACAGTGTTTTCTGTCTGCGAGGATCATATTTATTGCTTGACTGAAAAGTGATTGAAACTTGCTAAATGAAATAATAATGTGGACTCTTGAAACTGATAGCTCTAGATCAGGGGTGCAGAACTTCAGGGTTAGAGGGCCCAATCTGGCCTCCTAGGGTACCAAACTGGACCTCTGGGGTTCCCTAGATGGCCATGCCCCTTTCACCTGGTCCCACTCCCTCTCTCCCAGGCACTGCTCGTTTGGTGGTTTCCCAGTTTTTTTGCAATTGTGTGTCGTCCCCCCCCCCCAATGCTAAAAGGATCTGAATGCTCAGTTACTGGCAGTAAAAGCTTTAAGCTAAAATAGCTGGTGTTTTTGGCCCCACCCCTTTTGCTTTTGGTCACGCCCACGACTGGAACGCAGCCCCTGAGAGGTTCTCCAAAATTGATTTTGGCCCTTAAGCTGAAAGAGGTTCTGCACTCCTGCTCTAGACTGACTGCTTTAAATACTAGCTCAGAAGGTGGGCCTGCTTACCTAACCAAGCTTAAAATCACGACTTCTGCCATTGATCCAGCCAATAGTTAACCCAATTTTGCAGTCAAATTACATCCTTAAAGGGACTGTTTACCCCGTCAGCCAGGTATCTGGAAGGCAGTCTGAACAGCCGTCATTCTGGTGCTGTGGAAGTCCCACTTAACTTAGTGGTGGGCTCTGTTCCTTATATCGATGCTGCAGGCTGCTCTTTCCCAGACTCTGGTATGACTACTAGGGACAGGGAGCCAGTTCCTGTTTTCTTTGGATACTGAGCTCTTTTTTGTTGCAGTGATCTGACAGTGGGGTGTCCCGTTCAGGCATGGAGGAGGTTTTAGAATGTTTGTGTCAGGTCTTTTCTACATGTTGACAGAAAGAGGGATAGAAAAATGGTACATAAAAAGCAAGGATAGCTGTACTGGTCCATGAGAAAAACTCCCAATATTCACAGTTGGGCAATATCTTTACTAGGACCAACCAAAATGTCACAAAACATTACAGAAGCTTTTGAATTCTCCAGAACTCTTCATCAGGCTAAGTGATGCAAAAATAACAACTAGGATTGGGGGAAAACAAAGAAGTACAAAAAATAGGCCAGATGTTGTGGCCATAAGGTCTGCATTTTAGACCCAGTCCCAAGATGGACATTGCAGTCCAAGTCACTGCTAGGTGCTGCAGGTAACAGGTTATACCTAGGATTCTGGGACAAAGAAGCAATGGCTAATCCCCATTTCTGAAAACATAAAGTCCGTCTGTTACCCATACCGCTGAAGGAAAGAGAAATATGACAGTCTTTATATTCGCAAAGCCAGATATTAATTTTGGGTAATGTACTGTTTAAAAAGTCAATTGAAGCCAACATGTGTAACATTGCCTCATTGTTGGAGGGAATGGAACACTCAGAAGGTGGGCTGTTGAGGAGGTTTGGAGGCTAATGACATCATCACAATCATCATCATCATCATCATCATCATCATCATCATCATCATCTATTCCATTTCTATACCGCCCATAGCCGAAGCTCTCCACCTGGGAGGGGGACTCTCTTAGGATATAGGAAATGAGTGCTGTAGGGAAGGAAGGAGACTGTGATGAGGAGAGTTACTAGGTACCTGATATCTGGGTGGCTTTTACCTTGGTGCCTAAAAAAATATATTGACATTTCCTTAAAACACCTACTTGTAGATGTTGCTCGGTCGTTAGTTTACCCCTTTTATTTCTGCTTTCATGCCTATGCAGAATTCCACTGCCCAAATAATTCACCACCTACATTGCTAAGTCCAGGTGATGCTTCTCCTTAAATCTTTAAACTAGCTTCTTGCCCACTTCTGGATCCAGGGCAAGCTTCTAGTCCTTATCATCAAACCCTTCTCTCGATAATCCCCACCACCACCTGGTCTCTCCCTGTCTTTGAAGTTTGTTCCTCCAGTTCCAGCATTTCTCGTAACTGTGTGAAGGTATCCCTTAACACTACCTATTCTGTACCTTATGCCTGGAACTTCTCCCAGATTACACCTCTCTGTGCCCTCAGACCCCTTCTCAAAAAACAGTTTTCTGTGAGGCCTTCAGCACAATCCTTTAGACTTCATTCAGTACAGAAATAAAGTCAAAGCATGCGAAGCTGAACTGAATGCTTATTCTTCCATTGCTTATCCTCTCTGTCCCCTTCTTTCTCTCCTTCTATTGCCAGCCCTGTGTTGAAGTTTAGATTGTAAGCTCCTTGCATCAGGGACCTTTCTTTTGTTGTTACTCTGTCAAATGCCATGCATTTTCATGGCCCTAAATCAGGGCTATGCCAGTGAAACGCTAGAGTGGGTTAATGTGTGATGTGACCATGGTGTGGTGTAGTTCACGGCAGGGCCGGCTCTACCGCTAGGCCAACTAGGTGGTTGCCTAGGGCGCGCGGCTGAAGAGGGCGCGGAAACGCTGCGCTCCTCTTCGCTGCCGCTGCGCCGCCCCCGCCAGGCCTCCGCCGCCGCTGCGCCGTCCCCGCCAGGCCTCCGCCTCCCCCGCCAGGCCTCCGCCTCCCCACCCTCCTGCCTGCCGCCGCCGCCGCCGCACCTCCGCCCACCCGCTCGCTCGCCCGCCGCTGCGCCTCCCCCCGCCCTCCGCCCTCCCGCTCGCTCGCTGCCGCTGTGCCTCCCACCGCCATCGCCACCCCCCAACCCCCCCGTCACCCCCCCATCACCTACCTTCGTCGCAGCAGCAGCCGCCGCCGCTGCCGCCGCCGCAGCCAAGGCGGGGGGGGGAAGGTAGGTTGGTGGTGGCAGCGCAGGGTTGTTGTTTTTTTGCTTTGGAGAGGGGGGGGCGCTAAATATTTTTTCGCCTGGGGCGCCAAACTGCCCTGCACCGGTCCTGGTTCACGGAGTTCTGCCTCCGGGTAAAACATTTAGACTTGATGATTGTAGGCTCACTTCTGGCCTCTAAGATGCTGCTGTTGTAATTGGGACATGGGGTTAGGAAAGTGGATTCCTTTCATGTGGGAAGGAATGCTTTGTTCTTCATAGTTGTGAGGAAAAATGATGAGAACAGTTGTTTGCAGCAAAGTTCAGCCTTGCCGTGCTACTGACTACCAGTCACCCCTGTCTGGCTGCTGTAACTTCAGTTACCTATGATACAAGACACCTGGATAATGTATGTCTCCTGGGGTTGGCCTTGCAGGCATTTGCAAGTGTTTGGTGCTGCTGCTGCTGAAATCTACACAACTTTTTATAAAACAAGATGTAGCTTGACATGAGTGGCGATAGTGTTGGATTGTAGAGCACTGGAGATTAAAATTCTCAGTTGATCAATAGAACAGGCAATCTGCAGGTTGCATCCCCCCCCCCCCCGAATTCTCCCTTGTTGCAATGATGAACGGTGTACAGGTTCCCTTTGCCACAAAGAATATTAATTTTCACATCTATCTGCACTTTATTGCTTTGGTTCCTGGAAACACTCATAGCTGTGAAGTCTTGAGTGTGTTTATTTTCTAAATATTATTCCAGTGAGGTGGTTTTAGACCAGGGGTATCAAACCTTTTTCGGCCTGTGGGCACATTTGGACTTTAGATAAATTATTTTGGACACCATCAAAGAATGGCTGCTGTTGAAGGGGAGAGAGTCGCAACATGGGTGCCATGGGGCGTGGGCAATCACAAAATTTACTTCTGCAACGAAACAGCCATTTCATAGAAAAGAAAAGTGGCTAGATCAGTGGTTCTCAACCTTTTTTGCCCCATGCACCCTTTTCACCATATGTCAGAATGTCATCCCCCCCTTTCCAAGATTGTGTGACTCAAAAGTTGCATTCCAAATAATGTGCATATAATATATAACAACTATAAATGGAATATTTCCACAGAGTACAAGTGAAATATTTATCTTTATTTTTAATTTAATCTGTGCCATACAATAAGGTGCGATGTCCTGTAGGTTATGTACAGTCTGTAGAATTGTAATTTGTAGAAAGATCATAGAATCAATCATAGAATCATAGAAAAGTAGAGTTGGAAGGGGCCTACAAGGCCATCGAGTCCAACCCCCTGCTCAATGCAGGAATCTAGGTCAAAGCATCCCTGACAGATGGCTGTCCAGCTGCACCTTGAATGCCTCCAGAGTGGGAGAGCCCACAACCTCCCTAGGTAGTTGATTCCATTGTCTTATTGCTCTGACAGTCAGGAAATTTTTCCTGATGTTTAGGTGGAATCTAGGTTCCTGTAACTTGAGCCCATTATTCCGTGTCCTGCAAACTGGGATGATCGAGAAGAGATCTTTGCCCTCCTCTGTGTGACATCCCTTCAAATACTGGAAGAGTGCGATCATATCTCCCCTCAGTCTCCTCTTCTGAAGGCTAAACATGCCCAGTTCTTTCAGTCTCTCCTCATAGGGCCTTGTTTCCAGTCCCTTTATCATCTTTGTTGCCCTCCTCTGAACCCTCTCCAGTTTGTCTACATCCTTCTGAAAGTGTGGTGCCCAGAACTGGACGCAGTACTCAGATGAGGCCTAACCAGTGCCGAGTAAAGGGGAATTATCACTTCCCGCGATTTGGAAGCTATACTTCTATTAATACAGCCCAAAATTGCATTTGCCTTCTTTGCAGCCACATCGCATTGCTGGCTCATATTCAGTTTGTGATCTACCACAATTCCAAGATCCTTCTCACTTGTAGTATTGTTGAGCCAAGTGTCCCCCATTCTGTAACTCTGCATTTGGTTTCCTCTCCCTAGGTGCAGCACTTGGCATTTATCCCTATTAAATTTCATTCTGTTGTTTTCGGCCCAGCGCTCCAGCCTATCGAGGTCACTTTGAATTTTGTTTCTGTCTTCCAGAGTATTAGCTGTTCCACCCAACTTTGTGTCATCTGCAAATTTGATAAGCATTCCCCGTACCTCCTGATCCAAGTCATTAATAAAAATGTTGAAGAGCACCGGGCCCAGGACCGAGCCCTGTGGTACCCCGCTCGTTACCTCTCCCCAGTTTGAGAAGGAACCATTGATAAGCACTCTTTGAGTCCGATTCTGTAGCCAATTGTGGATCCACCTGATAGTTGTTCCATCTAGCCCACTCTTAGCTAGCTTACTAATCAGGATATCATGAGGCACTTTGTCGAAAGCTTTGCTGAAGTCCAGATATATAATGTCTACAGCATTCCCACAGTCCACAAGGGAAGTTACCCGATCAAAAAATGAGATCAGATTAGTCTGACAGGATTTGTTCTTGACAAATCCATGCTGGCTTCTAGTAATCACTGCATTGTTTTCAAGGTGCTTGCAGACTGACTTCTTTATAATCTGCTCAAAAATCTTCCCGGGGATTGATGTCAGACTGACTGGCCTATAGTTCCCAGGTTCCTCCTTCTTGCCCTTTTTGAAGGTATTCCAACGGTTTGAGTCTGTGGTCCCAAGCCTAAAATTCCCCCCCCTGTCGGGAATTCCTCCCCAATTCCCCCCCCCATTGAGAACCCCTGGGCTAGAAGATGAACACACTCCTTTGAACCCAGTGTTCTACTCCCAACAAAACACCTATATTCATCATCATCAGGCGATCACTCGTGACCGAGTAAGATTGTCTTCCGGGATAAAAGGAGGAAATTCTAAAGAAGATTGTGTAGACCCTAGCGATGGGTCCGTAAGTGACTGTGGAGGCCAATTCTAGATCCACACAGCTTCCCACAGTGAGGACACAGGTTACCAGATAGAAGATGGTCCTGTAAAGGATTCATTTGACGTGCTTTTCGCCTAGCACGTTTCTCCCTTTCACCTTGCACTCGGGCTTCTTCAAAGTCCATGGAACCTTTGTGAAAGGCCAACCTCCATTTAGATCGTTCATGGGCCAGAGCTTCCCAGTTTTCGATGTTTATATTGCATTTTTTTAGATTAGCCTTATGAACATCTTTAAACCTCTTATATTGACCACCGATATTCCGCTTTCCATCCTTGAGTTGGGAGTAAAGTAACTGCTTTGGGAGACGGCAGTCAGGCATTCGAACAACATGACCGGTCCACTGAAGTTGGCGTTGAAGGATCATTTTTTCAATGCTAGTAGTCTTTGCTTCTTCCAGTACACTGACATTTGTTCGCCTATCTTCCCAAGTAATTTGCAGGATTTTCCGGAGGCAACGTTGATGAAACCTTTCAAGGAGGTGGAAGTGACGTTTATAGATAGTCCATGTTTCGCAGGCATACAATAAAGTTGGTAATACAATGGCTTCATAAACCAGTGTTTTGGTCTTCTTACAAATATCCCGATCCTCGAACACTCTATGTTTCATTCGAGAAAATGCGGCACTTGCGGAGCTCAGACGATGCTGGATTTCACTGTCGATGTTAGCTGTAACAGAAAGATAGCTGCCAAGATAGAGAAAATGATCGACATTTTCCAGTATTGTCCCGCCAAGCTGGATAGATGGCATCACCAAAGGATTGGCTTGCACTTGCTGATGAAGCACTTTGGTTTTTTGATGTTAAGTGAGAGACCAAGTTTTTCGTATGCTTCTGCAAAAGCATTTAGGATAGTTTGGAGATCATCCTCTGAATGTGCAGAGACCACATTATCATCAGCATACTGAAGTTCCACAACGGAGGTTGTAATTACCTTACTTTTGCTTTCAGCCTGCTGAGATTAAAAAGCTTTCCATCTGTTCGATATATAATTCCCACACCGGTGGGAAGTTTCCCCTTGACAAGATGTAAAACCATGGCGATGAAAATGGCAAATAATGTTGGGGCGATAACACATCCCTGTTTAACACCTGATCCCACTTTAAATGGAGCACCATGAGAGCCGTTGTTGTCCAAAACTGTTGCCGTCATGTTGTCATGGAGAAGTCGCAAGATATTCACAAATTTATTGGGGCATCCAATTTTCATAAGGATAGTCCAGAGAGCTGTACGGTCTACAGTATCAAAGGCCTTAGCCAAATCAATAAATGCCATATAAAGGGGTTGATTTTGCTCCCGGCATTTTTCTTGGAGCTGACGTGCAGTAAAAATCATGTCTACTGTCCCTCTAGAGGGGCGGAAACCATATTGAGTTTCAGGGAGGATCTCTTCTGAAATAGATAGAAGACGGTTTGCGAGAATCCTAGCAAATATTTTACCTGCGGTTGCTAAGAGAGAAATGCCCCGATAGTTTCCACAGTCTGTTCTACTCCCAACAAAACACCTATATTACAGAAAAGCAAGCCAATTTCCCAAATTATTCTAAATAAATTTACAAAATTAATCCCCCCAAATTTATTTCCCTCGATAGAAAGATCATCCCAAATCATTTCCCCCAAACTCTGCACAGAAACCCCACGCTGTCCATACACACCAATACATAGAACCTCCCCCCACACACACACTCACTCACACCATCCATTCACAGACACACTACAGTGCACCACGTTCATCCATCACACAAATACACACAAACATATCCCTACTCCCACCGTTGCTGCCCACTGGCTTTCCCATTCCCGTTGGCTTTTCTAGCCCTGTTCTCCCCTGACTTTTCTAATTCTCTAGCTCCTTTTTTTTTTTTTTTTTTTAAATCATTTTTGGTTGGCTGGAAAGCAGCAAAGCATTGGCCTGCAGCTTTCCCATCTGCTCTGAAGAATGATATAGGCCCGCATGGGCCTCAGAGTCAGAAGCATTCTGGGCAATAGAAAAGAGATGGGTAGGTCGAGGCTGGGGATCTGTTGCATTCCAGCTGCCCAACATTTAAAAAACAACATTTCTAAAAAGTAATTTTAATTGAGAGGGTAAGCCATGGCCAGAGGCAAGGGTGTGTCCATGAGCGCTGTTGTGCCTGCAGGCACCACATTGCTGACCCCCATGTTTAGACTATGTGCAGTGCTTAGGTAACACTCCTGGACCAAGTCAGTCCTCATTGGCCTCTTGAACATCACTTTCCAGAGAGTCCAAAGTTAAGTTTGGGGTCTGATTGAAGACTACCCAGGTCAGGATTAAAATTTATAGAGTCAGGCAAATTGCTTTCATTGCTGGAGAGACTACGTTGCCTACATCATGTTTGCTGACAGTTCAGCTCTGTGGTTGTGTCTTCTTCCATAGCCCTGTTCAGGCGTTCTTAATCTGTGCAGAATCGACACGTGAGGCGAAGGCGTGCTCTAGCCCCTCTTCCCCTCCTTGCCAGTTCCGTCGCCCTGTACTTGTGTAGGGCGGCAGTCTGAAGGGGAGAGCCTCTTGCATCCATGGAGGTGTCCTCTGCTGATTTTCCAAGGCCGTGACTCACGTGGGGAGCCTCCATGGATGCAGGAGGCTCTCCTCTTTGAAAAGGCATGAGGAGGGGGGTGGAACTAGAACAGTGTTCTCCAACCTTGGGTCCCCAGATGTTTTGGCCTACAACTCCCAGCATGCTGGGAGTTGTAGGCCAAAAACATCTGGGGACCCAAGGTTAGAGAACACTGGACTAGAGCACTCCTCCTCATGTGCTAATCCTCATCATCATCATCAGGCAATCACTCGTGACCGAGTAAGATTGTCTTCCGGGATAAAAGGAGGAAATTCTAAAGAAGATTGTGTAGACTCTAGCGATGAGTCCGTAAGTGACTGTGGAGGCCAATTCTAGATCCACACAGCTTCCCACAGTGAGGACACAGGTTACCAGATAGAAGATGGTCCTGTAAAGGATTCATTTGACGTGCTTTTCGCTTAGCACGTTTCTCCCTTTCACCTTGCACTCGGGCTTCTTCAAAGTCCATGGAACCTTTGTGAAAGGCCAACCTCCATTTAGATCGTTCATGGGCCAGAGCTTCCCAGTTTTCGATGTTTATATTGCATTTTTTTAGATTTGCCTTATGAACATCTTTAAACCTCTTATATTGACCACCGATATTCCGCTTTCCATCCTTGAGTTGGGAGTAGAGTAACTGCTTTGGGAGACGGCAGTCAGGCATTCGAACAACATGACCGGTCCACTGAAGTTGGCGTTGAAGGATAATTTTTTCAACGCTAGTAGTCTTTGCTTCTTTTATTTATTTATTTATTTATTATACTTATTAATCGCCCATCTGGCCGGTCACCTGGTGTACTTTTCTTCCAGTACACTGACATTTGTTCGCCTGTCTTCCCAAGTAATTTGCAGGATTTTCCGGAGGCAACGTTGATGAAATTTTAGGCTTGGGACCACAGACTTTCAAGGAGGTGGAAGTGACGTTTATAGATAGTCCATGTTTCGCAGGCATACAATAAAGTTGGTAATACAATGGCTTCGTAAACCAGTGTTTTGGTCTTCTTACAAATATCCCGATCCTCGAACACTCCATGTTTCATTCGAGAAAATGCGGCACTTGCGGAGCTTAGACGATGCTGGATTTCACTGTCAATGTTAGCTGTAACAGAAAGATAGCTGCCAAGATAGAGAAAATGATCGACATTTTCCAGTATTGTCCCGCCAAGCTGGATAGATGGCATCACCAAAGGGTTAGCTTGCACTTGCTGATGAAGCACTTTGGTTTTTTTGATGTTAAGTGAGAGACCAAGTTTTTCGTATGCTTCTGCAAAAGCATTTAGGATAGTTTGGAGATCATCCTCTGAATGTGCGGAGACCACATTATCATCAGCATACTGAAGTTCCACAACGGAGGTTGTAATTACCTTACTTTTTGCTTTCAGCCTGCTGAGATTAAAAAGCTTTCCATTTGTTCGATATATGATTCCCACACCAGTGGGAAGTTTCCCCTTGACAAGATGTAAAACCATGGCGATGAAAATGGCAAATAATGTTGGGGCGGTAACACATCCCTGTTTAACACCTGATCCCACTTTAAATGGAGCACCATGAGAGCCGTTGTTGTCCAAGACTGTAGCCGTCATGTTGTCATGGAGAAGTCGCAAGATATTCACAAATTTATTGGGGCATCCAATTTTCATAAGGATAGTCCAGAGAGCTGTACGGTCTACAGTATCAAAGGCCTTAGCCAAATCGATAAATGCCATATAAAGGGGTTGATTTTGCTCCCGGCATTTTTCTTGGAGCTGGCGTGCAGTAAAAATCATGTCTACTGTCCCTCTAGAGGGGCGGAAACCATATTGAGTTTCAGGGAGGATCTCTTCTGAAATAGATAGAAGACGGTTTGTGAGAATCCTAGCAAATATTTTACCTGCGGTTGCTAAGAGAGAAATGCCCCGATAGTTTCCACAGTCTGTTCTATCACCCTTCTTAAAGAGGGTGATAATTATGGCATCCCTGAAGTCTTCTGGGATCTCTTCTCTTATCCAGATTTTTTCGATGAGTTTATGAAGATGTTGTACAAGTTCGGGGCCCCCTTCTTTAAAGATTTCATCAGGAATCCCATCTGGTCCACTAGCTTTGTTGTTCTTCATTTGATTAATAGCTTCTTTTACTTCATCCAAAGTGGGGAGTATTGCAAGTTCCTCTTTAATTTGTTTTTGCGGGATTTGCGAAAAAATCTCATTATCCACCTTAGATTTACGATTTAAAAGGTCATAATAATGCTCTTTCCAACGCAGTGCAATAGACTCTTTGTCTTTTAAGAGTTTGGTGCCATCTTTTGATTGTAAAGGGTTTGTACCATAGGTTTTTGGTCCATAAATGGCCCTTGTGGCCTTAAAAAAGCCCCGTGCATCATGAGATTCTGCAAGTTGTTGAATTTCTTCAGCTTTCTTTTTCCACCAAGCGTTCTTAAGTTCTCTTGTTCTTCTTTGGACCTCAGCCTTTGCGCTAGCGTAGGTTTTTTTCTTGGCAGCACAGTTAATATCATTTTGCCATATTTGGAAGGCTTTCCTTTTTTGGTCAATTATATATTTAATCTCATTATCATTTTCATCAAACCAATCCTGATGTTTCTTAGTTTCATATCCAATAGTTTGTTCACAAGCTGCAGTAATGGAGGTTCTTCTTCGTGGTCTCTGTGCATCACACACATATGGGTTCTCGGCGCCTGCGCTGAGATCGTTCGGGAAACCAATCCTGATGTTTCTTAGTTTCATATCCAATAGTTTGTTCACAAGCTGCAGTAATGGAGGTTATCAGCTTAGACCAATGGTCCTCAATGTTGTCAGGAGGTTCCGTAGGTAGATGTTCCTTAAGAAGTGATTGAAGACGAGTTTGCTTAATAGGATCTTGAAGGACTTGGATGTTCATTTTACGCCTTGGTTTCCTTCCTTGAAGCCTACGTTGGGGAGCAATGTTGATAACCATTGTGGCACTCACCATGGCCCTAGTAAGAAGTACATCGCGGCGATCTCTAACACGGACAATTACATAATCCAGAAGATGCCAGTGCTTTGACCGTGGGTGCTGCCATGATGTTTTAAACTTATTCTTTTGTCGAAAGAGCGTGTTTGTAATAGTGAGATTATGCTCTGCACATATAGACAAAAGTAAGAGTCCGTTCGGGTTGCTATTACCAACTCCGTCTTTTCCAATAGTTTCTTGCCATAAATCAAAGTCACGCCCGACTCTTGCGTTAAAATCGCCCAGGAGGATAATTTTATCCTCCTTAGGTATCTCTGACAAGAGAGTGTCTAACTGGCTATAAAAACTTTCCTTGATGTCATCATAGGAAGAGGGGGGGCTGGCTGGCCCGCCAGACCTCCACCCTTTCCTCTTCTTTCAAAGGAAACCCAGCACTTGCCACTATGTGGCCCGGAAGGGGGGGCTGGCTGACCCGCCACCACCCCACCCTTGCCTACTGGCAAAGGAACCAAGACCCCCAGAGATCTCAAGGTACCAGATTGCCAGCCTCAGCTGTCTGCAACCCTACTTGAATCTCTGTTCAGGGACTCGCCTTTAATTCTGTAACTTGGATTTAGATACTGAACTCACAGAGCACTACAAAACCCATTTGGGGTGAAACCAAGACTAGGTTTATTTCTGGTAGCATCTTACAACAAGATTAGGCAAATAAGAGAAGCACACAATATAGAGAGACACTTTGGTACACAGTAAAGCTGCAAAATAACAAAACCTGATTCCTTAAAATCTCTCAAGCACACACCTGTTACCTGAGGGTGTCTTCTAATCCTACACAGATTAAGAATGCCTGAACAGGGCTCTTGTGTCTTTAAAAAAACAAAAACAAAACAGGATTGAGACTGCTCAACGGGAAGACTATAGACCTGATAGTTTACCGCATTTTTCGCACCATAAGACGCACCGGACCATAAGACGCACTTAAACCGTATGGTACAAAAAAAAAAATTAAAATCAGCTGTTCCGCGGGGAATCAGCTGAGAGGCGGGGGCTTCCCCCGCCCTGCCCAGGAGTCCTCCGCTCTTCCGGACCAGCAGAGGAAAGTAAATAATAATAATAATAATAATAATAATAATATATATATATATATATATATATATATATATTTAAATATCAGCTGTTCCACGGGGAATCAGCTGAGAGGCAGGGGCTTCCCCCACCCTGCCCAGGAGTCCTCCGCTCTTCCGGACCAGCAGAGGAAAGTAAAAAAAATAAAAATAAAATCAAATATTTTTTTTACTGTATTCGCTCCATAGGACGCACAGACATTTCCACCTTGTTTTTTTTGGGGGGGGAAGTGCGTCTTATGGAGCGAAAAATACGGTAGGTGGCTGTGGACTGGCTCTCTTATGACCTAGTCCAAATGGCTATGGCAACAAGGATATCTGTTGCACTCGAGCAGGATGAAGAGCCAGCTTTTGGCATCAGTTGGGCCAACCTTTCAGTTTACTATTTTGCCCTTTAAAAGCTATGCAGCCCGAGAAGTACTGGTATTCTCTTGGGAGTATTATATGAAACCTACAGCCCAAATATCTCCTCATTCTAGTTACTTCTGAGGGCAGGCATCCAAACTAGAGCTGTCAAACAGGATATTTTTGCTTGTTTTTCGCTTACCTATATCTGACCATCTCTTGTGGTTTGAAAGCTCGCAGTACCAACTAATTAGTTAAAAGGTTGATTTTCACTTGTGGTGTTTTTGTGGGAACAACTAAAACTTCTTGATGTATCCATCATTCTAGTAAAGTGACACGTTTGGTTCTACTAAGCCGTTTTCTACCTGGGCGATCTAATAACTGTTTGGACATGACTTAAGCACATTAACTGATAGTTCTGTCTAATGGTGGTTGGCTTTGAAGCAGCATCCTTCACTTTTAGGGGAACTGACCTCTTCAGCTCTGCTTCCTGTAAACCCCCCATTCCTTTTTCAGCCTCTGTGTCTCCATACAACAAGCAGAGCTGGATATTGCCATTTGGGCCACGTGTCTTGCTTACTTCAGACTCCTGCTCACTTGCCCAATTTGCTGGATCATACCTCATTTCTGAGTCCCTGAATGGTTTCCCCCCCTAGTTTTTAATCATAGATTTCATAGATCATAGAGTTGGAAGGAGCCTAGAAGGCTATTGAGTCCAACCCCCTGCTCAATGCAGGAAACTAGAGGAGGGGTCTCCCATCCAAGTAATAACCAGGCCTGACTCTGCCCAGCTTTCCACGCCCAGACAAGCTGAGCCAGCGTAAGCCACAGGCCTGTATTCATACAAGCCACAGGCCTGTACCGTTTCCCTTCTAACCTTGGTGTGCAGTGCACATGCACTGGACTCCCATGATTAACTTGGACCAGGTCTAGGAAGAGCTGAATCCCAAGGATCACATAAGCCCATTAGGACTTTCACTTCACTTAGCTACTGCCGTGTGAAGAATTACCGGTATCTATGGTATCATCATTACAGGAAGAAAGAGGAAAAAAGCTTCTATGGGCCTTGCATTGCCTAGCTCAGGGCTCTCCAACCTTGGGTGCCCAGATGCTGGCTAGGGCATGCTGGGAGTTGTAGGCCAAAAAACATCTGGGGACCCGAGGTTGGAGTGCCCTGCCCTAGCTAGTTTGAGTTTCTGTTGTGTTTGCTTTCCAGGCTAAAATTAGCATACTCAGCCCCCACCCCACCCCAACTCCTTAGGTGGCCTTCACAGTTCCAAATCCTGCACATTTGGCCTTGCAAAGAAACACCATTCTTGGCTTGTCCAGTAACACTGAGACATTCTCTGGGGCTAGGTCAATCATATTCTAGGCTTCACTATGAGTGTCAACACTAATTAAATAAATTAGGCATAACAAAGGAGTTTATAGCCCAGGGTGGGGAATCTGTGGCCCTCCAAATGTGTTGGACTCCCCACTCCATCAACCAGCATGGCCAATGATTAGGGGTAATGAGAGTTGCAGTTCAACATCATCTAGACTCTAGAGCAGTATTCTCCAACTTTGGGTCCCCAGATGTTTTTGGCCTACAACTCCCAGCATGCCCCAGCCAGCATAGCTGTCTGGGGCATGCTGGGAGTTGTAGGCCAAAAACATCTGGGGACCCAAGGTTGGAGAACACTGCTCTAGAGGGCCACAGGTTCCCCAGCCCTGTTCCATCCAGTTGAGGCCTGGAAAAATGGCTGACTCTGGATTTTGTCATGCAGACGGCTGAGTCGTCAAATTTCTGGGCGCTAGCATCAAGTTCTTAGATATCTGGCACCAATGGGAGCTTCCCACCCAGGGCTAATAGCAACTTCAGGAGGAGAGTTTTAGTTAGGACCATGGTGGGGGGCCCTTCCCCATGTGCCAGTGCCACATGGTGGCTGTTCTAAAAACCATGTTCGTTAATTGCTGACAGGCAAGTAAAATCATGTGAAGCTTTGCCCTGAGTAACCTGAAGCCTGCGGGTCCCTCAGTATTGGGAGATCAGCAATAACAGAGATGAGACCTGTTCAGTCTGTGCTGTCAACTTTGAGTAGCAGCCTGCAGAATGTTGGGCTAAAGAATCAATCTCTCTCTTTCTCTTTGCTCAGAAGTCCCGATTTTGTATTCAGCTTACAAAGCTTCTCCTAGATTGCCAGGAGACGCCATCATTTAGTTACGCCAGTTAAATGGAAGTATATACTTTACCTGGGTGTCTCAGTTGTGAAGTGTTACCTGAAAATATTATGCAGATAGACAAGCGAGGGTGAGGTCATCAAGGGCACACAGACTAGCAGGCCATGAGGGGAAGGTATGTGAAGAAACAATAGGTTGGACTTGCAGCCAGGTACTAGCATGTATATTTACAATTCATACAGCTTAAGTTTCTATCCTTAAGGAACAGCATAGCCTCCTCTGAATCATGGCACTATTTGGGAGAGAGACCTCCTTCTTCTTAAACATTTTCCTTTCTTTTTGTCATGCCATGCATGTGTGCTGGTCATCATTACATTTGCATTTCACTGACTTTTTACATTAGATGTTAGCAGAATCCTGTTTACATAATAGGATGCTTTAAGAAGGACCTGATGCCCCTTTCTCCCTCTTCCTCACTCTCCGGTTCATCCTTTGGGGGGCTGTTGGCATGCTCCTAGAATTTATTCTGCCTGTAGAGGTCTAGCCTTCCTCTAGAGAGAAATGTCACTTTAGGTTCTCAGGATATGATATGATGGCATGGACTGAGTCTACTGAGGGTTAGGGCCTCCAGATTTAGAGTGAACAGATTACTGCTTACTAGATTCACACGGGGGTATGGGGGGGGAGTAATTTTACTGTCCAACTAATGGCTGGACGTAGGAATATTTCATCCCCTCCTGTAGCAACCCAGGTGGAAGAACTTGCTTGCTGTCATAGAAGGGGCAGACTGCGCCCTCACTATTGAATCAAGCTTGTTAGTTACATCTCTTCTATCTTGGCTTGAGAATTTCTTCTGGCTGTTAGGGTCTCCAATGTGCTTATCAAAAATACACAAAACGGAAAGCGGATATGGTATAAGGGGATCAATACTTCCTTGGTGATCTGGTGTGGGAAACGTAGCCGTCTCTGAATGCAGCCACCTGCTCTGTCAGAGTCCAGCAGATCAGTAATTGGTGAAGGGCTATGAGCACTACCCTTAGGGGGGGGGAATCCTTAAAAAAACCCACCTTATGTCCATTCCATGCTCTCTCCTACTGGGAAGCTGGAAAGAGAGAAGAAAAGGCAGGCTCCGGATTCAGTACTACAGACGAAATCTTATGTGTGGCTTCTTAGCATCCTTGTTTGGCAGTGGGCTGGAATGAAAGAATTAGCAGCTGAAAATTAGTAGTGTGTCTAGATCAGTGTTCTTCAACCTTGGGTCCCCAGATGTTTTTGGCCTATAACTCCCAGCATGCCCCAGCCAGCTACGCTGGCTGGGGCATGCTGGGAGTTGTAGGCCAAAAACATCTGGGGACCCAAGGTTGGAGAACACTGCTCTAGGAGAGGAGAATCTTCCTCTCCCTGCCGCCCTTCCATTTGGGGGATTCAACTCAGTGCCCTGGAGTATTTCTTGATGGAGCATATTTTAAAAAAATATATTTTTATTTATAACTATATCAGGGGTGTGGGGAACATTCCTCTTCTAAATTAAACTTACTGGGATGTTGATGGGACAGTTTCTGTCTTACGTGTCTCTTGATTGCTTAAGGGTACATAAACACTCCCTGGCCCTTTTAAATGTGGTACTAGACCAGCCTTCCCCAACTTGGTGCTGTCCAGATGTGTTCATTGGCCCAGGCTGGCTTGGGATGATGGGAGTTGTAGTCCAACATATCTGGAAGGCACTGGGTTGGGGAAGGCAGTACTGGACTACTGCTTTATATAACTGTGTACCCATCTGGTTTTGAAATGATTACAGCATTCAGGAATTTTCATTTCATTTCCTGGTTTTCAATGCTTGCTGTGACTGTCTTTGGAAATTATTTTTTTAAGGCTACTGTTTTTCCAGCCTTTGAAGCACGTAAGCAGATACAATTACTGTGTGTATCTGATGTGCTTGATATTGCAAGGAGGCTGAGACTATATTGGCTGGGCTTGGATCAGCAGGCTGTGCCATAAACATTTCTGTAGGAGATGCTGGCATGTTAAAACAAATGAACACCGGGTTTTAGAGTGAGATAGTAAATTTGAAGACTTTCCGGAAGAACAAAATTACATGCAAAAGATGACAATATGGTTTGCATTGGGGGGGGATCTATGCTGTCCTTCATCTTAGCCCCCCCCCCACCCTTCCCCCTGTGCCATGCTCTCCCCCTCCCCTCGATGAAGGCTGGCTAAAGAATTTTATGGGGAGAGGACGGGATTATAAATTGGCTACATGCTCTCAGCCAATTGCAGCTCAGGAATGGCTGAGCATTTCAAGGCCATTACATTTTGAATAGAGGACACCTCATGTTGCTGAGCTAATAAAAACTCAGACAATGGCTCTTGCCTTCTAGTTTCTACAAGCAAAGGCCTGTACCACTTTGTTAGGAAAAAGGGGATAGGGGCTGTGTATTGTGAACTTAAATAAATGTTGGACTTCTGAATCTTTACTCCCACTTCCCCCTTTAAAAAAAAAACAAACTTTAAAAATTGTGAAGATTGCAAGTAACAAAATTACTTTGGTAATTTGAGAGGAAAACAAACTGTATTGTTGTTCATGATATTTAAACCTTCTTTGGCAGTATGCCTTTGGTATTAGGTTGTGGCAGGGTTAGCTGGTGCTGTGTCTCACATTGGCTCTTTAAATGTGTTCTCAGAAATGTAACATAGAGTGAATTTTAGGCAGCTTCACGGAAATAAAGATGGCACATTCTTTTGTATTTTGAAGAATCTTGTTTCAGCATTTGGAGGGCATGCAGTGATGGCTTGCTTGCCTAGGTTCTTAGGAATTTGATGCTGCAGACTTAAGAATTCAAAATATTTTTCCAGACCTGGTTGTGAACATGAAATAGGCACGTGATTCTATTCTGCTGTGGCAATCATGAAACTGGGAAAGCCAAGAGGAAGTGACATGCCCAAGATTACAGTCATGAGTTTGAAAGAAACATGGGGATGGAATACTCCCAGTCCCGAGTTAATCTGCCGTTTTATCTTTCTGTCCTTTAGAGTAGTGTTCTCCAACCTTGGGTCCCCAGATGTCTTTGGCCTACAACTCCCAGCATGCCCCAGCCAGCGCTGGCTGGGGCATGCTGGGAGTTGTAGGCCAAAGACATCTGGGGACCTAAGGTTGGAGAACACTGATCTAGATGTTTTACACCTCCTCCTGAGGAGGAGAGGCTGAGGCAGTGCCTGGATTCTGTGGAAGCTGACGGTGCCTCGCTCCTCCCCTCCCCGAGGAACGCCCCCCCCCATGCCAGAACCAAAGTCAGTGTTCTGGCTTTGGTTCCCAGCTGGCGCGGAAAGAACGGCGCTGGCTGTGAGGTGGTGGTGGGGGCGCTCTGCAGGCAGACTGCGCACTGCCACCTCCATGTTGCAACCTCGGAAGGGATTTCTGAGGGTTGCAGCAGCAAGTATCAGGCCCTTACTTACCTGTCTTTGGCATGGGCAAACTAGATAGTTGCTCCATTAGCTATAACAAATAATTTCTGTGGTGTGTAGCTTTTGTATTTGGCTTACTTTAATGACCTATCCTGTCTTCGTGCTATTTTTTATTTTAATGAATACTGTAATAGCAACAAGATTATTTCAGGTATAATGTCCATCTTTGCTTTTCATGCATGAATGGTGGATTTGTGTAATGTGGTCCGCCCTTTCCCCTCTCCTCCATGAGCCACCTCTTGTTTAACTGTGTGAGGTACATACCGGTAATCCTTCCATCTCCAATGCATCTGCAAAGCAGTGTATCTGTGGGGCTCTGAGAATGCAAATTATATAGCTGCTCTTCTTTATTTTCTCCTGAACTCTGTGCTTCCCATAATCAATTTCCCTATGCACCTTTGTTTATTTATTTATTTATTATATTTATGCCCCGCCTTTTTTCCTGCAAGGAACCCAAGGTGGCTTACATTATCCTCCTCCTCCTCTCCATTTTATCCTCACAACAACCCTGTGAGGTAGGTTAGGCTGAGAGTCAGTGACTGGCCCAAAGTCACCCAGTGAGTGAAATATGCCATACATTTTATTGCATGTGCTTTCTGTTGCCATGCCTGTTGGGCTAGTTTAGGGGTTCTCAACCAGGGGGGCATTCCCCCCAGGTGGGAATTTTAGGGTTTCAGGGGGGAATTGAGACCACAGACTCAAAACTGTTGGAATACTGATCTTTCCACAAATTACAATTCTACAAATTGTACATAATCTACAGGACATCACACCTTACTGTATGGCACAGATTAAATTGAAAATAAAGATAAATATTTCACTTGTTATCTGTGGAAATATTCAATTTATAGTTATTATATATTATATGCTGTGGCTTATGCTGGCTCAGCTTGTCTGAGCGTGGAAAGCTAAGCAGGGTCAAGCCTGGTTATTACTTGGATGGGAGACCCCTCCTCTAGTTTCCTGCATTGAGCAGGGGGTTGGACTCGATAGCCTTGTAGGCTCCTTCCAACTCTATATGAAATCTATGAAATCATGCATATTATTTAGAATGCAACTTTTCAGTCACACGATCTTAGAAAGGGGGGAATGACATTCTGACATATGGTGAAAAGGGTGCATGGGGCAAAAAAGGTTGAGAACCACTTGGCTAGTTGATATCTTCTCCTTCGCTCTTTACAAGATGTCCCCCTCCATGTGTTCAGTGAATGCTTCCATGTGATTAAGAACTCTGCCGAAGACCCTACATCAGTGATGGCGAACCTTTTTGAGCCTGAGTGCCCAAACTGCAACACAAAACCAACTTATTTATTTCAAAGTGCCAACACTGCAATTAAACCTGAATACCGAGGTTTTAGTTTTAGAAAAACAACTCATACAGTTGTCCGAACTAATTACATCTTTTGTCTTAAAAGAAAAACACAATAACAGAGCTTTCAATGATACAAATAGTTTTTTGTTGAAAAAAAAATCAACTCAAAAAATTATTATAGTACTACATTGTACACATAGCCTGAAGGGAATTTATACAAACTTTTAAAATAATTAGGCACATGTATTTTTGGATAAGGGATTCTCAACTTGTAATATGATTATATGCCAGACTGAAATTGTATGGGGCAAGCTTTACCCCGGGTCCTTTCCCTGCTTCCACAGGTGTCGGATTAGTAAAAGTAAAAGTCACCCTGTACTAGGATGAGCAAGATAAACAAGAAAACTAAACATGCTTAACACATTTTAAACACTTTATGTCTTGGACTGCAAACACTGCATTATGTAAAAGTTTGCATTGGGCATGCTTTTGCACAATTAATGTGATTTTTGCTATTGCATGCATGCTGATAATTTGTCAAACCTTGGCTCATACTCTGTTAGTTTGAGAGCAACACATGCAGCACTCAGGTCAACTGTTAGGGCTTTACATCCAAGCCATGCTTTGTGCATCATTCTTCAAAATCTTTTAAATGTGATAACAATGTAGAAAAGAATTCTGTAACAGGAATTCTAGAATAAAATCATTCTGTTCCACACTGTGAGAAAGAACAAAATCATTAGTATTTTGCAGAAGGGGACAGTCTTTTCACGATCTGGTGACCAGGGATGGGGACTCGGACTCGAGGACTCGACTCGTGAGTCGGACTGAGTCCCCCCTCTGACTCGACTCGGACTCGAGTCCCAATATTTTTTATGGGACTCGAGACTCGACTCGGGACTCGAGACCAAGGACTCTTCAACATCCCTGGGCTGTGCCAGAAGGAGTGGAGAGGAGCGTGATTGCTGGCGAAGAGCACATGGAAGCGAGGTGTGCCGCTGCTCGGCCACTATGGACTGCTATCAGGAGTGCAGCCCCAACAGTGTGTCAAGATTTATTTTGATTGATGTGTTGCGTACTTGGGAGAGGCAGAAGAAGGACCTGAGATTACTCTGTGTGGCTGCTCTGAGTGTGTTTCTGGTTCCAGCAAGTTCATCACCAGTGGAGCGGGTGTTCAGTGAGGGTGGAATTGTGATGAGATCTCACCGTTCCAGAATGGGGGGCCAAACATTTAGAAAAAATCATGTTCCTCAAATGCAACATGGATAAGTTTTAGGAAGTACAGCAAGTTTATTTTTTAAAATCATTTTTCTAAAATGCAACCTTTCAGACATTTTGGGTTTGGCTGCCTCTGCCTGCCTGCCTGGGGTTCCCAGCCTCCTCTGCCTGCCTGGTCTCTTCTTGACCAGTTCAACAGTTGAATTGTCCAAGAGAAAGGCCTCTGCCTGCCTGCTTTGGGGTTCCCTGCCTCCTCTGCCTGCCTGGTTATTTTGGGTTTTTCTGCCTGGTCTGTTCTTGCCAAAATCAGTTGCAGAGTTTTGAAATAAAAAGGCACACTTGTGCCTAGAATTTATTTAAACCACACATCTGAAGTAGCCTTATTTTGTTGGGAAAACCCCCCATTGATTTTTATAGGGACTCGTGGAGTCTGCTTTGGGAGTGACTCGTGACTCGTGACTCGTGAGTCACCATTTTGGACCAAGGACTCGGACTCGGACTCGAGACTCGGGTCCAAAGACTCGTGACCCGACTCGTGACTCGAGACCAAGGACTCTTCAACATCCCTGCTGGTGACCAATGGCTCGAGTGCCCACAGAGAGGTCCCTGCGTGCCCTGTTCATTAGATAAGATGCATGTTTTCAGTTCAAACCCTGCTTTTCACTGGCTCAAGGAGTAATCCTGATCCTGGCATGATAAGTAGGATTCTAGCGAAGTCTGCCACTACTTGATCTCTTACCTTCTCCATCCATTTCTGATCAGTTGGATGGAAAGAAATTACCCAACTGTACTGCCTAAATTGTTTTTTGTTGTTGTTTTCTGTTTTTGCAGCATGTATGTAATTGATTCTTATGGTTGCACACTTATACAAGGCTACATAAGCGAAATAATACTCGGCTCCAACACTGCTTTGTAGAACAGGGTCACTGTTTTAATCCAACAGGATTACACACTGTAGAATGAAGGCTAAATAGCTGGAATACCGTATATAAGAGGAAGTGAACTCTACTCTACTGTGGCTCCTCTGTCGGTTTTTTAGCTGTGGTTTGTGTACATCAAGCCATGGCCATGTATGTATGTGTGTATGACCCATAGACAATAGTCAAAATGTGTTATCTGTCAACACGATGGGCACTGACAATCTCACTTGCTGCTTCTTCAGTGTGGCCTCTTTTTAAGTAAATAGGTTTAAAGTTTAGGGTAGCTTCAGGCATTACAAAGTTCTTATACTCAAATGGCTTCAATAGAATGGATAGGGTTTTATAAGAGTAGGCAAGGGTTAACTTATGTAAGCAGCTATGTGAATTCATGCTGTTGAACAGAACATCTATATTTTAAAAAAATCGTTTGACAGCAATACACATAATTCTGCAACTTCTCTTTCCTCGGTGTACATCTTCTTCCTCTCATTTTCAGTTACTTCATAACTTTTAGTAGCTCTGCTGAAAAGGAAGCCTGTGCATTTAAGCCTGAAGGCCTTTGTCAGCCCTCAGTTGGTAGTGAAACTGTCCTATCTAGCTTTTTCTTAAGCTTTTCTTACAGCAAACGTTCTGTTTGTTAAGATTTATGTATGTATGTATGTATGTATGTATTATATTTATATCCCACCTTTTTCCTGCAAGGAACCCAAGGCTGCTTATATAATCCTCTCCATTTTTATCCTCACAACAACCCTCTGAGGTAGGTTTCTTCCCCCCAATAAGAAACTGCACCTTTGTTTCCTTTTGTGTTTGCCATCTGGTTCCAGAACGTTTGAAAGCCTGAATCATGAAAGTATTTCTCCCTTTAACTTATTGCCACAGGATATAGTCATACCAATTAGTGATAGCAACATAAATTCATGAGAAATGTATTTTGTTTTATTTAAAAATATTTATATACTGCTCCCATTTAAAAAAATCCCAAAGCAGTTTATAAGAAATGATAAAACCATACATTATATAAGCACAACAATATTAAGACAAGTTAATGTTTGGGAAAAGGTAAACAAGTATACCATCAAAAGCACATGGTCGGTCTGTGACATATTGCAGAGCAAGAGGTAATTCCAGAAGGTTGGCACCACCAGCGGGGGAAGGCTTGTTGCTGTGTTGCTAGACTCACAATGGATCAATAAATAGGCAATAGAATTTTACCATCTTGGCTTGCTTTGTGGTCGGTCTCGGAGTACCTGGTTGGTCAGTGTCAAAAGCAGAATGCACTAAATCAGGGGTGAGGAACCTCAGGCTCCGGTCCCAATCTGGCCCTCCCGGGGTCCCAGTCTGGCCTTACAGGGTACCACATGTGGCCACACCCCCTTTGCCCCAACCAACAATCACTTGGTGGTTTCTCAGCTTTTGTGCAGTATTGTCCCATTCTAAAATATTGAAATGTCTCTCCTAAGGCTTAGTTACTGGCAGTAAGAGTTTTAAGCTACAGTATGCTGGTATTTTTTGTATTTTTGGCTTCCACCCCGCCCACCAGTGGAATGTGGCTCCTGAGAGCTCCTCCAAAATTGAATTCTGAAAGTCGTTCCCCACCCCAGCACTAAATGGTTTTCTGGTCTTACATAGCATGGCAATTATCTTACAAGGAGTATGCCCAATATTTAAATTCCTCTCACTTTCATGACGCCACAGCATTTGAGTTACCGTACTTGGGTTCAGAAGTTGGAGGGGAATGGTGCACGTGAAAACCACCAGAAACTGTCTAAAGGTGACTAAAGTCTATTGCTGTTCATTGTCCCAAGCGACCAGCCCAGCATTTGCGTCAATTATCTCATTTGCACCTTTTCTGCTTCTGTTTTCATTGTTGGGTGAATTCCATGGAACCTCTTTGCCTTTCCTCTGGAGCATAACTTAATTTTTTGACTTTTGACCCTCTCTTTTCTAACCTAAATTATATCGCCAGAGTCAGCACTCCTGCTCCCTTTCCCTGGCAGAACTGTTCAATTGACTCTTAACTAGCATAAAAATATTTATTGATTGCCTTATACAAATTTTATTCCTGTGCTTAGGAATTTAAAATAGTGTTCTGGAACTGGCTGTATTTATCCCTGTGTATTGATGCTGGGTTAATGAAGCTTATCTTCCCTCTCCAGAGGTTAGGATAGAGTTCCTCTTGAATCTTACAGCATGCGGTGGACCTATAAGGTCCATATTTCCCCCCAATTCCTTTCTTTTTAGGAAGAAATTATGTCTGCCACTTATCATATTTATTGTAACTTGAGAGGTTCAAACCATTTTTGTTTTGACAAAGCAATGAAGTGGCTGTGTAAAATGACAAAAATCTGCCAATCTAATGACCTCGGTTTCCTTCATTCATCCATGGTAACAACTTCCATAGGGATAGCTGTGTTAGTCTGTTGCAGCACAGAAACAAAAACCAACAACTGCTATTGCCGCAAAAACAACAAATCCTTAAGGATTATCAAATTTATTGTGGCACAAGCTTTTGTGGACTACTGTACAGTCTACCTCATCAGATGCTAGATGCATCTGAGGTGGATTCTAGTCCCACAAAAACGTGTGCCAAAATACATTTGTTAGTCTCCAAAGTGTCACGAGAATCTTGTTGTTTTTCCACGCACCCAGTGATACAGGCTGAGCTCCTGGAAGCTCAGCCCACAAATAATCAGCTGGCCTTTAATATCCCACAGGGCTTTATGTATTTATTTCAGACAAACATGGCTGAAGTTCTGGAAAGTCCATTGACATTTTTGCTTACCTGCATGTAGGAGCAATAACACTGCATGCCTGTGAGTGGCTCTTTCCTTTTACTGATGTGCAGATTTAATGTTTGCCTATTTTGTTCAATGTCTTCCTTTAAAAAAAAAAAAAAGTTGGGGGTACCACAGTCTATTTCTGATATGGAGCTTCGGCTAGGCTGAGGTTGAACCTAGACAAGATTGAAATGGTGTCGGTGGGGGAGGTCTCATGCCTCCCGGGGAGGTGGTACATCGGCTTGTAATTCATGAAATCTTGTTTTTTTTTGTCACGACAGCAGGGGTGGGGCTGGCAGAATTCCGGTTGGGATCACAGCTGGCTCAAAGCCACCATTGCCTGCCTCCATACCAGTGTTCTCCAACCTTGGGTTCCCAGATGTTTTTGGCCTACAACTCCCAGCATGCCCCAGCCAGCTACACTGTAGGCCAAAAACATCTGGGGACCCAAGGTTGGAGAACACTGCTCCATACCATGATCCTGATAGGGCTTCCCAACGCGCACACAATATTTATCTTTTAAAAAAATCAAACATGCCAGGGCTAAAGACATGAATAATGTCACATCTAGCATGGCCTTTAGAGTCCACCAGCGGACTGCTAAGGCGTGGAGGCAGAAATTAGCTAGGTTCCCACCCCACCGCACCGCACCCCCGTTCCAGTTGCTGTCTTCCCCACAAGGGGAAGCAGGAGAAGGAAACAGGTGCTTAACTTTTGCTACTTAGGTTGCTGAAGCAAACTCATCTGGTTATAATAGTTAGAAGTGCTAAATTGTTCTCCCAAAAGCTTACTGAATTAGTACAGTAACAGCTGCGATATGCTTCCTTCATCATTCATTGGTTTGCTGTAATGTTGTCTTCATGGCTTCTTCAGCCCTTGTCATCTCTGACTTGCAGTAGTTATAGTGGTTTCTGAATTAGGATGGGGCTTTTTTGTGTTCTGTTTTTGTTCAGGTGGAGGTTTCCCCCCCCCTTAAAACAGCGTTGCTTTTGCATAAAGACAGAAGTAACAAAGGGAGGATTATGACTTTCCTAAGGTTCATGCCTTGCAGCCCTTCAGAGAGAAATGTAATCTTTATTTTCTTGTTCATGCTTGTCGAGGGGACATGTGTAAAGGTCACAACTGGGCTACTGTTATGCCTTGTAGTTTTACTTTAAGTCAGTGCAAAAATACAAAGCTTTAAAGAGCTAGATTTTGTAAGATCAAAACAAGGAGTATCCATTTGTGGTGTGTGAGTGACTTTTTAATTTTCTTTTTTTATTTATTAATATGCAAAGCATGAAAAACAAACAAAAAAGCCCCCAATGACTACCTTCAGTCAAGCTACAGGTAGAGTACAGTCTATTTAAACAGAAGCAGAAGTGCTCTAGGACAGTGTTCTCCAACCTTGGGTCCCCAGATGTTTTTGGCCTACAACTCCCAGCATGCCCCAGCCAGCTACGCTGGCTGGGGCATGCTGGGAGTTGTAGGCCAAAAACATCTGGGGACCCAAGGTTGGAGAACACTGCTCTAGGAAGACCCCAAGTATGGGATACAACTGTTTTTAGGGTTATCCCAATAAGTTATTCCAGAAGGACTGATGAATGTGTTGCAGGTGCGTTGGTGAGATACCATTTTTGACATATTGAATAAAGAGATATTGTGTTGCACAAAATGAGTCTGTTTTGGTTTCTGTTGATGCTCTTAATGGACAGGTTTTTTGTAATCTGACTGCATGCCACACTCTTCAGTGCAAATGTTTGATCGTA
The DNA here is from genome assembly GCA_021292165.1 of Shinisaurus crocodilurus. Taxonomy (NCBI): domain Eukaryota; kingdom Metazoa; phylum Chordata; class Lepidosauria; order Squamata; family Shinisauridae; genus Shinisaurus; species Shinisaurus crocodilurus. The sequence goes on along the minus strand of CM037877.1, from coordinate 266,282,866 downwards.
GGCTGGTCAGAGCCTTTCTTCCTTTGAGCCATTCACTGAAAACCTGACAGGGTGGTTGCTGGAACCATCTCATATATGGTGTGTTTGTTCAGATTTAGTGCTAAATATGGTTTGGGGTTATGCGCCTAAGGCTTGGGCTTGTAAACAGTTCCTTTCCTAGTTTATGGCCTGGCATAGATTGCCATTTTGTTCAAATGACAAGCTATGGTTTGTGCTTGGTCTGGGTCAAGCTCTGGTTTCCTATGCTGGTTTTCAGGGCAAGCATAAACCATGAAATGGGTAAACTATGCCTTGCCTCAAAACCAGGGAAAGGGGGAGGCAATTGCTGTGCACAAGCCTGAGGGTTCAGCCTGGCTCCTCCTTGACACTGAACAACCTTGGATTGTTCCAATCCGGTCTTCTTACTGTCTTCTGGTTTCCATTCTGGGTGCTGTCTGTGATCTGAAAAATTTCTAAACAGGATTTTCAGTGGCTCCTGAATAATGCTGGTATTCCTTTTTGCTGGAGGTTGGGCAAGGCTGAACATCTGCTGGAAGCTAGTGATGGAATATGCACAAGCTGGTTCGTTTGGGAATTTGGCGTCAATCTGTATCAGGTTATGGAATTTAATACTGTTATGGAATCATAATTTATATATTCTTATATTTTTAATCATGGCACTTGACCTTGGTGTAGAAATAAGAATCCATAGAGGTATGAACAAGCAATGAATCTTGTAAGATGGACAAACAAACCTTTCAGATAGTTTCATAACAAAAGTTTAGTGGCCAAATTTAGAGTGTTTGTGTGGGGGACAACAGACACTGAGTTTATGGTACATCTGGAAAGGAGCAAGGGAGCCTACAGCTTGACTATGGTATAGTGAGGTCTACACTACTACTTGCCTCTTCTGACCTGTGATGCTGTCTGATCTTCAGCCCGATAGATTATAGGCAAAGGCACACCTGGGGCGGGGATTGGGATGGGAGCCTGCTGCATGTGTACTTTATTGCACATTATAGCATCACTGTCTCATTTTTGGCGTTTGGCTTGTGTCACATTTCCCAGAAAACTCAGCCACCACTAAAGTAGGGCAAGTAATTTCAGTCCATTATGAGCATTGGGTGTTTCTATTAGTTTACTGACCTATATTCAGTGATGCTCAGAAGAAGCCCTCAACCCTCCTTTTTGTGATCCATGAATGCCAGTGTAGAAGGATATTATTTTTTTGGTTTGTTCACTGAGACTTATCCGTAATAGTTACTAACCCATCTGCTATATGTACCAGTGTTAGCCATTTGCAGAGGCAGACAAGTTTTTTTCAACTTGCAAAAACTTTGCTACCTGGTCAACTGAAGGAGATATCTGCTTGCCACATGCAATCTGGTGAGAGGCTATTGACATACTTGCTCTAACGATGCAAGTGTGCATGCAGTGACCCAGTTTACACAATTATGGTGGCTAAAACCCATGGCCTGTAGTTGGATTATTGAGGGTTGTTTCTCCTTCAAACAAGTCATGCCACCTCTGTTCAGAAGACATGACAAGCTGTGCCCAGGCGGATAATTAGGCAAATGACGCCCGGCACACACTGGGATTTAAACAAGTCACGGTGATTGTGCGAACTGGGCCACTGTCTGATATATATCCTGGGGTCTTTTTGCTGTATAAAAATTGTTGGGGTGTGAGAGGCAGTGCTGGACAAATGACACCCTTTACGCAAGTACAGAGGACTCTGAATAAAAAGCAGTAACTACCGGTATTTACTATTCGTTGTTTTAGTGCTGGTCATTTCTGTTTTACTGAAGTTTCATATAACCTTTTTCCCCTTCCTTCTAGTAGGTAGGTAGGGGGATGTGTGATTCATACTCCCCAGCTGATTTGAGCTGTATTCAGTTTTTTCAGATTGTTAGCCTGTCATATCCTTAGGCCTTGGGGTCTGTATTAATATATATATATATCTACTACCCACATACTGTTCTTCAAAGTTGTACTACCAGCTTAACCCAGGAAAAAGAGAAGAAGTCTTACAGCACAATCCTATGCATATTCACTCAGAAGTAATTCTCAGTGTGTTGAATGGACCTTATTCCCAGGGAAGTGTGCATAAGATTGCAAACTTCTTAAAATAATCTTGTAGCCTTGCAGCAACCCGCCATCTGCATTTCCTAAGTTTCCCTTCTACATGTGGCCCAAAGGCATTAATGGGAAATGAAGATGGCAGCCACTTGAGGCCCTCACTTTTAATTGAAGTGTCCCAGCTGCTAGGAAGAAAATTTGTTAATTCTTTATGATAGGGCTCCTCAGAGGGCACCAAGAAAGATAGCCACAGACACCACATTGCCTACCCCTAATTTAAAGGATGCATTAATTAGTGCAGTCCATTAGCCAAGACTTTTGTAATGGCCAGTGATGTGGTTGTTTTGGACTGATAATTCCTGCAAAGTCTATGCTTGTATGTTCTAATGATGTCTAGGAGATTAAAATGATGGTAAATAAATGCCTATTTTAACATACAAGTCTCATTTTATAAAATCTAGGGCTCTTCAAGACTAATTCTTGGTTTAAGTACCACTGATCTCCCCTAAAGAATAATAAGTTTTTCTTCGCATGGAGGATGCAGGAAAGAGGCTGACCGTCATTCTTTCAAATGTCTTGTACTTTGAACCTAAGCTCCTGGTAGAAATCCCTGCAAAATGTTCTTTTTCTGCCTCGGGTCATTGCCCCTTGCATAGACTTGATTGTATCGTAGCTCTTGGAGTGTCTGATGCCATTATAAATAGATGGCACCTACAGGGTATTAGCAGGGGGAAAAGGGGGTTCTATTATCTGTTTTCTGTGCTTCCTGGCTTTTTAAATATCAAAGTCAGAAAAAATTGAGAAGAAATATTTTATTGTACAGCCTGATCTTCTGCAGACTTAGGAGTACCGGTAAGTTTTATTGGACTTGTTCCTGGGTACTGTAAGTATGCACAGATTTGCAGCCTTACAAAAAAATATATATTCCTGTGCATATTCACTGTGATGTAAGTGCCATGTAAACAGTGAGACGTGCTCCTAGGTAAGTGGGCATAAGACTGCAGCAGCGTTGAACTAAAATCTTGTACATACTTACCTGGGAGGAAGCCCGATCGATCATAGGATTGGGCTGCATCTATGTCATGTGCCTTTTATAATACAAACCCCATCCCCTGGAGGAATCCCCACTGTTATCTCGGATCTGAGATTCTCTGCAGGAGGGGAAGAGATGCACAGGGGAATGCCCCTCCACAGAGCTGGGATGGGCAACTAGTCAATATGAGGCTGTCCCTTCCAGCTTCTAGATCGGTGTTCTCCAACCCTAGGTCCCCAGATGTTTTTGGCCTACAACTCCCAGCATGCTGGGGGTTGTAGGCCAAAAACATCTGTGGACCCAAGGTTGGAGAACACTGTTCTAGGTCAAAGGCTAGAATGGAGACAGACCCATGCAGTGTATCTTTGCTTCTCATTTAAGATTTTATGGAGTGAATAAAACTCTTTAAGACTGGAGGGAGAATAGGAACAGCGCGGGAGGGGATTATTAGTTGTTATTATGAGTGACCAGGCAAGTGGCGATTTATGCACTCAAACAGGCTTGCCAGGCTACTTTAGGAACATAAGAAGCTGCCTCATACCAAGTCAGCCCATCTAGCTTGGTCTACGTTGACTGGCAGCAACTTTCCTGTTCTTCTTCGTGGTCTCTGTGCATCACACATATGGGCTCTGCGCCTGCGCTGAGCTAGCCTCGGAAGATTCTTTAGCTGAGTCAAAATGGGCGGGAACCCCTCCCCCACGGTGCTCGCTCCTAGCACGGTTCCCGCCCATTCCCTCAGTTCCTTTTCGACCGCTATTGCGACCGGCAGCTCTCGAAAGGTTCTCCAGGAATTCATTCCTCTCGATCGGCTGAGTAAAATTTTTTCTACTTAACTTCATTCAACTATCTCCCCTTTACTCTTCACTTTCTCTCCTAAAAAAAAAAAAAAAAAAAAAAAAGAAAACCTCTTCGTTACTCTTCCTTCTGGCTTCCCCCCCCCCCGAACGATGGCCCTTAAGGCCCCGTTCAGGAAATGCACCGAATGCGGCGCAAAGCTACCCCCTGCGGACGGGCATACCCTATGCCTTTTATGCCTGGGGCAAGAACACATTGTGGAGACTTGCCGCCACTGCAAAAAGTTCACCAAAGTGACCAGGAAGCAGCGGGCATTAAAGCTCAAAACCACACTATGGCAGCAAACTCTGTCAGCGGCTGGCCCTTCTCTCCCACGCGCCACAACTTCGAAGAGGCCATCCCCCTTGACTAAAAAAGTCACCGGGAAAGGGGAGGACCAAACTCAAAAGAAAAAGCCACACAAGGCCTCTAGCGGGGAAAAATCTAAAAAGAGACCAAAGACTTTATCACCGCTTGGGTCGGTAGCGTCCAAAACCCAGGAGACGTCCAAAAGCGTGCCATCTCCGTCTCCAACTAAACGGTCGACATCGTTACACAAAGAATTGTCGACACCGAAGATCATTGAGCTGGACACAGCAATTGATCGGGCAGAGTCCATCTCAGACGGAGAAATTTTAGACTCCCCGGCAAAAACGGCTCGATCGCATCGCTCCACCTCACCTAAAAGAGGAGAGGAGCCCCAGTCGAAGCCATCTGAGCACCCCAGTCGGTCTGGATCGCAAGCGTCCAAGAGACAATCTATACGATCCAAAGACGACTCTACGTACCAAGGGCGAGAAGACAGCCCGATTCAGCGGCGATCACCTCGACATCGATCGCCTCGACATCGATCGCCTCGACATCGATCGCCTCGATGCCGAAGGGATCACAGGTCTCATAGTACTCGCCCAGACAGCTCATCCGAAGATGAAGCTACTCGGCGTAGTACACAACGAGCCGGAGCAGAAAAACCGCCAGACACTGGCAGCCCGAGACAAACTGCTACCGGCATCGAGGACCCTCGCCATCGACATTCATCAGTCGACACCGAGGACTCCCGCCGCCGAAACAAACACGACGTCGAGTACCGCCGTCACCGTAGCTCCTCCCCCGATGTCGAACGACGCCACAACAGTCCTCCCTACGGTGGCACACGCCGCCGCCGAAGCGTCTCGGCCGACACCGAACGCAGCCCTTCCCACGGCTCCGGACATCACCTCCGAAGGGCTCCAACCGACCACAAGCGTTCGGATTTTTCGCTCGACATCGACCGACGCCGCCATCGAAGCCGCTCACTCGATGCCGACCGTCACCGCCGCAGATCGCGGAGCCACTCAGACGACACCGACAGACACCACCGTCGAAGTGTCGAATGTCAACGAAAGGCACCTGCACACACCTCATGCCGCCGGCGCCGTAGTACCTCCTCCGACAGCGTACGTCAATATAGAGTCTCCCCCCCAAGGGGATCGCTATCGACGTCGAAAACAGCCCATCGATACCGAACGCCGCCATAGCTCCCCCTGTATCGATCGCCATCGACATCGAACACCGCCCATCGATACCGAGCGACGGCGCGACTCCCCCTATATCAGACGCAGTCGACGCCGAAGCTTATCTCACGATGTCGACCAGCACAAACGCAGAGGTCCGACACGGAGTAGGAGCCCACACGAGCGATACCGTCACACCGCTCAAACTGTACGGGACCATAGCCCGCAAAAAGGAAAACATGCTACGAGTTCCAAAACTCACCTCTCTTTACCTCAGGCACCCCCAAGGAAGGCCTTATGTAAAAAGAAGCACCTAGAAAAACCAGCTCTATCAAAAGACCTAGACCCAGATTCCTCGTCAGATTTACCATACTCTGACTCAGACTCTGCGTTGTCTGGCCCCCTCGAGTCGTCACCAGATCTCCAGGTCGAATCGAGGGCGGCAGTATCACCTTCAGAGGACCTTGGGACTTTCGCCGACCACGTGCTAAGGATGACAGCATCCCTGGGGATAGAAACTGTCATCGAGTCTCCCGATGATGACGACCCAGTGTATAACATGATGCAATCGACGCAAACATCACCAGCACTGGTGCCTTACCTGCCAGCACTACTGAAAGTCGTCAAGAATACCTGGAACAAACCAGCAGTGATTCCTCCAACGGGCAAGAGGCTGGAATCTCTTTATCGCGTCCGCAAAGAGGATGCACAATTTCTCTTCACCCATCCGGCTCCAAATTCTATCATAGTAGAATCTGCCCAGTCCACCTCGAGTAAAATACACACCACGCCGGTGGATCAGGAGGGCAAAAAACTGGACGCCTGCGCCAGACGCGTATATTCCTCCAGCGCCTTGGGTCTAAGAGTCTCAAACTACCAGGCAATAATGGCAAGATACCAACATTTCCTGACGGAAAAGCTGGGCAACCTATGCGAAGACCTGTCAGAAGAAAAGAGACAACTGGCACGAGTGTTGCAGGCAGAGGCCCTGAGCATGGCAACACTCCAAATGAACAACGCTAGACACCAGACGGACTGCCACGCGAGGGCGCTCATCAGCTCAGTGGCACTCCGCAGACACGCTTGGCTCCGCTCAACGTTACTGAACACGGAAGCGAGAGCGCGTATAGAAAACTTACCGTTCGACGGCGAGGGACTCTTTAACACCAAAACTGATGACTCCCTCGACGCAGCCCAGAAAGCGAAGGTCACAGCGCAAAAGATGGGGCTTAACGCAGCTCCAAGGCAGAGGTACAAAGCTAAACAGTGGACGAAGCTCCAGCCAACAGCGCCGTTCCGGCCGCGCTTCGCACAAAAAAACCAAGACTTGCGAGGACGAGACCGCCAGCCCTCTGGATCAAGAAGGCCTTTCCAACCTAAGTACCAGGGACCAAGGAAGGGCAACCCTTTCGGCAAACGGCGTCTTTGACTTAGCACAAATCGACACATACTTACTGGACATGACTCAAACACCGGACGTGACAACACCACCGATTATGACATCAAAATCGTCAAATACAACTATCCTATTCACGGACAGACTAGCCACTTACCTTCCATCGTGGCACCACATTACAACGGACCGCTGGGTCCTCAACATCATCCAGCACGGGTACCAGATCGAATTCGATGTTCTCCCCCCCTTCCTCGGCATCACTACCACACAGCCCACTCCACCGTTACTGGAGGAGGTGGACTCTCTGTTGCAGAAGGGTGCCATCCAGCCTGTCCACCCACATCACCTCCAGGAGGGGCTCTATTCACGGTACTTCACAGTGTCGAAGAAGGGAGGAGGACTTCGCCCGATCTTGGACCTCCGACTTGTCAACTTCTTCATAACAGCAAAGAAGTTCAGAATGGTCACCATCCAGTCGATACTGCCTTTACTTCGCAAGACGGATTGGTTTGCGTCGATAGACCTGCAGGACGCATACTTCCACATTGCCATTCACCAAGACAGTCGGAAGTACCTGCGGTTCAAGATAGGGGACGAGGCCTATCAATTCGTAGTTCTCCCCTTCGGCCTCTCCACTGCACCGAGAGTGTTCACCAAATGCATGGCAGTCGTCTGTGCAAGTCTAAGGGCCAGGGGAATCCGGATCTTCCCCTACCTCGACGACTGGCTGGTAGTGGACTCCACGAAATCTCGTCTAGAGTCGGCCATCCGCACGACATTGCACCTACTCAAAGATCTAGGACTATGTCTCAACGCCAAGAAATCTGTCCTCACTCCGGCCAGGGAGATCCAGTTCATAGGGGCTGTTCTCAACTCGATTCAAGGACGGGCTTATCTACCACGAGACAGATTGGACAAGATACTTACCCTCTCAAAAAGTCTGTACCAATCTCGCTCCACATCAGCAAAGACAATCCAGCGCCTCCTAGGCCACATGGCCTCAACGATACAGGTCGTGAACTACGCCCGCCTGCACATGAGAACCCTCCAGAACTGGTTCATCCGCTCCTACAATCCACAAAAACAGTCCCCTTCCACTCGTCTTTCCATTCCAAGAACGGTCAAAGCGACTTTGCTATGGTGGACGGACAGGAGGAATCTGGACAAGGGGGTTCCTTTCCACCCACTAACACCAACAAAGATACTAACAACAGACGCCTCCCTCCTGGGTTGGGGAGCACACTGTGCAGGACTTACCACGCAAGGAACATGGAATTCCATTCAACGCAAGATGCATATCAACATGCTGGAACTACTTGCGGTTTGGAACGCCATGAAGGCGCTGGAGTCCGAGTTATACCACCATCACATTCAAGTAGTCACGGACAACACGACCGTTGTGGCCTACCTCAACAAACAAGGAGGCACGCGGTCCATGAGACTAACAAGACTGACCCTCAAAATCCTCCACGTGGCGATCCACATCGCGGGCAAGGACAATACCCTAGCGGATGCCCTCAGCAGAGTCTCCCTGCAGTCCCACGAATGGCAGTTGGACCCGGACGTCCTCCATTGGATCTTCTCGATTTGGGGCCACCCTCAAATAGACCTTTTTGCTACCTCAGAAAACACAGCATGCCACCAGTTCTGCAGCAGGGCAGCTTCAGATCCAGACTCCATTACAGACGCCTTTATGATGCAGTGGTCGGGGCATCTATTCTACATCTTTCCGCCTCTTCCTCTGTTGACGCGGGTCGTCTCGAAAATATGGAACGACTGCACAGACTGCATCCTGGTAGCACCGTGGTGGCCCAGACAACCGTGGTTCCCCCAGGTCCTTCACCTTTCCAGGGGGGAATACAGATCTCTCCCCATCACGCCGACTCTATTAACCCAGGCTCGGGGCGAGATCCGGCACCCAGACCTGAAGAGTTTGGCGCTCATGGCATGGAGGATACGTCACTCCTAGTGCAAAGCTTGCCAGTGGCAATCCAGGACATCCTAGCAGCTGCACGCAAGCCAGCAACAAGAGCATCTTACGCTAGGAAATGGCTGGCATTTTCAAAATTCGTCAGAGCACAAGGGCAAGATCCAGGGACTTGCACGATACAAACTGTCCTGGAATATCTGCACATTTTGATGCTAAGTGGGTTAAAACTTTCATCTATAAAAGTATACTTAGCAGCAATCTCGGCCAACAGACCCTACTCCACTACAGGGACAGTCTTCACCCACCCCTTAGTGAAGCAGTTCCTGAAAGGCCTAAGGAATACCATCCCTCCAATGAAGGACTTGACGCCAGGATGGGATCTACCATTGGTACTACGCGCTCTACAACAAAAGCCATTTGAGCCGCTCGCCACCATAGACTATTGATTACTGACATGGAAAACGGCCTTCCTTGTCGCCATCACCTCGGCAAGAAGGTCAAGCGAACTATGTGCGCTAAGAGAGGATCCACCCTACATGGTTTTCCACAGGGACAAGGTGGTCGCCCGCCCAGACACCTCTTTCATTCCAAAAGTAGTGTCGGAATTTCATACCAACCAAGATATAATATTACCAGCTTTCTTTCAGAGTCCAACAACGGACCTGGAAAAGAAAATGCACGCTCTAGACGTCCGCCGTGCACTGGCTTTCTACAAGGACAGAACAGCCTCGTTTAGGAGATCGACGCAGCTGTTCGTCTGTTATGGAGGACAATCGAAAGGCCTACCTGTGTCCAGACAAAGGTTTGCCAAATGGATTGTAGAAACAATTAAGCTGGCTTACCAGTTGAACGACAAACGGTTACCGGGTGCAATAAAAGCACACTCGACCCGGGCGCAATCAACATCCACGGTGTTTGGAAAGGGCATTCCTCTACAAGATCTGTGTAGAGCGGCCACGTGGTCTGCGCCTTCGACGTTTGTCAGACACTATAAGCTTGACCTCCGAGCCCGGGAAGCGAACGCTTTTGGCAGAGCAGTCCTCTCATCGGTGCTACAATGACATGTGACGCCGTCCCACCACCGGTAAGTCAGCTTGCTACTCTGCCCATATGTGTGATGCACAGAGACCACGAAGAAGAAGGACAGGTTGCTTACCTGTAACTGTAGTTCTTCGAGTGGTCATCTGTGCAGTCACACAACCCACCCATCCATCCCCGCTTGGCGTCATTATCGATTTCGATGGACCTGCCAGTGGAGATTGGGTGCATCGCTCCAGCTCGTCCCAAAGATGAGAAATTGCGTTGCTGTTGTGACCCAAAGGACACATAGGTTGACACCAACGACGATCCCTCGTTTCATGGGGTCGCAATAAGCGGTCTCATAGGAACTGAGGGAATGGGCGGGAACCGTGCTAGGAGCGAGCACCGTGGGGGAGGGGTTCCCGCCCATTTTGACTCAGCTAAAGAATCTTCCGAGGCTAGCTCAGCGCAGGCGCAGAGCCCATATGTGTGACTGCACAGATGACCACTCGAAGAACTACAGTTACAGGTAAGCAACCTGTCCGTCCTGTTTTGAAATGCCAAGGATTGGACCTGGGGCCTTCTGCATGCACAGCATGTGCACTGCCACTGAACTGTAGTCTTTTGCAATCTTTCATAGATTTCATAGATCATAGAGTTGGAAGGAGCCTAGAAGGCTATCAAGTCCAACACAATGCAGGAAACTAGAAGAGGGGGTCTCCCATCCAAGTAACAACCAGGCCTGACCCTGCTTAGCTTTCCACGCTCAGACAAGGTGAGCCAGCATGAGCCACAGGCCTGTTTGTTCATGTTTATTGTGCCAGACTTGCATGGGATGCCAAGGCCAAGAAATAGCGGCTTGCCTAAGGCCCCATGGCAAATCCATGGCTCATCCTCCAGGGTCTGGTGCCAGTCCTTACCCACACTAGTATTTTCAGTCCATGAAAGCTTATGCCATAATGCATTTGTTAAAGACGTCACACAAGCCTATTTGTTGTCCTTGTTGTTTTCAGTGGCACTCACTGCTGTGGAACATCTCTGATGGTATGCTAAAATCAGAGCTTAAGCTTACTCTGCAAATGTTGCAAAATTGCTTTGTTCAAGCTGGCTTTCACTGTCTGGGATTTAAGGTTCTGTGGCAGTAATGATGTTAGCGGTATAATTTTTTATATTGCACTTTTGATAGGAAAATATTTGTACTTGCCACAGTGGGCTCAAAATCCCAATAAATGTTGGCTACACTATAGCCCCCTTCATGCATTGCACATCGTTCCATTATTTGAAAGGGCAGTGGGACTGCTCTGCTCGTCCTACCCTCCACATCGCATGTGGACATCTCCATGGGAGAAGTCTACATGCATAGGCCTTTGTGTAAGCTTAGAACTCTATGTGACCAGGGTTCCAGTTCATGTGGAGGGCTTTGTGTGTGGAGGTCTACATGAGTAGGCTTCTCCAATGCAGACGTCCATGCTGAATGCAGGGACATTGGTGGTGGTGGTGGAGATTGTGTGATCTCACACTAGCAGTAAAAGCAAATTGAAGATATTTCAAGGAAGCATGAAGTAGTAGTAATGGGGGACCATGATTACCCTGATATCTGTTGAAAGGCAAACTCTGCCAAGCATGGTCTCTCCAGGAAATTCCTGACTTGCTGATGACAACTTTCTCCTTCAGAGGGTGGAGGAAAGAATGAGAGGATCAGCCCTCCTTGACTTGATTCTGACCAATAGGGAAGAGTAAGTTGATGACAAAGTGACCCATGTTATTCTGATTAGCAAGCTAGTTAAGTGTGGGCTGGATGGCATTGCTACTAGGTGGATCTTCAGCGGGCTGCAGAACTGTACCCAAAGAGTGCTCATCGACGGCTCCCCATCAGGTTGGAGGGAGGTATCAAGTGGGGTCCTGCAAGGTTCCAACCATCCTGCTACCTCCCTATCTGAGCTGACGGTCTCGGAATTGATGTTGGGGGCTGGTGGTCGTGGGGGACCCCAGAGTTCATGTTAAGATTGCCTTGCTTGGGGTGGCTCAGGACTTCATGGCCACAATGACAAACGACACACTGTCCCGGCATGACACCAACACAAGTAGCAGGGCACACTTTTGACGTGATAGGCTCAACTGGGTGGGAGGATGACGATCTCATGGTGGGGGTATTCCTCTTTGACAACCGTATCATAGTCAGATCACTTTCTACTGAGGATTAGACTGCTCCCCTTCACCTATTCAGATGGTCCAGCCCTGAAAGCTGATGGCATCTGAGGGATTTCTGAGAGCCCTTGGGGGTTTCCAGTTGGTGCTCTTGTTGATGCTCTGGTTGCTCTGCGGGATGCAAAGATGTCTTGTGTGTTAGACATGATTACTCCTAGCGTAGGGATGTACATGTACCTCTTGGGGTGCTCGCTGGGTGCTTGGTGAGCACCCCCCCACCGTTTGATACCTCTCGTGGCGGCAGCGAGGCTCCTGGCAGACTTTCTGGAGTCCGGAAGTGATGCGATGGGTCCCCGGCGCTGTGCCAGGAAGTGACGCGATGGGACCCCGGCGCAGCATTTTTCACGTAAATACCATAGAAAACCACCTTAAAACAGCTGTGAATTGCTATTTGCGGCCATTTTAAGGTGGTTTTCTATGGTATTTACGTGAACAACGCAGCGCTGGGGACCCAGAAGTACCTCTCCCCGGCTCCTCTCTGGGGAGATGTGCCGAGCCGGGGAAAAGGTAAGTTCCGTGGGGCTCGGGGACAAGCAGGGCAAGTTTGCCCCGCTTCCACCCTCCAATCAAGTCACACGCACATCCCTACTCCTAGGTGCCCTCTCCCAGTGACAGAGCCTATTCAGCGCCTTGGTTTTCCAGTGAATTGGGGGCTATTAAGCAATCAGGGAGATGACTTGATAGCAAGTGGCAGAAAGCTCACCACCGAGCTACTGTGGGATGGTGATGATGGCAAAGAAAGAATACTTGTCCGCCGCCATTGCATCCTCACAGTGCCATTCTGAGCTGTTTTTGAGTGGGTTGGGGACTTCAACGTGGCCCACCAGGAGATGTTTGCTAAGTACTTTGAGAATAAAACCACTCATAATTACCTGAATTTGAATGCTGCTGTTAATGAGAGCTCGAACTACAGACATATCCAGAGCACCACCTACGTAGTCCTATTTATTGGATGGATTTAAGCTATTGGAGTCTGAGGATGTGGACAAGGTGCTTGGAGAAGTCTGGCCTATCACACATGTGCTTGACCCTCTTTGCTTTTAATATTGAGCAAGGTAGGGTTGACAACCAGGTCCAGGAAGTAGTGAAGTGCTTTTTACAAGAGGGAGTTGTCCTTGAAGGGAAGTGTTTGTGGCTCGGAAGATTGTAACAACTACCACCCAGTTGATAATATTCCCTTCCTGGGCAAGGTGACCGAACAAGTACTTGCTGTGCAATTCCAGTCTCTCTTGTATGAGACTTATTATCCGGATCCATTTCAGTCTGTTTTCAGGCCTGATTTTGGTGCAGAAATTGACTTGGTGTCCCTGTTGGAAGACCTATGCCAGGAGATGGACAGGGGGAATTTTAATTTCCCTGCATCTGTAATGGAATTTGATGCCATTGATCAAGGTGTCCTTCTGTAGAGGTTGTTTGGTTTAGAGATTGACTGCATTGAATTTCAGTGGGTCCACTTCTACCTAGAGGGCTGATTGCCCAACATGGAGCTGGGACTTTTCCTGTCATTTATGCTGTGGAGTTCCACGAGGTTCCGTCTTGTCCCCCATGCTTTTCAACATTTACATGACGTCACTGAATGAGGTCATGCTGGGATTTGGAATGAGATATCATCAGTATGCTGATGCTGATACTTCTGAGCTCTATTTCTTCTTTTACCTCTGATTCAGACGAGGCAGTGGATGTATTAAATCTGTATTTTGGATCATCAGTACAAGGCTGGACTGAAGCTTAGTCCAGAAAAGAGAGAAGTACAGTTGGGTTGTTTGCCCAAAGAGGTGTTTATCCTGTTTTAGGCAAGGTTGCACTCACCTGAAAGGATCAGGGTTGCAGTTTTTGGGGGGTACTTATTCAACCAGTTTTTAAGCTGGAGGCTCAGGTAGTCTGTGTACCATGCAGTGCCCTCCACCAACTAAAGCTGGTGAGCCAGCTGCAACTCCATCTGGATAGGGATAGCTTAGTTACCATTATCCATGTTTTGAAAACCTTCAGATTAGACTACTGTAATAGGTTTTACTTGTGTCTGCCTTTGAAGACTGCTCAGAAAGTGCAGTGAGTTCAAAATAGGCTGCTAACTGGGGCCAGACAATGGAAATGTATCTTACAGGCCTGTGGCTCACGCTGGCTCAGCTTGTCTGAGCGTAGAAAGCTAAGCAGGGTCAGGCCTGGTTATTACTTGGATGGGAGACCCCTCCTCTAGTTTCCTGCATTGAGCAGGGGGTTGGATTCGATGGCCTTGCAGGCCCATTCCAGCTCTATGATCTATGAAATCTTGCAGGCCCATTCCAGCTCTATGATCTATGAAATCTATGTCCTTAGTCAGCCTCACTGGCTCGCAGTCTCATTCTGGAGCACAGTGCTGGTGCTTGCTTTTTTAAACACCCTGCATGGCTTGAGAGCTGCATATCTGAAGGGTTGTTCACTCCATCTGGACCCTACCGGTACACTCAGATCATCTTCAGAGGTTGGTCCTCTGGGTGTCTCTGCCATCTGGTGGATGATACCTTGGGGAAAGGCCTTTCTGGTGGTTGTGCCCTGTTCATGGGGATGCTCTTCCCAAGGAAACTTGCTTGGCATTTACACAGTTGTTGTTCTTTGTGCCAGGCCTTTTTATTTTTCTTGGCTGTAGGTGACTCAGCATTTTCAGAGAGGAGCATTTTTACAGCTTGAACTGTAGAGTGCCTGCCTGCTTCTCTTCCGTTTTTAGTCTTGCAGTTATTTAGGATATATATAACAATACAAGTGGTAGTTTTGAAACATTATGAGTAGTTGTCAGCCAGTGTATTAGGTTATGGTTTTCTAAAAAGGAGTGTTATCATGATGTACTTCCTGGAATGTTTTTTTTTTTTTTCCGTCAGACATCTGTGGATTACTACTCCCTTTCCTACAAATAAATCCCTATAGTAATTCTGAGAAGTTGGTGAGCAATTCATATCACTACCAAACATTTATCTACTGGCAACAGTTAATGGGAATGCCTTGATCTCTGTCTGGAAGTTTTATAACACAAGGTAACACATAGCTATACTGTCTAGTGTGCAAGTACACAATTGTGTAACTGTTGTCGGCATCATGTGATACTAAACTGTGTGTGAATGAGGGGGGGAGAGAGACAGAACTTTGAGATCTTATGGTTGCAGAGTAAAGTTTGAATACATTGGTGCAAAACTGTTTTGGGTTTCAGTGCTCTACACAATTACTTGTTGTTCATATGTGGCTATTCTTGGAGTCTAATCTTGCAGGCCAGTTATTCGCAACTGTCATACCCCTGCATGTTTCATCACTTCCAAAAATTACAGTTTCTTTGGGGTGAGGATTCCCATCTTGAAGTGTAATAAATTATGCAAAACACAAAGTTGTGTATTCAGTAGCCGTTTGTAGAAGTATTGCAAGAACAGTTGCCTGTTCCCTCGTTGCCAAGTTCTTTTAATGCACATTTGCTGCTGAAAAGGTGCAGTCTGAGAGTTCTGCTGTGTTTGTCCAGCCAGGCAAATACAACAGGGCAATGTTCTGGCTGTGTTAGCCTCCTATGTTATGTTGCTTGCCAGAACTATCTGGGACTAGTTGCCCCCGTGTTAGGTTGAATTCACCTAAGTTAGGGTTGAACTTAGGGCAGAAGACAATTTTGGCGTCTCATGGCACAAAGTATGCGCAGTTCTGCCTGACTTTGAGCAATGACCCTGATGTTAGAAGTGGAACTTTAAAAGTCATTATTGGAGACATAGTGGGATGATATCAGACTGAGCCGCCTTAAGTCAAAGAAAAGTTCTTATGAGCATCCCCCAAGGGTAATTTAATTGGCAAAACAAAAATATTTTAACATGTTTATCTGAGTGTGTCTTTCCCATTCGGCAGTCACCAGGAGCTACCTGGGGTCGGTTCGTGATGCCCCCCCCCCCAAAGGCTTAGGGCCTCTGCTTGGCCCGCCATTACTCTGCAGCAACCATGCGGGCCCAAAGACAAGACAAAGGCAAAGACACACAGGCTACACGTTGGGAAATAGCTCTTCCCCCCTCCCCCTTTCTGTAGCTTTCCTGTCTTCAGCCAATTAGATTGAACTTCACCTGGCCAGGCAGGGGGAGGGAGACTCATGACTCATGGCTTACTGGGCCTGAACTACATTTGCATATGAAAGCCCTAGACCGGACTCTCAGGCGCCATGCCCCATCCTATGCTTTATGTACCTTTCGCCTCCTCCCAGCCCCCCCAACTGGCCTTACTTGGTTTACACATGAGGAGGCGCGTGTGTGTGCGCGTGTGTGCATGCAGGAACCCCCAAAGGCTCATTTCTTCACACTAATAATTATAATATAGTTGTGCTTTATATTAGACAACTGGTAGGCGGAAATGTGTTCATTTCTAGGCTCAATGTGTCTGGGGTTTCCCCCCTCTGACTATTTTAATATATTGATTGTTACATTGGTATTAGTTTGGAAAAGCATTGAACAGATCGAACAGATGAGGCCTTCAGAACAGATGAGGTTTTTGTCCAAAAAGGGTGGGGAAAGGAGTTCAGCTGTACAAATTGTTCAATTCATTTTGTTCGCAAGCAGAAATGTTATGATCTGCAAATGAGATCATTTCTAAATGCTGAGTGATTCTTCTCCTAGTTGGCTGTAGGTTGTTGTGAAAACTTGTTCAGCTGAGTTTACCTAAGGGGGACCTAGATTTGAGACAAAAACTTCTTTAAAAATCTTGCTAAGGGTTTGGGGTACCAGGGAGGGGAGCTGTCGAACCAAATCTTTAACTTATGGCCAAGAATCAAAATTAAAGTCTTACAGGCCTCCTAAGAAACGGGGGCAGGCTCAGACTTGCTGATTTAATAGACTCCAGCTCTTTTTCTATGCAAAAGATCACAACCACGGGCAGGAATCTTTTGAAATGTAACCTTTTAAAAATATATACAGTTTTAGAAATCGAAAAATACCGTAGTAATTCGGGTTGTAGTGACTGCTACACTTGAGCAGATATCATTGGTTCTTATTCAAACTAACTGTTAGTTGTTTTATTCCCAGATATAATAAGGAACAACCAGAGCTGGAGGAACACTGCAAAATCCTAGATGTTTCGCATCAAGGTTTTAAGTGTAAATTTCCCTATCCTGGTGCCCTCCAGATGTTTTGGACTTCAAATACCCAGAATTCCTGACTGAGGTTGACAGGAGTTAGTCCAAAATATCTGGCGAGCACCAAGGTTTGGGAAAGAGGAAGGTATCTCTTAGCCTAGCCCAGGGGTGGGCAACTTGTGGCTCTCCAGATGTTTTGGTCTACAACTCCCATTCACTGTAGCCAGCATAACCAATGGTAAGGGATAATGGGAGTTGTAGGCCAAAACAACAGGAGGGTCACAAATTGCCCTTCCCTGGTCTAGCCCATAGTCAGCCCTTTTGTCTCCTACTGGGCAGGGATGGGGTGAATACCCAGAGCCTACACCACTGACCATGAAGCAGGAATTCACAGGTAAGCCAAGTCCTCCAGTCCTCTACTGTAGCTGTAGAATTTCACAGTGGGAAGCTCCATATTCCCAGGAACTCATCTTTGCTACTTACCAGAAATTCAAGCTACCTAGTTCTTAGCTACGTTAGTCCCTAAAAATAGGTATATGATTTTTTTTTTTAATAATTCATGTTAATTTCTATGATTTTCAGTATAGTTTTGTAGGCAAGTTGCAGCTATTCAGGCCTGATGCCTTTAAAAATTGCTAAGTGTGTTGCCCTCAGCTCTTTAGAGCAGAGAGTTCGGGGATCTGCTGGCCAGGCCTGCTGTGGCTGGGATCTAGCAGTCTGGAGTAGATTGGTGGGGGCTTCCATTTGGGCGGGATATTTTCTCCTCAGCTTTGGCCTAGAGGGCAAAGAATAAAGGGGCCCAGAAGGCCAGGCCTTAACCCTTTTAATTCAGCATCCTGTGCTCATTTCGCCACAGATTACTTCTTTAGTTTATAGAAGAACTAGCTTTTTTTGCCCGGCGTTGCACGGGTCGTCATTTTCCTATAGGCACTATTTGTTCGAAATTCCTTAGGTGTCCGCTGTTTGGAATCCCTCCATAGGAAAGGTCCCCTGGGACTACATTTTGGAATCCCAGCTCCCCCAGGATTACACAATGAAATCCCAGCTCCCCTGGGACTACCAGCTCCCCCAGGACTGC
The DNA here is from genome assembly GCA_021292165.1 of Shinisaurus crocodilurus. NCBI lineage: Eukaryota > Metazoa > Chordata > Lepidosauria > Squamata > Shinisauridae > Shinisaurus > Shinisaurus crocodilurus. The sequence goes on along the minus strand of CM037877.1, from coordinate 266,264,754 downwards.
ACAATGAAATCCCAGCTCCCCCCCCCCCCGGGACTACACAATGAAATCCCTGCTCCCCCCCCGGGACTACACAATGAAATCCCAGCTCCCCCCCCCAGACTACACAACAATGAATTCCCTGCCCCCCCCCAGTACTACACAATGAATTCCCTGCTCCCCCCCCGGGGACTATGCAACAATGAATTCCTTGGTCCCCCCCTGGGACCACACAATGAAATCCCTGCTCCCCCCCCCCGGGACTATGCAATCAAATCCCTGCTCCCCCCCCCCCCCGGACCACACAACAATGAATTCCCTGCTCCCACCCACCCCCGGGGACCACACAACAATGAAATCCCTGCTCCCCCCTCCCCTGGGGACCACACAACAATGAAATCCCCCCCCCCCGGGACCACACAACAATGACATCCCTGCTCCCCCCCCCGGACCACACAATGAAATCCCCCCCCCCCTGGGACTACACAAGGGTTGCACGGGTTGTCATTTTCCTATAGGCACTATTAGTTCAAAATCCCCCCCTCCCCATGTAGGCCCCAGCTGCAGTTCATATGAACATTCTGTTTGGACGCAGGAGAGATTTGCATATCCGCTCCTGATTGGGCCCCTGTGGCGGCAGTTCATACCAACATTCTATATGTCGGTGGACTGGTTTGCATAACCGCTCCTGATTGGCCCCTGTGAACATTCCAGGTGATGCCATTGGCTCTCATCTATTTGGGGCCATACAGGCGCAGTGAGGGCCTTTACGGAGATTTGAACCCACCAGTCTTTTTCCTTGGGTGATGGAGAGTATGCGTGCCAAGTTTGGGGCGGATCTGTCCAACCGTGTAGGAGCCTATGCGACGCACACAAACGCCCGGACAGACTTTCACATTTATATAGTAGATTAATAAATAGTAGAGGCTTGCGTTTATCTGGCTGAGCAAAGACATTGGGGGGGGGGGGGAAGCATCTTCTCTAATAACTTTACTTTTTGAGAGGTCTGCCAAGAAAGAAAAGTAAAGTAGTAAAAGGACCAATTAACTGTTAACCAAAGTTAAATGTGATATGTAATATTTAAGGTATTAAAAAGAAATGATAACGAGTAGAGGTGTAAAAGTAGTCTGTATATTTCTGTATTTTGACTATAAATAAAACAGCCATACCCCATCCACAGTCAAATAAAAAAACGTTATTTTTGGTTGTTTAATATGGCTAAAATAATCAATGAAGTTAAAATACAAGCTAAAAATTAAACTTAAAGAGTTAATATGCATTGAAAAGAGTTTTAAAAAGTTTTCTGGTTTGACCTTAACCGGCTTAGTGGTAGGTTTTTTTTTTTGTTTTTTTTTAAACATTCTTTTCAGTGACGTTTTTGTTTCCATAGTTTTATGAGGTCCCTATTTTGGTCCCTTTTTTTGACCTGAAAGTACCCTAAAGTCCCTAAAATAGACCTGAATATGGAGTATGAGCCCTGCTTTTAAGATTGTTGTGTGTGCTGTATATTCCTCACCATTTGACATTGTCATCATTATCACTTTTAATCTGTATGCTGCTTTTCCACACAATGTGCCCAAAGTGGCTCACAACAAAAAGAACAGCAATAAAAAAAAGAAAGAATGCATATCAATAGCTGCAATAATACATCATTACCATAACAACCGAAACAATGCATTTCATTAATACTAGCATAACATTTTAAATTAATTACAAAAAAGCAATTATCAACCATTAAGACACAATATCAGTGTATATCGATCAACTATGCATAAGATAAAGACAAATACTCCAAATTATTCCAATGCATTGAGGCATTAACAAACACACAACCAATAACCATTCCCCCCCAAAGTGCCAAATGCAAAAAATTGCAACCAGGTTTCTTGTAACCTTCAGCCACTGATCTCTCCTTGCCCCATGCTTTTATTCTACTTACGGTATATTTCAGGTGTTGTAAGTTCTTGACCGGATTCCTTCTCTAGATACCGGTAATGGTGAGAAGAAACAAGCTTCTTGGTGAAGGATCTATAGCCTGATTTCTTTTCAGTTCGTTGTGTGTGTTTGTTTAAATTTTTAGTCTTTCATCTCTCCCCCCCCCCCCTTTTTTGGGTGCTACCATAGGCTTTTGGAAAAATTCTTCAAGCAAAAATTCTTCCTGCCTCAGGATATGAATGATAAGCCAGACTTATTCAATTAGAGTATAGGCTTTGATTTTCTTGGGACTCCCATCTTACAATAATTCAAGCTGGGAGGCTTTTCCAGATGATCCAGTAGTATTGCAGCATATGCAGGGGAGGGGAGGTGGTGAGATAAAGTGTCTTAAGGATTTGCTTTTCTCCCACCTCTTGGGGGAGGGATGCAGTGTCCAAGCCTGTTTTGTTACATATTTAATTTCAAAAATCTGGAGTCTCTGTGGTTTGAAGGTAAAACAGATGCTGTTAGCAAAAGGTGTAAGTGAAATCTCTCCTTGCTTCTCCTTAATGTTCTCTCTCTGGCTATTTGCTCATGTAGCCAGGCTGGTGGGGACTAGGAAGAGGGCCTTTTCTGTGGAGGCCCCCAAGTTATGGAACTCCCTCTTCAGTGACCTTCGCCATGCCCCCCTCCTTGATGAACTTCCGCCAAGCTTTAAAAACATGGCTTTTCAGGCGGGAATATGGGGTGGGTTAGGATTTTTAAAAACACGTTTATATTGTTTTAATTGTGTTTCTTTTAATTGTGCTTTAATGGTGTTTTATTGTATTTTATCCTGTTGTACATCGCCCAGGGTGGCCACGTGACTGGCCAGATGGGCGATTTAAAAATATAATAAATAAAATGTAAAGGGGAATACTGCATATATATTTTATTTACACTAGGCTGCTTCTTGGTAATGTGTCCAGAGACATGTTACTAAAAACAGATTTGATATCCCTGCTGCACCTTTCTGTGAGACACACCTCTCTGTGCAGAGCAGTGGGGTGGGAAATAAGCCTTTTAGGTTTTGAGATGAGAGAAGATCTGGGAAGGATCTCCAGTGGACAGAATAAAAGAGACTACTGTTTCTCTCTCCACCACCTTTCCCGTAAGCTTTGCTCCCAGTATCTCGAAAATGTTGCACAGTTCAGGGGCAGTAGAATGATGGGACTACCTCTTGGACTAAAACTTCAGACAGACTGTCTAATTGGGTAGAGGAGTGTGAGAGAGTGTTGTGTGTGTGTGTGTGTGTGTGTGAGAGAGAGAGAGAGAGAGAGAGAGAGAGAGAGAGAGACCCAAATCATGCACCCCCAGTCTCTTGATGGGTGGTTCTTAGAGAAGTTTGTCTTTGAGAGAGCCCTGTGTTTAGCCTTCCCCAACCTTGATCAGTCCAGATGTTTTGGCCTATAGCTCCCCTCACCATTGGCCATGCTGGCTGGGGCTGATGGAAGTTGTAGACCAAAATATCTGGAGGAACCTGGTTTGGGGAAGACTGGTCTAGAACAGTGTTCTCCAACCTTGGGCCCCCAGATGTTTTTGGCCTACAACTGCCAGCATGCCCCAGCCAGCTATACTGGCTGGGGCATGCTGGGAGTCGTAGGCCAAAAACATCTGGGGGCCCAAGGTTGGAGAACTCTGGTCTAGAACATAAGCTGTTCAATCATTGCAGTTTGCTGTCCATTTCTAGATTGTAATAATGTCAAAAGATGTGACATTTGAGTTGGCCCTAATAATGACATTGCTCTACAGTGGCCTTTGGATTTGCTCTTATTAAAGGAAATGTTTGTGTTCACATGCTCAGTTTTTTTGAAAGGGAAGATTACCCTGCGGGCAGGGACTGTATTGTTAATTGTTGTAAACCGCCCAGAGAGCTTCGGCTATTGGGCGGTATAAAAATGAAATAAAAAAGTAAAAAAATAAATACCGTAAGTGGAAATCCCCCCCCCCCCCGCTCTAGACTCGAAAGCAGAGGAAGGCGAATGGGGAATTTCATAGATAATATCTTTGTCAGGCTTTCTGGTATGTGTTTGTTATTGCAGCAGTAGCTGGAGGAACATGTTTCAGTAATGTAGTTCCTGGTGGTGTAATGCATTCTCCATTTGTGTGGGCTGGATTGAAAATCACACAAGCAAGAAGGGCCTATCCAAACCTAGTGGGGTTCCCCCCCACCCCCTTTACCAACACTTCATTGTATCTAATCATCTTTTATTCCTGCTTCAGCATATAGTGAGTGTCTGGTACTTTTTTTTTTAAACTGTGAAAAGTTCTTTTTTTTTTTTGTTGCATTGGTGCTGTAGATATATATAGATATAGATATATATCTATATATCTCTATATATCATACACAACTCAGTGATTGATAAGAACAAGCATTCCTCCTTCATCTTGTAAATCTTAAAAGTTAATTAGGATGGTTTGTTGGCGAGTTCTTTCATGTAGGAATCCTATTTGTCCCTTAGTTATAAAGTGCCATCTTAAAATTTTGAGGGCTTAATTTTTACCAAGGGTTCACTAGTGCTCACTTCCAGAACCTGTTTTTTTTTTTTTTTTTTTTTAAATAGCCGATACAAGAGTAGTAGTAGCAGAGGGGTGTATTTCTGAGTTTGTGCAGATTGCCTTTCCTTACCCATTGAGTAACTATAGCCCCCACCCCCAACATACATCTGAGGTCATAGGGGCATGACTTCCAGACAAGTTTAAGCTCTTGCATGCCCATGTTTTGGCACTAGGTCTTTGAATTTTTTTTAGAAAGTTATTTTTTCTCCCCCTTTTTCATACCCTTCATGCCTCACTTATTGGTTAGGTTTATTCTGTCCTCTTCTTCCAAGGGATAATGATTCAGGGACTACCATGTAGCATTGCTAGACCTCTGGATGGGTTAGTTTGTTTAAATAATTATATCCTGTCTTTCCATAATATGCTCAAGGTAGCTTACAATAGCATAATTTAAAACCATATAATCCAATATAAACAAAAATAACATTTCACAACAAAAAGCAGTCACATCAGCCAAAAATAAATTCCTCAGGCCACTTTTGATCAACCCAGTGGTTTTTCTGGAAAGCTGGTTTTGATTGCTCTTTGGAAGGCCATCAGCGAGTTAAACATGCAGATCAACAACCCAGGTGCTTCAGTTGAAAAATAAATCCTCTGATGTGAAGTATCCCCATGATACTTCAGACAGCAGAAGGGGCAGTCAGCAGAGCCTTGTTGAATGAAGTGTCTGGACAGGTTCATATAGATTGAATGCAGTTAAGGCAGCCTCCCCCAATCTGGTGCCGTCTGGATGCTTTGGACTGTCATGCCCCCGCTGGAGGAGTCCTCCTCAGAGGAGGGGCTGGAGCTCCCAGAGATGGACATTGTTGAGGAGCCACCCATATCAGGAAACCTGGGGGAGCCTGGGCCTTTGGGGGAGATGACCATGGGTCCATGCCCGCAGTAGGAGGGGAGCTTTGCCTCTGAGGCAGATGCTGGGTGACCACCTAGACCCTGAGAGTGTCATTTTGAGGAGGAGTGCTTGGTTCTTCTTCGTGGTCTCTGTGCATCACACATATGGGCTCTGCGCCTGCGCTGAGCCAGTCTCGGAAGATTCTTTAGCTGAGTCAAAATGGGCGGGAACCCCTCCCCCACGGTGCTCGCTCCTAGCACGGTTCCCGCCCATTCCCTCAGTTCCTTTTCGACCGCCATTGCGACCAGCAGCTCTCGAAAGGTTCTCCAGGGATTTATCCCTCTACCAACGGCTGAGTACTTAACTACTTAAATACTTAACTACTTCTTATCTCTATTCAATTATTCAACTATTCAACTATCTCCCCTTCGTTTCTTCACTCAAAAAAAAAAAAAAAAAAAAAAAACTTCTTCGTTGATCTTCCTTCTGGCTTCCCCCCCCCCCCTAAAAGGATGGCCCTTAAGGCCCCGTTCAGAAAATGCACCGAATGCGACGCAAAGCTACCCCCAGCAGATGGCCATACCCTATGCCTTTTATGCCTGGGGCAAGAACACATTGTAGAGACTTGCCGTCACTGCAAAAAGTTCACTAAGGTGACTAGAAAGCAGCGGGCTTTAAAGCTCAAAACCTCTTTGTGGCAGCAAACTCTATCGGCGGCTGGCCCTTCTCTCCCACGCGCCACAACTTCAAAGAAACCTTCCCCCTCGACTGTAAAAGTCACCGGGAAAGAGGGAGACCAACCTCAAAAGAAAAGGTCTCACAAGAGCCTTGCAGGAGAAAAACCTAAAAAGAAACCAAGGACCCTATCGCCAATCGGCTCGGTAGCTCACAAAAAACAAGACACAACCAAAACTGTGGCATCGCCGTCTTCAACTAAACGATCGACATCGGTGCACAAAGAGCTATCGACTCCGAGGATCATTGAGCTCGACACAGCCATAGACCGGGCAGAGTCCATCTCCGACGGAGAAATTTTAGACTCCCCGCCTAAAACGGCTCGATCGCGCCACTCCACCTCACCTAAGAGAGGAGAGGAGCCCCAATTGAAGCCATCTGGGCATCACAGTCGGTCTGGATCGCAAGCGTCCAAGAGACCCTCTATACGATCCAAAGACGACCTCACATATCAGGAGCGGGAGGACAGTGCGACTCGGCATCGATCGCCTCGGCATCGATCGCCTCGGCATCGATCGCCTCGACATCGATCGCCTCGACACCGGAGAGACCATGGGTCTCACAGTACTCGTCCTCGGATGAGCTACCCGACGTAGTACGCAGCGCGCCGCTGCTGAAAAACCGGCGGAAGCTGGCAGCCCAAGACGGACCGCTGCCGACACCGGAAACCCCCGCCATCGACACTCATCGGTCGACACCGAGGGCTCTCGCCGCCGGGATCTACGACACGACGTCGAGCACCGCCGGCACCGTAGCCCCTCCATCGATGTCGAACGGCGCCGATACAGCCCTCCCTACCGCGTCGCACGCCGCCGCCGAAGTGTCTCGACCGACACCGATCACAGCCCTCCCTACGGCTCCGATCATCGCCATCGAGGGTCTTCAACTGACCGCAATCGCCCAGCCATTTCGCCAGACATCGACCGTCGCCGCCATCGAAGCCGATCGCTCGATGCCGACCGTCGACATCGCAGGTCAAGGAGCCACTCGATCGACACCGACGAGCCTCGCCACCGAATCGACCGCCGACGCCGAAGTACCTCCTCCGGCAGCGCGCCGCCAGGGGATCGCCATCGACATCGAAGGAAGCCCATCGATGCCGAACGACGCCACAGCTCCCCCTATGCTGATCGCTATCGACATCGAACACCACCCATCGATGCCGAACGACGCCGCAGATCTCCCTATGTTGGACACAGTCGACACCGATCCTCACCCCCCGGTATCGATGGACGCAGAGGTCCGACACGGAGTAGGAGTCCACGCGAGCGATATCACAGCACCGCACAGACTGTACGAGACTCTAGCCCACGAAACAAAAACCAGGCTACGAGTTCCAAATCTCGTCACCCTCCGACCCAAGCATCCCCAAGAAAGGCCCTATGTAAAAAGAAACATCTAAAAAAACCAGCTCTATCTAAAGATCTAGACCCAGGATCCTCGTCGGATTTACCATACTCAGACTCAGACTCCACACTGTCTGGCCCCCTTGAGTCGTCACCAGATCTCCAAGTCGAATCGAGGGCGGCAGTATCACCTTCAGAGGACCTTGGGACTTTCGCAGACCACGTGCTGAGAATGACAGCATCCCTGGGGATAGAGACTGTCATTGAATCGCCTGATGATGACGACCCAGTGTATAACATGATGCAATCAACACAAACATCACCGGCACTGGTGCCTTACCTGCCAGCGCTACTGAAAGTCGTCAAAAATACCTGGAACAAACCAGCAGTGATCCCTCCAACAGGCAAGAGGCTGGAATCCCTTTATCGCGTCCGCAAAGAGGATGCCCAATTCCTCTTTACCCATCCAGCTCCGAATTCTATTATAGTGGAGTCTGCCCAGTCCACCTCGAGTAAAATACATACCACACCGGTGGATCAGGAGGGCAAAAAGCTGGATGCCTGTGCTAGGCGCGTGTATTCCTCCAGCGCCTTGGGCCTAAGGGTCTCAAACTACCAGGCAATAATGGCAAGATACCAACACTTCCTGACAGAAAAACTAGGCAACCTATGCGAGGACCTGTCAGAAGAAAAAAGACAACTGGCACGCGTGCTGCAGGCGGAGGCCCTGAGCATGGCAACACTTCAAATGAACAACGCCAGACACCAAACAGATTGCCACGCGAGGGCACTTATCAGCTCAGTGGCACTTCGCAGACACGCTTGGCTCCGCTCAACGTTGCTGAACACAGAAGCGAGAGCGCGTATAGAGAACCTGCCATTTGACGGCGAGGGACTCCTTAACACCAAAACAGATGACTCCCTCGACGCAGCCCAGAAAGCGAAAGTCACAGCGCAAAAGATGGGGCTTAACGCAGCCCCAAGGCAGAGATTCAAAACTAAGCAGTGGACAAAGTTCCAGCCTGCAGCACCGTTTCGGCCGCGCTTCGCACAGAAAAATCAAGACTTACGAGGGCGAGACCGTCAACCCTCTGGGCCAAGAAGACCCTTCCAACCTAAGTACCAAGGACCAAGGAAGGGCAACTCTTTCGGCAAACGGCGTCTTTGACTTAACACGAATCGAGACATACTTACTGGACATGACTCAAACACCGGACAGGACAACACCACCGATTATGACAACCCAACGAACTCCATCAAAATCGTCAAATACAATTACCCTATTCACGGACAGACTAGCCACTTACCTTCCATCGTGGCACCATATTACAACGGACCGCTGGGTCCTCAACATCATCCAGCACGGGTACCAGATCGAATTTGACGTTCTCCCCCCCTTCCTCGGCATCACTACCACACAGCCCACTCCACCTTTACTGGAGGAGGTGGACTCTCTGTTGCAGAAGGGCGCCATCCAGCCTGTCCACCCACATCACCTCCAGGAGGGGCTCTATTCCCGGTACTTCACAGTGTTGAAGAAGGGGGGAGGACTTCGCCCGATCTTGGACCTCCGACTTGTCAACTTCTTCATAACAGCAAAGAAGTTCAGAAAGGTCACCATCCAGTCGATACTGCCTTTACTTCGCAAGACGGATTGGTTTGCGTCGATAGACCTGCAGGACGCATACTTCCACATTGCCATTCACCAAGACAGTCGGAAGTACCTGCGGTTCAAGATAGGGGACGAGGCCTATCAATTCGTAGTCCTCCCCTTCGGCCTCTCCACTGCACCGAGGGTGTTCACCAAATGCATGGCAGTCGTCTGTGCAAGTCTAAGGGCCAGGGGAATCCGGATCTTCCCCTACCTCGACGACTGGCTGGTAGTGGACTCCACGAAATCTCGTCTAGAGTCGGCCATCCACACGACATTGCACCTACTCAAAGATCTAGGACTATGTCTCAACGCCAAGAAATCTGTCCTCACTCCGGCCAAGGAGATCCAGTTCATAGGGGCGGTTCTCAACTCGATTCAAGGACGGGCTTATCTACCACGAGACAGATTGGACAAGATACTTACCCTCTCAAAAAGTCTGTACCAATCTCGCTCCACACCAGCAAAGACAATCCAGCGCCTCCTAGGCCACATGGCCTCAACGATACAGGTCGTGAACTACGCCCGCCTGCACATGAGAACCCTCCAGAACTGGTTCATCCGCTCCTACAATCCGCAAAGACAGTCCCCTTCCACTCGTCTTCCCATTCCAAGAACGGTCAAAGCGACTTTGCTATGGTGGACGGACAGGAGGAATCTGGACAAGGGAGTTCCCTTCCACCCACTAACGCCAACAAAGATACTAACAACAGACGCCTCCCTCCTGGGTTGGGGAGCACACTGTGCAGGACTTACCACGCAAGGAACATGGAATTCCATTCAACGCAAGATGCATATCAACATGCTGGAACTACTTGCTGTTTGGAACGCCATGAAGGCGCTGGAGTCCGAGCTATACCACCATCACATTCAAGTAGTCACGGACAACACGACCGTTGTGGCCTACCTCAACAAACAAGGAGGCACGCGGTCCATGAGACTAACAAGACTGACCCTCAAAATCCTCCACTGGACGATCCGAAGGTCCATCTCTCTCGTGGCGATCCACATCGCGGGCAAGGACAATACCCTAGCGGATGCCCTCAGCTGAGTCTCCCTGCAGTCCCACGAATGGCAGTTGGACCCGGACGTCCTCCATTGGATCTTCTCAATCTGGGGCCACCCTCAAATAGACCTCTTTGCTACCTCAGAGAACACAGCATGCCACCAGTTCTGCAGCAGGGCAGCTTCAGATCCAGAGTCCATTACAGACGCCTTTATGATGCAGTGGTCGGGGCATCTATTCTACATCTTTCCACCCCTTCCTCTGTTGACACGGGTCGTCTCGAAAATATGGAACGACTGCACAGACTGCATCCTGGTAGCACCATGGTGGCCCAGACAGCCGTGGTTCCCCCAGGTTCTCCACCTTTCCAGAGGGGAATACAAGTCACTGCCCATCACACCAACTCTATTAACCCAGGCTCGGGGCGAGATCCGGCACCCAGACCTGAAGAGCTTGGCGCTCATGGCATGGAGGATACGTCACTCCTAGTGCAAAATTTACCAATAGCAATCCAGGACATCCTAACAGCGGCACGCAAACCAGCAACAAGAGCATCTTATGCTAGAAAATGGCTGGCATTCTCGAGATTCGTCAAGACACAAGGGCAAGATCCAAATACTTGCACAATACAAACTGTCCTGGAATATCTACACACTTTAATGCTAAGAGGATTAAAGCTTTCATCTATAAAAGTATACTTAGCGGCAATCTCGGCCAACAGACCCTACTCCACCGCAGGGACAGTCTTCACTCACCCAATAGTGAAGCAGTTCCTGAAAGGTCTAAGGAATACCATTCCTCCGATCAAAGACTTGACACCGGGATGGGACCTACCATTGGTACTGCGTGCACTACAACAGAAGCCATTTGAACCGCTCGCCACCATAGATTATCGGTTGCTAACATGGAAAACGGCCTTCCTTGTCGCCATTACCTCGGCAAGAAGATCCAGCGAGCTATGTGCACTAAGAGAGGATCCACCTTACATGACTTTTCACAGAGACAAGGTGATTGTCCGTCCAGACACCTCCTTCGTCCCAAAAGTAGTGTCGGAATTTCACACCAGCCAGGATATAATACTACCAGCCTTTTTTCAGAGTCCAACAACAGACCTGGAAAAGAGAATGCACGCTCTAGACGTCCGCCGTGCACTGGCTTTCTACAAGGACAGAACAGCCTCGTTTAGGAGATCGACGCAGCTGTTCGTCTGTTATGGCGAAAATTCAAAGGGCTTACCTGTGTCCAGACAAAGGTTCGCCAAATGGATTGTAGAGACAATTAAGCTCGCTTATCAGTTAAGCAACAGACAGTTGCCGGGTGCGATAAGAGCGCACTCAACCCGGGCGCAATCAACATCCACGGCGTTTGGAAGGGGCATTCCTCTACAGGATCTGTGTAGAGCGGCCACTTGGTCTGCGCCTTCGACCTTTGTCAAACACTATAAGCTTGACCTCCGAGCCCGAGAAGCGAACGCTTTTGGCAGAGCAGTCCTCTCATCGGTGCTGCAGTGACATGTGACGCCGTCCCACCGCCGGTAAGTCAGCTTGCTACTCTGCCCATATGTGTGATGCACAGAGACCACGAAGAAGAAGGACAGGTTGCTTACCTGTAACTGTAGTTCTTCGAGTGGTCATCTGTGCAGTCACACAACCCACCCATCCATCCCCGCTCGGCGTCATTATCGATTTCGATGGACCTGCCAGTGGAGATTGGGTGCATCGCTCCAGCTCGTCCCAAAAATGAGAAATTGCGTTGCTGTTACGACCCAAAGGACATATAGGATGACACCAACAGCGGTCCCTCGGTTTCATGGGGTCGCAATAGGCGGTCTCATAGGAACTGAGGGAATGGGCGGGAACCGTGCTAGGAGCGAGCACCGTGGGGGAGGGGTTCCCGCCCATTTTGACTCAGCTAAAGAATCTTCCGAGACTGGCTCAGCGCAGGCGCAGAGCCCATATGTGTGACTGCACAGATGACCACTCGAAGAACTACAGTTACAGGTAAGCAACCTGTCCTTACAAAGGAGAACTCCTCAGGAACAAGACCCTCATGAGTAGGACTTTTGTAAGAGGGCCTGTAATGAACTGCAGCTGAGCCCTGGGTGGGGCTCCGGAAGCTCTGGCTAAATAAGCCTTCAGTCAGAGCTTACTAGTTGCTGGAAATAATGTCTTTCTACCAGCTCCGGTGCATTGTACCCTCGTTCCTCTGAACTTGCTCCGTAACTGAACCTTCGTGCTACTGACCTTTGTCTCCTGCTTGACTCTGCTTCTTGGACTCCATTTTGCATCTGACTGTTTATCTGTGTTTTGGATCTTGGCTGCTGCCCAAACTTTTCCCTTGGAACTCTCCCTCTTGTCTGGTAACATGGTGCCTTTGACCATTGACTGTTTATTGACTTGCCTTTGGATTGCCCCTTAATTTGTGCTAATGCTGAATCTGACCCAGCCAAAGCGGGACAGATTGTTTCCAATCCCACCGCATAGATGGAGAAGCTTGTGCAGGAAAGTGGCCTCCTGAGGAATAAGGTGGCTCAGATGATGGCTGATGTTGCTGCATTACAGACCCAGCTGGTCCAGCCGCCTGCATCTATCTCTCCCCGCCGTAAGTGTCCTGTGGCACGCCCCGAAGAGTTTGATGGCATGCTTGACAAGTTCCTGTCTTTCTTGGCCCAGTGCGTTTTGTGCATGGACTCCCCTGATGACTGGACCAGGGTAGGTTTCCTGATCAACATTCAAGGAGGGTCTGCTGGTAAATGGGCTTCTTTCTATCTGCCACAGTCTAGTCCAGGGGTCCTCAAACTTTTTAAACGGGGGGCCAGTTCATTGTCCCTCAAACTGTTGGGGGGCCGGACTATAGTTTGAAAAAAATAAGAACGAATGGATCAAGTAAAAAAAAAAGGACCCGGGTCCTTTTTTTTTACTTGATAGGGGTGAATTTTTTCCCCCTTAAATGGAAAGTTATTTTTATTTATTTATTTATTTATTTCATTTTCATACTGAGAGCCAGTGTGGCGCAGTGGTGAGAGTGTTGGACTGGGACTTGGGAGATCCGGGTTCTAGTCCCCGCTCGGCCATGAAACTCACTGGGTGACTTTGGGCCAGTCACTGATTCTCAGCCTAACCTACCTCACAGGGTTGTTGTGAGGATAAAAAGGAGAATAGAAGGAGGATTATGTAAGCCGCCTTGGGTTCCTTGCAGGAAAAAAGGCGGGGTATAAATATAATAAATAAATAAAATAAATAAAATAAGTGACGGACCCGAGAGGAGCCGCCACCGCCACAAGTCAGCATCCGGGTCCGGAGAAAGGGGGAGGGAAAAGGGGAGAGGGGGAACGAGAGAGAGAGAGAAAGGGAGAGAGCCGAGTGTCAGCAGGAAATTATGTAATTGCGCCAGATGCGGAACGCCGACAAAAGAATCAGCGCTTGAAGTGAAAGTTAAAAAAAGTCTGCTTCCACCGATCGGCCACTGGGCCAGATAAAAAGGCAAGGTGGGCCGCATGTGGCCCGCGGGCCTTAGTTTGAAGACCCCTGGTCTAGTCCCTTCCTGACAGACTTTGCTGGATTTATGGCTCAGATGTGTCTGACCTATGAGGACCCCCCAGAAAGCTGAGGCTGCCAATTGCTGGGTTCAGTGACTCCATCAGGGCAGGAGAACAGTGGCAGAATACACTAATGACTTTCACCTGCTGGCCCAAGACTTGGTCTGGAGCGAGGCAGCTCTAATGGACCAGTTTCAGGAAGGATTAGCAGATGATATCTTCAGTGAGTTAGCTCGAGTTGAAGGACCATCGACCCTGCGAATTCTAATCTAGCTGTGTCTATGGGCAGATGGGAGTCTAGAAAGCCATCATTTGGCACACTGTTCAACTGCTCCTCAGGTGACTTCCCTCCCATCTGCCAGACCTTGGGCATTGGTGTCTACTGTCATCCCCTCTCCTCCTTGGAGGAGCCCATGCAGTGGGGTGGTGCATAGCTTTGTTTGACAGCTGAGGAAAAAGCATGGAGGAAACAAGCTGGCCTCTGCTTGTACTGTGGAAAAGCAGGACATGGGACTAAAACTCCTAGCATTTCTGCCCATTGGCCATGTGGCTAGGGCTAATGGGAATTAAGGACCAAAACATCTGGAGGGTACCAGGTTGGGAAAGGCTGCTTAGGTCCCAAGCCATTTTGGACTATAGTTAAGAGCAGCAATTTGAATTGGGCCTGGAAGCATATTGGCAGCCTTTGCAGGTAGAATGACACAGGAGTGATATATTCAGAATGCCTCCCTGCAAACCATTGTTGACTGCTGTGTTCTGAACCAATTGAAGCCTTTGAACCCTCTTCAAAGAAAGCACCACGTACAGCACGTTACAGAAATCTAATCTGGATGTAACTAGGGCATGAATTACCAGGGCCAGGGCCAGTCTCTCCAGGAAGAGATTCGGCTGGCACACAAGCTGAAGCTGCTGAAAAGCAGTTGCCTGGGCACCCGGGTGCAGTGCTGGATTCAGAGGCACTTCCAAGCTCTGTACCTGCTTCTTCTTGGAAGTGAAACCACATCCAAAACAGGCTGAACACCACGTCCCAGATTAGCGAAACTCCAACCAACATTACTTCCGACCTGGATTAAATTTCACCTTGTTTACCCCTATCCAGCCCCATCTCTTGTTCATCCACCTCCCTAGGAGCAGTTGGAGATCAAGGGGATTGTCATTGGCATACTGATGGCACTTCAGCCCAGATCTCTAGATCAGTGTTCCCCAGCCTTGGGTCCCCAGATGCTTTTGGCCTACTGGGAGTTATAGGCCAAAAACATCTGGGGGCCCAAGGTTGGAGAACACTGCTCTAGATGACTTTACCTGGTGGCTTAGAAAGCATGGGAGGTGTGGTGGAACCTTCTAGCAGCCTTTAAGTCAAAGCCCATGGGATGGAGCAGCAGCCCCCCCCCCCCACAGCACCGCTTTCTGGACCCTTCTGTTGAGAGAGAACCGGATTCACTGAAGCATGGTATCAGAGTTGCACTCTCACTGCAAGTCTCCTGGCGACCAAGGCTGTTTTGGTCCCAAACCCATGATGAAAGCCAGACTGATGAGGAATAGTAATCAGATAATCAGTTTCTTCCAGAATACCTGATGCTGAGATGCCACCACATACTCCCATCACCCTGCTCGAGAATGGCAAATTGGAGAATGGATGATGGCTATCTAGTACAGTGTGGTCCAATGAAAGCTTCCTTAAGAGAGGTCTCAACGCAGCCTCTTTTAGAGGTGCAGGGACCACACTCTTCCCTCAGTGAAGCATTTACAACTTCCATAACCCATACTGCCAGTCCCCCTGTGGACGTTTATCAGCCAAAAAATGCAAGGATCCTGATCACAGTGGTTGGATTCAGTTCTCTAAGAATCTTGTCCATGCCCCCAGATTACACCAGCTGAAAATGCATCTCCGTCTGAAAATTCATATCCCACCCTTCTAGTGCTTCTGTGCAACTCGGGACAGTTAACAGTGCACCAACCATCTGTACGGTACGGATAAATCTAGTATTAGAATGCTCCTTAATATTTACTGATGCACATGTTCTTTTAAATTATATACCTGCTGTATGGAATTTATCACAAGGACAATGCATGTGAATTTTCTGCGCCCTCTTGACAGCCAAAAGACTGATTTTACAACACTGGAAAGATAAACGCTCACCTCCTATAACACAATGGATTGAGGACCTAATAACGCTTTCAACATTTGAGCGGGTGGTATTTAGACGCCACCTGCGGATGGATAAATACATGGATATTTGGTCTACTTTTTCTGATGTTTATGCATAACTATTTTTATTGATAATTGTATTACTATATACTTTTTGAAACGTATGGATATATATTTCATACATATTTAGAGTAATGGGTCCATTTAGAAAATTATATTTTTAAAAATTTATTCAAAATTTTTTTATCCCCCCCCCCCTTTTCCTTCATTTTTCTTTTTCTTTCTATGGAGTTTCTTTGTTTTGGCGTATTTCACATTTAAAAAACTAATTTAAAAAGGGGGAAAAAACAATACACCAACCATAAAATACAATAAAATTCAAAATAAAAAATGCATCTATCCTAGAAAACAAATGCGTACCTAAACAGGAAGGGTTTTGCCATCCAGCTATAACCCATAGGATATGGTGCAAGCCAAACCTCCAAGGGCAGAGAGTTCTACAATTTCGGTATGGCCGCAGACGGTGCTTTCTCTCATCCCCTTCAGTCAATCCTCCACCATATTCGGGACATAAAGATGGGCCTCTCCACCAGATATTCAGTCTTTAAGGCAGGCATGGGGAACATACGGTTCTTCAGTTGTTCTTGGACTGCAACTCCCATCATCCTTTACTATTGGCTATGGCTATGCTGACTATGGCTGATGGGAGTTGCAGTCCACCAACTTGTGGAGGGCTACACATTCCCCACCCTTGATTTAGGGCTTTAAAGGTAATCAGCAACACTTTAAATAATGGGTGTAAACCAAATTGGGTGGCTATGCATGGAGGTTGAAATTTCCCAGCACCACCAGTCTGGGGGATTACAACAACATGCTCAACACCACCCCAGCAGGGAGACTGTTGGGGAGTGGGATGGGCGGTACACCAGCAGAATCCCGATTCTTTCCCAGCCATCTGTCCTCAAGAACAAGCATTAAAAACTGCAAGATTGCTGAATGGGGGGCATCCAGTCAGGACAATGGAACTATAGCAACAGGACCAGAGGAAGCCACAGGAGTGCTCAGAACCATCTCATCAGCACTTATTATAAGGCTATGACAGAAGAGTATAACATTCCAAAGTGCAAATAACTGAAACATATATACAATGCAGAGTGGCCCTAGGCCCCCTAGGTTCCTTCCCCCAATATCTTTACAAAGTTTGCTCTTATTTTTTTGCTGATGATGCAGACCTTGATACTTTACAGGTGGTCACCATATTCCAATCTGACAACAGATAACAGACTGCTTCTATGTCTGAGGTAAACGCCTATGATCCCAGAGAGAGAGCCTTTTTGCAATATTTAAGGTTTGTCCTAACATAAGAAGCATCCCAAGCAACTATCCCTTGGCTGCTATTTGTCTTGCTCACTTGGTCATTGTAGTTTAACTCCCCCCCCCCCCCATTACAGAGGGTTTCCAGGGAGTTAACCAGTTGAACTTGATTAACCATTGGTTGAATGCCCCCCTTACTAGCCACTGGGCTGGCAGGGCCAAGAGCCTCTCATGGGGCCTCGGCAGACAACAGTGAGTTGTTGCAGTAATAGAGGGGCAGCCAACCTTATAGATTTCATAGATCATAGAGTTGGAAGGGGCCTACAAGGCCATCGAGTCCAACCCCCTGCTCAATGCAGGAAACTAGAGGAGGGGTCTCCCATCCAAGTAATAACCAGGCCTGACCCTGCTTAGCTTTCCACACTCAGACAAGCTGAGCCAGCGTAAGCTACCTTCTGCAAAGGGTTGTTTTGCAAAGACCACCTAAAACACAGGGAGTTCCTCCCCAAAACCATAATCTGTTTTATCGAAATTAATTTGCAAATGCGCCTTTCTACGTTAGGAGAGAGAGGTTATCAAACTGATTTTTAAAAACCTGTCCAGGTCAGTGAGAGCAGGGCCATATCATCAGCATATAGCAACATGTTCACCTTCCTATTCCCAATATACTGTGGGCATGTATCCACCCGCTCTAAGAATTGAACCAAGTCATTTATATAAAGTTTAAACAAAACCAATGCCAATAAGTAGCCTTGTTTCCCACCTCTGTCCATGGGAGTTTCTTCAGAGAGAAGGCTTTTGTTTCTACATCTTAATCTTATTGAAGTATTTTCATATAATTTGTGCATCAATGTGACCAATTCGGGTTCTGTTCCCCATTGGAGCAACCAATCTCTATCAATTGTGTGAAAAGCTGCCAAGAGATCAACAAAAGCTACATAAAGATGTTGAGACGATCCAAGACAGGTCTCAATTAACCGTGATAAAATAAAAACACTGATCTGTAGTAAAATAACCACTTCTAAAACCGGCTTGCACTTCATTAATAATCTGATAGAATGATATTGCTGATTGTGGAGTTCGAGTTGGAATGGGTGTGGGTACACCGTAAACTGGTTACACTGGGCTCCTGAAGGCTCTGTTACCTCCCTAGCTGGGCCAGACTGTTTCTCCACCATTACTCCTGGAGGAGTCTCCAGTGTGGTGTCCCTTTGCTTCTGCCAGGCTCTCTGCTCCTGATTTTTTTCGTATGCATATACATACTGGCAGACCAGCATACTGCAGAGTGAGGCGATGGCCTCCAGCAACTTCCTTATTTCTATATGGGGGCCCCCAGAGGCATTCTTTGAAAATGCAAATGGTGCTCAGCTGCAGGCCAGTGCTTTGGTTTGAAGCATGCCCAGCCACCCAGAGAATAGAAAACAGCAAAGGAGAAACTGGGGGTGGTGAGCATCCTTGACGGCTTGAGGGGAACATCGTTTTTTTGAGGGGTATGGTGTGTGGGTTTGTGTTAGCTGTTTTGTGTGTGTGTGTGTGTGTGTGTGTCTGGGGGTTTTGTGTGTATGTATGTATGATTTGCCAGGGTGTGTGTGTATATATGAGTGACTGAGTGTGGTGTGTCCCTTGGTTTTCTTTTGTTGCCTGTGTGTGTGTGTTTTTGTGAATTGGAACTCAGCCCCGCCCCCTCTGCCTTGTACATATGTTCTTGGGCATTACTTTTATTTTAGCCTCACCAGTTTGCCTTCTGGGAAATGGGTGTCTTGTGACTGGCCATGCCCACCACAGCGTATCCCCATGGTAACCATTTTGTAATGGTGCCCACAACACACGCTCAAAGTTCCAAATGTGTCTACTGGCCCAAAAAAGATTGCCCCAACTGTTTCCTTGCTCCCAGCTCTTCCGTAAACTAAGAAGCTGAACAGACTCAATTCAGGAGAGGGAACCTAGGAGATGGTCAGGGCGGTTGATTCAGTTGCTCCTGGTCCCAGAGCCTGAACACAGAGCCTCTGATTCACAGAGCTCCTATCAACTGGAAAGTCCCCTAGAACTGTCAGGAAACCAGCTATATCCATCAAACCCTGGAGGTGGAGTATTCTTTTTGCATAGGAGGACTTCAGTGCTAAATTGACGCTTGTACTTGATTCATTCCTGTGTATGGGGCACACTGCTGCTCTTTTCATCCTGCTTTTTGAGTACTGGGAGCTGTCCCAAAACCCTTTGTAAAAAACAAAACAACCCACCCACCCCATCAAGTGAAGGCAAAATTGGCACACTTGATTTTAGTTTAGACTAAGGTGTTTTGAATTGACTGTCTAGCAGGAGATCTGGTAGGAAACTTGTTGCTTGTTATTCCGATGGGATTTGAAAATGGAAAGAGCCTTCAGAAGCTGCCCCCTTCCCAAGTCTTTTTTCCCCTGTCATAAGGGCTAGAAAAGTACAAACTAAAACAAAAATGCACTGAAATTGTTAGGTTCATAAGCGTTGTACCATGTAGACTTCCAGTGGGCACCTGGCTACTCACTGTGAGAAACAGGAAGCTGGACTAGATAGGCCCCAGCAATAAGGTGAGAGGTCACAAATGCAAGGAATTGTAATCCAAAACATCTGGAGGGTGCCAGTTCAGGGAAGGCTGAGAGATGGGCCTTTGGTCTGATCCAGCAGGGTTGCTCTTATGTATCAAATTTAAATACTTGCTTGGTTGATTAGAGAATCCAATTTGTGCTGGTGAAGCATGGTTGGTGTCTCCCTGTGTTACTTGGTATTCCAAATGACTAAAAACCCCATGGAATTTATTTATTTATTTATTATATTTATACCCCACCTTTTTTCCTTCAAGGAACCCAAGGCGGGCTTATATACGTAATCCTCGTCCTCGTCCTCGTCCTCCTCTCCATTGTATCCTCACAACAACCCTGTGAGGTAGGTTAGGCTGAGAGTCAATGATTGGCCCAAAGTCACCCAGTGAGTTTCATGGCCGAACGCGGGGACTAGAACCCGGATCTATTGATTTCTGAAATCCAGTACACTTTCTGAACTTTGAAGTTTCTTTTTCCTTTCCTTTTTTAAAGTAAAAGAACAAAGGTGAGAAATTGCAGAGGTGGTTTCCCAACCATCTGTATATGGCAGCCTTCCCCAGCCTGGTGCCCTCCAGGTGTTCTGGGCTACAGTTCCCATCATCCCTGACCAATAGTACAGTGTTCTCCAGCCTTGGGTCCCCAGATGTTTTTGGCCTACAACTTGTGTTGGTTATTAAACAGGTGAAAACTGAGAGCTTGCTTAGCTGGTTTTCTTTCTACTAGCAAGGCTGGTCAAAATTAAAGGCTATAGAAACAAGGCAATGGGGTGTAGTAATAGCATTGATTTGATTTAGGATTTTGATATTCAGTTCTGTCTGCTTAAATGTCATGGCATCCTGGAAATATGTTGTGGCCAGCACCATAATCTTGGTCTAGGAATAGGTCCCTAAATGGCTTGCCTTTTCCATAGGTGAGGCCTTCAAGTTTGCATTTACAAATAGGCACGCCTTTCTGGTTTCTTCTTCCCTCTG
Organism: Shinisaurus crocodilurus; assembly: GCA_021292165.1. Classification (NCBI taxonomy): domain Eukaryota; kingdom Metazoa; phylum Chordata; class Lepidosauria; order Squamata; family Shinisauridae; genus Shinisaurus; species Shinisaurus crocodilurus. Next base: position 266,244,148 of record CM037877.1, on the reverse strand, counting down.
AGGCTGAGCAGTCTTGGTTGCTGCTGCTTCTGCTTTCTTCTAGCTCCATGCCCCTCCCCCAGCTATCCCAATGCAGCAGTTACGCCTTTTTTTTTTTTACTTTGCAAGATGTTTTTCATAGATTTCATAGATCACAGAGTTGGAAGGAGCCTACAAGGTCATCGAGTCCAAGCCCCTGCTCAATGCAGGAAACTAGAGGAGGGGTCTCCCATCCAAGTAATCACCAGGCCTGACCCTGCTTAGCTTTCCACGCTCAAGACAAGCTGAGCCAGCGTGAGCCACAGGCCTATATAATGCTTTCTTTCTAGCTCAGGGACACATGATTCCAAGAGTGTTTCAGATGTATGGGGGAAGAAAAAAGGAACTCTCTATTCCCAACTGCCCCATCCCTTAAAGAAAAGGAACAGTGCACATTGGCCCCGTTTAGCTAGCCTGGCTGCTGCAGTATTTATAACCCTTGCAGGCCGAGCGCATACATTCCAGTCTCATCCGCTGCTGCTGCCGCCTCCTCCTCTGCCTGGTTATTCCTTTTATTCCATTTCTCTGTCCTCTCCTCTTCTCTGTAAATAAAGGACTGAGACCTTCTCAGCATACATCTGTTTATTCCCTCTCTCCGCCTCCCCCTCCCTCTCTGTGATGCGATGTTGGTCTACGGAGAGAGAGGCCTCCTGTGCGCATGTGCGCACAGCTCCCTTTTTGCAACAAGCGCCATCTGCTTGGATTTCCAGGAGGTTGGCCTTGTCAGTCAAGCAGCCTGTAATGCTGGCTTGGCATATGCGCAACTGTGGTAGTGATGGGGCGGGATGGTGGTGGTGGTGATGAGTGTCCCTGGCATTTGTCTCTGCCTTTCTGGCCTTCTCCCTACCCTGCAGTGGTCTGCATTCTAAGCTCTTTAAGCAGCACTACTGCATTTGCTCTCTTTGCTGCGTCTGATTTTAAAAGAGAAAGCCTGGCCATGGGAAAAGATGCCTGCCCGGCCACAGGTTTTTATTTGCTTTGTTTGTGTAAAATCTGATCTGTGCTCTGCTAGCAAGCTTATTGTCTGAGGCTGGAGGTGGGGAAAATAACATTCCCCTTTGGAATGTCTGTACTGGAAGTATAACAAGGGATTCCAGCCTTCTGATTTTATCAGGTTTGCAGGCTCATCTTGCTGCTGTTTTGGTTCTGCTTGCTTTTGTCTATTCTAGGAAAAGCAAGGAGAATATTGCAGCATACCCACATACTCAAACTCAAAACTTTAGAGGCCCTGACGGTGTGCCCCATGCGGGTGCTAATCAAGGGGCTTCATCTGAAATTTCTGCCTCTTGCACTCTTTTCATTTTGCTAAAGTTTGTGGGAAATTTTGTTTCCATAGAAAGCATTTTAAAATATTCAGGGCAGAAATGGTGTCCCTTATACCATTAACATATAATTAAGTTACTGTGGTTTATAACTTGACTCCTGTCTTTCTCTCTGGTGCAGTGTTCTCCAACCTTGGGTCCCCAGATGTTTTTGGCCGACAACTCCCAGCATGCCCCAGCCAACGTAGCTGGCTGGGGCATGCTGGGAGTTGTAGGCCAAAAACATCTGGGGACCCAAGGTTGGAGAACACTGCTCTAGTGGAACAAACTATTTCAGTTCTGTTGCTTGATGGAAGTCAACCATGATGTAACCAAAAATCCTACACTAAATGAAGCTAGATTGACATTTAATTTTATATACTTATTTTGGGGGTGATTTCTCAAACGCAGATACAAGGATCTTTTGATGGGGCAGCTGACACAGTTGTGAGGGGCAGATATAAAGAAAGGAGGCAGCAGTGGTGGTGTCCTTGAAGTATAACACCACCATCGGATGTGTGGGGAGGGCACATTTGCTCCTCTTTCTTGAACAGTGGAGACAACAAGATCTTGGGTAAGGGGCACGTGTACCCCATCCATTGGTTTTGATGGCTGCTAACTCTCCTACTTTGTGTCCTTACAATGGGCAAGTCTGCAACTACAATTAAAGGTTGTTTTGAGAGCCACTGGCCTATTTTGCATCACTGCAGAAGTGTGAGGCAGAGCCTTCTGACCCTGATGAAATGCAGGCAGTTGCCTACAGGAGGTATGATGCTTCCACACCATTTTTGATCCCAGGAAGTGGAGTGCTGCCAGCTCCCCTGACAGTCACTGCTATGTAAATAACTCTGTGGGTTATCTACTCAGTTGATACTTTGGGAGCAGTGGGGCTTTAAACAACTGGTTAACATTGGCAATTTATATTGAGAGCAGTCACTGAATGCACAAGCAAATTTTGGAACTCCACATGCAAGTGCCTATGACACTTCACATGTGGATCACGGAGCCCCACTTAAAGTGACACAGATCCTGCCCAGCCATCTGGCTATGTCCTGGCCATGATGTCATTTTCTTAATCTGAACCCATATAAACAGTTAAAGCAAATGGAATAATCTGTTTAAGAAATGAGGAAGTCTTGATTTAAATCTTCAGAAAGGGGACACTGTGGGTAATTTGCCATGTTTGTGCGGTGTCCACTCTTATATAAAATAGGTTATTTTATACACATGCACGCACACACAATTGCTTGAGTGTATCATGAATGCATTCAGGTCTAATCTTATGTGGAAGCAACTAGATTTTTAAGCAGAAACCCTTCCTCCAGATGAAAACAGTGTGTCAGATTTGTGTGTGCCAGCTGCATATTTGTTTGCCTAAGGGTACATGTGTGAGATATCTATACCTGTATGCACGTGTGCGCACACATGCGCGCTTTACCTGTGTGGGTTTTTAAAAATGATTTTATGGAATATTTTTTCCTTTGAAAGAGCTATATTTTTTTCACACTTGTATTAACTACTTCAGTAACTCCTGGTTCCTTAAAGATTGTTGGTTTAGTGTTCAATAAAAAGTATTAAACTGCTAGAAGGTCTTATGTTGTAGTTGCTGTGGGAGCTAGTATCATATATTGAGCAGTCACGAAGCTAGAAAAATGGGAAGAGCAAGCACAGAACAAGGCTTAATCCTTGTTATTTATTTATTTATTTGTTTGTTGTATTTCTGAATCGCCCTTCTGGCCAGCAAACCGGCCACTCTGGGCGATGTACAACATGATAAAATACATTTAAAATACATGATATAAAATACATTTAAAACAGTATAAAACAGTATAACTTTTAAAATCTTAACCCACCCCATATTCCTGCCTGAATAACCATGTTTTTAGTGAGCGGCGGAAGCTCAACAGAGAGGGGGCATGGCAGATGTCACTAGGGAGGGAGTTCCACAGTATGGGGGCTGCCACAGAAAAGGCCCTCTTCCTAGTCCCCACCAGTCTAGCTGCTCTGGCTGAAGGGACCAGGAGAAGGCAGTCTGTGGCAGATCTTGTTGGCAGGCCTACTTGGTGTTGCTGGAGATGCTCCTTGAGATAAACTGGAGATAAATAGGGTTTTAAAGGTCAAAACCAACACCTTGAATTCTGCTCGGCAAGCAACTGGTAGCCAGTGCAGCTCCTTGAGCACTGGCGTGATATGATCCCGCCGGCGGCTGCCTTTAACCAGGCGAGCCGCCGCATTCTGTACCAGCTGTAGCTTCCGAACTGTCTTCAAGGGTAACCCCACGTAGAGCGCATTACAGTAGTCTAGGCGAGAGGAGACCAAGGCATGAGCCACCGATGGTATATAGTGTTTTACCCTAAGTACTGAAAGAACTTCATAATACAGCATTTCAGTAATCCTTGCAACAGCCTTGTAAGGCAGGCTACTGTTATCTCCATTACATTATTAGGGGTGGGGTGGGGTCTGTGGTTGGGCCGCAGTCGCCCGTCTAAGGCCACCCAGTGAATTGTTGACTGAACTGTGGTTTCGAATCGGTGACTTCATGGCTCATGCCCTTCGCAGCTCTATGTTAGCTTCATATACGTTCTCCTGCCTGTCACCTGTTGAACCTCTCTGGCATCTGCATAGTGTGTACAAAATAAAATCATTCCCTATTAAAGTAGTGTCTTTGGACAGGGTGTTTCCCTCTTTCTGGTGTGTCTGTAGATTCAGTAAGATATGCAAAATTGTCAATTACTTTCAGGTTGAGGGAGAAGGTAGAGAAGGGTGAATTAAAAAAGGCTTATAACCCTGAAAGAAATGTTCAAATTATCGGTCAGCAGAGGAATGGAACCAACAGAAAAGGGTTAACTCCTCTTGCTTCTGAAGGCAGGACAAAAGTTTCTATATCCAGCCTGACAAACAATCCTCACCTTTCCCTTCTCCACTCCCCCCCCCCCCCAAATCAGTGATTAGGTAAGATAGAGTGTAGTGAAACAGGACTCAGTTCCGTGGGGCATGTCAGTAGCCAGCGTGTTTTCATGTCTAGAGCCCGCCACCTTTGCAGCAGGAATCTGGTGCGGCCATGCCTCTGCTGGCCTCATTTCTACCACCACTGTTGCCTCCTGGGATGAGGAACCCAGCGCGCCTGAGCCCCAGTGTTCCTGCTCCACCTGCCTGTGGCTTACGCTGGCTCAGCTTGTCTGAGCGTGGAAAGCTAAGCAGGGTCAAGCCTGGTTATTACTTGGACGGGAGAGGGGGTTGGACTCGATAGCCTTGTAGGCTCCTTCCCAACTCTGTCTATGAAATCCACCGAGGGGATCTGGTGTGACCTAGCCCTGGCATTCCCCTTCTTCGTTGTTGTTGTCGTGGAGGGTGGGAACCCAGTGCAGTGCCGCGCCCGGCATTTCCTGACCTGTAGGTGGCTTGGCAGCTCCAGTGGACAGGAAAAAGGCAGGAACCTGACGTGATACACCGCTTGGTGTTTCCTGGCCTTATACTGGTCAGCATGGCTCTGTATGGAGGTAAGCAGCCTAGACAAGGTGGGAGCCCCCCTTTCCTTTTCTCTCCTTTGGCCACCGTCCTAGCATGCTGTCCTAGCAGGAAGCCGGTGATTCCGGGCCCTAGTCTCTTCCCCATGTCCTCCAGGGCGGGTGCAGCAATCAGGCCCACTTTGCTTTCCAGTGGCTGCTGTTTGCTGTAACCATGAACTATGGAAACAATAAGGGCCACATTTGTCCTTCAAGCTCCCCCCCCCCCCCGGCAAGAGTCTTAAGAGGCCCCTGTTCCCTGCTGGATGCCCAGAACCTCTTCTCATGGTGTTTTGCTGGGGCTCCTGGGAAAGCTAATTAATTTCCTCCTGGTGCAGAAGTGATAGATGGGATAGGCAATGTAAGAGGGGCGGGGGTACTCTTCTGGACTCCAGTAGCACCCCTTATCTTCCTCTCCTCCCTTTTCAACATCCTCTTCCTCTCCTGCTCAAGATCCAGGGGCAGGAGACGGAACAGGTGAACGCAGCCGCCATGGGTAGGCAGAGGGGGGCGAGTAAGCACACACATTCTACCAAGGCTCCCAGTGCTTTTGTTCCAGAGTGCACTCCTCATCGTTCCAGCAGAACAGACCCTTCAAGAACCAATGGTCATCCTACCACCACTCTTCCAAGCCAACCTCAGTCAAGACTGGTCGTGTTGGCAACCAGTAGAGGAAGCAATCCTCAGCATGATGCCACCCGGCCCTGAATCAGGAGCATTGGCTTTGGTTTTTCAACCTCAGTGAGCTCAGCATGTGGCCTAGCATGTGATCCCAACATGCCTGGCTCTACACTCCCAGGGTCCCTTGTTCATGTAGATCCGCAGGGGTTCCATCTCTGTGTCATAGTCAATTCCATCCTGGCTTCTAGGACATCCTCCACTAATAAGATCTATCAAATGATGTGGGCAGTCTTCCAAAAGTGGTGTTAGAGGAATAAAATCCCTCCCCACCAAGCTAAGCTTCTAGAGCAGTGTTGGGTCCCCAGATGTTTTTGGCCTACAACTCCCAGCATGCTGGGAGTTGTAGGCCAAAAACATCTGGAGACCCAAGGTTGGAGAACACTGTTCTACAGTTACTGGGTTTCCTGCAGTCCATACTTGATCCAGCTGTTGACCCCCAACACGATGAAGTGCTAGGTTGTGGCATTGGGTAGATTTAGTGTTTCCTGTGGGGAGCAAACCTCATCTCCCACCTGTCATCCACCGGTTCCCTTCATGCGACCTTAACCTGGTACTCTGGCCCCTCACCGAGGCTCCTTTTGAACCCATATGACCCATCTGCATTAAGGAATTAACTTGGAAGGTGACTTTCCTTGTGGAGGTCACCTCTGCTCTGAGGGTTGAGGAGTTCTGTGCCGTGTTACTTCATGATGAACTCTGTCACAAAGTGTTTATTCGTAAAATAAAGTTCCTGATTTTTGTTCTAACCTGTCTCATCCCAATGAAAAGATGTGTCATAAATTAGATGTTCGAAAGGCGCTTAAAGCCTATGGTAGGTGAAAGCATGACAGGAGGCATTCAGACAGGCTTTTTGGGTCATACAAGTGTCCGGGGTTGTCAGGTGTCCAGGAGTACCATCAGCTGCTAGGTGGCAGAATGCATTGCCATGGCCTACCATCCATGGGTGAGCCAATTTCCACAGGAATCATGGCCCATTCTGTGCTGGGGCAGCAATGTTGGCCATGAAAGCCCTGTAGAGCAGTGTTCTCCAACCTTGGGTCCCCAGAAGTTTTTGGCCTACAACTCCCAGCATGCCCCAGCCAGCTACGCTGGCTGGGGCATGCTGGGAGTTGTAGGCCAAAAACATCTGGGGACCCAAGGTTGGAGAACACTGCTGTAGAGGACATTTGCTGTGTGGCCACCTGGACCAATCCTACTTTTTTTATGTCTTGACTGAGATATCCTTCGGTTGCAGGGTGCTGCAGCAAGTTTTATGAGTCACCTCACCCCATCTGTATAAGGGGCACTGCTATTGGACATCCCTTTTCTGTTGGCTCCACTCCTCCACTGACTGAAAATGGGAAGGGGGGTTTACCATGAAGTGTCCTTTTGGACCCACTAGTCCTGCCCTGAGGTGAAGGTGACTGGTACTGTGTGAAGTATTTTCTGGGGGGTTCAGTATTCACGTTTGCACGGTGCCGTACCAGGTACATAGGCCTCCTGAGCCTCTACCCTATGTGGTTACTGTTCTTCTCCCTTGTTTTGGGAGAGCATTGTTTATGTAGTTGCTATCATTGGTGTTCTGCGTTAGGGTTCTGTCTTTACTACTGACGTCTAGTTCCGGTACTGAGGGGGAGGTGTTCTCCTCTCAGGGGGTGGATATAGCACTTTGTTTTGGCCCTGTCTTCTCGAGCAGGAGGAGTTAACCCTTTCCCATTTGATCCACTCTCAGCTGACTAGGACACTGGAAGCTGTGGTCCATTACATCTGGAGGCCACCAGATTAGGGTGCGGGCTTGTTCTAACGTGTACTGTTGGAAGGGAATGGTCTGAGTGACTGGTATGACTAATGAGTGCCTTAAACTGTCAGCAGATGAAGAAGTGGGGCTGAGGGAGGTTTCACTTAACACCATCCTTGATTTTATTGGAAAACAATGGGTGGAGAAAGTCACTGAGCTGGAGATGCCATTCAGGAATATTGGCAAAGGAACGAGAAGCGGAAAAAATGATGCTAGTGACTCATAACTAATATTAAACAGGGAAAGGTATTTATCTTTGTTACATTTTAAAACCAGATCAAGAACACATTTTTTTCCTGAATTGCCACGAAACATAAGGCAAGTGTGCAAGATATTAATAGCCAGTGCATGATTTGGGTTATGTAGCGATCTCTGTGGTGTAGTTTGTAATTTTTTAAAATTTACTGCGTTGTTCCTTTTAAGAAGTTCAAACCTATTGTTAGGTTGCCCAATCTCCGTTTTTCAGCAGGTAGAAATAAGACTGGATGGAGTTCTGCCCAGCTTAGTAATTTTTATATTGATTTGTTAGTGAAATGTTTCATAAGCTTTTGTCAGGATAAACTCTTGGGGTTTTTTTACCTTCAGATTTCCTCTCATTTCAAATGTTAACTCTGGTTCCATTACCTGCTGCATGCAAACTACAAATCCCAACATGCTCACACAATAAAATGTCAAGGAGAAAAACAGGTTTACTTCAGTGCTTGCTATGAAACTATGCTTCCCATCGTGCTTTGTATGCCAAATTTCTCTTTTCTCTGTTTTATTTCAAATATTTATATACTGCCCTGTAACTGGTTTCTCAGGGCAGCTTATGTTACAGTTGAAAATAAATTAATATGTATAAAATAAAATAAAATAAAATAAAAACAACAGAGCTCTAAAGCAGCATAAAAGAGAGATTTGGCAATAATAATGATAGTGATAATAATAATAGGCACAGATAAAATAGATTAAGGGTGCAATCCTATGCATGTATAGTAAGAAATTTTTTTAAAGGCGTACAGCTCCCAGCATGCCCCAGCCAGCATGGCTGGCTGGGGCATGCTGGGAATTGTAGGCCTTTTTTCCTGTCTAAACATGCATAGAATTGCACCTGAAAGGTATCACTGATTAAAAGGCCTGATTGAACAGTATTTCCCTGGTGCCAAAATTTATTTATTTATTTTATTTATTATATTTATACCCCGCCTTTTTTCCTGCAAGAAACCCAAGGTGGCTTACATAATCCTCCTCCTCTCCACTTTATCCTCACAACAACCCTGTGAGGTAGGTTAGGCTAAGAGGCAGTGACTGGCCCAAAGTCACCCCATGAGCTCCATGGCCAAGCGGGGACTCGAACCCAGATCTCCCAGGTCCCAGTCCAACTCTCTAACCACTACGCCACACTGGCACTATGCCAAAATGACATCATGGTAGGTGCCAGACAAGCCTCTTGGGAGAGGGCATTCCACAGCCACAGTGTCACCACTAAAAAGGTGGGGCATTCACCCACAGAAGAGCCTCTGAAAAGGGACACGGTCCAGGTAAGCACATATGGTGACAGCTGATCTTCAGATACCTTATGTTTGGTTTAATATTGCTCTCCATAAAATACTGCTTTAAGAGTTCCTTTTGAAATATCACCACTTCAGAGCTTAAAGCCAGGGGAAGAATTAAAAACCAGCAAACATATACTTTTCAGGTAATGGAATGAAGGAGGGAAAAACATATTTGCGTGACACTTCTGCAGATAAAATTGATTGTATCTGTGCCGACTTGGATGCCATAGTTGATATATTGGCTCTTGCTTCTCCAGTTATAATGGATACTTTTCAAATCGTACAGCCCGAGGATCCTTGGAGAGGTGAGGCCTGGCACTTGTGTGCTGGACCCTTGCCCTTCCGGGTTTATAAAGGCAGTCGGGGTGGGACTGGCTGAGTGGGTAAGGGCAGGGGTGAACGCCTCTTTACGGCAAGTTGTGATTCCGTCTTGCCTAAAGGAGGCGGTGGTAAGAGCTTTGTTTAAAAAAACACAAAACACCCTCCCTGAATGCCACTGTATTGGATAATTTCCAGCTGGCCTCCAGTATTCCATTCTTGGGCAAGGTTCTGGAATGTGTGGTAGCTTCTCCGCTCCAGGGATTTTTGGATGAGGTGGGTTATCTGGATCCATTTCAATCTGGCTTCAGGCCTGGTTATGGGACAGAAATTGCTCTGGTCACCTTGGTGGATGATTTATGCAAGGAACTGGACAGGAGGAGTGTGAACCTGTTGGTTCTGCTGGACCTTTCGACAGCTTTCAGTACCATCAACCGTGGTATACTTCTGAGGCTCCTATTTGAGGTGGAATTGGGAGTCATTGCAATACAGTGGCTCGAGTCTGTCTTGACGGGATGGTCTCAGAAGGTGGTGCTGGGGGATGCCTGTTTGTTGGCCTGTTCGTTGGCCTGTGGTGACCCTCAGGGTTCCATCTTATCCCCCACACTATTAACATATACATGAAACTGCTGGGAGAGATTGCCCAGAATTTTACGTTTCAGTGCCACCAGTATGCTGATGATACCCACCTCTGTCTCTCCTTTCTATCCAAATCCATGGAAGCTGTTCTAGTTCTAAACCAGTGTCTGATATCAGTAATGGACTGGATGAAGGCAAATTGAAGCTTAATCCAAACAAGACAGGTGCTTCTGGTTAGTGAAAAGACAGATCAAGGAATAGGGATTCAACCTACATGGGGTTCTACTAGTCCCTCTGAAGACTCAGGCTCGCAGTTTGGGTGTACTCCTGGACTCACCCTTGAACCTAGATGCCCATGTTTTGGCGTGGCCAGAAGTGCATTTGCACGGCTGAGGCTAGTGCACCAGCTGTGCCCATTCCTAGAGATGTCTGAACTGGCCCACGGTCACATGTGCCTTAGTTGCATTCCCTTTGGACTTCTGTAATGCACTCTACGTGGTGCTGCCCTTGAAAACTGTTCAGAAACTTCAGCAGGTCTGAAGTTGACTGGAGTTGGTTAGAGGGAGCACGTGAGTCCCTTGTTGGAACAGCTTCACTGGCTACTGGTCTGTTTCCGGGCAGAATTCAGAGTGCTGGCTATGGCATTTAAATCCCTATATGGTTTGGCACCAGGCTACCTGAAAGACTGCCTTTTTCCATGCAAGCCTGCCCAGGTCTTAAGCTCTTTGTGAGAGGCCCTTCTTTTGAGACCTTATCTTTCAGAAGCATGTTTGGTGGTGATGTGGAAGAAGGCCTTTTCAGTGGCTGCTCCCAGGCTGTGGAATTTTGTGCCAAGGGAGTTCACTCCCTCTCTTCTGTCAGGCAAATACTTTTTTTTATTCAAGCAGGCCTTTGGCGTGTAAGTGGGTCTGTTGGGTTGGATGCTGTTTTTATTCTGATTTTTGTGTTTTTAATTATGTTCTAATGTATTTGTTTTGTTGTTGTTGTTTTAATGAAGTTTTATTTGTTGATTGTAAGCTTCCTTGAGTGAAATTTTTCTTGGTAGAAAGAATAAACAAATAGAAATAGAAATTTGCCATTTTGGAAAATCAACAGGTTTATTCTACCTTAAGTAGAATTCACCTGTACACACATACCTTTCCACTTCTGTGTTATCAAATACTTAAATCGAAATAGTTTCTGAGTTGATTTGTAATACGGCAGGAAGGTGTAGGGTTCCCCCCCCCCAACCTTTCCTCTACACTGCCTTTAGGGGAGTCTTGGGCCCAGTCTACACATGCAGCAGAATGAGGTGGTACCACCTCAGCATATAGATCGGGGGATAGCATTTTTCAGTGTTTCACAAACTGTAAAAAAAAAGGAAGAAAGTGTAAAACAAACATAAAAGGCTCCTAGCACACAAAGAAGAGAGGTCAAAGCCCAGCATACTCTCTTGCTATGTACTAATTCTCTGCATGCAGATGCTGTCTTTTTTTTACATTGGGGAACATTCAGACTGTCCAAAGTTAAGTACGGTAGTCCTTTCTACTACCTCAGGAGTCAGGACTCTCCCACCTCATCCTGTTGCATTTCTAGAATCCAGCTCAGATGCCTTTCAACTTTGTGAAACTAGGCTGTAAAAATTTGCTCAGGTGCTGTGGGGAAATCCCAACTGGGATGAAATATTTTGAGTGCTTAAGTAGGATTTCTTGCTGCTGTATGATTCCCAGATATTGTGTCCGCTACTAGAGACTTTGATCTCCATGGCTGCTATCATTTGCATCTTTACTGTCTGAGTCTTAATTTTGGTTCGCTTCTTTTTCACCTGGGCCACATCTGCTTGAAGTGGCTGTTCAGTATTAGTAAGTTGAGATTCAGTTATGGTTCACAGCTTTTGTAAATACTGAAACCAAAACTGTTTCTAATAAAAATATTTTTAATACAGCAGACTATAAAGTAGTAGAGAGACCCTGAAGTAGTCTTAGAGCAGGGGTGGGCAACTTGTGGCCCTCCAGATGTTTTGGCTTACAACTCAAATCTTCCCTCACTATGCTTGCTAGGGCAGATGGGAATTGTAGGCCAAAACATCTAGAGCAGGGCTCTCCAACCTTGGGTCACCAGATGTTGCTGCTGGCCTACAGCTCCCAGCATACCCAGCCAGCATGGCTAATGGCAAGGGATTCTGGGAGTTGTAGTCCAGCAACAGCTGGGGACCCAAGGTTGGAGAGCCCTGATCTAGAGGGTCACAAGTTACCCACCCCTATGGTAGAGTGTATGTTTTAAATGTACAGGATCCCTGGCATCTCCAGTTTAGGGGGGCTGCAAATAGCAGAACTTTGACCTGGAGATGCAAGTTGAAGGCTTGCTGACACTACTGTTTTAGGCGATCCAGTAGCTTGATTTGATAGAACACAATTCAGTATTCTTATAAGGAGAGAAGAGATAAGTCTAAAACAAATGAAGGAGAACTCATTTGGAAATAGTGGTAATAGTGTTTTGGAATTACAATATAGGTTGGTTAAAAGTGAGCTTGTTTTAGAAGCTGTTAAAAGTTACTGTTGCATTGTTTTCATCTGTCATGAAACAATTCCTAGCCTTCGCATAGGCTACCTTTTATTTTGGCCGTGCTTCAAATATTTTGTTGTTGTTGATTTTTGGGGTTATTTTAATGTCTTTTGTAAACTTTTTTTTGATTTTTGATTTTTGATTTTATTTTTGATTTTTTTGATTTTTTTGCCTTCCCCTCCAACCCTCTCTCTTGGTTTTGGTACGTTGTTGTTGTTGTTGTTGTTGTTGTTGTTGTTAAACCCACCCCAGCATCTTTATTATTACTCCCCACCCCACTGCCACGCATGCAGATTTGCAGGCATGTTCTCTCTGTGCCCCCTTTTTGCAGTAGATTGCTGCTGGGTTTCAAATGCAGCTGTTCTATTTTGTTCTATCCTCCTCCTCCTCATTATTATTACATACAAAGGGGTGGATTTTGGATGTTCTCAGAACTTGCTGTACATAATCACTCCTACTTAATTCATTCCTACTTACTTCTGAGTATGCATGGATAAGCTGCATTTTTTGTACTCAGCTGCTTCTCATTGTTACTTCTGAGTAGACGTGGTGGTTTGGGGGTATGTGTTACGGTAGGCATGCAAAGGAGTTGATTGTGGTTGTTCTCTGAACTTGCTGCTGAGTTCCAAAAACGGCTTCTCTGTGTCACTCTTGAGATGATGATGATGATGATGATGATGATGATGATGATGATGATTCCCATCCCTTGCACACTCGGCTTTGCAGACGTGCTCTCTGTGTACCCCTTGGAAATGGATCGTTGTTGTCTTTATCATTTTGTGTGGCTGTCTGGATCCCTACCCCCCCCCCCCCACTGTTACGCACTCATGATCTTAAAGTCACTTGATTCTCTGTGCAATGGGAAATGTTGCTGGAACCTGAGAATGTGGGTCCAAAGGACTGTTTTCCTGTGACTGTGTGTATTTCCCCGCTTTGCACTCACGATCTTAAAGTTCACGTGTCTCCGTTTCACCTTTCCGTGTTACGGGCTGCTGGGAATTCAGAAGACTGCCGTGACTTGGATGACCCACACTCTGCCTTGCCAGTCCCAGTAGGCACCAGCCAGCACTGTTGGGTAGGGATCAAAATCGTATGTCACTAATATTAGCAGAGACGACGCACCTTGCAGAGTCATGGTGGGGGGGAAGGCGATCGAGTGGGGGTTAGAGTATACAGAGCTTACTTCTACATAGCAAATGGCTGTTTCTGACTTGAGGCAAGCTAATTCTTTTCACTTCACCGCAGAACCCGTCTTGATCCCCTTCCCTGCTCCAATCTCTACCCCTGTTTCATTCGCCACTTTTTTTCTTTTTAAGAGCCTCAAAAAAGTGCAGTTGAGGTTGTCCCGTCCCCGTCCCCGTCCCACCCGAAAATTGCACAGTTTTTAAAAATTATCATTTTGTTTGTCTGTCCTTCACAAGCAAACACAGTTAACTGATATGTGTAGTCCTGCCTGGTCAATTTACTTGTTTGTTTCAGCTGTCAAAGGGAGCAGTGAAGTGGAGTAGGCAAGGCGAGACTGCATATAGGCCGAAAAGTAAAACATGACTCCAGTTGTGCTTTTTTGAGACACCGTTTCCGAGGAATGAGTGATGGTCCTTCTAAAGTGCCATTTGTGAAAGCGAGAAGGAAGGGGTGTTTGCTGCTCTTGCCAAGTGGTTCTGTAGCTGTTCCCAACAACCCACAATGAAGTCACTCTGCCGGGTTTGGATGACACAACAACCCATTGTGGGCAAGAACAACCCTAAAACTAGCCATGGCTTCTCAGGATGGCCTGTTCGTGAAAAATAACCCACCCTGCACAAATTGCGTTGGGTTCGGACGACACAACAACCCACTATGGCTGGTTACACATGGTCGGTTGTCGTGTTGTGCGAACCAGGTCAGCATGTCTGCTGATTGCTTCTGGAGAAATGTTGTGACCCCTGGTTTGTATTTTGACACTTAACCTTTCCACTTCTTAGCAGGTCAGTCTTCTGTATTAGGTGTAGTGCAATGAATAGTCCTGCTGACTTAAGTTTAGGGGCTGTAGTGGATAACCAACTTAACATGACTCATCAATTAGTACTGTGCCAAATGTTCTCAAACTTTTTTTTTTTTGCACAAGAGTTCTCTCTGTGTCTCTCTCCTTCCCCTGAAAACTCCTTAACTGCTTATTTGTGCCTGTTTGCTTCCCTTTTCAACAGCTCATTAAAAAAAAAATCTTCCTGTTAGAGATCCAGCTAATCACAGATCATGTAGGTAGTGTGATAACGCTATGTAGCCAATCTGATTTGGCCTTTTGATATTGTCAGTAAGGGCAGGAGGCATCGCTCCACTCTGAATAGGGTTAGGGAGGATCGCAACAAACCAATACTCTGTTTTGCCATGGTGGTGTGTGTGTTTTGATGGGGACAAGCATGTTTGCAAAAAGCACCTCATTTTTTGACTCAGACTTATTGCCAGTGTGCTACTGCTGCTTCTTTTTCGTATTCTTTTTTACACAAAAGGCCAAGGGTATTTCAGGGTGTTGTAGCAGCATGATTCCTGAGACTTAAATTGTGAAAGTCCCCTCTATGTTTGGAACTGTAAGACCTTATTTGGAGTCCTGTGTTCTGTATTTCCATTCTGGAAATTTCCACTCCATTTTGGAGGAGAGCTACAGGGGATGATAACGAGTCCAGAAGATAAATCGTTTTAGAGAAGGCTGAAAGGGCACAAGGACATACAATTGCCACAGTTCTGTTAGGGGTTTGACCACAAAACAACAACAGTAGTTTGACGCTAAATAGAGGAATATTTATAGGAAGTAGGAAAGCTTCCTAATGTTTGAAGAGTTCATCAATGGAATAAACAGGCTAGAGAAGCTATGAAATCTAGAGATTTGTGAAAAAGTTTGGACAAACATCTGTCGTGGATGTGTTAGTAGTTACGTGTCATAGAGCAGGAATTTGGATGGTCTGACCTATTGGATCCCTTCCAGCTCTTTGATCCCTTCATTTATGGATTGGGTAGTTTTTTCTCCTTTTTATGCTGAGGTACTAAAACGGCAAAGGGGCAAGAATGGGTGGCGCTCAGTTTGGGACAGCATGTGTTAAGTCACTTGTACAGAATGCTTCTTTCCCTCTTTCCAGGAGGCGACGGTCAGAATGGCAGTGGGCAGCAGACAGAGCAGCCATTGTCAGTCGCTGGAACTGGCTTCAAGCGCACGTCTCTGATCTAGAGTACCGAATCCGGCAACAAACGGATATTTACAAGCAGATTCGAGCCAACAAGGTGAGAGAATAATGGGGTTAATGAACCAAGTCTCTTCTACGTCTTCGATCTCTACCCCTGCAAATACCGTCCCACATGGTTTGTTTTGCATCACATGTATAAAAGGCAAAAAAATACGTTTCGCGTTGGGTCAGGATTTTGTGTCTTCGTTGTCACTGTGTTTACAGTCACCAGGCGTTACCATATGAATGCTGTCAGAGGAAGTACATATTGGCAGAAATCGTAGAGGTCCCTCTCTTGCTTATGTGACCAATTTTTTGTAAACCACCAATAAATTTCAGTTAGTTGAACATTTTTATGAGATCTTACGCTTTTAAAGTACCTGTATTTTTCGCTCCATAAGACGCACCGGACCATAAGACGCACTTACTGTATGGTACAAAAATTTTTTTTAAAAAAAAAAATCAGCTGAGAGGCGGGGGCTTCCCCCGCCCCACCCAGGAGTCCTCCGCTCTTCCGGACCAGCAGAGGAAAGTTAAAAAAAAATATATAAAAAATATTGGGGGGGTAAAGTGCGTCTTATGGAGCGAAAAATACGGTACTTGATATTCACACAATCTAAAGTATCTTCATGCAGTGCAGCCCAAGCCATCCTGAACCAACAGAGGTGGCTTGAAAAATTTAATGTTTCACATCAAAAGCATGTTTCTAGTCCTCAAGCTTTGGGGGGGGAATAGGAAAACCTCCATGTTCTTTGATCACCCTCTGTTTTTTCTCTGTTTTGTCCACACATGTTCAACAGTTTGAAAATGTGAATCAGGAAGGCAGAAATAGATGATGCAGGACTTGGAGGGCAGACTGACACACAACCTCATTGTCTACACCAGTGTTCTCCAACCTTGGGTCCCCAGATGTTTTTGGCCTACAACTCCCAGCATGCCCCGACATCCAAAAACATCTGGGGACCCAAGGTTGGAGAACACTGGTCTACACTGTAGACGTGGCAGGGCACAGGAATGAGATTGGTTAATAAGACCCTAGGTCGGGTGCAGAATCATTTTCAGCCCAAGGGCCACATTCCATTTCAAAGAAACCGGTGAGGGCCACATTCCAGTGGTGAGTTGGGGCTGAAGACAAATGGGGTGGAGTTAAAGGCAGCAGAGGCGGGATCAAAATACCGGCACATTTTAGCTTAAACCTCTCACTGCCAGCAACTAAGCCTCATGGGAGAGGCATTTCAACCTTTTAGAATGGGGGGAAAGTGCACAAAAAATGGGAAACCACCAAACAAATGTTGGTTGGTTGGTGGCGGGGGGGGGGGCTAGGGGAAGGGGCGTGGCCAGAAAAAAGAGTTGGCAATCCTAATTCAGCACGCAAACATGGTTGAATACACGGATTCAAACCCAGACTTTTAAGAACCAAGCACTCAAAGGCCTGGGCCTGGGTGGACAATCTGACCATTTTATTTTGTCCGACATTCGAATTTTTAAAAATCTCTAGTTCTTTCTGCCCCATTGATGAAGGAATTTGTGAATTTTGGTAAGTTCTCATTAAAAAATATATGAACCAAATAAAATACTCACCCATCCCTATATATACTTGTGTATCAGTAAAGCCTGTCCATCTATTCACCCACCAACCCCTTTTCTTATAGTCAACTGATCAAGTAGGTGGGGGTCTACTCATGTACAAATGTCTACTCGCATGCCTGGTTTTGCACCAAGGTTCTGTGCACGGCCCCAGTGCTCACTGCTACAGGCTGCTGTATATGAACACTGGGGCTAGAGTGAACAGTCCCTTACTAGATACTAACTTAATATGCAACTACACACAATGTGCATAGCTTTGTTTAATTCATTTAACAAGGGACCATCCCCTTGTCAAAGTTCCTTTGCTTTGCTCTGCAGGGCCAAAGGCCTAGAATGACTCACTCATATACTTTTCAGTTCCTTATATCTCCTGATCTACTGTTCCCCAAGTTCCCTCTTGCGTTCGAACTGGATGTCCCAGTGCAGTTTCCTTCTGCACACTTCTAGCCCTGTTCTACTAGAATCATTTCTAAGTGGATGGTACTTTTGGAGGCTCGAGTTTGAAAATAAGGTTCACCGATCCCGGTAGAAGTTAACTTTTGCATAAGATCAGGCTGCAAGACTTGTAAGATATGTGAAGCTTGGCAGAGTAAAAGAGGTTTGTAATACAGGGAGCTTCTTTGCTTCTACCATCAGGAAATTGGGACCCAGTGTGAGTTCTCCCTATCCGCAACCACACTATTGGAGTCCAAATCAGAGTTTGCATCTGCCACTTGTTCTTGTTTTCTCCCCCACTAGATTTGGATAGGGAAATCAAGTTGGTATAGCCCTTTTATCTGCTAGTTTTAACAGATACCTTCTGCCGCTGTCCTTCAGCAATAGCAGATGTAGTCCCAAAGAATAGGAACATGTGATGAAAATTGGTGATTCACCTAATTACTTTTTGCTGCTTGAAACACTAGGGGTGCACCTTGCCATCAACTGCTCTTGAACGGCACGGCTGTTCAGTACAGAAACTAGAATGACACAGTCATCCGCCAGTAGATGCAAGCTACCTGCAGCCCCCAGGGAATTGTTTTTTTGTTTACAGCAAATCACAACAGTTCTCGTAACCGCCACCCCGGTCATGCAGTTCCCTCACTTTTGGAGTTCTAGCACAAACACCACCTCACGCTGGCTCAGCTTGCCTGAGTGTGGAAAGCTAAGCAGGGTCAGGCCTGGTTATTACTTGGATGGGAGATCCCCTCCTCTAGTTTCCTGCATTGAGCAGGGGGTTGGACTCGATAGCCTTGTAGGCTCCTTCCAATTCTATGATCTTATGAAATCCCAACATGATTGGGTTATTGAAGGGGCCAGTCTGCAATGGTCAGCACTAGATAGGGATATGGGTGGCCCAAGTACATTGGGAGCATATGAAGTTGCCCTCAGATTAAGTTAGGTCATTGCTCAATCTAGCCCAGTATTGTTTCCTCTGACTGTCAGCAGCTCTCCAGGTTCTCAGGCAGAGGTCTCTCTCCACACTTTGGTCCTCTTAACCATAGTGACTAGCGTTGGACCCTTGAATCTTGTGTATCAAGGTATATGCAGAGTCACTGAGCTATGGGTCCTCTGATATTTCCCAGTTCTCTGCCCTGAAGCTTATTGGGGGTGGCAGGTTTGGAAAAAGTCTTGTTTTCAGCCTTGTGGTGAGGAAAATATGAGTCGAAGGCGTACTGTAACTGTCCTGGGGTCTTTATTTATTTAAATTGCTCCACTTTTCAACTTTAAAAGCTTACAAAGTGTCTACCAACAAAAATGAAACGTTAGTTAAAACAAAATCAATAAGCTCTCTGTTCAAAAAATAATAAACAGAGGCAGGAAGAGTAAAAGCAGAAACATCACACTGGAGCATCAGTTAAAAAGAAGAGTAAAACAGTGTAAAGTGTAAAACAGATGAGCAAGAACTGATCTAATTAAAAGCTTGCGAGACCAGCGTTTTTACCCGACACCTAAAGGTTAGGACTGTAGGCACCAGTCAAGTGTGCTAGGAGGGGGGGTATTCTGCAGCCAGGGAGCCACCACCAAGAGGCGGCCTCATCACCGGTTGCCACCCACCACACCTCAGATGGCAGGAGTATCTGGAGCAGAGACTCTTACAAAGGTCGAGCAGGTTCATATGGAAACAGGTGGTCCTTCAGGTACCTTGCTTTCAAGTCACACAGGTCTTTTTAGGTCAAAACCCCAACACCTTAACTATAAAGCTTCATGCCGCTTGGAATAGTTCTGCTGGACGACTTCTGATGGTACCTGAAAAATATTCGTTCTTTGCTTCTATTGTTGCCACAGAGTAGGCCCTGAAGTGGGCTCCAGCCTGTTTTTGATCAGCCTTTGTCAGAGTTTCTCAGCTTGTGTGTTCTAGCCATTATCTCTGCAGCTGCATCTCCCCCAGTGCCCCAGTATACTTGGGTGCCAATCGGGCTCTATTCAACAGGAAGGGGTGATTAGGAGCAATCTTGTCAACTGCCCAAGTCATCTCCACAGACCTCAGATCAACTACTAGAGCTTTGATGAGAATGCCTGCCATGTTTATAGGAAACTCCCTGAGAGTTGTCTGGAAGCCATCTGGATACACCAGCCTCTGAGGGTGGATCACCCTAATTGATCCTCCACTCCTGTGAAGGGGCAGAGCTGCTGTGAGTTTATGCCTCGCAAGGAAGTGATGTGATCCGCCCATGACAATGTAGCTAACAAAAGCTCTGCCATCCTCAGATCACCATCAACTTTTCACAGAAAATACCAAATCCAAAGTATGACTTGTCACATGTGCTGATAGCATGTTGGGACAACTCATTGGCCGTGAAGCCCTGAGCTGTCCCAGAAAGGTAGCCTTGGCAAAAATGTTGAAGCCCCTTAGCACCAACAGCATGGGGTTCCTCCACACCAAAGCTGAGAGCACCTCTGTCAACTCAGGTAGGGAGTCTATTGGGCATTGGGGTGGTTGGTGCATAAAGAGAACCCCAATCTTACTGTAGCAATATATGAATGTGATGTGAAACCCTGAATCATAGCAGAACAGATGGTGAAACCCAATCCATTGTAAATGTTCCTGAAAGATTCTCAAAGGCCTCTTCATGCATTTTCACTTTTCATATAAGCATGTAATTCTCACAAGTTTGTGAGGACATGTATTTTGTAATGTAGGTAAGAAAGACACTAGCCACTCTTGATTCCAATTACAGAATTAGGTGCCTGTTTAGTGGACTTAAAAGACACTGAGGTAGCTTTTTGAAATTCAAGAAGAGCAGCCCATAGTTACGGCCTGGTCTTTGTGTTCAGCACAGTTTGACAGCTCTCTGGGCAACCACTGATGGAGCTGCTATGTTTAACTCAGTCTAACCAAAATAACAGGATTTTTGTTGCAAGGATGAATGAGAAGAATTGTGAAGATCATCTTGCTCATGGAGAAGGGGATTCAGTTTTTTTCTTTCTCTATAAGAAATTCATAAAGGTAGGAAATTGTGTTGAAGTGCACAATTCTATGGAGAAGCTTTCTCTCCCCTTCTCCAGAAAAGGGTAGTGGTGGTGGATTCTCTTTCTGATAGCAGAATGACTTGGGCATATTGGTACCCGTGAACACATGACCAAGTCAGGTCATTGGTCCAATATTGTGTACTCAATAAGATTTATGGGCATAATTTTTATTCCAACTCTGCTGAGATCGTTTACTGGAGATGGTGGAGATTGAACCTGCAACCTTTTGTGTGCAAAGCAGTTGCCCTCCCATTGAGCATCTTCCCTTGGTTATAAGGAGTGGCAAATATAATTATGTGGATCAATGAGAATCAATATATTGGAGGCTGAATGAAGGAGAAGCAGGCAAATAGCTGATCTCGGGTAACAAAGTGGTGTTTATATTTTACTCTGAATAGCAGTATAAGGAGGACACACTGCACTCTCCAAAACTCTTCAAGCAGAGAGTACTACTTCAAACTGCTCAATCAATTGTCCCATGGAATAAAAAGTTTGGAGGTGGAGAAGACAGTTGGGCAGAACATGTTTTGCAGTTGCCATTGTTGGTTGTTGAAAAGGAACTGACAGAATCCTGGATAGGCTTTCTTGAAGGCCTATTCCAGCCTCCCCCAACCAGGCACCCTCCAGATGTGTTGGATTACAACTCCCATACCCCAGCCAGCGTGATGTTGGGAGTTGTAGTCCAACACATCTGGAGGGCACCAGGTTGTGGGAGGCTGGCCTATTTGGCTTTTTTCTTCTTCATTAGCAATGGTAGTTCTTTGAAAAGAAAGGGCTTGCAAAATGAAGGCCTCATATTTTGGAACATTTTAAAAGCAAATGAACAAGCACATACTGAGCTTAGTATACAGGCAGTCCCCAGGTTACGAACGAGTTCCGTTCTTAAGAATGTCTTTAAGTCGAATTTGTATGTAAGTCGGAACAGCATAGCGTTCTATACGTAAAAATCAGCATTTACGCAAATTGCCTAAATTACTCAAATTGCGTAGTAGACTACGCTATGTACTCTACGTAAACAACGTAGCGCCGGGGAACCCAGAAGTCCGTTCTTAAGTATGGGTTGTCTGTAAGTCGACGTTCTTAACTTGGGGACTGCCTGTACTTCTCTGTGCAGATATACGGTTGTATCCAGACTTAGGCATATTTAGAGTAGATCCATTGGAATTATTTGGATAAGTTAACGCATGACTAACGTAACTCCCATTGATTTCAGTGGGTCTACTCTTAAGTATGATCAAATCTGAGTATAACCTGATACAGTTTTCAGCAATGAAGAACAGAAATAATTAATAGGGTCATTGTTGACAGCCTCTTGGTCAATCAAAAGGAATGCTCTTATAATGTCTGTAGAGACTTCAAATAGCAAAAACCAATTTCTACCTCATTGCTATTGATTTCCATGTCAGAACAGGAAAAATCAATAGTGGACCACCTTAATATTAGTGACCCAAGTACATTATACTGTCTGAACACACAAATAAAATTCTTATTTATCCAGCTTGGAATAGAGATGAAACATTTCTGGAAATTTTGAATCCATGAGAAAAAACAAAATTTGTGGGAGAAGCTGAAATGTTGGGGGGGGGGGAATGGAAAAATGTGCAGTGCTTAATTTTTTATAGTACTCTGTACAGATCTAAAGTCACTTTGTTGCTTTAGGACAGCCTTCCCCGACCTGGGGCGCTCCAAATGGTTTGGACTTCAGCTCTCATCAGCACTACACAACATGGCCAGTGATCAGGAATGCTAGGAAATGTAGTCCAAAACATTTGGAGGGCTTCAGGTGGCTTTAGAAACATGAAATATATTATGTATAACTTGGTTTGCTCATAATTTTATCATTAAAATTAAAAACTGTTAAAAGTACACTCAGTAAATATGTAAATATTGTCTGAATAAACTGTACTTTAAAATTTATTATACCAAACATGATAATTTTATGAGCAAATTATACATAGTATGCATTTAGGTTCCCATTTTATGTCTGACCAAAGGGAACTTCAGCAAATAGTCCCTGGAATATATGAATCATTCTAGAAGCCTGAAAAATCAGGAAGAATTGGAGGCAGAGGAAGAGTGGTATACAGCATTTCTTTCTGTTTGTAAGGAAGTTTAGGAAAATTCCTAAACCTGTTCCTGTTTGTAGGTTGGAGTTTAGGGAAATCTGGTCTGAAGGAAAAGCTATTGAGATTTTATTTAGCTGGGAAAGACTCTCACTTATTAGGAATGGTAAACATCCATATTTAATATAAGAACCATTAAGCACTCTCAACCTGTTATTTGAAGAGTGACATTTTATTCTAGTTTGTAAATAATTTCTGTTAATAAACATCTTAATTTTTGTTCCTTTTGAAATGTTGTCTCTAATGCTGATGTCAATCCAGTCCCTAGGTAGAGAGGGTTTATTCTAGTGGCAGCAGTTAAAAGGTTTTATAGCTGAATTCCCTAGCGGTGATGTCTAATTGGGAACTTTATTAAAAACTGTGGCAGTGACTTCCATAGACCCAAGCTTCAGAGTTAATTTAAAAAAAGAAACATTGGTGGGATAACCCATATGGTATTCCATTGCATCTGGTGGCAGTGGGATAGCCTACAGTGTTTCTTTCACATGTGGGCTTTAGATTAGAACCATATTAATTGACTGTTAGCTCCAGGGTTCTTCAACCTTGGGTCCCCAGATTTTGCTGTCCTACAGCTCCCAGCATACCCAGCCAGCATGGCTAATGGCAAGGGATTCTGGGAGCTGTAGTCCAGCAACATCTGGGGACCCAAGGTTGGAGAGCCCTGAGAACAAGCCCAGAAACACAGGACGCTATAGAACAAAACCCAAACTGTCAAGAATGTACATTTTCTTCCATATTGTGATATGGTGACTCTATTCAGAAGTTGAGAAACTGAGCGTGACTTATTTATTTACGGCATTTATATATTGCTCCACATTTAAACAGGTTCTAGAGCGTTGGAAAAAAAGCAGATAAAAATAATAAAACCATATGTTAAAACAGAATCAGTAAAAAGCGTGGCTGGTCAGTCAAGGAAGGCTTCCTGAAATAAAGATGTTTTCAGGAGGGGTAAAAAAAATAATACAATGTTGGTGCTTGCCTGACCTCCAGAGGCAGGGAGTTCCAGAGAAATGGAGCCACCACACTGAAGGCTCTTATCCAGGTGGACTCCAGTGGGGCCAAAGGTCCATGTGGAACCAGCAGGAGCATCCCATCTGATGACCTCAGTGATCAGGCAGGTTGGTAAGGGAGAAGGCACTCTATCCTGGTCCCAAGCTGTTCAGGGCTTTATACACTAGTATGAAACCTTAAACCTGGCCTGGTAGCAAATAGGCAGCCAGTGCAGTTCCTTCAGCGAAGGAGTTGCATGCTGAAAAGCAGCAGCTCCTAACAACAGCTGAGCTGCTGCATCCTGCACTAGCTCCAGCTTCAGCTTCTGGAGCAGCCTTAAGGGCAGCCCCACATAGAGCGCATTGCAGTAACCCAGTCTTGAGGTTACTAGTACCTGTATCACTGTGGCCAAGCTATCCCTGTCCAGCAGAGGCCATAGCTGGGACTCCAGCGATAATGACTAATCTAGAAGTACCCCCAGACTATGAACTTGATCTCTCAAAGGGAGTGCAACCCCATCCAGAACAGGCCATGAGCCTATCTCCTGGACTCGGGAACCACTCGCCCACGCAGGTTCTGTCTTGCCAGGATTCAGCTTCAGTTTATTGGCCCTCATCCAGCCCATCACTGAGTCTAGGCACTGATCCAGGACTTGCACAGCCTCCCCTGATTCAGATGTTACGGGGAGATAGAGCTGTGTCTCATCAGCATGCTGATGGCACTTGGCTCCAAATCCCCTAATGACCAATCCCAGCAGCTCCATATAGATGTTAAACAACATTGGGGACAAGATGGTACCCTGCGTAACCCCATAGCTCAGTTGCCAAGGGTCTGAGGAATAGTCACCCAATGTAACTTTCTGAAATTGCCCTCTCAGGTAAGACTGGAACCACTGTAACAGTCCCTCCAGTGCCCAGCCCGCAGAGTTGATCCAGGAGAATCCCATGGTCGATGGTATCGAAAGCTGCTGATAGGTCAAGCAGAATTTACAGGATTGCCCTGTCCCTCTCTCAATAAAGGTCATCCATCAGGGCGACCAAGGCTGATTCGTTCCCGTAACCAGGTTTAAACCCAGACAGGAATGGGTCTAGATAATCAGTATCCTCCAAGAGTGCCTGAAATTGCTTCCCACGACCCTCTCAAGTACTTTCCTTAAGAAAGGGGAATTTGTGACTGGGGAGGTAGTTGTCAAATACCGTTGGGTCCAGAGTGGGGTTTTTCAGGAGTGGTTGCATTACTGCCTCCTTGAGGACAACAGAAACCACTTCTTCACTCATAGATGCATTTACCACGCCCTGGGCCCACCCGGTAATTCCCCCTCAGCTAGCTTTTATTAGCCAGGAGGGGTAAGAGGGCACGTGATCGGTCGCATTGCTCCAAGCACCTTGTCCATATCATCAGGCCAGAGCAACTGAAATTGATCCCACAAAATTAGACAGATGGTAGCATCAGATGCCTGGACTAGAACTGCTCTAACAACAGCATCAAGCTCACCTGGAGATGAGCGATTTTGTCCTCAAAGTGCGATGCAAAAAGGTCACAGCGGGTCCCGAGGGACCAGGGCACAATTTGCTGGGGAGAGTGTTAATAGCCCCCGAACCACCCAAAGAGCTCCGCTGGATGGCTACTTGAGGGCACAATGGAGGTAGCAAAGTAAAGCTGCTTTGCTGCCTGCACTGCTGCACAATAGGCACAATTATGCGCTCTAGAGTGTGCTCGGTCATCTTCACTCCGGGTCTTGCACCATTTGCGCTCTAGCCAGTGTCCAGCCTGTTTCATTGACTGCAGCTCCCCAGTATACCAAGGAGCAGAGTGGGCTCTACAGGCACCAGATAGGGCACTCGGGTACAGTCTAGTCGATGGCCCTCCGCATCCCACAATTCCACAGTGAGGCTAGGGCCTCAGCTGGATCACCAGCTCTCTCTACTGGAAAATCCCCAAGAGCATTCCGGAATCCATTGGATTCCATCAGTCTTCTGGGGTGGACTGTCCGAATTGGCCTCCTACCCCTGCAGGAGGGAAGGAATGCTGTGACCGTGGAGCTGGGAATTGGAGATCCAACCTCCTCCCCCTCACAGCTGGCATGGAAAGAACCTGCTCTCCGAGGTCGGGAAAGCAACCTCAGAGAGGGGGGAAAGGAACGGTGTTTTTGGGAGGGAGGGGAGGAGACTGGAGAGGTCAGGATATGAGCTACCCTGACACCTCTCCAGCCCCCTTCCCTCCCTCTCTGAAGTGCCCCTGCTAGACAGCCAAAAAAGGCCATCTAGCTAAAATGCAGAGCAGGAGGAGCGGGGAGGTGGAGATCACCTCTGCTGCTCTCCCCACTCTGCGTTGGAGGACCGTAAGTCTCCCAAAGTTCAGGGACTTATGGGCGTCACGATAGGATTGTGCCCAATATGAATAATTTTTAATAAGGAATGGAAGAAATAACTATTTTTGGAATCTTACAGGGAGAATTAAAAAAGCATTTCCCCATATGGCTTCATTGTTTCCCCAAAATGTTACATCTCTAGTCTTTGTATAAAAGTTTTATAACATGGTTTTTAGAAATCATTTGGGGGGGGGGAGCAAAAGCTGAGTAGCAATATATACACTTCATCTTAAATATTTTATCCATCATTCTCAACGAAAATACTTCATAATCCAAAGCTGTTCAATTTTTCAGAAAAGAAAAAAAAAACTACCCCAGGGAAAAAACGCACGCACACACACACACACACACACACACACACACACACACCTCTAGTTTGGAGTAAGGCAACAGCCAGATCTAGGAGGGTCTCCTATTTCCTGCTAGGGGTAGCAAGGTAAAAGTGCTGACCTTGGAACTGGGTGGGGTCAGGATTGGGGAGAAGTGGTGAGTTACCAGTCCTGGTTCCTGTTGCATAATTACGTAAGATTTCTTTCTGGGACAGAAACGAGTGTAGGTTAACATTTTACGAGCTTTAATGTATGCAGCTGTATTCAGTGCAGCTGTAGCTCTAATGTTAACACATTTTAATACTGCTTTTCAATGAAAAATTGCCAAAGAAGCTCACTATTTTAAAATGACAAATGTAAACTAGCTTTAAAAACTTGCTAAATCTAAACAGAGGGCTATTATCAAATCCAGTATCGGAGGCAGAATGAGAAATTTAGACCTGCACTCAAAAGTAAAGGAGGAGCCATCCAAATTTCTGAAGGAACAGCATTCCTAAGATCCTGGGCTGTGGCCGAAGAAACCCTACCCCTCCACATGAGATAGAACAGTGTTCTCCAACCTCCAAGCTACGCTGGCTGGGGCATGCTGGGAGGTGTAGGCCAAAAACATCTGGGGACCCAAGGTTGGAGAACACTGAGATAGAATCTTTAGCAGGGCCTCGTTGGACCATGTTTTGGCAGTGGGGATGCATCTGTCATTTAATACTGTGTGAAAGTCAACCATCAAAGTTAAAAATGTAGCTCATCACATTTCTTTTGATTCTGTTCTGATCTGAGGCAACGTCACAACTAGTTTCATTCAGTGTTCCATCAGTTGAACAGGAGAGAATGCTTGAACTAGGAACGGCCGAATCAGTCTATTTCTGGCTTTCACATGTGTTCACCCAGAAGTCTGTTGTGTCCTGAACTTGTAGCTGTTTTTGTTATTTAACTCAACATGAACATTTGCATTTAAATAACCATTACTAATTGTATTTTATCTCCAAAATTCACATTTTTCAATATATTTTAGTAGTTTTTTAGCTGAGATACTGCTGGAACATTCAGGAGATGCAAACGCTGGTGGATAACTAAGTTGTGATCTGCATGTTAGACTGGGAGTTGCAGATCAAGTCAATTCTGTAGGAATTCTTATAGGAAGATTGAGTTCCTCAAGCATCCCTAGCTTGGACCGGTGTACTGTATATGTTTCTCTGCATCCTGGATTTTTAACATCAGCTTCCCACCCTGTAGATTATGTTAGTTAAAACACAGATGTTTTGTACTTCTTTGTGACTTCTGTGGAACACACAAAACAAAAAAGATTGGGACATAGGCTACTGAGCACATCCCGGCCAGGGAAGCATCATTTCCTATTTGTGCTTTGAGCATGTCTGGAGTAGACTTTTTTCACTGAAGAGGCTTACAGTTTGAGCGATAGCTGTGCCTGTGATAGAAATAGGCATGGTATGCAAGAGAGGGAGGACTCCACAAAAGCAAACATTGATAGGCTGTGGACTGGTGATAATTCTGTTCCAGTTTTCATGGTTTCTTCAAATTGGCACAAGAACTGGAACCATGCAGGGAACAAAAGCAGGAAGTCTTGCCTTGGTGAAGTATTCATGCGGTGTTTGTTAGCTCAGTATGACTGGTCCCAAATCAGATGTGGATTGAGCCCAGAACAGGAAGCGGAGAGATGGAAATATCTTCTGCGTGATGATAATTCTAGACTACTTTTGCATTTGGAAATTTGTTATTTGATATGTGTACCAAAATATTTAACTGCATCAGAGTATGGAAGTCCTATTATATACTGAGAGATCCACAATTTTTGATCTAATTAGAATTAATTGTGCTTTACCTAGAGTCTAGCCGCTTTGTTAAACTTCCAGCATCTTTTTATGGCTAGACAAGCTACATTGGATGGAATTTGCTATCTGAAGTAGTTCCTTGCAATGATTTTTGCTAGTAAAAAGAAATGGGGGGGGGGGAGCCCATCTACCTTGGCTGTCAGTGCTATAAATCTTGATGTTTACATAGCATGGCTGTTTTCTGTGTTCTTCTGCTTTAAAAGGAGGAGTTTTGTGTGACGTGTTGATGTGACTTGAGCAAATGTTAGCCATGTAGGTGAAGCCCCTTCACCCAGCTGCTCTTAGCATGAGGAGCAGCACTTTCACAGCTTGTCCTTCTTGGCAACAGAGCCAGAAGACACACACATGAGTGGGCCTTAGTCAGCTGGGCCTGCAGGTCAAACCTCTGCTCAGCCATCTCAGCCTCCATTCTATTATATGTAGACTGTGCAGGGCTGGCATCATTTGGCACATGCCGAGGACCACACGTCTGCCGAGAGCCCACTGCTGACCCGCAGAGCTTCCTGGACCTGCTGCTGCTCCTTGCTGTCACTGCCTGTTCATGTGTCTTCTCTGAGCATGTGAGCTATGGTGAGAGAGGAGAAGGAGCAGCATAGACCAGTTAAGAACATAAAGAATGTAAGAGCCATGCTGGATCAGACCAAGGGCCTAGTCAAGCATTCTGTTCACACAGTGGCCAAATAGCTGCCTGTGGGAAGCCCACAAGCAGGACATGAATGCAGTAGCACCATTCTGCTCATGTTCCTCAGCAACTGGTCTTCAGAGGTATGTTGCCTCTGATCCTGGAGGTAGTATCTAGCCACCGTGACGACTAGTAGCCATTGAAAGCTTTATCTTCCATGAATTTAACTGATCGCCTTTTAAAGCCATCCAGGTTGGTGGTGACCATCACTACTACTTGTAGTAGTGAATTCTATAGTTCTGTATGAAGAACTATGTACTGTGTGAAGAAGTACTTCCTTTTATTACACCCTGAATATCCAACCATTCAGGTTCATTGGATGACCCTGTGTAGTATTATGAGAGAGGGAGAAAACAGTCTTCCTGTCCACTTTAACCACCCCATGCATAATTTTGTACACATGTATTATATATCCTCTTATTTGGCTTATTTCTAAGCTAAACAGTCCCAAATATTGTAACCTTTCCTAATAATGGCGTCGCTCCAGCCCCCTTATCATTTTGGTTGCCTTTTTCTGCACAAGGTGCAGTGACCACTGTACACAGTATTCCATTGTATACTGTGTGGTCGCATCAGTGTGATCATACAGATTATGATATTGGCAGTTTTATTTTCAATACTTCCTAATTATGACCAACATGGAATTTTCCTTTTTCATAGCAGCCGCATGCTGGGTCAACATTTTCACCAAGCTGTTCATCACAACTCAAAGGTCTCTTTCTTGGTCAGTCACTGCTAGCTCAGATTCTATCACTCTGTACATGAATTTGGGGTCTTTTGCCCAAACGTGCATCACTTTATACTTGCTTACATTGAACTGCATTTGCAATTTTGATGCCCATTCGCCCAGTCTGGAGAGATTTTTTTTTAGAGCTCTTTGTAATCCCCTTTTGTTTTAACCACCCTAAATAATTTGGTGTCATCAGTAAACGTGGCCACCTCACTTCTCATTCCTGATTCCAGAGCATTTATGAACAAATTAAGAAGCATGGGTCCCAATACAGATCCCTGTGGGACCCCACTGTTTGCAACCCTCTATTGTGAGAATTTACCATTTATTCCTGCTCTCTACTTTCTGGTCTTTAACCAGTTACCTATTCCATGTCTGCTAAGTTGGCTCAGAAGTCTTTGGTGAGGGACTTTGTCAAAAGCCTTTTGGAATTCCCAGGTATAGAGGCTGAACTTAGGAACATTGCCTCAACTTAGGAACATTTGCCTCATTGGCAAACTGAAAACATTATATATATATAAAATATATATATGTTTTCAGTACTTCAGTACTGAACTTAGGAACATGTTTTCAGTACAGTTCAGTACTGAACTTAGGAACATTATATATATGTTCCTAAGTCTTTGGTGACAATATATATATATATATATGTTTTCAGTACTTCAGTACATATGTGTGTGTGTGTGTGTGTATATATATATATATATATATATGTTCCTAAGTTCAGCCTCTATACCTGGGAATTCCAAAAGGCTTTTGACAAAGTCCCTCACCAAAGACTTAGGAACATATATATAATGTTCCTAAGTTCAGTACTGAACTGTACTGAAAACATGTTCCTAAGTTCAGTACTGAAGTACTGAAAACATACATATATTTTATATATATAAAATGTTTTCAGTTTGCCAATGAGGTCTAGAACTCCATCTCTTCTCACCACTATTTGCCTCTGTTCTTCACCTGAAAATATCAATTCAGGCACAGGTATCTGCCCTACATCTTCCACAGTGAAGACAGATAAAAAGGATTAATTCAGCTTCTCTGCAATCTCCTTATTCTCCTTTAGTACTCCTTTAACTCCATTGTGATCCAGCGGTCCAACTGTCTCTTAGCTGGTTTCCTGCTTCTGATGTATTTAAATAATTACTTATTGTTGGCCTTGTTATTATTCGTAATGTGCTCCTCAAAATAACTTGGCATCTCTTACGGTCTGTTTGCATTTTGTTTGTAAAGGTTTGTTTTGCTTTTTGTTTTCCTCATTTGGGCAAGACTTCCAGTCTCAGAAGGAAGCCGTCTTTGCTCTAGCTTCCTTGACACTACTTGTTACTCTTGCTGGTGACCTCTTGGACTTGGTGCTACCTTTCCCCAGCTTGTATTCATAATAGCTGAGCTTCTATTATTGTGGTTTTGAATAACCTCCAAGCATTTGAGGGAGATCTAATCCTCTTGACTCCCCCTTTCAACTTCCTTTTTACCAGTGCCCTCATTTTTTAGATATTTCCTCTTTTGAACTCAAATGTGAATGTATGTGACTTCCTGGAAATTTCTCACTTAATATAAATTAAATATAAAATTAAATTTGATTTCCAGTTACCGTAGTTTGACAATACTCGTATATCACACTAGGTCCTGGATGGCACCACTTAAGATTAAGTCCAGGGCCATCTCCACTGTGGTCTGTCCCATGACAAATGGTTCTAGGGTACTATATTTTAGGGTATCGAGAAATTAAACCTCTTTGCCATGACCAGAACATGGCATTTATCCAGTCAATGTGAGGTTAATTGAAGTCAACCATCACTATTACACTTCCTTGTGTGGGTGACTTCCTGATTTATTTATTTATTTGAATCACTCAATCTCCAAGTTCACCCTGAGCATTTTGGTCAGGGGGATGTTACCATGTCCCCAGTCTCAAATTACTTTTGGATACTAGTAATGTCGTCCACATTGTCCACATTTTGTGGAGGAGTCTGCCCGTTTTAAGGTTTCTAGCTTGCTTGACACGATGTCCTCTTTGACGTACAGCATGATACGACAGTTACCTTAGAGTTCTCACTCTGGGTGGATGTACAGATTGGGTCCAGGAGAAGAGGGTTAGTGAATGGGCAGTGGTAACAGTGGCAAGAATGAGGTCGACCTACTCATGGGGGCCCACTGAAGGCCTCTTGTCCAAGAGCCCTGTATAACTTGGAACCTGTACTGAAAATGGGAAAGCTGGTTTGGTCCGTCTTAATAGGGCTATAGGATTAATGGAACAAGACCTCTTGAGAACTTTGCACATACCAAGTGCTCTAGAAATGATGATGATGATGATGATGATGATGATGATGATGATGATGATGATGATGATAATAATACCCCTTTATTTTACTTGGAAGAGTTCTGTGTAACTTGAAAACTTGCCTGCTCTACTGTAAACACTCATGGCCCAAATAGAAGGCATTGTCTAATTTGCTCTGTATTTCTTGTTCTGAGATACTAAAAGCCTGTGATCCTGAAATAAAAGCTGTCTGTAGTAAACTCACGAGCTCTAGCTAATACAGCTTGTGTTTTGCAAGCGTACACATTCCTAGCTGTCATTATATGAATCTCTTGATTCATGAAGCTGGTTCAAGTTCATGAGAAGAAACTCCCACATCAGTCTATTCCGTTCACATATGACTTAGATTGTACTCTGCTAAAGTTCTGGCTGCTACTGCGAGGTGAACTTCCAAGAGGGGTGATGATGTTCAGACTTCCTAGAAATTGCGGGGGGGTCTTGGATTACACGTGCACCATATTTCAAGTTGCTATTTGCTGTTGAAGGGACTGAACTACTTTTATTCCCTTCATAAGTGGTCACTGAGAGCCCAAATACCTTCAAAGTATTAGGAAAGGGTTGATGTCTTCTGCCCCACCTAAAAAAGGAGTGGTGGGAGCAGAGAATGCTTTGAAAAAGTTGTGAGGCCAACTAAATATCTTTTAGTTGATTAAACATCTGGCTTTTAATTGCTTAAATGTAAATACATTTGTAAATGGCCAAAATCTTATGTACAGGGTTGGGAGTGGTGTGTGTGTGTGTGTGTGTGTGAGAGAGAGAGAGAGAGAGAGAGGTCGGGTGGGGCACAGAGATGGTGGTGGTGGTGGTGAGAACTTAAAACTCAATATGCACAAGCTGCCACCCTATTTAGAAGGGCCATTTTCTAATATTTTTTCATCCGTTTGAGAATCTGGATTAGAGAACATTCATAGTAACTTAAGTACTAAAATGGCTTCCAAAAAGTACAAGTTCAGATCATAAATATTATGAACGATCCACATTTAAGAAGATGTTGATTTCAGCTGAGCCCCACTCCGCTTCAGTTGCTTGTCGTCCTTACTGCTGGAAGGAAAGTCACCATGGCTTCATAGTAAGAGACAAACCTGCTAGCTTTGGGGTAAACTGAAAGCAAAGGGCACCTTTTAAGTTGCTTTTAATCAGCTGTTGTAGACAAACACACAAATGCCATGTTTTGAGCATTGGGTGCTCTTCCTCTTGTAGGAGAACTAAAAGAAAGAGCAACTCTTCTCTCTAGCTCTGACACCATCCAACTGACTTTTAAGAGAGCGACTCATTTCTTTCCTCCCCACCCCCTGGCTTTCCCACACTTCCATCATATATGCACAAATATGTGGAGTTATGCTGGAATGGGTCTTTCCACTTGTTCCTTGATTTCTTCAGTGGAGGGATAACTAATCACACAGCACAGTGGATAAAAGAGTCTTAACTGGTAGAGCAGTGTTCTCTGACCTTGGGTCCCCAGATGTTTTTGGCCTACAACTCCCAGCATGGCATGCTGGGAGTTGTAGACCAAAAACATCTGGGGACCCAAGGTTGGAGAACACTGTAGTAGAGGAAAGTGGATGAACTGAGAGGATTGTGAGAGGCTTCACAGATACAGCAGGGTTCAAAAGAAGGGACTGGTAGAGAATAGGTGTGAAGAAGGAAGCAAAGCTAGGTAACGGGGTTTAGTTCTTGGAGTTGTCTGACCAAGAATTTGACCTGACAACGTGCCACCAACTTGCTCATCCCTGTGCCTTTCAGGGCTTGATTCTCCTTGGTGAGGTGGCTCCCTCTGACCCTGTATTAGGTGATTCATCCCACACTCTGAGTGCTGACGTCAAGCAGGAGCCGGGGACCGACAGGCTGGTAAGTACTGCGAGTGGATGTACATGCTCGGGTATCGCCCCTTTAATTCCCCCTCTCTACCCCCCCATACTGACATCATATTGCTGAACTTCCTTTAATCAACTTCCTTGCTTTCTGAAGTGCCCTGTGTCTGTGCCACTTGTAACTCTACCGGGGGAAAAGTATATCCTGCCATGAAGCAGACATCCTCACATTTTGGCCTTTTAAAAACCTTAATAAAACCTCTGCTTGTTGACTATTTGCCTTTTGTTGTTTTTGCCCAGTATTTGCAGAAGTCCCAGTTTACATATTTTGGAGTCTTTATATAGAGAAATATAGAGCAGCCAAAACTTGCAGGTGCAAAGTTGCTGAACCCAGAGTGGCACAGCACACAGGCTCTTATGTGGGGGCGGGCATAGGGTCCAGGTATGTTACTGGATCAACTGATGCTCTCTGCTGCTCCCTGTTCAGTGGTTTTTCCTTATCCACAGATTTGTCAATGGAAACTGTTTCTGCGTGCAGATTGCTTTTATTGCACTTGAGCTGTGGGGAAGTGATACATTTTCTAGATGTTTTATAGACTTAGGCAAAAATATTCTGGAGATTTTTTTTGAAGGGAAGTTGGAACAAAACAAAGAGACCCAAAACAAAGAAACCCAAACCAAGGAATCTTCAGTATTTACTAGACTTACAGTACCAAACGTGATTACATCCTTTAGACTTTGTAGTAGTACATAAGCTGAAATCAAGACACCCCAAAAATACTACTTAATGATACTTCTTTAAAAGGTTTCATGGAATAGTTCCTAATCAGTTCTCTCAACCAGGTTTGGGCCGGGGTGGGGGAGGGGAAACCTAGCACCTCTTTCCCTAAAGCTTTATCTCTTCTGGAACTTTGTCTCTGACCAAGTAGACACTATTTCCCAGAGTGCGTGAATGACTGTGTACCTATGATTCATCCTTCCACTTATGGCTGTGTAAGCTTGCCTAGTGTCAGCAAGGAGTTGGACACATGTTTTTCTAGGAGCGTGCATTACCGTTGATAGGGGTGTGCACTTACCCCTGAACTTGCCTCGGCGGGCGCTCGGCAGGCACCCCCGCTGTCCAATCCATCTCGTGTTGCCAGTGAGGCGCTTGGCGGACTTCCGGGTGCCCGGCGCTGCATTTTTACGTCAAAACCAGGGTAAACTACCTTAAAACTGCCGTGAATAGCAAATTACGGCCGTTTTAAGGTGGTTTCCCCTGGTATTTACGTAAAAATTCCAGCGCAGGGGACCTGGAAGTTCCTTTCCCCGGCTCCTCTCGCAGGGACTTGTGCCGAGCCGGGGAAAGGTAAGTCTCGTGGAGCTTGGGGGGGGTCGAGCGGGGCGAGTTTGGCTCGCTTCCACCCCCCACCCCACCCCGATTGAGCTCCGTGCACATCCCTACCGTGGGATTAGTATTTACTCTGCCACAGTGCTGGAACACAGTTTTCAAAATCTTACTCATTAGACTCAAACATTTATTTTAATATTTAAAATTTATATTCTGCCTTTCTGACAAAATATGGCATTCAAGGAGGCTTTCAACAAGTTCATTAAAAAGTATTTCAAGATGCATTGCAAAACTAACAGCATAACAGCAGATAAAATATTCTACAGCATTAGTGCAACTGGCTAGGAGAAGCAGCCAAAAATAATTTAAACAGCACTACAGCTCGTGTGGAGAAGGAGCAAATTCTAGGAGCCAGCAGCAAATTTATAGGCACCAGTCTGTTGCAATGGATTTGCTGGGTGGGGAGTCGGGGGAGAATGGTATCCCACCTTTTCACCTGTTTTCTCAAGAGTAGAACATGTGACTGCACTCCGAGCTAGAGATTGGCCAGGCCCAGATTGGTTCAGCTTCAGAGATAGCTGGCTGGGGCATGCTGGGAGTTGTAGGCCAAAAACATCTGGGGATCCAAGGTTGGAGAACACTGCTGTAATGTCAACATTCTTAAGTACTAGCAGCAAATTCTTTAATACGTGGATGACCAGGCACCCAAGACCTTTCTAGCTATGGTGAGACATCTTTTAGAGGCGTTTACCATTTGTCATGGCATATATTTGCTTGAGTTACTCCCTCTAGACTTCAGGGGGGCTGTACTGTTGTGTGTATGGCAGATCCCAGTTGGTAGAGCACGTGATTTGTATGCAAAAGTTTCCAAGCTCAGTCCCTGGTATTTTGGGTAGCAGAACTGGGAAAGATCTTTGCTTAAGACCACGAAGAGCACTGCCAATCAGAGTAGATAATACTGTGGGTTGTGTTGTTTTTTTTTAAAAAAAAAATTCCAGTGGTCTGGCCCTATATAAGGCAGCTTCGTATTTCCTGACCCACGAAAATTGTGCAGATGCTATGATAATGCATGTCGGCTATGTTTGCCCAGGCCGGTTGCAGGATTGTAACCATGTTAAATTGTGCCTGTGAACCTCTTTCCTTAGAGCAGATGGAGTGACAACACTGATTGCCAAAAGTCTGCAGCTGATTTTCATGCTTTTGATGAAAGATCATTAACATGTAAATTACCATTTGCACAATGATTCTTGCAAATACTTGTAAATACATGTACAAGGCAGACTGCAAAGTTATATTTGGTGGTGGAGCTGGGTGTAATCTACAGCTTCCTTAATCTGACGTTGCCCTCAACTTCGAAAAACACAGGTCAACCCTTGAAATATTTTGAGATGTGGGTGTTGATATCCCCAGATATATGAAAAAGAAAAGATCCTGGCAATCGGTGCTCACATTTGCAGGGGGCTATTGGAGGGCCATGTGTTGGCTAAAATTGGGGGAAGTTCATAGATCATAGAGTTGGAAGGGGCCTACAAGGCCATCGAGTCCAACCCCCTGCTCAATGCAGGAAACTAGAGGAGGGGTCTCCCATCCAAGTAATAACCAGGCCTGACCCTGCTTAGCTTTCCACACACAGACAAGCTGAGCCAGCGTGAGCCACAGGCCTGTTTCAAGTTTGGAAGTGAATTTAATTAAGGGCCTCCCTGTCCTTTCCCCCATAATTTGAGTGCTGCTGGCAATATTGTTATATAAAGATATAAGGCTCTGCCTTACACAGCGTTGGATTATTGCTCCATGTAGCATAACACTGCCTAGTCCGATTGACTTTGGCTCCAGCATCTCAGACGAAGCTCCTTCCCAGTGAGACGCCTGGCATCTTTTATCTGGAGGTGCCAGAGATCGAACTGTATGCAAAACCATACAGAGCTGCACCTACTCCCTTTTCGAGATGTGCTGCAAGAATCTCATTCTTGTAGGCGCCAAGTCGCTGCTTGGAAATCCCATCTTGGTACCATACATTGGTGGATGTTGTTTCAGCCATTTTTGGTTTAGGCCCCTCATCCTGGAATCCACCCCTTCCAAGAATCTCTCTTCCTGTCTACTTGCCTTTCAAAAGTATCTTGATGCTATTGCCGCATATAATGAACTGTGTGTGTGTGTCCAGAAAAACCTGCTGTGAAGGGGATAACAGAACAGATCCAGGAATGCATGCATAACCTGTGTGGAAGCCTGTTCATTGGGCATTGTGTGCCAGCATGCTCAGCGGTTTTCTAGGTTGGCACATGGGCACTTCTTAGAGGGCTGGGAAAACAAAGAGTCTTGTGGACTAACACAGTTATTATGAAATAAGCTTTCACAGACTAGAGTCCAGTTCATCAGTTGCTTGAACTGTTACCCTTAGTTGACAAGTGTGGTGTTTTTTGCATTTTATTTCTATCTGACTTGACTACTCACAGTGTTTTTTCTCCATCTCCATGTGTAT
This sequence comes from Shinisaurus crocodilurus, assembly GCA_021292165.1. NCBI lineage: Eukaryota > Metazoa > Chordata > Lepidosauria > Squamata > Shinisauridae > Shinisaurus > Shinisaurus crocodilurus. The sequence continues at coordinate 266,206,634 of CM037877.1, read as the reverse complement.
GCTTGCCTGCCAACAGAGGATAACACTCCATCTATCTGATGTCGTGGACTGTAGTCCACAAAAGCTTATGCCACAGCCTTTGAAAGTGCCACGAACCCTCTGGAAATTAGAGGACTGAGCGGACGGTTGGGTTCTCTCTTGTCTGTCTGTCTGGTCTTCCCCCCCGCCCCCCCACCAATGTTTTGATTTATTTTGTGGCGTCATCGAGTTTTGTTAATTTAAAGTATCTAGAGCGCCATGAACATATTATTTATTATGCCTTTAAAATGACATTGAGATGGAACATGCATATAAATTCAGGTATTCAACCCAAAATATACCTGTCTGAATGTGAAATAGTCAAATCAGTTGTAAACTATTGCTCCATTTTCAGCTATCCGTCCAAAGATATAATTACAATGTTGTTGGGGTATTTTTCACCAAGTTTCTTTGCAGGCATGAGGGCTAACTTGGTTTTAAAAACGGGTAACTAGGAAAGATTGATTTAAAAAAATTTTTTACGAGCATTTCGGGGCTGTGCACTTGTTGCTTACTTAAGAGTCTTAAAATGTGTGAAAATAATTATGTGGAAGAGTTAACAAACCTTTGTTTCCATGACGAGATGAACAGCCTGTGGATCAGGTTTCCTAGGAGAAAAGGCAAAGTGTGTTGATCTTGTCACAGTATTCCTATGTGCACCTGTATCTTCTGAAATTTATTATAGGAAGAGGCCCTCAGCTATGGAAACTGCCTTCCATAATAAAACGATAGATCATATGATGAATAGGCAGCTAGACGCTGAAGAGAGACAGATCTGCCTGGCTGCCTTTTGCTCCAAAGCAAAGCTTCCCTTATTTTTATTTATTTATTTATTTATTTATTATATTTATACCCTGCCTTTTTTCCTGCAAGGAACCCAAGGCGGCTTACATAATCCTCCTCCTCCTCCTCCTCCTCCTCCTCCTCCTCCTCCTCCTCCTCCTCATGTTACCCTCACAACAACCCTGTGAGGTAGGTGAGGCTGAGAGTCAGTGACTGGCCCAAAGTCACCCAGTGAGTTTCATGGCTGGGCGGGGACTAGAACCCGGATCTCCCGCGTCCCAGTCCAGCACTCTCACCACTACGGCCACACTGGCTCTTGAGTGCTTGTGAAGGCTGAAGGAAATGCTGCTGTCTTGGGTGCCCCTAATTCACTGCGGTACTGAAGGCACCAGCCCATGTGCCATCCTCTTGTACTCCCTATTCCCGAGATGCAAAAAGACAGCTGTTGCAGAGATAGAAATTTAAACCCGGGGACTTCCAGGTGCCAAATCACTCTAGATGATTTCTAGTGCCATGTCGAGGAGCAGGACAGAAGCAGTGTGTTCCATCATCTAGGGATTTTATAATGTCTGACAGAGTTTCTCTTCTCCTCCCCCCCCCCCCCCCCGCCTCCACAGGGCACTTGCATCGCCCCGCCGTCAGAGAACCTCTGTACATCCGTTGGCAATAACCAAGAGACCCTACCTGCCAAATCCTATGGAGTGCCGAGACCGGTCAATGGAGTTATTAACACGTAAGGCTCTCGCAGAGGCCCCCTTGAGAGAATGTATGCTCAGTCTAGAATGATTCTCCTGAACTGGCTCAGCTTGTCTGAGTGTGGAAAGCTAAGCAGGGTCAGGCCTGGTTATTACTTGGATGGGAGACCCCTCCTCTAGTTTCCTGCATTGAGCAGGGGGTTGGACTCGATAGCCTTGTAGGCTCCTTCCAACTCTATGATCTATGAAATCTATGAAATCTATGAAATCCCCTTGATGGTACTAGGCCTGGTAATTTTGCCCCGTGTCAAACTATTCCTAAGTTCATTGCATTTATTCAGCATCAGTTTATATACCTTTCCCAGAAGCCTTTTGGTCGAAGTAGAATAGTCCGGAGACCAGTGAAGGATGGGGGGCAGGACTTGTGGATTTTGAGCAGAAGAATGGGGTAGTAGAACAGCCTTCTAAGCCTGGAACCCTCCAGATGCGTTGGGACTACAACTCCCAACATCACCAGCCAGCCTGGCCATACTGCGGAGGGGGGTGGTTGTAGTCCAGTACTGGAGTGCACCGGATAGCTGGCTGGGGCATGCTGGGAGTTGTAGGCCAAAAACATCTGGGGACCCAAGGTTGGAGAACACTGGGTTACAGGGAGCACACAACTCCCTTATTACAGCTTCTTCACTGGCTGCTGGTCTGTTTCCGGGCAGAATTCAAAGTGCTGGTTATAACCTATAAAGCTCTATACGGCTTGGGACCAGGGCTACCTGAAAGACTGCCTTCTCCCATACGAGCCTCCCCAATTCTTAACATCTTCTGGAGAGGCCTTTTTTTCCCAAGACCGCCACCATCAGAGGCATGTTTGGCAACCCGAGAGAGGGCCTTTTTCGTGGCTGCTCCTCCCAGGCTGTGGAACTTTGTGCCAAGGAAGGCTGGGCTCGCTCCTGCTCCGCTGTCCTTCCGCCCATAGGCAAGGACCCCACTCTATTTAAGAAGGCCTTTTGGCCTGTAAGTGGGTCTGCTGGGTTGGGTACTGGGTTTGATAATATTTTTTCTGTAATTATATTTTTATTGTACTTTAGTGTATCGTTTTACTATTTCAATCAATTTTAATTGTTTCTGTAAGCCGCCTTGAGTGCCATTTTTGGGTAGAAAGGCGGGGTATAAATCAAATAAATTAATATATATATAAAGCAATAGTGGGGAGGGGGGAGAACAAAGGGGAAAAGGTGGATGAGAAAAATGTGAGCCCATGTAATTCTACATAGATTCATAGACCATAGAGTTGGAAGGGGCCTACAAGGCCATCGAGTCCAACCCCCTGCTCAATGCAGGAAACTAGAGGAGGGGTCTCCCATCCAAGTAATGACCAGGCCTGGCCCTGCTTCGCTTTTCACGCTCAGACAAGCTGAGCCAGCGTGAGCCACAGGCCTGTTCATATAGGAAAGAACAAGAAACTGAAGGGCATGTGAGGGACATGGGGCAAAGGGAAGGGCTGTACTGTAGTTCAGTGGCGGAGCACATGCTTTGCATGCCAGAATCCCAGTTTCAGTCCCCAGCTAGTGTCTGTCTGAGGCCCTGCAGAGCTGCTGCCATACTGCGTCGACAACACTGCGCAAGCCAGGGACCAATGGTCTGCCGCGGTGCAAAGCAACTTCCTGTGTTCCTCAGTGAGGCTTAATCTCTTAAGGAGCAACATGTTAACCAAGGATGTGTGTGGTGTTAGTCATGCTTCGGATATGGATTCACCAGGTGGCCGTGGGCAACTTGCTCTTCATTTAAAAACAATGGGAACCTAGGTAAGTTTAATTGCTCGGATCAGACAAAGATGCCTCATACTTTTTTGTTTCCCTACTTGGGCAGTCTACAGCCAGGCTTGACAGAGCACGCTCAGGGAGACGGCTCAGATGCCGAGGAGCTGCTGCGTAAAAAGCAGAGACTAAACGCCGTGTCCTCGGCTCCTGATGGAACCTGCGTATCAGCCCGCACACGCCCCGCCCTTAGCTGCAAGAAGCGACGGCTTGTTCGGCCCAGCGGCCTAGTACCACTCTCCAAAAAGGTCAGTGCAGAAGAAGATGATGTCGTCCCTGTCTTTCACTTGGAAACGAGAATGATTATTGATGATTTAGGATGGTAGATGAGAGATCTACAGTTGGAAGCGAGAAGAATCTTGTGGCCCAATGTAGGAAAGACCCAAATACGAATTTCCCCATGTTGGGTTTTGAACTCCAGTGCCCATCTCACTAGAAAATCTGTTCACCCAAGTCCCTGTGATATGCGATCAAGCAAAGTTTGTCAGACTTCATGGTGATGTGTTTTGTCAGACTTTGAGGCCTTCCTTCCCAATGCAGTTGACGTGCCTCTCTTGGATTACATTGCGTGGGAAGGCACCTAATGCTTTGGCCAGCTGACTAGAGAATGGGCAAAAGAATGAGCTTTTGCCTCCCTTAGAACTGTCTGTTCTATTCTGCTGGCTTCAAAGTTTTGAAAACTCCTTGCTATATAGTGTGCTGGTCTTGAGCGAGAGACCCAGTAAGTGGTGGGAAACTGCCTTGCAAAGGAAAAAATACTATGTTGAATGGTACAGGGATCCTTTCCCTGTGGAAGTTTAAGGGACTGGCTTGCAATGTTGTAGGAAGATGAACATTTGAATTCAGAACATCTTTGATTTCAGAGAACTAATGGGGCACACTTAGGTGGCTGTGTCATCCACACTAAAAATAAAGCAAAAGTTATGAATTTTAAGAAGCAAATGCCGTCACTATATGCAAATTCTGCATATATGTGCTGCTTCTATGTTTGCTAGTTACAAAGAGGGACAGTGAAACAACCCAGAGTTATAAACCATGGTTTGTTGCATTAAAGCTCTGGGTTGTTTCTCCCTCAACAAACCAGAGTGCCAGGTTCGCATGTCATGCTGAACAACCCAGGAACAGAATTAACCCGTGGTTGGTCATTACATGCAAACCTTCTTTACTGTTAGCATCAATTGTGAAAAGCATTTTAAAAGCTGCTTTTGCATCCACGCTTTTTAAAAAAGTTGTGAATATGGTTAATGTGGCATGTTCATGTAGGAAAGAGCCATTTTCATGAAATGCAGGCTTGCCACTTTCTGGAAAGTCAGGGAAAGTGAAATTGGCCAGGGAAACACAGGGAAATTGGTCTGAAGTCAGGGAAAGTCAGGGAAATTGTGATTAAAATATATTCAAGCAGTGGATTTTTGACCTGCTGCTGCAAGAGCATGATCTGTTCTTGTGGCAACTGGAATAGAGAAGTAGCAGAATACAAGTAAAACTTAATGATGCCCTTTCCCAGCTCCACCATTTTCTCAGCTCCACCCCCAGCAACCAGCCTAATGTCTTTGTTGAGCTCTGTCCCTGCATGATTTCCAAGGTCTGCCTCTAGCATTTGTAAAGCAAGGCTAGTTTAAACATTTAGCAATATACAAACTTTAAACATCTGTTTTCATCCCTACCTGCTAGTACTGCATTTAACTTACATATGAAGATGAGCATGTTTTTGGGTCATGCTTGCGTATGGAATGGACTAGGGGTGTAACCGCTCGCCTCGAGTGGGCGGAGCGGGCCGAAATCAGTCCCGCTCACGCCCGCCCGAAGCGAGTGGGCCTTACTGGGTCCCGGGCCCTGCTCGCCAGTCTGTGCTGCGCCGTGCTGGCCTGCGCCAACCGCACCGCGACCCCGCGCTGTGGCTTTTCTGTAGAAACCAGGGCAACAGGGCCTTACTTTGACAAATATTTTTGCAGTTGAGACTTGTGTAGTTGTAGAGTGGAACATTTCATTAAGCCTTGCATTAATGCAACACGACCTATTCATTTTTTAACTTGTGGTTATATTTGAATGGTGGTCAGGGAAATTGACAAATGTTGGTCAGGGAAAGTCAGTGGCAACCCTGAAATGGGAAATTCAGCTTCATTGTTTGTTAGGAGACAGAGAGCATCTGGGGGACAGACTGCATTTGTCCAAGATGCACTGTGGGTCCCTTGAGCCCAAAGTTGTGTCAGGACAGCCTGCATCAGTTCACGAGAACTGATAAAAGTTGGACTAGGGTGGCTGTGCGCATCTCCTGAGGGATAATTCAGGATGCTGTCAGTGGCTGTACATGAAATAAGCAAGCCGACGGAGATGGACGGACTACTTTTTCTAGTTCTGCGGATATTCAAGCCACTTCCCCATTCCTCCTTGCATCCAGGTTCATCGCAATGGCGTGGGTCGGTGCAGCTGCGACATGAACCCCACGTGTGTGCTCTGTGGCACTCGGAGCTCAGTGCCCCCCGAGATCCAGTATGAAGCCCCTTTGATGGAGCGTCTCTCACAGTTGGACTCCTGCACCCACCCTGTCCTCTCATTCCCAGACGGTAAGAGGGGTGCAGTTCAAAGGCCCTCTGGTAAATGTGATTAGTGGGAAGACAAGGGTACGGACCACCCCCTTCCCCAGCCTAGTGTGAGCACCAGTATCCGTGGCAACAGGGGGGTCCTTTTTATCTAGTCATGCAGGCCCTGTGGTGCTCCCTTGGAAGTGGAAACCATGTTGATCGTGGTGTCCCCCCCCAAGTCCACGGAGGGAGGCAGGCAGCCACCTGGTTTGCAGAGCTTGGACAGTTTTTGGACAAGAAAGTGCCTGGGAAGGGATTTGTTTTGGCTCTCCTAGGGCGCGGAGCCATGTTGGCACCAGTTCCCAGGCATTCCTGACCTAGTTTGCCGATGGCTGTGCTGTATGGCATGCACTGCTGGAGACCTAGTAGGTATCATTTAAACAGTTAGGCAAGCGAGCGTCTCTTCTCTCTCCCCCCCCCCCCCCCCACCGCTGGGTTCTCGCTGCACTATATGAGTTGGTTCATAAGGTGCTGTGCCCTCGTCTGGACGCTTTGGTATCTGACTGGAAATTTCCAGATGATGTAATAACATCATAACAACCTTGGTGAAAAGGATGTTAATCGGGGCTTCAAAAACTGCTAAGAGAGCGCCCTCTGGGGGCCCCTCGAGAGACCTGCCGCTTTGAAATACTTGGCTAGATAGAGAAACTGTCTTGTTTCTCTCTCTCAGCAGGTCGGTGCCGTTTTTGGCGCGATCAACACTGGCTAGCAGTGTACCAGGGAGCTAGAAGAAGAGTAAACTAGATGGCTGCATTTTCAGCTGGACTGGCAGATCAGAGGGAATTACTTGCCTTAACAGCACTGCTTTTTTCTTCATGCTCGCTCACCCTCCCTCCCTGTATACACACATACCCTGCGCACCCAAAGTGCAACCCTCTTGGATCCCCGTCTATCCAGTGGTTATCATCTTTTGCCTCCCCTTTGTGTCTAGAACAGTGTTCTCCAAGCTACGCTGACTGGGGCATGCTGGGCCAAAAACATCTGGGGACCCAGGGTTGGAGAACACTGGCATAGCTGTGGTTAAGGCAGGAGCAGTAACTGTCAGATTGTTTAGAATACACTTGCCGCGTGTGTGTCTGTGTCTGTATTTCCTTCCCCTTTTCAGCCTGGTGCTTAAGCTTCTTTCTATTAATATCCCCAGCTCACACTGTCTCATCAGCTGCTCTCCCTGTCGTCCGACTGGCCTTTCTACCTTAAGCCTCTGCCCTTATTAACAATTTTATTGTTTTATTAGCAGTGCTTGTATATTGCCCATCAAGCGACAAGCTGATCAATGCAATGTTTAAGACCATAAAAATAAAACAGATAAGAATTATACCAAATAAAGCAAACTACAGTGTAATAATGAAATAAATAAAACCAGCAGCACCCCCTGCAAATTAATCTAGCAAAGTAAACACACTAAAACACCTTAAGATTAAAATGCCTGGGAAAATAAAAATGTCTTCCCCCTAGCACCAAAATGACCATAAAAAGCCAGTGTGGCGTAGTGGTGAGAGTGTTGGACTGGGGCTCGGGAGATCCGGGTTCTAGTCCCCACTTGGCCATGAAACTCACTGGGTGACTTTGGGCCAGTCACTGACTCTCAGCCTAACCTACCTCACAGGGCTGTTGTGAGGATAAAATGGAGAGGAGGAGGAAGATTATGTAAGCCGCCTTGGGTTCCTTGCAGGAAAAAAGGCGAGGTATAAATAAATATAATAAATAAAAACAGTGCCAGCTGAGCCTCTCTGGGCGTGACATTTCATAGTCTTCTCTTGACTTCTAACCTCTGCTTCATTGTTCTGTGGCAGGTTTTTATTGCTGTGCGTGTGTGTGTGTGTGTGTGTGTGTGTGTGTGTGTGTGTTGCTTGAAGCCCAGTTAGTTCTCTTCCTTCCTACTTCATGGTCTCTGCTGTACACATATACTTGTGCACTCCGGGCAGATGCAGAACCCATCAGGCTCCCCCAGTCAAAACGAAAGCTGCCCAAGGCACCCCTCTCTCCCATACAATGTAAGATGGTTGGATTTGGCCCACAACATCCACTCTTACTCGCTTATGAGCAACAAGATTGAAGGAACGGGGATCGAGCATAGCTGTGTGTAGGCCTACAACATGCTCACAAGTCTGAATGCTGGACGTTGGGGATCCTTGCCCCAGCACAACATGGCAGTCGGTGTTGGGGTTAGCACTTCTGTGATGCCTTGCCAGACAAGAATGTCAGGGTGGATGGGTTTAAACCAGGTTTCTCATTGATAATACTTCACGTGTTTCCTAAACAATGGTGCAGATCTGGCCTCTAAGCATGTTAATATACTATTGAATAAAGTATTACGTTAATTCTTACAACCAGGGCTTGCATCTCTTTGTTGCACTGTGTGCATTTTGCGTGCTTTGCCTTTTTTGCCTGTAGAGGGAATGTCCTTAAGGTATTCCCATACAAGGTCTTTCTTACGACTTAGCACCCATGACGGTTTATCTGGTGAAGTATGGGCTTATAGGAACACCGTGTACGCTGGGCACTTTTGCGTTCTCTTCTTTCCAGTGTTGCTTCTTTCTGCTTCAGTTTGTACTGGTCCAGCCCCACCCTCACAAAAACAAAAGGGCAAACTAAAGTGAAATGCCCATGACTGAAATAAGTAGCAGTAAGGTCTGGGCAGGCCTCAGCAGCAGTTTGTTTTCATCAGGTGAAAATGAAATGCTTTTGTTTAGTAGAGTGTAAATATTCATATTTGAGAAGTTGGTTCTCCGTTTACATAGAAAACCCTCCTTTATCTCCGTGTATGTGGTGGATGCATTGATTTAGTTTAGAGAAGTGTTCTCCAGCCTTGGGTCCCCAGATGTTTTTGGCCTACAACTCTCAGCATGCTGGGAGTTGTAGGCCAAAAACATCTGGGGACCCAAGGCTGGAGAATACTGGTTTAGAGATGAACTGTAGGACTAACACAGTTGTATCCAGGTTATTAAATATTAACATTATTATTTAAAAGTAGCTTTGTATTTGCCATTTTTTAAAAAGTGTAAATATCTATTTAAACCTGGAGGGTAGGGGTGGAATAATAATAATAATAATAATAATAATAATAATAATAATAATAATTATAATAATAATAATGTGGAGGAAGGGGGGCTGGCTGGCCCGCCAGACCCTCACCCTTTCCTCCCTGCAAAGGAATCCCAGCGCTTGCCACCATGTGGCCCTGAAGGGGGGGGCTGGCTGGCCCGCCAAACCCCCACCCTTTCCTACTTGCAAAGGAACCAAGACCCTCTGAGATCTCAAGATACCAGACTGTCAGCCTCAGCTGTCTGCAATCCTACTTGGATCTCTGTTTAGAGACTCGCCTTCAATTTCTGTAACCTGGATTTAGATACTGAACTCACAGAGCACTACAAAACCCATTTGGGGTGAAACCAAGACAAGGTTTATTCTGGTAGCATCTTACAACAACAAGATTAGGGGAAATGAGAGAAGCACACAAAATAGAGAGATACTTTAGTACACAGTAAAGCTACAAAACAATAAAACCTGATTCCTTAATATCTCTCAGACACACACCTGTTACCTGAGGGTGTTCTCTTCAAGGGTTAGATCCAGCACAGCCTCGCCGCCCGGGGGGAACTATTTTATCTACCCGCAGGTCCAAGATAAATAGCCCTCCACAAGACCTGCCTTTCTAGAGCCCTCAAACCAGCCAATTTTTACCAGGGCTGCCTGGGGTCGATTCCTGAGGGGGCCCCCCCTAAAGGCTTGGGCCCCTCGCTGGCGCGCTGCCATGCCGGGCACGCTACCAAAAGGACTAAGACCAAGAACAAAGGCTACACGTGGGGAAATAGCTCTTCCCCCTCCCCTTTTCTGTAGCCTTCTTGCTTTAGCCAATCAATTTGAATTTCACCTGGCCAGGCAGGGGGGAAGGAAACTGGCCAGGCAGAGGGAAGGGAACTCATGAGTCATGGCTTGAACTATATTTACATATGAACGCCCTCGTCTTCTAGGCGCCACTCATGCCATCTGAGGCCCTCGCTTCCTCCCAGCCCCCACCTGGTTCACACATGAGGAGGCGTGTGCGTGTGTGTGTGTGTGTGCTTGCATGCATGCATGCAGGAACCCCAAAAGCTCCACAAATAATAATAATAATTATTATTATTATTAAAACCATTTAGAGATGATGCTTCTGTTATTCCACGTTCAAAATGTGTGTGCGCGTGTGTGCCTTCTCCTACAGATGTACCAATGAGCTTGCATTTCCAGAGCATGTTGAAATCCCAACTGCAGAACAAGCCCCGTGAGAAAATCAAGCCTCCTAAAAAGCTCACATTGAAGCACCACCGGCCCACCATGCCTCCCAGCAGCCTGTCTGACTCTGCGCGCAAGGATCGTCACAAGCTGGTGAACACCTTCTTAGCTGCAGCCAGTAAGTGTCACCCATATCTAGATTTTGGCCTTTCATTGGCAGGAACTACCTGGTTGGTCCTGCTCTTGTGTTCCATAGCAGAATGGGCTGTATGCATGGGTTTGTATGAGCCAGGGCCCTGCCTTGGAAGTTGTCAGAATTCAGCCCTGGAACATGTGAAATAGTAAGTAAGAGAGTGCTTCTGAGCATGTTCCAAGTACTTTCCCTTGCCCTAACAACACAGACAGGCTCTACGTGTCTCTGAATGTAGGCAGGGCTCTCCCAGGTTGGTGGATGTAACTCAGGGGCAGGCTTGAGCACCAGCATCCCCATCTCTTTCTTTGACCTCTGGCAATGTGTTCTCTGTGACCTCTGGCAATGTGTCACATAAGCTGTGCTGGAGAGTAGCTGTGTAGCTTTAGTTCAGTTAAAATGGGGAGGGGAGTTGGTCAAATATTTTACAGTGCAGGATACTTACAGGGGTACAAACTTAAATTTTACAAACTTTTAAAGATGCTCTGAGAAGTGCAAACTGAGGCAGTAGGGCAGCAATGGTGGTGATAAAGAGCCAGTGTGGTCCACTGGGCAGAGCGAGTCCAACTGGTTCTTGGTTCCAGTCCCACCTCTTGCTATGGGGCTCCCAGGTGTGGCCTTGGGCATCACTCACCCTCAGTAATAATAGGAGCTCAACCTCATGGGGTTGCTGGAAAGACAAACAAAATAGAGATTATGAAGCATTGAAGAAATTAAAAATGTAACTTAGTGGAAGGGAAGGGGAAAGAAAATGTCACTTCTCAAAGTTGCAAGGGTCTCTCTTTCATGGTTCCCTCTAGCCCAGTGCTTTGTATGTTCTAATGCACAACTGCTTTCAGGCAGAACTTTTCTTTAATTCTGCTGCTTGAGATCCTTTTAGTTGGGAATGCCAAGCTAGACCTGTGGCCTTGAGCATACCAAAAACATGCATTGTGTGCCATTGAGCGATAGTGCCTGCCCTCCCGTCTCCTCACAAGATAGGAGCGGATCAGGTCTCAGATGTGCTAGGTCTCTGGCTGTCTGACGTAGGAACTCCTTTGGACCTAATCCTAGATATGTGTTGGTTAGTGATATGGGAAAGGTGCTCTGCACATACTTAGATGCGCACTCATTCTTTTGCGTGCTTCAGGGCTACATTCTTGCACCCAAAACCAGTTCCGCCACAACATGATTAAGCTCTGGCTCTGTGTCCATAAATGTATAAGGACAGAATTTATTATGAGTGTGTGCATGTCCCTTCCTCCATTTTGTATGGATGATCCTATATGAGCACCGGGGGTGGGTGGGTGGGTGTTGTATATAATTGATGCAGCCGAACAGGTAAGGTCATCGCTTAAAATCGAGGAAATCGCAAGACCCTGTTCTTGATTGGCCAGGATTTTACCATGGCCAAGTAAAGCCAGCTACAGCTGCCTTCTCAGCCCTGCTAGAGAATATGGCTGGCACAGCGTTCCAAACGTGTGGGCCTGAGGCGAGCTGTGGAGAATGGAAGCGCCAGGCCTTTAAAAGCCACTCGAGGTCTGGGTGCAGCTCAGGAGTTCTACAGTGTAGCTAGCTTTGCAAATAATGTCTCGCAACAGCTGCTAACTTTCCCTCTGCCCGCCCTCTCTGATCTGGCCCTCCTGCTCCATTGCCACTACAGCTGCACACTCCAGTGCAGTGTTGTCCAGCCTTGGGTCCCCAGATGTTTTTGGCCTACAACTCCCAGCATGCCCCAGCCAGCGTAGGGATGAGCAAGTTGGTGGCACTTTGTCAGGTCAAATTCTCGGTCAGACAACTCCAAGAACTAAACCCACCGTTACATTTCCATAATTAAGCTTTGCTTCCTTCTCCACACCTATTCTCTACCAGTCCCTTCTTTTGAACCCTGCTGTATCTGTGAAGCCTCTCACAATCCTCTCAGTTCATCCACTTTCCTCTACTACAGTGTTCTCCAACCTTGGGTCCCCAGATGTTTTTGGTCTACAACTCCCAGCATGCCATGCTGGGAGTTGTAGGCCAAAAACATCTGGGGATCCAAGGCTGGACAACACTGCCCCAGTGGCTGAGGGAGTCCTGCCTCCTTTCCTCTTCTATTCCAGTGCCTCGCCACCAGATTTAAAGGGAGTGAGACAGGCAGTTTTGAATCGTGCAATCGCATTTGCACCATACCCGTAAGAGCGGATAATAAGCAGCAGGGGAAGAAACAGGTTGGCGTGGGTTGCCACTTAGGGGCAGTTGCTGCAGATGGCACCTCTGTCTTGTTCTTGGCCGTAACGCGCCATAATGCTTGTGTGAGTCCTGGCCTCTTCTGGATCTCTGCAGCAGGGCCCCTCGGGTGTGACAGCTGTGCCCTGCAGGCCAGGAAGGAGAGATGAAAGCAGGATGTTTTCATGGCTCTCTTTCTGTTCCACTCCTCAGCTTGCCCGCATCTCAAAACCGAGCCAGGCAAGGCACACAGGCAGTCCTTAGACGATCTCAGGGCTGCTCCCAAGGCCGATAGAGCGCCTGAGCGCTCGCTTATCCTGACTCCAGGTCATGAAAGAAAGCGGTTGCGGGACAGCTCCTCCGAGAGAAGTGAAGGTAGGCTGGCCACAGCCAGGTCTGGTCGGGGAGAGCTTGGGTTTCGCATTCCTGTTCCCCTCCAGCGCCGGAGAAGGGTGCTTGCCGCTTCTGGGGAATTAAAGGGGGCAGTGGTGTCAGATGCCGCCGCCGCCGCCGCCTCTCTTCTTGTGTGCTTTAACAGCTTCTTCCTTCAGGGAAGTCAGTCCTGCCTCAGGAGGTCCCTCTTTTTCTTGTGTGCTCTCTGGTTCCTTTTATGTGATTCCTTGATTACAGGTTGGTGCAGAGATATGTGAAAATACAGGTATCATTCCGTTCACCCTCTTTTTTCTTTTCCATTTGCTCCCTTTTTGCACAGTGCTGAAGCACCACACAGACGTCGGCGGCCCAAGCTACCTGTCGAGCGCTATGGCCTCCGCGGTCCACGGTCCCCTTGTGCGGCAGCTGTCCACCTCCTCAGAAAGCTCCACCCCCCCTGCCAGCACAAGTTCACTGGGCACCTCCAGTGCATCCGTAAGTACACGGAGGTCGCTTCTGTGCAAGGAGGTTTTCCCAGCGTGGAGTGTTGAGTGAGCTAGGGCACGTGTTTGTTCATTTTAGCACCTTCCCCGTGCACAGCGCTTCAATAGAGGAGGCCAGGCCCGTGCCCCCCCAAGCAGCTTGCAGTCTAAAATTCAACATGGAGGAAACAGCAGGGGAAGCAGAGACACTGCTGTCGGGGGCGGGGGTAACCGGGAAGCAGTAGGCAATTGTTTCAGTTGCACATGCTTAGGCTGGCCTACACTTGGGCATTGGAACAAGGGGACTGTGCCAAAGGCTTCGTGGAAAGGTGGGTTTTGAGGTTCTGCTTCCATCGTCACTGATATGAGGAGTAGGACTGAGATTCAGAAGCCCACCTAGGTTCTGATATTCAACCCCCTTCCTCCCTCGGCCAGACACCTATGGGAAATGATGCTTGATTTGTAGTACAACTGAGTGTTACAGGCTGGGCAAATATAGGAGCTGGATCCAGAGATACGCCGGCTCAGCTGTGCTCGTGGAAGTGGGTTTCCCTGTCCCCTCCTGCCCACTGCACCCTCTCCACCCCCCTGAAAATACTACGCAAAGAATCAGGAGACCCTGCTGGATGGGATGAGCAGGGTCCCCAACATGCGGGTAAGAAGGGAGCTTCTGCAGTGGTGCCCTTCCTCTTGTGGAAGGTGGATCCTGGGTCCAACCCCAGGTAACCATGAACTTCAGTGACTTCTCCAGAAGTAACAGGAAAAGTTGGGGACGTCCCAGCACTTGCACCCTAGACTTGACCATGTATAATGATTGAGGTGTTTTGCCTCTGGAGTAGAAGCTGCCCGATAGAGACGGATACCTGTCACTTTTCTGCAGTGGTCTTCCCCAGCCTGGTGCTCTCCAGATGTGTTGCACCACAACTCCCATCATCAGTACCATTGTCTTGCTAACTGGAGCTGATTGTAATTGTAGTCCAACACCTCTGGAGGGCACCAGGTTGAGAGAGGCTGCCTTAGGGATTGCCCCTTCGCCCGCGCCTCATTCATGAGTGCTCATTTGAGGTAGCTTTTGTGCACAAATATAATACAACAGAGGTGTGTAGAAAGAGCTATTCTGCCTTGGTTGCTCTTCAACTAGAATTGCCTCCCCTTGGAGACTTTGCTTGCCAGAGGCAGAGACCCAGTTCACACGATCACCGCAGCCCATCATGGCTTTAAGCCACCGTGGGCTGTGATGTGTGCTGGTGCATACCGGGCGACTTTTGAATATTCAAGCCGTGACTGTGGCTTGTGACGTCTGAACCCGGTGAAGGTGGGTTGTTGGCATGGTTAACAAACCACACACAACCCTAAAACAGCCCATGGGTTCTGGGTGGTTCGGACCACAGGATAAGCCATGGTGCCCACCCGCCGTGGCTTGATTATTTAAAATGGCTGCTGGCGTGCACTGCAGCCCACCGTGACTTAAAAAAGCCATGATGGGCAACCGGCTCAGTGTTTTGGCTAAGCTGGTATTGAATGAGGAAATCAGCATTTCATAGAGCTTCTGTCCTGATGTTTGTAGATTCTTGCCTTCTTTAGAGGACTTTTGAGTTTACAATTGCTAATTCCGTTCATGAGGGAAAGGGAGATTCCTATGCCTATAAGCAACTGCAAGGCAGGAAGAAAGGTTGGGTTTCTCTCTGTGCTGCTGCTAAGGGAAGAAGAGCTCTGTTTTTAAAGCTCAATATTGGCTGAGGTTTAAAATATTAAAACTGGAAGCTCTCAAGAAAGGCTATGATACAAAAAAATAAATACATTGATGAGATTAAACAAGTTAACTTACTGTCACTCATTCATGCAGGCGTAAATAGCGGAGTTTTCGACTACATTTTGCACACAATACTATGGTAACACTATCGGGATTTTATACATGTTTACCTTTGCCCTCTATTAAAAACTAAAACTAAAAGTAGAGGTGAGAACTGCTGAACTGGCCAGGAAGTTTGCACCTCCCTCCTGATTGGTTCCTACTTCACTGACCCTCTCAGGTGCCTAAATAATAGAGGGCCCACTGATGCCTATCAAGTGGCTTTTGCTTAGCCAATCATTGCCAGGATTTCTGTGTGTGTAACAATCCTATACTCCAGCATTACTAGGGCCATCAAATCCCCTGTTGTCTATGCGGCACCTCTCCCAGCTAATCTCTCGCCTCAACCATCTGTGATTAAAGTGTCGTTTTAACAGCAGTAGATGCACCATTTCAGTTTTTATCCACTTAAATTCACCTTGTTCATATTGAGGGCGGGAAGGAAAGATCCCGAGACCATGGTAAATTGTGAGCAGCCTCTATAAAGATTTTTTTTATTGTTGTTTTGCTTTTGTTTGTGGTGGTGATAGTTTTTCCATGTCTAATTTGTGACTCTGGGGAAATTTGAACCCAAGCCTTTTCAGGTTTTAAACACTTAAAGTTGTACCTAACTTGGGAAGCCCTCGGGATGGAACAGAGTTTTTCTAGATGACCTTGTGCAAATCGTAACTTAAAAACCTTCCTCCTGGGGATCGTGGAGGGTAGAACAAGATTCGAATATGCTGTGATTTGCACTCAGCCCTTAGAGCAGTGTTCTCCAACCGCTGGCTGGGGCATGCTGGGAGTTGTAGGCCAAAAACATCTGGGGACCCAAGGTTGGAGAACACTGCCTTAGAGCAAGGAGGGGTCCGCAGTTCTGAATGAAGAGGGTATATGAAATAGACTGGGAACAGAACAGATACTGTAATTCTTCTTGGAAGGGGGGGGGGCGTTGTGTGTGGATGGAATCCTTGTCACTAGGAAACCCTGCCGAAATGGGGAGAGCAGTAGCAAGGCATTAGAGTACTCCAGAAAACAGCTTCGGAACGGGCCAGGGAGAGCTGCAACTGCGGGGAAGTGGCCTGGGGTACCTCCCTGTGTTTCTTTGCTGCGGAAATATGGCACGCGTACTGGTGCATGGATGGGGTGTAGCTGAGGAAGGTGTTCTTGAACAGGGCTCTCCCACCTTGGGTCCCCCAGATGTTGCCGGCCTACAGCTCCCAGAATCCCTTGCCATTAGCCCTGCTGCCTGGGAGCTGTAGGCCAGCAACATCTGGGGGACCCAAGCTTGGAGAGCCCTGTTCTTGAAGATCACGGTGGAGTCTTGAGGAAGAGGCAGCATCCTCAGGCATGCACTTGTGGAGATTATGCCTAAGCTGGTGAGGTGGAATGTGCAGAATATCTAAACGCCCTTTGTTGCTATGGATATTAGGAGGAGATGTAGGGAAACGTGTACAAATGTTGAGATTTAGGAGGATGGGCTGCGCAAAGGGAAGCAGGATTTTTATTTTCAGAAGTGCACAGTTTGCAGGTTTCGCTGCCTCTCAGTGCTTTTGGAAAGTCATCTTTGAGAGTAAAATGGGTGTGGCCCTGTGCAGGGCAAGTGCCCAGTCAGAAAATTAGAGTGGAGGCCTAGGAATTTTTCCAGTTACTCCTGCCCTCTAAGACAGGGGTAGGCTACCTGGTGCCCGCCAGAAGTTTTTGACTACAACTCCCACCATTCCCGACCATTGACCATGCTGGCTGGAGCTGATGGGAGTTGTAGTCTAGAACATTTGGAGGGTACTGGGTTGCCTACCCCTGCCCTAGTTGGACTTCTTTTTCAAATACACATGGACTTTGAACATGCTCAGTTGATATTCACACTGTGTGAGACCTGGGCAGAGAACTCGAGAGACCGTGAGGAGGGGTGGTGATGGTTCTTCCTCTCTCTCTCTCTCTCTCTCTCTCTCTCTCTCTCTCTCCATACTTGCAACGAGGGGCCCAGATAATTCTTTCTTTGGGATTGTCTTTGCTGTAGAGATGGTGTAAGGCATGCCCCTATTTTCTACCCCCTTACTTCTTTCTGCTAAACGCTGTTTCTTCCCAGTGTATGAGGTGCGACTCCACAAGAGAGGGCTTGCTTTATACAATCAGTAGTCAGAAATTATCCCAGGAATTGTTATCCTGTGTGCCCAAGTAAGGGATTTCAAGTGTTTTGGCCTCACAGCCTTGCCCTTGGGTCATTTCATAGCTGTGAACTCTGTTGACCCAAGATCGGTAACCCTGCTGCTGTTTTACATGCTTGCTTGACCTGGGATGAAAACAGAAATAAGCTGGTCCCTGAGCTTGCCAGTGGTGGCTAACTCCCCATCATATACCCCTTAAATATTTAAACAAACTGGAGGTCAAGTGAGTTCAGGGAGCTCTTATTCCAG
Organism: Shinisaurus crocodilurus; assembly: GCA_021292165.1. Classification (NCBI taxonomy): domain Eukaryota; kingdom Metazoa; phylum Chordata; class Lepidosauria; order Squamata; family Shinisauridae; genus Shinisaurus; species Shinisaurus crocodilurus. The sequence goes on along the minus strand of CM037877.1, from coordinate 266,189,051 downwards.
GATAAGCAGTATAAACAGACCCACAAGTATGTAACCACACAGAATGGTAGAGATACTCACTGGTGGTAATACATTTCTTCATTGTGGAGTGGGACAAATGTGGGGGTACTTAAAGACATCAGCCCAAATTCCCTGGAAGACATGGAATCAATAAAGAAGCCATCAGTTCCCCAGACTACCTCCATAGTACAGAACTGCTTGGCATTCCTAGTAGAAGTGCCTGGAAAATGACTTCCAGGGCTTGGTGTGAAAGTACATAATACCAAATTCTCCCGGTGTGTTTTCTGTGTCTCAGGCTCTTGGGGCAACCATTGGGTTCTCATTGAGTCACTAGACAGAGAAAAACACCGGAAGGGGGTTCCGCCTTGCTTCGTGTCACTGGCTGGTCTTGGAATTATTTCCTCCTCACTCTTTTTTGCTCTGTGTTTGTTTTGCAGCAGCAGCCGAGGAGGCGGAGAGGGGAAAGCTCTTTTGACATTAACAACATTGTCATCCCTATGTCTGTTGCTGCGACAACCCGTGTAGAAAAACTACAGTACAAGGAAATCCTCACACCGAGGTACGTCCAGAGACCTAGTGCCTTCAGCCTTCATATTTGCCTTGCTCCTCAAAATCTGACTGCATGGTGTAGTGTGGTGGTTCTCGGACCCGCCCCGCCCCCCATGGAACACTTGAACATTGCAGCGGGGGCCCGGTGGACTGCTTAATGCACTTTTTTTGTTCTGCAAATCAAGTTACATACATTTTAAATAAATAATTTTAAATAAGTAAATATATCATATTTTAGTCTTGCCTTTCTACAGTTTTCTGGGTACCACCTGAATGGAGCTTGCAGACCACAGTTTGAGAACCTCTTGAGTGGGACTAGACTCTGAGCAGCTTTCTGATTGACTGACTGACTGATTGATTTAGGGCTAAATTAACGATATTGCTAAGTAAGCTGCAGAATAGGGCCACAGCCATAATTGAGAGAGTATGGGGGGGAGGGCTGAGAGACAATCTATCAAGGACTTCCCAAATGTGGGGAATGTATCTATTATGTTCCTTACATTGGGCTCCTTATAAAATTCCCTGCTGTTCAGGGTGGTCTTTTCATCACTAAATAGGGGAGGCAGTGGCCACATTCCCAGTTGGACTGGAAATTTCATAAGAACTAGCAGCTTGACCTGATGTAAGGATCGGAATGCTGTCTTTGTTGCAGGTTTCAGAGGAAGGATGGGGGGGGGGGTTATTAGGAAGGCTGTGTGTGTCAGCAGCTACAGGTCTGGTGTGGTACTCGCTCGCTGTGCCAAGGGCGCTGCTTGCAGGTTGGATGTTGCCCGTCCTAGCCCTGCGGCGGGAAGAAGCCATGGGGCTGTACCTCTTGGCTTGAGAGTCCACGTGGGCCAAGCGTTCTCAAAAGGAAAACATGCAACTGAATTTGGAGTGGGGAGGATGCTCCGGAGAGAAAGGAGGTGTGAAGCGATTCACTCCTTTCCTCTTTCTTTGTTGTGGCTGCCTGGGTGTTTCACAATGGGTGGTGGCAACTCCTCTCAGAGGCTTCGGGGTGGGGTGGGGGACGGGATTTGCTTCTGCTGCCAGCCATAGTAAGCCCTCTCCCTGAAACGTTTGCTCCTGTTTCATTCTCTCCCTCCCCCTATTTTTTAGTCAATTGCAATTGGAGGCATTCAGCTCAGCCCTAACTCAAGTAATCTTTGGGGGGGGGGGGGATTGTCAGCAAAAGAATTAATCTTTTTAAAAAAACTTATTGGGTAGCAAGACTGGGAAATACCTCTGTTCAAGGCCTTGGAGAGCTGTTGCTCGTTGGAGTACATCGGCCTCTCCCAGCCTGAACAGTCGGGCTGGCTGGGGATGATGGAAGTTGTAGCTGAACACATCTGGAGGGTGCCAGGTTGGGGGGATGCTGAAGTGGATCACGCTGGGAGGGCTGATTGCACAAATCGCTTGGCCTGGCATTCAGTGGCTGCACGTGCGCAGAAGGGTGTGGTGGTGGTGGTGGGGCAGCACGGCAGGTTGAGATGAGGCTGCTGGGATGGCTCCTGGGATCTGGAGCAGACAAAAAGATTTTATTTAGTTGGGAAACCCAGAAAATCGCTGTCAGCATGGGCCGGTGGCAACGGCATGCTTGGAGGTGAGGCCTGGCTCTGCAGGGCAGTGAGGGGGAGGGGCTTGGACCGCGGGGCCCTTGGCCCCAGCTCCACCCTGGCGCCCACTTGCGCGGCCCTGGGCCCATCGATGGCCAAGGCTTGCCTGCTTGCTAGGGCCGTTGTGAGGCACAGTGGAAATACCCCTCTCAGCTTCTTGGATGAAAGGCAAGATATCAGTGTGATAAATAACCCCGCCCCCCAACCAGGGAAGCATTTGCGGTGGGCTTCCTCCCAGCCCCTTCTTTTTCGCCTGGCTGCTCCTGCTGTGCTTAATGGCAGGATATGGGGCACCTCCACCCGTTCTGTGACTGACCGTTCTTTGCTGGCCTGTGTTGCAGCTGGCGCGTTGTGGATATCGGTGCTCTGAGGGTGAACCCGGATGAAGACAACGAAGAGGTAATTGTTCTCCTTTGTGGCGTCTGCCCAGTCCCACGTATGAGATTCTGTGCACGTGCAGACTCTTAAATATAAATATTGGGTTCTTCCAAAGCTTAGAAGCACAAGATACTCCTTAGGAGAATAGCAAAATTGAGCATGTAGGTGACTTTTTCTCTGTCCTAAATTACAAATCCTCCTCCTCCGTCCAAGAAAGAGATCTCTCTCAGGCAGCCTAGTACCACCGTATGTGTCCTTTAGATGGCTGCTGGAAGTGGGAGCACCTGCCTAGAGTTTCTTCTGGTGATTGAATGTAAAGCAGAGTTCTATTTCCCTGGAACTGCTGTTGCTTTTTTAAAAAGTACAGGGGTAAAATCCAGTTGGATGGCCACCAGCTTTGTCTGGCATTTCCCCTGGAGGCCCGTAAGGCAGGACCTTGCTTTGCAATTAAAAGCCACATTCAGATCGCCATGGAAATGGCTTCCGCTCCAATCCCTCCTAAAGCCTGCTGGCTTCTGCTGTAATAGCTCTGTGGGCTCTGGTGAGGCATCAGCGGGTCCACAGCGTACAACTTTTGTACGCTGCCCATAAAAAGCCCAACCAAGGTGTGCATAAGCTGTCTCCAAAGGGCTCAGACTTGAAAATTGCCTTAAACCCAGACGGCTAAACACTAAAAGCCCAGACCTGTGCAGATAGTGGCCAATAAATTGGATGCAAAGGACAGAAAGAAGCCTGGAGGTGGTGACCCTTCCTCCTTGGATCCATTCAGGAAGCAAAAGAAAAAGAGAAAAAGCTTGTTTGCCCGCATGGTAGGAAATTCTTCTTGTTCTTAAAAGAGGAAGAGATTCCACTCTTTTAAAAAATTCCAACAGATTACCAAGATGCCTAGGTGAGGTGAAGGAGTTCTACGCAATGCCCGTTCATTTAGGGTTAGGATTCCGATAGGCAGGCAGCCATTTGCTGAAGTTTTATGAATAATGATGCTGTTTCATATGAACATTCCTGTTGATGGATGATATTCAGCAGTTAATGTCCGCACTGAGTAGGCTTCCCCCTGAAATTTCCGTGATGTCTTAACAATTGCAGGGGGAATTGTATGGCACCATTTTTGAAATTCTGTCTCCTATGAAACAAGTGGGGACCTGCAACAGAATGTTGCGGTGTATCCTCCCTTCCTAAAAGGAGTGCGCCCGTTCAGGGTTCCAGCTCGGCATGCCACTGTGTTCTCTCCCCCCGCTTCTGTTTTGTTTTCCAACTATCACTCTACATTCCATAGCTACTGAGCGTATTCAGTCCTTGTGCTGTGTTTTTGGGAGTTGCTCCCTACTTTTGGCTGGGTTTTTCGAGATTTATTTGTACTTTTGCAATCTCAGGGTTCACCTAAGCTTGCTGATACTTCCCTCTTGTTTCTCAGTGGCTGCATTTTGGCTACAATCCTGGCAGCACTCACCACCTGAGTTCACTTTTAGAACAAGTGATACGGCCTATAGATGAGTGACTATGGCTTCAAAACCCATATTTTCAAGGTCAAGAAGAACCCACATCTTATCATGACTAATTATAATCTAGTTGACAATCAGCGGCCATAATTATGGGCTTTTACACTTTATTCCCACCTTTCAGACATGACTGTAGAATGCAGAACCAGGTACATAAAAGAGACACGGAAATCTAATATTATAAGAATCAGTTGCACTGTAGAAATCCATCCCCATATTTCATCCTCTGCTGTGACTGCTGCATCTGTGTTGCTTATTCTCATTTGTGGAGCTGTCCATGTTCCAAGTGTTTTCGGAGAATTCTTCCGCTTCTTTTGTCTACCTTCACATGGACATCAAATGGGTACAACTGGTCACCCAGCCAAAATGCTTAGATAGTGGAAAGGTTGGTGACGCTGTGGATGCTTGTCTCCATATAAATGTTTGCTAAGAAGCTCTCTCTCCACACGGGAAAGCAAAGCACTTGATGTTAAGCCAAACTCCTTCCTCTTGCATCATAATGAGTTTTGGGTGCCAAGACCATAAGTTTCAACATCCGTGACCAAATTCATAGGCATCCAGGCATCAAATTCTTAGGCATCAATCAGCATTGTTACCCTTCAGACTATGAACATCCAGGCAGTCATGGGGCACTTACCATTTTTACTTGGAAGAGCGTGACAGGCTTCTTGGGATATGCTGCCAAAAGACAAGAGGGTTTTATGTAGGCAGAGGCAAGTTAACCAGGCAGCAGATCAAAACAGCCAAGCATATTGGTTGTGAAATGAGGATAATGGCGTCAGCCGTCACATTGTCTCACCATGTTCCATTTACCATTCTAATATGGCTAGAGCAGTGTTGCCCAACCTTGGGTCCCCAGATGTTTTTGGCCTACAACTCCCAGGCTGGGGCATGCTGGGAGTTGTAGGCCAAAAACATCTGGGGACCCAAGGTTGGAGAACACTGGGCTAGAGCTACTATTGGAGACCCAAAGACTGAAGATTCAAAGGAGAAGCTAGCTTCCTTCCAACCAGCAGGCTGGTGCCACTCTGGTGTGCACCAAAGTGACTAAAATAGCTGCCCATATCTTAGGCATCACCTCCACCGTAGCAGCCTTTTCAATTAAGATCTCAATTGAAGCCTACTACATCCTATTACAACTGGTATAGGTATTAGCAGGATCAAGACAGCACTCTAATTGACCTCTGCAACAGTGTCAATTTTCTTTTATTTTCAGGGACCGATGCAGACATCAGTAATTTTGGGTGAAAAATTGCTCTCCCCCCCCCCCAAACAAACCACTTGAGATCACCAGGGACCAATGGGTCCTTAACTATGATTCGCAGTAGAATTCCTCTCTCCCCTTCCCCTTGGCACCACAGAGACAGAGAATTTCCCTACCTCAACTAATGGACAAAGTTAAGAAATTGCTACCCTGAAGTTCTCTAGAGCAGTGTTCTCCAACCTTGGGTCCCCAGATGTTTTTGGCCTACAACTCCCAGCAAGCCCCAGCCAGCTAATGGGAGTTGTAGGCCAAAAACATCTGGGGACCCAAGGTTGGAGAACACTGCTCTAGAGGAAGTTTTCTCTCAGGTTGTCTGCAGACAGTCCTATTTTAGGTAATTCCTTAGGGCAAGTGGGTGGGGGGCAGAGACCCATTTTTTCAGATCTTGGGTGTCTAAACGAGCTCATCTCTGCAAGTTCTGGCCAACACGGTCCATTGCAGATCCATGGTCATTGGACTGGAGTGCAAGCACCATCGGCATTCCTGCTGCAAGGCAATCTTGGTGAGAGATTATTGTAAAGCAGCGGTGTGATCCTGTCCTTTTGCTTTGTGAAACCCTGGCCAGTCGCTCTGCTCCAGGCAAGGGCTCACTTCTCGCCCTTGGGTTGGACTGCACAAGGAGAAAGCAGAATTGCACTTACTGCAACTTCACACACACTTTCTCTGCAGGCACACATCTTGCTAGCTTTCGCCAGTGTAGAAGTGTCTAGCATTATTCAACACAGCCTCTGTACAGTGTGGAAGGAACTGAGCAGGTGAGGCACGTGCCCTAGTCTTCAGTTAAGGTGATTGCTGCCAAAACAGTAAAACTGTTACTGTGAGAGAGCTTGTCCTTGGAGGGGATTGGGGTGAGTTGGAGGTTTGTGTTGATGTTGTGATCATTTTATGGTGGAAAGAAAGTCACCCATCTGCTGGATTTCGCCATTTACCTTTGACAAAGCGTCTTGTGAATGTGGTCAAATTTAATCTCATCCGAAGGAACTGAACCTTCTTCAGGGTGTGGCCGAAATATAAATCTGATTATGGGAAGGTTGTGTGGCAGGAGCTTTCTCTAGTGGAGAGTGAATGTTAACGTGTGTTTTAACCATGTGATTACTTCTATCAGTCAGCGATTATATAAGCTCATCCTCTTGCCTTCTGAGTTTATTGTGTACAGAATGTGATTCCTGGAGTAAATGAGAGGAAAATCCTACTGTAGGGAAGGAAGTGGGGGAGAAAGGTCACTGCTCCCAAGTTTTTAGTCCTTATGAAGAGAACAATAACAAATATTTCTTCTCCCTTGTGCAAGAAACAGACCTTTCAGTGTCTGGCATGTCTCTTCCAGACCAGGATCCCCTCATGTATTCACCCCTATTTTTCCACTGCCTGCTGCTCCTTTACCAGTGAAATAAGATTATTTATTTATTTATTTATTATATTTATATCCCGCCTTTTTTCCCTGAAAGGAACCCAAGGCGGCTTACACAATCCTCCTCCTCCATTTTATCCTCACAACAACCCTGTGAGGTAGGTAGATTATGCAGTATAAAACAGGGGAAGGCACAAAATGCAGAGAAAAGAAGGGAGGAGCCTCTGGATACACAGAAATACATTTGAGCCCAACACTTTTCAGATACCTTCTTCAGGACTACTCTTGGGCATAGCCAAGTTGAGTCATAGAATCATAGAAAAGTAGAGTTGGAAGGGGCCTACCAGGCCATCGAGTCCAACCCCCTGCTCAATGCAGGAATCCAGGTCAAAGCATCCCTGACAGATGGCTGTCCAGCTGCACCTTGAATGCCTCCAGACTGGGAGAGCCCACCACCTCCCTAGGTAGTTGGTTCCATTGTCTTATTGCTCTGACAGTCAGGAAATTTTTCCTGATGTTCAGGTGGAATCTCGGTTCCTGTAACTTGAGCCCATTATTCCGTGTCCTGCAAACTGGGATGATCGAGAAGAGATCCTGGCCCTCCTCTGTGGGACAAGCCTTCAAGTACTGGAAGAGTGCGATCATATCTCCCCTCAGTCTCCTCTTCTGAAGGCTAAACATGCCCAGTTCTTTCAGTCTCTCCTCATAGGGCCTTGTTTCCAGTCCCTTTATCATCCTTGTTGCCCTCTGAACCCTCTCCAGTTTGTCTACATCCTTCTTAAAATGTGATGCCCAGAACTGGACGCAGTACTCAAGATGGGGCCTAACCAGTGCCGAGTAAAGGGGAATTATCACTTCACACAATTTGGAAGCTATACTTCTATTAATGCAGCCCAAAATAGCATTTGCCTTCTTTGCAGCCACATCGCATTGCTGGCTCATATTCAGTTTGTGATCTACCACAATTCCAGGATCCTTCTCACTTGTAGTATTGTTGAGCCAAGTGTCCCCCATTCTGTAACTCTGCATTTGGTTTCCTTTCCCTAGGTGCAGCACTTGGCATTTATCCCTATTAAATTTCATTCTGTTGTTTTTGGCCCAGTGCTCCAGCCTATCGAGATCGCTTTGAATTTTGTTTCTGTCTTCCAGAGTATTAGCTATTCCACCCAACTTTGTGTCATCTGCAAATTTGATGAGCATTCCCTGTACCTCCTCATCCAAATCATTAATAAAAATGTTGAAGAGCACTGGGCCCAGGACCGAGCCCTGTGGTACCCCGCTCGTTACCTCTCCCCAGTTTGAGAAGGAACCATTGATGAGCACTCTTTGAGTCCGATTCTGTAGCCAGCTGTGGATCCACCTGATAGTTGTTCTGTCTAGCCCACTTTTAGCTAGCTTGCTAATCAGGATACCATGAGGCACTTTGTCGAAAGCTTTGCTGAAGTCCAGATATATTATGTCCACAGCATTCCCATAGTCCACAAGGGAGGTTACCCGATCAAAAAATGAGATCAAATTAGTCTGGCAGGATTTGTTCTTGACAAATCCATGCTGGCTTCTAGTAATCACTGCATTGTTTTCAAGTTGCTTGCAGATTGACTTTTTTATAATCTGCTCCAAAATTTTCCCAGGGATTGATGTCAGACTGACTGGCCTATAGTTCCCAGGTTCCTCCTTCTTGCCCTTTTTGAAGATGGGAACAACATTTGCCCTCCTCCAGTCATCTGGCACTTCACCCGTCCTCCATGATTTCTCAAAGATAATAGACAGTGGTTCTGAGAGTTCTTCTGCCAGTTCCTTTATTACTCTAGGATGCAGCTCGTCAGGCCCTGGAGATTTAAACTCGTTCAGGGTAATCAGGTGCTCCTTGACCATTTGCCTATCAATCTCAAGCTGCAATCCTGCCCCTTCAGTCTGCACTTCAGGTTTGCCAGGGGGGGTCATAGACCCTCTTTTGGGAGAAGACCGAGCCGAAGTAAGAATTGAACACGTCTGCCTTTTCTTTGTCTTCTGTTATCAATTTGCCATCCTCCTTGCATAGTTGAACCACCATTTCTTTCCTCTGTATTTTACTATGCATGTATCTGAAGAAAGCTTTCTTGTTGTTTTTAGCATCCCACTGAAGTCTTTGGCTTCCAATTCTGTTGGGCTGTATAAATACATTTCTGGGCACCTGGAGGCTCCCTTCTCTCTCTGTGCCCCCCACCCCCAACTATGCAATATAAGCAGACATGGCCATATGTTGTTGTATGTGCAAAACATATTTCATATACAGAACTTGGCTTTCCTTGAACCAAAATTTTGTTTAGTTTCATATGTTGCGAGCCAAGTGAATAACAGCAGTACCTGAGGTTTTTGGTTTGTGCAGTGATTATGCCCAGCAGAATGTACATCGGAACAAACCCTTCTATTGCAAATTAAACAATATGGAAATCACTGCTGCCGAGGCTCCCAAATAACGTATCCATATGCTTTGCAAAAAGGTGGCTTGTGACTGTAACCTCACTTGGCTTGCTAAGGGCAGGGAATTCCAAGCATATCTTTTAGTAGGCCAGATCAGTTTTTAGTGCATGGTGGTGGTCTTCCTGCCTCATCACCTCCTAAAAATGGATCCTGTTGTAAGAGATAAATGAGAAGACTGTTCTATGGCCAAGCTGTGTCATGCTTTTTGGATTTGTTTTGTGGAGAGGATGGATTTTGAATCCGTGTGAATCCAAGTTGAACTACCCCAAATACAGTAAAACCTTGGATTGCAAGTAACTTGGTCTGCTAGTGTTTTTCAAGACAAGCAAGCGACGTCTTGCAATACAAGTACTGTAGTACGGTCAAGAAAAATGAAGACTTTACACTATCATTCTTTATTGCAACTTAAATTAAAAATATGTGTACAAATTTCTTATGGGGAATTTCACTTTGATATACAAGTGCTTTGGATTACAAGCACGTTTCCGGAACAAATGATGCTTGCAATCCAAGGTATTACTGTATGTGTATACAGACATTACTGGGGTTGTCTGAACTATCTCTCCCAGCGACACCTGCACAGAAGGTTAAGGGCGAGTGGGACAAGGCCTTTGACCAAAGAGCACCTGCTGTCCTGGGAGGGGTGAGGGAAGGTGACCGACACCTTTATGAAGTGCCAGACAGAGCCCTACGGGTCAGTGAAGCATCGGGGACTATTGCAGTGCTCACCTCATGTAATTGCTCTTCCAGATCGAGGATCTATCCGACGCAGCCTTTGCCACTCTCCACGCCAAGTGCGAAGAGCAGGAGCGGGCAAGGTGGCTGTGGAGCACGAGCATGCCACCTCAGCGGCGGGGCAGCAGGTAAGGCTGGTGGCAGCTGCTTCAACAGCATAGTGCCCCGAAGTCAAAATGGCTCCAGGGCGGACGGCTGCTCTTCACTGTTCTTCTGTATCGCCATACAGGCAGCATCTGTGTGGAGGTGTCCTGAGGTCCGTTTGGGGAAGTAGATGATGAGGCAGTGGGGGAGGCCCCTCTGGGACTATAGAAGGTGCCCAAAACATATTAGGCTGCCTTTAGAAACTGCAGTTGGTCCATAATTTGGGGCCTAGGTTGTTAATTGGTGCTAGCATCTGAGAACATGACATTCTTGGAACACTTCCAAGTGATGGTATTGACTTTTAAAGCCCTACATGGCTTGAGGGCGGCATGGTGCATAGCAAGTTTACAAAGGATAAGGACATGTACAGTTGCCATCTTTATAAAACAGAGATAACATTTTAATTCCAGGTCTTACAGATCAACAGATGGACGGACAACCCCACAGTTGGGGAACCCATCTACCCCACAACCAGCATCCCCTGATGTTGGGAACTGCTACTCACATTCTGACTTCCCCCACACCCACTCTCCACGCAGCCCCATCAGCCCTGACCTGTTCTCTGGGCCCCACACCCCTTTATCCCGGGACTCCGTGCGGCATCTGTCCACTGAGGACACGCGTTGTTCCACACCAGAGTCTGGCCTTGATGAACAGGTGAGTGGTAAATTCCTTTCTCAGTGTTAAGAAAGGGCCCACAAATTCACTTCACTTTGTAAGTGTTAATAGTTAATGGGCCATGTTGACATTGCCTGCTTTCCATTTACATTATTACATGTGTAATAGTTGTCTAAACAGAAGCGCTGGGAGTCATTTATCTGAAGAACTAACGTTAATGTATAAGTGTATTCCGTGTATAGGTGTGTGTGTTTGTGCTAATGCTAGAGGTGTCTGTGCCAAGATGGGAGATATGGAGTAGGGTTGTGCACTTACCCTGTGCTAGTACCCTGTACCCGAGTTCGCCCCACTTCCACCCCGCACCCCCGATTGAACTCCGTGCACATCCCTAATGGAGTGCTTGATTGTCAACAAGAACGTAGGTATAGTGTCTGTAACTGAAATCTGGTGGAATAGAACAAATGAATGGGGATCCAATTATCCCTGAATACAAACTCTCTAGAAAGGACAGGGAGTGGTGTATATTGGGGCTGGTGTCAGAGTCACAGAATCACTGTGTGTGTGGTACTACTAAGTCCAGAAAGTAATTTATTACTGGGGACATACTAACACTGTCAGGATCTACTGGACTGGGAAGTGCTGCAGCTCCCTCTGGTGGCCACTTTTCAGAAGGCAGCCTGGCCTACACTGCAGTACTTGCAGGGTTCAGCCCCAGACCTCCAGGCGCTCCCATGCTTGCTAATGCAGACTAGCTGGGAGCTGCAGGAAGCCTTTCATAAGGGCTTCCTCTTCCCTCAAGCCTTAGCCACAGCAACATGAGTCATCGTGGTGTCTGCAGCTGGTTCCTGACTCTGGTGGCCAACTCTGATCCTCACCTTGTCCATGTTCGAGCTGCATCTGCTCCTGACCTTCGCCTCTTGCCTCTGTCCCCACCTTGCCTGGCACGTGTCTGACCTCTGCTTATTCTTGGACTTTGCCTCTTGCCTCTGGTCCACCTTGCTTGATACGTACTGGACCTCTGCTCATCTCTGGACTTCGCTCACACCTCTGGCCCTGCTCCACTGTGTACGTGTTTGACCATTGCCTGCTCTGGACTCTGCTTTGGCTCTGACCTCCATCTGCCTCCATCACCCCTGGCCCCGGCATTCCAGCCTAGGACCCTTGCCGCTCACGCCCCAGACCTGACAAACACCACCCTCCATGATAAAAAAATGCTGACAGGTTCTTGAGATGGGAGAAAGAAATATGAGTAGGCATCCAAAGGAGAAAGTGTTGTAATTACAGGTCATTTCTAGTTGCCCTCACATAGATTGGCTAAATGCATGTTTGGGTCATGACAAAGAAACAATGGCCTAGATAACCTGAATGACTGCACTGTAGAACAGTAGATCATAGAACTGAGCTGGCTCAGCTTGTCTGAGTGTGGAAAGCTAAGCAGGGTCAGGCCTGGTTGTTTCTTGGATGGGAGACCCCTCCTCTAGTTTCTGCATTGAGCAGGGGGTTGGACTTGATAGCCTTGTAGGCTCCTTCCAACTCTATGATCTATGACCCTGGACATACTCCCAAATACCACCCAGGACCTGGTGTTAGAACCAGTTGATCACAGTGTTATCATATTCCACATATGTGTAAATGGAAAACTGGCAAGAGCCCCAATACAGTCGCATTTAATTTCAAAAGAGGGATTATCTTTTTTAAAAATATATATGAGGGGACTAGTTAAAAAGAAGTTGAAAGGGAGAGTTAGGAGGGTCAAATTTTCCAAAATACTTGATGCTATTTAAAATAATCATAAAAGAAGTCTCACTAACCTTTAGACCAGCCTCCCACTCCAGATGTGTTGGGCTACAACTCCCGTCACCCCAGCCAGCACAACCATTGTATGGGGATGATGGGACCTGTAGTTCAACACATCTGGAGGGCGCCAGATCGAGGAAGGCTGCCGTGGACATTGCATACTTGGACTTCGGAAAAGCTTTTGACAGGCCTCATCAGCAAAGGCTCCAGAGTAAGTTCAGCAGACATGGGAATAGGGTAAAGCCTCCTATGAATCAACAACTAGCTAAAAGTACAGGAAGCTGAGAGTCAACTGTTCATAAATGAAGGATCTTAGGGGTCAACAGTGAGGTGGCCAAGTTTGTAAATGACATCATTCAGGGTGGTGACTGCAAAGAACTCCCAAGAGATCTCTCCAGATTTAATGAATAGGTTACAAAATGCCAGATGCAGTCTTGTGAAAGTAAATTTTATGTGATGCTCATTGGGGCAAAGCTCCTCTAACTGCATGTACATCAATGGGAGTTTAAACTGGCAGTGATTAACCAAGAAAGATTTTGTGCATAGCACAGTTAGGATGTTGACCCAGGTGTGCAGCAGCTGTGAAAAGGATGGGTCATTTGTCGTGACAAAGTGTGAAGGTTGTAGGGGAAGACAGTGGATGCCCACCAAGAGTGGATGATCCGCTGTCACGGTGCAAAATGAACTCAGTCTGAAAGTTTCAGGTGCAGTCGCTTGGGATCCTTGCTATACGGTCAGGTGGGCATGAACTACTGATGCAGCTATTGCACCTGAAGGTGGGAAAAGGGCGGTACCACAATGGAAGAGGCCATAAGGCCCCAGCAGCCACTGGATCCAGTCCGGCCTTACAGAGGAGGATTGGATCATAAAGGTTGACAGCTTGATCAGAGTATTGGCTCTGTCCAGCTGGGATGCTTGCCAAGCTCTGGATGGAATCAAGACAAGCCCCAATAAATTGTATCCAATGTGAAGGCGGGAGGCAGGGCTTTCCTGAATTGATTCTGAAGCCCAGATCTTCAAGGATGGCAAAGGTGATGTGCAGATGGTGATCAAGGTGCTGGTGGAAGGGGGCAACAACTTGCTAGTTGTCAATTGAGGGAGAAACAGTCATCCCTAACAAATGCAGATGAGCTGTAACCTTGGTCATGCACTTCATGAAGATACAAGGAGAATACCAGGCTGAACAAAAGGACCTTGAAGCTGAGGGTGAAATGTCATAAAAGATAAGGTTGAATTTAAATATAGAAGTACTTCTAAATCTGCGGTGGCAAACTAATGTCCTTGGTAAAGGAGGGGCAGTATATTGGTCAGAGTCACCATACAAAACTTTTGGGGCATGATAAACTTATTGATAGTGTTTGAGATCCAGGATGGGTTGAAATGCTCACTCCTTTTTCGGGACAGTAAAATATCGGGCGCAAAACCTGGTAACCGTTTATCTAGGTGGAAGTTGTGCAGTGGCGCCCTTGCTGAGGAGTGAACTGGTCTCTTGTCATGGAGGGAAGGAGACACAGAGTGAAACACCAGAAGGAGGAAAGGTTACAAAATCTCTGGAGTACCCAGCGCCCCAAGTGTCAATTGAGAGGTGTTTCCAGGCCAGAAAGAATGATCATGTTTTGTCCCTGAAGGCCAAGTTGGAGGGGGGGGGGGTATATGGACTTCTTGACAGTAATAAAAGACACTGTTTTGAGGTGTCACATCGTTTCTAGCATGTGTTGGATTGAAACTTGGAAGACGAAAAGGTGCTCTGTGACACCTGCAATGACAATGGACAAGAGGAACGTATGGGAAGCGATCTAGGTGGTGGGGTTGGATGAAACCCTATTCCAAAAATGGGAGTGGCCATAAGTGGGTTATTGAGAGTCCAAGCCCATCATGTGGTGTTCATCTTCACACTGAAAATGAGCATCATCTGACGTTATGGTTGATGCCCACAGACCAAAGACCGGCATGTTGATGCAGAGCGATGGCACCTGCCATGGACTTCAACCCGCCAACTCAACGTTTGTTGCCCAGAGATGCTGGGAAAAGGACACCACCCACTTCTCCTACAAAAACTTTTGTAGTGTGCCATGCAGGCTTGGTAGTCTAAAATCCAGGAGGCAGCGCTGCTGTAGAGTAGAATGCCCTGTACATCACATGGAACTTTCTGCCCTCTCAGTCTACTGGTGCACAGTGTGGTTTTTGGGGGGTGGGGTAAAGAGAAAACCACAGTCATCCTCCTGAATGCAATATGTTTTCTATACATTTAGAAGTGGGAGGCATTGAAGATGGTTTCTGCCGTGTTTGGCCACTTGAAGTAGGGCGAGTAACATGGGGATAGCAACTGGGGTGCAAAGATATGAGTGCACCAGTTGGAAGATGGGATCTTTGATAGGGGCAGGAGGCTATTTAACGTCCAGACCGAATGACTTGAGACATCCTGAGTAGCTACTCCACATACCAATAGAGATGGCAACCACTGCCAACTGCGAGGCCATGCTCTGTGTAGTATCAAGGCAGCTGGGGGCGGGGGCATATGTGCCAGTATGGCAGATGCTGAGACGGTACTGAAGGGAGCCGTGCCAGTACCAAGGTCAGGATTGGTGCTGGTGGAGCTGATACCAGTGGGGTTGAGGCTGAAGGCAGCAGAGCAGTTAGATAAATGGCTACTGGTTGCAGGCATTGCCACAATGGGCAACACAGCAGGTAGTTCACCCTGGTTTCCTGTGGCTTGATGACCGCTAGTTCCACATTGGGCAGCATTGAGAACATAGAGGTTACCCTCCCGTGATGGTGGTACCATTAGCAATAAGACAAGAATGAATGGCTTGGCCAATAGTATCTGGAAGTGCAGTCCCATTCATGTTGCTACGGCTCAAAAGTACCAGGAATTGTCTTGGGCAGAGTACCACAAGGATTCCCTTTCTCCCCAGTGTGGGAATCTCCAGTGTCAAACATGTGATGGGGACAAAGAATACATGGGTCAAGACCGCTCCCTCCAGCCTGGTTCCTACCCATGGTGAGCATCACAGCCATAGTCTGATCTGTGGAAGTAATAGGAAGTTGCCGAGACCTCTGACAATGCAGGAGAGCACCTGCCCTGGCAATGGTGAATACTGGGCAGATGATTCCTGAAGCAGTCACATTTGAGATGAATCATGAAAATACTGAGGCAGAACATGTTCTGGTAATTGGTTCCATATCTCCTCATGCGATGTGAATCCAATGACATGGACTTCATCAGCAGATGAGTGGTCTAACAAACATTGCATCTTATCCAAGACTGGTATAGGTAAGTCAAGAAGTGGCAGAGGGATAGGTAAGGGGGCATGTCCCAGAGGCTGCACAGGTTGCAGGTGTTCCGGTTCTGAGGGAGTCAGAATTGAGGCAGCCAGTACTGACAAGGCAGGCACCAAGAGGTGTCTTTTGTCCTTTTTTGGTTCATCAACCCCTAAGGAGACAGAGTGCTTAGCCTTTTCCTTCTTTGACCTTTGAAACCCAAAAGATCCCCCAGCATAGGGGAGCCTGGGCTTCAAGACAGTAGCCAGCGTAGCTAGAGTCGGAACTGTGTTCAGTACCAAGAGCAGTGTTGGGTCTGAAGAGATGGTTGGGACGTTAGCCATTGGCACCCCAGTCGATGCTTGAAGGGTTTGCAGAAACTGAGTTGGAAGAGTCTGCATGTGCACTGAACCATCTGGATTCTATGGAGTGACTGTCTGTGCTGGTGGCTGTGTGAGTGGACCCGGGTCTGGTGTCAGCAAAGATATTGGAGGGCTCGGCTTAGTACAGATAGAAGAAGACCTTTGAAGCAGCTGTATCAGCAGTCTGAAGCACTCACCTCCAGAAGACACGAGGAGCTGTATTGGTGGGCCCACTTGGTAAAAGCCTTGACAGTGTTTGCAGGAATCGACGATATGCCCTCCTCCCAAGCATAAAGGCCCTGGTCATCACCGTTGGGAGGTAAGAGCTTGCTGCCACAGCTTGTCCACTTCTTGAAAAGTGCCTTAGAAGCCATAAGCTCCCAAGCAACAGGGGAAGCGCCCTGAGATGCCACGTAAACAAAAGACCAAAGAAGCAAAAGAACAAAGAGCAGATATACTAGAGCAGCCTTCCCCAGTCTGGTACCCTCCAGCTGTTTTGGGCATTCTTAACCATTGGTCATGCTGGCTGGGGCTGATGGGATTTGAAGTCCAGACATCTGAAGGGTATCAGTTTGGGGAATGCTGTAGTAGAGGAAAGGCAGAAAGAATAAAATGAAGAACAAAACGAAGGAATTTAGTAAGATGGGACAACTCCACTTGCTCTAATGATGAATTGTAGAGAGAATGCTCCTCAGTGATGCGGCAGTCAAAGAGGAACTGAGCAGGAAGGGTAGGAGCTATACGTGCTTGTTGAGAGAGTGTGGCTTATGCTGGCTCAGCTTGTCTGAGCGTGGAAAGCTAAGCAGGGTCAAGCTTGGTTATTACTTGGATGGGAGACCCCTCCTCTAGTTTCCTGCATTGAGCAGGGGCTTGGACTCGATAGCCTTGTTAGGCTCCTTCCAACTCTATGATCTATGAAATCTATGAATAGGGGCATCCTCCGACCAAATGTTTACCTCTAGAATGTTCCAAGTCAGAGCTCCGCTTAGGTGCAAAACCTGTGTGTGAGCCGTAGAGACCATGAAGAAGAACAAATTCCATGCTAAGGATTCTGAAGAAAGCGATCAAAAATAAAACTGCCAATATAACGCTGCTCTGCAGATCTGTGGTGCGGCCACACTTGCGTACAGTTCTGGTTGCCACATCACAAAAACAATATTGTAGTGTGCAGAAAGGAGCAACAAGAATGGTAACAGGACTAGGGCACCTTTTCTATGTGGAGTGACTAAAACAGTGTTCACCAACCTTGGGTCCCCTGATGTTTTTGGCCTACAACTCCCAGCACGCTGGCTGGGGCATGCTGGGAGTTGTAGGCCAAAAACATCTGGGGACCCAAGGTTGGAGAACACTGGACTAAAACAATTGGCACTTTTTAGTTTAGAAAAATGGTGACTAAGGGGAGACAGAATTATAAAGTCATGCATGGTGTGGAGAAATGTTTTTCTCCCTCATAATACTGGAATCCAGGCTCATCCAGTGAGACTGGCAGGAGATTGTGGGCAGACAAGTGGATATGCTACTTCACGCAGTGCATAATTGATTTATGGAATTTGCTGCTATGACATGTGATGGCACTAGTTCGGATGGCTTTAAAATGGGATTAGACAAATATATGTGTATCAATAGCTACTAGTCATGATGGCCATAAGCTAATTGCAGGATCAGAGGCAGTATCTTCTGCGTAGCAATTACTGGTGAGCTGTGGAGGGAGAGGGCTGTTTACCATTTATTTATTTATTATATTTTTGAATCACCTATCTGGCCACTCTGAGCGATGTACAGTCCAATAAAATACAAGAAAAAAACAGAGTGTAAAACACAATTAAAAACAGTACAAAACCTAAAAATCCTAACCCACCCCTATTTCCTGCTTGAAAAGCCACGTTTTTAATGCACAGCGGAAGCTAATCAAGGAAGGGGCATGGCGGAGGTCACTGAGGAGAAAGTTCCATAACTTGGGGGCTGCCACAGAAAAGGCCCTCCTAGTCCCCACCAGCCTGGTTTCTCTGGCTGATGGGACTGGGAGAAGGCCATCCATGGCAAATCTTGTTGAGTGGCCTACTTGATGTTGCTGGAGGTGCTCCTTGAGATAAACTGGACTGGAGCCGGTCAGGGTTTTAAAGGTCAACGCCAACACCTTGAATTCGGCTCGGCAAACAACTGGTTAATACCCTGCTTGTGGGTTTCCCAGAGGCATCTGCTTGCCCACTGTGAGAAATAGGATACTGCACTAGATGGACCTTTGGGGTCATATAAACATTTGTTCCTTTCCAAAAATGAACCTTTCTGGTTTCCAGACAGTGCTCTGTGAAAAGAAACACCGGACTCGTTCGTATGATCATTTTAAGCCACAGTGGGTTGTGGTGCTTGCTGGTGGCCATTTTGAATATTCAAGTTGTGGTAGGCAGGCAGCATGGCTTATTGTGTTGTGCGAACCCGGTGAGGGTGGCTCATGCAAGGGTTAAACAACCCTTGCATAACCCATGGGCTGTTTTAGGGTTATGCGAGGGTTGTTTAATCCTCACATAAACCACCCTCGCCGGGTTCGCACGACACAAGCCATGGTGACCACCCTCCACAGCTTGAATACAGCCAGCATGTGCCACAACCCATTGTGGCTTAAATAAACCACGGTAGGCTGCGGTGACTATCCACCCCTGGTCGCTGGCTTTCTTTGCATGATCTCAGGGTAGTTAACAAGTCACTGTGGCTTGTTAGCCACCCTTTGCATGCCAGATAGATTTGCATAATTACCCTCACCAGTGCAGCATCTTGTGTTGTCTGAAACTGGCAAGGGTGGCTTGTTGGGGTGGGTAACAAGCCACCCAGAGCCCATGGGCTGTTGTAGGGATGTGGTTTTGCAGTGTCCTGACTAGAGGTGAGAAATCAAAGTTCAAATCCTTGCTGAGCTATGAGCTTTTTGGAAGAAGAGCAACCCAGAGATATAACCATTAAATGTTTGCCCTTTTCACTGTGGAACAGAACGGCAGTGGTTGAAGATGCAGGAAGCTAGATTTAGGTTAAATATTAGGCAGAACCTTACAAGAGCAGGAGAACACTGCCCAGGGAAGTTTTGGGATCTCCTCTGGAGCTTTTCAAGAATATTTTGGGCAAGCAGGCAATCACTTGGGATGCTTTCTTGGGACAACGATTTTAGTTTACAAGGCTCCAACCTGCCAACTCTGATTCACTTTCTGCTATCCCAACAATTCAGCTTCTTTCTCAGAAAATGCATGAGCCTCAATTTTTCTCATGTTAAGTGTACTTCTAGATTGAAGTACAAGTGTACTGCCTGTCTTGGACGTAAGCAGGTAATGCCTCTGAGGTGTTCTGAATGGTATGGGATGCAGAGCAGATGAATACTGAAACCTGACTGACCAGCCTTCCTTTGCCTTTCAGACTGTACAGCCCTGGGAACGACGCAGCTTCCCACTGTCCTACAACCCCAAGACAGAGTGCGAGGACCAGTCGGATCCACAGGACCGGTCATCACGATGCACGCGCCGTACATCCGGCAGCAAGCCCTCTCGAGAAACAGACGGAGCACCCACATCACCCACCCTTGCTTGCCTCAAGAGCCGGAATCCAGGGGCAGTGGCCACAGTTCAGCGGCCGGCCCACAGATAAAGAGATGGACCGGAAGAAGAGAGCAAAAAGCAACCCACCAAACTAACTCTTGGCATTAAAGCTTCTGAAATCTGCGTTTGATATTCAAACATCCTGCCGGGAATTTTCACAGTTTTTAGTGAATTTAAGGAGTTTAGAAACTGTTTTATTTTTTTCCCCTTTCCATGTTTCCTTGTCACGCACACCTTATCCAGTGCTGTGTGGTCTCATGAGGAGAGCAAACTTTGCTCCCTTTCCCATGCTTAGGTGTACACTCCTCAACCAGGAGGGTGAAGCTGGCTAACTGACCCTGGAATTAGTTCTCTGGTGAAGGGGTACTTTTACCTTCTACTACTACTGCTTCCCCCTTTTTTTTTGCTGTTCAGTGTCTGTTCTCCTCACCTACCACCATCACTGTGCTCTCCCCCCTCCCCTAAGATTCTAGTGGAGTGAAATTAGTGGTGAAAAGTGACGTCTTCTGAATACAACTTCCCTCACTATCTGTTCTGCTCATGGGCCACACTGGCACTAGAAAGCACTTGCAATGCAAAACCCTCCATTACTTGGTTCCCTAAGGGATGGCTTCCCACCTCTGAGCTCCAAGGAGCTCTTCCCCCTCCACTCACTGACTTCACCTTGTGCTGCATTATTCCTTTCTTCTGTCCCTGGCTGCTTTTGAGTTGATGTCTCCATGATAAGAGAGGAAGTGTTCTTGGTTGTGCTAGAAAAGGCAATTTCCCACCAGCACCCTGGATATGATTTTTAGAGCAGTTTTATTCAGATCATAAGGTGTTGCTTAGGGTTTTTTCTTTTCTTTTCTAGCAAGTTAAGAGTGAGGGGAGGGCTGTCTGCCCACCATTTAAAAAAAAGCAGTTTTCCATGATAGAACACATATACTTCCTTTTCTCGATGTGATTTGTAATTCTCTTTTTTCCTGCTGTTAATAATTAACACTTCTGTGTTCCTTTTTAATTTTGCACTCTGCCCATTAGTTTGAAAGTTGCAGTAGCGCGATATATATATAAAAAAAATATATCTGCTGCTGCTAGATTGCAATACAGTAGTGTTGAGCCTTAAATACTGGGAGAAATGTCACAGGATACAACTACTTGCCACCCCAGATCCACAAGCCATATTTGAATGAGGATGGTATGTCACTGTTCTTGTTTCTTTTCTTGCACCCTCTATAAAAATATGTAGTCTTCTGCATTGCTTGAGACTGCATCTTACATTTCAAGGTATGTTTGAGTACCTACAGGTTTGGATTTTTCCAGAGAAAAATAGGACTTTGTTTTTCACCACTGTTTTAACTCCACTTACACACAGAACTTATTTGAAAGCAAACTTCTCAGTCAGACTTCTTTCCTTCTTCTGAGAACTTCCTGGGCTGACTGTCACCAAGCTCAACAGGTTTGGATTTATTCTAATTTAAAGAGGCCGCTGCCATCACCTCCCATCCCCCGTGACTCCCGGATTCTGCACACCGACCCATCTGTAATGTTCTTCTGACCCTTGCGGTGTGGCTGTTGGTCCCCGTCCTGTTGTTAGCATTGCGCCTGTCTTCTGTATTAATCACATCACCAAAAAGGAAAAAAAAGACATTTTTTCTCATTTTGTAATTGTAACGAAATAGTAGCTAAACTGCTTAATGGTTGGGGTTTTTTCACAATTTTCAACATTACCTAATGTTTTTGGTTCTGTTCTAGTTTAATTTCTTTTAAAAAGGAAAAACCCAATGCTACCATATCCCTCTGCATTAAGTGCTTTTCTATTTATAAGGTTGAAAATTCTGAATAACCCTCTTAGCGTTATAAAGGAAAAATCTACAAAAAAACCCACCTCGTATTTTGTAAATATTTCTTTTCCTGCTTCAAGCTGTGTAATGTCCTTGTTATATAGAAATGCTTTTCTTCAGAGAAGCTGATCTTTGTTTAATGTCTTGATTCTGTTGGCCAAAGCACAAATCTGTGCTTATAAAAAAAAAAAAAAAAGATTAAAAAAATTAAAAAGTTAATGAAACTGTGCTACATCTCTTCTTTGGAAAACATGTTGAGAGGAAAGAGTGTATGAGATATTAGCAAGGATACTGAGGTAAGGTCTTCAGAGGAAGAAATAGCTGGAAATGACTTAAGAGCAAACAGCAGCTTTCAAAATCAGAGTGACTAAATAGACCTGGGAGCAGTTACACATTTTAAAGATGACCAGCTTTTTTCAGATATATAACTGGATGGTCTGGTGGTTAACACAATAGCTGTATTTGTGGCATATGGAGTAGAATGTTGAGGGGAAAGGTCTCCACTTTTTCTGGCAGGTGAGACCCAGCTTCCAGTGAATGAAATGGGGTGTCATCTGTACATTTTGGGTCAAGGGTGGGCAACTTTAGCCACATGTTTTGGCCTGTGACTCCCCATCAGCCCTAGCCAGCATCGTCAATCATATGGGATGATGGAACTGTCAACAACATCTGGAGGGCCACAAGTTGCCCACCTATGAAGGTGGTTACCAGCTGTGGCTGGAATTGTCTGACTTTCTCACCACTCCATTCTCTATCCCATCCCTTCAACAAAAGACAACTGATTTAATATTGTAGTAATGACTTTTTTATTTCCAAATTCACTTTTACAGCAAGTCAGTGTAAACCAGTTGTTAAAACACACAAGTACAATATGGACAGTCACAGACAGGTAACTAAGCTAGGATGATCATACGGAGATCTCACTCCCTTCCCACCCCCTCCCCGTTTCCCCTCCCCCTGAAAAACTTTAAAGAGAATTGTGGGGTCTTCCAAACTCCTTTGTCCCTTTTTGATACTTCCAAGTTCATGTAACAAAGCCCTTTCCCCCCCCCCCCCATTCTAGCTTCAAAACCATGATTTTCATTTGTCAGGTTTTAACACTTTTTCAAACCCCTAGATATGTATATTTATATACCAAGACAATGACATCTGCCAGTCAGTTTGACATGGCCCTAGATTAAAACCCTCATGGGTCTAACCATCTGCAAAAGTGATGCCTGTGTGTCCTAAGATGAGCCATAAAAACAATCAAAATCCAGGCTGGGAATCGGGAACTATGATTTAGGGAGATAGGAAAATTTTGGGAGTGGGGAAAAGTAATTCAGAACATTTCAGTAATGTGTCCTATACTTGAGGAAGGGGAGGATTTAAGAAATTATGTAAGTGGATGGAGTCCAGTCCAGGGCTCTTAATATGTAAGAGAAAACATGGGTGGGGGTGGTGACATTTTAAAGTTGATTGTATTAGAATAAGCACTAAATAAAATGGCAGCCCGCTATCTTCAGCATGAACTAATGAAAAGCAAACACTGATAAAGGTAACACATGTTTTTCCAGCCCTATCTGTGGCCTCTAATGCAAGTAGAAATTAATCACAATGGCTGGGTGTTCACTTTTAAGATAAAATATGTGTAAACTTCCTAACAAATACAGAGATAACCACAGGCTGTTTTAAATACAGTATCATACCATCGTTGGAAATTATTGAAGGGTGACTGTTGATGTGCTGATGATCCCCACCTGGGCACTGCCTTAAGAGTGAAATAATCCTTAAGTAGCATTCTAAGTTTTGTTCAGCTTCCCTTATGCTATCCTCTTGCTCTTCATCTTACCCCACAATTACCAGTCACCATTTTTTGCCCCATTCTACCAGATGTTTTGCATATAGAAGCAAGACAATAACCACTCCCCAGCCCTCAGTTGACCTGGTTTTAGCAACTGACTTCCACTTCAACTTTATGCAACAACTTGATTCAAACAATGGGTAAGATTATGATATAGTGCCATTGATGGCCATGACGTTACATTTTGAGTCACTGTAAAACACTAAGTGGAAATGGAAGTGTTTTGTTAGATATTTTCCTGCTATGTTTCCCCCCCTGCAAATGGGACAGATTTGAAGAACAACGTAAGGTAAACGGGGCAGTGCTAGTTGTGGCACAATTTAATTGACTGAGAAACAGATTCTAAGTTTAGAAATACTATTTTTGCTGCATAAGTATCAGAAGCTAGAACATGCTGAGAAATCAGCCCATTTCTTTACTACTGTGCTGCCTCATACATTCAAGTTCTAAATGGAAAGCGAGGTACTAAGTAATTTGTGCAAGGGTACAAGGTTGTGCTTTGTAGTGACAGTCTAAACAGGTGCTGCAGAATACACTGGGATGTTTCCAGAACTATGGATACGAAGCTTTTCTTGGAGGGGAGAAGGGCTGGAAAGAGAACACAGCACAAAGTTCTCTAGGGATGGATACCTTGACGTTGGGTGCAATAACACCCTAGGAACTGGGGAGAAAAGCAGCTGGTGGAATAGAAGCCTCTGACCACCGTGAGCACCTTCCTGCAATCTTCAGGGCTGTGGAACCTTATGTTCCATGATAAAAGGGGACTGGAACACCTACATGCCAATCCCGGAACCAGGCCGTTCAGCCAGCTCAGGCCATGAATGCCCTACCACATTTTAAACACCACACTAACTGACACAATATGGTTCCTTATTCCACACAGACCTAAGGACCAGCCCCCCATTTCTATACACGTCTAGTGGTTAACTTGCTTTAAAAAGCCATGCATGTAGTATATTTAGAAATGCTTCTGTTGTTTTCTGTGTTTGTGTGTTGCAGTTATAGCAACTATATCCCCCTCACCTGGCAATTTTCAAATGCAGTCAGACAACTCGGCCTATATACAATGTATGAAGGGGAGGACAACTTAACTGTAGAATCTGTATTATTCACAACTCCTACTTAACATAAATTGGCTGCCCTCCTATAAGAGTGTGCCTGTTCATGGAAACGTGCTTGGGGGGAGCCTGTTCTGATTGGAAACTGTATTTGGATGATAAGATTTTGAAGATTTAAGTGTGGTAGCTGGGGACAACAGTGATTCACACTCTGAGGTAATGGGGGCCCCACTTGGAATGAGGTCCATGTACTCTAAAACTACCATGTTTTCAGTTTAGGCTGAATGGACTGGTCCAAAGCACAAGTAGAGATGCACAGCTACAGCTTGAACTACAAATTCTAAACAGCAATGATGAAACAGGTTTGCAAAGAGGACATGTATCCTTATCATACAAGCAATCCCCACAACTCCAATAGGTGGATTAAAGAGCTCTGATAGTATGACAGCTTGTTGAGTTAGTACAAATATGCAACTTGTGTTCAGAAAACTCAACACTGTTTTGCAGTGTGCTGCTGCTGCTGTTTTTTGGCTTTTCCCCACTGGTCTGTGAAACCACTGTGAGCCTAACGGGTTTGAAACCAAATGGAGTTTAAGCCTGTTTGCTGCATTGTGCTGTAGGTTTTCTTTGTACCCACTTGGAACTAAATGTGTGAACTACCTCCACTGAAAAGCATTGTACCTGAGGTGATATGAAACCTCTGTCTACGGTGTTTGCTCCATTATACTTCTTTCAGGTATGCAAGCATCAAGTAACAAACATGATGATATGAACAGGGCATCAGAAAGATGCACATTTTGCTAACTGGATGTCCTAGGGAATTATCATTCCCACATGACATTTGCACATATCTTAAACAAGTGCACCTGTGTCTTAAAAATAAAATTTAAAAAAAACCCTACCCCCATCTCAACCTTGCAAATTCTCTACATATACACATGCAAGCGTTTCAGGGAAACTAAGAGAAACAGCCAGGCCTACTGGACTGAGCACAAGGAACAGATCTGCTACCTATTATTAACCTTGCTCCCCACCCTGCCAACTTGACTGCTGTGAAACTGCCAATTCGTATACTTTCGCAGAAATGGTAACGCAGGAGCAAAGAGGTATGTCTATCATAATGGAACTTAGGATATTATTTGGGTGGGTTAGAAGAAGCTGAAGGAGGCAGGGTAGGTGTGTTTGCATTAGAAACTGCAGTGGAGAAAAGGGGAGAAGAGAGGGCAATAGTCACTGGTATGAAAAACTAAAAGCACTAATTTCAATGGGTCTACTCCAAGTATGACTCTAACCCAATATCCTATAATTTGAAGGTTAGTTTTTCACTAAACAGAAGAAACACCCAAGGTGTAACCCTGCCCCCTCAGAATGCATCTTTGAAACAAATGTGCAAAGGGAGCTGGCAGAATTTAAACACAGTTTGGCCCAGCACTTTTTAATTACATGAACAAAGCATTGGCCCGTGCATGCAGTGATATGGCTCTAGCCGAGCTCCATTCAGGAAAATCCCCAAGATAAAAGTAAAGAAAGGTGTGCATGTATTGTAATGTTTTTGCTCCCTTTCCAGCATGGAAACCTCTCCCGTTGGAGAGGTAAAAGACTGAGGAGTCATTTCTTCAGGTCTTGCAGCAGATGACATTTCACACACACACACACACACACACTGTGTGTGTGTACATTTGAAAGCTGCTCTAGACCTACACTAACACAAGTGCCTGTAACATAGCAAGAAAACACCAGGAGTTGCTTAGGAAGATTGCTAAATGATCAATGTGGGAGGTTCTTTTCTAACTTCATGGGGACAACCTTGGCTCATTACCGCACATGTAGAGCAGCAGACACCACCCCACTTTCTCAAGACGGAGAGCTAAAACTGATTTTATCTGGCAAGCAATTACATTTTGTTTAGGAGACAGATAATTGCAAAGCTTTTGTTTCCAAGTTGTTAATAATTTTGAAATCCTGAGACCAGAGATAAATGAATAAAATGGGAACGTGGCAATTGGTTAAAATAGTTAGCCCATTAATAGAAAAGAGGGATGGTGGGGGATGCAGATGTAAAAAGGAACACAGGAAGAAAGGCCAGAGTGGATTTGTCTCTTCTTATTCTCTCCACCCATTTAAACACAATCACAAGCCCTGCTTGGCCAAGGAAGCAGACACTTCATCAGCCAATGTGGCAAGCTGAGGGGAGTCCACCATGTTGATGCTTCCAGTGGAGGAGACGTTGCTAAGGCGACGTGGAGAGGTATCTCCGGAAACAGTGGGCGATTTGTAGACAATTTCAGCTCCATGGTCAGTCTTGGCTTTGGCGTTCTCGCGAAAGCTCAACTTGTGGCTCTCAATCTGGAACGAGACAAGGTGGTAGGTGAGGACAGAAGAGTAAGGTAGGAAGAAATTGGAGGAAGTTGACACCCTTTCCTACCAACCATCTTAGCTAGCATTTGGTTGGTATGCCAAGTGGTTCACTCGGCCACAGTTCCTCTTCTCCCCAACACTGTTGTTTCGGCAAATGCGCTGATGTGTGTTCAGATTTGGGGAAAGCCAGACTCTTAAATTTTGATGTATGATCCAAAGGGTGCCATTGTAAAAGACTTGATGTAATCTGGGAATCCTGGATGACATAAAACTACTGTATAAAGTTCATATAAAGCAACTGAGTGATAGGACAGGATAACACATACTTTTATGCAAAAAAAGTTGACTTCTTACCGAAGCACTTTCTCCCACCATTGGAATACCATCATAGGGAAAACAGAACATGCCCAAGTTCTATATAATGTTTTAAGGCAGTCTTCCCCAACCTGGCTGGTACCTTCCAGGTGTTTGGGACAACAACTTCTATCAGCCCCAGCCAGCATGGCCAGTGTGGTCAGGGATGATGGGAGTTGTAGTCTAAAACATCTGGAAGGCACCAGGTTGGGCAAGGCTGTTTCAACACATAGAAGCCCAGTCTCCTATCAAGCTGGACAGCACTACCTTGAAACCATGGCCCTATGAAAGATCCTCAACAGGCACCAGTGAATTACATCACTAAGATCAGGGGAGAAGGTGAGAGAGATTTGGGGGCTGACGTAAGTCCACAAGATTTAAAAGGTACCATTTTTTAAAGCTGTTCGTACAGAAAACCAGCATTTTATCCAACAAAAACAGACACAACTAGTATGGTGCCTTCCCTCCCCACACCCTCTACACTTTTGGCACCTAATTCCCTTATCGCTCTCACAAAGGTCATGACAACAGGCAACTACTTACTGGCATCACATGGGTGCAAGTCGGGGAGTGGGCTCTCCTCAGGGATGGAGGGCTCCGTGATGGGGGAACCAAGCCCAGCCTTATTGGGGCAGTTTTGTGCACCGTTCGTGTCTTCCTTGCCCTTCTCTCTCTGCATGTGGGTGGGGAAGGTCAGTGGGATGCAAAATAGCATCGTCAAATAAGATGACATGAAACAAAAAAATCTTCAATGGGGAGGGAGTGACAGATGGAACTGGAGGAGGACAGAGTATCAGAAATACAACGGCAGCGTGTAGAGGAAGCCACAGGAACTAGTAAGGGAGAAAGTTTGAGCTAGGGAATGAGGATTATATAGCACGGATTTGACCCTGAGCAGTACAAAGCATGTGTCTGGTACTATTAAGTCCCATTCTGAGGATGGCTGCAGAATCTCATCAGTCAACCCTCCTTGCTGGATCTCTTCAGGAGCTATTAGCCTACAGTTATACTTACAATTAGTTTGAAAACTTTCATGGTCAAAAAGTTCTTGCACTCTAGCCCACATAAACAGTCTGATGGCTTTGTACGGATCCCAAGGATCACATCACATTTTTAAAAGTTAGAGCAGTTCCTCCCAGAAGTGAACACTTAAAAGGCCTGTGGCCATCCTGTAGGGGTGGGGTGGGGTGGGCAGACCTCTGTCCCCTACCCAGCATACTGTCCTTCATGCAGTTCAAATAACTGCAGCTCCTCAATGATGGAAGCTTGCTAAGTTCAGCTGGTGGGAGAGAATGGTTGAGTGCAGCCTATGGGTTGGCATCAGATTTAGTCACACTTAAAGTAGAACCACTGAGATCAATGGGACTTGTTAGCCATGACTCTAAATATGGCTATATACATCTATTGCCACACCTTTTAACCTCCCTACAGCTTTGCTCCAAAGTCTATAATCCCCTTTCTCTACAATTAGCAATTAAGATAAGCCAAACCATGAAAATGTTGGAAGTGGCATAATTTGTTCTTATTTCACAATAGGGTTCTTTCTAGATGCCCTCACTTTCTGAGAGCACAAACATACTTTGCTCACCAAGTTAAAAATCAGGTGTTTAATATAACAATGGAAATGTTCCAAAAGTTTTAACTGCTCTCAGGGAAAAAATATATATCAGTGGAGGGCAAGGGAGACTATTCTCACGTTCTATCTAAATTAAACTTTCTCACCTCCATGAATTCTCCCGATTTGCCCTTTTAATTCTAGTCTGATTTTTCATGCCACTACCATTCACTGATTCCTCTTCCTTCCTGTAACACACGGCCATCCATATGGGTCCAAAGTCATACTTAGGTTCACTTCTGCTCAGAGTGCCTGCAAGACTTTCCTTCTCAGATACCTCGAGACAGTTCAACTGTGGTCCAGGAAATGCAGAAAGGAGAGAGAAGTAGTGAAAAGAAGTGGAGGGTGGTCAAGGCCAGAAGTTGTGTGAATGGCAGTGAGAGAAGGATAAGGAAGCAGAGAAGTTCTCCCATCAGAAGCCAGTGCACTCACTGGAAGGAGCCAATGATAACTAGAAAGTTTTACAAGTTTATCAAAATGAGATGCGTCTGAAAGGAAAGGGCTGAAATGCACGTGAGTAGAGCCTCCCTCCCCGAGACAGGCACAACAGATGAGGCAAATACAAACAAAGATAAAGAATTACTTCTGTTCCTGCATCACTCCCAGGATGGTGTTTCAAAAACTATGTTGCATCGTTGCTGCTAGGGCCCAAGGTTCTGTCTGAATCTGGTTACCAAACTATGAGGAAAATAACCGAGCCTGGACGGCTCTTGTACTTTTAACAGCAGCATGATACACAGAAGCAGGTGAAGCTTTTCACAGCATGATGATAGTATAATTGTGATACATCGAACTGTTGTGGAAGGTCCACCTACAGTGGCCACTTGAAAAGCTGGCAAGCCTACTCTGAAATGGGATGATTTAGGGGCTTGGTGCTGCCAGATGCACAGTAAGCAAGCATGGTCTAAAAAAAGGAGATGTACAATTAACTTCTAACCATATTTCATTCACTTCAGTGGGGAGGAACCAGCTCTGTAAGCTGCCCTGATAGAATAACTGTGTTGGTTCATCACTGTATCTGTCTCCCTGTGGGCTTTCAAGTGCACTTTGTCTTGGTATCCAATGGAGCCAAAGAGTATAACGCCCCTTCCCCCACTGCCCTTTTTGAAACGTTAGGGCAGGGGCAGGCAACCCAGTACCCTCCAGGTGTTTTGAGCTACAGTTCTCATAATTCCTTGCCATTGGCCATGCTGTCTGGAGCTGATGGGAGTTGTAGTCCAAAGCATCTGAGGTGTACCAGGTTGCCTACCTGCATTACAGCCTTAGCATCTCTTTGGGCAAAGACAAACTACCTAAAACCAGGAGCTGACACATTTATTTCTCTGGCAGGGTGAGCCCTATTTCCCCCTCATTTGTGCTGCAAATCAACAGACATACTCACCTCCACTTTAGGTGTTGCCCATCGGCCCATGCTTCAGACTCTGCTTTTAAAAAATTGTGGAAGTGCTACTTGCACATTTGTGCAATTAAAAGGGAAGCTGGACTTACCGTGAAATTCCCTCTGTTTAGTTAGTAGGATAGCAGGCTGGAAGATCAAATCTCCTGGGCCTCCAAAGGCAAGGCCAACCAAACTTATACCCCCAGCTGGGAAAGAATTTCCCTCCCTTATCTTGGAAGATAGCAATCAGCCTGATTAAACAAACTAAGATAATAAAACAGTCTACCAACAGGCAGATTCACTTGAGGGAAAACAGGAAGCACCAAAAGATGGGAAAACTAGGAATAAGAGGAAGGGAGCACAGGAGGTTCCTGACCCTATGCAAACACAACCACACACACACACACTGCTTGCCTGATCATCACCCTTGTGGGTCTGCCCAGTGCCCTATCAACTAAACAAAAGAGAACTTCACAGTTATGTCAAATTTCTCTTTCTCATAGTAGTAGGACAGCAGGCAGAAAAAGGGATGTACTACAGCTGTTCCACACCCCAGGTGGGAAATGAATGGCCAGGCTTCTAATGTAGAAAGTGATCATAGCACGTGCTGCAAGACCTGCCTACCACAAGGCAGCACCTGCAGAAATTGAGTCTTATAGGTCTTCACAAACGTTGATGGCAAAGGCCAGGCAGACCCATGCAGCCCTCCAGATGTTATTAGACTAGAATTCCCATAAGCCCCAGCCAGCATGGCCAATGAGGTACCGTATTGTTCCGAGTATAGGCCGCTCCTGATTATAAGCCGCACCCTTAAAGTTTGGTGCTATTTTTAAAAAATAACTTTTTAACTTTTTTAACTTAAAGAAAATATACACATTAGTAGAACAGTAAAACAATATTTTATTTAATGAATAGGAAGACATGTACCAGTATTTTTAACACTTTTAACACTTTTGGTAGTCCTGCTTTTGACGGCATATGTTATATACTCAGAAATATTGAAGACTATTTTGTAGTTATACTGTAAATAAAGAAGGGAAAAGGAATGGACAACAAGGAGACTGATGGGAACAGTTCTCACCCTGTTTGTTTTAAGGGCAGTTTTGCAACTCCTCTGCTTACTTCCGTGTAAAAGCCCGTTTGCAGAGTCTCGCTCCTGATTGGAAGCAGCCTGTTTGTTTTATGGGCAGTTTTGCAACTCCTCGGCTTACTTCCGTGTAAAAGCCTGTTTGCAGAGTCTCGCTCCTGACTGGAAGCAGCCTGTTTGTTTTATGGGCAGTTTTGCAACTCCTCGGCTTACTTCTGTGTAAAAGCCCGTTTGCAGAGGCAAGGTAAGGGCTGTTTTGCAACCGCGCGGGTCTCTCCTCGGCTTACAACATCTTTACTTTTTGCAACATCCCGATTGTAGGCTGCACCCCTAGTTTAAAGACTTACATTAGGGGGGAAAGTGCGGCCTATACTCGGGACAATACGGTATATGATGAGAGTTGTAGTCAACATCTGGAGGGCTACAGGTTCCCCAGCCTTGCATTAAAAGGTGCTTTGGTAAGTTCCAAAATAGGAACTTATGCACTGGAGAAACACAGGACAGCTCCCTGAAGGAAGCACTTGACATGGGGGTCATGGGCAAGAGAGAATTTGACCTCCTCAAAATGCTATCAAGAGCTGTAGTCTGCATCCCAAGGTACTGAGGCAAAGCCTCTGGTTCAGTCCTGATTGTAGTAAGCTGAGGACCTCCAAGAGGGATGCAGAATATAAGAAGAGCCATGCTGGATCAGACTGAAGGCCTATCTAATCCAACATTCTATTCACACAGTAGTCAACTAGATGCCCATGAGAAGCCCACAAGTAGGACACAATTGCAAGAACACCATCCCGCTCGTGTTCCCAGCAACAGGTATACAGAGGCATGCTGCCTCCGATACTGGAGGTAATAAATAGCCATCATGTTTAGTAGCCATTGACAGCCTTATCCTCCACGAATTCGTCTAATCGCCTTTTAAAGCCATCCAAGTTGGTGGCCATCATTACATCTTATGGTAGCGAATAGTTTAACTATGCACTGTGTGAAGAAGTACTTCATTTTATCTGTCCTGGAATCTCCCACAATTCAGCTTCATGGGATGACCCCAGGTTCTACTATTATGAGAGAGGGAGAAAAACATACAGGTCTGTGGCTTATGCTGGCTCAGTTTGTCTGAGCGTGGAAAGCTAAGCAGGGTCAAGCTTGGTTATTACTTGGATGGGAGACCCCTCCTCTAGTTTCCTGCATTGAGCAGGGGGTTGGACTTGATAGCCTTGTAGGCTCCTTTCAACTCTATGTTCTATGAAATCTCTTCCTCCACACCATGGATAACTTTGTACACCTCTATCATGTCTTCCCATACTTGCCTTTTTTCTAACCGAAACGGATCCAGACTTTGTAACCTTTCCTCATAGGGGTGGTTGCTCCAGCCCCTTGATTATTCTGATTGCCCCCTTTTTCACATTTTCCAATTGTACAATATCCTTTTAGAGGTGCAGTGACCAGAACTGTGAACAGTGTTCCAGGTGTGGCTGAACCACAGATCTGTATAATGGCAGTATAATATTTGGAGTTTTATTTTCAAATCCTTTTCTAATTACGCCCAATATAGAATCTGCCTCTTTTTTAAATAGCAACCGCAAACTCTCATCGACCTATCTAACACAACCCTAAGATTTCTTTTCTGCTCAGTCGCCACCAGCTCAGATCCCATCAGTCTATACCTGAAGTTTTGCCCAAGCGTGCATCATTGCACTTGCTTACATTGAACTGCATTTGCTATTTCAGTGCCCATTTCTTTCAGTTTGGAGAGATCCTTTTAGAGCTTAGGTATGAGGGCCTAGGTATGTGCTATGTGTCAAGTTCAAGGCGGGGGGGGGGGACTAAAGGAGTCAAAGGAAAGGACGTTCAAGAGAGGACTGCCCTGAACAAGGCAGAGAAGTAACTGGAGCCAGAGCCATAGGAAGCAATACCTGAAGAATCATAATCATGTGATCCTTGTCTTCCTGGGAAGTGCCAAGGAGATAGCCTAGTTTTTTGGATGTGCCCTCACACCATAAAGAGAATTGACCATTTATTTGTACTCTCTGCTTTCTGTTCTTTAGCCAGTTACCAATCCATAAGAGGACCTCGCCTCTTATTCCATGAGTTCTAAGTTCGCTCAGGAGTCTTTGATAAAGGACTTCATAGATTTTTCATAGATCATAGAGTTGGAAGGGGCCTACAAGGCCATCGAGTCCAACCCCCTGCTCAATGCAGGAAACTAGAGGAGGGGTCTCCCATCCAAGTAATAACCAGGCTTGACCCTGCTTAGCTTTCCACACTCAGACAAGCTGAGCCAGCGTAAGCCACAGGCCTGACTTTTTTTTATTTGGGCTTCCAAAAGGCTTTTGACAATGAAGCCATGTTGCTTCTTTTTCAACAGGACTTGTCCTTCTATATATGCTTACTAGTTTTATCTTTAATAATGCTTTCCATCAATTTACCCATAACAGATGTTAAGCTGGGTCTGTAATTACCCAGATGCCTCCTGGATCCCATTTTTTAAAATGGTGCTACATTTGCCACTCCCCAGTCCTCTGGTGCAAAGGCTGATCTTAAGAACATGTCACATTTTATTAGAAGATGAGCAATTTCACATTTGAGTTCTTTAGGGACTCTAGAATGAATACCATCACTTGTTACCACTATTTACCTCAGTTCTTCAGATTCCTTTCCTGAAATTATCAACTCAGTCACAGGTATCTGCCTTACAACTTCCGCAGTGAAGACAGGCAAAAAGAGCTTGTTTAGCTTCTCTGCAATCTCCTTATCCTCCTCTAACTCCATTGCCATCCAGTGGTCTAACTGCCTCCAGCCAGTTTCTTGCTTCTGATGTATTTAAAGAATTCTTTATTGTTGGCAAAATCCATTTTTGCATCCCTTACTGTTTGCATTTCCTTTATACAACTTTGTGTTCCTTTCTGTTTTTCTCATCTGGACAAGACCACCAGTTTCTGAAGGAAGCCTTCTTTTCTCTAATAGCTTCCTTGGCACTGCTCATTAACCATGTTAGTGACCTCTTGGACTTGGTGCTATTTCTCCTAACCTGTGGTATTCATTCCAGCTGAGCTTCAATTGTGGTTTTGAGTAAACTCCAAGTACTTTGGAAAGATTTAACCCTCCTGACTCCCCCTTTCAACTTCCTTTTTTACCAGTTCCCTCATTTTAGAGAAGTTTCCTCTTTTGAAGTCAGAAGTGACTGTGTTGGAGTTCCTTGGCAATTTTTCACTTAAGTATAAATTAAATTTGATAGCACCATGGTCACCGTTTCCAATTGGTTCAGCTACATTCACATCTCTCACAAGGTCCTGGGTGGCACCACTTGGTCAGTATCTTGTGTTTCTGTTTGCACCACCTGTGGAAGGATTTCCAGGTGATCTCAAATCCTGCCTTTGGATTCTGGTTAGCCTACAGAAAGAAAGAATAGTAGACATCACTTCTGTGAGTGTAACCTTTGGATTCCAGTTAGCATCCCTCAATCTCCAAGCAGTCGGAATCATTCTGAGTCTAGAACAGGGCCTTGGGATAGTAGGGCCATGTAAGATGGGAGATGCCCTAATTCCCATATCCAAAAACACAAGATCAGAGAAGCAGTGTTTCCATAACCATTGTGGTGCAATCAGTATTACTTCCATATGGGTTGACCTGATCTTACTCAATCCTCTGGAGAATATCAGAGTTGGCAGCAACACACAGAGAAACACCAGGAAACAAGAGATCATCTTCCACTTCTTCCTCTTGGAATTGGGAGATAAACATCTTTGTCTTGGGATTCACCCAGTAGGCAAAGAGCACTTAGCATTGGGGCTTCGCACCTGTTGATGATAGAGAGAATAATGTCCTACTGTAGGGTCTGCTTGCTCTGCTCCAATTGCTGTCAACTCAGCAATGGGGACTGGAGGGTACCTTATTGTCCAGGTCTAGTCCATAGATCTGATGGAGGCATATCTCCACATACCAGTTCTCCCAAAGCACCACAGATTTCTCAGGTTTCCATAAGGAAAGTGTTAGAGAAATTAAGCCCTTCCCTTTTGGTCTGACTTCCACACCTTACATCAGTAGTGGGCAACTTGCGGCCCTCCAGATATTGTGGCCTGCAACTCCCATGATTCATCACCATTGGCCAGCTGGCTAGGACTGATGGAAGTTCAGGGTGGCCGGGTGACCAGCCAGATGGGCGATTCACAAATGTAATAAATAAATAAATAAATAAATAAATAAATGTTATACGCCAAAACATCTGGAAAGCCACAAGTTGCCCAACCCTGCCTTACATATTCACCAAGATCCTGGTAGTGTTGCTAGCTCACCTCCAATGTTAAGGAGTCCACATGTATCCCTATCTGGATGATCTTCTGATATGTTCTGTGTACAAACAGCAAGGTATCACAGATATCCAGAATAATAATCCATTGCCTGGAGTCTCACATTTCTCATCAACTAGGCAGAGTATGCTGACTTCAGTGAAATGCCTAAAACACCTGGGAGTGATATTAGACATCACCAGGGCACGATCATATTCTCTCAGGAAAGAGAGAGGAAAAGATCAGGAAGATGGCCAAGAACGTTCAGTCCAAGTTCTTAGAGGTTTTGATGCATTTGGCATACCTACAAGGATTGATCATTGCCTGTCTGGACCCTGTCCCTTGGGTGCATCTTCATTTCATACTCTTACAATGGCACATCCTTCCCCACCAGGACTCAATAGGCTCAAACACGACACCATCAAGCAATCCTCTCCTTCAGCCAGTTTCAGCCATCCACCAGATGGCTGAAACTGAAAGCCAGTTTTGACTAGCCTTACAAGAATTGTTCCATAGATTTTGGAACAAATATGCATTCAGACAATATTATGATCACAGCACAGATAAATCACCAAGGGGCATCAGATCCAGACCTCTCCATGAAGAGGTGCTCTCCTTCTGATTTTGGTGGAAACCAGCCTGGCCTCCATCTTGACTGAACTTCTTCAGCAATCATCAAACCATCAGCAAACCATCAAGCAATCCTCTCTCAGGAAGTGCAGTAGTTCCTGTCTGTGTTTGTTTGTGTGTGTAGCGGGGGAGGTCTCACCACCACCACAAGAGTGGGGTTCCCCTAATGGAATACAGGAGGATCTAGGTCATGCAAGCCTTACTACTAGGAGCTTGTAGCACAAGGCCCATGCTTTCCTTTAGGAGGTAGTTCAATCCACCAGATGGCTGAAACTGAAAGCCAGTTTTGACTAGCCTTACAAGAATTGTTCCATAGATTTTGGAACAAATATGCCCTTATCTGTTCAGACAATATTATGATCACAGCACAGATAAATCACCAAGGGGCATCAGATCCAGACCTCTCCATGAAGAGGTGCTCTCCTTCTGATTTTGGTGGAAACCAGCCTGGCCTCCATCTTGACTGAACTTCTTCGATGAGACCTGAATGTTTAGGTGGACTAGCTGAATTGCCAGCTGTAGGGCATCCATTGAAGAGTCTGCCACAAACTCTGTGATTCTAGTGAACTTGTGATTTTTCCTGAACTGTTTGTTGCCCTCCAGAAGTTCTGAGAGACGGTCATGGGCCTACATGACCTTGCAAAGATGGTAGTTTCAGTGGAATCCCAGATGGCAAGGACCTCAGCTTCATGACCCTGGCACAAAGCTGACTCTTTCTTATAATCCCAGAAGTCTTCTGGCAGATCCTGCATTGCGCAGGCCGTTGGACCATATGAGTCCAAGGTCCCTTCCAACTCTCTGATTCTGTGATTCTATCTCCGCCCTGTCCTTGAGCCTTGGAGGTCAGAGCAGCCACTGAGGGATCCAAAAAAGGGATTTTTAGATTGGTTGTGGCGTTAGGAAGGACGAAATAAAACTTCTTGGCTACCTATCTGGGAATCTTGGCCTATGAAGAATTGCATCACTTCTGATCCAAGATCCTTTGGAAAAAAAACTGAGGAAAAAAGGATGGTAGACTCAGATGTGGAGGAACTTGGGGAAACCCTTGAAGTTTCCTTCTACAAATAAAGGGTGCAGGCCTGAAAATCTTCTTTGAGTGGTGATAGGAGGGGGCTTAACTCCTCCAAGAGTCCTCCCTCTTCCGATTTGGACTAGAAGTAGGCCTAGTTATTAATGGACCACCTGCTGATCCCTGGTTGCTCCCCCACACCCCATTCTCATTAGGAGATTCCCTGGAAAGGTGGGCTTTCAAGGTGTACTATTTTAAGCCTTTCCCTCTTTCCCTCCAGCATGTTGGAGTAGGAGGTAGGGTCTGTGGGATCCGACCCTGGCTAGGTAGCGTGACAGCCCCTTACAGTAAGATAGTAGTTGCCAGAATTCTGGGTTTGGTCAGAATAATCCATGCTGTCTTGGATTCCCAGGGACTGATAGTTGCGTGGATCCCCCTGCATCCTTGATTGTGCCATCTCCTGTAGCACAGGGGGAGTCATCCCCAGATAAGGATCAGAAAACATCCTTGAGGCACTCGCAGCCATGCCACCCACTGTCCTCATAAAGTTTAGCTGACACAGACATATCACCACAGAGCAGCAAATCCATTTTAGCAACTCCAGGTTGACTGGGTGGTGGTGGTGTGCATGTTACCATGTTAGCAATCATTTGATCCTCTTAGTCCTCTTGGGACAGCTGCAGTCCAGACATTTTGCAGGATGAGTTTATCCAACCTCTAGTATGGGTATGTGCCCCTCCCCACTTTGGAGGTGGTGCAACTCATTAAGTCTGTTGAGTAGGCAGTGGTAGCTTAGCAGCCCATGTTCCCACCACACCAGCGGTGTGTGGAAAGGAAAATGACACTTGAAACCTTGGTGATTTGGGTGCGGGGGTGCCAGGGAATTTGAAATGACCACCTCCCTCTGGGGAGAAAGGAAGCAGGAGTAGCTTTGGGGGCTGCTGCTGCTGCTGCTCAGCCCCACCCATGGGAGAAGGCAGGATTGAGGAGGGCTGGGGCTGCCTTGGTCTTGAGGAACAATATGTAGAGCTTGGCATCCAAATTGAGTTGTGGGCACCTGCCATGGGGTGCATGTGGAATAGCTCAAAGAGTCTGGAAAATAAAAGGGCCCATCATTTGCTGCTGCAAGTAAGGGAAGGAAGCTGAATGGAAGGGTGCCAGCAGGAGCGACTCTTCAATACTGTTTGACAAAGAGATTCTGAGGCAGCTTGTTGCACAAGAACCACAGGGCCAGGCATAGTCAGTCTGGGTTTCCCACTT
Source organism: Shinisaurus crocodilurus (assembly GCA_021292165.1). Lineage (NCBI taxonomy): Eukaryota > Metazoa > Chordata > Lepidosauria > Squamata > Shinisauridae > Shinisaurus > Shinisaurus crocodilurus. Next base: position 266,150,762 of record CM037877.1, on the reverse strand, counting down.
CTCTCACCTGCAGCCCCTAACGGGAAAGGGATGAAGGGAAAGAGAAAGCAACATCCATTTTTGCCTTTGCTTCCCCCCACCTGTCTTTTTCCTTAGTGTCAGTTGGCAGGGTTTTTAGGCCTATATTTTGGAGCCCAGACCAACTGGCCAAGAGCCAAAAAATGAGACAGAACCCCTGTCCAGCTGGCAAGATAAGTCCAGTTGGCTAGTCAGAGGAGGAATTAAACATTCCTTCCTGTTGTCCTACCGCTAAACAAGAACGTTCATATGGCGCCTTAAAAAAACACACCAATCAGTTATTTTAAGTTGTAAGTCTGCTCTTGAAATGAGGGGGTGGGGAAATGGGATTGCAATGTCAAAGCCACCAGCCACGCTGTGCACAGTTGCCTTCGGCTCCAACTCACAGGACCAACTTTTTCTAAACAAAGTGCTGGAAAGGAACAGGTACATCCGATGGAGGGTATGCTTTCAGAGCATAGCAACCCTTATTTTTAGATATGTCTGTATGCACCCTCAGGTGCCTCTTGGAAAATATGCAAAGCTTGACAGAGAAGGACAGAGTCCTTCTGAAGGGCAAAATGTTATAAATGATTTAAAAAACAACCAGTGAGCACTCTTGTCCAAGCCTGCTTCAGCAATCATTTTGGGCACCTGCTGCAGCTTAGGGACTCCGTACATGTAACATGCAAACATATGTGGGGACCAGGGTGGCGGAGGCATTTAGTACAGGGAAAGGGTTAAGCACTCCATCCCCATTCTCAGTCAAAGTGATGAGAGAGGAGAAGGAGCAGCATGCACAGTAGAACATAAGTAAAGCGATCAGAGCTTTAGTATAGGATTTTGCACATAATATGTAGTTCAGTGTTCTCTAACCTTGGGTCCCCAGAGGTCCAGGTTGGAGAACACTGATGTAGTTAGTCCCTCAGGCAGCTCCCTTTTAATTCTGAGTGGGGAAAGCTGCTAAGCAAATACCCCTTTCCCACTAGCCTGGAAAATGACACAATGGTCTTTGGTAGGCATTAGAGATGTTTACAGATAATACATGGTGAGAAGTGGGGACGGTAAGGGTAGTGAAAGTCATTTTAAAAAATAAGGTTCAAAATAATAATGGACTTGACAGAGATGTCACTGTTCAATCGCCAAATGCAATTTCTGGCCTGTTACTACCTTGGCGAGACTTTTCCCTCATGCACAGAAAATAGTGAGAGGCAGAACTTTTACCTTTTTATTTCCTCCTCCAGGGGTATGAGTGATGTTATCTAATGACCCAATTTTCGATTGCACTTTGTCTTTGAAGTCCAGTTTCTCAGATTTCACCTCCACCTGCCCACCACCTACAGAAGAAATAAGTACAGGGTTACAGAAACCAAAAGGTGCATACAACACTGGCTTCCGGAGAAAATAATGTGCTTCCTTATAATGTGCTGCTTTCCCTTGAGCAGGTGATGTGTTTGGTCTCTTAACCTTAAGTTAAGCACAAGTAAATAATAAATTTTACTCCTAGAAAGCAAAACACGCTGCAAGTTCACTGAGCAGAATCATGCAAGTCTTATACAATTTGTAAATATACTTTGACCTCAAGTTTTATTACATGCCCACACTCCATTCAGCATCAGAAGAACTGGTCGTAATAGTCTATACCCCCAGCACCCTGAATTGTGCCCAGAAACAGATTGGCAGCCAGTGCAGTTGATATAACACTGGTGTAATATGGTGAAACAAAGAACACAATCTGGCTGTTGCATTTCGAACTAGCTGCCATTTTTGAATATCCTTTGAGAGCAGCCCCACGTAGAAAATATTGCAATACTTTAAATGGGAGTTGATTAAGGCATGGATCACTGTGATTTACAGCAACTTGAAATGTCACATAACTATGTCATGTTGGTTGTGTACCCAGGCTGTTCCAGGATACCCGTGTGAACCAGGAGTTGACAGGCATCACGGAGATTACCAAATCCAATGTTTTTCAAATATGCATGTCTCACTCAGGCAGCCCTTAGTAGAGGCAAGCATTCCATGAGAAGAAGCCTGTCTTTCTGACATCTGGCAGACATAACTGCTTCGTCCTTGTCTACCCTCCTTCGTTTCCTATTTGCCATCTCAGTGTTTGCAAAACAAAAACAAAAATGCTAAGCATGCCCTCCAAAAGCAAAGTACAATATAAAAATAAGCATAAGCTTAAACAACAACAACAACGTATCATCGACATCACCTGGTTTATGATGAATATTGTCCAAGGAACCACATTTGGATGTTACATGGCTGAGATCCACTGGCTTGTAAACAATTTGTACCTGTGAGAACAAAATGAAAAAGTGCACACAGTGTTTGGGGCTGGGATTTATTTTAATTTGGAGAAGCATGTTTGCCTAAGATATGCAAAAAAAGTGAGACAGATGACACATTGGCACCTAACCGGAAAAGAAATGCAGTTTGAAAAGCTGTCTAAAAGGTTAATCAACCAAGCACAGGCAGAAGGAAAGTGTTCCACCAGAAATGCACACGTAGCAAAGTCTCCCACCACAGGCAAGCATGCACAGATGCTGACTGATTGATTTTTAAAGATCCAAAGAAAAGTGACAAGCACCACCATATTAGTAAAGGCAGATACCTTATAAAGATATATCATCCAGAGTTTCCAAACATGTGTATCTACTATTCTAAAAGTTAATTAAGTATGCTCATTTTAAAGAAAAAATATACTTCTACCTTCCCTTGTTTCTAATATATTTGCTGCTTTAATCATGTCCATGTTATTTCAGACTTGCTCAACTTCAGAAATTTATTTATATTTTTTTATTTAAATGGGATTCCAATTGTTCCAGTCATTCATAAGAATGAATCCATTCCATATATTCAGATGTAAACTTTCCACACAAATATTCTAAGAATATAAGAATATAATCAATGATTATAAAGGTAGTGGGAAAGCCATTATTTCTTTTATAATTGCAAGCACCAGTTATCCATAAAGATTCAAAATGTCTTGCCAGATCACATGTGGCTATAACTGACATCATGTTTATTGCATTTCTACAGCATGCACAAATTCTTTATCTATCCCACCTCCAGAAGAGAGGTGAGAAAACGATGGTAACTGAAGGTGCTTAAACGAGAGTTGAAAAGTGTGGAGAAAGGGGTGCGGGGTGGATACAGAAAGAGAGGTATAATCAAATAAAATATGCTACAGAAAATGTAAAAAACCAGAAACAACTAAATACCTTTTCTGATGTAAAACTTAAGGCTTATGTCCACAAAAACTGAAAGAACAGAAATAGTCAATGTGCATTGAAAGGGTTGTTTAAAAAAAAAATCATTTGGATATGTTTGAATACCATCACAAAACTTTGGACACGTAATATTCTTTCCTATGAATTATCTATTGAAATCATTACTATTGCAGTACAATTCTGACACATTGAACCATTTCACATCATTAGCGGGGGCAGGGAGGGGAAGATACTAACGCTTTTAAACAAAGCCTTAGTGAATTTTTAAACTGCATACACAAGGTAACAAGTGTACAAACATGCATGAAACGTACAGATAAGAAGCAAAACTTGGATTAGGGGTTATCAGGTTACAACAAGCATTAATGACATTGTGGAAAGGAATTCAACTTGAGCAGAGACAAATGGCATATTCCCAGCATCCACTCAGTTCATCCCTGCTGTGCAGTTTGTTCAAAATCTGACTGGGTTCCAGGATGCCTGCGCCCCCCTCAAGCCACCAATCAAAGGGATGTTGAGCATTAGGAGCTGTGCAATTTGCCAGTGGAGAAGTCATTATTTTATCCCGCTGGTACTTCTCCCAAGACACTCAAGAGGGATGTCAACTAACAGCTGTTCCCCTCCTGTCCCTACACCCAGAGAGGCACTTTAGGGGTTCCAGTTCTCAGTGGCTCTTTCCACTTTGGGCCTGGAAAAGCTACTATGAACCACTATAATTGTTCCAGGATTCTCATCTACAGGTTGTCACAGTCCAGTAGGCAATCCAGCTGCTAGGAGAGGAGTCAGAAATTGGTAGGCTTCAACTGAAGCAATTGAAATTGTTTAGATCCATGACAAAGATCAATTTATCCACTGGGCTATGATAACTACGGGGAGTGAAAGCAGAAAGGGAATTCTAAAGGTCCCAACCAGCCTTGGAGACTGTGCTAAAATGGGTGATATGCACCCCATTCTACCTGATGAGGGAAATTCCAGACAGGTTGAAATCTCAAGTTACTAGACCTCAATTAAGAGGATTTCCCTTTTTCATCTGTCCTATTCCTTCACTACTAGTAAAAAAAATCTGGTACTTTTGCCATCATCAGCAGAAGAAAACAGATGAGGAAAGCCCAGTTAAACATTTTTTGCACATTTACCGTAACCACCTCCTTATGTGTATAGTGTCTTCAATGCTCATGGGTTACTTACTCCCTTAATTTTTCTTCCCAGATTTTACTATGCCCCGAGGAGCTAGCTCCCAGGTGTCCACTGAGCTAAAATCAATTAGAACAAAGAAAAGTTTTCCTTTTCCCACCCCTCCTTATTCATTTTAGCAGCACAGCATAACAGGCAGACCACAGAAACCAAAAACCACAGTGGTTGGATTGTTCTATTAAAAGGGTAGGATTTTACTGAGTACATGATTGTATCAAAATCCAAAAAAGTTAACTGAGAAAGAGATTTATTTCTCATAAACCCTTGCAAAGATTTAAATATGTTTAAACACTTCCTCTTGCTCTAAACTTTAATGTTTCTCAGATGTTAAAATTAAGAGCAGGCACTTTTACCTTGTGTTATGAGTAATGTTTTTCTTTAAGTCGTGGCCATGGATTGTTTGGCTTAACCAGATAACAGCATCTCTCTGCTCTGGCAGTGCAATCCTATGCATGTTTACTCAGAGCTAAGTCCCACTGAGTTCAGTGGGTAGCTGGGGAATGACTGACTGGGGGATACTGGGAGTTGTACGACTTATTTCTGTCTAAACATGCATAAGATTGTGCCCTGAATCTCTATCCGTGGCTCAGCGGTTCTACTGACCAGGAGCACCTCTGTTTTGTTCTGATTATGCTTCCATTTGTTAGCTCACATCAGTCCACTAATGCCTCAGAGTATCAGTTCAGGACCTCTGTGGTCACTATGGACTGTGATGGAAAAGAGAGATTAAAAAAAAAAAAGAAAGAAAGAAAGAGGGGAAAGAAAGATAGGGCAGATTCTCATCTGCATGCTGATGACATCTTAGTCCAAATTCCCAGATGATCTTTCCCAGTGGTTTCATACAGATATTAAGCAACATGGTGGACAAGATTAAACCAAGGGACACCACAGGCCAAGGTATCAAATAAGAGTTTCCCAGCACCACCTTCTGGAACTGCCTTGGACCAGAACCACCCTGGCTGGCTGGTCCAGACAGATACCATGGTCAACGGTATCAAAAGCTGCTTATGGGTCCAGCAGAACTAAGAGGGGAAGAACCAACTCCTCCTTTTCATTTCCCAATATATCCACCAAGACTATTTCTGTCCCAAAACTGGATGTAAGGCTAGACTGAAATGAATCTAGAACAACCTGGAGTTGAGAGGTCACCAGGAGCTTGAGCACTTGCCCAAGGAATGAACATTCAAGATCAACTGGAAATTCTCCAGTACAGTAAGGAGGGTTTTTTTTATTTTCAGCAAATCCCTTACTATTCTCTCTTGTAAATTTTTGGGAATCATACCTTCCCTGCAAGGAGGCTTTTACCACCCTCACCACCCATTCATCCAGTACCCCTCTGGCAGCTTTTGGTCAAGAAGGGCATGGGTTGAGCACACAAGTGGTAGGCCTCAGTTGTCCAAAAATCCTGTCCATATCCTCAGGCTACAAAGTATCCAAAATAATCAGACAAGCTGATGCTAAGGGTACATCTATTTACTCTGCCCTAACTGTAGAATTTAAATCAGAATGGATACAAGTGTCTTTTTCCTCAAAGTGTTTGCAATATTGGTCACAGCGGGCCACTAAATGACCTGCCCTCCCTGTCTCCATGAGGACCAACATGGAACAGCCCTTCAATTACTTGGAAAAGAACCACTAGAAGACTCTAAGTGGACACAATGGAGATGAAAATGTAAGATTTCTTTGTCATCATCTCTGCCATAAACCGCCCAGAGAGCTTCAGCTATTGGGCGGTATAGAAATAAAATAAAATAAAAAATAGATAGATAGATAGATAGATAGAGCAAGCTGCACAGTGCCCTCTACCCCAGAGATATGCAGACTTCAGGCTTGTGGGGTCTACTTTTTCTTTTTAACTAGACTGAAAGGTCCATGAACCAGTAAAATTCTGAACACAGACTTGAATGGAGTTCACAGTCTTTCCAGACAATCTACTCCTAGTTACCCAAAGCTTTCTATATTTCATCAGTATCATTTAAGGTAGGGGAATCAATTTGTTGCTGCTATCGTTAAACAACTGGAAGTTGCAAATCCTTGCCAATCTATTGCAAATCACCCAGAGATCTATCAGTAGATCTGGATCTACTTCTGCCCACCTCTGCTCTAGCCTGTGTTTCATCCAATTCATCACAGATATTCTGCTACCGTTGCTCTAATCGTCAGCTCTAATAGTCATCCCTGCTGTTTCATCGCTGCCAGTTCCTTAGGCAACAGAGGTGCTACCTTAGCTGCACAGAGAGAGGATGTTCAGCAGCAATTATATCAACTGCCAGAGTAATTTCTCATCCCAGAGATTGACCAGGGCTTTGACAGGACTGCCAAGTAGGGTGACAGGAAAATCTCCAAAAACCATCAAAAGGGCATTTTGATCCATCGGGAGCTCCTAATAGGCCGCACCATCCTAATAGGGGTACCAGTGAGCCTCTTTTAGGTGAGCCTAAAGTATGCTGACCACTTCAAAGATTTCTCTGCAAGCATATATCTCTTATGTCAAATTTTGTATCTGTTTGGATTTGGTAAAAGCTAGGACTAAACGACACACAATTTTGGCATGCATTCTTGAACACAGGACAAGCACCACCAAGTAGGAAATCATGAATCCTAGGATTTTGTCCTGTTCAACTCAGTGCAAGGAGTAAACACATAGGAATATACACGCAAGGTCTACACAGGCATATTTGCGTGCACACATGTAGATCTAAAACTGGGCATGGGACAAGGGTGCACCCCAACTGTGTTAAAGATATTTGTGCACTGAGTGTGAAGGTCTGAAGGTTTGTAAGTATGTTTGACTGAACGTGCTTACAAAGCTCCCATGATCGGAAACCCTCATAAAGCAGGGTTTCCAATCATGGGAGCTTTGTAAGTGCATTCAGCCAAATGCACTTACAAAGCTCTCTTCAGACCTTTGCGGTCAACACACAATGGTCTCAATGGCAGCCAGGCATGTGGGGACATTGGGGGCAAAGCCTATATGTGTGCCCATGTTCTCCCCACTTTTGTCCTACACGTGTGCAGGTGGACACCTGCATGGGGTGGGAAGGTAGGAAAAATGTCAGGGGAAAAGAAGAAACAACAAATATCTGCTCTATTTCCATTTATTCTATGGTAACTCTTTGATGCATGTGCAATTCTGGAGGAGATAATGCAATCTGGCTTTCAGTATATCTTAAACAAGGATAGCAGAGATATAGAAATCTGTTTATATAGAAACCTGCTCATTTCTGTATTTCATTAGCCAACCTGCCTTCATCTGAATGCAAATTTCCATCTTGTCTGCTAACCTCAATAGGTTAAGCAACCTGCATACTAGACTGAACTAAATTTAATGATTTGCAAAGTATCAAAATTCACTGCCTCAGCAGAGGGAAGTGATAATACTTACAAATCTCCTGGTCACCATGGCTCAGCTCTAAAACTCCTAATTTCTAATGTCACTGAAACACTTTCTGATTTGCTCCAAACCTCATGGATTTATGATGTACAGTCATGTGAAAAAGAAAGTACACCCTTCTCGAGTTCAATGGCTCCACGTATCAGGACAGAAGAAAAATCATCGGGCCTGTAGCAGGTCTCAAAATTAGGTAAAGACAACCTCAGATGAACAACAACACATGACAGAGTACACCGTGGCATTATTTATTGTACAGAAATACAGCCAAAATGGAGAAGCCATGTGGGGAAAACTAAGTACACCTTATGATTCAATAGCTGGTAGGACCACCTTTAGCAGCAATAACTTGAAGTAATTGTTTTCAGTATGACGTGATCAGTCTCTCACATCCTTGTGGAGGAATTTTGGCCCACTCTTCTTCACAACATTGCTTCAGTTCATTGCGGTTTGCGGGCATTTGTTTATGCACAGCTCTTTTAAGGTCCCGCCACAGCATTTCAATCGGGTTGAGGTCCGGACTCTGACTGGGCCATTACAGCACCTTGATTCTTTTCTTTGTCAGCCATTCTGTTGCAGATTTGCTGGTGTGCTTGGGATCATTGTCCTGTTGCATGACCCAATTTCAGCCAAGTTTTAGCTGCCTGACAGATGGCCTCACGTCACATTCAACTCTAGAATACCTTGGTATACAGAGGTGGTCATGGTCGACTCAATGACTACAAGGTGCCCAGGTCCTCTGGCTGCAAAACAAGTCCAAATCATCACCCCTCCACCATCGTGCTTGACAGTTGGTCAGAGATGTTTGTGCTGATATGCTGTGTTTTAGCTGCCTGATAGATGGCCTCACGTCACATTCAACTCTAGAATATCTTGGTATACAGAGGTGGTCATGGTCGACTCAATGACTACAAGGTGCCCAGGTCCTCTGGCTGCAAAACAAGTCCAAATCATCACCCCTCCACCACCGTGCTTGACAGTTGGTCAGAGATGTTTGTGCTGATATGCTGTGTTTGGTTTTTGCCAAACGTGGCACTGTGCATTATGGCCAAACAGCTCCACTTTGGTCTCATCCGTCCAAAATACATTGTTCCAGAAGGCTTGTGATTTGTTCAGATGCAACTTTGCAAACCCAAGCCGTGCTGCCATGTTCTTTTTAGAGAGAAGAGGCTTTCTCCTGGCAACCCTTCCATACAAACCATACTTGTTCAGTCTTTTTCTAATTGTACTGTCATGAACTTTAACGTTGCACCTCCTGACTGCGGCCTGTAGTGTCTGAGATGTAACACTTGGATGTTTTGCAATTTCTCTGAGCATTGCATGGTCTGCCCTTGGGGTGAATTTGCTGGGACGTCCACTCCTGGGAAGATTGGCAACTGTCTTGAATGTTTTCCACTTGTGAATAATCTTCCTCACTGTAGAATGATGGACTTTAAATTGTTTGGAAATGGCCTTATAACCCTTCCTGGATTGATGGGCAGCAACAATTGCTTCCCTAAGATAATTGCTGATGTCTTCTCTCCTTGGCACTGTGGTAACACACACCTGACTGCTAGAGACCAGAAAACTCCTGACACTTCAGCTTTTATAGAGGTGGTCACACTTGCTGATGATCAATTCATCCAGGGCATTTGCTTAGCAGCACCTGGCTGCTCCTTAGCCTCTTCATACCTATGGCAGCAGTAAGGGTGTGCTTAAGTTTTTCCCACATGGCTTCTCCATTTTGGCTGTATTTCTGTACAATAAATAATGCCACGGTGTACGCTGTCATGTGTTGTTGTTCATCTGAGGTTGTCTTTACCTAATTTTGAGACCTGCTACAGGCCCGATAATTTTTCTTCTGTCCTGATACGTGGAACCATGGAACTCGAGAAGGGTGTACTTTCTTTTTCACATGACTGTAAATCCCAAGGTTTTGGCGGGGGGGGGGGGGAGATCCAGCTTGTCCAAGCTTTGTTTAAACAAAGAAACCTGCTTGTTCTCTTGGTGGCCTCTAAAAATGGAATACAGTCATGCCTTGGATTGAGAGCATAATTCGTTCCGGAAACGTGCTTGTAATCCAAAACACTCTTATATCAAAACGAAATCCCCCCAAAAAAATTTGTACAGAGATTTTTAATTTAAGCCATACTACAGTACTTGTATTGCAAGACATCGCTTGTATAGCAAGTAAAAAAATAAAAAAATAAAAATTTAAAAATTTGCTTGTCTTGCAAAACGCTCTCAAACCAAGTTACTTGCAATCTAAGGTATTACTGTAATAATTTATTTTGGCAGTGTAATGAAGTATATTGAGCTCTGCTCTGTAGCCTTTAGTATCTAAACTTAGGATAATCGTCATACTATTTTTGTTTACTATCGCATGTCTTCTTTTATACTTTTCCCAGATTTACACTGAACAAAAGTGTTCCTGGTTTGAGAACACACATTATTTTGTCTTGGGATATTCAAAATTCTAACCAAGGTTCAACTAAACCACCACCACTTAGTTTCTATATCACTTAGATAATATTTGGTAAAATAATGAATGGTAAGTTTGAAAGCTCTCTGAAAGAAAATAGAAAGAGTACATAGACTTATGTTAGCCCTAGGTACTCATGTTGTTGCTAAATAGGTATCTTTACCTTCCTCGATGTAAATATTAGTAGAATGGTAGTATATCCTGAATTTATATGCAAGCATGAAAGTTAGCTAGCCTACTTTTGTATACAAACTTTAAGTCATTCCAGGATTGTATGGGAAATTATAGAAAATTTGTTAGTGTAGTTATAAAGCCCCTGGTTTATTTAAGAGATGTTTATATACCCCTTCATTAAAAATAAATAATTAAATCAACACACTGTTGTGTAGGACTTTAAAGGTAAGCACCAGCACTTTGAATTGTGCTTTCAAATAGACCAGAAGGCAGTGATGCTGTTTAAGTACTGGCAAGATAAATTCTAAATGAGGAGTCCCAATCAGTAGTTTAGCAGTTGTATTTTAAACTAACTGCTCATATATAACACACTGCAATCTGGAGATTACCAGTCTGTGGATAACTGTGGCTGATTCTCTCTATACAGGAGGGTTCACAGATGACACACCAGCCTCAGTTGGTAAAAGGCACCAAGTGTGCTCAGGAGCACAAAGCTGGAACAATGAGCACCCCAGACTGCAAACCTGATCCTTTAGGGAGTATGCAACCCCATCTAGCACAGGTTAAACACCACTTCCCCAGACAGATGATCTACCTACCAACGGTACCTCTGGTCTTGTCAGGATTGAGCTTCAGTTTATTGGCTCTCATCCAGTCCATTACTGACTCCAAGAAACGATTCAATACTTCCACTGCCTCACCTGAATCTGATGTAAAGGAGAGATAGAGTTGAGTGTCACCTGCATATTGACACCCAACTCCAAACCCCTACATGATCTAACTCAAGGTCTTCAAATAGATGTTTAAAAGTACAGACAATAAGATGGAATCCTGTGGGAACCCACAGTATCAGCGGCATGGGATGAAGCAATAACCCCCAGCACAACCTTCTGGAATCAGTCTTCCAGATAGGTGCAGAACAACTGACCACCCCCCTCCCCAACTAATCCAAACAGCATATATCCAGAAGTATTCCATGGTCACTTGTATCGAAAGCTACTGAGAGATCCAGGTAAGTGAGCAGAATCACAATCCCCACTGTTCTTCTCTTGTTACAGGTCAATCACCAGGGCAACCAAGGCAGTTTTTATGCCAAAACTGGGCCTAAAACCAATGGAAATGGATTCATATAATCAGATCCATCAAAGAGTGCCTGGAGTTGAATGGCAACCACCTACTTGAACACCTTGCCCATGAAGGGGGTATCTATGACCAGCCAAACAGTTATTACAATCCTCAGGGACAGAGGAGGGTTTCTTCAAAAGAGGCCTCACAACTGCCTCCTTGAAGGCAGCAAGTTTCTAATCTGCATGGTTGTGTAGCTGCATATAAAAGCTAGAAGAATATGCAAGAAATATCTGATAAATGCTCAGAAACCAGAGTTTAACGATCTGGTAATTGCTCAGAAACCAGAGATAAATGCTCAGAAAAGAGAATATCATAAACTGAAGTGATCAGAATGTCAGCATATCACATCTTTGCTAATTCCCCACCAGTTCTTACCTGGCTGCTGCTTCTTTAATATCCCTCAAATGTATTCGTTCCATCCCCTTCACCACTCTAGATCTTGTATGGCATTTGCTGGGCTGGGCTTTCTCCCAAGCCACAGCACCTTTGGTTGCCAAGTGCCTGTTCACAGAAAAAAAGACTGACAACAAACCCTCATATACTATACTGTGGACACTATACTGTTCACACAGACAAGGTCAAAACGCTCTGAGGAAGACACAAGTTAAAAACAAATATTGAACCTATATAAAAATCAGTGCAGGACCTAAGATAATCTACCACATTTGTAAAAACATGTTAGCTCCTTGGAGGCAAACTCAATATCCACATTTTCAAAAAAGGTAACAAAACCTGCAAAAAGTCTAATTCTATGCTGGCTGGGGCATGCTGGGAGTTGTAGGCCAAAAACATCTGGGGACCCAAGGTTGGAGAACACTGGAATAGAGAACGACACTCCAGCAAGGGAAAAACATGAGATTCTACTTTAGCACCCCAAATACTACACTGAAAGGCAACTCAGCTGGTGAAGAAGCAAGTGTCATCATCATGATTACAAAGCCCCAAAAGACAGTTAAAAGATTTAAATTCTGCTGACAGTGAAACACAATTACTTGAATTCAAGCAGTATAGTTTGTAAATGAAACAAGATCCGTCCATGGTATGGGCAACAAAACAAAAATGATGATATCTCAGCAAAAATTATCTCAATATCAACACCTAATGAAGCAATGGAAATAAGCCTAAAACGTCAGGCTAAGATAGCCACCCTCAGTTACAAGGGGCATGCAATTATGGGTCAAAGTCATTGAGAAGCACCGCATGCACCTGAATTTGAGGGTGTGTGTTATCTGGAAGCTGAAGGAGGAAAACTACATGTTTGACTTTGTGATACAATGGCTTTTGTCTTTAATTCTATCCATAATAGCTCTCAATGGCTGACAGTACTAATTCCTATGCCTGAGTACCTGACTAGGTCATGAGATATAATCATGCACTTTGCCTGCTTCCCACTTAAAGTAAAAACATTTGCAAAGCACTATCATATTTAACTGCTTGAATTCAAAAGTAATCCACTCTCTCTTCCAGGACATATGCCCTGAGACGGCACTGGAATCTCTGCATATTTACAGAAAGCTTTGTGAGACACATCTCCTGTATAAATGGGGATTTCCCTTTCAATTGTTGGTCACCTATAAAAATCAGCAATGGCAGGAAGGAGAGGAATCTGACCCAGAGGATACATTCAATGGCCTCTATGGCTGGTCTAGGAAGATCAAGAAGCAAAGTCAGTCCCAAATTCACAAATCTGATTTACTGGTAAGCTAAAAGTCACTTACACCTGTGGTTCAGGGAATACTACCTGGCCCAAATCTCGGGGGGGGGGGCACACTAATTTTTGCAAAGCAAACGGCCTTCACACCCAAGAGATTTTAAAGGAGCCAAATGGGTTTTCTCAAAGGCCTGATCGAAGGTGTCAGGTGCACACTGGGTTCCATATACTGCCCCAATAATGCGCAAATCTTTTGTTGCCAACTGCTCAGACTCAAGAACTGAACTGGCCCCATTTTAGCTTCAGACAGGAAGGAAGGCCTAAGGGAAAGCTAGCCATTCCAGAGTTTCCAGCTTAAAAGTAAAACATATGAGGAATGCAGACATGATACAAACGCAGATGTGTAACACCTTTGGTGTAGCCCTTTGTTTGTTGTCTCCCTGACCAATCACTGAAGATACTGGCCGGGTTTGCATGATCACCAGGTTTCCTTTCCCCACCCCCATGCACGCCAGTCGCACGCTGCGCAATTTGCCTAATTACCTTTGCGGTGTGCAGCTTGCTGTGCCATCCAAACCCGGCGAGGGGCATGGTGGAGGTGGCTTCCAAACCACCCCAGAAGAACCCAGGGCTTTTTGTAAGGTTCTGGGGTGGTTTGGAAGCCATCCCCCCACCGCGCACCTTGCCAGGTTCAGATGACATGGCAACCCGCACGCAAAGGGTAATTAGGCAAATTGTGCAGTGTGCGACTGGCACATGTGGGGGTGGGGAAAAGAAACCACCATGGCTTCTTTTCCCCAGTGATTGTGTGAACCCAGCCATCGTCTTCCTCCCACTATATCACCTGCTAAAAGATTTAACACCCTCCAGGCTCATGCCAGGGAAGATTCTAGCCAGGAATGCATTTAACCGATATACGGTACTCATGTAGTATTTCCAGTCTGGAATTAGTAGTAGGCGATCACTCGTGACCGAGTAAGATTGTCTTCCAGGATAAAATTACCAGAAGAAAATTATATAAAGAGGAAATTGTATAAAATTGTGTAGACTCTAGCGATGGGTCCGTAAGTGACTGTGGAGGCCAATTGTAGATCCATACAGCTTCCCACAGTGAGGAATTAGAACCAGGAGGGAAAGGGACAGAGAACCATTTTTCCTCTCTCTCCCACCCACACATGGCTGGCACCTTTTACACATGTTTTCCAAAGCTGATTGGCAACTGGGAAGTGGAAATATAGCTTTTGCTGTTATTTTAATTATTAAAACCAGCGATTAAGGATAAAAGGAACACCAGAAGCCACCGGATCTCTAGGAATCTTTGGTCCGAAGAATCCTGAGAGGTTGAAATTTTGTCACTCTCTGTTTGTTTTTTTGCCTCCAACATACTCAAGCAAACTCCACAGATCAGGAGAGGCATGTGCTTAACTAACACCTAAGCTTCTACCCAGCCAGCCCATTTGTTTACTAGATCCAGCTATCCTTAGCACCTGTTGGTGTACTATCTTTTGTCAAGTTTTGCTATATTATTGAAGCACCTTTCTTTCCCATGCACCCTCCCCTCCTTCTAAGCTTGCCCTCTTCAAAAGACTGAGCACCCTGGCTCTGAAATTCCCTGCTGCCTTTGACCCTGAAATCAGCTCTACACCTTCCTACTCACTCTGGGCGCATTTGCACGTCACACCCTGGCAATAAGCCACTGTGGGTTGGTTGTGCTGCGAACAACCCACGGTGTGCCTGACAGATGACTGGGCTCACAGTGGGTTGTTCACCCCCTCCCTCCCCATTGGTCCTCTCGCGGGTATCCCAGGGGACATCAAGGCAGGACCGACTTGTCTCCCCCTTCCCTGTCATGATTGCGAGCCGATTTCAGCTCGCCACAGCTTCTTGACCCTTTACCCTGCCCCCCCCCCCAGCGATCGATCGTGAAGTCCACCTTGAAAGCCAGGTTTCGCAATCCCTGTTTGGACAGCCACTGACAGCCTCTTCAAAGTGCCCGAGCAGCACCTTGGACGGGCTGTCAGTGGTTGGCAAATATGTGTGTGTGTGTGTGTGTGTGTGTGTGTGCGCGCACGCAATGTACACAAAATTTCATTTTATTAGTTTTCATTTTTTGCTGCAATTGCGCGAGTGCAGAGATTGACGTTGGCCAATCGAGAGTCCCAAAGTGCAGCTGGTACCAACCTTGGACATTGACCCAAAGAGGGCGCAAATAGCCTTTTTCTTCCCCCCTTTGCTTTCTCTTGGCAGCTGTCACAAGGCAAGCTGTCAAGGGAAAGCAACGGCGCGAGTGGTCTTTGCTCGCGAAAAGGGGGTGGTGAGATTTACAGCCCCTTCGTGGCGAGAACCTCATCTTTTTTTCTCCCCCCCCCACGAGTCCTCAGGGTGATGCACATTTTGCACTTTTCCCCGGTATTAAAACGCAGACTCTAGCTGCTTGAGAAAGTGCATCCCACCCCTTTTTTTCCGGGGAAAAGCAGTTTTGACAGCTAGCTCAAAATTCTGGGTCCCCTTTAAAAGGGGTTTTTGACAGGGCAATGGGTGGTTTTCGACTGGGACAGCAGTGGAGGAGGGTGGGTAGCAGAGGCACTAGCAAGATCAAAGGAGTGGCCAGCAGGGTTTTTGGCCGCTCTTGCCAGGCAGCTCTCTCTCCATTTTAAACAACGCACACTGAACCAACTGCTGGGTTTGGATGTCATGACAAGCTACCCTGAGAACATGCCACACTAAACAACCTTACTACAAGCCATGGGTTCTCAGGGTGGCCTGATTGCGAACGATGACTCACGACAGAAAAGCCACACCAAGTTCAGACATCACACTAAGCCACCTTGTTACCCATGGTGACAACCCACTGTGGCTTATTGTGACGTGTGAACCGGGTCAATGAAATCCATCTTGAGAGGTGTGTTAATCAGTGGAGCCAGCATCAATAAAACACAGCCTGAAAATTTCAAGCAGCATCTACTCACAGACAACAAAAAGTTAGTGATAGGTAAACTGACCCAGTCACAATGTGGTATTTGCTCACTGAGTTATGAATCCAGTATTAAAACGCAGATAAAAGTACATTTTTATGCATGTGCACCACCCAATTGCATCTTGGGAATGCAGCATGCATAATGTGTGTTCTTTTCCACTCAGTGCATCACAACGTCTTGCGTCATGACACATTCCTTCTCTGATTAGCTGTTATCACATGTGCTTTGTTTACAATAGGAGACCAACATGGAGCTGCTGTGGATACAGAGCAGAAGCTGCAACAAAAATGCCTGCTCATTGCAGGACTCGGCATGTTGCTGATAGTGCTAAGGAGGAGATGGCAGAGTTTGGCTACTAAGATTGTGCAGGCAAAGACAATACAAATTAGCTTGTCATCAATCTCTATTCAAATTCTGAAAATATTACAGTTCATTGGCTCAAGGTCAGGGTTCATTATATATTTGAGAATTACAAAACTACTAGATTCAAGTTATGAACCAACTAATTTCAAGGTTCAGTTGCTGCCAAATTAGTCACCCCATGATGTAGTATAATGCTTTAGATATTAACACAGCTTTTTCTGAATTCTATCAGCAGATAAACTTCAGATAGTCAGATCAAATCAACATACATTCCTATCTCCCACCCCAACAAGTTATGAGCATAACCAATCCCTGAATCAAGGTATCTCTGAGAAATAAATCAACCAATTTTAAATTTAAAAATTGCAAAACTCTGGCTCTGACAGCTTTCCAAGTGAGTGACAATTTAAAATGGTCCCAATTCACCATTTGGCATCATTTCTCAGTAAAATTTTGCAAGCTGAGGAGATCAGAGTGACAAGGCATTGATCCAAAATAGTAATACCCAAACTGGGAAAGGACCCCACATCCCTGAGATCTTACAAAATGATTTTGTTGTTGAACCAGGAGGACAATATGTTCACAGACTAGCTCAAGAATAGATTAGGTTCAATAATGAATGAGCACATGGCACTTCCCCCGGAACATGCGCAGTTGTGGGCGGGGAGAATTTTGTGGGCGTGGGGGAAGAAGAGACGCACCTGAACACACAGGTGTCACGTCAGGTAAAAGGGGTGGGGCTACAGGAGCAAAAAAGCCTACTCGGCCCCTTAACGGTGACCAGAGGAGCCCACACTGTATACAGGGAGGGAGGGAGGGAGGGACTCGATAGCCTTGTAGGCTCCTTCCAACTCTATGATCTATGAAATCTATAAACAAAGAGGTGGTGGGTGGGGCTGCCAGGACGAATAGCCAGGCTCCTGTAGCCCCGCCCCTTTCCCTAATTCCTTGTGTGTCATGTCTTAAATTTAGATTGTAAGCCTGAGGGCAGGGACTGTCATGCTATTTATCTTTGTAAGCAACTCTGGAGCTTTTTTCTCTTTTTTTACACTAAAAGGCAGGGTATAAATGCTGTAAATAAAATGCCGGGGGGGGGGAAATTTACATAATGACAAGGACAGGTTGTGTACCTATAACTGTGGTTCTTCAATTGATCATTTGTAAACTCACAGATGTGGGTTATGTGCTGGAGTAGAACAATATTCAGAACATTCTAGACCCGAACAATTTTAGGTGGGAGTCCTGCCCCCCTCCTAAGTGCACGGTGTGGCTCCCACCTACCTCTCAGTTCCCTAGTCCGCCACAGCGGAGGGATAAAAGAAGGAGAGGCATCAAAGTGGGGAGGAGGGTGGGTTGTGTGAGTTCACAGACTCGGGACTGAGGTCTGTCGGAGGGGGAGGAGATATCCACTATCCACTATCTTCCCCTCTGAGACGGAAGTGACTGGTGGTTGCGCCGGTTGCCTCAGAACTGAGGACTCCTTCAGTGCCGAGGGAGGAGATGGGAGTCTGGGCAGACAGAGTCTCTGGAACCGACTCAAGGGGCTTGAGGGGCTTTGGTGTTTTTGCCGCCTTAGCCTTTTTGGCCTCCTTACGCCTCCGGCATCCTCCTTCTTGGAATGAGCCTTCTTTGCCATTTTTTTGGCAGAGGCAAAGGAAATACTGCACCCCGGTGTCAATGGAGCCTCCATGGCTTGAGGTTGACGAGGCGGAGTGACCAGAGGTGGCATCACAGTTGCCGCAGCCAGAGCATCCACCACTTCTAAGGCCTTATGCCAGAGGATCACTTTCAGGCGGTCAGCCCTGTACCTAGTGGGCCTGGTGTATAAAAAGGCCTGGCAGTGGGGGCGCACGTCCATGATGTGCCCGTCCATAGGCGGGAGTTTAGCATTGCACTTCCTGCACTTGCGGAATGGTGCTTTCAGAGGCATCCGTCACATGAAAGGCCTCACGGCCTGTTAGAGAAGCCGAAAAATAATAAAATTTGAAAAAAGAGAAAGATTGAAGAACGATAGTATGAGATATAGTTAAGAAGAAATAAATAAATAGAACAATATACAAACACTTCAGCAAAATCACTTGGCAAGTCAAGAGAGAAGTTCCCTATTGTCTGGCCACACTGGCGGTCGAAGAGGAACTGAGGGACTGGGCAGCAACCCTCACAGACTTGCATAGTAAGATGGTGGGGGAGGGGTTCCCGCCCGATTTTCCTCAGCTTTAGATGTTTCCCGACTCGTCTCCACACCAGCGGAGAGTCCATATGTGTGATGCACAAAGACCACAAAGACGGTGTGGCAGCTGGCAGCTCCAGGAGTTTTGTTAGGATAACATCCTGGAAGAAGCTGGCAGGAAGGTGAGGGCAGAGAGTGAGTGGTAATGTCGTAATGCTGCGTGCCACAGTGGTTTGCTGTAACTAAGCATCAGGTGGTCTAGATATCATACGAGAAGGTGTTGCATGGTTGGAGGGTGCGTTAGGCCATTCTATGTAATGAGAACAAGATTGTTGGTGTTAATGGTGATGCTGAGCATTTCTGTCCCTGTACTCACGGCAGTGCCTGGATTGGTGCCATCATGGCAGTAAGCTGTCCTCATAATAGTAGGGAGGAAACCTACTGAAGCAGGTGCGTCTATGGCTCTCCCATGGCATGTCATGGCAATGTCAGAGAAAACCTCCTGAGGAGGCCAAAGAGGCAGGTAAGGTTTGTTGGTATCTAGGGGATCTACACTTCTGAGGAGAGCGGTCTCAAGAGAGGTAATGTTATGGTTCTGTGAGAAACATTCCCTGGATTCACCCTCCGATACCGAACCCAGACACTGAATGTCGTCTGGGGAGTTACAGTCCCATGGGAGTTGCAGTTTCTCTAGGATCAGTGTCAACAATCACATAAGAATGGGAGTAACCATTGGTACCGAGGGCGGCTGTTTCGGAACTAGTGAAGGCTCGGGTTCATTGTCTGACTCTATCGTACAGGCAGTCTTCTTGTTGTTGTTTTTTCAGTCCCAGAGCCTGGGGGTTAGTGGGGCATTTATTTCAGGACTTGGTCAGATTGACCTGCTTGGTCTCGCCCATCGGGACTGAGGCCTCTGTTTCGAGTTGTTGGTCTGAAGTGACAGCAGAAGCTGTTGTTAAGGCACAGGCTGGTACCGGGGACAGTTGCCCTGAAGTGTTTTCCATGGTTCGATGTGCTGTAAAGAAGCTGAGAGATGGAGCTGGCTTCTTCCAAACAGATGTCGAGGTAGTGTGCAGATGCCGGTTCAGTGTGGCTGTATCAGTTGCCTTGAGGGCTTGTTCCCACAATAGAGAGCAAAGGCACACTGTTCTGTTTCTTCTGGCCTGCTTAATGAAGGCCTGGCAGTGGGTACAGGAGTCTGAGCCAGAGAAGATAGCTGGAGTGTTTGCTGGTCAACAGTATTTTCCTGCCACAGCGGGTACACTTTCTGAAGAAGGCCATGGAGACCGTACGCCCCCATGGGGTGAAGTAAAAGAAAGAAGAGAACTCAGAGAAAATATGAAAGAGAAGAAAAGAGAAAAAAGAGAAGTCTGTTCAGCATCCTAGGAGGGGATGATAAGTGATCTCTGAAAATATTGGCTATGAGGTGGAGAACATTCCAAATGCTGCTAGTCATTGTGGCAGGTGAAAAGGAACTGAGAGGCAGGTGGGAACCATGCACAGAGCATGCACAGAGGAGGTGGGCAGGACTCCCACCTAAAACTCTTGTTCAGCTGTAGAACGTTCTGCACAACTGTTCTGCACAAGCACATAACCCATATGTGTGAGTCACAAGAGACCACAAAGAAGAACGTGGCTTCCTCGAAGCATGATTTATAGAGGCACTAACTCAAGGGATTAACGTAATGTCTGCCTTCCTCTAAGCCCAGTATCTCTGTGCACTGCCTGTGCAATGTTCATGAACTGCATAATCCATTCTGACATGCAAACCTCTTAAGAGATGACCAACTCTGCAATTAAGACCAACTTTGCAAATAAAACCAAACAGGAAATATATCCCAACCCAAAACCAAGAAACAACAAATCAATCTCCAGTTAGTTTAAATGAAGAGATGGACTGGATGGTTATTTGCTAAAACAAAGTATTAACAACAGTGCTATGTATATTGTTTGAAAAAACTTACAGATGTTTGGCCATTATGTTATGTAGTGGTTTTGAAATCTGATGAAGTTTTTGTAATAAATTTTTAGTAAATGTTTTTGGGTTTGGGGGGGGGGGGATAGGTGCCCTTTAAGGAAGCAACTGTAGTTCTAAAGGCTCCATTAACCACACCTGTGTTTGTAGTCTAGCATACAAAGAGCAATCCAAGCTTTCTCAGTTTCTGTTAATAGCTTGAAGGTTCCTGGAAGGGATGCCTTCTGAGTGATCTCATTAGTATCTAGGTTAACCTTTTGGTATATGTAAGTATGCAAATTTTTATGGAGAGGAAATGTGTGCATTTTTATTTTGTTTTAAAACTAATAGTTTTCTCTTTGTTAATTTGTTTTCAGAACTACTACAGTCCCTTGCCTTTCTTAGAATTACATATCTGCAGTGGATCCTATGGCTCCTTTGAATCATAGAAAAGTAGAGTTGGAAGGGGCCTACCAGGCCATCGAGTCCAACCCCCTGCTCAATGCAGGAATCCAGGTCAAAGCATCCCTGACAGATGGCTGTCCAGCCGCACCTTGAATGCCTCCAGAGTGGGAGAGCTCACCACCTCCCTAGGTAATTGGTTCCATTGTCTTATTGCTCTGACAGTCAGGAAATTTTTCCTGATGTTTAGGTGGAATCTGGGCTCCTGTAACTTGAGCCCATTATTCCGTGTCCTGCAAACTGGGATGATTGAGTTTGATATCATTTATATAGGCATATGCACTTACATGTACCTCTCTTATTTTTGGTTTGGCAAGCCTGAACTGGTGAGATTTTTTTTTACATATATTTGTATGGGTTCTTTAAAATAAATTTGTTTTTATAATTGCAGATGGAGACACTATAGTATTTTACATTGTGAATATATGTGAGAAGCTTGGATAGGTGTGTGCGCGTGTGTATGTGTGTCTTTTTATATACCTTTTTACATACTAGACCACTGATGAAGATCTATGGTCAAAACATGTTTGGTTACTTTTGGTACTGAATGACATGATTGTACAGTTGGGTTATGCTTTCTTGCATTGTATGATGACTATATGTTTTTAGCCAACAGAGATAAAGTTGCATTATCAGGCCTTTGGGATATTGTTTATTTTCACCAGTTTACTTACCCTAACTTTGCTAATAACCTTCATGACTTGCTCATTTCCAGAGCACATATGGGTACATTAAACAGTATAATGGTAATTTGGCCCAAGTGTATTGCTTAATGTGTTGCTTAATTTCTACCTGAAGCTGCATCCCTAAGAGACTTTCAGGATTTTTAAAATAAAGAGTTGTTTCAAAAATCTAACTCACAAAGTCAGATTTCTCCATTGCAGACCACTGCATGGCACATATCCCCACTTTCAGGAATGTCCCACAATTATCTCACCAGACAGAACAACATGGAAACATATAGGATATGATAGGAGACAGTCATGCCAATACCAAGTCAAAATAATGCATTTTGAACAAGACAAACCAAATATTGCAAATAGACTAAATTATAAAAGCTACGTAATCGCATGAAAGTATGTGGTATTTGTTCCGAGTATAGGATAAGCATGTTCCTTTGCAATGAATATCAAATAATATATTCTTTGATGTGTCTGTCAAGTACCATGGCTGTATTACTTACCCCTAAATGTTTGGCCCACAAACTAAAAATCTGGTACCCCAAGAACCCTGCATTTTGTAAAGCAAATTTCTAGCACTCCTGGTTGCAGAAGAAGTACAGAAATATGTGTCAGGGTGAAGGCTCAGAAACTAGAGTTGGGCTCGGAAGATCTTCCAGTGATCAACATATAAAGCGTGTACCATGTGCTATTTTGACTCCCTCTAACAGCAAACTCAGAAATGGAGACAAAACAGGGCCACCAAGAAACAAGAGAAAGGCATGCTTGGAAGAATGCTGAGGTTTGCAGAAGTAACACTTCCTGCTCGCCCCCCCCCCCACAAGCCCAGGGAGGATTGAGCATGTTCAGTGGATACCAAGAGCCACTAAATATTGCATCTCAGTTGGAAAAAGAATGAATGGAAAACCAAGGGAAGAGAAAAGAACTGGCTTGCTTAAGCCCCTAACAGTTTATGGTGTTCTGGTGGAAGCCATGGAACCCTGGACAGGAGCACTCCTATTAGTAGGTAAGGATATACTGCAACATTTTATTGCAGCTCCCGCTTGTTGCAGCTCCCTATATCTACCAGTTCCCTAGTCCCTTGATTCTACTAAATACCTAACACTAAATTCTATACTCTTTCCTTTTCTACCTTCCCCTCTGCGCCCATAATCCTTGCCAAAACTAACCTGAATTATGAAAGCAGAATACATTATGCAAAGTAAATCTAGATAAATTTGTTTAATTTACCAAATGTGCATGTTTTATTTTGGGCTGCAGAACATGCATTTCCTTGATGAATAATTTGGATTTTCCCCCTTTCCCCTTTTTTTGATGCAGCACATCCATAGCTATGCATAACTTCTTCAAGATACCTCCAAGACTGAACAGTGCTTTCCACTTGCTAGACACCTTGCATTAGCACCTTCCATTACCTGAGTCAGGCAGTGTATTTTTCCAGGATAGCTTGAAAGC
Source organism: Shinisaurus crocodilurus (assembly GCA_021292165.1). Taxonomy (NCBI): domain Eukaryota; kingdom Metazoa; phylum Chordata; class Lepidosauria; order Squamata; family Shinisauridae; genus Shinisaurus; species Shinisaurus crocodilurus. The sequence continues at coordinate 266,127,468 of CM037877.1, read as the reverse complement.
TGTGCATTACGGCAGCCGCCGCCTTAACATAATCTTGTTTCCAAATTAATGCCCCATTAGCTTTCGCACATCCCCACATGGACAGACCCTGCCGGAGGTTTAATCAAGCCATATCTTTACTGGTAGTAGGTTAATTCACTATACATCACCAATAGTTGTCTGACTGAGCAGGCAGCATTGGCACTTCAGGGTTAAGGCACAAGTCATGCCACTAATCAGTTATATTATTATAGTGCATTGAATGGTGTGAAAGTACTCACACTGCCTCCTCCTGGGGTGTGTTTGATATTATCCTTTGATCCACACCTGGATTGGACATGGCTAAAGGCCAGCTTCTTATTAACCACCTGCACCTTTGGTAGCCAGAAAAAGAACATGAGTGACAACTACTGCCATCCACAATGCAAAAGGTTTCTCTACTCAAAATGGTAACTGACATCTAAGAAAAAGAAAGAGGCAAAGGAAGTTTCTCCAGGGCAAATGTCAGTCCCCTGCTTTGAAGATGAAGCTTCAAATTTCAGCTTCGGTTTTCTATGAACTTCTGGCAGTCAGGCCTGAAATTAATATGTAAAAAACAAACAAGAATAAAACCACAACATAGCACAGGCTGCTCCATTTCTAATATGCTGCCAAATCCCAATACTATATTTGTCACAGCATAGAACTGCAACAAAGTGTATTTATAGATAATTTAAAGGGGTGTTCAAGTATTGCATCTATGCTGTATAAAATATAGCTCAACTGTTGGCAGTAACATGAAGTGAATTTGCGTTTGCAAATGAATCTCTGGATATCCCAGGATTCACTCGATAATCTGGTAATCACAAGAAAAGAAAAGGGCAAAAAGACTGAGGCTACATACCTGAGAGTAAACCACATTGAATACATTGGGACTTATGTCTGAGTAAACATGCATAGGAGTTGCACTGTTGAAGTAGCTATATTTTATTTACTTGTTTATGATTTCTTGGAAGACCAGAAAAAATTGTTGGAGGTCCAGTATATAAACTCATCATGAGCTGCAGGGAGAGACTGGGTGAGGGGATCAAGGCGGTGGTGAATGCCTCCCTCGAGGAGGCAGTGATGCCATCAGCCCTCAAGGAGGCAGTAATAAGACCGCTTCTAAAGAAGCCCTCCTTGGATCCCCAGGATTTAAACAACTTTCGCCCAGTCTCCAATTTACCATTTCTGGGCAAGGTGATCGAGCTGGGTGGTGGGTGCTCAGTTGAAGGCACACTTGGATGAAGCCGATTATTTAGATCCGTGCCAGTCGGGCTTCAGGTCTGGACATGGGACGGAGACGGCCTTGGTCGCCTTGGTGGATGATATGAGGAGGGCTTTGGATAGGGGTGAATGCTCCTTTCTAGTCCTCCTCGATCTCTCAGCGGCTTTTGATACCGTTGACCACGGTATCCTCCTGGACTGTCTGGAGGGGTTGGGCTTGGGAGGCACTGTATTGCAGTGGTTCCGGTCCTTCCTCTCTGGAAGGTATCAGAGGGTAGTTCTCGGGGAGGAGGCTTCGGACCCTCGGCTGCTCACTTGTGGAGTGCCGCAGGGTTCCATCCTCTCCCCGATGTTATTCAACATCTACCTCAAGCCGCTGGGAGCTATCATCAGAGGTTTGGGGTGCAGTGTCATCAGTATGCGGATGACACGCAGCTCTACCTCTGTTTTAAGTCCTCACCGAGGTTGGCCGTTGAGACCCTGTCCAAGTGCCTGGAGTCAGTGGCTGGCTGGATGGGAAGGAACATGCTGAAACTGAACCCCGACAAGACCGAGGTACTTCTGGTGGGGGACAAGGGAAGGTTAGGGGATGTTGACCTGGTGCTGAATGGGGTACATCTACCCCTGAAGGACCAGGTCCGCAGCTTGGGGGTCATTCTAGACTCCCAGCTGTCCATGGAGGCTCAGGTGGCAGCTGTGAGCCGGGCGGCGCTGTATCAACTCCATCTGATACGGCAGCTGCGCCCCTACCTTCCTAATCACCTGCTCCCATCAGTGGTTCATGCCTTGGTCTCCTCTCGCCTAGACTACTGTAATGCGCTCTACGTGGGGTTACCCTTGAAGACGGTCCGGAAGCTTCAGCTGGTACAGAACACGGCGGCTCGCCTGATTAAGGGCAGCCGCCGGCGTGATCACATCACGCCAGTGCTTAATGAGTTGCACTGGCTACCAGTTGCTTGCCGAGCCGAATTCAAGGTGTTGGTTTTGACCTTTAAAACCCTACACGGCTCCGGCCCAGCTTATCTCAAGGAGCGCCTCCAGCAACACCAAGTAGGCCGCTCAACAAGATCTGCCACGGACGGCCTTCTTATCCCATCAGCCAGAGCAGCCAGGCTGGTGGGGACTAGGAAGAGGGCCTTCTCTGTGGCGGCCCCCACATTATGGAACTCCCTCCCTAGTGACCTTTGCCATGCCCCCTCCGTGATGAGCTTCCACCGTGCATTAAAAACATGGCTGTTCAGGCGGGAATATGGGGTGGGTTAGGTTTTTAATAAGAATTTTTTATATTGTTTTAATTATTATATTTTATTGTGTTTTGTTGTGTATTTTGGTTGTACATCGCCCAGGGTGGCCGGGTGACCGGCCAGATGGGCGATTGATAAATATAATAAATAAATAAATAAATAAATAAATAAAATAAACGTTCAGTTTATGGGTCTTTATTGTGCTATGCCCATGGGCAGCACAATCCTATGGCTACTAGACAGCGTCTATACGGCCACAGGATTATTGAGAGTCCCAGCTCCAACCTCGGAAACTCACTCCAAGGTTGGAGCAGGGACTCTGAGCTCGGAGCACCTTCCTCCACCTTGCAGCTGGCAAGGAAAGAACCACGCTGGCTGCTTCTCCGAGGTGGCAAACATGACCTTGGGGGAGGGGTTTTGTGGGTGTTCTGGGGGGGGCAGGGAGGGGAGGAGAGGCACTGCCAGGATGCAAGGTATACTGGCAGCACCTCATCCTCTTTCCCTCCCGCTCTGAGGCCCAACATTTCAACAGCTGAAATTGGGTCATAGCACTTTTTGTGTGTGCACATCCTACAACATTCCACCCACACGAAGAGGCATGACATACTCATGCGGACAGGCCCAGCATCGGCACCTGGCATGGTGGGGCAAAGGAGGCTGCACCGCAGCTGATGCCAGTCTCTTTTTTCCCCCTTCTTTTTTTTAAATTGCCCGGCACTCAGAGGCACTCGGTGAGGCAGCTACAGGCACTTCCATCACCATCCCCCATCCTTCTTTCCAATGCCCTGTACATGTTGTGGGCGGGGCTAAGAGATATTGGGGGGGAAAGATGATGGTGGTGGCGGCGGCGGTGAGCAAAGAAGTGTCTCCACCTGGAGTACTCTGGGCAGGTGGTGATGGAAAAAATGAGCTGGGGAGCCCAAAGTAGTGCAGATGGAGAAGCTTCACCATTGCTTGCTGGAGAGTGCCATATTTGCCATTCCCAGAGTAGCAAAGGGTGGTGGCTTGGAGGACTCACTGTCTCTGTTACTCTGTGACAGTGGGGATGCCAGAAATGGCTGTGGCCAGCCAACAACGGAGAAGAAGCACCACCAACTGCACTACTCCGGGCACACCAGCCCCTTTTTAAATAAGTTCCTGGAGCGTAGGGAAAGAAAGAAAAAACAATGAAAGTGCCATTCGGCCCAGAGTAGCATGGGCAGCATCAACATCAGTGCCCAGTAAACTACTATGAAGGGAGGGGGAGGGTAGCCTGCCATGAGCTGGGTAAGCTGCCATGGGGAGACAACCCTACATGTGGATGGGAAGGGAAAATTCACCTAAGCTCTCCATTTTTAAACCATATTTGAACATTTAAAAAAAATTACACTAAAGCACTTTTCAAATTTCAGCATGACTGTGTGGTTAAATCAGCAACTGTTACAATGTTTAAAAGTAGAGGAAAAAATTAAATTAAACAGGAAAAAAATTTAACATGATAGCACTAACTGGAAAGATCCAAAATAACTGATTAGAAAGACCAAAAGTCATGGGTTTTTTAAATCAATGTTTAAATTTATACTAAAAATGCTTTTTAATTGAAATGCTATTATGTGAACATTTTAATTTAAAAAAAAAATACAAGCAAAAAGTACAAACTAAAAATAAAAATAAAATAAAATACCCAGCTAAAATGGTGCATAGCAGAAAGGTAATGACGAAGGTGTTCCATTTTTCTTGGTAGAAAGACAGGGTATAAATCAAATAAAGGCACAACCCTATGGAGATTAGCATAAGCCCCCGAACTCGGGGGCTCATGCTCATCCAATGCAGAGTGGGAAGAAGCAATGGAGGCAATCTCCCCGTTCCTCCCATTCTGCATTTCTGCTAGATGGCCATTTTCGGCCGTCTAGCAACAGCATTTCAGAGGGGCAGGCAGGACGCTGGAGAGGCCCCAGGATACCTTGTATCCTTGGCTTCCCCAGTCTCCTCCCCTCCCCACGAAACACTCTCTGCTATCCCTCTCCGAGGTTGTTTTCCTAACCTCGGAGAGCAGCTGGTGCAGTTCTTTCCACACCGGCTGCAAGGGGGCAGGGGAGGGGCTCAGAGCTCCAATTCCCAGGTCCATGGTCAGAACACAGCCTCCAACCTCAGATTTGGGAATCTGAAAAATCCTATGGTCCCTCAGACAATGTCTAGGGGCCAAAGGATGCTCCCTCCATAAATAAATAAATATAGGCTCACCTACCCAAAACATCACTGCGCCCTTCAAAACCAAGCTTTAAAAAAACAAAAACAAACACAGAGTAGTGCTAAGGTGATCTACACCTGGCAAAACTGCACTATTATTCTGCTGTTTCCAAAGGAGTTGGATTTTCTGCAGTCTGAGAAAAGACAGAACAAGCAAAGTAAAAGCACAGGAGGACAGTGATTTGATGAAAGCATTAGATGACCTGTAAAAACTGAGTGAACAAAATGTAGCAATTCCACAAGAAACACTTAGTGTGGAACATGCATAGACAACAGTGCCTTTAATCTTTGTTGTACTCTTAGGGCAGTGTTCATATATGTGGATCTGGTTCCCACACCATTGAAATGAATGGGAGATGCAAAAAGGGACTCTTAACTACGTATCTATCCTTTTAAAGATGAAGCGCAGACATTATACACATTTGTTAATAGTTCTCGTAGAAGCAGGTACAAATGACCTGCTTCTACCTGTGCCCCAGGTGGCCTGAAGCACCCACCTGGGGCACAGCAGCCTGTCCTACCTTCCTAGGAATGAGGACCAACTTACTCATATTTCACCTGGAACAGGCAATATCACTCACGTTACAAATAAATTCAAAGAAAGTGATCTTTCAGGCAATTGTATATAGCTGGCAGAGCAATTCTATGGGGGTGGGGAAGGAAGAATCTGTGGCAGAAGAACCACCAAATCCAAAGCCCTGCCAGGCTCATGTCAGCCAGGGCAAAAGGGGAGGGGTGCCTTTTTCCCTTTTTAACACTTTTCTTGGCCACAGCCAACCTTTTTTTTTATTTCTCTCCCACTGGAAGCAATGGGAGGGAAAATAAGTATTTCAGCTCCAGGGCTGGCATAGTTTTTCTCCCTTATCAGGGGCAACCCCGACCCACCCCTGGTATGCCCCTTATCAACTCCTACAATGACAGCAGAGCTTTCTGCTGCCCAAACAAGGAGGTTTCTAATGATGGACCTTTTCTTCCGTCCACAGAGAAGGAGGTATGCAATATCCTACTCCCCCTGGCGTATCCTTTTGCTCTTTTCCAGAGGACCCAGACAACCCTTTTAGCTTGGGGAATTGTGGGTCATCATCTTGATCAGCTGTATTCATTCTGTGCCCAAACCATACATCAACATACTTTTAATGCACTACCAGCAAAGTAAAGCAATTACAGAACTGAGACACAGACTGATTCGATCCCACAATTTACCTTGCAAACAAATTGATATTCCAACAACCCTTGCTTTGCAAATAATTCTGAATGTATTGCCTTTGGGCTAGTTTAGTGCAACTGATGAAAGTCTTCTGAGGTCATAGAATCATAGAAAGTAGAGTTGGAAGGGGCCTACAAGGCCATCGAGTCCAACCCCCTGCTCAATGCAGGAATCCAGGTCAAAGCATCTCTGACAGATGTCTGTCCAGCTGCACCTTGAATGCCTCCAGAGTGGGAGAGCCCACGACCTCCCTAGGTAGTTGATTCCATTGTCTTATTGCTCTGACAGTCAGGAAATTTTTCCTGATGTTCAGGTGGAATCTAGGTTCCTGTAACTTGAGCCCATTATTCCGTGTCCTGCAAACTGGGATGATTGAGAAGAGATCCTGGCCCTCCTCTGTGTGACATCCCTTCAAATACTGGAAGAGTGCGATCATATCTCCCCTCAGTCTCCTCTTCTGAAGGCTAAACATGCCCAGTTCTTTCAGTCTCTCCTCATAGGGCCTTGTTTCCAGTCCCTTTATCATCCTGGAAACAAGGTCGAATTTACTTTTTTCATAGCATTTTTAGAAAAATATCTATCAGTGCTTAATTTGTAGCAAGTGATCTGCTATAGTGGGAAATGGTAACTTCTTTCTGATATGTAATTCCTAAGCCATATTATTGAACAGAGCTTCAAATCCCACCTCTCTTGGTGGTCTGAGGGAAGTCACAATCTGTCAGCTTTGGTCCCTATAGCTGTAAAATGGGGATAGTAATTTCCAGTTGGACTGTTATTTGCAGGTAGCAGAAAGCAGAGTGAAGAGGGATGCGCTTTGGGTGGATTTCAGACTAAAATAGTGATGTCTGTATGATCAGAAGCATTTACCAGAAGCTTATTTTAACGTAATAACAACTCCATACAAAGTGGGCATTTAATGAACTTGTATCTGAATCTCCTGCTATAGGAAGATAATCTCTCAGTTCCCTGCTATCCCTCTTCCAAACACTGCTGGCCCAAGGCTCAGTATTAACTCCTAAAATTAAGCACTGAAGTAGATTCTCCTAGCAGTGAAAGTAACCTGCATACATAAGCATGGCCGGAGGATGTGCTATTTCTCGCACGTAGACCATTTCTATTCTCCTTCCACATGTTGGAAACAGAATTGCTATGCTACCCACAGAAGCTGTGAAGTGACAGCTACAGAACGTCACAGAATTTCTAGCCACAGAACTTCTGGTATACCTCTAACCATGTACGGAGTGCTCTCTGATCACCACTGTAATTCCTCGACATGGCTTTAAACAGGTGTAACTCCAGCACTGCACTCTGTAAGAACTAAGTGTTCCATAGAAGTTCCCTTCATTCCATCAGCTTGTACATCTGCTCAGGTTCTTTGTGTTTTTTAACCCAGGGGGAACACTTAGCACATACAAATGCACTCTGAGCATCATGCCATCTCAAAGATGCCACTTATTCTTTTTGAGCAGAGGTGGACTGAAGTCAGAACCAGGAAACAAAACTGCTGCAATTAATTTAACATGGCATGGGGAAGATGACGTGCACCTATATTTCCTTGTAGTGCAGTGGTTTTCAAACTGCGGCAGGGCCCTCTGTGTTTAGTGCAAGACACCCGGGACAGGGGACAGAGTTCCAGATATTGAGCAGATCGTCCAGCAGGCACAGCCAGAGGCACTTTCTTCCCAGAACAGAAGTTCTGGGAAGTTTAACATTGCAGGAGGAAACATAATTGCTATGCTACCTACAGAAACTGCGAAGTGGCAGCTACAGCACTTCTCAGAACTTCCGGCTGCAGGAGTTCTGGTACAGATCAGGCAGAACGCACACCACCTAAGTCCAAACATGTATTGTACATCTGCCTACACAGAACTATGAGGTATGCTGGATTTACCTTTCCACCCCCTGGCTGATGCTTCAAGTTTTCAGTAGAACCAATCTTAGACTTGATATTCTTCAGGTCTGGCATAGGAACAGGAGCTGTCTGCAAACGGCTCTTGGCAGACGAAGGGGATTTTGGGGGAGTGCGAACCACTGCCACTTTCTTGGGCTCCCTGTTTGGTGGAGTTGGCAGGGAGGGTGTGCGGGAGCGACTGCCAGGGGTTCCTGGAGAGCCAGGGCTGCTGTAGCCACTTCTATCTCCAGACTTTATAGGTTCACCTACAATTTGAGATCAAAATACAATATGTAAATCAGTATTATTAGTTGTTCATTCAAAAGAACAACTTTCCTACTGTTCAATGTGCATGATGAAATCCATGTCCACCACACATCATAGAGTCACTCTACTGAGCCAATTCTCACCCATCAAAAACAACTGTTGTAGAGAGTAATCATGCAAAAAAAAGGGGGGGGGAGAGAACAGGTTCTCAGGATGCAAATTCTTTATTGTTTGTTTTCAGGTAGAGGAGCCCGACGACACGTTTCGGCCTATGGTTTTTTTTTAAAAGGCCTTCCTCAGGGGATTGTGAAAAGATGTCTGCAGAATTCTTCAACAGCTAGAATGTCTTTCACTGTTTGTTAGTGGCGACTGTTTGTTAGTGGTTGCCACTAATAAAACAGTAAAAGACATTCTAGTTGTTGAAGACATCTTTTCACAACCCCCTGAGCAAGGCCTTTAAAAAAAAACATAGGCAGAAACGCGTTGGGCTCCTCCACCTGAAAACAAATAATAAAGAATTTGCATCCTGAGAACATGTTCTCTCCCCAACCATTTTTTGCACTGTTATTGGATGCTTATCTCCTCCTGTTTTTGCAGAGAGTAATCAACATCCAGCTAAGTACTAGAGCAGGGCTCTCCCACCTTCGGTCCCCAGATGTTGTTGGCCTACAGCTCCCAGCATACCCAGCCAGCATGGCTAATGGCAAGGGATTCTGGGAGCTGTAGTCCAGCAACATCTGGGGACCCAAGGTTGGAGAGCCCTGCACTAGAGCAATGCTTTTTGAGCAGTGATCCCATTATACCATTGCAAAAAGTCACAACTAATTTGCATATTTTAGCTGCACTGTAATTTAACAAAATTTGCATATACTTACTGTGAACATGGAAGTAAACCTAGCATACATGTTGTTCTCATTCAACAATATTTTAATTACGAAATGGTTAAGATGAGTCAGTTCTTAAAGCTCAAATTAAATGTGCTTTTTAATCTTGTAATAAACAAAGTCCACATATCAACATTAACACCATTGTTTGTCATCAATAGTACCAGCTGGCAGTTTCTGAATAGGAAATAGAACATTAATACTGCAAATGAAACAACACAGAGACTTTATAAATATACAAATTCCCTGCAACCCTCTAGCTCAGTGTGGCCTTCCATGATATACATCAAGGGAGCAGAACCTCAGACCCGGGGGCAGAATCTGACCTTTCTGTAGTCAAAATCCAGCCTCCTTCACCTGGCCACACCCTCTTTTCCCCAACCACTGATCGTTTGGTGGTTTCCCAGCTTTGCTGCATTTTTTCTTCAAATACCCTCCAGATCTGCCTGAATCCACCATTGCTCATCTTCTGGTGCACTGTAAAAGCTGGGCTATTTCAGAGGGCTTTTGGGAAAAACACTTTTGCCCATGAGGCTGTATTGTCAATTTTATTTATTAAGGGTGCAATCCTATGCATGTTTAGACAGAAAAAAGTCCTACAACTCCCTTAATCACTGTTTAATTATTTTGTCCTTTAAAAAAACAAAGAACACCTGTGTATATGGTATGCTGCATTTTACATTGTTTTTTCTCATTGTTGCCATTTGTCTTTCCAACAGAAAGGGGGATGCAAATTATTTTAATATGTAAAATCATATTTTAGCCCTAAGGCAAGTGCCAATGGAAATATCAAGGATTCACAGAGTTTAGGTCAGTGCCAGAACACTGACTTAGGATTCTTTAGGAATGAAGATGGAACAGAAAACCTCTTTTTTTCCCTTTCTTTTTTACCTCTCTCAGATTTTGCTGCTGTGGTAGGGGGTCGCCTCTGCTCCTTCTTGGCAGCTGAAAGAACAAAAATAATCATTCAGTGAACCTGTATGCTTTTTGTGAGTTATCTGCTCTTAGCAAAACAAAAGCAATGATATAACAGTGGAATAATTGCCATATAATGGAAATGTATGGCATTGTTCTAGAAGATTAAATACCCCAAAGCACTACATTTGTTCTCATCTGTTGGGAAAGTCAGTTCACCAAGCAAGGTCCACTGAATGACAATACTATTACAGAAAACTCATGACTACTTGATGCAGGTTCATTAAAAGACCAGCTTATGAGTTTGAGTGGGAAAGGGCAATGGGTGCTTCCAGCTGGACAGCTCCTAAAACTAACAATCAAAAGGCATGTGCGACTATTTTGCCTTCCCCTCCTTAATGGATTTTCTGGTGGTAAGAAAAAAAAATGGAGAAAAAATAGTGGGAAAACACGGGAGGAATGCAAATAGGAAAGGGGAGAGGTATAAATTCCATGTCTGAGGCAGAACGATTGCACAATAAATGCCTTGTCTGGAAGCACCCTACTTTTCATGTACTGTTATTGAAATTCCGGCCTTAAGGCCCTTGTCAATTTAGAGTACCTAGTTTATGTCAGCTTCGTCTCTCTCTATAGAATCACCTCAGATTTTTTAGAAGGTCTCTCTCCACAGGAGGTAAATATTTTCTTAGTCACATCTAGCGGTGGATCCAAGCTGGGTCGCGCCTCCGAGTTGATTTTCCGGGGTTGGCGCCGACCCGACTCTATTTTCTGAGCGGCACAGCGCGCCACTCGATCGGGCTGCTCCGGCCTGTTCGTCGCTTCCGAGATGCGACGGGACCCTGCGCAGGCGCAGAACACGCCACAGGGGTCCAGCGCACCTGTGCAGGGTTCCGTCGCGTCATTTCCGGTCCCGGAAGTGACGCGACAGGACGGAACAGGCTGCGCGGGCGGCTCGCCGCGGAGTGGGCGAGCTGCCCTGAAGTCAAGGTAAGGCCTCGTGCGGGTGTGAGCGGGGCCGATTCGGCCTCGTTTTGCCCGCGCGAGGCTCGATGGTACACCCGTAGCATCTACTGCTGAGAAGAATGTACTGAGGAAGGACTTACGTATAATATTATAATACCTTCTCTTGAGACATTTTCATTTCATTTATTACATTTCTATACCGCCCAATAGCAAAAGCTCTCTTACAAAGATTAAAAACCTTAAAAATACAATACTGTGACATAATACAAAAACCATTTATACACAACATATAAACACACACACACACACCAGTAAGAAATCCCAGGATGTGTTAAAAACCCTATCATATGCTGTCAAATGCCTGAGAAAAGAGGAAGGTCTTAACCCAGTGCCAAAAAGTTGTCAGTGTTGGTGCCAGGTGGGCCTCACAGGGGTGATCATTCCAAAATTGGGAGGCCACACCCAAAAAGGTCCTCTTCCTTTTTGGATCTCCTCTCCCTCTGAGGCGGCCCTCAGATGACGATCATAGTACGGGTAGGTTCATATGGGAGAGGTGCTTCATCAGGTATTGTGGACCTGAGCTGTGGAAGGCTTTATAGGTCAAAACCAGCACTTTGAATCGGGCTCGGAAATGTACAGGCATCCAGTGCAAGCAGGACAGAATTGGTATTATATGCCAGGACCTACTGGTCCCCGTTATCAATCTGGCCACCACATTTCGCACAAGCTGCAGCTTCTGAACCAACTTCAAAGGCAGCCCTACATAGACCACATTGCAGTATTCTAACTTGGAGGATCCATAGCACAAACTACTGGAGCCAGGTTATCCCTGTCCAGATAGGGGTGTAGCTGGGTCACCGACCGAAGCCAGTAAAAGGCACTCTGTGACAAAGATGGCTCCAGGAGAACCCCCAAGATATGAACCTGTTCTTTTATGGGGAGTGCAACCCCATCTAGACATGACAATTAAAAGCAAAATCATGACACCCTCATATTCATATGTGAAAGAGATTCCAATAAAACTAAAGAGTGGGTGGGTGGGGGGTTGCCTTCTGGAAATTACTCTGAAGCTCTATGAGGGACAGAATCAACACACAACAAACCTCTCCTCTTACCAAGGCTGGGTGGCGTCTTGGGAATGGTGGGAGTTTTGGCAGGAATCCGGGAAGCACTGGCTGGGCTCTTCTGGTTCTGTGCCACAGCAGGGCGTGGAGTGGCTATCTTTGTTGCACTTTTCATATCCAGACCCTAGTGATAGAATGGGGAAATGGCAGCATTTACTGCACTGCTCATAGACTAAAAAAATCATGATGGGTTTCCCCTTTCATTTACATATTTTAAGTCTAATTCTCAGAAACCTAAGGAAAAAATTGACTCACAACTCCAGTACTGGCTGCACGACTTTACCATGTGCTTATTACATTATTTGTATGGGGTTTTCCATGTAAACATCAGGAAAAATTTCCTGCCTGTCAGAGCAATAAGACAATGGAACCAACTACCTAGGGAGGTGGTGGGCTCTCCCACTCTGGAGGCATTCAAGGTGCAGCTGGACAGCCATCTGTCAGGGATGCTTTGACCTGGATTCCTGCATTGAGCAGGGGGTTGGACTCGATGGCCTTATAGGCCCCTTCCCTCATTTGATTTTGTTAATTATTCCCATTGTGAATCCCAGGGAAATAAACCCAGCATTTTGTCCAAAGTCAAGTCAGACTATGGCTAGCTAAAATCTGAACAGGTCAGTTAGGCCCCAGCCCTAACAATGTACCTTCTGTACCACAGCGTTGATATTGTACCACTGAATACCATCAAGGAAAGGAGAAGAATGTAGCTCATGCTACTTTATCCCTTGGCTTGCAAACAAACAATTTTTTAAGGAAAAGATAGACCCCTGTCCCAACACTGTTACATAATCCTTTTTATACCCATGAACTGAATGTCTACACCCCTTCTATGTTTCCTATTTGACATCTAGATAAAGATAAAAAATATATGACCGCTGAATAAATCTTTCACCATTATATCAGCACAGCCCTCTATGCAGATTCAGGGATGAGTGTGATAATATGCAAATACTTTGGTAATCTAGTCAAATGTACTATAAATCCATTGCCTATATAAAGGCGATGTCACTATTATGTAGGCAATGCCCAGAAAATAAACATGAACACAAAAATAAGAATGAATAAGTGTGGAAGAAAAGGCCTCAGAGTTTCCTGCACAACACACACCACACACACACACACACACCCCTACCTCCTCAGGCGTAAACAAGTATAATCCCAGATAAGGGCTGGGAGGGGGCAAAATGTACATAGGTTATCTGATGTCTACGCTGTTCCTTTGATGCCCCTGTGCCTCAGATATGCATATGTAAATATTCTAAAGCCCCCTGGTCATGAGCAAAGAACCACCCCCCTCCCCTGCCTGGCCAGATGAAGTTCATCCCGATTGGCCAAAGACAGCTGGGCTACTGAAAAGAGATGGGGGGGGGGAGAATCTATATTGCCACCTGTGGCTTCTGGTTTTGGTTGTTGATCATGGGCAGCAAGCTGCGCGGAGGTCCAGGTCTTCGGACTGGCCTCAGGATCCAGCCCCAGGTGGCTCCTAGTGAAACTCGCTGAATGAGGGCTTTTGCTGAGGCAGCCCTGAAGCAGACCGGCCCCCAGGTAAAAAGTGAGCGCCTGGGAGATATATAGAAAGGAACCAGCTTTGTTGTTTTGCAGCTCTACTGTGTTTGTACCAAAGTGTCTTCCTACCTTTCCCCTTCCCTCATTTCCCACCTTTTGTTGTAATCTGTTTACCTGAATAAACCTTCTTGGTTTCCCCCACACGGAGTTTGTGGTTTCTCTGTGGTTCAGCGCTAAATCCAGAGTATAGACAAGGGCAAGTCCCTGAGAGAATCAAGTCAAGACTGCAGAGCTAAGGCTGGCAGTCTTGCACCTTGGATCTCTGGTCTTTGGTAAAAAGGGTGGGTTGGCAGAGCCCTCCAGCCAGCCCTTCCTTCACAATAAGGATTTAAGCATAGTAGACCAAGTTGGCTAAAGGAAGTTTATATCGGCTCCTTCATTTCCTCTCTACATTGCAAAGTTGTGCAATAGCCACCGAGCCCTCTTTAAAACAGCCACATCTCCATCTGAGCAGATCAATGTATCCAGTGACAAATTTTCTTGACTTTGTTCAAAGTGAATTAGAATTAAGCAAACACAATTTAAGTTCATTGTGAGGCTGTTTATTTAACCATTAGCAGGAGTTATTCCTCAACTCAGCTATAAAAACAACACAGGACAATCCTAGGTTGCTCCCTTAAAATGGCAGAAAAAATTGTAGGAGAGTGGGGTGGTAGCAGCTAGCCTGCTGGCTGGGGCATGCTGGGAGTTGTAAGCCAAAAACATCTGGGGACCCAAGGTTGGAGAACACTGAGCTACTTGAGCTAACCATAGCCAAGTGAAACGTATACACATCTCCGCCCTTAGGAAACAGCAAGGTAAGTACAAACTATTTGTGAATGCACACAGCAACCCAATGACAGGAAGCTGATCAAGTAGGAGATAGAAAGATGTATCCCCACCAAGAAAGATGTATCCCCACCATTCCCCCATGTCAACTTCTTTTTAACCATGTCCTTACCTTGCCTTTTTTCTCTTTTGTTCCTGTATTGGTTGGTCGGAATGCGATAGAAGAGATGTGTAATTTAGGGATGGAAGCTGGTACTGAGAACTCAGGGTTGGAGGATTTTTTCAGAGGGATAGAACTAACAGAGGAGTTTTGTTTGGGGGTAAAGGAGGATCTACTTTTTGGGAGTTTGACAGAAGGAGGTATGGATGTCTTTAAAACATGTAAACAAAATACAATTAAGCCAAAGATCACCATGAGAGAGGGGGAAAAGTAAAAATAATCTTAAAAACTGAAAGAAGGTAGTGGTTAAAGTAAAGTAAGAATATTAATGGACTTAAACATGCTAAAAAGCTCTGACATAAGAAAGGCATGTTAATGCCTCATGCCAAACATCTCATCCTTAGAAGGATTATGGACCAAAATCACAAGCCTTTGAAGAATTAATCAAATGAGCATTTGAAAGAAAATATGCTTCTAGATATTCTATTTCCATAGGCTTTTGTCATTTATTCTCTTACTCCCACATGAAGAGCTAATGGCATGTATGGGTGTCTGAATTGGTTTCCATCATTAAAAGTTTGCTCATTTCAGAAGCCTCTTTGCCAGAAATCCACTCCAATATTATCACTGACATAGAAACAAGGATTCCTGAACTACTATACTGATAAACAAGCTAGACTCTGTGGATATCTTGACATCTATATGACCAGCAAACATTTGCCAAGCAGCTAATATGAAAGTTAGGTAAGAGAATGTAGTTATTAATTTTAGAACCCTAGAAACAGAATCTGGGAAGAATAAGCCTTGGATATTTGGGCCAATACAAGACTGCTGTGCTTTCAATCATGGGCCTGTCCAGGCAAGTCTGGAGTTCTGACAAACCAACCTTTCTTTCCAAGCTTCCTGTAGATGCCCTGATCCATTCTGTGACTTGCCTTATCATGTCTTTAGACCCTTTTTTCATGCATTCCTGATTATACTGAGATCAAGAACCACTTGGAAAGCTCAAACCATGGGGGGGGGGGGAGTGATTTGCTGATTTTGTACAGCACAAAGTAGACAGAGCAGAGAAGCAAAGGCTTTAATTAACAATATATTAAATTATGTATTTTGTTTAGATTTCTACCCACCTCAACATTAGGTCCCAGGTAGGTTACACTTCAAGATACATAAATATACAATAAAATCAAACTAACATTAAAATATACATTAAAACTTCACTCCTTTAAAAGCTTAATCCTAACCACCAGAAATCAGCCCTCACAAAAATGCTTCCTAGAGATACTTAAGCTTGAATTAAACTCTATGCAAAAAGTTATCAAGTTCTGGCACAGGAACGTGTTGTCCAGACCTTGTTCAGAGATAGAGAATAAAGTAGTCTCGTGGGTATATAGGACAAACTAGTTGTTTAAAGGGATTCTGTCTCAGATTGCACATTTTGGGCTTTGGGGGAAAGCAGGGGTGCTGGGTGGGTGGGGGAAGAAGAGTCCAACACCAGAATTAGAGAAGTGTCCAATAGTTCAAAAACAATACGTCATGGATAGTCAGACACTTTGGACACCAAAACTGCATTTAAAGGTTTCTACCAGATAGCAAACAATCTGCTCCCCAAATAATCAACACCAAAATTTCAAGAAAAGCCAAGAATGCAAAGAAGAGGAAGTATATCTGTGTTCATGTACTTGTCAGCTTACCTTTGATTTTGGCTCTTCAGTCCCAGACTCATTTTTATCTTTGTTGTCAATACGAGCTAATGAGAAAGGAAAATTTCAGTTATGCTTTTGTTTGTGGGGTGGAGGTGGGTGGTAGGGGGGATTTTTTTTAAAAAGTCCTGAAAATGGCAAACCACTTAGGGTGCTTCCAGGTAGAGGGCTCCTACCACAACAAATCAAGACACTGTGCAGGTATTCCATCTTTCCCTCTTTAAAGAATTTTCTCTGGTAAGAAAAAACACTGAAGAAGAGGTAGGAAAGCATAGGAGGGTTACAAATGGAAAACAATGATATCTGGATCCCCCACATATTCCTTAAATGAGGCAGGGCGATTGTAGGATAAAAGCCTTGTCTGAAAGCACCCTTCAACGCTATCTATAGCATGCAGTTCTCCTTTACTCTTGTGTAAACAGTAACAGGAAATCTTCATTTCTTA
This sequence comes from Shinisaurus crocodilurus, assembly GCA_021292165.1. Classification (NCBI taxonomy): domain Eukaryota; kingdom Metazoa; phylum Chordata; class Lepidosauria; order Squamata; family Shinisauridae; genus Shinisaurus; species Shinisaurus crocodilurus. The sequence continues at coordinate 266,110,878 of CM037877.1, read as the reverse complement.
TGGAACTATTATTTCTGCATTGTAAACTTGCTCTCTCTTTCAAGCTAAGCTTTAATGCAAAAGTTAAGCATGTTTTGCCCCAAACCATCTCAAAAAAGAAAAAGAAGACAGCCAGAAAATAATAATCGAGCCAGCTGTATTGCGAAAGACAAATACTGTGTGTTTCCACCAAATTGGTACCACTTCTAGCAGCTCCTCCAAATGTTTTGTGTGAAGCTCTGTTTGCAGTGTGATGTCAGAAATTGGCAAGACCATGGTGGCCTTTTAACTACTGAAGTAACAGATCACTTTAATAGCTCCTCACAGTTTCTAAACACAAGTAGTACAAGAGTTCTGTCCCTGTCTGCATTTAATTCCCTGAAAAAGGAGCAAAGCAGTTAAAGGGTTTTCAATTTTAATTTGGGCCAGCTAATTTGCACTCTCCCTATAGAAAAGCTTTCATGTATCAAAAGGCACATAGTAGGGGGTGAGGGAGAGCAAAGAAGAGTTTGAAATAGGTGTGATTGTTTCAAAAGCATGCATTCTCTACTCCAAAAGAATGGCACTTTGCCTGCTTTAAGCCAGTTTGGACATCACAGTACACCATGACAGGAATGAGCCACAGGCTTGTGTTCCGTTCCCCTCTCCTCCTCCAGCACAATTGCCATAGGAGACTGGAAACGTTTGCCTCCATATTTTATTAACTGCAGCTTGCCTTTTTGTGTGAACTCAACAAACTGCTTAATCTTCAGTATGCCTTGTTTGAAACAAGCCAGCTTCAAACCATGGTTTAGGGTTCAGATGTAATGCTAAACTGTGATTAATCAAAACTTGAAGCAAAGATTTCTGATCTCCTCGCAGATGTGCCAGAGGAGGAGGGGTGAGCACAAGGCTCATTCCCTTAATGATAAACCATAGTTTACTGTTACATCGAGTGTGTAAGATACAAAAGAGTAATAATGAAGATAATGGAAACAAAATCTCAATTTATTTTCAAATCCAGGTAACAGAGAAAAGAGGGACAAGACATCAGATTCCCAGACATTGGTATGTAAAGAATCTGTTACAGCTTTAAAGGTACAATCCTATGCATGTTTAGACAGAAAAAAGTCCTACAGCTCCCTTGTAGGACTTTTTTCTGTCTAAACATGCATAGGATTGCACCCTAATATAGATACATTTGTCTCTTTTTCTACCTTTTTATAATGGATATTTTGAAAAGAATTTCTCTTACTGTAAGAGGCTTAATTTTTTAAAAGAAAACAAAATATTTGGAAAACCTGTGAGAGAATGTGAATATTGCATTGCTAGAAGAAACACAGGTTACAGAAGAACAAAGTAAATGCATGATAAATAAAAAAATATTTATTCAATGGAAGTGAAAAAGCTAAAGATGTAGCAAGATACAGAAAAAATCCTGTTGTTCAGGCAATAAATGGTTACCCAGAACAAGGACAGATACTTTCAAAATTATCTACAGAAGGGAATATCTGCACACCAATTTATATCAAGCAATACTCAGAAGGATTTTTTTGACATGTTCTTTTGAAAATTAGATTTATTTCTGAAGGTTTATATTATAATTAGAGGAAATATTACTGAAGTTCTAAATGCTACATTGGATGGATCCAAAACAAACAGAGTATGAAGGACGTCCTAGATAATTTTCTTCTATGGACAATCCAAATAGCAATGGTTTTACTTTTTTCTTCCACATTCATGTTTTCCAGAATTGACATATTTCTTGTTCTTAAAATATTTAGAAATACCCCCAATTATCTATGCAAATCATAACACAGTATCGATGGAAAAAAAATAGTGGTTATGAAAAGGATTGGAGAATGAATTATATCATATTTGTTTGTTCATTCATTCAAAGCATTTTTATCCTGCTCTTTGGTCAAAAGGCTCCCGGAATGGCTTAGGAGAATCAATAATTACAGTCCCTGCCCTCAGGATAACAATCTAAAAGACACAAGACATAAGGAAAGGGACTGGGAGTAAGGAGGAAAAAAGCATGATGGTTGCCCAGATGGATAGACCAAACCTATTCTGAAACCAACAGTACTCAGATTTGTACTGAATCTATGGTTCTTCAGGGCTGGCCTGTTCTTTTATTTTTTCTCTTCTGCGGTTTCTCTTCTTTTGAGTTCAAACTTAATCTGTTTCTTCTCCCATCCCCTCAGGGAGGAGAAGTAGTGAGTGACTCCTTACCTCAAAGTTTCCAAAAGGTTCAAAACTGTTTCTGTTACATTATTTCATTATTTAGGAAACACTTTGCTTCTTTAAAATCCCCACATATGAAACCATGAGATGACCATGATGAACAGCAGAGATGTTCTAAAATAAGGTACATATTTTCTACTCATGCAACTCCTCAAAAGAATAGGATAGCTTGAGATGCCTGAAATGGTATTTCATACAGTGAGCAGAAGAACGTTTTGAAGTGAATGCAACGTTGTTGGTAAAGAAAGTTACTGGCTATATTATGGGGGGGCACACCCACTGCTAAGGATCTTTCAAGGATCTTCCACTAAGTATATGAGGCCACAGCAGCTGCAAGGTGAAAGGGAGAAACGTGCTAAGCGAAAAGCACGTCAAACGAATCCTTTACAGGACCATCTTCCATCTGATAACCTGTGTCCTCACTGTGGGAAGCTGTGTGGATCTAGAATTGGCCTCCACAGTCACTTACGGACCCATCGCTAGAGTCTACACAATATTTTTCTTTAGAATTTCCTCCTTTTAAAATTTTCTTTTTGTAATTTTTATCCTGGAAGACAATCTTACTCGGTCACAAGTGATCGCCTGCTACTACTAAGTATAAGAGGCCACAGCAGCTGTCAGCTTTGGCTGCTGTGTCAACCTACACTTTTTCTCCTGGATGCAAGTGAGGAAAAAGTAGCATAGCAAAATCCCCTTTATCATTTGAGTTTTCACACGAGGCTTAGAAATGTACCCTTAAGCCTCTTGTACAGTATTTGTGCCATGTGTGATGATAGAACACAGAAGAGAAACAGAAGAATGGAAATTATAGCCATTGTATGTTCTACATTTACATTAGAAATTTAAGCCAAAATCGATGTATGTGAAACATTCCTAGTTTGACAAATGCCACAATTGTCTCCAACAGCCATCAGATAAGCGAAAGTAGGAATGCATGATAAGAACCAGAGACTTGCATGGCTTGAGACTATAAAACCAGATTCCAATGAAGGCCAGGATCAATTAGCTCTATTCTTCCTCTAAATAAATTTTATCTTGCTGGTTCTATTAATTGTATCTCACATGAAGCAAAAATGAATAGAATGGTGATTAGTGAGAAGGAATAGCAGCATCCATGCAACATAAGCCTGCAGCCATTACATGAGTGGATTGCACTCACTCCAAAAATCTAAATAAAAGAAGATCTAAAGCAGTGCCACACTAGCGATTTTGTTTCTTGTCAATTCACTGGGTGAATGTCAAAGCAGCGGGATTCAGGGAGACATGTGCAAGCTCGCTAGTGATTTTAGCAGCTTTCCCTTCTTTAAGCAGGACAACTGAGCCACGCACGCACATGCACACACCTTTCAGAAGTGGCAATCGACTGCTCTGTTTCTCTGATGTACAACTGGCAGCATTCTTTCTGGGAGCCTTTTGCAGTTCTGAGATCTGCACAGTGTCCACTGTCTCCCCTTCCAGGGAAATGTTCTCCTCCGAAAGCTTGCCTACTTCTAGCACATATTCCAAAATTAGGCTCTCCTTTGGGACATTAGCTTCAACTTCAACTTCATAAAAATGCTCAGAGCGTTCCAATTCTGCAACCATGGCACACCTTTCTTCTGATAAGAATGGCTTTTTCTCATCCAGAGTGTCCAGCTGAGCTGTTTCATCAGTGTCCCTGTCTTCCTCCTTTCCCTGCCCAAAGTCATCTTCTTTCAAAACACCTCTGAAGTAGAGGGAGCCATCAGCTGTTGGAAAATACGCCTTGTGAGCAATTCCCACAGGCTGATTATCACACTAAGCAGGGAATCTCTCACAGAAGTCCCAGCCCTCTTTTTCAGATATTTCAATTACTGGTCCAAATCCTGCACCCACTTTTAGACACTGATGTTGTATGTACTCCAATTACCACTTTGCCAGCAACATCCTGCAACTCACTATGAATTTTGAAGACAGCATCCTCCAGGCCTCTCTCAGCTGGGTGGAACCCCAGGTATCCATCTGCTGTTTTTGGTATGGTAGCTATGTAAGATGGTTCCACAGTATCTACCCTTTGGGCTTTATCTGTCTGTACAGAGTCTCTTTTATAGTTATGCAGATATTGTTTTTATATCTCCAATCTGTGAGTTTCCCACAAAAGGAGGAAACTCCATGAAATGTGAGATCAGCTGAAATCTGCATTAGATGGTTTTATAGGCTCCAAGGTAACCTGACTAGTTTGGCTTTATATGTCCCTTAATTCAAACCCCATTTACAATATGCTCCTGAATTTTTGGTCCCATTGTTCCCAACAGTAATGGGAAATTCATTTCTATTGCAGTATGTGAGAAGGGCATTAAACAAGGCAAGGTATAAGCATGCATATATCAATACGGAACCACTTTTGGAATTCTTATGAATTAAACATTGGAGAGGGGATTATTTTAAAAAGCAAAACTGAATGCAACATCACCCTTTGCTGTAACCAACCCAGCTTTGGTCTAAAATCAATTTTTGTCCCACTTGGTGAGCCTAGACGTAGTCCTCAAACCTACTTAATCTGCTTGAGTTGAAAAAGCTACACTTCTCAAATGTGAGGTAAAATTCTGAAATACAAACTCCAATGATTTATCTCACCACAAGATACATCAAGCATTTCAGAATAATAGGGATCAATACTAGATATAGCCATAAAATATAACAATCCTGTCCTAACAATCCTATTAGACAGGGAATATTTATTCCCATTTTAAAGTTAAGCTGATTGAAGTTTGTAACACAAACATTCCTATAAGTTAGGTCTATAGGTTAATGACCTGCAAACTTTTATTTTCATAGCAGCCACCATTATTCTGTCATCTTATTCAATTGTGGCATTTATTTACTGCTTTATTGTTGTGGTGCTAAGTTTATTTCTTTTATTGAATAATATCTATGTTACTTTATATATGACATGCTCTTAAAAAAAAAAAAAAAAAAAAGGTTCACAGCTTCAGGGCCTAGACTGACAGGGCTCCAGCACATGCAATTATCACTTTCCATTCCTCTTCCCATACATTTTCCTAGTTCTCCAGTACCCTTTTTAGATGGGTGGCCAAAACTTTAAAACAGCACTGAAGGTGTGGAAACAATGGTACAGTTTAGACTAGGGATAAATAATGGCTTTTAAGTTGTGTAAATGAGCGTTGGGCTCAGGCCTTCCCCCTCTGTCTCTCCCCTCCAGCACAGATGCAAAGAGATTGGTAGGTTTTGCTTCCTATTTCAATTAATCACAGTTTAACATTGGCCACGTTTGCACAACATGACAACCCGTCCTGCAAATAAGCTACGCGGTGTGGATTGTTTGCGGAACAACCCACGGTGCGCCTGACAAAGGATCAGGCTCACCATGGGCTTTTCTCCCCTTCCTTGCCCCTCAGTCCTCCAACCGGTATCCCAGTGTCCCTCGCAGCACAACCCATCTTGTCTCCCCTGTCCCCAACTCTGATCGCAACCCTTTTTCATTTGCCGCCGGATTTTTTTGTTTGGGGTTTTTGGAGCTTAAAAAGAATGCAAATGTGGTAGTGACAGCCAGTGACAGCCCCTCCACTGATGGCCGTTCCGAAGTGCCGCTTGGGCGTCACTGGTTTGCCACCTTTTTTTTTTTGTCCCCAGAAATGTGCGCTAATGCCTCCATATTTTGGGCGCGGCGGGTCGGTCTTTCACTGTTGCTCAAGTGCGCTGTTTCAGCTTTTTGATGTATGTAGTCTTGCCTGGTCAATGCCCTTGTCAAACTTAAGTTGTCAAACAGTAACAGATTGATGAGACGAGACTGCATATAGGCTAAACTGCAAACAGCTGACACCTGTCAGTTGCCTAGCTGTCAACTGGAAAGCACTGGCAAAAGGGAGGAAAGTGGCAGAGTAGGTGCACCGAAAGGGGATGGGCTTAAGATCTTCCCCTTAGCAATGTATCTCTCTCGATTTCTAGTGTTGAACTTACACTTCTCAGTGCTCTCCAGCTTTTGGACCCCTGAGTCTCCAGCTAGTCCAGAAAGAAGAGATCTTAAGCCCACCCCATTTTTGCGGCTTCTTTTCATAGCTGTTACTGCAGTTCCCTGACAGCTGTCGAAAACCCTGAGAAAGATGCTGAATGGGATGTAGTGAATGGGGCCTTATTGGGAGGGGGCCACCCCATTTGATCTATCCTGTTCTGCCGCCTCTACGTTTTTGGTTTTTTATTTTTTAAAAAACAACTCTGGGAAATTTACACATTTTTTTTTTACAAGGAAATATATATAGATTTCAGGGCTGGGAAGCAACTGGAGGGGAAATTTGCATTACATTTCTCCTCCACTTACTGGCCACTCTGGGAGTGGGGCGAAACAGGTAAAGAGAAGGGGAGAGAAACAGTAAGGCTAGAGGCAGTAAGAAATAGCAAGGCTCACCATTTTAAGTTCTGCAGAACAATACCGTGCTTACCTTGAGCATCCCCTGCAGCATGGTCCTCATGGTTAGGAGTAGAGACTATGCCTGCTTCCTCAGCTACATTTTCCAAATTGAGGATAGGAAAATGGTTTCAACATTAAAAGCAGTACAATACAAATGCCTCTAATCTTCCTACCTGTTTTACCCATTTTCCAACTGCTGTATGAGTATATATATATTGTAAGTGTGGCAGCCCATTTAAATGAAAATGAGATTAAATGGTGAGGAATACCCCCACTAAAAAGAAAGATCAGCAGTGATCTCTTCAATCATATTCAGCAGCGAAACATGTCGGACACTTGAAGAGAGGTGTGGTAAGATTGACAGGATCTGCCTTTTTTTTCCTCTTTTTTTTTTTAAAGAAAGAAATTGGACTGCCAGATACAATGAATATATTTCCAGGTTTCTGAGAAATGAAAGCATACTTCCCTGCAGAATGAAAAGTTATATTAACAGCCTGATAGTTTGCAGAGTTAGACATATCTAAGCCCAATTAGATCAATGGGCTTAGACATGCCTAACACTGAGGTTGTTAGGGCGGTTTGAGCTTCTTCCCAATTGACTTCCTTCAAACCCAGTTTTTGTGCATGTCTTCAAAACAAAGGAGCAGCCAAGAACCAGTTGTGCTCCCCTGAAGTTGGGTTAATTGAAGATACTGAGAACAAATTGGTCAGCATTCCCCCCCCCCCTTCTCATTCCCTGGAATGCCTTTTTTGGAGCCCTTAAAGTCCATGTGTCCCTGGCTCCCTCCATAAGGCATTATGAAGACCTATCTGCCAATTGATCTTTGTTTTTAAATAAGGTACACTTGACAAAGTTCAATTATTAGATTCTTGACTTGAGGACTCTTGTTAGGGACTTGTTCTTACAATATTGTTATGAATTTGAACTGTCTTGGGGTACTTCCAGATGGAGAGCTCCTAACATAAGAAGCCGTGGGAAAACGCAGGAGGGTTACAAATAGAATAGGATTTTTCTGACCCCCACTGTAAAATTCTGTGAATGTGGCAGGGTGACTACACCCTTGATTATTATTAATGGGTCTGTTACTACAGTTTTTACTTGAAGTGTCATCTGATAGGGAGAGATTTGACAAAAGAACATTAATGCTCCCTAGTGACTGGGGATGTTTTCCTTAATAGCCTGAAAGTCTTTGCCTCCTTCTGCCTTTGGAATATGACATCTATCGGAGATAGCCGGAAGAGTAGAGAAACAATTTGTAGTAGGTCTGAATCTAGAGAGAATGCTGTGAGTTTAATTGGAGTGGAAGCAGCCTTGGCAGTGTGTGTGTGAGAGAGGCAGGGGGGCCTGTGGGGACCCATGCAGTTATTCTCTTTGGAAATCTGATGCAGGATTGGTGCTTTTCCTACCTGGTGTATTTTAATTAATTATTTAATTAATTATTACATTTGTTAATCGTCCATCTGGCCGGTCACCCAGTGTAGGAGTCTATTGCTTTCAATATGCTCTGCATCCATACCTAGATTCCACCTAAACATCAGGAAAAATTTCCTGACTGTCAGAGCAATAAGACAATGGAATCAACTACCTAGGGAGGTGGTGGGCTCTCCCACTCTGGAGGCATTCAAGGTGCAGCTGGACAGCCATCTGTCGGGGATGCTTTGACCTGGATTCCTGCATTGAGCAGGGGGTTGGACTCGATGGCTTTGTAGGCCCCTTCCAACTCTAGTTTTCTATGATTCTATGATTCATATTTCTTAAAGGAAAGTAGGCTGCTTACCTGTAATTAACATTCGTGTGGTCTTCTGTGCAGTCACACATATGGATTCTGCACCTGCACAAAGCAACATCTCAGAAAACCTCTAGAGCTTTATAATGTAGGCACTAGCATTTGCCCCCTCCCCTTGAGTGGGTAGATCCCACATGATGGGCATGTCTCAAGGGGCAGGCGAGTACCATCCCAATCAGTTCCTTTTGATCTCCAAGGCCCATCAGAGTCTGCAGCAAGAAAGTAGGGGAGGTTGTATGACTGCACAGAAGACTACTTGAAGAAAGACAGGTTGCTTACCTGTAACTGTACTTCTTCAAGTGGTCATTCGTGCATTCACACATATGGGCTCTGCGCCTGCGTGGAGCCTCTTTTGGGAAACTTCTATAGCTGAGGAATTGTGGTGGGAACCCTCCCCCACCATCTCAGTGTGCATGTCCCTAACGGGTTCCCACCTATTCCCTCAGTTCCAAGACTGCCTACTGTGGCCCCGGAACCAAGAGAAAATCTCGGTAGCAATATCAATGCAGACATTAACATCAATACCAACAATGTAACTGGCTTCAGCATCTGCAACAAACTTGATAATGACACCGAAGTGCGGACGGTGGGTGGGCTGCGTGATTGCACAGATGACCTCTTGAAGAACTACAGTTACAAGTAAGCAACCTGTCTTTCTTCTTCGTGGTCTCTGTGAATCACACATATGGGCAAGTAGCAAGCTGACTTATCAGAGGTGGGTTGGTGTCATCATTGTAGAACTGCCGATAAGACTGCATGGCTGAAGAAGCAATCAGCTCGGGCCCAAACATCCAGTTGGTAACACTGGATAAATGTAACGGCTTCAACCATGTCACAGCACAGCACAAATCTGGCAAAGGTATTCCTTTTCCGAACACTACCAAAGTAGCTATCCCTCTAGTTGAATGAGCTCTCAGTTGGCCAGAAAGCTCAAATCCTGTTAACTGATATGCTAATTTATGGTTTGAATGACACACGAGGCAAGTCCCTGGGAAGAAACAAGGAATCCCTTACGTTCACCACCATAACAAAGAGTTTTGGCTTTCCATTAAATGACTCTGTTCTGGCTTTATAGAAGGCTAGAGCTCGCCGGACATCCAAAATGTGAAGTGCTTTTTCCACTGAGGAGCCAGGAGGGAGAAAAAAGCAGGCAGAACTACTTCTTGGTTTAGATGGAAGTCAGAAACGGCCTTCAGTAGGAAGGCAATATCAGTACTGAGGACCACTTTATCTCTATGAAATGTCACATAAGGAGGATCTATCCGTAGCGCACAGAGCTCACTAAACCTACAGGCAGAGGTGACCACTACCAGAAACACTACCTTCCAAGAAAGTAAAAGGAGGTTGGCCATCGCCAGGGGTTTGAATAGCTTTGATGTTCATGCCTGAAGGATGACAGACAAGCTCCATTGAGGCACCAACATCCTGACCAGGGACGTGATGTTTTGCACTCCCCAAAGAAACTAACACAGTTACGAATGCGAAAAAACTGAAACACCATCCACTGGCTGATGAAAAGCTGAAATAGCTGCCAGGTAACCTCAAAGTGAAGAAGGCTTAAGGCCCTTTTCTCATAAAGAAAATGAACTGCAGAACGTAATCAATGGAACAGCTAACAGGGTCAATCTTAGAAGGAGCAACAAACACTGAAAATGATGCCCATTTTCTCGCATAGGACAGCCTTGTCACAGGTTTCTTAGAAGCATCCAAGATGGCTTGCAGCACCAGAGGCACTCCCATCTGAGTGTGGCTAAGTCCGAGTGACGGATCCGACCTCGGCCTCAAGAAATCAGGTCCAGCTGTGATGAGAGCCAAAGATATTCTCTGTCCGCTAAGTGGAGGAGCTGTGCGAACCAAGCTTGCCTTGGCCACCAAGGGGAGTAACTAGGATCCTGTCGGTACCATCGATTTCCATCTTCGCTATAACTCTCATAAGAAGGGGAAAAGGTGGGAATATGTAAAAAAAGTCCCTCCCTGCCCACCATAGGATGAAGGCATCCTCATCAAATCCGGGTGCAACATCTGTGGCAGACTTTGTTTTCCACCATCGCAAACAGATCTATTGGAAAAGTAGCTGGATCACCATCCGATGTAACTGGCACTCATGTGACAGTTGCTATGACTGGCTCAGGAGAGTCTGCAAGGGTATTGTCCATGCCCGTGATATATATCATGCATGGTCCGCCTGATGTCCCTCCAAATGCACCAGCTGAGGATTCTGATGGCCAGGGCAGTGAGAGAGCTCAATCTCATACTGCCCTGTTTGTCCAAATAACATACAACCATGGTGTTATCCATTGTTACTTGGACATGTTGGTTCTGTAAATTGACCTTGAAGGCCTGAAGAGTCTTCCACACTGCCAGAAGTTCTAGAAAGTCTCTCAACCAAAAACCTTCAATTGTGAGAGTTCTGCAATGCCCACCCCAGCTGCTGAGAGAGGTGCTGGTTGTTAGAACCCTTGATGGAGCAGGCTGCAGAAATGGAACTCATTCCCAAAGGTTGAACAGAACCGTCCACCATCAAAGGGTTGATGCTATCGAGCCTGAAATGTGAAGGTGCAACCGATGAACATCTTGCCTGGTGTTGAAGCATGGAGAAACCAATTATGTACAGGTCTCATGAGGAATTGGGCGAATTCCACCACTGCCACTGATGTGGCCATCAGTCCTAGTAGCCTCTGGATGACAAAAAGAGTTGCGACTCGGGTCCAAGACAAAGATCTTGCTACTGCGACCAGCACCAGCGCTCTGTCCCAAAGTAGATACACTTGGCCCATATTTGCATCTAGGATAGCCCCTATGTAGTGTACTGCCTGAGCAGGGACCAAAGTAGACTTCTCCTACTTTACACACACAGACCCAAGTCCTGCAGCAAGTTGCAAGTCAGGGAAACCGCACTCAGGAGCTCCAGCCTCGTAGGAGCGACCAACAGCCAGTCGTCTAGATGTGGATATATTTGGACCCCTTGAAGACTGAGATGGGCACAGACTACCACCAGGCATTTTGTAAATACCCTGGGAGCCATTGCCAGACTGATAAGGGAGCACACAAAATTGATAGGTGTCATGTCCGATCAGAAACTGGAGAAAGCGTTGGCTGTCTGCTTCAATCACAATATGAAAATACATGTCTCAGAGATCCACTGCCACAAACCAATTGCCCTTACGTAAAGCAGTAAAATCAATGTTAGCATTGTCATTCGGAACTTTCTGGATGCAAGGAAGAAATTGTCATCCTGTAGGTCCAAGATCTGTCAGAGTCCTCTATCATTTTACAGCACCGTGAACTATCGGGAATAGAAACCATGCCACAACAAGTAAGATGGAATGCATTGGATTGCTCCTTTCTCTAAGAGGGAATCTACTTCCAATTGAAGCACAGGGGATGGTGCGGTAATACGGATATTGCCTAAAGGCAGGAGGACATTGATTTCGATCTGGTAGCCCCTCCGGACAATGCGGAGGACCCAAGAGTCAGATGTTATAGAAGTCCACATGGGGAGAAAGAAAGATAGGTGAGTTCCAAAACAGGGTTTTCGGAAGGACAACTAAGAGGAGCAGGGAAGTCAAAGACGGTGCTTGTCAGTGGTGTTACCATTCCTGTGGGTAGTATGGAATCTAGCTGAAGAGTACTGCTTCTTAGGCATGAAGGAGGCCTGAGGCTGATACGGACGATCTAGTGGAGGCCAACACTGGTAGAAGGCAGGTTGTCAGGTCCATTTCCATTACCTATATGTAGGGGGACGTTGACCAAGACTCATCTTCCGAGCCTTAGTCTTCGCCTTTTGGAAAGAATCCATCACCTCATCTGTCTTGACGTTAAACAGACCGTTGACATCAAAGGGTAGGTCCTCTATATGCAATTGAGCCTCCTGCAACCAACTTGTGGATTTGAGCCAGACATTGCAACGGAGCGCAACTGCTCCTACCACAGCCTTGGCATTGCAGTCTGCTTGATGCTTAGCCATACTGATCTGCTGATGGGAGAGGCATGTTGCCTCCAACTGAACACTCTCGCCAGCTTGCATTGGTCGTCAGGCAAGTAAACACAGAGGGAACCCATCTTTTCCCAAAGGAACAACTGGTACTGGGACATGGTCGGTTGGTAGTTGGCAACTCGAAGGCCCAGAGCAGCAGAGGAACAGGCTTGGTGTCCCATGAAATCCAGTCTTCGGCCCTCCTTGTCCATGGGAGATGAGTGCACTTTGTGAGACTTACTCAGAGAAGACTCTACCACAATGGAATTTGGGTGAGGAGGCGTGAACATAAAAGCTGCCTCCCCTTGGTCACGATACATGTTCTCCAGCCTCTTGGAAGTAGGGACCATGGAGGACAGTGTTTTCCAAGACTGCTGTACCATCTGCAGCAAGGTCAGTACCAAAGGAGAAGATGTCAGTACTAGCTGAGGAGGTAGAGTTGAAGCCAGGATGTCTGAGGTTGGCAACTTCTTAGACTCCTTCCTCTTCTTCTTATGTTTCTGCACATCTGAAGATTTTGGTGTCCGAACCTTCTTGGACAATTTCTTAGCCACAGTAACTTTGCGCGAAAGTCCTGGCATTGGAGGGTTGGTTTGGCCCACAGTTAGAGTCTGACCAGGGGGAGTAGCAGATCCTGTTACCCTCATCTTATGCGAAGTCGATAGAATTGGAGAAGCAGGGTGCTCTTATGCCATAACTGACCTAGGAGCCTCCACAGCTTCCAGTGCCTTTTACACAAGATGGCTTTAAGTCTGTTGGACCTGTTCTGTCAAGCCTGTTTTGTAAATGCCTGGCAATGGGCACAGGTATCTACAACATGACCCTCTCCCAGGCAAAACAAGCAAAGGGACTGCCCATCAGCTGGAGGGAGCTTATTCTCGCAGCGCATGTACTTTCAAAAGGGTGCCTTCAAGGCCATACGGCCTGAGAGGCAATATCCACAGCTGCGAAGACTGCAAAAAAATAATAAAACAATAGTAATAGGAAAAACATTAGCAGAAGAAAAAGATAAAATAAAACCTCAGCACTCTGAAAAAAACACAGTCCAACGGATGAGTAAAGCTTCCCTGAGGCAATCATAACAGCGGTCGAAGAGGAACTGAGGGAATAGGCAGGAACCCGTTAGGGACATGCACACTGGGACGACGGGGGAGAGACCACGCATGTGCAGAGCCCATATGTGTGACACACAGAGACCATGAAGAAGAACACAAGGAAGCAACCCGACTTTTCTTCATGGGTTCCATTCAGTCACACATATGGGAGATTACCAAGCTGACCCACTTGGAGATGGATGCAAGCACATTAATTGATTAAGTTCTATAGGAGCTGTACGATGGCCCTCTCAAAGGTAAAGTATTCCCTGGCTCTGACATAGTGATTGATAAATGTTGAGGAATAGACCACATAGCTGATCTGCAGAGGTCTGGCAGAGATATACCCTGAAACAGTGTTGTTGAGGCAGAAATAGCTCGTGTGAAATGCCCCTTCTATAGTGAAGGGGGCGTCATGTTTTACTAACAGATGTCAGTTCAGTAGTGTGTTACCTAATGAAAGAGATGTTGGCTTGGATCCAGACTAAGAATAGGCCCACTAAAATCAGGCAAATGTATCTGTCGACCCCTTAGAGGTCCAGAACTGAGCAGAAACCTCCATTGTGCTTGGAAACTGTAAAATAGCAGGAATAAAACCAAAGATAGCATTGTCTGGGAGGACCAGCCTCTACTGACCCTTTCTTGAGGAGCAGGTAGACTTCTTGAATTAGGAGATAAGAGGGTTGCCCAACAGTTGCCAAAGTGAGTAGGCTATTGGAATTCTACAATGCAGGGCCAGCTCTATAATGAGGCAAATTGATGTAGTGGGTGAGAAGCAGCAGCATACCTTCCTCCTTCCTCCACCAACCCCTCCCACTGTCACCCATGCCTGGAGCCTGCCCTTTCATCTTTCACCACATTGGGGTGGGTGGGTTGTGAGGCACCTTTGATCCCTGGGTACCCAATGGGGGGAAGGGCAGACACTGCCCTCCATTAGGAAAATAGTCAAACAGCACCAAGCTATTTTGTCTCTTCCTACATTTTCCCATTTGTCTATACTGTGCTGTTTCACTCTCTTTTTGTCTCTTATTCCAGCTGGCCAGAACAAGACAAGAAAATGGTGGAGCAGCAGGTGGTGGCAAAACCACCAAAGAGGCAGTTTCATGGCTGTTGGTGGGTAGTAGGAGACCGTCTGGGTGTAGTTGACCTCCAACAAAAAGGTGTATCTGCCTGCCTGGACTGCTGTGTTTTGAGGCGACGTGGCTGCAAAGAAGGCAAATGCAATTTTGGGCTGTATTAATAGAAGTATAGCTTCCAAATCGCGGGAAGTGATAATTCCCCTTTACTCGGCACTGGTTAGGCCTCATCTTGAGTACTGTGTCCAGTTCTGGGCACCTCATTTTAACAAGGACATAGACAAACTGGAGAGGGTTCAGAGGAGGGCAACAAGGATGATAAAGGGACTGGAAACAAGGCCCTATGAGGAGAGACTGAAAGAACTGGGCATGTTTAGCCTTCAGAAGAGGAGACTGAGGGGAGATATGATCGCACTCTTCCAGTATTTGAAGGGATGTCACACAGAGGAGGGCAAAGATCTCTTCTCGTTCATCCCAGTTTGCAGGACACGGAATAATGGGCTCAAGTTACAGGAACCTAGATTCCACCTAAACATCAGGAAAAATTTCCTGACTGTCAGAGCAATAAGACAATGGAATCAACTACCTAGGGAGGTCGTGGGCTCTCCCACTCTGGAGGCATTCAAGGTGCGGCTGGACAGACATCTGTCAGAGATGCTTTGACCTGGATTCCTGCATTGAGCAGGGGGTTGGACTCGATGGCCTTGTAGGCCCCTTCCAACTCTACTTTTCTATGATTCTATGCTCCGTCCCTCTTAAAAGGTATACAAAGTGCACTTACAAAGCTGCTGGGACAATCCAAATAAAAAAGCAGATCCACTTCTTTTAAAAAGGTAGATCCACTTCCACCTCTCTGGAGAGCAGGGAAAGAAGCCTCCTCCTGCTAGATTCCTCCTCCCTTCTCTCTAATGCTGCTGTTCTTTGTCCCATCCTTTGCCAAATGGCAAACACACCTTATAAATGGGGTTGCTCAGATGAGCTTGCCTGTCCACTTCAGTTAGTTCCTTCCCTCTTTCTTCCTCTTCTCTCCTGCCCCCTACAATCAACTTATTAATTAGACTGTAGGAGTCTTCCTCCACTTTCCACCAAGAAGAGGAAGGAAGACAAAACAGAACTTCTTCCTTTCCCCATTGGCCTCCACCGGACTGCTTCATCCTCTTTCTGCCACTTCTATGCAAGTTTGCACAAAAGTCCTATTATGTTCAAGGGGGCAGGCAACCTTCAGGTGGGTATCAGTGCCTCTTTGCTTGGCCGGCCTGTGCCATGGCCACACCATGCACACTGCATAGGCAGGTGTAGTAGCAGGAGCTTGTAGAGAGCAAGGCTAATAATAATATTAAGAATAATATAACTGCAATAGATTGTACATGGAGCTACCTTTGAAGATGGTTCAGAAGCTTCAGTTAGTTCAAAACAGAGCTGCTAGGGACTGTTACTAACTGGGACTGGCTGATATTATCATGTGATGCCAGCACTTCCGACAGCTGCACTGACTTCCAGTCCAAGCCAAATTTAAAGTGTTGGTGTTGGCTTTTAAAGTCCTAACCAGCTTGGGACCAGAATATCTAAAGGAACATCTCCTCCCATATGTACCTGCTAGAACCCTTACATCATTTTTTGAGGCCCTCCTACAGGAGCCCCAGCTGAAGGAAGCTAGATGGGTAGCTCCAAGAAAGAGGGCCTTCTCAGCTGTAGCACCCCACTTATGGAATTAACTCCTCAGAGAGGTTCGCCTGGCGCCTATGTTATCTTTTTGGTGCCAGGCAAAGACCCTTCTTTTCTCCCAGGCATTTTAGAGACCTAGTTCTAGATTTTTATTTATTTATTTAATTATTTAATACATTTTTATACCGCCCAATAGCCGAAGCTCTCTGGGTGGTTTACAACAGTTAAAATCATAAAATACAATATAAAATATAAAATTTAAAACCACAAATTTATGGCTGTTTTATCAATTCCTGTGCTGTTTGTTGTTTTGCATTGCATTGTATTGTATTATTTTAAATATTTGTATTGTATTCTATATTTTTAACTTTAGCATTTAGTTTTTTAATCGTAATCCACCAGAGAACATTGGTTAAATGTAATAAATTTATAGTAGCAGTAGTAGTAAAAATAATAGCTGTGAATAAAGCAGAAGGGGACAAAAGAGGGAAGCTGTTATAGGAGGAAGTGGGAAGTGATTGTAAAAGCAGGCGGAGGGATGGATGAAAAAAACTGACAGTTGGGCATAGGTACAAGTGTGAAAGAAAGGGAGAAGAAATGGCAGGAGACAAGTAAGAATACTTTGAGAGGCATGTGGGGAGAGGAGAAAATAAATACAAAATAGTTTTCTCCACTTAGAGTAGGGGTCCCAAAATGATTTGAGTTGGTGGGCACACTTGGAATTTTGAGAGTGAGGTTTGCTCATCATAAAATGGCTGCCATGGTGGGCATAGCCAGTCCCAAAGCACTCATTTCCCAGAAGGCAAAGTGGTGAGACTGATACAAAAGTAACTAGCCCAGGAACTTTATTTATTTACTTCTATACTGCCCAATAGCTGAAGCACTCTGGGAGGTTTACAACAATTAAGTACAAGGCAGCGGTGGGGGTCTGAGCAACAAAATACAAAACCACTCTTTTGAACCCAAATAAAGGGCAGCACCTTGCCTTGTAGGATGGTACTCTTCCAGTTATTTTTAAAAAAATAATCTTAAGAAATAAAAGTAAAATCAGGAGAGGCGGGGAGTGTGGTGGGCACCAAGAGAGGTGTCAGTGGAGCGCTGGGCTGAAAACAACAGAATGAAATTTAATAGGGATAAATGCCAAGTGCTGCACCTAGGAAAAAGATACCAAATGCACAGTTACAGAATGGGGGATACTTGGCTCAACAATACTACAAGTGAGAAGGATCTTGGAATTGTTGTAGATCACAAGCTGAATATGAGCCAGCAATGTGATGTGGTGCAAAAAAGGCAAATGCTACTTTGGACTGCATTAATAGAAGTATAGCTTCCAGATCGCAGGAAGTACTAGCTCCCCTCTACTCAGCACTAGTTAGGCGTCATCTTGAGTACTGCGTCCAGTTCTGGGCACCACACTTTAAGAAGGATGTAGACAAGCTGGAAAGGGTTCAGAGGAGGGCAACAGAGATGATCAGGGGACTGGAAACAAAGCCCTATGAGGGGAGACTGAAAGAACTGGGCATGTTTAGCCTTCAGAAGAGAAGACTGAGGGGAGATATTATAGCGCTCTTCAAGTACTTGAAAGTTTGTCACACAGAGGGCCAGGATCTCTTCTTGATCATCCCAGGCTGCAGGAAACGGAATAATGGGCTCAAGTTACAGGAACCCAGATTCCACCTGGACATCAGAAAAAATTTCCTGACTGCTAGAGCAATATGACAATGGAACCAACTACTAAGAGAGGTTGTGGGCTCTCCCACACTGAAGGCATTCAAGGTGCAGCTGGACAGCCATCTGTCAGGGATGCTTTGACTTGGGTTCCTACATTAAGCAGGGGGTTGGACTCAATGGCCTTATAGGCCCCTTCCAACTCTACTATTCTACGATTCTATAATAATACCTCCAGAGCCAGTATGTGTACTTAACTTGAAAAAAGCTGAATTATGGACCTCTCTGCTACAAGGAAATAGCTGTGGCAAAGAATATAACATTTTTCAAGGGGGGATTAAATATCAATATAAAACGATACCAGCAATTGCCGGCTGATTATAAACTCTACCTCCATCTGTCACCATTTTGTGACTGGTGGGCCTCTCTGAAGCCCCAGGGTAGAAAGTTTGAAAACTCCTGGTGTAAGGAAATGAGCTGCTTCTACCTCTCACCTGCTTCTTCCTAGTTTGATGCTTTTGCCCAGTCTAAAAAAAAAGTACATATTTATCTGAGCAGCTAGTTTTGGTTGGTGTATGTTTGTGCTGACTCCTACCTTGGACAAAATACCTGAGTATGTCTGTGTTCTGCAATTTGTATTCCACCCCACCCCCTAACATCTATCATGGAGTGACTTGATCTCGGGCTTGGCTTGCTTTGTGACCCAGAGTGATCTGCTTTGGGTGGATCTGGAATCCTGTCCATGTATTCAATAATTGTTCTGTGGCTGGGCTCACCTCCATGCTTTTAATGTACTACTTCTTGCTTTATGATTGTGACACTAAGGTCTGACATCTGGAGTATGTTACAATCCTATCACATACTGGAAAGCAAGTCTCATTAAAATCAATGGAATTTACCTTTTGAGGAACAACATGGCTACGATTAGCCTGGAGAAGTAATTGCTCATGGGTAAATGCAGCAAAAACAGGGAGGGGGTGGCAAAGTATGCATAAACCTGTAGGAAATACTGTAGCTTATGACAAATATTTTTCTGGTTCTTCCATTTTGGGGGTGGGTGGGTGTATTCAGGCCTATGAGAAGAGGAAACAACCAGTTTAGTAGGGTGGATTATGTTTGCTCCATCTACTAACCTGAAATGAAATGTTTCTCTAAAACCAACTCAACACATGTTCAGGTGTACTGCACACTTTGATTGGGGGCAGGGGGCTTTGCCACTGGCTGCTTTGCCTCAGGCAACAAAATGTCTTGGCCCGGTCCTGCTATGACATACCCTAACAAAAATGGCTAGAACCCAGTGAACTTTAGCAATATTGCCCAAGCATCAGCAAAGTTCCAAAGATGAGACCCAGAACAGAGACTGGTAGAGGCAATGGTGAGAATGACCTACTTCAGTCATACTCACTGAATCTGGACAGGAGTACAAAACTCAATTTAGACATCTTAAAGAACTCTGACTTGACAGGAACTGGCTTAGATTTTGACTTGGCAGAGAGGAACACTTACTCGCCAAGACATGTGACTGATGGTACAAATAAAGCATGTAGGATGGAAAACAGTTCTGAGGCTGGTATCTAGGTGCATGGTACCATGGATGGGACCAAGATGGCCATGGAGGCAAGGAGTGTGCACTGAACTTAGTTTTCTTTACGCATTCCAAGTCATTGTGAGTCTGAGTACAAAACTATACTACTCTGTCAAATGGGAGATTCTCAATTCTGGATCTAGCAGCAGGCTGAAGCACTATGGATCATAACCATGCATGTCTCCACAGTGCGACAGAAGTCAAAATAGACTTTGACTGAGGGGGCTTCTAGATGAGGTTTTATAGTGCTATTTTGCCCTGCCTCGTTCACAGAAGTTTATGGGGGGAGTCTAGATGTCATCATCTTCCTCTCATAACCATCCCATATTTTCCCTCAGCTTCTTCCATGTATTTTTTCCCTTACCACAGATAATCCATTAAGGAAAGAAAGACAGAACTGCTGCACAATGCCTTCTAATAATTAGTGCTAGGATCCCTCCATCTGGAAGTACCCTGAGTCAATCAAGTGACAAACTATGGAATTGTTGCTTTATTAACCAGTAAGCCTTGGCCTGAAATACCTGGCTAAGACATGTATTGTCCTCTAGAAAGCACTCTAGGAAGGGTGATACTCTTTCCCAGGGGTAATGCTGGTATTGGCCCATACAGGTCAAATAATTCATGAATGGAATCAAAAGGGATACAGTAGGATAAAACTTCCTGTCTGGAACAACTAGCTTCCTACTCATTGGATTCATAGGACTGGAGTGTTGTTTCTTTCCCTTTTTCTCACAGGCATGCTCAACCATCAGAGAGTAAGAGGTTGAGTGTTTAAATAGGAACTTCAGACCTTCCTGTTATACACAGAACATGTTTTCCAAGCACTTAGAAATCAGAAGTGCCAATGAGTTTTGCCGAGGATTCTTTGGCCACTTGTGCCAAGACTGGCCAAATAGGGAGGGCTATTGGGGAGGTGTGTTCACTGGAAAAAAATGTTATGCAGGATTGTGTATAAGTGGAGGAGGCTGTTGAACCATCATATGCAAAGATCTGGCCATGTGGACAATTTGTTCCAGGTAAAGGTGCAGATATTCTGAGGGCAAGCCCAATTTGGGACCCCAAATAAATTGATCTGGAGACTCTCAAAAATATGATGTGAGTATAGTCCAAGTCCAAGTCACTCAAATCCAATGAGGAACCTGGTGGATACTGTAGAGAGAATAGGTCAGGTGCAAATGTCTTCAGTATTGATAGCTGGGATGGTATCAACGAGACTATGGAGAGTGTAGAATTTAGAGCCTGAAGTGTGATCATTAAAGAAACAGATGTCATCTGGATCAAATATGGTACCAAAACTAGCATAACAGTGGATACTGGCATTAATCCAGAAATATAGCATAGCAGGAGTAATTGGAAACAAATTCCTACAAAATAGGAATCTGCACCAATGAGAGAGCAAATACTGGACCTAGAGGGAAGGTATCAAGAATCACTGGAAATGGGATTGGTACCAATGAAACAGTAGGTACTAGAATTGGTGCAGATAACTATAGTGAACTGAAGACAGTGTTTGGAACTGAGGTCTACACTGCCAAAGGCAAGATCAGAACTGACAAGATGAAGAATACTGGAAGGTGACCCAGCTCTTGACACTGCAAAAAACAAGACAGTCAAAGAAAGTGGCACCAAATGCACTCTCGCTGTTGCCATGTCAGATCACATGGTTGCTGGATGAGCAAAGAAATGTGAGCACACCAATGTGACTTAGCCAAAGCCATGGGGCCCTGCATGTATGGGTGATGCTGTGGGGTCAGATATTCCTTGTAAATTTGGAAGAACAGATCATAGAATTCTCTGCCTTGATACTGTTTCTCATGGTACAGTAGCTCACAGTACAGCCAAACAAACTACCATTGGGAATTCCACTCTCCACACTTAGGTTCTCAAGCAGACTGATACAAACCAACATAGTCCCTTTGAGGCATGCACCTATGATTCCGACTGGGATGACAATATGGGTTGCAAAGCACAGGTGCTGGGTCTTCGCAGCACAGTGTGGGCATAAGCTCCAGTGAGAAGGTGCAATTCCCCTTCTGATTAAGATTGGATAATCTGGTTATCAGAATCTCAACTGCAAGGTGGACATGGAGTATAGTTATACTCCATATATAGTCATGATGAAAATAATCAAGGACAGGTTCAAGAGTGAAGAGAGACTCTGGTATGGTGAGTTGATGTCTCATCTAGATGCTTAAGTTTCTTTTTCTTCCTCAGTTCCAAGGAAACCTTTATTAAGTCTGTAACTTTTCACTTAGTTACATTGCAAGAGAGACATCTATGCTTAGCAGCTATCCAAGTCAATGGAACCATAGACACAACCACTGCAGAAGTACAAGACAGTACCAGTATCTGAAACAAAGACCAGTCAAAAGCTAAGACAGAGAGGGTGAAGCCAAACTCAAAGCAGCCTCATGGCCAATTTTAGAACATGGTGTTGGAGGCCTGTAAAGCATTCTGCCACAGGAAGGCATTCAGAGGCTCTGTTCCTCCATGCTTGCCTAGTAAACATAAAGCCAATGGAGCACAAATGGACTGTGACTTTTCGTGTCTCTTGGTGATGGGGACTTTCCCCCTTAAGGCATAGCACTGTTCGAGGGAGCTGGGCTGTACCATACAAGGCCAACCAGGCCAAACATTTTACTCTGTGAAGAGAAAAAACTCATCTTTGAGGAGAAAACCTGGCAATTGTTGAACTGTCAGAGAGACTAACAATGAGATACCAACAGGTAACCTAACTACTGACTGAACTAATTTTGAGAGAAAAGTGAGAAAGGGTTCCTAAAATCTCAGAAGCAGGAGAATGTTCTCTGTCCTGTTGTTTAGACAGCAACTGAAAGAAAACTGGGCAGGAAGGAATTTGCCTATCCCTCAAGGCATACTGTAGGTCCACCCATCCAATGGGAGAGGACAAGTGCCAGCTCCCACTTTATAAAGCGCTAGAATATTCTGAGATGTTGCTCTCTGCAGGCTCTTCACACATGTGAACAGAGGTCATGAAGAGGAACAAATATTAAAGACACACCATAAGATTCCTGTGTTCTTTCACCCTAGGAAACAAAACCTTGCAGTGCTAACCCTGCACTTCTCATTACTCAGAGAAACAGGGAGCATGTAACAATAAGTTAGGACCAGTAAATGGTATGGGAGCCCCTGATGTTGCCACAGTTTTGAAGCGAAGCAGGTATGCACTTGATCAGCACTGGACAGGAAACCATTGGGAGTCCCATATAAGCTGACTCGGAGATTTCTAAAAGGAGAGGGGGATGCAAGTATGATAAATACATACACACAAAGAACACACAATTCTTGTGTCAGTTATGAATAGTGAACACATCTATAAATTGTGGGTTCCCCATAAAATAATATGAGCTGCAACTGGCAAAAGATTTCCTCCCATGTGCATTTTAACAGGGAGGCTGCAATTTATAGATCCATGTGTTATCACAAGCACATGTTTATTACACACACCATGAAGGAATTTTGTCACATGTTAAACAGTTCTGATTCAGACTTTTTTTGGTACCGTTTCCTTCACAGGAGGTCTCACCTGTAGTTCCTTCAAGTATCTCCGCACGCTGCTGAGCTGCAGTCCGATCCTCATGAGCTCTCTCCTCCACTAATGGAGCAGATGCATCTGAAACCAAAGAGCAAAATGAAGCAACTTTCACTTAAGAGCTCTGCAAATCAAAATTGTTTGGACATCTGTTACTTTAAGAGAATTGAAGAATATCCTGCTGTAAAAGGTTGCAACACAAAAGCAGTCATGCACCAAGTTTTCTCCAGATGAGCTGAGGATGATGTTGGCAACAAGATACAAGAGCCAACTCAACCTAAGAAAAGGCTGGGATATAAATCTGACTACCAATTGCTCAAAGCCATACAAGTGAAGCTTGAGCAGAAATATGAGCCTGAATCTCACATCCAAACTCCTTGTTCAATCTACTGTACCACCATGAAATTAAAACATATAGCTCTCCCCACTCCCAGGTTCATTTCCCAGCCCAGAGAGTCATTCAGAAGTGACAGACATTCATAGACTCACCTTCTGCCCCGTCTAGACTAAGGAAAGCCTGAATTAAGCCCTGGCAAATGTGGCTCAGGCTTTTGCACATAACTGACCAGAATAGGAAGGTGGACATACAAAGAGCAGAGGGCTGGCCACTGAGTCTGGCGGCAGAAATAAAATACCTGGCACCAGAAACTTCCCCAAGCAGAGTGTCAATTAGCTTAGGGGGATGAGTAGATGTTTCATAGATTATAGAGTTGGCAGGGGCCTACAAGGCCATCGAGTCCAACCCCCTGCTCAATGCAGGAAACTAGAGGAGGGGTATCCCATCCAAGTAATAACCAGGCCTGACCCTGCTTAGCTTTCCACACTCAGACAAGTTGAGCCAGCGTGAGCCACATAGAAACTGGCAGGCTGAGGTGCTCCGCTGCCGCACCCCAAAAGAAAAACACAGATTGGGGGGAGCAACTGAGACATTTCAAATCCCCCCCTTCAAAGGTCAACCCCTCAAGGTGCTTCCAGTTTTTGTTTTGTAGCCATGTTTTCTGAGTGCTCCTTGCAACGACCCAGTAAGGTAGGCCAGCGACAATTATTCCCCATAACATACGTAGATGGGGCGGCCAAGAACCCTGGGCTGCAGGGAGGTTGTCTCGCCCCACACCCCGGGCCATGTCTCCATTCTCCTGCTCTCCTCATTCTCACAAGGAACTTTAATAATTCATTCAGATGATTTATATTGTGGGCTGCTATAGATAAACAAATGTCCTGCGGTTTTTGAAAAAAGTGATAAAGGTCTAAAAGTACCACTCATGACAAAGTACAAAGTATGTAACTCATACTCCACTCCTTCCCCAACCCCATCCCAGCCTTCCAATCACAGTAAGACAAGAGACAGAACATAGACAAGACAATCAATGAGATGAACAAGGGGAGGACAAGAAGATAATATTGTATCTGACTTTTTCTCTCCAATCAATTTCTGAGAAAAAATATTTAGACACAGACTGGCACACAGATCCATTGCTCTTCTTCAGTTAAGGATTTTTAGAGTGTACAGTTTTGATGAGGAAAGAAGGTCTTTCTTTTTGTTGATTTCCCCAATATTACGGATGTCAGGAGCCTGAAATGTCTGGTGTCCAACAAAATACTTCCATTTGATACAGGTCTAAGGGTATGGTTGCAATACAAATGAATTTGCTTCCATTTTGTGTACTGTTTACTCTCTTGGCATTTATTGCCGACATAATTTGTATTTAGTTGTCTGCAGAAGAACATTTAGACAACTGCTTACCTTCTGGGTTGAGTGATTCTTCAACATGCCAGATTTAGAAGATTCCATTTGCCACATTTCATAGATAAGAATCATTGTTATCAAATAGGCTCTAATGGGACAAGTACTTACATACCAAGAATGTTTTAAATATTTGACTGCTTAAGCGCACTTATAGCCCAAAAGAGAAAAATAATTCTTATAGACTTAAAAACAAAAACAGCCACCAAGCTTCATTTCCACATTCCTGAAACATAGCTTTAAATACAATAAGGGCATGACCACACTATAGGTCACCTTGAGTCATGCTGCCATCATTCTGTCTTGCATTGTTTACAGATTTGAGGGGGGGAGGGTTCCATAGTTTTCATAGATCATAGAGTTGGAAGGGGCCTACAAGACCATAGAGTCCAGCGTTGCTTCTGTTTTTTCTGCCACCTACACTTTGCCTGCTCCCAAATCAGGGTGAGTAATTGGGCTATCTTTTAGAATACATAGGTGGCATTTGCTTGTCTGCTACCTACTCCTAAAGCTGTCCTTTAATTATTTCTCCCTGAAGAAATATGTAGTTGGGCATTCCCAGTGCACTTGAATTGGAAATCACATGTGGAAAATGTACTCAATTTAAACTAGGAACAAGAGTTATTTTGGGAGAACTCTTACATCATTGCAGCATACACTTGTGCATGTATTAATTTTGATGAGTGAACAAAGAAGGCACAAGAGAACAGGCAAGGGTGGCACAACTACAGGATAAAACTCAGGATTCTCCATTTGGCTAAGTGGCAAATTATATTTATATATATAATTTTTTAATTATATTTATACCCCGCCTTTTTTCCTGCAAGGAACCCAAGGCGGCTTACATAATCCTCCTCTCCATTTTATCCTCACAACAACCCTGTGAGGTAGGTTAGGCCGAGAGTCAATGACTGGCCCAAAGTCACCCAGTGAGTTTCATGGCCGAGCAGGGACTAGAACCCAGATCTCCCAAGTCCCAGTCCAATATGAACCATGTAATTAAGTTCATAAACAGTCATTCACCTGGCCACCTGTGGTGTGTAAGAATCACTTCTAGGTAGGAAAGCTTTACAAAAAGGTAGGAAAGCTTTACAAAAGTTGTTTCTTTCAGATCACAAATAACTAATATATCCAAAAAAATTAAGTGTCTGAGCTGGCAAACTAATCAAACTTATTTGCAAGGCTGCATACAACATGCCTACAGTGATTCCCAGATGCTTACTGTGTAGATGCTGTAGCACTGTGGTGCATGAAATCAACTTCAATTTGGAAATGACCTGGAGTGAGCCAGTAATGTAGACAGAACCCTAAGAGAAAGTGGCCACTACCTTGATTTTCTATAGTGGGCTGGAAAGGGCTCCATACAAATGAAGGATTTCTGTTTATTGCTTTTCTGAAGCCAGAATCTATGTTAACCTCTATACTGCCTTGGAGGGCCTTGAAGATGGGATGCAGCATTTGGCTGATCACAGATATGCTGGATTTGCGTGCAACTAGAAGGAAACAGGACAACAGTTAATCCTGTCTGTAGCTATTCTTGTTACATCAACTCTCAAAACTGAATGCAGATCATTTAAAACTAGAAGCAGAGATGTGAGAAAGCCTTCTCTTACAAGGAAAAAAAACACATTTTGGTGCACTTCTAAAAGACACTCTTAAGTGCTGGGTGCTATAAATTTCAAACAAAGACAAAGAGCTCCCACCTTCCACAGTTGGGGTACTCTTAGCATCAGAAGCATCAGACCCTGGTTCATCGGATCCATCATCAACTGGTATATGGAGGGGAGAGCCTGGAAATACACACATTCAGCACTCAGCATAAGGAGCTCAGCTTTGGAATATGGCCTGATGACCACGCAAAAGGTCCTTGAGTTAGAGCCTGCTCATTCCCATATTGCAAAGAGTGGGCATGCATATGTCTTTGCTAGCTGGCAGTAAAGGCAGACAATAGAAAGAAAAGGCAACAGTAAAAAGTACCAGATACAAATTTCAGTGGCAGCAACAAAACAGCTAAGGTGAAGCTATTAAGAGCAATTGATCTGCAAGGTGCATCAACTAGCAACTAAAACCAAACCAAAAGTCCAAAAGCAGGGCAACCACCACCTCTTTTCCCCCCTTCAGTACAGATCGATATGATTGCCATTTTAAGGATGTTGTGGGTCATACCTTGCTTGCAAGAAAGTGTAATTCAGGAGACTGGAGCATGAAAGTAATAGATGCTTTTCATGGAAGAAAGCAAACAAAAAAGTGCACTGCTCAGACTACAATACCCACCCAACGAAGTGAGAAAATATATCAACAAGGCCAGACATGTATTCAGGAACAATCTACTGCAAGACAAATTCAGAAGAGAAAACAACAGAACACTGCTTGTTTTCACCTACAGTTCCCAGCTAAAACCAATAAAACGTTTCCCTGATCTATAGCCCATCCTGGACAATGACACTTCCTTCTCACAAGCCTTCAGCAGTATGCCCGTACTTGCTTATAGACAGTCCCCCACACCCACAACCTAAAACAGCTACTCAAGCAACAGGCTGCATAATGAGAATACAAACACAGGGACCAGACTCTGCAACAAAGCCAGATGCCTGCTCTGACGCCATATCAATTCTGGAAACATGTTTATAGGACCTAATAATGTCACCCACAACATTAGGGGCTGATACAGTTGCTCATCTTCCAGTGTAATATAGGTAAGCCATCTTCTGTCAGCAAAGCCCTTCTGCATTCTGCATTGGGCAAACAGCCCAGTCTCTACAGAGAAGAATAAACGGACACAAATATGACATCAGAAATTGCAACATTCAGAAACCAGTGGGAGAACACTTCAGCATTCCAGGACATTGTATCACAGTTGCCATTGTGGAGCAAAGGAACTTCAAAGGCAGATTAGAGTGAGAGACTGTTGAATTAGAATTCATCAACAGGTTCAATTCTATTGCCAGAGGCTTGAATCGGGATTATGGATTTTCATCACAGTACATGTGTTAATTGGCTCACCTAATGCCAGGATGTTTGTTATCTGCACTGTAAATGACTACTATAAATGATCACTGTTAATAGTGTGATTGTCACCTTCAGTACTTTCTGCATTGGCTTTCCTTCTGACCTGTTTACAATTCCCACCACCATAATCAGCATGAGCCAGTTCACATTAATTTATTTAAGCCACTGTGGGCTGAGGCACATGCCAGCAGCCATTTTGCATGTTCAAGCCACAGGCTATTGTATCATCCAAACCTTGGCACAGCCCACCATAGCTTAAACAAGCCATGGTGGGCTGCAGTGATCGTGCAAATCAGGTCCTTAAGTATTGTATAAAAATCTGAGACTCTCCATAATACTCCATGCATCTGATGAAGTGTACTACAGTCCATGGAAGCTTATGCCAAAATAAATGTGTTAGTCTTTAAAGTGTTCTTTGTTGCTTTTGCTGCAATAGACTAACAAGGCTACCCTCTGGAAATTATTCAGAAAAGGTTCAAAATAAGTGCTTCATAGGATTCATAGAGTTGGAAGGGGCCTACAAGACCATCGAGTCCAACCCCCTGCTGAATGCAGGAAACTAGAGGAGGGGTCTCCCATCCCAGTAATAACCAGGCCTGACCTTGCTTAGCTTTCCACGCTCAGACAAGCTGAGCCAGCGTGAGCCATAGCATCACAGTTGGTCTCTGTTGACAGGAATCTGCTGATCCATACGTTTAAAAATGAAGAGAGGCAGATATTTGGAAATGTGTCCAAAAGAGCAGGAATCTACTGGCCTCCTACAACTTATGTTTAGGAAAACTAGTAACAAAAAATGAGCATGAACGGTGGAAGTGTGAGAGGAAACAATCTTGTCTCTTCATTAAGATCCCAGTCTCTGATTTTCCCAAGATGTACCTGACTACAGGATGGAGAAACGTGAGGAGCTCTTGGACATGTGGACTTGAATAACATGGGGAGGGGAGGGGAATCTACTGAGGAGAATTTGGGAAGGTGTTTTCGTGGGTCTTTTTGGTCTCTCTGCTGCCAATGCATAATGGATGTTTGAGAGCTTTTCTCCTTTCCCCTTGTTGAAGCCTGTATGATACAAAGGAGACCTATCTGCAGACCACATAATTTCCACTATGAATTTTCTTCCCTTTATCATCAGCCAATGGTGAATGTTGGAAATGGACACAGACAAGTTGCAATCACGTCTAAAAATTACTCTACATCCCAGAATCCCAGGTTCTAAAAGAAAACCCAAATTCCACAAAGAAAAAAAATGCAAAGTTTTTTCAGTGGCTCTGGCCAGTCACATTAAATGGGTAATGTGCATGCAAATTATAATAGCATGGGAATATTTGTGATGCATGTGGATGGGGCACAGAGGCAAGGTCTACTGTAGAGGGTGGCAATGGGGGCTTCCAGTTAATCCCTCTATTCTTTTCAATGCAAATAGTGAAAGTAGAATGGGTTGCATAACTGGACTGGGGTATTTCAGAAGATCCCTGCTTGCAGATGAACACCCTCAATTTTTTCTTCCATTCATACTAACCAGCAAATAATTTCACTAAGGATCATGAAGATGTCTCTATATGGAACAACTAGCTGTTGCCCGCGGCTGCGCTCGCGTGGATTTTAGGATTTGGTATAATTGTTTTTAAAAGAAACGTGTATGGAAAAGATGCAGTGTCTCTGACTGAAAGTGTAACGTTTAGGCTGGGTGCTGGCAGCAGAAATCTTTTGTGACAGAAATATCTGTTCATAAAGAAAAATCAGGTTAATCCTGAGAGTCTACAGGTGATGAAGAGTGACCATGCCAACAGTCAGTCAGTCATGTAAAAAGTTTCCTGAATACCCAGCCCTATTGGTCCCTGCAGGAATTCATACTCGTATGGGCTATTTGCATAACGACAAGTGCATAACGACAAGTGTTGTATGGGCTATTTGTATCTGCTGCTATTGGCTCCTGCAGCAAGTTGGCTCCTGCAGCAATTATGAGGTAAGGCCTATTTGCAGAACTGCAGATATGACAGTGGGGCGATTTTGCCCCCTTTTTCTCACCGCCTTAGGGACGGAATTTCCCAAAATCCTTCTTTAGTGGGGGTCTACGTCATAAAAGCAATGTCCCTTCAAAATTTCACATTCCTAGATTAAACGGTTTGAGCTGGGCGTTGATGAGTCAGTCACTCAGTCAGTCAGGACACTTTCTTTTATATATATAGATATGACTGCTCACCTACGCTACACATATCTCCTAGAGAAGAGGTCAAGGATTCAACATTTCAAAAAATTAAGTGGATTGAAAACAAGGTAGTCCTGTATATTATTGGTTAAAAGAATACTGAAGTCAACCCTAAATTTATTTATTTTTATCTATTATATTTATACCCCGCCTTTTTTCCTGCAAGGAACCCAAGGCGGCTTACATACGGTAATCCTCCTCCTCTCCGCGGGACGGCCGCTTCCAGATGGAGGGCACCTAGTGCTACCAATCTGAGGGCACTGTGCAGTTCTTCCACCTTTTTTGCCTTAGCAGATTTTCTGTGGTAAGAAAAAGGATGGAAGAACTGATGGGAAAACACAGGAGAGACGGAACTGGTAAAATCCCAAAACGAGGCAGGGTGCTGGCAGGATAGAAGCCTCATTGGGAAGCACCCACAGATACTGAACTCCCTGAAGAGGGAGGTTAATTTTGCCCCTTTTATGTTGGCATTCTGCAACAGCATTTAGAAAAGCTTTCCACCTTCAGAGTGGACTGTACTGTTGGCTTTGCCATAATGGTATATAATCCTTCTGTCTCTATATTCTTTTTACAGCTGCTGTTTTTAATCATTTTTGTTAGTTTGCTATTTTTGCTGGGTTTTTAATTGTATTTTATGAGTTCTATTAGCTGCCTTGAACTGCACAAAGAAAGGCAGGACATAAATATTTTAAATAAATAAATAATCCTTGGCTTTGGCAAATATTCGATCTGTCAACTGATTAGTGTTCCAATACTAGACTAAGAGGATGCCTGTCTTCCTCTTCTTCATCTAGCACTATCAGCCCTGAAGGATCAGTAGACTCAGTTCCAAGAACATCCTCATTAAAAACCGCTCATTAAAAACCTGGCTGTTCAGGTGGGAATATGGGGTGGGTTAAGATTTTTAAAAAATTTAATACTGTTTTAAATGTATTTTATCTTGTTAAATGTATTTTATTTTGTACATCGCCCAGGGTGGCCGGTTGCCGGCCAGATGGGCGATTAATAGATGTAAATAAATAAAATAAATTTAAAAAATCCTGCGATGAGGGATGATGTGATAGCAGGTTCTACAACTTTACAACATTTGAACTGGTTAATTTATTTTTTAAGTCATTTGACTTTTAAGCGGTGAGGGCCATATTATTTGTCCCTTTGCATCTGCTTCATTTGGTCTTTGGTACAGGAGACAGTTTTAAGTGCCTGTTGCTCAGATCTTGGTCAGCGGTAGCCACCCTTTCCTACTCCAACCAAGCGAAGGCAAGACAATGGTCATGGAGCTAAGCAGGACACATGATCCCACTCCTGCATGTAAGAGGTGGCACCATCCTCTACGTTCATAGTGGTACAATCCCCATGGGGAGAAAAGTGCTCCCTTAGTGGCAGTGGATGTGTCAGCAATCCAGACATCTCTGCCAATCAAAATCCAAAAGGCTTCTGGATATTCCACCAAATGTCCACTGAGAACTGAGCACCCTCAGATATGTTCTCTAGCTCCAAGGATGTACTCAACAGTAAAACCATCAAAACTTGCAGCAGTTGAGGGTTGTGAGGTAGTTCCAAACATCTGCATATTTTCAAGCACTCCCCCCCCCCCCACACACACACAGAATGTAGCTGGTTACAGTTGAAGGAGCTTTCTTTTTCATCAGTGGTGCTTTTTACTTGGTACCTTTTTCCTGGCCTTCCTCTTCTTACCCATCTATGGAATCATTACCGGTACTTTCTTTGTGCTATTTGGAACCACTGGGCCCTTTGACAAAGTTCTGAGACTTTTCATGGTTTTGCACAATGACTCATGGTCCTCCATCAGTTGACCAACCACTTCTTCACCTTTCTGCATGGCAGTGGCAAAGCAGGTTGTTATTCTGCCTCAGGCACCAATAGGATCTTTTCCCACAATGGTAATCTCAGCTGTATTTCACTGCTTTTTTTCACAAAGACTTGGCACTGAGGATACAACAGTGGACGCTGTCTAAAAAGGCTCATTCAAGCCACCCCCGCCATGGTTTAAACTGATTATCTCAAAGTTCTTTTTTTTTAATTCTTTGCAACAGAATACTGAACTACAATTCTTATATTCCTATGTTCAGAGACATCTCTGGCACTTGACACCAATTTGTTCTTTGTTTTAGGGCAGTGTTCTCCAACCTGCCCTAAAACATCTGGGGACCCAAGGTTGGAGAACACTGCTTTAGGGTGTGTAATAAACTAGGTGCATGATGATAATGTTCTATTATATCAGTTGTGTTTGGAATTTACCATATTTTCTGGCGTATAAGACGACTTTTTAACCCTGGAAAATCTGTTCAAAAGTCGGGGGTCGTCTTATACGCTGGGTCATCTTATACCCCCCCCCACCGCCACCACTGCTGGACCGCCGCCGCCGCCGGACCCCCCCACCGCCGGACCCCCGCCTACCAGTTGTGATATGTATCACTTCACCAGCTGCAGCACATTGTTTACACATGGAAGGGACAGAATGGGTGTAAACAGCTTTGTTATGCCTTTCTGGGTTCTCGTGTTTTCGCATGGGAAACTAGACCGTGAGAGCAATATGAGCTAGTCACATGGTTTGTATGTTCTGATGACGTGCTAACTTGTTTTTCTGTCTGAAGCCATCTTAGAGAGAAGCTGGACTGCTTTCTCTCTTCTTGTTGTTCTTCTTGCTGGACTTTGTTACTGCAACAATGTACGTCTTTGCTGAGGTGGAGTGAAGCTCAACTTACTCCACTGGATGTAATGCTTGCTATGCATTTATACTCTGCACATGGACTGTAGCTAGGAAATGTATACTCTGTAGAACTTTACTTGCTAAGTGAATAAACAGGTAGAATTAGACCTGTGGTGTTCCAGAGTGTTTCCTGACTCCATGGATTAATCTGCAACGGGGAAGCTGGAAGCAGTCTGATAACAGGGCAGACTGGGCTGGAGAAACTGGCACAACACGCTGCACGCTGCGCAGGGGGAGGTGAGATCTGGAAGATCTGTGTGTGGAATTTCAGGCCTCTGCTAGCACACAGACACAGGATTATAAATCTCCCAAATCGCATACTCAGTTAATAGAAACACCAACACTACCTTCCCCCCGCCCTGGCCGCCGCCTCCTCCAAAGAGGAAGTGACGCAACGGAACCCCCGCGCTCTGTTTTT
Source organism: Shinisaurus crocodilurus (assembly GCA_021292165.1). Lineage (NCBI taxonomy): Eukaryota > Metazoa > Chordata > Lepidosauria > Squamata > Shinisauridae > Shinisaurus > Shinisaurus crocodilurus. The sequence goes on along the minus strand of CM037877.1, from coordinate 266,077,771 downwards.
GGCCGAGGGAAACCAGGGCAACAGGGCTGTTGAAGCCCTGTTGCCCTGGTTCCTCCCGCCAAAACAGAGCGCGGGCGGGGCTCCGGAAGCGGCGCGGAGAAGGTAGGTGGTGGGGGTCCAGCGGCGGGGGGGGTGGGGGCAGCGCGGAGAAGGTAGGTGGTGGGGGTCCGGCAGCAACGGCGGCGGCGGGGTGATGGGGGCGGCGGGGATGGCGCAGAGAAGGTAGGTGGTGGGGGTCCGGTGGCGGCGGGGGCAGCGCGGAGAAGATAGTTGGTGGAGGTCCAGCGGCAGCGGGGGTCTCAGATCTCGCTCCTGAGGACTGCAGTGAAGAGGCGCAGGCGTGCATGTGCGAGATCTGAGAGGCAGAGGTAATAGGATACAAGGGCGGGCCAGACGGGTGAAAGAGGCGTGTTTTTCTGGGCACAGCACCGCTCTCTCTCTTTTCTCCATATCCCGGGCGTCCCTGACCTCAAATTTGATGTTTTTTTAATTTTTATTTGGTGTGCGTTGGAAGAGGGGTAGTCTTATACAGCGAGTATATCCCAAACTCTATATTTTAACTGGAAAAGTTGGGGGTCGTCTTATATGCCGGAAAATACGGTACTTAGAAGTTCCTATTGATCTCAGTTAAGCATACTTCCAAACATGCAAAAGACTGCAATTGTAACCTACTGCAGTGTGTTATGGGAGGGTAGCTCAATCACCTTTGCTCAGTGATCAGTGTTGACACAAATGTCCTTTGAGGATGCTAACAATATTAGTATTACAGAGTATTATAGAGTACACTGTACAAAGCAATCGAAAACACACATTTAAAGAGGCACCCTAATATCTTAGGTGAGAACTCTGGAATTGTTCAAGATTTCACAAAAATGATGAGAGCATTAGTAAAAACAAAACAAAAAACCAAAATTAATATGCTTTTTGAATACACAGAGACAATGAGTTCTTTGTAACTGCAGAATATTTCTTTGCATATAGTAACTGAAATCTATATCAAAGAAACTGTTTCCACAATTCTTAAATACACACACATGCATATTACACAGAAGACATCTCACACACATTGGATTGGGGCTGCAGTCAATGAATAATTTTTAACCCAAATTAATGGACGGGAAGAGTGCTTGGTTGGAGACAAAAACTATTACTGAATAGACTTTACTTTCTTCCAATTAGACTCCACCATACTCTGCACATTTCACACACTCCTCCAATGTAAGAGTCTATTTCCTAGTTTAAAATTGACCTCTCAGCATGAGAAATGATGCAGCAGAATCTCTGAAAAGTGACAGAAAAGATAGCAATTCATGTGCTCCAATTTTTATTCTGATATACAATAGATGTGCTAGGAGTATAAGAAGATGGGAGCGCTAACATCAAATTACAACAAATGGGCAGTATCTAATACTGCTTGCGTGCTAGCGGGACCTACCACACGCAATGGGAACCTAGTGGTTCCCAAAACAATTTGAAATGAGCAGAAACACCAATTTCTGGAAGGGTGCAGATCAGCAGAGCTCGTAGAAGGAACTTCCGCTGACCAGTCCAGTTCTGGAAATGAGTGTTTCCGCTTATTTCCAGGGTTTTTAGAACTGCGAATTCCACATTTCACAAGTTGTGGATCCTGTGAGACAATGGAACTGGTGAAGGCTGAGTGGCAGTATTGGATACTGCCCAAGATGTTTTTGTCACCTTCAACATATTTAAGTATCTGGCAACCTGGAGCACAGGTAAAAATGTTGATGATGTGCAGCGTCAAATACTAGCTCATCTTCCTATACTATAACTAAACTGAATCTGTTGCATCAAGAGTAGAGGAAAACAGTGCAGGCATCAGCAGAAAAGAAAGATCAATGGTCCAGTTCAGACATAACATTCCTGGCTTGCTAAATCATAGCTTAACAGCCTCAAACGAGTGCCTGTGCACTTCCCTCTCAATCCTCCCCTTGCCTCCTCCCTTCATGCACCGATCCTGATTAGCTTAAACTATAGTTCTCCATTACATCCAAAAAGGGAAACTGTGCTTAATCTCAATTTACTAGCCAGAAACTTCAACCATGGTGGTTTAAGATCCTGGCTAGTAAATTGGCCTTTACGTTCACCACAGTTCCCCATTTCATATGTAACAGAGAACTGGATCTGCGCACAAAGGGGAAAGGTGGGGGGTGCACTGGAACAATTAATGGAACATTGTTTTTGCATCAGTGTCAGAAGGCTCTATGGATCTTAGGTTACGTCTTATTCAGCAAAAACTTTTGTTTCGTGTTTATTGGACACCACAACGTCTTTTTAATAAGGGTTTGTCTAAGTCAGCTAACTGTTGGAGGTGTAATACTCTGAATGCTTCATTTACCCATATGTTTTGGCAATGCCCAGTGGTTGCTTCCTTTGGGGTAGAGGTCAGGTCATAGTACGGATAAATCTGGTATTAGAATGCTCTTTAATATTTACTGATGCACACGTTCTTTTAAATTATATACCTGCTGTATGGAATTTATCTCAAGGACAACACATGTAGATTTTCCGCGCTCTCTTGACAGCTAAAAGACTGATATTACAACACTGGAAAGATAAACGCTCAACTCCTATAACACAATGGATTGAGGACCTAATAACGCTTTCAACATTTGAGCAGGTGGTATTTAGACGCTACCTGCAGATGGATAAATACATGGATATTTGGTCTGCTTTTTCTAAAGTTTATGCATAACTGTCTTTACGGATAGTTGTATTACTACATACTTATTGATACTTATGGATATATATTTCATACATATTTATTGTGATTCATTTTAAATACTGTAAGAAAATTGTATTTTTTTCATTATTTTTTCATATGGTTTTTGTTTTGTTTTGGTGTAATTCACATTTTAAAAACTAGTGATTTATTTATTTTTTTAAGTTTGTTCGCATTTAGCCAATTTGGTTTGTCCTTAGCCTATGCATCTTTTATCTATGTATCTATCTTCTCAGGCCATACCATGAAGTAGGCTGTGGCTCCAAAAAAATCACGCTGTCGTAAATCAGGTGGCCTCTAAGATACATAGTAGTTTTTTTCTCCTTGTTGCAACAGACTAACACAGCTACTCTTCTAGCATTTAACAGCATATTTACAGTCACTTTTCTAATCATAGTCACAACTTTTAAGTGACAAGGCTCCAAAACAGGAAGTGTCCTGACTACTGAACACAAAGTCAGTAGTATTGTATATATATATACAATATATATATATTTTGTATTGTATATATATATATATACAATATATATATATATATATATATATAGGTATATATAATTTGTATTGTGTATATATATATATATATATATATATATATATTGGTGTGGTTGGTAGACCAACAACAACAACAACAACAACAATAACAACAGAACACAAAGCACTGACAGCAAGTAACATAAACATAGACAATGGTACTTTTGACTAACCTTTTCTCAACCTATTTACACTTCCAGGTTGCATCCCCACAGATGGCCTTTCCCCATTCTTTTTATACTGTGCACCACCATCTTCCTGGATTCCGCCCTGTGAAAGACGCTCCTTCCTGTCTCCCAATAATAAGACTCACCTGTCTGGTTCCATCTAGCTTGGCTCACCAAATGGTCATCTGTCATACTGAAGTCCTGATGCTGGTCAGCCATCCTGTCTCAAAGGTTATCTAGAAAAGGAAGACAAAAATAATATAAAACAAACTTCCCTGTGTATCTCCTGCCAACTGCTTTGCAATGCATGCTTTTCATACATCTTACTCCAATAGTTTGACTACCTAATCCATACCAAGCAGAGTGTAGCATTCTTATCACTCTCCCTTGTGGTAGGCACCCACAGAAAATATCTTATGATTTTAGCAAGCTTCCTTCAGCTATTATAATATTTCCTTACAAAAGTACTTTACAGTCACAGATATTCTTTAAAATAGATTAACTTTTTCCAGGAATCCATAAAACAACATGCAAGAATGAGGCTGGATGAAAGCGACTTGTTAAAGGTCTCCCAAAAAGAGAAAGGAGGATCTGAAACCCATGTCCAACATTCTATCCACTGGACTGATCCTGCAAACCGTTAGTTAGCCAGCTCTAGCATAGAAAATGATTTAATTCTAGCATGCACAGAACATGCTGTTCTGGACATGATGAGGAACACTAGATTTCAAGTAAATCAAAGATGGATTAGTATTTCGCTTATGACTATTGTAACAAGAATGAAAACAATTTGAAACCTCAGATTCCAGGCAGCCAGAAGATGAAATATTCATGATTTTTTGAGTGGCAACATTTGGGGTGGGTGGGTTTTAACTTCAGTGTTCAGCAACAGCAGATTCTTATGCAAAAAAATAAAAATCTTAAGATGCCCAAACTAATCCTTGAAAACATTACTTTCATCAGAGCTGTTTCCCTTCACCACTACTGTGCTACATGCTCCACCCATTTTTGGCAAGTACCTAAAGGACCACCTTCTCATACACAAACTTGCCTGTGTTTTAAGATCAACCCCACATGCCCTTAGCTAAAGTTGACTGGGGAAAGGACCTTTTCTGTTGTAATATTGCAGGATGGTTTCCTCAGGGAGGCTAACTTGGCAGTGACTGTCATCTCTTCAGTGACAGGTGAAGACCTGTTTGTTTTTTCAGGCTTTTTAATATTACCTTTTTCAGTGCTGGAGTTTGTTGTTTTACTTGGTGACTGTATTAATGCTACTGTTTTAACTTACTAATGTTGTTTATGTTTTTAACTGTAAGCTGCTCTAATAGTCTTTGGACTGAAGAGTGTCAATTTCCACAGTAAAAAATAAATAAGTGCGCTACCAATTTTACTTGATATGGTGTTATGGGATGCACAAGGTTCTGCCTTTTCTACTATGCTAATTTTGTATGTAGGAGTTTTTCATATGGAGAAGCAAAGAATCTTCAACTTTCAATGTGAAGTGGTATAGTTGAGCAATAAATACATCATGAAATCTGCTGATCATCAGCTAGCTCAGCACATCATCAAGCTCCAATTTTTTGCTATTCTGTAGTCCACCCTTTGCACTTGAGTGTGTTGTTTATGCAATTACAAACAAATCAGGTACAAAAACATCTGCTTAATCAAAAGATATGCTTTCTGGACTCCCTCCATCAAATGTTAAAATGTTTGTATTGATTCATTTGAATCAGAACAGAAATAAATTAAACTTGCACTTAATTTAACAAGATTTTCCTGTTAGGAAGAGGGAATAGCCAACTTAAAATAAACTACTGTAATTATATATATCACATTATCATATTGGCTCTCTTTTTCCTGTTCTTAAGCAGGATGTCATTTGACACCATTTATAGGGCAAGAAAACAAATTAAAAACCACCACATAGTTCACAGCACAGCAAAGGGGGAAAGGGTCAAAAATGTGAAAAGTATTTTTTGAAGCCTCCATTTTAATATCTGGGAATAAAGTGAACTCCCTTCAAATTAACTGTTTCATTTAAACAAGTATCGAGTAGGATATCCAGTTTCAATTACTATGATTTAGTGAGCAGTCTTCCTCAAAGATATCAAGCTGAGGCTCCCCAAAAAATTGATAACTTTAGCAGCTGTAAGTAAAAGAGATATATGCATGTACTCTCTTGAGGAAAGCTTTCCGATAGCAATTTCTGCCTATACAGAATTGTATTAAATAATAATAATAAAAGGCACAAAGGGCAAAGTAAACTATGAACTTACAAGGAAGCCTCAAGTTGTGATCCTTGTGTGGTCCTAAGGCCACAAATAACTTGTATCTACAAGGGTTCAGTCCACAACACTAGTTCTACCTCTGTGCTCCTAGTTTGTATCAATACAAATCAATACAATGTATGGATGCATTTTGCAATCCAGTTTCACCTACAACCCAGCTTCTACGTGTACCTGGACCCTGCCCCCTAGCAATGGGAATTCATAAAGACATGACCACCTTCGGGTAGGAATAATAAGGGGCAGCTACACCTTTGAATTTTGTATTACCGGTACTTTCCTTTGCTTGTTGTGGGTATGTTGACCTGGCTTCTTCTTTTCCTGGCCACTAAGAAACACCAAGGCACAGAATATAGAGATGGGATATAGAATGGCTGTCAAACAGCTTTTGGTTGCTTTTCTTTCTTTTTTTAATGTTGTGGAAATTTATTTACTATCTGGGATACCGTTATATTTTTACTTTTATTTATTTATTTATTGGTCTTGTTTTCATGTTGTAATCTGCTCTGCACCTTTGAAATGTGACAGAATTTAAAAAACAGTCAATCAACATTGGACTTGGGAGAGCTGGTTTAAAACCCTATCTCAGCCATGATGATCTCATAGGACAGGTTCAAAGAAATCACCCACTTTCTACCTTAGTTAATTTTTTTTAATATGGGAGCAACAACTGCTTTTTTCACATGACTTGTGACTGTGAGTATGAAAGAAAATAGGATTTGAAAGCATTTGGAATGTAAGAAGCACAATACATATTACAGGATCTGTTTAAAAAAAAAAGAGGGGGGGGGGGACAAAGGCCAGCCACCACTACCCCAAAGAAATATGAATTTCAGAGTATCTATGAAAGTGCATTATTTTTCTCCTTTTCAAAACCTGACCACTTTACCTAACAATGGTTGACAGCTCAATCTGGCTTTTGAACAAGTTCTCCCCAGAAGCTTCTCACTCTAGAGCAGTGTTCTCCAACCTTGGGTCCCCAGATGTTTTTGGGCTACACTGGCTGGGCATGCTGGGAGTTATAGGCCAAAAACATCTGGGGAGCCAAGGCTGGAGAACACTGCTCTAGAGTGAATACTGTTAATAAACAGTAGAAATAAGGAATTTTGGAGTCCTGAGTAAATGGATTACTTTTTTTCTAATTCAAGCAGTTGCTCATAGAAGTGCTCCATCTCTACAGAGAAATATGTCCTACTGTGTTCAGTAGTTTGTGTGCAAGACTGTGTTCTCTGCAGAAGTTACTAGTTTTACTTAAACCATGATAAATATAAGTAGTTCAGTTGTTTGTGTGTGGGTTTGCTTGTTTTTAATTTTATCTACCATCAAAAATACTACTATAAAACTTTGAAAGTTAAAATGTTAATGGAAGTTGAAAATATTTGCTGACAAGAATTTATTTAATAAGGAGGGGGAAAGAAGGGAGGAAACAACAGGAACAATTCAGATAAACTATGCAATTTAAGGTAAGTCTCTAAACAAAGCAAAACAAAGCAAAAATAGGAGAGGGATGGAGTACAAAGGATCAGTTATCTATGTGATGCTTAGGGTGTCTCATCACAGACTGGTCTGTTGTCGCCTAGCCCTGGGCTAGGCCTCAGCCTATCATTCCCTGGCCTTAAAATTGCTGCTGGATTAAATGTAAGGGTATTTCGTTGCAGTTCTCTCCCCCACTGTCTTCTCTAGTTACTGCTTGTGGAGAAAGCCAACCTAAAACCCCTTTCTGACACACACACACTCACCAAGGTGGGGGGAAGGAGACCCAGGGGGGAGAGACAGCCAGTCTCCACAGAGACCAAAGGGGACAAACAACATCTGCATAGAATCACCCCAGGGGGGAAGGCAGGAAGCATCCCCAGGTTCGTCAATGCTCTCGTATATCAGCCCCATCTACATAAGACTTGAATACCTCACCAGAGCAGACACTTCGGCACCCATAAGAAAGGACCATTCAACACCACAGGATGGGACCATGAAGCAAGTGGCTTCAAAGGGACCCCACCCCACAGGGGGAAGGCGTCACCCCACCTGACCCAAAAGGCCGCCCCTCAGGGAGGGTGGCAACCCACCTGATTACGGAGGGAGGGGCTACCTGAAACCCAAGGTATAAAACACCCTGCGCAAGGGAACTGAGTTGTTGGACCTGATCAGCAATCTTGCCCCATGCTTGGGGTAAGGGAACGAAGGGATCGGCAACCCCGGGTAGCAGCACCCGGCGTGCTCCAGCTAGCTGAAATCACTGGCCGCTTGGGTTGACCGGACCCCCGGGAAACCAAGCTGAAATCACTGGCCACTTGGGTTGACCGGACCCCCGGGAAACCAAGCTGAAATCACTCACAAGCCGCTTGGGTAGACCGGACCTCCGCCGGGAACCCAGCTAGCTGCTTGGGTAGAACGGACCTCCGCCGGGAACCCAGCTAGCAGCATGCGGTTGACCGGGCCTCTGCTGGAGCCCAAGCTGAACTAATTAGCTGAGAGCCCTGAAATCACGGTGTCCTTGAGACTTCTTGCTTGCTACTTTGTACCGTACTGATAAGCTGTATTCCTGGCGTGTGTCTGGGTTTGTGAAGGTGATTTTGTAAATAAACTTGTTTTATAAAAGATACTTTTGTGGCTATAAGTTATCCCTTTGTTCTGGGCTAAGGGTGATAGTCGCTGGGGACCTCGGAGAAGGCCCGCCCTAGGACTCGCTACCCCCTTAGCATCGAACCCACGCAGAAGACCAGGCTGTCGGTCTTCCACCTGGTGGTAGAGGTGGGATAACTTATTAGCCCAGAATATCTCCCAGACCCAAAGTAGCAAGAGCCTAAGGATCACCATGGGCGACCCAGAGCCTGACGGAGCGACTGGGGGAGCCGAGCCACGGCAGCCCCTGCCCGCAACCCCCATCACCCCGGGGTTGGCGGCACGGATCCGGCAGACGGAGCTGCAGAGGGAGCTGCTGGCGAGTCTGGCCCAGGGTGCCCAACCCAGGGGCCGCCCTATCCCAGTTCCGACAGATGGGAGAGAGGATGTGGTGACCGAGGACCCCGCTCCTCTGGAGCCTCTGGAGCCCCTGGAGCCCCTCGAGCTTCCCTCGGAATGGATGAAAGAAAATAGCGGGAGAGGATGGCCCACGAGCGCGAAATGATCCAGATGCAGATGGAGTTGGCCAAGCTGCAGCTCGAGGTGGGGAAAACTCCCCCGACTGTCCCCTCCGCTCCTCCCCCTCCGTCGTGGGACCGCAAGGCGTTCCCCTACTACAAGCCAGGGCAGGATGTCCTGATGTTTTTCTACATTTTCGAAATGGCGTGCCAGGAGCAGCGGGTGCCCGACAACTTGCGGTTCTCCGCCCTGCGAACCCAGGTCAGTGGGGACCTGGCTGACCTCCTCGGGGCTCATCTGCGGAAGACCCCGGCAAGCTACGAGGCGTTCAAGGCAGCGGTCAGGCAACACTTCGCCCTCACCGCCGAACATTGCCGGCGGAGATTTCGAGAGGGTAGACCTTCCCCCGGGACCACCCACGTGGCATGGGCAGCCCAGGTGATGCACGTCTGCGAGTCCTGGGTGGAGGCTTCCCGGGCCTCCACCCTGAAGGAAGTTGTCGAGTTGATCGCCATGGAGCAGCGGCCATGGAGCTGGCCGCTGTCGTGAGGGATCAGAAGCCCCGTACCTGTGAGGCGGCGGGGATCATGGCCGACGAGGTGGGGCTATACCGGACGGCCCCATCCACCAAGGGAAGTTCCGCGGCCGTGGCCGAGAAGAACCCGGAGCCGGAAAAGGGCCTGCCCCGACGGCGCGGGGAGGCCCCTCGGACCAAGGGAAACCAAAACCCTCGGTCTGGGGCGTGCTTCCACTGTAACGAGATGGGACACCTGCGGCGGGGTTGCCCCAAGCTCCAACCCAAGAACCGGGATGCCCGTCCCTCGCCGGGGAAAGTAGGACGCGTCGCGGGTGCTGCAACCGCTCAGGACGACGACAGTGACGACGAGCGACGGTCGGTCCTCTCCCTCCATGCAAGCATCCCCGAGGATCGCGGTGCCAAGGAGGATCTCCAGGAGTGGGATTCCTACCGTTCTGAACCCCGTGCATCGCTGTATCGCATCGCCTCCCCGGACCAGCTGAGATGGAGCCGCAAGCAATTCTGTGAGTCCATCTATATCAATAATGTTCCCAGGGTGGGGTATAGGGACACTGGGGCAGATGTAACGGCTCTGCCCCGGGACCACGTAGAGAGGTCCCAACTTTTGTCAGGACGTACGTGTACGATCAAACCCTATAACTCCCCCGACATCACCGTCCCCATCGCCCGGGTCCGGATCAAGTACCAGGGGTGGGAAGGAGAGATGGACGTAATCATCCATCGCCAAAAGGAGTGGGGCATCATCATCGGGAACGACCTCGCGTTCCGGGTGGCCAAAGCTAAGATGGGGGTCGTCACCCGGGGACAGGCAAGGCGAGGGGGGCCGCCCGTAACCGCACCGGTCCCAAAGCCTAAGCCCGTGCCCCCTCCACCACCCGGGGTGACCCCATCCCCTGCGGGGCACCCCGGGGGAAACCAGGCCATAGCGGAGCCCCCGAAGAACGAAGGGTTTGCTCAGATGGCTAAAGACTTTGGGACACAAGCCCAATTCAAGGAAGCCCAGCGACTGGACCCGTCCTTGCGAGAGTGTCGCGCTCTGGCCAACCAAGACCCCGGGGTATCCCTTGCCACCGAAAGATTTGTCTGGGACAATGGAACTTTGTACCGGGAGTTCGAGCCAAAGGGGGAAGTGGCACCGGGGCGCAAGCAAAGGCAACTGGTGGTTCCCCAATGGTACCGCCGCGCAGTGTTGCACCTCGCCCACGACGTGGCATGGGGAGGACACCTGGGGCAGAAGCGGACCCAAGCTCGAATCACAGAGGGGTTCTACTGGCCCATGATCGCCTCCGACATTAAGGCTTACTGTCGGTCCTGCGATGTGTGCCAGCGAGTGGGACACAATCGTGATCACCCAAGAGCTCCCCTTCAGCCTTTTCCGGTGGTGGGGATCCCTTTTGAACGGATTGCTATGGACATAGTGGGTCCCCTGAACCCGCCCACCAAGACGGGGAAAAAGTTTGTACTGACGGTAGTGGACTTTGCCACCCACTACGCGGAGGCTTTTGCGCTAGCCTCCATCTCTACAGCCAGCCTGGCTAAGACTCTGCTCTCTCTCTTTGCCCGCTTGGGAATGCCCCGCACGGTCGTGTCGGACTGCGGCACCGGGTTCATGTCTAAACTGTTCCAGAAGATGTGGGACCTGGGGGGGGGGGTTGACCATGTAACTTCGGTGCCTTACCACCACGAGACCAACGGACTGGTTGAATGCTTCAACCAGACTTTGGGGAAATGATCCGGGCGTACGCTAGCTGTCACCCGGGAACTTGGGACCAAGCCCTACCCTACCTCCTCTTTGCCTACCGAGATGCTCCACAGGAAAGCCTCGGGTTTTCCCCGAATGAACTGATGTTTGGCAGAGAACTACGGGGGCCCTTGGCTTTGTTGCGGGAGGAGTGGGAGGGGGCTGCCGGCAGTTCGCCCGTGCCGGTTCACACTTTTCTGCGGCGGCTACGGGACACCCTCCGTTAGAGAAGCCGCCCAACAGCATCTGAAGGCAGCCCAGCAGCGGCAAAAGGAGCTGTATGATAAAACCGCAGTAGCCCGGACTTAGGTGGGTGATAAAGTGTTGGTTCTGCGTACCCTCAAAACGGACAAGCTGTGTCTTAAGTGGGAGGGTCCGGGGACTGTAGTTGAGAAACTTGGACCAGTCAACTACAAAATACTTTTTGCTGGGACTCCTGGAAAATGTAAAGTGTTTCATGTGAATATGTTGAAATTGTATGTGGACCGGGGTGCGGGACTGGGCTGTGTGAAGGAACATAATGATAAGGATTTCGCTGATGGGGATCTGTTGGGAGAATGGGGGGATGGTGGGGGAATGGAAGAAATCTCACTGTCACCCACCCTGTCCGAGGCTCAGCGGGAGCAAATGAAGCGGGTGCTGGATGAATTTGGGACCATGTTCTCAGACCGCCCCGGGCGGACCCCACTCATCCAGCACACCATTCAAACGGGTGACAGCCCCCCTCTGCAATCTCTGCCATACCGGGCGGTGGGACCCCACGCTCAGGTCATTGCTGAGGAAGTCAAAGCCATGTTAGACCTAGGGGTGATCATCCCTAGTTCTAGCCCATGGTCCTCCCCGATTGTCCTGGTGGCCAAAAAGGATGGGGGGGTGCGGTTCTGTGTGGACTATCGGAAAATCAACAAGGTGACCGTCCCTGACCCCTACCCCATCCCCAACATGGATGTCTTGCTGGAGAAGCTAGGGAGGGCCAAGTACATTACCACCCTAGACCTCACCAAGGGCTACTGGCAAGTTCCGCTGGACGCGGATGCTGCGCTCAAGTCTGCCTTTGTCACACACCTGGGTTTATTCCAGTTCACCACTCTTCCCTTCGGAGTCCGGAACGGTCCGGCAACCTTTCAGAGGCTGGTGAATGGAATGCTGAACGGGTTGGGAGAATTTGCCTGTGCCTATCTGGATGACATAGCTATCTTTAGCTCCACTTGGGAGCAGCATCTGCAGCATGTCCGGCGGGTCTTCCAGCGGATCCAGGACGCTGGGTTGACAGTGAAAGCAAAGAAGTGCCAGGTGGGGCTAGGGGAGGTTGAGTACCTTGGACATCGGGTCGGAGGGGGGAGCATCAAACCCATGGAAGCTAAGATCGAGTCGGTTCAGAAATGGCCCCAACCCGCAACCAAAAAACAGGTGCAGGCTTTTCTGGGACTTGCAGGGTACTATCGGAAGTTTGTGCCACACTTCAGTCAGCTAGCAGCCCCTCTGACTGATCTTTGTAAAAAGCGCCAACCGAACAGGGTCCAGTGGACCGCGGCTTGCCAGACTGCTTTCGACGGGTTAAAAGCCTGCCTCACGGCAGCTCCCATTCTGCAAGCCCCAGACTTCGAATCCCCCTTCGTTCTACAGACGGATGCCTCTGAGGCTGGGATGGGGGCGGTGTTGTTACAGGAGAAGGTGGGAGAAGGGCTGCGCCCCGTTGCATACCTGAGCAAGAAGCTCCTGCCCAGAGAACGTAGTCTTGCCACCATTGAGAAGGAGTGCCTGGCCGTGGTGTGGGCCATCACCAAGTTGCGCCCCTACCTCTGGGGGAGACGGTTCCGCCTGCAGACTGACCATTCCCCCCTGTGCTGGTTAGATAGAGTCAAGGGCAACAACCAAAAACTCCTACGGTGGAGTCTGGCGTTGCAAGACTTTGACTTCGAAATTGAGCACATCAAGGGTAAGGACAATGTCTTGGCTGATGCACTCTCCCGGGCTTTCTCAGGTGACGGGCAAGTCGATGGGAAATTGGGGTGTGGGACCCCAATGCCATCTTTTCCCTGGGGGGGAGATGTGGAGAAAGCCAACCTAAAACCCCTTTCTGACACACACACACTCACCAAGGTGGGGGGAAGGAGACACAGGGGGGGAGACAGCCAGTCTCCACAGAGACCAAAGGGGACAAACAACATCTGCATAGAATCACCCCAGGGGGGAAGGCAGGAAGCATCCCCAGGTTCGTCAATGCTCTCGTATATCAGCCCGATCTACATAAGACTTGAATACCTCGCCAGAGCAGACACTTCGGCACCCATAAGAAAGGACCATTCAACACCACAGGATGGGACCATGAAGCAAGTGGCTTCAAAGGGACCCCACCCCACAGGGGGAAGGCGTCACCCCACCTGACCCAAAAGGCCGCCCCTCAGGGAGGGTGGCAACCCACCTGATTGGCAACCCACCTGATTACGGAGGGAGGGGCTACCTGAAACCCAAGGTATAAAACACCCTGCACAAGGGAACTGAGTTGTTGGACCTGATCAGCAATCTTGCCCCATGCTTGGGGTAAGGGAACGAAGGGATCGGCAACCCCGGGTAGCAGCACCCGGCGTGCTCCAGCTAGCTGAAATCACTGGCCGCTTGGGTTGACCGAACCCCCGGGAAACCAAGCTGAAATCACTGGCCACTTGGGTTGACCGGACCCCCGGGAAACCAAGCTGAAATCACTCACAAGCCGCTTGGGTAGACCGGACCTCCGCCGGGAACCCAGCTAGCCGCTTGGGTAGACCGGACCTCCGCCGGGAACCCAGCTAGCCACTTGGGTAGACCGGACCTCCGCCGGGAACCCAGCTAGCCGCTTGGGTAGACCGGACCTCCGCCGGGAACCCAGCTAGCAGCATGCGGTTGACCGGGCCTCTGCTGGAGCCCAAGCTGAACTAATTAGCTGAGAGCCCTGAAATCACGGTGTCCTTGAGACTTCTTGCTTGCTACTTTGTACCGTACTGATAAGCTGTATTGCTGGCGTGTGTCTGGGTTTGTGAAGGTGATTTTGTAAATAAACTTGTTTTATAAAAGATACTTTTGTGGCTATAAGTTATCCCTTTGTTCTGGGCTAAGGGTGATAGTCGCTGGGGACCTCGGAGAAGGCCCGCCCTAGGACTCGCTACCCCCTTAGCATTGAACCCGCGCAGAAGACCAGGCTGTCGGTCTTCCACTCTGCTTCTTATTCACTCACTCCCCTATGGTCTCCCTAGTTCCCTTTCCTCTCTCAAGTTTTCCACTCTCCCATAGAATTGCCTCACAAATATTCCTCAGAATCTCCTATGGCAACTCATTAGGGCCAAAAAAGTTTCTGTTCCAGACATTCTGCAGGGGGCTACAATTTATATGGTTTCATAAAGTGAACACGCATTCATCAATTCACACAAACCTATGTGCATTCATTCAACAACCCAGGTACAGCTGTAGACTTGATTTGTACCCTGGATTAAATAGGATTTTAGTACCTGGGAACAAACCAGGCATGAACACAGGTAGACAGATTCTCACATCATCTGAATGAGTGTACTTACATGTGAACACCCCTAATGAGAAGTTGCATGTAGCCACAACTGTGCAACCAGCGCACACGCACACACACATATATATATTTCTTCTCAGCCCTCCTGATAGGAGTGCAAGTGCACATAGGTAGAGACCATACCATATTACAATAGAAGTATCTTCCAACAATCCATCGCTTATCACCAACTCTGCTGTAGGAGGCATGTGCTTTCCTATTCTTCTGTCATGAAAATGTCTACTTCTATGTATGCCATCAATCATATCTGTTGTATTGTTTTGTTTCTTTTAAATCAGAAAGTTCTAATACAGTACAACTTCACTTCTGCTCACAGAGTCTGCTAAAGTATCATATAGTGCCCCGTTCCCACAGACAGTTTCCCTGAGTAATCTGTGTGGCACTGTCCTCTATTCCTTGTGGATACAGAAATTTATGGTCATGCGTGGAAATTTGTAAAGTACTCCAAGCCAGGACATACCCCGCTCAGGGCCAGGGCTCCATACCAAGAATCAGACCTTGAATATGTGTTCTTCAACTCAATGTGCCTGCAGTCAGTTGCTAGAGCCAGAACTATAGCTGGAATTAGAGCATTAGCAGGAAGTAGTTTCTGATTTGCAGATAGGCTTCTAGTTTTATATTTTACCTGGCCACTCCAGGGCCTTCATTCTGCCTGCCAGTCCAAATAAGTGCTCTGGGGCCTGAGTGTATGCAGTTCTCGGTATGGTTATGTGGAGAAAAAGAGCCTTTGTGGGTTCATACACACACACACACACACACACCCTCATGTGTGAACCGGCTAAAGGCTGGGGGTGGGGTGTGCATAGTTAGCGTGTGGAGAAAGGGGCCTTTGGGGGTTCCTGCATGCATGCACATACACACACACACACACACACACACACACACGCCTCCTCATGTGTAAACCAAGTGGGGCCAGTTGAGGGGGCTGGGAGGAAGCGAAAGGTACATAAAACATAAGATGGGGCCTGGCGCCTGGAGGTCTGGAGGAGCCAGGCTGAAAGCGTTCATATGTAAATGTAGTTCAAGCCATGAGTCATGAGTTCCCTTCCCCCTGCTTGGCCAGGTGAGGTGCATGGTGATTGGCTAAGAGGCAGCAGAGGAGGGGAGGGGGGGAAAAGGTATATTTCCCAAAGCGTGGTTTTTGGTCTTTGTCCTGGATCGCGTGGCTACCGGCTACCCTGGCTATTGGGGATGGCGGCAAGCCAAAGAGAGGCCCCAAGCCTTTGGGGGGGGCATCAGGATCCGACCCCAGTTAGCTCCTGGTGAAATGAGCTGGATGAGGGCTCTAGTGAAGGCAAGCCTTGTGGGAGTTTTACCCATCTCAGACCTGCGGGTAGATGGAGTAGTTCTCCTCGGGCGGCAAGGCTGTGCTGGATTTAACCCTTGAAGAGAATACCCTCAGGTAACATAGGTGTATGCCTGAGAGATATTAAGGAATCAGGTTT